>CM046995.1:34218893-39018893 GCA_025698465.1 Gossypium longicalyx
TCCTAGGAAATTTAACCTAAGGGCTATGATGAAACTAACCCGATTTTAGATCTAAGTGTTTATTAACCTTCTTTTAGTCAAATTATGCAAGCCTAAAATTTTTTAGCTTAATTTGAGTTTGTTTACTATGTCTAATTCAAGTTTTATTATTAGGGACTAAATTGAAACAAATGCAAACTATTAGTACCTAATTCGAATTATAAGTTATGTGGGTTCCTATTGAATTTTATCCTTTTACGAGACAAATCTAAAATTTTACCAAGTTTCCTTATCATCGAAGGCTCTAATTAGACTAATCAATTTTTAGGACTAAGCTGTAACTTAAAAAAATTAGAATACCAATTTAAAAAGACAAGAAATTAAACCCCCCAAAACCCACGCAGACATGTCCCCTAGATTATGTGTCTTTAATCGACTGTGTTCGTGTCCTAAAAAAATTTCAAGCCAATCGCATACACCCCGTGTGCGATAGTTCCAATCTCCACACGCCTGTGTCACTTATCCACACGCCTATGTGGAACCCCTCAAACGCCCGTGTGGATAGGCACATGCCTGTGTGGAAACCACTGCACCTATTTTTGTGAAAAACTCATTTTAAAACTCAATCTTTCATATTTTAACAGTCAAGTAAACTTAAATTACTTACGATTAATTAACATACAAATACATTACCTTCAATTGAATTTATTGACATCAATTAAGCCTCAATTAAATAGAATTAG
Source organism: Gossypium longicalyx (assembly GCA_025698465.1). Lineage (NCBI taxonomy): Eukaryota > Viridiplantae > Streptophyta > Magnoliopsida > Malvales > Malvaceae > Gossypium > Gossypium longicalyx. The sequence continues at coordinate 34,219,616 of CM046995.1, forward strand.
GCAACAATTGCATACATAACAAACACCAAATAAATCAAACTAGTGGTGTACCTTAGTCACTAGTAAACTACTTCATGAAAGCTTCATTTAAACAATCGTTAGTGTAAATTTCATGCCTCACATACAATGTTATCAATCACCATGTTATCAAGCAACAATAAACCGTATATCATTCAATAATTGAACTCAAACATGCTTCAAAATTATTATAAAACAATCCAAAATAAAATGTCCAATGTCCAAAGTCCAATTACAACATAAACTAAACTAATTCTCAGGAGTTCCACAATGCCCGATTACAGTCTCTAAAATGAGTAATAAAGTCTCTACCAATCCTAAATCTCTTGGAACTCTCTTTCTCGGCTCCTCAGCTCCTCAAGCCTGATGATTATCAACACAAATTGTAAGGGTGTGATGTAACACCTGTAACCCATATCCATCGCCAGATTAGGGTTATGAGGCATTACCTAACAAAACACAGCTCAAACAAACATTCATTACATTTCATGCTTCGTAAATTAACCAAATCAATGCATTTATCCAATTCAAATTTCTAATCATAATACTACAATATTCACATCAATCACATATTAAAAATATTATTTAAGTCTATATTATTATATAACATATACCGTGCATATATCAAAACAAACATTTTCAAAAATTGACTATCAAACGTTTTACTCTAATACATGCGCATATTATACTTATTATGCGATATCACATGGCATATAAACCAAAACACATTTGGCATAAACAACCTCACCAAATGATCAAGTATAAAATTTTTAAACATCAAAGTCATGTACTCATTTTAACTAATTAATATAAACCATTTTAAAACACATACTACAAATCAAAGTATACTCAATTTACAAATTCAATAATCAAGCCAAACCACATATATCTATTTATTCACCTCATGAACTATTCGGCTAGCACAATAACCTAAATTAAACTATTTTCACTGCATAGTAAACACATATATTTTACACATAAACAATCTTTATAATAAGACCAAATATACCTCTTCACTCATCATGAAACTATGCGCATATGTCCATATTAATTTAAACCCTCTTGAGCACAAATAACAACTAAAAGTGCACCCATTTTACATGGCAAATACCATATCACATACTTAACAATATGAGCCCAATACCTTAGCTGAATATGCTCATACACATTATTCATCATTTCTAACCAAATCACCAATACCGACATACTATTTCAAATCGACTCAAAATAACCACATTCTTTAATCAAATTATTAACACCTAACCTAGTCCACACATGACCAATACAACAAATTCAACATTAATATTTTACTAAACACATGACTAAATAATTTAAACCATCAATGCCGAATCACAAACTTCATTATAATCATCACATAACCGAATACACAAGCACAGTATGTAACGTCCCGATTTTTGGGCCTGGAAGTATTGGGCCTTGAGTCTGGGTTCTGGTAGAAGACGGCCCGAATAAATGGGATGTTTTAATTTTTATTATTATTTAATATATTTAGTTAGTAATTAAATAAATTACAAATGGTTTATGGTGTGGGAAAAAGTCCGGGGCTCAGCCTATAGCTTTAGCAAAATTCTTAAATTTTGCCTCTTAAGGAAATCTGGGCATAAGGCCTTAAAAATAAGTTGGGCAGAAACTGGGCATAAAGGAACGCCTGGCCTAGTGGTTAGGCACGCTGGACAGCAGGAAGGAAGGCTGGGGTTCAATTCCCAGCGTGCGCAAACGTGTTTTTAAGTTAAGGGCTGTCGCAGGTAGGCCTTATTTATAATTTGGTCTAAGTGTTAGCACAAACAAGCACCTGGCCTAGTGGCTAAGCACGCTAGGAGGGTGTGGCAGGTGCCTGGGTTCAAGGCACGACGCGCGCAAATGGTTAATTTTTTTAGTAAATGGGTTGCACTAAAATAGGCTTTAAAAGAAGTTACGAATGAAGTATGCCACAAGGCGCAGTGGAAGCAGCGTGCTAGGCATGCCGAGAGGATGTGGGTTCGATCCCAGGGGAAGGTGAAATTTTTATTTATTTTTAAGTAGCCGTGACTGCAGCAGTTAAGCCTTAAAATTAATTGTGAGAAGATTATGTCATGAAAGGAACTTCGGTGCAGTGGCAAGCAGCGTATGTGTGTGTTTAGAAGGTTGCAGGTTCGAGATGTATAGCAGGTGAAATTTCCTTTTTATTTTGCAAGTAACCGAGGCTTCAGCAGGAATAGATTAAGATTAATTGTGACCCTATATTAGTAAAGAAAGAAGCTTGGTGCAGTGGCCAGCAGTAGGATGTGAAGCACAGGGACAGGAGGAGGTCTGGAGTTTGAGCTGCTATGCGCGCGAAGGACCAATTTTTCTGTTCACATGGGGGAGAGTTAGAGTTTGACCGAAACTCTCCTAGAAGTGGCTTGAGTCGGTGGACTGCTGCTAATGGTGCAAGGAATTTGGATGGGATTTAAATTGGTGGTGGCTGAAATTAAGGAGCAAAACATGGAATTTAAGTCAGGAAGGAATTGTGCCAAAATTGTTCTTTTAATTTTGGGCTTTTATGAGTTGTTTCCTTCTTGTTCATCTCTTCTTTATCAAGAACCGAACCTATCTTCTTCTACTCTTCTCTTCTCTTATTACTCATCTTTTCTCTCGATTAAAGATAGCCTATTACCCTTAAAAATCGAAACTCGAATTTCCTTGGAAGCCGATTGTTCCTCTTGGCTTAATATTTTACCCTCTTTATTCCAATCTTTCAAGAGCCGAAAACCCTCAACTCTCTCATCCATTACTGATTATTTCCTCTTCTTCATAAAAATTCTTTTCATCTCTTTTATATTAAAGCCGAATCACCTAGATCTATTCTCTATTCATATTTTAGGTTAGATTTACAACAAATCGAGAATAGGAAGGTACTTGGGAACATTTTTTGGCAAGTAAATCCTCGGTAAGTGCTCAGATCTTTCTGTCCATTCGTTCTTTTGGGTTTATTATGAAAAGCCGACAAGTCCTTAATCACTTAGGGAGACTGTCGTTTTAGACTAAAGGCTTTAATAGCCTCTTCTTTTGGTTTCATATGTATTTAGTGTGGATTTAAGGACAAGAAATCATGGAGCATAGAGGGTTGACACTGTTGGAGCATCTAGATCTGGTAGTTGGAGATCGATAAAGGTAAGGGTTAAAGAGATGGACTATGGCCAAATATGGTAAGGGTTTGATGTGTTAAGTTGTTATCGAGTTTTAATCTAATGTTATAGTAATCAATTGTAGGCTACTCGTGTGCGAAACTCGTCAGTGCTTCGTCAAAAAATAGGTGTGTAAACGACACCCACTCAAAGACTAGATCGGCAACGGTCGAAAAGCCTAAATGCCAAAAAGCCGACATTTTGTGAACTTGCGAGCGTGCGAGCACTCGTGAGGTAGTTTGTTTGTTAATCCTGGTAATCTCAAGTCGTAAGATTGCAGAGTGCACAATTTCGTGCACTTCGGTATATTTGGGCTTAATGGGCCGAAAACGGGTTAATGGGCTAACAGGCCCAATTCGGTAAAAACGCTCGGTAAGTGTCTCTGTTAATACGTTGATGGTTGTAATATGCATGAAAACCCTAAAATAGTAAATTCAATAAATACCCCTAAGTATGAAAATTACCATTATATCCCTAGGTGCAAAATGACCGTTATACCCCTAGGGTTGATTTTGACTGAATTGCATGATATTCTAATTCTGTTTGCGATATGCCATGACATGTATATCTATTGCATGGGATAAGGGTTATTTTGATGAAGGAAGCGTTTTGGTGGCTTTGCCACAATTATCTGTTTCTGGTGGCACTGCCACAGATATCTGCTCTAGTGGCTCTGCCACAATATCTGTATCTGGTGAATCTGTCACAATATCTATTCTGGTAGCCATGCTGCAAATTCTGTGGTGTGTAGCGGATGGGTGGGTCGAGTTGTCTCCCCACATGGTGTAAGGTTGGTACGGGGGTGTATACAGATGGATATGGGTTGGGTTTTCTGCATACATGATATTTCTATTCTGTATCTGTTATGGGCCTAGGGGCTTCATTCTGAATTTTGTATAGGGCTAAGGCCCAACTTAATCTGTTTCTGTGGTTTGTACTGATCTGGACTATGGTTGGGTTATTTTACATACTGAGTTTTCCAAAATCACCCCTTAATTTTATCCATGTAGGTAACCCCCAACCATAGTGGACTTGGAGCTGTGAGGGATTCGGAGTGGCCACATGTTTTGCAAGCTCGGTTTTCTTCTTATAACTTGATTAGTTATTATTTACTTTAATTATTTTGGGTTTACATTGTAATAAGGCCGCTTAAATTATTTTTAATTACTTTAGTATGATTGTTAGCTTAGGCGTGATAATGTTTTAAATGTTTGAAATCGAATAGCTTTAGGGCGCGTTTTGAAGAAGGAAAAAAATATATATAAAAAGAAATTACCTAATTTCAAAGTATCACAAAACAAGACAAAGCTTCCTAAACGAAAACGTTCTCAAAATTAATAACCTTTTCAAATGGTTTAAAACGAAATGGTTTTCCTGAACAACCACTCAGTTAAAGTGTGGCAATGGTTGTGTGCATGTCTAAGAGTGGATCCGTGGAGAGCTTGGTACTTAAGAAGTCTAATAGACTCACCTCCTCTTTTACTGGCATCCTACCTGGTGCACAGCTTCCATTTACTTTAATCTATAACGAAGATATGCTTTAAACTCTAAGAAAGACTTTAGATTAAACATGACTTTTACAGTGACGCTTCAGTGTGACACGCTGGATTCGGCCGTAACGTCTGGGCCGGGTTTGGGGTGTTACACAGTATAAACAATTCCCAAACTAATTCATATATCAAAAACACCATATACAAGTGCCATGAAACCTAATATCCCACATGAACATATATCATGATCAAAACTACATAATCATAAGCATCATTTCTAGCCATTTTCGCATGGCTTTATATTTACAATTTCAAAACCAACTAAAACATATGCTAGCCTATACATGCCATAAGTTCATAATTCAAGCTTTTAAAATACCGAAACAACGATCTATAGTGTGATAGATTTCCTTGATGATCCCCGAACTCGTAACTATCTTCCAAAATTTATAAAACAATGAACGAACCAACATACAGTAAGCTTAAATAGCTTAGTAAGTCATAAGCAATTAAATCATTTCAATGACATATATAATTCAATTAAACTAGGCCGAATAATGCAAACCTTAACCACATATACATTTATCATGAAAATTCATATATCAACACATGAACATTAGCACTATATTATCACTTGGCCGAATATGAACAATCACATGTACATATAAGTCACTTTTTATATCATGCATAGTTTACTTCATCATTTCAAGTACTAAACTTACCTTACTTTCACATTTATTTAACTTCACACGTACCTAAACCATTTAGGTTGTTTTCACATTCGATCTTAACTCGATATTGCCCATTGAACCATTCGCAATTGATAAGGATACTCGAATAACTTGAAATGCTCATACAATGCCAATGTTCCAGACGTGGTCTTACATGTAATCAACTATCGATGCCACTTTCTTAGATAGGGTCTTACATATAAATCACAAATCGATGCCAATGTCCCAGACGTGGTCTTACACAAAATCACATATCAGAATCCTATGTCATGACTTATGTATCCTAACTATTCCTAAGGTTCGTACAGGGCTTTTAGACGTCATAATTCGATCAATTCAACATCGTATGTAATGCTTCCATGCTTAATTCAATTCGACATATACACATACATTTGTAATAATTAAATTCGGCACTTATAAAATATATACATTTGAATTTAACGACATTTATTTACTAATGAACTTATCTCGGACAGAGACAAACGAACCGGAGCGACTATTCAACAACTTTTGGTTTCCCCTGATCCAAATCAAGTTTCCTCTTTTCTTGATCTAAATTAGTATAAAGTAGACTTATTTAATCACATATGTACTCAAATTCACCCAAAAACACATAAAAGGGAAATTTGCACTTTAACCCTTAACATTTCACATTTTTTTTACAATTTAGTCCCTATTTCACAAAACACAAAATACACATAATTTCATTGAACTCTAGTATAGCCGAATTTTACTAAGGTTCATAGCAGCTCATTTCTTTCATTTATTTCAAATTTTGACCTCTCAATTTACAAAATTTATAATTTAATCCTAAATAGACATTTTTACAAAAAATCACTTAATTAGACATATTAATCTAAGAACATATTTTTCTTTTCCATCATCAAACAAAAAAACCACAAGCTATCATCAATGGCAATTCATGAATACATCATCAAATTCAAAAATTCAAGCATGGGCTAGCTAATATTCGAAGTAACGATCTCAAAAACGTAAAAATTATCAAAAACGGAGCTAGACACATACCTAAATTGAAGAACACAAGGGCCGGACCTAACTTTCTCTTTTCTTTCATTTTCCTTTGAACTTTCGGCCAAAGATGAATGAAAATGCATGGCCATTTGTTTTGTTTATTTTTTTATTACATAATATTAAACATTTACAAATTTAACCTTTTTAATATAATGATGAAACCTATTAATATAAGCCCATTACCGTCCATGCATATTTACAATGGTTAATTATCAACATAAGGACCCCACATTATAAAGAACATAGCAACTTAACACTTTAACAAATAGCTAGCCAATTTTACATTTTACGCGGTAAGTCCTTTTATTAAATCGAACACTTAAACAATAAAATTAAATCACGAAAATTTCACACATATAAATTAACATGCTATGGACACCAAAACTAATCTTAAAATATTTTTCTGACTAGGATTTTTGGTCTCGAAGCCACTGTTCCGAATAGGGTCTAAACCGAGCTATTACAACTCTCCCCCTTAGGGATTTTCATCCCCGAAAATCTTACTGGCGAATAGGTTTGGGTAACGTTCTCTCATAGCATCCTCGGGTCCAACGTAGCTTCTTCAACCCCATGTCGATACCTTAAGACTTTCACTAAAGATATTTTCTTATTTCTAAATTCTTTAACCTCGCGATCTAAAATTCGGATCGGTTCTTCCTCATATGTCATATCGGATAGAATCTCAATCTCAGATGGGGAAATCACATGCGATAGGTCAAATCGATATCGTCTAAGCATTGATACATAAAGTACATTGTGAATCTTTTCTAATTCAGGTGGCAACAACAATCTGTAAGCAACCGGCCCAATACGCTCAATAATATCATACGGTCCAATGAATCTCAGACTTAATTTGCCTTTACGACCGAATTGGAGTATTTTTTCCATGAAGATACTTTCAAAAACACTTTATCCCCGATCGAAAACTCAATATCACTCTGTTTCAAGTCTGCGTATGGTTTCTGACGATCTGACGCTATTTTTAAACATTCACGAATCACTTTTACTTTCTGTTCAGTCTCTTTGATCAAATCGACCCCGTATATCTTATTCTCGCTGAGCTCAGTCCAATATAAAGGTGTTCGACATTTATGACCGTACAAAGCCTTGTAGGGTGCCATTTTTATACTCGATTGAAAGCTATTATTATATGCAAATTCAATTAATGGCAAGTATCGTTCCCACGTACCTTCGAACTCAAGAATGCAACATTTCAACATATCCTCGAGTATCTGAATAATCTGCTCGGATTGACCATCTGTCTACAGATGGAAAGTAGTACTGAAGTGTAGCTTCGTACCTAATACATCTTGTCGATTCTTCCAAAATCGCGATGTAAACCTCGAATATCTAGCAGAAACAATAGAAATAGGCACTCCGTGCAATCTCACAATCTGAGAAATGTACAACTCAGCAAGCTAATCAGGTGAATAATCTGAACCAGAATGAAATGAGCCGATTTAGTCAATCTATCAACAACAACCCAGATTGCATCTTTCTTACTCGGTGATAGAGGCAAACCCGATACAAAATCCATCGTGATTCTGTCCCATTTCCACTCAGGAATCATAATCGGCTGAAGTAACCCAGACGGTACCTGATGTTCAGCTTTGACTTGCTGACAAATTAGACATTTCGAAACCAATTCTGAGATATCACACTTCATACTAGGCCACCAGTAAAGTTGTTTCAGATCGTTATACATTTTCATACTTCCTGAGTGAATAGATAATTGACTACTGTGACCTTCATTTAAAATCATCTGAATCAATTCTAAATTTCTCGGAACACATATTCGGCCTCTGAACCTCAAACAACCCTCAGCATCAATTTGAAACTGCGAATCATTATTCAAATCACATTGAGCCCATTTTGCTAGCAATTCATTATCAACTTCCTGAACTTCACAAATCTGTTACATAAATAGTGGTCTCACTTTTAACTTAGCTACAATCGATCTATCGTTAGATAGAGCCATATACGTATTCATTGCACGAAGAGCAAATAGAGATTTTTGGCTTAAAGCATCAACAACAACATTGGCCTTTCCCGGATGGTAGTCAATCACTAGCTCATAATCCTTTAACAACTCTGACCATCTTCACTGTCGTAGATTCAAATCTTTCTGAGTCATCAAATATTTTAAGCTTTTGTGATCGAAATAAATGTGATATTTCTCACCCAAAAGATAGTGGCACCATATCTTCAACGCAAACACAATAGCTGCCAATTTCAGATCGTGTGTTGGATAGTTCTTTTCGTGCCGCTTTAACTATCTCGAGGCATAAGCTATGACTTTTCCTACCTACATCAAAACACAGCCTAGACCATTCAAAGATGCATCACTATAATTGACAAATTCTTTACCCGACTCTGGTTGAACTAGCACCGGAGCTTCGGTTAACAAAACTTTCAACTGATCAAAACTTTTCTGGCACTTTTTTGACCATTCAAACTTAACATCTTTCTGTAGTAGTCTCGTCATCGGGGTTGCAATTATTGAGAAACCTTTTACGAATCATATGTAATAACCGGCGAGTCCCAAAAAACTTCAGACTTCAGATACATTTCCTAAAGGCTTTCAATCTAATATCACAGAAATCTTGCTCGGATCAACCTGAATACCTGATGCTAATACAATATGTCCCAAGAAACCAACTTCTTGCAACTAAAACTCACATTTACTAAACTTCGCATACAACTGTTTATCACGCAAAGTTTGTAGCAGTATTGTAATATCCCAAATTAGGGCCTAATCGAAATAGTAGTTTCGTGACCACAAAATCCGAGATATAAATAATTATTTTATGATTATTTTGAGGTCTATGATATGATTTCATGATTGTGTGAAATTTTCGTGAAGAAATTTTATGCCTAAAGTGCTTAAATTGAAATTAGGGACTAAATCGAATAATTTGCAAAACTTGCATTCTAGAAGTTTCTAGTATGAAATTGCTTTGAAATATTAATTAGGAGGTCTTAAATAGAAATTTTACCAATTTATAAGTTTATGGACAAAAATTGGACATGGATGGAATTTTTGGAAAGTTTAGTAGTAAGGGCATTTTGGTCATTTAGGGGTAAAATGAATTAAAATACAAAATTAAAAGCCAATTTTGCTCATCTTCAACCCCATGGCCGAATATAGCAAGGAGAAACCATGGCTAGGGTTTTTCAAGCTTCTAAGCTCGATTGTAAGTCCATTCTAGCCCCGTTTTCAAGTTCTTTACGTTTTTGGAGTCCGTAGAGCTCGATTAAGCTTATGCTAGCAATAATTCAACCTAGGGTTTATATTTGAAAAAATACCCATAGGTGAAATTTGTGTATTTTGGTGTTTTATGATAGAATATGAGGTTTTAAATTATGTTAGACAACTTGTACTACTCGGTTTTAAGTGAAAACGAGTAAAAGGGCTTAATCGGTAAAAATACCTAATAGTCATAAGTACATGTTAGAGTGAGAATTTGATGTTTCCATAGAAGGGAAAAATGATCAGAATGTCATAAAACATAATAAAATAGGCTGAAGTTTAATTTAAGAGCTTTGGGGCAAAAGTGTAAATATGCGAAAGTTTAGGGGCAAAATTGTAATTTTTCCAAAATATGATTTTGGGTCAATTTGAATAATGTGTGTCCTAATTAGACTATATTTTAAATTATAGAGCAAGGAAAACTGAAATTCGGGCTAAAATGGGGAAAATACCAAGTTGTAGACGAAATGGTAAAAGTAGCCATTTTCGCATACTAGGTAAGTTCATACGTAAATGTTGGTAACATAGTTATTATTTTAAATGTTTTTATGTTATTTAAATGATATGATAATTATTATGAAATATTATACTCGTGATAATTGTTTCATAATATGTCAAATTATGTGATATACTTGGAAAATGTGAAATACTACCGAGTATCGGTATCGGTATTCCGTAGAAGATGGTTGAGACACATGATTGGGAAAAAGGTCCCGTTGAACCTTAGGAATATATTAGGATACAAGTTACATGTCACTGGGATATTTGGGCATCCGAACTCGTTGAGTTGAGTCCGAGTTCACTTATGGATGCGAATGTCCGAACTCGTTGAGTTGAGTCTGAGTTCGTGAGATGTAACTAGGCATCCGAACTCGTTGAGTTGAGTCTGAGTTCACTTATGGATGTAAATGTCCGAAATCGTTGAGTTGAGTCCGAGTTCGCTTATGGGTGGGTTACATAGTAGCTTGGCTACATATGTGGCACTTATGTCCAAACTTTCCATGTATCCGAATTTTATTCCGATGTGTTCAACGGGTAAAGTTCTACTCAAAGGGAGGAATACTCAAGATGAAAGGGACGGATTGGTAAGTGTTGTGAAATGGATACTTTGAACAGGTATGTACTTAACCCTCGGGTTGAAAAATCGATATAACAACAATATGGTAAAATGATAAATGAAAATATGATATGAATGTCTTGGTGATGATTATGCAAATGATGTTTTATGTTTGCTTATATGGTTATGTTACTTGCTATTTGCATGTGAACTTACTAAGCATTTATGCTTACTTCCTCCTTTTCATTCCTTGTAGTGTTGACAAGCCAGCTCGGAAATCGGGAATGGTCGGAGGCACGCTCACACTATCCGTATACCATCTTGGCATAGTGGCTTGTATATTTTGAGTATGGCATGTATAGCATTATAATCATTTTGTATATATGGTCTTATGATATGGTTATTGAGTAGTATAAAAATGCTTGGTAATGATTAGCCATTGGAATGACTAATTATGATCATATTTGGTGTTATGTATGTCAAATTGCTAGTTAATCCATGGAAACCATGAAATAGGTAAAATTTACCATAAAATAGATTCAGACAGCAGTAGTGACGTGAATTTGAAAAATCATTAAAAATAGTAGAAATATAATTAGATGATGAATAAAATATGGAATTGAAGAATTATGAGTTTATTTTCATATGGAAGAAATGAAACAGGTATATGAGTTATATTTTATGAGATGTTTAAATTTTTGTCAAACAGGGCCAGAGCGATTTCTGGATCCCCTGTTCTGACTTTGAAAATCCACCATAAATTGTATAAAAATAATTAGAAGTCATAATTTATATGTACAGATTTCTTATTGAGTTTACTTTTAAGAGAAACAAACTTCATAGTCATTGAAATTCTGTACAGAGAGATATTTGATTCGTAATACACAGAGGTCAGAGCAGTCAAACCCTGAAACAGGGGAGACTTTAACTAATAAACTGTACTAATTGGCCTAGCCAAAAATTCTAGAAAACAATTAGTAAATAGATATATGAGTCTATTTTCAGGGAAAATTGACGAAATTGGATTTCGAGTTTCGTAACTCGAGATATGAATTTTTAAGCAAATGTGACGCAGTTAGCCAGCTTGTCTGGAATTTCTAAAATTAAATTGTTTGAGCTGTTTAAGCAATGAATTAAGTCTGTTAACACCTCATGTTCGAATCCGGAAACGGTCTCGGGTACGGGGCATTACAAGTATTCTCAGATGTTCAGCATGCTCAGATTCATCATGGGAATAAATCAAGGTGTCTTCTATAAACACAACCACAAATCAATCCAAATAGGATCTGAAGATCTGACTCATTAGATCCATAAAAGCAGCAGGTGCATTAGTAAGCCCGAAAGGCATAACCAGAAACTCATAGTGTCCATACCTTGTTCGGAAAGCAGTTCACGACACATCGGAGTCTTTTACCCGTAGCTGATAGTAACCCGATCTCAAGTCAATCTTTGAAAACACTGTAGCCCATTTCAACTGATCGAACAAATCGTTAATTCGTGGCAGAGGATATTTATTTTTTATGGTCACTTTATTGAGCTATCGATAATCAATGCACATTCTCATAGTTTCGTCTTTCTTTTTCACAAAGAAAACCGGTGCACCCCAGGGAGAAAAACTTTATCGTGTAAAACCTCTATCTGTCAATTCTTACAACTGGGCTTTCAACTCTTCTAATTTGGTTAGTGCCATTCTATACGGAGCTATAGAAATTGGAGTTGTCCCTGGCACTAACTCAATGCCAAACTCTACCTCTCAGATTGGTGCCAAACCTAGTAATTCTTTAGGAAACACATCTGGATGCTCACACACGACTGGTACTGATTCAATATTCTTTTTCGGTCACTTTAGACTTGAGTACATAGGCAAAGTAAGCTTCATAACCCTTTCTCACATATTTTTGAGCTAACATCATAGACATCATTGCCGGTAAACCATTAGATCATTAGACTCAATCTGAATTATTTCATCATTCTGGCATCGCAAATCAATAGTCTTTCGTTTGCAGTTCACAATAGCATCATTCAATGTTAGCCTATCCATGCCCAAAATTATATCAAATTTATCGAATGGCAACAACATCAAATTAGCTGAAAAACATGAATCTCGAATCATCAATGGACAATTCTTACATACTTTATCAACCAAGACACACCGGCCTAAGGGTTCGATACTCTAATCACAAACTCAGTAGACTCTACAGGTAGAGTCTTACTGGATACTAAAGTCTCACATACATAAGAATGAGTCGATCCAGGATTAATCAATGCAACAACACTAGTATCATAGAGAGTGAAAGTACCGGTAATCATATCTAGAGATGAAGCTTCTTCACGAGCGCGGATAGCATAAGCTCTGGTAGGTGCGCGAGCCTTAGATCTAATAGTCGTGTCTTTAGTTCCCCTCTGGCTGCCACTCACATTACCCGTGTTCCTAGGTGGTCTACCTCGAGCTGACATGTTACTTAGTCTCGTATTCTACACTGTGTTTTGCTCAGCTAACTCAGGGCATTCACCAATAAAGTGATCCATGTATCCACATTTAAAACAAGCCTGATCATTCAATTTACAATTGCAGAAATTTCATTTACCGCAATGTTTGCACTCAGGTTGGTTCGATCAAATGTTAGCAACAGTAGCTACTGAGGTAGCTCTCGAGCTCACGGGTGGTCTGTCTCGATCCCGTCTAGAATGACCCATAGTAGCCTTTGAATGGCTAAAATCATCCTAGAATTTCATTGATGTCGACTGAAATGACTTACTCAATGATCTCTTTCCTGAATCTCTAACTTCGAAATCGGCTTTTCTTTTCTCTTTCCTGAGCTCTTCAGCTTTGCATGCTCACTCAACAAGTACAACGAACTCTTTTATTTCGAGAATCCCATATAGTATTTTAATGTCTTCATTCAGCCCGTCTTCAAATCTTTTACACATTATAGCTTCAGTCGAAACACATCTCAGAAATATCTGCTGAGTCTCACAAATTCCCGTTCATATTCTGTTACGGGCATACGACCCTATTCAACTCGAGGAATTCTTTACTTTTTTATCAATGAATCTTTGACTGATGTATTTCTTACGAAATTTAGTCTGAAAGAACTCCCATGTAACCCGTTCTTTTGGAACCACCGATATTAGTGTATTCCACCATTGATACATAGAATCTCGAAGCAAAGATACACCACATTTAATATGTAACACCCCTAACCCAAATTTGTCGTCGGGATAGGGTTAAAGGCATTACCAGACAAATCGGAAAATTTCACAAATAATTCACAAACATCATTTACACATAATCATATATCATTAAAAAGTCCCTACATAGGTCAACGAGACCTAAAACATGCTTTAGAAAGGGGTCAGGACTAAACCGAGCTCATACAAAATTTTTCAAAAACTCAAACATTTTCAAAGTTATACAGGTCACACGCCCAAGTGAATAGGCTGTGTGCCTCACATGGCTTTAGGAATGCCTGTGTGTCTAGGCCATGTCAAAATAAGGCATACATATTGACTTGTCCACACGGCCACAAGGAACACCGTAACACGGCTGAGACACACGCCCGTGTCCCTATCCATGTGGGCAAAAATAGGACCATTACAAGGCTAAAATGCCACCCATTAAGGGTCCTCCCTACGAGCAACAAGTAAGCATCAATTGCATACCAAATGTTCATCCATTTCACAACCAATACATACCAAATGTAAAATGTTATTATATGTTATGATATATATCAAATTAAAATAAGGTTTTCATATTAACTTTATCTTGGCCGAAACTTAAACAAGAAAGAAAAGGAAAAAGAAGCTAGGGCTCGGTTATATTCAAGCTTGATTAAAGTACGAGTTTAGCTCTATTTTTGATAATTTCTACGTTTTTGAGATCGTTGCTTAGTAATCTTGAAGACCCATGCTTTAATTTTTGAGTTTGATGAATATTTTGAGTTATGCCATTGTTGATAGCTTGTGATTTTTGTTGTTTGATGATGAAATACGAAAGATATGTTTTAGATTAACATATTTTGTATTGGAATTTTTGATGATTTTGAGTAATTAGGACAAAATTGCAAAAATAATAATTTGAGGGACTAAAATGTGAAATAAATGAAATATATGGACTTGTATGGTAATGGGTAATATTTGGCCAAACATGGGTACTTTGAAATTTTGCATATTTTGTGTTTTGTGCAATAGGGACAAAATTGTAAAAATTGTAATGTCAAGGGTAAAATGGTAATTTTCCTATTTATGTGTTTTTGGATTAAATTGACCGAAAGTATGATTGAATGAGCTTAATTTGAATATATTTAGATCAAGAACCAAAGAAATCAGATTTGGATCAGGGGAAAATGAAAGTTGACGATTAGTCGATCCGTATCGATTTTTTGTTGTCCGAGGTAAGTTTATAAGCAAAAAGTCCTGTTTAATTGTAGATAAATGTTAAATATATAAATGCTGGTTTGAAAAGCATGAATTTATATGTGTTATTGTCGAATGAGAATAAGCTTAGTAATTATGTTCAAGCATTCAATTCGACCGAGTTACGATGTCCGGAAGCCCTGTATGAACTTCAGGAATAGTTAGAATACATATGTCATGACATAGGATTCCGATATATGTGTGTGAGTAAGACCATGGCATCGATATGTCATTCTGATATGTGTTTACAAGTAAAACCCTGTCTGGGATAGTAGCATCGATATGTGACTACATGTAAGACCACGTCCGGGACGTTGGCATTGTACGACTTGTGTGATTATTTGAGTGTCCTATCCAATTCTGAATGGTTCATCGGGCAATGGTAAATTATGTACGAGCTTGTAATACGAGTTAAATGACCAGGTATGAATTAGTTTATTGGTTGTTAATGATAAGGTAAGTTTATAATTGATAATTGATTTATTCATGTGCAATTGATGATAATGAACTTATGTGATGTTGGTATGTGTATTCGGCCTTGTGCTCATATAAGTCGAGTATCAGGAAGTGTGTGATTATGTATATTAGTCTTGTTCGTGATATATATAAGTGATACTATATTGTGATTTTTGAGCTTATGTATAAAAGTATATGCAAGCATAATTATATTATAACTAGTTGTTTTGGGAAGTTGATTATTAATATGCTTAATTGGTCAGGTGAGTATTCGGCTAGGTAAGAAGTGTAACTACTTATTGTGATGTTTTGATTCTTGAACTTGTGTATAAAAGTATATGTGTATTTGATAGGGTAAAGACAAATTGGTTGGAAAGTTGAATGATAAATAGACAATGTGGTTATTAGACCATTCGGCCAAGATAATGTTCATGTGTGAATGTATACATGTGGATATAATACAAGTTATAAGTTGGGACTAAATGGTATATAGTTACTATAAATATTGGTTAGCTTAATTGAGTTGAATACTTTGTTAGTTCAATTATTGGCTTATTACTTACTGTGTTATAATAGCTTACTGTGTGTATATTTATTTCTATTTTATAGATTTTGGATTCAAGTTACAAGCTCGGGGATCGTCAGTAAAGTCATTCACACTATCCACTGTTTCGGTATTAAAATAGTTAAACTCAAATTATGGCATGTATAGGCTGAGACATACCTTAAAATTATAGAATTCTGGTTGTGTAAATCTAAAGCCATGCGAAAATGGCTTAACCCCTAAGTTTGGTATGGTTTTGTTTTGGGTATGATCTAAACTGTTCCGTTATAATGTTATATATTATGTTATGCACGGTACATGCATTTAGTGATGTAAGTGTTGGAAATGGCTTGTTAACGATCATGATATATATTTTATATAGCATGTTAGTTAGTTCGGATAAGTTATGTTTTATACATGGTTGTGTAACAGCCTGTTTTTGGGGTTAATCGAAACAGTGGTTTCAGGACCATAATCTGAAGTTAAAATATTTATTTTATTATTTTAATAAAGTCTACAGTATGATATTAGAGATGTGTGAAAGTTTCGTAAAGAAATTTTACCGTTTGAGTGGCTAATTCAGTAAAAAGGGCCTAATCGTGTAAAAAGAAAAAGTTGATAGTTAAATGTGAGAATGTCTAATTGAATTTGTCTTTATAATATGATGCATTTATAATGTAATTAGACCATTATAAGGGTTAGTGGAATTCATGGCTTGGCAAATTGGTAAATAAAATAAGTTTTAAAGGTTGGTTAGGTAAATTGAATAATAATAGATTAAATAAATAAAACAAATACAACAGGATGGCCATATTGCTTCATTATTACCGAATATGCAAAGAAAGAATAGGAGAAAAGAGTTTTAAGGGTTCGACACATTTGGGGCTTGATTTAGGTAAGTTTTAAGCTCGATTTTCGATAATTTTTACATTTTTGAGATCGTTGCTTTGTGTTTTACCAAACCCATGCTTAAATTTTAGAATTTGATGATGATTTCATGAGATGCCATTGTTGATTTTGTGAGCTTTGTGATGATAAATGGTGAAATATGAAAGCTTGATGATAGATAAATATATTTTGTATTTATATTTTTGATGAATTTGAATATTTTGGGCTAATTGGTGAAAATGAGAAATTGAGGGACTAAAATGTGAAATAAATTGTATATATGAGCTTATATGGACTAGAGGAAAATTTGGCCAAGCATGAGTCTAGTCAAATTTTGAGTATTTTGTGTTTATTGAAATAAGGACTAAATTGTGAAAAATGTAAAATGTCAGGGGCAAAAGTGTAATTAGCCCATTTATGTGTTTTTAGATGAATTTGATTGAGTATATGATTAAATATGTTGAATTGATGTCAGGGGAAAATTATCGAATAGTCGTTCCGGTCCGTTCGTATCCGTATGAGGTAAGTTCATAAGTAATTAAATGTTATTAAATTGAATTGTATGTGCATTATATATATGTTGAATTAAGTTGGAAAAGAATATAAATGTGAAGTTGAAGTACGTAAAATATGAATTGAATTTGAGGCACTAAGTGTGCGATAAATGAAATAGCTACAGCTATTAAAATGGCACTGAGTGTGCGAGATTATAACAGCATTGGCTGAGTAAATGGCACTATGTGTGTGATACCGATATGACTTCGGTTTAATGTAATGGCACTAAGTGTGCGATATAATTATAGCTTTGGCTAATTAATTGGCACTAAGTGTGCAAGTTTGTTGAATGTTCATTGATGATCGAATGAATTGGTGCTTCGAGCATTAAAGTGATAAAGGTGATAGGTAAGAACATAATGGTACAGGTATGTACGAAATCTATGTGATTGATGATGTTAAATATGGAGTAGATGAAAAATTATGCAATGAAAATGAGTATGATTATGATTAGTAAATATATGATCTATGTGAAAACGAGATGTGGATACTAGTAAGTTAGCTATGATCAAATGAATTATATGAGAACGGTAGAATTGTAAATGTGATTTGCCATATATGATTCAGGTACATGTGATGTATATATGAAATTCTAATATGAAATGTGAGCATGATTCAAATGATGATATGTGAAATATATGAAAAGGAACGATGTATTATAAATGTGCTCGTTATATGAAATTGTGGTCCTACGTTTTGGACACGAGAATTATAAAAAAAATGGAATATGGTTATTCGGGTTTTGAAACGCATAAAAAGGAATTTATATATTTTTATGCATGAAATGAAATAAATGACTATGTTTTGGTTGGTTATATAACGAAATTACTTAATCTGGGGATGTTGGATTATATAAGAAAAGTGATTGAATATGTGTATGAAGTTAACTAAATTTTTGCTTAATCAAGTTGAACTATATGCATGATTTTGTGAAGATTTAATTGCTTATGACTTACTAAGCTCTCGAAGCTTACTCTGTCTGTTTTTCCTTTATTTATAGAGTTTCAGAGACTTACTCGGGTTGGAAGTCGTAGGAGATCTCATCACACTATCCAATTATTGTTTTGGTAAATAAAAGCTTTGAGTTTGTGGTTAAGTCGCATGTATAGGCTAGAGTTATGTCAATATGAATGTAATGTATTTATAGCCATTTGATATGGCTTGGTTTTGGTTGTGATTGTATATATGTTTTTTTATATAATTTGGCATGTGTACTAAGCATAATTTTGGTAATTTTTTATTTGGCATGAATGATGTATGCTTTGGTGAATGAATTGGTGAGAAATTGATTTAAAATATGTTTGATTTGGTGCTTGTAGGTTTGACCCAATTGGGGTGGCAAATTGGCTATTCAAATGGCCTATTTTTGTCCACACGGGCAAAGACACGGGCGTGTGTCTCAGCCGTGTGCGACACACGGCCATGTTACATGGCCATGTGTCCCTTGGGGTACCCTAGGAATTAAAGTCAGTATGTATGCCCTGTTTGGCCACGGCTTAGACACACGGGCGTGTCTAAGGTCGTGTGAGGCACACGGCCTATTCATACAGGCGTGTAACCTATAAACCTTGGAAAAATGTTAAGTTTTCAAAAAAAATTTATATGTGTTCAGTTTAGTCCCGACCCCTTTCTAATACATGTTTAAGGTCTCAATGACCTCTATATGGGACTCCATATTGATGTTTGATCTATGATGTTTCGAAGTTTACAAAATGAATGTGAATGTCCTATATTGTTCGGTAATGCCTCATAATCCAATTTCGACGATGGATACAGGTTAGGGGTGTTATAGGTTGTGATGAATGAGATTAAGGTAATAGCTTTCGGTCATATGATGTACAACATGAATAATATTTATGAGATATATATGATTCGGTACTTAAGGAAGTTAAATATTTATATTGGATTGATTGAAGTTTTTAGTGAATTATATGTTAATAGATAAAAATAGTTGCTAAAAGATAATTGGCGAAATGACATTGGATAAGTATATTTATGTACATGGCTAGTTTGATGTGAGTTTATATATCTATTCATGTACATATATATGCTTATAATATGGTTGATATGTATATGTGCATGGCAACATAAATTTGTTAGATATTTATAAACTATTAAATATATATAAATGCATTGAGTTAGCCAAGTAAACATAGAATTGGAATGAGTTATTTTTAACCGAATAGTTGTTATTAAGTTGTGTTCATATGCTAATACATGAATCACAAATAGATTAACACATTAATGCCGTATAAATGAATAATGAGCTTGGTAATGACATTTGTTTTAGCTGTTGTGAAATTTGTGCATATGCACAACTTTTATAAAACAAGTCTAATTTTCAATAATGAAGTTATAGATGTGTTCCATGTTCTGTATATGTATAAAACGTTTAACATATATACATACAATTTAGGTTATACATTATTTTTGTTGCATTGGGCATGTTAAAATTTTTAGGATCTGATATTTGAATGAGTTATAAGCATATATGTAATCTAGATCTTGAATTGCAACTTATAATGAATATTTGTGTGAATAATAGTATAATTGGTAATGCCTCATAACCCTAATCTGACGATGGATACTGTAACGCCCCGTACCTGAGACCGTTGCCGGAGTCGAACACGAGGTGTTAACAGACTTAATTCATTGCTTAAACAGCTTAAATAATTTAATTTTAGAAATTCTAGACAAGCTGGCTAACTGCGTCACAGTCGCTTAAAAATTCATATCTTGAGTTCTGAAACTCAAAATCAAATTCCGTAAATTTTCCCTGAAACTAGACTCATATATCTATTTAATAATTTTTTTCTAGAATTTTTGGCTATGCCAATTAGTACATTTTATTAGTTAAAGTCTCCCCTGTTTCAGGGTTTGACTGCTCTACCCTCTGTGCATTACGAATCAGATATCTCTCTGTACAAAATTTCAATGACTATGAAGTTTGTTTCTCTTAAACTAGACTCAATAAGAAATCTGTACCTATAAATTATGACTTCTAATTATTTTTATACAATTTATTATTAATTTTCAAAGTCATAATAGGGGATCCAGAAATCGCTCTGGCCCTGTTTCACAAAAATTTAAACATCTCATAAAATATAACTCATATACCTGTTTTGTTTCTTCCATATGAAAATAGACTCATAATTATTCAAGTCCATATTTTATTCATCATCTAATTATATCTCTACTATTTTTAATGATTTTTCAAATTCACGTCACTACTGCTATCTGAATCTATTTTATGGTAAATTTTACCTATTTTATGGTTTCCATGGATTAACTAGCAATTTGACATACATAACACCAAATATGATCATAATTAGCCATGCCAATGGCTAATCATTACCAAACATTTTTATACTACTCAATAACCATATCATAAAACCATATATACAAAATGATTATAATGCTATACATGCCATACTCAAAATATACAAGCCATTATGCCAACATGGTATACGGATAGTGTGAGCGTGCCTCCGACCGTTCCCGATTTCCGAGCTGGCTTGTCAACACTACAAGGAATGAAAAGGAGGGAGTAAGCATAAATGCTTAGTAATTTCACATGCAAATAGCAAGTAACATAACCATATAAACAAGCATAAAACATCATTTGCATAATCATCACCAAGACATTCATATCATATTTTCATTTATCATCTTACCATATTGTTGTTATATCGATTTTTCAACCCGAGGGTTAAGTACATACCTGTTCAAAGTATCCATTTCACAACACTTACCAATACGTCCCTTTCACCTTGAGTATTCCTCCATTTGAGTTGAACTTTACCCGTTGAACACATCGGAATATAATTCGGATACATGGAAAGTTTGCACATAAGTGCCACATATGTAGCCAAGATACTATGTAACCCGCCCATAAGCGAACTCAGACTCAACTCAACGAGCTCAGGCGTTCGCATCCATAAGTGAACTCGGACTCAACTCAACAAGCTCGGATGCCTAGTTACATCTCACGAACTCGGACTCAACTGAACGAGTTCGGACATTCGCATCCATAAGTGAACTTGGACTCAATCAACGAGTTCGGATGCCCAAATATCCCAATGACATGTCACTTGTATCGTAATCCATTCCTAAGGTTCAAGGGACCTTTTTCCCAATCATGTGTCTCAACCATCTTCTACGGAATATCGATACTTATACTCGGTAGTATTTCACATTTTCCAAGTATATCACATAATTTGACATATTATCAAACAATTATCATGAGTATAATATTTCATAATAATTATCATATCATTTAAATAACATAAAAACATTTAAAATAATAACTATGTTACCAACATTTACATATGAACTTAACTCGTATGCGAAAATGGCTACTTTTACCATTTCGTCCACAACTTGGTATTTTTCCCATTTTAGCCTAAATTTCAGTTTTCCTTGCTCTATCATTTAAAATATAGTCTAATTAGAACTCACATTATTCAAATTGACCCAAAATCATATTTTTGAAAAATTACAATTTTGCCCCTAAACTTTTGCATATTTACACTTTTGCCCCAAAGCTCGTAAATTAAACTTCAGCCTATTTTCTTATGTTTTATGACATGATGATCATTTTTCCCTTCTATGGAAACATCAAATTCTCACTCTAACATGTACTTATGACTATTAGGTATTTTTACCGATTAAGCCCTTTTGCTCGTTTTCACTTAAAACCGAGTAGCACAAGTTGTCTAACATAATTTAAAACCTCATATTCTATCATAAAACACCAAAATACACAAATTTCACCTATGGGTATTTTTCCAAATATAAACCCTAGGTTAAATTATTGCTAGCATAAGCTAAATCGAAGCTAGGGACTCCAAAAACATAAAGAACTTGAAAAGCAGGCTAGAATGGACTTACAATCGAGCTTGGAAGCTTGAAAACCCTAGCCATGGTTTCTCCTTGCTATATTCGGCCATGGGGTTGAAGATGAGCAAAATTGGCTTTTAATTTTGTATTTTAATTCATTTTACCCCTAAATGACCAAAATGCCCTTACTACTAAACTTTCCAAAAATTTCATCCATGTCCAATTTTTGTCCATAAACTTAGAAATTGGTAAAATTGCTATTTAAGACCTCCTAATTAATATTCCAAAGTAATTTCATACTAAAAACTTCTAGAATGCAAGTTTTGCAACTTATTCGATTTAGTCCCTAATTTCAAATTAAGCACTTTATGCATAGAATTTCGTCACGCAATTTTCACACAATCATGAAATCATATCATAAACCTAAAAATAATTATAAAATAATTATTTCTATCTCGGATTTGTGGTCACGAAATCACTATTCCGATTAGGCCCTAATTCGGGATATTACAGATACGAGTTGAGGGTTTTACATTTTATTGCTATCAGAGCTACAATTTATTCGGTTCTAGGACTAACGTAGCATGTGTGAGTTTAGCTATACATGCCATATTATATACTGCAATAGTGTGATGACTTCTGACATTTTAAAATGTGTTTTCATATAGTATATGGATTTTGACAAAGCTGTAGCTGATGATGTCAAGTGTGTAGCACCAGCTCCCACGCAAGGGACAGCACCGACTGATTCTCGACCGACTTTGAGTAATCAAGAGAGTGAGGCTAAACAAGCCTTCTATCAAATGATGAATGACTGGTTTACTCAATATATCTGGACTAATCCGGCTGCACAACAACCTCCACCCCCGATTAATTCATCTTCGATGCCTGCTATACCTCAAGTAAGTGATCCACTGAGATTGTATAAGCCACCTGTTGATAAAATTAGAAAACACGGGGCTGAAGAGTTTAAAGCTACTGATGTGGATGATGCTGAGCGGGCTGAGTTCTAGCTTGATAATACCATCCGTATGTTTGATGAGCTGTCTTGTACCCCAGATGAGTGCTTGAAATGTGCCATATCTTTACTTCGAGACACAGCATATCACTGGTGGAATACCCTAGTATCAGTAATTTCGAGAAGTAGGTGACCTGGGAATTCTTTCATACTGAGTTCCATAAGAAATATATCAGCCAAAGATTTATCGACCAGAAGCGTAAAAAATTTCTGGAGCTGAAATAGGGTCGGATGATCGTGACAGAGTACAAACAAAAATTTGTGAGACTCAGTCTGTATGCCCGAGAGTGTGTTTCTACTGAGGCCATAATGTGTAAAAGATTTGAAGATGGGCTAAATGAAGACATTAAACTGCTAGTTAGTATACTTGAGATAAAAGAGTTCATGGTACTGGTTGAGCGGGCTTGCAAAGCTGAAGAGCTCGAGAAAGAGAAAAGAAAAGAAGACTTTGAAGCTAGAGATGGACATAAAAGAACATCCGGTAAGTCATTCCAGTCGGCATCAAAGAAGTTCCAAGATGATTTCAGCCGTTCTAAAGCCACTTCAGGTTACTCTCGACGGGATCAAAATAGACCACCAGTGAGCTCGAGAGCTACTTCGGTAGCGAGTGTGGGTAATGTCAGATCAAATCAACCCGAGTGTAAACACTATGGTAAATAACATCTCGGAAGTTGCAGATTGCATGATCGGGCCTATTTTAAATGTGGATCGACAGATCATTATATTCGTGATTACCGAGTGTTAGCTGAGAAAAATCCAATGCAGAATACGAGATCGAGTAATACTATAGCTCGAGGTAGGCACCCAAAAATGCTGGTAATGTGAGTGGCAGTCAGAGAGGGACTAAAGATACCGCAGTCTGATCTGAGGCTCATACACCTGCCAGAGCCTATGCTATTCGTGCATGAAAGGAGGCTTCATCCCCAGATGTCATTACTGGTACATTCACTCCTTATGATACTAATGTAATGGCATTGATTGATCCTGGTTCTTTATGTGTGTGAGACATTAGTATTTAGCAAGACTCTGCCTGTTGAGTCTACTAAGTTTGTGATTAAAGTGTCAAACCCCTTGGGTCAGTGTGTTATGGTTGATAAAGTATGTAAGAATTGTCCCTTGATGGTTCGAGATTTGTGCTTTCCGACTGATTTGATGCTATTTCCATTTGATGAGTTTGATATAATCTTGGGTATGGACTGGTTGACTTTGCATGATGCTGTTGTAAACCGCAAAAGAAAGACTATTGATTTACGGAGCCAAAATGATAAGATTGTTCGGATTGAATCTAGTGATTTGAAAGGGTTACCAGCAGTGATTTCTTCGATGTTAGCTCAAAAATATATGAGAAAAGGCTGCGAGGCTTACTTTGCATATGTGTTTGATAGTAAAGTGGCCGAAAGGAACACTGAATCAGTGTCAGCTGTATGTGAATATCCAAATGTGTTTCCTGAAGAATTACTGGGTTTGCCACCTATCCGAGAGGTAGAGTTTGGTATTGAGTTAATGCCAAGGACAACTCTGATATCCATAGCTCCGTACAAAATGGCATCTAAAGAACTAAAAGAATTGAAAGCTTAGTTGCAAGAATTGACAGATACAGGTTTTGCGCGACCGAGTTTCTCTCCGTGGGGTGCACCTGTGTTGTTTGTGAAAAAGAAATACGGAACTATGAGAATGTGCATTGATTATAGACAGCTTAATATAAGGTGACTATAAAGAATAAGTATCCATTACCACGGATTGACGATCTGTTTGACCAACTGAAAGGGGCTACAGTATTTTCCAAGATAGATTTGAGATCAGGCTACTATCAGTTGTAAGTTAAAGACTCCGATGTACCAAAGACTACTTTCCGAATGAGGTACGGACACTACGAGTTTTTGGTTATGCCATTCGGACTCACTAATGCACCTGCTGTTTTCATGGATTTGATGAATCAGATTTTTAGACCGTGTCTGGATCAATTTATGGTAGTGTTTATAAGTGACATTTTGATCTACTCTTGTGATGAAGCTGAACATGCTAAACATTTGAGACTTGTGTTGTAGACTTTGCGAGGTTAGCAGTTATATGCGAAATTCAGTAAATGTGAATTCTAGTTAAGTGAAGTCAGTTTTCTGAGTCATGTGGTATCAGCATTGGGTATTCGAGTTGATCCCAGCAAAATTTCAGCTATACTTGATTGGAAACCTCAGAAGAATGTTTCTGAAGTCCAAAGCTTTCTGGGACTTGCTGGTTATTATAGACGGTCCGTGAAAGGTTTCTCTATGATTGCAGCCTCGATGAAAAGCTATTATAGAAAGAAGTAAGCCAGAAAAATTTTGATCAGTTGAAAGCTCTTTTGACCGAAGCTCCAGTGCTAGTTCAACCAGAATCAGGTAAAGAATTTGTTATTTATAGTGATGCATATTTAAATGGTTTGGGCTATGTTTTGATGTAGGAAGGCAAAGTTATAGCTTATGCCTCGAGACAGTTGAAACCACATGAAATGATCTATCTGACACATGACCTGGAATTGGTAGCTATTGTGTTCGCTCTGAAAATTTGGCGTCATTATCTGTTTGTTGAGAAATGTCATGTTTATTCTAATCATAAAAGCCTGAAATACTTGATGACTCAGAAAGATCTGAATTTAAGACAACACCGATGTTAGAATTGCTAAAAGACTACGAGCTTGTAATTGACTATCACCCGGGAAAGGCAATGTTGTTGCTGATGCTTTAAGCCGAAAATCACTATTTGATTTACGTACAATGAATGCGCATATGGCCATGATGGCTCAATAATAGCTTAATTGAAAGCTAGACCGCTATTTGTTCAACAAATATGTGATGCCCAGAAGGTTGATAATGAATTATTAGCAAAATGAGCTTAGTGTGATACAGAGGCTGGATCAGAATTTAAAGTTAATGCTGATGACTGTTTGAGATTCAGAAACTAAATATGTGTTCTGAGGAATTTAGAGTTGATTCAGATGGTTTTGAATGAAGCTCACAGCAGTCGGTTATCTGTTTACCTAGGTAGTACAAAGATGTATAATGATCTGAAATAGCTTTACTGGTGGCATGGTATGAAACGAGACATTTCTGACTATGTTCCGAGAGGTTTAGTTTGTCACAAGTAAAAGTCGAGCATCAGGTACCTTCAGGATTACTTCAGCCGATTATGATACCTGAGTGGAAGTGGGACAGAGTCACGATGGATTTTGTATCTGGTTTACCATTGACACCGAGTAAAAAGGATGCAACCTGGGTTGTTGTAGACAGATTGACTAAATCAGCTCATTTTGTTCCGATACGTACAGACTACTCGTAGGATAAGCTGGTTGAATTGTATGTTTCTCAGACTGTGAGATTACATGGTGTGCCTATATCTACTATTTTGGATAGAGATCCGAGAATCTCATGGTGTACCAATATATATTGTTTTGGATAGAGATCCGAGGTTTACATCGCGGTTTTGGAAGAAACTACAAGACGCACTAGGTACAAAATTACATTTCAGTACTGCTTTCCATCCGCAAACAGATGGTCAGTTTGAGTGAATTATTCAAATACTTGAGGATATGTTGAGATGTTGAGATGTTGCATTCTCGAGTTTGAAGGTACATGGGAATGATATTTACCTTTGATTGAATTTGCGTATAATAACAGATTTCAATTGAGTATCAAAATGGCACCTTATGAGGCTTTGTATGGTCGTAAATGTCGTACGCCATTGTACTGGACTGAGCTCAGTGAAATAAGATACACGGGGTCGATTTGATCAGAGAAACTGAACAAAAAGTTAAGGTGATCCGTGAAAGTTTGAAGGCGACATCAGATCGTCAGAAATCATATGCGGACTTGAAACATAAAGATATAGAGTTTCAGATCAGAGATAAAGTTTTCTTGAAAGTCTCACCGTGGAAGAAAATACTCAGATTTGGTCGTAAAGGCAAATTGAGTCCGAGATTCATTGGGCCGTATGTCGAGCTAGTTGCTTACAGACTATTGTTGCCACCTGATTTAGAAAGGATCCACAATGTATTCCATGTCTCGATGCTTCGTAGATATCGATCTAACCCTTTGCATGTGATTAGTCCCTCTGAGATCGTGATTAAGCCTGATATGATGTACGAAGAAGAGCCAATTCGCATTTTGGCTCGTGAGATTAAATAGTTGCGGAATAAGAAGATTTTGTTAGTTAAAGTATTGTGGCATAAACACAAAGTTGAGGATGCAACGTGGGAACCATAAGATACAATGAGAGAACACTATCTGAACCTATTCATTGGTAAGATTTTCGGGGACAAAAATCCCTAAGAGGAGAGAGTTGTAATTACCTGAATTAGACCCTAACCGGAATGGTGGTTTCGGGGCCATGAATTTGAGTCAGAAAAATATTTTAAAATTATTTTCTGTGTTTATTATGTGTGAATTTATATCTGTGAAATTTTCGTGATTTAGTTTTGTTGTTTGAGTGCCCGATTAAATAAAATGACTTAATCGCGTAAAATAAAAATTTAGTGGTTAATTCTAAAAAGGGCCAAATTGCTATTGACTTTATTAATGAAAGCCTTTATGTTGCAATTAACCCATTAAGAGAATAAGTGGACGGTACTAGGCATATGTTATATGGCTTTGTTATAATATTATTAAGGTTAAATAAGTAATTATGTAAAATGTTATTATATGTTATGATATATATCAAATTAAAATAAGGTTTATTAACTTTCTCTTGGCCGAAACTTAAACAAGAAAGAAAAATAAAAAGAAGCTAGGGTTCAATTATATTCAGGCTTCATTAAAATACGAGTTTAGCTCTGTTTTTGATAACTTTTACGTTTTTGAGATCGTTGCTTAGTAATCTTGAAGACCAATGCTTTAATTTTTGAATTTGATGAATATTTTGAGTTATGCAATTGTTGATAGCTTGTGATTTTTGTTGTTTGATGATGAAATATGAAAGATATATTTTAGATTAACATATTTTGTATTGGAATGATTTTAAGTGATTAGGACTAAATTGCAAACATAATAATTTGAAAGACTAAAATGTGAAATAAATGAAATATATGGACTTGTATGGTAATGGGTAAGATTCGGCCAAACATGGGTACTTTGAAATTTTGCATATTTTGTGTTTTGTGCAATAGGGACAAAATTGTAAAAATTGTTATGTCAGGGGTAAAATGGTAAGTTGCCCACTTATGTGTTTTTGGATTAAATTGAATGAAAATATGATTGAATGAGCTTAATTTGAATATATTTAGATCAAGACCCAAAGAAATCGAATTTGGATCGGGGGTCAATCTGTACTGATTTTTCATTGTCCGAGGTAAGTTTATAAGCAAATAGTAGTATTTGATTGTAGATAAATGTTAAATATATATATGCTGGTTTGAAAAGAATGAATTTATATGTGTTATAGTCGAATGAGAATAAACTTAGTAATTATGTTCAAGCATTCGATTCGACCGAGTTACGATGTATGAAAGTCCCGTATGAACCTTAGGAATAGTTAGGATACATATGTCATGACATAGGATTCCGATATGTGTGCGAGTAAGACCATGGCATCGATATGTGACTACATGTAAGACCACGTCTGGGATGTTGGCATTGTATGACTTGTGTGATTATCTGAGTGTCCTATCCAATTCCGAATGGTTCATCGGGCAAAGGTAAATTATGTACGAGCGTGTAATACGAGTTAAACGACTAGGTATGAATTAGTTTATTGCCTGTTAATGATAAGGTAAGTTTATACTTGATAACTGTTTTATTCATGCGCAGTTGATGATAATGAACTTATGTGATGTTGGTATGTGTATTCGGCCTTGTGGTCATATAAGTCAAGTATCAGGAAAGGATTCATAATTATGTGCAAGTGTGTGATTATGTATAATTGGTCTTGTTCGTGATATATATAAGTGATACTATATTGTGATTTTTGAGCTTATGTATAAAAGTATATGCAGGCATAATTATATTATAACTAGTTGTTTTGGGAAGTTGATTATTAATATGCTTAATTGGTCAGGTGAGTATTTGGCCAAGTAAGAAGTGTAACTACTTATTGTGATGCTTTGATTCTTGAACTTGTGTATAAAACTATATGTGTATTCGATAGGGTAAAGACAAATTGGTTGGAAAGTTGAATGATAAATAGACAATTTGGTTATTAGACCATTCAGCCAAGATAATGTTCATGTGTGAATGTATACATGTGGATATACTAGAAGATATAAGTTGGGACTAAATGGTATATAGTTACAATAAATATTGGTTAGCTTAATTGAGTTGAATACTTTGTTAGTTCAATTATTTGCTTATTACGTACTAAGCTATAATAGCTTACTGTGTGTATATTTGTTTCTGTTTTATAGATTTTGGATTCAAGTTACAAGCTCGGGGATCGTCAGCAAATTCATTCACACAATCCACTGTTTTGGTATTAAAATAGTTAAACTCAAATTACGGCATGTATAGGCTGAGGTGTACTTGAAAATAATAGAATTATGGTTGTGTAAATCTAAAGCCATGCAAAAATGGCTTAATCCCTAAGTTTGGTATGGTTTTGTTTTAGGTGTGATCTAAACTGTTCCGTTATAATGTTGGAAATGGCTTGTTAACGGTCATGATATATATTTTATATAGCATGTTAGTTAGTTCGGATAAGTTTCAGACAACTAAGAATAATATATGATACTAATAGTTATGTTTTATACATGGTTGTGTGTGAATGAGATTAAGGTAATAGCTTTCAGTCATATGATGTACAGCATGAATAATATTTATAAGATATATGTGATTCGGTACTTAAGGAAGTTAAATATTTATATTGGATTGATTGAAGCTTTTAGTGAATTATATGTTAATAGATAAAAATAGTTGCTAAAAGATAATTGGCGAAATGACATTGGATAAGTATAATTATGTACATGGCTAGTTTGATGTGAGTTTATATATCTATTCATGTACATATATATGCTTATAATATGGTTGATATGTATATGTGCATGGCAACATAAATTCGTTAGATATTTATAAACTATTAAATATATATAAATGTATTGAGTTAGCCAAGTAAACATAGAATTGGAATGAGTTATTTTTAACCGAATATTTGTTATTAAGTTGTGTTAATATGCTAATAAATGAATTACAAATAGATTAACACATTAATGCTGTATAAATAAATAATGAGCTTGGTAATGACATTTGTTTTAGATGTTGTAAAATTTGTGCATACGCACGACTTTTATAAAACAAGTCTAATTTTTAATAATGATGTTATAAATGTGTTCCATGTTCTGTATATGTATAAAATGTATAAAATGTTTAACATATATATATATATAAATATATATACGTACAATTTGGGTTATACATTATTTCTATTGCATTGTGCATGTTAAAATTTTTAAGATCTGATATTTGAATGAGTTATAAGCATATATGTAATCTGGATCTCGAATTACAACTAAAAATGAATATTTGTGTGAATAATAGTATAATTGGTAATGCCTCATAACCTTAATCCAATGACGGATAGAGGTTGAGGGTGTTACAAAATGATTTTCGTTTATGATGCACATTTGGTGAAGATGTAAATAGGTAATTCATGCCTATGAGAATGATTCTGTGATGACCTTGTGATTATACGTCTATACTTATGATGTATAAACATGTAGTTTTACCAATGTGGTGAAAATGAATTAATAAGGTGTGATAAACTTGGTATCATTAATTTACACTAAAACGGTTTTGGATAGCAGCAGCAGTCCGACTTTGAAAATCCAACAAAAATTGTGAAAATTGAGTTAGAGGCTGAATAAAATATGACATTAAAGCTTAATGAGTCTATATTCACATAGAATAAATGGTGTAAGCAAAGGATTTTAATAGAATGAAATATTTAAATTGTTGTGAGACAGAGTCAGAAGGATTTCGAAATCCCCTATTTTGTTTTGAGAAAATCATTGAAAAGTGTACAAAAATATTTATGGGTTATAATTTATATCCTTAGAATTATTAATCTATTTTTAATAGAAGTAGACGGGAATGTCATCCGAGTCCCGTATTATGAGATAATTAATTTTTAGTGAAGAGGGGTCGGAACAGTCAGACATTAAAAAAGGAGTAACTTTAAGGAATAAACTGTACTTATTGGCTTGACCAAAAATTCTGAAAATTTTATGATAAAAAGATATGTGAATCCAATTTTAGGAAAATTAGCGGATCTTAATTTGGAGTTCCGTAGCTCCAGATATAAATAATTCAGCAACTATGACTCGAGAAAATAACTTGACGGGAACATAAGTAAAAATGCAAATGGGGTTGTATTACCTTTAGAAGCAAGTTGATAAATTGCTTATTATTTTCATACGGTCTTACTAAGCTATAAAGCTTACTTCCTCCTTTTCATTTCTTTAGTGTTGTTAGGTTAGCTCGGGATTGGAGACCGTCGGAGGCAGCATAACTCTATCAAGCCATCACCTTTGGAATAAAGAAGCATATATTAGAAATTTCAAGTGAGTGGCATGTATAGGGATCTAGTTTATTGACATGTATTATTATGCTTCAGCCAAATTTATTTGCTTATATTGAGTTATATGTAAATAGCCATGAGATGTGGCTCATATTGATTATGGCTTGTAAACCTAGCTATGCTTGTCATGTGTAATGTTTATGATGTGATTATGTTTGTTCGCCATGCATGGTTGATAACATGACATGTGTGTGTTGGATGTATGCTCTATGACCAATCGAGGTGGTCATAGCCATGTAGTTATTGCACGTTATAAAGACAACATGATAATGGTTGAACATGAATGCTTGATGGATAAGTTGGTAACCATAGTATAATGGTAAAAGTTGTAATCAAAATGATATGTCTTATGAAGATGAATTAAGGAATCTAGACTTGGTATTGCATGAGTAGATGCATTGCTTGCAAAAGGACATGTTAATGTTATGAATATGTCTTAATAAAGAGTGTTTAATCACTAAAATGATGCCATGATTTGTGGTTTTAATATGTATAAGGTTGTAAGGGTTTATGGGTAACATGAAGGCTTGGAAAATAGCCTAAGTGTTGACTACACGGGTCGAGGCACGGTTGTGTGCCTCAACCGTGTGGGAGAACATGGCCTTAGCACATGGACATGTGACTTGGCCATGTGGTTCAAATTATTTGCTGACGTCATAGTCAGAGAGTTACACAGCCTGTGGACCCAGACGTGTCGAAGGCACACGGGCGTGTCTATGTGTCCACACGGGTGTGTGACCTTGTTTCATGGAAAGAAAATTTCTAAGTTTCCCAAAACTTCCTAAGGTTTTCGGTTTAGTCCCAAATTATTCCCGATGTATGTTTTGGGCTTCGTAGACCCAAATAAGGGACGACATGCATGTGTTTGAAAAGGTTTGGATTAAAAGAAATTTTATGGTTCGATTTTTGCATGTATGTGTATGTTTAAGTCCGGTAATGCCTCGTACCTTATCCCAGCGTCGGACATGGGTAAGGGGTGTTACATTTATCAGAGCTATGGTTTAGTCAGTTCTTAGACTAACCTAGCACGTGTAAGAGTCTAGCTATACATGCCATAGATTCGTGATAGTGTGATGTCTCTCGACACGAATGAGCACTATCTTGTGTAGACAAGGTACTCTCCAACCGAGCTACACCCGATCACGTAGATAGAGATACGAAGATATTCAAATAAAGTGCAATTATGATGAGTTGAAACTCGGAAAGGTACAAATAAGAATTCATGAAATGTATATGTACATATTTATGATATGAGAAACATGAAATAGAATGTGTACATGGCCTAATAAGCTTATCTATGATTGATTGATAATCCCATAGGGTATATGGTTAATTTACTTGGGCGAAAGTATGTGTTTAGATAACTTATCAAAATATCGATGGAATGAATGATCATGTATACTTATTTGAATGAATATGGTTGGCAAGTTCACACAGTCTGAGTATAAGTGTTAAATTGCTTGGATTGATTTACATATTTGTAATGATATGCATATGATGCTGTTGCTATGATGATGGAAGTTGTGTCACATATGTATGTATAAGAGAGTTGAGTCGGAGGCCCTACGACCTCACCCTCTTAACAGAGTGGTGTTCTATAATGAAATTTCATGAGATTTGTGTTGAATAAACTCTTGAGCGTGAAAACCAAATAGCTCAGTGGAAGAATATCTGTAAACATGATTAGAGATTGAGAGTGAGTTGATAAGTAAAGCTAAAGTAAGAAAGGTATCAGGTTGACATCAAGATTCTACGAGTTATACACTGTCACAGTTAGAGAAGAAATTTACTTTGGTAAATCGAATTACTCAGGTACGAGGTGGAGAAAATGTAATGATTGAGATCTTTTCAGAACTGATCTTCTTTAGTAAAAAGAATAATATGGGATTTGAGATGATAGAAATAGTTGGAGAAATAATATTTGAAATATGAGATGTCTAAGTATGGTAATTATAGTGAACAGATGATGTTTGCCTCTCTTGATATATTCTAAAAGATCATTGTTCTTGGAAGTGTTATAGTAGCTATCTATCTTCTGATGAAATTCTTGTTAAATGAGAATGCTATCTGATCTAAATGTCCAGACGAAGGCATTGTCAATCTGACCAGTTTATAATATGTTTTGCTCTACCTCTCTCTGGTATTCTGTTATATTCTCTCTGTTGGGAACTTATGAGAAAATGCATATGATGCTATGATTCTGTTTCCTTTAATTGTTGCATTTGATTCCAGTAGGATGAAATGATGTTTTCTTCTGGACTTTTTCTCTTTAAGGAACTATCGAGGTCTTTCATATTTTCTTAAGAGTTTGTTTTCAGTCTTCCTATATAGTATCGTATCTCGGGATTTCTCTATCCTGGATTTTTTTACTTAGTTTTCTTGTTATCTTTGTTCCATAATCTGTTAATTATGACTCATGTTCAAAGTGTATTCTTTAGCTTGCGATAATCATGTCAAGTGTGACTATGCTCCTAATTTGATCATGGTAGTGCGGTGATTTTAGTATTTGGATTTCTCTAATTTCTGTGTAAGGATTTGACATCGGCAAAGGTGTAAGTGGTGAAGTTTCGAATTTCAATTGGTCTGATAGATCTCTTTTCTCAAGTAAGTAAATCAAAGCTAATGTCTTCAGTTGAGATATATTGGTTATTTGAGCTAATGCAAGTGAAATGGTCTTTGATTAGCATGATGAGTGAATTTCGAATGATTGTATGATAAAATTTTTGTCTTATGCAAGTTGAATGGCGTATTCCGTGTTAGCAAAACTTGGACAGATGAGAACATTGTTAACTGAAGCATTTGAACTGGCCTAGTCTGCATTTGGGCAGAGACTTCTTAATTTTCAGTGATGCACTATTGTATG
Organism: Gossypium longicalyx; assembly: GCA_025698465.1. NCBI lineage: Eukaryota > Viridiplantae > Streptophyta > Magnoliopsida > Malvales > Malvaceae > Gossypium > Gossypium longicalyx. Next base: position 34,254,475 of record CM046995.1, read on the forward strand.
AATTGCTATCTGTTTTAAGACAATAAGATAATGTGATAGTTTAGAGCATTCGATACCATGGAAAGATTTGAGTTGTTAATGGGGTTAGAGTCGAGCATCATGTTTTACCGGAGCTATCTTCTCTAGTGCTGATATTAGAATAGAAACAAGAACAGATTATTCTCGAGGCCATATTAGAATTATTCTCGTCTGGAAAGTGGAAAAATGTGATGTAGTTTATTGCTAGATGTTTGACGAGATCTGTGAAGCATGCTAGTATGTACTGAGTCCCTGCTCATCAGATTAATGAAATTTCGTGTCTATATGACTGTTGGATTTCTTGGAATACTAGCCTCCACTAGTCGGATTGAGATTCGGGTTATATATTGTGGTTTTTTGGGAAAGCTAAAGGAGGCTTTGAAATTTAAAGACAAATAAGAGTTGATTTGGTAATCAATCGGACTGTGTGAAATTATAGAAAGTATAAGGCCAAGATGAACTGGCTAGTTTTATTATTCGAATTTGAAAAGATTCAAGTATGTGTGTGTATGTGACATGATGGCATAGATGGGACCATTTTGTATGTGAACTCTCAGATGGAGGTTGAAATTCAGCCGAGGTGTAGTATAGCAATGAACCGCTTATAAGACTGATATGAGAAAGTAAAGAGATAAGTATTAGAGACACAATAGAGTGAAAACTTTTTATCAACGATTATGGAAAAGAAAAGTTTATCTAAATACCAAAACCACTTTTCTAGTAAGATTTTCGAGGATGAAAATCCCTAAGGGGGAGAGAATTGTAATAGCCCGATTTTGGGCCTAGTCAGAACAGTGGTTTTGGAACCACTATTCTGGGGCTGGAGAAATTATTTTTAATGATATTTTATGTGTTATAGCATGATTATATGAGTACATGAAAATTAGGGTGAAATAATTTTAGCGATTTCATGCCTAATTGCGAAAAAGGACTAAATTGCATAAAGGGCAAAAGTTTTATTTTATTAGATAGATATACCAAATAGCTAGAGAACCAAAATGGGGGTCTTTAAAGTGAAAATAGGCCTTTAAATGAGTGATGGTCGACTATGAGATAAGGAATTAAAATAGTCAAAATGGTTAGGCTAATTTTAGCAACCAAATTGACTAGAAATAAAATAAAATAAACAAAGAATGATATGATATGATCTCTTTCTCATCTTCTTCTTCACCGAAATTTTCAAAAAAAGTAGGGGTTTTGAAGCTTTAAAATTTCAGCCAAGCTATCTTCCTGCAAGTAAGTGATTTAGATGCCTATTTTTGATAATTTTTGTACTTTTGGAACCCTTGTAGCATGAACTAGCTAATGGGGGGATTATTTTACAAAATAGTTGAAAGTATAGGGATTTTCTGTGTGAGTATTTATGTTGGTTGCTGAATTTTTATGGAAGAAAATGAGTCTTGGTTGTGTAATAAACAACTTTTGTGAAAGGATTTTCATGAAAACACCTAATATGGATCATTTTGAAAAGATGGTAGAATGAGTGATAAGTATGAGTAATAATGAAAATTGTGGGTTGCTTCTAGTATAAAAAGAATTTGGCTAGGCTTGGGTAGTGAGAAATTTTGATAAGAATCGATTTACGAGCGTAAGGGCAAAATTGTAATTTTGTAAAGTCTAAGGGCAAAATAGTCATTTTGCCAAATTGTGAATTATAGAATGTTTTAATTAATGAAATGATTAAATAAGTGAATTTCATCATGTTAGATCAAGAAAAATCGAGATTTGAGCTCAAATCGGAAAGTACGAGGTTATGGGCTGAAATGGAATAATTGGCTGAAATTTGCATTCGACTAAATAAGCATGTTATCCATATTATTGTTAATATACTTGAAATCTATTTTACTATAATTGTATTGAATTATATATTGATGGAGTTATGTATGAGAAAGTGATGCCAAAGGTTAATAACAATCATGTGATGATAGAATACATTAAAAATTTGATGGAATATGATATTCCATTGAAACGAGTAAGTTGCACATAAATTATGCAAATATAATGTTACCATGTATTGTACAATTAGTATGGTCTGAATTTTACACTTGTGTTGTGAATGTAAATTATGAGAATTTACGTAGCAATAACTCCCGATTGAACCTTAGAAATAGGTTAGGATATTCATGCCATGACATTGGGTGATATGTGTGCTAGTGTAAGGCATGTCTGGGACATGCATCGGCCACATTATGAGAGCCAGTGTAAGACATTTCTGGGACATGAATTGGCATTGAGACGAGAGCTAGTGTAAGACATGTCTGGGATATGCATCGGCCTCAAGATATACAAGCTAGTGTAAGACCTGTATGGGACATGGCATCAGCTTGTTGTGTGTCAGTGTAAGACCTGTTCGGGACATGGCATTAACACTGATAGATGAGAGCCAGTGTAAGACCTGTCTGGGACACGACATTGAGCTCGATATATGAAAGTCAGTGTAAGACCTATTTGGTACATAGCATCGATGCCAATAGATGAGAGCCAGTATAAGACCTGTCTAGGACACGGCATCGACCTCGATATATGAAAGTAAGTGTAAGACTTGTCTGGGACATGGCATCGACTTTGATGTGCTAGCTAGTGTAAGACCATGTCTGGGACATGGCGTCGGCATCTTATCCCATGTTTAGGGTTATTGAATGTCTTGTAGTATTTCAAATGGTTCAACAGGAGATGTATGGTTTATATCGAAATGATAGAGCTTATGGCTATGTTGTGAGTGGTACATGTACATACATAAAATTGATGAGATGTGAATTCAATTCATGTTGTATGATTAATAAGGAATGAATATGAGTAAGTATATAAGCATGTTGAGTAACACAGGTATGTATGCCAAACTCATAAGAAATGATTTCCGTTTATGATGCACATTTGGTGAAGATGTAAATAGGTAATTCATGACTATGAGAATGATTCTATGATGACCTTGTGATTATAGGTCTATACTTATGATGTATAAACATGATTTTTTACCAATGTGGTGAAAATGAATTAATAAGGTGTGATAAACTTAGTATCATTAGTTTACACTAAAACAGTTTTGGATAGCAGCAGCAGTCTGACATTAAAAATCCACCAAAAATTGTGGAAATTAAGTTAGAGGCAAAATAAAATATGAAATCAAATCTTAATGAGTCTAGTTTCACATAGAAGAAATAGTGTGAGCAAAGGAGTTTCATACTATGAAATATTTAAATTGTTGTGAGACAGAGTTAGAAGGATTTCGAAATCCCCTGTTCTGATTTGAAAAAATCATTGAAAGTTGTACAAAAATAGTTGAGTTATAATTTATATGCATAGAATTCTTAATGAGTCTATATTCAAGAGAAATAGACTGGAATATCGTCTGAGTCCCGTATTATGAGATAATTAATTTTTAGTGAAGAGGGGTTGGAACTATCACACAGCGAAAAAGGGGTAACTTTAAGGAATAAACTGTACTTATTGGATAGACCAAAAATTCTGAAAATTTTATGATAAGAAGATATGTGAGTCTAGTTTCAGGGAAATTAGCGGATCTTAATTTGGAGTTCCGTAGCTCCAGATATAAATAACTTAGTAACTATGACTCGAGAGAACAGTTTGATGGGAACATAAGTAAAAATGCAAATACGGTAGTATTACCTTGAGAAGCACGTTGATAAGTTGCTTATTATTTTCATACGGTCTTACTAAGCTATAAATCTTACTCCCTCCTTTTCATTTCTTTAGTGTTGTCAGGTTAGCTCGGGGTTGGAGATCATCGGAGGCAGCATAACACTATCAAGCCATCACCTTTGGAATAAGGAAGCATATATTAGAAATTTCAAGTGAGTGGCATGTATAGGGATCTAGTTTATTGACATGTATTATTATGCTTCGGCCAAATGTATTGGCTTATATTGAGTTATATGTATATAGCCATGAGATGTTGCTCATATTGATTATGGCTTGTAAACCTAGTTATGCTTGTCATGTCTAATGTTTATGATGTGATTATGCTTGTTTGCCATGCATGGTTGATAACATGACATGTGTGTAATGGATGTATGCTCTATGACCAATCGAGGTGGTCATAGCCATGTAATAATTGCCCGTTATAAAGACAACGTGATAATGGTTGAACATGAATGCTTGATGGATAAGTTGGTGACCATAATATAATGGTAAAAGTGGTCATCAAAATGACAAGTCTTATGAACGTGAATTAAGGAATCTAGACTTGGTATTGCATCAATACATACATTGCTTGCAAGAGGACATGTTAATGTTATGAATATGTCTTAATAAAGAGTGTTTAATCACTAAAATGATACTATGATTTATGGTTTTAATATGTATAAGGTTGTAAGGGTTTATGGGTAACATAAAGGCTTGAAAAATAGCCTAAGTGTTGACTACATGGGTCGAGACACGGTTGTGTGCCTCAACCGTGTGGGAGAACTTGGCCTTAGCACACGGACTTATGGCTTGGCCTTATGGTTCAAATTATTTACTGACGTCATAGTCAGAGAGTTACACGGCCTGTGGATACAGGCGTGTCGAAGGCACACGGGCGAGTCCATATGTCCATACGAACGTGTGACCTTGTTTCATGGAATGAAATTTTTTAAGTTTCCCAAAACTTTCTAAGGTTCTCGGTTTAGTCCTGAATTATTCTCGATGTATGTTTTGGGCTTCGTAGACCCAAATAAGGGATGACATGCAAGTGTTTGAAAAGTTTTGGATTAAAAGAAATTTTATGGCCTAATTTTTGCATGTATGTGTATGTTTAAGTCCGGTAATGCCTCGTACCTTGTCCCGGTGTCAGACACGGGTAAGGGGTGTTACAATGAGGCCTCCTCGCGTGCACGAATAGCATAGGCTCTGGTAGGTGCACGAACCTCGGATCTAACTACTGTATCTTTAGTCCCTCTCTGACTGCTACTCACATTACCCGTATTTTTGGGTGGTCTACCTCGAGCTGCAGTGTTACCTGATCTCGTATTCTGTACTGCATTTTCTTCGGCTAACTCTAGGCATTCAAAAATATAATGATTCATTGATCCACATTTAAAACAGGCTCGATCATGCAATCTGCAACAGCTGGGATGTCATTTATCGCAATGTTTACACTCGGGTTGATTTGATCTGACATTACCCACACTAGCTACTGAGGTAGCTCTCGAGCTCACAGGTGGTTTATTCTAATCTCGTCAAGAATAACCTGAAGTAGCCTTATAATGGCTTAAATCATCTCGAAACTGTAAGAGTATGCCCAAAGATCAATCACGAGATGGTTGTAATAACATACTTGATTTATCATGTTTATTGATATAAGGCATTGCCATTATTATTTCAGTTTCTTTTCTGTGTACATAAATAAACTATTTTATAATAATGTCCTGAGAATAATATGATTATTCTTAAAAGATCCTTAGTCAAGTATTATTGTTGGCTAGGACAACAATAATGCATTAAGACTAACATGTAGTTGATTGATGATAAAGAGTTGTCATTGATATGGAGTGTCAAAATCAATGCATGAATATGTGTGTTAGAGAACAACATATTGGACTAACCTGTTATGAGTATGTTTCTTGGATTATTATGTAATTGTCACAACATTACTCATAGTGATTAATATGTATATGATCCTCATACTTGAGATCATCATTATCCCAACATCGTGAGTTGTATATTTTGATATAGTCAAACTAACATCGTAACTGGTTGTACTATAAAGTCGATGTTGGATATACCACAATCTATTTGAAGGATATGGTTGATCAATATAGGATAAGTCCCTCCTACATAATGGGAGTAATATCTTAGGCCACTTGATTGAGTGAGACTAGAAATGCATGGCCATGCTCAAATAAGTTGATATGAGATGTCATACTTATTTGTGTATCATAGTTCACTTAAAGTATCAAGAAACATGGGATGGACTATGCAAGTGTGACTATTCCATGACTTGTGTCCATTCCAAAGGTATAGGACTTAAGGATTAATGCATGAAAGGTTAATCACAAAAGGTTATGTCGAATCATGACTTCTCGTAACTTAGGTAGCAATGATGCATTGCTAGATGCCACTCATCATTTGTAACATTAGAATCGTTCTAATATTATTGCTAACATTACAAGAACTTATAGGGTCACACCCTATGGTTGAAATGAACGGAAGAAAACATAGTTGGTATTGTATTCTGATTGTCAGATGAATTAAAATAATTATAGAATTAATTTAATTGGGAAATCAAATTGTTGAACATACTATACGTACAAGGATGTTGTACACATAATCAGAACATAATTTCATTAGTATATGAATTTGGTTCGTATATAAGTTTAAATAAATATAGTTTACCCAAATCTTTATTATAATTAATGTAATTATAATTTTTGGTTAAACATTATTATATTTATTTTATGACTATTATGTTCAGATTAATTTTAATGAATTAATATTCATTAAAAAAATATACCAATTAAAAGGGAGTTATATATGGCAAGGGTAAAAACCCTAAAGAGATAATATAAAAATAAGCCCGAAACTATGCTAAAGGGTCTAGCAGCCGTTAAGCATAAAAATCACTGAAATAGTTTCTAAGATTTTTCTACCGTTCATTGTCAACTGGGTGGACTACGTAGAGGCCGACATCGAAAAGGTTGTGGCTTGGTTCGATAGTGGTTCATGATTCCCGTTGCCTAGGCGTCACTGTCTACTCAGATTGAAGTTTCGGTAATTTCGAAACCTTTTATCACCCCGATACATTCCTTACACATGGATCCATGGTTTGGATCGCCGAAATGTTTTTAATTATTTTATTTTTCCGCTGCGCCTTGGAGGCATCGGCGTTCCAACAGAAACTTCTTTGATACCGACTAGAATGACTTACTAGATGGTCTCTTACATAAATCTCTATATTCAAATTCAGCTTTTCTTTTCTCCTTCTCGAGCTCTATGGCTTTGCAAGCTCACTCAACTGGTACTACGAACTCTTTTATCTCAAGTATGCCAACTAATAGTTTATTGTCTTTGTTCAGCCCATCTTCAAATCTTTTACACATTATAGCTTTGGTCAAAACACACTCTTGGGCATACTGACTGAGTCTCACGAATTTCCACTCATATTCTGTCACTGTCATCCGACATTGTTTCAACTCCAGAAATTCTTTGCGCTTCTGGTTAATAAATCTTTGGCTGATATATTTCTTACGAAACTTAGTCTGAAAGAATTCCTAGGTCATTCGCTCTTTTGGAACCACTGATACTAGTGTATTTCACCAGTGATATCTGGTGTTTCGTAACAAAGATATAGCACATTTCAAACATTCATCCGGGGTACAAGACAGCTCATCAAACACACGAATAGTATTATCAACCCAAAATTTAGCTCGCACAGCATCATCATCATCAGTAGCTTTGAACTCTTCGGCCTCGTGTTTTCTAATTTTATCAATAAGTGGCTTATGTAATCTTAATGGGTCATTTACTTGTGGTATAGTAGGTATCGAAGATGGATTAGTCGAGGGTGGAGGTTGTTGTGCAGCCGGGTTAGTCCAGATATATTGAGTAAACCAGTCATTCATCATTTGGTAAAAAGCTTGTTTAGCCTCTCCCTCTTGGTTACTCAAAGTCGATCAAGAATCAACCGGCGTTATCCATTGTGCGGGAGCAGGCGCTACACTCTCTACATCATCAATTACAGCTCTATCAGGATATATTTACTATATGAAAACACATTTTCAGATGTCAGAAGTCATTACACTATCGCAATATATAATATGGCATGTATAGCTAGACTCACACACGCTACGTTAGTCCTAGAATCGACTAAATTATAGCTCTGATACCAATCAAATGTAACACCTCTAACCCGTAACCGTCGCTGAATTAGGGTTATAAGGCATTACCGATCATATTACAGTTCACACAAATAAGCATTACAAATTAAAATTTAAAATATTAAATACATCAATGCTCATAAATTAATCAAATATCAAATCTTAAAATCATATCATTTACAACATAGTATAATTAAAAACATAATTCAACATATATCAAAACAAATTATACATAAACAGAACATATAGCAAATCAACAGATTCGCTAATTGAATATCAGAGCTATTTTATATAAGTCATGCACAAGTACATATTATACATCAATTGAAACAAATTTCATTACTAAACTTTTCATTCATTTATGCGGCATTAATATATTAGTCTATATGAAATTCACATGTTTTGCATATTAACACAAATTAAATGTAACATCCCGAATTAGGGCCTAGTTGGAATAGTGGTTCCGAGACCACAAATACGAATTAGAAATAATTATTTTATGATTATTATAAGGCCTATGACATGTTTATATGCTTGTGTAAAAATTTCATGAAGAAATTTTATGTCTAAGGTGCTCGATTGGACTTTAAGGACTAAATTGAATAAATTGTAAAACTTGAGTTCTAGAAGCTTCAAGCATGAAATTGAATTTTATTATTAATTAGAGATCCTTCAAGAGTAATTTTACCAAGTTCTAAAATTTGTTCAAAAATGGGCTTGTATGTTAAAATTTTGAAAGAATAGTAAAAGGGCATTTTAGTCATTTTGTAATTTAAAAGATTAAAAAGGGAAAAACCAAGTCAAAAACCATTGTCCATCTTCTTGTTTGGCTGAAAGTAGCAAGGAGGAAGCCATGGTTAGCATTTTCAATTTTTCAAGCTCAACAGTAAGTACTCCCGAGCCTCGTTTTTAACGCTCTAAGCATTTTTGAAGTCCCGGAAACATGATCTACTCATTTCTACCATTATTTTGTGCTAGGGTTTATGTTTAAAAATTTACCCATGAGTTACATGCTTGAATTTTGATGTCTAATGGTAGAAAATGAGTGTTGAGTGTTAAATAAACGACTTTTACTAAGCGATTTTCGACGAAAACGTCCGAAAGGACTATTTTGCAAAAGTTGTAAAAAAGGTATAAAATGGTGTTATGATGAGAATTGTAGTTTGCTATAGTTATGAAAATAGTTCAGCTAGGCTTATAGAATGGGAAAATTGAATAAAAATCATTTTACGAGCCTTGGGGCAAAAGTGCAAATATGTGAAAGTTTAGGGGTCAAAATGCAAATTTGTAAAAATATGATTTTTGGACCCATATGAATAATGTGACTAATTAGTAAGCTAAATGTTATATTATAGATCAAGGAAAATGAGATTCGGGCATAGATTGGAAATGAATGAGATTATGGACTAAATCGAAATATATAGTCGTGCTCGCATTCAAGGTAAGTTCGTATGTTAATAATAATGCAATAATATCATTTTTTATGCTTGAACTTAAATTGATGTGTTAACATTGTGTGTGGTGAATATTTATATAGTTGATATGATGATTGTATTATGTGATAAATGCCTAAATCTAATTATGAGCAATGCCATGTTTGTTTCATGAATATGAGAATGGTGAATTCGTAAGCATGAATAATGTTATGGTCGTTGTTCATGACATGATAAGCAAGTGTGATAAGGATGCTATGTGTAAGTGAAGAAAATCCCGTTTGAACCTTAGGAATAGTTAGGATACATGTGACATGTCACTAGGAAATAAGAGATCCGAGCTCGTTGAGTTGGTCCAAGTTCGTGAGAAATCTAAACTTGTTGAGTTGGTCCAAGTTCGTAATATGTGTGGCATCTGAGCTCGTTGAGTTGGTCCAATTCATTATGGATGCAGGCATCTGAGCTCGTTGTGTTGGTCCGAGTTCACTATGGATGTCTACATGTTATGAGGTAGCTTTGACTACGTATGTACATGAGGCACTTATGTGCAAGTTTTCCACGTATCCAATAGTATTCTGATGTGTTCAACGGGTAATGTAATGAATGTGATGAAAGTCCCGAGGAGGGCATGTTAAAGAGGTATGGTTATATGATATACTAGGATGAGTACAGGTACGTATGCTAAACTTATGAATAATGCCATTGTAAAGATCGATTTATGATGAGCAAGTATATATGTGTATATGATAAGTAAGCCAAAAGGGTTTGAATGATGAATAATCTTTATGGTTATGTTATTATTTCTTTGTGAAATTGAACATGAAATCCATGAAATGGTAAGTTTATGATTAGTAGAAAATGAACTTATGATAGTTACCATTATATTGCACTAAGACAGTGCTGGACATTAGCAGTTGTGTGACTTTGAAAATCCACCAAAAATTGTGAAAATTGAATTAGAGACTAAATAAAATATGAGATTAAATATTATTGAATCTAGTTTCATATAGAAGAAACGGTGTAAGCAAAAGAGTTTCATATTATGAGATATTTGAACTTTTTTGAGACAATTATGAGATATTTGAACTTTTTTGAGACAGAGTTAGATTGATTTTGGGCTCCCCTATCTCAAATTTGGAAAATCACTAAAAATTGTACAAAAATGATTATAGGCTAGGATTTCTGTGACTAAATCCTTAATGAGTCTATTTTCAAGAGAAATATATGGGAACATTAATCAAAACCCGTACCATGAGATAATTGATTTTTAGTAAAGAAAGGTTGAAGCTGTCAAGCAGCAGAACAAGAGTAGTTTTAAATAATAAACTGTACTTATTAGTTAGACCAAAAATTCTGGAAATTTTATGGTAAAAATATATATGAGTCTAGTTTCAAGGAAAATTTACATTTCGTAGCTCCAAATATAAATAAATTAGTAACTATGACTCCAAAAAATAGCATGACCAGAATATAAGTAAAAGTATAATTATGGTTATATTACCATGGAATCATGTTGATAAATTGCTTATTATTTTCATATGGACTTACTAAGCTTTAAGCTTACACCATCCTCTCCATTTCTTTAGTTTTGTCAGGTTAGGTAGGGGTTGGAGATCGCCGGAGGCAACCTCACACTATGAAGCTACCTCATTTGGAGAATTGATGAATCTTAATATCTTCAAGTGAGTGGCATGTATAGGGACTTAATTATTGATATGTGTTCTTACGTTTTGGCCAAAATGTTGGCTTATATTTGTACATTGTATATAGCCATGAGATGTGGCGTATGATGGTTATGGCTTGTAAGCCTATTTATCCAAGTTATGTATTGATGCCTAGTGATGTGGTCAAGTGATGATATTTGTTTGATATGAATGGTTAGTATTATGGTATGTATGCTTGATGAATGTCTTATGACCAAACGAAGTGGTCATAATCAGAAAATAAAAGTGTGATATCGCAATAAGTTAATAATGCTTGATCATGAAATTGGTGTGGAATGACTTAGGTAAGCATGGTATAAATGTATAAGTAATAATCAAAATGACATGTTCAATTGATTGTGAATTGGTGTGTTTAGACTTGGTATAAAATGAGTAAGCAAAACACATGTATGATGATATATGAATATTACAATTGAGTCTTAATGGAGGATGTTAAAACATCTACTTGATGCTACATTGTATGTGTCTATAATGTATTTAAGTATGCGAGGTATTAATGGTAAATAAAAGACTTGGAAAATAGTCTAAGTGCTAGCCACACGGGCAGAGACATGGCCATGTGTCTCAGCCGTGTGGAGGACACAGCCTAGCACATGGGTGTGTGGCCTGGCCATGTGGCTAAAATTGTTTTGCTGGCATCACAAATAGAGAGTTACACGAGCTAAGGACACGGGTGTGTCCCAAACCACACGGGCGTTTGTGACCACACGGCCCAACCCATACGGGCGTGTAACTCTCCAAAGCAAGAAAATTTGTTAAGTTGTCTGTAACACCCCTAACCCATACCCGTCGCCGGAAGGATTAAGGAGTATTACAAAACAAGCATGAGATTTCATTTAACAATATTATATAAATACTAAGTTCGATTCTCATAAACACTTAAGCCTTAATCGAATATCAACCATACATACACATTAACCACATGAAACACATATAATAACTAAACAAGCCATTTTCGCATGGCTATACATATATACATTACAAAAGAAAATTTAACATCCAAAAGTCAACCCTATACATGTCATTATCAAAGTTCAACAAAAAAAACAAAAAAAAATACCAAAAGGGTTTAGATAGTGTGGACGACTTCGACTTTGATACTCCCGAGTCCGATAGCTGACGATCAAAATCTATAAAATAGAGATTTAAAGCAAAAGATTAAGCACTCCAATGCTTAGTAAGTTTTAAGTGATGAAATCATTTAAAAGAGTGGCATAAAAATATCAAAGTTTACTTGTTCCATCCCTTGGCAGAATATAAACCTAACTAAGGTATCAGTTTTATCATTCATATCACGAAGGTAAAGTCAATATATCCAATTTAAATTCAATCTATAGTCGAAACCTGTTCATCTCAAATTTCCATATCAATCTCATGTATATACACATACATCTCATACTTATGAAATTGAACTCTCTAAATTTGAACTCATGCATCATGATCAGATCATAAACATTTGAATGATTTAACAATGGTCTAAGCATACCTACCGAATTTCATAGTCATAGTTTAAAATCAATCGTACTCTCAACGAGAGTAAGTTACTTACCTTGTTATCTTACGGTAAGTAGCACAGGTGTTTAAAACTGTTTTCACATGTATTATAGGATTTCTCGTGCGATCACTTATGGATTTTCAACCTCAAATATTATGCAGGCACAACCACCCTTTCGGAATCAAGCACGATTTTTAACACTGGCTCAGAGCCCTTCGAGACCAAGCTCGGATTAGGCCACTGGCTCGAAGGCCCTTCGGAACTAAGTCTGGTTATTAGCACTGGCTCAAAATCCCTTCGAAACTAAGTTCGGTTATTAGCACTGGCTCAAAAGCCCTTCGAAACTAAGTTCGGATTTATACCCCGATTAGCATTCACACATATATGCATATATATATATATATCATATCACATTTGGATATCATTCCTAATACTCGAATGCGATTACAGTATGTTTACTAACCATATATCGTTCGATTCATTAGTCCTAAACAAATAACGTGATCCCGTTTCGTTAATCCTCAAGATTTCTATAACCAGACGGCTACAAGTAAATACTTTACTTATTTATTTTGTCATGTAATTCAAGTAGAATCTTTAGGTCACAAGTTAATTATTATGCTCATAGATAAATAATTACCTTATCAAATCATAAACTAAGTTTCATTACTCAACGACTTACCTCGGTATTTTCGAACGGTTGCGGATAGGCTACTCGACTGCTTTCTCTTTTCCTTTATCTGATTTAGACCCTCTATGCTCTTGAGCTTAATAAAACAAATAAATTTATTCAATTACTTGTCCAACTTTACTATTTACGAATACTTATTTATATATATCCAATTTATTTCTTATCCAATCAACTAGTTAAGTTAAAGTCATGACATATTATCAATAACCTTACCGTTACCAAGCATCCTTATTATTTATTATATCCAAACCAATTTACAAGCTAATTCATACAGTCAAACGAATCAATAATAAACTACAACCTAATCATATCTACACGTCACATTTACTCTACTTAAACCGAATAAACATGTACATAAAGTCCTTGGCCGAACTTCACTAAACACAAGTCAACCACAATCTTAATATTTATCTAATGCATAACCTTATTTACCATCCAATAATCAATAAAAATATCAAACTCTTATTATTTATGTACAAAGCCGAATCTTAATATGATCCAACCTCAAACTCATTCATTTCAATCACTCACACGGTATTTGTTCAATTCATTAAACAAATCTATGTTTGGCTATTATACTCATGAGTGTTAAAATTTATAATTTGACTAACTTAAACCCTTCTCTTCAACAATTTTTTTATACAACATAAAGATCATAACCCAAGCTCAACCTTTAATAACCGAAACCGGATGCTCAAACCATCACCAAAATTTCAAATTTTGACATGGGCTATGTAAGAAATTTGCTAATTAACTAGAAACAAGCTTAAAATTTTTAAAATCTAACACAATTAACTAACCTTCCTTGAGCTTAAAGTGACCGAAATCTTCCCTTCTTTCTTTCTTCAATTCGGCCAAGAAGAACCAAAAAGAATGAAACTTTGTTTTTATCACCCTTTTTTTTTATTTATTCATTATTATTATTACTTAACAAAAATTTAATTATACAACCATTAACTAATTATTTACATCTATTTTAATATAAATTCCTCATCATGACCGGCCACTATAACCAAAAAGGGTTAGTTGACATGCAAGTACAATTATTTTATAACATGCATAAATAGGCCACTTTACATTTGCCTAGCACATTTCTAATTTTTTTCACATAAGTCCTTTCTAATAAATTTCACATACAATTAAAGAAATTAAAGTATGAAACTTTCACACATACACTTTCAATATATTAAGCATTAAATATGACGATTAATTATTATTATTATTATTATTATTATTATTATTATTATTATATTTTTTTACGACTCGGTTTTGTGGTCCCGAAACCACTTTCCGACTAAGGTCAAATTAGGGCTGTCACAACTCTCCCCCACTTAAGACATTTTCGTCCCCGAAAATCTTACCAGTAAATAGATTTGGGTATCGTTCTTTTATAGAGTTCTCAGGTTCCCAAGTAGCTTCTTCAATTCCGTGCTTGAGCCATAACACCTTCACTAATGGAACTGTTTTGTTTCGCAACTCTTTCACCTCGCGAGCTAGGATACAAATCGGTTCTTCTTCATAACTCAAATCAGATTGTATTTCAACCTCTGATGGATTAATTTTATGCGATGGATCGGATCTATAACGTCTGAGCATCAAAACATGAAAAACATTGTGAATCCTTTCGAGTTCAGGGGGTAAAATCAATCTATATGCAACTGGACCAACTCGTTCGGATATTTCATACGGCCCAATGAACCTCGGACTCAATTTGCCCTTGCGGCCAAATCTGAGTATTGATCCTTTAAGAAACACTTTGTCTCCCACCTGATACTCAATGTCTTTTCTTTTCAAATCCGCAGCGTCGACTTTCGACGATCCAAGTCGCCTTTAAACTTTCACGAATTATTTTTACTTTCTGCTCAGCATCTTTGATCAAATCAACTCCAAAAATTTTATTTTCACTGAGCTCGGTCCAAAACAATGGTGTACGGCATTTACGACCGTACAAAGCCTCGTAAGGTGCCATCTTAATGCTTGATTGAAAACTATTATTGTAAGCGAACTCAACCAAAGGTAAATACCGTTCCCATGAACCACTAAACTCGAGGATGCAACATCTCAACATATCTTCGAGTATCTGAATTATCCGTTCAGATTGACCATCAGTCTGGGGATGAAAAGCGGTGCTAAAATGCAACTTGGTACCCAAAGCTTCTTGTAATTTCTTCCAAAATCGCGATGTGAATCTCGGATCTCTATCTAACACAATAGAAATAGGTACTTTATGTAACCTTACAATCTGAGATACATACATTTCAGCTAACTTGTCAAGGGAGTAATCCGTACGTACAGGAATAAAATGAGCCGACTTTGTCAGTCTATCAACAATAACCCAGATCGCATCCTTCTTGCTTGATGACAATGGCAACCCAGATACAAAATCCATCGTGACTCGATCCCACTTCCATTCAGGTATCATGATCGGCTGAAGTAATCCCGAAGGCACTTGGTGTTCCGCTTTCACTTGTTGACATATTAAACACTTCGAAACAAAATCAGAAATGTCTCGTTTCATACCATGCCACCAAAACTGACGTCTCAGGTCGTTATACATCTTCGTACTCCCCGGGTGAATTGACGTACGGCCACAATGAGCTTCGTTCAGAATCATCGAAATAAGTTCCGAATTTCTTGGAACACATAATCGACTTCTGAATCTCAAACAATCGTTATTATCTATCAGAAACTCTGACTCCAAATTTGAAACACATTCAGTCCATTTTGCAACCAATTCATCATCGACTTTCTGAGCTTTACAAATTTGATGAATCAATAATGGTTCGGCCTTTAATTCTATTACTAACACATTATCGGATAAAACGGACAAGTGTACATTCAACCTCGTAAAGCAAATAGTGATTTACGACTTAAAGCATCAGCAACCACATTAGCCTTTCCCGGGTGATAGTCAATGACAAGCTCATAATCCTTTAACAACTCAAGCCAACGTCTTTGTCGCAGATTCAAATCTCTTTGAGTCATCAAATATTTGAGACTTTTATGATCCGAATATACATGGCACCTTTCACCAAACAAGTAGTGACGCCAAATTTTTAAAGCGAAAACAATGGCAGCTAATTCGAGATCATGAGTTGGATAATTTTTCTCATGCGGCTTCAATTGCCTCGATGCATAAGCTACAACTCGGCCTTCTTGCATCAACACACAACCGATCCATGCAAGGAGGCATCGTAGATGACAAACTCTTTACTGGATTCGAATTTGCACTAATATCGGAGCTTGATTAAATAAGTTTTCAATTGATCGAAACTTTTTCGACATTTTCTCGACCATTCAAATTTAACATCTTTCTGTAGTAGTTTTTTCATTGGTATGGCTATCATCGAGAAACCCTTTACAAAGCGTCTGTAATACCCGGCAAGTCCCAAAAAGCTCTGGACTTCAGTAATATTCCTTGGAGGCTTCTAGTTAAGTATGGCTGAAATTTTACTCGGATCAACCCGAATACCCGATGCAGATACCACATGACCCAAAAAGCTAACTTCTCTCAACCAGAACTCACATTTACTGAACTTAGCATATAACTGATTATCCCGTAAAATCTGTAACACTAATCTCAGTTGTTCAGCATGTTCGGTTTCATCTCTCGAATAGACCAAAATGTCATCGATAAACACAACTACAAACTGATCCAAATACGGTCTAAAGATCCGATTCATCAAATCCATAAATACCGCAGGGGCATTAGTGAGCCCAAACAGCATCACTAAGAACTCGTAGTGACCGTATCTCGTTTTGAAAGTAGTTTTGGGTATATCTGAGTCTCAAACTCGCAATTGGTAATACCCCGATCTCAAATCTATCTTCGAAAATATAGAGGCTCCTTTCAGTTGATCGAACAAATCATCAATACGCGGTAACGGATATTTATTCTTTATTGTTACTTTATTCAACTGACGATAGTCGATGCAAAGTCTCATGGTTCCGTCCTTCTTTTTCACAAACAATACTGGTGCACCCCAAGGTGAAAAACTCGGTCGAGCAAAACCTCTATCCGTCAACTCTTGCAACTGAGTTTTCAATTCTTTCAATTCCGTTGGTGCCATACGATACAGAGCTATCAAAATTGGAGTGGTACCAGGTACTAGTTCGATGCCGAATTCAACCTCTCGAACGGGTGGTAATCCTGGTAACTCCTCAGGGAAAACATCTGAATACTCACCAACCACTGGCACTGATTCAAGTCTCTTTTCTGACTCTTTGCTATCAAGTATGTACGCAAGATATGCTTCACATCCCTTTCTCACATATTTCGAGCCAACATCAAAGATATTATTGCGGCAATGCATTCAAGTTAGTAGACTCAACTCGAATTATCTCATTATTTACACATCTCAAATCAATAGTTTTTCTTTTGCAATTCACCACTGCATCATGTACGGTCAACCAATCCATACCAAGGATAACATCAAATTCATCAAACGGTAAAAGCATCAAATCGGCCGAAAAACAAGAACCTCGGATTACTAGGGGACATTTCTTACACACCTTGTCCACAAGTACATAACGACCCAAGGGATTCGACACTCGAATTACGAACTCAGTAGACTCAACAGGTAAAGTCTTACTGGATGCTAAAGTCTCACATACATATGAATGAGTAGAACCAGCGTCAATCAAAGCAGTCACATCAGTATCAAAGAGAGTGAAAATACCAGTAATAACATCAGGTGAAGAAGCATCCTCGCGAGCACATATAGCATAAGCTCTAGCAGGAGCACGAGCCTCAGATCTGACTGCAGCATCTCTAGATCCTCTCTGACCGCCACTACCATTCCCCATATTTTTAGATGGTCTACCTCTAGCTGTAGTAACACCCGGTTTCCCACTCTGATTTACATTCTGCTCAGACAGTCTCGGACAATCCTTGATAAAGAGGTCAGCTGATCCACACTTATAACAGGAGCGGTCATGGAATCTACAACTCCCCGAATGCCATTTACCGCAATATTGGCATTCTGTCCTGTCCCGACGCTCAATACCAACACTGGCAACCGAAGTGACTCACGTACTCACAGGGGGTCGATCACGATCTCGTCTGGAAAAGCCCGAAGTGTCTTTAGATCGGCCTAAATCATCTCTAAATTTCTTCAATGACTGTTGAAAGGGTTTTCCCAAAGATCTCTTACGAAACTCTTTTGCTCCCAAATTAGCCTTTCTTTTCTCCTTACTGAGCTCTTCGGCTTTGCAAGCTCGTTCGACAAGTACTACAAATTCTCTGATTTCTAAAATGCCAACATACAGTTTTATATCTTCGTTCAGTCCATCTTCGAAATGTTTACACATTACAGCTTCTGAAGAAACGCATTCTCGAGCGTACCGGCTAAGCCTTACAAACTTTCGTTCATAATCAGTAACCGACATAGAGCCTTGTTTAAGTTCAAGAAATTCTTTCCGTTTTTGATCAATAAATCTCTGACTGATATACTTTTTCCGAAACTCGGTTTGGAAAAATTCCCAAGTTACTCGCTCTCTGGGCACAACAGAAATCAACGTATTCCACCAATAGTAGGCGGAATCACGTAGCGAAGGGATAGTACACTTCAGACATTCATCGGGTGTGCAAGATAGTTCATCAAGTACCCGGATAGTGTTGTCCAACCAAAATTTAGCTTGTTCGGCATCATCGCTGTCTGTAGCTTTAAATTCAGTAGCCCCGTGCTTTCGGATTCTGTCAACTGGGGGTTTGTTTAACCTCATCTGGTCAGTTACCGGAGGTATCGCGGGTGCAGGGGATGTATTAGTCGGGAGTGGGGGTTGTGGAACAGCCGTATTAGTCCGAATATACTGATTGAACCAATCATTCATCACGCTATAAAAAGCCTGTCTAGCTTCATCGTTCTGATTACTAGCAATAGGTTGAGAGTCCATCGACGCTGCCCCATGCGCGGGAGCAGGCGCTACACTCTCAACATCATCAGCTATCGCTTGGTTGGGATCGGGATCCATTACTATAAGTAAACACATTTTTTAACCATCAGAAATCATCACACTATCAAATAAACACATAATGGCATGTATAGCTAGACTCATATATGCTACGTTAGTCCTAGAATCGACTAAATCGTGGCTCTGATACCAATAAAATATAACACCCCTAACCCATACCCGTCGCCGGAAGGATTAAGGAGTATTACAAAACAAGCATGAGATTTCATTTAACAATATTATATAAATACTAAGTTCGATTCTCATAAACACTTAAGCCTTAATCGAATATCAACCATACATACACATTAACCACATGAAACACATATAATAACTAAACAAGCCATTTTCGCATGGCTATACATATATACATTACAAAAGAAAATTTAACATCCAAAAGTCAACCCTATACATGCCATTATCAAAGTTCAACAAAAAAAAATACCAAAAAGGTTTAGATAGTGTGGACGACTTTGACTTTGATACTCCCGAGTCCGATAGCTGACGATCAAAATCTATAAAACAGAGAATTAAAGCAAAAGATTAAGCACTTCAATGCTTAGTAAGTTTTAAGTGATGAAATCATTTAAAAGAGTGGCATAAAAATATCAAAGTTTACTTGTTCCATCCCTTGGCAGAATATAAACCTAACAAAGGTATCAGTTTTATCATTCATATCACGAAGGTAAAGTCAATATATCCAATTTAAATTCAATCTATAGTCGAAACCTGTTCATCTCAAATTTCCATATCAATCTCATGTATATACACATACATCTCATACTTATGAATTTGAACTCTCTAAATTTGAACTCATGCATCATGATCAGATCATAAACATTTGAATGATTTAACAATGGTCTAAGCATACCTACCGAATTTTGTAGTCATAGTTTAAAATCAATCGTACTCTCAACGAGAGTAAGTTACTTACCTTGTTATCTTACGGTAAGTAGCACAGGTGTTTAAAATTGTTTCCACATGTATTATAGGATATCTCGTGCGATCACTTATGGATTTTCAACCTCAAATATTATGCAGGCACAACCACCCTTTCGGAATCAAGCACGATTTTTAACACTGGCTCAAAGCCCTTTGAGACCAAGCTCGGATTAGGCCACTGGCACGAAGGCCCTTCGAAACTAAGTCCGGTTATTAGCACTGGCTCAAAGCCCTTCGAAACTAAGTTCGGTTATTAGCACTGGCTCAAAAGCCCTTCGAAACTAAGTTCGGATTTACACCCTGATTAGCATTCACACATATATGCATATATATATATATCATATCACATTTGGATATCATTCCTAATACTCGAATGCGATTACAGTATGTTTACTAACCATATATCGTTCGATTCATTAGTCCTAAACAAATAACGTGATCCCGTTTCGTTAATCCTCAAGATTTCTATAACTGATGGCTACAAGTAAATACTTTACTTATTTATTTTGTCATGTAATTCAAGTAGAATCTTTAGGTCACAAGTTAATTATTATGCTCATAGATAAATAATTACCTTATCAAATCATAAACTAAGTTTCATTACTCAACGACTTACCTCGGTATTTTGAACGGTTGCGGATAGGCTACTCGATCGCTTTCTCATTTCCTTTATCCGATTTAGACCTCTATGCTCTTGAGCTTAATAAAACAAATAAATTTATTCAATTACTTGTCCAACTTTACTATTTACGAATACTTATTTATATATATCCAATTTATTTCTTATCCAATCAACTAGTTAAGTTAAAGTCATGACATATTATCAATAACCTTACCGTTACCAAGCATGCTTATTATTTACTATATCCAAACCAATTTACAAGCTAATTCATACAGTCAAACGAATCAATAATAAACTACAACCTAATCATATCTACACGTCACATTTACTCTACTTAAACCGAATAAACATGTACATAAAGTCCTTGGCCAAACTTCACTAAACACAAGTCAACCACAATCTTAATAATTATCTAATGCATAACCTTATTTACCATCCAATAATCAATAAAAATATCAAACTCTTATTATTTATGTACAAAGCCGAATCTTAATATGATCCAACCTCAAACTCATTCATTTCAATCACTCACACGGTATTTGTTCAATTCATTAAACAAATCTATGTTTGGCTATTATACTCATGAGTGTTAAAATTTATAATTTGACTAACTTAAACCCTTCTCTTCAACAATTTTTTTATACAACATAAAGATCATAACCCAAGCTCATCCTTTAATAAATCAAAGCTGGATGCTCAAACCATCACCAAAATTTCAAATTTTGACATGGGCTATGTAAGAAATTTGCTAATTAACTAGAAACAAGCTTAAAAATTTTAAAATCTAACACAATTAACTAACCTTCCTTGAGCTTAAAGTGACCGAAATCTTCCCTTCTTTCTTTATTCAATTCGGCCAAGAAGAACCAAAAAGAATGAAACTTTGTTTTGATCACCCTTTTTTTTATTTATTCATTATTATTATTACTTAACAAAAATTTAATTATACAACCATTAACTAATTATTTACATCTATTTTAATATAAATTCCTCATCATGACCGGCCACTATAACCAAAAAGGGTTAGTTGACATGCAAGTACAATTATTTTATAACATGCATAAATAGGCCACTTTACATTTGCCTAGCACATTTCTAATTTTTTTCACATAAGTCCTTTCTAATAAATTTCACATACAATTAAAGAAATTAAAGTATGAAACTTTCACACATACACTTTCAATATATTAAGCATTAAATATGACGATTAATTATTATTATTATTATTATTATATTTTTTTTACGACTCGGTTTTGTGGTCCCGAAACCACTTTCCGACTAAGGTCAAATTAGGGCTGTCACATTGTCCAAAGTTTATCGAAAGTTATCGGTTTAGTCCCGAACCACCCCGAAGTATGTTTTAGGCTTTGAAGGCTTGTATAATTGATGATATTCATGTGTTTGAAAAGTTTTAATTTTGGACAAAATTTTGTGACCCGATTTTGCATGTTTCTAAATGTTTATGTTCAGTAACGCCTCGAACCCTGTCCCGATGTCGGATATGGGTAAGGTGTGTTGCATTAAAAACATGCATTAAGTTATACATAAAAACCATTTCATTATCTTATCTATTCAGCTAACACAATTAATTTGTACATATTTCTAAACTTACAAATAAGTAGCAGGTTTAAATAGTCATACACATATACATGTCAACCAAAATATAAGCGCATATATATACATGTAAGGACATATAAGAGCTCAACTAACATATCATGACCGAACACCAAAGCACACATATCCTTTATCATTAATCCAATCTCCTTATATAAATCAAAGTCCCAATATGTTTGACTTACCATAACAAACAAATCAAGTATCATACGTATCATTAGTATAGTCCATAAGTGAACACTGAATTTACCCCATGCATATATCTTAATTTTTACCTAGCTAGTACATGATATACCACAGCTCAATTATCAACCATTATATACCATATAACTGAAACACATAACAGACTTCACAAACATCATATATTTTGGATACACTCTCAATTTAATCTCAAACCAAGACCAAATATATATCATAGCCAATTCATGCATATCACATCCGAAATCATCAACCAACCTCAATATACAAACACATATAAAAAATTCTAATCATCCATGGCACATAGCATAATAACCAAATGGTCTTAAACCATAATTAAACTAAAACCAAACTCAAGCATAGAATTTAAGCCATTTTCGCATGGCTCAAATTATACATAAACCAAATTTCAACATTTTCAAAAGTATAATCCAGCCTATACATGCCATAGTTGCGAAATTTCAGCTTATAAAATACCGAAAATAGTCAATAGTGTGATAAGCTTTGCTGACGATCCCCGAACTCGTAACTTGAATCCAAAATCTATAAAAAAGAAATAAACATACACATACAGAGTAAGCTTTTATAGCTTAGTAAGTCATAAGCAAATAAACAACTCAATTTAAACTAAACCAAATTATAATATCATTATCACATTTAGTCTCAAACTTACAATTTCATAAGTCATATATATTTTCATACATAATTATTATTTTAGCCGAATGCTTATCTAATTATATTAACAAAATATCATCCAACTTCCAAAGCCAAAATGTCATTATATAATCAAATGAATTTATACTCACATATACAAGCTCATGAATCGAAATACAACATCACATACATACACTAATTGTATGGCCGAATATACATGATCATATATTCACATATTTAAGAATCATATTAATAATTTTCCCATTATTTATTCATTAGGCCGAATACACCTTTCACATTCACATACATTCTTCCTTTACTACATACATGATTTGTAACTAATATTAAGAAACTTACTTACCTTATGTCAAGTAGGTAATTAACCAATTCATACCTGATTATTTTAGCTAATTTTGTACATTCGATCACAACCTATTGATGCCCGATGAACCATTCAGAATTGGATAGGACACTCGAATGATCACACATATCCTACAGTGCCAACGTCCCAGACGTGGTCTTACATGTAATCACAAATCGATGCCACTGTCCTAGACAGGGTCTTACCCGCACACATATATCGAAATCACATATCGATGCTATGGTCTTACTCGCACATCATATATCGGAATCCTATGTCATGACATATGTATCCTAGCTATTCCTAAGGTTCAAACGGTGCTATCAGACGTCGTAACTCGGTCAAAACGAATTCATGAACATAGTTACCAAGCTTGTATACATTCGACTATTGCATATATATACATACATATATATATTCACATATTTCAATTCATCATATATATTTCACATTCAATTCAAATTTAGTACGACTATTTGCTTATAAACTTACCTCGGACAATGTAAAACGGAACGAGACGACTAGTCAACAACTTTAGTTTTCCCCTAATCCAAATCTAATTTCTTTGGTTCTTGATCTAAACATATTCAAATGAAACTCATTCAAACATATTTTCATTCAATTTAATCCAAAAACACATAAATGGGAAAATTACCATTTTACCCTGACATTTTACACTTTTTACAACTTAGTCCCTATTGTACAAAACACAAAATATGCAAAATCTCAACATACCCATGTTAAGCGGAATGTTCCTAGTGTTCATACAAGTCCATATATTTCATTTATTTTACATTTTAGTCGCTCAAATTATTATTTTTGCAATTTAGTCCTAATTACTCAAAATCATCAAAAACTCCAATACAAAACATGTTAATCTAAAACATATCTTTCATATTTCATCATCAGACAACAAAAATAAAAAGCTTTGAACAATTGCATATCTCAAAATATTCATCAAAATAAAAAATTCAAGCATGGGTCTTGAAGATAACTTAACAACGATCTTAAAAACGTAAAAATTATCAAAAACCGAGCTAAACACATACCTTAATCAAGCTTGACTATGGCCGAACCCTAGCTTCTTTTTCTTTTTCTTTCTTATTTATGTTTCGGTTAAGAGATAAAATAATGAACATGGCTTTATTTTTTTATGTTTTATGATATATTATAACTTAACATTTATTCTTTTTCTTTTTCTTTCTTATTTATGTTTCGGTTAAGAGATAAAATAATGAACATGGCTTTATTTTTTTATGTTTTATGATATATTATAACTTAACATTTAATTTACATTTTAACCTTTGTTAAAACATTATACTATCACTTATATTATGTCCATTACCGTCCACCTATAAAATAAATGGCATAATTGCAACATAAAAACTTCCTTTTATAAAGACACATTCATTTTGGCCCTTTTATAATTAACCATCAAATTTTCATTTTACGCGATTAAATCCTTTTATTTAATCAGACACTCAAACGACAAAATTAGATCACGAAAATTTCACAGATATTAATTCACACAAAATATACACATAAAATAATTTTTAAATATTTTTTTGACTCAGATTCGTGGTCCCTAAACTACCATTTCGACTAGGGTTTAAATCGGGCTGTTACACTCAGACCACAATTTGCTCACTTATGAGCTACACGCAGGACTTCTTATACAGGTCGTCAGGTATCTGCAACACATGCTAGATTACCTCATTATTAATAGCATATACGAGACCAGTACCGGGACGCCAAAACATGTGTCATACATATCACGAGTTCAGACCACAACTTAATGAGTTCAGATGTCTCATATATCATGAACTCAAACACAACTCAATGAGTTTAGATTACATAATTCATAGTGACATGTCACTTGTATCCTAAACTATTCCTAAGGTCCAAACGGGATTCTTTGATTGTAACAGCCAGATTTAGACCCTAATTGGAACAGTGGTTTCGAGACCACGAATCTGAGTTATAAAAATATTTAAATATTATTTTTTGTGTTTATTATATGTGAATTTGCATGTGTGAAAGATTCGTATGAAAATTTGATCGTTTGTGCGCTTAATTTAATAAAAGGACTTAATCGCGTAAAGTAAAAAGTTAATAGTTAAATACAAAAGTGCTTAATTGAACTTGTATTATTAAAATGAAGCACTTATAATGCAATTAGGCCATTATTAAATGATTTGGATGGTTGTGGACAACTAATATAAATATTTTATATAAGTTTATAAAGGTTATTAAAGTAAATTATGAAATATTATGTATTATTATAAAACAAAATTTAAAAGACATGCATTTTATTCATGTTTTTGGACGAATCTTAAGAAAGAAAAAAAAGGTTAAAATATTTTGAACTTTCAGCACTTTGGAAGCTTAATTCAAGGTTAGTTTGGTTTCGATTTTTGATAATTTCTACATTTTTTAGATCGTTGCTTCGAATACTATCCGACCCATGCTAGAATTTCTAATTTTGATGAATGTTTTGAGTTATGCCATTGATAAGTATTTGTTTTTTGTGATGTTTGATGATGAAATATTAAAAATATGTTTTAGATTAACATGTTTTTTATTTGAGTTTTTTATGATTTTGAGTAATTAGGACTAAATTGTAAAAATAATAAATTGAGGGACTAAAATGTGAAATAAATGAAATATATGGACTAGTATGAGTATAATGAATATTCAGCGTAACTATGTTGTTGTGAGATTGTGTATATTTTGTGTTTTATGCAATATGGACTAAATTGTGAAAAATGTGAAATAAAAGGGGTAAAAGTGTAATTTGCCCATTTTGTGTGTTTTTGGATGAATTTGGTTGAATATTTGATTTAATAAGTTTAATTTATATTAATTCAAGATCAAGAAAAGAGAAAATAACGTATTTGAGTTTAACTCGATTGAGTTATAACATTTGATCGGGGGAGAAGTAAAGTTGTCGACTAGCTGATCCGTAATGGTTTTTCATAGTCCGAGGTAAGTCTTTAAGCAATTAAACATCATTAATTTTGAGTGTAACTTAGTTTAATATGCTGATTTGAAATTAATGGATTTATGGTATAGTTATTCTAATTTGATAAAGTATAGAAATAACGTATTTGAGTTTAACTCGATTGAGTTATAACATTTGAAAGTCCGTATGAACTATATTGAATATCTAAAATGTTTGATATATGAATTGTTCATGAGACAGCTTTATAATGGTGATATTCGGGCTTTGAGCCTAGCAAGCCTTTTGCTGGTGAATTAATTGACAGTGTATAAAATCAGACTTTGAGTCTAGCAAGCCTCGTGCCGGTGTGTGATACGGGCTTTATGCCTAGCAGACTTTATGTCGGTGAACTATTATAATTTTATGCCTAAAAGACTTTATGCGGGTGTGGTAATGAATACGTTAAATGAGCTAAATGTCAGGTACGAGTTTGCTTGTTGTTTATTTAAAACAAGGTAAGTGTATTCGGCCTTGAGATTATCATTGAAATGAAACTTAGTTATATGCATGCATGATTATAAGTATTCAGCTTCATATCTAATATATGAATGTCAAACTATGCTATAACACAGAAGCTTATATGTTTATGAGTATGTGAATTAGGTTACAATGATTACTTGGTTGTGGAACTTAAATGATAATAATGATAATTTGACTACATGTGCATTCGACCAAAGTGATTATTTGAGAATGAATGTATATACCAATGTATATATCATGAACTTCATACGTTTGACTTAATGTGTTATGATACTATAATTTAGCTTGGTTAAATTAAGTTAATAATATCATTGGAATGTTCATTTGTTTATAACATACTAAGCTAAGTTAGCTTACTCTATGTGTTATGTTTATTTTTTTTTTATAGATTTTGGATTCAAGTTATAAGCTCGAGGATCGTCAGCAAAGTCTTTCACACTATCGACCGTCTTCGGCATTTAAATAATCAAACTCAAATTATGGCATGTATAGGCTGGAATATGTTTTGAATCAATGTATTTTGGCTTGTATAACTTGAGCCATGAGAAAATGGCTTAATCTCCATGATAATTTCGGTTATGCTTTGGTTATGGTTTGAGTTCACTTTTGGTTATAATGCTATATATTATGCATGAATAGTCTATGTGATAAATGTTATATGTGTGGAAATGGCTTGATGATGTTGGTGAATTTGGAAATGGTTGATGTAATGATCATTGTATGTATACAATTTTATAGCATGACTAATTGATTCGGCTAAAGTTTTGCTTAGGTAAAACATATATGAATTGGTTTGAATCTTATTTCAATAATGTATTGGTACATTCGGGCATATGATGGAATTGAATAAGATGGTTATGTTTAAGTCATGATTCAATATTGCTTATATAAAAATATCTATGCATATGATAATTTGACTTGATTTGTTTGATATATAGTATTTAAGATTTATGTTTTGAATATGTTTATTTTTGGTTAACGCCTTGTAATGATAGAAATAATCCCCTTTAGTTGATAAGTGTTTTTGGTCAAACTTCATTGGATTATGATTGCATGGTTAAACTTGGTCACCATGATTTTGTTATTAAAGTTGAGTCTTGTATGGCAATAAGTGAGCTATAAATTAAGATGTCTGAATATTAACCGTTATTTAGTCATTGTATATGAAATTTTAGACATATTAATTGATATATGTAATAGGTGTACTTTTGGTGGTGTGTTCCTAATTTGATTAAATTTTACTAAGGCTAAATGCGCATGATTAATGACTAAGAATAGGTATGTATATTCCTTGATGATTAATACTCGAAATAAATTGTATGGAAATGCATGGTTATTGCCAAATGGATATTTCAACCTATACTTAAGCGTTAAGCATGAAAGTTTAAATTTATCTTGACCTAAGCCGTATATGTTGGTAGTTTTATTTATGAGTATTAGGGCATATTAAATTATAAGAATATGTATGTGGTATCTTGGGTGATTATATATGAATGTTTAAAATTGTGCTTTTGATCGATAATAGCTCATAACCCTAATCTGGCGACTGATTTGGGGTTAAGGGTGTTACATCGATACCATATTTCTGTCGAACTTGCTCGTAACGTCGAGTTCAATACTGATAGCACCAATCACATATTTATGGAATTGTCAAGCATAATTCATAATACAATTTAGGCAATAAACACATGATACAACATTATATTAAATATGTATGTACTTACCATACATGCAATATTAAAGCATTTAAAGTATGGTACGTGTATTTCCAAATGAACTTACCTCAGTACAAAAATGATAGAAACGAGTCTAATCCTCGTAAACCTTGTTCTTCCCCAGATCTAGACTCGAATCACGTTTTTCTTAATCTATAATGCCAAATTTAACTTTATCAATACACACATTACTCATATAGACTCATAACATATACTTTGGTTGTAATATCCCGAATTAGGGCCTAATCGGAATAGTGGTTTCGTGACCACAAATCTGAGATAGAAATAATTATTTTATAATTATTTTGATGTTTATGATATGATTGCATGATTGTGTGAAAATTTCGTGATGAAATTCTGTGCATAAAGTGCTTAAGTTGAAATTAGGGACTAAATTGAATAACTTGCAAAACTTGCATTCTAGAAGTTTTTAGTATGAAATTAATTTGGAATATTAATGAGGAGGTCTTAAATAGAAATTTGACCACTTTCTAAAATCTGGACAAAAATGGGCTTGTACATGAAAATTTTCAAAGAAAGGTATTAAGGGTATTTTGGTCATTTGGTAATTAAAAGATTAAAAAAAGGAAAAAGATGGCAAAATATGTCCATCTTCTTCATTAGGACGAAAATTAAAGGGTTCTCCATAGTTAGGGTTTGTTTCAAGCTTCCAAGCTCCACAGTAAGTGATTCCAAGCCCCGTTTTTAATGTTCTTTACATTTTTGGAATCCCGGTAGCTCGATTTAGCTTATGCTAGCAATAAATCAACCTAGGGTTCATATTTGGAAAAATACCCATAGGTGAAATTTGTGTATTTTGATGTTTTATGATAGAATATGAGGTTTTAAATTATGTTAGACAACTTGTACTACTCAGTTTTAAGTGAAAACGAGTAAAAGGGCTTAATCGGTAAAAATACCTAATAGTCATAAGTACATGTTAGAGTGTGAAATTGATGCTGCCATAGAAGGGAAAAATGATCACCATGTCATAAAACATAAGAAAATAGGATGAAGTTTAATTCCCGAGCCTAGGGGCAAAAGTGTAATTATGCAAAAGTTTAGGGGCAAAAATGTAATTTTGCCAAAGTTCATATTAAATGCTATTTTGATGAATGTATGTATTAAATAAGATTAATTTGGCATTATAGATCAAGAGAAACGAGATTCAAGTCGTGATCTAGGGAAAAACAAAGTTTACGAGGAATAGGCTCGATTGCTAATATTTTGTATCGAGGTGAGTTCATGTGTAAATGTAGTAACATAATTATCATTTTAAGTAATTTAATGTTATTTATGTGATATGATGATTAATATCATCAAATATTATGCTTTATGGTTATTATTGAATAATATGTAAATTATGAATTGCTGCTGAGTATCGGTTTCGATTTTCCGTGGAAGACAGCAAAGATGTGTAATCGAGGAAAAAGCCCGTTTGAACCCTGGGAATAGATTAGAATACAAGTGACATGTCACTAGGATGGTTGGGCATCCGAACTCGTTGAGTTGAGTCCGAGTTTGTGAGATGTAACTAGGCATCCGAGCTCGTTGAGTTGAGTCCGAGTTCACTTATGGATGTGAACGCCCGAGCTCGTTGAGTTGAGTCCGAGTTCGCTTATGGGCGGGTTACATGGTAGCTTGGCTACATATGCGGCACTTATGTACAAACTTTCCGTGTACTCGAATTATATTCCGATGTGTTCAACGGGTGAATCTTAAGAAAATAAGGAGAATGCCTAAAACGAAGGTGACATGTTGGTAAGTGTGGTAAATGAGAAAATTTGACAGGTATGTGTTTAAACCCTCGGGTTAAAAACTTGGTAAGATGAAATCGTAGAAAGATATTAAATGTAAATGATGTTTTATGTGGGATTGTGTGATTATGTTACTTGCTATTTGCATGTGAACTTACTAAGCATTTATGCTTACTCCTTCCTTTTCCTTCATTGTAGTTTTGACAAACCGGCTTGAGAATCGGGATAGGTCGAAGACTCGTTCACACTATCCGAAAGCTTAAATCGGTAAAATGGCTTGTATATTTTGAATGTGGCATGTATGGCAAAATACTCACTTTGTGTAATTGATCTTATGATATGGCTATAGTTTGGCAAGAAAAGGGTTTGTAAATGATTAGTCATTGGAATGGCCAATCTAAGTCATATTTGATGTTATGTATGTTTAAAATGATATTTAGTCCATGAAAATCCTTAGTAAAGTGAAATTTGCCATAAAACAGAATCTGACAGCAGTAGTGATGTAAATTTGAAAAATCACTAAAATAGTAGAAATAGAATTATATGATGAATAAAATATGTAATTGAAGCCTAATAAATCTATTTTCATGTGGAAGAAACAAAATAGGTAAAACATTTGTATTTTATGAGATATTTACGATTTGGTGAAACAGGGTAAGAGTGATTTCTGAATCCCCTATTCTGACTTTGGAAATTCACTATAAATTGTATAAAAATAATTATAAGTCATTATTTATATGTAAAGATTTCTTATTGAGTCTAGTTTTAATAGAAATAAAAGTCATAGTTATTGAAATTCTGTACAGAGAGATATCTGATTCGTAATACATAGAGGTCAGAGTAGTCAAACCCTAAAACAGGGGAGACTTTAACTAATAAACTGTACTAATTGGCCTAGCCAAAAATTCTAGAAAAAAAATATTAAATAGATATATGAGTCCAGTTTCAGAGAAAATTTACAGAATTTAATTTTTAGTTTTGGAACTCAAGATATAAATTTTTAAGCAACTGTGACGCAGATTACTAGCTTGACTGAAAATTTTAAAATTAAATTATTTGAGCTATTTAAGCAATGAATTAAGTCAGTTAACACCTCGTGTTCGACTCCAGAAACGGTCTCGGGTACGGAGCGTTACATTGGTAAAATTATCTTTTTACCCTTAACTTTTTACTTATTTACACTTTAGTCCCTAGGCTCGTAAAATGAAATGCACGCAATTTCTTGGTTATCCAAGCTTAGCTGATTCATATTCAATATTGGTTATCCAAGCCTAGCCGATTCATATTCAATCTCATATCAACCCATATTTTCCTTTTTTTCACCTTTCTACTACTCATTTTTACACCTTATTCAAACAAGTTCTTTTTAGGTGTTTTCACTAAAAATCACTTAGCAAAAGATGTTTATCACACATCAAACATTCATATTCCTCCATTAAACATCAAAATACAACCATGTTACACATGGGTCAAATTTCATGCATGAACCCTAGCTCAAAATAATGGTAGGAATGGATAGATCATGCTTCAAGGACTTCAAAAATGCAAAGAACATCAAAAACGAGGCTAGAGAGCACTTACAATCAAGCTTGAAAAGTTGAAAACCCTAGTTGTGGAACCCTTGTAAAATTCGGCTATGGCTTGAAGAAGATGGACAAGATTTTCACTTCATTTTCCCTTTTTATTATTTTATTTACCAAATGACAAAAATGCCCTTAAGGCCTTTCTTTCAAAATTTTCCTATTCACGCCCATTTTTGTCCAAATTTTTAGAATTTGGTCTAATTATTATTTAAGGACCTCTAATTAATAATCTAATGCAATTTCATGCTTAAAGCTTCTAGAACACAAGTTTTGCAGCTTATTAAATTTAGTCCCTAAAGTCAAATTGGACATCTTAGGCATAGAATTTACTCATGAAAATTTCACACAAGCATGCAATCATATCATGGGCCATCAAATAATCATAAAATAATTATTTCTATTTCAGATTTGTGGTCTCAAAACCACTGTTCTGACTAGACCCTAATTTGGAATGTTACAAGACTGAATCGGGAATGCAAAAAATTTTTCACGAAATTTTAATTTTTTTCCTAGATGCAGGGCACACACGCTCGTGTGGTCAAGGGACACGCCCATGTGACCATAGGACACGCCCATCCTACAGGCCGTGTCCAACCTCGTGTAACTCTCTAACTTGTGCCACACCACACGCCCGTGTGATAGGCCGTGTGATCAATTTAATTTTCTAAAGTTGGGTGTAGGTTTCACACGGCCAAGACACATGCCCGTGTCTCTCCCTGTGTGCCCAATTCTGAGCATTCTGTTTCTCAAATTTAAGATGCAGGGGACACATGGCCAAACTACAGGCCCATGTGTTAGGCAGTGTGTCACACACGGTCAAGACACACGCCCGTGTGTCTACCCATATGGACAAAATAAAGCCATTTCCTGGCTTTATTTCTCTCCCAAAATTTGCCAACAACCTACACCAACACTTACACACATATACCAACCAATTCTAAACATTAAACCAAGCAAACAACATTAACATGTATGATATAACATCACCTATATTCATATAGCCAAACTTACCTTTTTGTTAAGGCATATAGTTTACCTTAATTTAATTTAACCATACCATACACATAAATATATTAACATGATATTACTTTATAGAATATACCAAATCAAACATCACTAGCCATACCAATGGCTAGATTACAAACATCTATTTACAAGCCATCATTTGGTAAAGTTAACCAATACATGCCATTATACCAAAATAAGTTTACTATTTATACCAAAACAAACTAGTGGATAGTGTGATAATGCTCTGACCAATTTCCAACCTTTGCGAGCTCTCAAGTACTATAAAACAAAGAAAATAAAATCTAGTAAGCAATTAATGCTTAGTAAGTTTGTATAACAAGAATTAAACTTACCAATCACATTTACTACAATAAGCATACAATAGCATGCTTTCCAACAAATTGGCAGTCTGCCTAATCACAAACACTCAAACAAGCAAGTTAGTCACATAATTTACATGTACATCAAATAAACATGGAGGAGCTCATCATGCTACAAACTTTCAAGTATTTCAGATGCATTTGAGACATAAGTCTTTTAATCTCACAATTTCTCATGTCAGGAGTTTTATCCGTTGAATTATTGAAATATCGATGGATACTCAGGTAGGTATACAAACCAGTGATCTGTCAATTCATGTTCAGGCGTACCCATTAGAGCACATAATCAGGGAGCTTCTCGAGCCATATATCAGAATACTCAGATGAGCTATGTAACAGGACACTTATCCGGGCTAAATAAGAAAGCTCATAAGAGTTTTAATCAGGGAGCTCATAGAGCTTATCAGGTAACTCTGAAGAGTTATTATCAGAGAGCACCAGATAAGGTAACAAGAAATTCAAGCAGGCGATGTCAGGAAGCTCATAAAAGCCTATATTAAGACCCTCAGATGGAGCTGTGTTTGTGTCTGCATTATATGCTGGATCACAATCGATCGAATCCGGTAACATGAAGCTCACAAAGAGCTACGGTACTGTGTAACATATGCAAAATCACTACCTATCAGGATGCTCGCAAGAACTATTTAATAAGATGCTCAAGAGGGCTATAACAGGATTGCTCATCCAAGCTATTTTCTATCCGCAACATATGCAGGACCACATTCAATAAGGGAAATCACATATATCCATCGAACTTCTTAATTCAATCAGAACTATCATTTATTCAAGCAATATCGGACATATAATTTCTTTTATACTTTAAGCACTTATATAATTCACCCAAATACAACATTCATTTTCAAACATATTAACATGCTTAATTAAGTTACACGAACTTACCCCGATACTTGTTCGTATACAAAATCTACTAATTCGAAACTTTTTCTTTTCCTTGATTTAGCTACGAATTTGAGTTGTCCGGATATATACATATATAAATGAATTTAAACATCAATTTAATCCATTTCATACTCAATTGGATTCAATTTACACCTTAGGCAAAATTACCATTTTCCCCTAAACTTCTCATAAATTCTAATTTCGTCCCTAGGCTTGGAAAATAAAATTCATGCAATTTAATCCTTATTCCAAGCCTAACCAAAATTTTCATATAACATTTACAGCACTTGTATTTCAAAAAATTCAGAATTTTTCAATAGATTTTACCATTTTTCAATTTAGTCCCTAAATCATGATTTCATCAAAATTCCTTTTTGTAAAAGTTGTTTATCTATCAACAACCTTTTATTTTCTACCATAAATTTCAAAATTTCAGCATATTCATCCATGGAATTTTTTTTACTTTGATAGCTTTTCAAACTAATCCCCAAAATAGATAGATTAGACTATCCCGAGCTCAAAAATATAATAATACTAAAAACGAGACAAGAATACTTACCCAATTGAACCAATTGAGCTTGCTTGAAGCCTTTTCTCGTTCTTAGGTTTTCCATGTCTTAATTTCGGGAAGATGATATAAAATAAGATGATATTTCTATTATCATCTTTTAATTATTTTAGTTTCCAATTTAGTCTTTAGCCTTTCCTAATTTTTCCATGGATGAATCACCAAAAATATCTACTAACTTTTCTTTAATGGTCTAATTACCATATAAGGACCTCAAGTTTTGAATTCCATAGCTATTTGATCCTTCTAGCTACTAGAATTAAACTTTTACATTCTATACAATTTGGTCTTTTCCATAATTAAACACATAATCGATAAAAAATTTCTTATTAGAATTTTCATATAACAATCCTATCATAATACGAACCAAGCAATAATATTAAAATAAATTTTCTTTTCAGCTCGGATTTATGGTCCCGAAACCACTATTTCGATTTCACTGAAAATGGGCTGTTACAAGTCTCCGCCTTTAAGAGTTTTCGTCCTTGAAAATCTTACTAGTAAAACGATCTGAGTATTGCTTTCTCATGGTATCCTTCAGTTCCCATGTAGCTTCTTCAATCCCATGCCGTTGCCAAAGAACTTTCACTAATGCTACCTTTTTAATTCTTAACTCTTTAATTGGTTCCTCACTATAAGTCATATCAAGCTGAATCTCAACTTCTACCAGAGAAATAACATGTGAAGGATCTGATCGATCCCATCGCAACATAGACACATGAAAAAAATTATGAATTCTATCAAGTTCTGGTGGTAATGCCAACTGATATGCAATAGGTCCAATTCTTTCTATGATTTCATATGGCCCGATGAACTGTGGACTTAGTTTTCCTTTACGGCCAAACTGGAGAACTTTTTTCCATGATGATAATTTCAAGAATACCTTGTTGCTGACCTAAAATTTCATTTATTTCTGCTTCAGATCAGCATAAGACTTTTGATGATCAAAGGCTACTTTCAAACTGTCTTAAATTATTTTCACCTTTTCTTCAGTTTCAAGGACTAAATCAACTCTGTGTATCTTTTTCTCGCTGAGCTCTGACAAATACAATAGAGTTCTACATTTTCAGCCAAACAAGGCCTCGTACGGTGCCACTTTAATGTTAGATTTATAGCTATTATTATAAGTAAATTCAACTAAAGGCAGATACTTTTCCTAGTTACCTTTGAATATAAGCACACAACACCAAAGCATATCTTCTAAAAACTGTATAACATGTTCAGATTGTCCATCAGTTTGAGGATGGAATGCGGTACTGAAATGTAACTATAACAGCCCGATTTAGGGCCTAGTCGGAACAGTGGTCTCGGGACCACAAATCCAGAGTTTGAAAATTTATTATTATTATTATGAGGTTATCACATGATTATATTAGTGTATGAAAAATTTGGTGAGTTAATTTTGGTGTTTGTGAGCCCGATTGCGAAAAAGGACCAAATCGCATAAAAGGCAAAAGTTGCATTTTAGTACCCAAATGTGTTAAATAGCTAGAGAACTAAAATTGGGGGACTTTGATGAGTAATTAGACCCCTAGAAACAAGGTGGTCAGCCATAGGAGACAAGTTTAGTCAAAAGGTCAATATTAGGTGGCTTGATGACATAATTTTGTGATTAAAAATAATACCTCTGAGCTTAACTATTATTTTTCTTTCTTCTCCACATCTTCTCTCTACAAAAAAAATCAGCAAAAGAGGGGTTTTGAAGCTTTGAAATTTCAGCAACTTATCACCTCAACAAGTAAGTGATTTTCATGTCCTTAGTTGATGATTTTTGCATTTTTGGTACCCTTGAAGCATGAGCTTCCAAATGAGGGGTCTATTTTGCAAAATGATTAAGAGTTTAAGGTTTTTCCATGGATGTACTTGTGATGTTTTCTGAGTTTTTATGGAAGAATATGAGTCTTACAAGAGTTCTTAACAACTTTTGTGAAAGGTGTTAGCATGAAAACACCTAAAGTGGCCATTTTGCGTAAGTTGCAAAATAGGTGATAAGTGTATGAAATAGTGCAATTTTGGGGTTGCTATAAGAGTAAAAAGAGTCTAGCTAGGCTTGAAATGCGAAAAAATTTGATAAAAAAATTGATTTTCGATCATAAGGGTAAAATGGTCATTTTGCCAAAGTCTAGGGGCAAAATAGTCATTTTACCAAAGATGTGAATTTGTGGTAGCCTAATTATAATTAGTGGCTAAATGAGTCTACTTTGTTATTCTAGATCAAGTTTTGCCAAATCTGAACCTAGACTAGGGGAAAGGCAAGCAAATCGACTAAACCAATTAGTCGAGTACATTTTGTAAACCGAGGTAAGTTGTATGTAAATAATGCAACTATATCAATAAAATAGGTGTTTAACTGTTATGGAATGGATATAACATAAATCTCTTGATTGAGTATTGAGAACGTAAAAGAAAAATGAGATAGTAGAGATTTCTTCAAAACATAAGGAAATGAACCAGATGTTCAAACTGAGACATTCGGGTCACTTGTGTGAACTAGAGTAAGACATGTCTAGGACATGCGTCGGCCACATAATAATAGCTAGTGTAGGACCATGTCTGGGACATGGCATCGGCATTGAGATGAGTGCTAGAGTAAGATCTGTCAGGGACACGCATCGGTCTCGATAATCATAGTCAGTGTAAGACCATGTATGGAACATGACATCAACTTGAGATGTGAGCCAGTGTAAGACTATGTTTAGGACATAGCATCGACACCTTACCCCTAGATTGAGGTTTATAAAAGGACCAGTAATGTACCGAATGCTTCAATGGTGTAAGTATGTTTGTGAGTTAATAATGAAAACATAATCATGTTACGAGTGATACAGGTACCAAATTGGTACGTATGAGAAATGAGCTCATTAGAGAGCATATGACATGTATGGTTGGTAATGAGTAAGTCATACTTATGCTTGTCCTTGTGTTATGAGCATGATTATTATTGAAGAATTGTTGTTGTATGTTTATTTATATGCAACTTCCTAAGCTTTTATGCTTACCCTTCTTCCTTTCCATTTTCTTATAGTACCGCCTATTTAGCTCGAGGATCATTTGGAGTTAGAGATATGGATTATATAGTTGGATTTATATTTTTAAATATGGCATGTATAGGGCTTAAACTTGATTATTTTTTTGTCCTTAAGCATTAGCCTAATGCGTGGGCTTGGGATAAGTCTCACACTTTGAATTTGGTCTTGATATTGCCTATTACTCATTTTAATTATATTCAAAGATGATATTCCCTTGATTGAGTACATTACCTTAGAAAAGAATGTCTATTGTAGCTGATTTGGTTGCATGGAATAGACTATATTCCCTTGATTGAGTACATTTCCTTAGAAAAGAATGTCTATTGTAGCTGATTTGGTTGCATGGAATAGATTAGAATTGGTGTTGGTTGAGTTTGAGTAAATTTATGTCCGTAGGGGTGGCAAATAAGCTTGGTAAATAGCCTTATTTTGTCCACACGGGTAGGCACACGAGCGTGTGTGACACACAGTCAGCCCCATGGGTGTGTGATGAGGCCGTGTGTCCCCTGCATGTAGAAGAATTTTAAGTCAGTATGCATGGTAATAAACACACAGGCAGAGACACGGTCGTGGGTCTCAACCGTGTGGAGGACATGGCCTAGCACACGGGCGTGTGCTATGGCCGTGTGACATGTTAGGTATGCTGACGTCAGAAACAGAATACTCAATTTTTCTCACACGGGTTAAGGCACGAGCGTGTCAAGGCCGTGTGAGCAACACAGGCTAGGGACACTGGCCTGTGTCGAGGCCGTGTAAAGCCTGCACTTGAATTTTGTAAAATGGTGTAAATAAATTGGCAACACGGGTAAGGGACACGGGCGTGTCCCTAGGTGTTTAGGCCGTGTGAGACACACGGGTCATCAACACGGTCATGTTAGGATGGTCACACGGGCGTGTTACCTTTCCACATGGGCGTGTGCCCTGTTGTAAATGCAAAGTTTTCGTAGATCGGATAAGGACTCGGAAGGGTACTGAATGGTTTCCAATGGTGGATTTAGGCCTTGTAGGTCCATATTAAGAGGTTTAAAGTAGAAATTGAAAAGTTTTAAATTACACCGAGTCTTGGTGACTTAAATGGGTTGCATGTACGAGATCAAGTAGATAATGCCTTGTACTCTGTCCCGGCTTGGGTTACGGGTATGGGGTGTTACATTTAGTGGTATCAGAGCTACGATTTAGTCGGTTCTAGGACTAACCTAGCAAGATTACGAGTATATTTATACATGCCATAAATATACTTTGATAGTGTGACGATTCCTGACGATTCTAAATTATGTTTTTATATAGTTAATGGATCCTAATAGAGCCACGACAGTTGACATAGAAAGTAACGTGCTGGCTCCCCCTAAAAGGACTGCGCCAGTGGAAAGCGAGCCCATGAATATGGGCCAAGGCGGAGGGGCTAGGGAAGCCTACCTCCGAATGATAGATGCTTGGTATACGGAGTTTGTTCGTGCGAATCCTAACACTCCACCTCCTCCGATTCCTCAGTATGCCCGAGTAGCTCCGCAAGGTGCAAACATGTTTAGAAGAGAAAATCCTCTGGTAGACAAGGTCTA
Source organism: Gossypium longicalyx (assembly GCA_025698465.1). NCBI lineage: Eukaryota > Viridiplantae > Streptophyta > Magnoliopsida > Malvales > Malvaceae > Gossypium > Gossypium longicalyx. The sequence continues at coordinate 34,293,973 of CM046995.1, forward strand.
AAAATAAGGGGCCGATGAATTTCGGGCTAGCATGGACGATGACCCGGAGAGGGTAGAGTTCTGGCTAGAAAATACCATAAGGGTATTCTATAAACTGTCATGCACACCTGAAGAGTGCGTAAAATGTGTTGTGTCACTTCTTCAGGACTCGACTTATCAGTGGTGGAACACTCTCGTGTCTGTGGTATCGGGAGAGAGGATTAATTGGGAATTTTTCCAGGAGGAATTTCAGAAGAAGTACATTAGCCAAAGATTCATTAACCAAAAGAGGAAGGAATTCTTAGAGCTAAAGCAAGGTCAATTGTCAGTGACGGAGTACGAGCGTGAATTTGTGAGGCTCAGTAAGTATGAGCGGAAATGCGTGTCTTCGGAAGCCATAATGTGCAAAAGATTTGAGGATGGCCTTAATGAAGATATTCGAGTGTTTGTGGGCATCCTAGAATTAAGAGAATTTTTGGTGCTTGTTGAAACAGCATGTAAGGCAGAGGAGCTGGTAAAAGAGAGAAAGAAAGCAGCTTTTGAGTCGCAGGATTCAAAGAATAGGCAGATGCTGAAGTCACATCAGTCCTCCTCCAAAAGATCAAAGGAATTTTCTACCCGATCGAATGCTTCGGTGGGGTATTCAAATAGAAACAAGAACTAGCAGAGCAAGGCATCTAGAGCCCAGACCACCTCAATTGCGAGTGTCGATAGTGCTCGGCCAAATAGACCAAAGTGTTCACAATGTGGGAAACGTCACTTCGGTGAGTGCCGAGGAAACGGGAGGGGCTACTTGAAATGTGGGTCACTAGCCCACTTCATCCATAATTGCCCCAAATTGGATGACAGAGAGAAAAAATAAGATGTGAATGCAAGTAGTGCTCCCTCAAGGGGTAGACCACAGAAGAACCCAGGCAGCGGGGCCAACAGTAGAAGTGCCCTTAGAGATACTACAGTGGGGTCCGAGGGTAGGGCTCCTACAAGGACCATCACTGGTACTTTTTCTATCCACGATATAACTGTTGTTGCTTTAATTGACTCAGGGTCGACCCACTCGTATATTTGCATGGAATTAATACCCCATATGAATATGATAGTAGAGTCCACCGAGTTTGTGATAAAAGTGTCTAACCCATTAGGCAAGCATGTGTTAGTGGACCAATTGTGTAGAAATTGTCCTTTGATGATTAGAGGCCATTGTTTTCTGGCCAACTTGATGTTGTTGCCGTTTAATGAATTTGATGTAATCCTTGGGATGGATTGGTTGGCCTCCCATGGTGTCGTAGTAGATTGTGGACAAAAAGTAATAGAGTTGAGATGTAAAGATGGGAATATTCTTCGAGTTGGACCAGATGAGTCAGAAAATCTACCGGCAGTAATATCGTCATTGACTGCTGAGAAATATTTGAAAAAGGGATATGAGGCTTATATAGCTTTTGTACTGAATACTCAAGTGTTTGAGTTAAAGATTGAATCAGTGTTGGTAGCCTGCAAGTTTACAGATGTGTTTCCGGAAGAGTTACCCGGATTACCTTCTGTGAGGGAGGTTGAGTTTGAGATTGAATTAGTCCTTGGAACAGCACCCATCTCGATCACCCCGTATAGAATGGCTCCGACGGAATTGAGAAAGTTGAAAGCACAGTTGCAAGAGCTAACAAATAAGGGTTTTGTGAGATTGAGGTACTCCCCGTGGGGTGCTCCGGTACTCTTTGTGAAGAAGAAAGATGGGTTGATGAGGCTATGCATCGACTATAGACAACTCAACAAGGTAATAGTGAAAAACAAGTATCCTTTGCCAAGGATTGATGATTTGTTCGATCAGTTGAAAGGAGCCACCGTGTTTTCTAAAACCTAACTGAGGTCTAGCTACTATCAACTAAGAGTTAAAGAGCAAGATGTACTGAAGACTGCATTTCAGACAAGATATGGGCATTATGAGTTCCTCGTCATGCCTTTTGGCTTGACTAACGCCCCGACGGTTTTTATGGATTTGATGAACCGTATTTTCAGGTCGTATTTGGATAAGTTTGTCGTCATCTTTATCGATGACATATTAATTTACTCACGTGATGAGGGTGAGCACGCAGATCATTTGAGAGTTGAATTGCAAACCTTGAGAGACAAGTAGTTGTATGCCAAATTCAGTATGAGTGAATTTTGGCTTAAAGAAGTTGGGTTCCTAGGACACATTGTGTCGGGTGACGGGATCCGAGTGGACCTGAGCAAGATCTCGACTATTGTTGAGTGGAAACCGCCAAGGAATGTGACAGAGGTCCCAAGCTTTTTGGGTTTGGCTGGATATTATAGATGGTTTGTAAGTGGATTCCCTATTATAGCTACCCCGATGACTAAACTACTGGAAAAAGATGTCAAGTTTGAATGGACAGAAAAATGCCAGCAAAGTTTCGAGAAATTAAAGACTTTGTTAATGGAAGCTCCGGTGTTAGTGCAACCGGAGTCGGGCAAGGAATTTGTGATTTATAACGACGCCTCCTTGAATGGGTTGGGGTGCGTGCTTATGCAAGAAGGTAAGGCCATAGCTTACGCTTCTAGACAATTGAAGCCACATGAGGAAAACTACCCGACGCACGATTTAGAGTTGGCCGCCATTGTGTTTACATTGAAAATCTGGAGACATCATCTGTATGGTGAGAAATGTAGAGTATTTACCGACCATAAGAGCTTAAAATACTTGATGACTCAAAAGGATTTGAATTTGCGGCAACGCCGATGGTTTGAACTAAAAAAAGATTATGAGTTGATTATTGACTACCATCCAGGAAAAGCGAACGTGGTCACTAATGCCTTGAGTAGAAAGTTGTCGTTTGCCTTGAGAGCCTTGAATGCTCAGTTGACATTGTCCAATGAGGTTCGGTTCTAGCAGAGTTGAGGGCTAGACCAAAATTTCTACAAGAGATCTGTGAAGCTTAGAAAGGTGGTAACAAATTACAAGATAAGGTGGCTCAGCATGAATGAGAAAATAAATCAGACTTTAGTATTGATGCTGATGGACGTATAATGTACCGGGACAGACCCAAGAACAGTGAACTTATTCAAAACATATTGAATAAGGCTCATAGTAGTTGTTTTTTCATCCATCCGGGAAGTGTGAAAATGTACAACGACCTTAAGAAAATGTATTGGTGGTCGGGTATGAAAAGAGACATTTCAGAGTTTGTGTCCAAGTGCCTAGTATGTCAGCAAGTAAAGGCTGAACATCAAGTACCTTTGGGTCTACTTCAGCCTATCATGGTCCCCGAGTGGAAGTGGGATCAAATCACTATGGATTTTGTTACGGGTTTACTGTTAACCCTTAAAAAGAAAGATGTAGTATGGGTTGTTGTGGATAGGCTAACTAAGTCGGCACATTTTATACCAGTGCGTACAGATTACTCCTTCAAGAAATTAGCCAACATATATATTTCTAAGATTGTGAGGCTTCATGGAGTGCCATTATCAATTATCTCAGACCGAGACCCAAGGTTTACCTCAAGGTTCTGGAAGAAGTTACAGGAGGCCTAGGGAACTAAGTTGAGTTTTAGCACGGCATTTCATCTTCAAACCGACGGGCAGTCGAAAAGAGTAATTCAAGTTTTAGAGGACATGTTGCGGTGTTGTGTTCTTGAATTTCATAGAAGTTGGGAAAGATACTTACCATTAGTTGAATTCGACTACAACAATAGTTATCAGACAAATCTAAAAATGGCGCCTTATAAGGCTTTGTACGGACAAAAATGTCGAACGCCCCTATACTGGACTGACCTAAGAGAAAGATAGATTCATGGGGTCGATATGGTCAAGGAGACTGAAGAAAAATTTAAGGTGATTTGTGATTGTTTAAAGACCGCTTCGGATAGACAGAAATCCTATGTGGATTTAAGGTGAAAAGAAATCAAGTTTCAAGTCGGTGATAACGTATTTCTAAAAGTATCTCCTTGGAAAAAAGTCCTCAGATTTGGCAGAAAGGGAAAATTAAGTCTGCGTTTTATCGGACCTTATGAAGTGATTGAGAAAATTGGGTCAGTAGCCTATCAGTTAAGATTGCCATCAGAATTGGAAAAGATCCATGATGTATTCCATGTATCCATGCTGCGCAGATACTGCTCTGACCCTTCACATGTGATTGAGCCGACAAAGGTTGAAATTCATCCAGACATGACTTATGAGAAGAACTGGTCAAGATTTTGGCTCGGGAAACCAAACAGTTAAGGAATAAGAGAATAGCACTCGTAAAAGTTTTGTGGCATAGACATGGAGTCGAAGAAGCCAGTGAGAACCCGAGGAAGCTATGAAAGAGTAGTACTCGAACTTATTCACAGGTAAGATTTTCGAGGACGAAAATCCCTAAGGGGGGAGAATTGTAACAACCTGATTTAGGGCCTAGTCAGAATAGTGCTCTTAGGACCACAAATCTGAAGTTTTGAAAATTATTTTTATTATTATTATAAGGTTAGAACATGATTATATTAGTGTATGAAAAATTTGGTGAGTTAATTTTGTGTTCGTGAGCCCGATTATGAAAAAGGACCGAATCGTATAAAAGGAAAAAATTCTGTTTTAGTACATAGCTAGAGAACTAAAATTGGGGGCCTTTAATGAGTAATTAGACCCCTAGAAACAAGGTGGCTGGCCATAGGAGACAAGTTTAGTCAAAAGGTCAATATTAGGTGGCTTGATGACATAATTTTGTGATTAAAAATAATACCTATGAGCTTAGCTATTATTTTTCTTTCTTCTCTACATCTTCTCTCCATCAATAATATAAGCAAAAGAGGGGTTCTGAAGCTTTGAAATTTCAGCAACTTATCACCTCAACAAGTAAGTAATTTCCATGTCCTTAGTTGATGATTTTTGCATTTTTTGGACCCTTGAAGCATGAGCTTCCAAATGAGGGGTCTATTTTGCAAAATGATTAAGATTTTAGGGTCTTGCCATGGATGGACTTGTGTTCTTTGCTGAGTTTTTATGGAAGAATTTGAGTCTTAGAAGAGTTCTTAACGACGTTTGTGAAATGTGTTCGCATGAAAACACCTAATGAGGCCATTTTGCATAAGCTGCAAAATAGGTGTTAAGTGTGTGAAATAGTGGAATTTTGGGGTTTCTATAGGAGTAAAAAGAGTTCGGATAGGCATGAAATATGAAGAAATTCAATAAAAATCGATTTTCGATCATAGGGGTAAAATGGTCATTTTACTAAAGTCTAGGGGCAAAATGGTCATTTTATGAAAGATGTGAATTTGTGATAGCGTAATTATAATTAATGACTAAACAAGTGCATTTTGTTATTCTAGATCAAGTTTTTCCAAATCCGAACCTAGACCGGAGGAAAGCCAAGTAAATCGACTAAACTAACTAGTCGAGTACATTTTGTAAACCAAGGTAAGTTGTATGTAAATAATGCAACTATATCAATAAAATAGGTGTTTAACTGTTATGGAATGGATATAGCATGAATTGCTTGATTGAGTATTGAGAATGAATAAGAACAATGAGATAGGAGAGATTCTTTTAAAACATTAGGAAATGAACAATATTTTCAAACTAAGACATTCGGGTCACTTGTGTGAGCTAGAGTAAGACATGTCTGGGACATGCGTCGGCCACATAATGATAGCCAGTGTAAGACCATGTCTGGGACATGGCATCGGCATTGAGAGGAGTGCAAGAGTAAGACGTGTCAGGGACACGCATCGGCCTCGATAATGATAGTCAGTGTAAGACCATGTCCGGGACATGGCATCGACTTGATATATGAGCCTGTGTAAGACTATGTCCAGGACATAGCATTGACACCTTACCCCTAGATTGAGGTTTATAGAAGGACCGGTAACATACCGAATGGTTCAATGGTGTAAGTATGTTTGTGAGTTAATAATGAAAACATAATCATGTTGCGAGTGATACAGGTACCAAATTGGTACGTATGAGAAATGAGCTAATTAGAGAGCATATAACGTGTATGGATGGTAATGAGTAAGTCATACTTATGCTTATCCTTGTGTTATGAGCATGATGATTATTGAAGAATTGTTGTTGTATATTTATTTATATGGAACTTCCTAAGCTTTTATGCTTACCCTCCTTCCTTTCCATTTTCTTATAGTGCAGCCTATTTAGCTCGAGGATCATTTAGAGTCAGAGATATCAATCACACTATCATCCAAAACCTTCGGTATAGCTGGACTTATATTTTTGAATATGGCATGTATAGGTCTTAGACTTGATTATTTTGTGTTCTTAAGCATTGGCCTAATGTGTGGGCTTGGTATAAGTCTCACACTTTGAATTTGGTCTTGATATTGCCTATTACTCATTTTAATTATATGCAAAGATGATATTCCCTTGATTAAGTACATTGCCTTAGGAAAGAATGTCTATTGTAGCTGATTTGGTTGCATGGAATAGACTAGAATTGGTGTTGGTTGAGTTTGCATTAATTTATGTCCGTAGGGGTGGCAAATAAGCTTGGTAAATAGCCTTATTTTGTTCACACGGGCAGGCACACGGGCGTGTGTGACACACAGTCACGTAAAAAAATTTCAAGTCAGTATGCATGGTAATAAAAACACGAGCAGAGACACGACCGTGTGTCTCAACCGTGTAGAGGACATGGCCTAGCACACGGGCATGTGCTATGGCTGTGTGACATGTTGGGTATGCTGATGTCAGACTCAAGTTTTTAACATGGGCTAAGGCATGGGCATGTCAAGGTTTTGTGAGCAACACAGGCTAGAGACACGAGTATGTGTCCAGGCCGTGTGAAGTCTGCACTTGAATTTTGTAAAATGGTGTAAATAAATTGGCAACACGGGTAAGGGACACAGGCGTGTCCCTAGGTGTTTAGGCCGTGTCAGATACACGGGTCACCAACACGGCCATGTTACGATGGTCACACGGGCATGTTACCTTTCCACACAAGCGTGTGCCCTACTGTAAATGCAAAGTTTGCATAGATCGGATAAGGACCCGGAAGGGTACTGAATTGTTTCCAATGGTCGATTTAGGCCTCTTAGGTCCATATTAAGAGGTTTAAAGTAGAAATTGAAAAAGTTTTAAATTGGACCGAGTCTTGGTGACTTAAGATGGGTTGCATGTACGAGATCGAATAGATAATGCCTTGTACTCCGTCCCAGCTTGGGTTATGGGTATGGGGTGTTACAGTAACTATGTACGCAAAGCTTTGTGCAACTTATTCCAGAATCGGGATGTAAACCGAGGATCTCTATAAAAAATAATGGAGACTGGCACTCCATGCAATCTGACAATCTCAGAAATATATAATTCAACCAATCTATCCAAAGAAAAATCCATACGTACTAGAATAAAGTGTGCAGACTTTGTTAACCGGTCGACGATTATGTTAACTGGTCGACGATTACCCAAATAACATCTTTCTTATCGGAGACAGGGGTAACCCTGATACAAAGTCCATGGTAATTCTTTCCCATTTCCATTACAATATTGTAACTGGCTGTAATAATCCTGAAGGCACCTAATGTTCAGCTTTTACTTGCTGACATATCAAACATTTAAATACAATTTCAGAAATATCTCGTTTCATTCCCAGCCACCAGTACATCTTTTTCAGATCATTGAACATTTTATTACTACCAGGATGAATAGACATGTTATCATTATAATCTTCATGTAAAATCTTCTATACCAATTCTTATTTCCTTGGTATACATATTCTGCCTCTAAATAATAAACAACCATCAAAACCAATTTGAAATTCTGAATCAAAATTCAACTCACACTGTACCCGTTTAGCTCGTAGTTTATCATCCTTTTTTTGAGCTTCAAAAATCTGCTGCAAAAATGTCGGTCTAGCTTTTAACTAAGCTATGATTGAAACATCATCAGATAACGATAATCGGTATTCATTGCCCACAAAGAAAATAGGTATTTTTTACTCAGAGCATCTGCAACCACATTGGCTTTTCCTGGATGATAATCAATAACAAGATCATAATCTTTCAATAATTCAAGCCACCTACATTGTCTTAAGTTCAAGTCTTTTTGTGACATCAAATACTTAAACTTTTATGATTAGTGAATATATGACATTTTTCACCAAATAAGTAATCCCGCCAGATTTTCAATGCAAACACAATTACTGTCAATTCAAGATCATGTATCGGGTAATTTCTTTCATGTGGTTTTAGCTATCTTGAAGCATAGGCTATTACTTTACCTTCTTGCAGCAATACACAGCCTAAACCATTTAATGACGCATCACTGTAAATTATATATTCTTTACTCGATTCAGCTTTTGTTAATAAGGCTTTCAACCTGTCAAAAATCTGTTGACACTTATCAGACCACTCAAATTTCACATCTTTCTGCACCAATCGAGTCATCAGAGAAGTTATCATCAAGAACCATTTAACAAAGTCCTAGAAAACTTCTGATTTCAAACACATTTTTCTATGGCTTCCAATTAACAATGGCTGAAATTTTATTCGGATCCATCCAAATACCTTCTGTAGATACTATATGTTCGAGAAAACTAACTTCTCATAGCCAAAATTCACATTTACTAAATTTGGCATATAATTGTTTCTCACGCAGAGTTTGCAACACAATTCTCAGATGATAGCATGTTCATCTTCACCTTGGGAGTAAACCAAAATATCATCAATAAATACTATAAAAAACCTGTCTAGATAAGGTTTGAATATTCTATTCATCAGATCCATAAATATAGCAGGTGTATTTGTCAACCCAAACGGCATCACAAGAAACTCATAGTGCCCATACCTAGTTCTAAAAGTTGTTTTTGGCACATCTGAATCTCTTACCTGTAGCTGATAGTAACCAAAATGAAGATCAATCTTTGAAAAATACAATGGCACATTTCAATTGATCAAATAGATCATCAATTCGAGGCAGTGGATACTTATTCTTTATTGTGACTTTGTTTAATTGTCTGTTGTAACAACCCATTTTCAATCAAATCGAAGCAATGGTTTCGAGACCATAAATTTGAGTTAAAATATTTATTTTATTATTATTTTAGAGTCTACAACATGTTAATTGAGTCATATAAAAATTTTGTTAAGAAATTTAATCGTTTATATGCTCAATTCGATAAAAAGGACCAAATGCGTAAAGTACAAAACTGGAGTTCTAATAGCTAAAGGTGTCTAATAGCAATAGAACCTTAAAGTAGAGGTCCTTATGTTGCAATTAAACCATCCATAAAGTGAGTGGACTTTCATGGACATGGTATATGTGTTTTCTAAGGTTAATATTTAGGGTTAATATAGTAAATTAGTAATTAAACAAATTAAGATAATGAAAACAAAGGTGTTGTCTTCCTAAATGGTTTTATCCACTGAAAATTTAAGGTGAGACCCTCCATTGAAGTTTGTTAGATTCGGATAAGCTAAATTTGGTGCATGGTGAGTATTTTTCAATCCGTTTTTAATGATTTCTATATTTGTGGAGTCGTTGTAGCTTAATCTAACTAGCCCAGGGACTAATTTGCAAAACTATTAAAATTCTAGGGTTTTACCATTGATGAATGTGTATGCGCTTTGAATTTTAATGGTAGAAAATGAATGGTTGTTGTTAGATAAACAACATTTGTTAAGTGATTTTGAATGAAAATGCAAATTAGGGATTAAAGTGAGAAATGTGATAAATTGTATGATAAAAGTGTGAATATGTGAAAAACATAGGCTGCTATATATCTAAATAATATTCTTCTATAATGGGTTGAAATTGAATTGCATGAATTTGCTTTTTAATGAGCTAGGGACTAAGTTGTAAAGTAGTTAAATGTTTAAGGGCAAAATAGTAATTTTACCATAATATGAATTTTGGGCTGAATTGAATAGAATAAATACTAAATGAATTGAAGTTGATTTATTTAGATCAATTTAAGCCTCTTGTAGATCTAGAATGAGGAAAAGATAAAGTTTTGGACTAGTCGATCCATTTTGTCGTTTTTGTGACCGAGGTAAGTTCGTATGTTTAGTAAGCATTAAATTACACGTGTTTGAATGCTTAATTGATATAATTGTGATGATACAACACCACAAAAATTCTTGAAAAGTTATCAGCAATGTATAAATCCTGGTTGAACCTTAGGAATAGATAGGATACAAATGACATATCATTAGGGGTTACCGTGTTTTGGGTGCTGGTCCGTACGTTCTTCCAGTGGCTGAGTTTTTTGACATGTGTTGCAGTTACTCATCAGCTTGTGTGAGCAACATTGTGTAGCTACATCTTGGCCGTCAGCTTGTGTGAGCAAACCCGGTGATAGCTCGAGAGTGAGCATTTATATGAGATATGAGATTGAGATAGTTTCGACCATGTATTGGCACTTTGTAACACCCCTAACTCGTATCTGTTGCCAGACTAGGGTTAATGGCATTACCGGACAAAACGGAACAAATAACATACATTTCATAAGCATCGAAGCATCAAAGATCAAACATTAATATAAAGTCCCTTATATAGGTCATCGAGACCATAAACATGCATTAGAAAGGGGTTGGGACTAAACCGAACATGTACAAAATCTTTCCAAAACTCAAACATTTTTCAAACAATTATAGGTCACACGCCCCTGTGAACAGGCCGTGTGCCTTACACGGTATTAGACACGTCCGTGTGTCTAGGCCATGTCAAAACAAGGCATACATACTAACTTATACACACAGTCACAAGACACACCCATGTGCCTTAGCAGTGGTCGAAACTGACTTGAGCCACACGGCTAGCCACATGCCCGTGTGCTTTGGCCTTGCTCAAGCCTAACTTAAAATTGTAGGGAACCACAAGGGACACACGGTCATGCAACATAACTGTGCGTCACACACGGCTGAGACACACGCCCGTGTCTCTGCCCGTGTGGACAAAAATAGGCCATTTGAATAGCCAATTTACCACCCCAATTGGGTCAAACCTACAAGCACCAAACAAAACATATTTGTACACCAATTTCAACCAATCTCAATACCAAAATATACATTATTCATGCCTTTACATTATCGATAAATTCCAACCTCAATTTAACAACTAAATCATACCAAAACCTAAACTAAAATTATATCAAAATATATGTTTCAATATATTTTCCAAGCCTTAAGTCATCCTCTACTAGCCAATTACACTTATAGATTACTACAGTGCATATTTGGGCCAAATTATCCATTTGTAAATATGAAACTTTGATTAACCTCATTGCATGTGAACCTCATGTCATTGGTTCATACATGCTAAGTTAATTCTTATCTCGCATGTAACGATTTATATGTCTGCTTGACATATTAAGAATGGCTCGTTATTATAACTCATTGCCAAAATATAACTAAGCCATCGCATATGAATATAAACAGGCATAGACTTGTAGGGCATAGCCTACTTAAAAATGAGCCAATTCCCATGGCCAAATACAAATAAAAGATAAACATATTTTTACATGCCTTCACTAGGCAAATCAAATGACATATATAACAAAATACTCAAAAATCCTATACATGCCATTGGACAAAATAGAAATGTCTTTATACCAAAGCTTGTCTAGTTGATAGTGTATTGACTCTCCAATTGTCTTCCAATCCTTATGAGTCCTCGAGCTCTGAAAAGCAAGGAAAAGAGAGGGGTAAGCATTTACATGCTGAGTAAGCCCGTATAACTAGAAGGTAAACTTACCGATTATTGAGCATGCAACCATATAAGGAAATGAAACCAACAAGCATGAAATGGTTTCCCTAACACATATACTCAATCATCAAGTTAGTTACATAACAATGTACCATGTAATTCATATTAGATGAGCTCATCATTTAACATATCATCAATACATATTCCTTGTGATAGTCCAGTTGAGTTTCTAGGTAATCTCAATGGAATATCCAGTCATCGTCGATTCATATGAATGATCATTTCACTACCAATCCAGGCTAAATTCAGACCCTAATCGGATTACCCATCTGGACTAAATCCACAATGCACGCATATTCTTCGGGAGACTCAATCACTCAAAGAACACCAGTCTAGGTTAGATCCTTTTTATACTTGAGATCTTCGGATTACCAGTGCAGGCTACATTCTTTTCTGCAACACATGCAGGATCTCAAGTCTCATGTAAATCATGGTTTATCCATCGAATTCCCTTTTTAACCTTAACCGAGACATTATCCAACAATTCATTATTAAAGATGCAATTCATGAATTTTCATGCCATCAACAATGCAATTATCATGCATTCACAAAACATACAAATATGCATGTTATAGGTTTACTTTGAGTTATTCGAACTTACCTGGTATTCGTTTCGGAGTTGTATCTCGGTTATTCCGAAACCTTGCGTTTACCTCGACCGGCCTCCGAAATTTGTTCCTAGGGGTCTATAACAACAAAATTATATTATTAATTCATTACATTATACTTTTCAAGTTTAATTTCTACCGCCGGTCCAAATGACCGTTTTGCCCCTAACTTTTGACATTTTTACTATTTAGTCCTTAAGCTCGTATAATGAAACACATGGAATTTCTATCTTACCCAAGCCTATTTGAACACTTTTCCTTCATATGGTAGCCCACATTTTCCATTATTTTCACATTTCTACCACATATTTTAAAACATTTGCAAAAAATCCCTTTAGGGGTTTTTCATGAAAATCACCTAAGAAAATATGTTTATCACACCTTCAACTTTCATACCCCTCCATAATCCACCAAAATACAAGCAAATCATGCATGGGTAGATTTTTAAACATGAACCCTAGCATGAAATATGGGTAGAAATGGAAAGATCAAGCTATCGGGATTTCAAAAATAGAAAGAACATTAAAAACGGGGCTTGGGAGCACTTACTATTGAGCTTGGAAAGCTTGGAAACCCTAGCTATGGAGACTCTTCAAATTTTTGCAGCCATGGAGAAGAAATGGTTGATTTTTTCCTTCTTTTTCCCATTTTATTTCAATAAAAAGCCAAATGACCAAAATGCTCTTAAGTCCTTTCTTTAAAATATCATCCAAGCAAGCCCATTTTTGTCCAAAAACTTAGACATTGGGCAAATTTCACCCCAAGACCTTCTAATTTATAATCTAAAGAAATTTCATACAAATTGCTTCTAGAATCCAAGTTTTGCAATTTATTCAATTTAGTCCCTAATTTCCAATTGGACACCTTACTCAAGGAATTTGTTCATGAAACTTTAACACATGCATAATATCATATTCTAGGTCTCATAATAATCATAAAATAAATATTTTGATGTCAGATTTGTGCTCCCGAAACCACTGTTCTGACTAGTCCATATTTCGAGATATTACATTTCTCCCCCTTAGGGACTTTCGTCCTCGAAAGTCTTACCAGTAAACAGGTTCAGATATTGGTTTCTCATGGTTTCTTTTGGTTCCCATGTAACTTCTTCCACACCATGTCAGTTCCATAGAACCTTTATTAAAGTCACTTTTTGTTCTCAACTGTTTAACCCCTCTGGCCAAAATCTTGACTGGTTCCTCTCCGTAAGTCATGTCTGGTCTTATCTCAATCTCCTCTAGTGAAATCACATGAGAGGGATCTGATCGATATCGTCTTAACATGGATACATGGAACATGTCGTGAATCTTTTCCAATTCGGGTGGCAATGTGAAGCGATAGGCTAATGGTCCAATCCTTTCAGTGATCTCATCAGGTCCGATAAATTGCAGACTTAGTTTACCTTTCCGACAAAATCTCAACACCTTTTTCCATGGAGACACCTTCAGGAATACTCTATCCCCAATGTGAAATTCAATCTCCTTTCTTTTCAGGTCAGCATATGACTTTTGCCTATCCGATGTCGCTTTTAAACAGTCTTGTATTACTTTAACTTTCTCTTCAGTTTCCTTAATCAGATCGGCTCCATGAATCTGATTTTCCTTAAGTTTTGTCCAGTATAATGGAGTTCAGCACTTCCTACCATACAAGGCCTTATAAGGTGCCATTTTAAAACTTATTTGGAAACTATTGTTGTAGGCAAATTCTACCAATGGCAGGTATTTTTCCCAGCTACCCTAAAATTCGAGGATGTAACACCGCAACATATCTTCAAGAATCTAAATCGTCCGCTCAGACTGACCATCGGTCTGAGGGTGAAAAGCTGTACTAAAACTCAACTTCGTCCCCAAGGCTTTCTGTAGCTTTTTCCAGAATCTCAAAGTGAACCTTGGGTTTCTGTCTAAAATAATCGATAATGGTACTTCGTGCAATCTTACTATCTCAGAAACATATAAGTCAGCCAGTCTATCAAGGGAATAATCTGTCCTTACCGAAATAAAATGAGCCGACTTGGTCAACTTATACACTACGACCCATATGGCATTTTTCTTTTTCGGAGTCAAAGGCAAACCTGTCACGAAGTCCATGGTAACTCTGTCCCACTTCCATTCGGGAACCATCACAGGTTGTAACAAACCTGAAGGCACTTGATTTTCATCTTTAACTTGCTGACATAGCAGACATCTTGACACAAACTCAGAAATATATCTTTTCATACCATTCCACCAATACATTTTCTTTAAATCGTTGTACATCTTGGTACTTCCCGGATGAATAGACAAACGGCTACTATGTGCTTCTTGCAATATTATCCGGATAAGTTCATCGTCTTTAGGTATGCATACTCTCTCTCTGAACATCAAACACCCAGCAGGACTAATCCAGTAATCTAATTCAGTCCCTGACTCACATTGAGCCCTTTTTGCTTGCAAGTCACCATCATTAAACTGAGCATCATGAATTTCCTGCAGAAATGTTGGCTTAACCTCTAGCTCTGCCAAGACCGAACCATCATCAAGCAATGTCAAATAAGTATCCATGGCTTTCAAAGCAAATAAGGATTTTCTACTCAGAGTGTCGGCGACCACATTCACCTTTCCCGGATGGTAGTCAATGATCAGATCATAATCCTTAATCAATTCTAACCATCCCCTTTGCCCCAAATTTAATTCTTTTTGAGTCATCAAGTACTTCAGACTCTTGTGGTCTATAAAGATATGACACGTTTCACCATATAAATAATGCTTCCAAATCTTCAAGGCAAAAACAATCGCAGCAAGCTTTAGGTCATGGGTTGGATAATTCTTCTCGTGAGGCTTCAATTGCTGTAAAGCGTAGGCTATCACCTTACCATCTTGCATAAGCACACAACCCAATCCATTTAAGGATGCATCACTGTAGACCACAAATTCTTTTCCCGATTCAGGTAACACTAAAACAGGAGCTTCAGTAAGCAATGTCTTTAATTTCTTAAGACTTTGTTGACACTTTTTCGTCCATTCAAACTTAACATCCTTCTGTAGCAACCTCTTCATCGGAGTCACTGTCATAGAAAATCCTTTTACAAACCTTCGATAGTAACCGGCCAAGCCCAAAAATCTTCTAACATCGGTTACATTTTTAGGCGATTTCCAATCAACAATAGCAGAGATTTTACTTGGATCAACTCGGATGCCTTCACCCGAAACAATATGACCCAAAAATCCAACTTCTTGGAGCCAAAATTCACTCTTGCTAAACTTAGCATACAGTTGTTTTTCTCGCAAAGTCTGTAATACAATTCTTAGGTACTTCGCATGTTCTGTCTCATTTTTGGAATAATCAAGACGTCGTCAATGAATACAACAACAAACTTATCCAAATATGGCCGAAAGATCCTATTCATTAGATCCATAAATACGGTCGGTGCATTTGTCAGCCCAAACAGCATAACAAGGAATTCGTAATGACCATACCTCATCCTAAAAGCTGTCTTTGGCACATTCGATTCCTTGACACGCAACTAATAGTAGCCAGACCTTAAGTCTATCTTAGAGAACACAGTGGCTCCTCTCAACTGATCGAATTAATCATCAATCCTTGGTAAAGGATACTTATTTTTTATGGTTACCTTATTCAGTTGCCGATAATCAATACATAATCTCATTGAACCATCTTTCTTCTTTACAAACAACACGGGGGCACCCCAAGGTGAAAAACTTTGCCTTGCAAATCCTTTATCTGTCAACTCTTGCAACTGTGCTTTTAACTCTTTTAGCTCGGTTGGCGCCATTCTGTACAGAGCAATAGAGATGAGAGTTGTCCCTGGCACCAATTCAATACCAAACTCAATTGCTCTCTCAGGAGGTAATCTCAGTAATTCCTCCGGGAATACATCTGAATACTCACATACTATCAGCACAGACTTGATCTTCAGCTCTGTTTCCTTAGTGTTCAGTACAAATGCAAGATAAGCTTCATAACCTTTCCTCATGTACCTTTGGGTAACCATTTTCGTGATTACATTTGACGGCAAACCCAATTCTCTTGATTCGACCCGTAGAGTCTCACCATCCAGACATTTTAACTTAATATACTTACTACCACAATTCACAGTTGCATCATGAAGGGCTAACCAATCCATACCAAGTATCACATCAAATTCATCAAATGGTAGCAACATAAGGTTAGCTGGAAAACAATGACCTTGAATCATCAAAGGACAATTCTTACAGACTTTATCAACTAGAATCGATTTCCCTAATGGGTTCGACACTTTAATAACAAATTCCGTAGGTTCAACAGGTATATTCATACTAGATACCAATCTCATGCAAACGTAAGAATGCGTCGACCCTGGGTCAATTAAAACAATAATACTCGCATTAGAAAGGGAAAAAGTACCCGTGATAATGTCAGGAGCAGATGCTTCCTCTCGTGCGCGTATTACATATGTTCTTGCTGGGGATCTAGCCTCTAGTCTTACTGTGTCTTTAGCTACAACTCGACTGACACTAGCACTTCCAGGGTATCTTGGAGGTTTACCTCGTGCCATAAAAGCACTCGACTTCGGGGTTACTTCCACTTCTTTTTTCGTTCGATTTGGGCAGTTACTGAGAAAGTGGTCAAGAGAGCCACATTTAAAACACGCACCGCTTTTTACTCGGCACTCTCTGAAGTGAAATTTGTTGCAACTCTTACATTTTGACTTTTGATCATCTACACTCCCCACACTAGCCATCATCAGAGAGGAAGACTTTTGACTTCGTCGTCTAGGACCCTTCGCTCTACCCGAATATCATACTGATGAAGTGGAGCGTTCATGCTGACTCCTAGCTTTCTTCATGGAGAATGAGAGTGTTTTACCGCTGGTCCTCTTGCTCACAACTCGAGCCTCTCTCTTTGATTGGTTTCTTTTATTATTAAGCTCCTCGGCTTTCTTGGCCCGATCAGCCAATGCGGCGAACTCCCGTATTTCAAGAATTCCAATCAATAATTTGATGTCCTCATTCAGACCCTCCTCAAAGCGTTTACACATTTCTGATTCAATTTGGACCCATTCAGTTGCGTACTGACTTAGCCTGTACGAACTCTCTCTCATATTCCACTACAGTCTTATTCCCTTGTTTGAGTTCCAGGAACTTCTTTCGCTTACATTCTAAAAACCGTTGGCTAATAATTTTCTTCCTAAACACTGTTTGAAAGAAATTCCAAGTAATATTTTCCTTCGGCACTACCAAGGATACGGTCTTCCACCAGTGGTATGCAGTATTCTTCAAGAGGGACACGGCACACTTCAAACACTCCTCAGGTGTGCATGACAATTCATCTAACACCCGTGTAGTATTTTCAAGCCAAAACTCAGCTCTTTCAGCGTCATCATTGACTTTCGCTCTGAATTCCTCAGCCCATACTTTCTAAGCTTATCTACAGGGGCCTTACCAATTCTTACCGGTGCCATACCTCGTGGCACATCCTCATCAGGTTGGTTAGGGGGCCGGGGCAGTCATGGTATGTTGGGGCGATTCCCTAGACAATCCCCAAATCATTCATCCATCATATCAAAGAAGGCGGTTCGGGCCTTTTCCCAGCCTACAGACATAAGTCTTCTACTACTACTAGATACAGCTCCTTGTACAGAAGCTGGATCATGGCTCTCGGCTCCCTCGGACTCATCTTGTACTCGATTGGAAGACATTTACTATATTCAAAACAATTTAAACAATTAAGAGATGTCATGCTATCAACATTCGAATAATGGCATGTCTAGCGAACTTTAACATCCTCTACAGTAGTCCTAGAACCGACTAAACTGTAGCTCTGATACCACTAAATGTAACACCCCTCGCCCGTATCAATGCCAGGATAGGGTTCAAGGTATTACCGATAATTCACCTTTACAAACTTACTCAATCGAGTTACTGAATTTCGCTCGTAATTTAAAACTTTTCAAACGTGTGCACTTTGTCTCTTATACAAGCCTCCGGGGCCTAAAAACACTCCTAAGGATAGTACGGAACAAAACAGAAATTATTCGATAGACTTGGGGCACTTTAGAAAATTTCCCTTAGTTGAAGTGTAACACGTCCGTGGGGCCTAGAGCACGCCCATGTCCTTTTTCTAGTATGCAACACAGCCAAGGCACACGCTCGTGAGCTTAGCCCATGTGCTACTCTGACTTCAACCTCTCCATTCTGTTAAATAAACACGACCAAGGCACACGCCCGTGTGCTTAGCCCGTGCTCTATGCTGACTTAAAATTTCAGGTGCAGGGGACACACGGTGATAGCACACACCCATGGGAGTAGCCCGTGCGTCACACACGGCCTAGACACACGCCCGTGTGTCTACCCATGTAGACCTTGTTAGGCTATTTTCCAAGCCTTAAGTCACCCTCTACTAGGCAATTACACTTACAGATTACTATAGTGCATATTTGGGCCAAATTATCCATTTGTAAATATGAAACTTTGATTAACCTCATTGCATGTGAACCTCATGTCATTGGTTTCATACATGCTAAGTTAATTCTTATCTTGCATGTAATGATTTACATGTCTGCTTGACATATTAAGAATGGCTCGTTATTATAACTCATTGCCAAAATATAACTAAGCCATTGCATATGAATATAAACATGCATAGATTTGTAGGGCATAGCCTACTTCAAAATGAGCCAATTCCCATGGCCAAATACAAACAAAAGATAAACATATTTTTACATGCCTTCACTAGGCAAATCAAATGACATATATAACAAAATACTCAAAAATCCTATACATGCCATTGGACAAAATAGAAATGTCTTTATACCAAAGCTTGTCTAGTTGATAATGTGTTGACTCGAGCTCTGAAAAGCAGGGAAAAGAGAGGAGTAAGCATTTACATGCTGAGTAAGCCTGTATAACTGGAAGGTAAACTTACCGATTATTTAGCATGCAACCATATAAGGTAATGAAACCAACAAGCATGAATTGGTTTCCCTAACACATATACTCAATCATCAAGTTAGTTACATAACAATGTACCATGTAATTCATATTAGATGAGCTCATCATTTAACATATCATCTATACATATTCCTTGTGATAGTCCCGTTGAGTTTCTAGGAAATCTCGATGGATTATCCAGTCACTGTCAATTCATATAAATGATCGTTTCAGTATGCACTCCCGCGAACCTTACATCTTACGGCTGGATTATCAGTCCAAGCTAAATCCCCCGTAATATAAACTCATAAGGTGATGTCGGGATTACCAACCCAGGCTAAATCCCTTATAATGACAAACACCCTTAATGAGCTCGGATCTGAATTACAAGTCCAGGCTAAATTCAGACCCTAATTGGATTACTCGTCTGGGCTAAATCCACAATGCACACATATTCTTCAAGAGGCTCGATCGCTCAAGGAACACCAGTCCAGGTTAGATCCCTTTTATACTTGAGATCTTCGGATTACCAGTGCAGGCTAAATCCTTTTCTGCAACACATGCAGGATCTCAAGTCTCATGTAAATCATGGTTTATCCATTGAATTCCCTTTTTAACCTCAACCGAGACTTTATCCAACAATTCATTATTAAAGATGCAATTCATGCATTTTCATGCCATCAACAATGCAATTATCATGCATTCACAAAACATTCAAATATGCATGTTATAGGTTTACTTCAAGTTATCTGAACTTACCTAGTATTCATTTCGGAGCTGTGTCTCGGTTATTCCGAAACCTTGCGTTTACCTCGATCGACCTCTGAAATTTGTTCCTAGGGGTCTATAACAACAAAATTATATTATTAATTTATTACATTACACTTTTCAAGTTTAATTTCTACCCCCAATCCAAATGACCGTTTTGCCCCTAACCTTTGACATTTTTACTATTTAGTCCTTAAGCTCGTATAATCAAACACATGGAATTTCTATCTTACCCTGGACTATCCGAACACTTTTCCTTCATATGGCAGCCCACATTTTCCATTATTTTCACATTTCTACTACATATTTTAAAACATTTGCAAAAAATCCCTTTAGGGGTTTTTCATGAAAATCACCAAAGAAAAGATGTTTATCACACCTTCAACTTTCATACCCCTCCATAATCCACCAAAATACAAGCAACTCATGCATGGGTAAATTTTTAAACATGAACCCAAGCATGAAATATGGGTAGAAATGGAAATATCAAGCTACCGGGATTTCAAAAATAGAAAGAACATTAAAAACGGGGATTGGGAGCACTTACTATTGAGCTTGGAAAGCTTGGAAACCCTAGCTATGGAGACTCTTCAAATTTTGGTAGCCATGGAGAAGAAATGGCTGATTTTTGCTTTCATTTTTTCCTATTTTATTTTATTAAAAAGTCAATGGAATATCCAGTCATCGCCGATTCATATGAATGATCATTTCAGTACCAATCCAGGCTAAATTCAAACCCTAATCGGATTACCCATCTGGGCTAAATCCACAATGCACGCATATTCTTCGGGAGACTCGATCACTCAAAGAACACCAGTCCAGCTTAGATCCTTTTTATACTTGAGATATTCGGATTACCAGTGCAGGCTACATTCTTTTCTGCAACACATGCAGGATCTCAAGTCTCATGTAAATCATGGTTTATCCATCGAATTCCCTTTTTAACCTCAACCGAGACTTTATCCAACAATTCATTATTAAAGATGCGATTCGTGCATTTTCATGCCATCAACAATGCAATTATCATGCATTCACAAAACATTCAAATATGCATGTTATAGGTTTACTTCAAGTTATCTGAACTTACCTAGTATTCATTTCGGAGCTGTGTCTCGGTTATTCCGAAACCTTGCGTTTACCTCGATCGACCTCTGAAATTTGTTCCTAGGGGTCTATAACAACAAAATTATATTATTAATTTATTACATTACACTTTTCAAGTTTAATTTCTACCCCCAATCCAAATGACTATTTTGCCCCTAACCTTTGACATTTTTACTATTTAGTCCTTAAGCTCGTATAATCAAACACATGGAATTTCTATCTTACCCTGGCCTATCCGAACACTTTTCCTTCATATGGCAGCCCACATTTTCCATTATTTTCACATTTCTACTACATATTTTAAAACATTTGCAAAAAATCCCTTTAGGGGTTTTTCATGAAAATCACCAAAGAGAAGATGTTTATCACACCTTCAACTTTCATACCCCTCCATAATCCACCAAAATACAAGCAACTCATGCATGGGTAAATTTTTAAACATGAACCCAAGTATGAAATATGGGTAGAAATGGAAAGATCAAGCTACCGGGATTTCAAAAATAGAAAGAACATTAAAAACGGGGCTTGGGAGCACTTACTATTGAGATTGGAAAGCTTGGAAACCCTAGCTATGGAGACTCTTCAAATTTTGGCAGCCATGGAGAAGAAATGACTGATTTTTGCTTTCATTTTTCCTATTTTATTTTATTAAAAAGCCAAATGACCAAAATGCCCTCAAGTCCTTTCTTTAAAATTTCATCAAAGCAAGCCCATTTTTGTCGAAAAACTTAGAAATTGGGCAAATTGCTCCCCAAGACCTTCTAATTTATAATCTATAGCAATTTCATACAAATTGCTTCTAGAATCCAAGTTTTGTAATTTATTCAATTTAGTCCCTAATTTCCAATTGGACACCTTACTCAAGGAATTTCTTCATGAAACTTTAACACATGCATAATCTCATATTCCAGGTCTCATAATAATCATAAAATAAATATCTTGATGTCGAATTTGTGGTCCCAAAACCACTGTTCCGACTAGGCCTTATTCCGGGATGTTACAATACATGCCATACTTCAATATTTACACTTTCAAAAGGTACCAAAATATGATTCGATAGTGCGATGACAATCCCCGACGATCCCCAAGCTTAGAGTAGCTTCGATATCTACAACACAGATAATAAACACATAAAGTAAGCTTTCAAAGCTTAGTAAGCTAGTATGATAAAAACTCATCTATATACATAAACATTAACAGTTTATAATAGCACACACATCTTCCAAGTTTTCTAACAAACCTTTTACCAACTGACTTCTCTAAACTTGTACATACCTGAAGGTTGTTGTTGCACAAACAATGCCTTTCAACCAAAGTATTCTTCTTAAAGTTTCGCACACTAAGTGCCTTCACGGATGTATCGCACACTAAGTGCCATCCTCAGTAACTCGCACACTAAGTGCCATTTTCAAAATCGACATACTTGTAACTATCAATCTAGTAACCACAAATATAAAATTTAATCATTCTTAAGCATTATATATAAAGAAATAATTCTCTTATAACATACTAACTTACCTCGTACGGATTCGGATAGACAGAATCGGCTACTTAACAACTTTCGACTTTCCCCGATCTAATTCTGTTTTCTTTAATTCTTGGTCTAAATCAATTCAAATTTAACTATTTTATTTACCAAATCATTCAAATCAATCCACAAATACATATTTAGGTCACTTTGCAAATTAGCCCCCCACAATTTCACATTTTGACACTTTAGTCCATATTTCATAAAATCACAAAATTCACATAATTTGTATATACTAATGCCTAGCCGAATTCTCCTAGTACTCATACTAGTCCACACATTTCATTTATTTCACATTTTAGTCCCTCAAATTACAAATTTCATAATTTAGCTCGTTTTACTCAAAATCACCAAAAATCCAAAGATGAAAGATATTAACCCAACATCAAACTTTTATATTTCATCATTTAACAACATAAAGCTCATGAATTCATCCATATAAAATCTCAAATTCATCATCAAAATTAGAAATTTAAGCATGGGCTTGATAGTATTCAAAGCAACGATTACAAAAACGTAGAAATCATCAAAAACTGAGTAAAACTCATACCTTAATCAAGTTCTTCAATGGCCGAATGTTAAAACACAAAACCTAGCTTTTCTTTATTCAATTTTGGCATGAACAAGATGATAATGGCCATTTCATGCTTTTGTTTTGATTAAACAAATATTAATTAGCCATTTACAATTTTAATCTTTTTATTTTCATTAAAATTCCGTTAACTAATGACTAAATATGTCCATGCATTAATTTAATGGTCTAATTTCATCTTAAATACCTCACATTTAGCAAGACAAATCAAATAGACACTTTTAACATATAACTGGAAACTTTTGCATTTTACGCGATTAGGTCCTTTTTACAAATTAAGCACACAAACAATTAAATTTTTATATGAAACTTTCACATATGCTAATTCACATATCATAAGCACGAAAAATAATATTTAAAATATTTTCTAACTCGGATCTGTGGTCTCAAAACTACTATTCTGACTAGGGTCTAAACCGGACTATTACACACTTAGTGTGCAAGATTCCCAAATATCTGATATTATTCCAAATGGTTCAATGGGTATATTGATGTTATAAAAAAATGTAAGAGATTGATATGTATCGGTAAAGGTATGTTCATGAATTGTATAAGCATTGAATCTATGAGTATTATGAGTTCATGTCTAACCTTTTGATGGAATATGTGTTAGGCTTTAGGGATTCAAATTAAATTGCATTATGCTAGGTTTATTTCCTTAAATTATGATTACATGGTAAGTTGTGCTTTAGTCATACGAGCTTACTAAGCTTAATATCTTACTCTGTTTACTTTTCCGTGTTTTATAGTTATTTCAAAGCTTGCTCGGATTGGAAGTTGTCGGAGATCTCACTACACTATCCAGCCATTGTTTTGGTACTTTTGAACTATGTGTATTTAGGTTATATGGCATGTATAGGTGTTTTGATTATGTGTTTAGCCATATGATTTGGCTTATTTTGGTATACTTGGTTATGTAAATATGTGTAAATGGCCCTTTGATATTTGGTTTATAATTGTTATATAAATGCCTTGTTGTGAATTGGTATTTAAGGTAGAAAATGGTTGAAACTAAGAATGTATTAGCATGCTAAGCATTAGGCAAGATAATACATAAAGAAAGTGACCATTTAGGTGAATGCTTGAAGGTGAATTGGTATGTATTGAAATGGCATATTGAATGTGTGTTAGGCAGAAAAAGTGTATATATACATTTGGCCATTTATGTAACTTTTGATATTGATAATGGTATTTTTTTGAATGGTTAATTGTAATACTTATGAGCCTTGTGGTTGTTGGTATTGATATTGCATGAATTGAACATGGTTTAGATGGGTTTGAATGCCTATTGAATATATGGTCATATGCTATTTGGTATGTGTAGGTTGTTACAAGTTTGGGTGAGAAAAATGGCTTGGATAATATCCTATTTTTGTCCACACGAGCAGAGACACGGGCGTGTGTCTCAGTCGTGTGTGGCACACGGCTAGGTGACACGGTCATGTGTCCCTTGGTACTTATTTAGAATGAAAGTCAGTAGCTTCACACGGCCTAGTACACGAGCATGTGGCACAAGTCAGTATACCCTCCAGTTTTCACACGACCTAGCACACGACCTGGCACATGGGCGTGTGAGGCCATTTTGAAGGGTACACGAGCTAGTCACACGGGTGTGTGGTTGGCTTGTGACACAAGTCAGAAAGTTACATGGGGTAAGACACGGGCTAGGACACGGCCATGTGATCCTATTTCGAATGTCCACACAGCCTGTGACACGGGCATGTCTCTTTGCCGTGTGAGACACACGGCCTGTCCACACAAGCTTGTGTCCCCTGAACTTGAAAATTTTCTATATATTTCTAAAAATTTATTAATTTTTTGATTTAGTCTCGAACCACTTCTAATGCTCGTTTTGGGCCTCAAGGGCTTGTGTTAGGGACTATATGTTTGTATTTGAATGAATTTTAATTTGTATGGGAATTCTAATTTGAATTGTATGATTGTTTATGAGATTAGTCCAGTAATGCTTTGTATTGTTTACGAGATTAGTCCAGTAATGCTTTGTAACCCTATTCCAGCGACGGTGATGGGCTAAGGGTGTTACATCTGTAATCTATGCACAATATTAATGATCCATCTTTCTACTTTACAAGCCGAATCGGTTAACCCCAAGGTGAGAAACTAGGTCGAGCAAAACCTCTATCAATCAATTCTTGTAACTGTGCTTTCAACACTTTCAATTTGGTAGGAGCCATTTGAGCGTGTTATTTTGTGACAGGTTTTAAATATTTATAATTAATCATTCTTGAAACTAACTATTATCACGATGTAGGCAAGTGTACCTATCGAACAGTAGTATAGTTTTAGCAAGACCGGATTGTCGAACCCAAAGGAACTAAAAGTACTAGTAATGACTATCTTTTTATTATCTAGCAAGAATAAGGGGGTTTGTTTTAACTAACTAATAAACTAAACTAAGAATTCACAGAAAATAGAATTGGGGGATTACTTTTGGAAAACGATTGAATTAAGACAATACCTAAGGAAAAATCCACCTAGACTTCACATGTTATTTGATTCTTAATCGGACGATTTATTCATTTGACTTGATCCGTAAAAATCCCTAAGTTATATTTTTGTCTCTCTTGAGACTAACAATGTCTAACCCTAGGTTTAATAATTGAAATCTCTTTCTAATTAACTTCCTAGGGTTGCAATAACTCGATCTATGGATCCCCTTACTAGGTTTCACCCTAATCCGGCAAAATCTTGTCATACTATCTCTAGGTGCGCAATCAACTCTGCTTAATTATGACAAATGTACTCTTAGACAGGGTCTATTCCTCCTTTGCATAAGAGCTTAACTTGAATAAATATCCTGGAATATCAAAACAAGAATGACGAACACATAATTAAGAACAAGTCAAATATTTATCATACAATTCAGAAAATAATAATAACAAGATCTGTCTTAGGTTTCATCCCCCTTAGGTATTTAGGGGATTTAGTTCATAACTAAAAAGGAAAACATCTCAGAAGAATAGTGAATATAAAACATAAAGAAAAACCCAAAACTCCTGAAGGGGAATTGATGAGAGATCTTCAGTCTTGACGGTGAATCTGGCTTCTGAGATGGATCAATCGGCTTTCCTTGAGCAATTCCTTGCTTCCTCCTATGTGTCCCCCCTTTTCTCCTCCTTTAAGGTGTATTTATAGGCTTTAGAATGCCTAAAAGCCCTCAAAATTAATCTTTTCTGAATTGGACTCAGCTTGGGCTCGGCAAGGAGACGCCCGTGTGACACTCTCGTGTACGATTGCTTCAGGCCGTGGTCAAACCTGTTAAAATAGCACGGGTGTGTGGTCTATCCATGTAAGTCGTGCTTCGATTCTGCCAAATTGTCACGGCCGTGTGGTCTGCCTGTGTGAGGAAGTCCAGGCCGTGTTGATTTCGTACGTTGGCCTATTTTTTTCGTTTTTGGTCTGTTTCTCGTTCCTTTTACTCTCCTAAGCTCACCTAAGTATAAAACATGAAATTGAGGCATTAGGAGAACCGAATTCACTAATTGTAAGGAAAAATCATCCATAAAATGCGCTAAGCATGGGGTAAAAATATGTATAAATGACGGTTTATCAAATACTCCCACACTTAAGCATTTGCTTGTCCTCAAGCAAAATCCTCATCTCATAATCAAAAAAAATTCTTTTCAACTTATAATTTCTATTGATAATACCTCAAAATAATCCATAGGTAATCAAACATTGAAAATTTGACTAAAAGGACATCTAAGTTTCAAACATTCCAAGTTGAGCATTTTATCATGAAAACATAGGTGAGTAATTACCTTTGATTCAAAATATCAAAGAGTTTCACATCCTTACTAAAGATTAACTCAAATCACTCGAGGTGTTTAAGAACAATAAATGAAGCACTCAATAGTCAATAATGAAAAGTCATTACCATAGGCTTGCATGAAAATCAAATCTCCACCACTATAAATTGAGATGAAACATCAATCAAAAGGTCTTTAGAGGGTTGTAACGTGGCTTTGATTAAAGGGTGTGGTCACAAGCTGGAAGAAAGGGTTAGAATCGAGATTGAATTGAAAAATTGCATAACTAGAAAAATGACTAGTCATTAGTTGCGTACAATAGAGCTTTTTTCTCAGAATATGGAATTTCACTACTTTAACTCAAAATATCACTACTACCTATATGTATACATGTTTTCTTTGAAGAACAAGTCAAATAACTAACTATTTAGAACAGGACATAGCTAAGCAATTTATTCAATTCAAATCTCGAAAAAAATAGGGATCAATTTAATTGAGGGGATTTCAACAATAATGGGCTAAGGGTTAGTGTTAAGGGTAATACAAGAAATGGCTTGTTAGCTTAACGGGGTTTACTGAGGGTTAATTGTGGAGGTAGGCTTTTCATGGCATGAGTGGGTTAATCCTAAGTGCCTCTATCATCTTGGCATATCAAATAAAATAGTGTGGTTTTGACATGCATAATCAAGCAAGTTCTAGAATAGCAGTTCCATACTGACGCACTTATAATGAAAGTGAGCATAAAGGAATTAATAGATGCTCTTGAAGGCTCAAGATCTCAAAAAATTATGGCTTTTTGATGTTTAAACTTGTGAATTTCAAATCAAGAGAATACCTAGACTTGGGGAAACAACTTAAAATTTTAAATTCTTAAAAAAATCAACTTATCATGATTGCTTCCCTAATGTCTTAAAGTTTAAATACTCAGTGCATTAATGCCTATGTTTTAAGTTTAAGATATATCAATAACAATCATAAATCAATCAAACTTTATTCTAAACATGATATGAGAGCTTTTTAAGAGAACAAGGTAATCATTCAGGGATTTTTCTAATAGTGAAATGAATACCCCCCACACTTAAGATGTACATTGTCCTCAATGTACAAAGATAGATGGGAAAAAGATAAATTTGTAATCATAAGAGAGGGAGAGAAGTGAAACTTCCAGAATGATGAATGAATTCCTTGAACTGGAGTTTTGGAGAGTAATCAGTGCGAGAGTGGAGGAGGGTACTTCGGTGGGGAATAGAGGTTCGCTAGACCCTAAGTCTTGCGTGAAAAGAATATTATATCTAGTAGTAGCTACGGTCGTGGTCGAGCAGGACACGGCAGTCATGGAGAACCTTTCTCGGTGGAGTTTTTAGTTCCTATACGATGATGAGCTTAGGAGCTCTATATAACTATGACAGAATCAGGAACTTTTTAGGAGATATAAATAAGAATAATTACTCTTAATGGAATAATTGAAATTGATAATTATAAAATAAAATTCTAAAATCTAATAAAAATAAAAAGTAGTTTTAATAAAAATTAAAATCATAAAATAATAAACTGTTTTTAAACATCTTCATCATTGGATGGTTCGTGAGGTGGGACTGGCAATGAGATGTGGAGGTGGTGACAAATCTGCTGTAGAGTAGCATCAATGTTGTCAAATCGTTGACAACACTGCTGCTCGAATCGTATGGACTTGCAGCGGCTAGGGTTAGGGTTTTCTTTTTTTTTTGGTGAAGGAGACAATGAATAGTGCAGCCTGTTTATAGATTTTGGGGCACACATCCAGGGAACACGCCCGTGTTCCCCAATTTCAGCCTGTATGATTCGCGAATTTTCAATTTTGGGTGCATCTGACATTTCGTCCACGCCCGTGTTCCTTGTGCGTGTGGGTGCACATAGCCGTGTCACATGATCGTGTCTGGCCTCATTCGCTTCTCCCATTCCTGTGTATATAGGCCCACGCCCGTGTTAATTTAACAGGTTTGACCACGAGTGCTAGACACAGGCGTGTCGCACGTCCGTATAATTTTCTCAGGTTCAACCACGGTTCTACAACACGGGCGTGGCGAACGCCTATGTTATTTTGGCTGGTTCGCCCACGGCCATGTCGCACAGCTGTGGTATTTTATCGTAGCCCGTGTTTGGGAAAAATCTCTACCCTTTTTTCACACGATCCTCAGGACGCATGTGTGCCTGGCCGTGTCTGTGTGGAAAACCTGTATTCAAGATCTTCGTTAGTAAGTTAGGTGTTAAATACTAAAATTTAAAGAAATTAATATTGTTAGTACTCGGGTTGCCTCCCGAGAAGTGCTTATTTAGAGTCTAAGCTCGGCTCTACGTTGTAGGTGTATTTAGGTAACTTCATGGAGCTGTAGCTCCACTTTATCGCCTTTGAAATTCTCACCATTATACATTTTCAGACGACGTCCATTTACCTTGAAAGTGCCTTGTGATGGATAACTTAGCTCTATTGTACCATATGGAAACACAGTTTGAACTATGAAAGGACCTGACCATCGTGATTTAATCTTTTCAGGAAACAATTTGAGCCTCAGTTATATAACAAGACAAGATCTCCAACTTCAAATTGCTTTCGTTGCTTCAAACGAGCATCGTGGCGGTGCTTCGTCGCTTCCTTATATAGGCACGAATTTTCATATGCATTGGCTCGCCACTCATCTAACACTTTCAACTGCATCAACCTGTTTTCACCTACAAGTTTGGGGTCAAGGTTTAGAAATTTTATAGCCCAGAATGCCTTGTGTTCTAACTCAAACGGTAGGTGACAACATTTCCCATAAGTCTGTAAAATGATGTTCCTATGGGAGTCTTAAAAGCAATTCTATAAGCCCATAAAGCATCATCTACTTTCATCACCCAATCCTTCCTGTTTAATTTTACTGTCTTTTCTAGAATATGTTTAAGCTCTCGGTTTGCTACTTCGACTTGGCCACTAGTTTGAGGGTGATAGGGGATAGCTATTTTGTGATAAACTCCGTATTTCTTTAGGGTCTTGTCAAATTGGGTGTTGCAAAAATGAGTACCCCTATCACTGATAATTGCTTTAGGTGTACCAAATCGAGAGAAAAGTTTCTTAAGGAATCGTACTACTACTCTAGCATTATTAGTAGGTAAAACTTGGGCTTCAACCCATTTGGACATATAATCAACAGCTACTAAGATGTATTTATTCCCGCATGAATTAGGGAATGGACCCATGAAGTCGATACCTCAAACGTCAAATATTTCACATGAGAGCATATATGTTTGAGGCATTTCATCATGTTTGGATATATTACCTGTCCTTTGACATTTGCCACAAGAAGTAACGTGCCTGTTGGCGTCTTTGAGTAGAGTGGGCCAATAAAAATCTGATTAAGGATTTTATGTGTGGTCTTATTTCCACCGTAATGTCCTCCTGCCGGTCCTGAGTGGAAATGTTCCAAGATTTTCAATGCTTCTGTCCTTGTAATGCATCTCCTAATGATTTGATTTGCACATTTACGGAAAAGAAAAGGGTTTTCCTAAAAGTAGTTTTTCACATTAGTGAAGAACCGCTTCTTTTGCTGATGTGTCAACCCTTTTGGGATAATGTTAGCGGTTAAAAAATTTGCAATATCTACAAACCAAGGTATCTCAGAATCAGATATAATAAAAAAATTTCTTTAGGTAATGAATCTTTTATTTAAATGTCATCTAGTTCTATGGTACTTGTGTTTTCAAGCCTAGAGAGATGGTTAGCTACAAGATTTTCAGCTCCTTTCTTTTCCTTAATCTCTAAGTTAAATTCCTGTAATAATAAGATCCATTGAATGAGTCAAGGTTTTGCATTAGTTTTAGTCAAAAAGTGGCGAAGAGCGGAATGGTCAGTATAAACGACAACTTTAGACAATATTAAATATGGCCTAAATTTATCGAATGCAAAAACAACAGCTAGTAACTCTTTCTCCGTGGTGGTGTAGTTTTCTTGTGCGGCTGTCAAAGTCCTGCTAGCATAATAGATAGCTTGAAAATGTTTATCTCTTTGCTGTCCCAAAACTACACCTATTGCAAAATCACTCGCATCGCACATTAGTTCAAAAGGTGAATTCCAATCAGGTGCAATTATAATTGGAGCTTTAGTCAGTTTATCCTTTAAAGTATTAAATGCTTCTAAACACTCCTGATCAAAATTAAAAGGCACATCTTTTTCTAGTAATTTAGTCAAAGGCTTAGCTATTTTAGAAAAGTCTTTAATAAATCTTCTATAAAACTCAGCATGTCCTAAGAAGATTCTAATAGCCTTAAAAGAATTAGGGGGAGGTAGTTTTTCAATGGTTTCAATTTTAGATTTATCAACCTCAATCCCTCAACTACAAATTTTATGTCCTAACACAATACCTTCTTGAACCATGAAGTGACATTTTTCCCAATTAAGCACAAGGTTTGTTTCCTCACATCTTATTAACACTCGTTTTAAATTTTTTAGGCAAAGATGGAAAGACTTACCGAAAATCAAAAAATCATCCATAAATACCTCCATGATGTCTTCTACGAGTTCGTCAAAAATAGCCATCATGCAGCGCTGAAAAGTAGCAGGAGAATTACATAATCCAAAAGGCATTCTACGATAAGCAAACGTACTGTATGGACATGTAAATGTCGTATTTTTTTTATCTTCAGGAGCTATTGGGATTTGGAAATAGCCAGAGAGTCCATCTAAAAAGCAGTAGTGCATGTGTCCTGACAATCTTTCCAACATTTGGTCAATGAATGGAAGGGGAAGTGGTCTTTTCTCGTGGCATCATTTAGCTTCCTATAATCAATGCACACTCTCCAACATATGGCTGTCCTTGTTGGGATTAATTCATTCTTCTCATTGGCTACAACAGTCATGCCTCATTTTTTAGGAACAACCTGCACTGGACTCACCCAAGAACTGTCAGAAATAGGATAAATAATTCCAACATCTACGAGTTTAATTACCTCAGCTTTAACAACTTCATTCATGTTGGGGTTCAGTCCTCTTTGGGCTTTCATGCATGGTTTATATTCATCTTCCATTAAAATTTTGTGGGTGCAAAAAGAAGGGTTGATCCCTTTAATATCAGAAATTTTCCAAGCTATGGCCTTTTTATGCTCTCTCAATACTTGGAGTAATTCTTCTTTCTCCTTGGGTTGCAAGTTGGATGCAATAATTACTGGTAACATGGAATTATTTCCTTAATACTTGGAGTAATTCTTCTTTCTCCTTGGGCTGCAAATTGGATGCAATAATTACTGGTAACATGGAATTATTTTCAAGGAATGCATATTCCAAGTGATTCGAAAATTGTTTAAGTTCCAGTTTGGGAGGTTCGTACATAGAGGGTTTTTGCTTAAGTTTATCTTTTACCTTAATTCCCTCATATTCTGCTAGTTTTGGAGAGGTTTCATTGGAGTTTAATTTGGTTCCTAATTTAGAATCATCATCTATCCCCTCTCCTTGGGCGAGACACAGTTCCATCGTGTCCTTGTGTATGATTTCCTGAAAAGAATCTTAAGTAGCATGATCAATAGAGTCAATAAAATAACATGAGTCATCCTGTTCTCTAGAAAATCGCATGACATCATAAATTTTAAAAATAATCTCTCTGTCACCTACTCTAAGTACCAATTTACCATCACCCACATCAATTACCGCTCTAGTAGTGGCTAAAAATGGCCGACCTAAAATTAAAGGCACCTCAATATCTTCATCCATGTCAAGCACAACGAAATCAATAGGGAATATAAATTTATCTACTTTTACAAGTATGTCCTCTATTATTCCTCTAGGATATTTAACAGATCTATCAGCTAATTAAATACTCATCCTAGTAGGTTTAGGTTCCCCAAGACCAAGTTGTTTAAACATTTTATATGGCATCAAATTAATGCTGGTGCCTAAATCAGCTAGTGCTTTATCAACATTCAAACTACCAATTAAGTAGGGAATAGTAAAACTTCCTGGATCTTTCAGTTTGGTTGGTAATTTATTTTGGAGTATGGCTGAGCACTCCTCATTAAGTTCCACTGTAGATAAGTCTTCAAATTTCCTTTTGTTTTTAGAAGTTCCTTTAAGAATTTTGCATATGTAGGCATCTACGATATAGCTTCAATAAAAGGTAAGTTAATATGCAGTTGTTTAAAAAGTTTAAGAAATTTACCGAATTATGCATCCATGCGGTCTTTCTTCAACTTTGCTGGGTATGAGATTGGTGGTTTATGTTCTTTTGGCATTAGGTTGTCATTGTTTTCGGGTTCGACCTCCTTTCTGTCAGCTTTTGGTGGTGGCTTCTTTTCAGATTCAGCTAACACTTTCCCACTCCTTAGTGTAGCTGCTTTCACGTGCTCTTTTGGGTTGTTGCTTAGCAAGCTACCTTGCGGTCATTTGAAAATCAACTTGGCAAGATGTCCAATCTGAGTTTCAAGCCCTTGGATCGATGCTTGTTGATTTTTAAGTGCTATCTCGGTATTCTAAAAATGAGTTTCTGACACTGATATAAACTTTGTGAGCATCTCTTCAAGGTTCGACTTCTTCTCTTGTTGGTAAGGTGGTTGTTGGAAGCTTGGAGGGGGTCTCTGATTGCCTTGGCCTCCCTATGAGAAATTTGGGTGGTTCCTCCAACTTGCATTGTAAGTGTTACTATAAGGATTGTTTTGAGATCGAGGATTGTTACCCATGTAGTTTAAGTGCTCGTTGTCCATGTTGTGACCATATGGCGGGTATTCTGAACTGCTCGATCCACCTCCATTTACTTCGCATTGCATTACTGGGTGAACCTGTGAAGAACTAAGAAAACCATCAATTTTCTTATTCAAGGGTTCTACCTGATTAGAGAGCATGGTGACCGAGTTGACGTTATAAACACCGGCTATTTTCATTGGTTTTGTCCTCATGACTTGCCACTGATAGTTATTCAGTGACATCTCCTCTATAAATTCATAGGCAGCTTCAGGTGTTTTATTGTTAATGGTTCCGTCAACAGCTGCGTCAACCATTTGTCGAGTTGAAGGATTCAGGCCATTATGAAAGGTTTAAACTTGTAGCCAGAGTGGTAACCCATGGTGAGGGCATCTTCGCAAAAGATCCTTGTATCTCTCCCATGCATCGTAGAGTGTCTTTAAATCCATCTGCACAAAAGAAGAGATATCATTATGTAATTTCACCGTTTTAGCCGGCGAAAAATATTTTAATAAAAAAATTTCGGTCATTTGTTCCCAAGTAGTAATTGATCCTTGTGGTAACGAGTTCAACCATTGTTTAGCTTTGTTCCTCAATGAAAAAGGGAATAACCGAATACGAATGGCATCGTCAGAAACGCCATTACTTTTAAATGTATCATAGAATTCCAGAAAATTTTCCAAGTGAGTGTTTGGATCCTCATCCTGCAAACCATCAAACTGAACAAATTGTTGTATAAATTGAATAGTGTTAGGTTTTAGTTCAAAAGTATTTGCAGCAACAGCAGGTCTAATTATACTCGATTTAGTTACTGTTAAAGAAGGTTTAGTATAATCATACATAGTGCGTGGGGCAGGATTCTGATTTACTAGATTAACAGCAATCGCAGGAGGTATCAGGTTTTCCTGATTTTCAGCCATATCCTCGGTTGTGGCTTGTATATCGTCCTCTTGCTCTTCCTCTATGTATCTTAGGCTTCGCCTTATTTCTCTTCGGTTTCTGCGAACTGTGCTATCGATTTCTTCGTCAAAAAGTAGTGGTCTTGACAGGTTTCTTCTAGTTATAAACTATAAAAACATGCCAAGAGAAAGAAAAAGTAAATTAATAAATAATAAAAATAAAATTAACTTGCAAGGAAAATAAATGGCTAAAGTAATAAAAATTTAGTGTTCTTAATATCTTAGCTCCCTGGCAACGGCGCCAAAAACTTGATCGTGTTACTTTGTGACAGGTTTTAAATATTTATAATTAATTGTTCTTGAAACTAACTATTATCACGATGTAGGCAAGTGTACCTATCGAACAGTAGTACAGTTTTAGTAAGACTGGATTGTCGAACCCAAAGGAACTAAAAGTACTAGTAATGACTGTCTTTTTATTATCTAGCCTAAGAATAAAGGGGTTTTTTTTATCTAACTAATTAACTAAACTAAGAAGTCACAGAAAACAGAATTGGGGGATTACTTTTGGAAAACGATTGAATTAAGACAATGCCTAAGGAAAAATCCACCTAGACTTCACTTGTTATTTGACTCTGAATCGGACAATTTATTCATTTGACTTGATCCATAGAAATCCCTAAGTTATATTTGTATATCTCTCGAGACTAACAACGTCTAACCCTAGGTTGAATAATTGAAATCTCTTTCTAATTAATTTCCTAGGGTTGCATTAACTTGATCTATGGATCCCCTTATTAGGTTTCACCCTAATCCAGTAAAATCTTGTCACCCCATCTCTAGGCGCGCAATCAACTTTTCTTAATTATGACAAATGTACTCTTAGACAGGGTCTATTCCTCCTCTGCATAAGATCTTAACTTGAATCTGTAATATCTCGAATTAGGGCCTAATCGGAATAGTGGTTTCGTGACCACAAATTCGAGATAGAAATAATTATTTTATAATTATTTTGAGGTTTATAATATGATTCCATGATTGTGTGAAAATTTCATGACGAAATTCTATGCATAAAGTGCTTAAGTTGAAATTAGGGACTAAATCGAATAATTTGCAAAACTTGCATTCTAGAAGTTTTTAGTATGAAATTAATTTGGAATATTAATGAAGAGGTGTTAAATAGCAATTTGACCAATTTCTAAAATTTTGGACAAAAATGGGCTTGTACATGAAAATTTTCAAAGAAAGGTATTAAGGGTATTTTGGTCATTTGGTAATTAAAAGATTAAAAAAAGGAAAAAGATGGCAAAATATGTCCATCTTCTTCATTAGGACGAAAATTAAAGGGTTCTCCATAGCTAGGGTTTGTTTCAAGCTTCCAAGCTCCATAGTAAGTGATTCCAAGCCCCGTTTTTAATGTTCTTTACATTTTTGGAGTCCCGGTAACTCGATTTAGCTTATGCTAGCAATAATTTAACCTAGGGTTCATATTTCGAAAAATATCCATATGTGAAATTTGTGTATTTTGGTGTTTTATGATAGAATATGAGGTTTTAAATTATGCTAGGCAACTTGTGCTACTCAGTTTTAAGTGAAAACGAGAAAAAGGGCTTAATCGGTAAAAATACCTAATAGTTACAAGTACATGTTAGAATGAGAATTTGATGTTGCCATAGAAGGGAAAAATGATCAAAATATCATAAAACATAAGAAAATGGGATGAAGTTTAATTCCCGAGCCTAGGGGCAAAAGTGTAATTTTGTAAAAGTTTAGGGGCAAAATGGTAATTTTACCAAAATTCGTATTTGGGGCTGTTTTGATGAATGTATGTATTAAATAAGATTAATTTGTCATTATAGATCAAGAGAAACGAGATTCAAGTCGTGATCGAGGGAAAAACAAAGTTTACGAGGAATAGGCTTGATTGCTAATATTTTGTATCGAGGTAAGTTCATGTGTAAATGTAGTAACATAATTGTCATTTTAAGTAATTTAATGTTATTTATGTGATATGATGATTAATATCATGAAATATTATGCTTTATGGTTATTATTGAATAATATGTAAATTATGATTTGCTACCGAGTATCGGTTTCGATGTTCCGTGGAAGACGGCAAAGATGTGTTATCGAGGAAAAAGCCCGTTTGAACCTTGGGAATAGATTAGAATACAAGTGACA
Organism: Gossypium longicalyx; assembly: GCA_025698465.1. Taxonomy (NCBI): domain Eukaryota; kingdom Viridiplantae; phylum Streptophyta; class Magnoliopsida; order Malvales; family Malvaceae; genus Gossypium; species Gossypium longicalyx. The sequence goes on from CM046995.1 coordinate 34,330,671, forward strand.
TGTCACTAGGATGGTTGGGCATCCGAACTCGTTGAGTTGAGTCCGAGTTCACTTATGGATGCAAATGTCCGAACTCGTTGAGTTGAGTCCAAGTTCGTGAGATGTAACTAGGCATCCGAGCTCGTTGAGTTGATTCTGAGTTCACTTATGGATGCGAACGCCCGAGCTCATTGAGTTGAGTCCGAGTTCGCTTATGGGCGGGCTACATGGTAGCTTGGCTACATATGTGGCACTTATGTACAAACTTTCCATGTATTCGAATTATATTCTGATGTGTTCAACGGGTGAATCTTAAGGGGATAAAGAGAATGCCTAAAACGAAGGTGACATGTTGGTAAGTGTGGTAAATGAGAAAGTTTGACAGGTACGATGAAATCGTAGCATGTTATTAAATGCAAATGTAACATGAATGTCTTGGTGTTGTTTATGCAAATGATGTTTTTATGTGGAATTGCATGATTATGTTACTTACTATTTGCATGTGAACTTACTAAGCATTTATGCTTACTCCTTCCTTTTCCTTCATTGTAGTTTTGACAAACCGGCTTGAGAATCAGGATAGGTCAAAGACTCGTTCACACTATCCGAAGGCCTAAATTGGTAAAATGGCTTGTGTATCTTGAATGTGGCATGTATGGAAAAATACTCACTTTGTGTAAATGATCTTATGATATGATTATGTTTTGGCAAGAAAAGAGTTTGTGAATAATTAGCCATTGGAATGGCCAATCTAAATCATATTTGATACCATGTATGTTTAAAATGCTATTTAGTCCATGAAAATTTATAGTAAAGTAAAATTTGCTATAGAACAGAAAATTGCTGCAGCAATAACGTGAATTTGAAAAATCACTAAAAATAGTAGAAATAGAATTAAATGATGAATAAGTTATAGAATCGAAGCTTAATGAGTATATTTTTATATGGATGGAACAAAACAGGTATATGAATGATAGTCTATGAGATGTTTAAATTTTTGTGAAACAGGGCCAGAGCAATTTCTGGATCCCCTATTTTGACTTTTGAAATTCACCATAAATTGCATAAAAATAATTAGAAGTTATGATTTATATGTACAGGTTCCTTATGGAGTCTAGTTTTAATAGAAACAAACCGAATAGTCATTGAAACTCTGTACAGGGAGATATCTGATTCGTAATACACAGAGATCAGAGCAGTCGTACCCTGAAATAGGGGAGATTTAACTAATAAACTGTACTAATTGCCCAACCAAAAATTCCAGAAAAAATTATTAAATATATATATGAGTCTAGTTTTAGGGAAAATTTACGGAATTATATTTTGAGTTTTGAAACTCGAGATATGAATTTTTAATTGACTGTGATCCAGTTAGCCAGCTTGTCTGGAAATTCTAAAAAAAATTGTTTGAGTTGTTTAATTAATGAATTAAGCCCGTTAACACCTTGTGCTTGACTCCGGTAACGGTCTTAGGTATGGGGCGTTACATTTGGTGGTATCAGAGCAGGTTTAGTCAGTTCTCAGACTAACATGTTGTATGTACGGATTTTGCTATACATGCCATATATATATATTGTGATAGTGTGACGACTTCTGACCTTTTAAATGATTTTTTTTATAGTAAATGGATCCCGATCCAACTGTGGCTGATGATATAGAAAGTAATACACCAGCTCCGGCTGAAGGGGCGATGCCGACTGAAAATTCACCTCCTACTGTTGGTCAAGGAGGAGGAGAAGGGGCTCGAGAAGCCTTTCTCCAGATGATGAGTGCTTGGTATACTGAGTTCGTTCGTACGAACCCGAATGTACAACATCCCCCACCTCCCCCAATTCCTCAACCTGTACCCTTGATGCCTCAAGGTGTGGATCTGATGAAATTTCATAGAACTCCAATTGACAGAATCCGTAAGCAAGGGGCCGAAGAATTCAAGGCAAATGTTGATGATGATGCCGAGAAAGCAGAGTTTTGGCTTGAGAATTCTATTTGGGTATTTGATGAATTGTCTTGTACACCTGAGGAATGCTTGAAATGTGTTATATCATCGTTGAGGGATTCAGCCTATCATTGGTGGAAGACATTGATTCCAGTGGTACCGAAAGAGAAGGTGACTTGGGAATTCTTTCAAGAAGAATTTCGGAGGAAATACATCAGTGAAAGATTTATTGATCAAAAGCGTAAAGAGTTTATTGAGTTGAAGCAGGGGAACATGACAGTTACTGAATATGAAAGGGAGTTCGTCAGGTTGAGTAAGTATGCTAGAGAATACATTCCTACAGAGGCTAAAATGTGCAGACGATTTGAAAACGGACTCAATGAAGATATCAAAGTATTTTTTGGGATTCTTGAATTAAAAGAAATGGTAGTACTTGTTGATCAAGCTTGCAAGGCTGAAGAACTACTTAAAGAGAAGAAAAAAGTAGAGGCTGAGACTAGAAGTTGGAAGAAAAGATCGACGACTAGTTCATTTTCACAGCAATCTAGAAAATCTAGAAATATGAATCCTCGTTCTCAGGTTTCGGCCGGACAATCATATGGAAATTTTAAGAAGCAAAATGTGGGTATTAAATCTCAGACTACTTCTGCGGCTAGTGTGGGAAATACAAGATTTGTTAAGCCCGAGTGCCAGCGGTGTGGTAGAAATCATTTTGGCCCATGTAGAGCGAATGAATGTTTTCGGTGTGGTTCTCCAAATCATTTTATTAGAGACTGCCCGGAAAGAGTTGAGAAAGAAAATTTTCAGAGTGTAAAAGCTAGTGGTGCAGACTCGAAGGGAAGATATTCGAGAAAAGCTGAAAATGAAGCAAGCAGCAAGAATGTAGTCAGAGATTCAGCAGTGTAACCTGAAGTAAGAGCTCCAGCTAGAACTTATGCCATAAAGGCATGTGAAGATGCTTCATCACCCGACGTAATTACTGGTATATTTTCTTTTTATGATGTTAATGTTAATGCTTTGATTGATCCCGGTTCTACTCATTCATATGTGTGTATGAAATTGGTGTCTAGTATGAATATACCTGTTGAGTGCACAGAATTTATGATTAGAGTGTCGAATCCATTTGGCAAATGTGTGATAGTTGATAAAGTATGCAAGAAATGTCCTTTAATGATTCGGGGTCATTACTTTCCGGCCGACTTGATGTTGTTGCCGTTTGATGAATTTGATGCTATTTTGGGTATGGATTGGTCGACATTGCATGATGCTATAGTAAATTGCAAAGAAAAGGTTATAGAATTAAAGTGTGAAAGTGGTGAAATTCTACGGGTTGAACCAGGCAAATCAGAGGCACTATCTAGTGTGATTTCTTCGATGTCGGCTCAGAGATATTTGAGGAAGGGTTATGAAGCTTATTTGGCATATGTAATTAATACAAAAGAAATTGAAAAGAAAGTTGAATCAGTGCCGATTGTGTGTGAGTTCGCGAATATATTTCCAGAAGAATTACTGGGTTTGCCTCCAGTCAGGGAAGTAGAATTTGGTATTGATTTGATACTGGGAACAGCTCCGATCTTGATTGCTCTGTATAGAATGGCACCAGCAGAGTTGAAGGAATTAAAGTCATAATTGCAAGAATTGACTGACAAAGGCTTTGTGAGACCGAGTTTTTCACCTTGTGGTGCTCCCGTGTTATTTGTGAAAAAGAAGGATGGTTTTATGAGATTGTGTATTGACTATCGACAATTAAACAAGGTGACAATCAAGAACAAGTATCTGTTGTCGAGAATTGATGATTTGTTTGATCAGCTAAAAGGAGAAACATGGTTTTCAAAGATTGACTTGAGATCTGGGCACTACCAGCTGCGAGTAAAAGAGTTAGATGTGCCTAAAACTGCTTTTAGAACAAGGTACGGTCATTATGAATTTTTGGTCATGCCATTCGGATTAACAAATGCTCCTGCTGTGTTTATGGATTTGATGAATCGTATATTTCAGCTGTACTTGGACAAATTTGTTGTGGTGTTTATTGATGATATCTTAATTTATTCAAAAGATGAGACAGAGCATGCTGAGCATTTGAGGATAGTTTTGCAAACTTTGAGAGATAAGCAGTTATATGCCAAGTTTAGTAAAAGTGAATTTTGGCTTCGGGAAGTTGGATTTTTGGGTCACATTGTTTCAGGTCATGGTATACGGGTTGATCCTAGTAAAATTTCGGCCATTGTTGATTGGAAACCACCGAAAAATGTAACTGAGGTTAGAAGTTTCTTGGGGCTAGCTGGGTATTATCGGCGGCTTGTGAATGGATTTTCTATAATTGCTGTTCCTATGACTAGATTACTCCGAAAGGATGTTAAGTTTGAGTGGACGGAAGAATGTCAATAGAGTTTTGAAGAATTGAAAAAGTTATTAACTGAAGCACCAGTGTTGGTACAACCCGAATCAGGTAAAGAATTTGTGGTGTATAGTGATGCTTCTGAAATGGCTTAGGATGTGTACTTATGCAAGAAGGAAAAGTGGTGGCTTATGCTTCGAGGCAGTTAAAATCTCACGAAAGAAATTATCCGACTCATGATTTGGAATTATTTGCTATAGTATTTGCTTTGAAGATTTGGCGACATTATCTGTATGGTGAAAAATGTCGAGTATATACCGACCACAAAAGTCTTAAGTACTTGATGTCACAAAAAGACTTGAATTTGAGACAGCGAAGATGGTTGGAGTTATTGAAAGATTACGAGCTTGTTATTGATTACCATCCGGGAAAAGCGAATGTGGTTGCTGATGCTTTGAGCAGAAAGTTGCTATTTGCTTTGAGAGCTATGAATACTTAGTTAAAGGTATCAGATGATGGTTCAATTTTAGCAGAGTTAAGAGCAAGATCGATATTTTTACAAGAAATTTGTGAAGCTCAGAAAAATGATCAAGATTTGCAAGCCAAAAGAAAACAATGTGAGGTTGATACAAGGTCAGATTTTAGAATCGGTTCTGATGGTTGCTTGATGTTTAAAAACCAGATTTGTGTACCGAAAAATGATGAGTTCATTCAAAAGATTTTGCATGAAGCACATAATGGTTGTTTGGCGGTTCATCCGGGCAGTACGAAAATGTATAATGACTTGAAGAAAATGTATTGGTGGAATGGAATGAAAAGAGATATCTCCGAGTTTGTATCAAAGCTGAACACCAAGTACCTTCGGGACTACTCCAGCCTATCATGGTTCCTGAATGGAAATGGGATCGGATTACTATGAATTTTGTATCAGGGTTGCCGTTAACTCTGGGGAAGAAAGATGCCATCTGGGTAATAGTTGACAGACTGACTAAATCGGCTCATTTTATTTCGGTACGTATGGATTATTCTCTTAATAAGTTGGCTGAATTGTATACCTGTGAGATTGTTGGACTTCACGAAATACCTTTGTCAATCATTTCAGATAGAGATCCGAGATTTACTTCGCGGTTTTGGCAAAAATTGTAAGAGGCATTAGGTACAAAGTTAAATTTCAGCACTGCCTTTCATCCACAAACTGATGGACAGTCAGAGAGAGTGATTTAGATTCTTGAAGAAATGCTCAGATGTTATGTATTGGAATTTCAAGGTAGTTGGGAAAGAGACTTACCGTTGGTAGAATTTGCTTATAATAAAAGTTATCAGACGAGTTTGAAGATGGCACCTTAAGAAGCATTGCATGGTCGTAAATGTCGGATGCCATTGTATTGGACTGAACTCAAGGAAAATCAAATTTATGGAGTTGATCTAATAAAAGAAACCGAAGAAAAAGTGAAAGTGATTCGAGATTGTTTGAAAGCTGCTTCGGATAGACAGAAATCTTATGCGGATTTGAAACGAAAGGAAATCGAGTTTCAAGTTGGTGATAAGGTATTTTTAAAAGTGTCTCCATGGAAGAAAGTTCTTAGATTTGGACGGAAGGGCAAGTTGAGTCCATGTTTTATTGGGCCGTATGAAATAATTGAAAGAGTTGGACCAGTAGCTTATCGATTAGCATTGCCATCCGAATTACAGAAGATGCATGATGTGTTCTACGTATCTATGCTACGTCGGTATCGTTCGGATCCCTCACATATAATTTCACCGACAGAAATCGAGCTACGACCGGATATGACTTACGAAGAAGAACCGATTAAGATTTTAGCTCGAGAGGTCAAGCAACTAAGAAATAAAAGTGTCGCTCTCGTGAAAGTATTGTGGCAAAAGCATGGGGTAGAGGAGACTACATGGGAACCTGAGGAAACTATGAGAAATCAATACCCACACCTGTTTACCGGTAAGATTTTCGAGGACGAAAATCCTTAAAGGGGGGAGAGTTGTAATATCCCGAATTAGGGCCTAATCGAATAGTGGTTTCGTGACCACAAATCCGAGATAGAAATAATTATTTTATAAGTATTTTGAGGTTTATAATATGATTGCATGAAACCCTAAACCCTAAACCCTAAACCCTAAACCCTAAACCCTAAATCCTAAACCCTAATTTCAACTTAAGCACTTTATGCATAGAATTTCGTGACGAAATTCTATGCATAAAGCGCTTAAGTTGAAATTAGGGACTAAATCGAATAATTTGCAAAACTTGCATTCTAGAAGTTTTTAGTATGAAATTAATTTGGAATATTAATGAGGAGGTATTAAATAGCAATTTGACCAATTTTTAAAATTTTGGACAAAAATGGGCTTGTACATGAAAATTTTCAAAGAAAGGTATTAAGGGTATTTTGGTCATTTGGTAATTAAAAGATTAAAAAAAGGAAAAAGATGGCAAAATATGTCCATCTTCTTCATTAGGACGAAAATTAAAAGGTTCTCCATAGCTAGGGTTTGTTTCAAGCTTTCAAGCTCCATAGTAAGTGATTTCAAGCCCCGTTTTTAATGTTCTTTACGTTTTTGGAGTCCCGGTAACTTGATTTAGCTTATGCTAGCAATAATTTAACCTAGGGTTCATATTTAGAAAAATATCCATAGGTTAAATTTGTGTATTTTGGTGTTTTATGATAGAATATGAGGTTTTAAATTATGCTAGGCAACTTGTGCTACTGGATTTTAAGTGAAAACGAGAAAAAGGGCTTAATCGGTAAAAATACCTAATAGTTATAAGTACATGTTAGAATGAGAATTTGATGTTTCCATAGAAGGGAAAAATGATCATAATATCATAAAACATAAGAAAATGGGATGAAGTTTAATTCCCGAGCCTAGGGGCAAAAGTGTAATTTTGTAAAAATTTAGGGGCAAAATGGTAATTTTGCCAAAGTTCGTATTTGGGGCTGTTTTGATGAATGTATGTATTAAATAAGATTAATTTGGCATTATAGATCAAGAGAAACGAGATTCAAGTCGTGATCGAGGGAAAAACAAAGTTTACGAGGAATAGGCTTGATTGCTAATATTTTGTATCGAGGTAAGTTCATGTGTAAATGTAGTAACATAATTGTCATTTTAAGTAATTTAATGTTATTTATGTGATATGATGATTAATATCATGAAATATTATGCTTTATGGTTATTATTGAATAATATGTAAATTATGATTTGCTACCGAGTATCGGTTTCGATGTTCCGTGGAAGACGGCAAAGATGTGTTATCGAGGAAAAAGCTCGTTTGAACCTTGGGAATAGATTAGAATACAAGTGACATGTCACTAGGATGGTTGGGCATCCGAACTCGTTGAGTTGAGTCCGAGTTTGTGAGATGTAACTAGGCATCTGAGCTCGTTGAGTTGAGTCCGAGTTCACTTATTGATGCGAACGCCCGAGATCATTGAGTTGAGTCCGAGTTCACTTATGGGCGGGCTACATGGTAGCTTGGCTACATATGTGGCACTTATGTACAAACTTTCCGTGTATTCGAATTATATTTCGATGTGTTCAACGGGTGAATCTTAAGGGGATAAAGAGAATGCCTAAAACGAAGGTGACATGTTGGTAAGTGTGGTAAATGAGAAAATTTGACAGGTATGATGAAATCGTAGCATGATATTAAATGCAAATATAACATGAATGTCTTGGTGTTGTTTATGCAAATGATGTTTTTATGTGGAATTGCATGATTATGTTACTTACTATTTGCATGTGAACTTACTAAGCATTTATGCTTACTCCTTCCTTTTCCTTCATTGTAGTTTTGACAAACTAGCTTGAGAATCGGGATAGGTCGAAGACTCGTTCACACTATCCGAAGGCCTAAATTGGTAAAATGGCTTGTGTATCTTGAATGTGGCATGTATGGCAAAATACTCACTTTGTGTAAATGATCTTATGATATGATTATGTTTTGGCAAGAAAAGAGTTTGTGAATGATTAGCCATTGGAATGGTCAATCTAAATCATATTTGATACCATGTATGTTTAAAATGCTATTTAGTCCATGAAAATTTATAGTAAAGTAAAATTTGCTATAGAACAGAAAATTGCTGCAGCAATGACGTGAATTTGAAAAATCACTAAAAATAGTAGAAATGGAATTAAATGATGAATAAGTTATATAATCGAAGCTTAATGAGTATATTTTCATATGGATGGAACAAAACAGGTATATGAATGATATTCTATGAGATGTTTAAATTTTTGTGAAATAGGGCCAGAGTGATTTCTGGATCCCCTATTCTGACTTTGGAAATTCACCATAAATTGCATAAAAATAATTAGAAGTCATGATTTATATGTAAAGGTTCCTTATGAGTCTAGTTTTAATAGAAACAAACGGCATAGTCATTGAAACTCTGTACAGGGAGATATCTGATTCGTAATACACAGAGATCAGAGCAGTCGTACCCTAAAATAGTTGATACTTTAACTAATAAACTGTAATAATTGGCCTGACCAAAAATTTTATAAAAAAATTAGTAAATATATATATGAGTCTAGTTTCAGGGAAAATTTATGGAATTAGATTTTGAGTTTTGGAACTTGAGATATAAATTTTTAAGTGACTGTTATTCAGTTAGCCAGCTTGTCTAGAAATTTTAAAAAAAAATTGTTTAAGCTGTTTAATTGATGAAATTAAGTTTAGTAACACCTCGTGCTCGACTCCGGCGACGGTCTCGGGTACGGGGTGTTACAGAATCATTATCCTGGAATATCAAAACAAGAATGACGAACACATAATTAAGAACAAGTCAAATATTTATCATACAATTCAGAAAATAATAATAACAAGATATGTCTTAGGTTTCATCCCCCTTAGGTATTTAGGGGATTTATTTCATAACTAAAAATGAAAACATCTCAGAAGAATAGTGAATATAAAACATAAAGAAAAACCCAAAACTCCTGAAGGGGAATTGAAGAGAGATCTTCACTCTTGACGGTGAATCTGGCGTCTGAGATGGATCAATCGGCTTTCCTTGAGCAATTCCTTGCTTCCTCCTGTGTGTCCCCCCTTTTCTCCTCCTTTAAGGTGCATTTATAGGCTTTAGAATGCCTAAAAGTCCTCAAAATCAGGCTTTTCCGAATTAGACTCAACTTGGGCTCGGTAGGGACACGCCCGTGTACGATTACTTCACGCCGTGGTCAAGCCTGTTAAAATAGCACGGGCGTATGGTCTACCCGTGAGAGTCGTGTTTCGATTCTGCCAAATTGTCACGGCCGTGTGGTCTGCCTGTGTGAGGAAGTCCAGGCCGTGTTGATTTTGTACGTTGGCCTATTTTTTTTTCGTTTTGGTCCATTTCTCGTTCCTTTTACTCTCCTAAGCTCACCTAAGTTTAAAACATGAAATTAAGGCATTAGGAGCATCGAATTCACTAATTCTAAGGAAAAATCATCCATAAAATGCGCTAAGCATGAGGTAAAAATATGTATAAATGACAGTTTATCACCATTCTGTAGGGTGCTATTAATATCAGTGTTGTCCCCGAAACAAGATCTATAGAGAACTCTACTTCTCTAACTAGTGGTAAACCAGGAAATTCCTCCAGAAATACATCAAGAAATTCACAAACTACCGACACTGACTGAATCTTCGACTCAAATACTTTAGTATCCAACAGATATGCAAGATAAGCATCATAACCCTTTCTGACATATTTCTGTGCTGATATTGCTAAAATCACATTAGATAACCCATCCAGTTTATCAGATGCAACATGGAGTAGCTCACCATTCTGATATTTCAACACAATATATTTCTGTTTACAATTTACCACTGCATCGTGCTTAGTTAGCCAGTCCATTCCAAAAATCACATCAAATTCATCAAAGGGCAACAACATTAGATAACCGAAAAGCGATAACCCTTTACCATCAACGGGCAATTTTTATAAATTTTATCCACCATAAACTTTAACCACAAATTCAGTGAATTCAACAGGTAAATTTTTAATAGAAACTAAATTTACACATATGTATGAATGTGTGGAACCAAGATCAATCAAAGCAGTAATATTAGTATCAAGTAGAGAAAATGTACTAGTAATGACGTCTAGTGCAGAAGCATCTTCTCTAGCATGAATAGCATATGTCATTGTCAGTGCTCGTGCTTCAGATTTAATTGTTGAGTCCTTTGTAGCCCCTCAGCTACCATTGACATTGCCAGGGTTATAGGGTCGTCTACCTCTCGAGGAGGGATTACTCAACTTTTAAGTTTGATCAATATATTTTTCCATTCTTTCAGGGCAATCTTTAAGAAAATGATCAAGAGAACCACATCGACAATAGGCTCCACTTCTCAAACAACATTCAAAATGAAATTTGTTGCAATATTTATATTTCGGTTTGGATTACCGACACTTCCAACACTAGTTACAGATAGAGATGAGGATCTCGAGTTAGAGCGTTGAGAGCCTCGCTCTTTCCCAGAATATACCGTAAAGGTCGTAAAACGATATTGGTACTTCTTTGATTTCTTTGATGTAGATAATTGTGATTTACCCATAAATCTTTTACCAAAAATCTGGGCTTCTTTCTCTACTTATTTCTTTCCTTTACTTAATTCTTCAGCTTTGTATCCTTAACCAACTAACACCATAAATTCCCTCAATTTAAGGATTCCTATCAACAACTGTATATCTTCATTTAATCCTTCTTCAAAACATTTACACATGTCAGCCTCGATCAGAACTCATTCTCTCACATACTTACTCAATCTAACAAATTCTTGTTCTATTGAAGCTCTAAAAATTCTTTCTTTTTTTTCTGATCTAGAAATCTCTTACTAATGTACTTCTTTTTGAATTATGTCTGAAAGAATTCCCAAGTAACATTTTCTCTTGGTACAACAGAAGTTATGGTATTCCACCAATGGTAGGCCGTATCTTTTAGTAAAGATATTGCACATTTCAAACATTCAGCAGGTGTACTTGATAATTCAACCAAAACTCAGCTCTTTCTGGATCATCATTAGCAGTAGCCCAAAATTTTTCTACCCCATATTTACGGATTTTATCTACCGGAGGCATACCAGTTCTAACAGGTTCAGCACCCTATGTATTACGTATCAGATATCTCCTTGTATAGATTTCAATGACTATGTCGTTTGTTTCTCATAAAACTAGACTCAATAAGGATTTTATACATGTAAAGTACAACTCCTAATTGTTTTTTTTTTACAATTTATGGTGAATTTATAAAGTCATAATAGGGGATTCAGAGATCGCTCTGACCATATTCCACCAAAACTTAAATATCTCATAAAATATAACGCATTTACCTGTTTTATTTCTTCCAAATGAAAATAGGCTCATCAAGCTTCGATTCCAAAATTTATTCATCATTTAATTCCATTTCTACTATTTTTAGTGATTTTTCAAATTCACGTCACTATTGCTGACTGATTCTGTTTTGTGGCCAATTTTACCTTTCCAAGGATTTTCATGGTTTAGTTAAGACATAAAGCATACATGTTATCATATATAAACTTGATTAGCCATTCCAGTAGCTAATCATTCTCAAACATTTCCATTCCATCCGTGGGTCATATCGTAAGATTATACACACAAAATGATTGGAATGCTATACATGCCATATTTCTAAAAATTACAAGTCATTATACCACAATTGTCCAGTGATAGTGTGAGCGTGCCTCTGACCATCCCGATCTCCAAATTGACTTGTCAAAACTACAAAGAATGAAAAGGAGGGAGTAAGCATAGATGCTTAGTAAGTCCATATGCAAATAACAAATAACTTAACAAAGCAACTGTACCAACCAACATTAGCATAATATCACCAAAACATATACCACATTTCTATTCATCATTCATCATCTTACCATATTATTGTTGTCGTATCAAGTCTCAACTCGAGGGTTAAGTACATAACTGTCCAAAGTTCCCATTCCACAACACTTACCAATACGTCACTTGCATCTTGAGTATTCTTCCATTTTACTAGAATTTTACCCGTTGAACACATCGGACTATAATTCGGATACATGGAAAGTTTGCACATAAGTGCCACATATGTAGCCAAGCTACCATGTAACCCGCCCATAAGCGAACTCAGACTCAACTCAACGAGCTTGGATACCTAGTTACATTTCACGAACTCAGACTCAACTCAACGAGTTCGGACATTTGCATCCATAAGTGAACTCGGACTCGACTCAACGAGTTCGGATGCCTCATAATTCTCACGAACTCGGAACACAACTCAACGAGTTCGGATCTCAATTTCCTAGTGACATGTCACTTGTATCCTAATCTATTCCTAATGTTCAAACGGGCTTTTTCTCGATTACACATCTTTGTCGTCTTCCACAGAATGTCGAAACCGATACTCGGTAACAATTCATATTTATCAAGTAGCATACATAATTTGAATATTACTCAGTAATAACCACAAAGCATAATATTTCATAATATTAATCATCATATCATATAAATTTCATTAAATTACTTAAAATGAAAATTATGTTACCACATTTACACATGAACTTACCTCGGTACAATATGTTAGAAATCAAGTCTATTCCTCGGAAACTTTATTTTTCCCTCGATCATGACTTGAATCTTGTTTCTCTTGATCTATAATAACAAATTTAGCTTATTTAATACTCACACTTATTAAAATAGTCATTGACTCAAACTTTGGCAAAATTACATTTTTGCCCCTAAACTTTTACATATTTACACTTTTTCCCCAAAGCTCGAAAATTAAACTTCATCCTATTTTCTTATGTTTTATGACATGCTGATCATTTTTCTCTTCTATAGCAACATCAAATTCACACTCTAACATGTGCTTATGAATATTAGGTGTTTTTACCGATTATGTCATTTTACTCGTTTTTACGAAAAATCACTTAGCAAAAGTTGTTTAACACAATTTCAAGCTTCATATTCTACCATAAAACATCAAAATAAACATATTTCACCTATGGGTATTTTTCCAAATATAAACCCTAGGTTAAATTATTGCTAGAATAAGCTAAATCAAGTTACCGAGACTCTAAAAACGTAAAGAACATTAAAAACGGGGCTTGGAATCACTTACTATGGAGCTTGGAAGCTTGAAACAAACCCTAGCTATGGAGAACCCTTGAAATTTCGTCCTAATGAAGAAGATGGACATATTTTGCCATCTTTTTCCTTTTTTTAATCTTTTAATTACCAAATGACCAAAATACCCTTAAGGTATTCTTTGAAAATTTTCATGTACAAGCCCATTTTTGTCCAAAATTTTAGAAATTGGTCAAATTGCTATTTAAGACCTCCTCATTAATATTCCAAAGCAATTTCATACTAAAAACTTCTAGAATGCAAGTTTTGCAACTTATTCAATTTAGGCCCTAATTTCAAATTAATCACTTTATGCATAGAATTTCTTCACGAAATTTTCACACAATCATGCAATCATATCATAGGACTCAAAATAATTATAAAATAATTATTTTTATCTCAGATTTGTGGACACGAAACCACTATTCCGATTAGGCCCTAATTCGGGATATTATAGGGTGCCCTCTTTTACCGTCAACCACCACTGGTAGGCTTCTTCCCTAAGCAGCGACACTGACCCTTTCAGCTTTTGTTCTGGTGAATAGTCCAGGTCCTCCATTATCCTTTCAGTGGCCTCTAACCAGTATTCCGCCACGTTTGGAGCCACACCAGCCACACCCTTAAAGATCTCAGCCCCATTCGATTGAAGTCGCTCCGGAATGGACCCCTAATTTCCAATGCCATTGTTGGGCCCAGCGATCCTTTCCAAAATCCTCAGCATTGCCTGCAACAATGCATCTTCTCCCGCGACCCGATCATACGGTCCATTCCCAGCTACAGGTGAGGCCGGAGCCCCTTCGACTCCAACATCGGACATATGGCGATACCGTCGATTCAGCCCTAAAACTTCTGCAGCCTCGGCCACGGCCTCTTGCACCTCTTCTAGCACTCATCGTCGATTCGCGTATTATCTGGATTTGAAATTTTATGAAGTTTTAGTCAGTTTAATAATTACACTGATGTTTTATGAAAATATTTAAAGAGAAGATTGTTTTCGAAAATCCTCTACAGTTTCCAGATCCTACGGGCTTTAGTTCCATTCTAACAATCATTTAAAGTAGCCCTCTAACTATCTACTATATAATAATTTAAACAAACTTAAAAAAATAAAAGTACTTGGTTCGACGTCGGAGACTCGGTATGCCACATAGTAAGATTTCTCATTTTCCAAAACATTGTGATCCAAAATATTTTTTTAAATAGAAAAAAAATCAAACAATAATAAGGCTCACTTCATAGCCTAAGTTTTGTAACCTGGGCTCTGATACCACTAAATGTAACACCCCAAACCCGGCCCAGACGTTATGGCCAAATTTGGCGCATCACATTGAAGTGTTTTACCGAAAACCATATTTTTATGGAAAACCGTGTTTTCATTGAAAACCCTTCTTAAAATAAAAGAAACCTTAATTAACTTTAAAAAAACTCCTTTCAATCGCTTGTTTAAAACATATGATTTTATGAAAACATGTCATTTTTAAATTTAGTTGCGGAAGCGTAGAAAAACATACTATAGTTTAAGAAACCATGTTCAACTTCTTATAATTACATCACATAAAAATAATAATACAACTACTAACAAACTGGAAGCCCTATTACAATCAGGTCTGAAAAGTACTTAATGAAATAGAAACTTATATGCTTAGAAAAAAACAAGTCCAAATTGTCTTGCTAGCTGGCCACCCAGAGTCCCTCCAAACATCGAACCTTCTACTGAGCATCACCTGAAAATAAAATAAAAGAGTGGGGGTGAGTTTTCACAAACTCAGTGTGCACAACCCTCGACAAAAACAAGCATTCAAAAATCATCATACATCAAACATACAATGCAATCCCATCCCAATTATCCATCTGCTACACACCAGCTCCGTCCCCCGTCACATCATGTAGGGATATAAATATCGACCCACCCAACCGACACATCAATGGTAGGCCAGTTGCGGAACTACTTTTATTTACATATTGGGCTTAAAAGCCGTCGGTGGATCCACGATTGTGAAGCAACCATGCGATCCTCATATACTTCCTTCGTTCCATAATTCCCAACCCATATGCAACCTAAGCAGAAAATCATATGTATGCATGTCACTTCCATAAAACTTACATTCAACACCTAGCAGTATTTTGGTCATTTTCGCCCTTAAGGGCATTTCGATAATTTTCTCTTAATTACGGTTTTCACTTACCTTGGCCCATTAACAAATCCCGTGAGCTAAGATGAATGAATACTATGCACCAGGTAGAATTCCAGAGAAGAGGAGGTGAGTCATTAAGACTGCTTAAGTACCAAGCTCTCCCTAGATCCAATCCTAGACATGCATATACCCGTTGCCACACCTTAACCCTTTGACATGTCCACGGTCGCAATAAATTAATTAAGTCTTATGTAGTTATCATATACTAGGCTCAAAACACATTTACAATGCCCAGTCAAATTCACATACCTGTATACGGCCCATTAGGCCCAATCATATTCATATGGCCCATTAGGCCTGAATCACCTGTATGTGGCCCATTAGGCCCAAATCATATTTATATGGCCCGTTAGGACCAGTCACATTCATATTCATGCTCACATACGAAATTTTATCACATAGCATTAATTACCAATTTTGCCTATTATGGGCCCAACAGCCCATCGGCCCATTTAGCCCATTCTGGCCCATTTGGCTAATTCACAACCCAAGTCCATGGAATCGCCCGTGGCTTCAGGTACCTATCGGTTTCCTCCTCATGAGTGTTCACGCACTTGCAAGACTACCGTAGCCCAACTTTCGACTTTTGGGCATTTCAGCTTTTCGACATTTCGGCTTTTGCCGATCTGCTTGTGTGTGCAGTGTATGTTCACACCTGGTAAGTAAGCGTGTTGCGATTCCCTTAGTCACCAACCTACAAACGATATCACCCTTCAATTAATCATATGCTTAATACATATCTTTACTAAAACTGAAACCTCACCTTAACCTTACCCTGCGCGATAAGTATAACAGCCCCTTCTTAAATTACTAACCACGATCAACTCCTAGATCTGTAGCAATCTTAACAATTAGAAACCAGAATAATAGGTGACTCGTATCCAACACAAGTCCCCTTACCTTAATTATGAACATTCGGCCACCTTAGCCAAATGGAGAGGAATACTTACCAAAACCGCAAACACCTAAAGAGCAATTCGGCAGAGAGCTAAGATTCGAGATCCGATACTAATTCTCCACCAAAGTTGATTAGAAAGAGTGAGGGAAGAACAGCGTAATAGATTCATAGCAAAATCGATTGGAAGAGCAAACACTTACACTAGATTTGGTCAAAGAGTATTCGGCCCTTGGGAGATTTGGCTTTTCGGCTTTCAAACTTAGTATGGTGAATAAGGTTTATTTGGTACAGATTAAAGAAGAAGAGTAGAAGAAGGAATCAGCTAAGTGAAACAAACAAAATTGTGTAGAGAAGAATAGAAATCGGCAGAAAGAAAAGAAAGAAAAACAAAAGGGTTTTCGACTTTTAGGGAAGAGGGTTTCTGGCAACAAGGTGAGGGGAAATTAGGCATTAGCTTGGAAAACTCCCACTCGGCACCTATTTATAGCCCTATAGCTGAATTCCTCAAGCCTAGTTTCCAATTCGGCTCCACACTTCCCCCTTCTCATCTCCTCGTTTTTCTCCCTAATAACCCATTGATCCGTTCCTCAAATTTCTCTTCTGAACACTCCCTTTGGAGTCCATTTTCATGCCACTTCCAACCTTCTAGAAGGCCAAAATTAAACTTCTAAAAATAATAATCTAGTATTCGAACCTTGGATCTCCTTGCTAGCCACTAATGCCACTTCACTACACCCTAAGTGGCGTCACTTAGCCACTCCTCCACAAGGCTTTTTGATGCTATTTTCCCCTATATTTATTTAAAAGCCCAACCACTTGCCATCAGGGCTCCTTTAATAATTAAACTATAATTTCTTTTACCCCTAGATTCAAACTCAAAACTTGACCAAGACCTACCATCGCGTAATTAACACTTAACCGGAATTGCTAAGCACAAAAAAAAAATTTGAGATTTCGGGATTTTTGGGTTTCGAGATTTTTAGGGCATTACAGCATGTATAGGCTATATTGCTATAAATTTCAGATATGTTTGAAGTGTTGTATATATTATGCCATGCAAAAATGGCTAATTTGATATATAAGTATTTGTCGTACTGATCATGGTTTTGTGTGTGTTGTGTTTGTTTATAAGTTATGCTCAAATGATGATTTCATTTGGTTTGATTTGTTCGGAAATGATATATATATAAGTATGAATATTACTTGATATGTTACTAATGCTAAAAGATTTGGCTATGACATGTATATGATATTAATGATTTAATTTGGTTGATAAATGTATAAGCTAAATGTGAATTTTAGGTAGTGGAATTATTGAATTGGTATTAGTAATGACCTTTGTTATTTTGCATTATAAGTAGTAATGATATGATTAGATTTGGTTTTGTTCTTTTGAGAAGTATTAAATCAGTGTTTGATATGTTATATGAATATATTTTCTTATTTGTGATATATTTGATTGAAGTGTAAATTTACCATTAAAATGTGAAATTGTTTCTAGGTGAGATTATTTGCATGAAATGTGATTGAGTAAAGTTGAAAGTGGTTATTAAAATAAACATAAGTAAGAAACATGATTTCATTCGACTACAATTTAGTAAAGTGACCAAATGAATAGTAATTTAAGTTAAAATAAATTTTGTTATTTCTATTATGCAAAACAGGCATATATGAATGGATATATATATATATATATTTTTATGGTTAGACCATTCAATGATCTTGTATTATATGTAGAATTTTGTTTTAAATATGTTATTAGTACGAACCGTGATATGATCAGTAATGTCTCATAGCCTAATCCGGCGACGGATATGGCTAGGGGTGTTACAATTTTAATATAAAATATTTTGTTAATTTTCTTAATGGTTAAAAATTAAAAAGAAAAGATGAGGGAAATTTCTCTATCATTCATTCAACTCACGCCTACCATTCTTGAAAAAAAAGAAAGTTCGGCTTTCTTTGCAATTTAGTCCTTTCCATCAAACTCACCATTTTCACCTAGAATGTAACCCCCTTAACCCGTATCCATCGCCGAAACAGGGTTTCGGGCATTACTAGGATTTACATATCATTTAACAAAAACTTTCAATTAAATACTTACTGATTCAATGCATCATATAAATAAACATATTACCTTTCAATCAATATCTTGGCACTTGTCTAAGCATGTTGTTGTATACTTGCACATATTTCATATAAATTCAACATTGATATACTTATTTTCTCGACATGTCACAATTGAGTTTAATAATTGTCTCAACTTATAATTTCCTTGTATCAACATATCAAAGATAATCATATATGTACATGTCATGAAACATATCATTCTCTTACCATTTATTCATAAATATATATCATTCATTTCATTATATCAATATTTCATGCACCATCATTTCCATATATTTTATGTATATTTATTTCGGTAATAGTTCATATCAAACTGAACATAAATTATATTCCACGTACCTATACTTATTTCGTTTATCTATCTTCATAATTATTTCATGCAACTATTTTGTACATATATTTCCATATGATTAATTCTTGTGAACATTTCACACAACCATTTTGTACAATCAATTCATATAATCATTCATCATCTGATACATATTACTTGAATATCAATTGTTCAACAGATGTCCATAGTGTCTTTCAACTATGGTCTTACTCATTTTCTATCATGCTGCCATGGTATCTTTCAACCATGGTCTTAATCATTTCTTGTCACGTTGCCATGGTATCTTTCAGCCATGGTCTTATTCATTTCTTGTCATGTTGCCATGGTATCTTTCAACCATGGTCGTACACATTTGGATCGCGATGCCATAGCGCCTTTCAGCTATGGCCTTACTCGTCTGAATCGTGATGCCATAGCGTCTTTCAGCTGTGGTCTTACTCATTTCTGGTATGATGTCATAGTCCAACTATAGTCTTACACGTATATTGCCATGGCCCAACCATGATCTTACACTCGTGGTGCCATATCCTAGATATGGTCTTATCATCAGGATGCCATAGCCTAGCTATGGTCTTACACATATATATATTTTCATGGCCTAGCCATGGTCTTATTCGTCAATTCATCACTGATCACTGAATGGTCATACTCAATTCAGCGTTCTGCTCAATTTGAACTTTTGATCTGATTTCCATAATTTAACAATATTCATAATTTAATAGCAAACATATAAAATAATACATTATATTAGTCCTAATTTAGCAAATAGTTATGAAAGTTCAACCATATGAACTTACCTGACTAAATTGCAAAAATACCAAGATTCAGGGGCATTTTGGTAATTTTTCATTTTCATCGATTTTCCATTCGATCTTGATCTAAATTAATAATTTCATTCAATTTATTAATTTAGATAATAAAACAACTCATTCCCTTCAATTTGGTCATTTTTGACATTTTTACAAAATTGCCCCCTAAAGTTTTACTGTTATTCAATTTAGTCCTTGAGCCTAAAACATGCAAATTAACAATACTAGCTAAATATTCATATATATTTTTCTCCTCCTTCTCTCCATTCCACATCCTTAATGTATATAACATGCTCATAAGTAACATTATCTATAATTTCACTATTTACTTATACGTATATTCAAAGTTATCCATCCGTGTCATAGTCACTAAATTATTTTTATCTTAAGATACAGAACTCCAAATTAAGATCTGCTAATTTTCCCTGAAAATAGATTCACATATATTCTTACCATAAAATTTTCAGAATTTTTGGTTTAGCCAATAAGTACAGTTTATTCTTTAAAGTTACCCCTATTCTACTGTCTAACAGTTCCGACCCTTCTTCGCTAAGAATTAATTATCTCCTCGTACGAGATTCGGATGATGTTCCCGCTTATTTATCTTGAAAATAAGGATTTTAAAAATATAAATTTAAGCCCTTAATTATTTTTCTCCAATTTTTGATGATTTTCCAAAGTCAGAACAGGGGAACCCAAAATCATTCTGACCTTGTCTCACAAAATTTATTATATTTCATAATTCACAATTTCATTACTTACACCGTTTCTTCTATAAGAAACTATACTCAATAAGATTTAATTCCATATTTTTTTTCATCCTCTAATTTGATTTTCACAATTTATGGTGATTTTTCAAAGTTAGCCTACTGCTGTTGTCCAAAATTGTTTTAGTGCAAGATGTTTATTTACCATGTTTATAACACCATTATTTTCTTTCTCTATACTATTTCTCATTACTTTCTCTTATTTTCTCTTCACTAACATATCAAGAACATAAAACCTTATATAAGAAAAATCTACATTAACATCATTTTCATGCTTTTTCAATAGTATCAAACTTAAAAATATATTGAAATCTTGATGTTCTTACCTTGTCTCATTGATTTCAATCTTTAACTTGATTTTCTCTCTCCTCCAGCTTCTATTTCTTGAATCTAACTTGATATTCTAGCTCCTCATAGTCTCCTTGTCATCTTTCTCTCTTGATAGCTAAGGAAATTCTTTTGATTTCTAAGTGAAAATGGTGGATTTTTTTTGGAATGACTAAATTGTAAAGAAAAGAAAACTTTCTTTCTTCTCTTTTCATCTAACGTGAATTGCATGGATGGAAAGATGATAGAAATTCTTCATCTTTCCTTCCTTATAAATTAAATAAATTAAGAATAAAATAATAAATAGTAAAATATCTCATTAAAATATTAAAATAATATTTATCTTAATTAAATAATTATAAAATATCATCAACATCATCATTAATTTCTAGATTTCTCTCTGTAACGCCCCAAAAATCCCGAAATCCTAAATTCTCTTTTTTTTTCTTCGATTCTGATAAAAAGTGTGCTTAGTATTCCCAGTTAAGTGTTAATTATGTGATAGTAGGTGTCGGTTAAGGTTTGAGTCAAACCTGGGGGTAAAGGAAATTATGGGTTAATAATTAAAAGAACCTTGATGGCAAGTAGGAGGGCTTTTGAATAAATGCAGGAAGAATTAGACAAAAGGAAGCCTTGTGGTGGAGTGGCAAGTGGCGTAACATGCAAGGCAAGGCAATGGGGTACGGAGTTCGAATCCCACCTTGCGCAAAAAAGGGATTTATTTTTGCTTAAGAGTTGGACAGAGGTGGCGTTGGAATGAACTCTGTAGAGAGTGATAAAAGGAGAAATTTGAGGAGGGGATTAAGGGGTTATCAGGGAGAAAAACTAGGATATGAGGAGTGAAAAAAAGGTGGAGCTAAATTGGGAATTTGGGCATGGGAATTCGGCTATAGAGGCTATATATAGGTGTCGAATGTAGGGTTGTCAGGCTAATGCCGAATTCTCCTTCACCTTGTTGCCAGAAATCTTTTTTTTTCTTTTTCTCTCCAAGATCCAAAAGCCAAAAATCCATTGTTCTTCTTTTGTGTTCTTGTATCGATTTTCCATTCTTCCTTTACTCAAATCTTTTTGATTCATTTTCAGTCTAGCCGACTTCTTCTTTTCTTTTCCCTTGGAACCGAACAACCCTCTTTTTGCCATACAAATCGCAAGGGCCGAATACCCTTGTTGCCGCTACTACTATTTCTAATCAGTCAGCCCTGGTGTAAGTGCTTTGTTCTTCCAATCGGTTTTGCTAAGTATCAATTACTCTGTTCCTCACTTCTTCTAATCGATTTCGGTAGGATTAGTATCGAATCCCAGTCTTTTGAATCCCTGCCGATTTGCTCCTTAGGTGTGAGACTTTGGTAAGTGTTCTTCACTTAGTAAGGGTTGGCAAAATAGGCTTCAGTAGAAAAGGGTGACATATGTTGGATACAAGTCACCCATTATGTTTTTAACGATAAAGGTTAATGCAGATCTAAAAAGTACTCGTGGTTAGTGATCAAGGGAAAGCTATTAAGGCTTGGCGTTTCAGGTAAAGTTAAGGTGAGATTTCGGCTTTTGGTAAAGTATTCGATAAGTATGTGAGATTAATTCTTGAGTGATATCGATTGTAGGTTCATAGCTAGAAAGATTGCAGCACGCTTTCTTACCAGGTGTGTACATACAGTGCACGCACACAATAAATCGGCAAATCCTGAAATGCCGAAATGTCGAAATGCCGAAAAGCCAAAAGTTTGGCTACAACAGACTTGCGAGTGCGTGAACACTTGTGAGGTGGAAACCAATAGGTTATCTGAAGCCCCATAGGCAATTCCATGGACTTGGGCTGTGAATTGGCCAACCAGGCCAAAATGGGCTTAATGGGCTAATGGGCTGTTTGGCCATAATAGGCGAAAATTGATAATTGATGCTATGTGATGGAAAATTCAAATGTGAGCATGACTATAAATGTGATTTGGGCCTAATGGGCCATATGAATGTGATTAGGGCCTAATGGGTCATATAAATATGATTTGGGCCTAATGGGCCATATAAATATGATTGGGCCTAGTGGGCCATATACAGGTATGTTGATTTGTCTAGGCTTTGTAAGGGGTTTAGGGCCTAGCATATGAGGACTGCATAAAACTTAATTAATTAAATGAGACCGTGGACAAGTCATAGGGTTAAGGTATGGCAACGGGTATATGCATGTCTAGGATTGGATCTAGGAAGAGCTTGGTACTTAAGCGGTCTTAATGACTCAGCTCCTCTTCTCTGGAATCCTACCTGGTGCATAGTATTTGTTCATCTTAGCTCACGGGATTTGTTAACGGGCCAAGGTAAGTAAAAACCCGCAATAAAGGAAAAATTACCAAAATACCCCTAAAGGCAAAAATGACCAAAATACCCCTATGTGTTGAATATAAGTTTTATGGATGTTACATGTATATCTGCTGGATACATACGATATTCTAATTAGGTTGCATCTGGGTTGGGAATTATGGAACGGAGGAAGTATATGAGGACCGTATGGTTGCTTGACAATCGTGGATCCACCGACGGCTTTTAAGCCCAATATATGAATGAAGGTAGTTCCGCCACCAAGCTACCATTGATGTGTATCGGTTGGGTGGGTCGATATTTATATCCCCACATGATGTGTATCGGGGGACGGAGTTGATGTGTAGCGGTTGGATTATTGGGGTGGGATTGCACTGCATTGCATTGCATGTATGATTTTACGATGGTTGATGTTTTCTTTATGTTTGTTGAGGGTAGTACACACTGAGTTTATGAAAACTCACCCCCTCTTTTATTTTTCTCAGGTGATGCTCAGTAGAAGGTTCGATGTTTAGAGGGACTCTGGGTGGCCAGCTAGCAAGACAACTTGGATTTGTTTTCAAAGCATATAAGTTACTAGTTTATTAAGAAATTTTTAGTCTGGATTGTAATAAGGCCTCCACTTTTTTGTTATTATTTGGATTAATATTTTTATTCAATGTAATTACGAGAAGTTGAACATGAGTTTCCTAAATCATAGTATGTTTTTCTACGTTTTTGCAACTAAATTTTAAACTGACAGGTTTTCATAAATCGTATGTTTTAAACAAGCTTTTGCGATTGAAAAGAGAGTTTTTATAAGTTTATCAAGGTCTCATATTTTAAGGAAAGGTTTTCAATGGAAATAAGGTTTTTCGCTAAAACACTTCAATGTGACGCGCCAGATTCGTTCATAACGTCCGGGCTGAGTTTGGGGTGTTACATTAATGGTATCAGAGCCCGATTGCAAAACTCGAGCTGTGAAGTGGGCCTTATTATTTGGTTTCCTTTTTTCTACTTAAAATAAAATTTTGGATCACAACGTTTTGGAAAAAGGGAAATCTTACTGAGTGGCACACCGAGTCTCCGACATCGAACCTAGTAAGTTCTTTTATTCTTAAGCCTGTTTAATTTGATATACTGTAGGTAGCTAGTGGGCTACTTTAGATGATTATACTAAGGTTTTTAGATTGAAACTGAAGCCCGTAGGACCTTGGAATTGTAGAGGAATTACGAAAACAATCTCCTTTTTAATACTTTCATAAAACATCAGTTTAATTATTGAAACTAACTAAAACTTCATAAAATTTCTAATTTAGATAACACGATGAGTGCTAGAAGAGGTGCGAGAGGCCGTGGCCGAGGCCACGGAAGTGCTAGGGCTGAATCGTCGGCATCGGGCCATATGCCCGATGTTGGAGTAGATGGGGATCCAGCCTCACCGGTGGCTGGGAATGGTCCATATGATCGGGCCGCGAGAGGAGATGCATTGTCGCAGGTAATGCTGAGGATTTTGGAATGGGTCGCTGGGCCCAATAACGACACAGGAAATCGAGGGTCCATTCTGGAACGAATTCGTTCAAATGGGACTGAGATCTTTAAGAGCGTGGCTGGTATGGCTCCTAACGTGGCAAAATACTAGTTGGAGGCCACTGAAAGGATAATAGAGGACTTGGACTGTTCACCTGAACAAAAGCTAAAAGGGGCGGTGTCACTGCTTAGGGAAGAAGCTTACCACTGGTGGCTAACAGTGAAAGAGGGCACCCAACCTGAGCAGGTCACGTGGGAGTTCTTCAAGACTGCGTTTCAAGGGAAGTATGTAGGTGCGAGTTAAGTGGATGCTAGAAGGAATGAGTTCCTAAACTTGACCCAGGGAAACAAATCTGTGGCGGAGTATGAGGCGAAATTTCTACGCCTTAGTAGGTATGCAAGAGTTATGGTGGCAACGGACTATGAGTGTTGTGTTAGGTTTTAGGATAGACTTAGGGATAGCCTTAGGGTATTGATAGCTCCACAAAGGGAGCAAGTTTTCTTAGAATTGGTAGAGAAAGAAAAGATAGCGGAGGAGGTAAAGCGCACTGAGCGCCTAAATTGGGAGAAAGAAAGGGGTAAGAATAAAAGGGAGGCTGACACTCCTAGTGTTGGGCAGAGGCCTAGGGCTAGGGCCAGAGTTAATGGGCTAATTAGAGCAGATTCCCCTGTTGTTAATCTAGGGGTGCCAACTTGTGTTGATTATGGGAGAAGCCATGGAGGCGAATGATGGAAGAGGATTGGAGCCTGTTTTGCTTGTAGGTCTAAGGAGCATAGGATCAGAAATTTCCCTAAAATGCTAGGTCAAGTGCCAGTCGTGGGCCAAGGTGGTGCTCAGCCACCAAGGGGTGGTCAGTTGCCGCCAAAGGGTCGTAGGCAGGCCAAGGGCGGTAACGACAATGGACGTGGGCGTGGAGCACCAGGCAGAAATACAGGTCATAATGAGGCGAGGCAGCCAGCTTTGGTTTATGTTGCTCTTCGCCGAGAAGACAGGGATGCCCCAAATATGATAAGGGGTATGTTCTTTATATATGAGTTACCATATACAGCATTGATTGATATTGGATAGACGCATTTATATGTTGCATACAATATGACTGAACCTTTGGGTGATATGTTTGAAATTATTGCAAATGGGATGACTGTGATAAGTCCGTTAGGTCAGTTAGTGCGAGTGAATAAGTTGTTTAGGGAGGTACCCTTAGTAGTCCAAGGGGTTACCTTTTCAGCGGATTTGATGGAGCTACCGTTTAGTGAGTTTGATTTAATCTTAGGTATGGATTGGCTGGTGAATTATCGAGCCACCTTAGATTATGCTGCAAAGCGAATGGTGTTACGAACGGTGGAAGATAAAAAAGTGGTTGTGATTGGTGAACGCTGAAATTACCTGTCGAATGTGATTTCGGCATTAAGGGCTGAGAAGTTGGTACGAAAGGGATGCGAAGCCCATTTGGCTTATATTGTTATACGGAGGCTAAGAGCCCTACTGTTAAGAAGTTGAGAATAGTTAGGGAATTTCTTGATGTCTTTCTCGAGAAGCTGCATGGGTTACTACCCCGCAGGGAAGTAGAATTTGGAATCGAGTTGTTACTTGGTATGGCTCCGGTGTCCATCGCTCATTATCGGATGTCACCAAAGGAGTTGGTAGAACTGAAGGTACAGATTCAGGAATTATTGGATCGAGGATTCATTCGACCAAGTGTGTCTCCATGGGGAGCACCAGTGTTGTTCGTAAATAAGAAATATGGGTCGTTGTGAATGTGCATCGACTACCGACAGTTGAACAAGTTAACTATTAAAAACAAGTACCCTCTGCCAAGAATCGATGATCTTTTTGATCAGTTTAAGGGAGCTTTCGTTTTCTCAAAGATTGACCTGCGTTCGGGGTATCACCAATTGAGGGTTAAGGAGGCGGATGTTCATAAGACAGCCTTCAGAACTCGTTATGGGCACTACGAGTTCTTGGTGATGCAATTCGGGCTGACGAACGTACCTATCGCTTTTATGGATCTTATGAATCGGGTCTTCCAACCCTACTTGGATCAGTTCGTGATAGTTTTTATAGATGACATTTTGGTGTACTCAAGAGATGAGGATGAGCATGATGCACACTTAAGGATTGTGTTGCAGATTTTGAGGGAGAAGCAGCTGTATGCCAAATTCAGTAAGTGCGAATTTTGGCTAAGGGAGGTTACTTTTCTAGGACATGTGGTGTCAACTGGGGGGATTAAGGTGGATCCCCGAAAAATTGAAGCGGTGTTGGACTAGAAAACACCCAAGTCGGTATCGAAAATTCGAAGTTTTCTGGGCTTGGCAGGGTATTATAGGCGGTTTGTTGAGGGCTTTTCAGTAATTGCTGCACCTTTAACTAAGTTGTTGAGAAATGGGGTACCGTTTGTTTGGACGGACAAGTAGAGAGTTTTGGAAAACTTAAGAAAGTTTTAACTGAGGCCCCTGTGTTGATTCAGCCAGTGCCTGGGAAGGACTTTACGGTTTATAGTGACGTGTCGCATGTGGGCTTGGGATGTGTATTGATGCAAGAAGGAAAGGTGGGTGGAATTATTGAAGGATTATGATTGTATGATTGAATACCACCCTGGCAAAGCGAATGTGGTAGTCGATGCGTTGAGTCGTAGGGCTAAGTCAGACTTGAGGGCTATGCTCGCCCGTTTAAGCTTGTTGGATGATGGTAGCTTGTTAGCTGAGCTTCAAGTAAAGTCGGTACGGGTCGAGCAAATAAGGAATAAGCAATTAGTAGATGAGACTTTAGGTGCTCGTTTTAAACAAGTAGAGAATGGGGAGACATCAAATTTTGGGATAAATAGTGAAGGACTGTTGTGTTTCCATGGAAGAATGTGTATACCAGAGGACAATGATCTAAGATAGACTATTCTGCGAGAAGTGCATAGCAGCCTCTATGCTATGCATCCTGGCAGAAACAAGATGTATCAGAATTTACGTGAGCTTTATTGGTGGCCTGGACTTAAGCGCGAGGTTATGGAGTTCGTAAGCAAATGCCTTATTTTTCAAAAGGTGAAGGCGGAACATCAGTTGCCTTCAGGGTTTCTTCAGCCAATAAAGATTCCACTGTGGAAGTGGGAAAGGATTACTATGGACTTTGTTAGTGGGCTACCTTGACGCCTACTAAGAAAGACTCGATATGGGTTATAGTGGATCGGTTAACCAAGTCTGCTCATTTTGTACCAGTTTGCACCAATTACTCGTTACAAAAGCTGGCTAGGTTGTATGTGGCAGAGATTGTAAGATTGCATGGAGTGCTAGTCTCCATAATATCTGATAGGGACCTACGTTTCACTTTGCAATTTTGGAAGAAGCTACATGAGGCGTTGGGTACTAGGTTGAACTTCAGCACGGCATTCCACCCTCAAACTGATGGACAGTCGAAAAGGGTGATCCAAGTATTGGAAGATATGTTGAGGGGATACGTGATTGAGTTTCGAGGTAGCTGGGAGGACTATTTTCCGTTAGTCGAATTCGTGTACAATAATAGCTATCAAGCTAGCATTGGGATGGCTCCGTATGAAGCACTGTATGGGCGAAGGTGTCGAACTCCAACATGTTGGACGGAGTTGGGCGAACAGAGAGTTTTGTGCCCTGAGTTAGTAGCAGATACTGAGGATAAGGTGAGATTGATTCGGAATCAGTTGAATGAGGCCTCGGATAGGCGGAAGTCGTATGCTGACATTAAATGATGAGAGATAGAGTATGGATTGGGGGACTTAGTTTTTCTTAAGGTCTCTCCGTGGAAGAAGGTGTTAAGGTTTGGTCCAAAACGCAAGTTAAGCCCAAGGTTCATTGGGCCATATCGGGTTGTAAGGCGGATTTGGCCAGTTGTTTATCAGCTGGAATTACCTTTTAAACTAAGCCAAATCCATGATGTGTTTCATGTCTCCATGCTAAGACGGTACCGCTCGGACCATTCACATGTCGTGTCGGTTAAGGAGATCGAGTTCAGGCCAGACCTGACCTTCGAGGAAGAACCCATACAAATAATTGGACGTGATGTTAAGGTACTAAGAAGGAAGTCTGCTCCATTAGTCAAAGTCCTTTGGCATAATCACAAGGCTGAGGAGGCTACTTGGGAATCTGAGGAAGCGATGCGACAGCAATATCCTTAACTGTTTGAATCAGGTAAAATTTTGATGACGAAATTTCTTTTAGGGGGTAGAGTTGTAACGCCCCAAAAATCTCAAAATCCTGAATTTTATTTTTTTCTTTGGTTCTGATAAAAAGTGTGCTTAGTATTCCCAATTAAGTGTTAATTATGTGATAGTAGGTCTCGGTTAAGGTTTGAGTCAAACCTAGGGGTAAAAGAAATTATGGATTAATAATTAAAAGAACATTGATGGCAAGTAGGTGGGCTTTTGAATAAATGAAGGAAGAATTGGACACAACGAAGCCTTGTGGTGGAGTGGCAAGTGGCGTCACATGCAAGGCAAGGTAAGGGGGTATGGGGTTTGAATCCCACCTTGCGCAAAAGAGGGATTTTTTTTTTGCTTAAGAGTTGGACAGAGGTGGTGTTGGAATGAACCCTGTGGAGTGTGATACGAGGAAAAATTTGAGGAGGGGATTAAGGGGTTATTAGGGAGAAAAACTAAGAGATGAGGAGTGAAGAAGAGGTGGAGCTGAATTAGGAATTTGGGCATGGGAAATTCAGCTATAGATGCTATATATAGGTGCCGAATGTAGGGTTGCCAGGCTAATGTCGAATTCTCCTTCACCTTGTTGTTTTTTCTTTTTCTCTCCAAGATCCAAAAGCCGAAAATCCATTGTTCTTCTTTTGTGTTCTTGTGTCGATTTTCCATTCTTCCTTTACTCAAATCTTTTTTATTCACTTTCAGTCTAGCCGACTTCTTCTTTTCTTTTCCCTTGAAGCTGAATAACCCTCTTTTTGCCATACAAAAAGCAAGGGGGAATACCCTTGGTGCCGCCACTACAATTTCTAATCGGTCAATCCTGGTGTAAGTGCTTTGTTCTTCCAATCGGTTTTGCTAAGTATCAATTACTCTGTTCCTCACTTCTTCTAATCGGTTTTGGTAGGATTAGTATCGAATCCCAGTCTTTTGGATCCCTGCAGATTTGCTCCTTAGGTGTGAGACTTTGGTAAGTGTTCTTCACTTAGTAAGGGTTGGCAAAATAGGCTTCAGTAGAAAAGGGTGACATATGTTGGATACAAGTCACCCATTATGTTTTTAACGATAAAGGTTAATGCAGATCTAAAAAGTACTCGTGGTTAGTGATCAAGGGAAAGCTATTAAGGCTTGGCGTTTCAGGTAAAGTTAAGGTGAGATTTCGGCTTTTGGTAAAGTATTCAATAAGTATGTGAGATTAATTCTTGAGTGATATCGATTATAGGTTCGTAGCTAGGAAGATTGCAGCACGCTTTCTTATCAGGTGTGTACATACAGTGCACGCACACAATAAATCGGCAAATCTCGAAATGTCGAAATGTCGAAATGCCGAAAAGCTGAAAAGCTAAAAGTTTGCCTACAACAGACTTGCGAGTGCGCGAACACTCGTGAGGGGGACACCTATAGGTTATCTGAGGCCCCATGGGTGATTCCATGGACTTGGGCTGTGAATTGGCCAACTAGGCCAGAATGGGCTTAATGGGCTGATGGGCTGTTTGGCCATAATAGGCGAAAATTGATAATTGATGCTATGTGATGGAAAATTCGAATGTGAGCATGACTATAAATGTTATTTGGGCCTAATGGGCCATATGAATGTGATTTGGGCCTAATGGGCCATATAAATGTGATTTGGGCCTAATGGGCCATACAAATATAATTAGGCCTAGTGGGCCATATACAGGTATGTGGATTTTTCTAGGCTTTGTAAGGGGTTTTGGGCCTAGTATATGAGGACTGCATAAAACTTAATTAATTAAATGAGACCGTGGACAAGTCATAAGGTTAAGGTGTGGCAACGGGTATATACATGTCTAGGATTGGATCTAGAGAGAGCTTAGTACTTAAGCAGTCTTAATGACTCAGCTCCTCTTCTTTGGAATCCTACCTGGTGCATAGTATTCGTTCTTCTTAGCTCACAGGATTTGTTAACGGGCCAAGGTAAGTAAAAACCCGCAATAAAGGAAAAATTACCGAAATACCCCTAAAGGCAAAAATGACCAAAATACCCCTATGTGTTGAATATAAGTTTTATGGATGTTACATGTATATCTGCTGGATACATACGATATTCTAATTAGGTTACATCTGGGTTGGGAATTATGGAACGGAGGAAGTATATGAGGACCGTATGGTTGCTTGACAATCGTGGATCCACCGACGGCTTTTAAGCCCAATATATGAATGAAGGTAGTTCCGCAACCAAGCTACCATTGATGTGTATCGGTTGGGTGGGTCGATATTTATATCCCCACATGATGTGTATCAGGGGACGGAGTTGATGTGTAGCGGTTGGATTATTGGGGTGGGATTGCACTGCATTGCATTGCATGTATGATTTTACGGTGGTTGATGTTTTCTTTATGTTTGTTGAGGGTAGTACACACTGAGTTTGTGAAAACTCACCCCCTCTTTTATTTTTCTCAGGTGATGCTCAGTAGAAGGTTCGATGTTTAGAGGGACTCTGGGTGGCCAGCTAGCAAGACAACTTGGATTTATTTTCAAAGCATATAAGTTACTAGTTTATTAAGAAATTTTTAGTCTGGATTGTAATAAGGCCTCCCATTTTTTGTTATTATTTGGATTAATATTTTTATGCATTGTAATTACGAGAAGTTGAACATGAGTTTCCTAAATCATAGTATGTTTTTCTACGTTTTCGCAACTAAATTTTAAACTGACAGGTTTTCATAAATCATATGTTTTGAACAAGCTTTTGCGATTGAAAAGAGAGTTCTTATAAGTTTATCAAGGCCTCATATTTTAAGGAAAGGTTTTCAATGGAAACAAGGTTTTTCGCTAAAACACTTCAATGTGACGCGTTAGATTCGGCCATAACGTCTGGGCCGAGTTTAGGGTGTTACACTCTCTCTTCCAATTGACCATTTTGCCCTTTATTATCTTTTAAAATTCCATCCTTGAGTCATTATTTAATTTGGTAAAATTACAATTTAGTCCCTCATAACTCTTCACCTATTCAATTTGGTCCTAATTCATCCATTTTCCTTAGTTTCTAGATCATTCTACCCTTAAAATATTTACACTATTGGCCTTTTAACTTTTCATATTTACACTTTAGCCCTTCAAGTTTTGAGTACTTACTCTTTGGCAACAAAACTTTTCACACTTTTACAATTTAGTCCTTTCTTGGATCAAGATATCATAATTTACTTCCCAATGTTGTCATAACTCAAAACTTCCCATTTTGTCACTTATTTCCTTATTTTTCTATATCAAGGATAATATCTTACTATAGAAATTTTTGGGGTATTACATAGAAATCAAAAGAATTTTCATAGGCACCATGAGGGAAAATGATAAGAAGACAATGGTGAACATGAATACCAGTTTGGATTCAAGAAAGAACTGGAAGAGAGAGAAAATCAAGCTAAGGCTTAAAAAAGAGAACAAGTTATGAATTTTAAGGTTTCATCTTGTTTTTATGTTTAATCTTGTTAGAAAAGTAAGGAAGTTAT
Source organism: Gossypium longicalyx (assembly GCA_025698465.1). Lineage (NCBI taxonomy): Eukaryota > Viridiplantae > Streptophyta > Magnoliopsida > Malvales > Malvaceae > Gossypium > Gossypium longicalyx. The sequence continues at coordinate 34,362,943 of CM046995.1, forward strand.
GTCAAAGTAGAGAATTCTCATGAAAACTTTTATGGTTTTGACATAATATTGAAGAGAGAAAGAGGAAGAGAGAGAAAGAGAAAGTGATTCAAGTGACAAAGAAAAGAGAAAAACAAGTGATTAAAGGTTGAAGAGAGGTAAGTATCCTTAAATTTCTTATTACTTAAGGAATAAGATGTAAACTTTATGAAATTTATGGTAATTTAGTAAAAAAATAATTTTAATATGTGAAATAAAATAACATGATAGAAAGCTTAATTGAAGCGTGAAATAGTAGTGAATTAAATAGAATGTGATGTTAAAGTGAAATTATCTTAAATAATGAATTTTCATGATGCTAAGGACTAAATTGTAAATTTTGTGAAAGATATAATTGAAGCAAGAGAAGTGAAATGCATAAAATTTTGATGTTTGAAATAAGACATTATAATGAATTATTTGATTAAAGTTTTATGTGATAGTGAATTGGAGTGAAAGGTGAAGTTTGAAGGATATTATAATAATTATTAAATTTTCATAATGTTAAGAACGAGATTGAAAGATACTTAGAAATGACAACAATAACTAAAAAAGTTAGAAAGAATTATTCAATTGAAGTGTTACATGGAAGAGAATTGATTTAAAGTGATTATGTAGTGAAAAATAAATTCATGGCAATAGAAACTAAATTGGAAAATGTACAAAAGTTTAAGTGTGAAATAAAATATTATGATAAAGATCTTAAATGAGGTGTTAAGTGTTAGTGAATTAATTACAAAGTGATATTTAAGTGAATTTCTATTGATACTTGAATTTCATATTGGAAAGGACCAAATCATAAAATATACAAAAGTGACTAAATGTATTAAGATTTTGAAATAACATATTCAAGTGTAATGATATACAGAATTGAAGTAAATACTAAGTGAGAGGATGGTGATTAAGGAAAACCTATGCTAGTAGGGATTAAATTGAAAATATTGTAAAGTAAGTGAAGTGAAGTTTATGCAAAGAAAACTAGATAGAAAAGTGACCAAAATTTGATATGTGTAATAAAGTATTTATGGGGAATTTTAATGAAGTACTTATGATAGTAAATTTAATTCTAAGTGATATTAAAGTGTTAACTTAATGAATATTGATTTTTATGAAAATAAGGACTAAATTTTAAGTGTAAAGTTTTACATGCCATTAAATGATAAGTGATAGAGATGAAAATGATAATATAAAGCCCAAGTAAGATATGAACATGTTGGATATAGATGACATGCCATTAGGAAATTATTATGCGCACAAATGATAGTGGCACTTTGGTGCAAATGATAATGACTCTTCGAAGCATTTTAGTGATTTTGCACTTTGGTGCATTACAATTAGTAATATTGTTATTAACTCATAAGAAAAATGATTGGTTAGTGATTAAAGAATTTTGAGAAAGAGAGATAAGTGATTAATGAAATAAGTGTTAAAGAAAGATATATGGTAAGTGAATTCCAATAACAATCTATGTTAAAGCATGAAGTGATAATATGGTAAATCAAAGTATTAGTAACTTTGTTAAATATATTGAATTATCTCTTAATATAATTGATATGTTCATGAAATTCTATTAGTAATATTGTTACTATTAATTAAATTTAAAAAAATGGTAAGATTTAAATTCATGGGTACTTACTAAACTTTCACAAGCTTAACACATTATTTTTCAATGCATAGGTGAAAGATCAAGTTGAAGTTTTCGTACAAAGTGGTAACCTCAACACATCTCATCCCATCATCAAAGCTTGGAAGAAAAAAAAGGTATGAAATAAATTTTACGGTATAAAGTATGGCATGTACATAGGTGAATTATTGAAGTAGTATAGAAAGTGTCTAGTTGTTTAATATGTGAGTTTGATATATTTGAAAATAGAATTCACATCGCAACATCGGCTCCTTCACGTTGCAATGAGAATCAGACAGTGAGTGACGTCATGACTTAGAATCCTGTAACATCCCGAATTAGGGCCTAGTCGGAAAAATAGTTTCGGGACAAAAAATCCGACGTAATAAAATTTATTTTTATTATATTTTTATGGTCTACGATTTCATGAAATGATTTCGTGAAAATTTCGTTTGAAAATTTCGACGTTTGGGCACTCAATTTGGGTAAAAGGACTAAATTGTAAAAAGTGCAAAAGTTGAGTTCTACATGTTAGAGGTGTCTAATTGTTATGAAATTTTAAATGGGGGGTCCTTAAATGGTAATTAGACCATTTTATAACCTGTTGGACAAAAATGGCCTTAGATGGATAAAATTTCAAAGAAAGGCAAAAAGGGCATTTTGGTCTTTTAGGGGTAAAATGCATTAAAAGACAAATTTTAAAACCCAAAGGTGTCCCTTTCTTCTTGCTTCAGCCAAATTTACCAAGAGCAGCCATGGTTAGGGTTTTTCCAAGCTTCCAAGCTCAATAGTAAGTGATTTCGAGCCCCGTTTTTAATGTTTTTTACATTTTTGAAATCTCGGTAACACGTTCTAGCTATTTCTACCATTATTTTGAGCTAGGGTTTGTGTTTAAAAATTTACCCATGAATGACATACTTGTATTTTGATGCCTAATGGTAGAAAATGAGTGTTGGGTGTTTAATAAACGACTTTTACTAAGCGGTTTTTGATGAAAACGTCCGAAAGGACCATTTTGTAAAAGTTGTAAAATTTGTCATAAATGGGTGATTTAGTGGAAATTGAGGGCTATCATAGTTATGAAAAATTATAAGCATGTCATAAAACATAAGAAAATAGGATGAATTTTAATTTTCGAGCATTGGGGCAAAAGTGCAAATATGCAAAAGTTTAGGGGTCAAAATGCAAATTTGTAAAAATATGATTTTTGGACCCCTATGAATAATGTGACTAATTATTAGGCTAAATATGATATTATAGATCAAGAAAAACAAGATTCGGGCTTAGAAAGAGGTTGAACAAGGTTAAGCACAAACTCGAAATAAATAGCCGTATTCGAAACCGAGGTTAGTTCATATGTCAATGATAATGCAGTGATATTATTATTGTTCATACTTGAACTTAAAATGATGTGTTGACATTGTGTGATGGATATTTATTTAGTTGATATGAATATTATACATGGTAACAAATGCCAAATTATAATTATATGCAATACCATGTTTATTTTATGGACTAATGTCTAAATAAACATGGAAATGTGTTGAATTGTATGTACATTGCATAAGCAGCTATTCATAATGATATACTTGATGGAAAGAGAAAATCTCGGCTGAATAAAAAGGGAAATTCGATGGATAAACCATGATTTACATGAGACTTGAGATCCTGCGCATGTTGCGTAAAAGGATTTAGCTGACGTAATCCAAGATCTCAAGTATAAAAAGTATCTAGCCTAGACTGGTGTTCCTTAAGTGATCGAGCCTCCCGAAGAATATGTGTGTATTGTGGATTTAGCCCAGACGGGTAATCCAATTAGGGTCTGAATTTAGCCTGGACTGGTAATTCAGATCCGAGCTCATTGAGAGTGCTTGTCGTTACAAGGGATTTAGCCTGGACTGGTAATCCCGACATCACTCCATGAGTTTATATTACGGGGGATTTAGCCTGGACTGGTAATCCCACTGTAAGATGTGAGATTCGCGGGAGTGCGCACACGAAATGATCATGTGAGGTTCGCGGGAGTGCGTACATGAAATGATCACTTGCATGAATTGACGGTGAATGAGATATCCATCGAGATTCCTAGAAATTCAATGAGATTAGTATGAAAAATGAAATAAAAGGTTCTTGCCATGATACATCATGTATGTTATATGATATTATTATGATGCATATGAGTTGTCATGTTTGGACGAGTGCAGTGCTAAATGATAGCACAGGTAAGTACTCGAAACCCATGAGCACGTGTTTGACATGTGAAATGAAATGGACTTGTGACATGCAAATGAATGAATGATATTTATGAGAATAATTTCTATGACAAATTTGTGATGGTTATTATCTTGTTACACTAAGACAGATTTGGTACAGTAGCATTGGTCTAACTTTGAAAATCCACCAAAAATAGTGAAAATTGAGTTAGAGCTGAACTAAATATGATATTAAATCTTGATGAGTCTAGTTTCACTTAAAGAAAACGGTGTAAGCAAAAGAATTTTTTAGTATGAGATACATGAATTCTTGTGAGATAGAGTCGGAGTGATTCCAGACTCCCATGTCTCAAATTTGGAAAATCACTAAAAATTGTAAAAAAATAATTAAGAGTTAAAATTAATATGAATGAAATCCTTAATGAGTCTACTTTCAAGATAAAGAGACGGGAACATCAGCTGAGTCTCGTACTAGGAGATAAATGAATTTAGTGAAGAAAGGTTGAAGCTGTCAAATAGCAAAATAGGGGAGACTTTGAATAGTAAATTGTACTTATTGGCTAGACCAAAAATTCTGGAAATTTTATGGTAAGAAGATATATGAGTCCAGTTTCAGGGAAAATTAATGGATCTTAATTTGGAGTTCCGTAGCTCGAGTTATAAATAATTTATCGACTATGACTTGAGTAGACAGCTTGACCAGAATATGAATAAAAGTGTAACTATAGTTGTTTTACTTAAGGAAACATGTTATATTAATGCTTATTATTTTCATATGGACTTACTAAGCGTAAAGCTTACCCCCTCCTTTCCATTTCTTTTAGTTTTGACAGGTTAGCTCGGGTTAGAGATCGTCGAAGGCAGCATCACACTATCGAGCCATTACCCTTGGAGTATTGACATGTATATGTTATACGTTTTCAAGTGAGTGGCATGTATAAGGACTTAGTTTTTCCATGATCAATGTAGTTGTGATTAGCCCAATGTATTGGCTTATAATGATTTGTTGTATGTAGCCATGAGATGTGGCTTATAATGTATTTGGCTTGGAAGCCTATTTATCTATGATATGTGTAAATGTCTTGTGATATGGGTATGTGATTATGCTTGTTCACTATGTTTAAGAAGTATATGGCATATGTACATGGTGAATGCCTTAAAACCATTCGAGGTGGTCATGGCCATGGAATAAATGTGTGATATGATAATAAGTTGTTAGTGCCCTAAACATGGATGTTTAATTTATAAGTTAGTAAAAATTGTATAATGGTATAAGTGATTAATAATGACAAGGTCACATGAATGTGTAATAATGTGGCTAGACTATTTTATCACGAGTAGGAGGAACAAATGCATAATAACGAACTATTGAGGAATGCCATAGAAACAATGTATGTGTGTGCTTGTAAAGATGACAAAAAAAATTAGGAAATTAGCCTAAGTTTTTACTACACGGACAGGCCACACGAGCGTGTGTCTTGGCCGTGTGTCTTTAACAGAATGTTAAGGATTAAGTCAGAGAGTTACACGGGCATGTCTAGAGCCACACGGCCGTGTATGTCTACACGGCCTACCCACACGGGCGTGTGACTCTCCAAAGCTAGAAAATTGTTAAGTCGCTCAAAGTTTATCGAATGTTTTCGGTTTTGTCCCGAACAGCCCTAATGTATGTTATAGGCCTCGAAGGCCTATATAAGGGACGATATGCATGTGTTCGAGAAGTTTTAATTTTGGGAGAAATTTGGTGACCCGGTATTGTATGTTTATGAATGTTTAAGTCCGATAATGCCTCGAGCCCTGTCCCGGCGTTGGATACGGATGAGGGGTGTTACAAATCCATATTTGCAACTGTCGAAACCATTTTTTTCTATGTTTTGAAAACGGAGTCGACTTTTTTTTTAAAAAAAAAAATGAGAGTCGCTACCAATCCCTTTTGTAAGGTGTGATCAGGTCACCTTATAATTAATCGTTCTAATAAAACATCGTGATTTATTAAAACAGTAATTATGGTCTATGAAATTCAAGAAAACGTGTTCGAGAGTCGGCTACATACGAGGAAGGATTAACACCCTCGTAATGCCCAAAATTGGTACCTAATTGATTAATTCATGTCTTAACGTCGTGAAAACCTGAAAAAATTTAAACTATGATCCTCTCCTTATTAATGTCGATTAAAAACTTGAGCGAATTAAAATGAGTATTGAAGGCCCTCCCGTCTCAAGGTACCAAAATGTCACATCTTATAAGTTAGGACACGGCATTTGAATCCTCGAAAATAAGCTTACCTTTTAATTGCTTTATTTTAAAAGTTGTACTTTGACCTTTAAAAGGATATTTAGTTGTTTTGCGTCAAACGAAAAAAATCGAAACCCAGTACGTTAGGGCATGATCTCTCGAATTTCCAAACACGGAATATTACCTTTATTAAAATTTAAAATTCATGTATTTCAAAATTTGAGGGGATATTCGATTATTTTGGTTTAACGAGAAAACCGAAACCCCATAAATTAGGGTAAGATTTCTCGAATTCCCAAAATGCGAAACATAGCCCATTTTTAAAGAATTATATTTTTTTGCAAATTTGGGTAAAAATTAATAAGATGTTTGAAAAGGTATGTAAATAAAATATTATACCATTGAACAATAACAATACGAGTGTACTAATGAACAATTCATAAGTATAATGGTGAATTACACAACATGCATTAATTTTGTACTAACATTGATAATCGAAAAAAATAAAATAATTAGCTAAATGGTTATCAACAATAATAACAATAATCATAACAAAACAAGGTATACAGAAGAGAATACCCAAAAAAAATCTCTTTTTAAAAAACAAAACAGAAAAGTAATTACATAAATACATGAAATTCAAATACGTATGCTAAATTTAGGTATCTCTTAAAGAGATGAAGGAGTAATGAACGAAATAATAGAAAAATATAATAGAAATAAATAAATAAGTGTTGGGTTAAAATAAAAACTTTAAATATAACTGAAATAAGTAAATAGTAAAACACATGAATGAATAAATAGAAATAAATAAAAATAGAATAATATTGTATAAAATCTAAAAGAATTGAAAGTCATCAAATAAAGGATGAAATCGAGGCTAAAATAAAGTTGAAAGGTTAAATCATAAATAAATAAAAGAAAAGGGCAACATGGAGGGCAAAAATATAAAAGCGCGCCAAGATAAAAGACTAAACGGGAAATTATTCTCATTCCCGAAACGGCGCCGTCCCTTGGGGACTAAATTGGAACAAAATTTAAATTAAAAGACAGAAATTAAAAACAAGAAAAGACTGGATTTAAACATGATAAAAAGGCGGAAGGACCATGTGCGCAATTATCCCGTTCACTACAAAAACACGCGGATCCTAAGGCCTTGGGTCGAGTCGGATCGGGTCATGTGAAACGATGACATTTCAGCGCCTAAATGCATGGCCTAAAACGACGTCATTTCAAGCCTTTATAAAAGTAAATTTTTTTAAAAAAAATTCATTTCTATTTGTTTCTCAAAAAATAAAACCAAAAAAAAACTCCTCTTTTCTCTCCAAGCCCTCCAGAATCCGGCCATCAAGTCCGTCGAGATCAGGTGGCCGCCGGCGATGGGCTTCGCCATGCCCGGTGGCCAGAAATCACAAGAAAAACCCCCTTTTAGCCCTTTCAGCCCTCTAAAGCTTAAATTCGAGCCCAAAATTTCCTAAAACCTCACAGAAAAGGCCAAAAGTCAGCAAACCTTTCAAGTTTCAGCCACTTTTCATCGGAAGTGGCTACCTCAGCCGTTCCCCGCGACAGAGCCTGAAGTTTTGTCTTCTTTAGCCCTTCCTTTTGTTGTTTTTTGTTTTCTATTTACAAAATGAAACCATTCGACAATAAAACAGAAGAAAAAGAAATCACCTTTAGCAAAAGCTTCTATTTTTTATTGATATTGATTTTTATCTTCGTAGTATGCGTAAACCATTACAATCGGTTCTCTTCGGGGTTTATAGATGAGAGAGAAAAAAAAGAAAAAAATATAATTTTTTGTTATTTTCTTGTGTCTGTTGTCCTCTTGTGTCTGTGCAGGTACAGAGGTGAGGATGTGGAGGCACAAGGGTGGCGTACGACGCATTGATGTGGAGGCATAAGAGGCGTTGGGGGCTATACTATGGCTGAAGGCTGCGGCGCAAAGGTGGAAACCCTAAGGTTTCTTGAGAATTAAAATATTGGGTCTATCAGGCTTGTATTTTTGGGCTTGTGCTTGGGTTTTGAATTTGGGTTATAATTGGGTTAATTTGGGCTTGTTGTATTGGACTGTTAATATTTGTTGTAAATGGGTTGTAATATTTGGATTGCTTTAATTTGTGTGGATTTGGATTTATTTATTTGGGTTTTATTCTATAAATTAGGCCAGGCCAAAATTTACCTATTATAACTGCCCCTCTTTGCTCGTTGTCGTGTAATGAGAATGGAGCAAAGACTTCAAAAGGCCAATTTTGCTTGGTCTCCGAATCTCAACCTCTTTGATACTCCTCTTCTTCAAATAGCCTCGTTCTAATCCACTACAACTTCAGGTAGATGAGACTTGTAGCTTCGATTTACTCCAATGTAATTTCAAGGAGAAGAGATTTGTAGCTTCGATCTACTCCGCTGGAACTTAAAGGAGATAAGGATTGGTAATTTCAACCTACTCCGCTGCAATTTCAGGGAGATAAGGTTTTTGGCTTCGATCTGCTCCGATGTAATTTCAGGGAGAAGAGATTTGTAGCTTTGATCTACTCCGCTGGAACTTCAAGGAGGTAACAATTGTGTATTTTTATCCTGCTCTTCTGCAACTTTAGAGAGATAAGGATGGTGGCTTCGATCTACTCCACTATAACTTCAGGGAGATAAGATCTAATATCTTCAGTCTGCTCTACTGCAACTTCAGCGAGATAAGACTTGTGTATTTTTATCCTGCTCTACTGCAACTTCAGAGAGATAAGGATGGTGGCTTTGATCTGCTCCATTGCAACTTCAGGAAGATAAGATTTGCTATCTTTAGTCTGCTCCACTGCAATTTCAGGGAGATAAGACTTATGGCTTCAATCTGCTCCACTGCAACTTCAGGGAGATAATATTCGCCATGATTTGTTAATCTGACCTACTGCAACTTCAAAGGTATAGGATTTGTGGTTTCACTAGTCTGTTACGTCACTCTCTGAGGAACATGACCTGTAGAATTGATTTCATGGGCTTATGCTTATGCCAAATGATTAGGATGCTATGATCAAAATGAATCGAATGCTCCTAACTAGATGTGTATGAATGATATTTGCTTGGATGCAGAATGTCATGAGAATGATACCTTTTTAATATTTGGGTTGTCATTGCTCGTTGTTCATCAAGGTTCTGTCACTGATGTGTTATCCTGCCTTCTTTGCTCAGCTGGTATCTTTGACAGAAAATTCGAAGAAATAATCACCATTTGCTCAGATGGTTTGCTCAACTAAAACTTTAGGGAGATAAAATTTATGGTTTCTTCCATCCACCCCACTACAACTCAAGGGTATAGGATCTGTATCATCTTCAATTCATCCTACTGCAAATTAAGGGTATAGGATTTGTATCTTCTTCGATCCATCCCACTACAATGTAAGGGTATAGGATTTGCATCTTCTTCAATCCATCCGACTACAATTTAGGGGTATAGGATTTATGGCTTCTTCAATCAATTTGATCTGGGTAACATGACCAGATGTGTATGTAGAATGTCTTTTTTTTTAGAATGATCCCATTTTAATGCTTAGGTTGCCCGTTATTCGTCAAGGTTGTATCATCTACGCAATATCTTGTCTCCTCGTTAAACTTATATCTTTGACAGAAAATCCGAAGAGATAGTCACAATTTAAACTCCTCTTTCTCAAACATTTCCAACCCTTAGGTTTGGTGAGTTCTAAACAACAGTCATGTTTTAGGTTCTTATACTATTTAGAAGCCTCCAGAGTAATATGCATAATTTCTTTCGTGAAAGTTTTATTAGTCCATTAATAATTATTTCAATGCAAAATGCTTGAAAAAGATCATAACAACGGACAAGAAGAAAATTGATTGGGAGCATAGCTCGAAATGAATAAATTAATCAAAGATAACAAATGCAATAAAAAGGAAATTTATTGGGAGCGTAGCTCAAAATGAATACAATAATCAAGGATAGCAATTTCAATATGGGTAAGATGAAAACTAGATGTCTCAGATATCGCAGCCTGAGCTTCTCTATAAAAACTTCTTGAGGACCATTTTGAGCTCGACATGTGTTTAAGATATCTAGAGTACTTTTTCGATTCCCCAAGATGTAGCGTACCTCCTTCTTGTTAATTCAGGCATAGTAAGACTACCGCATGCCCCACTTTTAATCAAAAATTTGAATTGCCCTTTACGGGTTTTCAATTCAAAACCCCTTTGGTCTCAAAGCGACCTTTACGGGTTTTCTTTTTGGCCTCTCCATTTTCTAGGTGAAATACTTCTTGATGGAATCCGAATTCACAGGATTGGGCAAGTTTTTACTATCTATCTCGGCTAGAATCAACGCTTTTCTAGAGAAGGCCTTCTTTATCACATAAGGTCCTTCCTAATTGGCATCCATTTTCCTTTGAGAATCATTTTCAAAACTAGGTCTTTCTCGTGGAATTCTCTGGGGCAAGCCTTCTTGCCATAAACTCGCCTCATTCGTTTTTTATACATTTGACCATGATGGATACTTTCAAACTCTTTTCTTCAATCAGGCTCATTTGATCATATTGAAACTGGACTCATTCTACTTTATCCAATTCCTGACTTAATCGAACCTTAGAGAGAAGGAATCTCGACTTCAATGGGTAAAACCGCTTCCATTCCATAAAATAATGAGAAAAGTATTGTCCCAGTGAAGGTCTTGGCCGATGTTCGATAAGCATAGAGGGTAAATGGTGACTTCTTATGCCAATATTTACAAGTCTCAGTCATTTTCCCCACGATCTTTTTTGTTTTGTTTTTTTCTTTTTTTATATATTTTTTTCTTTTTTTGGTTGCCTCTGTTGTACCATTCATTTTAGGGTGATATGGCGTCTGATTTTAAAAAGACTACAAACTTTCGATATCATGCTATTATACATTATTAGATAAGATCCTTTTGGCATTCTTTGTCGGCACATGATCTCCCTTTTTTTTAGAATTTGATGACTGTCGACTTTGTGAAATTGGTATATGAAGTGACTTTCACCCACTTAGTGAAGTAATCAACAACCATAAAGATGACGATGTCTGCTAGAAGCTTTTGACAAGATCGGCCCAATAACATTCATGCCCTATATATGAAGAAATGAAGGAGGCACATGAATCTTGTCTCCATAAATTTGGCATTTACGGCATAACTGATGCGATCCCCTTCCATAGTGGACCAGTAGTACCCGAACCTCACGATTTGCCTAGTCATTGTGAAACCATTAGCATGTGTTCTCTAGACACCCTTATGGACCTCTTCTAAGATTTTATTAGCCTTAACAACATCCACATGTCTTAGTAACCCAGGCGTATCTTGATACGATCATGCGAAAACATCTTTGAATTCTTGAAATAACTCAATGACATCTCATTTTGTCTCTATGGTGATATAGGATCTGATCTTCACCTCTTTCTCTTCTCCTAGACTCGCGATGTCCATTGACCCTTTGTAAGGTAGGACTGTTTCTCATCTTGTTTTACCATCCTTAACAAATCAAGAGATAGGCTACAATCTCTATCATCTTCAAAGTCCTGAGATCCCTTTAGACACATATCTTGCTCAAAAGGAGATTCTGGGTCAGTAGCAATGTCGCTCATGTCGTTGATATCTGGAGACCTGTTGTAGGTTCAAAGGAATATTCTAAAGAATAAATGAATCTAAGAATAATTATTTGTATGATATGATCAAGAATGAAGAATAAAAGAATATTTGAAAGAAATTTCAAAGAACAATTTGTTTGTATAGAATAAAAGAATATTTGCTCGAAATGATAGCAAAGATGCATTTTATTGAAATAAAGATTTTGGACATAAGCCTATTTCACAAAAGGATTCTTATTGCTTCTAGGCTTAAAGCAACAAGCGTGTTTTAAATATTACTCTAAATTGGCTCTAAGAAATATAGGGATATCTTCCATAGTCCCATTGTTCAAAACACTCCCAAGTACGTAAGGGCAGACACTTGGAAAATTCTATTCCTCGATTCCCTCTTCGGATACGTCGTTAATGTTCAAGTTCCCCAATATTCCTTCTAGGCCTTTGATCTCTTCATAAAGTTTAATTTTTATTATCCATCAGGTCTTGCACTAGGGCCCTGAACTTGATGCATTCTTAAATCTCATGCCCCTCTCCATTATGGAACTCATAATAGTTCCTAATCCCTTAAGATCTTTCCTCTAAATCAGGTACGATTAATCCTTCTTCTACCATTTTTTTCCAAACCCCTCTCAATGGGGTTTTTACTTCTACTATCTTGATTCTCTTCTCCATATTCTCGATGATCATATTTGCCCCTTTTATCTAAAAGGTTGGGTAACTGGTTTTCGGCTCCAGATGGATCATTGAATTTTACAATACCCATTTTGATGAGTCTTTCGATTATCTTTTTGAAAGTGATGCAATTTTCGATCGAGTGTCTCGTCATTCCTACATGGTATTCGCATTGGGCGTTCGCGTCGTACCATTTGGGGAACGAAGATTGTATTTGTTTTAGGTAGAAAGGGGATACTATATGTGCGTCAAACAAAATTTGGTACAATTCCCTATACGTGATTAGGACGGGCGTGAACCGGAGTTTTTCTGAGTTTGGTCTTGGATTGGGTTCTTGTCTTGGGGGGACCTGATGGCGAGTAGTTGTTGTCCTTGGCTGGCTTACGATAATCGGCTTTGAATAGCCCTTATTATACATACTCGTATTATTCGACTTATTTTCCTTCTTCTTTGGGGCCCTTAAAATATTAACTTAGGAGCTCCACTCTCTCCTTTTCCATTTCTAACGATGTTCAAACTGTTTTGGGAGCTCTACTCTTGCCTTTTTTGTTTCCACCACATCATCGAGATCAGGACAAAAGGGATTAGTTAGGTTATCCCCTGGATTAGAGCCTGAGCCTGCTTGATAGTTAATTGGCATTGAAGCACCGACTAGGAATCATTGGGGCCTGATTGTAACAGATGGCCTTCGCGTGCACACCTCGGCTTGTGTCTAAGCATTTGTGGGGTTAAAACCAGAAGGGTAAAGAGGATCTTCATTGTCATCTCCAGTATTGACCATAGGGCCCTTTCCTTTGTCTTGGACACTGGTCAGCAATTATGTTAGCTGGTTCATCCTGTTCCTTTGTGATTCCAGCATTTGGTCCATCATATCTTGCTGGATTTTAGCCAATTGCTCTTGCATTTGTGCATTCATCTGTTCTTGCATCTTCTTCTACATTTGTTCCAACATTTCTAGTCTTTTATCCATCGCTTTAGTCTTTCTTCATGTACCGTAAGGATGCGTACTTGATAGATTTTTATCGGTTTCCAGATTACTGAAATAATTTTTTAATTAATATCTTTTTATGAAAGTTAATGCATATGATGCGATGAAATGTAAATGCATGAGTGCAAGAAAAAGATGTTGACTCTGATTCAATTCTATTTAGAACAACTTTACTAGAAAACAAAATTCTTTACATAGAAATGGATTACAAATATGGCCTAGCCCTAATGCTCAAAGTTTTCACTTTCCTAAGCAACCAAGCCAATTCCCGACACCGGTCTGATTCTAACTCATATTTCACACTTAATACATCTGCTCGAACTACTAAGGTCTGTAGATGGTCGGCCACCTTTCGAACCTGGGCCACAGCTTCGCCCATAATGTAGTCTCTGTCCCTAATTTAAATCTGGGATCGATAGAGTTACTCATTACACCGCTCATTACTTGCTTCAAGTAGCTCAACTCGAAGCTCACTGTTTTATAACGCAATCTCAAGTTCTTGAACCTTCCTTTTCAACTCCTCAATCTTATCCAAACTCGCCTTCAGCTCTATTACAGAATTACGGCTACGATGCTAATGAAGTGATTTTTTCAGTTCTGCTATTCTGGCTTTTAATTTGATCTTCTCATTTTGGGCTTCCGACAGACTCTTTTCTAAGGCTTCTTTTTGACCTTGGGCGTCTTGGTATTTTCTATCCCATCGATCAACTTTAGCCTTCTCTTCTTGGATCTCGTGTCGCCATTGTTCAGATGTTTTTCCCAACCCGGTAGTTCTCATCGGTAGGCGCAATTTCTTATAATCCATTTTGAGACTATCCAAGTCTTCCTTAGCCTTATTCTTTCCTTTTCTTCATTTCTCAATCTTTAATTTCTAAACATCGACATCTAGTCTCAAATGCATCTTTTCCTCTTCTAATTACTCTATCTTCTTTTCGAGCTCTGCATTCCTTCTCTCAAAGTCCTGCTTGATGATTTCTAACTCGGATAGGACCACTTGTAGATATTCTTCCATTGACCACGCGCCTTCTTGATTTGGCTCAGGGATATTATTGTTGATTCTTTTACTCCGCCATCCATTATACTCCGGGGTCGTTATCGGACCTACTACCAATCTCTTCATCCGGCGAGTCTGATTCCAAGCATTGGACATCTCTCATACCTTCTTTTTATAGTTATCCCCTTTATACAAAAACTTGCACTAAGCTAGTACATGGTTTGCTGGTATGAATTGTCTGGATCGGTACTACCTCAACACGAGCAAAGGGGCATATCCTACGGCTCCCCAAATTCCAAGTAGGAGGACCCAGTTAAAATCCCTACATCGGTACAAGATCTCATCGGGAACCAACCAAGGGGATCTCCACTTGACATCCTTTTCTTGGAGATTTTGGAGGATTGCCATCCATCTTTCCTCTGATATGTCATCTTGTCTTGGTGTAGCCACTATTTCCTTTAATGGTGAGTGCTTCTCGGAGAACACCCGATATGACATCTTGTCTACCTTCCAAAAATGGCTATAGAACCAAGCTAGTAGCAGTTGCGCACATCCTATGAATCGACCCTCACCAGCTCTTCGGCACGCATTCAAGGACCTAAATGTTTCAGCTAGAATCGCAGGAACCGGCATAACTCTATTATCCAATCGGTCAAATAGATCAGAAACTGCCTCATCTACATGCCCCGGTGCCTTAGGGAAAACCACTAACCCGTAGATACTTAAAGCAAAAACATCCACTCTCTTTTTCATGTCTGGGTGTGCCTAGATCAGATCTCGCAAACTTTTTCAGGGAATGCATTTGCTTTCTCCTTTCTGTTTGATCCTAACCGTAACCCACTACTTACTTATTCCAGTGATATTCATCAATTTCTTCACGAAGGTCGGAACATTAGCGGCTCTAGAATAGGCCTTGTCAACCTGAACCCTTGGACAACAAAGTAAGGTGGTATATTCTTCCACTATGGGCACCAAATCTATGCTCACGAAGGTGAAACAACAGTAGGCCAGATTCCAAAACTGGGCCAAGGCCCAGAACAGATGCTTGTCTATCTTAATGTCGAGTAAGTAGGGTAGATCACCGTAATTGTCATAAAATAGCTGTTTGACTTCATCACCCTATTGGGCCCACATTTCCTTCAATTTTCAAAGATCATTCCATACCCCGCTATCAAGCTATCTCCCTTTCCCAATTGCGTTTTCTCCGACCATATACGGATAGCCGCATTATCCTCTATTTTATCAAGAAATTCGTTCTCCATGACAAGCTCTCTATTTAGTAATCAAACTCGAACCGACACCCTTTTTATGATGAAATGCCATGCAATCACAAGCAAAACAACACAAGTCAGTACAATTCATATGAAATTAAAGCAAGTAAGAAATAACAAGCAGAACACCTATTCGAATGACCGCTAATGGTTTGGTGTGGCTCTACCTAGGGTGGGCTCCTATAGGTCACTACATGTGGTTCGGTTCTAAAGACAAGGTACATGAACCAATAGATTCCTCGATTTTCACCCATTATAGGATCATATAGACCAAGTTCGATTTAGGGGAATACATTTCCCTATGGCTATACGGAGATGAAAATCTCACGAAGACATAGATACGGATGTATCCTGAAAGCGATCCACCACCTTATATAGAGGTGAAAACCTTACGAAGGACTAGTTTCTCACTCCCACTTAAAGGGTAAGACCGAGCAGTCATGCAATGCAATATGCAAAAATATTTAAAGACTCGAACCAACAAAGCAAGTATCATGACCAAGATCACGAAGATAACTGATGAAATGCAATGAAAGGATCGAATTTTAAATCGAATTTTCAGTTTTCAATAAAAAGACATAAATTAATCAATTTACGGCTTGACTCTCTCGCTCCCCAATGGAGTCGCCAAGCTGTCGAAACTATTTTTTTCTATGTTTTGAAAACAGAGTCGACTTTTGTTTTAAAAAATGAAACCGGGAGTCGCCACCAACCCTTTTTATAATGTGTGATCGGGTCACCTTATAATTAATCGTTCTAATAAAACATCGTGATTTATTAAAACAGTAATTTTGGTCTACAAAATTTAAGAAAACAGGTTCGGGAGTCGGTTACGTACGAGGGAGGATTAGCACCCTCGTAACTCCCAAAATTGGTACCTAATTAATTAATTAATATCTTAACATCGAAAGTTGAAAACTTGAAAAAATTTAAACTATGATCCTCTCCTTATTAATGTCGATTAAAAACTTGAGCGAATTAAAACGAGTATTGAAGGCCCTCCCGTCTCGAGGTACCAAAATGTCATATCCCGTAAGTTAGGACACGGCATTTGAATCCTCGAAAATAAGCTTGTCTTTTAATGCTTTATTTTAAAAGTTGTACTTTGACTTTTAAAAGGATATTCGGTTGTTTTGTGTCAAACGAAAAAAATCGAAACCCAGTACGTTAGGGTATGACCTCTCGAATTTTCAAATACGGAATATTGCCTTTATTAAAATTTAAAATTCATGTATTTCAAAATTTGAGGGGATATTCGGTTATTTTGGTTTAACGAGAAAACCGAAACCCCATAAATTAGGATACGATTTCTCAAATTCTCAAAATGCGAAACATAGCCCATTTTTAAAGAATTATATTTTTTGCAAATTTGGGTAAAAATTAATAAGATGTTTGAAAAGGTATGTAAATAAAATATTATACCATTGAACAATAACAATACGAGTGTACTAATGAACAATTCATAAGTATAATGGTGAATTACACAACATGCATTAATTTTGTACTAACATTGATAATCGAAAAAAATAAAATAATTAGCTAAATGGTTATCAACAATAATAACAATAATCATAACAAAACAAGGTACACAGAAGAGAATACCCAAAAAAAATCTCTTTTTAAAAAACAAAACAGAAAAGTAATTATATAAATACATGAAATTCAAATATGTATGCTAAATTTAGGTATTTCTTAAACAGATGAAGGAGTAATGAACGAAATAATAGACAAATATAATAGAAATAAATAAATAAGTGTTGGGTTAAAATAAAAACTTTAAATATAACTGAAATAAGTAAATAGTAAAACACACCAATGAAAAAATAGAAATAAATAAAAATAGAATAATATTGTATAAAATCTAAAAGAATTGAAAGTCATCAAATAAAGGATGAAATCGAGGCTAAAATAAAGTTGAAAGGATAAATCATAAATAAATAAAAGAAAAGGGCAACACGGAGGGCAAAAATATAAAAGCGCGCCAAGATAAAAGACTAAACGGGAAATTATTCTCATTCCCGAAACGGCATCGTCCCTTGGGGACTAAATTGGAACAAAATTTAAATTAAAAGATAGAAATTAAAAACAAGAAAAGACTGGATTTAAACATGATAAAAAGGCGGAAGGACCATGCGCGCAATTATCCCGTTCACTGCAAAAACACAGGGATCCTAGGGCCTTGGGTCGAGTTGGATCGGGTCATGTGAAACGGTGATGTTTTAGCGCCTAAATGCATGGCCTAAAATGACGTCGTTTCAAGCCTTTATAAAAGTTAGTTTTTTATTTCATTTCTGTTTGTTTCTCAAAAAAAAAAAAGAACTCCTATTTTCTCTCTAGGCCTTCCAGAATCCGGCCATCAAGTCTGTCGAGATCCACGGCGGCCACCGGTCGTCGACGACGGGCTCTATCGTGCCCGGTGGCCGAAAATCGCAAGAAAAGCCCCCTTTTAGCCCTTTCAGCCCTCCAAAGCTCAAATCTAAGCCCAAAATTTCTTAAACCCTAAGGAAAAGGCCCAAAAGTCAGAAAACCTTTCAAGTTTTGACCACTTTTCATCGGAAGTGGCTACCTCGGCAGTTCCCGGCGACAGAGCCCGAAGGTTTGTCTTCTTTAGCCCTTCCTTTTGTTGTTTTTTGTTTTCTATTTACAAAATGAAACCATTCGACAATAAAACAGAAGAAAAAGAAATCACCTTTAGCAAAAGCTTCTATTTTTTATTGATATTGATTTTTGTATTCGTAGTATGCGTAAACCATTACAATCGGTTCTCTTCGGGCTTTATAGTCGAGAGAAAAAAAAAAGAAAAAATACAATTTTTTGCTATTTTCTTGTGTCTGTGCAGGTACAGAGGTGAGGACGTGGAGGCACGAGGGTGGCGTACGGCGTGTTGACGTGGAGGCAAGAGCGGCGCTGGGGTCTGCATGGCGGCTGAAGGCTGCGGCGCAAAGGTGGAAACCCTAGGGTTTCTTGAGAATTAAAATATTGGGCCTATCGGGCTTGTATTTTTGGGCTTGTGCTTAGGTTTTGAATTTGAGTTATAATTGGGTTAATTTGGGCCTGCTGTACTGGAGTGTTAATATTTGTTATAAATGGGTTGTAATATTTGGATTGCTTTAATTTGTGTGGATTTGGATTTATTTATTTGGGTTTTATTCTATAAATTGGGCCATGCCAAAATTGGCCTATTACAGCGACGTCAACGCGAAAGTTTTAAAACTTTATAATTTAATATTTATTCGACTTTAGGTTAGTAAAAGAGCATTCGTAAGCTCGTATAAAACTCAGATAAGTTTGTGAATCATGTTATGAGTGTGTAATAATTTTAACAGTATGAACGAAAGGTTAAATGGAATGGTAATTATTTGTAGTTACTCCGGTAACGAATGTAACATCCCAGAGCTCGGACACGACAATCGGTTTGGGTATGGGGTGTTACAACCATGAGGTAAAATAGGATTATCTTGGGAGAATGAATTTATCCCAAAAAGATTAAGGATATCCTATGAGGGTAACACTTATGACAAGGTCATTGGACGAGCACTTATTAAGTAGTTTTCGTAATGGTATGTAATTAAGGAGCACTCAATCATGATATTGTAGTGGAATGACTTCATAACTAAATAAGTTTATAACTAATAGTCGAAAAGTTGGAATATAGTTATAGATTATTTAAGCTCTAATTATATATGTCCAATTGGTTCCTCCACTAGCTCATTGAAATTAGAAATAAATTGCATGTAGAATCAATTTAATAGAAATGAATGAAATGATGAAGTAAAATAAATGGATCGCATTCACAAATGGATGTGTTTTCTCGCTTAGTACAAAAATAACTTAAGAATTAGTTTAAAGTTTTCGAATTATTATTTAATTAATTATAATTAAATAATTCAAATTCAAAAATGAAATTAAATTAATTTTTCATTATGAATCTATTAAATAAGAAAATTAAATATATCTTCTCATAGATTCTTTTACTGTAAAGTTATTATGACTTTAACAGAAGTAGAACTTTGTTGAGAAATTAATTAGTTAATTAGTTAATTGAATAAATAATATTTATTTTAAGAAATAAAAAATAAATATTTGGTTAAATTAAATTATAAAGTGTTAGATAAAAGTTTAAAATTCATATATAATTGACTCAATACATGAGCGACTCAGTCTACCTTACATAGCATGTGAGGGGTAATAAGCCTAAGGGGAAATCCCCCTTTTCTTAGATAGACTAGATAATGTTTTCTTTATTATTTTATAAGGATTTGTTCAACCCTTACTCTTGTACATCTTTTTATAGATAAATAGCACCGATTGAGCTAAAATCATAAGTTTGATATACCTTTATTTTGTAAGAAAATTTTGAGAATTTATTATTTAATAATAAATTCTATTTTTCGAAAATTATGATATTTGTTAGCTTTTATTGAGAGAGATTATTTTTCTATTAAAAATAATTACATTTTTTACTTTTTGTGTTTAGTTCGTGTCGTTTGAGAGCAAACTCGAGTAATAAATTAAAATTTTTATAATCAATTAAACTTTTATTATTTTAATAAATTAAAATTTATTAAATATAAAGATCGAAGATAACAAATAAAAAGAAGAATAACTAACTAATAAAAGATAATTTTATCGTTTTATTAAAAAAAATCGATGGTTAAAAGATGGATTAGACTACAAGAATCAATCATCCTTAAAAAAAACACTAAAAACTATTAAATATTAATTAGGATTAGATGAAGAGTTGTATGGAACGCAGCGTTTTAGTTTGTCGGATTGTGACGCTTGAGAGTTGAAACTCATAAGCACTGCCTTTGCAATGAAAATGAGAGGGTTTTAGTCTGTGGATTTGATGAAGTGCAGTTCCATGTGGCCGACAACCCTAACACTTTCTTACCCTTCACCCATCTCCCTAAAATATCGATTCCATAAAAGCTTCAACCTCAGCCTAAGAGCCTCGCTCTTTAACTATCCTCTTGCAAGCAGAATCTTCGTTAGAAGTAAACTCCCCTCTCTCTCTCTGTTTACTATCACTGTTTTTACTTGTAATTTTCATATTAATAACTATCTCTTCAAATGGGTTTTCCTTTTAATTTATATGCCATCGGGAATAGACCTCTTTAGTCTTCGAAAACACTTTCCCTGATCGTTAATTTTACTACAGTTGACAGTGTTCTAAGGTTTAGACTCGAGAGAGTGCTATTGGTATGCTTGAAAAAGCTATAAAGTAACTTCATTTGTTAAGTTCTCCTTATGCTCAGAGATAAATCGATTCTTGTTTTTTTTGAATTTTGCAATTTGAGAAATGCACTGCAAGGTATTGATTTTATTTCTTCCTCTGATGATGAAATCTGTGCAAAATGGTTAGGAATAAAAGTGGTTCAATAGGGGAAAACCCTTGTGATTTTGCTTTTGCTTACTACTTTGTATTACTCATAGATCACTGTCTTTAAGAGATATACATGAACAGTGAAGGATGGCCGGTCCTGTATTGATGACTGCTAAAGAATATATATATTAAAATGAAAAGCATTGATATTATCTTGGAAAGCATGTCTTGCTTTGTGTTTTGGTAGTCATAAGCATCAACCTCCATGCTTTGACTAGAAGAGGTTCCTTTAGTCTGTGAGTTCTATTGATACCGTAACCTATGGGGCCATGATAGGTTCAACGCCATAACAAATTTAAGAAACAGTGTTGACAAGTATGCAGACCAAGTTGTAACTGTGATTACTATTTCGGCTGCCTCATATTTTAAAGGAAAAAAGTTTCGTTTTCTATCCATTAATTTAAGGAGACTAAAGGAGTTTTTCTATTAATTTAAAGTAGGCCAAAAGTCGGAAGCTGATTTTTTACCCCATGTTCAAAACGTGTAGAACAATCATATCCCTAAAGAACTTAGTATGGATTTATTTATAGTGATGCAATGCATTATTGAGAAGGGAAATTGAAGCAAAACCATCAATAGTCTTAAAATTTGTGTTTTACTCCTAGCTTCATTTCGGTCAAATCAGATTGATTCGATGCTATAACAAGCAAGATAACATATATGAATTTCTCCATCAGATAATCTTTGATCTAGTATTTTAGAGCTGTGTTCTTTTCCTTTTTCTTTCCCTCATTTTTATCTTGGCATCTTTTGGGTGTATTTTGCTGCAGATTTGCCATATTCTTCCAAAGAAAGTAGTTTGCAGAAGGAATTTGAAAATTTTGGCCAAATAGCTGAAGGTGATTGGGACATCTTTTGTAACAAAAGAAGTGAATGGATGATATGTTTCATCTTAAATGTTATGTAAGCTTCAAATTCTAGTAACTATATCTCTTATCTATAACAGTTAAGATTGCCAAGGATGACTTCACAAAAAGATCAAAAGGGTATGCATTTATTCAATATACTTCTCAGAATGATGCCTTGCTGGCTGTAGAGAACATGGATCAACAGGTTCTATATTGCCTTTCTTTCTTTACTTCCAACTTACTCTTTAAACTTAGCATTGGTTCTTTCATCCCATTGAGTGAAGCAGAATTCCACTGTTTACAACTTTTATTTCGTCGAAGTTACTTTTATCAACCGAGCTTGAGAACTCTGGTGGAATTCAATCTTTTCAACTTTGGTATGCAGGCAATATTTCTACATGGGTTTTAATATGGATTCTATATGTTTATCAGGTATTTGATGGCAGGATGATATACGTCGAAATAGCAAAACCTGGGAATGACAGGTTCAGAGGATATCCTAAAACATCAGGACCTCCAACTACTAAGCAGCAGTTACAACAATCGAATGATGTGGCAGATTGCTGGTACTAGTGGCATCCATCTCAAACAAATGAAAATGTAGGTCAAATTATGCTTTTAGTCCTTGTACTAAGTATTGTGTGTTGGCCTGATGGTTAGGGTGTTCATTGCCCCAGATGTGACTAGTTACGTTGCTGTTAAGACTTTGCTTTCTTCTTGTAAAAAAAAAAACAATTGAGAATCAAATTGAAGAGCATGAATTAAATTTACAACTTAACATATATTGTATAAGTAGAATTTAATTATTATTATTTAAACTCGGTATTTTAAAGCATCAAATCAACATCAAATTGGAGAAGCAGGGAGGCCATCTTTAATGAGAATGTTTGCAAAAAGAGATAGGATTGATTCACCCAATTTTGTTAGACGCATCTCCTTCTTGTATTGAGTAGCCACTCAATCTGCAAGCCAATTGGCTTTTCTACTAACCTTTCTAAAGCAAAGGTCTTGAAACTTACTTATCATCTCAATATCACAAGCCGTAGCCTCAATCTGCCGTTGTTTTATCGTAGAATCCTATCATATACCAACTCATTCTCAGTCTCAACCACAAGCTTTTTACAATCTCTTTTAACCCCTAAAGAAACCCCTTCAACCACTATCATAGCTTCAACTTCCAAAGGACCTTGCAAACCAACACTTTTCCCAACACCATCAATGAGTTTACCCTCACAGTCCTTTATTACCGCCCGTATACCAACTTGGATTTTACATCAAAAGCCCCATCACAGTTAACTTTCAACCACTCCCCGTTTGACATTTCTTAATACTCACATTCAACTCTTTCCTTAGACTGCTACTCATCTTTATTCATCTCAAGAATCTTTAAACTTCCAAAAAAAAAGCATGCAGAGCCCTTTGAACAACATTATTAAGTTGCGGTTGTTGCTGATGAAACACCATTGTACACCTTTCTTTCCAGATTGACCAACAAGTATGGCTCACTAAAATCATAACTCTTCACCTCTCATCTTCATGTAATAGTACAAGCATCACAAGCTTGGACAACTAAAAAGACTCAAAAAACATGAAGGATTTGAGTTTCCCTAGTGAGCCGATCACAAAATCAAGATCCAAACAACTTTAGGATTGAATTCAAAATTTTGTTGAAAAGCCTGTTTCAAGGAGTTCGAAGCAATTGCATAATAAGAATGAAAAAAGGAAAAGTGAGCTTGAATAAAAAAGATAATATTATCAATATTTTACAAGTCTAGTTGAATCAAGGCCTAAGTACAATGGGTTAAACTTTCGCTTTTTATTTAAGGGTAAATTACACCAATAATCACTCAACTTCGATGCAGCTGACAAAACAGTCACTTAGATTTCAATCCAGTCACTCAACTTTCAAAAAATGACAAAACAGTCCTTCTATTACCAGTTTAAGGTTTAGGTAGTATTTTATAAATAAAAAAAAGGTTTAGGCAATAGAAAAAGAAAAGAAAAAGAGGAAGAGAAGAAGAGAAAAAATGGAAAGTTGCACCAGTTTGGGGACCTGAGTAATTCCAGTAATCCATTAGAATTTCTGGATTTGGCATAATAATGACTGAAGCTCCTCGAAGTTTTAAAGTTCCTTTGCCTTTCTTGACTAGGAGAGTCCCTTTCCAATAGTTGCTTTTTTTCAAGCTTGGATTTTTCTCCACTTATATCAACAGCTGAAAACTTGAGCAGAGTGGAGTTAAAAATGTGGGTTTGTGGGGGTTGGACTAGGACCCTAGTTGACACCAACTCAACTAAAATAGTAAGGACACCGCGGTGGGGATCGGCAATCCGACAGCTTAAGGTTGCAATCAATGCAACAAGCATTAGAATGCTTGTCAAGGGTCTAAGTGACCTCGTCACGAGAATCACATTGGAGGGACGATAAATGGGATTTGCTAGGTATGGCCAAAATAAGAAAAAAGTACAGAGCTTGAATAAACCTCTATCAGACTCAGACCCATCTTCAAGTTCAGTAGATTTTGGCATCCCAAATAGAGAAGAGGGGTTTAAGCACAAAAAAGATGTCATTTCAATATTGGGTTTTACAGGAAATGAAGAAAAAAAATTAGATCTTCATCAAGAAAGGACAAATAATTTCTTATTTTTGAATAGAACCCAGAAAAAAAAGAGAGGAAAAGATGAAATCTTAAAGTGGGAAATCTCACAACAAAGTGAAATGCAAATTGCAGATGAAAAATATCAATCGATTTCTAACCCTTAACCCTGTTAATCGATTTTCGAATCGATTTTTTAACCTTCAACCAATTTTGAACCCTAAAATTGATTTTGAACCCAACACCCTAGTTACTTATGTATTGTTATTGACCAAAATTAGGCAGAAAAGGTTTTTTTTTTTTTGGTGATTTAGTATTTCAAAAAGAAGTTTTTCTATGGGATAAAGTTTAACCTTGAAAATTTTAGTGAAGTATATATTTGGCTGTACAAGTGTTGAGGGATGAAGTGTTGAGGGAGGTTGAAATTTATCCACAATTACAGCAACTAAGGGAAGAAGAAGAAGAATATGGGGAAAAAACCTTAATGATTTTACAGTCTTCTTCTTCTGTTATTAAGGTTTTTTTTTTAATTTTTTCTTAAATTGGGTGGGTTTCTATCGTGGACGTATCCAACATGGCTAGTTAAGGCCACGTCACATGTCCCGTTAGGTCAATAACGAAAAATGTTAGTGAGTCACTGATTTGTCACTTTTCGATAATGTTAGTGACCGATTTGTCATTTTTGAAAAATTGAGTGACTAAATTGAAATATGAGTAACTGTTTTGTTAGGTGCATCAAAGTTGAGTGATTTTTTGTGTAATTTACCCTTTATTTAATAAAGGCAGCTGACTAACATGTGGCCCATTAGAAATTTAAATAACTTTTATTTTTTTTTATTTTTGGCTTATATTTAAAAAAAAAACCCTTAAGAAAATGCAAAAAAAAAAAAAAAAAACTTAAGCCTATGTAATAAATTTGCACCCAATTAAGCTCATGTTGTTAACTAAAATAATCAATTAAGCTCCTCAGTTAATGGTTTCTATCATTGACCAAGTTGACCATTAAATTAAATTGACCAGTCAATCAGATGGTGACACGTGACAGCATTTAGTTTAATCTAATATTTTTTTTCATAAAATGATTAAAAATATTTTAAAAAATAAAAAAATCATAAAAATTATTAAATATGAAAAAATAAAAATTGATATAAACTTATAAAATTTATAAATATTATAAAAATATAAAAAAATTATAAAAATTATAAAAATTATAATGAATTATAAAATCAATAAAAAAATATTTAGAATTTTTAGAATTTTATAAAAAATACTAAAATTCTATAAAAAATAAAAAAATTATAAAAAGATTATAAAAAGCATTAAAAGTATTAAAATTGATATAAACTTATAAAAACTACAAAAAAAATCATAAAAACTTGAATTTGACCGGATTAGTCTATTGGACCGATTAGACCGAAATCGACAAGGCCACAAGGGTATAGATTTAGAGAAAGCCATTAGATCGATTGACCTAGGAATCAAATGGTTGAATATAATTTTTTAACGTCTTATTTAATTGAAATGGATGGATCAATCGAACTAGCAAATTGGTGGCATGATCGGTTCGACCACTGGTCTAGTTTTGAAAACCTTGGTTAGAATGTTTCATTCTAACATATGCTAATAGTTGGATAATGAAATTTTGATTGGATAAAAATATTTAAAAAATAAAAAAAATCAGTTCAATCACTCGGTTCTCAAGTCAACTGGTCTAGTGGCTTTCCTCGAATTAGTACTTTTTTCGATTTTGAGCTAATCAATCTAATTCAAGTTTTTATAATTTTTTTTATAGTTTTTATAAGTTTATATCAATTTTAATATTTTTATAAGTTTTTTACCATTTTTATTTTTTTAAGAATTCTAATACATTTTTTTAAATATTTAAAATAAGTTTTATTAATTTCATTATTTTTTTTATAATTTATTATAACTTATTTGAATTTTTATATTTTTATAATATTTATAATATTTTATATTTTTATAATATTTTATAATTTTAATAAGGTTATATAATTTTAATATTTTTATTTTTTAATATTTAATATATTTGTATTTTTTCTAATTTTTTATAATTTTTTCATGATTTTTAATCATTTTTATGGGCAAATATTAGATTAAATCAGAAGCCACCACATGTCACCATCTAATTGGCCCTTCGATTTATTTTAATGGTAAATGTGGTCATTGACAGAAACTGTTATCGGATGGGCTTAATTGATTATTCTAGTTAACGGTAGGAGCTTAATTAGGTGCGAATTTAAATCTGGAGCTTAATTGATTTTTTTTTTTCATTTCCTTAAGGGCTTTTGACACATATAAGCTTTTATTTTTTCTGTAACACCCCAGTTTTGGCGGGCTTGAAGGTTTGGCGAGTAGTCATAAAATCATTTGTTCGGTGAAGCGTTATCTACCTGATTGTCTCTTTTAGCGTATAAATTGAGCGTATAGAAATTGTCTAGTTTGGAAGTAAAGATTTATTTTGGAATACCTTACTATATGAAGAGGAAGAATAAAAAAAAAAAAGGTAATTATGACTTGAGTTAGCGTCAAAGGTATATTACGCCCTGTTTGCCTAAGTTGTTAAGTGATTCTGGTTGGGGATCAATTGGATGAACTGGTCTGATATTTATTATATTGGATTTTTATTTATGTTTCTATCAAAAATCTGTAGACCATTATGTGAGACAAACTCTGAATTTAAGTGACACTTGTCAAACTTCAATGAGTTAAGGCTATATATGTAGGTGGAAAAGTTATTGAGAGGAGTTTTCCTTCTTCCTGAATATATTGTTCTCTGGTTTCTCTACTGTGATTCAATGGCAATTCTTCCTCCGTAAACTAAAAGCTTAGATTCTGGATTTAATCAGTGGTTACTTCATCTTTGAGTAAGTATTATCATTCTACATGTTAAATTCTAAAAGAGTAAGTCTGTAAGAGGTGCAGGAACAGTAAGATGTAAGTTTAAGACTTTGCATGGGAATTGTCAGTGCTTGAAACAATGATAAGAGGTATATGAATAAGTTTTAATGGTGTTCTTATGTTCTATAAGCAGTGTGGTGGTCATCGTTGTTTCACGAGGGATGTTGAATCCAAAGTTTAAAGCTTCTGTAGGTGAATGTCAAGTGAGTTTCTACTCTGACCCTTGCATGTGTACTATTCATACTGAAGTACATCTATATGAGAATGATCAAACTATGAATGAAATCATGGATAGTGTAGTATGAATATGATACTTATACGACTATAAGAATGAAGTTATGCTAAAATTGATTGAGTACATGAATGATTGCTGATGTTGGTATGTGTATTCGATATGAGATCTTATGAGTCCAAATACGTAAAGAATTTTGTATTGAAATTATGATAGTCTACTTAAATGTGAGTTTCATTGGAAGTATGATGAATGATATGAAATGTGAGGTTTGGGATGTGTCTGTGTTTAAGGAGTTTGTAAAGTGAGTCGAGTCAATGCGTGGTAATTGATGAAGTCTGTCGGGACAATAAACATGAATTATGATATAAAATTCTAAAGCAAAAGTCCATAGCCATGACATACTCTGAATAGATCGCCTTTATAGTGTACTCTGAATGGATCGCCATTGTGGTGTACTCTGAATGGATCGCCTTAATTGCATATTCTATATGATTGCCTGTGTGGTATATTCTGAATGAAGGTTTTATGGCATATTCTGTAATTTGTATGTTTGCATCTGAAGAGTGTTCTGAGTATAGCCTGAGAATATAATCTATTTGAATCCTTTTCGTGCTATGTTCCATAAGTATGGAATAAATGATGAACTGTAGTATGGTAAGTACAATATAAATTTGATCAAATGAGGAAAGTTGAAGTTGACTGGGAGAAATGGATCTGAAAGTACTTGTACAAGATAAAAGAGGATGTTTATAAACAATAATGAGAATTCGTATGTGTTAAAAGAGTATTCATCATATCTGAATAAACTGGGTATAACCTTGGAATTATAGAATCTGAGTAGTTCTCATCCTTCGGTACATATCGATATTTTAAATTGGAAAACGTTTCATCTAATAATATCAAGTACTACGACTTAATTTAAATGGTAATAGATCGAGAATTGATGGTTTATAAGTTATAGAGTTGAGAAAGCATTCGCCAAAGTTTCGTGTCTGTAAATAGACATTCTAAAAGAAGTATATGTGAGAGGATATGTTCTGTATGTATTGGACTATAAAAAGACCCTTGTTAGAGTAATAGGTAAGGGAAGATTACGAAGATAAAGGAAAAGATTATGATTCAATTCAGAAGTTTAAAAGTTGATAAGAAGAAAAGTGTAGTAATTGGTGTATAAGCATAATTTTAATTCTGTGAAGGTATTCGCCAGAGCAAGTGAACGAAGTAATTGAGTCGATTGTACAAATGATATTTCAGTTATTTAAATATTTGTCAAGGTATATTGATTTGATCCTCACACTAAGTTCTTTGAACTTACTTATGTTGACTTTATGTTTTAGATATAGTTGCTGGATACTCGCCTGTAAGGATGATGCTAGGATTACGCTAAGGAAGGGGTGTAATGGAATATTATGCATACAGTGTTATTGTAGGAGAGTGTATTCGTCAATTAGTTGAGTTAAGAATGATTCATTCTGTATAATAACATTTATTTAAATACCTTATTGTTTTGTTGAAATTTTGTCCTGGAATATAATTTAAACTAGGATGTGTTTGTAATATGGAGTTGTTCGCTAAAGTTTAGTGATATAGATTGTAACATCCTAATTTTGGGCCTAGTCAGAACAGTGGTTTTAGGACCACAAATTTGAGGTCATAAAATTTATTTTAGTATTATTTTGAGGTCGACAACATGATAATATGATTGTGTAAAAGTTTTGTTAAGAAATTTTACCATTTGTATGCTTAATTTGTGAAAAAGGACCAAATCGCGTAAAGTGCTAAAGTTGTGTTCTATTAGCTAAATGTGTTGGTTAGCTATGGAACTTAAAATTTGAGGTCGTTATTGAGTAATTAAACCATTTAGGGAGATGATGGATGTACATGGAGTGTCATAAATGAAAATTCAAATTTGGTGAAGTTGGTATTTTGATGACAAAAGCCTATTATAATAAAAGAAAAAAGAAAAGAAAAGCCAAAAAAGCTATCATCTTCTTCCTCCTTCATGCATAGTCGATTCTCACACTTGGAGAAGAGAAAAAAAATTTCAAGCCATTTCCTTTGTATGTAAGTCATTTTGGTGTTAGTTTTTTATGTTTTTGAAATCCTTGAAGCATGGTATAGCTATTTCTACCATTATTTTGAGCTAGGGTTTATGTTCAAAAATTTATCCATTTGTGTCATGCATGTATTTTGATGATTAATGGAGGAATATGAAAGTTTGGTGTTAAATGAATATCTTTTTCTAAGTGATTTTATTGAAAATACCTAAAAGGACTTGTTTGTAAAACATGTAAAAATAGGCATTAAAAATGTGATTTGATGAAAAATGTGGGCTACTATAGGAGGGAATATGAATCGGCTAGGCTTGAGTAACCAAGAATATGGACACATTTCATTTTACAAGCTTAGGGGCTAAATTGTAATTATGTGAAAGTTTAGGGAGAAAACTATAAATTTACCAAAATATGATTTATGGGCTGTTTTGAATAATGTGGTAATTAAATAAGTGAATTTTGCTATTATAGATCAAGAAAAATGGGGTCTGGGCCTAGATAGAGGAAAGAGCAAGATCTTGGACTAAATCGAATTAGTTGTCCATATTTTGTATCGAGGTAAGTTTGTGTTTAATTGACATAGCATCCTATTATTTATTTAACCCTTAATGTTGCATGAATTGTATATTTTTATTTGTGAGTATTATTGATATTGTCCGATAAAGAATCGAGGTAATGAAAGTCGGTTGAACCTTAGGAATATTTAAAGTATAAATATCACGACATTTGGGGTTGATGAGATCCCGTATAAGACCATATCTGGGATATGGCATCGGCATCAGTATGTGTTATCATGTACGACCATGTCTGGGACATGGCATATGCATCGACATATGAGATCTCATGTAAGACCATGTCTGGGACATAGCATTGGCATCGTGTGGTGATCCCATGTAAGACCATATCTAGGATATGGCGTTGGCATATTATTATGTGAACGGGGTTTACCGATGTATCCGTTAGTATTCCAAATGGTTCAACGGGCAGACCGAGGATGTGTCAGAGAAATGATGATGTATGATCATGTTGAAAGGGTATAGGTATGTACGTCAAGCTCGTAGTATTGAGATTACGAAATGATAAAACTTCGGTAAGAGGAGAATAAAGAAATTATGATATTGAGTTCTATTGAATATTATACAAATTGAATGAGATAGGGTATGACTACAATGGTTATTTAGAATGAGACGAGTCAAGTTATGTTATGTATGTATAACACCCCTCGCCCGTATCCAACGCCGGAACAGGGTTTGAGGTGCTACCGAACTTAAACTCAACCAACCTTAGGAAATCGGGCCGTAAAATTTTGATTAATTTAAAACTTTTCATTTCATATTCAATTTGTCCCTTAATAGGGCTTACAGGGCCCAAAACATACATTTAAGGTGGTTCGGGACCAAACCGAGGGCTCGAGAAAAACTCAAAAAATTTCATTCTTTAAGGCTCCACACGCCCGTGTGGGTATAGGGCATACGCCCGTGTGCTAGGGACACGCCCGTGTCCCATACCCGTGCGGCCAAGTTAATTCCTCAATTTTTCATGAAATAAGTGCAGACTTCACACGGCCTGAACACACGCCCGTGTCCTTTGCCCGTGCCCTTTCACACGGCCACGACACACCCGTGGTGCAGCCTGTATGCAAAAACCTGGGTATTCTATTTCTGACGTCAGCATCACACGATCATGGTACACGCCCGTGTACTAGGCCGTGCCCTTCCACACGGCCGTGTCTCTGCCCGTGTGACCATCACCATGCATTCTGACTTGAAATTTCTAAGTACAAGGGACACACGGCCTTCTCACACGCCCATGGGGCTGTCCGTGTGTCACACATGGCTTAGACATACGCCCGTGTGGCTACCCGTGTGGACAATATGAGACTATTTACCAAGTCTCATTGCCACCCTAGTATGCCTATTTTCATGTCAATACCAACCAATACCAAATCAAGTATGATAGACATTCATTTAACCATGAAGATGCATCTATTATAGACTCAAAATGATTGTTATTCTCATTCAAGGCTTAATATGAAGTGTGGAATCAATTCCAAGCTAACACAATGGCCAATTCTCAAAGACACAAAATAATAATATCTAGTCCTATACATGCCATAATAAAAAAAATAAATCCTACTATACCGAGAATTACGGCTGATAGTGTGATCGATATCTCTGACTTCAAGGGATCCTTGAACTAGTTAAGTGGCACTGAAAGTAAAGGGAAAGGAAAGAGAGTAAGGATAAAGCTTAGTAAGTTGCATATAAACAAATATACAACAACAATATCACCATTAATCATCATACTTATAGTTCAAAGGTAAGCATAAACTTGACTTACTCATTACCGACTACTCAAGTCACATTTTCTAATCTGAGCTCATTACTCATGCATACCAACTAGGTACCTGTACCACTCACAACATTATTATACTTTCCTTATTAAATCACTTTCATAACCTTTAAGGTTGAACCTTTCGGAATACTACCGGATATTCTATAAGCCTCAAACATGGGATAAGTTGCCGAAGCCATGTCCCAGACATGGTCTTATACTAGCTCTCGTATATACGAGCTGATACATATCTCAGACATGTCTTACACTAACACAACTCTTAGCCGATGCATGTCCTAGACATGTCTTACACTAGCTATCATTATCGAGGCCAATGCATGTCCTAGACATTTCTTACACTAGCACTCGTCTCAATGCCGATGCCATGTCCCAGACATGGTCTTACACTGGCTATCATTATGTGGCCGATGCATGTCCCAGACATGTCTTACACTAGCATACAAATAACCCGAATGTCATGGCATGAATATCCGGTTTGTTTCTTAGGGTTCCAACGGGATCTTTCTATTATCTCAATCATTAATATGCATTCTCAGTTCACAAGCTAGCAACTCATACTATATCAAATTAATAACAATACGAATACATGCATTA
The DNA here is from genome assembly GCA_025698465.1 of Gossypium longicalyx. Lineage (NCBI taxonomy): Eukaryota > Viridiplantae > Streptophyta > Magnoliopsida > Malvales > Malvaceae > Gossypium > Gossypium longicalyx. The sequence continues at coordinate 34,395,535 of CM046995.1, forward strand.
ACAATGTAGTTGTATTATTTACATACAACTTACTTCAGTTTACAAAATGTACTCGACTAGTCGATTTAGTCGATTTGCTTGGCTTTCCCCCGGTCTAGGTTCGGATTTGGAAAATCTTGATATATAATAACAAAATACACTCATTTAATCACTAATTAAAATTAGGAAATCATAAATTTATATCTCTGGTAAGATGACTATTTTGCCCCTAGACTTTGGCAATTTGGCCATTTTACCCTCGTGCTCTAAAATCAATTTTTATCAAATTTCTTCATATTACGGACCTATCTGAACTATTTTTATTCTTATAATAATCCCCAAATCCCACTATTTCACACACTTATCGCCTATTTTGTAACTTATGCAAAATAGTCCCTTTATGTGTTTTCATGCTAACACCTTTCACAAAAGTTGTTTATAACACAAATAGGACTAATATTATTTCATAAAAACTCAGCAACTATCATAAATCCATTCATGGAAAAACTCTAAACTCTTAATCATTTTGCAAAATAGACCCCTCATTTGGAAGCTCATGCTTCAAGGGTCTCAAAAATGTAAAAATCATCAAGAAAATCATCAAGATCACTTACATTATAAGAGGAATAAGTTGATGAAATTTTTCAGATTTTAGAACCCTCCTATGGCTGGTAAAAATCAGTGGAGAAGAAGAAAATAAAGAGGAAATGGCCTTTGTTTTATTTAATTTAAAACTAGTCAAAAATTGGTGACCAAACACCATCTAATTTTGACTTTCCCATCAATTTGTCTCCTATGGCCGGCCACCCTAGTCTCTAAGGGCCTAATTTCTCTTGAAAGGCCCCCAATTTTAATTCTCTAGCTATTTGGCACATTTGGATACTAAAATGCAACTTTTGTCTTTTATGCAATTTAGTCCTTTTTCGCAATCAGGCTCACAAACATCAAAATTAACTCACCAAATTTTTCATACACTAATATAGTCATGTTATAACCTCATAATTGTAATAAAATAAATTTTATAAATTCAAATTTGTGGTCCCGAGACCACTGTTCCGACTAGGCCTTAAATCGGGCTGTTATAGTATGTGTATGGAAATGCATATTCTTATTACTTATTAATTACATGCAAGCTTACTAAGCTTTATGCTTACCCCCTCTTTCTTCCATTTCCTTGTAGTATCGCCAAGTTAGCTCTGGGATCAAAGGACGTTGGAGGCTCGTTCACACTATCAATTGGATCTTTTGGGTATAATTAGTCTCAACATTTTGAGTATGGCATGTATAGGGACCTAGTCTTTTTGTTATATGTCATATTGGTATAGCCAAATGTGTTGACTTATAATGATAATTGATTCATTTTGTGTATGGCCATGAGATATAGCTCATAATGATTATTGGGATGTAAACCTATTCATCCATGTATGTATGTGCCAATTCTATTATGATATGGCCTATGGTTATAGATGATTGAATGTTGATGAATGTCGTTTGTGTATAAGATGGTATGAAAATGCATGCATGCAAGTATAAAAAATATTGCTTATACGTATATGCGTGTTGGTAAGATTTAATTTGTCATATTAGGGAGTCTTACATGAGTATAATATGATGGGAAGTTGTCATGCTTAAGCTATGTTTATGAGTGTTAAGGTGTCATTGAAGCCATATATGTGTTTGTACAAATAAGGGTGGCAATTGGCTTGGAAAATAGCCTTAAAGTTGCCCACACGAGTAAACACACAGACGTGTGTATAGACCGTGTGTGACACACAGATTGCCCCATGGGCGTGTGATCTGGTCGTGTGTCCCCTACACCTTAATTAATGCAAAACAGAATGCCCAGTAGTAAACACACGGGCAGAGACACGGTCGTGTGTCTCGGCCATGTGAGAGACATGGTCTCAGAACATGGGCGTGTGCCCAGGCCGTGTGAAGTTTGCACTTGATTTTAGAATTTAATTTTCCACACGGCCTAAGGACACGGACGTGTGCCTTGGCCGTGTGACCTTATTTGGTTGATGACATCATAGTCAAAGAGTTACACGGATTGAGGACACGGGCATGTCCCAAGTCACACGGGCGTGTGACTCTCCAAAATATGAAAATTTTTCTAAGTGTTGTAAAAGTTTCGGAAGTTCCCGGTTTAGTTTCAAATCATTCCTGATACATGTTTTAGGCCTCGTAGGCTCGTTTAAGGGACGTTAAATATGTTTGAAGGACCTTAATTGGAACGAAATTTTATGGTTCGATTTTGTGTATTTGATTGCGTTCAAGTACAGTAATGCCTCGTACCCTGTTCCGGCATTGAGTACAGGTAAGAGGTGTTACATAGATTAAGTGTTATGTATGGTAGCACCCAAGATCAGGATCGGGTGAATCAGATCAGGTTGAGGGTGTTACATTTTTATTGTGTTGACTAGAATTTTTTATTAATAATGATTTTAATTGAGTTTGTGTCATATATTAACTCGACGCTAATTTAGGATTGATGGCAACATCATAATAAACAATTGTATTTATTTAGTATTATTAATATGATGCATTTATGTGTATAAGTTTAGTTTTACTCACAATTTAATCTATTGTTTTCAATTTAACATTGTACATATTTCATATATTATTACTAATTAGTTTCAAACCTATGTTTCATTATTTATTATATGTTATTTTTAAATAAACCTCTATATTCTATATACATTGTCTCCACATGCATATGTGATAAATTTTCTAGTAAAAATAAAAAAATAGATAAATCTCAAAACTATATAAAATTTGGTTTAATGTGCAAATTTATACATGAAGTTTTATTTTGAACCAATTCTCACAAATTACTAAAACAATCATTAATATGACATCATTTAATGTCTATATATTGCACACATGTATAATTATATTTAGGGTTAAATATAAAATTGGTACCTGAACTTATCCACTTCTCCCAAAATTGGTACTTATGGTTATTTTTGTCCCAGATTGATACTCAAATTTTTTTGTCCACTGTATTGGTATCTGAGCCTAACACCGTTACTTTTTTGTTGGCCATTAGCGCGCCACCACGTGGAATGCTATTTGCAACTTTTTCTTTTCTTTTCCATTTTCCCTCATTTTCTTCTTATTTTCCTTTTCTTTTTTTTCTTTTTCCTACCCTAGCCACCCTGCTTCCACACCGCTTTTAGGCCACCACTGGCCTCCTCCGGTGAGCTCTCCGACCAAAAATGACAATTTGTTTATATGATTACTAGATTTTTATTGTCTTCTAACTACTATGAAGTATGAGCCATAAAAAATCCTCTGATGTTTCTTTAAAGCATGCCATTTAAGCTTTTTTATTATAGTTATTTCTTATAAAGCTAGAAATTGGAATTTTAATGCGAAAAAAACATAAATTCTTCGAAAAAAAGCTCTAAATCCTTAGAAACTTATAAAATAAGAAGATAAAAATCCAATGGAGCTACCTGCCTTTACTGTTTTTTGTTCTTTCTCATATTTTCTCAAGAAGCAAACAGAAAAAAAAAATCTAACTACCCATAAACTGAAAGAAGAGAATTAAATTGAATGTGAAAATCCAAAAAAGAAGATGAATCCAAGACTTTAAAATATAAAACAGAGATAAATCCAAAACCTAGAAGCTAAAAAGAAAGCAATCTAAAAAATAAAAAAAATAAAAAAAAAACCATTTTTTTGTTCTGTCATATTTTCTCAGAAAACAAATAGAAAAAATCCAACTACCCAGAATCTTTATTACTGTCGGGTTTTAATAACGAGTTCTTCATTTCAGGTCTATTAGGTAATCCAGATCTTCGTAACCCGAATTTGAACCTACTTCCTCCATGCTCGAGAATCAAACCGAGTACCTTCTATGTCGAATAAAGAAGCAGCACCAGTAGTAGCAAAAGGTGAAGGAGAGGAATTGAAGTCAGCCATTGAAAGCAAATGTGTTTAGCATAGAAAAAAAGAGAAAATGAAATTGGGACAAAGAAAGGTTACTGAGAAAAATAAAAGAAAAAAAAAAGAAATAGTTTTAAAAATATTTTTATTGATTTTTAATATTTTTTTAGATTATAACATCATCATGACATCATTTATGTCACGTGTCATAATCTTATTCCGCCACCTATCTTGAACTTAACGGCGTTAAGTTCAAGTACCGATTTACTTGATGGAAAAAAAATTCAGGTATCAATCTGGGACAAAAAAAATCGTAAGTACCAATATGAGAGAAGTGACAAGTTCGGGCACTAATTTTATATTTAACCCTTATATTTATCCAATATAAAAATAAATTAATATATTTATTTCTTTAAATAGGTATGACTAATCAAAATTAGAATGTCATATATATATATATATTTGAACCATAATTAAAATTTTATGTGTTTAATTATATCAAATTAAAGTTCATGTATCAAATTACACATTGAAAAAAATTGATATATAATTTAAGATTTATCACAATTAAAAAAAAAAAACTATAGAAGATTCTAACAGTAACTTCAGAAACATAAAACTTATTATCAGTACAACAAAAGAATACAGTATTTGTATAATTTACAAATGGCAAGCCTCTTTCAAAAAGAGTTCGACAGCCATAAATCATTCCCAAAAAGCTAAAGCCAAACCAAGCCAAGCGCTAAAATATCATTTACATAGGTGCTACTACGGCAGCCTCACCGAGACACTAGAATTAATCATGAAAAATACACTAATAGTAAAAGAAATTATATACATACATATATATGTGTGTGTGTTTGTTAGCATCTTCAAGTTGGTATATCAAGCAGCCTCTGTTGTGAATTCTCTCAACGCTCAACCCTACCTGCATAATAACAAATGCATAAATCAACTACATTGAACTTTGAACCAGAAACTCTGCATTCAAATGTCTCGCAGCCTTAATTAATTCAGCTCCAACATAGTAAATGCTTGAAAAAAAATTACTAAGGAATATATATATATGTATAAAACGGCCTTTGACGCTTATTGAGTCCAAGGTCATTGACGGCAACAATCAATTGCTGCTAAACCCAAATATTCCAATCACCTTTGTTAGACTGGCTCTATAGTGTCACCTATTTAGAGATGTGTTTGGAATGCAGCTTTTTTGATGCCATACCGAGCAACTGAGAGGATCCTGCATTAGGCTGGTCCTGAAATAAGAGCAAAAATTCTTGTGTAAGAAACTACAGAAAATAAAACACCGTGAAATTCCTAACAGCAACTTGAGTACCATTTCTTGTAAACCATCCTGAATGTCATAACAACTGGAAATACATTGCGGTCTGAAGGGTAACTGCCCCTGTGAAGGAACAGTAGGGGTCATCATTTAACACGCTTAACTAGCTTATTCAAACACAAAGATAATCTGAGAATAGCTAAATACAAAGGAACCATACTACAGGCAGTATGGCCTAGGAAGCATGAAAATCCCTCAATACCATCATTATCCATGTTAAAGGCAAAGTTCTCAGCAATCACATAACAAAAAGCCATACCATCCCATTCATTCTTTGTTGAGTAATGCAATGAGCATTGTGTGGTGGACCAGTAGAGCTCAACTGTCCCTGCAATAACAATGAAATAACACTGTTTAAGAATTATATCCTATGTTGATTATTAGAATTCCATAAGAACCAAATAAAGTTGAGATTCAATGAGTTAAATTATTTTTTGAATAAGGTTATTGGTGAAAACCTTGATCAATAACCAAACAATCATATAAGGACACTCTTCTAGGGGAAGGGAGAATGTTTACCGCACCTGCATAAGTTGTTGGGTGCCGAAATAGCTATTGAGAGCTGGAGTTCTTGAATGCAGTTGTTCCTACAAAAACAACCCAAGAATTTTAGTAAAACTATTCATGTGGTAAACCTTGAATGAGGTCTTCTTTCCATATTATAGTCAAAGTCTGTATGACTAAACCATACCATCCTATGCCTGTTCTCTTGCGACTCATAAGAACATTCAAGACTCGGAACTCGTATATTTGATAGACCCTGTAAAATTTATGAATCAAGATTGCTTTACAATAAAATAAAAAAGCAGAATTTCTATGAGGAATTATAAAAGTATGCTAAAACAGAGAAGAAAAACCACAACTAACCAGTTGTTGCCAGCTATCGCATCTCCCAGTGTTTGAGATCTCTGTTTCTGGATATCCCTAAAAGATACAAAAGAGGTATGATGAAGATCAAAGAGCTGAGGTGAAAAAGATAGATTTATTAATAATTATAGAAAAAATAACTCGCTGACCTCTCTAAGGGTCGTTTTAGTCCTTTTTACTTCCTTGGTAGTGCTTCTATTTTGGTTCTCTTCTTCAAAGTGATGAGGGCCTTGAGTTTCTGCTGACATTGGTCCTGTAATATTCTGAATTGTGTAATTGACACTCTCGCATTTTCCCAATGCTTCTTCCAGAGCATTGAATATAATATTGTAACTCTCTTGAGACAGAGATCCTTCATCACCCAATTTAAAGGCTCGTTGGCAAAGATCATAGTAACGTCGCATTCTAGTCTCAACAACATCAGACTGTTTTCCTGTAGTTTGACTATGCTTTGCATCCTTTGTCCAACGTTTCAATATAAGCTGTGAAGGGATGCTTTGTACCCCAGACAACTGTAAAATAATCAGTATATGTCGACAAGGAAAACCATTAAATTCAAAACCACGACATAAACAAGATATATCTGATGTTGTATCATTCCACACCACAATGAATTCTTGATTTTTCTCAAAGTCTTGAACCTTAAAAGTCATAGTGCCTCTCTCTTCTCTTTCCTTCATTGGATGACAAGCGATTCCTCCCAAAACCTCAACCTGAAATTTTTTAAATATTGCATGTGTGTACAAAGGTGCCATTTGTTTCTCAAAAAGTGATGGAGATTTCAATCCAGGTGGTTTATGCCCAGTTTCAAAATCAGCCTTAGCTTCCTCTTCAGGCTTCTCTTGCAAAATTGTTTTATACTGGTCCAAGAACTCTTTTAACATGGTTTTCCTTTGTAGATATTTGTCAAAGAGAGAGCTTACACTGTCTGATCGTTGCACTGTGGACATCCCTGCAAGAAAAACACCTCTCATATAGGTTGGCACCCACTTTTTACGATCTTCATATAGCGATTGAAACCAGAGGTTATTTCTTAAGTTGAACGCATCAACCAATTCCAACCATTTCTTTTCAAACTGTTCATCCATATAGGATTTAGAGATGCATTCATCAAATTTGGCCATGAAATTTTCATGTTGCCCCAGGACATTACTGAGCTTCTCAGGTATCTTGCTAAGTATATGCCACAAGCAAAAACAATGACGGGAATCAGGAAAGACCTCTACTACAGCTGCTTTCAATGCTTTGTCGTGATCAGTTAGTATCACTTTAGGAGCATTTCCACCCATTGCTCTAAGCCATGCTTGCATTAACCAGACATAAGTTGATTTTGTTTGATCAGCAACTAATGCACAACCAAGTAACAGAAACTGAAGGTGATGATTTACACCAATGAAGGGCACAACTGGTAGCTTATAATCATTCTTGATATATGTGGTGTCAAGAAAAACCACATCATCAAAATAGCCATAATCAAGCCTCCCTTTGGCATCAATCCAAAACACATTTCTCAAGCTCTGTTCTTCATTGAGGTCCATTGCGTAAAAGAAGTTGGGATTTTCATCTTGCATATGGTTAAAACGATCAAGTAAAACTTGAAGATCCCCCTCCTCTAAACCCAATAGCTGACAGCTACGAAATCGATTTGAGTCACCAGCTGTATGATGATCAAGTTTCTTGTGCCCACCAGATTGTGTGGAGGTGGCAAGATGCATTTTTTTAGCTCTTCCAGCGGTAGCACTGACATCACTGTTACCTAGAGCTAAAGGTGTATGACCTCTGGAATAATATCCTTGGTCCGGGAATGTATCATGGTTATGCTCCTTTATGAAACTACAAACAATCCACCTTCCATCTTGCCTTCTCTTAACATGCATACCAGCTTTGCAGTCTGTTTTAGACCATGATCGGTTAAGTCTGCCTCTTTTCTTCTTGACAGGAATGGTTGTGGCAAATGCAGGTAGAGGAGACTCTGGGTCATTTCCATATCTAGTACATACAAATTTTGCATCGATGAACTTTCCAGATATTCTTGAACGACGGCTAGCTTTTATTATGGAAGAAAAGCCTGCAGATTTGGCATATTGTTTGTAGAACGAAAAGGCTTCCTCTTTGGAATCAAATTCCAATCCATCAAGTCCATATTCCTTGTGAAATCTAGCAGCGTCAACAGATGAGGATCTGACTCTGTCATCACTACTACTATCCACCATATTAGTTAGTTGTTCACTTCCTTGTGATGATTGTGTGTGAGGAAGAGCGTGGGAAGCATTAATTAGTCTTTTCATAAACGCAAAGTAATCCACCCACTGAGAATTGCAAAGATCAAGTATGGGAAGTAAGGTTCAATAATTGTTGTTAAATCCAACATTTCTGATAGTAAAACTCGGAGTTTTAAGTTTAATTAATTAAAAATATATGGAGGCAAACAGAATGTAGGATGGTGGATCAGTAAGTTAAGAGCGGAGGGAGATTGTTTTGCTGGGAATTTAGGTAATCATATAATAAAAAATAAAATAAAATAAAAAGACAGAGAATGAAGGGTGAGGAAGGGAATTTACCTGAGGATGGAGGATGGGATGAGTAAGCAGAGGGAGGGAGGGAGGCGGGTTAGAGTGTATTTAGGAAATAGATAGAAGTAGTCGTCCTGTCCTTCCTGCCTCCCCATCTTCCTGAGCCCAAAGATAAAAGGAAAAGGGCACAAATATACGTACATAAGAAAAAAACAAAGCCTTCAACCAAAGGCCCATCAAATCCGCAAACTATAAATCCAAAGTTTGCTTTTATTTTTTTCCCTACCAAAATCCGCAAATCGATATAAAACTATAATGTTAAGTTTGGTTCACTGTAATTGAATACATAGAGCTGTAGAATAGAGCTGTAATTAGTAATTCAACTGTTTAGTTAAATGGAATGTAATAGAACTGTAATAGTATTCTTGTGTTTGGTTGAATGGAATAATGTTGTAATAGCATAAGGAAAAAAACTAAAATGACTAGAATACCCTTAGCATAATTTTTTTTTTAGGTAGATGACTATTGTTATTGTTATTAAATTTTAATAAGATTATTGTTGAAAATAATTTAATAAAAATAATAAATAATTTAATCATATTTTAACATAATTATTATTAAATATAATTTAATAAAAAATATAATTTAATAACATTCTTAATATAATTATTATTATGAATTAAAAAATTAAAATATATAATATTATAAAAATATATAATCTACTTTATTATTTTTAAACTGCAATACATATTTAATGTGCTAAAATATCATTAGATCGAATTAAATCACCTGAGGCAATCTCTTGTAACATAGAAATTTGCATTGGATTGACACGCTATAAGATTAGTTGTCAAGAGTCCATATTTGGTTTATTCTCTATTATTCTAAATATATTATTATATTATTGTTTAAACGGAATTGTTATAGACCTTTTACGTTAGTAAGTTTCAAATATAGATCTATTTAATGGAGATTTGTATAGGGTTTTTATACTGAGAACTTTTAGCATTTATTTTATTTATGTTAGGGAACTTTTCTTAGAGCACAAATTGTTAGTAAAATCGGTTGTGTTGTAATTTTACTTGTTGAATTCACAGGGGTAAACTTAATGGTGAAAGTATTGCTCTTCAAGATTCGAAAGTGAGAAGAATTATCACGAAATATGCGGTAGATTAGGTTTACTTGTTGTAACTGTTAGAGAGAGTGAATATTTCTCACTAAATTAAGTTTCGCAAACATAAAGAAACCGAATTGTGTAAACAATTCTTATATTTTTTGTGTTTTCAATTTCCAGATTTGGAGTCAAAAAAGTGCTCACTGTCCCGTCACTCCTTCAAGTGCAAAATCACTACCAACGATTTAATAATTACAATCTACATTACATTTTACATTTAATATTAAAAAATTGTACAAATTAACCTTTATAAGATAAATAAAAGTTAAAATTAATATTTTTATTAAATATTCCATCAATTTGTGCTTTTTTTTAATAATGTGGAATTAAATGATGATTAAGATTGAAAATTTATATTTTCAATTACCCGTTTTTAAAAAGATTTTTTCCATAAAATGAAAAATTAGATTTAATTTTTTTCAAATAAAAATTAATTCAACCTTGAATATTACCTCCCATCATTGTTTAACAGTGAATTTTATTAACAAAAGAACTAATTCACAACAGGTTGGTTCTAATTCACATCACTCAATAAGAAATCCGCCCATCAGTGGTCTCCACAATAAGATGATCCATACGCACCAATAGCAGCAAGTAAGCTCGTCCTTTAGGCCTTGTATGCACCAATCAGAACTTGTCAACTCGGGTTTTAGATGTTAACCATTTACATGCTATGTTTGAGGTTTAGACAAAATGAATTGGCCATCTCTGGTTGAGGATATATCCGGATTGCAAATAATTAATATAGGACATGCTTTGTTCTAACTTCTAACAGCACAACTTGCCAGTGCAAGTGTTCCCCGATTAAACCAATGGAATATACTGATTATATGGCTTCTAAATTTACATTTTTCTTGAAATATTTGTATCTGGCACATGCATCCAATGCATATTCGAATATGGGTATAAGTATATAATCCTCCCAAGACACGTATCTGGACATGATCCTCTTAAAACCCATCTAAGTATATGAAAATCTTGAAAAAGAAACTGAATATATCATGCCAGACAGAAATCCATGTTCAAAGTTACACCTAAAGCTGTAGGAATATAATAAAATATAATCAAACTACAGACAAATAGTAGGATGCGGTGCATTACCTAAGCCCAGGGCTTCAATTTCATCTTGGTAGAAGTAATTATAACCTTTTGTTTTTTCTTTCTTGTTCAAACTTGAGTTGATCTTCACAGCTACAAGCAGATCCTGAAAGCCCCTCAACAAAAAAAAAGAGTAAAAATAAAAATGAAGAAAGCATTTTGTATTAGATTATTATCATCCAAGAAGGCAGTGGTTATGCTTTCTTTAAATAGAATTCACAATTAAATGAAAAAAAAACCAAGAATTTTGCATTCAGCATATTTCATATTATTAGCACCTATAAAGAGAAAGCTTTAAATCAGTTAATACCACCATTCTAATACCTTAGCTAAACCAGGTCAGGTTCACTGTTCACATACAAGAAGGAAACAATCTAAGCATCATACCAGGGACATGGCTCCATACATTCAGTTATAACCCAAAAGAAATAGAATTGTACATTACTATGCAAATTGGTTTTTGTTCTCAGCCCTGCCCTTCACCCCATAATACATTTGAATAGCACAATGTCAAGAAGCAATTGGTTTTTTTACCAACTTGATTTGGGTCCTTTTCTCCTTCTGCTATGTATTATGGTGTAAAATAAATAACATAGCACTGATTAGAGACTTCTATTGCTAGTCATAAACCCAATAATGGATTGTCAAGGGCAACTTAAAAGTGTACAAAAAGTCAGTAATCTCTACCTTTAGTTACTTCTAAGGAATCTGTAGCAGGCTTATTTGTAACCTTGATGTTGTTTGCTTTATCTCCATTATACCTGCAATTTTAGGTTCAAAGTTAGTTCTAAAGGAAAAAAAAAGACCAACAAAAGAGAGAGTGGCTTTTATACGATATAAAAAACTTTCAAGACTCCAAAAACTTACATATTTTCTCCAAAGGATAAATTAGAGTGATCAACATTTTGATTAGCTGTGAATAAAAAGGTGGCAATATAGAAGCTCATTTATCATCTAAAATGGTAATTAACTTTAAACCCCTTTCGAAAGGATAAAAATCCAATCCATCTTCTATAGATTGAAACTGGGTTTTTAACTCTAAACCCAAGTGTGAAAAATCAATTCATCTTCCATAGACATAATAAAAAGTAATGGTTCAAACACTCAATGAAAGGGGAAAACTAGCAAAGAGAAAAGTAAGTAAATTTTGCAAACCCTAAGATGCTAAAGTGGCAAGACAAACATCAGAGAGCCCGAAATTCTTTAGACTCATTGATTCATCAAGACTACAACAAATAACATCAAGGGAAAACACTGATTCCATTTTCGGTGCCGACTTACGAGCAGCCTGAGAAACACATAATAGAAAAAAAACGAATGGATGCTTGATTTTGGGGAGGAAGAAACCTGGAGAGAATTTGGGAAGAAGGGAGGCAGGCTATTTTGGTTAAAAAACCTAATCAGTGTAGTGTTAAATAGGTATTTAGACCTCCAACCCTTGAATACCTAAACGATGAGATGAGGGAATGAGTATGTAATAGCAATTCTGTGGAATCACCTAAAGGGTGAACCAAATGGCTGCTAAACTGTAGCGTGTGAAATTAGGGCGGAATGGAAAAGCAATTCCATCCAACCAAAGGTTTTGTAAATTTAAATGGTTCTTAAAAAATTTAAAAAAAATTAATTTTGAAATATTTGAAACTTTTTAGGCTTTTACTTTACCCCATTTTCCCCCAAAGCTCATCCGCCCCAACTAGCTCCACCATTTTCCCAATTCCCCTTGCACCAAATCAATCCCATTCATTTTTCTTTACTTTAGTTCTTCATCAATCATGAGTTCATTCAAACTCCCAAATACATTCTTCTTCTTCAAAAAGCCCTAAATTAAACTCTCCATTATTCTTCTTCATTATTTCATTCAAACCCCCAAATCAAAATCCCTAAATCAAATCCTCCATTCTTCTCCTTCATCAGTTCATTGAATTTTCTTAGGTTAGGCAAATCCCTCACCATCTTCGGTCTCCGTCTTCCAGTCACTCCAAAACTGGTGTTCCTATTGGTTGGCACCGCTCCGTTCTATTCAATCTTAACCTCGACTTTTATGCAATGTTTCTAACAACACATCGTTTCAACTCACCTGGCCTCTTTTGGATGAACAATGTGTTTGAACCAGTTTTTGAGTTCAATCTCATTAATGAAGTGTTTGGATAATACCTTCAATTGCCTAGTGGATTGATTCTCATTGTGCTGCACCTCCTCTTGCTCACCTTTGCTTAGTGCACTCAACGCAACCTTTTTTTTCTTCCAATTTTACCCATGGCCCTTTTTTTTTTTTTAACTTTCTTTTCCCTTTTAATGTCTAAAGTTGAAAAGCCCAAGTAATTTTAATTCTAGATTAGGTTAAATAAATACTTATATTATAATAAATTAACAAATATTATAATTTATAGGATACTAAATAAAATATCTGAAGACACATTTTAATATTTTATTAAATAAATTTATAAATTTATATATTTTTAATAATTTTTATGACATGTCATAGCTATTTTTTTGACAAGTGGATAGTTTTATTGCTCGACACATCACCATATTTTATATTAAATTAATATAGGCACCATTGTTTAAAAATACTAAATAAATTATTTGAATTATAAAATCTATTACACTTTAGATATTTTAATATTTTACTATTATGGTTTTAATTTACTTTAAATATATAATGTCCATAATTAAGGGTGGGTTTGGGGCGGTGGTGCGGTGTAGTACATTTAGTTTAATTTTTGTCTCACGCTACAATATCGCTACAATATCTAATCTTACCACCACCGCTATTTTTACACTAACCACAGATAAATGCACCATCCATCCAAACTCACTCTAAATTTAGAAATTTATTAAAAATATTTCAATTAATTTTAAAATATTTGATATGTGATATATTATGTATGAATTTCTTTACCATATTTTAAAAATAATTTAATTAATATATACGAGTAATTCAAGAATGAAGTAAAATTATATTATGCAATAAATTATTTCAAAACTTAAATTCATAAATGAGATGTTGGATGGAAGCTAGTGTCTCTGAAAGTAAAATCCCAAAGACAATATGAGTGGGCTGGACAACCCAAAAATGGTCCAAAACGCCAATATTGTAATGGGAGAAATATAAGTCCTCCTGGTTCTCTTCGCGGACTCGCCCTCGATCTCAGCGAACCGATCTCCAGAGGGAAGAATATACTCACAAGTATAAGCAAATTAGATCGAGGTAACCTTCTCAGATCCGCCACTTCAATTGTTACTTTAGAAGATACAATCTCCAGATTTTAAACAACCTCTACTTTTCGAATTTTTTAAAAATTGGTGAAGCCTATATTCTGTCCTACTGTTGTTTTTCCCGGCGATTATCCTAGTTTTGTTTTCGTAGAAAGCATTATCTCATTTCCCTGGCTTTCCAAACGCTGCATTTTGAATTTTGATATTTGCTTTTATATACACGTTGCTCTAATAGATCTGAGGTGCTCGATCTTGTTTCTTGTTTTTTCACATTGATTCTACGTTGTAGATCTTTTTAAGTTTGTTCCCTCTTTATTTACTATATCTTGATTCCAGATATTAAAATTTCATTTGTTTCCTTTAATCCTAACTTAATTTTTGTTGTCTCCTAGGTTCTCTGATAAGGTCTTCAATTTGATATTGGCTTGGTAGTTGCTTCTCCAAAATTCAATATGGTATACAACTTGTCCTTTATTTTATCATTTCGTTGTTCCTTCTAGTTGAATTGTCGCTTTGGACGGATCCTCATTTAAGTTATTTTATGTTGTATATGCACCAATTGAACTGTGTCATGTTTTAGGAGAAATTGAACTTAAATATAGAACTGTTCATTACAACTTACAAGGTTCATGTTATCTGCAATGATACATTAGTTGCCTTTCCACTTAATTGCCAGCTTCTGATTTGACCTATTTTTACTTTTGTGATTTAGGTTGTACTTGCGGCTTCTGTTTTAAGCAAGTCTGGCAAAGGTGAGTTCATTTCGCTTGCTGTAGTTGTTATTCTGTCATGATAATTGAATATTTGAAGAGCAACATTTGGTTGTTACACTGACATTCTGTCTTTTATTTCAGTGCTTGTCTCTAGGCAATTTGTGGACATGACTCGCATAAGAATTGAAGGTCTTCTTGCAGCTTTTCCCAAGTTGGTGGGCACGGGAAAGCAACACACATATGTTGAGACTGAGAATGTTCGATATGTTTATCAACCAATAGAAGCTCTTTATTTGCTACTTGTAACCAACAAACAGAGCAATATTCTTGAAGATTTGGAGACTCTGAGACTACTTTCCAAGCTGGTTTGATTCGGCAGCTCTCTGATTTCTTCTATCTTTTAAAATCTTTGAACATAATAAATTGCATAAAAGGAAGACATTTGATTCTTTATTTCTTCAATCTACCTTCAGTAGTTGCAAATTTACTTTTGTTCTGTATTTGAATAGACACCAGTGCAAATATAATCTCAGTTTCATTATTTATCTGTATGTGTTTTCAGCTGCTAATTCCCTGTCACTTCTCTATCTCATGAAGTTTTGCTGTTACTTGGGGCATTTTCAATTTTTAAGCCTTTGTAATAATATTCTGTCTCCCGACTAGAACAGAGTACTTATTTTATTTTATTTTTTCTTAGGTACCTGAATATTGTTACTCTTTAGATGAGGAGGGAATTTGCAAGACTGCTTTTGAATTGATCTTTGCTTTTGATGAAGTCATTTGTCTTGGGCACAAGGAAAACGTTACAGTTGCACAAGTTAAGCAATACTGTGAGATGGAGAGTCATGAAGAGAAATTGCACAAGCTGGTATTGCAGAGCAAGATTAATGAAACTAAGGATGTCATGAAGCGTAAAGCTAGTGAGATTGATAAGAGCAAGGTATATGTTTTGCAATGTTCTTGGCCATATACTAATTAATCTCTTCTGTTATATGCTCTATTGATTCATGTTGTCTATTCTGCAGATTGATAAGAATAAAGGTGATAAAGGAGGGTTCATGTCAATGGGCTCTGGAAGAATTGAAAGTAGCTTTAGTGATATGAGCATTTCTAGCAGTGGAAGTGGCTTTGGAAGTAGTTCTGGGTTGGGATTAACAACTGATGTTGATTCCTTCTCTACCAAGTCTAAAGGTTTGTCAAATGAGTACTCCATCACATGCATTGGATTTTGATTGGCATGTTTTTAACAAATTGACTATAATGCTTCATTGTTATTCCGTGAGATATCCTATATGCTTCTCACTCTCCTAAGCATGTTTAATATCAAACTTGTTTCAGAACATTTTCTGACACATGTTCATATTGCTAGGCCGCCAACTGTCATCTGCAACCGCTCCTCCTAAAGGTCTTGGCATGCAGCTTGGTAAATCACAAAAAACAAACCAGTTCTTGGAATCCCTGAAAGCAGAAGGTGAACTGATAGTTGAAGATGTGCAGCCAGGGGCAGGCCAGGCCAGAGTGGCTGCAGCTGCACCTACTGATCCCATCACTTTGACTGCTGAGGAGAAACTCAATGTCACTTTGAAAAGAGATGGTGGGATAAGTAACTTTGATGTTCAAGGGACTTTGTCTCTTCAAATTCTTAACCAGGAAGATGCTCTCATCCAAGTTCAGGTAATGGTTTGGTTTTGTCCTTTTGTGAGTATTCGTAATCTTCAAAGATTTTTACTTTAAAAATTATGCTTTGATGCTGGTGATTTGCATGAAGTTTATTTGGTGGAAATCTTGGTGATAGGAAGTAGCCCATTTGGCATCCTTAAATTAGTTTTCCTTATTGAAGAATGTGCTTTGAAGGGACAAGAAAGTATGTCTTCCGAATCTGCTATTTTCCACCTTTTTGAAGACCAGCAACTTTCTTACATTTGCTTCCTTTTATTGATATGTTGTCTCTCACTTGGCTAATGCATCTCAAATCCCTGGTGCAGTTACCATAATGCATGATGGTACTTGCCGTCAAAATACATTCCAGTTCATCATATTTACTCAATCCCATAACAATAAATATATCCTGTATGCAACTTGTATTTCTTGTAGCACCTTTACTGCATTGAGTTTACAAATTTTTCTTGCATGCTTTCTTTTAATTTTTTCTTTGTCACAATACCTTTCCAGCATCGAATTACCAATTTCCATCCTTTACTTTCAGATTGAAACTGGGGGTAATCCTGGCATTCTTTTCAAGACGCATCCCAACATGAACAAGGAGTTATTTTCCAATGAGAACATTCTAGGGTTGAAGGACCCTAATAGGCCTTTCCCCACTGGTTCTGCTGGGGATGCAGCTGGTGTTGGTCTCTTGAAATGGAGAATGCAAAGTGCAGATGAGTCAATGGTTCCATTGACCAGTGGGTCTCAAATCTAATGCCTGCTTATTCTTGTAATTGCAATTGTATGCTTTGATGGTTGTTGAGTTTTATTTTTTTGGTTTATTGCAGTCAACTGTTGGCCTTCGGTTTCTGGGAATGAAACTTATGTTAGCATTGAATATGAAGCTTCTGCCATGTTTGATCTGCGAAACGTTGTGATTTATGTACCTCTCCCAGCTCTTCGGGAGGCCCCAAATGTTAGGCAGATTGATGGTGAATGGAGGTAAATTAAGATCATTTTGAAATTCTACTTTTCATGGAAGGAAGCAAAATTGTCAATCTTTAGCTCCGTGAGATTAATAAACTGAAATCTACTAAGCTGTGAGCTTTAATCGAGAACTAATCGGGCCTATCTTCATAAGGTGTTTCTGACTTTGGGTGTTAGTGAAAGTACCAGGATGTTGTGTATTATATAAATGGTAAAATTTGGGAACAGCACGCTAAATGATTTTCATTTTCTTGTTTGTCTTGCAGATATGACTCCAGAAATTCTGTCTTAGAATGGTCCATACTTCTCATTGATAACTCTAACCGCAGGTCAGTACATTTGTTAACCTATAAAACTTGTTATTGTGTTAGATATTTTTAAGATGCTATTAGTTTGTAAGTACTTTCTTGCTTGTGACATATTGGCAGTGGATCAATGGAGTTTGTTGTGCCTCCAGCAGATTCATCTGTGTTCTTCCCCATTTCTGTCCGTTTTTCAGCAACGAGTACATACAGTGACCTGAAGGTTTGATATGCATATTTATTTATTTATTTAATTTAACTTGGGATAATTGCTGCTGGGGTTTCCAGTGTCTCATGCCTGTTATCAAGGAAATTGCTGAGTAGGAACTTGGTCAATTTGGGCACTTCTTTTAAGTGTAGAAAAGAAAAAGTTGTTCCTTCAACTTATAAATAAATGCCACAGATTTCACTCATCGAAGAGAATTATTGGTGTAGGTTGTGAACATCATTCCCCTGAGAGGCGGTGGAGCTCCTCCCCCCAAGTTCTCCCAGCGAACAAATTTGATTACAGAGAATTATCAAGTTGTGTGATGAACGACTGTAATAATAGGTGACAAGTTTCTACTGCAGTTACACAGCGACTACACTTCAATCTATGATTCAAACAACAGCTGCACCCTTCTTTTTGCATCTTCATAAAATATTTTTAGATAAGTGATATGCTAGACTTGCAATTTTATCTGTCGTGTTTCGTCATTATATATTTTGTTGGTGTCTTCTTCAGATTGACTTAATTGAAATATATATATTTATAAAAAAAAAATATATTCTATTATCAGTTTTGGATTTTCTACTGGTTGTGCTTGAACTTATTCTAAGATAAGATTCCGTAATAAATCTCGTTTACCATGTGATTAATGATTTATGATCAGTATATTTTGCTTTTAGTCAATCTTCCTGTGTCAGGAAAGTATATTGAACTCTTAACAACATGATTTTATCTTAGGCCAATTGATTAAGTTCAACATTACAGGAAAAAAGTTGTTGATTATATGTTAGATCACTAATCGGTGTACGTATTAGATCTATTAGTCTGAAAATTACTATTTTATTATGTACTTCACATATAAATCAAGTATGGTGTCTGGTTCCTTTCCGTCACTGACATCCCACTGTCCGCTTTTTCTCCTTTGACATGCGACTGTTCCCAAAATTTCCGCTAGTTATTACCCAAAAGACCCCAAATTTACTATCGTTAATCGTACATATCATTTCATCACAATTCATTTCGTGGGAATTTCTTTTCCTTCGTGTTCTTATCCCAAGTTTAGTGTAATGACTTGGAAATTTTATTATTTTGAGACTAAATTTTTTAAATCGAGACATTTCGAAAAAAATAAATTGCGAGATTTTTAGGATAAGAATGAGAATTATTGAGTAAATTATCAAGGTAGAAAGTGAGTATAGTATAAGGACTAAAATGTGAAATAATTAGATTAGAGGGAACTAGGTGAAAGATTTAGCAAGTCCTATTTAACCATAATTAAAATGAGCTAGTGGAATGGCTTGATACTTGCCATTAAATTCTACTAATCATGATGTGATTGAATTGCTTATTCGTATTAAAGATCGAATTGAATAGATTTGAAAATATTAAATATTAATTGAATTGTGAAATTGTGCTAATGTTGTGATGAACTATGTTGTTATATAAGGGAATTATGGATTGGTTCATTGAGATGATATTGAAATGAAGAATTGGTTAAAAATGAATGTGAGAAATTGTTGTCCTATTAACTGTTCGGGTAGGGTCGAGTATAATTGGCATACTATAGGAAATGAAGAGTTTAGGGTTATACGACTATGTGTCGGGGAGGGTTGGGCACCCCATTTGTCAGTTATACCGACCAGTGTTGGGCATATCTATTTGTCAGTTTTTACCAGCCAATGTAGGGTGCAATTTATTATTTCGTATTTATTTGACAGACACTAGGTGCCAAATTGATGTGTTGGTTGAATCCATATATCCATTCGAGTCCGAGTCATGTTAATAAGGAAATAAAAATGAGAATTGGAATAGAGTAAAGATATTATGATCTTTGAATGCATAAAATGGAAATTTAGATGGAATGAGATATTAATGCTTGATATTTCAATAGGTAAGAAATGAAAGTGTAATGCTTCATATTACCGCCTTTGTTAGATTTGGATAATGAAGCTATGAAGTAGTAAAAGTTTACATATTAAATTGTATATCATTTATTATTTTTAAATCATACATTTGAATGTATTATATTATGTTTTAATGTTCAGACTATAGAAATATTATTGAGTTACACTCAGTATATAGTTTTGTTTTTTGTGCTCTGATTGGGTACTTTTTAATTCGATCGTCAATTTCAACATCCAGCGGCAATCCCAAACTCTCCTCTAGGTAGTAGCTTGATGAGAATCTCTAGTATTTTTATTTTCTAGTTATAACCAATTCCTTCTAACCCTTTGATATAAAAAAGTTTCCTCCATTTCCTAAGCACTTCTGACTTCCTCCTTTAACCTTGTTAACCTTAATATATCAACATCCCTTTACTAAAGTTTTGTAAAATAAAAATAAAAAAATAAAAAAAATCTCTTTCTTAAACTCCTCAATAAAAATCTTGTTATTCTTCACATTCTTGACCAATCTTTAAATTTCACTTTACATATTTTTAACTTTAAAATTAAATTCTTCCCTTACCTTTCCTAGAATCCACTTCCCAACTCTCATTGATAGTCTGTTCACACCCCTTAAACTTCATCCAATTAACATTAAATTTAAATCTTTTAAGAGCTTTTTATCCCTATTGTAAAAAACAAATAGAATGTCGGTAATGACAATATATCGTAAAGAAAAGACAAATAAAAATAAAGGACACATAGATTTTTATGTGGAAACCCTTTCGGGAAAAAAACCACGGGTAGAGGAGAAGAAAATTCACTATGTCGAATTCGAATGATTGCAAGAGGAGTAGACTATATTTATTTATAGGCTTGTAAAACCATATTCTAATAAGAGTGTAGTAAGATTGAAACACCCTATTCTAATCAATATTAATTAGATAGAGTTTAATAAGGTTTAAAAAACTTTATTCTAAAATAAAATAAAATAAAAGAAGTGTAGTTCTATATTGATTTTACTTTTATTTTATTTTTCTATTGTATTTTATTTAAATAAGGATTTGGGTCACTCAATTTTAACAATCTCCACCTTGATACGAATTCTTAATGAACAAGTTCTTCATCGCGAACATTAAACAAACAAGTTCTTCACCTCTTCCATAAAACCATTTAAGGGTTTAATTTCAACAATGAACGCCAACCAAGTCTAAGCAATTCTCAAACTTGGTTATAGGAAGTGACTTAGCCATCATATTTGTAGGATTTTCATGAGTACTAATTTTGCTCACAACAATATCACCATGAGCAATAATATCACGAACAAAATGATACTGAACATCAATATGTTTTGTTCTCTCATGAAACATTTGATCTTTTGTAAGGAAGATGGCACTCTGATTGTCACAAAATAATGTACTAATTTGAAGGTCTTCATTGAGTTTACTAAAGAGTCCCTTCAACCAAATGGCTTCTTTGCAAGCCTGAGTAATCGCCATATACTCGATTTTAGTGGTAGACAAAACGACTGTAGTTTGCAAAGTGCTTTCCAATTTATTGCACAACCTCCAATTGTTAAGACATAACCTGTAAGAGATCTTCTTTAATCAATGTCTCCAGCAAAATCAGCATCAACATACCCAATGAGTCCATCTCTAGTTCTTCCAAACTGTAAGCAAACACCACTAGTACCTCATGAGTATATTAAAATCCACTGAATTGCTTTCTAGTGTTCTTTACCGGGATTCACCATGTATCTGCTAACTACACTGGCTGCATATGATAAATTTAGACGTGAACAAACCATAGCATACATGAGAGATCCCACTATACTAGAATATGGAACATGTGACATGTACTCAATATCATCATCTGATTGTGGAGACAAAACTGATGAAATTCTAGAGTGGGCTGTTAAAGGAGTAGTAATAGGTTTAGCACTCTGCATATTAAACTTGCAAAGAACTTTCTCAATGTACCCATTCTGACTTAGGTACAATTTACTTGCTTTTCTATCTCTGAGAATCTCTATACCAAGAATTACGGTTTGTATTTCTATAATCTGAATCTAGCAATCATTATTTGTTGTATTTTAATTTAATGACTATGGTAAGTGAATAACATAAGTAAATAGCATTATGAGATTGAATGGAATGAATGTGGATTTGTGATTGATATGTAATCATTTGAATTGAAATTTATGTTGATTGGAAATTTAAAATTTGATTGAAAACCCTATTAACTGTATCGGGCTGATCGGATATAGTTGGCATGCCACAGGATTAGAAGTGTTCAGGGATACTTCGACCATGAGTCGATGAGACGCTGGATGTCATATTATTATTTTGGATAAATTCAATGAGGTACTGGGTACCAAGTTACTTTGGCATGGCCGATGAGACATTGGGTGTCAACTTATTGCTTCGAATTATTAGATGAGGCACTGGGTGCCATACTGGTGTGTTTTGGTTGGATCCGTGTATCCGCCAAAGTCTGAGTTTTGTTAATAAGGTAAATAAATAATTTGGCAATATGAATGATATTGGATGATTTTGAACATAAATTGGATTGGAATATTGAATTGAGTTATGAAATTGAAATGTATGAACCAATGGGTTCATGAAATGGATATTGATATAGTGAAATGATATTTGTATCCTATTGAGAAAAGTTATTTGAATATCAACTATGAGATTCGAATAGTAAGAGATGAAAATTGAAAATGTTATGAATAATGTGTTATGAAATTGATTATTTGTTTGAATGGTTTTTGTTATGTGTGTTTAGATATATAAATATAGTAAATTGTTATTTAATAAGTATTCGGATTATAGAAATACCACTGAGTTTATACTCAGCGTACGATTTGTTTTCGTGCGCAGGTTAGATTAAAGCCAAATCGTTGAATCAACACCCAAGGCCGATCCCGAACTTATTATGGTGAAGTACATTTCTTTTTGGTAAGTGGCACGAACCTATGATGTTGTGTTTGTCATTTTGAGAAATGTTTGTAAATGATGTTGTAATATGATAATGGTTAGTTATATATATGAAATGTTAAAGTTATTAAATATTAAGTTTAGTAGTAAATTTGTATGAAACTAGAATTAGTTTGAATGAGTTTAAATTGGATTGATTTTGGTTAATATATGTGAAATACCTATAAGATTACATTGGTTAGGTACTTAGGATGATTAATTAGACATGTTTTAAATGTATTTGAATGTGTTTTGGATTGGTTGAATATTTGGTTTTTGTGTTGTTTGAGGTTCAAGATTTGCAGGGTTGGTAAACTTAACATATAAGGCTCATTTTGAGTTCACACGGCCTGGCACACGAGCGTGTGACCAGACCATGTGAGACATACGACTATCACATGGGTGTGTGGTTTGACCGTGTGTCCTCGGCAACTTAAAAATTTCAAAATAGAATGTCCAGGAATCTCCGCATGGGCAGAGACACGGGCGTGTATCTCAGCCGTGTGAGGCACACGGCCTAGCACACGGGTATGTGTTTTGGCCATGTGAAAATTGCACTTAATTTTTATTTTAGTCAGATAGTTACACGGGATTGGACACAGCTTGAAGTATGGGTGTGTTTAGGGTCGCACGGGCGTGTTCCCTAGACCACACGGGCATGTGAGCCCTACACTTAGAAAAAAATTTAAAATTTCACGAAAAATTCCCTGAACGTTTGATTAAGTCCTGATTTGTTTCTAAAACGTAATTTGGGCCTCGACGGCTCAATAAAGGGACATTATGGTTAAATTATGATGTGTATGATAAATTATTATGTGATTGTTCATATTTGTTCTGTAAAGTCCGGTAATGCCTCGTAACCCTATTTTGACGATGGATAAGGGTTAGGGGGTGTTACAAAGCTCATCAACTGTGAGAGACTCACGACTATATAAAATCGTGTCTCTAAAGGTTGAATAAGACGGAGGCAACAAACAAAGTAAAATCAACCCTAGATCTTCCTTACCATACTGAACCTCCATGGCCTTCAAGTTTGAGAGAATTTCTTTAAACACTGTTAAATGTTCGTGCACAGATGCACCTTCCTCCAAACGATGAGCTTAAAGATGCTGCTTCATATGCAACTTGCTGGTTAGAGTTTTCGACATACATATTTGTTTTGGCTTTTTCCATAATGCAGCGATGGTTTTCTCCTTCATCGCATCCTGTAAAATTTCGTTAGACAAATGTAAATGTAATTGTGTTAACGCCTTTCGATCCTTACGTTTTTTTCTCTTTCTCCATCAATGTCGAAGGCATCTTATCTACCCCTAGCAGGGCTTCCTCTAAGTTCATCTGTGCAAGAACTACCTGCATCATTATCTGCTACAATGCGAATCTAGTGTTACAATCCAATAACGAAATTTCATACTTCAAAGATGCCATTACAGTGATTGAGATGAACAACCTGGAAGCTTAGATACCGATTTGTAAAAAAAATAGAATGTCGGTAATGATAATATATCACAAAGAAAAGAAAAATAAAAATAAAGAACACACAGATTTTTACGTGGAAACCCTTTCGGGAAAAAACCACGGGCAGAGGAGAAGAAAATTCACTATGTCGAATTCGAATGATTACAAGAGGAGTAGACTATGTCTATTTATAGGCTTGTAAAACCATATTCTAATAGGAGTGTAGTAATATTGAAACACCTTATTCTAATCAATATCAAATATATAGAGTTTAATAAGGTTTAAAAACCTTATTCTAAAATAAAATAAAAGAAGTATAATTCTATATGGATTTTACTTTTATTTTATTTTACTATTGTATTTTATGCAAATAAGGATTTGGGTCACTCAATTTTAACACATATAATTAGAGAACTATAATAGGAGTATGATCAGAACCAATGTCTTGTGGATTAAACCCATAATATTAGGAAAAAACCTCAATCTTTTAAAATTCACCAATGCTTTATCCAAACCAAGCACACTACTTCCCTTCAAAAAAAACTTCATTCAACTTATACTCTTTATCATATCATTACAACAAACAAATTTCCTCTTTTTCAGTTTTCCTCATGAACCCCAACAATATCATTTCCCTTAGAAACATCCATGCTGTAACAACCGTCACCCGTATTCAACGCCGGAATAGGGTTATGAAGCATTACTGGACTTATAAAACAATTAAACATTCACTTTGCATACTTTTTCATGATTATTAATCAATCTCAATCAATATGTCCCTAATAAGAGCCTACAAGGCCCTAAACATGCATTGGAGTGGTTCAGGACTAAATTGATAACTTAGGAAATTTTTCTACGCTTAGAAAATTTTTGCAAAAAATAGGGGACACACGCCCGTTTGGCCCGATCGTGTGTCTCACATGGCCAACAGACATGCCCGTGTCACAGGCCGTGTGGACATTCAAAATGGGAGCACATGGCCGTGTCCCAGCCCGTGTCCAACCCCGTGTCCAAACTAGAGAGTATACTAACTTGGGTCACACTGCCAACCACACACCCGTCTGTCCAGCCCGTGCCGTGTGCCAGGCCGTGTGCTAGGTCGTGCCAAACTTGTAGGGTATACTAACTTATTCCACACGGCCAAGTCACATGCCCGTGTGTGAGGCCGCGTGGAGCATACTGAGTTGTTTCTAATTTCAACTCTAGGGGACACACGGTCTTGTACATGACCGTGTATCACACACGGCTGAGACACATGCCTGTGTCTCTGCTCTTGTGGACAAAAATAGGCTATTTACCAAGCCATTTTGCCACCCTATCTTGCATGTACCTACACCACATCATTTGGCACCAATACAAGGCATAAATATTCATTCAAGCCAACCATATCCAAGTCCAAAATCATGTTATTTCATTATTATCAACCACAAAGCTCATAACAACAATTGACCATTTTGAATATATGCCAAAATCACAACCAAAGCCATCTAAATAATCTATTTACCATATGCAATATTTTGCCTACACATATCCTGCTAATGCATCTACAATTTCTATCCATTACTACCTTCAATACTTAATCCCAATAAGCCATTCACAAGGAAATAATAAACCACACATCAAAAGCTATTTGCACACACACATATATATATACATCCAAAACAACTAAAAGGAGCCAACTCTTATGGCTATGCACAAAACCAAATATTTAACATTTATAAGACATTTCAAATGACCAAATTCATTAACAACACATATACCAAAATGACCAAAATCCCTATACATGCCATATATTCCAAAACATAGATTCAAAAGTACCAAATTGATAGATTGATAATGTGATGAAGTCTCCGAAGATCCCTGAATCTGAGCTAGCTTTGAAGTCGCTGTAAAACATGGAAAAATAAACAAAGTAAGCTTTATAGCTTAGTAAGCTCGTATGAAATAAACTCAATCTTAACATGAATATACAAATCATCAATTTGAACATATCAACATGTAATTCATGTAACTAACCTTTCACATTTTCAATCATAATCTTATATATGAACTTCACAATTTCCTCGATTTAAACTTATACGGTTCATGTACATACCTGTACCATCTCGTATCAATCTCATACACAATCACGTCTTTCATTTACCCATTGAACCATTCAAAATACTATCAGATACTCGGGAATCTCACACACTAAGTACCAATATCATGGCCTAAAGCCAACTCAATGTATCACATATACTGCTCACACTAGAGCTATCAACAGACTTACTCACACAAGCTGTCAGTCGAGATGTAGCTACATGGTGCTGCTCACACAACACATGGCGGCTTACTCAGCTACCGGTAGGATGTACAGAACCAGCACCTGGATCACATAATCATAACAATCCCCTAATGACATGTCACTGGTATCTAAATCTATTCCTAAGGTTCAACTATGATTTCCAATGTCAAATTGTCGTCGAACCATTGTCGAATGTATCCATAGTCTTGTAATCACAGTTTATGAAATATCAAAGCATT
Organism: Gossypium longicalyx; assembly: GCA_025698465.1. Lineage (NCBI taxonomy): Eukaryota > Viridiplantae > Streptophyta > Magnoliopsida > Malvales > Malvaceae > Gossypium > Gossypium longicalyx. Next base: position 34,422,317 of record CM046995.1, read on the forward strand.
TAAAATACATTTATAATAAAATTTATAACATACAAACTTACCTTGAACGTAGAAACAATGAAATATGTCGATTAGTCAATAACTTTAGTTTTCCCTCGATCTAGATCTGAATTTCGCTTTTCTTGATCTAAATATATTCAAAATTAACTTATTTAATAATATATCTATTCAATTTAATCCAAAACACGTATTTAAGCATATTTACACATTTGCCCCTATTGTTTCACCACTTTTACAATTTAGTCCCTATTTCACAAAATCATAAATTCATGAATTTCAAGACTAGCCCATGCTAGCCGAATTTCTCTAGTACTCATATCAGCCCATTTTATTTATTTATTTCACATTTTAACCTTAAAAGTTTCCACATTTCACAATTTAATCCCTATTTTGTGTTTTCACTAAAAATCACTTTATAAAACTTGTATAACTATCATCAAACATTCATAATCTATCATTAAACATCAAAGCACACATGTATTCATTAATGGAAACATTCAAAATCTTTAACATTTTTGCAAAATAGTCCCTGGGCTAGCTAGACCTAGCTGCAACGATCTAAAAAATGTAGAAATCATTAAAAATGGGACAAAATTTACCCACCAATTGAGCTTTCAAAGTAGCCGAACCCTAGCTCATTCCCATGGCTTATAATCTTTGATAATTTGATAGAAGAAACTAAGAAAGATGACAGCCTTATGCATTATGTTATTATTTTACTATGTTATTTCATAAATTACGAATTTAACCTTAAGTATATAACATTAAAATTCACCTAACACATGTCCAAAAGTGTCCACTCAAATTCTAAATGGTCTAATTGCCATTTAAGGCCACCATAATTAAAAACCAAAGCAATTTAACACATTCTTATTACTAGCATGCAAATTTTTGCACTTATTGCAATTTAGCCCTTTTTGTCAAATTAAACATTCAAACAATAAAGTTTCTTAATAAAATTTTCACACAATCATACTATCATGTTGCAGACATTAGAATAATAAAAAAAATAAATATTTTGAATTTGAATTTGTGGTCCCAAAATCACTGTTTCGATTTGACTAAAAATGGGCTGTTACACATGCCCCTTTTAATCCCAATAATCTTTTCCTTAATATGTTCCCAAACCCTTCTTAAAATATTGGAGCTCTACAAATCCAAAATATCCTCATGTTCTCTCAAGTACTTAAATTAGAAACTATAATATCAATTAATTTCTTATTATGCTCCAAGATATTCACTCTCCAATGTTCAGTCCACCAAATAGACTGTGGGCTGTGTCTTGTATCTCACATTTTGAACAAAATAGGGTCGACGTCGCCACGAGGAAGAGTTGACGTCCCGATGACGCAACATATGACGTCTCAATAAGAAGAAACTGACGTCGTGATATACGACAGATGACATCACGATGAGTCAATAAACGACGTCACGACATGATAACGTGTTCCCTACTTAACTGGATTTTTTCTCCTAGTTAAACTCTGATTTTTTCCCCAATTGAACTCTAATTTATCCAGGATGTTTTGGTCATATTTGACCTCCAAATTTAGGCTATAAAAGGGCCGTAGTAACTCTAGAAAGGTTGATGAAGAATACAACATAACACAATTAAGAAATAGCTTTAACAGAGCTTTAAGAGAATTTTGTGTTTTAGTCGGAGAGCTTTGTATTCGGGGTTTAAGGTTTGTTTTGATTATCTCCATATTGTAATTTTCAAATTTCTTTCTCATTAGTGAAGTCTCCTTTACTTGTGGTTTTTATCATCTTAATTGAGGGTTTTCCACGTAGAATTTGTGTGTTTGATCTTCTCTACCTTTTCTATTTCGTTGTTTATACAGGTCGATCCCTAACAAATTGGTAACAAAGCTTGGTTCAGATTCTATAACTGACACATTCAGAGATGGCAATAAGGAATTTCGACATTGAAAAGTTTGATGGAATTGCAAATTTTAGTTTATGATAAGTTTGGATGATAACAATTCTAGTTCAGAACGGCTTAAAAATGGTTGTCATTGGGCAAAAGCCTGAAAATCTACATTAGTCAGAATGAGAGAGCTTGATGAAAAGACCCTTCCTGCAATTCAGTTATGCCTTATGAATAATGTCTTGCAGGAGATGTTGATGGAGAAAACGACATTAACTCTGTGGAAAAAGCTTGAAACTCTTTACATGATAAAGTCTCTTGCGAATTGTTTGGTGCTGAAACAACATCTATACATGTTCCGTATGGTTGAAGGAGTGTCATTTAGCGCTTAGATAAGTGATTTTGTGACACTTTTGGATGATTTGAAGAACTTCAAAGAAAATATAAATGATGAAGATTAGGCTATCCTATTATTGTTTTCTTTACCCCTTTCATATAAAACTTTTAGGGAGACCCTGATTTATTATGAAAGAGACAAACTTTCATTTGAGGATATGAAGGGAAATTTGTTCAGGAAAGATAAAATCAACAACGAGTTAGGTTCTAATAGCAAGTCAGACAGGCAAGCCTCGATTTTGGTTGCAAGGGGTAGATAGCAATCTAAGAAATCATATCAAAACATGCCTAGGTTAAGATCAAAGTTAAGAAGCCGAGACAAACAATATGGCTATTATAAGAAGTTAGGTCACATTAAAGCAAAGTGTTATAAACTCCAAAATAAGAATATGAGGGCTGCTAAAAATGATAAGAAAGGGAAGCAGAAGGCTGATATAGTCGACCTAGTGTATCTGAGGACAAAAGAGATGACTTGTTATTGGTGTCTATGACTGAAAGGTTTAAACTTACGTCTGAGTGGATCTTGGATTCAGGGTGTTCTTACCATATGTGTCTCAACAAGGATTGGTTATCCACATATAGTCCATTTGAAGGTGGAATTGTGCTTGTGGGGAGCAATTCACCTTGTAAGATAATTGGTATCAACACGGTTCAGATCAGGATGCATGACAGAATTATGAGGAAACTGTCAGATGTTAGGCACATGCCTAATTTGAAGAAGAATCTCATCTCCTTAGGTATCTTAGACTCGAATGGTTGTAAGGTTTCCATTGAGTTAAATTGTATCAAAATATCTCGTGAAGCTCTTGTTTTGATGAGAGGATAGAGAACCAGTAGCCTATACATTCTCCAAGGTTCAAAGGTGATCGGTGTGGTAGTAATTACAGAAGTAGAAATAAAATTATCGCCACATCATGACAAGAACTCCCATCATGTTGCGACGGTGCAACGAAATCCCCTCTTTATGGATTCTAAATCAACTCAGTTGTAGAACATGTAACTCGATCATATGAGCGAAAAAGGTATAACCATTTTTAGTAAAAGAGGTCTTCTCATAGGCATCAGAGTTGGAAAGCTAGATTTCTACAAGCACTGTATTTACGAGAAGCAGGCACAAGACAACTTTGATTTGGTAGTGCATAGGACAAAAGGGGCCATTGATTACATTTATTCCGATCTATAGGGTCCAGCTACAGTCGCCTCCGAAAGGAGGTAGCTATATCTTTTAACTTTTATTGACGACAACTCCTGGAAAATTTGGTTTATTTCTTGAAGTACAAGAAAAAAGTCTTTGGGATCTTTAAGCAATGGAAGACCTTAGTAGAAATTAAATTGGAAAGCTCGTAAAGAGGTTGAGAATGGATAATGGTCTCAAGTTATGTTTAGCTGAGTTTCATGATTACTGTAAATGGGAGGGAACTGATCGACATTGCATAGTTGTTGGTACCCCTTAACAGAATGGTGTTACCGAAAGGATGAACAAAACTTTACTTGAGAAAGCTCGATGTATTCTTTCCAACGCAAGCTATTTGGTGAATCAGTCTACACATTGAACATTGGATGGAAAGGTTATTGAAGAGATATGGTTGGGTAATTTGCAAATTACTCTAACCTCATAGTAATCAGATGTTCTGCTTATAATCAAGTTAGTCAATGAAAGCTTAAACCCAAGGCTGTGAGATGTATCTCTCTTGCTTTTGCTATCGGCGTGAAAGGTTTTAAGCTATAGTGTCTGGAAACCAAGAAAATTATGGTCAGCAAAGATGTCAGCTTTGATGAGAATGCGATGCTTCACTCGAGAAATGTAACGCCCCAAACCTAACCTGATTCACCAGGTGTGGATTTGGGTGTTACCACACAAAACTCAAACAGTAACAAAAAAATTTTACAATTACCCATTTCACTAAAACAAGTACTTTGGTATTTTAATTAAATGCTTATTATAAGAAAATAAGGGATATGTTTAGAATATATTTAATTACAACAGCTCAAATCAAATATACTTTACAAAAGGGAAGTTTATCAAAAATATACTAGAAGGGCGTATTCCTAGACTATGCCATAATTCATATGTATGCATAATAGCCCACTTCGCCACGAACTTGGTGCGTACTCTTGGCTTTATCCCTCTAGGCAAAGTATCTTATCAATTCCTGAAAAGAAATAATAAAGCTTGTAAGTACAAGAGTACTTAGTGAGCTCATAAACCATACCTTGATGGATGTTTTGCAATCTTGTAGGAATTTCTATGAGTCAACTAGTCCTTTGCATCATTTACTTCGGCTAATACCATACAGTCTTATCACTCATGTATGTGCCAATTATAATACCCTTGTTATACTTAATCTTTCATATCTAATTAATTGGAGAATCCTTCCAATTGATTCATAAATCTCTTGTCTCATAATACATTCTTAACATAATATACCTTCAGAAAACACTTCCAACAATCCATACCTTAACTCATATTATTATTTCAAATAGTTGTTCACTGATTACGTAGAATATAATACTATCAATTCATACTCAGTCATATCTTGATTTAGTATCACAGATATCTATCCTGCTAAATCATTGCATAGACCACTCTGTCGAATTCCATGACATAATATATCAAAATCCCATAATTCAAGAAAACATTAACTCTGATTCAAAATAATTTTAGAAGAAGATACAATTCCCCTCACTTTTCATATTTACAAATCATCATAACGAATACCCTTTTTCACATATAGGTACACATATCTTTTTCATGGAAAACCTTAAGACTTAGTCCCTCATAACCTATAACATATCAATACTTCACCTTAGCTTTACTTATTACAGAACTAAAAGAATTTACTCATACCTTACAATAGAGATAGACATTTAGATTAAGATCTTACCAGACCTCCTTGTCAATTTACGCCACACAGGTAATCATATAGAGTATGCCAACAAGGCATTCCATTCAGAATTTGCCACAAAGGCATTCCTTTCAGTGTTCACCACAAAGGTTATTCTTACTTGTCATGTTTACGGTATGAATTTGCCTAAAATCACATTACGTGAGCTTTTCCCATTATTGTCTTGGGACACACAGAGAACCCCATTGGAAAATCACCATGCATTAATTCCTTTTCAGAGGGTGTCATGACTATGGACTTTTTCTTCAAAGTTTCATATTAGAGTTCATGTTTTCTGTCCCGACAGACTTCATCAGACACCACTGGGATAACTAGACACAGACTCTCTTGACAGACTCTTCATGCATTGACACAATCTAAATTCAATATTTTACTTCACTAACATACACCCAATTAGAACACACATTTCATAGCATACATTTTAGACATATACATACTTAGCCATAGCTTAATGTTTCGATACTTGTACTCTAATCATCACATACTATACTTTTCATGACTTCGGATCCATAGTTCGATCAGTTTCCTGTAAATGACTCACGATATGAACAATATATATGTATGAGTCAGCATAGAACTCATTTGACATGCACAAGTAGTAGCTTGAACTACCAACTCAGTCATCCATTATGAAATTGTAGCAACCACCAGACATGTAGTGAATATTGATGAGATTCCGAATTATGGCTTCTAGCTTTACGGATAAGAAAGTTATTTTGGTTCCAAAAGAATCAGATAGCAGTATTTTAGAAAAAGAAGAAGAAGAAAAATCACCCCTCTTTTCTCAGACCTTATACAAATATAAATATATGACCAATGTTCTCAAAGTAGCACTTGACAAGTGTCACATTCATTCAGAATTGTCTTTAATAATGGCCTATAGTGTATGAGAAAAATAAATAAAAATTTAATATTTTATATACTCAGTTATACAATCCTATTGACTTCTAACTAGGTTACCTTATATCTTAACTTGAATAGTGCTTCAGACATACAAATGCATTATACCTTTTACAGTCAAGTGGAGGGAGTTAACTTTCATGATGTTTTCTCTCCTGGTGTGAAGTAGACATCCATTCGAGCTATAACACCCTATACTCGACCTGATCATCGAGTTCGAGTACCGAATGTCAAAATTACCCATTATTTCTTAATAAGTACCTAACCTATTAATTTCATTCCTAACAAATATTTATCCTTATTTGTTATACCACACCCTTATTCAATTACATGAGTAATATTAATAACTTCTCATTCTAAAAAGTGAATTAATTAGTATTTCATACATGTACTAGGCTTGTGTCAATTACTACAACTTAATGAGACTTATGACTTTGCTTCAATTACATTCAACTAATCCCTGAGGTGTGACCTTGAGGGCTGCCATTTTATGTACATGAAACAACTACCGTCATTCACCTGGGCCTGGCCATGTCTGGCTTCATCCCCCATCATGATCATTGAGTCAACCATTGACCCTACAACCATACATTTTAAACGTAAGTTCAAATGAACTTAATGAGATTTTATACAGTAAGGCTATAGAGTTTCTTCAAACCCAAGAGATAAGAAATGAAATGCAAGATTTAACACTCATTGTATATCTTCGGAAACCACTTAGGTTCACTGGTGTAGCTAGCTCTTAGCGTTCCTTGTTCTATAATGGCGGCCAATCAGATGATCCGTCCAAATTGGCGCATTCTTATCGCGACAAATACTTAAGCCTTCCTACAGGTTAAGACCTTCTTTTTAATCATTTTCATTGGCCATCTAATTTGAGAGATTTAGTGAATAAACAAACTTCTCATTCTATGAAATTTTGTACTCGCAATAATGAATCTATAAGGCTTTCCCTCATTTCTTTTATTTTACTTCCATGATGTCCTTAAGGAGTCGGACAGTACCCGACTGCTAACTTTTCCTCAGGTTTTCTTTGGCGAATTTATTTGACGTGCCCATGGTCCCAGTTTATATCACCTTTGACGAATTCCTTTATTGTCTCAGGGTCTATGCCTTTCGGGCATACCACACTTATGCCTACCCGTAGATTAGCGTGTCATTCATGTGCTCTTCTTATCTTGGCCCATGGCATACCTCCTGTGGTGTGAGCTCCCCCGTTGGGGTACCATATTTTACATATTGGAAAACCTTTCTGTCTTTACTATCCCGATGTACTTTTTGTGGTGTCGTAATACTATGCTACCACAGTTTGTCTCAGTATAATTCTCATGTTTAACATCTTGACGGACTATCTGCACTCGTGTACTAGTGGAATCCTTTGGCTTCCTTAGCCAAGCTAAGGTCTTACACCCTTCTCATCATGTATTCCTTTGGTCCTGATAGTCTACCTCGTGTTTACTGTCCCAACGAACTATCTGTTCTATGTTTACTATCCCAAAAAATCACCTTTGTGGATGCTATAGAGCCTTTCCCCCATGGTCTTACACTACTTTGCCATCCAAGCGTATTGTTTTATGATGCCAGAGAGTCTTTCATCCATGGCCTTACCTATTATTCCTAGCTATCATATCATCTTTCATCTATGGTTTTACACCGTATATCTCATAACTTGTACCACGCTGCCATGCCATCTTTTATGCATGACCTTACACTACATATTTTATACTAAACTGTCATAGCCTCTTTCATCTATGGTCTTACTCTATATATCGTTGTCATGGTGTCACCCTGAAGGACCAGTTGATACTACTGTCACAGTAAATACTTTTCCATGATCTTAATTCCCGAATCCTTTTCCCATTACCTTCTTTACACCACCTAACATTGATGCTCCAACACCGCAGTGTTTCCTCCGCAAGTTCTAGAGCTTCACCTGAGGCAATAACTAATGGTTCACTCCCTACTTCCCATCCTAACTTCATTTAACCCCATAGAGGTTTTTCCTACAGTCATGCAAGCATGTACATATTTTCATCCAACATGATGGCATGAAGTATAACATACCCTTAATTCATACCATGATAATTTCATTCATTTTGTCATGTCGTGGCAGAAACTTATTTTATCATGCATACAAGTCATACTAACCTAGTAGGGAGCATACCATCCATATTGGAGTATAGAATCTCACATGGCTTCCTTATTCTTAGTAACCCAGTTTGTCAAATTCGCCAGAGTTACCCTAATCGAGGCTGTAGTTTCTTATTCCTCTACTACCAAACTTGGCCTCTCATGATGGGAACAACATACCTTCCATAGCTAAAACCTCTTCTTGTTCATGTCGTTTTAAAAAGATGACACTTAATTTAGAAACGAAGAAGATAGATAAACAGAATTATGATGAATTTTGTTCCCAACCCATCCTATTTATACTCCCTTGGCACAATCTCCACAAGCCGTTGCTACCATTCAGTCCTAATTATTATGTCTTCTACTATGGTTCCAGCCAGTTCTAATCTAACAAAACTAGTTTAAATATTAAACTTTTCCCCAACCAGCTACTTAAGTTTCTAAGTGTCCGTAAATTTTCCACCCATATTCGATTGGACTATAATAAAAAAATAAGTGTGATATCTCATATCAACTTATTAGATTATGGCCATGTATTTTTAATCTCACTCTATCAAGTGGCCTAAGGTATTGCTCCCATTATATATAAGGGACATTGTAATAGCCCATTTTTAGTGAAATCAAAACAGTGGTTTAGGGACCATAAGTTTGAGGTCAAATAATTCATTTTAATATTGATTTGTAATCTACATCATGATAGTATTATCGTATAAAAATTTTGTTAAGAAATTTTACCGTTTACATGTTCAATTGGATAAAAGGACTAAATCGCATAAAGTGCGAAAGTTATGTTCTATTAGCTAAAGGTATTAAATAGCTATAAAACTTAAATGTGGAGTTCCTTAAATGATAATTAGACCTTTAAAGGTGATAGTGGATGAGCATGGATTTGTAATCATGAAAAATAGTAAAGTTGGTAAGGGTAAATTTGGAATAAAGTGAATAAAACAAAATCAAACTATCATCTTTTTCTATTTTCTCTTCTTCAACCGCGGTAAACAAAGAAAAAGGGTGGGTTTTAAGCTTTAACATTCAGCCAATCTTATTCTCCAAATTAGGTATGCATTTTTGTCTCGTTTTTGATGATTTTTATGTTTTTAGAATCGTTATAGCTTAATCTAGCTAAAGAGGGGACTAGTAAGCAGTGTTTTTGAAAGTCTAGGGTTTTTCCATTATAGCATATTGGCTGTTTTTGAAGTTTAATGGAAGAAAATAAATCCTTGTTGTTAATTAAACAACTTTTGTTAAGTGATTTTAATGAAATTGTCAAATAGAGATTTAATTGAGATATATGAAAATTATGTGTTTAATATGTAAAATTGTGAAATTTATAGGCTACTGTAGGCTTATAAGATATTTGGCTAGGCTTGGGTGTAAGGAAATTTGCATGAATTTTATTTTTCGAGCCTATGGACTAAATTGTAAAGAAATCAAAAGTATAGGGGCAAAATAGTAAATTTGTCAAAACATGATTTTTAGACTAAATTGTTTAGAATGAGGTTTAAATTAGTAAAATTTGACTATTTAGATAAATAAAAGCCACGCTTGGAATTAGATTGAGGCAAAGATAAAGTAGTGGATTGATCGATCATTTTTTCGTCGTACGAGTTTGAAGTAAGTTTGTGTAATTAAATTGCGTATTTGTATGCTTTAATTGAAATACATGAATGAGAATGATTTAATTACTATGCATAATTATCGAACACCTAATCGACATTGTACAGAAAATACCGAGCCCCATTTGAACCTTAAAAATTCGTAGGATACAAATGACAATGTCATTAGGATTACCAATTTGGTTGAGGTCCTGCATATGTTGTGGACTCACCACAGCTTGCATGAGCTTTCTGTTATCCAGCTCAGAGGAGCTTACCGGTATTCAACTCACATGTGCTTACCGTTATTTAGCTTGGAGGAACTTACCGATTATCGCTCGTATGAGCATATATGAATAAGACCATAATTGGGTTATGGCACTAAGAACATAAGACCATGGTTGGACCATGACAGTGTTTATATGTAAGACCATAGCTGGGCTATGGCATTCTGATGATAAGACCACAACTAGGTTGTGGCACAACAAATGTCAAAGATGAATTGACGGATTACAGTTTTGTACATTTAGTGTGTACTACTCGAGTATCTTATGATATTCTAAGTGGTTCAAAGGGCAATGTTTTGATATGATATGGCATGAGTTCAATACGAACTATTACAGGTATAGATATGGATTATATGGAAAATGGTATATATATGATATGCGGATATACGATATATATGTTACATGTACAAGAAACTTGTAACACCCCAAACCCGGCCTGGTCGTTATGGCTGAATCTGACAGTATCGCATGTTAATATGTTTGAAAACTGTAACTTGGGTTGAAAATCATAACTTCACTTCAAACACTTTTCGTTTAGAATCTTTTCATTATTCCTCGTTAATTCTATTGTTGTGTTAATTAATCATTCGAAAGCTTTCAAAACAATTATTCTATGCGGAAGCTTTTAAAACAATTTGCGTATTCATGAGTAATTTGTTAATACATTTGGTTCTTTTGAAAACTTGAGTTTTCCTAAAACTAGTAGTTATAATCCATAACTAATAAAAATCCCAAATTTAAGAAAAATCCATAGAGGCCATATTTACAATAAAATTGCCAACCAAAATTTAAAATCATAATTAAGAACGAAATAGAGTCAAATAAGGTTGTGTGGCCACTGCTGAGTCTTCCGCTGCACTGATCCGTCCACGCCTAGTGTAACATCCAAAAATAGTGCCTAGTCAGAATAGTAGTTTCGGGACCACTGATCTAACATCAAAATATTTATTTTATGATTATTATGAGGTCTAGAATATGAGAATATGCACGCGTTAAGAATTCATGAAGAAATTCTTTGAGTAAGGCGTCCAATTGGAAATTAGGGATTAAATTGAATAAATCGTAAAACTTGGATTCTAGAAGCAATTTGTATGAAATTGCTTTATATTATAAATTAGAAGGTATTAGAAAGTAATTTTCCCAATTTCTAAGTTTTTGGACAAAAATGGGCTTGCATGAATGAAATTTTAAAGAAGCCCTTAAGGGAATTTTGGTCATTTGGCATTTTAATGAAATAAAATGGGAAAAATGAACCAAAAATCAGCTCATTTTCTTCTCCATGCTGCCGAAACTTAAAGGGTCTCCTTAGCTAGGGTTTTCAACATTTTCAAGCTCAATAGTAAGTGCACCAAATCCCTGTTTTTAATGTTCTTTGTATTTTTAAAATCCTGGTAGCTTACTCTCTCCATTTCTACCCATATTTCATGCTAGGGTTCATGTTTAAAAATTTATCCATGCACGAGTTACTTGTATTTTTATGATTTATGGAGGGGTATGAAAGTTGGAGGTGCGTTAAACATCTTTTCCTAGGTGATTTTCGTGAAAAACCCCTAAAGGGACCTTTTTGTAAAAGTTATTAAATATGTGGTAGAAATGTGAAAATAATGAAAAATGTGGGCTGCCATAAGAGGGAAAAGTGTTCGGCTAGGCTTGGGTAAGATAGAAATTGCATGTGTTTCATTATACAAGCTTAGGGACTAAATTCAAGAGATTTGGGCACTTCGCCAACTGTAATCACGACAATGGTTGCTCAGAAATATATGAGAAAATGGTATGAAGCCTACCTTGCTTTTGTGTTGAACACAAGGGAAACAGAGTTGAAGATTTAGACTGTGCCTATAGTATGTGAATATCCAGACGTATTCCCGGAAGAATTACCCAGATTACCTCCCGAGAGAGAGATAGAGTTCGGTATTGAATTGGTGCCAGGGACAGCTCCCATCTCTATTGCCTCGTACAGAATGGCGCCAACCGAGCTAAAATAATTAAAAGTATAGTTGCAAGAGCTGACGAATAAAGGTTTTGCTAGGCCGAGCTTTTCACCTTGGGGTGCCCCCGTATTGTTTGTAAAGAAGAAAGATGGTTCAATGAGATTATGTATAGATTACCGACAACTGGACAAGGTAACTATCAAGAATAAGTATCCTTTGCCAAGGATCGATGATCTATTCAACCTGTTGAGAGGAGCCACGATATTCTCTAAGATAGACTTGAGGTCTGGTTACTATCAGTTACGTGTTAAGGAATGGGACGTGCCAAAGACAAATTTTAGAACAAGATACGACCACTATGAATTTCTTGTTATGCCATTTGGATTGACGAATGCACCGGCCGTATTCATGGACCTAATGAATCGGATCTTTCAGCCATACTTGGATAATTTTGTCGTTATGTTTATTGAAGACATCTTGATTTATTCTAAAGATAAGGCAAAGCATGCAAAGCACCTGAGAACTGTGTTGCAGACCTTACGAGAAAAACAACTGTATGCTAAGTTTAGCAAGAGTGAATTTTGGCTCCAAGAAGTTGGATTTTTGGGTCATGTTGTTTCAGGTAAAGGCATCCGAGTTGATCCGAGTAAAATCTCTGCTATTATTTAATGGAAACCGCCTAAAAATGTAACCGAGGTTAGAAGATTTTTGGGCTTAGCCGATTACTACCGAAGATTTGTGAAAGGATTCTCCATGATAACAACTCCAATGACAAGATTGCTTCAGAAAGAAGTTAAGTTTGAATGGACAGAAAAGTGTCAGTAGAGTTTTGAGAAGTTAAAGACATTGTTGACAGAAGCTCCTTTTTTAGTATTACCTGAGCCGGGAAAAGAGTTTGTGGTCTACAGTGATGCATCCTTGAACGGACTGGGTTGTGTACTCATGGAAGATGGCAAGGTGATAGCTTATGCTTCACGATAGTTGAAGCCTCACGAGAAAAACTATCCGACACATGACTTAGAGCTCACCGCCATTGTCTTTACCTTGAAAATCTGGAGACATTATTTATATGGTGAGACTTGTCGTATATTCACAGATCACAAGAGTTTGAAGTATTTGATAACTCAAAAAGAATTGAATCTGAGACAACAGAGATGGTTAGAACTAATAAAAGACTATGATCTGATCATTGACTATCACCCGAGAAAGGCGGATGTGGTCGCTGATGCCTTAAGCAGAAAATCTCTGTTTGTATTGAGAGCCATGGATGCTCACATTGCTTGATGATGGTTCGGTCTTGGCAGAGCTGGAGGCTAGGCCGACACTTCTTCAGGAAATCTATATTGCCCAAACTAATGATAGAGACTTGCAAGCTAAAAGAACTCGATGTGAGTCGGGCATTGAAGCAGGATTGGTCTTGATGGATGTTTGATGTTCAAAGATAGAGTCTGTGTACCTAAAGATGATAAGATTATTCAGAAAATCTTGCAAGAAGTGCATAACAACTGTTTGTCTATTCATCTGGGAAGTACCAAGATGTACAACGATTTGAAAAAAATATACTGGTGGAACGACATGAAAAGAGACATTTTTGGATTTGTATCGAAGTGCCTGATATGTCAGCAAGTTAAAGCTGAGCATCAAGTGCCTTCAGGTTTGTTACAACCTGTAATGGTCCTCGAATGGAAGTGGGACAAAGTTACCATGGACTTTGTGACAGGATTACCATTGACTCCGAAAAGGAAAGACGCTATATGGGTTGTGGTGGATAAGTTGACAAATTCGACTTATTTAATTCCAATAAGAACAGACTACTCTCTTGATAGATTGGCCGACTTGTACATATCTGAGATTGTGAGATTGCACGGGGTACCGTTGTCGATTATTTCTGATAGAGACTCGAGGTTCACTTCGAGATTCTGGAAGAAGTTACAAGAAGCCCTAGGTACAAAATTGAGTTTCAGTATTGCTTTTCACCCATATACTGATGGTCAGTCTGAGCGAATGATTCAGATTCTTGAGGATATGTTGTGATGTTGCATCCTTGAATTTTAGGGTAGCTGGGAAAAGTACTTGCCATTGGTAGAATTTGCCTACAACAACTGTTTTCAAACGAGTTTGAAGATGGCGCCTTATGAGGCCTTGTATGGTAGAAAGTGCCAAACTCCATTGTATTGGACAAAACTTAAGGGTCAAATTCATGAGGTTGACCTAATTAAGGAAATTGAAGAAAAAGTTAAAGTGATACAAGACTGTTTAAAAGCGGCATCGGATAGGAAAAAGTCATATGCTGACCTGAAAAGAAAAGAGATTGAATTCCAAGTTAGAGATAGAGTATTCTTGAAAGTGTCTCCACGGAAAAAAAGTGTTGAGATTTGGTCGAAAAGGCAAATTGAGTCCACGATTTATCAGACTGTGCGAGATCACTGAAAGAGTTGGACCATTAGCCTATCGTTTAGATTGCCACCCGAATTGGAAAAGATTCACGATGTGTTCCATGTATCCATGTTAAGGCGATATCGATTAGACTCCTCTTAGGTGATTTCACCAGCAGAGATTGAGATTAGACCAGACATGACCTATGGGGAGGAACCAGTCAAGATTTTGGCTCGTGAGGTTAAATAGTTGAGAAATAAAAATGTGGCTTTAGTAAAAGTTTTATGGCATCGACATGGTGTGGAAGAGGCTACATGGGAGCCAGAAGCAACCATGAGAAACCAATATCCGAACCTGTTTACTGGTAAGACGTTCGAGGATGGAAGCCCCTAAATGGGGGAGAAATGTAACATCTGAAAATAGGGCCTAGTCAGAATAGTGGTTTCGGGACCACAGATCCGACATCAAAATATTTATTTTATGATTATTATGAGGTCTATAATATGAGAATATGCATGCGTTAAGAATTCATGAAGAAATTCTTTGAGTAAGACGTCCAATTGGAAATTAGGGACTAAATTGAATAAATTGTAAAACTTGGATTTTAGAAGCAATTTGTATGAAATTGTTTTAGATTATAAATTAGAAGGTCTTAGAAAATAATTTTCCCAATTTCTAAGTTTTTGGACAAAAATGGGCTTGCATGGATGAAATTTTAAAGAAATGGCTTAAGGGAATTTTGGTCATTTGGCATTTTAATGAAATAAAATGGGAAAAATGAACCAAAAATCAGCTCATTTTCTTCTCCATGCTACCGAAACTTAAAGGGACTCCTTAGCTAGGGTTTTCAACATTTTCAAGCTCACTAGTAAGTGCACCCAATCCTTGTTTTTAATGTTCATTGTATTTTTGAAATCCTGGTAGCTTACTCTCTCCATTTCTACCCATATTTCATGCTATGGTTCATGTTTAAAAATTTACCCATGCACGAGTTACTTGTATTTTTATGATTTACGGAGGGGTATGAAAGTTGGAGGTGCGTTAAACATCTTTTCCTAGGTGATTTTCGTGAAAAACCCCTAAAGGGACCTTTTTGCAAAAGTTGTTAAATATGTGGTAGAAATGTGAAAATAATGAAAAATGTCGGCTGCCATAAGAGGGAAAAGTGTTCGGCTAGGCTTGGGTAAGATATAAATTGCATGTGTTTCATTATACGAGCTTAGGGACTAAATCGTAAAAATGTGAAAGGTTAGAGGCAAAATGGTCATTTGGACCAGGGGTGGAATTTAGACCTGAAAATTACAATGTGATATGTTAATGATTTAATTTTATTATCATAGACCTCAGGAAACAAATTCCGGAAGTCGACCGAGGAAAGCGTTCGGAATAACCGAAACACAACACCAAAACGAGTACCAGGTAAGTTTCGGATAACTTACAGTAAACTCATAATATGCATAATTGTATGATTTATGAATGCATGATGATTGTATTTATTAATGGCATGAAATCTTATGAAATACATCCTTGACAATGATTTGTTGGAAAATGTCTCGGCTGAAGTTAAAAAGGGAATTCGATGGATAAACCATGAAATATATGTGACTTGAGATCCTACATGTGTTACAGAAAGGATTTAGCCTAGACGGGTAATTCGATGATCTCAAGTATGAAAAGGTTCTAGCCCAGATGGGTGTTCCTTGAGTGATCGAGCCTCCCAAAGAATATGTGTGCATTATGGATTTAGCCTGGACGGGTAATCTAATTAGGGTCTGAATTTAGCTTGGACTGGTAATTCAGATCCGAGCTCACTAAGGGTGTTTGTCATTATAAGTGATTTAGCCTGGACTAGTAATCCCGACATCACCTTATAAGTTTACGATATGGGGGATTTAGCCTGGACTGGTAATCCCGTCGTAAGATGTGAGGTTTGCAGGAGTGCGTACATGAAATAATCATTCGTATGAACTGACGGTGATTAGATGATGAGCTCATCTAATATATGTATTACATGATGTTTTGTTATATGACTAACTCATTGATTGAGTGCATGTGATAGGGAAACCACTTTCATATTTGTTGGTTTCATTATCTAATAAGGATGTATGCTAAATAGTCGGTAAATTTACTTTCCAGTTATTCGAGCTTACTAAGATGTAAATGCTTACCCCTCTCTTTTCCCTGTCTTACAGAGCTCGAGGACTCGTAAAGATTGGAAGACGGTTGGAAAGTCTACACACTATCAACTATTTCAGCTTTGGTATATAAACACTTATGTTTGTTCAATGGCATGTATAGAGCTTTTGAATATTTTGTTATATATGTCATTTGGTTTGCCAAAAATGAAGGCATGTAAAGTTATATGCATGTTTATGTTCATATGTGATGGTTTGGTCTTCAATTGGCAATGAGTTATAAAAACGAGCCAATCCTAAATATGTCTAGTATACATGGAAATCTTTAAATGCAAGATGAGAATTAACTTAGCATGTACGGAACCAATGACATGAGGTTTACATGCAATGAGGTTAATCAAAGTTTTATATTTATAAATGTACCATTTTGGCCTTAACATGCACTAAAGTAATCAATAAGTGTAATTGGTTGGCAGAGGGTGACCTAAGACTTGGAAAATAGCTTAATAAGGTCCACATGGGTAGACACACAGGTGTGAGTCTAGGCCGTGTGTGACACACGGCTCACCCCATGGGTGTGTGGTATGGCCGTGTGTCCCCTGCACTGAAAATTTTAAGTCAGTATAGGACATGGGCTAAGCACACGGGCGTGTGTCTTGGCTGTGTGCTTTTAACTGAATGATAAGGTTGAAGTCAGTGTTGCACACGGGCTGAGGGCACGGGCATGTCCCAAGCCACACGGGCTTGTATGACCATACGGCCCCACCACATGGGCGTGTCACATTTCAAAGTAAAAGAAAATTTTTCTAAGGTGCCCAAAATTTATCGAATGTTTTCGGTTCTGTCCCTAACCGCCCCTAGCTATGACTTTGGCCTCGAGGGCCTTGTAAAGGACGAGGTGTACCTTTTTGAAAGGTTTTAAATTTTGGGCAAAGGTCTATGACTTGATTTTTTAAGTTTATAAAGGTTTTTGTAACGCCCCCTTACCCGAGACCGTCGCCGGAGTCGAGTATGAGGAGTTACTAGACTTAATTTAACATTTTAAGAACTTTGTATCATTTGTTTCTACATTAACAACTTTCTAGCTACTTGCGTCATAGTTACAAGAAAAATCATATCTCGAGTTACGAAACTCGAAATCAAGATCCATAAATTTTTCCTGAATCTAGACTCATATAACTATTTACTAATTTTTTTATAGAATTTTTGGTTGGGCCAATTAGTACAGTTTATTAGTTAAATTTACCCCTGTTTCAGGACTTGACTGGACTAACCTCTGTTTACGACGAACCACATTTATCTCTGTAAAAAATTTATATGACTATGAGGTTTGTTTCTACTGAAACTAGACTCAATAAGGATTTCGAGAATATAAAATACAACACCTAATTATATCTGTAAAATTTATGGTGAATTTCTAAATTTGGAACAGGGGATCCAGAAATTGCTCTGGCCCTGTTTCACTAAAATTCAAATATCTTCTAACATATAATTCCTTTACCTGCTTAGTTTGTTTTATGTGAAACTAGACATAATAAGATTCAATTTAATATTTAATCCATCACTTAATTCGATTTCTATGATTTTTAGTAAATTTTCAAACTCAAGTCAGTGTTGCTGCAATGTTCTGTTTATGGCAAATTTCATCCCTTTTATGAGTTTTCATGAACTAGGTATCCTATTAACCTTCCATGACATCAAACATAATCTAAACTAACCATTTCCATAACTTATCATTATCAAGCATTTTCTCAACCATTCCATCACCATATCATAAGATCATTTACACAAAATAGGTATATTGCTATACATGCCATACTTAAATTTTACAAGCCATTTACCAAAAAGTCCTCTAGATAGTGTGATCGAGCCTTTGACCTACCCCCGATTCTGAGTGGCTTGTCCAAAACTACAATGAATAAGAAGGAGGAGTAAGCATAAATGCTTAGTAAGTTCATATGCAAATAATAAGTAACATAACAAAGCAATCATACCAAACAACATTAGCATGATATCACCAAAACATATATCACATTTCTAATCATTTTTCATCATCTTATTACCTTATCGTTGTTGTATCAATACTCAACCCGAGGGTTAAGTACATACCTGTCCAAAGTATCCATTTCACAACACTTACCAATATGTCTCTTTTCATCTCGAGTATTCCTCCATTTGAGTAGAACTTTACCCGTTGAACACATCAGAATATAATTCGGATACATGTATAATTTGCACATAAGTGCCACATATGCAATCAAGCAATCATGTAACCCGCCCCTAAGTGAACTCGGACTCAACTCAACGAGCTCGGGCGTTCGCATCCATAAGTGAACTCGGACTCAACTCAACGAGTTTGGATGCCTAGTTACATCTCACGAACTCGGACCCAACTCAACGAGTTCGGACATTCGCATCTATAAGTGAACTCGGACTCAACTCAACGAGTTTGGATGCTCAACCATCCTAGTGACATGTCACTTGTATCCTAATCTATTCCTAAGGTTCAAACGGGATTTTCCTCGAACATATATCCTTGCCGTTTTTCGTAGAATACCGAAATAAATACTCGGTAACAATTTATATTTAACAAGTAGCTCACATAATTTACATTTTATTCGAAAATAACCACAAAGCATATATTTCATGATAAAAATCAGCATATCATATAATTAACATCAATAACTTAAAAATAACAATTATGCTACATTTATTTACACATGAACTTACCTTGGTACCAAAATATAAAGATTTTGCAATTTAGTCCACAATCTTTTCTTTTCCTCGATTGGGGTCGATTCCACGTCTTTCTTGATCTAAAATAGCACATTTAGCTTATTTAATACTCACATTATCAAATTAATCCTTAATTCAAATTTTAGCAAAATTACAATTTTACCCCTAAACTTTTGCATATTTACACTTTTGCCCCTAGGCTCGGGATTAAACTTTATTCCTTATTCTTATGTTTTATAACATGCTGATCACTTTTTCCTTCTATGGCAACATCAAATTCTCACTCTAACATGTACTTGTGACTGTTAGGTATTTTTGCCGATTAAGTCCTTTTACTCGTTTTCACTCAAAACCGAGTAGCACAAGTTGTCTAACATAATTTAAAACCTCATATTCTATCATAAAACATCAAAATACACAAATTTCACCTATGGGTATTTTTCTAAATATGAACCCTAGGTTAAATTATTGCTAGCATAAGCTAAATCGAGCTACCGGGATCTCAAAAACGTAAAAATCATTAAAAACGGGGCTTGGAATCACTTACTATGAAGCTTGAAAGTTGAAGAAACCCTAGCTATGGAGAGAGTAAAATTCGGAAGCAACCATATGAAGAAGATGACCATTTTGTGTTATGTTTCCCATTTTATTTCATTTAATATCCAAATGACCAAAATGCCCCTCCTTACTAAACTTTCAAAAATTCCTTCCATGTCCTAATTTTGTCCATGAACTTAAAATTGGTCAAATTTCTATTTAAGACCTAATTAATATTTCAAAGCAATTTCATACTAAAAACTTCTAGAATGCAAGTTTTGCAACATATTCGATTTAGTCCCTAACTTTAAATTAAACTCGTTATGCCAAAAATTTCTTCACGAAATCTTCACACAATTATGCAATCATATCATAAACCTCAAAATAATTATAAAATAATTATTTCTATCTCGAATTTGTGGTCACGAAACCACTATTTCGATTAGGCCCTAATTCGGGATATTACAGTTTAAACCCGGTAGCGCCTCGAGTCCCGTCCCGGTGCCGGATACAGGCGAGGGGTGTTACACCTAGGGAGTACCTGTATAGATAAATTAGAGGGGTGAGTTTACGAAAACTCAGTGTGTAATCCCCATATAAAACAAGTGGACAAAATGCGATGAGTGCAGGCTTAAGCCCTTTCAAAGATTAGATTCGATTCTGATTAGGGCCTTAGCCCATTTGATTATCAACAATCGATCAAAGAATGAGATATACAATCACAAAATTCCTACCCCCCAACTTCGCAACACCATTTCTGTCTAACCCTACACTCCATGTGGGGATATAATCAACCCACCCATCCTTGCACTCCAAAAAGTACCAAATGCGGCACAAACAGTGGTTTGCAACTGAGCTGCCAGTAAATTAGGCCCGAGGCCTTTCAGTAAACTTGCTCCGAACAATACCAACCCCCAACCCAATGCAATGTAAAATACAGTAATGACATACTATATCATGACAACAGTGCATACAATACTAGTTCATTAAATATCATCATGCTAGCTAACATGTAAATATATATATATATATATATATATATATCAGTCATACAGTCATTTCAATCAATTAGGGGTCTAGGTAAGCTTATCGACCCTACAGTAGGTTTACAGTTGTCTCAAATGACCCGTGCAACCTTGGCAACAAAATAGTAGAGATGGGCTCACACGGCCATGTTGTTGTCCCGTGTGGACCCACATGGCCCAAATTGGCCTTGGCCGTGTGGATAACACGGCTTGACCCAAAAATCCCACACGACCTAATTCGATCCGGCCCATGTATCACACATGGCTTGTCTCATCAATCACACGCCCGTGTTCCATTACACGTCCTACCACACGGGGGGCCACACGCCTGTGTGGCGTCGACAACCCTCTTTTTTAACTTTTTGTCGATTATCGTTTTCAGTGTTGTGGTTCCACACCTGATACGATTTTGGTACGCAATCACTCCTGAGATAACCAACACCTAAAATGGAAATCCAAAGTCCAAAATCAGTCACGATTCAAAATTAAACCAATACCATTAAACCGTCAACAATCAATCTCCAAATTCGCTACTTACCCCTAACGCTCCGAAAGTTCTTAACTACGGTCCCGCGGGAAACCACGTTCCTTGCAATTTGCTGTTTCCAAATCAAGAATTCGAAACTAATGAAGAGTTAGGAACTAATAAAAGAAAAACTTCTCCGACACAAACGAGGCATAGTCCTCTTACTTATCAACTTACAAACTGAACGTAGCCAATGTTGAACAGAAAAAAAACAAATTAGAGAGAAAATAAAAATCATTGAAACAGAGAGAATGTGGGAGAGTCAAGACTTCGGCAACAAGGAAATGGGGAAACCACTTGCCACTAGAGAAGAGAACAAATTTTGGCAGCAAGGGGGATTTAGGAAGAGTAAAAACGGCAGCAAAACTTGAGAACCAGAGTGAAAAGTTGAATTTGCAAAAAGAAAAGTAAGAGGAAGGAAAAAAAATCAGTAGAGGTTTTGACAGAGTGGGAAACCGTCAGAAAATTTGAAAGAGTGAGGGAGGAGAGCTGAACTTGCAACCACCCAATTTTGGATATTTTCAAACTCCGCTGAACTTGCAACCACCCAATTTTGGATATTTTCAAACTCCTTACTCCTAATTTTTGTCCCCATATCCCTGGTTCCACTCCCCAAAACCATCCACCACTTCCTCTCAACCGAATTCAAATTTCACTCAAACACTTCAGTATTTCGGCTAAACCAAAACACCCACATGGCACAGGCAGTAAAATAAATCCCTTGTTTGCGCAGGGACTCGAACTCCAGACTTCCAGCTTATTTACAATCCACCGAACCACTAGACTAGCAGACCCATTCTGACATATTTTACCAGTATTTAATTATAAGCCTACTGACTAGAGATAGAGTTTTGTTAAGAAAAATACAAAAATTTTCCCAAGACAAGGCCTTAACTTAAGACATTTCACACACACCCAGAGCACTTAGCCACTAAAGTAGATACACAATTGTGTCCTAAATACATGGACATAAATATACAAACTTTGGGGCGTTACAACTCTACCCCCTAAAAGAAAATTTCGGCCTCGAAATTTTACCTGATCAGAACAGATGAAGATACCGCTGACACATCGTATCCTTAGGCTCATACGTAGCTTCCTCCGTGCTATGATTATGCCATAGGACTTTAACCAGTGGAATAGGCTTCCTCCTCAGAACTTTTACATCACGATCCAATATCTGAACTGACTCCTCCTCGAAGGTCAGATCTGACCTAACCTCGATCTCCTCAACAGGAACAATATGCATAGGATCAGAGCGGTAGTGCCTCAAAATTGATAAGTGGAAAACATCATGAATCCGATCCAACTCTGAAGGTAGCTCTAACTGGTAGGCAACCGGTCTCACTCGTTTCAGTATGCGATAGGGTCCAATAAACCTAAGGCTCAACTTTCCTTTACGATCAAATCTTAGTACCTTCTTCCATGGCGAGACCTTAAGAAAAATGAAGTCTCCCACCGAAAACTCGATCTCACGACGCTTTAGGTCTGCATAAGAAATCTGTCTATCAGATGCCGCTTTCAATAGGTTTCGAATCAATATAACTTTATCCTCGGTATCAGAAGCTAGTTCAGGGCCCAGAACACGTCACTCACCCAACTCGATCCAACACGAATAATGCCTCGTAAGGTGCCATCTGAATGCTAGACTGATAGCTGTTGTTATAAGCAAATTTTGCTAGTAGCAGGTATTCCTCCTAACTGCCTCGGAAGTCAATGACACAGCTCCTCAACATATCCTCTAGTATCTAAATCACCCTCTCAGATTGACCATCTGTTTGAGAATGGAACGTAATACTGAAGTTCAACCTTGTACCCAGAGCTTCATGTAGCTTCTTCCAGAACTGAGACGTGGAACGAGGATCCCTTTCAGATATATCGATACCAGTACCCTATGTAGTCTCACTATCTCAGACACATACAGTTTAGCCAGCTTCTGCAGTGAGTAGTCAGTACGAACCAGTATGAAATGGGCGGACTTGGTCAATCGATCAATGATGACCCATAGAGAATCCTTTTTAGTGGGTGTGAGTGGTAACACACTAACAAAGTCCATAGTCACCCGCTCCCACTTCTAAAGTCGAACCTTAATTGGTTGAAACAAACCCGAAGGCAACTGATGCTCACCCTTAACCTATTGGCAAGTTAGACATTTACCCACAAAATCGATAACCTCTAATTTAAGTCTTGGCCACCAGTATAACTCACGAAGGTCTCGGTACATCTTATTTCTACCAGGATGCATAGCATAGGGGCTACTATGCGCCTCTCTCAGTATCGACTGCCTCAATTTAGAGTTTTTCGGTACACATATTCTCCCACAGAAACAGAGTACCCCTTCGCTATTTGGTCCAAATATGCCTACTCTCAACCTGTTGGAAATGAAGACCCAAAGATTCGTCCTCCAACTACTTACCCTTAATCTTCTCAATCCACGTAGGCTTTACCTGCTCAGCTAGTGGACTTCTCAATCCACGTAGGCTTTACCTGCTCAGCTAGTGGACTTTCATCATCAAATAAACTAAGGTGAGAAAACATTGCCCTTAAATCAGTCATAACATTACGGCTCAGTGCGTCGGCCGCCACATTGGCCTTACCAGGGTGGTATTCAATAGTATAGTCGTAGTCCTTAAGCAGCTCAATCCATCTATGCTGCCTAAGATTTAGCTCTTTTTGAGTGAGAAGATACTTGAGGCTCTTGTAATCTGTGTAGATGATACACTTTTCACCATATAGGTAATTCCTCCAGATTTTCAATGCGAACACCACTGCGGCCAACTCTAGGTCATGTGTCAGATAATTCACCTCATGAGTCTTAAGCTGACGAGACACATATGCTACCACCTTACCCTCTTACATCAACACACATCCCAAACTGACAAGTGATGCATCACTGTAGACATTAAACTCTTTTCCTGACTCTGGCTGTATCAAAATAGGGGCCTCAGTCAGTACAGTTTTGAGCTTTTCAAAGCTCTCTTGTTGCACATTAGTCCAATTAAGCAGCACACCCTAACGTAGCATCTTAGTCAAGGGTGCTACAATCAGTGAAAAACCCTCTACAAATCGTCGATAATACCCTGCTAGTCCTAGAAAACTGCAAATCTCAGATATAGTCTTAGGCTGTTTCTAATCCAACATCACCTTAATCTTTCAAGGATCGACCCTAATCCCCTCAGTAGAAACCACATGGCCTAGAAATGTTACTTCCCGTAATCATAACTCACATTTACTGAACTTGGCGTACAATTGTTTCTATCGCAAGATCTGCAGAACCACTCTAAGGTATTCATCATGCTCATCCTCAGTCGTCAAGTACACCAGTATGCCGTTAATAAATACCACCACGAACTGATCCAGATAGGGCTGGAACACTCGATTCATCAGATCCATGAATGCCGCTGGTACATTTGTCAGTCCAAATGGCATCATTAGGAACTCATAATAACCATATCAGGTCCTAAATTCTATCATGTGTACATCAGTCTCCTTAACCCTCAACTGATGATATCCTGATCGGAGGTCAATCTTGGAGAAAACTGAAGCCCCTCAGAACTGGTCAAACAGATCATCTATCCTCGGTAAGGGATACTTATTCTTGATTATCAACTTGTTCACTTGTCGATAGTTGATACACATACGCATGGATCCATACTTCTTTTTCACAAATAGAACTAGTGCTCCACACGGAGACACACTAGGGCTGATGAACCCACGATCTAGTAACTCTTAAATCTGAGCCTTAAGCTCCACAAGCTTTTTCGGTGCCAATCTATAGGGAGCAATGGAAACCGGAGCTGATCTAGGAAGGAGCTCAATCTTGAACTCTACTTCATGATTCGGAGGTAGCCCAGGTAGCTCTTCAAGAAAAACATTCAGAAAGTCCTTAACCGAAGAACCCCTAGAATCTGAAACACTAATGTAGGCCAGATACGCCTCACATACCTTAAGAACCAACTTTTTCACCCTCAATGCAGAAATCACATTCGATAAGTAGTTTCGACGTTCCCCAATTATGAAAACCTCACTATCCTCTTCAGTTCTTAGTACAACCCTTTTTGTGGCACAATCTAAGCTCACTCGGTGTTTAACCAACCAGTCTATTCCTAGTATCAGATCAAACTCTCCAAAAGGCAGTTTCATTGGATCAGACAGAAAAATAGTCCATTGAACCTCTAAAGGAATGTCTCTAAACAACTTATTTATTCTTACTGGTTGTCCCAGTGGACTCAGTACAGTCACTTCACTCGCAGTGCTCTCAACCAAGATACCTAAGTTTTAAGACACAGTACAGGCTATATAGGAGTGAGTGGATCCTATATCTATCAGTGCAGTATAAGGTACATTATAAATAAATAACATACTCGTGACAACATCCGGAGCATCTCTATCCTCTCGGTGACATGCAACATAAACTAGAGCCGGCTGCCTCGCCTCAGTATGACCAGCACCTCTCCCCGGTCCTCTCTGACCACAGCCCAACCCATTACCACTTTTGGCCTGACCACGGCCTTTTGGTAGCTACTGAACTAATCTCAGTGGTGGTACAGTACTAGTACCCGGAGCTTGCATCTGATCGAACCTCCGCGGACACTCTCTAATACGATGCTCTAATGATCCACACCTCAAACAAGCCCATTTCTTTTCCAACACTTGCCTTGATAGCGTCTACCATAGTCAGTACACGGTGGCTGCCCAGTAGCAACAATAGCAGCCCCAACTCTGATTGGCCCATCAATTCTGACCTTTTTCTTAGGGCTCTGAACAAAACTCGAGGGCTCTGAATCCCTCTTTCTCCTACCTCTCTCTTGGTTTTGGCACTCAGCGCACTTCACTTCCTCGACGATCTTCACCTTATCAACTAGTGCAGCAAAGTCTCGCTCCCTCTGCGGAGCTATTAGAACCCTCAAATTATCCCTGAGGCCATCCTCGAAGCGAACATATCACTCATACTCAGTTGCCACCATACCTCGAGCATAGTGGCTCAGTCTCAAAAATTCGGCCTCATACTCGAACACCGATCTATCTCCCTGAGTTAGATTTAGGAACTCACTCCTAAGAGTATCCGTATAACTAGCCCCCACATATTTCCCATGAAAAGTGGTATTAAAGAACTCCCAGGTCAGTTGGAATGACGAAAATGTGCAAGTGTACACAATCGCAACAAGTAATAAAGTGACAAGTAAATGTTGAGTTATCGTA
Source organism: Gossypium longicalyx (assembly GCA_025698465.1). Taxonomy (NCBI): domain Eukaryota; kingdom Viridiplantae; phylum Streptophyta; class Magnoliopsida; order Malvales; family Malvaceae; genus Gossypium; species Gossypium longicalyx. The sequence continues at coordinate 34,448,866 of CM046995.1, forward strand.
CCCACAGGGACTATGGAAAGAATTATTAATGAATGCTGTTTAAAACACTGTGGTGAAGAAAAATGTTTTGTTTGAAGAGGGTGATTAAAAACTAAGATTTTAAACTAAGTAAACTAAATAAATAAATCTTAAATGCACGATTTCAAAATACGAGTTTAATCAAGATGACATGATTGTGTTAGATTAATTACATTTCTTATCTTAGAATTATTAAACTCATGTTTATATTGTTACGAATAAATTCATGGCAACTCGGTAATTTGCTAACTTATGAACATACTCACCTACCAAAATCCATTCATCTCTTGGACATATCTCTATGTCAATTCAATCGATTAAACAAATCTTAATAGACAAATATGTTATAGCACATACATACTCATTAAATTGAAATAATCTCTTAAACATATCCCTATGTCAATTCAAACAATTAACTCGATTTAATAAGCACATAAAAGACTATGTGAGGTAACAAAGTATCCTTACCTTGAAACAATTTAATCACAATAATCTTGCAAGTTATGCAAGACAATTGTATCGTCAGATACTGTTGCTAATTTAACCCTCAGCTACCTTAGATGATTAAACATGCACTGATTAAGTACTGTGTCTATTAATTACAATTTCAATCCATTTAAATAATTAATTCATTAGTTACCTAACAATTGTATTGCAAGAATAACTTAGTCATGATTTTACTTAATCAAGCATCTTACCGATGCCTATAACAACATAAACACAATTTAAACAATTTAAGAAGATGAAATGCAAACAACTAACATGAATTAAATTCAAGAAAAATTGATTAAATTAACCATTCCAAAAACATATATATTCATAGATGTGTTCATCATAACAACAACAAAAATTAAATAGATAGGGAATAAGAATCAAATCCGGTGTTTTTCCGTTGCTTGACTAGCTTGCTCCATTCTTCGTTCTCTGTTGTCCTTGTTGATCAAAGTTGAAACAAACACTTCAATGTTGCTCCAAAATGGCTGATGAACACCCCTTTTCCAAGGGAGGAAATTGGAAAGAGAGCAAGAGAATTTAGAATGGCAAAGAAGAGCGAAAGTGGAGAGAATAGAGAAAAGATGTGAATGAATTGAGGTGTGTCAGCTTAAGGGGGTTTTTATAGCTGAAGAGGGCTGCTAAAAATAGTTAAAATTAGCAGCCAAAGAGCCCTCCCTTGGCCGGCCACACATGTGGCAAGTTTGATGTTTTCAAACTTGCTAAATTAAGCTTGGGGCAAATCTAGAAAGCCACCAGTTGTGGAGGGGTTTGAATGCTATTTGAACAAGTCTTCAAGGGCCTCTTTGCAAGCTAAATAATCAGCCAATAAGCTGATTTGGGCCAGCACATGGGACGGTTTTGGGCTGTCCATTACTTGGTCAATTCGGTTCACTCGGTTCGGCTCAACTGGACCACTTTTCATAATTTATTAATAATAATTTATTAACCTAAATTAAATTGGATATAAATTAAAAATAATTATATTATGAATTAATACACATAATTTTGGACCATATTAGGCTAAAAATTAATTTGCCTTGATACTTCAAATTGCTTCTCGGTTTTGCGCTTCTAGCAGTGTCTGCCGAGCCACTTTTTGCTTTTTGTGCAAATCTGTCGAAAATAACCAAAATTCATCAAAATTAATTATAAAATTAAATAAAATTCAACATGTTCATATTTTAGGTACACTTTAATTATTTTATAAAAATTAATTATTTTTCGACAGGAATTTTATTGAAATAACATGATTTTAAGTTAAAAAGGGTATGTAAAAATGCGTAAATTTTCGTGTTTCCACACCCAGAAACTGAATTAATTGCTTGTCCTGAGTAATGCACGAATCTAAAAAGAATTTCTCAAAAACACCTTTGAAAAAACTCCTTCAAAATGACTTTTTCCCAACAATCATGAATTTGGTATACTTATGCTCAAGAACAAGAAATTCGATATTTATGCTATCTAAGTATACATATCATTCAAATTAATCTCAATCATTCTTATGATAGCCAAAAATTAGACTAAATGTTTCCTAATAAAGTCATGTTAACCCTTACCGATTTAATTTTATTCCCTTATTCAAGATTAAGCTGCAATCATTAAGTTTAACTTATTCCTTTATATGTTGTACATAGCAATTTCTCTCCACTAATGTTGGTAGATTGGAACTTCAATCAATAGGTCTTTAACAAGGTTGTAACGTGGCTGGGCTTAGGGGTAGGTAAAAGATAGATAAATTTAGGCTTGCATCGGACCTTCGAAATAATTACCTTGAATACATCAACTTTCTTTGCTTTCACATGCTCTTTTGTACATCGTATTTTAAGAACTCATGCTCTTTTTTTTTTAATTCGAGCATTTTACTGTATGTACTATAATTTTTTAGAGCATTTGATACTTCTTTTCAGCTCCCCCAATCTTATTTTCAAAGAATGTTCTGAATAGTACTGAGTCTAGTGGTTGGGATAATTTAAAGATAATTAAAAGAGAAGTAATGGCTAAATATTGCAAGGGTTCAAATAAAATTAGGCCATAGAGTCTCAAAGTTGGGTTTCAAAGGATAAAATTTCATCAAGGTTGGTTTGAAAGGCTCAAACGGTCCAAACAAAAGTTGCCTAAATCATTTTCAACATTCCATGCTTTCTAGGATTTCGCCTCAACAAACTACTAAGTCAATTCTAGAGACTTAAACTTTCATGCAAGCCTAACTTTCCTAAGGAACTAAAAATTTTATGATACGATTTGCATGCTTTATTAAAAATACATTTATGTCATTATTAAGCTAACATAACAATTATTGAAATAATCAAACTTTATTTATACTGAAGTTTAGCATACTTAACAACATTTCAAATTATTGAACAAAATATAACCTAATCATAACTGAAAGAAACATTTATTCTGAGTGGAAATAATTTCAATTTTTTGGTCCCCCCTACTTAAGACGAACAATGTCCTCATTGTTAAAAGTGAATAGATATTATACACCAGGTAGGAGTCTAGAAAAGAGGAGGTGAGCCAATTTGACTATTTAAGTACCAAGCTCTCTCTAAATCCATTCCTAGACATGTATATATCTATTGCCACACTTTGTACTTTGCAACTTGTTCATTTTTATTTATGATTTCCACATCTTGTTTTATTATGTGAAAAATAAAAATCATAATAGAACCTAGTCCTAAAACATTAAATAACCTAGGAAAGAAAATGAAATAAAGTAAAGATCCCCCCTTTTTATTTATTTGCAGATCCTTCAGAATTTGACTCATCTTTTCCTTCCTCGACACTGGAGTCCATGGTTCAAGTATAAAGTTTGGAAATTCATGCACAAAAATAAATGGGTTATGAAATTTATATTTTAAATGCATATCTGATTGAGTCATCCTGTATTTTTAAGTATCTCCAGTAATCTTGTTACTACAACTACATGTGTTGCAGCATAGCCATTATACCAAACTGTTCACTTCGTGGAATGGTGCTAGATAAATGGACTCTTAGCGTCAAACTTAGGAAATTTGTTAAGGGTAGTTTTAGTTTTGGGCAGGTGGGTAAGTAGCTGAGGGTAAAGTTTAGAGTTGAAGAGGATGGCAATTTTAAGGATAGTTTAGGTGCGGTAGTTGGTGACTTCAAATGAATGTGTTTAGGGTGGTGATTCAGGGAGTTAAGGGGTGCAACATTAAGGGGTTAAGTGAGATGCTACTTGGGAGTGGTGGTGGAGCAAGGTAAGGGCTATAGGTTTGTGCAGAAAAGGGTTGAATATTTCCTTTCTTAGTAGTGTCTTAAGCCCAATGACAGCTCCTTTTTGGATCCTAAGCTCCTATACTGAAAATAAACTAAAAAAAACTCAAAGAAATTAGTGTTTGGGGTTAAAAGTTGACCTTTTATTTAACAAAACAAATACTTAAATTCTTTGGGCTACTTAGAAAAATATTTTTTTGAAAAATTACCTTAAATTAAACTCCCAGGAAAGACTAGAGGGGTCACGAACGGTCCCCTTAAGTCCCAATCTCCTAGACAGAGTTTTAATTAATGTAATGAACTAAAGAAAATTTTATCTAAGTCTACCATTTTATTCAAATGAGAAAAAAAAACTAAAAATATAAAATAACGATGGAGAAAGTGAAGAGAACTCCCTCTATTTTATTTAGGATTGTCATTGACCATGGTGGTGTCAAATGGCCATTTGTCATACCAACCATAATCATTTAGGAAGTAGTCATATACTTTCCCATCAAATCTGTCTAACATCTTATTAGGGAAAGAAAACCCGTAATGACCTTTCCTGGTGGCTTTGTTTAACTTCCTATAATTCCTACAAATCCTTTAACCCGTGACTTGAATATGTGAAATAATCCATCCAATACCTTTCTTGTGCCTTTCTAAAATCACAAGTGTCTCTTCTTCTTGATCTTTGGTGAACTCAACTAAAATAATCACAGGCAAATTCGAAGACATACCAAAATAGTCATATTTCAAATGAGGATACAAAATCTTCTGTTCCAATTTAGCTAGCTCTTCAATCAACACTTTTTGTTGTGTGTACTCTCGAGATAATAAATCTAATGATTCCAGTGGAACTTTCTAAGTGCATCCCTTCGTTTTAGCTTCTAGCAAAGCCAAAAATTCCTCGTCTTCATCATCACTTGGTGAATCTGCTAGCAGAATACATTCTAATGGATCATCTATAGAATTGAGCTCCAACTCTATAGAAGTCAACGATTCCATCTTGGAAATAGTAGAACAGTCTTCAACTACATCTAGGGATTTAGCAGCATCGAAGTCATTAAAAGTCACCTTGTTATCAAAAATTTCTTTCAACTGAGTAATTCATTGCTGCTTCTGGAATCGTTGAGGATATGGCAATGGTGGAATCTTAGCTTTAACTGGACAACTCTTCTGTGGAAATTTTTTCGCATCTAACAAGGGAGTTAGATAATCAGAACTAACTGGTTTAGAGTTTACCTCATCAAGGATCACTGAATCTAACTTCTATAATACAAGAGTTTCAACACTTCATTGAACTTCCTCTTTGCCTTGAGCTAGAACAGGCTCATCTTGAACCTCAACCACATTGGGCTCCAATGTCGTTCCACTGGGTAAAGAGACTGTTTTGCAATGTTCTTTGCCCAAAATTTTTGGATTTTCTGTGTCGCTTGGCCAGATACCTTGGGGTTTATTTCAAAGTTCATCAGTTAGCTGACCCATTTGATTATCCAAACTTCTTAAAGTGGTATCATTCTTTGCTATGTATGCCTTCAGCAGATTCTCAAGATCACTTGAAGATTTAGTTGGTGGGGATTGTTGCACTTGTTGAGAATATTTTGATAGATAATTTGGTCAAAATGGCATAACAGAGTCGCTATGGTTCGCCTATTAATTACTTCATGTAGAAATTGGATGATTCTGCCATGAAGAGTTGTAAAAATTCGATTACGAAGCATTCCAATTCTAATTTCCCATGTAATAATTTGAATCTTGATTCGATGGGCAATTTTCAAAGAAATGGCCATCTGCACAATAGTCACAAGAAAAATTCTCGAACTGGTTCAATTGCTGACCTGTCAGATTACCATTGAAACCATTAACAGTTATGTTCTTAAGCATAGTAGACATAGAGGATACTGGGCTTCCAAAGAAGTAAGTGTGTCCGCTTTATGTACTTCTACTGCTCGTCTTTCTGAGGGTACTCGGTTGGTTGGCCACTGATAGTTATTGCTGGAAATTCTTTCAATAATCTCGTAAGCATCGTTATAAGACTTAGAAAGAATGGCACCATTTGTCGAAGCATCCACCATCATTTTAGTATGACTATTGAGACCAATATAAAAAGTCTCCATTTGAACGCAACAAGGAATGCTATGATGAGGGCACTTTCGTAGTAACTCCATGAACTGCTCCCATGCCTCATATAAACATTCTTCATCAAGTTGTTGAAATGAAGTGATTTCGTTTCGGATCTTGGCGGTTAAAGATCGAGGGAAATATTTCATTAAGAAACGTTCAACCAACTCTTACCATGTAGTTATGGAACCGGACGGTAGGGAGTTCAACCACGCTCGTGCTCTATCTCTTGAGGAGTATGAAAATAATCTTAGTCTCAAGGCATCCTCAGTCACCCCGACTAGTTTAAATGAGTCACTCACTTCCATGAATAGCTGAAGATGAAGATGTGGATCTTCAGTAGGAATCCCACTAAATTGACCCATATTTTGCAACATTTGGAACATGACAGGCTTCAGCTCAAATTGTTATGCCTCGATTTTGGGTCTCCTAATACTTGGATTGAGCTCATTGAATAGAGGAATGGCATATTGTTGAATGACACAGTTCCTATAATCGTCAACAATGATTGAATTGTGAGTATTATAAGTGAATGTTCCTCTTGGATTTTTGTTTGGAATTTCGAAATTCATATCTTCGGTCTTCTTTGGTTCGCTTTTCTTCTCCTTTGTCAGAAAGTCCTTTGAATTTCAGGGATTACGGGGTGAAAGTCAATGATTTGATAAATAATCATAAACACCTGAAACAAACACACAAAAAAATGGAGTTAAAATTTAACAGAAAAAAATAGACCAAAATGCAAAATTAACAATTTCACAAATAATGTTTTTTAAAACAGTACCCGGCAACGGCGCCAAAAACTTGGAACGACGGAAATGTACAAGTATACACAATCGCAACAAGTAATAAAGTGATAAGTAAATATCGAGTTATCGTACCCACAGGGATTATGAAAAGAATTATTTATGAATGCTATTTAAAACACTTTGGTGAAGAAAAATATTTTGTTTGAAGAGGGTGATTAAAAACTAAGATTTTAAAAAGATTTTAAGCCAAGTAAACTAAATAAATAAATCTCAAATGCATGATTTCAAAATACAAGTTTAATCAAGATGATAGAATTGTGTTACATTAATTACATTTCTTATCTTAAAATTATTAAACTCATGTTTATATTGTTACGAATAAATTCACGGCAACTCGGTAATTTTCTAACTTATGAACATACTCACCTACCAAAATCCATTCATCTCTTGGACATATCTCTATGTCAATTCAATCGTCTGAACAAATCTTAATAGGAAAATATGTTATAGCACATACATACTCATTAAATTGAAATAATCTATTAAACATATCCCTATGTCAATTCAAATAATTAACTCGATTTAATAAGCACATAAAAGACTATGTGAGGTAACAAAGTATCCTTACCTTGAAACAGTTTAATCACAATAATCTTGCAAGTTATGCAAGGCAATTGTATCGTCAAATACCGTTGCTAATTTAACCCTCAGCTACCTTAGATGATTAAACATGCACTGATTAAGTACTGTGTCTATTAATTACAATTTAAATCCATTTAAATAATTAATTCATTAGTTACCTAACAATTGTATTGCAAGAATAACTTAGTCAGGATTTTACTTAATCAAGCATCTTACCAATGCCTATAACAACAAAAACACAATTTAAGCAATTTAAGAAGATAAAATGCAAACAACTAACATGAATTAAATTCAAGAAAAATTGATTAAATTAACCATTCCAAAAACATATATATTCATAGATGTGTTCATCATAACAACAACAAAAATTAAATAGATAGGGAATAAGAATCAAATCCAGTGTTTTTTCGTGGCTTGACTAGCTTGATCCATTCTTCGTTCTCTGTTGTCCTTGTTGATCAAAGTTGAAACGAACACTTCAATGTTGCTCCAAAATGGCTGATGAACACCCCTTTTCCAAGGGAGGAAATTGGAAAGAGAGCAAGAGAATTTAGAATGGCAAAGAAGAGCGAAAGTGGAGAGAATAGAGAAAAGATGTGACTCAGCTTAAGGGAGTTTTTATAGCTGAAGAGGGCTGCTAAAAATAGTTAAAATTAGCAGCCAAAGAGCCCTCCCTTGGCCGGCCACACATGTGGCAAGTTTGATGTTTTCAAACTTGCTAAATTAAGCTTGGGGCAAATCTAGAAAGCCACCATTTGTGGAGGGGTTTGAATGCTATTTGAACAAGTCTTCAAGGGCCTCTTTGCAAGCTAAATAATCAGCCAATAAGCTGATTTGGGCCAGCACATGGGGCAGTTTTGGGCTGTCCATTACTTGGTCAGTTTGGTTCACTCGGTTCGGCTCAACTGGACCACTTTTCATAATTTATTAATAATAATTTATTAACCTAAATTAAATTAAATATAAATTAAAATTAATTATATTATTAATTAATACACATAATTTTGGACTGTCTTAGGCTGAAAATTAATTCGCCTTGATACTTCAAATTGCTTCTCGGTTTTGTGCTTCTAGTAGTGTCTGCCGAGTCATTTTTTGCCCTATGTGCAAATCTGTCGAAAATAACCAAAATTCATCAAAATTAATTATAAAATTAATTAAAATTCAACATGTTCATATTTTAAGTACACTTTAATTATTTTATAAAAATTAATTATTTTCTGACAGGAATTTTATCGGAACTGCATGATTTTAAGTTAAAAAGGTATGTAAAAATGCGTAAATTTTCGTGTTTCCTTCAGTTGGTCGGGCTGAGTGCCCTCCTTAACAGTGAGCCACCACTTATATGCCTCATCACGTAGCAGCGATACAACACCCTTTATTTTCTGCTCGGAATTGTAGTCCAGATCACCCATAATCCTCTCTATGGCCTCTATCCAGTACTCAGCCACATTAGGGGCAACCCTAGTAATACCCCTGAAAAGCTCAGCTCCGTTAGACCAGAGTTGTTCTGTAACTGACCCGCGGCCTCCAACTCTAATATTGGGCCCAACGACCCTCTCTAAAATCTTCAACATGGCCTGGGACAGTCTATCGTCCCCAGCCGCTTGATCATGAAATCTAGTCTCCGTCATAGGTGAAGCCGGTGTCTCACTAGTATCCAAATTAGGCGGATTGCCAGATGACAAAGACCTAGCTCGAGCACCTCTACGGCCTCTACCATGGCCTCTTGTACCCTGTCTGCGAGTACCTTTGGTGCTCATTGTCTAATTGCGTTTTAGCTGTATTAATAGTTTTATGCATTAGTTTACAGTTCCAGTGTTTATTAATAGATATTTTATGAAAACAGTATCAGAAGTATAAAGTTTATTTTGTAGATCGCAGTGTCAATCAATGTCTATCAGTTTTACTACAGTCTCAGTATACAGTATACACTATTTTAAGTTTTTTCAGTACAGTCTATCTATAGTAGTCTCAGTATATCTACCTATAGTAGTTTTAGGATATACTATCAAAAACAGTTTCAGTTTCAGTTTAAACAATTCACAGTTTCAGAAAACTTACTGGATCGGCGCTGGAGACTCGGTGTACCACACTTTCAGTAAAAACATTTAGAAATCAGTTCTCAGAAATCACGTCTTAAAAATCCACATCCACAGTCGAGTTTTGCAACCTGACTCTACACTAAATGTAACACCCCAAACTCGGCCTGGTCGTTATGGTCGAATCTGACAGTATCACATGTTAAGGTGTTTGAAAACTGTAACTTGGGTTGAAAACTGTAACTTGGGTTGAAAACCGTAACTTTACTTCAAACATTTTTCGTTTAGAATATTTTTATTATTACTTATTAATTCTATTATTGTGTTAATTAATCATTCAAAAGCTTTCAAAACGTTTATTCTATGCGGAAGCTTTTAAAACAATTTGCGTATTCATGAGTAATTTGTTAAAACGTTTGGTTCTTTTGAAAACTCGAGTTTTCCTAAAACTAGTAGTTATCCATAACTAAGTACGAAATAGAGTCAAATTTACAATAAAATCCATAGAGGCCATATTTACAATAAAATTCCCAAACAAAAATTAAAATCATAATTAAGTACGAAATAGAGTCAAATAAGGTTGTGTGGCCACCGTTGAGTCCTCCGCCGCAACGATCTGCCCACGCCTAGGGATTACTTGTATAGATAAATCAGAGGGGTGAGTTTACGAAAACTCAGTGTGTAATCCCCATATAAAATAAGTAGACAATATGCAGTCATAGTCTGGGCTTAAGCCCTTTTGTATCAGATTCAATTTCAGTTAGGGCCTTAGCCCATTTCAGTATCAGCAATCAGTACAGTAATAGATATACAATCACAAAATTCCTACCCACCCAACCTCTACACACCATCTTCGTTCAACCCTACACTCCATGTGGGGATATAATCAACCCACTCATCCCTACACTCCAAAAAGTACCAAATGCAGCACTAAACAGTGGTTTGTAACTGAGCTGCCAGCAAATTAGGCCCGAGGCATTTCAGTACACTTCCTCCGAACAATACCAACCCCAATCCAATGCAATGTAACATACAGTAATGACATGCTATATCATGGCAATAGTGCATACAATATCAGTTCATTAAATATCATCATGCTCGCTAACATGTAAATATATATCAGTCATACAGTCATTTCAGTTAATTAGGGGTCTAGGTAAGCTTATCGACCCTACAGTAGGTTCACAGTCGTCTTGGGTGACTGTGAAACCTTGGCAACAAAATAGTGGAGATGGGCTCACACGGCCATGTTGTCGAACCGTGTGGACCCACACGCCCGTGTGGCCTACATGGCCCAAATTGGCCCTGGCCATGTGGATAACACGGCTTGACCCAAAAATCCCACACGCCCGTGTGGCCCACACGGCCCAATTTGGTCCAACCTATGTATCGCACATAGCCTGTCTCATCGATCATAGGCCTGTGTTCCATTTCATGACCTACCACACGGGTGGCCGCACGTCCGTGTGGCATCGACAACCCTATTTTTTGGCTTTTTACCGATTACCATTTTCAGTGTTGTGGTTACACACTTGATACGATTTTGGTATGTAATCGCTCTTGAGATAACCAGAACCTAAAACGACAATCCAAAGTCCAAAACCCGCCATGATTTAAAATTAAACTAATACCATTAAACTGACAACAATCAATCTCCAAATTCGTTGCTTACCCCTAACACTCTGAAAGTTCTTAACACGGTCCCGTGGGAAACCATGTTCCTTGTGATTTGCTACAGCCAAATCAAGAATTCGACACTAATGAAGAGTTAGGAACTAATAAAAGAAAAACTTCTCCAACACAAACGAGGCATAATCCTCTTACCTATCAACTTACTAACCGAACGTAGCCAATGTTGAACAGAAAGAATACAAATTGGAGAGAAAATAAAAATTGATGAAACAGAGAGAATGTGGAAGAGTCAAGACTTCAGCAATAAGGAAATGGAAAAACCACTTGCCACTAGAGAAAAGAACAAATTTTGGAAGCAAGGGGGACTTGGGAAGAGAAAAAACGGCAGTAAAACTTGAGAACCAGAGTGAAAAGCCAAATTTGCAAAAAGAGAAGTAAGAGGAAGGAAACAAGATCAGCAGAGGTTTTGGCAAAGAGGGAAATCGGCAGAAAATCTGAAGGAGTGAGGGAGGAGAGTCGAACTCGCAACCACCCAATTTCGAATATTTTCAAACTCCTTACTCCTAATTTTTCTCCCCATATCCCTAGTTCTACTCCCCAAAACCGTCCACCACTTCCTCTCAACTACCCAATTCAAATTTCACTCAAACACTTTAGTATTTTGACTAAACTAAAACACCCACAGGGTACAAACAACAAAAAAAAAACCCTTGTTTGCACAAGGACTCAAACTCTAGACTTCCAGCTTATTTACACTCCACTGAACCACCAGACTAGCAGGCCCATTCTGACATATTTTACCAACATTTAATTATAAGCCTACTGACTAGAGATAGGGTTTTGTTCAGAAAAATACAAAAATTTTCCCAAGACAAGGCTTGAACTTAAGACCTCTCACACACACCCAGAGCACTTAACCACTGAAGCAGATACACAATTGTGTCATAAATACATTGAAAAAAATATACAAACTTTGGGGAGTTACAGAACTTAATAATTGTTAAATTCATACACAATTCTATTATGAATTTATGAGTTCGATACAATCTAGTACAAGTATTTATAGAAAATACATGGAAAAGATTTTACATGATGTATTGATACATGATATGGATGTTACATGTAGATGGAAATTTAATTATTTGTTGAGTTCATCGATGATTATTGATTCATAGGTGAATTTACATGACTATCATGGTTGGTGTATATTTTTTTAGGCTTTAACTAAGTTGTGGTTGGATTATACCACATTAAACTTATAAGTTATGCATTGAAATGGTAAATTCCTAAATGGAAATATACTTGTGATTATGAAAAGGAGATTTTCGGTTTTATATGAATACATGGCTATATTGATTAATTATTATATGTTAGGCTTTTGAACCAAATTGAGTTGTGATATACATTGTTTCACTTACTTCATTTGTGGTTAAATGGGTATGTGAAGAATGAAAGATCGGCAAATACTTCCATTAGAATTGCTATGGTAGTATAGAATGGTATGAATTTTTTGATGATTGGAGAATGTTTAGCCATATGCAGGAATTATAAATGCACGTAAGTAGTGGATACTTATGTTCTGATGTTTTGAGGTAAATTGGTCTGATAATGTAATATTTAACCTTGAAAAGTTATTGTTGCTTAGGCTAAGGCCAAGAGACGTTGGATCGACTTAAATGGATTACGCTTATAAATTGAAGTGGTGAACTTTATTTTTTTTTGTTGCGAACTTACTAAGCATGATTGCTTACTCTGTTTTCTTTTACATGATTTATAGATATCGAAAGTTCGTTCTGGTTGGAAGTTGTTAGAGATTTCATCACACTATCTATCGGCTATTTTGGTACTTATGGTTTTATAATTTTGGTTATAATGACATGTATAGGTTATTTGGCTACTATAGCTTATATGGTTTGGTCAAGTATTTAGCCATTGGATTTGGCTTGTTTTGATTCAATTTGTTATGTATATATAAATGAATGGCCTTGATATATTGATATACGTATATCATGTAAGTGTTTGATCTTTTAGGCATGTTTGAACTACTTAGTTTTCATGATCATGGATGGTCTATTAAGGTGCCTAAGAGTATAATGGTTGTGTGAGCTATTATAAGACGTTATAAGCTTGATATTGGTTGGCTTTGAATACCTAATTATGCCATGGTTATATGCAAATTGTTGTATTTAGGTTGGTACCAATTTGCGTGAGAAATATGGCTTGGAAAATGGCCTATTTTTGTCCACACGTGCAGAGACACGAGCGTGTATCTCATCCGTGTGTGGCACATAGCCAGGTGACACGTGTAACACCCCATAACATAGCACCAATCCAAGCATATACATACAACTAACATCCACAACCAAGACATCAACTGTAACAGCCTGATTTAGACCCTAATCGGAACGGTGGTTTTGGGACCATGAATCCGAGTCAGAAAAATATTTTAAAATTATTTTTAGTGTTTATTTTGTGTGAATTTATGTCTGTGAAATTTTCGTGATTTAATTTTGTCGTTTAGGTGTTCGATTAAATAAAAGGACTTAATCGCGTAAATTGAAAATTTGGTAGTTTAATGTACAAAGGGCAGAAATGCTAATGGATTTTTAAATGGAAGCCTTTAGGTGGAAAATAGACCATTGAAACTTGTAATGGCCGGTTGTACCCTTATAATATGTGCTCTAGATATTTAATTTAAATGGGTAAAATTGTAAAATAATTAGTAAACATATATTAGTTAAAATCAAGTTAATATATTCATAATATTATTACATGTTCTTACACTGAAACCATAAACAAAAGAAAAGAAAAGAGAAGTCTATGGTTCGGCCATCTCCCAAGCTAAAATCAAGGTTCGATCTTTGTCGATTTTTGATAATTTCTACATTTTTGAGATCGTTGCTTCGAGTACTACAAAACCCACGCTTGAATTTTTTATTTTGATGAATATTTTGAGTTATGCCATTGTTGATAGCTTGTAATTTTTTGTTGTTTGATGATGAAAAAATGAAAGATATGTTTTAGATTAACATATTTCGTATTGGAATTTTTGATGACTTTGAGTAATTAGGACTTAATTGCAAAAATAATAATTTGAAGGACTAAAATATGAAATTAATGAATTATATGGGCTTGTATAGACATGGGTAGTATTTGGCCTAGCAATAGGGACTAAATTGTAAAAATTGTAAATGTCAAGGGTAGAATGGTAATTTTCCAATTTATGTGTTTTTGGACTAAATTGAATGAAAATATGTTTGAATGAGCTTAATTTGAATGTGTTTAGATCAAGAACCAAAGAAATCAGATTTGGATCGGGGAAAAATGAAAGTTGTCGACTAGCAACCCTATTTCGTTTTACGACGTTCGAGGTAAGTTTATAAGCAAATAGACATGCCTAAATGTAGTTAAATGTTAAATATATATGCTGGTACATATTGTATGAATTTATACATGTAAATGCCGAATGTGTATAAGCTTGATAACTATGTTCGAGCCTTCGTTTCGATAGAGATAAGACGTCCGAAAGCCCCGTATGAACATTAGGAATAGCTAGGATACATATGTCATGACATAGGATTCTGATATGTGTGTGCGAGTAATACCATGGCATCGATTTGTGATTCCGATATGTGTTTCGAGTAAGACCCTGTCTGGGACAGTGGCATCGATATGTGGCTACATGTAAGACCACGTCTGGGACGTTGGCAATGTACTATTTATGTGATTATCCAAGTGTCCTATCCAGTTCTGAATGGTTCATCGGGCAAAAGGTAAACTATGTACGGATATGTATTACGAGATAAATGGCCAGGTATGAATTAACCTGATCTTTACTTGGAATAAGGTAAGTAAGTACTATAGGCTTTTGTTATAAATTATACACATTGCAAACGAAGAATATATGAGTATTTGATGTGTATATTCAGCTTGTGAATGAATAAAATTGTGTATCATTGAAATGTTTTTCATATATGTGCATATATGATTTGGTATATTCGGTCATATAAGTAATACTTATATATGTGTTGATAATTATTGGTTCCTAAGTTTGTGGATGAGACTAAATGTATGTAAGGTTTATTATGTCCATTTGGTTCAAAACTTGTTTACTAATATGGTAAGCATGCTTTATTATTTGGTAATATTTTGGACCCGAAATGCTGAATGGTGGTAATTTATTTATCTATGTAAGCATTCGGTAAAGGTATAAAGTAATGGAGTTTGGAAATGTATCATTGTATCTTTTGTGGGTTTAAGATTAGGCTTTGGTTATGATAATATAATTCGGTTTATAAGATTGATTGAATGCACTATTGAAATGTTTATTTACTTTTTGCTTACTAAGCTAAGATAGCTTACCTTGTGTTTGGTTACTCTATTTTATAGATTTTGGACTCAAGTTACAAGCTCGGGGATCATCATCAAAGTCAAACACACTATCTATAGCTTCGGCATTCTAATAATCAAACTCGTATTATGGCATGTATAGGCTAAAACATATGTTTTGAAAGGTTGATTTTGGTTATGTACTAAAAGCCATGTGAAAATGGCTTGTTATATATATGTTTAGATTTGGTTTATGTGTATGCTTGGTTATGATGTTCTTGTTCTTGGTAAGATATGTGTGATTATTCTTGATGATGGTGTGTGTGTCGTGGTAAGTATTTTGCGTAATGGAGATGACTTTTAGGCTTGAATTCAGTTTTGAGTTGAATTATTGCTTGAGTCTGTTGATAAATATGCCCTGTGATGTGGTAGTTTAAGATCCTTGTAAAATTTTGGAGGTGTATTTAAGTATTTATATAGCTTGTGAGGTATTTGTGGTTCGGCCGTTTGTCTATAATAGATATTATTTATGTTAGGGTTGCTATGGGTTTGTCATGTAAAAATTATGACTTCTGTTTGCAGTAAGTTGATGTCTATCAAAACTTATGCTAAAACGTGTGTACATGTGATGTTCGGCCACATTGTTTAGTTGAATTTTATTTATTGCTCACTTGCGTATAAGGTGCATATACTTCGGACATTATGATAGTTAAGTTTTTGCATGTTACATATGTACAAATATATGAGCTTATGTTACGTTTGATAAGTACACATGCTTGGTCGTATAAATTCATTTGATATTTGTAAATTATTAGATATGGAAAAAAATGGATTAAGTTAGTTAAATAGACTCTGAAATGAAATGGGTTACTTATGATTGGATGCTTGTTATTCTTTGAGTTAGTATATATATGTATGAATTTTACATGGACTAACGCATTAAACCGCAACATGAATTAAAAAGGTGGTAACAAAACTTAGTTCAACTGTTATATAACTGGTGTCTTTACAGTACCTAACATATATATATATATAAAATTGAGTTATTAGTCAAAGAACGAAAATGTTGTTATGATATATGTTTTTTATATGTGTAATTAAATTAAGTTATAAGCATTAACACAATTTAAATCTCGAACGATATTGAACGTATGATTTACCCTAGTATTACACATGTGCTTATGATTGGAATTGCTATGTAATATTCAGAATTGTACATTCGTTTTGTAATGCCTAACAGAATACGGGTTAGGGGTGTTACATTTTATTAGTATCAGAGCTAGATTTAGTCGGTTCTAGGACTAACGTAGCGTGTGTGAGTTTAGCTATACATGCCATAATTTTATATTGTGATAGTGTGATGACTTCTAACATTTGAAATGTGTTTGCATATAGTAAATGGATCCCGAAAGAGCTGTAGCTAATGATGTTGAGAGTGGAGCGCCTGCTCCCACGCAAGGGACAGTGCAGGCTGATTCTCCACCAACTTCGAGTAATCCAAAAAGTGAGGTTGAACAAGCCTTCTATCAAATGATGAATGACTGGTTCACTCAATATATCTGGACTAATCCGGCCGCACAACAACCTCCACCCCCGATTAATCCATCTTCGATGCCTGCCATACCTAAAGTAAGTGATCCGTTGCGATTGAATAAACCACCTGTCGATAAAATTAGAAAACGTGGGGCTGAAGAGTTTAAAGCCATTGATGAAGATGACGCTGAACGGGTTGAGTTCTGGCTTGATAATACCATCCGTGTGTTTGATGAGTTATCCTGTACTCATGATGAATGTTTGAAATATGCTATATCCTTACTTCGAGACATAGCATACCACTGGTGGAATACCCTAGTATCAGTAGTTCCGAGAGAGCAGGTGACCTGGGGATTCTTTCAGGCCGAGTTCCGTAAGAAATATATTAGCCATAGATTTATCAACCACAAGCGTAATGAATTTCTGGAGCTGAAACAGGGTCAGATGACTGTGGCAGAGTACGAGCAGAAATTTGTGAGACTCAGTTGGTATGCCCGGGAGTGTGTTTCTACTGAGGCCATAATGTGTAAAAGATTTAAAGATGGGCTGAATGAAGACATTAAGCTGTTAGTTGGCATACTTGAGATAAAAGAATTTGTGGTACTTGTTGAGCAAGCCTGTAAAGCAGAGGAGCTCGGGAAAGAGAAAAAGAAAGCTGATTTTGAAGCTAAAGATTCGCCTAAGAGATCATTCAGCAGGTCAGTTTAGTCGGCACCAAAGAAGTTCTGAGATGATTTCAGTCATTCAAAAGCCATTTCGGGTTATTCTCGACGAGACCAGAGTAGACCACCAGTGAGCTCGAGAGCTACCTCAGTAGCGAGTGTGGGTAATGTCAGATCCAATCAGCCTGAGTGTAAACACTATGGTAAACGACACCTCGACAGTTGTAGGTTGCATTATCAGGCCTGTTTTAAATGTGGATCGACAAATCATTATATTCGAGACTACCCAATGTTAATTGAGGAAAATTCAGTGCAGAATACGAGATCGGGTAACACTGCAGCCTAAGGTAGACCACCTAGAAATGCTGGTAATACGAGTGGCAGTTAGAGAGGGACTAAAGATACGACAATCAAATCTGAGGCTCGCGCACCTGCCAGAGCCTATGCTATACGTGCACGAGAGGAGGCTTCATCCCTAAATGTTATTACTGGTACATTTACTCCCTATGATACTAATGTAATTGCATTGATTGATCCTGGTTCTACTAATTCTTATGTATGTGAGACATTAGTATTCAGCAAGACTCTGCCTGTTAAGTCTACTGAGTTTGTGATTAGAGTGTCTAACCCCTTGGGCTGTTGTGTTATGGTTGACAAAGTGTGTAAGAATTATCCCTTGATGGTTCGAGATTCGTGCTTTCCGGCTGATTTGGTGTTGTTGCCATTTGATGAGTTTGACATAATTTTGGGTATGGACTGGCTGAATTTACATGATGCTTTTGTGAACTGTAAGAGAAAGACCATTGATCTACGGAGCCAAAATGATGAAGTTATTCGAATTGAATCTAGTGATTTGTATGGTTTACCAGCAGTGATTTCTTCAATGCTAGCTCAAAAATATGTGAGAAAAGGGTGTGAAGCTTATTTTGCCTATGTGCTCGACAGTAAAGCGGCTGAAAGAAACATTGAATCAGTACCTGTTGTATGTGAGTACCCAGATGTGTTTCTAAAAGAATTACCGGGTTTGCCACCTATTCGGGAAGTAGAGTTTGGTATTGAGTTAATGCCTGAGACGACTCTGATATCCATAGCTCTGATCAGAATGACACCTACAGAATTAAAAGAATTGAAAGCTCAGTTGCAAGAATTGACAGATAGAGGTTTCGCGCGATCGAGTTTCTCTCCGTGGGGTGCACCTGTGTTGTTCGTGAAAAAGAAAGACGGAACTATGAAAATGTGCATCGATTATAGACAACTTAATAAGGTGACTATAAAGAATAAGTATTCACTGCCATGGATTGATGATCTGTTTGACCAGCTGAAAGGGGCTACAGTATTTTCGAAGATAGATTTAAGATCAGGCTACTATCAGTTGCGAGTTAAATATTTAGAAGTGCCAAAGACTGCTTTCAGAACGAGGTACGAACATTATGAATTTTTGGTTATGCCTTTCGAACTCACTAATGCACCTGCTATTTTCATGGACTTGATGAATCGGATCTTTAGACCGTATTTGGACCGGTTTGTGGTTGTGTTTATAGATGACATTCTGATCTACTCTCGTAGTGAAGCTAAACATGCCGAACATTTGAGACTTGTGTTGCAGACATTGTGAGATAAACAGTTGTATGTGAAATTCGGTAAATGTGAGTTCTGGTTAAGTGAAGTCAGTTTTCTGGGACATGTGGTATCAGCATCAGGTATTCGGGTCGATCTGAGCAAAATCTCAGCTATACTGGATTGGAAACCTCCAAAGAATGTTTCTGAAGTCCAAAGCTTTCTGGGACTTGCTGGTTATTATAGAAGGTTCGTGAAAGGTTTCTCTGTAACACCCCTCGCCCGTATCCGACGTTGGGATCGGGTTCGAGGTGCTACCGGACTTAACTCAAGCATACGCATATAAAATCAGGCCATAAATTTTTTTAACTTAAAACATCTCGTTCATATGCATTTTGTCCCTTAAATAGGCTCACGAGTCCCAAAACATACATTAGAGACGGTTCAGGACTAAACCGAGAACTTAAGAAAAACTTGGAAAATTCATGCTTTAAGGCTCCACACGCTTGTGTGGCTTGGGACACGCCCGTGCCCTTAGCCCGTATGCAACACTGACTTTAAAACACGGCCATGACACACGCCCGTGTGGCCTGCCCGTGTACAACACTGACTTTAAAACACGGCCATGACACACGCCCGTGTGGCCTACCCGTTTACTAAACTAACTTAAAATTTTAAGTGCAGGGGATGCACGGCCATAATACACACCCATGAGAGTGAGCCGTGTGTTACACACAGCCTAGACACACGCCCGTGTGCCTTGCCCGTGTGGACAAAAGGAGGCCATTTTTTGACCCATTTTACACAACCTAAACAAGATCATTTCAATATACTAATTTCACCATAATAGACACGAATTAATCCATAGAAAGAACATTATATGCATTTACCAAAATGAATAATAGCCATTATTCTAGGCTTGATACAAAATGAAAGGCTTTTGGCTTAAGCCAAAATACATAACCAATTTCTCATTAAATCAAACATCCTAGTCTAGCCCTATACATGCTATACTCAAAATAAGATTTATACTATACCATGTGCTTGAATTGATAGTGTGATTGATATCTCCGACTTCAAGGGATCCTTGAGCTAATTAAGCGGCACTGAAAGAAAAAGGAAAGGAAAGAGAGTAAGCATAAAGCATAGTAAGTTGCATATAAATAAATATACAACAACAAATTCACCATTAGTCATCATGCTCATAACTCAAAGGTAAGTATAAACTTAACTTACTCATTACCGTCTACTCAAGTCATATTTTCTAATTTGAGCTCATTACTCATTGATTTCCAAATAAGTACCTGTATCACTCACAACATTATTATACTTTTCTTTATTAAAGCACTTTCATAACCTTTAAAGTTGAACCTTTCGGAATACTACCGGATATTCTGTAAGCCTCAAACATGGGATAAGTTGCCGATGCCATGTCCCAGACATGGTCTTACACTAGCTCTCGTATATACGTGCTGATGCATGTCCCAGACATGTCTTACACTAGCACCACTCTTAGCCGATGCATGTCCCAGACATGTCTTACACTAGCTATCATCATCGAGGCCGATGTATGTCCCAGATATGTCTTACACTGGCACTCATATCTACACCGATGCCATGTCCCAGATATAGTCTTACACTAGCACTCATAATGTGGCCGATGCATGTCCTAGACATGTCTTACACTAGCACACAAGTAATCTGAATGTTATGGCATGAATATCCGGTTTGTTTCCTAGGGTCCCAACTAGATCTTTCTATTATCTCGATCAATAATATGCGTTCTCAGTTCACAATCTAGCAATTCATACTATATCAATTCAATAACAATTTGACTACATACATTTACAATGTAGTTGCATTATTTACATACAACTTACCTCAGGTTACAAAATGTACTCGACTAGTCGTTTAGTCGATTTGCTTGGCTTTCCCCGGTCTAGGTTCGAATTTGGCAATTCTTGATCTATGATAAAAAAAAATGTGCTCATTTGGTCACTAAACACAATTAGGCAATCTAAAATTCACGTCTTAGGTAAATTTTTATTGATTTTCTTCGTATCTTAGGCCTAGCTGACCCTTTTTTACTCTTATAGCATCACCAAATTCTCACTATTTTACACCCTTATCACCTAATTTCACAAACTTTACAAAATGGTCCTATAATGGTTTTCATGAGAAGTTCTTTCACAAAAGTTGTCTATCACACAACTAAGACTCATTTTCTTCCATAAAAACTCAGCAAACATTACAAATATTTTCATGGCAAAACCCTGAACTTTCAACCATGTTGCAAAATAGACCTCTCATTAGAAAGCCTATGCTTCAAGGTGTCCAAAATTGTAAAAATCATTAAGAGAAACTTTCAAAATCACTTACTTGAGAGGCTTAATGTTGTTGAAATTTTTGAAGCTTTCAAAACCCTATTCTTTGCTAAAAATTTCGGTGGAGGAAGAAGATGGAAGGGGATGATATCATCCTCTTTTCATCTATTTCTATTTTAGTCAAAATAAGTCACCTAACCCACCTAATTTTAAAATTTTTGTCTCCTCTTGACCCTATGACCGGCTATGCTCCTTTAAAAAGGGTCTAATTGCTCTTTAAAAGCCCCAAATTTTAGTTCTCTAGCTAATTGACACATTTGGGGTACTAAAATGCAACTTTGCCTTTTATGCGATTTAGTCCTTTCTCGTAATTGGGCTAAAAAACATTAAAATTAGCTCCCCATATTTTTCATGCACTACTATAATCATACTATAACCTCATAATAATAATAAAAATAATTTTCCCAACTTCAAATTTATGGTCCCGAGACCACTATTCAGACTAGGCCCTAAATCGAGCTATTACATTCTCTATGATTGTAGCCCCGATGACAAAGTTATTGCAAAAAGATGTTAAGTTCGAGTGGTTAGAGAAGTGCCAGAAAAGTTTTGATCAGTTGAAAGCCCTTTTGACTGAAGCTCCAGTGCTACTCCAGCTAGAATTGGGTAAAGAATTTGTTATTTATAGTGATGCATCATTAAATTGTTTGGGTTGTGTTCTAATGCATGAAGGTAGAGTGATAGATTATGCCTCGAGACAGTTAAAGCCACATGAAAAGAATTATCCGACACATGACCTGGAACTGGCAGCCATTGTGTTCACGTTGAAAATTTGGCGTCACTATCTGTTCGGTGAGAAATGTCATGTTTACTCTGACCATAAAAGCCTGAAATATATGATGACTCAGAAAGATCTGAATTTGAGACAACGCCGATGGTTAGAACTGTTAAAAAACTATGAGCTTGTGATTGACTATCACCTGGGAAAGGCTAACATTGTTGCTGATGCTTTAAGCCGAAAATCACTCTTTGCTTTGCGTGCAATGAATGCACATATGGCTATGTTTGAGGATGGTTCGATAGTAGCTGAATTGAAAGCTAGACCGTTATTTGTTCAACAAATATGTGATGCCTAGAAGGTTGATAATGAATTGATTGAAAAATGAGCTCAGTGTGAGACGGATGCTGATTCCGAGTTCTGAGTTGATGCTGATGACTGTTTGAGGTTCAGAGATCGAATATGCATCCCGAGGAATTCAGAGTTGACTAAGATGATTTTGAATGAAGCTCACAGCGGTTGATTATCTATTCATCCAGGTAGTACAAAGATGTATAATGATCTGAAATAGCTTTATTGGTGGCATGGTATGAAGTGAGACATTTTTGGATTTGTTGCAAAATGTTTAGTCTATCAACAAGTAAAAGCTGAACATCAAGTGCCTTCAGGGTTGCTTCAGCCTATCATGATACCTGAATGGAAGTGGGATAGAGTCACGATGGATTTTGTATCTGGTTTACTGTTGACACCGAGCAAGAAAGATACAATCTGGGTTGTTGTTGATAGATTGACTAAATTGGCTCATTTTATTCTAATACGTACAGACTACTCACTGGATAAACTGACTGAATTGTATGTTTCTCAGATTGTGATATTACATGGTGTGCCTATATGTATTGTTTCGGATAGAGATCTGAGGTTTACATCGCGATTTTTGAAGAAATTGCAAGATGCCCTAGGTACGAAATTACATTTCAGTACTACTTTCCATCCGTAAATAGATGGCCAGTCTGAGCGAATCATTCAGATACTTGAGGATATGTTGAGATGTTGCATTCTCGAGTTCAAAGGTACGTGGGAACGATACTTGCCTTTGATTGAATTTACGTATAATAACATTTATCAATCGAGTATCAAAATGGCACCTTATGAAGCTTTGTATAGTCTTAAATGCCGTATGCCATTGTACTGGACTAAGCTCAGTGAAAATAAGATACATGGGGTTGACTTGATCAGAGAAACTGAACAAAAAGTGAAAGTGATCCGTGAAAGTTTGAGAGCAGCGTCGATTCGTCAAAAATCTTATGCGGACTTGAAACGTAAAGATATAGAATTTTAGATTGGAGACAAAGTCTTCTTGAAAGTCTCATCGTGGAAGAAAATACTCAGATTCAGTCGTAAAGGCAAGTTGAGTCCGAGGTTTATTGGACCGTATAAGGTTATAGAACGTATTGGGCCAGTTGCTTATAGACTATTGTTGCCACCTGAGTTAGAAAAGATTCACAATGTATTTCATGTTTCGATGCTTCGGATGTAACACCCCTATAACCCGATCCGTCGCCGGAATGGGTTATGAAGTGTTACCAACCCAAAATACCACATTTGTACAATCACATTGATATTAGAACATTAACTTTTATATGCATTCAAAAAAACTTTATACAAACATTCAAAAGATGCCATTTTCGCATGGCCTATATACATCAACATTTCAAAATATCATTCACTTAAGTCTATTCTATACATGCCATACTAGTTCCAAAATATAGCAGTACCAAAAAGACAGATAGTGTGACAAGTTGCTGACAATCCCCTCCCCGAGCAGGTAACTGGAATCAATAATCTATAAAACAGAGAAATATGACAAAGGGAGTAAGCTTTCATAAGCTTAGCAAGTTTTAAGTAATACAACAGACAAACTCAATTATACATCAATTATCCAATTTCTCAAAAGGTCATTTCCTATATATTTATTACCATTGGCCGAATATACACAAGCATATAATGCACACTTAGCATTCTAATTACACTTAATCTAAATTCATATGGCATAAATAAATCGAACATTTTCACATACATTCACACCTTGACCGAATGTATCATAATCATAGATATAAATATATCATGTATTCACATATGTATCAAATTATACTCTTATGATTTAATTTAAATCATACTCACATATAAGTACATAATACGTACCTGGCCAACTTAACGTATTGAATGTATTCATTCGTCATTATAACACGAGGTATCTTAGTTTTAGACTTTTATCAAATCACCAGCATTCAGCCTGCTAGGTTTAAAAACCCGAATTCATTCACCGGCATTTCGCCTGCTAGGCTCGAGGCCCGAGTAATATCTCACCGGCATTATAGCCTGCTAGGCTCAAAGGCCCGAATATTATCTCACTGGCATTATAGCCTGCTAGGCTCAAAGGCCCGAATAATATCTCACTGGCATTATAGCCTGCTAGGCTCAAAGGCCCGAATAGTACTGCACAATATTCAAATCAACAAGTTTTATATAACACAATCACACCAATTTAGGTACAAGCATCATTCAATATATCATCCTACATTTCATTCACTTTTATCTCATTTCATCACTCACATTTAAATACATAATAGTTTACAATTAAAATCTTACTCATTTTCATCTAACACTATCATTTGATCATGAAAACATATCACTTTTTACTTCCAATACAAATTGCCATTTGGCCATGTACATATATGACAAGTAACACTTAATTCTCATAGTCTGTCATGTCATTTTTGAATATTATATATATTTAACTACTTAAAACTTACCTCAAATATTTTCGAACAGTCTCGGATCAGCTATTCAACTACTTTCTCTTTTCCCTTATCAGAATTTGCCCCTCTATGCTCTTGAGCTTAAATTCAACAATTTTAAACTAGTCATTATTCGACTATTCAAGCATTACTTCAAAAATACAATATATATATATATATATATTCGAATTTCACACATATAGATCATAGTAAGTTTATAAGAAAACAATAACCAACTCATTAACAAATTTTTATCAATGTTTACCACATAATCACAAATTCACTATAAGCTGTCTTCCTGAGCAATAGTCACTAAATTATTTATAACTAGAGCTACGAAACTCCAAATCAATTGCCGTAAAATTTCCCTGAAAACATACTCATATATATTTTATCCATAAAATTTTCAGAATTTTTGGTTTGGCCAATCAATACCAGATTTTTCTTAAAGTTTCCCCTGTTTCACTGTTTGACTAATCTGACCACCCTTTACTACGAATCAAATTTCTAATTGTACAGAAGTCAAAATATGTTCTCGTTGATTTCATTTGAAACTAGACTCATTAAGATTTAATTATATAATTTATTCAGCTTCTAACTCCACTCCCACAATTTATGGTGATTTTCCAAAATCACGTTACAGCTATTGTCCCAAGCAGATTTACTACAATTTACTCTTTCACAACTCTTTGCATTCATATTATTTAAACATGTATATCACCAATCAATTTCATCACATATATCTATAATTTCACTTAAGCATAATCTCAATACAATACATCATGCTCAAATCATTATTCAAGTTCAAATTCGGCTAACACACATATAAACACTAGCAACTAAATATTAACATTGCATTTCACCATAATAGCCAATTGCCATTAAACAATTAAGCCACAATTATTCAATTTTACCAAGCTTTGACTTAATTTATAACTATCTAAATCATTTAAAACATTCAAAAACAAATTCTTCTTTAATTAAGCACATATTCGGCAATGACAATGGTAATTTAGCAAACCTTAATTTAACTTATAATTGTTCATAACACATTTAAAGCATCCACTCCATTCCATCATTTTAAACACAAACATTACTCAACTATTATCTATGTTCACATTCGGCATTTTCACAGTTACACAAGCCGATTTTTTCTATCATTCAAACCATCTATATGAACATTAAACTAGTTCAAACATCACCCATTCATAATTATTCCTTAAATCATAAAGGCAACAACCATTCCCTTGAACATCTTCCATAGTCAAATACTCATATTACTACCAAATTCAAAATTTTGACATGGGCTAAGTAAGAGACTTGGTAACTAGCTTAATATATGCAACAATTTCAAAAACTAACATGAATTTCATACCTTAATTCAAGCTCAAAGTGACCGAATGTTATTTCCCCTTTTCTTCTTTAAGGTTCGGCTACTAAGGAAGAAGATGAAACAAACATTTTGTTTTTCTTTTGTTCTTCTATTATCTTTTCTTATTTTACTTAATTTTTATTTCATAAATTAAGCCATTACCATTATAATATTATTATATAATACATATTTTGCTTATCATCATTATCATGGCCGGCCACTACAACTAAAGTGGGAAATTTGACATGCAAATCCACTTATTTACACCATTAATTATTTGGCCACTACAAAAACAACCTATCTTATTTTCACAAATTTTCACATAAGTCTTATTTAATAATTTCACTCACAAATGACAATATTAAAGCATGAAATTTTCACACATGCACCTTCACATATAATAAGCACAGAATATAACATCTAATTATTTTTATGACTCGATTTTGTGGTCTCGAAACCACTTTTCGACTGGGGTCAAATTAGGGCTGTCACATATGAGATATCGATCTAATCCTTTACATGTGATTAGTCTGTCTGAGATTGAAATTCAGCCTGATATGACCTATGAAGAAGAACCGATTCGCATTTTAACTCCCGAGATTAAAGAGTTGAGAAATAAGAAGATTCCGTTAGTTCAATTACTGTGGCATAAACACGGAGTTGAGGAAGCAACATGGGAACCAGAGGATACAATGAAAAAACATTATCCAAACCTATTCATTGGTAAGATATTCGGGGACGAAAATCCCTAAGGGGGAGAGTTGTAACAGCCCAATTTAGACCCTAATCGGAATGGTGGTTTCAGGACCACAAATCTGAGTCAAAAAAATATTTTAAAATTATTTTCAGTGTTTATTTTGTGTGAATTTATGTCTGTGAAATTTTCTTGATTTAATTTTTTCATTTAGGTGTCCGATTAAATTAAAGGACTTAATCGCGTAAATTGAAAATTTGGTAGTTTAATGTACAAAGGGCCGAAATGCTAATGGCTTTTTAAATGGAAGCCTTTAGGTGGAAAATATACCATTGAAACTTGTAATGGCCGGTTGTACCCTTATAATATGTGTTTTAGATATTTAATTTAAATGGGTATAATTGTAAAATAATTAGTAAACATATATTAGTTAAAATCAAGTTAATATATTCATAATATTATTACATGTTCTTGCACCGAAACCATAAAAAAAAGAAAAGAAAAGATAATTCTAGGGTTCAGCCATCTCCCAAGCTAAAATCAAGGTTCGTTCTTTGTCAATTTTTGATAATTTCTATGTTTTTGAGATCGTTGCTTCGAGTACTACAAAACCCATGCTTGAATTTTTTATTTTGATGAATATTTTGAGTTGTACCATTGTTGATAACTTGTGATTTTTGTTGTTTGATGATGAAAAAAATGAAAGATATGTTTTAGATTAACATATTTTGTATTGGATTTTTTGATGATTTTGAGTAATTAGGACTTAATTGCAAAAATAATAATTTGAGGGACTAAAATGTAAAATTAATGAATTATATGAGCTTGTATAGACATGGGTAATATTTGGCCTAGCTTGGGTGTAGAGAAATTTGGTGTATTTTGTGTTTTGTGCAATAAGAACTAAATTGTAAAAATTGTAAATGCCAGGGTAAAATGGTAATTTTCCTATTTATGTGTTTTTGGACTAAATTGTATGAAAATATGTTTGAATGAGCTTAATTTGAATGTGTTTAGATCAAGAACCAAAGAAATTAGATTTGGATTGGGGAAAAACGAAAGTTGTCGACTAGCAGCCCTATTCCGTTTTACGACGCCCGAGGTAAGTTTATAAGCAAATAGATATGCCTAAATGTAGTTAAATGTTAAATATATATGCTGGTACATATTGTACGAATTTATACATGTAAATGCCAAATGTGTATAAGCTTGATAACTATGTTCGAGCATTCGTTTCGATAGAGATACGACGTCCGAAACCCCGTATGAACCTTAGGAATAGCTAGGATACATATGTCATGACATAGGATTCCAATATGTGTGTGCGAGTAAGACCATGGAATCGATTTGTGATTCCGATATGTGTTTCGAGTAAGACCCTGTCTGGGACAGTGGCATCGATATGTGGCTACATGTAAGACCACGTCTGGGACGTTGGCAATGTATGATTTATGTGATTATCCAAGTGTCCTATACAGTTCTGAATGGTTCATCAGGCAAAAGGTAAACTGTGTACGGATATGTATTACAACATAAATGGCCAGGTATGAATTAACCTAATCTTTACTTGGAATAAGGTAAGTAAGTACTATAGGCTTTTGTTATAAATCATACACATTGCAAACGAAGAATATATGAGTATTTGATGTGTATATTCAGCTTGTGAATGAATAAACTTGTGTATCATTGAAATGTTTTTCATATATGTGCATATATGATTTGGTATATTTGGTCATATAAGTAATACTTATATATGTGTTGATAATTATTGATTCCTAAGTTTGTGGACGAGAGTAAATGTATGTAAGGTTTATTATGTCCATTTGGTTCGAAAGTTGTTTATTAATATGGTAAGCATGCTTGATTATTTGGTAATATTTTGGACCCGAAATGTTGAATGGTGGTAATTTATTTATCTATGTAAGCATTCGGTAAAGGTATAAAGTAATGGAGTTTGGAAATGTATCATTGTATCTTTTGTGGGTTTAAGATTAGGCTTCGATCGTGGTAATATAATTCGGTTTATAAGATTGATTGAATGCACTATTGAACTGTTTATTTGCTTATTGCTTACTAAGCTAAGATAGCTTACCTTGTGTCTGGTTACTCTGTTTTATAGATTTTGGACTCAAGTTACAAGCTCGGGGATCGTCAGCAAAGTCAAACACACTATCTACAGCCTAGGGACAAAATGATCATTTTACCAAAGTTGTGAATTTATGAATGCCTAATTGTGTTTAGTGACTAAATGGATGTATATTATTATTATAGATCAAGATTTTCCAAAACTGAGCCTAGACCGAGGAAAACCCAAGCAATCTGAAAAAGCTGACTAGTCAAGTACTTTTTGTAAACTGAGGTAAGTTGTATGTAAATAACACAACTACACTGTTAATACTTGTATTCATATTGTCATTGAATTGATATTGTATGAGTTTTTAAGTTATAAATTGAGAATGCTTTGTAATATTGAGATAGTAGAAAAATTCCGTTGAAACCTCAGGATATGAACTGGATATTTGTGCCATGACATTGGGTGATTTGTGCACCAATGTAAGACATGTCTGGGACATGCTTCGGCCACATTATGAGAGCCAGTGTAAGACCATGTCCGGGAAATGGCATCGGCACAGAGATGAGAACTAGAGTAAGACATGTCTGGGACATGCATCGGCCTCGACAAAGATAGCCAGTGTAAGACGTGTCTGGGACACGCATCGGCTAGGAGTTGTGCTAGTGTAAGACATGTCTGGGACATGCATCAGCATGCATATATGAGAGCCAGTGTAAGACCATGTCTGGGATATGGCATCGGCAATATATCCCATGTTGAAGGTTCATGGAATATCCAGTAGTATTCCAATAGTTCAATGGTGAAAGTTATATATCAATTTTGATAAAGAAAGGATGATCATGTTGTGAGTGTTACTGGTACCTATATGATAAGCATGAGTAACGAGCTTAATTTAGAAAATGAGACTCGAGTAGATGATAATGAGTAAGTTAAGTTATGTTTACCTTTGAGCTATAAGCATGATGGTAAATGGGGAGATTGATGTATAGTTATTTATATACAACTTACTAAGCTTTATGCTTACTCCCTTTCCTTTCCTTTTTTCTTTCAGTGTCACCAAGCTAGCTTAAGGGTCCCTTAAATTCAGAGATATCAATCACACCATCAGCCGCAGCACTCGGTATAGTTTGATTTATATTTTTGAGGGTGGCATGTATAGGGCTAGACTAGGATGTTGTATTAAGAGAATTATTCATGTATTTTGGCTCAAGTCAAAAGCCCTTCACTTTGTATCAAGCCTGGAATAGTGGGTATTATTCATTTTGATGAATGCATATGATGTTCTTTCTTGGGATGAATTGGTGTCTTTTGAGGTGAAATTTGTATATTGACATGATCTTGTGTAGGTTGTACAAAATGGGTGACAAAATGGCTTGGAAAATAGCCTAGTTTGTTAACACGAGAAAGACATACGGGGATGTGTCTAGGCCGTGCGTGACACATGGCTCACGCCCATGGGGGTGTGTTGTGGCCGTGCGTCCCCTGCACTTAAAACTTTAAAGTAATTTTAGTACACGTTCAAGCCACACGGGCGTGTGCCCAGGCCCTGCCATAAAGTCAAAATGCATGCTAGTAGTACACGGGTAAGAGACATGGCCGTGTGTCTCGGCCGTGTGAAGGACACGGTTATAGGGCACGGGTGTGTGCTTGGGCCATGTGGTTTTGGCAGAATGCCCAGGTTTTTAGACACGGGTTCGGGATATGGGCGTGTCCCTAGCACACGGCCGTGTGTTCTATATCCACACGGGCGTGTGGAGTCTTGATGCATAAAACTTTTCTAAGTTTTTTATGAGTTCTCGGTTGGGTTCTAAATCACCCCAGATGTATGATTTAGGCCTCGTAAGTCCATATATGAGATAGATTGCATGTGAAAAGAGAAGTTTTTAAATTGTTTGAAAGTTTTTTATGGCCCGGTTTTGTATAGTTGGTTGAGGCAAGAAAGGTAAAACCTTGAACCCTATCACAGCGTCGGATACGGGCATAGGGTGTAACATTTAGTGGTATCAGAGCATGGTTTAGTCGATTTTAGGACTGAACTAGCCAGAGTACGAGTCTAGCTATACATGCCACGTATATACATATTGATAGTGTAACGATTCCTGACAATTATAAATTGTGTTTATTATAGTAATGGATCCTGATAGAACCACGGCAGATGATGTAGAAAATAATACGCCGGCTCCCGCAGAAGGGACCGCGCCGATAGAGAGTGAGCCCGTAAGTATGGGCCAAGGCGGAGGGGCTAGGGAAGCCTACCTCCGAATGATAGATGCTTGGTATACAGAGTTCATTCGTGCGAACCCGAACACCCCACCACCCCCACCTCCTTCGATTCCTTAATATGTCCTGATGGCTCTGTAAGGTGCGGATGTGTTCAGACAAGAGAAGCCTCTGGTAGATAAGATCTGGAAGCAAGGGGCCGAGGAGTTTCAGGCTAGTGTAAATGTTGACCCAAAGAGAGCGGAGTTTTGGCTAGAAAATACCATGAGGGTATTCGATGAGCTGTCATGCACGCCTGAAAAGTGCGTAAAGTATACTGTGTCACTTTTACGAGACTCAGCTTATCAGTGGTGGAACACTCTCGTGTCTATAGTACCGAGAGAAAGAGTGACTTGGGAATTCTTTCAAGAAGAGTTTCGAAAGAAGTATATTAGCCAGAGGTTTATAGACCAAAAAAGAAAGGAATTTCTAGAGTTGAAGCAAGGTGATAAGACTGTGACAAAGTATGAGCGGGAGTTTGTAAAACTCAGAAGTATGCACGAGAATGCGTATCCACTAAAGCTACTATGTGTAAGAGGTTTGAGGATGGCCTCAATGAAGACATTCGAGTGTTTGTGGGCATCCTAGAGCTAAGAGAATTTGTGATGCTTGTTAAGAGAACATGTAAAGCAGAAGAGCTGGTGAAGGAGAGAAGGAAGGCGTCCATTTAGTCACGAGATTTAAAGAGAAGACAGATGAAGAAGATGCATTAATCCTCCTTCAAGATGTCAAAAGAGATTACTACCCAATCGAATACTTCGGTTGGATATTCAAAGAGAAATAAGAATCGGCAGAACATGGCATCTAAAGCCCAAACTACCTCAGTGGTAAGTGTTGGTAGTGCTCGGCCAAATAGGCCGGAGTGTTTGTAATGTGGAAGACGTTACTTGGGCGAATGCCGAATAAGCGAAAGGGGCTGTTTCAAGTATGGGTCACTTGACCACTTTATCCGTGACTGCCCTAAGATGGATGAGAGAGAGAGAAAATAAGAGGTGAAAGCTAGCAGTGCTCCCTTGAGGGGTAGGCCTCAAAGGAACCCCGGGAGTGGTAATAGTAGTAGAGGTACACTAAGAGAGGTCGCGATAAGATCTGAAGGCAAAGCGCCAGCGAGGACCTATGCTATACGAGCACGAGAAGAGGCAGAGTCTCCAGACGTGATCACGGGTACCTTTTCTATTCACGATATAACTGTTGTCACTTTAATTAACCCGGGATCTACCCACTCTTACATATGTATGGAATTAATACCTCATATAACCATGCTAGTAGAGTCCACTAAGTTTGTAATAAAAGTGTCTAACCCGTTAGGCAAGCATGTATTAGTGGACCGAGTATGTAGAAATTGTCTTTTGGCGATTAGAGGTTATTGTTTTCCGGCTATTATTTTTTGGCCAACTTGATGTTGTTACCGTTTAATGAATTCGATGTAATTCTTGGGATGGATCGGTTGAC
Source organism: Gossypium longicalyx (assembly GCA_025698465.1). Taxonomy (NCBI): domain Eukaryota; kingdom Viridiplantae; phylum Streptophyta; class Magnoliopsida; order Malvales; family Malvaceae; genus Gossypium; species Gossypium longicalyx. The sequence continues at coordinate 34,481,613 of CM046995.1, forward strand.
CTCCCATGGTGTTGTAGTAGACTATGGGAGAAAAGTAATTCAGTTAAGATGTGAGGATGGAAATGTTCTTCGAGTTAGGCCAGATAAGTCGGATAACTTGTCTGTGATAGTATCGTCTTTAGCAGCCGAAAGATATTTGAAAAAAGGTTATGAAGCTTATCTAGCTTTTATGCTGAATACCAAAGTGTCCGAGTCAAAGATTAAGTCAGTACCAGTGGTTTGTGAGTTTATAAATGTCTTTCTAGAGGAGTACCAGGGTTACCCCCAGAGAGGGAGGTTGAGTTTGGTATCGAGTTGGCTCCTAGTACGACGCCAATCTCGATTACACCTTATAGGATGGCCCCCACCGCGTTAAAGAGTTGAAAGTGCAGTTGCAAGAGTTAATAGACAAAGGTTTTTCTAGACCGAGTTATTCACCATAGGGTGCTCCAGTGCTTTTTGTGAAAAAAAAGGATAGGTCGATAAGGTTATGTATCGACTATAGACATCTTAACAAGGTTACAATGAAGAACAAGTATCCTTTGCCAATGATTGAATGATCTCTTCGATCAATTGAGAGGAGCCACTGTGTTCTCTAAGATAGACTTAAGATCGGGATACTACCAGTTAAGAGTCAAGGAACATGATGTACCAAAGACTGCTTTCCGGACAAGATATCGGTATTATGAGTTCTTATTATGCCTTTTGGATTGACAAATGCCCCAACGGTATTTATGGACTTGATGAACCGTATCTTCCGACCGTATTTGGATAGGTTCGTCGTCGTTTTTATTGATGACATCTTCGTTTATTCACGTAACGAGAATGAGCACGTGGAGCATTTGAGAACTGTGTTACAGATCTTAAGGGATAAGCAACTTTATGCCAAGTTTAGTAAGAGCGAGTTTTGGCTCAAAGAGGTCGGGTTTCTAAGACATATAGTGTCGGGTGATGGAATCCGAGTTGATCCGAATAAGATCTCCGCTATTGTGGAGTGGAAACCTCCGAGGAATGTGTCAGAGGTTCATAGTTTTTTGGGGCTAGCGGGATACTATAGATGATTTGTAAATGGATTCTCCATGATAGCTACACCGATAACGAGGCTACTACAGAAAGATGTCAAGTTCGAATAGACAGAAGAGTGCCAACAGAGCTTCGAGAAGTTAAAGGCTTTGTTGACCGAAGCCCTAATTTTAGTACAACCTGAGTCGGGCAAGGAATTTGTAGTTTTTAGTGATGCCTCCCTAAATGGTTTAGGGTGTGTGCTAATGCAAGAAGGCAAGGTTATAGCCTATGCCTCAAGATAGCTAAAACCTCATAAGAAGAATTATTCGACCCATGATTTAGAGCTAGCAGCTGTGGCGTTCGCACTGAAGATTTGTCGACATCATTTATATGGAGAGAAATGTAGAGTATTTACTGACCACAAGAGTTTAAAATACTTGATGACTCAAAAGGAGTTGAATTTGAGGCAACGTCGATGGTTAGAGCTGTTAAAGGATTATGAGTTGATCATCGACTACCATCCGGGAAAGGCGAACGTAGTCGCCGATGCCTTGAGTAGAAAGTCGTTGTTTGCCTTAAGAGCTTTGAACACTCAGTTGACTATATCTAGTGATGGATCGGTCTTAGCAGAGTTAAGAGCCAGACCGACTTTTCTTCATGAAATTTATGAAGCTTAGAAAGATGACGAGAAACTACAAGCTAACAGAACTCAATGTGAAACAGAGATTGAGTCAGATTTTCATGTTAGTACTAATGGGTGTACAATGTTCAAAGATAGAGTTTGTGTACCCAACGATGGTGAGCTCATTTAGAAGATTTTGCGAGAGGCACACAGTGGTTGTTCGTCAATTCACCTGGGTAGCGTGAAAATGTACAACGACCTTAAGAAAATGTATTGGTGGTCGGGTATGAAAAGAGACATTTCTGAGTTCGAATCCAAGTGCTTAGTGTGTCAACAAGTAAAGGCTGAACATCAAGTGCCTTTGGGTTTACTTCAGCCTATTATGATTCACGAGTGGAAATGGGATCGTATCACCATGGACTTCATGACCAGTTTGCCTCTAACCCCAAAAAGGAATGATGCAGTATGGGTTATTGTTGATAGACTCACTAAGTCAGCACATTTCATACTGGTGCGTGCCAACTACTCCCTTGAAAAGTTGGGCGACTTGTATGTTTTTGAGATCATGAGGCTTCATGGTGTGCCGTTATCGATTGTATCTGATCGAGACCCAAGGTTCACCTTGAGGTTTTGGAAGAAGTTATAAGAAGCTTTAGGAACCAAGTTGAGTTTCAGTACGACATTTCATCTGCAAACTGACGGACAGTCTGAAAGAGTAATACAAATCTTAGAGGACATATTGAGGTGCTGTGTTCTCGAGTTCCAAGGAAGTTGGGAAAACACTTACCATTGGTTGAATTCACTTACAACAACAGCTATTAGTCGAGTCTAAAAATGGCACCTTATGAGGCTTTGTACGGGTGAAAGTGCCGAACGCCCCTATTCTGGACTGAGTTGAGAGAGAGTCAGATTCACGGGGTTGATTTGATTAAAGAGGCTGAGGAAAAATTTAAGGTGATTCGTGGCTGTTTGAAGGCTACCTCGAATAGACAAAAATCCTACGTGGATTTGAAACGAAGGGAGATTGAGTTTGAAGTCAGGGATAAGGTATTTTTGAAAGTTTCCCCGTGGAGGAAAGTCCTTAGATTTGGTAGAAAAGGCAAGTTGAGTCCTCATTTTATAGGACCTTATGAGGTTACCGAGAGAGTAGGGCTCGTTGCCTACCGTCTGAGTTTGCCACCAGAGTTAGAAAAGATTTACGACGTATTTTATGCATCCATGCTACGTCGATATAGATCAGACCCTTCGCATATAATTACACCAACTGAAGTTGAGATTCTCCCAGATATGACGTATGGTGAGAAACCGATCAAGATATTGGCTCGAGAGGTCAAACAGTTAAGAAAGAAGAGTTTACCGCTTGTGAAGGTTTTGTGGCATAGACATGGGGTCGAGGAAGCCACATGGGAACTCAAGGAGTCTCTAAGAGAGCAGTATCCAAACTTAGTCACCGGTAAGATTTTCGAGGACGAAAATCCCTAAGGGGGGAGAAATGTAATAACTCGATTTAGGGCTTAGTCGAAACAGTGGTCTCGAGACCACAAATCTGAAGATAGAAAAATTATTTTTATTATTTTTATGAGTTTATGGTACTATTATATTAGTGCATGAAAAATTTGGTGAGTTAATTTTAATGTTTTCAAGCCCGATTGCGATAAAGGACTAAATCGCATAAAAGGCAAAAGTTGCATTTTAGTACCCAAATGTGTTAAATAGCTAGAGAATCAAAAATGAGGGCTTTTAAAGGGAAATTTCACCCTTTTTAATAGTGTCGGCCGGCCATGTGATGGATTTTAAACAAATAGTCAAAGTATTAGGTTGATGATGTCATGTTTTGGTGATAAAATAATGCCTAAAAGCCTAGCTATCATTTTTTTCTTCTCCATCTTCTTTCTTCACCAAAAATATCAGCCAAAATAGAGGTTTGAAAGCTTAAAAATCTACAGTAACTTAAAGCACTCATAAGTAAGTGATTTTAATGAGATTTCTTCAAGATTTTTATATTTTTGAGACCCTTGAAGAATGAGCTTTCAAATGAGGGTGGTATCTTACAAAATGGTCAAGAGTTTAGGATTTTGCCATGGATGTATTTGTGACATATGCTGAGTTTTTATGGAAGAATATGAGTCCTAGTTGTGTTATAAACAACTTTTGTGAAAGGTGTTAGCATGAAAACACCTAAAAGGACTATTTTGCATAAGTTGCAAAATAGGTGGTCAGTGTGTGAAATAGTGAGAATTTGGGATTTCCATAGTAGTAAAAATAGTTTATCTAGGCTTGAAATATGAGGAAATTCGATAAAAATTGATTTTCGGGCATAGGGGTAAAATAGTCATTTTGCCAAGGCTTGGGACAAAATGGTCATTTTACCAAAGTTGTGAATTTATGAATGCCTAATTTTGTTTCGTGACTAAATGGATGTATATTATTATTATAGATCAAGATTTTCCAAAATCGAGCCTAGACTGGGGAAAAACCAAGCAATCCGAATAAGCCGACTAGTCAAGTACATTTTGTAAACTGAGGTAAGTTGTATGTAAAAAATACAACTACACTGTTAATACTTGTATTCATATTGTCATTGAATTGATATTGTATGAGCTGTTAAGTTATAAATTGAGAATGCTTTGTAATATTGAGATAGTAGAAATATTCCGTTGAAACCTCAGGATATGAACTGGATATTTGTGCCACGACATTGGGTGATTAGTGCACCAGTGTAAGACATGTCTGGGACATGCTTCGGCCATATTATGAGAGCTAGTGTAAGACCTTGTCTGGGACATGGCATCAGCACAGAGATGAGCGCTAGAGTAAGACATGTCTGGGACATGCATCGGCCTCGACAGAGATAGCCAGTGTAAGACGTGTCTGGGACACGTATCGGCTAGGAGTTGTGCTAGTGTAAGACATGTCTGGGACATGCATCAGCATGCATATATGAGAGCCAGTGTAATACCATGTCTGGGATATGGCATCGGCAATATATCCCATGTTGAAGGTTCATGGAATATCCAGTAGTATTCCAATAGTTCAATGGTGAAAGTTATATATCAATTTTGATAAAGAAAGGATGATCATGTTGTGAGTGTTACAGGTACCTATATGATAAGCATGAGTAACGAGCTTAATTTAGAAAATGAGACTCGAGTAGATGATAATGAGTAAGTTAAGTAATGTTTAGCTTTGAGCTATAAGCATGAAGGTAAATGGTGAGATTGATGTATAGTTATTTATATGCAACTTACTAAGCTTTATGCTTACTCCCTTTCCTTTCCTTTTTTCTTTCAGTGTCACCAAGCTAGCTTAAGGATCCCTTAAAGTCAGAGATATCAATCACAACATCAGCCGCAGCACTCGGTATAGTTTGATTTATATTTTTGAGGGTGGCATGTATAGGGCTAGACTAGGATGTTGCATTAAGAGAATTATTCATGTATTTTGGCTCAAGTCAAAAGCCCTTCACTTTGTATCAAGCCTGGAATAGTGGGTATTATTCATTTTGATGAATGCATATGATGGTCTTTCTTGGGATGAATTGGTTTCTTTTGGGGTGAAATTTGTATATTGACATGATCTTGTGTAGGTTGTGCAAAATGGGTGACAAAATGGCTTGGAAAATGGCCTAGTTTGTCCACACGGGTAAGACACACGGGCGTGTGTCTAGGCCGTGTGTGACACACGACTCATGCCCATGGTGGTGTGTTGTGGCCGTGCATCCCCTGCACTTAAAACTTTAAAGTAATTTTAGTACACGGGCAAGCCACAAGGGCGTGTGCCCAGGCCGTGCCATAAAGTCAGTATGTATGCTAGTAGTACATGGGCAAGAGACACGTGAAGGACACGGTTATAGGGCACGGGTGTGTGCTTGGGCCGTGTGGTTTTGGCAGAATGCCCAGGTTTTCAGACACGGGTTCGGGATATGGGCGTGTCCCTAGCACACGGCCATGTGTTCCATATCCACACGGGCGTGTGGAGTCTTGATGCATGAAACTTTTCTAAGTTTTTCATGAGTTCTTGGTTGGGTTCTGAACCACCTCAGATGTATGATATGGGCCTCGTAAGTCTATATATGAGATAGATTGCATGTGAAAATAGAAGTTTTTAAATTGTTTGACATTTTTTATGGCCCGGTTTTGTATAGTTGGTTGAGTCAAGAAAGGTAACACCTTGAACCCTGTCCCAGCGTCGGATACGGGCGAGGGGTGTTACATTAATAATCAAACTTGTATTATGGCATGTATAGGCTGAAACATATGTTTTGAGGGTTGATTTTGGTTATGTATTAAAAGCCATGCGAAAATGGCCTGTTATATATATGTTTAGATTCGGTTTATGTGTATGCTTGGTTATGATGTTCTTGTTCTTGGTAAGATATGTGCGATTATTCTTGATGATGGTGTGTATGTCGTGGTAAGTATTTTACATAATGGAGATGACTTCATTTTTAGGCTTGAAGTCGATTTTGAGTTGAATTATTGCTTGTGTCTTTTGATAAATGTGCCCTGTGATGTGGTAGTTTAAGATCCTTGTAAAATTTTAGAGGTGTATTTAAGTATTTATATAGCTTGTGAGGTATTTGTGGTTCGATCGTTTGTCTATAATAGATATTATTTATGTTAGGGTTGCTATGGGTTTGTCATGTAAAAATTATGACTTATTTTGCAGTAAGTTGATGACTATCAAAACTTATGCTAAAACGTGTGTACATGTGATGTTCGGCCACATTGTTTAGTTGAATTTTATTTATTGCTTACTTACGTATAAGGTGCATATACTTCGGACATTATGATAGTTAAGTTTTTGCATGTTACATATGTACAAATATATGAGCTTATGTTACGTTTGATAAGTACACATGCTTGGTCGTATAAATTCATTTGATATTTGTAAATTATTATATATGGAAAAAAATGGATTAAGTTAGTTAACCAGACTCTAAAATGAAATGGGTTACTTATGATTGGATGCTTGTTATTCTTTGAGTTAGTATATATATATATGTATGAATTTTACATGGACTAACGCATTAAACCGCAACATGAATTAAAAAGGTGGTAACAAAACTTAGTTCAATTGTTATATAACTGGTGTCTTTACAGTACCTAACATATATTTAATATTGAGTTATTAGTCAAAGAACGAAAATGTTGTTATGATATATGTGTTTTCTATGTGTAATTAAATTAGGTTATAAGCATTAACCCAATTTAAATCTCGAACGATATTGAACGTATGATTTACCCTAGTATTACACATGTGCTTATGACTGAAATTACTATGTAATATTCAAAATTGTACATTCGTTTTGTAATGCCTCGTAAACCCATTCCGGCGACGGAATACGGGTTAGGGGTGTTACATCAACACCTCATTCATGAAAGGCATCATTTTATAAATATACTTATAGCCAATATTAGCCCATTTCAAATGGCCTTATACAAAATGAACTTCTAACCAATATAAGCCAACACATTTGGCCAAATTAATATGACACATAACAAAATGACCAAGTTCCCTATACAAGCCATAACTCAAAATGTTGAATCCATTGGTACCAAAATAATTGTTGATAGTATGAGTAGATCTGCGACGGTCTCCAAACCCCGAGCTAGCTTGCTGACACTATAAGACAAGGGAAAGGAAGGGGAGTAAGCTATATAGCTTAGTAAGTTCCTATGCAAATAATAAGCATTATGACCACACAATTAACATACAATTAACATGATGAAGATTAGCATGAACGTTATCAAAATCTCATAGTCATAACTTACTCAATCACAATCCTACCAAGAGTTCATCACATATCGAGCTCATTACTTATAAGTTTTACGTGCATACCTGTACCAACTCGTAGCATAACTATCTCCTTTCACAACTTTTACATTCCTGTTGAACACTCAAAATATTAACGGATACTCGTAAATCTTGCACATAAGTGCCATATATGTAGCCGAAGCTACCTCATATCTCATAATACATGTGGGCTCATTTTCGAGCTATTCGTGGGCCTGCTCACACAAGCTGTTAGTCAGGACATAGCTACACAGTGTTCCTCACACAAGCTGTCAGGTATCTGCAACACATGTTGGACTACCCAGCCATTGGTAGGACGTACGAGACCAGTACCCGGATTACATAATCACATATACACTTGGGTTCCTAGTGACATGTCACTCGTATCCTATTCTATTCCTAAGGTTCAACTGGGATTTCTCGCTTGTCAAAACTTTGTCGAATACATCCAAAGAGTCAATCACAATTCATACAATATTAAAGCATTTAAAACATAAACATAACAATGCATTATTTACATACGAACTTACCTCAGTACAAAAATAGTAGAATTGGACCTAATCGTCAAACATTTTATTTTTCCCCCGATCTAGGTCCGAACCTCATTTTTCTTGATAATCTAGCTTGGAGGCTTGTCAAACCCTAGCTATGTCTTCCTCTTGTAAATTTCGGCCAAGGGATGAAATTGAAGAAGATGGAGGCTTGACAAACCCTACCATGTCCATTTTTGTCCAACTTAAAGTAAAATGGTCTAATTACCATTTAAGGGACTTCAATTTAAAATTTCATAGAAATTGGACACCTCTAGCTTCTAGAATACACATTTTGCACCTATTGCAATTTACTCCTTTTAGCTAAATTAAGTGCCCAATCGATAAAATTTTCTAATGAAATTTTCACAAAACAATTCCATGAAACTATAGACCATAAAAATATAATAACATAAATCTTTCTTCGTCGGATTCGTGGTCCCAAAACCACTGTTCTGATTTGGCCCTAAAACGGGTTGTTACAACTCTTCCCCCTTTAGGGATTTTCGTTCTTGAAATCTTACCAGAAAAGAGGTTTGGGTTTTCTTTTCTCATAGCTTCCTCAGGTTCCTACGTAGCCTTTTCGACCCCATGTCTTTGCCACAAAACTTTCACTAGGGCTATGCTCTTATTTCTCAACTGTTTTACTTCCCGAGCTACAATCTTGATCAGTTCCTAACCATAAGTCATATCAGGTCGTATCTCAATCTCTGTCGGAGAAATCACATGTGAGGGATTAGAACGGTATCGTCGCAACATCTACACATGAAACACACTATGAATCTTTTCTAACTCTGTCAGTAAAGCTAACTGATATGCCACTAGCCCTATTCTTTTAGTAATCTCTTACGGCCCAATGAAACGTGGACTTAACTTGCCTTTACAGCCAAATATCAGAATTTTCTTCCACAGAGATACTTTCAGAAATACTTTATCACTGATCTAAAATTCAATCTCTTTTCTTTTCAAATCTGCGTACAAATTTTGTTGATCTGAAACGGCTTTCAAATAGACACGAATTACCTTTACTTTTCTTTGGTTTTTCTAACCAAGTCAACCCCATGAATCTATCTCTCACTGAGCTCGGTCTAATACAATGGATTTCAACACTTGCGGCCATACAATGCTTCATACGGTGCCATCTATATACTCGACTGAAAACTATTGTTATAAGCAAATCCGACTAAAGGTAGATATTTCTCCAACTACCTTCGAACTCTGAAATACAACAGCAAAGCATATCATCGAGAACCTGAATTATCCTTTTAGATTGTTCGTCAGTTTGCAGATGAAAAGTAATACTAAAATTCAACTTTGTGCCCAAAGCCTCTTACAAATTTTTCCAAAATCGAGACGTAAACCTCAGATCTCTATTCGATATAATAGAAATAGGCACTCTGTGCAATCTCACAATTTTAGTAATGTACAATTCAGCTAGCTTATCAAGTGAGTAGTCAATACGTACTAGAATTAAATGAGCTGATTTTGTCAATCTGTCAACAACAACCCAGATGGCATCTTTCCTTTTCAGAGTCAAAGGCAAACTCATTACGAAGTCTATCGTAATCCTATCCCATTTCCACTCGGGTACCATCATTGGCTGAAGTAAACTCGAAGGCACTTGGTGTTCAGTTTTTACTTGTTGACAAATCAGACATCTCGAAACAAACTCCGAAATATCTAGTTTCATATCTGACCACCAATACAATTTCTTCAAATCATTATACATTTTTGTACTACCTAGATGAATTGTAAAAACAACCACTGTGCGCTTCATGTAAATTTTTTTGAATAAGTTTATCATTTTTTGGTACACATACTCTATCTCGAAACATCAACCAATCACCCAAACTGGTCCGAAAGTCTGAATCATTGCCCGATTCACACTGAGCTCTTTTAGCTTGTAATTCACTATCATTTTTTTGAGCTTCACAAATTTGCTGAAGAAATATCGGTCTAGCTCTCAACTCGGCCAAAATTGAACCATCATTAGACAAAGTCAATTTTGTACTCATAGCTCTCAAAGAAAACAAGGACTTTCTGCTCAAAGCATCTGCGACTACATTTGCCTTTCCTGGATGATAGTCAATCACTAGTTCAAAATCTTTTAGTAACTCGAGCCATCTCTATTGTCACAAGTTCAGATCTTTCTGAGGCATCAAATATTTTAAACTCTTATGATCAATAAAGATATGGCATTTCTCAACATACAAATGATGATGCCAAATTTTCAAAGCAAAAACGATGGCTGCCAATTCCAAGTCGTGCGTCGGATAATTCTTCTCGTGTGGTTTCAACTGTCTCGAGGCATAAGCTATCACTTTTCCCTCTTGCATCAACACAACCCAAACCATTCAATGAAGTGTCGCTATAAATTACAAATTCTTTCCCCGATTCAGGTTGTACTAAAACTGGTGCCTCAATCAGTAATGCTTTCAATTTCTCAAAACCTTAAGGAAGAGGGTGCACTTGGAGAATTCGTTCCTAAGTCAAGATCACGAGTAGGTCCTGCGGATATATAGCCAAGTGAATCTCGAAGCTTGCTCTCCCAAAGGAGCTCTCTAGCTATTGACCCCGTGTAGGACCCTTCCGGCCAAGCACATCTATCAACGGAGGTCGAATTCCAGCAGCGAATGAGAATAGAAGGTGTAGGCTTGAAAGCTGGAGTTTGCTGGGTGCGACAGCACAGATATTTAGGATCACAGCTTGCTGACATTTTTCGGACCATTCAAATTTAACATCTTTTTACAACAACTTGGTCATAGGAGTAGTAATCATCGAAAATCCTTTGACAAAATGTTGGTAATAACCGGTTAAACCCAAAAAGCTTTTAACTTCAGATGCATTCCTTGGCGGTTTCCATTCAACAATTGCCGAAATCTTACTTGGATCAACTCGAATACCATCACCTGAAATAATATGTCCCAAAAATTTGACTTCTCGGAGCCAAAACTCACTTTTACTAAATTTAGCAAACAATTTCTTACCTCTTAAGGTCTGCAATACAATTCTTAAATGCCCAACATGCTCGGACTCTTCTCGAGAATAAATTAGAATATCATCGATGAATGCAACCACAAACTTATCTAAATATGGTCGAAAAATTTGATTCATCAAATCCATAAATATGATAGGAGCATTAGTTAATCCAAAAGGCAAAACAAGAAATTCGTAAGCCCTATACCTTGTCCTGAAAGCAGTCTTCAACACGTCCGACTCTTTAACTCTTAATTGATAGTAGCCAGATCTCAAATCAATCTTCGAGAATACTGTTGCTCCTTTCAACTGATCAAACAAGTCATCAATTCTCGGCAAAGGATACTTGCTCTTTATAGTCACCTTGTTGAGCTGTCGGTAATCGATACAAAGTCTCATAGGTCCGTCTTCCTTCTTTACAAATAACATTGGAGCACCCCAGGGAGAAAAACTCAGTCTCGCAAAACCTTTATCTGTCAACACTTGCAATTGAGCTTTCAATTCTTTCAATTCAGTCGGAGCCATCCTATATGGCGCAATCGATATCGGTGAAGTCCCAGGTACTAAATCAATAGCAAACTCAACCTCGCTAATCGGAGGTAACCCAGTCAACTCCCCTGGGAGCAATCTCGGATAAAATGTTCTTGAGAACCACATTTGAAACAAGCTCGGTCATTAATCCTACACTCGTCGAGGTGTCTTCTTCCACAATGTCGACATTCGGGTCTGTTAGACCTAACGTTACACACACTTGCCATTGAAGTAGCTTGGGATTTAAAACTTGAATATTGCTTCCCGCGGTCTCTGTGCGAATACCCAACTGAAACATTCAAACAAGAATACATTTCTCTAGGTTTCTTTGACTGAGATTGAAATGACTTACTCATCGGCCTTTTTCTTGCATCTCTAACCTCACTCTCGGCCTTTCTTTTCTCTTTGCTTAGTTCTTCAGCTTTGCAAGCTCGTTCAAACAATACAACAAATTCTTTCAGTTCCAAGACTCCAACTAACAGTCAGATGTCCTCATTCAGCCCATCTTCGGACTTTTACACATAATAGCCTCGGAGGAAACACACTCTCGAGCATACTTACTGAGCCTGACAAATTTTTGCTCATACTCTGTCACTGAGCTCAAGAAATTCTTTACATTTCTGATCGATAAACCGCTGACTGATATATTTTTTTCGAAATTCCTCTTGAAAGAATTCTCATGTAAACCTTTCTCTCGGTAGCACAGATACTAATGTCTTCCACTAGTGATATGGTGTGTCTCTCAATAATGATATAATACATTTCAAGCATTCTTCTAGTGTACATGATAGCTCATCAAATACCCTGATAATATTCTCAAGCTAGAACTTAGCTCTCTCGAGGTCATCATCTATATTAGCCCTGAATTCCTCAGCCCCTTACTTTCGAATCTTATCAACCAGAGGCTTATTTAGTCTTACTAATTTCACACCTTGAGGAGCTAAGGGAATCGATTGGGGATAATGACGGGTTGAGGATGTTGAGCATTCTAATTTGCTCAAAAAAACTCTGAATACCACTCGTTCATCATGTGGAGGAAGGCTTCCCTAGCCCCTCATTCCTGACTAACTGTGGGAGGTCTATTTGCAGATGACACTGCCCCTTGAGTGGGAGCCGACGCATTACTTTCTACATCATCAGCTCGGTTGGGATCCATTTACTATATGAAAACACAGTTTAAAATTGTCAGGAGTCATCACACTATCATAGTTCATATATGGCATGTATAGCTAGACTCTTACACATGCTATGCTAGTCCGAGAATTAACTAAACCATAGCTCTGATACCACTAAATGTAACACCCCTTACCCATATTCAATGTCGAAATAGGGTACAAGGCATTACTGGACTTATCACATGAACAAACATACAATTTCGGGTTATACATTTGCATCCAAATTAAAACATTTTGCATTTAATCATAAAGTCCCTAATACGAGTCTACGAGGCCCAAAACATGCTTTTGGAAGTGGTTCGGGACTAAACCAAGAACTTAAAAAAACTTTACAAAACTTAGAAAATTTTTCACTAAATAGGGGTCACACGGCCGAATGGCTATGGGGCACGCCCGTCTGGGCAGGCCGTGTGGTCACACACGCCCGTGTGGGCAAGCCGTGTGGTCACACACGCCCGTGTCCCGAACCTGTGTAACTCTCTGTTTATCACCCAAGAGCAAATTGAAGACACACGGCCAAGTCACACGCCCATGTGCTAAGCCGTGTGGCTGATTTAAAATTTATGATTTTCATTACATAGGTGCAGACTTCACACGCTTGGGACACACGCCCGTGTCCAAGGCCGTGACCCTCACACGGTTGAGATACACGGCCATGTCTCTACCTGTGTACTCAATATTGGGCATTCTAATTTGAAAGAATTAGGGTGTAGAGGACACACGACCTATACACATGTTCTAGGGCAAGCCATGTGTCGCACACGGCCTAGGCACACGCCCGTTTGTCTACTCGTGTAGAGAAAATAAGGCTATTTACCAAGCCATTTTGCCACCCTTTAATGCACACACCTACACAACATAACATAGCACTTATCCAAGCATATACATACAACCAACATCCACAACTAAGACATCAACACCTCATTCATGAAAGGCATCATTTTATAAATATACTTATAGCCAATATTAGCCCATTTCAAATGGCCTTATACAAAATGAAATTACCAACACATTTGGCCAAATCAATATGACACATAACAAAATGACCAAGTTCCCTATACATGCCATAACTCAAAATGTTGAATTCATTGGTACAAAAATAATTGATGATAGTGTGAGTGGATCTCTGACAGTCTCTGAACCCCGAGCTAGCTAGATGACACTATAAGACAAGGGAAAGGAAGGGGAGTAAGCTATATAGCTTAGGAAGTTTCTATGCAAATAATAAGCACCATAACCACACAATTAACATACAATTAACATGATGAATATTAGCATGAACGTTATCAAAATCTCATAGTCATAACTTACTCAATCACAATCCTACCAAGAGTTCATCACATATCGAGCTCATTACTTATAAGTTTTACGTGCATACCTGTACCAACTCGTAACATAACCATTTCTTATCACAACTTTGACATTCCCGTTGAACACTTGGAATATTAATGGATATTCGAAAATCTTACACATAAGTGCCATATATGTAGCCGAAGCTACCTCATATCTCATAATACATATGGGCTCGTTTTCAAGCTATTCGCGGGCCTGCTCACACAAGCTGTCAATCAGGACGTAGCTACACAGTGCTGCTCACACAAGCTGTCAAGTATCTGTAACACATGCCGGACTACCCAGCCATTGGTAGGACGTACGAGACCAACACCTGGATTACATAATCACATATACACATGGGTTCCTAGTGACATGTCACTCATATCCTATTCTATTCCTAAGGTTTAATCGGGATTTCTTGCTTGTCAAAACTTTTGTCGAATACATCCAAAGAGTTAATCACAATTCATACAATATTAAAGCATTTAAAACATAAACATGACAATGCATTATTTACATACGAACTTGCCTCAGTACAAAAATAGTAGAATTGGACCTAATTGTCAAACACTTTATTTTTCCCCCGATCTATGTTTAAACCTCATTTTTCTTGATAATCAAGCTTGGAGGCTTGACAAACCCTAGCTATGTCTTCCTCTTGTAAATTTCAGCCAAGGGATGAAATTGAAGAAGATGGAGATGTTTTATTTAGTAAATTTTGTCTTTATTTGACAAATGACTAAAATGTTCTTCACTTATAACTTTGAAATTTTACCCTACCATGTCCATTTTTGTCCAACTTAAAGTAAAATGGTCTAATTACCATTTAAGGGTCTTCAATTTCAAATTTCATAAAAATTAGACACCTCTAGCTTTTAGAACACACATTTTGCACCTATTACAATTTACTTCTTTTAGCTAAATTAAGTGCCCAATCGATAAAATTTTCGAACGAAATTTTCATGAAACAATTCCCTAAAACTGTAGACCATAAAAATATAATAAAATAAATCTTTCTTCGTCAGATTCGTGGTCCCAAAATCACTATTCCAATTTGGCCCTAAAACGGGCTGTTACAACACGGCCGTGTGTCCCTTGTAACTTTTTTTTGAAAACAAGTCAGTAGCTTCACATGGCCTAGCACACGGGCGTGTGGCTTGGCCATATGGGACAAGAAAGTATACCCTTCAATTTTCACACGGTTTAGCACATGGGCGTGTGAGGCCACTTCGAAGGGTACACGGCCTGAGACACGGGCGTGTCTATTGGTCGTGTGAGAGACACAGCTTAGTCACACGGGCATGTAACCCATGTACCTTTGAAAATTTTACTTGTTTTTCAAAAAATTTCTTGATTACTAAGTTTTGTCCCAAACAACTTTTAATGTTTATTGTTGGCCTCGAGGGCTCGTATTAAGGACTATATGAATGATTTTGAATGGCTTTTGATTTGAATGAGAAATGAACATGAAATGTTTGATTGGTTGATCTATATGTTCGGTAATACTCCGTAACCATATCTTGGCGTCGGATACGGGTTTTGGGTGTTACACAAATCCTATCTTTATCAATCATATCCCACTACATAGATTGTGGCATACCCAACATCAGTCTTTATAGTACAATCTGTTACGATAGACGTTTGACTGTATCAAAATATATGACTCATGGTGTTGGAACAATGATGATATCAAGTCAGAGGATCGTATACATAGTTATCACTATAAGTAGTATTGTGACTATTACATAATAATCCAAGAAACATACTTCCAATATCTTATTCTCTAACACATACTCATGTATTGATTTCGACATCCCTATGTCAATGACAACACTTTTTCATCAATCAACTATACATTAGTCTCAATGCATTATTATTTTCCTAACCCACAATAATACTTGACTAAGTGATATGATCACACCCAAGTGCCCTACTGGTCCAGCTCCTTAGCGTTGCTTGCAATCCTTTGCGAGCTGAATTAGTTCAAATTCCAGTTCAGCGAGCTCAAATTAGCTCGTTTCCAGCTCAATGATCTCGTTTGCTCATTCTATGAGATTGATTCAGCTCAACTAAGCTCATTTTGAGCTCATCTTTACCTTTTTAATTCTTGCATTTTGTTGCTGGAATAAATTACCTGTTTTAGCTAAATTAGTTTAATTAGTTTAAGTTGTTTAAATAATTTAGCTAAGTGTTAAATATGTCTTTTAACAACTAATTAATTTGTCTAAAATATTTTGGCATTTACTACAGCAATTTAAGTTGTTTTTAACTCATTTAATTTGTCATAGTTACTACATGATTTTTAACGTGTGTTAGCTGAATTAATGTGCAGGTATTATTGTCTTAGCTTAAACATGTTTTAAATGTGTCATAAGCTACTGCCAATTTAATATGTTATAAGCTGAATTAATTTGTTGATTTTTAATGTGTAGCTTCTACACATGAACAGCATTAAAAGAGAGCTGAAAAATTATTCCTTTTCATGAAGGTTGTTCATGCAGCTCAATAGGCAAGTGCTGAAATTAAAGGCCAGCTGCTGTTTAAGTTTTTCTTGGTGCCTTTTCATGGAGAATAAGGGACATGGTAGATTACAATTAATTTCATTCAGCTAATAAGTGTTTTCACACTTTAGAGGCTGCTCATTTCCAACCGTCCACACTTATGGAGCTGCTTACTCTTCCCCAAAATTTTGCTCGTGTATTTCAACAGCCAAGATGATGTTCACACAATGTTTTCATACAAGGAAGCTGATCATTTTCGTCCTTTCACATTGGGAGGCTGTTGGGAGCTAAGTTTTCACACCTATGGGACTTTTCAAGTGCCTCAAGAACATTAACCTTGCTGTTGAACTTTCGGTTGCCCAAGAAAGATTAAAAGCTGATCATAATTGTTAAATTGGTTCAACCATTGAATACTTTCAGCTTAAGTACTCAGCTCAATTAATTAACTGAATTAAGGAGCTTAATTGCTTGATGATTAGCGTCCCTAAAGCAGCTGGAAACTTTAAGGATGTAGCTAGGAACTTTCCAAGAAACTTCAGCTCATTTGAGCTTGAATTAAAATGTCCATTCAGTATCCCTAATAGTCCATTCGGTTACCCTAAGTTTTTAGGCTATAAATATGTGTTTTAAGCTAGTCCATTCAGACTGTCCGTCCACATACAGAATTCATTCTTTTATCTGAGCATATACTTGAATACATATAACCTAAATCACATTTCAATTGACCAGTTTGTTCTGGCAAAACAACTAAGTCGATTTCAACTATCAGATAATAACATATCAAATGCTCCTTTTTCATGCTATTAAAACAACTCAAACACACAATCTTTCAAATTTCTCTTATCATGCTAATCAAGACCTTTACAATTGCATTAACTCAAAGAAACAAAGATATCCTGATTGAATGAATTGACTTTAATTAACTTACTTGAGAAAAGAAGTCCATCATACAAATTGGAGCTTGGGATTTTACCACTTATACTATTGCTAATGTCAATTCCTTTCACGGAAATTATAGAAATTTGAATATCATGATTACCACATTCATGTGATTGATTCAGAAATACAACCATGATAGGCACAGTTATCATAAAACAAAGAACACACTTTAAGATGACCGGCAATTGATAATTCACAAAATAAAAATGAGAGGATAACCAAAATACAGAAATCCAAGATACAATGCCATACCAGAAATCCAAAACATAACTCACAAGAAGATAATAAAGATCTTGATAATTCCCCAAAGAAAGCCTGAAGAAAAACACTGCTTACCGACTCTGGACTTCCTTCATAACAGAGATAATATATTTCTTGCATATATAAAACAAAACCATAATCAGTAGAAACATAAGAATAGTCTCACATAAATTTTTACCATCGACTTCATTCCAACATATCATAATAGAATTCCGAAGAGATAAAGAAATGCCGATCATGAACCAACCAGACCAACAGAACTTTCATCAACATCATAGTTAGCTAGCATTCTCGCAACATAAGAACTCCATCAGAAACTGAACAATCACACACATATCTCTGAGGATAAAAGAATATATAGAATACCCAGAAAAGATCATCATATTCATTTTAATTGTAACTGTCACACACACAGACATCTTTACTACTAAAATATCATTTCTCTGACTAATTCTGTCATCAAGAATCCCGTATTATTCCACTCACTAACGAAAACCAATTCGGGAGAAATTTCATGTAATATCCCGAATTAGGGCCTAATCGGAATAGTGGTTTCGTGACCACAAATCCGAGATAGAAATAATTATTTTATAATTATTTTGAGATTTATGATATGATTGCATAATTGTGTGAAGATTTCGTGAAGAAATTTTTAGCATAACGAGTTTAATTTAAAGTTAGGGACTAAATCGAATAAGTTGCAAAACTTGCATTCTAGAAGTTTTTAGTATGAAATTGCTTTGAAATATTAATTAGGAGGTCTTAAATAGAAATTTGACCAATTTTAAGTTCATGGGAAAAATTAGGACATGGAAGGAATTTTTGAAAGTTTAGTAAGGAGGGGCATTTTGGTCATTTGGATATTAAATGAAATAAAATGTGAAAAATAACACAAAATGGTCATCTTCCTCATTTAGTTGCTGCCGAAATTCACTCTCACCATATCTAGGGTTTCTCCAACTTTCAAGCTTTATAGTAAGTGATTCTAAGCCCCGTTTTTAATGATTTTTACGTTTTTGAGATCTCGGTAACTCGGTCAAGCTTATGCTAGCAATAATTTAACCTAGGGTTTATATTTGGAAAAATACCAATAGGTGAAATTTGTGTATTTTGATGTTTTATGATAGAATATGAGGTTTTAAATTATGTTAGACAACTTGTACTACTCGATTTTAAGCAAAAACGAGTAAAAGGGCTTAATCGGTAAAAATACCTAATAGTCACAAGTACATGTTAGAGTGAGAATTTGATGTTGTTATAGAAGGGAAAAGTGATCAGCATGTTATAAAACATAAGAATAAGGAATAAAGTTTAATCCCGAGCCTAGGGGCAAAAGTGTAAATATGCAAAAGTTTAGGGGTAAAATTGTAATTTTGCAAAAATTTGAATTAAGGATTAATTTGATAATATGAGTATTAAATAAGCTAAATGTGTTATTTTAGATCAAGAAAGACGTGGAATCGACCCCAATCGAGGAAAAGAAAAGATTGTGGACTAAATTGCAAAATCTTTGTATTTTGGTACCAAGGTAAGTTCATGTGTAAATAATGTAGCATAATTGTTATTTATAAGTCATTGATGTTAATTATATTATATGCTGATTTTTATCATGAAATATATGATTTGTAGTTAATTTCGAATAAAATGCAAATTGTGTGAGCTATTTGTTGAATATAAATTGTTACCGAGTTTTGGTTTCGGAATTCTACGGAAGACAGCAAGGATATGTGTTCGAGGAAAATCCCGTTTGAACCTTAGGAATAGATTAGGATACAAGTGACATGTCACTAGGATGGTTGAGCATCCGAACTCGTTGAGTTGAGTCCGAGTTCACTTATGGATGCGAATGTCCGAACTCGTTGAGTTGGGTCCGAGTTCGTGAGATGTAACTAGGCATCTGAACTCGTTGAGTTGAGTCCGAGTTCACTTATGGATGCGAATGCCCGAGCTCGTTGAGTTGAGTCCGAGTTCGCTTACGGGCGGGTTACATGATTGCTTGATTGCATATGTGGCACTTATGTGCAAGTTATCCATGTATCCGAATTATATTCCGATGTGTTCAACGGGTAAAGTTTTACTCAAATGGAGGAATACTCGAGATGTAAAGAGACATATTGGTAAGTGATGTGAAATGGATATTTTGGATAGGTATGTATTTAACCCTCGGGTTGAGTATTGATACAACCACGATAAGGTAATAAGATGATGAAAAATTATTAAAAATGTGATATGTGTTTTGGTGATATATGCTAATGTTGATTGGTTTGATTGTTTGTTATGTTATTTATTATTTGCATATGAACTTACTAAGCATTTATGCTTACTCCCTTCTTCTTACTTATTGTACTTTTGGAAAAGCCAGCTCAGGAGTCGGGATAGGTCGAAGGCTCAGTCACACTATCCGGAAGACTTTTTGGTAAATGGCTTGTAAATTTAAGTATGGCATGTATAGCAATATACTTATTTTGTCCAAATGATCTTATGATATGGTGATGGAATGGTTGAGAAAATGTTTGATAATGATAAGTTATGGAAATGGTTAGTTTAGATTATGTTTGATGTTATGGAAAGTTATTAAGATACTTAGTGCATGAAAACTCATAAAAAAAAGGATGAAATTTGTCATAAACAGAATATTGCAGCAACACTGACGTGAGTTTGAAAATTTACTAAAAATCATAGAAATTTAATTTGGTGATAGATTAAATATCAAATTGAAGCTTATTATGTCTAGTTTCACATAAAATAAACTAAACAGGTAAAGGAATTATATGTTAGAAGATATTTGAATTTTAGTGAAACAGAGTCAGAGCAGTTTCTGGACCCCCTGTTCCAATTTTAAAAATTCACCATAAATTGTACAGATATAATTAGGTGGTTTATTTTATATCCTAAGAATCCTTATTGAGTCTAGTTTCAGGATAAATAAACCTCATAATCATATGAATTTTTTACAGAGAGAAATGTGGTTTGAAGTAAACAGAGGTCAGTCCAGTCAAGTCCTGTAACAGGGGTAACTTTAACTAATAAACTGTACTAATTGGCCCAACCAAAAATTCTAGAAAAAAATTAGTAGATGGGTATATGACTCTAGATTCAGGGAAAATTTACTTATCTTGATTTCGAGTTTCGTAACTCAAGATATGATTTTTCTTGTGACTGTGACGCAAGTAGCTAGAAAGCTGTGAATGTAGAAACAAATGATCCAAAGTTCTCAAAATGTTAAATTAAGTTTAGTAACACCTCATACTCGACTCCGGCGAAGGTCTCGGGTAAGGGGGCGTTACATTTCAGCAAACATATCTTCAGACTTCATACCTAATTGAGTCGATTAGCCAAGACTAACTTCTTCTTTATCCATGACATTGCATAATTTGTATAATCTTTAAAACATTCTGATATCCTTCCAAAATTGTTTTCACTTTCCAAACTATTCTTATCTCTGTATGCATTACTAATTATTTCACCACTGAACTCTTTAGTTCCCACTTATGAACATACTCAACATAATTCTCACGAACTCACATCATAATGCAACTCTGGTAAGGGGGTGAGGTCATAAAGCCTCTAACTCGACTCTCATAATTACACACATATGACTTAGCATTCATCATTAACGTCATATCATCATAATCACATAGTTCACTCCAAGCAAATTATCACACTTATTCATTTTACAAATGTTTTCTGTATTTCACAATCTCAAACAATGAATTTACTTACTCGAGCTCAATATTAATATCTAAGCAAAATTCCAACACTTAGCTTCAATTTTACTTACCAACATTCGTCAAATTAGAGAACGTCTTATGGGTTTGAGTACGTCGTTTACTTGACACCATAGTCCAACTAGGGCCTTACACATATTTTTCCATGGTCCTGTTAGGGTCATACACATATCACAATGCCATAACCCAGTTATGGTCTTTTCACTGGAATGCCATAGCCCAAGTATGGTCTTACATTCCATACTTTGCCATAGTCCAACCATGGTCTTATCCGTCAATTGATCATCAAACGGTCGTACTCATTTTCTGCGTTCTACTCAATTTGATCTTTCAATTCAATTTTCATACCATTATAATATTTAGGGTTCCACCACAAAGTCATAAAATAAAACATTACATATTCTCTAATTTAACAATTAAACACGAAATTCATCTATATGGACATACTAATTATGTATTATTCAAAAAAGTGTACATACACGCACATTCCGTCCATTGGGTAAGTTTACTTATCATATTCACTTAATCAAATATGTTGGGCACGTAACATCATATGCATGCCATACAAACATGGATGGCTTATCACAACATAAACCTTTGTTTCATTTCACTTTTCCGCATTTCTCAACTTATGGTTATCTCATTTTGTACATCAACACATGCACATTCATGAACTTCTATTCATACCTTTCCAAATTTCAACACATCGTAAGCACATTTCATTCATCTCAAGATCATTTTCAGCATTATAAAAAATAGCTCGGTTGGAAGTCATCTTTGTCTTAACAAAACAATTTCATTAGAGCCAGGAGATAACGCACTATCACAAGTAGTAATATAGCATGTATAGCTGGACTCACATACGCTAGGTTAGTCCGAGAATCGACTAAACTATAGCTCTGATACCACTAAATGTAACACCCCTTACCCGTATCTGACGACGAGACAAGGTACGAGGCATTATTGGGCATAAACACAAGCATTCGTACAAAACTGAGACATGGATTTCATTCTAAATTTAAAACTTTTCATTTATATGCATATCGTCCTTTATATGGGTCCTCAAGGCCCAAAACATATATTGGGTGTGATTCGGGACTAAACCGAGAACTTTTAGAACTTTCACATATTTTAGAACATTTTTCCTCAAAACAGGAGTCACACACCCTTGAGCGTAGGCCATGTGGTCACACACGCCCGTGTGGCTTGTGACACGCCCTTGTCTGTAGCCCATGTAATTCTCTATTTATGACGTCATCAATTGAAATAGAGCCATACGGCCAAGTCACACGCCCGTGTGCTAAGGCCGTGTCCTTCACATAGTTGAGACACACAGCCATGTCTCTGCCCGTGTATTTACTACTGGGCATTTTGTTTTGCATTAATTAGGGTGCAGGGGACACACGGTCGAACCACACGCCCATGGGGCAGACCGTGTGTCACACACGGCCTAGACACATGCCCTTCTGTCTACCTTTGTGGGCAACTTTGAGGCTATTTTCCAAGCCAATTGCCACCCTTATTTGCTTAAACACATACATGACTTCAAAAGCACTTAACATGGCATAATTGAGCACTTAAACATACACAAACAAAACCTAATCATGATCATTTAATCTTTACTAATACATACATAAGACTTCATGCTTTGTTAAGCCAAATTTATAAATTTGCATGCACTAAAAGTTGTAGTTTACTTCTATTTAACATACTTATGTCTCAGATGCCATCATGCATTCATTCGCAATTCCATCATCAAACATCCATAGCCACAACACATTTGCATAGGCACATGCATGCATATATAAATAGGTTTACAACCCAATACACAATATGAGCCACATCTCATGGCCATATACAAAATGAATCACTAAATCATTATAAGCCAATACGCTTGTCAAAATTAATAATGACATAATTAAATCAATAGAAAAAGTCCCTATACATGCCATAAATATTAAACACTTGTGTTCACTTATACCCAAATGATAGCTTGATAGTGTGATAGCATCTCCGGTAATCTCCAACCCGAGCTAGCTAAATTAACCTATAAGAGATGGGAAAGGAAGGGGAGTAAGCTTCAAAGCTTAGTAAGTTCATATGCAAATAATAAACAACTATTAACATTCATTTATTTTACCCATTCATAAGAATGTTATTAATACAATTTGCATTAAATCTCATGATTACCACTTACTCATTCATAATGCTTACTCTTTATCTTACAAACACTAGTTGCATGTCTTGGCATTAGATTAACAACCATGATCTCCTCATTATATCAAATCACATTATTTAACAAGTTATTTCAACTCTCTTAACAACACACACATCATTTACGAGTAATCATAATTTCCACATATAGCTTGACAATCTTTCACACATCTATTGAATCACAGCTTAAGTATATACATCGTACTACTTCACAATTCGATTAAGCTCATATGCCTATAACATGATTATTATCAAATCTTATCATGCATCCATTCATCATAAATGTAGATCATTTGTCACAAGGTTATCAATGTTTCACAAGCATAACTTGTTCGTGTACATACCTGTACCTCAAGTAATATAGTCACATGCTTTCTCGTATACATTCTTACCATATTTTCATAGTATACTGAATCCTTTACTCATGAGTTATAAGTACATACTTGTACTAACTCGTAGCACATTCTCATATTTCCTCATCGTTGACTTACTTGTCAAATAACTCACTGATTTACCCGTTGAACACTTGGAATTACTAAAAGATACTCAGGAATTCTCATGAACATAGTAAGATGCCAATGCCATATCTCAGATATAGTCTTATATAGGATCACAAATCAAAACCGATAGCCCAGCTATGTCTTACACGATGTCTCCTATTGATGTCAATGCCATATCCCAGATATGGTATTACATGGGATCACATGTTGATTCCAATGCCATGTCCCAGACATGGTCTTACATGGGATCACTCATAACCCTAATGTTATTACATTTGTATCCTAACTATTCCTAAGGTTCAACTGGGATTTTGAGGTATCAAAGTCATCGAATCGTCATCGAGTCTTCATTAATTAAGTCTACAGAGACAATTACACAATTCATGCAATATTAAAGCTTTAAAAACATAATAATATAATGGTGCATTATTTACACACAAACTTACCTCGACACCAAAATGTCAAAAAGGGACTTAACCGTCAATTTCTCGTTTTTCCCTCGTTCTAGGTTCGAACCTCATTTTCTTTGATCCATAATACCACATTTAGACTATTTATTAGTCACATTAGTCAATGTGATCCAAAAATCATACTATGAAAAAATTACGTTTTTGCCCCTAAACTTTGTCATATTTACACTTTTGCCCCTAGGCTCGTAAAATGATTTTTATTCAATTTATTTAACATACAAGCCTAGAAAAGTCATTTTCATAACTATATCTACCCACAATTTCCACTAAATCACACTTTTATGAAAAAATTTATAACTTTTACAAATTAGTCCTTTTTAGCATTTTCACCGAAAACTACTTAGTAAAAGTCGTTTGACACACAACAAACATTCATATTCCTTCATTAAACATCAAAATACACACATGTCATACATGGGTAAATTTTTAAACATGAACCCTACTTCAAATCAAGGGTAGAAATAGGTAAATCTTGTTACGAGGATTTCAAAAATGTGAAATTCATTAAAAACGGGGCAAGAGCGGACTTACTATGGAGCTTGGAAAGCTTTAAAAAAACCTTAGTCATGGTGGTCTTAAAAATTTCGGCCAAGGGGTTGAAGATGACCAAAATTTGGCTTTTATTTTGTTTATTTAATCATTTAATTACTAAATGACCAAAATGCCCCTAACTTAAAAATATTCTATTTCACCTATTTCATATTCATTTTTGTCCAAAAAAATAAAAAATGGTCTAATTACCATTTAAGGACCTCCAATTTAAAATTTCTTAACAATTGGACACCTCTAGCATATAGAACTCAAGTTTTGCACTTTTTACAATTTAGTCCTTTTGACTAAATTGAGTGCCCGAACGTCAAAATTTTCAAACGAAATTTTCACGAAATCATTTCGTAAAATTGTATACCATAAAAATATAATAAAAATAAATTTTATTAAGTCGGATTTGTGGTCTCAAAACCACTGTTTCGACTAGGCCCAAAATCAGACTGTTACACAGGTGAGGTTACTAACTTGGGTCACACGACCAACCACACACCCATGTGTCTAGCCCGTGTACCCTTTCGAAGTGGCCACACACGCCTATGTGCCAGGCCGTGTGCTAGGCCATGCCAAACCTGTAGGTATACTGACTTACGCAACACGGCCAAGTCACACGCCCGTGTGCTAGGCCGTGTGCAAATTAGAAGGTATACTGACTTGTATCACACGGTCGACTACATGCCCGTGTGTGAGACCGTTTGGAGTATACTGACTTTATTTTAATTTCAACACCAGGGGACACACAGCCATGCAACATGATTGTGTGTCACACATGGTTGAGACACACGCCCGTGTCTCTGCTCATGTGGACAAAAATAGGCTATTTACCAAGCCATATTGCCACCCTATTTGATACACACCTTCACCTACACATATGGCAGCAAAACAAAGCATATTAGGCAACCCAAACACCCAAATCAAACATAATTCCTACAATTTCATTAAGCATTTCTTAGCCTAAACTTCAATCACAAACAACATCAATTCATCAACCGTTTCCAAACAACATTAAACACATCGCATAATAATATTAGCACATCTATAAACCTTTACCAAACATACATCATTTTGTACCAATTCACAAGCATAATACCAATTCCATAACCCTTATAAGTCATATATTTATATATACATACACTAGGCTCAAACATACCAAAACAAGTCAACTTTCACGGCTATATACACAAACTAAGACATATACATTTACAAGCCATCTCAAGTAGCAAAACTCACTACGAAAACATAACCAACATGACCATAGTCCCTATACATGCCATATGACCAAACCATAATCTCAAAAGTACCAAAGTGATGGTCGGATAGTGTGACGTAGCCTCCGACGATCCTCAAATCCAAGATAGCTTTGAAATCACTATAACACACGAGAAAATAAACAAAGTAAGCTTTATAGCTTAGTAAACTCGTATGATACAAACTTAACTAATCACAAATACACCATTCAACAATTTAAACATATTAACCTGTACTTTATGATTACTAACAAACCTTTCACATGCTTATTCATAAGCTTATATGCAAACTTCATAACTTCTTCGATTTTAAGCTCATAATATGCATGTACATACCTGTACCAATCTGTAACAAGCTCATACCTATTTAGAATATCGTTGAATACTCGAAATCTCGCCAACTAAGTGCCATACATAGCCAAAGCTATCACAAATCGCACACTAAGTGCCATACTAGCCGAAGCTATCTCAACTCTCACACTAAGTGCCATACGTAGCCGAAGCTATCTCAAATTGCACACTAAGTGCCATACATAACCGAAGCTATCTCAAATCGCACACTAAGTGCCATACATAGCCGAAGCTATCTCAAATCACACACTAAGTGTCATACATAGCCGAAGCTATCTCAAATCGCACACTAAAACTGTAGTCTAATATATACAATTTATGTAGTATCAAAGTATTAAAAGCATAATTATAATAGTGCTTATTACATACGAACTTACCTCGGATATTAAAACGGCGAATCGAGTCGATTAGTCGATAAATTTCGTTTTTCCCCGATCCTAATCCGAAGTTTGTTTTTCTTGATCTAAATATATTTAAAATTAACTCATTTAATCAACTATTTATTCAAATCAATCCAAAATATACATTAGGGCTATTTTACACATTTGCCCTTAAACTTTCACATTTTCACCATTTAGTCCTTATCACATAAAATTGCAAATTCATGCAATTTAGTACAAACCCATGCTTAGCCGAATTTAATACATGTTACTAACAACCCATATTTTCAATTTATTCATACTTTTAACCACCACATTTTACATTTTCTCAATTTAATCTATTTTTGACATTTTTGTCAAAAATCACTTTACAAAAGCTATTAATCTAAAATTAAACCTTCCAAATCTATCATAAATTATCAAATTACTCAAGCATTCAACAATGGCAACATGATAAATTTTTAACAGTTTCAAAATTTAAGGTACGAGCTAACTAGAATACGAAGAAACAATCACAAAAACATAGGAATCATTAAAAACCGAGCAAAAAGGGACTTACAATTAGATCATGAAGTGGCCGAATGTTAAAACCCCAAAATTTAGCTTTTTTTCTTCTTTAAAGTCGGCAGCAAGCCTAAAGATGAAACAAATTTTTGACTTTTTTTATTATATTAACTTTTATTTAATAAATTACATTTTTAACCTTAATTATATAACTTAAAAATCATTTAATGGTTGTCCAAAATTTTCCACTCACCTTTCAAATTGTCAAATTACCACTTAAGGCTGCCATATTTAAAAACCAAAGCTATTTGACACTTTAAACCAATAGAATATGCATTTTACATTTTAAGCGATTTAGTCCTTTTCATCAAATTGATCAATTAAACGATAAAATTTCTTAACGAAATTTTCACACCAACATAATATCATGCTGTAAAAATTAAAATAATAATAAAATAAATATTTTTACTTCAGATTTGTGGTCCCAAAACCACTATTCCAATTTGACTAAAAACGGGTTGTTACACTATCCATCGGCCTATATCGATATATATGGTAAATCAATTATGGTTGTAATGGCATGTATAAGATATTGACCATATTGGCATGTAAATATAAATGAAGCTTGTAATCTAGTCATTGGAATGGCTAGTAATGGTTTGTTTTGATATATTTGTAATGTCATACTATGGTAGCTACATATGTGTTAAGTAGTTGATCTGTTATGTCTAACATATGGACTAAACTGAGACAAGATTATGAATGGGTATGCATGTAATGGTATGTCATGTTGAATGATAGAATTTGTTTAATTTGAATGCTTGGAATGGTTGGTATTGGATGTGTGTTTCAAGTGCAGATCATGGATGTAGTTTTAGGTGAGAAATGAAGCTAGAAATGGCTTTATTTTGTCCACACGGGCAGACACACGGGTGTGTGTCTAGACTGTGTGTGACACACGGCCTGTTACATGGGCGTGTGGTTCAGATGTGTGTCCCTTGCACCTTAAATTTGAGAAAAAATAGAATGCTAAGAATTGAGCACACGGGCAGAGACACGGGCGTGTGTCTCAACCATGTGTGCTACACGGCCTTGAACACAGGCGTGTGTCTTGACCGTGTGATACTTGTACCTAATTCTGAAATGAATTAATTGACCATACGGCCTAGCACATGTGCGTGTAGCATGGCAGTGTGCACCAGTCAGAGAATTACATGGAGTCAAACACGACCTGCAGCACGGGTGTGTCCCAGGGTCACACTGGCATGTCCCTTGGACCACACGGGCGTGTGAGCCCTGCACCTTGGAAAATTTTTGAAATGTCGCAAAAAATTCTTAGAGTTTTTGATTAAGTCCCGATTCAATTTTAATGCTCATATTGGGCCTCGAGGGTCTATTTAAGGGACATATTGAATAATCTCGAAAAATGAATAGTGATTGACATAGTTTATCTGTAAAATATACTGAAAGTTCTGGTAATGCTCTGAAACCCTATTCCGATGATGAATACGGGTTAGGGGTGTTACACATACATTTCACTAAGGATCAGATGCATCACGAAAGAAAAAAGTACATAGACATACGGTATCACTTTGTTCGAGAGGTGGTCGCTCAAGGAGATGTTTAGATTCATAAAATCGACATAGAAAATAATTTAGCCAATATGATGATCAAAAGCCTTCCAGTTTCTAAGTTCAAACATTGTTTGGATTTGGTTAGTATCCTACAAAAATCGAGTTAGGCCCCTAACATGGCTCGACAAAGAAGGCGTTACAAAAATGTAAGTCAATGTGAAGATTTGTGGAATGTGTCTTGTATTTTGGACAAAACAAGGCCAGTGTGCCCACAAGGAAGAGTCGACATCCCGATGATGCGATACGACACACGACATCCTAACCAGGCGATGGACGACATCATGATGTGGCAACATGTTCCCCACTTAACTTGGTTTTTTCTCCTAGTTAAACTCTGATTATCTTTTCCCCTATCGAACTCTGATTTATTTAGAATGTTTTAGTCATATTTGACCTCCAAATTTAGCCTATAAAAGGGCCTTAATAACTCTAGAAAGGTTGATGAAAAATACAACATAAACACAATTAAGAAATAGCTTTAACAGAGCTTTAAGAGAATTTTATGTTTTAGTTGGAAGGCTTTGTATTCGGGGTTTAGGGTTTATTCTAATTATCTCCATCTTGTACTTTTCAGATTTATTTTTCTCATTAGTGAAGTCTCCTTTGCTCATGATTTTTTATCCTCTTAGTTAAAGGTTTTTCACGTAAAATTTATTTCGGTCTCTCTACCTTTTCTATTTCGTTGTTTATACGAGTTGATCTCCAACATAGACAATCCACTACTTGAATCTTCAAGTTCATCCTACCAGCCCTCATATCCCAATCTCTTCTCAAGTCCTTCCGCCTTACCGCTAGTTTCCATCAAATATGAAAAACATAAAGGGTGTGTTTGTTTGGTTGTATTTTATTTTTCGGAAAATATTTTCCTCATTTTCCAGTGTTTGGTAGCCTGAAAACCTTTTCCATTTGGAAAACATTTTTCAAATCACGCGTAAAATCCCTTACATTTTGGGAAAATGTCTTACCGTTTCAATTTCTGTAAGACATTTTCCCATGCTTCTCCTTCATCCAGGTAAGGCCCCTTCTCTTGCTGCTGGTATTTCGTTTCCTTTCTCCTTCTCTTTCTCTCTTTCTCATGCAATCTCTCTCTCTGTTTTTCGCAGGCATTTTCCTCTCCCTGCATAGCTTTTTTTTCGGGTCTTGGCTCCTTAGTTACCATTTTTTGGGGGGGGATTTTCAGGGGTTTTATTTTGAAGTACAAGAAGCAGTCACGCCAGAAAGAAGAAAGTCAAGCTTAAAAGCAGCAAAGCCATATTCAGATTCTATAGCAGCTCCTATTGAGTTGCCTCTCCTAGGGTCAAAGAACAAATACCTTTCTAGAATCCAGCTAAAGCAGAACTAGCACTTAAGGAAAACGCATAGAAGCGGGCAAGTTGATTCCCATCTCGAAGGTCGGTTGGAAAATTCCCATTCTCCTGGTACGAAAGAAAGTAGGTTATTCATTCGCATCAAGCAAGCACACGCCACCTTCAACCTAGGTACTTACCTTAAAAACAAATATTTTGAATGTTGTTAAATTTCACAAATACCTCAATGACCTTAAGAAGTTTTTGTCGACAATGAACCTTGTTTCTTCTAATTGAGCTATGTTAATCCACAAATTGTGGGGTTTTGGGGGGTTTTTTTAAGAAGACTTTATGCATGAACCCTGTATGAATGAACTACCAAGAGTTTAGAATGAAGTAATTAGTAGAGCCAAAATGAAAGTTTTTTCCCCTTCATGTGCATTTTCATGTCATAATTTCTGTTTTTACTTCAAAAGTAGGCCGGATTGAACTTGGACTATATATTTGACTTTCTATTTTCTCTCGTCTATATTTATTTACATGTTCTTTTTCTTTTTCATTTTTTGTACTCGTGAGCACCTTATTATTTATTATGTGTCTAAGGTAGTTTAGCAAATAATAGTGTTATATGTATACTATATATTGATCATAAATTTTTAGGATTAACAACATATATATAGTGATCATAAAGTTTTAGTCAAAGCATAAAAATATACCTTAAATATGTAAATGAAGCAGAAGTCCATGCAGGTCAAATCAACATATAAAAAGAGTTCATTAAACTTAATTAGTAATCTTGTCACATAGTTAGACCGGCAAGCATTCATTATAGTTTACATCGAATATCTGAATTAATCAAATTTGAAGTAACTCGAAAGATTGAACATTGGATAATCATTTTATCTTCTTCTCTAAAAGGAATAGGTATGAAATTGAAGTTACATTATCTTGTTGTTGATTTACAAATGTCTTTTCCTATTTGGATGTAATTCAGAAACATAAACATGTAAAAGGAACGACTCTCGTAGCTCTTATTTGCTTTGCTTTTTCTTTGATCTTTAATTCCTCATTTCTTCTTTTGTCATCAACTTGAGCTCTTGCTCCACCTGCGATATCATCAATTCTTGATATCTTCAATTGGTAAACTTGATGGCTCCTCTTTATTTTCTTCTCCAATTCTTTCTGTACTTCAACCAATCCATCATAGGATTCAGCAAAACAGTTTTCAAGCAGTAAGGAGTATGTGTTCTTTGAATCTCAAGTAGGGATCACAACACTTTTCTCCTATTGAAAATCTTGACTTTGGCTCTCACCTTATTTTCATTCTCCCATTCATGAATTGATGCTTTCATATTCTCATACCTGAGCTTTATCATATATATTAGTGAATGCTCTTTTAGCTCAAGCAATTGAATTGGGAAGGTAGTCGCATTTGATATTATTATATATCTTTTAATGTTTAAATGCTTTGAAAACTCAACTAAATTATAAAAATAATTAATAATTAATAATAATAACTCATTTAAGGAATCTTAAAACAAAGAGCCTAAAATTGAAAATAAATTAGTGAATACCGTTTGTTAAGTTTGTGCAACTCAGCATTCTACCAAGCATCAGCTTTAGTCTCCAAAGCATTATTGGTTTGGGAATAATTTCCCTTCCACCTTTGGTCTCCAGCCGATGAACCATCTCCTTTACTACTTTTCTTTGACTTTCTACTGGATGTTTCACCTAAGAAAACAAAAATATTTATTTGTTAAAAAGGATCATAGATGGTCCAATCAGTTAAATCATCAATTTTAGTTATTAAGATTGTTTGTTCTATTCAACCTAGGTACTTACCTTGAGCCTTGATCCACTATTTCTTTATATACGAAATAGCCTTTGTTTTTTCATCTACTATCTGTGACAATCTTCCCCATGGAAATACCATGTTGACTCCTTTCTGCCCAAAGCAAACTTCTATTGCTTATTCCCTGTTTGATCGAACCTGCTTTGAAAACTATACTTGCTTGGATTTAGGTAATTTAATTGGATGTGCAATTATTCAATTGTAGCAATGGTTTTGTCTTTGTGCAGTTGTTTAACTTTCAAACTAGATACTTGTGTAATCCTTAACCTTCTCCTTAAATGATTGTTGTGGTTGCTTGTCTTCTTGATTCCTCTTTATTTGTGGGATTATTCAATTGTAGCAATGGTTTTGTAATCTGTGCGGTGTTTAACTTTGAAAACTATATCTTGTCTTTGTGATGTGCTTAGTCTTATAGGAAAAAACTTGTGGTTACTTGATGTGCTTAGTCTTATAGGGAAAATTTTATGCCTTATTTGTTTTTCTTTAGCCGATTTTATGCTGAAATTTTAATCGGTTTTTTTTCTTTTGATCTTTCTTGATTAACCTTCTTGTTGCTGTTCGTCAAGATTCTCGTTGTTGTTTTGGTAATTCTTCTTGTTTTTAATGGAATTTTTGTTAGATTTTTTCTGCTTCGATTCGATGGTATGTGTTGTGAATTAGATTATCGTGAAATTTTCTTTGTGAATCAGATTACTATGTAGGGTAGTCATGTGTAATCAGTAAATTATTTATGCATTGTCTTTGCAAAGCATGTGTGGATAGCTACTATAAGGTATGTGTAAACTACTTTGGCAAAATATGTGCTAATTGTCCTTGTAATGCTTGAGTAAATCGGCTTGAGTAATTCTCTTGCTATTGGCTCTATTTATAGGATGTTCATTCTCTTTGAGAGGTGTGCAATTAGAATGCTAGAAAATTGAATCATCTTTCTCTAACTATTTATTTCCAGCTTTTCTTTGATTTTTTTGTGTTGAGATTTTCATATTCACTATGGTATTGAGAACTCTCGTGTATTGATCAGAGACTGATATTGGGTGTATGCTAGTTGATTTCTAGTTCTCTATTGGGGCAACATGAATTCTAGTTGTATTAGTATCAGATAAAAAAATAACAAAATAAAATAACATTTAGCATGAATTAATGATATTATAAAAATAAAATAATAAAATAATATCAAATTAAAATATAAATTTTTAAGAATCATCTTTTCTTCCTCAATTTAACTAACAGTTAACGTCAATGTCCTCTTCTGGTTGCTTTCATCTCTCGAACTACAACTCAAATCATTTTCGAGTTTATATAATCTTACAGAAAAGATGATTCATTATACAAATACCTTAGCTCCCCACTCCCAGAATAGAAAAAATACACACTTGGCTGACTAATTTGTCTTTGTTGCAAAGCTCTAAAGAATAAAATATTCTAACTAATTTGAATTATTTCATTCACATTATAATAACAGACATATTTTAAATCGTTCCACCCAATATATCAACCATTTAACCAATAAGGCAATAACAATATGCAAAGCAGGTGGTGGTAGAGTAGAAAAATTCATGTTCAACATGAATAATTTTGAGCGCGCATATTGACCATTAATTCATAAATTTAAATATAATAAATAAATAGTAACCATAATTCAACCTAAAATAATCTATACTAGCATAGATTTAATAAAAATTCGATATTATTAAAGGTTTTTTTTTCAACTTTTTTAATTAATAAAAAATAATTTCAATCGTTATAATTATTTTAATAAATATATATCTTTAAAGTCTTGACTTTTGGATATCTTCATGAGCTACTAGTGTATTAGATATCAATTTTCATATATGTATGTATGCACTTTAGTCATGGTAGCTTTATTCATATATGTGATCTTATGAAAAGCTTGCACCTTTTTTGTAGTGATCAAATATTTGTGTGGCATTGTTTTGTGTAGATGAATCGTAGTCAACATCAAAATGTAATTGCTGCAGTCGTGGCTTCAGTTTTAACTTTTGGGGCTCTTTGGATTAAAAAATTAAAAACTATGAACAAAATTACTTCTCACCCTCGTGTGAATCGAGATTATGAAAGAGAAAATTATATTAATAGTATTTTATATAGTGGTGACCAACATTGTATTAATATGATAAGGATGAGACCGATTGCTTTTTTTAATTTGTGTGATATTCTTAGTAGGAATAATTTATTACAATCAACTAAATCTGTGAATATTAGGGAGTAAGTACTGATATTTTTACATATAATTGGTCATAATGTAAGGTTTCGAGTGATTAGATCTAGATATTATAGATCAACTGAGACAGTTCACCGTTACTTTAGGATTGTATTGAGAGCTATTTTGAAATTGTATAAACTAGTTATTAGATCACCTGATGAGTCAACTCCTAGTGAAATCAGAAACAACCGAAGGTTTTATCCTTATTTTAAAGATTGTATTGGAGCATTAGATGGAACTCATGTTCGTGCATCCGTTCCACCTAGCATTGAAGGAAGATTTCGCAGCCGTAAAGGGGGGACGACACAAAATGTATTGGCTGCCATTACATTTGATTTGAAATTTTCCTATGTTCTAGCTGGTTGGGAAGGTAGTGCACATGATTCTCGTATTTTAAGTGATGCACTTTCACGCCCAAGAGGATTAAGAATTCCAGAAGGTAATAATTATCATTAAATACCAAATAGTTCTAATAAGCTCATAATTTATTAGTATTAATTATGTTTTGTAAAATTGTAGGCAAATATTATCTTGCTGATGCTGGATATGGCATTCGAAATGGATTTATTACCCCATATCGTGGGGTCCGATATCATTTAAAAGAGTTTAGTGCTTAGGGGCCTGAAAATGCAAAGAAACTCTTTAATCTTCGACATTCATCATTGCGAATCACTATTGAACGTGTTTTTGGGATTTTGAAGAAACAGTTTCGTGTATTAGATCTTTGAACCATTTTGGAATTTTCAAACTCAAGTAGATATAGTTTTGGTTTGTTGTATCATTCATAATCATATCATGGGAGTTGATCCTAATGATTTACTTAATCAAGGATTATACGATGAGTCTGAGTCTGATTTGATAATACCAACTCTTACGGAGCGAGAAGAAAGAGAAGAAGCAAGAGAATGGTGCGCTAAGAGAGACGAAATTGCACAAACTATGTGGGTGATTATATGGCTAGAAATATTAGGTAGGTTTAGGTTTTAGGTTTGTTGTTTCTATGTTATGTATGTTTTAGTATTAAAATTGTTCTTTTTTTGTTAATGTTTGTTGGATAATGATATTAAAATTTTAGTTTGTTGGATTTTGAAATTATTATGTCTTGAATTTGTTAAATATTGATTATGTTAATCTTGTTAGATATTGAATTTATTATGTTTTAAGCTTGTTGGATATCGAAATGATTGACAATGACAATTATTAATGTAGAATGGGTAAAGGCAACAAAGAAGGGACCTCCAAGCAATTCAGGTGGACAAAACTGATGGAACATGTTTTTCTTGAAATTCTAGCAGAGGAGGCCCAGAAAGGAAATAAGCCTTCTAATACTTTCAAAACAGTTTCTATTAAACGAGTTGTCGAAGCTATTTCTGAAAGATTCCAAGTCCAATGCGATGCGAAGCATGTGGAAAATCATTTGAGGACTGTAAAAAACCAATGGCAAATTATATGCAAAATTCGAGGTGAAAGTGGTTTTGGATGGGATGATAACATGAAAATGATCACATGTGATAGAGCGACATATGATGCAACAGTGATGGTAATATATGTATATATATGTTAAGTATATTTCAATTGTTTTATACTTGTTATTCTAATTGTGTATAATATCCAACAGCCACACAAGAAGTATGAACCATTTTTGAATAAAAGCATTGACCATTATGATGAAATGGCTTTGGTTGTTGGCAAAGATATGGCAATAGGGAGTTTTGTCAGAACATTTGCTGACATAGATTTGGATGATGGTAACCAAGATTCAAAGCCTCTCTAGATCGCTACAATAAAGAGGATGAAGAGGTAAGAACAAATGTATCTTCATCCGCACATCCAAACGTAAAAGAAAAAATGTTCAAGAAAGTGTCGTTGATGAACAAGTTAAATTTGTGGGTGAACAACTTGGCAAAATTGCTAATGCTTTGGAACAATTTACTGCGGATAAGACACCACAGCTTTACGAACAAGTGATGTCGATGGAGGAAGAAGGATTTCATGATGACTTCTTGTGTTCTGTGTTTGATTATCTAGTGAGTCATGAATCCGAGGCCAAAGCTTTTTTAGTTAAAAATAAGAAGCAAAAAAAAATTTGGCTTCAAAAATTTTCTCAAGGTTGAAGATATTGATACTTTTATGTGGTGTAATATTTAGTTATGCACTTGGACAATGTTGTTATTATGTGGTGTACTACTAATTATGCATTTGGATAATATTATTAATTTCTAGTATTAATTGTGGTTTGGAAGCTAATTTATAATTATTCAATCCTTGTTTTTTTATTTTTTTAACACAATTACAAATAATTTATCTGACTTTGGTTGTTTTCAATTTATGAAGGTTAATATTGTAGCTTAATAATTGAGTATTATTATATATTTAATTTAATTTATTTATTTATAAATAAATCATTGCAATATATGTAAAAACAATTTAAAATATAAAAATTTATTAATATGTATATAAATTTATTAATATATGTAAAAATAACTTTTACAGAAAATATTTTTAGGAAATCTGCCAAACAACAGAAAATATTTTACACAGCTTCATCCAAACACCAGAAAATATTTTCAGTAAATCATTTTCCAGAAAAGTAAATCATTTTTCGAAAAACATTTTACTGGCAAACAAACAGACCCAAAACTAAATTCACATACTTTTTTCTTTTTTTTTGTAAAATCTGTTAACGAGCAATGAAATATGGGTTATTACCGAATATTTTGATAGTCAAATATGAAAAACAAAAACAAAACAATTTTTCTTATATTTGAAACAATATGCCTTTTTATCGATGCTTAAGTACGTATTAGACATAACTTAAAAAAAGGAATTAAAATTAACAAATAAAAACCTCAAATATCATTGAGGTAAAAAAGAATCGTCTCCCAGATGAAAAGAAAGGAAAGTGGGTTTTGTTTTCTGGGATCTTTTGCTTTTGGGTTATTGGGTTCATTTATTATTCTTAGAGTGTTCCCTGTGAGCTTGTGTACGGGGAAAGAGGTGTTTGTTTTCCATATTATATTCAAAAAAAAAAAAAAAACGCAAATAACATAAACGTAAATAAGAGAATCAGGACTACTTAAATTTTGGAAGTAAAATTTGTTTAATTTACAGTAAAAGAAAAGAGTGCAGTTTAAATAAAAGCAGTAAATCTTTTTAAAAAAAAAAGAAAAAGCAGTAAAGTAAATTCACATATACATTTTTTGGCAAAATTTGTGTCAGCTAAATCCTAAACCTTATATTATATATAACCTAATAATTGAAACATTATCATTGAGCAGAAGAATATGAGATAATTTAGTAGTAATATTCCTTGTTGAAGTGTACCATCAACTCATCCTACTTGTATGATATGGGACCAGACCTCGATACTGCAAACCTTGGCAGCGGACTGGGACCTGTACCTCCTGATGACGATCCTTCATACTTGACTTTACGGCTTGAACTGTAATCTAGAGGCCCGGAGCGGCGAACGTTTCTATGTTTGTTTTCAACACCTCGTAGATTTGCACTTTCAGCATCATAAAGCTTCTCTTGGCTGTGTGATGATGAACCCTTAAAATAACCTGAATCATTAGCACTGTACTGTGGAGTCGAATCTCCACGGGGTTGCCTCATTATAGGGGACGCATGGGCCAATGATACAGCAGGTGAATGGCGTGGTGAAGCACTTAATAATGCCATTGGCATCAAAGGAGAGTTCGCGTAGTACTGGCTATATATTGAACGGAGAATAGCATAAGGAACATGGGCCTCAAGAGAGCTTCTTGGAAGGTATGGTGAAATGTCACAGAGTTGGTCCAGAAATACAAGCTTGGCAACGAGATGAGATCTGCAAATATTTCAGAAAAGTAAAAAGGATAACCATCGACACTTTTTTTTTTGGGGGGTACAAATAACCATCAGCACTTTGAATTAGTATTATAATAACAAGATACACGTACTGATGAGAGGTCAAATTTGACTTCTCGTGAGTTTTATTATGAGCCCCACGTGTAATATAGCTTGTAAAATTTTATAAAATAAACAGAACGTCAATATCTTTACCTGTTAGATTCATGGAATGAATCTAGTACAATTCCTGTTGAGAATTTAATAAACAGCTGCATTGCAGATTTTATACTAGCTTCTGCTGACACACGCATATCAGGGTCCAAACTGTCAGCATTACCAACATGGCCATTTGAAAGCAACTGTCTCTGATGATGTTCCCGTGCCAATCTAACATATTCACTTCCAGCTATAACAGCATTAATACACCTGCCAGGTTAAAGCAAGATAATTAGCACAATCCCCTACTTTTACAACACACAAGCAAAGCTTGAGCAGTAAGGATAATGTGAACTAGAAAGTTGAAAAGTTGTCTCCTCAATTTCTTCATCAAGAGGCCACAATTTTGACAAAAACAACTTCAAAGATGGTATGCAGGTCAGGATGAATTGCATGCAATATAAACAAGGCTCCTCAACCCTCTCACTTTAAAATTCTAAGAGAGGCTTCGAAATATTAAATGACAAACTAACCAGTCATATTTGTATGGTTAGACATGCTAGCTACAAGGCATTCAGTTTTTAATGTCCCCTCGGTCTCTAGAACTCATAGTCAACACTTCTTTTTTCCTAAGAAAAGAAAACCAGACAGGACACCCACCTTGCCAAACAATGAATATTGTTGTTGAAACCCCCTGTGTCAACATTGAAGCCAGTCGTGTTCCAGATATTTGATGTCATGAAAGTGGCAAATAGATAAGGCAACAAGCTCCAGGACCCGTCATTAGCACCTCCAACTTCTTCCAATATAGATCTAACCCACTCTGAGTCATGATCACCAGCAAGAGCAACACCGTTTGCAACCCCCCTCATTCTTCGTATTTCCCTCTTTTCAGGTATTTCTTCAGGTATGTGCTTAACTACCCCAGCAAGCAATGAATAGATTAAGGGTGCACCTTCTTCAAGCACTGCTCCAGCAGCTTCAGCCAAAAGTTTATCAAAAGCCAAAGCCTGTCCTGCCTCGATACAAAAACCAATTATTGTCTCCAAATCCACAATTTGCTTCAAACAAGCTTCTCTTTCTATTCTGTCACCAGAATGCATGCTGCCAGCAACTGCTTCTAACAACTCACGATTTGACCGTAATGATGTGTCTATACAATTCAATAGGGCAGCAGTGTGTTCTTTCATCATTGTATCTAGTCTGTCAACTCCATAACCGCCAAAAATACGAACAAATGCCTGCAATTCTCCAAGATCAGTGACTGACTCCGCAAAATATCCACCAACTGGCCTTGTGCTTTTGAAGCATTTGTGCATGGGTGTAAAGAGAATTCCAGCACCGGACATATCCTTCACAATGTTTTCTATGTACCAGTTGCAGACAACTTCAGTGGCTGATCCAGTATGTTGCTCTGCTGGTCTGTCAAATAAATGCAGGGAAGACACTGGTCCAGAGAAGGTCTCCAAGAGTAAGACTTCTCGGATTCCTTGTGTTAGATCCATGCTAATATGCTGTTCTGCTAGATGGATTATATTCATGTGTCTGCGGATCAGTGATTCTAGGATAGAAGGCCTTTGAAGATCATTATCAGTTTTCAGCACTGAAAGTAATCTCCTTCTGAAGTTTCCAAGGATGCATTCTCTCATGTACTGCACGTATAATGAGAATATTATAATCAAAATACATGAATACCTAATGGCCTGCTGGGAATATTTGACCTCAGTGGAAACATCATCTAGTATGTTAAACACAAATTTACCAAGCAAGTTAGCAGGATACAAATAGCCAACTTGGAACATATCAATAGAAACCTAATCCAGGAAATCAACAAAACAGGCTCACATCTAAGTAAAAGGCCTTTGGCAGATTCAGCATGACTCACCTCCCTCAAAACAAAGACATGGTTCAGAACGCATATCGGCTCCATATCATTCAAAACTGAACACAAATTTGTGAGCCTCTGCATTGCAGCCTCCAACCTAGTACAAACAGAAGTTATGAGACTTTCAGCTTATTGATTTAGATGATCACGGCAAAGGAAAGAAAAGGCAAGCGCCTTACATTTTGATTGAATTGTTATTCTCTGGATAACTCTCATGGCCTGGCAAAGGATAAGCAACTGCTCCTTTTGGTGATTTTGCTGAAGGAATTGAGACTCTAGATGCATTATTCAAATAAAATGCTGCTTGCTCTGGAAGAAGCTGAGATTACTTGAAAAGTTAGGTTTCTAAACTGTTAATCATCTTCAATTAATTTACATTGGAACAAGAATTAAACGGCAACCTGCATCTCCAAAGCCCCAAATCCACCTTCAGAATCAAGGATGTTAATTAGACCTTCCAATCCTCCCATAATTGATTCAATGAGAGACTCAACATATAGGACTGCATCTCGCCCAATTTTTGTCACCTGATAATTATGGTAAATATAAAGCAGCCATCAACTTCCCAGCTTTTAACATTTCCTTCTAATGAGGGGGAAAAATAGGCCGATGATAGAGATTAAGCATTACTACTCCAAACAAGATGGGGGTAGTAAGTCATAACTTATCAGAATGATAAGTACACCAACATGTAGAGTTTATTTAACCACTAGAACAATAGCTGATAAAGATTATGCAATGTGGGGGTATTCCATGCTGCGGGTTTAAGCATAAAGCATGTCATTACCTCCTCTGGAACAATTGGAGATGCACACTCTGGAAAACTACTAGCAACACCAAGCCATGCACAGCAATGCTGTGGACGCCCCTCTGGTCCAAACATAGTGTTTCTAAAGACCTATTACAACAGGTATACAGAAGTCAGAACTGCATGCAGGGTATTTCAAAATAAAGAACATGATAAGAGTATCAAAGCATACTGCTGTAAGGTGTTGGTGATAGAAGTATAGCTTTCTGAGACTACCATGCTTTGATAATTGGTACTCTAGTTCATCAACGCATCTGCATTGAAACAGATTCATATATACGATCACTAGGATTTTTACACAATAAAATACAACTCTATGAGTTTGTTTATCAGGTGTTATATAATAGATTGATAGGTATTCAATTCTGAAAGAAAAATATGAATAATAGCTTATAAACAGGACATGCATAATTCCACTTTTCAAAGTCAAATTGTTCTCAAGAAATGAAATGAATGTTTACTTGCTTATATCACAAAACATATTGATTGCAGTTAATGTACTTGGTTGAGCAATCAAATATAAGCTAAGCCTCAAAAATCAAGTGAATCAAAGTCAGCCCACCTAGACCAATTGTATGCTGCATTTCCTTCTGATAGTAACCCCTCTTTTCCAGTGGAGACAGTAGCCTTCTCCAAATGTCTTATGTTTATAGATGATCGAGCAGATGTAACAATCATCAATATAGACAACCAATCTTTACGGAAGCCCTGGTTAAGAATGACAGATAATTTTAGATTAGGTTAATAAACGAGCTACTTCAAACCCCACATTCACTTTCCCTAAGAATAGCCTAGGTTCGACTCGTCATTATACCAAAAATAGATAAATAAACAAACTACTTCTAGATGCATTTGGTCAATGGCAGAGTGATAACAGCAGCATAAATAATGATTGAAAAACAACTTTAATAGAAAAAGGATGAAAAGTACTGAAGCACATGTATATCAAAGCTATTTATGTGACAGAAAAAGCTCAATATCCAAGATTCCTCACAACCAGAGAGGAACCTATACATAAGAGAACATATTTTGTAAAACTTGGCAACATTAAAGCAGTAAAACCATGATGCAAACATACATCTATTTACTTGCATATTATTTGTCTGTATGTGTATATATAATATAAATATATGTTGATTGGATACATATAAACTATTCCTTCCGGCTTCATATATCATAACTATGACCAAAAGGCTATCCAACCAAAGAGACCGCATTAGCTATAACCAGATTCACAGGCAGTAGATATTATACCAAACCCATTCCTATTTTCATTTAGTATAGATTTGTGGCTCTGTATTTGAAAGGGAAAATGGTTTTATAGGTTTCTTACAGACAGATCACATGTGATTGCAGAAATATTTTCACCCTGTGGCTTGGGTATATTTTCAAGGTGATTGATAATCTGCTGAAAGAGTGTTTTTAAGGTTGCATCAAGATCAAGAGCCACCATTCCAGGAGTTCCCAGCAAAAACCGGATTCTACCAGCACATGAAGAGAGATAAGATAATGCATAACCTCGAATTGCTGCATTGAAAGATATAAAATCCTTAAGTACTGTTCACATATCAAGAAGTTCTTTCAGTAATAGATCACCATAGTGTAATATAAGCACTGAAAATCATGTGGCTAATATTGTAGCAGTGACTAGGTTTAACTGCATCATTAGCCAT
Source organism: Gossypium longicalyx (assembly GCA_025698465.1). Lineage (NCBI taxonomy): Eukaryota > Viridiplantae > Streptophyta > Magnoliopsida > Malvales > Malvaceae > Gossypium > Gossypium longicalyx. The sequence goes on from CM046995.1 coordinate 34,524,552, forward strand.
TGCATGAGTGTTTACAGACTCAACAGATTTTACCCCAGTAAAGGGAGTAGACCTGCTGTAGCTTAGATTTTTGCTTAGTTTTTTCCACTAGAACCTTTTAGCAACAATTAGCCTCCTTGATGGATTCTTGATGGATATATGATTCTGCCTTTGACACAAGAAATGCCAGCACCTTGAAAGTTACACATTTATATCGACATAAACTCAGAGACCAGTTAATAGTTGTCTATCTGTAAAATTCATCTTCTAGATGAAAAGTAAACTACATTTAATCACCTTTATCGAATAATTTGTTACATCTACAAAAAGACTACCTGCAATATACTTGCGCACTAGACAGCATAAATGATCCATTCCATCTAACAAAAACCCAATAGTTGGATCATTTGGATCCTGCAACAAAATCATTTCTGTCCAATTTAAGCACCAGATTACGTTGATCAAAACGATAAACAAGAATGCTGAAATATCTTCAAGGAAAAGGCTTAGTGATACAAGGACCAAAAACTTTGCTTACTATGTCAACCGGCACCATTCGAGCAACTTTTGATTTTAATGATGCAATTCCTACATGTTGAAAAAACCAGATAACCTCACACTGAGCCAATGCCAGGGCAGAAAAAACCATCTGTGATGAAGCAGAAAATTATTAGACAACATCAAGAAAATAAGTCAAGTAATTTGTTAGTTTTAGGCCAATAAAGTTAAGATCGTTGTGAGTAATATCCTCTTCGTGAGTTAAATAAATTAAAACAATAGCAATAAAAGTTAGAGGGCATGTTGCCCCACTGATAGTTGTGAGAACTCAGTTGAAAGGAAAAAAATTCAAGTACGCACAAATGAAGGATGATTTAGAAGGAATGAAGCGAAGTAGGAGAAAACTTTATGTAGGAATGATTTCTTAAAAGAGTATGTTACCAATCATACCTGAATGTTTGGAGCCAATAAACTGGGTTGATCAGTGAAAAACAGAACCATCCTACCAATTTCTTGCTTCAGTAGTATTCTCCTCTCATGGTGTATAGCATCACATGATATCAATGCTTGCTCATGTACTTCACTGAAATCATAAATCAATTTACCATTGAATATTAAAGCTGAATATAACATCTATACCAGAAAAAACAGGAAACAACAGCTTTAAAAAACTATGGTAATATTCTAAAATATTTATTAAATGCATAAAGACAAAGAACTGAAACTTTTCATGTCTTGAAATTCTTAGAACTGCTTTGTTCTCACAATTCACAGTCTTCTTAATGAACACACACAAAAACACATCTATATATAGCCCAGGGCTCCAGGCGGATCTGGGTTGATTCCTATCTTTCAAAGGTAGAGAGGCTCCTGAATTTGTGGATTTGGCAGCTGGGACAAAAACTATAATATAATTGTTATAACTCCTTATATCACAATATATCCAAGTCTTCAATACTTCTTTGTTTTCTCTCTCCCGATTCATATGTCATCATGTCCAATGACTTGCTCAGTTGCACCAATAATTACCAATTTACCAGGTAGAACCATGGATTTCAACCTAAAACATGGCTTAACAGACACCTTTCTTCTCTTCTTCCACTACCACTGTGTGAACTTGCAATGTGATTTTAAACATGGCATTACCATGAAGTTGATTTTTGTTTTCCCTAAGAGCTTAATCTTCAAGCAAGTACATATTTACACCACATTCTTAAGAACTTAACTTCTGTGTCATTCACATCAAGATTCCAGATGGCTGCTATAATTGTTGTCAGATTCCAATTTCCTAATTAAGGAATATTTGAGTGTATCAAATAGGATTCTGTAAATATTTTATCCCTAACTTTAAGGCTGTTTTTAAGGTACAGCATCCCTAGAATTAGTCTGTTTCCTAGTGTAAAGTTTCCTAAGTTAGGCTCACTATGTCTATAAATATTTATGTAATTTCTTGTGAAAAACATAATAGAAATAGCCTGTTTTTAACATGGTATCAGAGCTTTTTTAGCCCGATTCTGGATTTTTTTTTCTCTGTCTGGCGATTTTTTTTATTCCAACCAGCCCTCAAGCTTGTAAAATTTGTTCAAACGAAACATGACTGGGCTGTCAAGATCATGAACACCGGGATGTCTCGAAGTTTCGTGAACAACTCAAACCCAACAAGTGAGTTTGAGAACATCCAAGTAGCCTCACAAGGCTAAACGGGAAAAATTACTTGAAGTGGTCTCAACTGGGTTAAGACGTTCTTGAAGGGAAGAGGAAAACTCGAGTCACTCGAATCTGGACCTAAAGAAGGAGATCCTAAGTTTGATGCTTGGGATGAACAAGACTTTATGGTAATGTCTTGGTTATGGAACTCTATGATGCCGTAAATCGTTGATACATGCATGTTTCTTAACACATCCAAAGAAATATGGGAAGTTGTGAAACAGATCTTATTCTAAAGTTCGAGATGTTGCTCAAATTTATGAAATCAAGACTAAGATTTCATCTACCAAGCAAGGAAGTCGATCAATCACGGAATATTCCAATCTGTTGCAAAGTTTATGGCAAGAGATGGATCATTACCGATGCATTCGGATGAAGTGCGGTGAAGATGCAAAGCACTCGAAAAGGTTCGTTGAAAAGGATCGAATTTATGATTTTCTTCTTTGGACTAAATGTTGAGTTTGATGCGAAGAGTTCAAATACTTGGAAAAGAGGAACTACCATCACTAAATGAGACAATTGCAATTGTTCGTTTGAGGAAGGAAGAAGAGGAGTTATGGTTGAAACTTGATCAAGTGGATAGTTCAACCTTGGTTACAAAAGCTGTAAGTGAGAGGATTTAGCTTGGAGCAGCCAAATAGTGAAGATAATAGATGCATGTAACGCATACAAAGCCTATTAACAGGATTTCGTATAGTGCACCCTTGTAAAAAAGCCCGTCACACTAAAGAAAGATGCTGGAAACTCCATGGGAAGCCACAAACAACAACAAAAAAATTTTTTGAAAAAGGTGGACAACCAAAGGGACAAGGGCGAGCATATACAAAGAAGACATTTGGATGGAAAAAATAATTCTCGTGAATCACTGTTGAATTCAATAAAGAAGAAATTGAGAAGTTAAAAATTAAAAATCTTCTTCAACAGTACTTGTAGTTTGGCTTTTTCAGTATATCCTCTTCTCAAGATTCTAAAGTCTCGATATCTGATCACCAAAAGTTCTTGGGTCATTGACTCAGAGCTACGGACCACATGGCCCACTCTCTCACAAAAATTTGTTCCATATACACCTTGTCCTAGTAGTAGAAAAATAACAAGAGTCGATGGTTTCTGTGATCACGATGGCTGGTCAAGGTGATATTGTTATAAACAAAACCCTTACTCTTAAAAATGTCCTTCATATTCCAAAACTATTTACCAATCTTTTATCCATTCAAAGAATTACCAAAGACTCTAATTGTAAAGTGGTTTTCTATCACAATCGATGTCTTTTCGGGAATAGAATACGAGGAGGATGATTGAACATGCTAAGGAAGTAAATGGCCTATACTATCTTGAAGAATCCAAAGTGGAGAAGTTAGTGCTCGAATTCCTCACCTTCATCTTTCATATCCGAATCTATTAAAACCAATAAAGACCAAATTTGGCTCTATCACCTTCGCCTTGGTCATCCATCGTTTAGAGTCCTTAAAATTATGTTTCCTTCATTGTTCAAAGGATTGATTGTTGAAAAATTTCATTGTGATATCTCGTGAACTTGCAAAACATAAACGTACCTCTCTTTTCCAAGTAAGCAATAAAAGAACTTTCACTCCTTTTACTCTTATTCATAGTGATATTTGGGGCCATCCACTATTTCAAATATTTTTGGGGCTCGGTGGTTTGTATCCTTTATTGATGATTGTACTCGTGTGTCTTGGATATTCTTTTAAAAAACAAAAATCTGATGTAAGGTCTGTCTTTCCAACCTTTTACAACATGATCAAAACACAATTTGAAGCTAAAAAAAGGTTTAGGTCGGACAATGCCAAGGATTATTTCAATCAATTTCTCTCAACATATTTCCAGGAAAGAGGCATTATACATGAGTCATCTTGTGTTAGTACACCCCAACAAAATGGTGTTCTTTGAAAGAAAGAATGGTCACATTTTAGCTATTACAAGAGCCCTTTTGTTCCAAAAAAATGTCCCTAAACAATATTGGGGGAGGCTGTTTTAACTGCTACTCATTTGATAAATAGATTGCCTACAAAAGTCCTTGAATCTCAAAGTCATATGCAAGTTCTAGCAAAATTCTTTCCTGATTTCAATACTTCAAGTAACCTTACTCCCAAAATATTTGGTTGTGTTGCTTTTGTTCATGTTCATTCTCAAAATAGAGAAAAATTTGATCCACGAGCTATCAAGTGTGTCTTTCTTGGTTATTCTTCCACTCAAAAGGGGTACAAATGCTATCATCCGGCAACAATAAAAATTTTTGTAACAATGGATGTTACTTTTCTGAGAACAAGAGAATTTCTTTACTCGTCTTTATCTTCGTGGGGAGATCTTATTCACGAGAAGATAAGGACAAAGAATTCTTTCTTCTTGACATTCCAACTTCACGTGACAAAACACCCACATTCCGGCTCCGTCCAAAGAACCAAACACTCCCACTCAATCTTTGCCTACTAACCACTGCCCGACTTGAAACAATGGCCCCTATACAATCAAACAGAGCCTAATACACCCAAATCACCAAGAGGAATTCAGGACACTACTCGTTTCTTTACTAGTTTACTCAAGGAAGAAGGCACCAGGTGCAAGTTCAATCTTCTTCTCCTATACGACCGAGGTAATTCTTTGAAACTACTTTGAATTCTATCACTGCAAATTTAGATGATTTTCCCATTGCTATTAGAAAGGGGACTAGAACTGTACAAAACATCCCTTGTACCTATTCATGTCTTACAAAACTTGTCCCATAACCACAAAACCTTTCTTACTGACCTAAATTCTATCTCCATTCCCAAAAGCGTATCCGAGGCATTAGAAGATGAGAATTGGAAAAATGCCATGAAAGTTGAAATGGAAGCTCTTGAAAAAAGATAAGACATGGGACTTAGTGAAATTACTGAGAGGAAAGAAATCGAGTGGGATGTCATTTGGGTGTACACAGTGAAATATAAGTCGATGGTTCTTTGAGAGGTACAAAGCAAGATTGGTTGCTAAAGGGTACACTCATATGTATGGAATAGACTACCTTGAGACATTTGCCCTGTTGCAAAGATGAACAACTGTAAGAGTGTTGTCGTCACTAGTCGCCAACCGAGGCTGGAAATTACAGCAATTTGACATCAAAAATGCCTTTTACACGGTGATCTTGAGGAGAAAGTCTATATGGATGTTCTTCCGAGATTCGGTCCAAATACACAGATGAGTAGTTTGCAGACTAAAAAGGCTTTGTACGGACTAAAAAAGCAGTCCCGAGGGCTTGGTTTGGAAGATTTACCAAAGTAATGCTCAAGTTGGGGTATAAACAAAGTCAAGGAGATCACTCTGTTTGTAAAACACTCATCTTCAGAGAGGAGTGACTGTTTTATTAGTCTATGTTGATGACATTATAGTGATTGGTGATGATCTAGAAGGAATGGAGAATTTAAAGAAATGCCTAGTAAAAGAATTTGAAGTCAAAGAGCTCGATAAGTTAAAATATTTCCTTGGTATTGAAGTGGCACACTCTCGGAAAGGAATATTCATATCTCTCAAAAAAATACATAGTTGATTTGTTGACAGAGACGGGCAAGTTGGGCTGTAAACCAGCAGAGAGACACCCATAGAGGTAAACCACAGACTTGGAAATGCACTAGAAGATGCAGCAGATTGATAAAAGGTCATATCCAAGACTTGTGGGAAGCTCATTTACTTGTCTCATACTGGACCAGATATTGCCTATGCAATTAGGTGTTGTAAGTCGGTTTATGCACAATCCCGGATAATCACATCTTAGAGCCAGTATATCAAATTCTACAAGACTTAAAGGGCAAGCCAAGCAAAGGAATCCTATTTAAAAAGGGGAGAATTTAACCCTTGAAGCCTATCTTGATGCAGATTATGCAGGATCTATAGTTGATAGAAGATCAACCTCGGGCTATTGTACTTTCCTAGGAGGCAACCTTGTGACTTGGAGTAAAAACAAAATGTTGTGGCTAGATCTAGTGCAGAAGTGAATTTAGGGCAATGGCTCTTGGAGTTTGTGAGTTGTTATGGCTAAAAATTATTTTGGAAGATTTGAAGATCAAATGGGAAGGTCCAATGAAGTTGTATTGCGATAATAAGTCTGCTATCAATATTGCACATAATCCAGTTCAACATGATCGAACGAAGCACGTTGAGGTTGACAGACATTTTATAAAGGAAAAGCGGATGCAGTGGCTTAATTTGCACTCCATTTGTGTCCATCGATGGTCAACTAACATGACATACTTACCAAAGGATTGTGCGGGAAGTTGTTTGAGAAATTAGTAAGCAAGTCGAGAATGGATGATATCCACTTGACTTGAGGGGGAGTGTCAAATTTCGGTTTCCTAATTAAGGAATATTTGAGTGTATCAAATAGGATTCGTAAATATTTTATCCCTAACTTTAAGGCTGTTTTTAAGGTACAAAGATCCCTAGAATTAGTCTGTTTCCTAGTGTAAAGTTTCCTAAGTTAGGCTCACTATGTCTATAAATATTTATGTAATTTCTTGTGAAAAACATAATAGAAATAGCCTGTTTTTAACAATTGTAAATAGCAAGACCCATTTATTCATAGTTGCACCTAAATTCAAATTTCAACAAAATTTTCTTCAATGCATACTAAAGGATAGAACATGCCAATCAGAAAAATATAACTACAAAATTATGGCGTCACTGGGAATAAAGGTTTAGTTCAGTTCTTTAAGCATCCTAACAATGGTAAGGAAGTCTAGGCATGAATCAATTACTAGAGGTCCAACCATCTCTCAGCTGTGTTGAAAGAAGATGTTTTAAATCCTCTGCTATTCTTGGCACCTCCAACTCAATAAGGAAATTCTCAATTTCATCCAATGTTTTAGATTCTGGCTAGTGAAAATGCTTTGAACATAGTCACTGAAGCACTTTTCAATGTCTTCTTGATTCTCCCATTGATTTCCTTCCTCATCTTTAAACATGTGAATAGTCCTAATTCTTCACTTATTAGCATTAAGATGAAGGTACCTGGTGTTCCTCTCACCGTTGATCCAATTCATCCTTGATTTTTGTAGCCAAAAACTATGTTCATATCGGCCCATATAGTTCTCTCTTGATCAAGAGATTTAAGATCCTGAATATTACTTTGGGCAATAGCTAGCTTCTGTAAAAGAATTTGTTTTCTAACTTGTAGGTTGCCAAAACTTTCCTTATTATTCCATTTTTTCAAGCTATCCCTTACTATCTTCAACTTGGACAAGAGCCTATAAGATGGGTACCCATCCACCCTGAGATTCCAAGCTTGCTTTTCTATGTGTTTACATTGTGGTTCAACTAACCACATTGCCTCAAAACAGTAAGGATGTCTTTTAAAACTTGTTCTTTTTATCTGAGTCCAAAATCAACATACCATGATCTGATTCAATAATAGGTAGACTGGTCAAATGAGCTCGGGTGTTTCTCGCATTGCAAAAAGCTCAATCAAATTTCTCCCAAATGGTGTCCGGTCCTTTTCTATTATTTGTCCATGTGAACACTCCATGCGTTGGGATTTCAATGAGATTACTCTCATTAATGCACTTAAGGAAGCTCTCATGGCTCTTGATATCCTTCTGGGTTCTTTGATGGAAATTCCCAACATGAGGATGGAGTAGCTTGAAAATTGTTGGTGTTACATTTTACCTTAGCAAAGGCCATTCAAATGGGAATTACCTCGTGTATCATCAGGTCCAACGATAGATTCATTGGAAGCATCGTCTGGAAAAAGCAAATTGCAATACACTGGAAATTTAAACCGATGTTGGATGACATTCACATCTTGGAGGAACCGTGCAGAGTGTGCAGTGGTCTAAAGAAAGTGACAAGGCACTATCCTGGGTAATTCGAAAAGCAAGAAGTAACCTCAGCAGGAGTTTCATGATCTAATAGTAGTAGTTATAGTGCTTAGATTCAGTAGGTGTGTTTACTTATTTCTTTGTTTTGACTAACATATCAAAGATAGGAAAAAAGGAAGACCAATAAAATGATAAGTTCTCCCATCTGCAATTTATAGTAGCAACTAATAAAAATAAAATGAGAATATAGTTGAGATCCAAGCTCTAATCATACCCTATCATTTTCTCAACTTGTTTGGCCACACTATATTCCAAATCTGCTTCTTTTTGTTTGGTCCGACCCGATTTTGCCATCTTCTTTGACTCCAGTATCCGAGGCAAAACATATAACTGATAATCCTCATGCAATAGTACATACTGCATGCCCAAAATTACAAGAGTAGTTGGCCATTAAAAATGAGAATTTTGTTTCAACGTCAGAAATTAAAACTAACCTCATCCCTGAATAATGTAAGAACCAAATTTTCCTTAAGTACAACCTGAAAGCCATTAGGGAAAAATAAGGAAACAAAAAGACAGAACAAACAATATTGAAATGAAACATAGTTGCTTAGAAAAAGGAAAAAGTTACAAACAATAATAACAAATTACTTTCAAGCAGAATAATCCAAAGCCCAAAGGAAGTGCAAATGGTTTACTAAGATTTCAACAACTCTAAATCCAGCCTTGTCATCTAAATGATAGCCATAACTATTTGCTTATATGCACCCAGAAAATAATAATAAAATTAGCAACCAAAATGCATGCCATAATACAGGTATCCTCATAACCCCAGGTGGCTGCCCTCATACTACTTGTGTTTAAGTAAAAAAACTACTATTATTTAGTTTATTGAAGATAGGTAGTGATAGACTAATAATCAAGGAGGTTGATCCTGTAGGTAAATAAAGGCAATTTTTATAAGATTTTGGTATTGATAAAAAGAAAAAGAGCTTAAAGAAGGTCATTAGTATCGATCTGAACTGCCAAATTGTTAACACACCAAGAGAAGAAAGAGCCAAAAGAATTATCGGAGTTACCAGAGCAATATCAATACTAGTGACACGAAGCAGCTCATCAGGACAAACTAGATATCCAAGTAATACCCACTCCCTGTAAGCAGTAACATTTGCCAGATCTTGGGCTCTCTGCAGTATAGAAAATGATATTGGAAATGCAGTTGCAGTAAACATTGTATTTGATAGGAACAAGAAAGTTCACAATTGCCAAAAAAACTAGAGAAAAGAGATGTTCTGGCAAGTACAAAAAACATCTTATTGTATCTAAAAATCTTTCCATGTAACAGTATTTACCATTGGATGAGCAGAGTTTGTAAGAATATCTGGATACCGAGGATGATATGGACTTAAAAATCCTTCGTTGCGCAGCTTCCTTGTGTCTGTGGATAGGAAAATAATAGGACCCACAGCCTCCAAAACCTGGACATACTGAAAATTCAGTGCAACTATCTCCAACATAAAGTATACAACTCTGGGAACTAAAGCTCTTGGAAGGATAAGGTTCTCGAACAATCTTTCAACATTTAAGTGATAAGAACCACTAAACCACATAAAAGCTAGACAAAAGTATTCAAATTGATAAGCAGTTACCTACGTAGTAAAATTTATAAAAGGATAATGATGTATTAGGAAATTTTTCCTAGCTACAACTTGCAAGCACCATTTCAGGCAGTATTAATATTTCTTTGTTCCTTAGAAGGGCAGTTACAAACATTTGCATAAAATATAATGCACACAAGACTGAGATGGTGAACTCCTCCACAATCTTTAAAAGGAGAACTGATCTTTTCTTCCAGAACTTTCATAAGATTGTTGATTAAACCTTTCATCATTTCCAAAAGACAAAGAATAGCAACCATTTGAAAGAAATAGATAGGAATTTGATAAAAGGCAAATCAACATAAAAGGTGATGAGAACTAGGGAAGGGGAAATGTCCTCATCGCATGGCCAGGGTTACTTTTAAAAAACCAGGCTAGTAGATTGTATTCTCGAAATCTTAATACAAATTTTCTGGATAAAAGACAAGGATACTACAAAGTATATACTTAGACAAATGGAGCAAAAACATAATAGAAAATGATTATCTTGTTGCATATAAAAAATAAATATAAAAGAAAACGACGACCATTATAAAAAACATGTTAATCAGATAAAGCATGTACATGACCTCTCCAATACGTGGGCTAACAAAATTGAGGTCTTCTTGTAATCCTTTCAATGGAGGATCATAAGAGTCAATGAATTGAATCAACCTGAAATTCAGTACCAACATTACTTGCAATTTGCAAATATAAAGGAATAAGAATCACAACACAATTTGCCTTTAAAGAAGATTCAAGTCAAAGCAGTGTCAACCATATCATAAGTACGACTTCTTAGCATAAAAGAGGGTATGACTTCTTAGCATAAAAGAGGGGAGGACATTTGGCTTATCCTAACGAGGATAATTTTTCCTTCACATTAAATATTATGTGCTAAACAAACTGATTAGCTAACCAACATTAAGGCTTTATAATAACTCAGTAAGTTTTTACACTTGCGACATCTATACAGAATTTTGTTCTACCTCCAGCCTTCTAATCACAACAGCAAAATAGATTAAAATAACTACATATTTTAAAATCAAAACTAGAAAAAAGTAACACCCTTTAAGTTTACTCAAACAAAGGTAAATCCCTCAATCATTTAAATATATGCTGGCCAGAAATTGAATAAAGTGTATTGCAACATACTTAGAAGCAAACTACAAGATTAAAAGGTAGTGACTTCATACCGATGATAAAAATCACAATCTCGGTTGTTTCTTGACATAGCATGCAAAAGATTATAAACTTGCAGCATCATTTTCCTCGGTAACTGTTATTAAAGCATCAAATACATAAGCAAACCGACAACACCTTTTTCCGCACTAATAATTGTTTAAGAAAACAGATATAAGTTCTCAAGTAACAGCAATTCTGTCTTACATGAAAATTCATGCATACTAATGCATGCACACAGGGAAATAAAATCAAGGCAGAATTACCTTCTCAGAAAAAAGGTTGACACGAACGAAAGAACAGAAGAGATCCATAAACGCATGTAGTATAAGGGAATTTTGATGAGGCTGCAAAAAGACTGTAACAAGTTAACACGTATACTCCAGAAAACTAGTCACCATTTTATTCAACATCACCTAGACAACAAAAATTTCAATATTCTTTTAAGCAGATCAAGAAGGATATACCAAAAAATCTATCAGAAGGACCTATTTGGTTTAGGTACATTTTGTGCATCACATCACTTTCTTTTGTACCTCCCAAATAGTCAAACACCAAAATGCAGGTGGATCAAGTTGGTGTTTCTAAAAAGCAACATAAAACTTGCAACATAGAAGAGAGAGTTCACACTTACCAATAAGGTGATAACGGTACTGCTAAGGTCCAATATGAGTCTCAAAGCTTGTTCTCGAAATGCCATCAAATCAAGAAGTAGCTAATCCATGGAAAACAATCAATCACTATTACAAAGATAAAGAAAAAGGACAATTTTCATAAACTAAATATACATAAGAAAGAAACCTAAAAGTATATTTGAAAACCAAGAAATAGAATGTTATCCAACCTATATAGCTGCTAAGATGCCTGCAAGGAATTATGTAACTTAAATCATGCTGCGATGCGTACAGCACACATCAAAGACACTAAATCCTAGAATTTAAAGCCTTAAACTAGGAAGCAAATGAAATTTTGATAGGCCTTAAATCCCCTTTTGATAATTTATACTTTTGCAGGGCAATTAACCTCACCTGAACCCATGGTTCCAAACTCTGCAAATGAACTTCTGCATTACCACTCAAAGAATCCAGAGCAGCCTTATCAACCTGCACCGATTTTTATCAAAGACAATAGAACAATCAGATACTCACGAGTCGAAGAAGGCCTACAGCAACATGAAAAAATGCAGATCTTACACGCTCAAGTTGCAGTTTGCTGAAGTGCTCAGGGAACTTTTTTGAGAGCAAGATACAAATCCTTGGATGGTTAGGAAAAACACTCGCTTTCCAAAATGCTTCCGAAAATGCATGGCCTATAGGGTCTGGGTAGTCCAGGATTTGGTTCAATCTATACATTTTAGCCATAAGGCCATCCGCAACTTCAACCAGTTGCGATACCCACTGCATGTTCAAGCCCTTGTGCGATCCCACACCCAAACTCTGGACCTGACCATCAGAGTTCATGTACCTAGAGCTTCTAGATGAGAAAGGAGAAGCCGTGTCAAGACCCAAATACTCAGTCCACCTTGATGGACCCTCCCATTCCCTCGATCTCCCAGCCCTAGGAGATACGGACGAATCTTGAGAAGAATAATGTTGCCGCGATTTCGCCATGGATGAATCAATTCACTTAAAGTTTCTGCAAATGGAAGTTCGATTAGGACCATAATTATATATAGTCCCACAAACTGCATTGTAAAAAGTTTCTTTTCTCTTACTTTTTCCCCTTTTTTTTTCAGTTCAGTCAATTCCAAGACGAAGAATCCAATGAATTAATTCAGTCAATAACTCGGAAAAGAATAACGAACTAGCAGTACTTGCAAATATTCAAAATAACAACAAAATAATGTTAGCTTCGTGGAGCAGTCCAGTGTTAAAAAAAAAAAATTTAAGTAAAATATCCAACAATCAAAAACCAAAAAAGAAAAGAAAAAATATTTCGATATTCCAAAATTAGACATTTAACAACATTAAAAAAAGGTGAGGAAGTTGAAAGGATTTTACCGGTGCTCAGCTTCACCACATTTTGTGAAGAAGCAGACAGACACAGAAAAACAAGAAACTAGTATTTGTCGTTGAGAATGCCAAAAAAAAAAAAAAAGTTCGGTTGTCTTTCTTAGTCGTTTAGAGCATCAACTCCAGATCTGAAAGAAAATAAAGCGGAATCGTCAAGGCCAAACCAAGTGAGGGTTTATTTATAAATAAAATAAAATTTATTATCTGGATAATTTCACAAATTTTCAATTTTTTTTCTTCTGCTGTTTTTATTTATTTAATAATAGTGTGAAAATAGCGCGTACATGGGAATAGTTGAAGGACGAAATTTTCCGTTACTGGTGACGTGGCGGTCTTCTGTTTGCCCTTGCCCGGATACACATCTTCAGTACTAAACTAAATTAATGTAGTAAAATTCACTGCTTTTATCGTATTCATATTCTGTACTATCCTAACTATCCATTCCGTACATGGAGAAAATATGTTTTAAGTGTATTTTTTAACTTAGAATTTAGATGCAAATGATGGATTTGGGATTAAATTTTGGGTGCTTAGGGTTTAAATCAAATTTTATGAAAATAATAAAAAATTTTAAATTTTTTAATAAAATTTATTAAAAAACTCAAAATAAAAATTAAAAGATGTAACTAGAATTTTCAAAAATTTGAGGAGTTTAATTAATTTTTTTTAGTTGCAAGAGAAATGAAATTTTCTAAAATTTTGGAGACATCTAATTAATTTTTTTTTTAAAAATCAAAAAAAAAAAATTAAACCTTATTCAAAATTTTGGGAATGCCAAAGCCCCCTAGGGATTCGTCTTTGCTTACACTATATATCTTTATTTTTAAGATTTTAGGTTGAGTTTAGTTTCATTTTACTTCTTTTAGAAAATAAAAGATATTAATGAAAAGGCATTTGATTAAAAATTTCAAAAATATTTTTTTAAATGAAAATATCAAAAAATTAGAAAGTAATAAAAAAACTAATAATATTTTTGTAAAATTAAAAAATGAAAACAATGTTTTTAACTTTAAATTTAATTATTTCTTGTTTTCTCAACAATTTTTAAATATCAAAATATCTTATCCTATTTCGAATCCATATAAACTTTGTAATTTTTTATTTTCTTTACCATGTTTCTATTATAAGAAAATAGTGTATCAAATTTCAAATTTTTCATTATTGAAAATAATTTTTTATTTTACCAAACGTGTTTTTTAATTTTTTAAAAATATAAAATGAAAACAAATTTTAAAAAATAAAATTAGAAAATGATAACAAAAAAATACATGTCATTTAACATTTCAAACATAAACATTTAATCATTATATCTCAATTACATATAAGTCATAGCATATCACAAAATTCATTCCATTTTCTCATTACAATCTTGAATCCAATGATTCGTTTTACAGTGATAAAAGTGAATGTAACTCTACTTTTTAGCATGTTTTCCTTTCTCTTTCTTCTTTCTTGCTTCTTTCTGTTTTCTTGTTTCGGTTGCTGTTTTGTTTTTCATTGTTTTGGGTCAGAATAGCGGATATGGAAGAGACTCTCGCTGATCTAACTATTGAGGAGAAAGAGGTTGCACTACCGTTGGATTTAGAAGGTTCAAAGGGTGGGGTGTCGTATGAAAACTGTTTTGTGGGTTCTTTTTTTACTACAAGTGTGGTTTGTCTCCAATTTATGCGATCGACCCTGGTAAATGTTTGGCATCTGATTAAGGGTATTTCAATTTCTAACCTGAATGAAGGCCGTTATCTTCTTCAGTTATATCATATAGTTGATGCGGATAGGATTGTGGCGGGGGTCATTGGAGTTTCAACTCTCACCTTCTTATTATGCATCGGCTCAAGGGTGGGGGAGATCCTATGGTTGTGCCTTTGTTTACTGTGGATTTCTAGGTTTTAGTTCATGATTTGCCTTATGGTTTCATGTCTGAGATAGTGGCATAACAGTTGAGTAAATTTGTTGGACATTTCCTCAAATATGATATGAAAGCAATCTTGTTAGGGTACAAAGGAGTCATGAGAGTTCGAGTCTATTTTGATATTTGTAAACCGTTGAAGTGGAAGAAAAAGATTGTGTTAGCAAATGGTAGGCAGGATTATGTGTGTTTCGAATATGAAAAGTTGACACTTTTTTGTTTTCTTTATGGGAAGTTTGGCTATGAGGAGAGCTTTTGTCCTTTTTGGATTCTTTAGGAAAAACAAGAATTTAAATTGGGGTGGGGCATCTCTCTACGGGCTCCGACTAGGTGAGTGGCAGCGTCATCGAGCATCTAGCTGAGGGAGGAAATGGGTTCTAATGGTTCAACTGCTAGGGTGTCAAATCTCGCTAATTGGGGGATGAGGGCGACAGTCCCATTTTTTTCTCCTTCTATTTTGGGGATAAATCAAAAGGCTAATTTGATTGAGAATAATGTTATCCAAAGTAATATTGGTTGGGCTTCTTTTATGGGGTTGTGTAGTAGGGCCTCTGTTAGACCAATTGGTGAGTTAATTCAATCTCATATGATTAGGCTTTAGCATGTGGATTAGGATGATGATATGTGCAGTGCTAGGGATGATAGACTGATTTTACATATGAATGGTCTAAAAAGTCCTCGGGTCCAAGAAGAAGAGTTAAAGGAGCCTAGTTGTCTAGTATCAAAGGATGTGAATTTTTCTTTATCAGTAGACTTTGCTTAGTGTGTAACATCCCGATTTTGGGCCTAATCAGAATAGTGGTTTCGAAACCACTATTTTGAGGCTAGAGAAATTATTTTTAATATTATTTTATGTGTTATATCATGATTATATGAGTGCATGAAAATTTTAGTGAATTAATTTTAGCGTTTATGAGCTTAATTTCGAAAAAGGACTAAATCGAATAAAGGGTAGAAGTTTTGTTTTACTAGCCAAAGGTGTTAAATTGCTAGAGAACCATAATTGGAGGTGTTTAAAGTGCAAATAGGCCCTTATAAGAAGCTTGGCCAGCCATAGGGACAAGATTTGACCAAGTTGTCAATGTTAGGTGGGTTGGTGACTTAAATTGAATAAAATAGAAATAAAAGAGAGAGAAAAAGATATCATCTTTTTCCTCATCTTCTCCCTACCAAAATTACTAGAAAAGAAGAGGTTTTGAAGACTCAAAAATATCAACCATTATTATCCCTTGCAAGTAAGTGATTTAGATGCTTATTTTTGATAATTTTTGTACTTTTGGAACCCTTGTAGCTTAATCTAGCTAATGAGGGGACTATTTTGCAAAATGGTTGAAATTATAGGGTTTTATCATGAGAATATTCATATTGTTTACTGCATTTTTATGGAAGAAAATGAATCTTAGTTGTGAAATAATTAACTTTTGTGAAAGGTGTTAGCATGAAAACACCTAAAAGTACCATTTTATAAAGTTTGTAAAATAAGTTGTAAATGTGTGAAATAATTGAAATTGTGAGTTGCTATAGTTACAAAAAGAATTCGGTTAGGCTTGGTATAGGAGGAAATTTGATAAAAATCGATTTACGAGTCTAAGGGCAAAATCATAATTTTTGTAAAATTTAAGGGCAAAATGGTCATTTTGCCAAATTGTGAATCATAGAATGTTTTAATTAATGTAATGATTAAATGAGTGAATTTCATCATGATAGATCAAGAAAATCGAGATTTGAGCTTAAATCGGAAAGTACAAGGTTATGGACTAAAATGGCGTAATTAGCTGAAATTGCATTCGAGGTAAGTCCGTGTGACTAATTTAAGCATGATAACCATATTATTGCTAATATATTTGAAACTTATCTTTCTAAGATTAAATTGAGTTATATGTTGGTGATATTGTGTATGAGAAAGTGATGCCAAATGTTAATGTTTTGGTATTATGAGTATTGAGATGATTTATTATTATCAAGAATTTCTATATGCTTATTTGATTATTATGAAAGTATGAAATGTATGTTAAAAGTGTAAATGACATTACGAGTAAGTGCGACAACAATGTGTTAAGCAAGAAATCCTGTTTGAACCTTAGGAATAATCTAGGATACACGTGATATGTCAGGAGAAACAATGGATCTGAACTCATGAGTTGTGGTCTGAGTTCATGAAATAAATGATATATGTAATGTGGGTCCAGGTACTGATTTTATGATCAGACCCGTGAGTAGCTCAATGAGCGGGCATTGCATGATAATGCTTTGAGGTCCAGGTGCTGACTTTGTGTACAGACCCGTGAGTAGCTCAAGTGTGGGCATTACATAATATGTGATAGCTTTGGCTACATACTTTGCGCACTATAAGTTGATTCTAGCTGTGTATATGGCACTTATGTGCAAAGTTTCTGTGTATCCAATAGTATTCTGAGTGTTCAACGGGTAATTTGAGGTATGATTTGACGATGGTCCTATTGAGGTAAGTCAATGGTGAGGATAGTTGTAAGTTACATTTCATGCCGTACAGGTATGTACACTAAACTCATGTGTAATGACCTTGGTACATGTTTTTGGCAAGAATGAGAATATGTGAAGAGTAAGTTAAAGAGGTTTGAATGATATGTAAATTCATGTTTATTATGTCATGTTACGATGACCTTGAGATTATGGATTGATGATTATGATGTATAAACATGTATTTTTACCATGATGGCAGAAATGATTTGTAAATGTGTTATTAAATTAGTGATCATTATATTGCATTAAAACAGTTTTGGACAGCAGCAATAGTTCAGCTTTGAAAATCCACCAAAAATAGTAAAAAGTGAGTTACAAATTGAATTAAATATGGAATTGAAGCTTATCGAGTCTAGTTTCTTATAAAGGAAACGATGTAAGCAAAAGAATTTCATACTATGAGATATTTAAATTGTTGTGAGATAGAGTCAGAATGAATTTTGAAATCCCCTGTTCTGATTTGAGAAAATCATTGAAAATTATACAAAAATAATTATGGGTTATAAGTTATATGCTTAGAATTATTAATGAGTCTACTTTCAAGAAAAATAGATGGAAACATCATCTGAGTCCCGTGTTATGAGAAAATTAATTTATAGTAAGGAAGGGTCAGAACTGTTAGATAGCGAAAAAGTGGTGACTTTGAGGAATAAACTGTACTAATTAAAGCAGATCTTAATTTGGAGTTCTATAACTCTAGATAAAAATAATTTAGTGACTGTGGCTCGAGAAAACAACTTCACCTAAACATAGGTAAAAAGGCAATTATGATGGTATTACATTAAGAACATGTTGTAAGAATTTGTGAAAGCATATTGATAAATTGCTTATTATATTTTTCATATGGACTTACTAAGCATGAAGCTTACTCCTTTCCTTTCCTTTTTTTTAGTGTTGTCAGGTGAGCTCGGGGTTGGAGATCGTCGGAGGCAGCGTCACACTATCAAGTCTCTACCTTTGGAATAATAAAGCATATATTAAAAATTTCAAGTGAGTGACATGTATAGAGATCTAGTTTATTGACATGTATTATTATGCTTTAGCCATATGTATTGGTTTGTAATGAGTTATATGTATATATGGCCATGAGATGTGGCTCATATTGATTATGGCTTGTAAACCTAGCTATTCATGTCATGTCTAATGTTTATGATGTGATTATGTTTGTTTGTCATGCTTGGTGGGTAATATGACTTGTGTGTTGGATGTATGCTTTATAACCAATTGAGGTGGTCATAGCCATGTAGAAATTGCATGATAAGTCGGTAACCATAGCATAATGATAAAAGTGATCATCAAAATGATAAGTCTTATGAATGTGAATTAAGGAATCTAAACTTGGTATTGCATGAGTAGATTTATTACATATAAGAGGACATGTTAATATGGTGAATATGTCTTAATAAAGAGTGTCTAATCATTAAAATGATGCTATGATATGTGTCTTTAAAGTGGTTAAGTTTGTGAAAGATTAAGCAACAAAAAGGCTTGGAAAATAGCCTAAGTGCTAGCCACACGAGTAGAGACACAGCCATGTGACTCAGCCTTGTGGAGGACACGACCTAGCAAACGGGCGTGTGTCCTGGCCGTATGGTTCAATTTGTTTTGCTGACGTCATAAATAGAGACTTACACGGCCTGAGGACACAGGCATGTTGAAGACACACAGGCGTGTCCCTGTATCCACACGGGCGTGTGACCCTAATTCCTGAAAATTTTTCTAAGTTTTTCCAAAACTTTCCAAAGTTCTCGGTTTAGTCCCAAATCGCCTTTAATGCATGTTTAGAGCCTTGGTGGCTCGTGTAAGGGACATTATGCAAGTGTATGAAAAGTTTTGATATGAATGAAATTTTATGGCCTGATTTTATAAAATGGTGTACGTTTAAGTCAGGTAACACCTTGAACCCTGTCCCGGCATCGGATACGGGTAAGGGGTGTTACATAGCGGGCGAGCCAGTTGCCATGAAACTCTTAAGTCGGAACATCCAGGGCTTGGGGAATCCTTAGATTGTGCATCGCCTTCAGCATGTGCTGAGGGATCTTAACCCCTCTGTAATTTTTCTAGCTGAAACAAAATTATAGATTAATTGTATGGAGAAGGTTTGTCAGATATATGGGTATCCTCATAGAGTGGATGTTTGTTCTAGTAGTAGTAGGGGGGACTCTTGTTTGGTTGGAAGCAAAACTGTAACACCTCAAAATAGGGCTTAAAATTTTTAGGGATATTTTAGGGATTATAGCTTTAGTGTGTTCAGGAATTTCGTTAGCATAGTATTCATGTAATAGCTCAATTTCAGTGAAATCGGACACAGTAGTTTCGGGACCACAAATCTGATTCGAAAATAAATTTTATTTTATTTTTATTACATGGCCCGTATTATGTTAGAAATGTCAGGTGAAAATTCTGATAAGAAAATTTTACCGATTATGTGTTTAATTACGGGATGGACTAAATCGCATAAAATGCAAAAGTTGAATTATAGTGGCTAGAAGGATTAAATAGCTATGGAATTCAGAACTTGAGGTCCTTATATGGTGATTAGACCATTGAAGAAAAGTATGTAGATATTTTACTGACTCATCCATGGAAATTTAGAAAAAGGGTAAGGACTAAATTGGAAATTAAAAAATATTTAATTAATAAAAAAGATGATAAAAGATATCACCTTAATTTTCTCATCATCTTCCCCAAAAATTCTATGAAAACACTAGGAGAGAGAGAAAAAACTTTCATGGCTTAATTGGGTAAGTTTTCTTGTCTCATTTTTGGTAATTTTGATATTTTTGAAACCGGGATAGCTTAATTTATCTATTTGGAGGATCAATTTGAAAAGTTATCAAGGTATGGAAATTAGGTCATGGATGAATATGCTGAAATTTTAAAATTTATGGTAGAAAATGAAAGGTTGTTGATAGATAAACAACTTTTACAAAGTGATTATTGATGAAAACATGATTTAGGGACTAAAATGTAAAGTTGTGAAAATTGATGAAAAATTTTGAAATTTATAGAAAATATGTGCTGTAAATTTTATGTTGAAAACTCAGTTAGGCTTGGAATAGGGAGTAAATTGCATGAATTTAATTTTCTGAGCCTAGGGACGAAATTAGAATTTATGGAAAAGTTGGGGCAAAATGGTAATTTTGCTTAGGATGTAAATTGAGTCCAAATGAATATGAAATGTGTGAAATTGATGATTAAAGTTATTTATATAGATCCGAACAACACAAATTTGAGGTTAGATCGAGGAAAAGTAAATGTTTCAGATTAGTAGATTATTTACGCGAATAAATGTTGAGGTAAGTTCGTGTAACTAAATCGAGCATGTAAATATGTTGAATTGAATGTTATGATTGTATGTAATATGATTTATATTTACGTGAATATTATAAATATGTGAAATGATTACATGTTCATAAATATTGGAAAAAGGGTAAAGTCTCGTTTGAACATTGAATTTCGATGGATAAATGTGATTGCCTTATAAAATGAGGTCCTACATTTGTTGCTGACGGGATTTAGCTCGGAGAGTAATCCTATTGATCTCATTATAGAAAGGAATTAGCCCGGACGGGTAATCCTAATATAATCCCTCTCGAGCATATGTTACGATTAGAATTTAGCCTGGACTGGTAATTCTAATTGAGCTCTTCTGAGCATACGTTATATAAAGGATTTAGCCTGGACTGGTAATCCTGTAATACAATATGAGGCTTGAAAGTGTGATCTTTGATTAAATTCCCTAATAGGTACTCTTGAATAAGAATTAACGGGTTATTGAATTGTACACCTTGAGTGTACTACTTGAGTATCCATCGAAATTTCAATGATTCAACGGACAAAACTCTTGGCATGATGATGGAATTATGAGATGAAATGATAATGTCTTGAAAGAATATTGCATGATGAGCTCATCTATGTTTACTTGATGTATATGAAAATTTTGTGACTAACACGTTTGATTGAATGCATGTGTTTAGGCAATTTTGCAAAATTGATGGAAAATATGATATTGTATGCTTAGATTTAATAAACGAGATTGGTAAGTTTAGTTTCCGTTATACGAATTTACTAAGCATGTAATGCTTACTAGATTTTATTTTCCCTATTTATAGCGCTCAGAAGCTCGCGAAGGTTGGAGATCATTGGGGCATCATCACACTATCCACTAGCTTATTTTGCATATATATAATAAAATTATTTTGGTATAATGGCATGTATAGGCTAACTTGGCCATAGATGGCTTAAATATGTGGTTTGTAATCTAGCCATTGGAATGACTAGTAATAGTTGTTTTTGGTATACTTGTAATGTCATACTATGGTAGCTACATACATGTTAAATGGTTGTTCGAATTATGCCTAACATATGGAATATACCAGGGAAAGATTATAAACAAGTATGCATATAATGATATGCCATGTTGAATGATAGAGTTTGCTTAATTTGAATGCTTGAAATGGTTGGTATTTGGATGTGACTTTAAGTGCAGGTCATTGGTGTGAATTTTGGGTGAGAAATGAAGCTAGAAATGGCTTCATTTTGTCCACACGGGTAGACAAACGGGCGTGTGTCTAGATCGTGTGTAACACACAACCTGGTATATAGGCGTGTGGTTAGGCTGTGTGTCCCCTACACCTTTAATTTGAGAAATAGAATGCTAGGAATTGAGCACACAGGTAAAGACACGGGCATGTGTCTCAGCTATGTGTGCTACACGGTCTAGAACACAGGTGTGTCTCTTGGCCGTGTGAAACCTGCACCAAATTTTGAAGAATTTAATTAACCACGCGGCCTAGTACACGGGTGTGTAGCCGGCCATGTGTACAAGTCAGAGAGTTACATGGGTTCGAACACGGCCTGCAGCACGGGCGTGTCCTAGGGTCACACGGGCATGTCCTGATAAACCATAATTTATACATATTTTTACCCCATTTGTGGCATATTTTTGGATGATTTATCATAAAATTTAATGAATTTGACACTCCTAATCCTTTAATTTCATGTTTCATACTCAGGAAAGCTTAGGAAAGCAAAAAGAGCAAGAAACAACGAACAAAATGGGCTTAATTCAGTGTTTCGCATGGCCAAGGCACTCCCACACGGGCTGGCCACACACCCGTGTGTCATGACCGTGTCGACATTAAACCACGTTAGAATTGCACACGGCCTGAGCACCTTCACACGGGCGTGGTACACGGCCGTGTCCCTGTCGAGCCCATGTCTAATTCTATTCGGAAAAGGCTAATTTTGGGCTATTTTGGGCATTCCAAAGTCTATATAAACACCCTAGAAGAGGATCAAAAGGGGACACAGAGAGTAGATGTAACACCCCTTACCCGTATCCGACGCTGAAACAGGGTACGAGGTATTACCGGACTTGAGTACTTGTAATCATTTAAAACCAAGACATAAAATTACATCAAATTTTAAAATTTTCAAACATATTCAAGCTGTCCCTAAAAAAAAACTTACAAGGCCCATATCATGCTTTAAACCTTTATGTATCGATCAATAGTTTGATAGTGTGATTTAACCTCCGGCGACCTCCAACTCGAGCTAACATTTGCGACACTATAGGAAAAATAAAAAGAAGGGAGTAAGCATTATAGCTTAGTAAGTAAATATGTAAATATTAATAAACAATACATTATCATACTTTAAATGAAGTCACAATATGTTCCCGGAATATTACCATCATAAACACACACATACTTTTACTATTACAATCATAAACAGGTTTAAAATAAGCTGTCTAGCAGAGTACCAACAGCTAAATTATTTATTTCTGGAGCTACAGAACTCCAAATTACAAACCGTTAATTTTTCTTGAAACTAGATTCACGTATATTTTTACCATAAAATATTCAGAATTTTTGGTCTAGCCAATTAGTACAGTTTATTTATTGAAGTTACCCCGGTTTCACTGCTCAACTGTTCTGACCACTCTTCACTACGAAAAATTTTTCTCCTTGTACAAAATTCAAAGGATGTTCTCGTTTATTTCATTTGAAACTAGACTCATTAAGGATTTCAAGCATATAAATTATATCCCCTAATTATTTTTTTATAATTTTTAATGATTTTTCCAAATCAGAACAGGGGATCACATAGTCATTCTGAACCAGTCTCATAGAAACTTAAATATCTCAGAATATACAATTCCTTTGCTTGCTCTGTTTCTGTTATATGAAAATAGACTCACCAAGATTTAATTTGATATCTCATTCAGTCTCTGACTCAATTTCTACTATTTTTGGTAAATTTTTAGATTCTCGTTATTGCAACTATCCAGAATAGTTTTATTGTCAATTTTGATCTTTCACACTTCAATTGTATTCATCACTTACCCATAATAATCTTTCCAATTTCCAGTCACATATTGAGCATATTGCTCATAAGTTACACACGTATATACTTACACTTATCATCACAAAGTCATACACAATTTTATTTAATCAATTTCCCAGTTGAACGCTTCGGAATAATAACAGATACGTGATGGTATCGCACACAGCCCACCTTTAAAATCGAAGCTCTCTTGTACACATAGTGGCCTTCACTTAGCACCACTCATGTGACCTAGCTCGATTGTACACATAATTTTGGCTCTCTTGTACACATGGTGAACACTTAGTACCACCCATGTGACCTAGCCAGTTTATCTCGTAACTCTTTTGTCTACATGGTGTCCTTCACCTAGAACCACGCATGTGACCTAGCTACATATATCCCATAGCTCTCTTGTCTACATGATGTACACATAGTATCACCCATGCGACCTAGCTACATCATAATGTATCGTAACTCTCTTGTACACATGATGTGCGCTCATCACCATACATGTGACCTAGCTACATACCATCTGTATCATCCAATCTTTCCGAAGGTTCAACCGAGATTTCTCTCTCTTTTTAATAATTGATTCCATACTTCCAATAGTAAATTATGATTCAAAAATTAGCTACAATACATAAAATATGCTGAAATATAAAAACATAATAAAGATAATGTATTATTTACATACAAACTTACATACTTTCTCATTTCCATGTCGAATTAGTATTGAACATTTAAATCATCATAATTATACTTACTTTCAACACCTCGACAATCATAGTAAATATATCAATTTTACATTGAAACATGCATAAATTAATGCTTATTATACATATGAACTTACCTCGATACTAAAACGACCATTTTACCAACTTTCCTGATTTTTGATTTTTCTCCCATTCTAGGTTCAAATCTCATTTTTCGGGATCTAAAATATCATATTTTACTTGTTTAATTAATTTACTATTCAAAACAGTCCTTAACTCAAACTTTGGCAAAATTACAATTTTACCCCTAAACTTTTGCATATTTACACTTTTGCCCCTAGGCTCGGGAATTAAACTTAATCCCTTAATCTTATGTTTTATGACATGCTGATCATTTTCCCTTCTATGGAAACATCAAATTCTCACTCTAACACATAGTTATGAACAATAACAACTTTTACCGATTAAGCCGTTTTACTCATTTTTGCTTAAAGCTGCTTAGCAAAAGTTGTTTAACATAATTTCAGCCTTCATATTCTACCATAAAACATCAAAATAAACACATTTCACCTATGGGTATTTTTCCAAATATGAACCCTAGCTTAAATTATTACTAGAATAAGCTTAATCAAGTTACTGGGATTCCAAAAACGTAAAGAACTTGAAAAACGGGGCTAGAACGGACTTACTATTGAGCTTGGAAAGCTTGAAAACCCTAGCCATGGCTTCCCCCATGCTAATTTCGGCCTCCATGAAAAAGATGAGTCAATTTTGGCTTTATTTTTCCTTTTTATTTCTTTTAATTACCAAATGACTAAAATGCCCTTAAGGCCTTTCTTTAAAATTTTGTCCTATTCATGCCCATTTTTGTCCAAACGAAATATAATGGTCTAATTACCATTTAAGGACCTCCTCTTTAAACTCCCATTTCAACAAGTACTTATGAATTAGAACACATATTTTGCAACTTTTGCAATTTAGTCCTAAAAGTCCAATTAAGCACTTTATCAGTAAAATTACTTAACGATATTTTTACACAATATTTTAATCAATAAATAAACCTTAAAACTTAATCGGAATAAATTTTTTGACTTCAAATTTGTGGTTTTAAAACCATCGTTCCATTTAGGCCCTAAATCTGGCTGTTATAGCAACTTCTGCAAATAAGTCCTAATAGGCAAATTAAACATGCAATCTATAAAATTTTTTATCAATACTCTAACACATGCATCTAATTACTCGGTAAATCATAAAAATTAGTCGAAATAAACTTTTCTATCTCAGATTTGTGGTTTCGCAACCACTATTCCATTTAGGCCCTATTTCGAGATGTTACAGTAGAAGGCAGAGAATACTCAAAAACAGCCATTGGAATCAGCTCGAAAGTAGGATCTACTTCAAGACTAAAGATCTCCATTCAATTTCTTCAGAAGTTCTTTGGGTTTCTTTATGTTTTATTGTTTTCCAGACTTTGAGATGTTTTCCCCCATCGTTATGAACTAAACTCCCTAAATACCTAAGGGAGATAAAACCTAAGACGAATCTTATTATCTTTTGAATTATATGATAAATAATTGTTCTAATTCTTAATTATGAGTCTTAATCCTTGCTTTAATTTTCCATAATATTAATTCAGGTTTTGATGTACTTATTCAGTGGAGCGAAAGTCCCTGGTTAAGAGTAGATCTTCCATAATTAAGCAGAGTTGCATGTAATCCTAGAGATAGGACGACATAAATCTACCGAATTAGAGTCAAATCTAATAAGAGAGTCTATAGATCGAGTTAATGCAATAATAAGGGGTTTTAATTAGAAAGAGATTTCGATTAATCAACCTAGAGTCAATTGTTTTTAGTCTCGAAAGAGATATTAACATAAGTTAGGGATTTCTACGATTAAGTCAAGTGAATAAATCATCTAATTCAAAAGTAATAAGTGAAGTCTAGGTGAATTCTTTCTTGGGTATTGTCTTCTCCATTGGTTTTCCAAAAGTATTTTCCAATTTTAACCTCTGTCGTATTCTTAGTTAATTAGATAGTTAATCTTAGTTTAAAAACATCCCTTTAAATTCTTAGGCTAGATAATAAAAAAATAGTAATTACTAGTACTTTTAGTCCTTGTGGATACGATATTTCTGGTCTCACCATAACTATACTACTGTTCGATAGGTGCGCTTGCCTTAGTCAAATTTTTAGTTAGTTTAATGACCATCAAGTTTTTGGCGTCGTTGCCAGGGACTAAGATATTGGGAACACTTTATTTTTATTAATTTAGCCATTCTTTTTATTGCATTTAATTTTTGTTTTAGTTGTATTTTTAATTACTAATTTTTCTTTTGTTTGCTTCTGGCAGGTTCTTATAGTTTATGACTAGAAGAAACCCGTCAGGACCTCTACTTCTTGACAGCGAAATTGAAAGCACAGCTCGTAGAAATCATTGAGAAGTAAGGCGAAGTCTACAGTATATAGAGGAAGAGCACGAAGATGATACCAATACAACCGAGAAGATTGCTGAAAATCAGAATAATCCGCTACCTCTTATGGTTGCCGTGAATCTAGTAAATCAGAATCCTGCTCCTCGTACTATGTATGATTATGCTAAGCCTACTTTAATAGGAGCTGAATTGGGTATTGTTCGACCTATCATCATTGAAATTTTTTTTGAACTAAAGCCGAATACAATTCAGATGATCCAGCAGTTTATTCAGTTCGATGGTTTACAAGATGAGGATCCAAATACTCATTTGACCAACTTTCTGGAATATTGTGACACTTTTAAGATCAACGGCGTTTTTGATGATGCCATTCGCCTTCGGTTGTTTCCCTTTTCATTACAGAATAAGGCTAAACAATGGTTGAACTTGTTACCACGAGGGTCCATTACTACTTGGGAACCAATGACCGAAAAATTTTTGCTTAAATATTTTCCACTGGCTAAAAAGGCTAAATTGAAGAATGATATCTCTTCTTTTGTACAGATGCATTTAGAAACACTTTATGATGCATAGGAGAGATACAAGGATTTATTGAAAAGGTGCCATCACCATGGGTTGCCTTTATGGTTACAGGTTCAGACCTTCTATAACGGTGTGAACCCTTCAATAAGGCAATTGATTGATGCAGCCATTGGTGGAACCTTGAACAACAAAACACCTGAAGAGGCTTACGAATTTATTGAAGAGATGTCACTAAACAACTATCAGTGGCAAGTCATGAGAATGAAGCCGACAAAAGCAGCTGGTGTTTTCAACTTTGACGCGGTCACTATGCTATCTAACCAGGTAGAACTATTGAATAAAAAGATTGATTGTTTGAATGATTCTACTCAGGTACATCCAGTGATGAGGTGTGATTCAAATGGAGGAGGGATGTACAACGCAGACTATCCATCCTTCAACCCCAGCACCGAGGGAGAATAAGTCCACTATATGGGTAACAATTCTAAACCTCAGAATAACCCTTATAGTAACACCTACAATGCAGGTTGGAGGAACCATCCCAATTTTTCATGTGGTGGCCAAGGGAATCAAAGGCCACAACACCCTCCAGGTTTTCAACAACCACCTTACCAACAGGAGAAAAAGCTGAACCTTGAGGAGATGCTTACAAAATTTATCTCGGTGTCAGAAACTCATTTTCAGAATACCGAGATAACACTTAAAAATCAGCAAGCGTCGATCTAATGGCTCGAAACTCAAATAAGTCAGCTTGCTAAGTTGATCTCTGAACGACCGCAAGGTGGCTTGCCCAGTAATACAGAAACTAATCCAAGGGAACAATTCCATGCCATCACTATGAGCGACAAAGAAGGGTTAGCTAAAGCTAAATCTGAAACGAGGCAAGAAGCTGTGGTAAGCAATGGTAAGGTTGAGGTGAGTCATGGTAAACAAAAGCCGATAAGCAAAGAATATAGACCTCGTGTGCCATACCCCAATGCGACAAGGAAAGACCACACGGACGAACAATTTAGTAAATTCTTAATTTATTAAAAAAATTACATATTAATTTACCTTTTATTGAAGCTCTTTCACAGATGCCAAACACAGTTAAATTTTTAAAGGAGCTCTTATCTAACAACCGGAAGTTAGATGAGTCATCACATGTGGAGTTAAATGCAGTCTACTCAACTATTCTACAAAACAAGCTACCCAACAAACTGAAAGATCCAGGGAGTTTTACGATTCCTTGTTTAATTGGTAGTTTGAATATTAACAATGCTGTAGCTTATTTAGGGGCAAGTATTAATGTTATGCCTTATAAATTGTCTAAACAACTAGGTCTTGAAAAACCCAAACAAACTAGGATGAGTGTTCAATTGGCTGATAAAACCATTAGATTTCCTAGGGGTATAATTGAAGATGTGCTTGTTAAAATCGACAAATTTATATTTCCAGTAGACTTTGTTATTTTAGACATGGATGAGGATAGTGACATTTCTTTAATTTTAGGACGACCCTTTTTAGCAACTTCTAGGACTATTATTGATGTCGGTACAGGTGAGTTAATACTTCGGGTAGGTGATGGCATGATTAAACTCCAAGCTCGTGATTCTGTCAGAAAAACTAGTGATCGAGATGATTACGCAAGTTCTTTTAATGTGAATAACCTTGTTGTTCAACCCTCTTTGTAGGAAAAACTTTTGAGACGTACAAAGGAGCCAAGTTCCAGTCCATGTAATGACAAGACTATCCATGAAGAGCGAAGGCTACAGATCGAGGAACTAGATGTATGGCGAACACAGGTTAAGGAGAAACCGAGAATACACGATGAATCAAGGCAGTGCCATGACAAACTTAAAGATGAATTGAATCAACTTAAGGTTGGAGACAAAGTACTGGTAGATGAAGCAGGCCCTCGTGTTGCCACTTCTGCACCTAATGGAGCAATCCCTTTTGCGGTACTCAACGTATTCCCATATGGTACAGTCGAGGTAACTCATTTCAAATTCGGCACTTTTAAGGTAAATAGTACTTGTCTAAAACCTTATTTTGATAATATTGATAGCAGGAATGAGGAGTTTTAGCTCCTCGACCCACCATGACCAGGCAAATGAAAGGTAAAGTCGAGCTTAGACTCTAAATAAGTGCTTCTCAGGAGGCAACCCGAGCATTAACACCACTAACTAGTTTATTCTATCTATTTTTCATATTTTAATACAGGTACAGTGACCCACATGGCCTGGACACACGGGCGTGTCCTTGGCCGTGTGGAAACAAGGCTAAAAATCCCCAAGTATCGACATACACATGACCATAAACTCGAGCCACATGACAGTGTCACACGGCTGTGTGAAGCACATGACCAAGATATACGGGCATGTCCTTGGCCGTGTGAAACCTGGAGCTTACTTTTTCAAAATTTAAATAGGTCAAAGAACCACATTGGTGTGGGAGAAGCGAAAAACATAGAGCACGGCTGTGCGACACGGCTGTATGAAGCACACAGCCTGGACACACGGGCGTGTCGAAGGCTGTGTGACAAAAAGTCATTCAATTTTCACAATAAACATAGGCTAGACGCGAGCCACACGGGCCTCACACGACTATTTCCCCTTAAACCCCTAAATTTCCCTCTTTCTCCCTTATTTTGTTCTTCTTCTTCAAGCCCGTGTCGCTGAAACCCCCTCCCCTATGAAATTACGACCACTGCCCCTCGTCCTCTCACCGTCTGACCCACAGCCTCCCTTCCTCGTCGACCAAACCACCAGTCAACCCCAAACCCCGACCCCTTTCCCCTTCGCGCACACAGACGCATGCAAACCAACCATCGCACCCTACGCCCATGCACAGTGTTGTGAGCTGTTCGACAACATCAATGCCACTCTTCGACAGATTTGCCACCACCTTCACATCTCTCCTTCGACACCGTCAACCCACGAGGCATCCGATAATGGGGACCTTTGAGTCCATTTATTTTATTATTATTATTATTATTTTTAATTTTAATTTTAATTTATTTATTTTTGAAGACTTATGTTTTATATTTTGAGCTATGTTTATCTTTATGGTTATTATAGAGTAATCCATTAATTCTCTTCCACAGTTGTGTTTATTTTCTTATTAGTAACTCAGAATCATGCCTTTCCTTGGCCTTATCTACAATTCTAGCTTTCGCTATTCCAAGGATTTTATCCAAAAATTAAGGGCAGTTTCGCTTCTCTCCCTCTCTTATGATATTATGCTTCTATTGTTATTATCTATCTTTGTACATTGAGGACAATGTACATCTTAAGTGTGGGGAGGTTATTTATATGATTATCAGAAAATCCCTGAATTTTTATCTCATTCTCAAATAATTTTCTCATATTATTATTAGAGTGAATTCTGATTGAGTTATAATTTTTATTGATATGTTTTGAATTAAATCATATGTAATTATGCATTGATTGTTTAAACTTTAAGACATTAGAGAATCAAGCATGATAAGTTGACTTTTGAGAATTAAAAATTGCTAGGTTGTTTCCCTGAATTGAGGTATTATCTTGAAGTTTTGAATTTACAGGATTGACATCAAATACCCATAATTTTCGTGAGATTTTGAGCCTTTTAGAGCATATATCTTTCTTGCTCACTTATTTTATTGGTTATGAGTGTGTCAACATTGATTTGTTATTCTAGAACTTGTTTCGATTATGCATGTCAAGACCGCACCTTTGATTTGATATACTGAGATGATAAAGGCACTTAGGTTTTAACCCACTTACCCCATAAAAAGCTTACCCACATAATTGACCCTTAGTGAACCCCTTTGAGCCTCAACCATTGTTTCTTGATTTTCTCTTTAATGTTAACCCACAACTTAACCCTTTTTGATTCGTTAAGAATTTTTCCCTTTTTATCGAGATTTGATTTGATTAGTTACCTAACTATGTTTGTTATTTTTAGTTGCTGAATTATTTCTTATTATGTACTTTCCATTATTGTACTTGTTCTTATTCTTAAAAAAAATGTATAGTTATATTCATATAATTACATATTGTCATAAAAAGCTTGGATAAGTTAAAGTTATTATATTGAGAAAAAGCCCACTTCATTAGTTTTGGATAGTTTTAATTTTGGCACTTGTTTGTAATTTAGTAATTAGCTTTAACCCTCTTTGGTAATTTATTAAATTAATCTCGATTCTAACCCTCTTTGTCAACTTTTATCCACACCTTTAACCGAAGCCCCATTACAATCTTGCTAAAGACCTTTTGATCTATGTATCATCTCAGTTATAGTGGTGGAGATTTGATTTTCATACAAGCCTATGGTAATAAATTTTCATGTTTGACTAATGAGTGCTTAATTGTTGAACCTTAAACACTTTGAGTAAATCATTAGTGAGGATGTCAACCCTTGTCAGTTTGGAATTAAAGGTAATTACTTAGATAAAAGGGGGTACCTATGATTTTATGATTACAATGCTCAACTTGGATTGTTTGAAACTTTAATGATCTTTTAGTTGAATTCTCATTGTATGATTATTTATGGATTATTTTGAAACATTTTTTATAAGAATTATAAGTTGAGAAGAATGAATTTTAGTTGTGAGTGAGGATTTTGCTTGAGGACAAACAAATGTCTAAGTGTGGGGATATTTGATAAACCACAATTTATACATATTTTTACCCCATGCGTGGCATATTTTTGGATGATTTATCATAAGATTTAATGAATTTGACGCTCCTAATCCTTTAATTTCATGTTTTATACTCAGGAAAGCTTAAGAAAGTGAAAAGAACAAGAAACAACAGACAAATTGGGCTTAATTCAGTGTTTTACACGACTTAGGCAATCTCACACGGGCTGGCCACACGCCCGTGTGTCATAGCCGTGTCGACATTAAACCACGTTAGAATTGCACACGGCCTGAGCACCTTCACACAAGCGTGGCACACGGCCATGTCCCTATCGAGCTCAAGTCTAATTCTATTCGAAAAAGGCTAATTTTGTAACACCCAATACCCGTAACCTACGCCGAGGCAGATTACAAGGCATTACCTAACTTGGTCTTATGCATTCAAATGACTTCAAGTCACCGAGACTTGGTCCAAATTAAAAAATTTTCAATTTCTACCTTAAACTTTTATTTATGAGCCTACTAGCCCCAAATCGACCATTGAAAATTATCCGAGACCATTTCGGGTCCTTAAACCAATCTTAGGAAATTTGCCTTTAAAACAGGGCACACGCCCGTGTGGAAGGGTGACACGCCCGTGTGACCATTTCGACATGGTCGTGCTGATGACTCGTGTGGCTCACATGACCTAAGCACTCTGGGACACGCTCGTGTCCCACACCCATATGGAATTAAATTCTAATTCACACCTACAGGGGTTTTCACACGGCCAAGCACACATCTATGTCCCTCACACGGCCACGACACGCCCGTGTCTTAGCCCATGTGCAAAAACTTGGGTACTCTATTTCTGACGTCAGCATTCCCAAAAGGTCACACAGCTATGGTACATGCCCGTGTACTAGGCTGTGCCCTCCACACGGTTGAGACACACGGCCGTGTCTCTGCCCGTGTATTTATTACCATGCATATTGACTTGATTTTTTTCATGTAGGGGACACACGGCCGGACCACACACCCATAGGGCTGACCGTGTGTCACACACGGCCTAGACACACGTCCGTGTGTCTACCTGTGTGGACAATATAAGGCTATTTATCGAGCCTCATTGCCACCCTTGCATACCTATTTTCATACGAATACCAACCAATACCAAAATGAACATAATTTCTATAATCAAATCAACAACAATAGACACTCATTTAACCACGAAGATGCATCTTCTATTAACTCAAAATGAATGTTAGCCATCATTCAAGGCTTCATGCAAAGTATGGAATCTATCCCAAGTTAACACCTTTGGCCAATTCTCAAAAGCACAAAATAATGAAATCTAAACCCTATATATGCCATATCCAAAAATATAAATCCAACTATAATGAATGTTTCGGCTGATAGTGTGATCAATATCTCTGACTTCTAGTGATCCTTGAGCTAATTAGACGGCACTGTAAGGAAATGGAAAGGAAAGGGAGTTAGCATAAAGCTTAATAAGTTGCATATAAATGAATATACCACAACAATACATCGATAATCAACATGCTCATAATACCAAGGTAAGTATAGATATAACTTACTTAATACCATCTATACAAGTCACATATTATACAATGAGCTCACATCTCATACGTACCAATTAGGTACCTGTGCCACTCACAACACGATTATACTTTCCTCATTAGATTAAGAACATAACTTTCACCGTTGAACCATTCGAAACACTATTGGATATTCTATAAGCCTCACACAAGGGTAAATGTGCCGATGCCATGTCCCAGACATGGTCTTACACTGGCTATCATCTTCGAGGCCGATGCTATGTCCTAGACATGGTCTTACACTAGCTCTCGCATATCCGTGCCGATGCCATATCCCAGACATGGTCTTATACTGACACGCCTCATAGTCGATGCATGTCCCAGACATGTCTTACACTAGCACTCATCCCAATACCGATGCCATGTCCCAGACATGGTTTTACACTGGCTCTCTTAATGTGGCTGATGCATGTCCCAGACATGTCTTACACTAGCTCACATAAGTGACCCAAATGTTACGGCATGAATATTCGGTTTATTTCCTAGGGTTCCACGGGATTTCTACTATCACAATTATCATTATGCATTCTCAATTCACAGTCAACCAATTCATGCCATATCAATCAAATGACAATTCAAACACATTTAGTAGCAATGTAGTTGTATTATTTACATACAACTTACCTTAGATTACAAAACGTACACGACTAGTCAGTTTAGTCAATTTGCTTGGCTTTCCCCCGATCTAGGTTCGGATTTGGCAATTCTTGATCTATATTAGAAAAATGCACTCATTTAGTCACTAAACACGATTAGGAAATTTAAAATTCACATCTTAGGTAAAATGACCATTTTGTCCTTAGACCTTGGCAAAATGACCATTTGGCCCTTATGCTCGAAAATCAATTTTTATTGAATTTCTTCGTATCTCAAGCCTAGCCAAACTCTTTTTACTCTTATGGCAACCCCAATTTTTTACTATTTCACACACTTATCACCTATTTTTCAACTTATGCAAAATAGTCCATTTAGGTGTTTTCATGCTAACACCTTTCACAAAAAATTGTTTATAACACAACTAGGACTCGTATTCCTCCATAAAAACTCAGCAACTATCACAAATACATTCATGGAAAAACCCTAAACTCTTGTTTATTAAGCACAATAATCCTCTCATTTGAAAGCCTATGCTTCAAGGAGTCCAAAAATGTAGAAATCATTAAGAGAAACTATCAAAATCACTTACTTGGGAGGGCTTAAAGTTGCTAAATTTTTTTTAAAGCTTTCCAACCCTAAAAATGGCTGATAATTTTGGCTAAGAAGAGAGAAAGATGATAGCTTCTCTTTTTTTGTTTTATTTAATATCACACTAGTCAAAATTGATGACCTAAGCTTCACCTAATTTTGACCTTCTCCAAAATTTTGTCCCCTATGGCTAGCCATGCTATAGAAAAAGGGTTTAATTGCCCTTTAAATACCCTCAATTTGGTTCTCTAGCTATTTGACACCTTTAGCTATTAATCTAGGACTTTTACATTTTATGCAATTTAGTCCTTTTTCGCAATTGGGCTCACAAACGTCAAAATTAACTCACCAAAATTTTCATGCACTAATATACATGCTATATTATCAAAATAATAATAAAATCTTTTTATCCTCGGATTTGTGGTCCCGAGACCACTATTTTGACTAGGCCCTAAATCGGGCTATTACAAATTTTGGGCTATTTTGGGCATTTCGAAGTCTATAAAAACACCTTAGAAGAGTATCAAAAGGGGACACATAGAGTAGAAGGTAGAGAATACTCGAAGACAGCCATTGGAGTCAGCTCGAAAGTAGGATCTACTTCAAGACTGAAGATCTCCATTCAATTTCTTCAAAAGTTCTTTAGGTTTCTTTATGTTTTATTGTTTTCCCGACTTTGAGATGTTTTCCCCCATTGTTATGAACTAAACTCCCTAAATACCTAAGGGAGATAAAAACTAAGACGAATATTATTATCGTTTGAATTATATGATAAATAATTATTCTTATTCTTAATTATGAGTCTTAATCCTTGCTTTAATTTTCCATGATATTAATTCAGGTTTTGATATGCTTATTCAGTGGAGCGAAAGTCCCTAGTTAAGAGTAGATCTTCCATAATTAAGCAGAGTTGCATGCAATCCTAGGGATAGGACGACATAAATCTGCCGGATTAGAGTCAAATCTAATAAGGGAGTCCATAGACCGAGTTAATGCGATAATAAGGGTTTTAATCAGAAAGAGATTTCGATTAATCAACCTAGAGTCATTTTTTTTAGTCTCGAAAGAGATATTAACATAAGTTAAGGATTTCTACGGATTAAGTCAAGTGAATAAATCATCTAATTCAAAAGTAATAAGTAAAGTCTAGGTGAATTCTTTCTTGGGTATTGTCTTCTCCATCGGTTTTCCAAAAGTATTTTCCAATTTTAACCTCTGTCATATTCTTAGTTAATTAGATAGTTAATCTTAGTTTAAAGATATCTCTTTAAATTCTAAGGCTAGATAATAAAAAAATAATAATTACTAGTACTTTTAGTCTTTGTGGATACGATATTTCTGGTCTCACCATAACCATACTACTGTTCGATAGGTGCGCTTGCCTTAGTCAAATTTTTAGTTAGTTTAGCGACCATCATGTCCCTTGAACTACACGGGCATGTGAGCCATGTAACTTAGCAAATTTTTGAAATGTCGAAGAATATTCTTAGAGTTTCCGATTAAGTTTCAACTTAATTTTAATGTTCATATTGGACCTCGAGGGTCCATGTAAGGGACATCACGAATAATTTCGCAGGATTAATGGTGATTGATATAAATTATCTATAGATGTTCTGAAAGTTCCAGTGATGCTCCGTAACTCTGTTCCGGCGACAGATACGGGTTTTTGTTTATGGTATTTAGAAAATCCAATCAAAATTTGAAAATAACTTTAAAAAGGTTTTCAAATTTGAAATAGGGATTGATTTGTAAAAGGGACAAAATTCTATGTGTTTATGAAGTAGTTAAACGAAAACTTTAAAATCAGTCTAATATCTTCCCCTGCCTACAAGTTTCATGGTACTTTTCTTCCCATTTAATTGTCTTGCCGTCTATTACTCTCTCCAGTCTCTCTCATTCAATTTTCTTTTCAAACTTGATTCCTTTTGATTTCTATCATCACCTAAGCCATAAACCTTCATAAAATATCAAGGAAAACACCCAAAACCACCATAGGTTTCTTTATTGTTAAGCTTTTGGGTTTTTCAGGTTTTGGATCAAAGGCTCGAGTTTTCATTATCTAAGGTAACGATTCAACTCATAAATAGCTTTAAATGTTATTTAGTCTTTAAAACTAAAATTTTAGCTATTAAATCGCATGTTTTAAACAAAAGCCCAAAATTGGGTCGTTAATGGTGGATTTCAGGATTTTGAGTAAAAACATGGTTTCAAGGTGTCTTTCAATTAGTTTTGACACGATTAGAAGGTTTCTAAACTTACTTTGAAGTTTCATTAAAGAATTCTTGAGTTTTAATGAATTTTCGTTGAAATTGCCATGATTATGTCGAAAATTTTGATACCATAAATTGAGTAGTTTTGCCTAGTTTAAAGGTTGAGAATTAGTTGTAGGTGAATAATTAGATGAATGAAATCTGTTTTAGGCAAAAAGACTGAGTATAGACTGAGATATTCAGATTTAAAGTTTGTTATGTTAAAGTTTTGATTACATGAGAACTTAGTTTAGGCATATGTTTTTGGTTGTTTGAGTTAAGTCCTTAACTAATTCTTGAATGTGTTGTTGTATGATTTATTATGTTAAATCTTCAAATTCATTAAGACTATCTATGAGTTAAGGAAAGGGTAATTTGGGCTTTTGGTATTTCGGCTAAAACATATTGGTAAGTGTTTAGAATAATTGCTTGTGGACATGATTCAATGAATTATTTGAGAATTTAGTTGTAGCTTAAACCCTTACTCTAAATTCTGAGTGTAAGCTTTCTCATGCTCATGAATAACTTATGTATTATGTGCTTGTGTTAATGTGAAAATGTGAATTGAGATGATATTCCATTACTTGTGCTATGTGTTCATGATTATCATTGTGGAAGCGTATATGTGGGCATATCATACATGCTATCATACATGCTAAGTGACAATGATTCTAATGTGCTAACGATGCATATATGCAATGACAGTGAGCTGAAAATTGGTAAGTAATATGTGTGTTTAATAATGAATATTTTGGCCTTGTGATTCTTGAGACTATTGGATATAGTTGGCATTGCATAAGATTGTGAGTGCTCACTTATATGTTATATGATTTGGGTATTGAGGCCCTAGGACATGTTTGGAGAGATAAAGGAATGTGAGCTAAGCTCCATTCAACGGGACATGTTTGGTGTGTTGGAGAATGTTAGCTTATTGCTTCACTTTTGGGACATGTTTGACTCTATGAGTCTATGTGGTGTGTTGGAGATCCGTGTATCTGATGAGTGGTGGTAGTGCCCACTTTTATGTTTCATAGCTCAAGTGCCAAATTATCTATAAATATGATTGTGTGTATTGTGATGTATGCATAAATATGTATGTATTGACTCTGTAAATAAACTATTGATTATGCATGAAAAGTAAAATATGTCAACTAAGTTAAGGCTACTATAATTATGCTACTTAAATGTTTCACTAATACTTGATGAATTGTTTGCATGGTAGTTGTTTTAGGCATTCACTAAGCTTGTTAAGCTCACCCATTCCCTTCTTAAACCATTGCAGATTACTCCTATACCGGTGTGAGCGGTGTGGTTTCGAGGGGTAATCCAAGCAAGTCTATTCCGTTTTTCCGTAGGTGTTATTGTTAATTGTTTACGTTTTGGAAATAAGGAAATGTGATAAACTTTTATTGGTAATTGTCATGATTTTTTTGGATGCTTCCATAATCTATTCATTCTTAGGATTATGAGATTTGTTTTGTAACGCCCCGAGTTCTGGGCCTAGAAGTATTAGGTCTTGAGCATGGGAACAGTTAGGAGGCTGCACATAAATGTTTAGTTGTACAAGAAAGTGACACAAATACATGTCTGCTTCAGTTGCTAAGTGTTCTGGGAAGTGTCTGAGAAGTTTTAGATTTAAGCCTTCGCTTGTGCAAAAGTTTTGTTTTTAAGGGATAAACCTTGTCTCTAGCCAGTAGGCTTTTAAATAAATGGGGGTAAAACATGTCAGAAAGGGCCTGCTGGTCTAGGGGATGAGTGGCGTGTTATTGTTACCTGAGCTCTAAAGTTCGAGTCCTGCTATGCGTAATAGAGTGTTTTATTTTGCTGCCAGGACCGTGTGGGAGTTTTAGTCAACCTGAACTACTAAAGAGTTGTAGTGGAATTCAAATTTGGTGATTGAGGGAGAAGTGGACGGGTTTGAGTGATTTGGGGAGGAAAATATGGGATTTTGAAAGGAGTGGGAGTGTTGGTGCCGAATGTGAACTCCTAACTTTTAAAATTTTGGCTTTGTTGGGTGTTCTCTCCATTTTCGGTTTCTGTCAACCTTTTTTTCACCTTTGGAGGTCGAATTTTTGCTAGGGACTTTGGGTATCTTTCGGGTTTTAGTTTTGTTTTCGATTTTGCTCTTTCTCATAGTTCCTTTGCTATCGATTTTCTCTTCTCCCTCTACTTCTCTAACTGACGTTCTTCCCCTATTTTCCCTTGGCCGAATACTCCTTCTCCCCCTCTCTCAACTCTTTCGGCTTTTAGCAATTCCTTTACTTCTTATCTTGGTTATTGTGGCCGAATACTCTCTTTGCTTGTAGCCGAACCCTGCCCTTTTCTCCATCCGTCTCTTCTTCCTCTTTGGTGCCAAACTACTTCTTCTCTTGGGAGCTGTCTGTGTTCCCTCTCGGTTTTTGATAAGTATTCTAGACTTACTGTAAATCTTACTCTGCATCGGTGATAAGTGCTTTTGGTATTTGGTTATCTTCTTGGTTGGAATTAATGCCTATCTAGATTCGGTTGATGCCTAGGAATATTCGAGGAGTGAAAGATATTTTTTGGCATTAGAGTGACCGAAACCTCCCTCTTCTCTTGATCAAAAGTAACATTATCCTTAGTTTAACACGTGTTCAACTCATGTGTTTTGATTAAGTAAAAGTTTGAGAAATTGATTGGTAATGGTTTGGTTGAATATAGGTTTGGAGTGCTCGTGGGTTATGTGCGCACTTTTCACAAACAAGGTGTGTAAACACTATCTGAACTATGGAAATCGGCAAAAGTCGAAATAAGCAAACGATAATGCTATGCGGGAGTGCGCCCGTGTGGTGGTCTATGTGACTAAACATGGACATTTGATCGTTGAAGCCGACTATGAGCGATTTCATAGGCCGAGGCCGTTTAGGCCGTATTGGGCCGAACTGGGCAGTGTGAGCCCTATGGGCTTGTGGGCCCCACACGGGTAAACCACATGGACGTATGGAAATTATTGGGCCAGGCTGTGTAATACACACGGCCAAGGCCATGGTGGGCTGTGTGGGCCACACGGGTGTCTAGGCCCGCTATATGGGCCGTGGGCCCATTTTCACTGTTTGATTGTTAAGGTTGCACGAGTCGCTTGAGATGATTATGGACCTACTTTTGGGTCGGTAAGTTTACCTAGACCCCCTATATATGATAAAATGACTATTTTGCCCCCAAGTGATGTATGTATATATGTACATGTATGATCGTATTTTAGTATGCTATTTAAACTGTAATGGATACATGTATGATTCTATGATATGACATGAAATGGTTGTATGATGAATTGCATAGGGATGGGTTTATACTGGTCGGAGGAAGTGTATTGAAAGGTTTCGAGCCTAAATTACTTGCAG
Organism: Gossypium longicalyx; assembly: GCA_025698465.1. Taxonomy (NCBI): domain Eukaryota; kingdom Viridiplantae; phylum Streptophyta; class Magnoliopsida; order Malvales; family Malvaceae; genus Gossypium; species Gossypium longicalyx. Next base: position 34,564,778 of record CM046995.1, read on the forward strand.
CCCAGCTGCATATTACTGTATAATGCCGCTTTTGGTACTTTCTGGAGTGTAGGGATGGGTGGGTTGATTATATCCCCATATGGAGTGTAGGGTTCGACGAAGTTGGAGTGTAAAGGCTAGATGGGTAGGACTTATTAACTGTTTAAACTGTTACTACACTGATTATTGTTACTGTAATGGGCCAAGGGCCAAACACATGATTGTTTCTGTATTGAGATGGGATAAAGCCCAAACTGATATTGTCACTATTACTAAAAAGGGCTTAGGCCCAGGTTATGCTTATTTTGTAACTGTTTGTTTATATGGGATTACACACTGAGTTTTTGTAAACTCACCCTTCTGTTTAATTGTACAGGTAATCCCCAGACATAGGCGGATCGGTGCAGCGGAGGACTCAGAGGAGGCCACACGATCTATCAAAATTTAAATAGTATTTTATGATTTCTATTTAATTTTTTGGGTATTTTATTGTAATAATGGCCTCTTTGGATTTTTATTTTGGGATTCCTATTTATTTTGGTTTATAATTGCTAGCAGTAAGAAAAGACGTGATTTTTCAAAAAGATAAATTTTTTTAAAAATACCACGAAAACGTAATCTACTTTAAGAGTTTCCGTAAGAAATAACATTTTAAAAATTAATGACGTTTTAAAATGATTAACTTTTGACACACAACTCATTTTTTTGAAAAAGAACGACACGTCTTAAAATCATCTTTGAGATCACATAAAGAGGTTAAATAAAGAACGGGGTTTTCAACAATATCATAGTTTACAAAAAACACTTCAATGTGACATCGCCAGATTCAGCCATAACGTCCATGTAACGACCCAAATCCCTAAAATCTCGAAAATTCTGTTTAAAATCATTTTGTATGTTGGTGATGTGGATGTATGGTTGCCTTAGTGGTTTAGTGCTCTGGGAGAGTTTGGAAAGTCATGGGTTCAAGCCCTGGCTTGAACAAAACTTTTTGCTTCTTATTGAATAAACCCTTAATTCCTGCTAATAGACTTTTAAATTAATGAGAATGTTGCATGACATAAAGGGCTTGTTAGTCAGGTGGCAAGGGGCGTGTAGAGTGTTGCTTGAGGTTTGAGGCTTGAGGCTTGTCAATGCAAAAGAGTATTTTGGTTTTGTTTTGCTCCTGACATTGAGAAGGTGTTATAGTGGGATTAAAATTGGAGTGTTGAAGGAGTAAGAGGTGTTGTGGCTAAATTTTAGGGAATGGTTGGAGGGATTTTCGGTTGCTAGGGAGTTAGGTGAGTGGGATAAGGATTGAGTGATTTTAGAAGCGATATTGGGAGTAAAAGTAGGGATTTGAAGGGAGTAGTAGTGGGTGTGCCGATTGTGGACTCTTACTTTTGGCATTTTCGGCTTTTGGGCAAAAGCTGAGCATTTGGTCATTTTGTTTTGGCTCTTTTCTACTTGGTGAATTACAACCTCTCCGTTTTGGTCGTTTCGCTTTTGGTTATTTTAGGTCTTTTTAGATTGTTTCTCTTAACATTTTGGTCACCGATTTTCTTTATTCCTCTTCTCTCTAGCATCAAGATTCTTTGGCCGAATATTCATTGTCTGCCTACCTCTCTATCTCATTCGTTTTTGACCTATTGTGACCGATTCATTCTTTTTCTTTCTTCTTCCTCCTTCTCTCCAGTACAATCTAATCCTTGCTGGTCAAATAGTGCTCCTACATTGACCTTCGGTGAACTGATTCTTTCTTTTGTTCTTCTTTGTCGATCTGGAGGGTAAGTGCTGTTTTATTGGATTTTGTTTTTGTTCATCCCTTTTCTCTCTTACCATATTTATGGTTCACGTTTAACACTTTCTTTTCGATCGACAATTGTTAGGGGAGTGATAGCGCTAATTCTGCCTTGTTGTAGCGGCTATCTTTTGGGGGATTTCGAACCGATTGCTCTCATTCTGTAGTGTCAATTTACACTTTGGTAAGTGGTTGTGCACCTAGTTCAATTTATGGGCATGTACCATGTTAGTTATATGATCACTTTGGAACGCAGGTAAATCTTTAAAGGAGGTTGTATCAGCTTCGTGTATCGGTTTAAAAGAGGAATCTTCAGTAGTTCATCAAAGGCAAGTATTAGTGGAATTTTGGTGTTAAGTATAAGATTGAAATGTTATTCATTTGTCATTGGTTGATGGTGTATCTTGGTTGAATGTAGGCTTTAGGCTCTGGGCTTGTGGAGTAACCGCGTATCTTCATTTAAGGTGAATAATCACACTGCTTCAATCATGAAACGGTAGAAGCCGGAAACCTGTTACATTGATGCCAAATGGACATGCACTCTCTCATGTGGTCACCTAAACGCATAAGCATGAGCATGTGACTGTAGAGACCACCACGAGTGATTTCGTGGGCTTAGGTCGTTTCAGGCCGCGATGGGTCGAAATGGGCCGTGTGGGCCTTACATGGGTAAACCACACGAATGTGTGGGGTTTTCTGGGCTAGGCTGTGTAGTTCACACGGCCAAGGTCATTACTGGGCTTAATGGGCCACACGGACGTGTGGGCCTACAGGGGCCGTGTTATAGGCTTTGCGCCCATTTTCACTGTTTGGTTGTTAAGCTCGCACGGGTCTCCCAAAATGACTATGGGCCTACTGATGGGTCAGTAAGTACACTTAGACTCATACTGATGAAATGACTTTTATACCCCTAGAGGTAAAATGACTAATATACCCCTATGCTGTATTTGACTGTATTTGAGCATGACATTTTGCATACACGTATATATTATGACATGACATGTTGCATGGGGGTGGGTTTGATATATATATATTGGAGGAAGTGTACTGTACTGCAGCTCTGCTGCAATTACTGAATAGTACCGCAACCAGTGCTATATTTGGAGTGTAGGGATGTGTGGGTCGATTTTATCCCCACATGGAGTGTAGGGCTGGACGGAGTGAAGTGTAGAGGATGGATGGGTAGGATCTCTATTGCATTTCTTATATTGTTACTGTAATATGCTAAGGCCCACACTGATACTATTATTGTAATGGGCTAAGGCCCACACTGATACTGGAGTGTCACTGAAACAGGCTTAAGCCCAAATTGTTTTGCCTATTAACTGTTTGATTATTAGAAAAAAACGCACTAAGTTTTCATAAACTCACCTTTCTGCGTTACTGTACAGGTAACCCTTATGCAGGACAGTGCTGCGAGGGACTCGATGAAGGCCATACGACCATTTTGAGACTGTTTTGATCTTTTACTTCTTAAGCTATTTTATTGGGTATTTAAAATGTAATAAGGCCTCTTAAAGTTTTATATTTTGGGATTTTTAATTGTTTTTATTATATCTACTAGCTTTAGGACGCGAGTTTTCAAAAAGATAACTGTTTTAAAAAACATCACATTTACGCAACGAATTTTCTAAGCTTCCGCAAGAGACAACATTTTAAAAATCAACACCATTTTAAACATGGTAACAATGTGTTTTGAAGTACTCACTGAAAACAAGTAATAAAGATAATTATGTAAAAAAAGGTTTTCTTTCAATATCACACTTTGCGAAAACCACTTTCATGTGACATCGCTAGATTCGACCATAACGTCTAGGCCGGGTCTGAGGTGTTTAGTCCAGGCCGGGTTTGGGGTGTTACATTTAGTGGTATCAAAGCCTAGTTGCAAAACTCGGCTATGGATTTGGGTTTCTTATAAAACTTAAATTTCTAAAAGAACTATTTCAAAATAATTTGAAGTATTTTGAAAAGTTTCACTAAATGTGTTTTACACCGAGTCTCCGGTGCCAATTCTGTAACTCTTCTTAAACTGTTGCTTGTTTTAAACTGAAATACTGAGACTACTGTAGGTAGTAAACTGTACGAAAACACTCTATTTAGGGTGAACTAAAAACTGTAGTAAGACTGCGATCTACGAAAACGAACTCTGAATTACTAATATTGTTTTCCAAAAAATATCCGTTAATAAACACTAGAACTGTAAACTGATACATAAAATTGTTAATACAAATAAAGTGTAATTCGATAATGAGCACCAGAGGTGCTTGTGGAAGGGGTACAAGAGGCCGCGACGGAGGCCGTGGAGGTACTCGAGTTGGGTCCTCGTCATCTGAGCACATGCCTAATGTTGAAGCTAGAGAGGCACCGGCTTCACCTGTGACTGAGACTGGGTCTCATGATCGTGCGGCTAGGGATGACGCACTGTCCCACTCTATCTATAAATTGTACTGAAAACACTCAAGTTAAATGTGGTAGTTTTTTGGAACTAGAGTGCGCAGCGGAAGCGTAGTGGTGTAGTCTGTGTTATGCGACTGATATGATAGTTGGAAATTTCAGGGGCAAAATTTCTTTAAGGAGGGGTGAATTGTAACGCCCCGAATTTTGGGCCTAGAAGTATTAGGTCTTGCGCATGGGAACAGTTAGGAGGTTACACATAAATGTTTAGTTGTGCAAGAAAGTGACACAAATACATGTCTGCTTTAGTGGTTAAGTGTTCTGGGAAGTGTCTGAGAAGTCTTGGGTTTAAGCCTTGGCTTGTGCAAAAGTTTTGTTTTTAAGGGATAAACCCTGTCTCTAGTCAGTAGGCTTTTAAATAATGGGGGTAAAACATGTCAAAAAGAGCCTGCTGGTCTAGGGGATGAGTGGCATGTTATTGTTACCTAAGGTCTAAAGTTCGAGTCCTGTTATGCATAATGGAGTGTTTTATTTTGCTACCAAGGCCGTGTGGAAGTTCTAGCCAACCCGAACTACAGAAGAATTGTAGTGGGATTCGAATTTGGTGGTTGAGGGAGAAGTGGATGGGTTTGAGTGATTTGGGGAGGAAAATATGGGATTTTGAAAGGAGTGGGAGTGTTGGTGCCGAATGTGAACTCCTACCTCTCAGAATTTCAACTTTGTTGGGTGTTCTCTCCATTTTCTGTTTCTGTCAACCTTTTTTTCACCTTTGGAGGCTGAATTTTTACTAGGGACTTCGAGTATCTTTCAGTTTTTGGTTATGTTTTCGATTTTGCTCTTCCTCATAATTCCTTTGCTATCGATTTTCTCTTCTTCCTCTACTTTTCTAACTGACGTTCTTCCCCTATTTTCCTTTCCCCGAATACTCCTTCACCCCCTCTCTCAACTTTTTCGACTTTTAGCAATTCCCTTACTTCTTATCTTGGTTATTGTGGCTGAATACTCTCTTTGCTTGTAGCCGAACCCTGCCCTTTTCTCCATCCGTCTCTTCTTCCTCTTCGGTGCCGAAACTACTCCTTCTCTTGGGGGCCATCTATGTTTCCTCTCAGTTTTTGGTAAGTATTCTAGACTTACTGTTAATCTTACTCTGCGTCGGCGGTAAGTGCTTTTGGTATTTGGTTATCTTCTTGGTTGGAATTAATGCCTATCTGGATTCGGTTGATGCCTAGGAACTATTCGAGGAGTGAAAGATATTTTTTGGCAGTGGAGTGATCGAAACCTCCCTCTTCTCTTGATCAAAGGTAACATTGTCCTTAGTTTAACTCACGTTCAACTCGTATGTTCCGATTAAGTAAAATTTTGGGAAATTGATTGGTAATGGTTTGGTTGAATATAAGTTTGGAGTGCTCGTGGGTTATGTGCGCACTTTTCGCAAACAAGGTGTGTAAACACTATCTAAACTGTGGAAATCGGCAAAAGTCGAAATTAGCAAACGATGGCGCTATGTGGGCGTGCGCTCGCTTGTGTAGTGGCCCGTGTGACTAAACATGGACGCTTGATCGTTGAAGCCGGCCATAAGTGATTTTATGGGCCTAGGCTGTTTAGGCCGTATTGGGCGAACTGGGCCATGTGGGCCCCACAGGTTTGTGAGCATCGTACGGGTAAACCACACGGACATGTGGAAATTATTGGGCCAGGCTGTGTATTACACACAACCAAGGCCATTATGGGCTGTGTGGGCCACACGGGTGTGTAGGCCTACATGGGCCTACAATATGGGCCGTGGGCCCATTTTCACTGTTTAACTGTTAAGGTTGCACGGGTCACTCGAGGTGAATTTGGACCTACTATTGGGTCACCTTTATATATGATAAAATGACTATTTTGCCATTATATAGTAAGATGACTATTTTGCCCCTAGGTGATGTATGTATATATATGTACATGTATAACTGTAATATCCCGAATTAGGGCCTAATCGGAATAGTGGTTTCGTGACCATAAATCTGAGATAGAAATAATTATTTTATAATTATTTTGAGGTTTATGATATGATTGCATGATTGTGTGAAAATTTTGTGAAGAAATTCTATGCATAACGAGTTTAATTTAACGTTAGGGACTAAATCGAATAAGTTGCAAAACTTGCATTCTAGAAGTTTTTAGTATGAAATTGCTTTGAAATATTAATTAGGAGGTCTTAAATAGCAATTTTACCAATTTTAAGTTCATGGGCAAAATTAGGACATGGAAGGAATTTTTGAAAGTTTAGTAAGGAGGGGCATTTTGGTCATTTGGGTATTAAATGAAATTAAAAGGGAAAAATAACACAAAATTAGTTATCATCTTCATAGTTGCTGTCGAATGCTCCATATCTCCATAGCTAGGGTTTCTTCAACTTTCAAGCTTCATAGTAAGTGATTCTAAGCCCCGTTTTTAATGATTTTTACATTTTTGAGATCCCGGTAACTCGATAAAGCTTATGCTAGCAATAATTTAACCTAGGGTTTATATTTGGAAAAATACCCATAGGTGAAATTTGTGTATTTTGATGTTTTATGATAGAATATGAGGTTTTAAATTATGTTAGACAACTTATACTACTCGGTTTTGAGCAAAAACGAGTAAAAGGGCTTAATCGGTAAAAATACCTAATAGTCACAAGTACATGTTAGAGTGAGAATTTGATGTTGCCATAGAAGGGAAAAGTGATCAGCATGTTATAAAACATAAGAAAAGTGTAAATATGCAAAAGTTTAGGGGCCAAATTTGTAATTTTGCCAAAATTTGAATTAAGGATTAATTTGATAATGTGAGTATTAAATAAGCTAAATGTGTTATTTTAGATCAAGAAAGACGTGGAATCGACCCCAATCGAGGAAAAGAAAAGATTGTGGACTAAATTGCAAAATCTTTGTATTTTGGTACCAAGGTAAGTTCATTTGTAAATAATATAGCATAATGGTTATTTTTAAGTTATTGATGTTAATTATATGATATGCTGATTTTTATTATGAAATATATGCTTTGTGGTTAATTTCGAATGAAATGTAAATTATGTGAGCTACTTGTTAAATACAAATTGTTACCGAGTATTGGTTTCGGTATTCTACGGAAGACAGCAAGGATATGTGTCCGAGGAAAATCCCGTTTGAACCTTAGGAATAGATTAGGATACAAGTGACATGTCACTAGGATGGTTGGGCATCCGAACTCGTTGAGTTGAGTCCGAGTTCACTTATGTATGCAAATGTCCGAACTCGTTGAGTTGAGTCCGAGTTCGTGAGATGTAACTAGGCATCCGAACTCGTTGAGTTGAGTCCGAGTTCACTTATGGATGCGAACGCCCGAGCTCGTTGAGTTGAGTCCGAGTTCGCTTATGGGCGGGTTACATGATTGCTTGATTGCATATGTGGCACTTATGTGCAAGTTATCCATGTATCCAAATTATATTCCGATGTGTTCAACGGGTAAATTTTTACTCAAATGGAGGAATACTCGAGATGAAAAGAGACGTATTGGTAAGTGATGTGAAATGGATATTTTGGACAGGTATGTATTTAACCCTCAGGTTGAGTATTGATACAACAACGATAAGGCAATAAGATGATGAAAAATGATTAGAAATGTGATATATGTTTTGGTGGTACATGCTAATGTTGATTTGTTTGATTGTTTGTTATGTTACTTATTATTTGCATATGAACTTACTAAGCATTTATGCTTACTCCCTCCTTCTTACTCATTGTAGTTTTGGACAAGCCAGCTCAGGAGTCGGGATAGGTCGAAGGCTCGGTCACACTATCTGGAAGGACTTTTTGGTAAATGGCTTGTAAAATTTAAGTATGGCATGTATAGCAATATACCTATTTTGTGTAAATGATCTTATGATATGGTGATGGAATGATTGAGGAAATGCTTGATAATGATAAATTATGGAAATGGTTAGTTTAGATTATTTTTGATGTTATGGAAAGTTATTAGGATACCTAGTTCATGAAAACTCATAAAAAGGATGAAATTTGCCATAAACAGAACATTGCAGCAACACTGATTTGAGTTTTAAAATTTACTAAAAATCATATAAATCGAATTAGGTGATGGATTAAATATAAAATTGAAGCTTATTATGTCTAGTTTCACATAAAACAAACTAAACAGGTAAAGGAATTATATGTTAGAAGATATTTGAATTTTAGTGAAATAGGGCCAGAGTGATTTCTGAATCCCCTATTCCAACTTTAAAAATTCACCATAAATTTTACAGATATAATTAGGTGTTTTATTTTATAGTCTCAGAATCCTTATTGAGTCTAGTTTCAGGAGAAACAAACCTCATAGTCATATGAATTTTTTACAGAGAGAAATGTGGTTCGTAGTAAACAGAGGTCAGTCCAGTCAAGTCCTGAAACAGGGGTAACTTTAACTAATAAACTGTACTAATTTGCCCAACAAAAAATTCTAGAAAAAAATTATTAAATAGGTATATAAATCTAGATTCAGGGAAAATTTACGGATCTTGATTTCGAGTTTTGTAACTCGAGATATGATTTTTCTTGTAACTGTGACGCAAGTAGCTAGAAAGCTGTGAATGTAGAAATAAATGATCCAAAGTTCTCAAAAGGTTAAATTAAGTTTAGTAACACCTCATACTCGACTCTGGCGAAGGTCTCGGGTAAGGGGGCGTTACATTTAGTGGTATCAGAGCAGATTTAGTCGATTCTCGGACTACGTGTTGTATGTACAGATTTTGCTATACATGCCATATGTATAAATTGTGATAGTGTGACGACTTCTGACCTTTTTAAATGATTTTTTTATAGTAAATGGATCCCGATCCAGGTGTGGCAGATGAAGTAGAGAGTAATGCGCCACCCGCTGAAGGAGCAGCGCCGACTGAAAATCCACCTCCTACATGTTGGTCGGGGAGGAGGAGAAAGGGATCGGAAGCCTTTCTCCAAATGATGAGTGCATGGTACACCGAGTTCGTTAAATCACGAACCCAAATGTCGACCTCCCCACCTCCCCAATTCCTCAACCTGTACTCCGATACCTCAAGGTATGGATGCGATGAAATTTCACAGAACTCCAGTTGATAGAATTCGTAAACAAGGGGCCGAAGAATTTAAGGCAAATATTGATGATGATGCCGAGAAAGCAGAGTTCTGGCTCAAAAATTCTATCCGGGTATTTGATGAATTATCTTGTACACCTGAAGAATGTTTGAAATGCGCTATATCTTTGTTGAGGATTCAGCCTATAATTGGTGGAAGACTTTGATTTTGGTGGTACCGAAAGAGAGAGTAACACGGGAATTCTTTCAAGAAGAGTTTGGAAGAAATATATTAGTGAAAGATTTATTGATCGAAGCATAAAGAATTTCTTGAGTGAAGCAAGGTAATATGTGATTCTGAGAATATGAAACAGAGTTTGTTCGATTAAGTAAGTATGCCAGAGAGTATGTTCCTACAGAGGCCAAGATGTGCCGACGATTTGAAGACGGGCTCAATGAAGACATCAAGGTATTTGTTGGAATTCTTGAATTAAAAGAAATGGTATTATTGGTTGATCGAGCTTGCAAGGCTGAAGAACTACTTAAAGAGAAGAAAAAGGTAGAGGCTGAGACTAGAAATTGGAAGAAAAGACCGATGAGCAGTTCATTTTCACAGCAACCCGAAAAGTCAAGAAATATGAATCCTCGTTCCCAAGTTTCTGCTGGGCAATCATATGGGAATTATAAGAAGCAAAATGTGGGTCCTAAGTCCTAGACTACTTCGGCAGCCAGTGTAGGGAACTCGAGATTTGTTAAACTCGAATGCCAGCGGTGTGGTAGAAATCATTTTGGTCCGTGCAGAGCAAATGAATGTTTTCGATGTAGTTCTAGGATCATTTTATTAGAGACCGCTTGAGAGAGAGTGAAAAGAAAAATTTTAGAATACAAAAACAAGTGGTGTAGATTCAAGAGGAAGATATCCAAGAAAAGCTGGGAGTGAAGCAAGCAGTAAAAATGTAGCTAGGGATGCACCAGTTAGACCTGAAGGAAGGGCTCGGCTAGAACTTATGCTATTAAAGCGCGAAGATGCTTCCTCACCGATGTGATTACCGGTACATTTTCTCTCTATAATGTTAATGTTATTGCTTTGATTGATCCGGTTCTACTCATTCATATGTGTGCATGAAATTGGTGTCTAGTATGAATATACTGTTGAGAACACGAATTTATGATTAGAGTGTCGAATCCAGTTAGGCAAATGTGTGATTGTTGATAAAGTATGTAAGAAATGTCCTTTAATGATTCAGGGTCATTACTTTCCGGCTGACTTGATGTTGTTGCCGTTTGATGAGTTTGATGTTATTTTGGGTATGGATTGGTTGACATTGCATGATGCTAAAATAAATTGCAAAGAAAAGGTTATAGAATTAAAGTGTGAAAGTGGTGAAATTCTGCGGGTTGAATCAGACAAATTAGAGGCATTATCTAGTGTGATTTCTTCAATGTCGACTCAAAGATATCTGAGAAAGGGTTATGAAGCTTATTTGGCGTATGTAATTAATACAAAAGAAGTTGAAAAGAAAGTTTAATCAGTGCCGGTTGTGTGTGAATTTGCGGACGTATTTCCAGAAGAATTGCCGGGTTTGCCTCCAGTCAGGGAAGTAGAATTTGGTATTGATTTGATACCGGGAATAGCTCCGATCTCGATTGGTCTATATAGAATGGCACCAACAGAGTTAAAAGAGTTAAAGTCGCAGTTGCAAGAGTTGACTGATAAAGGCTTTGTGAGACCGAGTTTTTCACCTTGGGGTGCTCTCGTGTTATTTGTGAAAAAGAAGGATGGTTCTATGAGGTTGTGTGTTGATTATCGGCAGTTAAACAAGGTGACAATTAAAAACAAGTATCCATTGCCAAGAATTGATGATTTGTTTGATCAGCTAAAAGGAGCGACATGGTTTTCAAAGATTGACTTGAGATTTGGGTATTACCAATCGCGGGTAAAAAGAGTCGATGTGCCTAAAAGCGGTTTTAGAACAAGGTATGGTCATTATGAATTTTTAGTTATGCCATTCGGATTGACAAATGCTCTTTGTGTTTATGGATTTAATGAATCGCATATTTCGACCATACTTGGACAAATTTGTTGTGGTGTTTATAGATGATATTTTAATTTATTCAAAAGATGAGACAGAGCATCATTGAGCATTTGAGGATAGTTTTACAAACTTTGAGAGATAAGCAGTTTGTATGCTAAGTTTAGTAAAAGTGAATTTTGGCTCAGGAAGTTGGATTTTTGGGTCATATTGTTTGGTGATGGTATACGGGTTGATCCTAGTAAAATTTCAGCCATTGTTGATTGAAAACCACCGAAAAATGTAATGAAGTTAGAAGTTTCTTGGGGCTATTTGGGTATTATCTCATGGTTTGTAAATGGATTTTCTATAATTGCTACTCCTATAACTAGACTACTTTGAAAGGATGTTAAATTTGAATGGACGGAGGAATGCCAACAGAGTTTTGAAGAATTGAAAAAGTTATTAACAGAGGTACCAGTGTTAGTACAGCCCGAATCAGGTAAATAATTTGTGGTGTATAGTGATGCTTCTCTAAATGGTTTGGGGTGTGTGCTCATGCAAGAAGGAAAAGTAGTGGCTTATGCTTCGAGGCAGTTAAAACCTCATGAGAGGAATTATCCTACTCACGATTTGGAATTGGCTGCAGTGGTGTTTGCTTTGAAGATTTGGTGACATTATTTGTATGGTGAAAAGTGCCGGGTATATACCGACCATAAAAGTCTTAAGTACTTGATGTCACAAAAGGACTTGAATTTGAGACAGCGAAGATGGTTGGAGTTATTGAAAGATTACGAGCTTGTTATTGATTATCATCCGGGAAAAGCGAATGTGGTTGCTTGATGCTTTAAGCGAGAAAGTTGTTGTTTGCATTAAGAGTTATGAACACTCGATTGAAAATGTCGGATGATGGTTCGATTCTAGCAGAGTTAAGAGCAAAACCGATGTTTTACAAGAGATTTGAAGCTCGAAAGATGATCAAGATTTGCAAGCCAAGAGAAAGCAAAGTGTGAAGTTGATACTGAGCGATTTTAGAATCGGTTTCGATGGGTGCTTAATGTTTAAAGATCGATTTGTGTACTGTAAGAATGAGGAATTGATTCAAAAGATCCTACAGAAGCACATAGTGGTTGTTTCTCGATTCATCGGGTAGTACGAAAATGTATAATGACTTGAAGAAAATGTATTGGTGGAATGGAATGAAAAAGGATATATCGAGTTTGTGTCCAAATGCTTAATTTGTCAACGGTGTGAAAGTTGAACACCAAGTGCCTTGGGATTACTTGACCTATTATGGTTCTGAATGGAAATGGGATCGGATTACTATGGATTTTGTATCGGGATTGCCATTGACTCGGGAAAGAAAGATGCCATCCGGGTAATAGTTGATGATTAACTAAGTCGGCTCATTTTATCCCGATGACGTCACGGATTATTCTCTTAACAAGTTGGCTGAAGCGTATGTTAGAGAAATTGTCGATTACATGGAATACCAGCATCGATTATTTCAGATAGAGATCCAAGGTTTACCTCGCGGTTTTGGCAAAAGTTGCAAGACGCGTTAGGTACAAAATTAAATTTTCATTGCTTTTCATCCACAAACCGATGGACAATCAGAGAGAGTAATTCAGATTCTTGAAGATATGCTCAGATGTTGTGTATTGGAATTTCAAGGAAGTTAGGAAAGATATTTACCATTGGTAGAATTTGCTTACAATAATAGTTATCAGACGAGCTTGAAAATGGCACCTTATGAAGCATTGTATGGTCGTAAATGTCGAACGCCATTGTATTAGACTGAACTCAAGGAAAATCAGATTTATGGAGTTGATCTAATAAAAGAAACCGAAGAAAAAGTAAAGGTAATTCGAGATTGTTAAAGGTAATTCGAGATTGTTTGAAAGCTGCTTCAGATAGACAGAAATCTTATGCAGATCTAAAACGAAAGGACATTGAATTTCAAGTTGGTGATAAAGTATTTTTAAAGGTGTCTCCGTGGAAGAAAGTTCTTAGATTTGGACGGAAGGGCAAATTAAGTCCGCGTTTTATGGGGCCGTATGAAATAATTGAAAAAGTTGGACCGGTAGCATATCGACTAGCTTTACCACCTGAATTAGAGAAGATTCATGAGGTGTTCCACGTATCTATGTTACGCCGGTATCGTTCGGATCCTTCACATGTAGTTTCACCCAAGCGTAAATTGAACTACAACCGGATATGACCTATGAAGAAGAACCGATTAAGATTTTAGCTCGAGAGGTCAAACAACTAAGGAATAAAAATATTGCACTTGTGAAGGTGTTGTGGCAAAAGCATGGAGTAGAAGAAGCTAAATGGGAATCCGAAGAAAATATGAGAAATCAATACCCACATCTGTTTACCGGTAAGATTTTCAAGGACGAAAATCCTTAAAGGGGGAGAGTTGTAATATCCCGAATTAGGGCCTAATCGGAATAGTGGTTTCGTGACCACAAATCCGAGATAGAAATAATTATTTTATAATTATTTTGAGGTTTATGATATGATTGCATGATTGTGTGAAAATTTTGTGAAGAAATTCTATGCATAACGAGTTTAATTTAAAGTTAGGGACTAAATCGAATAAGTTGCAAAACTTGCATTCTAGAAGTTTTTAGTATGAAATTGCTTTGAAATATTAATTAGGAGGTCTTAAATAGCAATTTTACCAATTTTAAGTTCATGGGCAAAATTAGGACATGGAAGGAATTTTTGAAAGTTTAGTAAGGAGGGCATTTTGGTTATTTGGGTATTAAATGAAATTAAAAGGGAAAAATAACACAAAATTAGTTATCATCTTCATAGTTGCTGCCGAATGCTCCATCTCTCCATAGCTAGGGTTTCTTCAACTTTCAAGCTTCATAGTAAGTGATTCTAAGCCCCGTTTTTAATGATTTTTACGTTTTTGAGATCCCGATAACTCGATAAAGCTTATGCTAGCAATAATTTAACCTAGGGTTTATATTTGGAAAAATACCCATAGGTGAAATTTGTGTATTTTGATGTTTTATGATAGAATATGAGGTTTTAAATTATGTTAGACAACTTATACTACTCGGTTTTGAGCAAAAACGAGTAAAAGGGCTTAATCGGTAAAAATACCTAATAGTTACAAGTACATGTTAGAGTGAGAATTTGATGTTGCCATAGAAGGGAAAAGTGATCAGCATGTTATAAAACATAAGAATAATGAATAAAGTTTAATCCCGAGTCTAGGGGCAAAAGTGTAAATATGCAAAAGTTTAGGGGCCAAATTTGTAATTTTGCCAAAATTTGAATTAAGGATTAATTTGATAATGTGAGTATTAAATAAGCTAAATGTGTTATTTTAGATCAAGAAAGACATGGAATCGACCCCAATCGAGGAAAAGAAAAGATTGTGGACTAAATTGCAAAATCTTTGTATTTTGGTACCAAGGTAAGTTCATGTGTAAATAATATAGCATAATGGTTATTTTTAAGTTATTGATGTTAATTATATGATATGCTGATTTTTATTATGAAATATATGCTTTGTGGTTAATTTCGAATAAAATGTAAATTATGTGAGCTACTTGTTAAATACAAATTGTTACCGAGTATTGGTTTCGGTATTCTACGGAAGACAGCAAGGATATGTGTCCGAGGAAAATCCCGTTTGAACCTTAGGAATAGATTAGGATACAAGTGACATGTCACTAGGATGGTTGGGCATCCGAACTCGTTGAGTTGAGTCCGAGTTCACTTATGGATGCGAATGTCCGAACTCGTTGAGTTGAGTCCGAGTTCGTGAGATGTAACTAGGCATCCGAACTCGTTGAGTTGAGTCCGAGTTCACTTATGGATGCGAACGCCCGAGCTCGTTGAGTTGAGTCCGAGTTCGCTTATGGGCGGGTTACATGATTGCTTGATTGCATATGTGGCACTTATGTGCAAGTTATCCATGTATCCAAATTATATTCCGATGTGTTCAACAGGTAAAGTTTTACTCAAATGGAGGAATACTCAAGATGAAAAGAGACGTATTGGTAAGTGATGTGAAATGGATACTTTGGACAGGTGTGTATTTAACCCTCGGGTTGAGTATTGATACAACAACGATAAGGTAATAAGATGATGAAAAATGATTAGAAATGTGATATATGTTTTGGTGGTACATGCTAATGTTGATTTGTTTGATTGTTTGTTATGTTACTTATTATTTGCATATGAACTTACTAAGCATTTATGCTTACTCCCTCCTTCTTACTCATTGTAGTTTTGGACAAGCCAGCTCAGGAGTCGGGATAGGTCGAAGGCTCGGTCACACTATCTGGAAGGACTTTCTGGTAAATGGCTTGTAAAATTTAAGTATGGCATGTATAGCAATATACCTATTTTGTGTAAATGATCTTATGATATGGTGATGGAATGGTTGAGGAAATGCTTGATAATGATAAATTATGGAAATGGTTAGTTTAGATTATTTTTGATGTTATGGAAAGTTATTAGGATACCTAGTTCATGAAAACTCATAAAAAGGATGAAATTTGCCATAAACAGAACATTGCAGCAACACTGATGTGAGTTTTAAAATTTACTAAAAATCATAGAAATTGAATTAGGTGATGGATTAAATATAAAATTGAAGCTTATTATGTCTAGTTTCACATAAAACAAACTAAACAGGTAAAGAAATTATATGTTAGAAGATATTTGAATTTTAGTGAAATAGGGCCAGAGTGATTTCTGGATCCCCTGTTCCAACTTTAAAAATTCACCATAAATTTTACAGATATAATTAGGTGTTTTATTTTATATTCTCAGAATCCTTATTGAGTCTAGTTTCAGGAAAAACAAACCTCATAGTCATATGAAGTTTTTACAGAGATAAATGTGGTTTGTAGTAAACAGAGGTCAGTCCAGTCAAGTCCTGAAACAGGGGTAACTTTAACTAATAAACTGTACTAATTGGCCCAACAAAAAATTCTAGAAAAAAATTATTAAATAGGTATATGAATCTAGATTCAGGGAAAATTTACGGATCTTGATTTCGAGTTTTGTAACTCGAGATATGATTTTTCTTGTAACTATGACGCAAGTAGCTAGAAAGCTGTGAATGTAGAAACAAATGATCCAAAGTTCTCAAAAGGTTAAATTAAGTTTAGTAACACCTCATACTCGACTCCGGCGAAGGTCTCGGGTAAGGGGGCGTTACAATAACTGTATTTTAGTATGCTATTTAAACTATAATGGATACATGTATGATTCTATGATATGACATGACATGGTTGTATGATGCATTGCATGGGGATGGGTTTATACTGATCGGAGGAAGTGTACTGAAAGGTTTCGAGCCTAAATTACTGGTAGCCTAGCTGCATATTACTGTATAATGCTGCTTTCGGTATTTTCTAGAGTGTAGGGGTGGGTGGGTTGATTATGTCCCCACATGGAGTGTAGAGTTGGACGGAGTTGGAGTGTAGAGGCTGGATGAGTAGGACTTATATACTATTTAAACTCTTACTGCACTGATTATTGTTACTTTAATGGGCCAAGGGCCAAACACATAACTGTTTCTATATTAAGATGGGCTAAAGCCCAAACTGATATTGTCACTGTTACTAAAAAGGGCTTAGGCCCAGGCTGTGCTTGTTTTCTGACTGTTTGCTTATATAGGATTACACATTGAGTTTTCGTAAACTCACCCTTCTGTTCAACTGTACAGGTAATCCCCAGAGATAGGCGGATCGTTGCAGCGAAGGACTCAGAGGAGGCTACACGATCTATCAAATTTTAAATAGTATTTTATGATTTCTATTTAATTTTTTGGGTATTTTACTGTAATAATAGCTTCTTTGAATTTTTATTTTTTTAATTTATAACTGCTAAAAGTAGGAAAAGATGCAGGTTTTCAAAAAGATAAATGTTTTTTCAAAAATGCCACGAAAACGCAATCTGTTTTAAGAGTTTCCGTAAGAAATAACGTTTTAAAAATTAATGACGTTTTAAAATGATTAACTTTTGACACATGACTCATTTTTTTTAAAAATGAACGATACATCTTAAAATCGTATTTGAGATCACACAAAGAGGTTAAATAAAGAACATGTTTTTCAACGATATCACAGTTTATGAAAAACACTTCAATGTGACATCGCCAGATTCGACCATAATGTCTAGGCCGGGTTTGGGGTATTACATGTTTCATACTATGTTGATTATTACTTGGGCCTAATTTTGATGTTTAAAACCGTTGATATGGACGATTTGATGTTTATGCAGTATAGAAATGGATGCATGATGAATAGATTTGGTGTTGGAATGGTCAGTAGGCTTATATTTGTTGTATTTTTGAGGTCTAAAATAGAAGTAATGATATTTGTGTGTTAAAAATGGTACTTCTGTGATTTTGAAATGTGTAGGAAGTCAGAATCGTAAATTAGTATCGTTACCATATCACGAGTATCGATACTCTATGTAATTTTTACCGATATTTTTGAAAAGTATCGATATTTTCTTGAGTTTTGATTTTAGCCAAGAAACAAAATGCTCATTTGGTACCGATTTTTCATACCGTATTGATATCGTGTAAGGAAAATATCGATACTTATGTGCCAGTATCGATACCTACATACTTGATTGGAATATATTGCTAATTGTAAACTCGAAATTATATAGGGTTTTTCTATATGTTTTTACCACCTTTTTACTTAATTTTTATATTTATCTCGAGTAATTATTATTGAAATAAGTGAATTTTACTTCATTAGTAATTTTAGACATGAAAGTAGAAAGTATGTGAAATTATGCTTAATTACATGATTTTCAGGCATATTTTATATTAATTCATGTTAATTTATTAATGTGTGTATTTTTCACTATATAGGTAGGTTATGGAGACATGATGTAAATAAATAAAAGGTGGCCATGTACAATTTATCCATATGGACAGTAAGACCATGCAATTTGGGAATAGAGATTGACTACTTTACCCAGTAAAGAAAGGTGATAAAAAGATGGACATGTCTGCTATAGTTTTGGACTGAAGAATTGTCCAACAAGAGGAATTAAAAGCCCAGTTTCGTCACTTGATATTGGCTGCCCAAAAAGTGTTTTTGGGATATTTAAATGAAGGTCCTTGAAGTTAGAAAACAATCAAAATTTATCCCAACAACTTACATGTTGAAACTGCCCAGTACATAGCCATCTTTAGCTTGAAATTCAAATTCAAAATGGAAGACTTGGTCATCCCTTTTCCTTGATACATGGCCGACCACATGAGAGAGGGAAGGAAGGTAATTTTAAACTATTTTTAGTAAACTCAAACCCTTCTCCTAACCTATAAATACCTTGCCATCCCTCACTTCTAAATCATCTTTCATTTCTCATTTCCTTTACATTTCTCTCTTATTTAGTTCTCTCAAATCCTTCTCCCTTTTTCCCTTACATAGCCATCTATCCCTTCTGCCTTTTTTAGCCTTAAAAGCTTTGTCAAAAGTACTCTTTAGCCAGCTACCTTCTAAACCCTTAGCAAAAGAAGCTTCAATTAGAACGGAGGAGCGCTTTAGTCAGAAGAGATCCGAAAGGCTGCTAAATTGAGCAGAGTAAAGCACCTCAGTCAGAATAGATCCGAAAGGCTGCTGAGCTGATTCAGTTAGAATAGATCAGTAAGGCTACTAAACTGAATAGAGTTTAATCTTTCCTCTTGTTATGTATTCTAAACATGTTTGCTTTGAGTTTTATGCTTTTGACATCAACTATGAAGTTTTAAATCCTATTTGCTGGGATAATTATATTAAGTTAATGAGATTTATTTAATTCATGTTAACATGTTTTGTGCCTCAGTCGATTATATTTTCAATTAATATCATGCTACATTTCATTCATACGTGATTAAGTGCACTCAGATTAGCTGAGCGATCCTATCAAGATGATGGACACATAATTGAAAAGTGCAATGCTTAATTTAGGTCATTAAACCCGACTAAGTTAAGGTTCGTAATATCTTTACTTAGCTCTATTATCTTGCATTGTTTTTATATTTATGTAATTAAACTGTTGCAAACATAAATGTCTCTATGACCTTGCATAAATGCTAATAAACCCTTAGTCTAATATGATCAGTAAAATGCATATTTAACTAAGTAAAAGATTCGAGAGGACTTAATTTGGTTTCCTAACCCATAGGAGATTGAGTTGCCATGGAAATAATTCCGAACATGTTAGTATGATGAAATTAAATTGAATTAATTAATATAATTATCCTAGCTCATTTAAAGTTGATTGGTTTTTTTTTTTGCTAAAGCTTCATTCATACATTTAGGTAAAATTGCATTTAGATTAGAAATTGCTTAGGAATCATTCTTTGCATTTAATTTAATTTCATCTAAGCATCACAATCCTAAAATTATTGAGTTTTATTTTACATCAAATTGTTAATTATAATTTTTCAATTAAATTGATTAAGCTATTACAGTCTTGTGGAGACAATAACTAATTTTTACTTAGTTATTACTTGAACGACTACGTACGCTTGTGTAAAACATGTTACAACCCATTATAAGTTTTTGGCACCATTGCCGGGGATTATTGCCTTAATCATTTTCTTTGTGAAATTATTTTTACAATTTGTTTTTTATTTTAACCCTATTAGTTTATTTTTTATTCTTTATTTTTTGTGATTTATTTTCAAGTGTTTTATGAGTATAGATCGAATCATTGATCTATTACCCATGGACCTTGAAATCGAGTGGACTTTTAGACAAAGAAGATGTGAAAGATCTACTCAAAGACAAGTCGAAATGGAACATGTAAATCAAAATGATGGACAAGGTAATGGAGTCAATCAAGTGCATAACCCAATCCTTATTGGTGATGATAGGGATCGTGCCATAAGACAATACGCTGTGCCACTCTTCAATGACTTAAATCCAGGAATTAGGAGGCCGGATATCAAGGGACCCCAATTCGAATTAAAACTAGTGATGTTTCAAATACTCCAAACAGTGGGACAGTTCAATGGTATGCCCACGGAAGATCCACACTTACACCTTCGATTATTCATGGAGGTAAGTGATTCATTCAAGATAGCTGGGGTGACTGAAGACACACTGAGGTTGAAATTGTTTCTATACTCATTGCGAGATCTAGTATGAGCATGGTTGAATTGATTGCCATCAAGTTCAGTATCTACCTAGCAAGAATTAGCAGAAAGGTTTTTGGTAAAATATTTTCCACCAAGTAAGAACGCAAAGTTGCAAAATGAGATAACAACTTTTCAACAATTGGATGATGAGTCTTTGTATGAGGCTTGGGAACAATTCTAGGAACTACTTTGTAAGTGTCCTCATCATGGGATTCCTCAATGTATCAAATTGGGGACATTTTATAACGTTCTTAATGCACATACAAGATTAATGGTGGATGCTTTTGCAAATGGTGTGATTTTGTCCAAGTATTATAATGGGCTGATGAGATCATTGAAAGGATCACAAGTAATAACTACCAATGGCTGACAAATCGATCAATTTCAGGAAGACATGTAGTTGGAGTACATGAAGTGGACACACTGAACTCACTCTCTACTCAGGTATCTTCTATTTCCTCTATGTTAAAACAATTTACCACTAATGGTTTGAATAATTTTGTAGTTCAATCACCAAGTTAGTATGATGTAGTTTTTTGCATATACGGTAGAGATGGTAATTCTTTCGAGAATTGCCCTTCAAATCCTGAATCAGTGTACTACGTGAGAAACCAGTATCAAAACAGAAATAGACAAGGACTACAGTCTAATTTCTACAATCCATCGTGGAGGAACCATCTGAACTTTTCCTGGAGTAATTAAGGAAATGGATCGAACAACATTCAAATGCAGCATAGACCCAACCAAACTTAAGGGTTTAACCACAAGTCCCAAAACCACTTTAAGTTGAATCATCAAACAGTTTAGAGGAGTTATTAAAGGCGTATATGGTGAAAGCTAACACATTGATCCAAAGTCAAGCAGCAACATTGAAGAATCTAGAGAACCAGATGGGTCAATTAGCTACTGAGCTTCATAGTAGACCACAATGAGCCTTGTCAAACGACACAGAAAATTCAAGAAATTGGGTAAAGAACATTGCAAAGTGGTAAGATTTTGGAACCTAAGAAGGTTATGGTTGAAGATGAGCCTACTGAAAAGGAGGAAAGTCAATCGATAGTTGAATTTCCTACAACAGAAAAGCCGGATGCTGAAAAATCTAATGAGGTAAACCTTAAACTAGTGAATTTTGAAAAATTAACACCCTCTTTTGTAGATTTACCTCTTCAGAAAATTTGTTCATATTAACCTAGAGTTCCATATCCTTAAAGACTTCAACAGAACAAGTAGAAACATGAGGTACAATTCAAGAAGTTCTTGGATGTTTTAAAGCAACTAAATATCAACATACTGTTGGTAGAGGCTTTAGAAAAAATGCCCAATTACGTGAAGTTTATGGAGGATATCTTGCTCAAGAAGAAACGACTTAGTGAGTTTGATCTGTTGTTTTGACGAAGAAGTGTAGTGCACTTTTATAGAACAAGCTACCGCTGAAATTGAAGGATCCTAGAAGCTTTACAATACCTTGCAACATCGGAGAATCATATTGCGATAAAACTGTGTGACTTAGAAGCAAGCATCAACTTGATGCCCAAATTTATTTTCAAGCTGTTAGGAATAGGTGAAGTAAAACCCACTATTGTAACACTTCAACTTGTGGATTGATCATTAGCATATCCTGAAGGAAAGATCGAGGATGTTTTGGTAAGAGTTGGTAAATTTATTTTTCCTGTTGATTTTATTATTTTGGATTTTAAAGCAGACAAGGACGTTCTAATCATTCTAGGGAGACCTTTCCTAGCCATAGGAAGAACGTTGATAGATGTACAAAAAGGCAAACTCACTATGCAGGTTCAAGATGATAAGGTAACGTTTAATGTTCTAAAAGTGATGAAGTTTCCTAATTCAATGGAAGAGTGTTCAGTAATGGAAGAATTAGAAACCTTAGTTTCTATAGGAAGTAATTTTGAAGAAGACCCGTTGGAAAGCACCTTAGGGTCTAAACCATTCGAAGATGAAAAAGGTAATGAAGGTTTGGCTTTGATGGAAGTCAATCCGAGGAGTTATATGTAACCAATGCGGTTTGAACCGCTAAAGTTGGAAGTTCGGGAATTTGTACAATCTAAGTAATCAATTAAGGAACCGCCTAAACTCAAACTAAAGGTACTTTCGCCTCACTTAAAATATGTTTATCTCAGTAATAGTTCTACTTTACTTGTGATTATTTCAGTGAACTTGACAGAACATTAAGGCGCAAATTGATTACTGTCTTAAAGAAATTTAAGAAGGCAATTTAGACCATAGTTGACATACGAGGTATAAGGCCTTCCTTTTGTATGCATAAAGTTATTTTAGAGGAAGGTGAGAAAGGTAAGATTGATAGGCAAAGGAGACTTAACCCTATCATGAAAGAAGTGGTTTGAAAGGAGGTAATTAAATGGTTAGATGTGGGAATTATTTACCCCATCTTAGATAGTTTTTGGGTAAGTACGGTGCAATGCTTACTGAAGAAAGGTGGGATCGTGATTGTTGAGAATGAACAAAACGGGTTAATCCCAATGAGAATTGTTACGAGTTGGAGAATCTATATTGACTACAGAAAGCTGAACAAAGCCACTTGTAAGGATCATTTTCCTTTACCTTTATTAGATCAACATTTTAAATCAACTGGGATGTAACAAATTTTATTGCATTTTATATGGATATTAGGGATACAACCAAATATTTATAGCCCTAGAAGACCAACATAAAACTACTTTTACATGTCCATATGGTACATTTGCTTTTAGGCGAATGCCTTTCAGCTTATGTAATGCACCAGCCACATTTCAGCGATTTATGATAGCAATTTTCACTGATATAATTAAAAATTATGTCGAGGTTTTCATGGATGATTTCTCTGTGTTTGGTAATACTTTAAGATATTTGTTTGAATAATTTGGCTAAGGTACTCAAAAGATGTGAGGAGACGAATCTCGTCCTTAATTGAGAGAAATGCCATTTTATGGTTAATGAGGGAATTGTCTTAGGGCATAAGATTTCCAAAAATGGAATTGAAGTGGATAAAGCAAAGGTGGATGTAACTGAAAAATTACCACGTCTAGTTAGTGTGAGATGAGTTAGAAGCTTTTTAGACCATGTTGGTTTTTACCGCAGATTTATAAAGGATTTTTCAAAAATTTCTAAACCCTTATGTATGCTTTTAGAAAAAGATGTTTTTATTTTAACAAAACATGTTTAGAAGCTTTTGAAAAATTGAAAAACCAGTTAATTTTAGCCCTAATAATTATCACACCTGATTGGAACTCTCCTTTTGAGTTAATGTGTGATGCAAGCAATTTCACTGTTCGAGCTATGATGGGCCAAAGGAGGAATAAAGTCTTTTATCCTATTTACTATGCAAACAGAACTTTGACAGGAGTCTAGATCAATTATACGGTAACTGAAAAAGAACTCATTTGCTATATTTTTTGCTTTTGACAAGTTTTGTTCATATCTTATAGGTACCAAATTACCGTATTTATCGACCATGCTACCATTAAGTACTTACTCATGAAGAAAGATGCTAAACTGAGGCTAATTCGATGGATACTATTACTCCAAGAATTTGAATTTGAGATCTGGAAACACAAAAATATACACTTTTTCATGCTCTTTTTAACTCAAATTCATACAGTTTCGGTAAAATTCGTGTCAAAAAATAAATAATATTTATAAAATAATTAAATTGCACCCACATTATGAACATTTTAAATTTTAATTAATTTTATATCAAATTTTTATTATTTTTGATAGATTTGCACAAAGGACAAAAAAAGGGCTCAACAGACATTGCTAGAAGCATAAAACCGAGAAGCAATTTTGAAGCACCAAGGTGAATTAATTTTTTTAGCCTAAGACGGTCCAAATTACGTGTATTAATTCATAATATAATTAATTTTAATTTTAATCTAATTTAATTTGGGTTAAATAAATTATTGTTAATTAATTATGAAAAGGGGCCTAGTTGAGTTGAATCGAGAAAACCGATCGAACTGAGCACTGGGCAGCCTAAAACCGTCCCACATGTTGACCCAGTCAGCTTGCTTGGCTGATTATTTGGCTTGCAAAATGGCCCTTGAAGACTCCTTCAAATTGCATTCAAACCCTTCCACTATTTATGCCTTTCTAGATTTGCCCATACCTTAAAATAGCATGTTTGAAATCTTCAAACATGCCACATGTGTGGCCGGCCATGGGGGGAGTCTTTGGCTGTAGATTTTGGTTATTTTTTTGCAGCCTTCTCAACCTATAAATAGCCCATTTGCTGCTCACTTCAAACACATCTCAACCCTTCTCATCTCTTCACTTCTCTCTTTATTCCCTTCCATTGTTCTTCATTTTCTTCCCCTATTCCCTTGCCGATTTCACCTCTTGAAAAAGATTAAATAAACCACCATTTGGAGCAGCATTCAAGTGTTTTTAGAAGCCTCAGTTCGACAAGAAAAAATGAAGAAGAAGGAGTGGAGCAAACTAGTCAAGCCACAGAGAAAACTCTGGATTTGATTCTTGTTCCTTATCCTTTTAATTTTGTTGTTGTTATGATGAACATGCCTATGAATATTTGTGATGTTGAGTTTTTTAATTTAACTAATATGGCTTAAATTTAGTTCGTGTTAGGTTGATTTCATTTCGTCAACTTAATTTATTAAAATTGTATTTGCGTTGTTATAGGCCTCGGTAAGATGTTTGATTAAGTAAAAACATGACTAAGTTATTCTTGCATTACAATTGTAAGGTAACTAATGAATTAATTGTTTAAATGGATTGAAATTGTAATTAATTGACACGATACTTTATCAGTGCATGTTTAATCATCTAAGGTAGCTGAGGGTTAAATTAGCAATGATATCTAATGATACATTAGCCTTGCATAACTTGCAAGATTATTGAGATTAAACTGTTTCAAGGTAGAAATACATTGTTACCTCACATAATCTTTTATGTGCTTATGAGATTGGATTAATTGTTTGAATTGGCATAGAGATATATACAAGAGATTATTTAATTTCATAAGTATGTATTTGCATTAACACATTTTCTTATTATTTCATCGGTTGAATTGACGTAGAGATATAGTCTAGAGAAAAATGGATTTTGGTAGGTAAGTATGTTCATAAGTTAGCAAATTACCGAGTTTCTGTGAATTTATTCGTAACAACATGAACATGAGTTTAATAATTCTAAGTTAAGAAATGTAATTAATCTAACACAATTATGTCATCTTGATTAAAATAATCTTTTGAAATCATGCATTGGAACTTTTATTTATTTTACTTTTTTAAAATCCTAGTTTTTAATCACTTCTTCAAATCAAAATATTTTTGTTCACCAAAGTGTTTTTAAAATTGCATTCATAAATAATTCTTTTCACAGTCCCTGTGGGTACGATAACTCGACATTTACTTATCACTTTATTACTTGTTATGATTGTGTAGACTTGCACATTTCCGTCGTTCCAAGATCCAAGATAGAAAATGTGTTGAAAATCAAGTAGCCAATCATCTGCCGAGGTTGGAACAGAATAAGGTAACTTCTTCACTTGTTCCAATTAATTAGAATTTTCTTGGTAAGCATATCTTTGAGGTAAAACAAATCTATGAAACACCCTGGTTTGCTGATTTTGCCAATTACTTAGCATGTGGAATAATTCCTTGAGAAATGACGTACCAATAAAGGAAGAAATTCCTTCACAATAGTCGGTACTATTTCTTAGAGGACCCATTTTTTTAAACAATGTGCAGGTAACATAATCAGGAAATGTGTAGCTAGGAGTGAGATTGACGAAATTTTGTACCATTGTCATTCATCTCCGAGTGGGGGACGCTTTGATGATTCACGAACAACAGCAAAGATTTTACAAGTTGGGTTCTTTTGGCCTACATTATTCAAGGATGCTTATGCATATGTAGGAAACTGCAATGGATTGAAAAGAAACGAAAACATATCAAGGAGGAATAAGATGCCCTTGACAAATATTTTAGAGATAAAACTTTTCGATGTTTGGGGTATTGATTTTCTAGGCCCGTTTCCTTCTTCGTATGGTAATAAGTATATTTTAGTAGCTGTGGATTACATATCCAAGTGGGTTGAAGCCAAGGCATACCCAACTAATGACGTTAAGATAGTCATGTGATTCCTACATAAGTACATATTTACACGATTTGGGACTCCTAGAGCTATAATTAGCGATGAAGGATCTCACTTTGTAAATAAGTGGCTTAAGTGGTTGCTTGATAAGTGTGATGTATAGCATAAGATTGCTATTGCCTATCACCCACAATCAAATGGGCAAGTTGAAAGGGTAAATCAAGAAATCAAAGGTATACTTGAAAGAGTAGTGCACCCTAATAGAACAAATTGGTCTCGAAGGCTTGATGATGCACTATGGGCCTATTGAACTACTTTTAAGACACCATTAGGGATGAATCCCTATTAGTTAGTTTTTAGAAATTCATGTAATTTGCCACTCGAATTGGAGAATAAAGCTCACTGGGCTTTGAAGCAACTGAATTTTGATCTTAAGCAAGCCGGTGAGAGAAGAATGTTACAACTCGATGAGTTGGAGGAGTTGAGATTATTTTCATATGAGAATGCCAAGATGTGTAAGAAAAAAAATATAAGAAACGGCATGATAGTTGTATTCAACCTCATGAGTTCAAAGAAGGTCAAAAAGTGTTGATGTTAATTTGAGGTTGAGGTTATTTCTTAGAAAGCTCAAATCTCGATGGAAAAGACCTTATACCATCTAGAGAGTTTATCCATAGAGCTATAGAATTATATGACAACCATGGAGGTACATTTAAGGTAAATGATCAACGTCTCAAGCACTATTGGGATGGTGAAATTGAGCGAATTAAAACGTCTCTCAAATTAAGAGACCCTTAATTTTTCATAAACCTTCTTTTTAAAAAAAATTTAGAGATTGTTTTCTTAAATTAGTACATTTAATTAATTCTATTTAAGGAGATTGGAACTTAAGCGGGACCGTTGTGACCCCTCTAACATTTCCTGCGAATTAATTTTATGTAATCTTTTAAGAAGGAAATTTCTAATAAATTTTAAAATTTTTTACCCTTAGTTTTATTTTTATTGTTGTCTTTAAATTTATTTTAATTTTAATTTATGTTTTTAATTTTAATGTTAGTTTTATTTATTTTAATAAAGAGGGTCAATTTGGCCTAAGCATTAATAAGTTTGTTTATTTTTAAGCAGTCAAATTTTTAAATAATGTTTGGGCTCAAGGCCTGAAATAGAAAAGAGGAGAAATTTAACCCATGTTGCCATCCATAGGGTTCCCTAAAGCCCTAATTTTGCCGCTATAGCATCCCTTCATCTTACTTGCCGCCCAAGCCACTTAATATTAGCTAAATTCTAGCTACAAGATTACCTTGCCACCCAAGTCACCTTAAAATAGCTAAAATTTTGCTACGAGTTTACCCTAATTCACCGCTATATAAACCTCTCTTTACCTTCATAATTTTTACAAGCCTTCAAGCTATTATCTCAAAACCTAGCCACCCATTCTTTTTCCTCTTAGCTGTCGGCCTAAATCCTAAAACTTCTCCGTAAAATTTCTTCTTTGTCACAAACCCCTAGTATTGCCACCGTACGACCTTTTCCAGAGCAGCCCCTTCGCTGTCACATCCTTATCGCCATCGTATCCTTCACATTGCCGCAAGGCCATCACTACCATAAGTCGATTGCTGCCATAACACCTTGCTCCTATACTTTGCCGATTTCTTTATCCAATTTTTTTGAAATTTTATTTATTTTTGGGAAAAATATCTACATCTCGCAAAAGAACTAGATCTTCCAAGACCTTTGCCGAAAATCCCATTGTGATACAAAATGAAGAAGTGAAAGAAAGGTTTGATTCAATCTTGAAGAATCAACCTATGATGCCAGAAAAAAAGGTTTCAACTTGGAAAGCAATGATAATATGGTTGTGTCGTTACCTATTCGAAAGATGATTAATGCCCTTAACTGGAATTATTTTTGTGATGCATGATCATTGCAGGACATAGGGTTAGTATAAGAGTTATATGGCAATTTGACTAAGCCAGATGCTACTAAAGTTCTTTTTCGCAAGAAGAAGGTACCTCTAACTTCTAAGTCCATTAATGATTTTTTTAACCTACTTGATGTTGAAAAAGATAAGTACTTTGCCATGATGACAAATATAAACTGGGATTTTCTTCAACAAGTGCTTAATGTTGTGTAACATCCCGAATTAGGGCCTAGTCAGAACAGTAGTTTCGAGACCACGAATCTGAAATAGAAATAAATATTTTATGATTATTGGATAGTCCATGATATGATTGCATGTTTGTGTGAAATTTTCATGAAGAAATTTTATGCTTAAAATGTCCAATTTGACTTTAGAGATTAAATTGAATAAGTTGTAAAACTTGTGTTCTAGATGCTTCAAGCATGAAATTGCATTGGACCATTAATTAGAGGTCCTTAAATAGCAATTTGACCAATTTCTAAAATTTTGGACAAAAATGGGCATGAATAGGGAAAATTTAAAAGAAAGGCTTAAAGGGCATTTTTGTCTTTTGGTAAATAAAAGAATAAAAAAGGAAAAAGAAAGTAAAATTTGTCCATCTTCTTCTTGCTTGTGCTAAAATTCCAAGGGTCACCATAGCTAGGGTTTTTCAACTTTTCAAGCTTGGTTGTATGTGCTCCCTAACCACGTTTTTGATGTTCTTTGTATTTTTGAAGCCCTTGAAGCATGATCTATCCATTTCTAGCCATATTTTGAGCTAGGGTTCATGTATGAAATTTGACCCATGTGTGACATGTTTGTATTTTGATGTTTAATGGAAGTATATGAAAGTTTTATGTGTGGTTAACCTCTTTTACTAAGTGATTTTTAATAGAAATGCATGAAAAGGACTTGTTTGTAAAAAGGTGTAAAAATGAGTAATAAAATGTGAAATAAAGGAAAATATGAGCTGATATGAGCATGGAATAGGTTTGGCTAGGCTTGGGTAACAAAGAAAATAAACACATTTCATTTTACGAGCCTAGGGACTAATTTGTAAATATGTGGAAGTTTAAGGGCAAAACCATAATTTTACCTACATATAATTTTTGGACTAGTTTGAATAATGTGATGATTAAATAAGCTGAATTTGCTATTATAGATAAAGAAAAACGGAGTCTGAACCTAGACTGGGGAAAGAACAAGATTTTGGACTAAATCGAATTAATTGTCCATATTTTGTACCGAGGTAAGTTCATATGCAAATAATGCAACGATATATCGTGTTTGAATGTTTTATTTATGTATGAATCCCTATGTTTAATTATTTTGACAAGTGTATGAACGACTTTATTACATATGAGCATGACATTGTGAACGACTTCGACAAATATGCATTATCGAGAAATTCCCGTTTGAACCTTAGGAATAATGTTGGATAGAATGTGACATGTCACTAGGAACTATGTTAATATGATCTCATGAAATTATGTGTATATGTGACTATGTGAATCCGGGTGCTAGTCTTGTACGTTCTACTAATGGCTAGGTAGCCCAACATGTGTTGTGGGTACCTGTCAGCTTATGTGAGCAGCCTGAGTAGTTACATCCTGGCTATCGACTTGTGTGAGTAGGCTTGTGATTAGCTTGAAAGTGATAAATTTGTGATTGTGATACGAGGTAGCATATGGCTACGTTTGAAGCACTATGTGTAAGTCTTTTGAGTATCCGATAGTATTCCGAGTGTTCAACGGGTAAACCTGTGAGTTATTCGACAAGTTAGTCAATGATGAGGAAATGTGACAATGTGTTACAAGTTGGTATAGGTATGTACGGAAAACCTGTATGAATGAGCTCGGTATGTGATAAACTTTTGGTAAGATTGAAATTGTGTAAGTTAAACCTATGAATTTATGATAACACATAAGTAAACTATGTTATGTCATTGGTGTATATATATATATGATTATATTGCTATTTATTTGCATGTGAGCTTACTAAGCTTTATGCTTACTCCCCTCTCTTTTCCATTTTCTTATAGTATTACCAAGCTAGCTCGGGGATCGAAGGATGTCGGAGGCTCGATCACACTATCAACTGGACATTTGGGTATAGTTAGTCTCAACATTTTGAGTATGGCATGTATAGGAACTTGGTCTTTTTGTTATGTGTTATATTGATTAGCCAAATATGTTGGCTCATGAAGGTATTATTATTATTTTGTATATGGCCATGAGAGGTGGCTCATATTGATTATTGGGTTGTAACCCTAATTATTGGTGCATGCATGCAAATGTGCTTAGGTTTTAATGTGGCTATGGTTGCTTATGGTTAATGAGTGTGATGGATGGCATGTATGATTGGTTTATGAAACATGAATTAATGTGTATGACAATAAATGTGATGCAAGTGTGTAACTTGAAAGTAGGTTAGTAAAGATGACAGACAAATATGAAATTGGTGTGGAATGCCATATGAGAGCATGATAGTTTGAATAGGTGATATGTTGACATTACCAAGTCATAATTTAACCATGAATGTGGATGCTTGAGTAATCAAATGTGCCATAATTTAACCATGAATGTGGATGCTTGAGTAATCAAATGTGCCATGTTGCATGCCATTAAATGAGTGTAAGTATGTGAGTGTTTAAGGGTGGCAAATGGCTTGGAAAATAGCTTAGAAATTTTCCACATGGTTAGACACATATGTGACATCCCTAATTTGACCCTAATCGGGAAGTGGTTTCGAGACCACAAAACTGAGTCACACAAATAATCGATTGTTAAATTTCATGTCTATTTTATATTACAATTTATGTGTGAAGTTTTGATGCTTTGATTTTGTCAATTGAATGCGAATTTAATCAAAAGGGCTTATGTGAGAAACATTAAAAATGTGTTGGTTAATTTTTTAAAATGGCCAAATTGTTGCATGGATTAAATATGGGGACTTGCATGTCAAAGTCCCCATTTTTCATGATAATGGCCGACCATGATGGTTTTAGGTGAGAAAATATGTATTTTATTTGTTGTAATGATAGCTAATAAATGATATTATATACATTTTGTTAAAGAATTAAATGAAGACTTATAAAATATAAAATAAAGTTTTTATAATGGGAAAAAAAGGGGATGAAAAGAGAGTTTTACCCATTCTTTCTCTCAATAGCCGATTCTTAGAATCAAAGAAGAACAAAAGGGGGCCCTTAGACATATGGCAATTATATTAGCAATTGGAGCTTAAGAGCAAAGAGGATCAAAGTCGGATAGGGGAAAAGAGAAAGTAAACGAATAGCCGTGGATATCTAGTCGTCGACCACTTCCGAGGTAAGTTTTAAGTGATTAAACGTTGAGTAAATTCAATCATAATAGGACATAATGAGTTGATTTAATAAGATATGATGTGGCCATGATATGTTTTAAACTCAAATGGTAAGTTCATAAGTGTTTGGACTTGGAAATTTAAGAGCAAATTGTAATAATTTGCTTAGGACAGCAGCAGTAACGTGATTTTAGAAAATCACCATAAATTGTTGGTGTGGAATTATAGGCTGAATAAAATATGTAATCAAAGCTTAATTAGTCTAGTTTCTTATAAAAGAAACCATGTAAGCAAAGGAATTTCCTATAAAGAGATATTTAAAGTTGTGTGAGACAGTGTCAGAATGACTCCGAAATCCCCTGTTCTTTTTTTTTTAGAAAATCATTATAAATCACACAAAAATTGTTATAAGATAAAATTTATATGCTTAGACTCCTTAATGAGTCTAGTTTCAAATGAAATAAACAAAAACATATTTTGAATTCTGTACAATGAGAAAGTTGATTCGTAGTGAAGAGTGGTCAGTATAGTCAAACAGTGAAATAGGAGAAACTTTAAGAAAAATTATGGTATTGATTGGTCAAACCAAAAATTATGAAAATTTTATGGATAGAAGATATATGAGTCTGTTTTCAGAGAAAATTAACAGCACTTCATTTGGAGTTTCGTAGCTCCAGTTACAAATAATTTAATGACTGTTGCTCAGGAAAACAGCTTGTAGTGAATGTGTGATTTTGTTGTAAACATTGATGAAACTATTTGAGTTGCTTATAAGCTATTGCTGAAATTGATGTACAAGATAAATATATATATGTGTGGTAAAGCCGAATGGCTAATATGAAATATGTATGAGATATATATATATGTGTGGTAAAGCCGAATGGCTAATATGAAATATGTATGAGATATATATATATGTGTGGTAAAGCCGAATGGCTAATATGAAATATGTATGAGATATATATATGTGGTAAAGCCGAATGGCTAATGTGAAATATGTATGAGATATGTATATGTGGTAAAGCCGAATGGCTAACATGAAATATGTATGAGATGTATATATATGTGGTAAAGCCGAATGGCTAACATGAAATATGTATAAGATATATATATATATATGTGGTAAAGCCGAATGGCTAGTGTGAAATATGTATGAGATGTGTATATATTGTGGCCGAATGACCAAATGTGAAAGGTGTGTATTATTAGATATTTGATGAGGCAAATGAATTACAAATATGACAGTCGATGTGAACGTTGTAACATGTGATTAAATGTACATGAAACTTGGAAATATATTCCGGGTAAGACCCGATGACTACGTGTGGAAATATATTCCGGGTAAGACCCGATAACTACGTGTGGAAATATATTCTGGGTAAGACCCGATGACTACGTGTGGAGATTATGTCCGGGTAAGACCCGATGACTACATGTGGAGATTATGTCCGGGTAAGACCCGATAACTACGTGTGGGGATTATCCGAGCTAAAGGTCTCGTTGAAGATTTGAGTAAAGCATAAGATTATACGACTTCACAGTAACAATTGGTAATAAATACGTTCAATGCATTAAGTTGGTCAGGTATGTATTTTGAGATTATATTTAAGCTTGATTTGGATTAAATCACAAGGTTGTTATGTGATGCATATGTGAGTAAAGCAATAAGACTGTTCTATGATTATTGTGCATTTGGTCAATGTGAAAAGTTAGGTGAAAATATGTAATGTACCTATGTTTATAAGAGATCACTATCAAGTGAGAATTTATCTGATTATTGTGTATTACGTAATTGTGTATATTCGGCCAAAAAGGGTAGTATACCTAGAAAGAGGTTATATGAAAATTCATAAGATCGACTTTTAATTCGGTTGGTCAGGTATGTGATAAATACTTGTACATGTTAGACCCATCAGAATTAAATCATGATTGTAAAGTGAAAAGCAAATATGAAAATGCCATATGAATATGTGAGTATTCGGTTATGGAGAAATACTATAGGATATTGGGAGATATACATTTTGATTTGTCCGATGAGGATAACTATAGATATGAAATGAAATGTTATATGTGAATCAAATAAACAAATAGGTTATATTTGAGTTCAAGAGTTTTTTTTTTAATTTGCTTAAGACTTACTAAGCTTATAAAAGCTTACTCTGTTGTTATGTTTCTCTGTTTTATAGATTGTTGAATTTGGCCTTTTGCTCGGGGATCGTCAGCAACTTGTCACACTATCACTATCCACTACTTGGTACTGCTATGTTTTGGATTATCTTATGGCATGTATAGAATAGACTAGTGGCGGAAGAATATTTTGGTTAATGTATATAAGCCATGCGAAAATGGCATCTTTTGAATGTTTACTTAGAGAAGTTTAAATTTTATCCCTGGCTGTGCTTAGTACTTATTTAAATGAATGACCTTTATTTCAAGAAAAAGTTCAAAATTTTACTGTTCTGACATGAGTTACAAGTCCGGTAATGCCCCTTACCTATTCAGCGCGATTTTACGGGATAGGGCGTTACATTTTATTGGTATCAGAGCTACAGTTTAGTCGATTCTAGGACTAACGTAGCACGTGTGAGTCTAGCTATACATGCCATAAAGTGATAAAATGATAGTGTGATGATTTCTAATGATTAAAATGTGTTTTTTCGTATAATAATAAATTTTGATCTGAACGCAGTGTGGCGGATGGTATTGAGAGCATTAGAACATGCTTATGATGTGTCAAAATTGAGAAAAGAGTGAATTACGAATATGATATGCTATGTGAAATGTACTTGTTGATTTTGCTATGTGCCTTTTTCGAATGATGCAATGAATTTTATGATATGCATATATCATGTACTGAACTAGAAGTATAAGCCCTAAGGTATGTGATAAATTTAGTAAGTTTTGAGTAATTAAGTTTAGTATAAAAGTTAGAATGGCATGTTATAAAGGTATGATATATGAATCATGGCCTATTGATCTTACTTTACTCAAATTTGTTTACGAGATAGTTGTGTATAAAGCATGTATCCGAATGATCATTAGAAAATAAATCGTGAGAATTAGGTGGATATGTGATCCTTGTATATATAGATCGAATGTCAAATGAAAGTTATACATTATGTGCTTGTATACGAATAAAGCAAATGAAATGCCAATGTGATAAATTAGTGAAATGTATACTTGATGGATAAATATGCGTAAAAGTTCAAAGTATGTTATATCCGGGCTAAAGTCGAAGAGCATTCGTCTTTGGTGATATATCGGGCTAAGTCCCGAAGAGCATTCGTGATGGTGATATATCCGGGCTAAGTCCCGAAGAGCATTCGTGCTGGTGATGTATCCGGGCTAAGTCCCGAAGAGCATTCGTGCTGGTGATATATCCAGGCTAAGTCCCGAAGAGCATTCGTGCTGGTGATGTATCCGAGCTAAGCCCCAAAGGCATTCGTGCTGGGACAAAATTCGGACTTGAGGTCCGAAGGCCTTTGTGCTGAAATTATTTATGGGTTAAAGTTCCGCAGGTCTTGTACTAGTGATGTGTATTCGGGTCTTCGTGCCTAGCAGGCTTAATGCCGGTGATTCGAGCAAGGTTTAGGTGTTCATTACTATATGAATTCAAAGTTAAATGAAAGAATACGTTTAAAGTGTACATATATGATGTTTTATAGA
Organism: Gossypium longicalyx; assembly: GCA_025698465.1. NCBI lineage: Eukaryota > Viridiplantae > Streptophyta > Magnoliopsida > Malvales > Malvaceae > Gossypium > Gossypium longicalyx. The sequence goes on from CM046995.1 coordinate 34,600,079, forward strand.
CTTAGTTAAGTCATTTCAATATGTAATAACGAATGAATATGGGCATTATGTGTGCGAATGATTAGAGGGCCTTTGTGTGTGCAAATTCTTTTAACCGAGCACTATGTGTGTGAAATCGGTAATTGAGGCACTGTGTGTGCGAGTTCTTCAACCGAGCACTATGTGTGCGAGATCGGTTAGTGGGCACTAAGTGTGTGAAATGAGATTCATGTAAGACCTCAAATGCAGGATGAAGGCATTGATTTGAGATGTTGTGTAAGACCATGTCTAGGACATGGCATCGACTCGATATGTGATAACATGTAAGACCATGGTTGGACTATGGCTTTAAGTAAATGACATACTCGCGGACAAATACGACGCTCTTTAAATTGACAAATGTTAAGAAGTAGAATTGAAGTTAGATGTTGAATTTTAATTAGATAATGATATTCGGTATTTGAGTTTGAATTGGGGATTAATAGATATAAATTGACGATTGATTATTGTTTCGGCTGTAATTTTGTTATAAGTGGAAAAAAAATGGTGGATATGTTGTTAAGGAATGGATTTACGTTATATGTACACTTAAGTGCTTAGTTGAAAATGTGTTATGGATTTAGTCTATGAGATTCTCGGTATATGAAGTTATATGTGCTATTGCTGAATGGACACTATTTTGTTAATCTTGTTCAAGAAATTATTTTGATTAAGTTTCGACATTCGAAAGTTTGTAAGAATTTTTGATGAATGCTGATAATTTTGGATATACGAGTTATGCGCTAGAATAAATCTCATGCCAGTGTATTATATTAAGCTTTATGCCTAATCGACTGTATACGGGTAACGTTAACTATGATTGAATGTGCTAAATGAGCTAAATGTTCAGGTATGTGGAAGTTGACTTTTCTTTTGGAAATGAGTTAAGTTGAATATTGAGATGTGATAAAGTTATAAAAGATATTCATTGGGATGTTTAAGAACATGTATACTTTCGGCCATGTTACGGCTTATATATATATATATATATGAATGAACATGTGGGTTATGAATATGTGAGTTGATGTTATGTATTTGTTTTAAGATAAGAGGATGATTTTATGAGTCGATGTGGAATCGGTAATGAATTACAATTGTTATCGATGAGTTAATGTTTATATGGACATAATTCAATAAGAGGATGTTATCCTAACCTAGTCGCTAGTAAGATTTTCAGGGACGAAAATCCCTAAAGAGGGGGAGAGTTGTGACATCCCTAATTTGACCCTAGTCGGGAAGTGGTTTCGAGACCACAAAACTGAGTCACACAAATAATTGATTGTTAAATTTCATGTCTATTTTATGTTACAATTTATGTGTGAAATTTTGATACTTTGATTTTGTCAATTGAATGCGAATTTAATCAAAAGGGCTTATGTGAGAAACATTAAAAATGTGTTGGTTAATTTTTTAAAATGGCCAAATTGTTGCATGGATTAAATATGGGGACTTGCATGTCAAAGTCCCCATTTTTCATGATAATGGCCGACCATGATGGTTTTAGGTGAGAAAATATGTATTTTATTTGTTGTAATGATAGCTAATAAATGATATTATATACATTTTGTTAAAGAATTAAATAAAGACTTATAAAATATGAAATAAAGTTTTTATAATGGGAAAAAAAGGGGATGAAAAGAGAGTTTTACCCATTCTTTCTCTCAATAGCCGATTCTTAGAATCAAAGAAGAACAAAAGGGGGCCCTTAGACATATGGCAATTATATTAGCAATTGGAGCTTAAGAGCAAAGAGGATCAAAGTCGGATAGGGGAAAAGAGAAAGTAAACGAATAGCCGTGGATATCTAGTCGTCGACCACTTCCGAGGTAAGTTTTAAGTGATTAAACGTTGAGTAAATTCAATCATAATAGGACATAATGAGTTGATTTAATAAGATATGATGTGGCCATGATATGTTTTAAACTCAAATGGTAAGTTCATAAGTGTTTGGACTTGGAAATTTAAGAGCAAATTGTAATAATTTGCTTAGGACAGCACCAGTAATGTGATTTTAGAAAATCACCATAAATTGTTGGTGTGGAATTATAGGCTGAATAAAATATGTAATCAAAGCTTAATTAGTCTAGTTTCTTATAAAAGAAACCGTGTAAGCAAAGGAATTTTCTATAAAGAGATATTTAAAGTTGTGTGAGACAGTGTCAGAATGACTCCGAAATCCCCTGTTCTTTTTTTTTTTAGAAAATCATTATAAATCACACAAAAATTGTTATAAGATAAAATTTATATTCTTAGACTCCTTAATGAGTCTAGTTTCAAATGAAATAAACAAGAACATATTTTGAATTCTGTACAATGAGAAAGTTGATTCGTAGTGAAGAGTGGTTAGTATAGTCAAACAGTGAAATAGGAGAAACTTTAAGAAAAATTATGGTATTGATTGGTCAAACCAAAAATTATGAAAATTTTATGGATAGAAGATATATGAGTCTGTTTTCAGAGAAAATTAACAGCACTTCATTTGGAGTTTCGTAGCTCCAGTTACAAATAATTTAATGACTGTTGCTCAGGAAAACAGCTTGTAGTGAATGTGTGATTTTGTTGTAAACATTGATGAAACTATTTGAGTTGCTTATAAGCTATTGCTGAAATTGATGTACAAGATAAATATATATATGTGTGGTAAAGCCGAATGGCTAATATGAAATATGTATGAGATATATATATATATATATATGTGTGGTAAAGCCGAATGGCTAATATGAAATATGTATGAGATATATATATATGTGTGGTAAAGCCGAATGGCTAATATGAAATATGTATGAGATATATATATGTGGTAAAGCTGAATGGCTAATGTGAAATATGTATGAGATATGTATATGTGGTAAAGCCGAATGGCTAACATGAAATATGTATGAGATGTATATATATGTGGTAAAGCCGAATGGCTAACATGAAATATGTATAAGATATATATATATATATATATATATATATGTGGTAAAGCCGAATGGCTAGTGTGAAATATGTATGAGATGTGTATATATTGTGGCCGAATGACCAAATGTGAAAGGTGTGTATTATTAGATATTTGATGAGGCAAATGAATTACAAATATGACAGTCGATGTGAACGTTGTAACATGTGACTAAATGTACATGAAACTTGGAAATATATTCCGGGTAAGACCCGATGACTACGTGTGGAAATATATTCTGGGTAAGACCCGATGACTACGTGTGGAAATATATTCCGGGTAAGACCCGATGACTACGTGTGGAGATTATGTCCGGGTAAGACCCGATGACTACATGTGGAGATTATGTTCGAGTAAGACCCGATAACTACGTGTGGGGATTATCCGAGCTAAAGGTCTTGTTGAAGATTTGAGTAAAGCATAAGATTATACGACTTCACAGTAACAATTGGTAATAAATACGTTCAATGCGTTAAGTTGGTCAGGTATGTATTTTGAGATTATATTTAAGCTTGATTTGGATTAAATCACAAGGTTGTTATGTGATGCATATGTGAGTAAAGCAATAAGACTGTTCTATGATTATTGTGCATTTGGTCAATGTGAAAAGTTAGGTGAAAATATGTAATGTACCTATGTTTATAAGAGATCACTATCAAGTGAGAATTTATCTGATTATTGTGTATTACGTAATTGTGTATATTCGGCCAAAAAGGGTAGTATACCTAGAAAGAGGTTATATGAAAATTCGTAAGATCGACTTTTAATTCGGTTGGTCAGGTATGTGATAAATACTTGTACATGTTAGACCCATCAGAATTAAATCATGATTGTAAAGTGAAAAGCAAATGTGAAAATGCCATATGAATATGTGAGTGTTCGGTTATGGAGAAATACTATAGGATATTGGGAGATATACATTTTGATTTGTCCGATGAGGATAACTATAGATATGAAATGAAATGTTATATGTGAATCAAATAAACAAATTGGTTATATTTGAGTTCAAGAGTTTTTTTTTAATTTGCTTAAGACTTACTAAGCTTATAAAAGCTTACTCTGTGGTTATGTTTCTCTGTTTTATAGATTGTTGAATTTGGCCTTTTGCTCGGGGATCGTCAGCAACTAGTCACACTATCACTATCCACTGCTTGGTACTGATATGTTTTGGATTATCTTATGGCATGTATAGAATAGACTAGTGGCGGAAGAATATTTTGGTTAATGTATATAAGCCATGCGAAAATGGCATCTTTTGAATGTTTACTTAGAGAAGTTTAAATTTTATCCCTGGCTGTGCTTAGTACTTATTTAAATGAATGACCTTTATTTCAAGAAAAAGTTTAAAATTTTACTGTTCTGACATGAGTTACAAGTCCGGTAATGCCCCTTACCTATTCCGGCAACGGTTACGGGATAGGGGTGTTACAACATAGGCGTGTGTCTAGGCCGTGTGTGACTCACGGTCCGTCCCATGGGCATGTGATCAAGTCGTGTATCCCCTGCATTAATGCAAACAGAATGACCAATAGTAAACACATGGGCAGAGACACGGCCATGTGTCTCAGTCGTATGAAGGACATGGTCTCAAGATATGGGTGTGTGCCCAGGTCGTGTGAAGTCTGCACTTAATTTCGAGAATTTAATTTGCCACACGGCCTAAGCACATGGGTGTGTGACTTGGTCATGTGACCTTATTTTGTTGATGATGTCATAGTCAGAGACTTAGACGGGCTCCCAAGCCATACGGGGCATGTGTGACCACACGGGCGTGTGAATCTCCAAAGTATGAAAAATTTTCTAAGTGTAGTAGAAGTTTCGAAAGTTTTCGGTTTAGTCCTGAACCACTCCCAACGTATGTTTTGGGACTCGTAGGCCTTTATAAGGGACAATTTGCATGTGATTGGAAAGTTTAAATTTGGATGAAATTTCATGGCTTGACATTGTATGTTAGTTTATGTTTAAGTCTGGTAATGCCGCGAACCCTGTCCCAGCGTCAGATACAGGTAAGTGGTGTTACATTTAGTGGTATCAAAGCTAGATTTAGTTGATTCTTGGGCTAACGTAGCATGTGTATGAGTCTATCTATACATGCCATACATATGTTATGATAGCGTGAAGACTCTTGATGATTTTGAAATGTGTTTTCATATAGTAAATGGATCCCGACAGAGCAGTGGCAGATGATGTTCAAAGTAACGCACCTGCACCCCCTGAAGGGGCAACACCATTTGATAATAAACCCCCTACAGTTAGTCGAGGAGAAGGAGGCAGGGAAGCCTTTCTCTATATGATAGATGCTTGGTACACGGAGTTCGTTTGAACGAACCCGAACGCTTAACCCCCTTCACCCCCACCTATTCCTTAACCTATCCCTGTAGCACCCCAAAGTATGGACTCCGTGAGACTGAGTAGACCTCCAATTGATAAGATTCAAAAATAAGGAGCCGAAGAGTTTCGAGCTGTAAAGATGATGACCCTGAGGGGGCAGAGTTCTAGCTCGACAATACTATAGGTGTTTGATGAGTTATCATGCACACCTCAGGAATGTATGAAGTGTGTTGTGTCCCTCCTGAGAGACTCGTCTTATTAGTGGAACACCCTTTGTCGGTGGCACCAAGGGAGAGAGTTAACTGGGAATTTTTCTAAGAAGAATTCCGTAAAAAAGTACATTAGCCAGAGATTTATTGATCAGAAAAAGAAAGAATTCCTCGAGTTAAAACAGGGCTGAATGACGGTAACAGAATATGAGCGTGGATTCGTGAGACTGAGCAAATACACTCGAGAATGTGTATCGATTGAGGCCATCATATGCAAAAGATTTGAAGATGGATTAAACGAAGACATCCGATTATTGGTAGGTGTCCTTGAACTGAGAGAATTTGTTGTGCTTGTAGAGAGAGCTTGTAAAGCTGAGGAATTGGCTAAAGAGAAGAGAAAAGCTGAGTTAGGGTCTTGAGATTTGAAAAAGAGATAGATGGGTAAATTATTTCAATCCTCAACTAAGAAAATGAGAGAGTTTAATACTCGATTGAGTGTTTCATCTGGGTTTTTGAACAGGAACCATAGGAAACAGTATTCGGGACATAAGTCTCAAACTACTTTGATAGCGAGTGTGGGTAACACTTGACCTAATAGACCTGAGTGTCAACATTGTGGCAAACATCACCCCGGTGAATGCTGGATGAATAACTGGGCATGTTTCAAATGTGGTTCAAATGATCATTTTATCAAGGATTGTCTGGAGACGGTTGAAAAGGAAAATTTTCAGACTGCAAGATCGGGAAATGCTACTTCTAGAGGGAGACCACATAAGAATCTGGGAAATGGAGCAAGTAGTATGAGTGCACCTAGGAATCCAGCTGTGAGACCCAAGGGTAGAGCACCTGCGAGGACTTATGCCATTCGCGCTCGCGAAGAGGCTTCATCCTTTGATGTGATTACGGGTATTTTTCTCTCTATGATACTTTTGTTGTTGCTTTGATTGATGTGGGATCTACCTATTCGTATGTATGTGTGAAATTGGTGTCTAGCATGAATATGTCCGTTGAGTCTACAGAATTTGTGATAAAAGTGTCAAACCCTCTAGGGAAGCATGTGATAGTTGACAAAGTATGTAAGAATTGCCTTTTAATGATTAGAGGTAATTGTTTTCCGGCTAATCTCATGCTTTTGCTGTTTTATGAATTTGATATAATACTTTGTATGGATTGGTTGACCATGCATGGTATAGTAGTAAATTGTGGAAGGAAAATCATTGAATTGAAATGTGAAAGTGGTGACATTCTTCAAGTTGAATAAGATGAATCAGATAGCTTGTCTATAGTGATTTCTTCCATGACTGCTTAGAAGTGTATAAGAAAAGGTTATGAAGCATATCTTGCTTTTGTGTTGAATGCAAAAGAGTCGAAGTTGAAGATTGAGTTAGTACTGGTAGTTTGTGAGTATCTGGACATGTTTCCGAAAGAGTTGCCTGGATTACCTCCAATTAAGAAAGTTGAATTTGGTATTGATCTAGTTCCGGGTACGACACCCATTTCTATTGCTCCATATAGGATGGTTACTGAATTAAAGGAGTTAAAAGCTCAGTTGCAAGAGTTGACAGACAAAGGTTTCGCGAGACCCAGTTATTCTCCCTACAGCGCATCGGTGCTATTTGTGAAAAAGAAAGATGGTTCAATGAGATCATGCATTGACTGTCGACAACTCAATAAGGTGACGATAAAGATTAAGTACCCTACGCCGAGGATGGATGATTTATTTGATCAACTGAAGGGAGCCACATTATTTTCCAAGATAGACTTGAGGTCTGGTTACTACCAATTGAGAGTTAAAGATTCAGACGTATAGAAGACTACATTTCGGATGAGGTATGGTCACTATGAATTTTTAGTGATGCCTTTTGGTTTGACAAATGCTCCTATGGTTTTCATGGACTTAATGAACCGAATTTTTCGACCTTATTTGGATAAATTTGTTATGGTGTTTATCGATGATATCCTGATTTATTCTCGTGACAAATCTGAACATGCCGATCATTTGAAAATTGTTTTGCAAACTTTGAAAGATAAGCAATTGTATGCTAAGTTTAGAAAAAGTGAGTTTTGGATTAGAGAAGTCAGATTTTTGGGGCACACTGTATCAGGTGATGGGATTCGAATTGATCCGAGTAAGATTTCGGCTTAGAGGTGGCTCATATTGATTATTGGGTTGTAACCCTAATTATTGGTGCATGCATGCAAATGTGCTTAAGTTTTAATGTGGCTATGGTTGCTTATGGTTAATGAGTGTGGTGGATGGCATGTATGATTGGTGTATGAAACATGAATTAATGTGTATGACAATAAAGGTGATACAAGTGTGTAACTTGAAAGTAGGTTAGTAAAGATGATAGACAAATATGAAATTGGTGTGGAATGCCATATGAAAGCATAATAGTTTGAATAGGTGATATGTTGACATTACCTAGTCATAATTTAACCATGAATGTGAATGCTTGAGTAATCAAATGTGCCATGTTGTATGCCATGAAGTGAGTGTAAGTATTTGAGTGTTTAAAGGTGGAAAATGGCTTGGAAAATAGCCTAGAAATTGTCCACACGGTTAGACATGCGGGCTTGTGTCTAAGCCATGTGTGACACACGATCCGTCCCATAGGCATGTGATCCGGTCGTGTATCCCCTACACCCTAATTAATGCAAACAAAATGCTCAGTAGTAAACACATAGGCAGAGACACGGCCGTGTGTCTCAGTCGTGTGGAGGACACAGTCTCAGGATATGGGTATGTGCCCAGGTTGTGTGAAGTCTGCACTTAATTTCGAGAATTTAATTCACCACATGGCCTAAGCACGCCATGTAACCTTATTTTGTTGATGACATCATAGTCAAAGAGTTACACGGGTTGAGAACACGGGCATGTCCTAAGCCATACGGGCGCGTCCCAAGCCATACGGGCGTGTGTGACCACACGGCCTACCCACACGGGCGTGTGACTCTCCAAAGTACGAAAAATTTTCTAAGTGTAGTAGAAGTTCCAAAAGTTTTTGGTTTAGTCCGGAACCACTCCCAACGCATGTTTTGGGCATCGTAGGCCTTTATAAGGGACAATTTACATGTGATTGAAAAGTTTTAAATTTGGATGAAATTTCATGGCTCGGCTTTGTATGTTAGTTTACGTTTAAGACTAGTAATGGCTCGAACCTTGTCCCGACATCGGATATGGGTAAGGGGTGTTACATATTGTGACAAATCCAGGATCCCAATGGATTATGAGGAAGTATGGTAGTCATTCTTGCTGAAGGAATACTTAAAGTCATTGGCTAAGGTATGGTTTGACTTTTTTCGATATAGTTTCATGCATATCTCACACAGTTCCACCATCTCGATGGAACAAATACTTTTATTGTATGCAATTATGATAGAAATCCATGATTATCCTTAAAGAAATCTATGATTGTGCTAGAAAGAAGATTGAAAGTGCTTAGTTCCCATCATTGATAACTTCACTTTGCTTAAGGGCCCAAGTTAAGACAAAAGCAAACCTGAAGGTCCCATATGTTCAAGGTTGCATTACAGCCCATGATCTTGAAAGGTTAGTGGAGAATGTCCATGAACTAAACCCAATTGAACCAAATGAACCGGTAGAACCAGAAACCAATGAGTCATTGAACAAGTTTGAAACTGAAGCTAACTTTGTTATTGAAATGGAAGAGGTAGAATCAGAGGAAGAACCAAATGAGACTGAACCGATAAAGGAATCGAAAACTTCTGAACCAAGAGATGAGCCGGTTGAACCAAGTATTGATCTTGAGTTGACTATTCCAATATCCACTTCTTCAAATATTATGAAGAAATTGAATTTATCAACTATGATGGATATGATGAAGTTTATGCATAATCAACAATAAGCTTATTGGAAATATGCAAAAGTTAGGGATGATTCTATAAGAAATACTTTTAAAAACATCTCTAACCATTTTGTTCCTGAGTTCCCAGATTATATCTTCGATTCATGGAAGGAAGATGATAAAGGAAGTGAGGATGAAGCATTAAAGGAGGTAGACGACGAGGATAAGTCAAATAAATAAATAAGGGGGAGTTATTTTCTTTAGTTTTTATTTCTTTTTAGATCTTTAATTTTATTTCTTAATTAGTATTTTTCTCTTGCATAATAAATTAGCAAGCATGAATAAAATAAGTTCAATGCCTCTTCATAGAAAAATAAAGTGATGTGGTAATGAGAATGAACATGTCTAGGATTGGATTGTGAGAAAGACTTGGTATTTAAACAGTCTTTATGACTCACCTCTCTTTTTTGCAACCCTACCTGGTGTTCACTTTTCATTCATTACTTTGTTTTCGCAATCAGAACATTGCTTCTTTTTAAAGGGGGTAAGGTATTTCACATAAATTTTAAAGTATGTTTCAATCTTTTTACTTAAGTATGTTGAAATAAATGAATGTTCAGAAGGAATTTTTGTTCATAAGTATGTTCAAATGCAAGCATGATTTTTTATTTTATCTAAGTTATTTGTATGTTATCTTGAGTGATGGAATGCTTGTATGATCTTAGTCTTATATAGTATTTGCCATGAAAGTTTGATTTTTTTAGAAATAGACATGTATGAAGGTTAAAAGTCTTTAGAATTGACTTAGTAACTTTCTTGAGGCAAAATCTTAGGAGGTATAAGATTCTAATATGATATAAACACACTTTCTTTGGATTGTTTGAGCCTTTCAAGCCGACCTTCTGAATTTTATCCCTTGAAACTTAATTTTGAGCTTAATGGCCTATTTATTGCAAAAATTCCTACATTGTAAGTCACATTAACATCTTTTGAAATTTATCCTTGTAACATCCCAAAAATTAGGGGTTAGAAGAATCGGGTTTGTAAATTGAGAGAGAGTGGTTATGTCTTAATTTTTGAGATTATCTATGCATTTTTAGGAAATAAATGAGGTATTTGTTTGTTGGTTAAGTGTTAGTGAAACGTTCCTTAAAACTCAAGTTCAAATCCATTCTCTCTCACCATTTTTATTATTTTGTAAATTTTGCCTTAAACCCCAGTATGTGACATGCCTTTTTAAAAAAAAAATATTGAAAAATTATTTCAAGAATGAGGAAAAAGCCTAATGGTTAAAAGAAATATGAGAAAGCATGGAAATTATATGAGGTCCCAAATTCGAATCCTTTTCCTTGTGAAATAATGAAAATTTTTGCAAAATCCCATATTTTTTTAATGTGTAACACCCCTAACCCATATCCATTGTCAGAATAGGATTACAGAGCATTACATAACATATTATACAATTGCACATACATTTCATGTACATTTTCAAATTTCATATAATCATCAGTCAACAATATTCATATCGTCCCTAATACGAGCCTATGTGGCCCAAAATATGCACCCAGGGTGGTTTGGAACTAAACTGATGACTTTAGAAACTTTTCAAACACGTAAATTTTTTTTGCAAGATATAGGGGACACACGCCCGTATGGCCCGGCCGTCAAAGACACGCCCGCGTCATAGGTCGTGTGGACATTTGAAATGGGATCACATGGTCGTGTCCTAGCTTGTGTCCGACCCTGTGTAACTCTCTGACTTGGGTCACACAACCAACACACATGCCCATGTGGCAAACCCGTGTGCCCTAGAAATGGCCACATACATCCGTGTATCAGGTTGTATGCTAGGCCTTGCCAATCCTGTAGGGTATACTGACTTATGCGACACGGTCAAGTCACACGCCGGCGTGCTGGGTCATGTGAAGCACACTGACTTGATTTTAAATTCAATACTAGGGGACACACGACCGTGCAATTGGACCATCTGTCACACACGGCTGAGACACACGCCTGTATCTCTGCCCGTGTGGACAAAAATAGGCTATTTACTAAGCCATTTTGCCACCCAATCATGCTTGCACCTACATCAACCCAATTTGCACCAAAACATAACATACATAATCATTCAAACCAAACCAAATCAAGCCTAATTCATACAAATTTTATGCCATTATCCCCATTACTCACAAGTCACAAAATAGGCCATTCCATTTTATACCAAATTCACATATACAAATCAACTCATTAGACTTTTTCAAACATGCTTCATTATGCATCAAATTCACAAACATATAACTTCTCCAAAATTAAACATTTTATATCCACATATCTATAATCTACAAGCATTATATATCCATCCATAAACTCACAACACAAGCTATATACATATATATATATACACAACCAAATTAAGCCAACTCTCATGGCTATATACAAAACCAAACATTAAACTTTTACAAGTCAATTCAAATGGCTAAAATCATTATCAATCCATGGCTAAAATGACCATAATCCTATACATGCCATATACTTAAAACACTTAAGTTCAAAAGTACCAAAGTGATAGTAAGATAGTGTGATGAAGTCTCCGATGATCCCCGAATCCGAGCTAGCTTTGAAATCACAATAAATATGGTAAAATAAACAGAGTAAGCTTTATAGCTTAGTAAGATCATATGGTTAATAAGTATAATTTTCCAATTCACCATTTAAAGAACATAAGTAAATATAAGTAATACATTCAATTCAACAATTTGCACATTTCCATAATTCTATGTATCATGTATAAATTCATCAACTTTCACTTACGTTTCATATGAACTCATTAATTATCACTTACTTGCCAAACTTATTCCGAGTATCTAAACTTATTCGTATTATTGCTTACATTCTCATACCATAATCTTTTCTGTTGAACCATTCGGAATAATATTGGATACTCTGGAATCTCGCACCAAAGTTTCACATACATAGCCAATGCTATCTCAATCTCATATCACATATATGCTCACTCTCGAGCTATCAACGGGCCTACTCACACAAGCTGTCAGTCAATACGTAGCTACATGGTGCTGCTCACACAAGCTATTAAGTAACCGTAACACATGCCGATATACTCAGCCATCGGTAGGACGTACAGGACGAGCACTCGGATCACATTATCACAATAACCCCTAATGACATGTCACTAGTATCTTATCTATTCCTAAGGTTCAACTGGGATTCTCACTGTGTAAATGCTTTGTTGATAGATTCCACAGTGTCGTAATATCAAAAATATAATATTTAAGTATATAAACACATATAACATTAAGCTTATTAATCATACAAACTTACCTCGGTTCACAAAAACGATGAAATAGGTCGATTAGCCGAGTACTTTGTTTTTCCCCCGATCTAGATCCAAATTTCACTTTTCTTGATCTATATGTAATAAAATTTAGCTTATTTAATTATCATTCTATTTAATTTAAACCAAAAACACTCATTAAAGCACATTTACACTTTTGCCCCAAGTATTTCGTAACTTTTACAATTTAGTCCTTATTTCATAAAAACACAAATTAATGAAATTTGATACCAACCCATGCCATCCAAATTTTTCTAATACACATATCAGCCTATATTTTTCATTTATTTCACAATTTACCCACAAACTTTTCATATTTCTCAATTAATTCACTATTTTGCATTTTCACTAAAAATTACTTAACAAAACTTGTATAACTATCATAAAACATTCATAATCTATCATCAATCATTCAAGCTCATACATATTCATCAATGGAAACATCCTAAACCTTTAAAAATTTTGCAAATTAGTCCCTCGGCTAGCTAGACTAAGCTGCAACGATCGCAAAAACATAAAAAATCATTAAAAATTGAGTAAAAAATCATACCATGCATTCAAAACTCCATGACCAAATGTTTGAAGCTTAAAATGGCTTCCTTATGCGTTAGTTCTCGATTGAAGATGATGAATGGAAAAGAAAAATGGATTTCATTTTATTTAATATATTTACCAATTACCAAATTAACCTTAATAATAAACCATTAATTCACTTATTAATGACCATACTTGTCCACTCATAAAAAAATGGGTTAATTACCACATAAGGACCTCCACTATTAAATTTCATGGCTATTTAATACCTTTAACTATTAGAACAACACTTTTACACTTTACGTAATTTAGTCCTTTTTATCAAATTAAACACTCAAACGATAAAATTTCTGAACGGAACTTTCACATAAACATATTATCATGTTGTAAATATTAAAATAATAATAAAATAATTATTTTGACTTCAGATTTGTGGTCTCAAAACCACTACTCTGATTTGACTAAAAACATGCTGTTATAGTGTGTGCCATCCATACCCTTGAACCCTAAGTATAAATAAAAATTTTTATTGTATTTTCATCCTCGAATTCAATTTTTCCCTACCATAGTCGTTCACCCTCTTCCTCTCATCTTTTCTCTTCAATCTTCTTTCTTTCTCCCATTGTTGTCGTCGCCTACACCTCCCATTTTACCGTCTCTTTCTTCTTCATTTTGTATCAAGATTGTGAACCATATCCTTTTATTTATTTCTTCCATATATCCAAATCTAAATTGGCCCCAAATATAAAATCTAGAACCCAAAGATCGATTCCAAACATTGCCAAGAAAGTGCCATTGCCGTTTCTCTCAACTAACTTGGGTAAGATCTCTTTTCTCTTCAATTTATTGATTAATCTTTTCAATTAAAAACCAAAATTTCTATATTTTGAATTTAGTGGATTTTAAATTATTTCAAAGTTATTTTTCCAGATTTTAATGAGATCTCAAACCATTTTAAAATTCAACCCCAATTTTGGATACCATAGGTGGTGGTGCGTGTGCATAAGTGTAGAAAAGGGGGATGTTTTGTTTCTTGGGTCTTGCCCATATTTTTCCAACATTAAATTGTGTTCTTGAACCATCCTAATCATCCTTTAATCACATGTGAATTAGGGAGAGAATTTCTTGTTCAATTAGCCAATCGGATCCCATAAATCGTGAAGCGTAAGTACAATTAAGGATAACTAGTTTGTTAGTTCGACATAGTTGTTGGGTAAGGGTTATGAATTGATTAAACGAATAAATTTAATCATTAATTAGATTCTTATTTTCTGGTATATTATTGAATTAGGTCTTGACCCAAATGCCACGAATTATATGTAAAGGCGAAGGACGATTGTACGTATGGTTTGCATCGATACAGTGTAAAGAATCTAACTAGTTTGGATTCATAAAATAGTTATAATTTCAACGATTGGTTTGAACTCATAAGTGGGTGTTTGGGGGCTGGTTTGATGGTAAATTTATTGAATTTATATTGATTTAAGTTCGTTTAAGGAATTATTAAGGAAAATTGGAAGATTCATTAGTGTGCTGAGAGGAAGCAGAAAATAAGGTGTGGGTCCTAAACTCATAAAATTATTTGATAATGTTAATTATCATGTTATATGTGATAAATTATCTTGCTTATTGGATTGTATTAATAGCCAAATTATTGATTTTGTGAGTGGTCGAACTAGGTATGTTTTGAGCCTTAAAAGATTGACATGTTGGCAAAATTCTAGTTTGAAAGTATGAATGCTTGATTGAGTTTGTAATTGCATATTTGAGATATGAGAATGTTTGACTGAATGATATAATGTGTTGATATATTAAACTTATGTATAATTTAAGGGCATGAGATATTTTTTATATTGTATACTGAAAAAGGGTACTATTTATGCAAAATGAAAATTTGTAAAGTATGTGAAATTGAACGATATTGATTGATACCAACACAATGGTAATTTGAAAGTTTGGAACATTGTTTCCATTTACTGAGGTGATTATTGAGGACATGCTAAGCATGTCAAATGAATGTGAAAAGTATTGAGATATAATTATGTATAAGATTGTATGACATATTGCATATGCATTGGGTTGGGATTTTGTTGTTGACGGAGGAGTTTTGTGGAGTACCAACGACATATTAAGTCCGCATTATTCGTAGTCAGTGCACTGCATCTAGAGTACCAAGGGAAATGGCGATTTATCACATTTTTACTGGTAGCTTGTCTGCATTTTAACTGGAAAATTTTTTTGCATATTGTTATTGGTAGTTTTAACCACAACGGGTTTAAGCCCATAATGTTTTGGAGTTCGGATGAAGGGTTTTAGGGAATCTGTGGTGTGTAGCGAATGGTATGGGTAGAAACCTTTTTGTATTGCATCATGCTCACGACATATTTGAATGTTATTAATTTATGATATGTTTTGTAGTTTTCTGTATTCAATGGTATTGAAATTAATGATTGTTACTTGAATGAATGATGCCCCATGCTCATACACCATTTGACATCAATTTGGTAATGACTATGTAATGATTTGGAATTCCTATGATGGTTTCGTTTTCTTCTATTAAAGCTAATTTGTTTCACTGTATTCGATATTTATGTTTGTTTAAATAATTGCCGACTCACACTGAGCTTTTCATAATCTCACTCCCAATAGTGTTTAACTTTTCAGGTAAACCTCAAAATTAGAACCGGACTCGGTATTCGGAGAATCACCTTAGACCTTGGACTATCTTTAATAAGTATTAATCAGCCTTTATTGGTTTTGGTTTGTAATTTTTAATTATTTCTAGTTTGTGTGTTGGTAACTTTTCTTTTGGGGATTTTTGTATGCATGAATTACTCAAGCATAATAACTGGATAATGCATGATATCAGGCTTAGGTAAAATTTGATATTGTTACCTAGTTTTCACTGCATTGCAGAGGAACCGTTTTGTAAAAACAAATCGATAAGGCAACTAAGTTTCCAAAATAACTTGAAAAATGATTTTTCCACTGCATTAGTTTAACATTGAGTTTTTTTTAAAGAAGAGTGGCAAGCAAACGATTTTTCTAAAACAACACTATCAATAATAAAATGAATCCTAAGTATACGCGACCTAATGAATGAATGCTTTTAAGCTAACTCAAAGTACGACTACGGTTTTCTCTAAAATGAGTTTATTTAAGGTCTTCAAAAGTAACATAAGTTAGCTTAGCCATTTCGATGGCTAATGTAACCTTCTAAATCTAGCCATAACGTCTAGGCTAGATTTGGGAGGTTACAATCCTATTCTTTTGCACCTATCTTAACCAAAAATTTGTCTTGGTGATCAAATTTTGAGGAGAATTATGAAAAGATGTACATGCTCTTCACATATTTAAAAAAAAAAGAAAAGAAAATGAATAAATAGCAAAGAAAAGTTTTCTTAACTTTCTGGAAAAAAAAGAAGCTTGCTCAAATGCAGAAAAATAAGAGCAAATAAAGGGGTGCTCAAAGTCTTAAAAATAAAGAGCAAAGTTTTCTCAAGGTTAAAAAAAAAAAATAGTGGAGCATAAGTTCAAAATAAGTTTGGGGGTATTCCAAAGACCCATTTGTATGAAAGTTGTGATGCCAAAGGATCTAAGACAAAGTTAGGGTTAAGATGTTTTTAACCTAAAAATCACTTCTCTTTATCCCTACCTTTAGCCTAGCCCCATTACAACCTAATAAATGACCTATTGATTAGATGATTATAATGACTACATTAGTGGAGAGGAATTACTGAGTTCAACATATGAAGACACTAATTAAACCTTGGGATTGCTATGTTTAGTTGATAAAAAAAACATGTTGATTGCTGAATGTTATGTATGACTTTGAAAATGCATGCTAACTATGACTCACGTTGACATTATGATGTACTTAGTATAAAGTTAGAAATAGTATTTGCATTCTAGCAACTTTTCAATAAAGAGTATTTTTCTAGCATGGTTTTATTGACGCATGATTATGTACAAAGATTGATGCTACTTTATCATTTCGCAAAATTGCCTTAGTAATAGTTGTGCTGTGCATGAACATTACTTAGGACGAGCAATGGTTTAAGTTTGGATGTGTGTAAACTTGAAATTATATAGTGTTTTTCTATATATTTTTACCACTTTTTTACTTAATTATTATGTTTATCTCGAGTAATTATTATTGAAATAAGTGAATTTTACTTAATTAGTAATTTTAGACATGAAAATAGAAAGTATGTGAAATTATGCTTAATTACATGATTTTCAGGCATATTTTATATTAATTCATGTTAATTTATTAATGTGTGTATTTTTCACTATATAGGCAGGCTATGGAGACATGATGTAAATAAATAAAAAGTGGCCATGCACATTTTATCCATGTGGACGGCAAGACTATGCAATTTGGGCATAGGGATTGACTACTTGACCCAGTAAAGAAAGGTGATAAAAAGATGGACATGTCTACTAAGTTTTGGATTGAAGAACTGTCCAACAAAGGGAATTACAAGCCCAGTTTCGATACTTGATATTGGTTGCACAAAAAGTGTTTTTGGGATATTTAAATGAAGGTTCTTGAAGTTGGAAAATAATCAAAATTTAGCCCAACAACTAACTTGTTGACTACATAACTATCTATAGGTTGAAATTCAAATTCAAAATGGAAGACTTGGTCATGCCTTTTCCTTGATACATGGCCGGCACATGAAAGAGGGAAGGAAGGTAATTTTAAACTATTTTTAGTAAACTTAAACCCTACTCCTCACCTATAAGTACCTTGCCATCCCTCACTTCTAAATCATCTCTCATTCCTCATCCCTTATTCCTCATTTCCTATACATTTCTCTCTCACTTAGTTCTCTCAAATCCTTCTCCCTTTTTCCCTTGCATAGCCATCCATCCCTTCTACCTTCTTTAGCCTCAAAAGCTTTGTTAAAAGCACTCTTTAGCCGACTACCTTCTAAACCCTTAGCAAAAGAAGCTTCAATCAGAATGGAGAAGTGCTTCAGTCAGAATAGATCCGAAAGGCTACTGAACTGAGTCAGTTAGAATAGATCTGAAAGGCTGCTAAACTAAATAGAGTTTACTCTTTCCTCTTGTTATTTATTTTAAACATGTTTGCTTTGAGTTTTATGCTTTTGACATCAACTATGAAGTTTTAAATCTTATTTGCTGGGATAATTATATTAAGTTAATGAGATTTATTTAATTCATGGTAACATTTTTTTGCCTCAGTTGATTTTATTTTCAGTTAATATCATGTTGCATTTCATTCAAATGTGATTGGGTGCACAAAGAATAGCTGAGCGATCGTAACCTGTTGACGACTAGTAGATGCATAATTGAAAGTGCAATGCTTAATTTAGGTCATTAAACACTACTGAATTAAGGTTCATAATATCTTTAGTTAGCACTATTATCTTGCATGGTTTTTAGATTTATGTAATTAAACTGTTGCAAATGTAAATGTCCCTGTGACCTTGCATAAATGCTAAGAAACCCTCAGTCTAATATGATCAACAAAATGCATGTTTAACTAAGTAAAATATTCGAGAGGCTTAATTTGGTTTCCAAACCCATAAGAGATCGAGTTGCCATAGAAATAATTTCGAACATGGTAGCATGATGAAAGTAAATTGAATTAATTAATATAATTATCCTATCTCATTTAAATTTGATTGGTTTTTTATTGCTAAAGCCTTCATTCATACATTTAGGTAAAATTGCATTTAGATTAGAAATTCCATAGGGACTTCTTTGAATTTAATTTAATTTAATTTAATTTAGTTTAATTTAATTTAATCATCACAATCCTAAAATTATTGAGTTTTATTTTACATCAAATTGTTAATTATAATTTTGTAATTAAATTGATTAAGCTTTTATAGTCCCTATGGAGACGATAACTCATTTTTACTTAGTTCTTACTTGAACGACTATGTACACTTGCGTAAAACACGTTACAACCCGTTATACTAATTGGCCCTTATGTATGTACAAATGTTAGTATATAATGTATAAGGTATGTTTAACAAGACTTAATGGTAAGTAGGAGCATGTTTTCACTTAAAACTCCATCAAATACTAAAATGGATGACGTTTCTTTTAGAATGAGCTTTTAATTGTTGTGAATGACATGAGAGGTGGTGTGGCATCCTGATATTCATGCTCAGTGATCGGGCCGGGTCTAGGGTGTTACAAAAAAAGATAGTATTTCTTTACAGTCTTACTTGGGAAATCACATTAATGTGTTGATAAATGAAGACTTTTATGGTAAATTTTGGAGGTGTACAGGGTTTTACGAGGCACTGGAAGAGCCATGATGGGCGGATTCTTGGAATTTTTTATGGCAATTGGATGATTGTTCAGAGGTGCCTTGGTTTTTTTTTTGGTGACTCTAATGAAATTGCATTTTCATTTGAAAAACAAGGTGGAATATTGTGAAGTGATTGTCAAATGTCATCTTTTTGAAATGCATTGATGGATTGTTCTTGAGAGGATTTAGGATATAGATGGGTCTGGTTTACTTGGAAGAGAGGACAAATTGACATAAATGAGCGGTTTGATATAGGTGTTGCGAATGAAGCATGCTATCAATTGTTCCCACAATTTAAAGTATCCTATCTATCGTGGCCTTTTTCAGATCATTGCCCTATTATGGTTGATACAAGATCATCTACGAGTATACCTTCTGCTGTGTGAAATTTTAAATTTGAGGCGACATGGTTGCTTGAGGCCTCGTGTGAAGCTAAAGTTAAGAGGCTATAGGAGTGCTTGTTAGGTCTTGTTTTGGATAGGCTTCGTACCATGAGTGAAGGTCTGCTTGTATAGTCTTGGAGGCTTAAGTGTGAAAAAGGTGACTGAGCTAGATTTACAGAGACGACTTGATTTTCTAAATGGGATGGATCCTACTGAGGAGGTTTTGGGCAACCTAGTTGATGTGAAATTGGAGTTGATTCTTACTTATGATAAAAAGGAGATTTACTAAGAGCAGTGAGCTAGGGCTAACTGGTTGAAACATGGGGATCAAAATTTAGTATTTTTTCATTGTTGTGCTACTTAGAAATGTCATAGGAATCAAATACAAGGGTTGGGGGATGATAATGGTAGGAGAGTTAAGTCTGATAATGGAGTGGAATAGGTGGCCCGTGACTATTTTAAGGGGCTCTTCTCTTCGCAAGGTAGTGCGGACGCTACTAACATTCTTTCGGGGGTTGGGTGTTGTATATCAGATGCGATGAATGAGTGGTTGGGTCGTGATTTTATAGTCGATGAAGTAGTCATTGCTTTTAATTTGATGAGTCCTTTGAAGTCAACTAGGGAGGGTGGTTTGGGCACTGTGTTTAGCCAAAGATTATGGCATATAGTGGGCATGGATGTCTCAAGCTTCTGTATTGACATCTTAAAAGGTGATGTGCCTCTTTTTTCTATTAATCATACCTATATTGTTTTAATATAAAAAGTTAGCAATTCTATGAACATGACTCATTTTTCCCCTATTAGTCTATGCAATGTTCTGTTCAAAATTGCCTTGAAGATGTGGTTAACATGTTTCAAGAAATGCTTCATCTTTGTATTGATGAGGCCCAAAGCGCATTCGTTCCTGGTCAACATATTTCAGATAATGTAGTGGCAATATATGAAATCTTCCACTCTTTTAAGAATAAGAGGATGGGCAAATAGGGATCCTTTGCTCTAAAATTGGACATGAGTAATGCGTATAATCATGTGGAGTGGCATTTCATCGAGGTTATGTTACTAAAGATGGGTTCCTCTTCAAGTTGGGTGAGTGGCATTCTGCGATTTAATTATACGGTTACTTACTTTATAGTGGTGAATGGTCAAGTGGGAGAAAAGTTTACTTCAACCGGGGGCCTCCGCCAAGGGGATCCTTTGAGTCCCTAATTGTTCCTTATTTGTGGGGAGGGCCTCTCTTATCTTTTGAGAATGGCATCGTTAGATGGTCGGATTTGGGGGGTGAGAGTCATTTGAGGAGCTCCTTTGATTACTCATCTTCTTTTTGCTGATGACAACCTTATTTTTGGAGAAGCTACAGCCATAGGAGTAATTTCTTTGAAAGACCTTTTACATCAATGTGCTAGGTGTTTGGGTTAACTTGTTAATTTAGAGAAATGAAGTGTTTTCTTTAGCATAAATGTGGCTGAAGGAAATCGTTCAGATGCAGGTCGCATCTTGTGAGTTTACGCTTCTGATAACACGAAAAAGTATTTAGATTTACCAGCTATGGTGGGTAGACACAAGCTACGAGCTTTTGCGGGATTAAGAGATAGGTGTTGCAATCGTATTCTTTCTTAGAGTACTTGGTCTCTCTCTATGGGGGGCAAAGAACTGTTCATAAAGTCTTTTTTGCAAGCATTGTCGACATATGCGCTGATGTGTTTTTTATTGCCAAAATCATTTTGTAAAGAATTGGAAGGCTTAATGGCTCAGTTTTAGTGGCAGAAGTCTATGGATAAAAAGGGAATACACTGATGTAGGGGGGCCTCGCTATGTGAGTTAAAGAGTGATGGTGGCCTTGGCTTTAGAACTTAGCAAAGTTCAATATCGCCTTGCTTGAAAAGCAGGGCTGGAGGCTCTTAACAAATCCGTCTTCTTTAGTGGGAAGGCTATGAAAGGCTAAGTACTATTCCTCTATAGATTTTCTTAATACAACTTTGGGTTCTAATCCTTCTCTGATCTGGCATAGAATTTGGAGTGCTAGGGAACTACTTGAATTGGGTCTTAGATAGATGGTTGGCTTGGGTAATTAAATTTTGTTTGGGATGATTATTGGTTGCCAAGACTTGCTCCTAGAAAGATCCAAACCTCTCAGGTTGGTTATATTGAGACTACTTCAGATCTTTTGGTGCAAGACCCCATGGGTTGGAATTTTGACTTAATAGATTCCGTGTTCTCTTCTGAAGAGGTAGGTCTTATCAATAGTATCCCACTGTTGAATTTTCATTAGGCTGATCATATTGTGTGGGGGGTGAGCACTCTGGTGTTTATAGTGTTCGGAGTGGTTATCGTTTATTGCTTGGCCCTTCTACTGTATCTTCTATAGATTTTCAATTAAATCAACAAATATGGGGGCTTAGTTGCCCTCCAAAAATCAAGATAGCATTGTGGAAATTCCTAAAGCAGTTTGTGCCTACAAAAGTGTGTCTATACAAAAAAGGAATTACAAATGATGTTCAGTGCCCGAGATGTCATACTATTACTGAAGATGAGTCTCATGTTCTATGCCATTGTGCTTTCATAAGAACTATCCAGGTTTGAAACACGCCAAACTCAGCCTAAACGTTATGGCTGAATCTAGCATGTCACATCATAGTGTTTTGCAAAACCTTTTACTTGTTGGTGAAACCGTTTATAGGTTAAAACCCATTTAGTTTTATTTGCTTGAGAAAACTCGATAAATTCCATTTTACATCTGATTTTAACTTATCCAAACATTTGTTATTTTAGATTTCCCCAATCCGATTAAAACTGTGAAAGCTTCTTTAATTGAAAACCTTAAGGTTAAAAATGCAGGTTTTTATTTGAAAGCGTTATTATTTTGAAAACTCGATGATCCTACTCTAGCAGTTTAAAATACGAAATCAAAAGCCCAATAAAAGTTAAAAACCCCAAATGGCCTTATTACATAATTAAAACTCGAATATAAAATCTTTGAATAAATTAAGTTATAATCAAATAGTCTGTGGTTGTGTGGCCACCTCTGAGTCCCTCGTGGCTCCAAATCGCCTAAGGCTGGGGATTACCTGCATAGTACAAAGGAGGGGTGAGTTTATGAAAACAAAGTGTGTAATCCCCTAACAGTCAAACAGTAAACAGAGCATACAATATCGGTCTGGGCCTAAGCCCTATCCAGTAACAATGTAGTCTGGGCCTAAGCCCTATACAGTATAAATACAATGCAGGTATGCAACCCAACCCAAACCAACCAATACACCACTCGTACCAACTAGCTCACCACGTAGGGATTAAATCGACCCACCCACCCAGCACACCAAATCGCAGCAGAGTTGCTAAGGGTAATGCAGCAAAGCTACAAATAACAGTAAATATGGCATAGCCACTAATGTGAGAATACGTGGCAAAGCCACTAGAACGGTAAAACGTGGCAAAGCCACTAGCACAGTCTATCCTCTGAATCCGAATACCAACCTCAATGCGAAATGCCATGTCATAATATTTCGTGTATGCAAGGTTTCATACTCAGATACAGTCATGTATATATCATACACTCATCAATCAACCTACCTCAAAGGTATAATGGTCATTTCCACCCATTAAGGGCAAAATAGTAATTTTACCTCTCAAGGATATTTTGGTCATTTAACCAATTTTTAGGTCTCGGTATAGATAACGACCCTTTCAATGGTCTACAATCATCTCAAACGACTTAGATAACCTGTATGGTCAAAAAAGTATAAATGGGCCCAAGGCCCATTACCTGGCCCAAGTGGGCCCACACGCTCGTGTGGCCCAAACAGCCTAATTTCTGCTGCGGCTATGTGAACCCCATGTTCCACTCCATTACTCGTCACTTGCCGTGAACTTTATCTGTGTAGGGCCCACGAGCCTATTGGGCCCACACGGCCCATCTCGGCCTAACATGGCCCATAACGACCAAGCTTACGAAAACGCTCGTGTTGGCATTTACAGTCGGTCGTCCTTGATTTGTGGGCTCGATTTACCGCACGAGCATTCGTACGCTCGTGAGGCCACAAATGCCGAAGTTTTGACTTTTCATCTTTTCGACTTTTGCCGATCAACAACAACGTTATGGTGTGAATACACACATTTGTCCAACGTTTTGGCAGTAGCAAAAGTTTTAGGTGTACGATTACACACCTTGATTTGCGAAAGTGAGAGAATCCCCAACGAGTCCAAAGCCTACAATCGATCCAACATTTAGGCAGTAGCAAAAGTTTTAGGTGTACGATTACACACCTTGATTTGCGAAAGTGAGAGAATCCCCAACGAGTCCAAAGCCTACAATCGATCCAACATTTAGTTAGTCTCCACCACATTCTATCACAACAACAAATCTCTAACCCAACTCTTTCGCTTACCTTAATCGAAAAGAAGGTGGTCAACCGTGTTTAGATTATTGGGGGTCGATCTCTCAGATCCTGGCACCTAACTGCATATTCGAAAGATCAATATAGAACTAAATAAAAAGCAATCTACACCCCTAAGGATAACACTTTTAAGAACAAAGAGTAGTCGGCCTACCTAAGTATTAGAAGATAGGGTTCTGATGGCTCGAGAATGTTCTGCGCCCTTCGTTCCTCAATGACATCTGGAACCCACGACATGCATTACAAAAAAAGAAGTCACCACTCGAAAAATACAGAGAATTAAGAGGAAATGGGTATTCGGCTTTAGAGAGTAATAAAAGAAACAGAGCTGTCAGCCACTACACAATATACTTACCACTAGCAGAGAAGTACAGAATTTGCCCAATCAAATTAACCGAGTAACACAGAGGTTTAAAAGATGAATAAAAGAAATATAGAAGTGTTTGAAGAAAGGGGAAAGAAGTTTCAGCTAAGAGAATGCTAAGTTTGATAACAGGGATTGGCCAAAGAAAAGTGTAAAGAGAAGTAAGGAAATCTGGGGTATAGAGAAAGCAATAATAGACCAAGCACCTTAAAGGAGGATTGATGGCCTAAGGTAATCGGTTTAGAAGGGAGGGGAAGATTACCAATTCAGTAGAGAGGGGGAAATATGAAGAAGAAAGGAAAAGTCTCCACAAAAAGGTTCGGCACTTTTTCTTGTCTTCAGCAAAACAACCGAGAACCACAGTTGAAAAGAAAAGACCCGAATGGTCAAAATACGCCACCACTACCAAAATTGCACAAAACCAAAAGAGAAGAAAAAGTAAATGCCGAAAAACAAATGAACAAAACCTATTCGACACTAAGTGGCATGATCGAATAGATACCCTCCATTCCTCATTTCGGCTACACCCCTCTCACACTTCAAACTCCTTGAAAATCTCCACAAATCTCTCCCCTTATCCCTCCTAGATATCCTCCACAACAACCACCAAGACTCGTTCAAACTTTCACACAGCAGAATTCAAAACCACTTTAAACTCTTTCCGTTCTAAGTAGTAAAATGATCATCCCTTGCCTGCGATGGGATTCGAACCTCAGACCCCCTTGCACACTCCTCACACCACCTACCACTAGGCTAGCAGGCTTTTTATGTCACCAAACAACCACGATTATTCATAAAGCCTAGGTGCCAGTGTCCAAGTTCTTTTAAGAGCAAAAACAAAAATTCTACAAAAGCCAGAGCTTGAACCCAAGACTTCCCAGACACCCCCAAACACACCCAAATCACATAGCCAACAAAGCAACATGAAATATGTGTCAAAGCAAGCAAAATTATAGACCTTACATTTTTGGGGCGTTACAACTCTACCACTTTTAAGAAATTTCAGCCTCGAAATTTACCTGATCTGAATAAGTGAGAGTATTGCTGCCGCATCGCCTCTTCAGGCTCCCACATGGCTTCCTCTGAACCGTGATTACGCCAAAGCACTTTGACTAGTGGAACCGATTTCTTTCTCAGCACTTAAACGTCATTATCCAATATCTGCACCAGTTCTTCCTCGATAGTCAAATCAGGTCTAACCTCGATCTCCTCAACTTATACAATGTGCGAGGGATCAGAACGGTACCACCTCAGCATTGAAACATGAAATACGTCATGAATATTATCCAACTCTGGAGGAAACTCAAGTTGATAAGCGACTGGTCCCACAAGCCTAAGTATTCGGTAAGGTCCAATAAACCTAGGACTAAGTTTGGCTTTCCGCCCAAACCTCAAAATTTTCTTCCATGGTGAGACTTTAAGAAAGACATAATCCCCCACAGAATACTCAATCTTTTTACGCTTTAAGTCTGCATAAGACTTTTGTCTGTCAGATGCTTCCTTTAACCGGTCTCGGATCAGCTTTACCTTGTCTTCTGTATCCAAAATTAATTCTGGCCCCAAAATTCGCTGTTCACCCAACTCAGGTCAACAGGTAAGAGTACGACATCTATGACCATATAAAGCCTCGTACGATGCCATTCGAATGCTGGACTGGTAGCTATTGTTATACGCAAACTCCGCCAGCGGCAAATAGTCCTCCCAGCTGCCTTTGAAATCAATTACACAACTTCTTAACATATCTTCCAGTATTTGAATCACCCTCTCTGACCACCCATCTGTCTGAGGGTGGAACGCAATACTGAAATCCAGTCTTATACCCAAAGCCTCATGTAACTTCTTCCAAAACCGAGATGTGAATCTAGGATCTCTGTCAGATATGATAGAAACCGGTACACCATGCAGTCTCACAATTTCGGCCACATACAACTTGGCCAACTTCTGTAACGAATAATCAGTGCGGACCGGTATAAAATGCGTAGATTTAGTCAATTGATCCACAATTACCCATATTGAATCCTTCTTAGTCGGCATCAAGGGTAGCCCACTCACAAAATCCATGGTTACCCTCTCCCACTTCCAGAGTGGAATTTTAATTGTTTGTAGTAACCCAAAAGGTAATTGATGCTCAGCCTTAACTTGCTGGCATGTTAGGCACTTACTCACATAATCAGTAACTTCGCGTTTCAACCCTAGCCACCAGTATAGCTCACGAAGATCTCGGTATAGCTTGTTTCCACCAGGATGCATAGCATATGGACTACTATGCGTCTCTTGCAGTATAGACAGCCTCAGATCAAAATCCCTCGATAAACATATTCTTCTACAGAAACATAGTACCCTCTCACTATTCAGCCCAAATTTTGAAGTTTCACCATTCTTGACTTGTCTAAAACGAGGAGTTAGTGACTCATCCAGCAGTTGTTTCTCCTTAATTTGATCAGTCCAAGTCGGTTTCACTTGCAGTTCAGCTAACAAGCTACCATCATCGAACAGGCTGAGACGAGCAAACATTACTCTCAAATCAGATACAACCCTACGACTTAGTGCGTCAGTTACCACATTAGCTTTACCAGGGTGATACTCAATTGAACAATCATAGTCCTTAAGCAACTCTATCCACCTTCGTTGCCTAAGATTCAACTCCTTCTGAGTAAGAAGATATTTGAGACTTTTATGATCTGTGTAAATAATCGTCTTTTCACCGTACAGGTAATGCCTCCAAATCTTCAGTGTGAAAACCACCGCAACTAACTCCAAGTCATGAGTGGGGTAATTTGCCTCATGAGGCTTAAGCTAACGAGATGCGTAAGTAACCACCTTACCCTCTTACATTAACACACAACCCAGTCAATGTGTGACGCATCACTATAAACAGTAAATTCCTTCCCAGACTCTGGCTGTATCAAAACAGGGGCCTTAGTCAAAACATCCTTTAGTTTCTCAAAACTCTCTTGCTGTTTATCAGTCCAATTGAACGATAACCCTTTACGCAGTAGCTTGGTCAGAGGTGCAGCAATTAGTGAAAATCCTTCAACAAAATGTCTGTAATACCCAGCCAGACCCAGAAAGCTTCGAATCTCGGATACCGTCTTTAGTGATTTCTAATCCACTGCAGCTTTAATTTTTTGAGGATCAACCCTAATTACCTCTGCCGACACTACATGTCCCAGAAATGTCACTTCTCGCAGCCAGAACTCACACTTGCTGAACTATGAATAAAGCTATTTTTCCCTCAAAATTTGCAAAACAATTCGAAGATGCGCATCATGATCCTCCTCGGTTCTTGAATACACCAAGATGTTGTCTATAAACACAACTACAAATCGATCCAAATAAAGCCGAAATACTCAGTTCATCAGATCCATGAAAGCCGCTGGTGCATTCGTCAACCCAAACGACATCACCAAAAACTCGTAATGACCATAACGAGTTCTAAACGCAGTCTTATACATGTCAGCCTCCTTAACCTTTAACTGATGATACCCAAACTGAAGATCTATCTTAGAGAAAATTGTGGCTCCTCGCAGTTGGTCGAACAGATCATCTATACTTGGTAAAGGATACCGTTTCTTAATAGTCAGTTTGTTCAATTGACGATAATCAATGCACATGCGCATGGATCCATCGTTCTTCTTCACAAACAACACTGGTGCTCCCCACGGAGACACACTCGGTCGAATGAATCCTCGATCCAGTAGCTCTTGAATTTGAGCCTTTAGCTCCACCAGCTCTTTAGGTGCCATTCTATAAGGGGCAATGGACACCGGAGCTGTTCCAGGTAGGAGCTCAATACCAAATTCAACCTCACAGTCTGGTGGCAACCCTGGAAGCTCTTTAAGAAATACATCCAAAAACTCTTTAATAGTTCTGACATCTCCTACAGAAGGACCTTTAGAATTAGAAATGATAACATAAGCTAGGAACGTCTCGCAACCCTTGCACAGTCACCTATCACAGTCACCTTCTCATCCTTCATAGACTCCAACACCATACGCTTAGCAGCACAATCTAATTTTGCACGGTGTTTCACTAGCCAATCCATACCCAATATAATATCAAATTCCCCAAACAGTAGTTCCATCAAATCCGTCAAAAAGACTACCCCTTGAACCTCTAGGGGCATATCTCTGAATAACTTATTCACCCCAACTGATTGTCCCAGTGGACTCAACACAGTCATTTCACTAACTGTATTTTCAAACTGAATACCCAGCGTCTCGGACACAGTGCATGCAACATACGAGTGTGTAGACCCAATATCAATTAAAGCAGTGTATGGTAAATTATAAATCAGGAATGTACCAGTTATGACGTCAGGGTGTCACCCTTCTCTCGGCGACGAGCAGCATAAACCAAGGCGGGATGTCTCACCTCAGTGTTTCCAGTACCTCTGTCTGGTGCTCCACGACCTCGATCAAACCCGTTTCCACCTCTGGCCTGACCACGACCTGTATGTGGCTGTTGATCACCTCTCACAGGCTGAACATGACCCTGTCCTGAAGCTTACATCTGAGTACAGTTCTTAACCTGATGATCTAAAGACCCACATCTAAAGCATGCCCCAGTTCATCTCCAACACTCACCTTGGTGAGCTCTCCCACAATCGGCGCAAGGCTGCGGTCTTGCAGCAATACCAGGAACCACTCGAACTGGCCCATCAAATCTGGCCCTCTTTATAGGCCTTCCAAAAGAACTCAAGGGTCGAAAATCCCTTTTATTTCTACCCCTATCTTTCTCGTAGTTCTGGCTCTCAAAGCACTTCACATCCTCAGCAATTTGCTTTCTCAACAAAGGTAGCAAAGTTTTGCTCCCTCTGCGGGGCTATCAGCATACGTAACTCGTCCTAGAGGCCATCCTCAAACTACACACAGCGTTCATGTAACACCCCCTAATCCCAAACCATCACCAAAATAGGGTTACGAGGTATTACTAAACTTATACACTAACATTTATACAAAAACCGAGTCATAAATTTTCATTCCAATTCAAATCCTTCCAAATTTCATCATATAGTCCCTAATATGGACCTACGGGGCCCAATACATGTTTTAGAAGTGATTCGGAACTAAACTAGAAACTTTGGAACTTTTTCCTTGAAGATAGGGGCGCACGCCCGTGTGGCCTGGGACATGTCTGAGTGGCCTGCCCGTGGGGCTACCATGGCCGTGGGCCAGGCTGTGGGCAAATCTGACTTGCACGCATG
This sequence comes from Gossypium longicalyx, assembly GCA_025698465.1. Lineage (NCBI taxonomy): Eukaryota > Viridiplantae > Streptophyta > Magnoliopsida > Malvales > Malvaceae > Gossypium > Gossypium longicalyx. The sequence continues at coordinate 34,629,909 of CM046995.1, forward strand.
GTCGTGGGAGCAGCCCGTGTGACATAAATAGAGAGCCACACGGCCTGAGCACATGCCCATGTGACTTGGCCGTGTGAAAACATGATTTTTGACCCTTTTTAAGCTATTTTTACAAGCTAAATACATCCAATTCATGCCCAAACATTTTTAATTGTTCCTAAATCAAATATCATTCATTATGCCATTCAAACTTAGCAAATATTCATTCATTCATCTCAATACCTCTTAAGGATTATGTACCACAATTCATATCAAAAGTATACTACATTATCACAGTAATTAAAACTCATGTAAGTATAACTTCTAAAATATGCATATATTATACCACACTTTTGTCACTTTAAAGCTTAATTGCTAATTTAGTCCCTTGGCTTTCCTATAGTTTATAATTAAACCTTCACACTTTATTCAATCTAGTCCTTTCACTAAATTAGCCTTAATTCAAGCTAATTCACTTAACCAAAGTCTAATAAACTGTACTACTAGCTTCGTAAATATTTCTAATAAATATTTATGAATTCATTTTGCGAAAATAATGACCCGAAAATTCAATTTTCCAATGACCTTAAAATTTGGGTCGTTACATTTCTCCCCCCTTAATAAATTTCGTCCTCGAAATTTACTTGAAAAGAGATGAGGGTATTGTGATCTCACTGTATCTTCCGATTCCCATGTTGCTTCTTCAGTATTATGACTTCTTCACAATACCTTTACTAAAGAAACTTGTTTATTGCGTAATTCCTTTACCTCACGTGCCAGTATTTTAACCAGTTCTTCTTCATATGACAAATCAGGTCGAATCTCTATATCTTCAGTTGAAATCACATGAGATGGATCTAATCGGTATCTTCTTAACATAGAACATGGAAATCATCATGAATCTTCTGTAATTCAGGCAGTAGAGCTAAATGATATGCCACTGGTCCAATTCTTTCTATAATCTCATACGGTCCAATGTATTGCAGACTTAATTTATCTTTTCGACCAAATCTCAAGATTTTCTTCCAAGGAGAAACTTTAAGAAATACTTTATCTCTAATTGAGTACTCAATGTCTCGTCGTTTCAAATCGGCATATGATCTCTGCCTATCAAAAGTTGCCTTCAATCTTTCTCAAATCTTTTTAACAGTACTTTTTGTTTTTTGAATTAACTCTAGACCAACCATTTTTTTTCATTCAGTTCCGTCCAACACACTGGTGATCGACATCTTTGACCATACAAAGCTTCATACAGTCTATTTGAATACTTGATTGGTAACTATTATTATACACAAACTCAGCCAACGGTAAATAACGTTCCTAACCTGATTCAAAATCAATGATACTAGCTCGGAGCATGTCTTTTAAGATCTGAATGACTCGTTCTGACTGTCCATCAGTCTGTAGATGAAAATCTGTACTAAAATGAAGTCGAGTACCGAGAGACTTATGCAACTATTTCCAGAACCTTGATGTAAACCGTAGATCTCTGTAAAAAATTATTGATACAGGAATACCATGTAGTCTTACAATTTCTCGGATATAAGTTTCTGCCAACTTTTGAAGTGACCAATCTGTTCTGACTGCTATAAAATGAGCTGACTTTGTGAGCCGATCAACAATCACCCGAATCGCATTTTTCTTACTAGTTGACATCGATAACCCAGTTACAAAGTCCATCGTGATGCAGTCCCATTTCCATTCAGGAATATTAATAGGCTGAAGTAATCCAGTCAGAACCTGATGTTCAACTTTAACTTGCTGACATGTTAAACATTTAGCCACATATTCCATTATATCTCTTTTCATACCTGGCCACCAATATAGTTCCCGTAAATCACGGTACATCTTCGTTCCTCTGGGATGTAATGTAAACTGACTATTATGAGCTTCTCGAAGAATCAATTCCTTAATTTCAGAAGTGGTTGGGATACAAAGTTAATTCTGAAATCTCAGACAATCATTTTCATCAATTCTAAAGTTCTTTGCTATACCGTTCTGTACCGTCTCCCTCTTCTTTATTAACTTTTTGTCTTTTAACTGTGCTGTTATGATTTGATCAAACATTACTGGCTTTACCCTCATTTCAGCAAAATACCTCCATCATCAACAATACTAAGCTGTGCAAACATTGCTCTCAACTTAGTTGCAGCTTTCCTACTTAACGCGTTAGCTACCACATTAGCTTTGCTAGGATGATAGTCAATAACACAATCATAGTCCTTTAAAAGTTCTATCCATCGACGTTGTCTCAAATTCAATTCTTCCTGTGACGAAAGATACTTGAGACTTTTATGATCAGTGTAAATATAACACTTTTCTCCATATAAGTAATGTCTCCAAATCCTCAAAGCAAATATCATTGCTGCTGATTCTAGATCATGTGTCGGATAATTGTGTTCATGCAGTTTCAATTGTCATGAAGCATAAGCAATTACCTTTCCATTTTGCATCAGTACACAATCGAGTCCATTTAAAGAAGCATCACTGTACATGACAAAATCTTTTCCCGACTCTGGCAAAGTCAATACTGGTGCCTCTATCAACATTTGCTTCAACATTTCAAAACTTTTCTGACAATGCTCATTCCAAACAAATGAAACATTTTTTGCAATAACTTCATCATCGGTAAAGCTATTTTTGAAAATCCATTCACAAACCTTTGATAATATCCAGCTAACCCGAGGAAACTACGTACCTCTGACACATTTCTGGGAACTTTCCACTGAAGTATGGCTTCAATCTTCTTTGGATCTACTCTTATCCCATCTGCTGATACTATATGACTAAGGAATACAACCTACGTTAACCAAAACTCACACTTACTCAATTTCCCATATAATTGCTTCTCTCGCAATATTTGCAAAACCATTCGAATATGCTGTTCATACTCAGTTTCATACTTTGAGTATACTAAAATATCGTCAATAAAGACTACTACAAACTGATCTAAGTACGATTGAAAAATTTGATTCGTTAGATCCATAAAAGCAGCTGGAGCATTTTTAATCCAAATGGCATCACCAAGAATTCATAGTGCCCATACCGTGTACGGAATGCTGTCTTTGGTACATCACTCTCTTTTACCTTCAACTGGTAATATCTCGATCTCAAATCAATTTTTGAAAATACAGAAGCTCCCTTTAGTTGATCAAATAAATCATCAATGCGAGGTAACGGGTATTTATTCTTGACAGTTACCTTATTTAACTATTGATAATCAATACACAACCGCATCGAACCATCTTTCTTTTTAACAAATAACACTGGGGCTCCCCACGGTGATGTACTAGGTCGTATAAACCCTCGGTCCAATAAGTCTTGTAGTTGTACCTTCAGCTCTTTTAGCTCAGTAGGTGACATTCAATATGGAGGTATTGACACTGGATTTGTACCTGGATATACTTCAATTACAAATTCAACTTTCCGATTAGGAGGTAATCTAGGCAATTCTCCAGGAAACACATCAGGAAATTCGCATACAGTCTGAATTTTACTACATTGGCTCTCAGCTGAATCGAAGTTAATAACATATGCTAAGAAAGCTGCACATCCTTGATAAAGAAGTTTACTTGCTTTGACTGCAGAAATAATTCGAGCTGATCCACTAGTTCGTATACCATTTACTTCAATTCGATCACCATTTTCATTTTGAACAGAAAATCTCTTTTTATAACAGTCCAAAATTACTCCATGTTCTGACAGCCAATCCATTCCCAGTATAATATCAAAGTCGCCAAATGGCATAATCAACAGATCAACAGAAAAGATTCTATCCTGAATCGTCAATGGACATCTTCGACATATTTGATTTACTAACACAGTTTGCCTCAATGGACTAGACATTTCCATCGTTACTTTAGACAGTTTAGATTTTAAATTTCCCATCTCAACTAGTTTTGTATTAACATAGGAATGTGACGATCCTGGATCTATTAAAGCATATACGGGTTCTGAATGTAATAAGAATATACCTGTCACTACGTCATGAGCATCCCCTCGTCTCGAGTTCTTACCACATATGCTCGGGCTGGAGCTCTTACTTTAGATTGTTGGGTAGCATTTTCACTAGTTCTTCTAGTATCTCCTTTAGCAATTGGACCACTTCTGATTGAACCCCGACCTGTAGATGTAGATTTTGATCTCTGAGAAACCGTTGGTACTGCATTTCCAATCTTCAGACAATCCTTAACAAAATGATCAGTAGATCCACATCGGAAACAACCTCCAGTTAACTTTCTACATTCTTCTCTATGTCTGTTTCTGCAATACTCACATTCTGGAATTTTAGTGTTGTGAGTCAGACTTCTGATACTACCAGTAGATACAGTGGTTTGTCTCTTTTGACTTCTGTCTCCTCTTTCTGATCTTGAACTGAATCTTTCACTGCCACGAGATTCCCTCGATCGTTTGAATTGCAGACTTGAACTAGCAGTTCTAGGACGTTTTTCAGCTGAACGGACGGTTTTAGACTTTTTGCTCTTCCCCAGTACTTGGTCAATCATTTTAGTTCTTTCTACTAAGTCTGCAAACTCTATAATCCGTAGGGACATCAATTGTAGTTGAAATTCATCTCGCAGTCCTCTTAGAAATCGCTTGCAGCTGTCAGCTTCAGTCGGTACAAATTCAATGGCATATCTGCTCAGTCTTAGAAATTCCCATTCATAATCCACTACGGACATATCTCTTTGTTTCAACATCAAAAAATCTTATTTCTGGTCTTCCATATATGTCTCTCCCAAATACTTCTTTTGAAATTCCCGTTGAAAGAATTCCCAGTTTACCCGTTCTTCTGGTATATTTTGAATCACTAATTCCCACCATATGTAAGCCTCCTCTTGTAACAGAGAAACAACACATATTAAACTTTCTTGTAGGGTGCATTCTAATTGCTTCAAAATTCTCTTGGTAGACTCTAACCTTAATAAGGGCTCTTCGGGTAGCGGGGGTAAAAGTAGTAGCAGGCATACTTCCTACTGCTCTTTGAAGAGCTTCAACAATCATTCTAAATATTGATGTATTATTCTTTTCAGTATTTGGTGGTTGGTTACCTATAGGGTTTACACTTGAGGTTGTAGATTCAGATTCATTTACATCACGTGATTCATCTCTACTGTACATTTCTTGATCGGTAACCTCGATACTTTCGTCAGACATCTTTTACACACTATAAAACAGAGTTAATTTATTAGTATTTAAATCAGCATCCAATCTCGACTCACAGTTAACATAAGAATGGCATATACCTCTAGACTTAATTCCAAGCTCAATTTAGTCCTAGAATCGACTAAACCTGAGTAGCTCTGATACCACTAAATGTAACACCCCCTAATCCCAAACTGTCACTGAAATAGGGTTACGAGGTATTACTAAACTTATACACTAACATTTATACAAAAACCGAGTCATAAATTTTCATTCCAATTCAAATCCTTCCAAATTTCATCATATAGTCCCTAATATGGACCTACGGGGCCCAATACATGTTCTAGAAGTGATTCAGAACTAAACTGGCAACTTTGGAACTTTTTCCTTGAAGATAGGGGCACACGCCTGTGTGGCCTAGGACATGCCTGTGCGGCCTGCCCGTGGGGCTCCCATGGCCATGGGGCCAGGCCGTGGGCAGATCTGGCTTGCACACACGGTCGTGGGAACAACCCGTGTGACATAAATAGAGAGCCACACGGCCCGAGCATATGCCCATGTGACTTGGCCGTGTGAAAACATGATTCTTGACCATTTTTAAGCTATTTTTACAAGCTAAATACATCCAATTCATGCCCAAACATTTTTAATTGTTCCTAAATCAAATATCATTCATTATGCCATTCAAACTTAGCAAATATTCATTCATTCATCTCAATACCTCTTAAGGATTATGTACCACAATTCATATCAAAATTATACTACATTATCACACTAATTAAAACTCATGTAAGTATAACTTCTAAAATATGCATATATTATACCACACTTTTGTCACTTTAAGGGTTAATTGCTAATTTAGTCCCTTGGCTTTCCTATAGTTTATAATTAAACCTTCACACTTTATTCAATCTAGTCCTTTCACTAAATTAGCCTTAATTCAAGCTAATTCACTTAACCAAAGTCTAATCAACTACACTACTAGCTTCATAAATATTTCTAATAAATATTTACGAATTCATTTTGCAAAAATAATGACCCAAAAATTTAATTTTCCAATGACCTTAAAATTTGGGTCGTTACAGTTCATATTTTGTTGCGACTATCCCGCGAGCATACCGACTCAGCCGCAGAAACTCTGCCTCGTACTCCGCTACAATTTTATTCCTTTGAGTCAAATTCAGAAATTCCTTCCTTCGGGTGTCTACATAACTTGCGCCCACATACTTCCTTGAAAAGGCTACTTTGAAGAAATCTCATGTCAAACAGTCAGCTTGTGTACCTTCTTTCACAGTGAGCCACCACTGGTAGGCCTCATCACGCAGTAAAGACATTGCTCCTTTTAATTTTTGCTCTGAAGTACAGTTAAGGTCATCCATTACCCGCTCGGTAGCCTCCAACCAATACTCCGCCACATTTGGGGCTACACCAGAAACACCCAAGAAAATTTCCGCTCCATTAGACCGGAGTCGCTCTGAAATTGACCCTCGGCCTACAGATCCAGTACTTGCTCCAGTAACCCTTTCAAGAACTCGTAGCATTGCTTGAGATAAAGCATCATCCCCAGCTGCTCGGTCATGAGACCCTGTCTCAGTTACTGGCGAGGTTAGTGCCTCCCTAGCTGACATGTGGCCCAATGCTGAAGACCCAGCTCTAGCACTTCCTCGGCCTCTACCTCGGCCTCGTGTACCCCTTTTGCGAGTACCTCTTGTGCTCATAACGATAGTGAATTATCTGTTTTAAAGTCTTATGAATCAGTTTATAATTTCAATAATTATTAACAATATGTTATGAACAATAATAATTAGAGTTTATTTTCGTAGGACAAAATTTTCTACAGTTTTCAGTCTTCTGTAGTCTCAGTTTACTCTAATATTTTCGTAGGACAAAATTTTCTACAGTTTTCAGTCTTCTGTAGTCTCAGTTTACTCTAACTACAGAGTTTCAGTGTAATTCTACTACCTATAGTAGTCTTTAGTAATACATTTTAGTTCATAACAATAAACAGTGTCAAAAAACTTACAGATTTGGTGCCGGAGACTCAGTGTGCCACATTTCTAACCACAATATTTAAAATTCAAATCCATAAAAACCCAATCCACAGTCGAGTTTTGTAACCTGGCTCTGATACCACTAAATGTAACACCTTAAACTCAGCCTAGACGTTATGGTCGAATTTGGCGTTACATCATAGTATTTTGCAAAACCTTTTACTTGCTGGTGAAACTGTTTATAGGTTAAAACCCATTTAGTTTTATTTACTTGAAAAAACTCGATAAATTTTGTTTTACATCTGATTTTAACTTATCCAAACGTTTGTTATTTTAGATTTCCCCAATCCGATTAAAACTGTGAAAGCTTCTTTAGTTGAAAACCTTAAGGTTAAAAATGTAGGTTTTTATTTGAAAGCATTATTATTTTGAAAACTCGATGATCCTACTCTAGCAGTTTAAAATACGAAATCAAAAGCCCAATAAAAGCTAGAAACCCCAAATGGCCTTATTACATAATTAAAACCCGAATATAAAATCTTTGAATAAATTAAGTTATAATCAAATAGTCTGTGGTTGTGTGGCCACCTCTGAGTCCCTCGTGGCTTCAAATCGCCTAAGGCTGGGGATTACCTGCATAGTACAAAGGAGGGGTGAGTTTACGAAAACAAAGTGTGTAATCCCCTAACAGTCAAACAGTAAACAGAGCATACAATATCGGTCTGGGCCTAAGCCCTATCCAGTAACAATACAGTCTGGGCCTAAGCCCTATACAGTATAAATACAATGCAGGTATGCAACCCAACCCAAACCAACCAATACACCACTCGTACCAACTAGCTCACCACGTAGGGATTAGATCGACCCACCCAGCCAGCACACCAAATCGCAGCAGAGTTGCTAAGGGTAACACAAAAAAGCTACTAATAACAGTAAATGTGGCGTAGCCACTAATGTCAGAATACGTGGCAAAGCCATTAGAACGGTAAAACGTGGCAAAGCCACTAGTACAGTCCATCCTCCAAATTCGAATCTCAACCCTAATGCGAAATGTCATGTCATAATATTTCGTGTATGTAAGGTTTCATACTCAGATACAGTCATGCATATATCATACACTCATCAATCAACCTACCTCAAAGGTATAATGGTCATTTCCACCCATTAGGGGAAAAATAGTAATTTTACCCCTCAAGGGTATTTTGGTCATTTAACCAATTTTTAGGTCTCGATACAGATAACGACCCTTCCAATGGTCTACAGTTGTCTCGAATGGCTTAGATAACGTGTATGGTCAAAATAGTGTAAATTGGCCCAAGTCCTATTACTCGGCCCAAGTGCGCCCACACACTCGTGTGGCCCGAACAACCCAATTACAGCCGCGGCTATATGAACCCCATGGTCCACTCTATTACTCGTCACATACCATGAACTTTATCCGTATGAGGCCCACGAGGCCCATAATGGGCCAAGCTCACGAAAACGCTCGTGTTGGCCTCTACAGTCGGTCGTTCCTGATTTGTGGGCTCAATTTACCGCACAGACGTTCGCACACTCGTGAGGCCACAAATGCCAAAGTTTCGACTTTTTGGCTTTTCGGCTTTTGCTAATCCACAACAACGTTATGGTGTGAATACACACCTTTTTCCAACGTTTTGGCAGTAGTAAAAGTTTTGGGTGTACGGTCACACACCTTGATTTGCGAAAGTGAGAGAATCCCCAACGAGTCCAAAGCCTACAATCGATCCAACATTCAGTTAGTCTCCACCATATTCCATCACAACAACAAATCTCTAACCCAACTCTTCCGCTTACCTTAATCGAAAAAAAGGTGGTCAACCGTGTTTAGATTATTGAGGGTCGATCTCTCAGATCTTGGCACCTAACTGCATATTCGACAGATCAATATAGAACTAAATAAAAAGCAATCTACACCCCAAGGATAACACTTTTAAGAACAAAGAGTAGTCGGCCTACCTAAGTATTGGAAGACAGGGTTCCGATGGCTCGAGAACGTTCTGCGCCCTTCGTTCCTTAGTGATATCTGGAACCCATGGCATGCATCACAGAAAAAGAAGTCACCACTCGATAAATACAGAGAATTAAGAGGAAAGGGGTATTCGGCTTTAGAGAGTAATAAAAGAAACAGAGCTGTCAGCCACTACACAATGTACTTATGACTAGTAGAAAAGTACAGAATTCGCCCAATCAAATTAACCGAGTAACACAGAGGTTTAAAAGATGAATGAAAGAAATAGAGAAGTGTTTGAAGAAAGAGGAAAGAATTTTTAGCTAAGAGAATGCTAAGTTTGATAGCAGGGTTCGGCCAAAGAAAAATGTAAAGAGAAGTAAGTTAATATGGGGTATATAGAAAGCAATAATCGACTAAGCACCTTAAAGGAGGATTGATGGCCTAAGGTAATCGGTTTAGAAGGGAGGGGAAGAATACCAATTCGACAGAGAGGGGGAAATATGAAGAAGGAAGGAAAAGTCTTCACAAAATGTTCAGCACTTGTTTTCTTATCTTCGGCAAAACAACTGAGAACCACAGTTGAAAAGAAAAGACCCGAATGGTCAAAATATGCCACCGCTACCAAAATTGCACAAACCCAAAAGAGAAGAAAAAAATGCCGAAAAAAAATGAACAAAACCTATTCGGCACTAAGTGGCATGACCGAATAGGTACCCTCCACTCCTCATTTTGGTACACCCTTTTCACACTTCAAACTCCTTGAAAATCTCCACAAATCTCTCCCCTTATCCCTCCTAGATATCCTCCACAACAACCACTAAGACCCATTCAAACTCTCACACAGTAGAATTCGAAACCACTTCAAACTCTTGCAGTCCCAAGTAGAAAAATGATCATCCCTTGCCTGCCATGGGATTCGAACCTCAGACCCCCTTGCACACTCCCCACGCCACCTACCACTAGGCTAGTAGGCTTTTTATGTCACCAAACAACCATGATTATTCATAAAGCCTAGGTGCCAGTGTCCGGGTTCTTTTAAGAGAAAAAACAAAAGTTCTGCAAAAGCCAGAGCTTGAACCCAGGACTTCCCAGACACCCCCAAACACACCCAAATCACATAGCCAACAAAGCAACATGAAATTTGTGTCAAAGCAAGCAAAATTATAGACTTTACATTCTTGGGGCGTTACAGGGTTGCCCTTATCTACGACTGAGTAGCTGAGCTTTACTAATAGGCTTTCTTGGATGTTTTCCCATTACCCTGTGTGTCGTAGAACAAAGATTACAGTGGTGTTGTGGGATTTATGGTAATCTCGGAATAAATTATTACATGAAGGAATTGTTCAAAGGGTGAGTGAAGTGGTTACCTTTGTTCGAGGGTTTTGTTTCGATATTACTGAGGTTGCAAAAGGCATGACCCAATCACCTCAGTCTCAGATCGTCTATTGGTTCCTACCCTCATAGTCGTTTGTCAAAGTGAATGTTGATGCTAGTTTTTCATTCTCACTACGAAAATTCTATTCTAGAGTCAACATAAGGGAAGAACAAGGTCAGATAATGGGGGCATGTAGTCGAGTTACCTTTCATGTTCCTACAGTGTGTAAAGTGGAAGCCATAGCTATTTTCCATGGACTGCGATTTGCTTTCGAGATGGGTTTCTGGTTGCTCATCTTTAAAAGTGATGCTCAGGTTTCTATCTATAAACTTAACGCTACCTCTGAGGATCTCTTGGAGATTAGTTTCTTTATTTGTGAAACCACGGAGCTTTCTAAGTCATTTCTAGAGTATTGATTAACATACCTTGCAAAATTAGGGAATCAAGCTGCGCATCCAGTGGCTCAAGAGGGCATGTCGAGGTAGGAGGATGGCGTCTTGGTAGAGGAAGCTCTAGTGTTGGCCACCTCTATTTCCGATGAGGATTGATGATTGATTGACCCTCCTTAGTTTTGGTTTCTAGAGGGTTGTTTTGGGGAATTTCTATGATGTTTGTTTCCACTATTTGCTTGGCCTCAAGTGGTTTCTCATCTTACTATTTTTTTTGTTGCTTGAAGGCTGGATGACGATTGAGTGTCTCCTTGTTGTTGAGACCTTTTCTTTTCTTTTACTGATGGTTCTAGTTCCCAAGTTTGCTTTTTCGGGTAGTGTAGTCTGTGACTGGCTATTTCCATTATGAATAAAAGTAACCGACATTTTATTAAAAAAAAAATCAAAACATCTTACCCTAGTTCCAATCCATATAAACCTTGTAATTTTTTATTTTCTTTCTCATGTTTCTATTATAAGAAAATAGTGTATCAAAGTTTGAAATTTTCATTTTTGAAAATAAATTTTTATTTTACCAAATGTATTTTTAAATTTTTTAAAAATATTAAATGAAAACAAATTTTAAAAAATAAAATTATAAAATTAAAACAAAAAATATATGTCATTTAACATTTCATACATAAACATCTAATTCCCTTTTATCGTTATATCTCAATTACATATAAGTCATAGCATATCACAAAATTCATTCTATTTTCTCATTACTATCTCGAATCCACTGATTCATTTTACAATCGAATTAGCCTCAAGGCTTGCAATAATCAGATCATATGATCTTTCACATAACATCTCCTATTACTTTAACATTCATATACATAATATATAATTCACCAAATACATTTCATATCAAATATCAATAAGCACAGTACATATTTCATAATCCCTATTAATTGGACATGGACTTAAGATAGATACATAGATTATCCAACCATCACACCATTATATTCGATGCTCAGTGCCTCATTGGTACATCCAAAGTATAATATGCACTTCGCGCCTCATCGGTATAAATCAAAGTAAAATCTCGTACACTAATCCTATGACATGCCAACTATACCCGACTCTGCTCGAGACCGTTAATAGGATATCCGATGTTTCAAATATATGTATAAGGTTCACATATCATAGTTTAATATGTAACAATTTTTATCATACTCAAATCAATTCATACCATTTCATGTCACTATATATCATCACATTTTTCACAAGTTATCACCCATTTCATACTTACCTATTCATGAGACAAGTTCATACATTAAACAAGCTGATTGCAACAATTTATATATGAAAATTTGAATTTAAACTATGAAAACACAAACTAGGATAGTTACTCATCTACGACCTTCACCTTTCCTTTATCACGAGATTACTCAACCTCATCTACGTATGATAATTCAATTGTACAAATGTTATTAGTTTTTACACAATCACATGAAAAACACATCAATTAAACATAGTTTGTATTTTATTCATTTTAGTAATTATATCCAAAGTGTTCATATTTTTTTATATTTAGTATCAAATGAAAATAAAATTTCATATTCTTTCATTAGAGACCTTGTCCTTTTAATATATAGCATAATTTCTTAACAACTTTCAATTTATTCAATTTAGTTCCTAATGTCATAAAGTTAATTACAGGGCTTAGTTAAATTTCTAATCAAATTCATCACCTTTCACTACCTTCTAACTTAATCCTAAAACTCATTAATCTAGAAATCTAAAACATGAGTATTAAAAATCAAGCTTAGATGATTATGAAAACATAAAAAATTCAAAAGAAAAACATGTTTACCTTAAAGATTTTGGAACCAAGTTGTAAAAAAGAAGCAAAATCTTCTTCTTTCTTTCAAAGGTTAGGGACAACTCAACTTGGGAGAAAAGATGAATATCTTCATCCCCCACTCACATTTTCTTTTTATACTTAGATTAATAGCTTAATTAACTTAATTTGATCATAATTAACCTTTTATTATAAGAACATTATATATATTATAATGATAATAATGTTAATTGGATTACATCATAACATTCCACTAACTATTAAATAATAATGGTTAAATAACCATTAGGTCCTTTGGTTAATTGCTAATTGGGTTCTCAAGCATTTTCTAAATTAAAACTTAATAGTGATTACAATTTTACAATTTAGCCCATGGACTATAATTAATGATTTTCTCGATTTAATTACTTGACTATTGCATTAATATATTTTCATATTTAATACAAAAATCCTTCTATTCATAATTCCATTAACTCAATTTACAGAATTGAGTTCCAGAACCATATTTTCTTACATTGGGTAAAATTGAATCTTTACAAATTGAACTTAATTTTAAATTGAAAAAGTAGGGAGACTAAATTCTTAAAAATAAAAGTAGAAAGATTAAATTCCAAATATAAAAAGATTACAAACACTTTAAGCATATTTTAACCTAAATTATTTATGTAACCACACATTACACAATTTATATATACCTACTCTTATCATCTTTGTCCACATCAATTATTTTTAATTTTTATAAATATATATAATATTGATATATTTTATGTTTATCAACTTAACTTTACTGAAATAAATGGTATTACTTCAAATTTTGATATTGGCTTTATTATATAATAAAGTTTCACGTGTCAAGCAATTAGTATAACTTTGTTGTAAAAGAAAAAAGGAACAGAGCCTTACTAGTCATGGTTTGTTCAATGTTAAGTTATTCACAACTATTGGTATCCTTTCAGGGATATGCATTACAAATGACTTGTTATATTCTGAATTGTGTGTCAACTAAGACAACTCCTAAGACTCCATGAGATGTGGAACAGTAAGAAGCCCAACCTGAACCCAACAAATTATTGTTGGAAAAACTGGTTTAGAAAACAATATTTTTAAGCACAACAAAAGTTTAATTTTTTTTTGAAATCAAGTCATTGTGATATTTATAGCAATAAACTTTAATTGAAATTATACATGTGCTGTAACACCCATACCCGACCTTGTTGTTGAGTTCGACTTATGAGATGCCACATTTTTTGCCAGAGCAACTACAATCTCAATATCACACAATTCATGAAACATAACATGCTAGTATGATCTGTATGTTATAGTTACATAAACAATTACGAGGTTTGAATGAGGTTACAAAAGCTCTTTTGATAACCTGAGACCGATTGAGGACTAAATTGTAAAAAATTAAAACTATCAAGTTGATGTCACAATTTTGAGCGTTCTAGTCGCTATGTCACTCACTATCCATTCCTCATCGTGATGTGAAGGATCCGTCGTCATGACTTGGCTAGTTGTTTTCATAAGGTCCATATAGTACCAATTCTTAACACCTAAGCAGTACACCAAATGAATCATTTCAACCATTTTGCAACATTATGCCATTTCAATAGTTTAACATACTACAGCCTTGATACAAGTTGACATTAACTATTCTCATTTCCAAAGTGACCATATACGATACAAAATCGACTTAAAACATTGGTACAACCATCTACTGAAAACATAGGGAAACTTTACAAACATTATTGAGTCAAGAGTTACGGATCGAATGCTGGATTTGTCCTCTAGTCTTCGAGACTACAAATATCTATGCACATAATAAACAAACCATACGCTAAGCAATAAAGCTCAGTGGTACTTCCATGATTCAAGTCATATAAAAAAAACATTGACATGATAATAAAATAGTTAATATATGATCAAGTTTCAACCATTTTAGTTTACCTATTCATCTCTTATATATCAATTCATATGCTATCACAATTGGTAAATCAATACACACCTATCATGCCATATTTATAACAATTAGATTACATTTATTCATTAAAACCCATAGCAATCTGGCACCTCAATACATCATCGAAAAATTTCAAGGTCAATACTAGCACACATAGTGCATACTAACACAAAAATTTAATATTGGCAACATAATGCATCCTAGAATATAAAGTGCATGCTTGCACACATAGTGTATAATAGAACACATAGTGCATATTGGCATAGATAGTGCATCATTGGATAAAATGAAGTATAATCCTATACACAACTAAATCTTATGGCATGCTCACTATATCCAACTCTGTCTGAATACTTAATAGGGTACCGATGAATCAATAAATATATGTTCATATTATAAACCAATTCATATATCATGATCTCATACCATCTCATCATCAATTCATATCACATATCATTTATCAATTCATATCATGTTTATTTTTACTATATTCAATTTCGTCTAAAGTCTCGACATTCAAAATCATCAAACATGAAACAATTCATGAGACATTTATTCATCTTACCTCAATAGCTAACATTCAACAATCATGCATGTATATATATTGAACTTGAATCATAAAAGTACAAACCTAAAATGTTTGCTACTTGTCTATGATTTTTAACTTTCCTTTCTGTCATGACAGCCTGACGTAGTCTTTAGCTACATTCAATAATTCAATAATAAAAACAACATCAGTTTACATCAAATTAACATTCAAATATATAGTCAAATATATTTTTCATTTTATTCAATTTAGTCCCTATATCTAGGATACTCGTATTTTTCAATATCTAACATCAAATCAAAATTTGATTTCACATTCTTTTCTTTGGGAACTTACACTTCCTAGCTATAACATAATTTTAGGAAATTTTTTTATCTATTCAATTTAGTCCTTATTGTTACAAAGATAACTAACAAGTTTAATTTAGTTTCTAATTTAGTCATTATCACAATCTAAGCTCACTATCCATTAATCTATTCAATTTCAAGCCTAGTTCATCTATTTCTCTCTAATGACAACTTGTTAAAAACTAAGCAATTGAACAAGTTGATACATGGGCTAGCTAGTCAAGCTTCCATGATCATAAATCTATAAAAAAATTTAAAGAAATGGTTTGATTACCCTGCATAATTGGATGGCTGAATATTGAAGGGAGCTTAAGTTTTCTTTCTTTCTTTCTTTAATGCAAAATGAAGGAAGAAAATGAATGAATTTATCATTCTATCCACTTAAAGTTACATATATAGCTAGATTAGGAAGTAATTAAACTTAGTTAATCATTTTTACTTATTTAATTAATCTTATTTAGATTTCTTTAATTATAATTTTATCAAATAATGACCATTATCATCATTATCCCCTTACTTTAAAAGAAAAATGGTTTAATAACCATTTTCATCCTTTGGATAATTGCTATCTAGGTCCTTAAGCATTTTTTAAATTAAAACTCAATTACAGTTATACTTTTTCAATTTAGTCCCTAAGCTTTAATTAACCATTTTCTTGGTTAAATTACTTATTCGATCTTTAATATATTTTCATATTAATTCTGTAAATATTCCTATTTTACCTTCATGGGCTTGATTTATGGAAATAAAACTCCAAAATCTCATTTTTTGCACCACTTAAAACCGGGTCATTACATGTGCTTTGTACGAGGCGGTTAAGTCAATTTTGACTTTGTACCGAATGACCTTGTTCGTTACTTTGAGTGCTAGTTTAGCATTATTTTTGAGAAATGATTTTAAAAAGTGCTGTGGAAAAATGATTTTGAGAAGTATTTGTAATAGGCCCAATTTGCCAGGGCTATTAAAAGTCTAAAAACAGAATAAAACCAAATAAAAAATAAAATAAAGTTTTTTAACAGTCCATTTTACAGGGCTCAAAGATAATTAAACCCAATGTCCTAATTACACCGAAGCCCATACCATAGCCCAAATACCCAAATGATGCCCAAAATTCATTAGACCCAAAATACACAAGGCCCAAATGGCCCAAATAGTTAACAAAAGACAGAAGGCCTAGGGTTTCAGAAACCCTAGGCGCCGTAAACACTCTAATCGTCACGCCCTTTCGTCTCGCGCTGTTCCAGTGTCCCTTCATCGACGCCTCCATCGGCGCTGTGATTTCAGCTCCGTATCGCGCCTTAATCAGCGCACGAGTCAACGCCAGTGCACCCACCACCGTGATATCCTCGCTGGTACCTGCAAAAAGGAAAGAACCGCATCAGAAAAGAGAAGCAAGCATGGAAAGAAATCAAATATTTCTTTCCCAAAATGTAACAATTTACAGAAGGCTATAAAAGCCTCTTTTCTAATTTGTAAGGGAACGATTTGAAAAAAATAAAAATACAGAGAAATAGATTACAGATTTTTTAGCTTTACCAGAAAACAGAGGTGATTCTTCTTACTTTTTTATTTTTTTCTTGAATACCCACATTACATACATACAAAATACTATAAAAATAAATAAAAAAGGAATTACCTTTCGATTGGCTGAGAAAAATAAGGCTTTTCGAATCCCGACCGCCGTGTGTGGTGGAATCAACAGCGGCGCGTGGGTGCGTGGGAGCCCGATGACGGAGGCTCGACGGAGCTCCGAGGGCCTGCTTTCTGTCCCCTTTCAGAGATTTCTTTAGTTTTTTTCTTTTAAAACAGGTTAAAAATGAATTGTTAGTACCAAAATTTGACTTATATAGCCTCATGGAAACGGCGTCGTTTTGCTTAAAATGATAAGCTTAAAAACGGCGTCGTTTCAAAAATAAGGATCCTCGCGTTGACCCATGACCCGGGAAGGATCCGCGTGTTTTTGTTTAAAGGGCTAATTGCCCAATTAATCCTTCTGCATTTTTAATATTTATAATTTCATTTTATTTTTATTTTAATTTGGCCCTAGCCTTTTATTTTTGTTTCAATTTAGTCCTAATGGCCATTATAAAATTTATTATGGGAACGACGTCGTTTTTGGGATTAGGGCTAATTGCCCAGGGAGTCTCTAGGATTTTAGCTCGCGTTTCAATTAGGTCCAATTTTAAAAAAAAATTTAACCCTAAAATTTTATTTTATTTAAATTTTAATCCTTTTTAAAATTTTTTATATATAATTTATTTATTTAAAATGTTTTATGTATCATTTATTTCTATTATAAAAATTATTTTTATATTTAAAATTATTATATATTTTTATTTATGTATTATTTGTTATATTATTTATATTTTTTATATATTCTATTTATATATTTTATTATATATTGAATCATTTTATTATATACATTATTCATTTCTTATTTTATCATATATTATGTTATCTTATTATTATTTATCATATATATAATTTTAAAATTTATAAATTATTATTAAATATTATATTTTTATATATCATTATTAAGTATAGCAGAAGTTCTTTCATTCCCCATTCCTGGGATATTAGTGAAGCTTGCCCCTTAAGGGTGTTCTCACCTTGTGTAATATTCTAAAATTTACTATGAAATTTTGCTCCTATTTAACATATTATTATTTTTATAAATATATATGTTAAGTTATTATATCATATAGTATATTTTTATATATATTAACCATTTTTAAGAATTCTCTTTTATTATTTTTTTTTATATTTTATTCAATACCTCATTTATTTTTAGTTGTATTTTAGTTTTTTTTATATCTTTATTTTTTTAAACTTTTACGTTCATAATTTGTTTATTTGTTTTTGTATTTTTTTGTATTTTATTTAGTATTGTTTTAGTATAATAATTTTATCCCATAAATTATTTGTTATTTTTATTTTATTTATTGTTTTATATACTTGCATGAAATTGATCGCTTATGTTATTTATGATTATATCTGTATGAAATGTTAATGTATATTATGTAATTTATGTCTATATTTATCATTTTCTATATTATATTTGCATGAAATGTTAAAGTGTGCATTATGAAGTTTATATTATTTAGTGTTGATATCTTGTAATATGTTAAATGCATCATTGTTTTAAAAATTTATATTTCATTTAATCCAAAAGAATTTTAAAAAATAAGGCAATATTTTGGTATTTAGGAATTCGGGAAGTAGTACCCTAACATGTTGGGTTACGATTTCCCGTTTGTCTAAATGTCTAAAGTATCCTTCTAAATAGATTTTGTAAATCACGAGATGATTTCAATTACGAAAGTTTAAGAATATCGTGTCCAATCATGCTGGATGTGATGTTTGTATTCTTTTGGAGCGAAGGAATCTTGATTCTCAGCTCAAATTATTACAGTTTAAAAAAAAGGATCTTATTTCTAAATTCCTTCAAACTTTTGACATTAAGACAGAAATTATTCAATTCGGTACCAATTTTGGGCATTGCGAGGGTGCTAATCCTTCCTCGTATGTAACCGACTCCTGAACCTATTTTCTCACATTTTCGTAGACCAAAATGTTTTATAAGGTGATCCAATCACACCTAAAAGGTTGGTGGCAACTCCCGTTTTTCAAAATTCTCTCTTTTTAAGAAAGGGTTTCGACAGCTTGGTGACTCCACTGGGGACCGAATAAGAGAGTCAAGCCAAGAAATTGATTTTTTTTTGTCTTAATGTCAAAAGTTTGGAAAATTTTAAAATATCGATATTTTTACATGAGTTTGTTGCATATGCTTGTTATTTTGATTTCACACACATTGCATGACCGCTGTGGTCGCACCCTTAAGTGGGAGTGAGAAGCTACGCTTTCGTGAGGTTTTCACCTCCGCATGGTCTAGCAGATTGCTTCCAGGATACATCCGTACCTATGTCTTCGTGAGATTTTCATCTCCGCATGGCCATAGGGAAATGTGTCCCTCTGAACCGAACTTGGTCCATATGAGCCTATAATGGGTGAGGACTGGGGAATCTGCTGGTTCAGGTACCCTTGCTTTAGAACTGAAACACATATAGTGAACTTTAAGCGCTTACCCTAGGGAGTATAGTGATAGCCTTTAGTAAGCTACCCTTAAAAGTGCTTGTTTATTATACCTTTTATATATGATACTGACTTATTTTATTTTGCTATCATGGCATGTCACTCAAAGGTATCGATTCAGGGTTCGATTTCTAGATTAGAAAGTTTTGTAATGAGAAACGAATATCTTGATAAAGTGGAGGACAACGCTTCTGTCTATGCGTGGTCAGAGAAAACCCAGTTAGAAAAGGGAGATAGTGTCACCGAAGGGTATACGTCAGAGTTGTGGGATTTTACTCGTATTATTTCGACACAGAATGAGTTTCAGGAGTTGAAGGACATTTGGGCCCAATGGGATGACGAGGCTAAGCAGCTGTTCTACTAGAATTATGGAGATCTTCCCTATTTGCTAGATGTCACTGTGGATAAGCATCTGTTTCGAGCTATGGTATAATTTTAGAACCCTGCTTATAGTTGTTTTACATTTGGAGAGGTAGATTTAGTACCTACTTTGGAGGAGTATATGACCTTGCTTCACTGTCCAAAAATTCAAGGTAACAAAGCTTATGTTAGGGCTGCTAATCTCCCAACTTTCATGATGAAATTAATGATGATCACAGGGATGAGTGAACAGTGGGCCGCAGCTCGAATCCAACAAAAGGGTGATGGTAAATGCATTCCGTGGGCGAGTTTGAGGGATCTGATATTGGCGCACCCAGATATGAAGAAGAGGGTTGATGTATTGGTCTTAAGTATTTATGGTTTGGTGATTTTCCCAAAAGCTATAGGGCACATAGATGAAGCAATTGCAGATTTATTTGATAGACTTGGTAAACAGAACACACCTGTGCCTGCAATCCTAGCCGAGACATTTAGATCCTTGAGTGCATATCGGAGAGCTGGTGAAGGTAGATTCATTGGATGTGCACAGTTGTTGTTAGTATGGTTTCACAAACACTTTTGGAAGGTTGATAAGGTTCCTTACCGAGTGTTCTTTAAGGATTATTCTCCCTTAAAAGAAGCAGCAGTTACGCCAAGGAGGGACGACATTATAGAGGAAAGGTGGATGGAAATACTTCAGAATCTCCGAGAGGAAGATGTTATGTGGAAAGCCCTTTGGATGGCTCCTAATGAAGTCCTTTACCATTGCAGAAACTTTGATTGGGCACCTCTTCCTGGAATTTGGGGAGTTGTTGGTTATGCGCCATTACTCGTCCTAAGGCAATACAAAGCGGGGCAGTTTATACTGGCAACACAAGGGTTAGCTCAGAGTGATTTCTCATATAAGGGGGATCATTACAAGAAGAAGATGCGAGAGATTTCTGAGGCTTGGAAGAAGATTTGTAGTGTGAAGATTCTGACTGAAGGCCCGACTACAACTCTTGAGTACAAAGGGTGGTTTAGCAAGAGGATCAATGATAACATCCCTAGGCTGAGTTTGGGGGCTGCTCGATCGATGGAGGAGAGTTTACGAGTGATTTTATCGGAGTTAGAGGTCATAAAGTAAGAGTTTTGAAAGAAAGAATTTGGAGCTCGGGAGAAAGATAGAAAGGCTTGAAGAAGAGAAGATATACCTAAGCTTAGACGTCGATGTTCAAAAAATTGAGGTCTAAAAATTGAGGAAAGAAAAGAGAAAGATTGAGGAATACCAAGATGACTTGAAAACGCAATATAAGAGGATACATCTATCAATAAAGAGAGCTGGATTGGGGAAGTCTTCAGAGCAGTGGCAACAAGAGGTTCAAGAAGAAAAAGCCAAAGCCGAGTATTGGGAGAAGAAGTTTCAATAGATGCATGTTTAGAATCAGGCCCTAAAGAAGGAGAATCAAAGATTAAAAGCTAAGGTGACTGAGCTTGGACGATCTCTTCATCATCACCGAAGTCGTAACTCTGAGGTCGAGTTAAAGGCAAGTCTGAACAAGATCGAGGAAATGAAGCACAATATTGGAGGGTTGGAAGCAGCATTGCGGAATTGTGAACTTTAGATTGAGCAGCTTGAGGCAAGAGAAGGACATTGGAAGGGAGAACTTCACCATTTTCAGGATCAAGTCAGAGATAGGGACTACCTTATGGGAGAAGCCATAGTCCAGATTCGAGAGGTTGCTGATCATTTGCAAGACCTGGCAGCGCAAGCTAATGTATTAAGTGCAAAGTATAAGTCAGTGTCAGGTAGAGGTCGAGAGTTAGCAGTGTTATTGGATAGGGTTAAAACTCTAGGCCTAAGGGCGAAAGTGTATTTGTAATCCATTTTGTATAAATATTTTTGTTTCTTAAATAACGTTTTCTAAAAGAAACTGAATCAGAATCGATATCTTTTTTGCATTCATGCATTTGCATCTCATTGCATCATATGCATTCAAATTTATAGAAAGACCCTAATTAGTTAAAATTATAGAGAGAGAGAGAGAAAGAGAGAGAGAGAAAGAGAGTAAGAGAAAGAAAACCTGGAAGCAACACATCCTTACGATACACGCACTAAGACAAAGAATATGGATAAAAAACTTGAGCAAATCCAGAAAGAAATGCAAGAGCAATTGCAGGAATAATTGGCAAAAATCCAACAGGAGATGAAGGATCAAATGTTGGAGGCCCAAAGGAATATGATGGCTGAAATGGCTCAGTTGCTAAAGGGGCAATGGATAAAGGAAAGGCCCATATGACTATCAATGAAGAGGATAATGAGGATCATCCTCCTGGTTTTACTCCACCTCATGTACAAACTCAACCTAAGCATATCCCCGAAGGCCGTCCATCACAATAAGGCCTCAACATGGGCAAGTCGATGCTGGAATACCTACAAAATTTCAAACTAGCTTGGGATTCAACCCGGGAGATAACCCTACCAATCCAGTCATCCCTAATTTAGATGTAGCTGAGAGGGAAGAGATGAGACTCGAATCATCAAGGCAATTAGAGGAATGTTGTAGATGGTTGGAGGAGAAATTTAAGGCATTGGAAAGCACTGATAATCGTCAGGGAATTGATGTCAAGGACTTGAGTTTGGTCCCAGATTTGGTGCTTCCTCATAAGTTCAAGATGCTAGAATTTGAGAAATACAATGGGACTACTTGCCTTGAGGCCCATATCACCATGTTCTGTAGGCGGATGACTGGCTATGTAAACAATGATCAATTATTGATCCATTGTTTTCAGGATAGTTTGGTTGGGGCAGCGGCTAGGTGGTACAATCAATTGAGTCGCGCAAGGATTGTTTCTTGGAGAGACTTAGCGCAAGCCTTTATGCAGCAATATAATCATGTGACTGATATGACTCCTGACAGAATCACTTTGCAGAACATGGAAAAGAAGCCTAATGAGAGCTTTAGGCAACATGCACAGAGGTGGAGGGAGGTTGCCATGCAAGTTCAACCACCGCTTTTGGAGAAGGAAACTACCATACTGTTCATTAACACCTTGAAGGCTCCATTCATTACTCATATGATTGGAAGTACCACTAAGAGCTTTTTTGATATAGTTATGGCAGGAGAAATGATTGAGAACGCTATAAGGGGTGGCAAGATAGAGGGGGAGACTACTTAAAGATCCGCCCCAAGAAGGGAAGATAATGAGGTGAACAATACGAGTAGTTATAATTCAAAAGTGATTACAGTTAGTCAACCCAGAGTAACTACAGTTGGGCAACAGGATTCCCAAAAGCAGGGATCTAGTTTGAGACAAAATTCTGAGAAGGTCTCATTTACGCCTATCCCGGTGACATATCGGGAGCTTTATCAAATTCTATTTAATGCGCATGCAATAGCTCCTTTTCATTTGAAACCACTGCAACCCCCATATCCCAAATGGTACGATGTAAACGCTAAATGTGAATACCATGCAGGGATATCGGGGCATTCAATCAAAATTGCACTAGCTTTAAAAAAGCAGTGGAAAGACTGATCAAGATGGGGGTCGTAAAATTTGACGACACCCCTAGTACAGAGAACCCATTGCCAAACCATGGTGATCAATGGATAAATGCAATTGGGGAAACTGAAATGAGAAGGATTAAAGAGGACGTGGCCGAGGTAAGAATGCCGATGAAAGTAATATGGGAAAAAATGGTGAAAAGAGAGATGATAATCTCTGGAGAAAGAAATAAAGGAGTGATGGACTACTGCGAGTTTCATGAAGAAGAGGGACACGAGATCCAGGAATGTGATGATTTTAGGCTTTGATACAAAGCCTTATAGATAATAAGAATCTGGAATTTTATGAAGCTGGCTCAGATAAGGGACATGTATGCGCATTGAAAGGTGAACCAAAGAATCAAAGAATCAAGCGGCCAAGGATCATTATTTCTATACCAAGGAATAATTAAGTTGAGACACAAGCAGCGCCAAAAGTCATTATTCACAAACCCGTTTTCTTTCTTTATAAGGATGACAAGAGGGTACCCTAGAATTATGACTGCAATGTGACAATACTGGAGAGAGAAGATATAGCTAGTACTTCTAAGGAGGCTCAAATTGAAGGATCCTACAAACGTAGTGGGAAGCGTTATGATGTAAAAGACATCAGATTTGAGCCTACAAAAGTGAAAGCCTTTGACGCTGAGAAGGAGAATAGGGCTGAGGTACTTGTTAAAGAACCAATGAAGGAAGAAGAGGCTAGAGAGTTTCTAAAATTCCTGAAACACAGTGAGTACAATGTGGTTGAACAATTGCGCAAACAACCAGCTCGTATATCAGTGTTGGCTTTGCTTCTGAGTTCAGAGGTACATCGTGAGGCATTAATGAAGGTGATCAATGAGACTTATGTTACTAATAATATATCTGTCAATAAGTTGGATCGATTAGTTAGTAACATAAGCGCTAACAATTTCATTTATTTCAATGATGATAAAATTCCACCTAGCGGTATGGGATCAGCTAAAGCTTTGCACATCACCACTCGCTGTAAAGGATATATATTGTCGAGTATGCTTATTGATAATGGGTCAGCCTTAAATGTCCTACCATTGTCTACATTGAACAGATTACCCATAGACAGTTCTCATATAAAAACATGCCACAATGTAGTGAGAGCATTCGATGGCACGAAAAGAAAGGTTATGGGAAGAATTGATATTCCTTTGATGATTGGGCAAAACACCTATGAGGTAGACTTTTTAGTGATGGACATCAAGCCCTCTTATAATTGCTTGTTGGAGAGGCCTTGGATACATTCGGCAGGAGCGGTGCCCTCATCTTTGCACCAGAAATTGAAGCTAGTAACCGACGGACGTCTGGTCACCATAAATGCAGAGGAAGACATCATAGCAGCCGTCACCAATGACGCACCCTATGTAGAGGCAAACGAGGAGGCTGTTGAGTGTTCTTTTCGCTCCTTAGGATTCGTTAATGCAACATTTATTTCAGAGGGGAATGAGGTGCCGATGCCTAAGATATCCAGAACTACGAGAATGGGTTTGCAGATGACAGTGGAGAAAGGAGCCTTGCCAGGAAAAGGCTTGGGAAGATATCTCCAAGGAGGAATTCAAGTTCCAGAACTAAAAGAAAAGAGAAATCATTTTGGCCTAGGTTTCAGGCCAGATTACAGGCATAGAAGGAAGGAAATAGAGAAGCGTCAAGAAAGAAGAAGGGTGCGTTTAAATGGAGGAGAAGTAGAGTGGGGATTAATGACGTTTCTTTATATATCCCAGACTTTATATCAGGAGGGATAATTCACCCTAAGAGAGGGCTGCTCGAAAGAGGAAGTCATTATATCAATGCTGTACATAATGAAGAGTCTAAACAAAGAAACCTTGAGGGCATTCGCCCTTACAAATCGATAAGCTCTTTAAACAATTGGACTGCAGAAGAACTTCCTGTAGTTTTTAAAGATTTTTTAGAGTAATTTTCAGAACACAGGAGTAATAAGATTTCATTTGTTAAATAGGCTCATGTTCAGATATTTTGTTTCAATAAAACACGTCTTTACTATCAATTCGAGCAAACATTCTTTCATTCTTTGTTATTTTGTCCTTTTAATTCCGTTCAAATCTTTCATTTCATTCATAACATGTTAATAGACATTCTTAAATTCATTTATTCTTTTTACATTCCTCCGCACCCCCACAGGTCCCTAGATATCAACGACATGAGCGATGATACTACAAATCCTAAATTCTCTTTTGAGCAAGACATGTGTTTAGAGGAACCTCAGGATTTTGAAGATGATAGGGATTGTGATGTGTTTCCAGATCTGTTGAGATTGGTGAAACAAGATGAGAAGCAAATTCTGCCCCATGAGAAAGAGGCAATAGAGAATATAATCTTGGAAGAAGAGAAAGAAGTGAAGATTGGGACACACATTGCTAAGGAAACAAGACAAGGTCTTGTTGAGCTGTTACGTAAATTCAAGGATATCTTTGCATGGTCATATCAAGATATGTTGGGGTTGAATACTAATATCGTGGTACATCGTCTCCCTATAAGACAGGATTGCAAGCCAGTCCAACAAAAATTGCGAAGGATGAGGCCTGATACTGTGTTGAAAATAAAAGATGAAGTCAAGAAGCAGTTTGATGCTGGATTTCTACAAGAGGTTAAGCACTCAGAATGGGTGGCTAACATTGTGCCTATTTCTAAGAAGGATGGTAAGGTACGAATGTGTGTTGATTACAGAGATTTGAACAAAGCTAGCCCAAAAGACAATTTTCCTTTACCACACATCGATACTTTGGTGGACAATACAGTGGGATATTCGTTGTTTTCCTTTATGGATGGCTTCTCAAGGTACAATCAGATAAAGATGCATCCTGAGGACATGGATAAAACCACCTTCATAACATTGTGGGGCACCTTTTGTTACAAGGTAATGCCCTTTGGGTTGAAGAATGTAGGGGCAACATACCAAAGGGCTATGGTGACCTTATTCCACGATATGATGCACAAAGAGATTGAGGTGTATGTTGATGACATGATTGCCAAATCTCGAACAGAGATGGAGCATATTGAAGTATTGAGGAAGTTGTTCCTGAGATTAAGGAAGTTTCAATTGAAGCTTAATCCAGCAAAGTGCATCTTCGGAGCTAGATCGGGGAAGTTATTGGGCTTTGTGGTCAGCGAAAAGGGAATAGAAGTTGACTCGGACAAGGTTAGAGCCATACGAGAATTGCCTCCACCACGTACTCAGAAGGAAGTTTGGGGTTTTCTTGGAAGGTTGAATTATATCGCTCGATTTATTTCACAATTAACCGAGAAATGTGATCCTATATTTCGCCTCCTTGGAAAACACAACTAAGGTACTTGGGATGAGGAATGCCAAAATGCTTTTGATAAAGTCAAGCAATACTTGTTAAACGCTCCAGTGTTGTCTCCGCCCAGTCCAGATAGACACTTAATTCTGTACTTATTAGTGTTTAGTAATTTTATGGGATGTGTGCTTGGTCAACATGACGAGTCAGGAAGAAAAGAGAAGGCGATATATTACCTCAGTAAGAAATTCACTGAGTGTGAGATGAAATATTTGCCAATTGAAAGGTTGTGCTGTACTTTAATCTGGACGACTCGAAGATTGAGACAATATATGCTATATCATATGACTTGGTTAATTTCGAAACTTGATCCATTAAAATACATGATGGAGTCAACAGCCCTAAATGGAAGAATGGCAAGGTGGCAAGTGCTACTTTCAGAGTTTGATATAGTCTATGTGAGTCAAAAGGCTATAAAAGGAAGCGCAATAGCAGAATTTCTGGCCAGCAGAGCTCTAGAAGATTATGAGCCATTGAGCTTTGATTTTCCTAATGAGGAGTTGATGTATGTGGCAACTACTGAAGAATATCCATGGACGCTGAACTTTGATGGCGCATCCAATGCGGTAGGAAATGGAATTGGGGCAGTCTTGGTATCCCCAAATGGTGATCATTATCCATTTACATGTAAATTGGATTTTGACTGTACGAACAATATGGCCGAGTATGAAGCATGCATCATGGGGATTCGAGCGGCCAAAGAGCGAAAAATTAAAACCCTGGAAGTATATGGAGACTCTGTGTTGGTAATTTATCAGCTTAGGGGTGAATGGGAAACAAGGGACCCCAAATTGATTAATTATCGAAAGGTAGTTTTGGAGTTACTTGAGGAGTTTGATAACATCACCTTCAATTATCTCCCACGAGACGAAAATTAGATGGCAGATGCTTTAGCAATATTGGCTTCCATGATTAAAGCAAATAAAAAAGAGGATGTGAGACCAATTCAGATGAGTATTTCTGAGGTCCCAGCTCATTGTTGTAACATCGAAGAAAAGGAAAATGAGGATCACCCTTGGTATCAAGATGTATTACGGTATATGAGAAATCGTGAATATCCTGAGCAGGCAACTGAGAATGACAAAAGAACCTTGAGGAGGTTAGCCTGCGAATATGTACTAGATGGGGACATCCTTTATAAAAGAAGGAAAGATCAGGTGCTCTTGAGATGTGTCGACGCTGTGGAAGCTAGAAAAATCTTGGAAGAAGTACATAAAGGTGTTTGTGTGACACATGCAAATGGCTTTACAATGGTAAGGCAAATCATGAGGTTTGGATACTATTGGTCTACTATGGAGGGAGACTGTATCAACTATGCCAAGAAGTGTCATAAATGCCAGATATATGGGGACAAAATTCATGTACCACCTTTACCTTTGCATGTTATGACTTCTCCATGGCCCTTCTCCATGTAGGGCATGGATGTCATTGGGCCAATATCACCAAAAGCTTCAAATGGGCATCATTTCATTTTTGTGGTCATTGACTACTTCACGAAATGGGTAAAGGCAACTTCATATGCTAGTGTTACCAAGTCGGCAGTAAGTCGATTCTTGAAAAGGGAGATTATTTGTCGGTATGGAATGCCTGAGAGGATCATATTAGACAATGCATTGAACTTGAATAACAGTATGATTGTGGAAGTCTGCAACCAATTCAAGATCAAACATCATAATTCATCTCCATATCGCCCAAAAATGAATGGGGCAGTGGAAGCGACCAACAAAAATATCAAAAAGATAATGGGGAAAATGACTGAGACCTACAGAGATTAGCATGAGAAATTACCATTTGCACTCTTTGCCTATCGAACGTCTGTCAGAACCTCTACTGGGGCAACTCCTTTCTCGTTGGTTTATGGGATGGAGGCAGTGTTACCCATTGAAGTGGAAATACCTTCTCTTCAAATTTTGTCAGAGATAAAGCTGGATGAAGCAGAATGGATTCAACCGCAGTATGACCAATTGAACTTGATTGAAGAAAAGAGGCTAAGGGCTATTCGTCATGGCCAGATGTATCAGAAGCGAATGATGCGAGCTTATGACAAGAAAGTTCATCCAAGAGAATTTCACGAAGGGGACCTTGTACTGAAAAAGATTCTTTCCATACAGAAGGACTTTAGAGGAAAATGAATGCCGAATTGGGAAGGGTCGTATGTTGTGAAGAAGGCTTTCTCTGGTGGTGCACTGATTTTGACAGAAATGGATGGGAAAAGTTTACCCAATCCAGTGAATTCAGACTCAGTCAAGAGGTACTTTGTCTAAAGAGAAGGGAAGCCAAGGTGAAAACCCATAAAGGGCTCTTTGAGACTTTAAAAAAAAAAAGAGGTAAAAATGGAGAGGCCAAGGTGAAAACCTGCAAAGGGCACCTTGATGCCAAAGGGGTTTTGAGTTGAAAACCCAAAAGGGTAGCTCAAATTTTGAAAAGCATGCAATGACCTTGCTATACCGGATCTGACAAGAAGTAGAGTGTGTTACATACCGGGGCATCAACAAAGTACTTTGGATCTTCTAAACACATGTTAAATTCAAAATAGTCTTCATGGAGTTTGTATACAGAAGCCTAAGCTGTGATATGTAGGGCATCTAACTTTTGTCCTGTTTACTATCTTTGGATTCTTTTTCTTCTCAAAGATATGTTTTCAGATCAATTTCCTTTTGTATTCTCAAGATCAAATTATTTGTCTTCCATTATTCATAAAATGTGTTGCATTGAAATAATGATTGATGAACTAAAATTTTTACAAACGAAGTTTTGCATATTACTCTGGAAATCTCTAGAGAATACGAGAAACTAAAATAGAACAATTATTTGAACAATTCCTATGAGTGAGGGTCGGAAGTATTCGGAAAAATTTCTTCTTCAGTCTAAAGGATGAGTGGACAATTCAAAAGATTCAATCCTAGGAGAGGATCATCTCCGGCAGGTCGTAGCATTCGAAGAATGGTATAATAGGACCAATTTGATTCAAAGCATACGAGTAGAGTATAATTGATACTTCGAGTAAAATAAAGATGAAACTTTGATGTATGAATGAGTAAAGACGTCCGAAATAGGAGTCATTCTCATGAAATTTTACATTATAATGTGTCTAATTAGGAGCATTTGACTCATTTCGATCATGGCATCTTAATTATTAAGCATGAGCACATACGCATTCTACAGGTTATGTTCTTTAGGGGACAATGTAGATCACTGGTAGTAGATTTGGCACCTCTGTATTGACGGGGAACAAATCAAAGAAGCAGATTTAGCGTCTCTGTATTAGACAGGGAGCAGATCGAAGATAGCAGATTTGACATTCGTGTGTTTACATCGAAGCAGATCGAAGATGACAGATTTGGTGTCTCTGTATTAGACAAGGAGTAGATCGAAGATAGCAGATTTGACATTCGTGTGTTTACATCGAAGTAGATCGAAGATGAAAGATTTGGCGTCTCTGTATTAGACGGAGAGCAGATCGAAGATAGCAGATCTGGCATTCGTGTGTTTACATCGAAGCAGATCAAAGATGACAGATTTGGCATCTCTGTATTAGACGGGGAGCAGATTGAAGATAGCAGATCTGACATTCGTGTGTTTACATCGAAGCAGATCGAAGATGACAGATTTGGCATCTCTATATTAGACGGGGAGCAGATTGAAGATAGCAAATCTGACATTCGTGTGTTTATATCGAAGCAGATCGAAGATGAAAGATTTGGCATCTCTGTATTAGACGGGGAGCAGATCGAAGATAGTAGATCTGACATTTGTGTGTTTACATCAAAGCAGATCAAAGATGACAGATTTGACATCTCTGTATTAGACGGGGAACAGATCGAAGATAGCGGATCTGACATTTATGTGTTTACATCGAAGCAAATCAAAGATAGCAGATTTGGCATCTCTGTATTAGACGGGGAGCAGATCAAAGATATTAACATGGTGTCTTTGAGTTTGCAGAGAGCAAATTGAAGACCATGAAGTCAGGATCTGATAGAACTGGGCAAATTTGGTCCTTTTATAATCTTTGCTCTATTCCTGTTACACAGTAATGAGCAAAGAGGGGCAGCTGTAATAGGCCCAATTTGCCCGGGCTATTAAAAGTCTAAAAACAAAATAAAACCAAATAAAAAATAAAATAAAGTTTTTTAACAGTTCATTTTACAGGGCTCACAGATAATTAAACCCAATGTCCCAATTACACCCAAGCCCATATCATAGCCCAAATACCCAAATGATCCCCAAAATTCATTAGACCCAAAATACACAAGGCCCAAATGGCCCAAATAGTTAACAGAAGACAGAAGGCCTAGGGTTTCAGAAACCCTAAATGCCGCAAACACTCCAATTGTCACGCCCTTTCGTCTCGCGCCGTTCCAGTGTCCTTTCATGACGCCTCCATCGGCACCATGATTTCAACTTCGTATCGCGTCGTAATTGGCGCACGAGTCAACGCCAACGCACTCACCGCCGTGATATCCTCGCTGGTACCTGCAAAAAAGAAAGAACCGCAGCAGAAAAGAGAAGCAAGCATGGAAAGAAATCAATATTTCTTTCCCAAAATGTAACAATTTACAGAAGGGTATAAAAGCCTCTTTTCAAATTTGTAAGGGGACGATTTGAAAAAAATAAAAATAAAGAGAAATAGATTACAGATTTTTTAGCTTTACCAGAAAACAGAGGTGATTCTTCTTACTTTTTTATTTTTTTCTTGAATACCCACATTACATACATACAAAATACTATAAAAATAAATAAAAAAGGAATTACCTTTCGATTGGCTGAGAAAAATAAGGCTTTTCGAATCCTAACCGCCTGTGTGGTGGAATCAACAGCGGCGCGTTGGCGCGTGGGCGCATGGGAGCCTGATGACGGAGGCTCGACGGAGCTCCGAGGGCTTGCTCTCTGTCCCCTTTCAGAGATTTCTTTAGTTTTTTTCTTTTAAAACAGGTTAAAAATGAATTGTTAGTACCAAAATTTGGCTTATATAGCCTCATGGAAACGGCGTCGTTTTGCTTAAAACGATAAGCTTCAAAACGACGTCGTTTCAAAAATAAGGATCCGTACGTTGACCCGTGACCCGGGAATGATCCGCGTGTGTTTGTTTAAAGGGCTAATTGCCCAATTGATCCTTCCGCATTTTTAATATTTATAATTTCATTTTATTTTTATTTTAATTTGGCCCTAGCCTTTTATTTTTGTTTCAATTTAGTCCTAATGGCCATTATAAAATTTATTATGGGAATGACGTCGTTTTTGGGATTAGGGCTAATTGCCCAAGAAGTCTCTCGAATTTTAGCTCGCGTTTCAATTAGGTCCAATTTTTTTAAAAAATTAACCCTAAAGTTTTATTTTATTTAAATTTTAATCCTTTTTAAATTTTTTATATATAATTTATTTATTTAAAATGTTTTATGTATCATTTATTTCTATTATAAACATTATTTTTATATTTAAAATTATTATATATTTTTATTTATGTATTATTTGTTATATTATTTATATTTTATTATATATTCTATTTATATATTTTATTATATATTGAATCATTTTGTTATATACATTGTTCATTTCTTATTTTATCATATATTATATTATCTTGTTATTATTTATCATATATATAATTTTAAAAATTATAAATTGTTATTAAATATCATATTTTTATATATCATTATTAAGTATTTAGTATGTAATATTCTAAAATTTACTATGAAATTTTGCTCCTATTTAACATATTATTATTTTTATAAATATATATATTAAGTTATTATATCATATAATATATTTTTATATATATTAACCATTTTTAAGAATTCTCTTTTATTATTATTATTATTATTATTATTATTATTATTATTATTATTATTATTATTATTATTATTATTATTATTGTTGTTGTTGTTGTTGTTATTATTATTATTATTTTATTCAATACCTCATTTATTTTTAGTTGTATTTTAGTTTTTTTATATCTTTATTTTTTTAAACTTATACGTTCATAATTCGTTTATTTGTTTTTGTATCTTTTTGTATTTTATTTAGTATTGTTTTAGTATAATAATTTTATCCCATAAATTATTTATTATTTTTATGTTATTTATTGTTTTATATACTTGCTTGAAATTGATCGCTTATGTTATTTATGATTATATCTGTATGAAATGTTAATGTATATTACGTAATTTATGTCTTTATTTATCATTTTCTATATTATATTTGCATGAAATGTTAAAGTGTGCATTATGAAGTTTATATTATTTAGTGTTGATATCTTGTAATATGTTAAATGCATCATTGTTTTAAAAATTTATATTTCATTTAATCCAAAAGAATTTTAAAAAATGAGGCAATATTTTGGTATTTAGGAATTCGGGAAGTAGTACCCTAACATGCTGGGTTACGATTTCCCGTTTGTCTAAATGTTTAAAGTACCCTTCTAAATAGATTTTGTAAACCACGAGATGATTTCAATTACGAAAGTTTAAGAATATCGTGTCCAATCATGCTGGATGTGATATTTGTATTCTTTTGGAGCGAAGGAATCTTGATTCTCAACTCAAATTATTATAGTTAAAAAAAAAGGATCTTATTTCTAAATTCCTTCAAAATTTTGACATTAAGACAAAAATTATTTAATTCGGTACCAATTTTGGGCATTGCGAGGGTGCTAATCCTTCCTCGTATGTAACCGACTCCCGAACCTATTTTCTCACATTTTCGTAGACCAAAATGTTTTATAAGGTGATCCAATCACACCTAAAAGGTTGGTGGCGACTCCCCTTTTTCAAAATTCTCTCTTTTTAAGAAAGGGTTTCGACAGTATTTTTGAAAGTTTGGTTTAAGATTTAAGTGTTTAGTATTACTGTCAAAAAGTGCTTTTGAGAAATAAAATATCCATTTTACACATGGTGTTATAAAGTAACAAATATGAATTTAAATAATGTTCAAATTAGTTAATATTATGATATTTTAGTATGCATTGATCTTAGATCAAGTTACTATTAACTAAGAGTTAAAGAACCAGACGTGCCCAAAATTGCTTTTCGGACTCGGTACAATCATTATGAGTTTCTAGTGATGTTGTTTGGGCTGACCAATGTCGTAGCCGTATTTATGGACCTGATGAAGCAAATTTTTTAGCCGTACCTGGATAGATTTGTTGTTTTGTTTATTAATGACATTTTGATATACACGAAGAATGAAACTGAACATGATCAACATCTAAGAACTGTACTATAGGCATTGTGAGAGAAATAATTGTATGCAAAATTCAATAAATATGAGTTCTGGCTATGAGAAGAAGGATTTTTGAGACAAGTAATTTTTGCTGAAGGTATACGTGTAGATCTGAGCAAAATTTCAGTGATTGTGAACTAGAAATCTCTGAAAAATGTCATAGAGGTGCGTAGTTTTCTGGGACTAGTTAGACGTTACAAGCGGTTTGTTAAAGGTTTCTCGATGATAGCATTACCATTAATGAAATTGTTACAGAAGAATGTTAGCTTTGTCTTGTCAGAAAAGTGTCAATAGAATTTTGAACAGTTGAAAGCTATATTAACTGAAGCTCCAGTATTGACTCAACCTGAATTCTGAGGCTGACGAACTTTAAACTAACATTCTAATTATTTCCTTCTTTTTCACTCACATTGTTTTAAACCCATTATATGCTTTTATTTCCTTTGATTTTCTTTTAACCCTCACAATTATTTTGTTCACTCAGCTAATTTTTCATTTTAAGCACAATTTTATAAGAGTCTTATACTCACTATATTGTACCATTTCTTACTTTTTCCACTTGATTCTTTTGAAACCCTCGAGATATCTCTACCTAAACCCTTAATATCTATTGCTTGGCATCTATTTCATAATGTAATAAAGGACTAAAGATAGGGGAATGTTCAAGTTTTAATTTATTTTCAGCTCATAGTTTCCATATTAATGGTTCATCAAAAAGGAGTTATTAGGATCAAATATGAGAACTAGGGATACATAGCATAAGGGTATGGTCATTTACATACTGGCTATTCAAACAATGCCTTAGGTCATCCCTAAGCATTCCACAATAAACAATTTCTTTCATGCTTTTAATTAAACCAAGGAATAATAATCAGTTCAACCATCACGTATCTACAAATATCTATAATGCTTATTTATCCTATGGCACACACTCAAACAATTTTACATAGGTACTTCTATTCTATTACGCAATTTAACTAAGTAAATTACTTAATCTACCTTAAAACTAAACCAATCATATCATATCAATAATAAATTGCATGATTAACAAAAATCAACATATACTTTATTATTTTGAACCAATTATTCACGGTTATAACATAATCCAAGAACCATGCATTTCAAATAAAAAAAAAGAATTTTTTTGAGTATAAAAAATAAAATAAATAACAAAAAAATAGGAAACACACAAAGTAATCTATGTACTCCCTCCACACTTTAGAGCAAACATTGTCCTCAATATAAAAGCATAAAGTGTAAACAAGGAAACTTCCTTGAAAAAGTTCGCATCCTTGCTATCATACTGACATCAAGATCTCGTGTGCTCCAAGTGGACAAAAAAGTACCTAAGGAAAAAAGAAAACACTACAACCAAATATCGTGAAACATACTAATATAAAAGTACAAAAAAGAGGTGTTGACAATGGATAGAAGAACATCAAAATAAAGAGTTTCGGAAGAAACCTGACCCTTCAGTGTTTGTCACAACACCATATGATATAGTGACGACATCCAACCTTACCTCGTCGTGATGTAGCAAACTGGCTTGAATGTCATGACATCACATGTCACGACATTGAGTCCAGTTTCTAACTTTTTCAATTTTTCAGTTCCGCCACTTCACTATCTCCACACCTACTGTGGAAAACACATAAAATCATGAAATTTAATATTAAAAATAAAATAAATAAACTCAAGAAATTGAAAGATAAAAATTAAAACAAAATCGAAGGTAACATAGAAGTCCTTTAGAAAAAAATTGAGACGATCTATATCGCCACCAAAAAAGAACTTCTAACTGGTTCTCGACAATTTGATCCTTTGTTTGTTCCTCTATCGATAAATACAAACCAAACTTCTGAATCAAATCCATAGACAATGCCTTATCTTCAATTAATTCGACATCTACATTACAAGGCATTTGATGCCAAATTCAAGCCAACCCCAAATTGTATTCCAGGGTATTATTACCTCGAGCTTCCTCACCCCAATGTTCTGTAGAGCTCTGGTTGCTCAAGCTTTGCCTCCATCATCAATGAGAACAAAATAAACTCATCGACTCTTTTGGTTGGCATCTTCTCAACTATGGCCAGAAATTGTATAAACTTCTTTACATTTTCATACAGGAACGGTTCAACCTCAATGTCACCAGTTACTTCTACATCCACTTCTACGCTTAAATATACCACTATGTCAATTGGGTCCGTGACACATTCTTTCATCTACAACTCCTCATCATGTTCTTCGATTCCAAACTCTTGCTGAACTTCACTATTTAATTGGACATGGTTGACGACAATATAGTTGTCCTCATCATCAGGGTTAAAAACATCATGCACAACCTCTTTCATTGGTGTCTGCACTTCTAATTGATGTTGGAGCAATTCCATCATCTGATTCAACTCGTTTTGGATTTTCTTGAATGTATCTTGGCATTCACGGTTGATTCAATCCTTCTTAGACTCATTTTCATATATGCTATGATCTTCACTCCACTCTGGATATATATATTGAGGTTGTGGGTAAGACTGAGACTGTAGGTCATAAATTGGATTGCTTTTAAACCATCCTCAGTTATAGCTCTGTTTCTCAATCACAAACCCACACGAATCATACAAAAGTTCATCCAACTACTTGTTCATATCATATTCTTCATCATAACTCCACTAGTTCATTGAGGCTCTGTTCAACCAATTCGATCCCCCTTCGTATACGTATCATTCATCACACCACCTATATTCACCATCATCCATAATTCAGTAAAATTGTCAACAAGGTAAATAAACAAAAAATGCTAAAAGTGAAAGTATTAAAAAAAATAAAGAAATTTAAAACACAATTTAGCTCATTCGTATTTCGATTAGTATTATTTTACTAGATAACCAACTCAATAACAATTCTTCACTACAACAATCCCTGTAATGTCGCTAAGAATTGACCATGCCTTAGAGTGTGTGAATTGGGGTTTAAAATATTACAATTAAATATATGTATGTGAAGTGTGGTATCTACAAGCGAACATGTCAAATTGTAATATAGTTAAGTTTACAATGAAAAAATTTCGAGGATCGTACCAAATGGATTGCTAAGTTGGTGAAAATTATTACTAAATCAATTATCTGAAAACAAATATTAGTCAAGTTGAGTTGTGAATTAGTAGTGCAAATTCTAAATTAAGATTGAAGTAAACTAATTAATTAAAACTAAACCTAAGTTAAACTATCAGAACTTCCAATTTCTAGTTTCAATGATGCAAGTTACTTAGCCTAGAATTGATAATTCCTAATTATCAACTAAGGTAATAATTTCCCTTAATTGAGTTATTTAACACTGTTAATTAAGAATACCCTTTCAGTCTCATCCTTGCTAAGAATTACTACCTAAGATACCATTTCGGTCTCACCTAGGCATATTGACCGCCACTAAGTGAATATTTGGATTGGAAATACTGTAGCAAAAAAATTTGAAATAAAACAGCGGTGTTTACAAGTATACAGGTCAAATTGTAATATAGTTTTGTAGAACGGGGTATAGGAAGTACTTCGAGGATCATACTGAAGGGAGGATGGATTAAATCTAAAATTATCTTCTACAATAATAGGTCTAAACAGTACTCACCAAAATTCATATTACGATAAATAATATCAAAGAGAATGAATATTATGAAATAAACTAAAATTACTAGAATAAAATTAACCAACAAAGAAATCTCAATTAGCAGTCAAAAGATTAACTCACTTCAATGGTTGTAATTAACTTTAGAACTTGAGTTTTAGTGGATTAGCTAATAACTAATCAATTATTACCTATTGACCTCTAACTGATTAATTACTCGATAAATACTCACTTATCTCTCGACCTTGCTTTCTAAACTGGGATAAATTATGATTTACTTGGCAAACTTATCTCTTGATCTCATCTAGATGACTTCCTAGAGGCATCAATCTTATGGTTTAAGCATGCATAATTTAAACCAACTAATTCTATGGGGAACCCTCGTTCTTCCATTAATTACTCCCACATCCACTTGTTAATCTTCCTAAAGGATTTAGCTACTCATGAATCTCGAGACCATTTTTCTAATAATTAATTTAATCATGCAAAAACACAAGTTAAACTAAAATGAAGGAAAATAGAGATTGATATGTTTGATAATCTACATGCGCTCAGTTCTGTGAAATCGTTTAACAGTTGGTGAGATATCGATGTCGATAGGCAAGAAGTGAAATAAAAATATCAAAATACTTAATAAACAAGTCTTAGAGTATTTATAGGCAAGTCTAAAACTAAAACCTAATTACTACCCCCTTAGCTTAGCATCAACTTAACTATTTATAGGCAGAGTTAGCTGCTCACTTAGGTTAATTACAAGGCCTTAATCAGGCTAAATATGTATTTTGTGAATGAAACACCCTTGATTAATTTTTGCTCTCCATTAGACTTATGTCGTGACACAGGCTTATGCATGTAGCGATACACAACTTCGAGTATTAAAACTAGAGCTTGTTTGGCTGTGTTGCGACCCAGAAGCTTGTGTTGCAACTCAACTGTCATTCCTGGTGCTTTTGGGTGTACAAATAAGTGTCCTACACACTCAATTAACTCATTAAAACTACCTTAAGGCCCGTATTAGCCCAAAAGGTTAACTAAATCAAAATTTTGTGTAAAAGTGTTTATTTTGCAAGAAAGTAAATCTAAGCTACTGAAATAAAAAATGCAAAAAAATTACATAAAACAGTTTAAAAACAAGCTCGTTAAGTGCCAGGAAGTACCTAATTTTCCACTACAAATTGTGGCAGGTCAAATACCCCCACACTTCGCTCGTTGCTTGTCCTCAAGCAAACAAGATAAAATAAAAAAAACAAATAAAACACACAATATAATAAAGTACTCGAGCATGTTTTGTATACGTAACTGGATCAGAGTAATACAAACAAAATGATGTAACTAAACACGTAATTCTAGCACGATATGTAACTGACTTGTGATTTCAAATTTTAGACAGGTTAGTCCACTAAATTACAAAGCAAACAAATCGAAGAATGTCAAGTATAGTGATCCATCAAAACAAATACCCAAATATACATTTATGCTTAAAGAAATATAAGTGGTAAGAAATTTTAATTATCAGTTCAATTTTCATCTATGTAGTGTATCACATTGTAACATTCTGCGGCTTAGGTTGGTTTGGATTTTAAGAATAGACTCGACAAAACAGGTTAAGCACGAAAATACTTTAGCACATTATATCCCAATACTCCCCCAATGTCCCAACTAGGCTCATCACCTTATATTCATTTCTCTCACTTTCCTTTTCTCTACATTCCCTAAGGTACACTATAGTATTCATGAGTACAATCATCTTGGCGAGTCATTTGTGCAAAAATGAGTATATTTTTCTTTCTTTTTCTTTTCTTTTTACTTAGTTTCCTTTTGTTCGTTCGATATTTTCTCACTTGGCTTTTAGCCTTCACAAAGATTTTCTTCACCTGATTTCTTCATTAAAGCACAAGTTTGCAAGAATCTTATACTTACTATATTATACTATTCCTTAATTTTCACTCTCAATTATTATTTTTTCTTTATTTTTAAATCTTCATTATGTATCTACCTAACCTTCAATATTAATGGCCCAATGTTTAAGCTTAAGATAGGACCAAACAGAAAGGATTAAAAGATTATATATTAGGTGACCGTCGCCAAACATGTAAATGTTTCACTAAAAAATACCACACCAAAATATATTAAATTAAATCAGCAGTGTCCGCAAGTATACAGGTCAAATTGTAATATAGATGTATACAACGGAACATAGGGAAGCATTTCGAGGATTATACCCAAGCGATGATGAATTAAATAAAAAAATCTACTTTTACAATAACAAGTCTAAACAATAACAGTTAAAAACTATATTATGAAAAGAAATCATAAACTAAATTAAACTGAAATAAATAGTAGAAAGTAAACAAACAGCTAAATCAAAATAACAAGCAAAATATTAACTCATTTTAGTAGTTGTAATTAACTTCAGAATTCGGGTTTAGATGGAAGTAACTATTAATTAACTAGTATTACCTCCTAACCTTTACTAATTAACTAATTGACAGATACTCGCTTATCTCCCGACCTTACTTTCTCCACTGAGATAAATTATTATTTACTAGGCAAACTTATCTTCTGACCTCATTTAACCTAGGTTACTTCCTAGGGTCATCACTCCTAGGATTTAAGCATACATAATTTAGACCAGCTAATTCCTATGGGAATACCTCATTCCTCCAGTAACTACTCTCATACCCACTTGTTAATCTCCCTAGAGACTTAGCCTCTCATGGATCTAAATGCTATAACTCTTGATTTTAATTTAAACATGTCAAAGAACATGACTAAATTAAATAAGAGAATAGTAGAGAAATTTATCTATTAGATGAATCGAATACGCTCGAAGGTGCAGAAACTCTTAACAACGAACTGATCTTGATGTTTGCAAAAGAATAATAAAAGAAAATTGATGAATAATATAATAAAAGGTACTTAGGTTCAAATTAAACCTAGTCGAAAATAACTAAGTGTTTAGAAATTCAAAATAAAACTAATTAAAACCTAAATCTACTAACTATAGCTCCTAAAGGCTTGTTTACTAATTAGTAATAACCTTCCTATATATAGCGATGTTTAGAAATCCTAACTAGGTCTATTACAGGCCATAAATTTGAAAAAAATATTGATTATGCAGATGATTTTATCCTTGTTGATTCTTGAGTCCCTCGTCTAACCTGTGTCGCGACACAACCAAGGGTGTGTCGCGACATGACACTATGATCTTGGGCTTTGACAACCATTTTCACGTGTTGCATTTCAAGAAACTTGTGCTACACTCGGGTGTCATCGATAAGGCTGTTGGGATTTTAAATATACATTCTACACACTCAATTAAACATATTAGAATTACCTAACTCCCATGTTGGCTTAGTAGGCCAACAACTAACATAAATTATTATGTAAAAATGCTTATTTTGCAATTAATTAAATCTAAAATATAAAAGCTAAAAATACAATAATTAAATATAAAACGAGCCCCTTAAGTGCTAAAATGTGCTAAAACTACCACCATAATTAAGTTTTTGCTTGTCCTCAAGAAAACAAAATAAAACGAAAAATAAACATGTAAGAAAAGAAAATGTACTTAAGAAAGCTTGGTACACTATATCGGATTAGAGCATTAACACTAGGAAGATTTGCTTAAACACAACTTTAGCTAGATGTCTAAATAATTTCCAGTTATCTACATTCAAACATATTAATTCAAAAAATTATAAAGCAAATAAGTTAAATAAAATTAAACATATAACTCCATTAAAATGTACATACGAATATATTATTTATACTTGAAGTCTACAGTCAGTTCAAATTTCTCTACTCAGTTTCTTTCATCCATGTTTTGAACTATAATACAATATTTATACATAAAAGCACTTATGAGTTTTTGTACCAATATGAGTGAGATTTTTCTCAATTTCTCATATTTTTATTTCACTATGAACATGCAACACTCTCTTGGCTTTTATCCGTTCTATGCTTTTTATCACACTCGCGATGCTTTTAACTCTCACAATGCTTTTGTTCCCACAATTCATTTTAATTTAAGCACATGCTTGTAAGGATTATACTCATTATACTGCACCATTTCAATAACTATGGATTTATTTATCGAGAATTTTTAACTTAAACATCCTATAATTCAACAAACATAAATACCTATTCGTATCTACCTTTATCAATTGGTATTTAATTCTATTTTCCTATGCATAGACTAATAAATTGAATTAATTAATCTAAATAGAAACAACTTAAATTATTTATTTTCAAGCTAAATTTACAGTTTAAACAATCAACCTATGTTCATGCTCCCAACCAATTACTTGTATTTCTACCAGCTCAAGCACATAGAAAACACACAAAAGAAAAAAAAATTAACTACTAACATAACTAAAAATAAAACAAAAAGGAAATAAAATAATTTTTTCTATGTTACCCCCCACACTTTAGTCAGCACATTGTCTATAATGTGTAAATAACAAAATAGAGGAATGAGATTACCCAATTATCGTGAAAGGTTCTCGAGTGTTGTTGGATGGTCTCTTCCTTGCTGATTTAGCTTCAAATTGTAGTGCCTTCAAAATTGCAAAGTTCTTACATAGAAATTTTTTTAAAAAGAAAATTAACTAAACTTAAATATAGCTAAAGAAAATAAAAACACCCAAGAAAAATATTCAAGTTTTAAAAATTATTAAAAAACCCAAATAAAATTAAAAACGTTAAGATTTAGTTGGAATCAGGCTTCGACTCCTTGTTTTTTTTCCTTCTGGATCTTCTTCTTTGGGTCCTCCTCATCTTCTTTTAGCTCTTCTTCTTACTCAGTTTTATTAATTCCTAGCTTGGTATAGTATTTAATGGTAGGGACTTGTGGCATGCTCAGTCTATTTCTCCTTGCATGATCTTCTTAAATAGGTCCTACCTCTTACATTCAACGAATTATCCACTTCAAATCAAGTAAATCACTTCCACCTTGATTCGACTTTTCATGGTCATCTGGTTCGTGCTTTCAACATTCTACAAGGTGCTTTACCTTAGGTTGTTGTATTGGATTCTTTGTTCGTTGCAAGAAGCATCTGGATCATCCTATAGGTACCTTTGTTTGTCTGCATAATGTCATCACTAGATGGGGGAAAGCGTAATTCTACCTTGGTTTTCTGTACACAACGAATTATACTCCTATAGATCCATGTCTCTACACAGAATCTCATATAGTAAAGTAGCTCAAAAAGTATCAATATTAGACATATCAACTACAGGGAAAATTCTACTGCTAATAAATTGTAACCACATTCTTACTTTTAAAGATAATTCCTTACGAGAATTGTAACACCCCATACTAGGTCTGATCGTAGAACCCTAGTGATAGGATGCTACGAGCAAAACGAAACAATTACATACAATTCATAATTCAAAATTTCAATTAATTATAATCATGTCACATATATTCAAATACATCATGTAATTAATCTCT
This sequence comes from Gossypium longicalyx, assembly GCA_025698465.1. Lineage (NCBI taxonomy): Eukaryota > Viridiplantae > Streptophyta > Magnoliopsida > Malvales > Malvaceae > Gossypium > Gossypium longicalyx. Next base: position 34,673,056 of record CM046995.1, read on the forward strand.
TTCGGTCTTATATTGAGTATATGGAAGCTTAAAAACAATTTAGTATCAATCAGGGATCAATTGAAAACAAAACAAAAAATAGGAAAATTATGAAAACAAGGGTCACATGCTCGTGTCCCCGGGTCCTGTGAAGGGTGTGAGGCCATGTGGGCAAGCCGTGTAATAGCCTGATGCCTGTGAGTTTGGAGTTACATGACTGTGCGAACAGACCGTGTAACTCTCTGAAGCCGTGTGTAACACCCCTAACCCCTCTCCGTCGTCAGATTAGGGTCACGTGCATTACTAACATGCCATACAATTAATCAATCATAATTACACATATACATACTAGCCATTAACAATATAATAAACAGAGGTAGTTCACAAACAATCAAATTATATATGCAAATTTAAACTTCGTCTCCCACTTTCTACACTCTTATCACTATTTATCCCTTCTTGAATGTCAAAATTCGGATACATACAAGACTATTCTGATTATTAGCATCAAAATATTGGTCCATACTCAGTCTATGATTATCTTTTTAATATATCTTTGATGATGTTAGTGGAATGCATTTAATTTAGGATTGCTAATCCATCCCAATTCAGAGTAAAAGTTACTCTTACAGCCCCTTTTACGAGTCTACGGGACCTTAAAAGTATTTTAAAAGAGGTATGGACTATTTTCAAATAATTCTAGAAGTTTAGGAAATAATTACAAAAATTTTTATTACAAGGGTCACACACCTGTGTGGCCAGGCCGTGTGCCCCACACAGCTGAGACACACGCCCATGTGGCCAGGCCCTGTAACTCTTTGACTTGGGTCAAACGCCCATGCGTGTTGCTCGCGTGTGACACACGCCCGTGTGGCCAGGTCGTGTGCACCCAAAAATACCTTAAAACTCAAGTTTACCATTTTCTACTTACTTGGGCACTAAGCAACTCAATTACCAATCATTTAACCTATTTAAAACATGATTAAACATGCCAAAATACATCAAATTCATCACCTAATATGTCTAACCAATGTACCCTTATTAGTACCACATTTTATATGTTTAAATACACCAACAACACATCGAACATTCAAGACTTTCATTCGTATCACATTTACCATATTTGAACTAACTTTCAACTTCTAAAGCTACCAAATATGAAGCTAAGCACATACCAAGCATTATGCTAAGCCACCAAACTTTAAACTATCACATACCAAAATATAAACTCGGCTAACATACCAACATAGCCTCAACCAAAACAATATACACATTTAACCATCATTTCACTAGCAACTAAACAACATCTTATAAACAATATCAATAAAAGGCTCATTAGGTACAAGCCATTACAAAATAAGATATCACCACACTTGAGCTCGGGATTTGTGATTTGATGCTGAGTCGGCAATAAATCGAAAAGTATCTAGCCTGCGCACGGAAAACAAAACCGCACGCTGAGTAAAACTCAATGATATTTCTATAATCTGAATAACATAAACTTGATACAAGTATTTAAAATGCAAAATGCAACAAGTAAGCTATGTTAATGTGTTTCAATTCAATAGTATAATTTTTGCTCATTCCTTATTCACATCTACTAAAATTTTCACATGTTCAAATATATAAGTATATATCAATAGCATTTAATTTAACATTTGAATACATTATCTCATTCAATGGCATGATTCATAAATTTGATTAATACTTGAATTCATTTCAAGTTTCACATCTCAATTCAATAATTCATATTTCATTTCCCATATCTTAATCATTTCTCATATTTTCCATTTCAATATTTGTCACATAAAATTATTATTTTACTTTCCCCTATTAACACGACATAGACTTGGACGGATACACGGATCCAACCAATACACCAATTTGGCACCCAGAGCCTCATCGAATAAATTTGAAGTAATAATTGAGCCCAACACTTTATAAGTTGACACCCAGTGTCTCATCGGTTAAACTGAAGAAATTGGCATCCAGTGCCTCATTGACTCGAGGTTGAAGTATTCCCTGAACTCTTCTTATCCTATGGCATGCCATCTATATCTGACTTAGCCCAATATAGTTAATAGGGATTCATTTCACTTTTCAATACAACTAATGTCTCAACTTCATGAATGTATATCATCACATTTTTCTCAATACACATATATTCATTATCAATATTTTCATAATATGCAAAATCAATCCATTTCGTTTTAAATATTAATTTCATTCAATCCCAAAGTACTAAAGTACTCACCTCAAATGCTTACCATATGCAAACAATTATATATGCAATAATATACTATTTAATTCGGATTATAGAAAAAGAAACCGTGAATTTCAAGCTATACAACGTCGATTTTATTCTTCCCCTTTGTACTCGAGGATTTCGGTACGACATTAGCTATGGAATAAAACAATTAAATCACATTAATATTACACATTTAAATTTCACATTAAATTTCAATTTTCATATTATAGTTTGCTTATTTTTCAATTTAGTCCCTGAATCAAGACTAGTTTTTAACCTTTACATTTAACTTTATATTTTTATACTAATTTCACTTTAAACTAAATTTAGCTTCCTCTTTTCCAATTCAACCCCTTATTTCAAAATTTTCACAAATTAGTCCCTATTACTCAAAATCAATAATTTATTTCAGAATTTAGTCCTTTTCCATTTCTAACTTAAAAATCTATCTATTTAGTCCCTAATATTTAAATTATTCAACAATGTCAACATCAAAAATCTTGAACAATACTAAAATTTACAAAATGGGTCGGGTAGCCCTAGGTACCGAGATTCCAAAAATATAGAAATTACAAGAAAAATGGACTAAATTGACTAACTAATTGAAATTTGAAAGTTTGGAGCCCTTGGTGTCGTCGGCCACTTTGTTTGTTTGTTTGTTTTCTTTTCTTTAATTTGCATGCAATTGTTTCATCTTTTTTTCCACTTTCTTTCTATTTTTTTATTTTGTTTTCATTTTATTATTCTTGTTATTATCATTATTATTAAAGTTACTTTAATATATATATATATATATATATATATAACATATACACATGCAAATTCATTAAACCATAACCAACCACCTCCCACTATTTTAATAAATGGTAAATTTTCTACTTTAGTCCCTTCTATTTCTTTCAATCTATAATTCAACTTTTAACCCTTACACGATTAAGTCCCTGTACCTTAATAACTCCTAATTTCACAAAATTCACTATTTAAAAAATTAATTAGCTACCCAACAAACTTTGTAAATATTTGATTAAATATTTACGAGTCTGGTCTACAAAAATAGAGTCTCGAAACTATATTTTTCGACACCCTTGACTATCGAGTCTTTACAATTCTCCCCCACTAATTAAATTTCGTCCCTGAAATTTACCTAAAAAGAGGTGGGGATATTAAGATCTCATCGTCTCCTCGGGTTCCCAAGTCATTTCTTCAACACTATGGCTACGCCATAGAACTTTTACTAACAGAACATGTTTATTACGCAATTCTTTCACCTCATAAGCTAAAATTTCGACCAGTTCTTCTTCGTAAGACAAATCAGGTTGAATCTCAATTTCTTCTGTGGAAATAACGTGAGATGGATCTGATCGATACCTTCTAAGCGTTGACACATAGAAAATGTTGTGCATTTTCTGTAATTCCATAGGCAAAGTTAATCGATGCACAACTGGTCCCACTCTTTCAATGATTTCATACGGTCTAGTAAAACGAGGAATCAGCTTCCTTTTTCTGCCAAAATGCAGAACTTTCTTCCATGGTGAAACTTTTAGAAATACTCTATCTCCAACCAAAAACTCAATATCTCTACATTTCAAGTCTGCGTACGATTTCTGTCTACCAAAAGCTATTTTCAATCTATTTCGGGTCATCTTAACAATGTCTTTTGTTTCTTGGATCAATTCCGGCCCAACAATATTTTTTTCATACAATTCCATCCAACAAACAGGTGTTCAACACCTACCACCATATAAGGCTTCATACGGGGCCATTTGAATACTCGATTGAAAACTATTGTTGTATACAAATTCAGCTAAAGGTAAATAATGTTCCCATACTGATTCAAAATCGATAACACAAGTGCGAAGCATATCTTGCAAAATCTGAATAACACGTTCAGATTATCCGTCTATTTGTAGGTGAAAGGCTGTGCTAAAATTGAGTCTTGTACCAAGAGATTCATGCAATTGTTTCCAAAATCCTAAAGTGAAACGTGGATCTCGACCAGAGATAATCGACATAGGGACAACATGCAACCTCATAATTTTCCTGAATATACACTTTAACAAGTTTTTGAAGTGACCAATTAGTCCTGACTGCAATGAAATGGGCCGATTTCGTAAGTCGTTCAACAATCACCCACACAACATTTTTCTTGCTCGGAGATAAAGGTAATCCCGTTACAAAATCCATTGTGATGCGTTCCCATTTCCACTTAGGAACAGAAATAGGCTGAAGTAATTCTATGGGAACCTGATATTCTACCTTAACTCATTGACAAGTTAAACATTTAGCTACAAACTCAACTACATCACTTTTCATTCTTGGCCACCAATACACTTCTTGCAGGTCACGATACATTTTCATTCCTCTAGGATGTAAAGCCAAAGGAGTATCATGAGCTTCGTGAAGTATCAACTCTTTTAATTTTGCAACATTGGAACACAGATTCAATTTTAAAATCTCAAACAATCACAATCATTAATACTGAAACTTTCTAATGCACCATTTAGAATCATGTCTCTTTTCTTCGCTAACTTGACATCATCTAACTGTGCCACTTTAATATAATCAAACAACACCAGCTTGACCTTCAACTCGGCCAACAAGCTCTCATCATTATTGATACTAAGTTGAGCAAACATCGCTCGCAACTCAATGGCTGTCTTCATGCTCAATGTGTCAGCTACGATGTTAGCTTTATTGGGATGGTAATCAATAACACAATCATAATCTTTTAGAAGCTCGACACAGCATCGTTATCTCAAATTTAACTCCTTTTGTGATAGAATGTATTTAAGACTCTTGTGATTGGTATAGATGTGTCATTTTTCACTGTACAGATAGTGCCTCTGGATTTTTAAAGCAAAAACCATAGCAATTCTAGCTCTAAATTGTGCGTCAGATAATTGCGATTATGCATCTTTTACTGACAATCACATAAGCGATCGTTTTCCTGTCTTACATCAAAACACAACTGAGAGCACTCAAAGAAGCGTTACTATAGACCACAAAATCCTTTCCTTATTTTGGTAAAGTCAAAATTGGCACTTTAGTCAACATTTGTTCCAATTTATGAAAACTTTCTTAACATTGATCATCCTAGACGAATTGAACATTCTTATGTAAAAACTTTTTCATTGACAAAGTTATATTTGAAAATCCATTAACAAATCTTCGGTAATAACTAGCTAGTCTAACAAAACTGCGAACCTTTGACACATTTCTCAGTGCGTTCCACTGAACAATGGCCTTTATCTTTTTATAATTAACTCTAATTCCATCTGTAAAGATAACATGACCCAAAAATACAAATTCTGATAACCATAATTTACATTTGTTAAGCTTTCCATATAACCGTTTCTCTCGTAACACTTGCAAAAAATTCTGAGATGTTGCTTATGCTCGGATTCAGATTTTCAATAGATCAAAATGTCGTAAAAAAATTGCTACAAATTGATCCAAATACGAATGGAAAATACAGTTCATAAGATCCATGAATGCCGCCGGAGCATTTGTTAGCCCAAAAGGCATCACTAAGAATTCATAATGGCCATAACATGTACAAAATGCCATTTTTGGTACGTCACTATCATTCACTTTCAACTGATAGTAACCCGATCTTAAATCGATCTTAGAAAAGACAAAAGCTCTTGTTAATTGATCGAATAAGTCATCAATACGAGGTAGAGGGTATCGATTCTTAATCGTCAAATTATTCAATTGTCGATAGTCAATATAGAGCCGCATCTAGCCATCTTTCTTTTTGATGAAAAGCATTGGAGCTCTCCAAGGAGATATACTAGGGCGTATAAAGTCATGATCCAGTAAATCTTGCAATTGCACTTTTAATTCTTTTAATTCTGTGGGTGCCATACGATAGAGAGACATTGACACCAGATTCGTACCTGGAAACACTTTAATTGCAAACTCAACCTCTCGATCTGGTGGTAATCCCGAAAATTCCTCGGGAAACACATCAAGGAATTCACAAATAGTTCGAATTTTATTGCTCTGACTATCACAATAATTTGAGTTGATAACATAAGCTAGAAAAGCTTTACAGCCTTGATTGAGAAGTTTATTAGCTAAAATCGTTGAAATGATATGATTAACCCACTCGTTCAAACACCACTCACTTCAATATGTTACCGTCTTCATTCTGAACCAAAAATTTCTTTTTATGAAAATATTGAATCACTTTGTGCTCAGTAAGTCAATCAATTCCCAATATTAAATCAAAGTCCCCAAATGGCATTATCAACAAATCAACAGGGAAGTTTACATTTTTTATTTCTAACAAACATCGCCTACACACCTAATCCACTATTACGGGCTGTCCCAAAGAACTTGACACAACTATTGATACTCGAGATGTCTCGACTTTTAAACTTCTCGATTTAACTAATTTAACATTAACATATGGTGTGAAGATCCTAGGTCTATCAAAGGATAAACATGTTCTAAATGCAATAAAAAGATACCTGCCACAAAGTCGGTAACATCACCATCCTCACGTGTCCATACTACATAGGCTCGTGCTGGCACTCTAGCCTCTACCTGATGAGTAATAGTATCGCTTCCCTTTCTAGCACCATTTCTAGCAAAAGAATTGCCACGACTTATTCTGCTACCCCTAAATGCAGGCACAGACCTCTGAGAAAAAACATGAGTAGCATTCTCATTCTTCGGACACTCTCGAGCAAAATGCTCCATAGATCCATAGCAAAAAAAAGCCCGAGTTAGCTTCTAAAATTCACCACTGTGCTTTTTCCCACAATGTTCGCAATTTAGAATATTAGCATATGTGGACATAGTCGATTGTCGATCACAGTTTTTATCAGATCTATCAGACTTAAAAGTCGATTTCCAGCCACCACAAAATTCCTTAGTTTGTTTTGGTTGTGGATACGAGCTAACAGCTCCAAACTGCTTCCCAGTAGTGCGAGCAACCTCAGCCTTTTTATCAAGACCCAAGGCTTGTTCTACCATCTTTGCTCGTTTAACTAGATCGACAAATTCTGTAATTCAATGTGGTACCAGTTGTACCCGTAGTTCATTGTGTAACCTACATAGAAATCGCTTACAACTTTTGATTTCAAATGGTACAAATTCAGTAGCGTACTTACTAAGTCGTACAAACTCTCGTTCATAATCGGCCACTAAAATCCCACTCTGCTTTAATAGAAAAAACTCTTGCCTTCTATCTTTAATGTACAATTCTCAAACATATTTCTATTGAAATTCCTTTTGAAAGAATTCCCAATTGGCCTGTTCAATAGGTATGTGGCGTGTTACTGATTACCACCATTGATACCCTTCTCCTTGCAGTAGAGAAACAACACAAATTATACTTTCAAGCTAGTTGCATTCAAGTTGTTGCAAAACACGTTTAGTAGATTCAATCCAAACTTTCGCTGCTAAGGGATCAACCCCTTTCAACCTCAAAAACTCAGTCGCACCATATCTCTGCAGTTCTTTTACCAGAGCCCGTCGAATGGTAGGTGCAAGCACTACAGCAGACATAGTTCCCTTAACCTGCTGGAGTGCATCAGCAATAGCTCTTAGTAAATGTGAATCACCTGCTCCATCATTATCATCTCGCTCAACATTAGGTCATTGAGCACCTGTTGGGTTAATATTTGGAGTTATAGACTCCGTTGCCTCACAATCATCACTATGCTCATCACTAGAGTAGAACTCTTGTTCCACTTCAATATCTGATTCATTTGCCATCTTTTAAATATAAAACAAAAATAATTATAATCAACATCCAAATCCCGACGCAACTCGACTCAACTTTAGCATGTACCTCTAGACTCAATTCTAAGCTTGATTTAGTCCGAGAATCAACTAAACCTATAGGTCTGATACCACTAAATGTAACACCTCTAATCTCTCTCTATCGTTGAATTAGGGTCACGGGCATTACTAACATGTCATACAATTAACCAATCATAATTACACATATACATATTAGCCATTTACAATATAATATACAAGGGCAGGTCACAAACAATCAAATTATATCATACTAGGATATTATACAATCGAATAATGATTCATGCTATGCAAAGTTAAACTTGGTCTTCAACTATCTACACTCTTATCACTATTTATCCCTTCTTGAATGTCAAAATTCGGATACATTCAAGACTATTCCAATTATTAGAATCAGAATATTGGTCCATACTTCGTATATGGTTATCTTTTTAATTTATCTTCAATGGTGTTAGTGGAATGCACTTAATTTAGGTTTGCTAATCCATCCCAATTCAGATTAAAAATTACTCTTATAGCCCTTATTACGAGTCTACGGGACTCTAAAAGTAGTTTAAAAGTAGGAAGGGATTAATTTCAAACAGTTCTAGAAGTTTAGGAAATAATTACAAAAATTTATATTACAAGGGTTACACACTCGTGTGGCCAGGCCATGTAACTCTCTAACTTGAGTTACACGCCCATATCTGTTGCCCGTGTGTGACACACGCTCGTGTGGCCAGGCCATGCGCACCCAAAAATACCTTAAAACTTAAGTTTACCATTTCCTACTTACTTGGGCACGAAGCAACTCAATTACCAATCTTTTAACCTATTCAAAACACGATTAACATGATACACCAAATTCATCACCTAAAATGTCTAACCAATGTACCCTCATTGGTACCACATTTTATACGTTCAAATACATTAACAACACATCGAACACTTAAGACTTTCATTCATATCACATTTACCATATTTGAACTAACTTTCAACTTCTAAAGTTACCAAATATGAAGCTAAGCACATACCAAGCATTATGCTAAGCTACCAAACTTTAAACTATCATATACCAAAATATAAACTAGGCTAACATACCAATATAGCCTCAACCACAACCATCATTTCACTAGCAACTAAGTTAACAACTTCTTATAAACAGTATCAACAAAAGACTCCCTAGGTACATGCCATTACAAAATAAGATATCACCACACTTGAGCTCGAGATTTGTGATTTGATGCTGAGTCAGCGATAAATCGAATAGTACCTAGCCTGGCGCACGGAAAACAAAACCGTACGCTGAGTAAAACTCAGTGGCATTTCTATAATCCGAATAACATAAACTTGATATAAGTATTTAAAATGCAAAATGCAACAAGTAAGCTATGTTCATTTGTTTCAATTCAATAGTATAATTTTTGCTCATTCCTTATTCACATTTACTAAGATTTTCACATGTTCAAATATATAAGTATATATCAATGGCATTTCATTTAACATTTGAATACATCATCTCATGCAATGGCATGAGTCATATCATTGATCAATACTTGAATTCATTCAAGTTTCACATCTCAATTCATCATTCCATATTTCATTTCTCATATCATAATAATTTCTCATATTTTCCATTTCAATATTTATCACATAAAATTATTATTTTACTTTCCCCTATTAACATGACATATACTCAGATGGATACACGGATCCAACCAACACATAGTTTGGCACCAAGTGCCTTATCGGATAAATCTGAAGTAATAACTCCGGCCAGCGCTTTATAAATTAATACGTAGTGTCTCATTGGTTAAACCGAAGCAAATTGGTATCCAGTACCTCATCGACTTGAGGTCAAAGTAATCCCTGAACTCTTCCTATCCTAAGGCATGCCATCTGTAACATCCCGATTTAGGCCCTAATCGGAACGGTGGTCTCGGGACCACGAATCTGAGTCAAAAAAATATTTTAAAATTATTTTTTATGTTTATTTTGTGTGAATTTATTTCTGTGAAATTTTCATGATTTAATTTTGTTATTTAGGTATCTGATTTAATAAAAGGACTTAATCGCTTAAAATGAAAATTTGGTGGTTATTTCAAAAAGGGGGCCAAATTGCATTTGGCTTTTAAATGGAAGCCTTTATGTTGCAATTAGCCCATTTTTAGCTTAAGTGGACGATAATGGCCATAGTTAAAATGGTTTTATAATTTAATAAATAAGGTTAAAATTGTAAATGAAATAAAATGTTATAATATATCATATTATAACATAATAAGAAAGCCATATTCATCATTTTTATTTTCTAATTGTCGAAACAAAAGAGAAGAACAACAAGCTAGGGTTCGACCATCTATTTAGCTCAATCAAGGTTCATTTTTTGTCTAATTTTTGATAATTTCTACGTTTTTGAGATCGTTGCTTCAAGTACTACAAAACCCATGCTTGAATTTTTTATTTTAGTGAATATTTTGAGTTATGCCATTGTTGAAAGCTTGTGATTTTTTTTGTTTGACGGTATAAAATGAAAGATATGTTGATTTTTGTTGTTTGATGGTAGAAAATGAAAGATATGTTTTAGATTAACATGTTTTGTATTGGAGTTTTTGATGATTTTGAGTATTTAGAACTAAATTGCAAAAATAATAATTTGAGGGACTAAAATGTAAAATAAATGAAATATATGGACTTGTATGAACACTAAGAACATTAGGCCAAACATGGGTATCTTGAGATTTTGCATAATTTGTGTTTTGTGCAATAGGGACTAAATTGTAAAAATTATAAATGTTAGGGGTAAAATGGTAATTTGCCCATTTATGTGTTTTTGGACTAAATTGAATGAAAATATGTTTGAATGAGCTTAATTTGAATATGTTTAGATCAAGAACCAAAGAAATCAGATTTGGATCAGGGGAAAACAGAAATTGTTGATTAGTCACTCCGTTTTGTTTTACATCGTCCGAGCTAAGTTTATAAGCAAATAGTTGATGTTAAATTTTAATATATATGTGATCAATAAATAGATGTAATAATTTGAAGTAAATTATGAATCGACATTGAGTATTGCAAATAATTCATGTTCGATGATAAAGTAATGAATGAGTTTGGTATTGAAAGTGGTAAAATGAACTATACATGTTAAAACATTGTTTATTTGTATATAAATTACAAGTTAATATTTGGCTAAATAATACATGTTTATGTATGTGATGTTTAAGTGTGGATCATGGATAAGTATATATATACTATATGTATATTCGATTGTATGATGATATTGTGATCTTTATAGTGAATGATAATTTGGTTAACAAATATATGTATATTTTGATCAATTCAAAGTTGATACAAGGATGTATATGAGGCTTCAGTACGTGATTTCGATATGTGATGTGTGAGTAAGACCATGGCATCGATATGTGATTCTGATATATGTGTGTGAGTAAGACCACGTTTAATATGTTGGCATCGATGTGTGATTCCGATATGTGATGTGCGAGTAAGACCATGGCATCGATATGTGATTCTGATATATTTGTTTGAGTAAGACTACGTTTAATACGTTGGCATCGATATGTGCGATATGTGTGATAATCCGGGTATCTTACCCAATTCCGAACCGTTCATCGGGCAATGATAAGTTGTGAATGAATATATAAAATGAGTTGAATGACTTGTATGAATCAGTTTGTTACCTATTTGAAATAAGGTAAGTAAGTAACTTGATATTTGTTACAAATCATGTGTGATGCAAATGAGGAATATTTGTGAATATGGTATATGTATTCGGCCTTGTGAATAAATAGCTTGGGTATTATTAAGATGGTTCTTAACTATGTGCACACATGACTGGATATATTCGGCTACATAACTAGTAATAGTATATGAAGTTGTAATTTGATACATGGGCTTATGTACCATAGTGTATGTGGACTAGGTTTTATGACTATTTGGCTTTGAAAATTTAATGACAATTTGTTAATTTAACTATATGAGCATTCGGCTAAGGTAACCCTTAGCTCGGTTTAAGATATTTTGCTTACATATATGTGTGTGTGTATTCGGCCATATAATATAAATATGTATGTGATTATTATCCTTTGACTTATGAATTTATGCACATAAGTGTATATGTACTAGCTATGATAAAGATATGTTGGCTTGGAAATCGAATGATAGTTATCAAAATATGTATATGTTCATTCGGCCATGAATAGTCTATATGTGAAAGTATATATATAAAATACATGAAATTGCAAGCTTAAGATTTAAAGTAATTATGATAGTAAAATTTGGTTTAGTTTCAACAATTGGATTATGTCATTTGGATGTTTACTTGCTTATGACTTACTAAGCTATGAAAGATTACTATGTGTGTGTTTATGTGTACTTCTATTTTATAGGTTTTGGATGCAAGTTATGAGCTCGGGAATTGTAACACCCTAAAAATTTAGGGTTTGTAATTTTACCGGGTTAGGCATAAATCGTATGTTTGGTGTGGTGGCTAAATGATTTGGGCGTGTTTGGGGGTGTCTGAGAAGGCCTAGGTTTAAGCTCTGTCTTTTACAAAAATTTTGTTTTTCTCTTAAAAAGAACCTGAATGTGGGCACCTAGGCTTTATGAATAATTCTGGTTGCTTGTTACCACAAAAATCCTTGTAGCTTGGTGGCATGTGGCGTGCTTTGGCTTCAGGAAGGATTAGGGTTTGAATCCCATGTGCTGCAGAGGGAGTCATTTTGCTGTATGGGGGTGGCAAGAGTTTGTGGCGAGTTCAAACTCTACCGTATGAGAGTTTGAATTAGCTGGGTTGTTGAGAGAAGATTGTGGAGGGATAAGGGGAGTGATTTGTGGAGAGTTTCAAGGAGTTGGTGGGGGGAGTGTTGTAGCCAAATTGTACGTCTTGTAGAGGCAAAATTGGCTAGGGGAGTTTGGCTAGCATTTTCGGCATTTTTGGTTTTGGGGTAAAAGCCAAATTTTTGCTTTCTCTTTTCTGGGGGCTTTTGTTTTGGTTCTTTTTGGGGCATTACCTTTTCTTTGTGCCGAAATTTCTCTCATTTCTCATCCTAAGTCGATTGTGGTCTACCCTAATATCTCTCCTTCCCATGTCATCTTGCTACACTTTGTTTTGGCTACACCTTAATTTGATCGATTAACTCCATTTCTTTCCTCACCCATGCTTTTGGTCTAAGTCATATCATCTTCTTGACCTCTTCCTCATCCCCTACTTTTTTTGGTTTGAGTTTTCTTTCTTGAAACCTTCGCGGAATACTCTCATATCTAGTCGAAACTCTCCCTTGTTGAATTAAGGTAAGTCACTCTTGGGTTGTCGAATCTCTTGCAATAGCCGAGCTTGGCTATTGTTCCTTCCATACGTATACTGTGGTTGTGCCGTTCCTTTCTCATCTTTCCTATGATGGTCTCTTTTTTGTAAACCTTCTACTCTATTGGTGTGCTCTAGGAGGGTGTACTTGGCGTCGGATGTTTGACAGTGGTGGTTGCTAGGATAGGCCGAATATTGCTACTTCTTTCTCTTAGTCTCTATTTCGGTAAGTAGTTCTCAAAGTTAAGTAGTTTACAATTAATTTGGGTATTATAATGGATGTAGTTGTTATTGTAGATTGTAGACAACTGGGTTGTGGAAGAAGAGGTGGTTTGAGCCCTATTTGTGCTATCAAGGTTGGGCGTGTGGAGTGCATTGTTCTCTCGCAAATCAATGTGTGTAGTCGTACACCCAACCTTACTCTGTGTTTAATGATGAACGTTGGTGTGTAACCACACCAAGGCAGTTGTAGATCGGTAAAAGTCGAAAAGCCGGTGCTTAAGCTTTTGAGGCCTTGCGAGCGTACGATCACTCATAGGGTAAATCGATCCCACATATCATGGGTGGTAGACTATAACACTGTTGCGTACGGGTCATGGACTGGGGCTGTTATGGGCCTTGGCCGTATGGGCCCAATGGACCCATGGACCCCACACGGATAGGTTATGCGATAAGTGACAAAGTATGGAATGGGACATGGAAACCGCATTAACACGACTGAACTTGAGCTAAATGGGCCACATGAGCGTGTGGGCCCATTTGGGCCGAGTAATGGGCCTTGATCCCATTTACACTGTTTTGGCCATAAGGGTTACCTGAGTCGTTCGAGACGACTGTAGACCTTTCGATGGGTCGTTGTTTGTACCGAGACCCTAATATCAGTTAAATGACTGAAATACCCCTGAGGGGTAGAAAAAAATACTATTTTACCCCTAAATGACAAAATGACCATTATAACGCTAGTGGTAGGTTAATTGATGTGTGTATGACATTTATATGACTAGTTTTGAGTATGACATATTGCATACACATAATATTTATGACACGACATCTGCATGGGGTTGGGTTTATGATATGAAGGAAGTACTGTACTGGTGACTATGTCACGTTTACTATTACTGGGGGCTTGCCACACTTACTGCTACTGGCAGCTATGCTTCGTTATTATTATTGGCAGCTTTGCTACAATATTGGTGTGCTGGTTGTGTGGGTCGATTAATATCCCCACATGGTGTGTTGGTTGGTACGGGTGGTATGTTGGATGATTTTGGGATGAGTTATATTTTGCATCAGATCTTGAAATCAGTATTGGCCTTAGGCCCATATCGCACTCTTGTTTTAAGTGAGGTCCGCATCGTGATGATACTAAATAGGGCTCAGGCCCAGACTGATATTGCATACACTGTTATTTATAGTCTGATAAGGGATTACACACTGAGTTTTCGTAAACTCACCCTTTCTTTTAATTGTTCAGGTAATCCTCAGCCTTAGAGGGTTTAGAACTGCGAGGGACTAGGGGTGGCAACATGATCACGAATGACTTTATTATTTAATGATTTTATATTTGGGTTTTGTTTTTGTAATAAGGCCATTTGGGGATTTAACTATTAATTGGGCTATGATTTGGTCTTTATCAACTGCAAGAGTAGGAACATTGGGTTTTCAAAATAATAACGTTTTCTATAAGCAAACCTGCAACGGTATTTCAGATAAAAACAAACGTATTGAAAACTATACACGTTTTAAACAGCATGAAACACTAGGCATACACGGGCTTTAAAATTATAATGGCTTTTTCGACAACTGATTTAACACCATAAGCTTGTCAGGTTCTCGGGTAATTAATGTGGCACGTCAGATTCAGTCATAATGTCTAGGCTGAGTTTAGGGTGTTACATTTAGTGGTATCAGAGCCAGGTTTATAAAACTTGACTGTGGCATGGGTAGCAGAAAATTATTTTACCTTTTTTTTTGAAATTGGGGTTTGCAAAGGGTTTTTCTAAAATTTGGTTTTGAAATTTATCAACGGAACTTGACTTGTTTCTAAAATGATGCTACTGGAAATGTGGTACACCGAGTCTCCGGCACCAAATCTATAAGTTCTCTGCTAGTATCTATTGTTTTAAACTATAATGTTATGCTGAGAAACTGTTATAGGTTGTAGTACAATACAGGAATTTCTAGTTAGAACAAATTGAGACTGTAATAGACTGATAGTGGTGGTGGACTCTCGATCTACGAAAATAAAGCTCTAAATACCGTTTAACATAAAATAACTTTTAATAATAACTGGAATTATAAACTGATAGCATAAAATTTCTAAATTTAGATAAAGCGTATCTCGATATGAGCACTAGAGGTACTCGTGGAAGGGGTACACGAGGTCGTGGTAGAGGCCGAGGGAGTATTTGAGCTGGGTCTTCACCGTCGGGTCACATGCCTGCTAGGGAGACACCGGCTTCACTAGTAACTGAGACTAGGTCGCATGATCGAGCAATTGGGGATGATGCCTTGTCTCAGGCGATGCTACGAGTTCTTGAAAGGGTTGCTGGAGTAAGTACGGGATCAGTGGCCCGAGGGTCAATTTCTGAGCGACTCCGATCTAATGGGGCGGAGATCTTTAGGGGTGTTTCTGGTGTAGCCCTGAATGTGGTAGAATATTAGTTAGAGGCTACAGAATGGATAATGGATGATCTTAACTGTACTGTGGAACAGAAATTGAAAGGGGCGGTGTCGTTACTGGGAGACGAGGCTTACCAATGGTGGCTTACTGTGAGGGAAGGTACACAAGCTGACCGTCTAACATGGGATCTCTTCAAGACGTCCTTTCAGGGGAAATATGTAGGCGCAAGTTATGTGGATCCCTGAAGGAAGGAATTTCTAAACTTGACCTAGGGGAATAAGACTGTGGCGGCATATGAGGCAGAGTTCTTGCGGTTGAGTCATTATGCTCGTAGGATAGTAGCCACTGAGTACGATTGCTGTGTATGTTTTGAAGACCACCTTCGCGATGAGTTGAGAGTTCTGATAGCTCCACAGAGGGAGCGAGATTTTACTGCCCTAGTTGAGAAAGCAAAGATTGCTGAGGATGTGAAGCGCTCTAAGCGCCAAAACCAAGAGAAAGATAGGGGCAAGTTAAGAGGGACTTCGGATCCTCAAGTTTTAGAGGTAGGCCTATTAAGAAGGCCAAGTTTGATGGGCCAGTTCGGGCTGGAGATCCTGTTGTTACTGCGAGACCACAACCTTGCGCTGATTGTGGGAGAGTTCACCAAGGTGAGTGTTGGAAACGAACGGGGGCATGTTTTAGATGTGGATCGATAGATCATCAGGTTAAGAACTGTACTCAAGTGCCTACTCAGACGCAAGCTACAAGATGGGGGTATGTGCAGTCAGTGATAGGGGGTCAACAGCCACCGAGAGGTCGTGGGCAAGCCAGAGGTGGAAATGGGTTTGGACGAGGTCGTGGAGCACCGGGTAGGGGCACGGGAAATACCGAGGTGAGACAATCAGCCTTGGTTTATGCTACTTGTCGCTGAGAGGATGGTGACGTCTCTAACGTCATAACCAGTACGTTGTTGATTTACAATTTACCATACTTGCTTTAATTGATGTTGGATCTACACATTCGTAAGTTGCGTGCACTGTGTCTGAAACATTGGGTATTCTGTTTGAGAACACTTTTAGTTAAATGACGGTGTTAAGTCCACTACGACAATCGGTTAGAGTGAATAAGTTATTCAAGGATGTGCCCTTAGAGGTTCAATGGGAGGTTTTTCTGGAAAATTTGATGGAACTGCCATTCAGGGAATTTGATATTATTTTAGGTATGGATTGGCTAGTGAAGCATCGTATGAAGTTGGATTGTACTGCTAAGCGGTTGGTGTTGAGGACTTCAGAGGATGAGGAGGTGGCTGTAATAGGGGAGGGAAGAGATTATTTGTCTAATGTGATATCGGTGTTAAGAGCCGAGAAGCTGGTTCGCAAGGGTTGTGAAGCTTACTTGGCATATGTTAGCAATTCTGGGATTAAAAGTCTTTCTATTGAGGATGTCAGAACTGTTAAGGAGTTTTTGGATGTTTTTCCAGAAGAGCTTCATGGCTTGCCTCCAGACCATGAGGTCGAATTCAGAATTAAGCTTCTACCAGGAACAGCTCCAGTGTCTATCGCCCCATATAGGATGGCACCGAAGGAGCTAGTAGAGTTAAAGGCTCAAATTCAAGAGTTGTTAGACTGAGGATTCATTCGACCGAGTGTGTCCCCTTGGGGAGCACCAATTTTGTTTGTGAAGGAGAAGGATGGGTCCATGCGCATGTGCATTGACTATCGTCAACTGAATAAGCTGACCATTAAGAATAAGTACCTTTTACCAAGGATAGATGATTTGTTTGATCAATTGTGAGAAGCTGCGGTGTTCTCCAAAATAGATCTTCGATCTGGGTACCATCAGCTAAAGGTCAAGGAAGCTGATGTGTATAATACAGCATTTAGGACTCGTTATGGTCACTATGAGTTCCTAGTAATGCCGTTTGGATTAACGAATACACCAGCTACTTTCATGGGCATGATGAACTGAGTATTTCAACCCTACCTGGACCAGTTCGTAGTAGTGTTCATAGACGATATTTAAGTGTATTCGAAAATCGAGGAGGAGGATGATGAACATTTGCGGATTGTTCTTCAAATTCTAAGGCAGAAACAGTTGTACGCAAAATTCAGCAAGTGTGAGTTTTGGCTGCAAGAGTGACATTTCTAGGTCACGTGGTATCTGTCGAGGGGATTAGATTTGATCCTCGAAAAATTGAAGCCGTATTGGATTGGAAACCACCAAAGACTGTATTTGAGATTCGAAGTTTTCTGGGTTAAGCTGGATATTACAGACGTTTTGTGGAAGGGTTCTCAGTGATAGCTGCACCTTTGACGAAGTTGTTGCGAAAAAGGGTGCCGTTTATTTGGTCCGACAAACAGCAAGAGAGTTTTGAGCAATTGAAGAAAGTACTAACTGAGGCCCCTGTTTTGATACAGTCAGAGTCTGGGAAGGAATTTACTATTTACATTGAAGCATCACACGTTAGATTGGGGTGTGTGTTAATGCAAGAAAGAAAGGTGGTTGCTTATGCGTCACGACAGCTTAAACCTCACGAGGTGAATTATCCCACTCATGATTTGGAGTTGGCGGCGGTGGTGTTTGCACTAAAAATTTGGAGGCATTATTTATTTGGGGAAAAATGATTTTTTATACGGACCATAAAAGCCTCAAGTACCTCCTTACTCAGAAGGAGTTGAACCTTAGCCAACGAAGGTGGATTGAGTTGCTTAAAGATTATGATTGTTCAATTGAATACCACCCAGGCAAAGCTAATGTGGTAGCTGACACACTGAGCCGTAGAATTGTCTCTGATTTATGAGCAATGTTTGCTCGTCTTAGCCTGTTCGATGATGGTAGCTTTTTACCTGAACTACATGTGAGATCGACTTGGACTGATCAAATTAAGGAGAAACAGTTATTGGATGAGTCGCTAGTTCCTCATTTTCAACAAGTGGAAAATGGTGAGACTTTGGATTATGGACTAAATAGGGAAATGGTGTTATGTTTTCGTGAAAGAGTGTGTATATCGATGGATTTTGATCTGAGGCAGTCTATTCTGCGAGAGGCGCATGGTAGTCCTTATGCCATGCATCCTGGTGAAAATAAGTTATACCGAGATCTTCGTGAGTTGTATTGGTAGCCTGGGTTAAAACATGAAGTTACCGATTATGTAAGTAAATGCTTGACGTGCCAGCAGGTTAAGGCTGAGCATTAATTACTTTCTGGACTATTGCAGCAGGTTAAAATTCCACTCTGGAAGTGGGAGAGGGTAACCATGGATTTTGTGAGTGGGTTACCCTTGACGCCTTCTAAGAAGGATTCATTCTGGGTGATTGTAGACTGACTAACTAAGTCTACCCATTTTATACCGATCTACACTGATTATTCATTGCAGAAGTTGGCCAAGTTGTATGTGGCTGAGATTGTAAGATTGCAGGGGGTACCGGTCTCCATCATATCTGAAAGAGATCCTAGGTTCACATCTCGGTTCTGGAAGAAGTTACACGAGGCCTTGGGTAGACGACTAGATTTCAGTACTGTGTTCCATCCTCAGACGGATGGACACTCTGAGAGAGTAATTCAGATATTGGAAGACATGTTGAGAAGTTGTGTATTGGATTTCAGGGGCAGCTGGGAGGATTATTTGCCGTTGGCAGAATTTGCATATAACAACAGCTACCAGTCCAGTATTCGAATGGCACCGTATGAAGAGTTATATGGTCATAGGTGTCGTACTCCTACTTGTTGGACTGAACTAGGTGAGTAGCGAATTCTAGGGTCGGAGCTAATTACTGATACGGAAGACAAGGTAAAGCTGATTCGAGATCAGTTGAAAGAAGCGTTTGATAGGCAGAAGTCCTATGCAGACTTAAAGTGTAAAGAGATCGAGTACTCTGTGGGGGATTATGTTTATCTTAAGGTGTCACCGTGGAAGAAAATTGTGAGGTTTGGACGGAAGGGCAAGCTGAGCCCTAGATTTATTGGGCCTTACCTGATACTTAAGCGTGTGGGACTGGTTGTGTATCAACTTGAGTTGCCTCTGGAGCTGGAAAGAATGCATGACGTGTTTCACGTTTCAATGCTTAGGCGATACCGTTTTGATCCCTCGCTCGCACGTCGTGCCTATTGAGGAAATTGAAGTTAGGCTTGATCTAACTACTGAGGAGGAACTGGTACAGATATTGGAGTCAGATGTTAAAGTATTGAGAAAGAAGTCTGTTCCACTAGTTAAAGTGCTTTGGCGCAATCACAGCATAGAGGAGGCCATGTGGGAACCAGAAGAGACAATACGACATCTTTACCCTCATCTGTTTTGACCAGGTAAATTTCGAGGCCGAAATTTCTTTAAGGGGGTAGAGTTGTAATGCCCTAAAAATTTAGGGTTTGTAATTTCGTCGGGTTAGGCATAAATCGCATGTTTGGTGTCGTGGCTAAATGATTTGGGCATGTTTGGGGGTGTCTAAGAAGGCCTGGGTTCAAGCTGTCTTTTACAAAACTATTATTTTTCTCTTAAAAAGAACCTGAACGTGGGCATCTAAGCTTTATGAATAATTGTGGTTGCTTGTTACCACAAAAAGCCTTGTGGCTTAGTGGCATGTGGCGTGCTTTGGCTTCAGGAAGGATTGGGGTTCGAATCCCATGTGCTGCAGAGGGAGTCATTTTGCTGCATGGGGGTGGCAAGAGTTTGTGGCGAATTCAAACTCTGCCGTATGGGAGTTTGAATTAGTCTGGGTTGTTGGGAGAAGATTGTGGAGAGATAAAGGGAGTGATTTGTGGAGAGTTTCAAGGAGTTGGTGGGGGGAGTGTTGTAGCCGAATTGTACATCTTGTAGAGGCAAAATCGGCTAGGGGAGTTTGGCTAGCATTTTCGGCATTTTTGGTTTTGGGGTAAAAGCTAAATTTTTGCTTTCTCTTTTCTAGGGGCTCCTGTTTTGGTTCTTTTTGGGCATTACGTTTTCTTTGTGCCAAACTTTCTCTCATTTCTCAGCCTAAGTCGATTGTGGTCTACCCTAATATCTCTCATTCCCATTTCATCTTGCTAATCTTTGTTTTGGCTACACCTTACTTTAATCGATTAACTCCATTTCTTTCCTCACCCATACTTTTGGTCTAAGCCGTAGCATCTTCTTGACCTTTTTCTCATCCTCTACTTGTTTTGGTTTGTGTTTTCTTTCTTGAAGCCTTCGCCGAATACTCCCATATCTATCCGAAACTCTCCCTTGTTGAATTAAGGTAAGTTACTCTTGGGTTGTCAAACTCTTGCAATAGCCGAGCTTGGCTATTGTTTCTTCCATATGTATGTTGTGGTTGTGTCGTTCCTTTCTCATCTTTCCTATGATGGTCTCTTTTTCGTAAACCTTCTACTCTACTAGTGATCTCTAGGAGGGTGTACTTAGTGTCGGATGTTTGACAGTGGTGGTTGCTGGGATAGGCCGAATATTGCTACTTCTTTCTCTTAGTCTTTGTTTCGGTAAGTAGTTCTCAAAGTTAAGTAGTTTACAATTAAGTTGGGTATTATAATGGATGTAGTTGTTATTGCAGATAGTAGACAACTGGGTTATGGAAGAAGAGGTAGTTTGAGCCCTATTTGTGCTATCAAGGTTGGGCGTGTGGAGTGCGTTGTTCTATCGCAAATCAAGGTGTGTAGTCGTACACCCAACCTTACTCTGTGTTCAATGATGAACGTAGGTGTGTAACCACACCAAGGCTGTTGTAGATTGGCAAAAGCTGAAAAGCCGGTGCTTCGGCTTTTGAGGCCTTGCGAGCGTGCGATCACTCGTGGGGTAAATCGATCCCACATATCATGGGCGGTAGACTATAAGACCGTTGCGTACGACTCATGGATTAGGGCCGTTATGGGCCTTGTTGGGCCGTGTGGTCCCAATGACTCGTGGACCCCACACGGATAGGTTATGCGATAAGTGACAAAGTATGGAATGGGACATGGAAACTGCATTGACACGACTGAACTTGAGCTAAATGGGCCACATAGTCGTATGGGCCCATTTGGGCCGAGTAATGGGCCTTGAGCCCATTTACACTGTTTTGGCCATAAGGGTTACCTAAGTCGTTCGAGATGACTGTAGACCTTCCGATGGGTCGTTGTCTGTACCGAGACCCTAAGGTAAGTTAAAAGACTGAAATACCCCTGAGGGGTAGAAAAAATATTGTTTTACCTCTAACTGACGAAATGACCATTATAACGCTAGTGGTAGGTTAATTGATGTGTGTATGACATTTATATGACTAGTTTTGAGTATGACATACTACATACACGTAATATTTATGACATGACATCTGCATGGGGTTGGGTTTATGATATGGAGGAAGTATTGTACTAGTGACTATGTCATGTTTACTATTACTGGTGGCTTGCCACACTTACTGCTACTGGCAGCTACGCTGTGTTATTATTACTGGTAGCTTTGCTACAATATTGGTGTGCTAGTTGGGTGGGTCGATTAATATCCCCACATGGTGTGTTGGTTGGTAGTGTGTTGGATGGTTTTGGGATGGGTTGCATTTTGCACTGTACTGAAACTGTATTGGCCTTAGGCCCATACTGCTACTGTTTAAGGGCTGAGGCCCAGACTGTGATGATACTGAATAGGGCTTAGGCCCAGACTGATATTGCATGCACTGTTTTCTATAGTCTGATAAGGGATTACACACTGAGTTTTCGTAAACTCACCCTTTCTTTTAATTGTTCAGGTAATCCTCAGCCTTAGACGGTTTGGAGCTGTGAGGGACTCAGGGTGGCCACACGATCACGAATGACTTTATTATTTAATGATTTTATATTTGGGTTTTGTTTTTGTAATAAGGCCATTTGGGGATTTAACTATTAATTGGGCTATGATTTGGTTTTTATCAACTGCAAGAGTAGGAATATTGGGTTTTCAAAATAATAACATTTTCTATAAGCAAGCCTGCAACGGTATTTCGGATAAAAACAAACGTATTGAAAACTATACACGTTTTAAACAGCATGAAACATTAGGCATACACTGGCTTTAAAATTATAATGGCTTTTTCGATAACCGGTTTAACACCATAAGCTTGTCGGGTTCTCAGGTAATTGATGTGGCACGTCAGATTCGGTCGTAACGTCTAGGCCGGGTTTGGGGTGTTACAGGAATCGTCAGAGAAGCTTATCACACTATCGACTGTCTTCGGTACCTTTATAAGTGAACTATCAAATCTATGGCATGTATAGGCTGAATTATGTTTTGAAATGTCAGATTTTTGGTTATATGTAATTTAAGCCATGCAAAAATGGCCTAATTTCATTGTTTGAGTTAGGTTTGTTTGTTATAGCTTAAGTTCATTTTTGTTATTATGCTATGTGTCATGGATAAATTGTATATATGGGATATCTATTTTGTGCATTGAAATTGGTTGATGATCTTGGATGTGTGCATATGGTTAATGTGTTATATGTGATTTGGCATTAAAAGTTGTTTGGCTATGTCCGAGCATGATATAAGTTTGTCTTGATATGTTCATTATATGGAATGGGATATTCATGTTTTGAATACATATCTATTTGTAGTTAATGACTTACTCTAGCGAAATATAAACTGTAGTATGAGTTGGTTTGAAAATTATACAATAATGTATTGTAAATTCGGATATAAGATAAAGGTATATGAAATGGTTATGACTAACTTGTGATTCGGCATTTGCTTATATAAATATTTATGCATATGATGAATTGACTTGATATGTATCTCATCTTAAAGTGTATATATTTATGATGGTGTTGATCATGTGTTTCGGTTATGAGTTAATAGGGGACGTGTATCGTGTTATAACTTGCTATGCATTAGTAAATTAAAATGCATGTTATTTATATGAGATATATTCGGTGTAAGCTTATCATGCTTAGTAAAAATAGGTATTGTCTTATAAAGTGTTTGAATAAAATTGAAAGTGAATAGTTGCTAAAATATATTTGTTAAACACATTTGTTTTCGGCTATATGCATTGAGAAATGACCAAATGAATAGTGACTTGTACAATAGCAAATTATGAAAATTATACGAGTTTATATGTGATGTATAAATATCCTACTTGATAGTAAATGAATGTCAAGTGACATGTAAGTTAGTCCTTTAATTATGGTTATAAGTTGACGGAACATGTACTAATATAAAAGTGTCGAATGTGATATGATCAAATTGAAATGATTAAGTGTACTTGTTTTTGTGAGTTCTATCTATATATGAATTTTTAGTTTGCGATCGAAGTATAATGTAATTTGTATGCTTTGTACATTCTATAAGTTGTATCCAAGTTATACTCGGTTATGTAGTGTAAAAAAAATTAAATCGACTATTTATATTAATAATTGATTGGTTTAAAAGTTTGTGCAAGTGTACGCATATAATTGTTTGAATTTGTATCATGATTGATAATACCTCGTAACCCCAATTCGATGACGGATACGGGTTAGGGGTGTTACACCATCTATATCAAACTTATCCCAATACAGTTAATAGAGATTCATTTCACTTTTCAATACAACCAATGTTTCAATTTCATGAATGTATATCATCACATTTTTCTCAGTACACATATATTCATAATCAATATTTTTCATAATATGCAAAATCAATCCATTTCATTTCAATCATAAATTTAATTCAATCACAAAGTACCAAATTACTCACTTCAAATGCTTACCATATACAAACAATTATAAATGCAATAATCTACTATTTAATTCGGATTATAGAAAAATAAATTGTGAAGTCTGAGCTATTTCACGTTGATTTTATCCTTTCTCTTTTTTACTCAAGGATTCCAGTACGACATTAGATACGGAATAAAATAATTAAATCACATTAATATTACACATTTAAATTTCACATTAAATTTCAATTTTCACACTATATTTTGCTTATTTTTCAATTTAGTCATTTAACCGAGACTAGTTTTTAACCTTCACATTTAACTTTATATTTTTATACTAATTTCACTTTAAACTAAATTTAGCTTCCTCTTTTCCAATTCGACCCCTTAATTTTGATTTTTTTACAATTTAGTCCTTATTTCTCAAAATCAATAATTTATTCCACAATTTAGTCATTTTCCATTTCTAACTTAAAAATCTATCTATTTAGTCCATAATATTTAAATTATTCAACAATGTCAACATCTAAAATCTTGAACAATATTAAAAATTACAACATGGGTCCGACAACCCTAGGTACCGAGATTCCAAAAATATAAAAATTACAAGAAAAATGAACTAAATTGACTAACCAATTGAAATTTGAAAGTTTAGAGCCGTTGGTGCCATCGACCACTTTGTTTCTTTTCTTTTCTTTAATTTGCTTGCAATTGTTTCATCTTTCTTTTTATTTCTTTATTATGTTTTCATTTTATTATTTTTATTATTATCATCATCATCATTATTATTAAAGTTACTTTAATATATATAACATATACACATGCAAATTCATTAAACCGTAACCGGCCACCTCCCACCATTTTAATAAATGGTAAATTTTCTACTTTAGTCCCTTCTATTTCTTTCAATCTATAATTCAACTTTTAACCCTTACGCGATTTAGTCTCTGTACCTTAATAACGCCTAATTTCAAAAAATTCATTATTCAAAAAATTAATTAGCTACCTAACTAACTTCGTAAATATTTAACTAAATATTTATGAGTCTGATTTATGAAAATAGAGTCCCAGAACTATATTTTTTGACACCCTTGACCATCAGGTCGTTACAGCGTGTGCATAAAAAAATAAGCAAAACTTATAGGCCACACGACTATGTCTCAAGCTGTGTAGGATACACTGTCATGTACCAAGTCGTGTGTACCTGGAAAATGACTTCTAAAACAAGTCTTCTAACCTATTTCACTTATGTTACTAACATTTTACACCAAATTCAACCAATTCAAAGTGCATCAAATTCATACAAAAAACATCATTTATATCAACTAACCTAAGTGCCTTACCAATATGCCATAATTGGTACCTCAATCAACAATTCAAAACTAGATAAACAATTATATTTAATCATACCAATATACCTTCAATGGTAACTCAAAATATCAAACCAAACATGTATGCATACAACCATTCAACCATTTCACTTTTAGTTTCATATTAAAATCAAACTTACCAAATCATCTCTAATACATAACCTAAACATACCATTTTCAAGCATCAACCAAGCCATATCACATAGTATATGATTTTCTCATTCATTAATTCATTATACTTATAAATCAAACTACTTACCATGACAACATCAACATGGATATTACCATCCCAAATATATACATATACTTATATACAAAATCTTCAAGTTACCAAAAAATATATAAAGATAATTAAAACCGTAGGACCTCCTAGGTACATGCCAGGATCAAAATGAAAACATCACCAAATTTTGAAGTTCGAGATTGCTGTTGGATGCTGGAGTTGAGAATTCGAGTCAAAAGTACCTAACATGCGCAAGAAAAACAAAACTGTATGCTGAGTATACTCAGTGGTATATCTATAATCCTAATATTAAACATAACATGATGCATACAAATGCATAGGTTATAAGTAATGAACAATATGCAAATTTTACATGTATGTTCATAGCTTCAATCTCCAACCTAAACAGAATATCAGCATGGATCATTACCCTTTCAACTCATATTCATTGGAAAATCAACATTAATGTCTCATTTCATCTCAAGATTCATTGTATGCAATCTAAAGTTCATAATCAACTTTATCAATTCATTTCACATGCTGAAATCCTGATTTCTATTTTCATTTTTCCTCATTAACATGACTCGGACTCGGACGAATATGTAGATCCAACCAACACAGTGCTAGCTAGTAAAATAAAAAAACAAATGTGCCTAGTACTGGTCGATATAGCCAACAAATGGGGTGCCCAACATAACTCAACATGTAGTCATATCATTCTGAACTCTTCCTATCTTATGGTATGTCAATTATACCCGACCCTGCCACAACAGTTAATAGGGTAACAATCTCACATTTTTTTTATAATCATTTCTCCATTTCAATTTCATAATCACAATCATCCATTCCAATTTTCCATATATAACAACATGTTTCATCACCATATTAGCACAATTTCACATTTCAAATAATATCTAATATTTTTTAATCTATTCAATTCAATCCTTAATACAAATAACCATTCCAATCACATAATTTTCAACTCATTGAATCAATTATAACTCACCTTACAACTAACCACACAATGTAATGTAAAAATACAATAATTGAGATAGTTAGGATTATAAAAACACAAACCATGAACTCTGAGCTATTCATCGACAACTTTATCTTTTCCTTTATTTTTTGAGGGAGCCGGGTAGATGTTAGCTACGGATTAAAATAACAAGAAATTTCATCAATACAGGTCAAATTTTACAATCAATATCGAATTTATGCAACTTTTGCATTTTATTCATTTTAGTCCCTAAAATTGAGACTAACATAAATTTTACAATTAACCTTAAATTTTTATACTAATTTCATTCTAGACCTAATTTAACTCTATATTTCTCATTTCTACCCCAAAAATTTGAAATTTGTGCAATTTGATACTTTTAAGATTTAGTCCTTGTGCTTAATTTAATCCCTAATTCAACAAAATTACTCGACCGCAATTCAATTCACTTCTAAAATATCTCTAAAATTATTTAATAGAAATATTTACAGGTTCGATTTACAGAAACAGGGTTCTGAAACCACACTTTCTGAATCTATTCTTTTCTTTAGTTGTAAACGAATCTCTTTCATTCTTTCTTTTTTATTTTTAAGTTGATAGATTATATTTTTTATATACTTGTCTTCACTTATGTTCCTCCATAGCCATTATTCTTCCCTTTACTCAAGATTTTTATTGAACTGTAATTTTTTAATCTAACCCAGTAAGACATATGTGATGATCGATTTAATCTAATCTTAATTCTTTCTTTTTTCTTTAATAGGGTCGAATCTTATATTATTTATGTATATTATGTTTTCATTGAATGTTTCAATCTGGATCATTCGAATTTGCATTAGTTTAAAAGGATTATTGGATCTCTGTTTGAAAGGGTAATAGAGTAAGTCAATTTTCATTTGATTTCATAAAAGGATTTTATTGGACTGTTTAGCTGAAACTAACACATGTTTTTTTGGTGTATGTACCACCATTTTATGATCAGATCCTGGTGAGATCTGATTAGATCTGAATCATAGGAGTGTGGAGGAGTAGATTTGCTACTGTGGGACTTTTATACAAGGTGTGAGTTTTAACCAATTAAAGTTTGTGAATGTTTTATCCATAAAATTTATATACTTATGTTTAATAATAACCATTTAAACCTTTACCGAATTTATGACTAAACGAGTACATTGAGTATTATTGGTGAATGATAAATCCTTTATTAAGATTGGCTTTTAGTAAGTGCCTTTAATTTAAGAAATCTATGTTTCCAAATATGTATGTATGTTATTATATGATTTGGTAACGTTTCACATATTTTGTGGTGTTAAAACATGCCACTGTTCTATTATTGATATTGATAGCGTGATAAATCATGTCCACTAAGACTGATTAATCTAACCGCATGTTGAAGACATGCCATTATTTTGTTAAAATTGATTACATGATAAAAACATCTTTAGTAATACTGAAGTACTGAACGCATGATAAATCATGCCTACTATTTTTTCCATTAGTTGCATGTTAAAAATCATGCCTACTGAACTAACTTATTATTAATATTGCATGTCATACTACAATGCATAACGTTGGGATGATTATGAAAGGAGGAGATTTTGGTAACTTGTCTACAATTTTGGTGGCTTGTCTGCAATACTGGCAATTTGTCTACAATTCTGGTGGCTTGTTAATCTACCATAATTCGGTGTAGCAGATTAAACTAGTTTTTACACTTAAGGAGCATGAATACGAGCATTTTTGTTATATTTTAGTTAAGTTTCTTTAGTTTTACTTATATCTAATAAAATGTGTGAAATGAGTCTTTTATTGACCTTAAGGGTTGAATAAGGCCTAAGGGAGAGCTTTGAATAAGGCCTAAGGGAGAGCTAACATATTTCGTGAGTGTGTAGGAGACCATTGAAAGGCATTTTAGTCCAACACTAGATGTTATGTCGCAACACGAACGGTTTGATGTCGCAACATAGATAACAGAATGGGGAGAGGATGAAACTACCTTCGATATTGTGACACTGACTGTGCATGTCATGACATACCTTTAAAGATATCCCAAAGAGGAGTATACTGACTTCTATGTCACGAGATAGGTCCTGTTGTGTTGCGACATCGACTCTAGGATGGAAATTAAAAAATGAAGTAGGGGCATTTTGGTCTGCATAATTGAACTTAAAGCTCGAGAATGTCAGCTAACTTAGGGTTAAGGATGAAAGCCACCTAAAGGCTATAAATAGACGCCTTGAGCACATGCTATGAGTGTTATTCCATTAACCTATATTCTCTCTTTAGATTTAGTTTCATTTTCTTTCTTTCTTAGGTTTTTCATAGTTTAGTTTATTTGTTCGTTGCTTTCCTTCAAGAGATCTGATTTATAAAGATGATCAACTTCTGAGGATTTGTGTTATTATTTATATAAATCAGGCTTTTCTTAAATTTTACACTTCAATTCATTCACCATGCTTTATTCTTCCATCCATTCCATATTGTTTATGAAAGCCATGAAAAACTAATCCTTCTATGAGAGATTAGCAAGTTGAGGCATGATCTATTAACTATTTTTTAGGGTTACTCAATGGATTAACTATCTGGGAAAGGAAGAGTATGAAACAAACCCTAGGCTTGATAACCCCAGGAAGTCATCAAGGTGGGAATTAACCCAAAATTGATATTACCCATCCGTGAACACCTTCTCTCCAAGCTAGTCTAGACTATGAGGTTGAAAGATAAGTAGTCCTTGCTGAAGCATAATGTTAGTTGAAGATCAGAAGATTCTGCTAGGGTAGCGACTAGTTGATTGACGAGGAACCCGAAACGACAGTTGATTGGGATTGTTGAAGCAAGCTAATCACCCATCACTAGATTTGATTCCTTCTAATTTTTTATCTCTTGAAATTTAGTTTTCTTTTATGTTATTTTGTTTTATTCTTAGTATTATAAAAATCCCAAAAACCTCTCATTTACGTTTTCATACTATAACTTGATTAAAGTATTAATTAAATCTTTTAGTGTGTCGGGTTAAAATTGATCTAGCCTTTACCTCCCTTGGGTACGATCCTCGGAGTACTCATCCACTTTATTGTAAAACTATATTACAACTTGACCTATATACTTATGGATACTGCCTTTTTTTCTAAATTTTATTGCAGTATTCACACTCTAGACGTAGTACGTCTAAAGGCAGTCACTTGTGCACAATACTAGGAATTTATTTACATAGGTTGAATCAGATGAGCTAGGGAACTCGCCTATGGTAATATCCTTGATATCTGCTCAGAAATACTTGAGGAAAGGATGTGAAGCTTATTTGGCTCTTGTAATGAATACAAAGGAGTCTAAACTAGAAGTGGAGTCAGTACCAGTTGTATGCGAATATGTGGATGTATTTCCGGAAGAGCTGTCTAGGTTACCTCCAATTCGAGAAGTGGAGTTCGGTATAGAATTAATGCCAAGTGTCGCGCCTATTTCAATTGCTCCGTATCGGATGGCCCTGATCGAGCTAAAGGAACTAAAGTAACAGTTGCAGAAAGTAACCGATAAGGGTTTCGTGAGACCAATTTTTTCGCCATGGAGCGCTCTGGTGTTATTTGTGAAAAAGAAAGATGGATCTATGAGGTTGTGTATAAATTACCGATAGTTAAATAAGAGAACTATTAAGAACAAATACCCGTTACCACAAATTGATGACTTGTTTGATCAGCTAAAGGGAACAGCATAGTTTTCCAAGATAGACTTGCGATCTGGCTACTACCAACTACGAGTGAAAGAGGCAGATGTGCCTAAAATCGCTTTTAGGACTCGGTATGACCATTATGAGTTTCTCATCATACCTTTTGGCTTAACGAATGCTCCCATCATGTTTATAGATTTAATGAATAGGATATTTCGGCCATATTTAGATAAATTTGTTGTCGTATTTATCGATGATATCCTGATCTATTCTAGAGATAAGGAAGAACATGCTGAACATCTGAGAACTGTTTTGCAAACTCTGCGAGACAACCAGTTGTATGCCAAGTTTAGTAAAAGTGAGTTTTGGCTTCAAGAATTCGGCTTTTTGGGTCACATTGTCTCGAGTGATGGCATTAGAGTTGATCCCAGCAAGATTTCTGCTATTGTTGAATGGAAACCCCCGAAAAATGTGACCGAAGTTAGAAGCTTTTTAGGCTTGGCAGGTTATTATAGGCAGTTTGTAAAAGACTTTGCTATGATTTCTACACTCATGATGAAGTTGTTGTAGAAAAATATTAAGTTTGAATGGTTGGATTTATGCCAGCAGACCTTCGAAAAGTTGAAGATGTTGTTAACTAAGGCTCATGTACTAGTTCAACCCGAATCAAGAAAAGAGTTTGTGATTTTTAGCGATGCTTCTCTAAATAGGTTGGGATGTGTACTTATGCAAGAAGGCAAAGTTGTAGCCTATGCCTCAAGACAGTTGAAGCCTCACAAGAAGAACTATCTGAGACATTATCTAGAGTTGGCAGCTATAGTATTTGCTCTGAAGATTTGGCGACATTATTTGTTCAGGGAAAAATGTCATGTATACACCGATCACAAAAGTCTTAAGTACTTATGACTCAGAAAGATTTAAATCTGAGACAGCGAAGATGGTTAGAACTGTTAAAAGATTATAAAATAATTATCGACTACCAACTGGGAAAGGCGAACATGGTCGTCGACGCATTAAGTAGAAAGTCCTTGGTTGCTTTGAGAGCGATGAATGCCCAGTTGGTTTTATCCAAGGATGGGTCAGTTATAGCAGAGTTAAAAGGCTAGACCGACGTTTCTTCAAGAAATTCGTAAAGCCCAGATGAATGACAGTGAATTATCGGCTAAGTGAACTCAGTGTGAATCGGGAGTTGAATCGGATTATCGAATTGGTTCCAAGAGCTGCTTGAATTTTCGAGAGAGGATTTATGTTCCTAAAGATACCGAGTTGATTCGGAAGATTTTAGGTGAGGCGCATAGTAGTTGTCTGTCAATGCACCCCGGGAGTACAAAAATATACAACAATTTGAAGAAAATTTATTGGTGGCCGGGGATGAAAAGAGACATTTTGGAGTTCGTATCCAAATGTCTGATATGTCAAAAAGTAAAAGCTGAGCACCAAGTACCTTTGGGTTTACTCCAGCCTATCATGGTCTTAAAGTGGAAATGGGATCGGATCACTGTGGACTTTGTAACAAAATTGCCATTGACCTCGAGGAAAAAAGATGCTATATGGGTCGTAGTTGATCGACTGACTAAGTCAGCTCACTTTATCCCAGTACGTACGAATTTTTCACTTGACAAGCTAGCCGACTTGTACATTTCAGAGATTGTGAGACTACATGGAGTACCCTCGTGGATCGTTTCGGATAGAGACCCGAGGTTCACCTCGAGGTTTTGAAAGAAGTTGCAAGAAGCCTTAGGGACTAAGTTAAGTTTTAGTACGACTTTCCATTCGCAAACCGATGGCCAATCTGAGAGAGTAATTCAGATTTTGGAAGACATGCTCTGATGCTGTGTATTAGAGTTCAAGAACAGTTGGTAAAAGTACTTGCCGCTAGTAGAGTTTGCGTATAACAACAATTTTCAGTCGAGTTTGAAGATGGCACCTTATGAAGCGTTATATGGGCGTAAGTGTCGAATGCCCTTGTATTAGACTGAGCTCAAAGAAAACCAAATTCACGGGATCGACTTAGTCAAAGAGACTGAAGAAAAAGTTAAGGTGATTTGTGATTGCTTAAAGGCTGCTTCGGATAGATAGAAATCCTACGCGAATTTAAAACAAAAAGAAATCAAGTTTCAAGTCGATGATAAGGTATTTTTGAAAGTATCTCCATGGAAAAAAGTTCTCAGATTTTGTAAAAAGGGTAAATTGAGTCCGTGTTTTATCGGACCTTATGAGGTGATTAAGAGAATTAGGCTGGTAGCCTATCGGTTAAACTTGCCATCGGAGTTGGAAAAGATCCATGATATGTTTCATGTGTCCATGCTACGCCGATACCACTCTGACCCTTCACATGTGATTTTTCCGGCGGAGGTGGAGATTAGACCGGATATGTCGTATGGTAAGGAACCAGTTGAGATTCTAGCTCGAGAAATTAAGCAATTAAGAAATAAGAACGTTCCTTTTGTGAAAGTGTTATGGTAGAGACATGGGGTTGAAGAGGCGACATAGGAGCAAGAAGAAATCATGAAAAGCCAATACCCAAACCTTTTTGCCAGTAAGAATTTTCGAGGACGAATATCCCTAAAAGGGGGAGAAATGTAACAGCCTGATTTAGGGCCTAGTTGGAACAGTGGTCTCGGGACTACAAATCTGAAGTTAAAAAGATTTTTTTTATTTTTTTATTTTTATTTTGATGTTCTAGCATGAATATGTTAGTGCATGAAAAATTTGGTAAGTCAATTTTGATGTTTGTGAGCCCAAATGCGAAAAAGGACTAAATCACATAAAGTGTAAAAGTCCTAAATTGATAGCTAAAGGTGTTATTTTGTTACAGAATCAAAATTGGGGGATTTTAGAGGGCAATTAGACCCTATTAGAAGAGCTTGGTCGGCCATAAGACAAGAATGGGTACTTGGTCAAAGGGTTAGGTTGGTTGATGTCATAATATGTATTTTAATAATACCTTAAAGCCTAGTATTCACCTTCTTCATCCATTTTCTCCTCTTTGACCGAAAATTAGCCATTTTTGGGGTTTGAAAGCTTAAAAAATTTCAGCAAATTTAAGCCCTCTCAAGTAAGTGATTCCCATACCCTTTGTTGATGATTTTTGCATTTTTGAGAACCTTAAAGCAAGAGCTTTCAAATGAGGGGTCTATTTTGCTAAATGATTAAGAGTTTAGGGTTTTTCCATGATAACATTTAGGGTGTTTTCTGAAATTTTATGGAAGAATATGAGTCTTGCGTATGTTAGAAACAAATTTTGTGAAAGGTATTAACTTGAAAACACCTAAAAGGACCATTTTGCATAAGTTGTACAATAAATGATAAATGAGTGAAATAATGAGAATTTAGGCTGCTTCTAGTTATAAAATGTATTCGGCTATGCTTAAGATATGAGGAAATTCGATAAAAATTGATTTTCAAACCTAGGGGTAAAATGGTTATTTTGTGAAATTCTAGGGCCATAATGGGTATTTTACCCAATTATGCGTTGTCGAGTGTTTAGATTGTTGTGCTAAAAGAATGAATGAATTTTGTTAATTTAAATTCAGAGAAATGTGACTCAGGTCTTGATCAGGGTAAGAACAAAGTATACGAAGATTGAACTCGTTTTCATCATTTTGTATCGAGGTAAGTACATATGTAGATAATGTGTTATTAGAGTTTATTTTGTAATATATGGAATGATATATATATGTAATTGCCCTATAGCATTCATGTGATCGAATGGCATCTAATACCATGATAGTGTAAATGGTGCGTTATGAGAATAAAGTACATTGTGAGCAAGTGAAATGCTACCCAGTTATGTAAGAAACCCCGTTGAATCCTAGATTTAGTATTGGATAAAAAAGGGGTCACCATGAGAATAGGAATGGTCTGAACTCATGAGAAATGTCTAAGTTCATGAGATGAATGAAATATGTAGCATGGGTCCAGGTGTTGACCTAATGTACAGACCCGTGAGTAGCTCAATGAGCGCACATTACATGACGACACTATGGGGTCCGGGCACTGACTCAATAAAATGGCCCACGAGTAGCACGAAATGAGAGCACTTCATAGTGCATGGAAATTTTGACTACTGGACTTATAAAGCACTTGGGTATAAACTCCACGTGTATCCGTAAGTATCCTAAGTGTTTCACGGGTAACTTGAAAACTTAATTAATGAGACCTCGATAAGGTATGTATACTGTAATTAGGATTTGAGCTGAGCATGTGATGGGACGTAACAAGCATTTGTGAACAAAATGAAGAATAGGATAAAGAACTTTAAGTGAATTACATTTTTATTTTGAAGTATGATATGTCATCATTAGTATATGATTTACTCACACTTTATTTGCCTATATGTACTTACGAGGCTCTCAAGCTTACCCTCTTTCTTTTCCTTTCTTATAGTGGCATCAAAGTAGATCGAGGATTACTAATCACGTCGGGAAAGCCAGTCACACTAATATTTTGAAGCCTCTCAGTATAGTTGAAATCTTCTATTTTGATTATGGCATGTATAGGACTCAAGTTTTTGAGTCTTGTGTTATGGTTGATTGGCCAAACATTGGCTTAATCTAATACTTGATTTATTTTGTATAAGGTCTTGTGATTAAATAAAATATGGTTTATTGAGGCTGATTTGGTTGTTGATATAGTCTAGTATAGGTTTTGGATATTATTGTGTAGATTGTGTAGGTAAGGGCGGCAAATAGGCTTGGTATATAGCCTTATTTTGCCCACACTAGTAGACACACGGGCGTGTGCCTTTAGCCGTGTGACATTTTGGGTATGCTGAAGTCAGAAACAGAATACCAGGTTTTTGCACACGGGCTTTGAACACGGGCATGTTGAGGTCGTGTGAGAGACACGGGCCACAGACACGGGCGTGTGTCCAGGCCGTGTGAAGTCTGCACTTGAATTATGAAAAATTTTGGATATAAATTGGCCACATGGGCAAGGGACTCGGGCGTGTGCCCTATATTCACACGGGCGTGTGGAGCCTTAAAGCATGAACTTTTTCGAGTTTTCTAAAGTCCTCGGTTTGGTTCCAAAATACCCCGAATGTATGTTCAGGGCCTCTAAAGTTCGTATAAGGGTCAGTATGCATGTGAAATGAAAAATTTTAAATTGATCAAAATTTTATGGCCCGATTTTATATAATTGGTTGAGTTTAAGTCCGGTAACACCTCAAACCCTGTTTCGGCGCTGGATACGGGTAAGGGGTGTTACAAATAAAATAAAACATAAAAATTCAATTGTTGTCATCTTCCTTCCACCAAAAATCAAGCTTGAGAAAGCCACTAAATAAGCTTAAACATCCGGTCACTTGGAAGCTTAATCAAGGTATGGTTTTTACTCGGTTTTTAATTATTTCTACGTTTTTGAGCTCGTTGCAGCTTAATCTAGCTAGCTTGTATCCTCTGTTTTCGAAATTGTTATAGATTTTGAATGAGGCCATTATTGAATGCTTGGTTTTTTTTTTTTTATGATAGATTATTAAAGTTTGAAGGTAGATTAACAAGTTTTATAAAGTGATGTTTGACAAAAATGTCAATTACGAATTCAATTGAGAAATTTGCAAAATCCATGGGCAAATGTGTGAATTAATGAGAAAAATGGGTTGATATGTATATAACAAAAATTCGTCTAGCTTGGGCTGGAATTGAATTGTATGAATTTGTATTTTTAAGCGATTTGGACTAAATTGTAAAAATATAAAACATTTGGGGCAAAAGCGTAATTTTTCCAAAATGTGTATAAAGTGTCAAATTGAATAGAAAGGAAGTTAATTTCCTAAATTTGATATATTATTTAGATAAAGATAAGCCGATATTGAGCTTAGATTGAGGAAAAAGGAAAAATGGACGAATAATCAGAAAATTCCATCAGAACAACTCGAGGTAAGTTCGTATAGCTAGAACCGAATTATTAAATACATGTAATTGTTTAAAATGTATGTGTATAAGTTGAATGAATAATCCACTTGAAATTCAAATTACCGGTTATATGATTGTATTACTATTTACATGAATGGAAGTGAAATGTCACAAATATTATATAGGTTACATGGATTTGGTATGATCATATGCATTGAGTATGCAAATTGAGTATTTAAATGTATATATTTAATAGAATTGAATGTATATGATTTGATAAATTGAATTATTGATCATTAAATGCTTAAATGATGAAGTTGGATAATACCGAGCCCCGTTCGAACTTTAAAAAATCGTAGAATACGAGTGACATGTCACTAGGGTTATCGTTTTGGTCGAGATCCTGCATTTCTTGCAGACTCACCATAGCTTGTATGAGCTTATCGATATATTAGCTCGTAAGAGCTTACTATTTATCGCTCATTGGAGTTTACCATTTCAGCTTGTATAAGCTTACTGTTCAGCTCGATAGAGCTTACCATTTCAGCTCAATAGAGCTTACTGTTCAATAGCTCAAGAGGAGCTTACCGATCATGGCTCGAAAGAGCATAAATGATAATGAATTGACGAATTACTGATTAATACACTTAGAGTGTATCACCGAGTATTCTTCAATACTTTAATAGGTTCAGCAGACATAACTATAGTTACAGAACATATGAATAAGATATGTGTTTATATGGATGAATAACTGTTAATATAGTTGAATTACTGTTATTATTGATGAACTATTGTTTATACAGATGAACTACTGGTTATATGAAGGAATTACAGTTTATACGGATAGAAATGATTTACCATAATGTTATGTGAATTACATGGTATTTATGATTTTTTATGCTTATGCATTTGGCAAATTTGGTTGGATTGTATTGAAATGGTAATATAGGTTACAATGACGTAAGATCAAATGTTATATATGTGAATCGAGATATAGGTGGTTTAACCACATATATGCCTATTAGTGTACAAGATACAGAATATTTGATGTTATTTCCATGGTTCAACAGAGAAGATAACGGTACGAGAATTGAAATGATGATATGAATCAGTTCAGGTATACGTGACATGTTTGACAAGTAAGTGATATTTAATATTTCATATGATATGTAAGTGAAAATTGATGAATACATACAGGAATTACAAGGTTGTTATTGTATTACGTGTTGATTTTGATGGAGTTGATTTATATGTCCTCATGTTTCTCTAATTATGAATTAATTGTTAAATTGTATATAGTACATACTAGTCATACGAGCTTACTAAGCTTATTAGCTTACTCTGTTTATTTTTCGTATTTTATAGTGATTTGAAAGCTTACTATCCAAGAGTTGATTTGGTATTTTTGAACTCTTTGAAGTTGGTAATATGGCATGTATAGGCTAGTTGAAGATATGAGATGTATAAGTTATTTTAGCTATTGAAGCCTATATGTATTGATGTGTTTAAGCCATGTGATTTGGCTTAACTTGGCTAAATATTTGGTTGTGTATATGTGTACTAAATATGGCATGTTTTGACAAATAGTTGATGAAATGAAGATAGGCAAATGGTTTGAATATGTGATGGTTATATTTGGATTGAAAATGTTTTATTAAGGTTGGTATATTGTATGATTAAAGGTTGAGTTATAGACATGTTATATATATATGTGTGTGTGTGTTTATTTACTCATAAAACATGTCAAGGTAGTGATATATTTGGATGTGTAAATGATGATTAGTGATTGATATGATTATATTATGATATGGTATGAAATGTACCTTGAAGGATATTGATTGGTTGCTTATATGTATATAGAAATGGTACCATTGGAATAATTATAGGTACATGTATTTTGGGTGAGAAATGTGGTTTGTAAATAGCCTATTTTCATCCATATGGGCAGAGCACACGGGTGTGTAACTCAACCGTGTGTGATACATGACCTTGATACACAGCCATGCGTCCCTTAAAGCTTAAATAAAAATCAAGTTAGTGAGTTACATGACCTAGACACATGAGCGTGTCTACTGGTCGTGTGTGGCACACAACCATGGCACATGGACATGTGTGGCCATTTCGAATGGGTACACGGGTCAAGCACACGGGCGTGTGGTAGGCTGTGTAACCCAAGTCAGTATGTATGCCCTATTTCCACACGGTCTAAAACATGGGTGTGTCTACTAGCCGTGTGAGGCACACCGCCTGTTCACACGGGCATGTGATACTTGAAATGTTGAAAGTTTTCCAAGTTTCCAAAGTTTTCAAATGTTATTGATTTAGCCCCGAATGCATGAGTTAAACTTTGTATGCTTGTTTTAAGTACATATTGAATGTGATTGAATGATATTTATTGAAATGAGATGGCCTTTGATAAATGATTGTTCTGAATTGAGTTACAAGTCCGGTAATGCCTCTTAACCTATTCCGGTGATGGCTACAGGTTAGGGGTGTTACATGGTAATAGATCAATAAGACTATAACTGGGTTATGGCACATGAAAGAAAGACCACAGCAGGGCCTTGGCAATGTATGTGTAAGACCACAGTTGGACTATGGCATTGGAAAATCAATGAATTTGCATCATAAGTAATAATAAACTAGATAGGGTTGATAAGAGTATGGGTGATAAATAGAAAGTTATCAATACAGGTATATACAGAAAACTACTCAAGTATTGAGTTATATGAAGTTGAGAACTTGCAAATGAGGACATGAATAATTTGATGTTGGTTCATGAATTGATCCTTTAAATGTTAATGATTTATCTATTTCAAATTGTTATATGAATGTTGTGATCATTTTAGGCTCACATACAAACTTACTAAGCTGTGAAGCTTACTTTGTGTTATTTTTCTATGTTTTATAGTGTCTCAGATGTTCACTCGGGTTGGGAGTCAACGGAGATCGTATCACACTATTCGACTATTGATTTTTGATATTTTATACCTTGTGGCTTGGTTTTATGGCATGTATAGGCTAGTGAGTTGATGATATGTTTTAAAGTTTAATATAGCCATAATATTTGGCTTGTTTTTGGCTTGTAAATGTTGGTATGTATTTGGTCACTTAAGTTGGCTTAAATTATGTGTTGGATAAGTGTTATATGTGATGTATATAATGTCTTGTGTTTTGACATTGTTTGCCATGGTTTTTGATATGATTAAATGGTTACTCATTTGGTTAGTTATTAATGTTTGAGGAATAGTATATTATGATATGATTATAGATGATGATAAGGTGTGTTTTGATACATGATATAGATGACAATTTGATGAGTAAATGCATTTAGTAGTTATGTGTATGGAAATGGTACCAAATTGGTTGCTATGTGTGTATGAGAGAAGGGTGGCAAACTGGCTTTATAAATGGCCTATTTTTGTCCACAAGGATAGAGACACGGGCGTATGTCTCAGCCGTGTGTGACACACAATCATGCTACACGACTGTGTGTCCCCTAGGGTACCCTTCGAATTTAAGTCAGTATACCCTACAGGTTTGACATGGCCTAGACACACGGGCGTGTCTACTGGTCGTATGTGGCACATGGGCTGGTACATAGGCGTGTGGCTAAGTCAATAACCCCTCTAGATTTCACATGGCCTGGCACACGGGCGTGTCCTCGACCGTGTGGTACAAGTTAGTATGTATACCCTGTTTTCACATGGGCTATGACATGGACGTGTCTGGTAGCCGTGTGAGGCACACAGCCTATTCACACAGGTGTGTGACCCTTAAATGTTTGAAAATTTTCTAAGTTTCCCAAAGTTTGCAAATGTTACCGAACCAATTCTAAGCATGTTTTAAGGTCTCGTAGAGCCTTATAATGGACAATGTGAATGTTTTGAAGAAATTTTGATTATGAATGCATAAATGTATGTGAATGTGGTGTATTATCTGATAATGCCTCGTAACCCTATTCCGGTGACGGATACGGGTTAGGGGTGTTACAAATGCTTACCATATGCAATAATTTCAAATGCAATAATTTACAACTTAGTTCGAATTATAGAAACACAAACTGTGAATTCCGAGCTATTTGATGTCGATTTTATCCTTCCCTTTTTTAGTCAATGATTCTTGTACGATGTTAGCTATGAAATTAAAACAATTAAAATACATTAATATAACACAATTCAATTTCACATTGACTATTTCAAATTTTACTCAATATTTGCTTAAATTCCAATTTAGTCCCTGAACCGAGACTAATTTTTATTCTTTGCATTTAATCTTATATTTTTATACTAATTTCATTTTAAGCTAAATTTTGCTACTTATTTTCAATTAAACCCATAAATTTCTAATTTTTTTACAATTTAGTCCCTATTACTCAAAATTTACAATTTGTTCTACAATTTAATCCTTTTCCATTTCTAGTATAAAAATCTATCAATTCAATCCTTACTACTAAAACTATTCAATAATAACAACATTTAAAATTTTAATCAATACTAAAATTTCAACATGGGTTGAGTACTACTAAACACCGAAATTCCAATAATATAAAAATTACAAGAAAAAGGACTAAATTGACTAACCAATTTTGATTTTGAACCTTAAAACCCTTAAGTTGCCGCAACTTCTTCTCTTCTTTTTTTTTCTCTTAGTTTTTTTTTCTTTCTTTTTAATTGCATGCATCCACTTTCTCTTATTATTTCTTTTATTATACCTTAATTTTTTTATTATCATTCTTTTATATATATTAAGGTTAATTTAATGAAAACATATTTATAATACATATATATTAGATTAACATATGAAAATAAAAAATATAAAGCATTAATGTCGTCCACTACTAAGGTTAAAGGTATATTTTTTATTTTAATCCTTTAGTAAAATTTTTATTTTATAATTCAACTTTAACCTTATACACGATTTAGTCCTTATACTATAATAACTCTTAATTAATGCAAATTCACTTAACCAAAATATTTAGTCCTACACAACTAACTTTGTAACTATTTTATTAAAAATATTTACGAGTTTGATTTACGAGAATGGAGTACTGAGAATGCACTCTCTGACACCCCTGACTATAGGGTTTTTACAAAAGGAGTAGGAATCTAGCTAAAGGAGATGTGGGCTTGCGAGTTGGAAATGGAGCAAGAGTTGTTGCATTAGTTGTACGAACACGTATTTTATCATTTCCTAGTGGACTAGATTTAATTTTGGAGGATTATTATTTTGTGCCCAGTTTGACTAGAAACATAATTTCAATTTCTTGTTTAGACAAAATTGGTTTTGAGATAACTATTAATAATAATTGTTGCTGATTTTATCTCGATTATGTTTTCTATGGTTCAGCACAATTAGTAAATGGCCTCTACATTTTAGATCAAGATATACCCATTTATAGCATAAATACTAAAATATCAAAAGTAAATGACTCTAATCAAACTTATCTTTGGCATTGTCAATTAGGCCATATAAGTGAGAAGCGCATATCAAAGCTCCATAAAGATGGATTTTTGAATTCTTTTGTTTTTGGACAAATTGATATATGTGAGTCTTGCTTGTTCGGTAAATGATTAAAGCCCCCTTTAATAGTAAAATTGAGTGAGCTAGTGATTTATTGGACTTAATACATAGTGATGTAAGTGGACCAATGAACACACAAGCTAGAGGAGGTTTTCAATACTTCATTACTTTTAGTGATGATTTCATTAGATATGGCTATATTTATCTTATGTGCCATAAATCTGAAGCCCTTAAAAAGTTTCAAGGAGTTTAAAAATGAAGTACAAAACCAACCAGGTAAAAGTATTAAGGTACTTCGATCAAATCGAGGAAGAGAATACTCAAGGTTATAGTTTAATGAGTTTTTGAAGGAATGTAGGATTGTCTCACAACTTACACCTCCTAGTACTCCACAATGGAATGGAGTTTCTGAAAGGAGAAATCAAACATTATTAGACATGGTTTGATCAATGATGAGTCATGATGATCTTCCTACCTTATTTTGGGGACATGCACTTAATACAGCTACCTTCATACTAAATTGTGTTCCATCTGAATTGGTTCAAAAGACACCATATAAGATGTGGACTAGAAAGCATTCTAGTATGTATTTTATAAAGATTTAGGGATGTGAAGCTTATGTTAAACATCAAACATCTACAAATCTCGAACCCAAGTCTTAAAAGTGCATCTCTGTGGGATATCCTAAGAAAACTAAAAGATATTATTTCTTCAATCCTATTAAGAACAAAATGTTTGTTACTCAAACAGGAGTCTTCCTTGAGAGAGAATTTGTCTCTAAAAAAGGAAGCGGTAGAAAACTTGAACTCAGAGAAATTTGAGAATAACATTAGACCATTAAGCTAGAGATTGAACAACAATAGGATCCACAAGTTGTTGAGGAATAATCAACTTTTTTGGAAACAAAACCACTGTGAAGCTATTTAAGAGAACACCATGTACTTGAGAGATATGGATTTCTCATTATAACCCATGGTGATATTTTACTTATGAATCAAGATGAGCCTAAGACTTATCAAGAAGCGGCGGTGAGCCCATTTCTAAGAAATAGCTTGAAGCCATAAGATCTGAGATAGAATCCATGTAAGAAAACCAAGTATGAATCTTGGTTGACCCAATTGAAGGGGTTAAACCCATAAGGTACAAGTGGGTTTTCAAAAAGAAAATCGACATGGATGATAATGTACAAACATACAAAGGGTGATTAGTCACTAAAGGTTTTCAACAAGTTTATAGTGTCGATTATGACGAAACCTTTTCTCCTGTTGCTATGTTTAAAACCATACGGATCTTACTTGCAATAGCTGCATTTCATGATTATGAAATCTAGAAGATGGACATCAAAACAACTTTCCTTAATGGGAAACTAGAAGAGGATGTATAAATGACACAACCTAAATATTTTGTTGATCCAAAAGATGTTGGAAATATATGCAAGCTACAAAGATCCATTTATTGATTGAAGCAAGCTTCTCGAAGTTGGAATCTTTGTTTTAATGATGCGATCAAAGAGTTTTGTTTTTATTGAAAATGAAGATGAAATTTGTGTTTACAAGAAAAGTGAGAGCATTATTGTATTCTTGGTACTGTATGTAGATGGGATACTTATTGTAACATCTCAATTTTGGGTCTAGTCGAAACAGTGATTTCGGGACCACAAATCTGACGTAGAAAAATTTATTTTTATTATATTTTTATGGTCTATAATTTTATGAAATGATTTTGTGAAAATTTCATTCGAAAATTTTGACATTTGGGCACTCAACTTAGTCAAAAGGACTAAATTGTAAAAACTGCAAAAGTTGAGTTCTACATGCTAGAGGTGTCTAATTGCTATGAAGTTTTAAATTGGTCCTTAAATGGTAATTAGACCATTGGTTAAGTTGTTGGACAAAAATGTTTCTAAAGTTTTTCATTAAGGGTATTTTAGTAATTTGGTAATTAAATGAATTAAAAAGTCAAATTAAAAGCCAATTT
Source organism: Gossypium longicalyx (assembly GCA_025698465.1). Classification (NCBI taxonomy): domain Eukaryota; kingdom Viridiplantae; phylum Streptophyta; class Magnoliopsida; order Malvales; family Malvaceae; genus Gossypium; species Gossypium longicalyx. The sequence continues at coordinate 34,717,189 of CM046995.1, forward strand.
TTGTCCATCTTCCTCCCATGGCTGAATTTTACAATAAGAAACCATGGCTAGGGTTTTTCAAGCTCGATTGTAAGTCCGTTCTAGCCATTTTTTAATGATTTTTATGTTTTTAAAATCCTCGTAACAAGATCTATCTATTTCTACCACTAATTTAAGACATAATCAAAGTCTAAAATTTTACCCATGATGGATATTTGTGTATTTTGATTTTTAATGGTAGATTATACAAGTTTGATGTTTGATAAACGACTTCTACTAAGTGATTTTCGATGAAAATGCCTAAAAGGACTTATTTGTAAAAGTTATAAAATAAGAAGTAAAAGTGTGATTTAATGAAAAATGTGGGCTGGCACGAGTACAATAAAGATTCGGCTAGGCTTGGGTAATGAAGAAATTTGATGAAAATCATTTTACGAGTCTAGGGACTAAAATGTAAAAATGTCAAACTTTAGGGGCAAAAATTAAATTTTTGCCATAATGTGATTTTGGGTTGATTTGAATAGTATAATGATTAAATAAGTTAAATGTGATAATATAGATCAAGAAAAATGAAGTTCGAAACTAGAACAGGGGAAAAATAAGTATTTGACGGTTAGGCCCATTTCACCATTTTTATGTCGAGGTATGTTCGTATGATTAATAAGCATTAAATTATATATGTATAAATGCTTAATTGATATAATTGTGGTAAATGTTATATTATTGAAATGAAATGTGAATGTTATTGAGTACGATACTACGAAAATGACTGATAGAGATTCGATATAGAGAAAGTCTCGGTTGAAATTTAGGAATAGATAAGATACAAATGTCATGACATTAGGGTTACTAAGATTACGTGTAAGACCATATCTGGGATATGGCATCGATATGAGACTTCGTGTAAGACCATAGCTAGGCTATTGGCATCGATATGAGACTTCGTGTAAGACCATAGTTAGGCTATTAGCATCAATACAAGATTACATGTAAGACCATATCTGGGATATGGCATTGGTACAGTACTGTGTGTACGAGATTCCCGAGTATCCTTTATTATTTCAAGTGGTTCAACGGGTAATTTAATGGGTATGTCAAAGAAGTGAAAGAGCATGTAAGTATTACGAATTAGTACAGGTATGTACATAAAGTTTATAAGCATCGACTTCATGATATTGTGAATTCATGGTTTCCATGATAATGTTTTTTGTGAAAGCCTTGTGATTATTGGTCTATATTTATGATGTATGAAATACATGGTAAATTCGGTTGGCGATTGTGTAATTGGATTTTGGGCCAAATTGAGCTATGATATATCGTGTTTTATTTACCTAAGTTGCGATCTATCGGATATGAGAAAAAGAAAAAAATTGGTATACTTGCCTATTAAAATGATTATGGAAGTATGAGAAGATATGAACTTTGAACAATTGCAAAATGTTAAAATATATGCTTGAAATGTGAATACTCATATTTAATGTGCATGTTTACTATGAGGTTTGAAATGACATGTTAAGTGCTCTGATATGTTATGAAAGAGATATTACAGTTGTTAGGCTAATGCCAAGATATGTTAAATTATGCTTATAAGTTAATAGAGTAAACATCGTGATTGAATAAAATTATAACTACGAGACTTATAGCAATTGGTATTATTTTGTGTTTAAATTGTTGAACTGATAAATGTTTAATAAGAGCTGCTTATTATTTTTATGCGGACTTACTAAGCTATATAGCTTACCCCCCTTCCTTTCCCATGTTTTTTAGTGTCGTGAAGCTAGCTCAAGTTGGAGATCGCCGGAGATCCTATCACACTATCAAGCTATCAATTTTGAGTATTGTTGAATTCAAGTATTTTAAGATTATGGCATGTATAGGGACTTGGTCTTATGGTCATATATGTCATTATAACTTTAGCCAATGTATTGGCTTGTAAGGGTCAAAGGCTTGTTTTGATATTTGACCATGTAAATTGGTTTGTTTGGCTAACATGGTTGTAAACCTAAGGATATTCATATATATGTCAATGCTTTTGGTGATATGATCATGGTATGCATGGTGAATGTGAATTGTTTGGAAATGTGATTTATTGCATGAATGTGAAATGTTTGGTAATGTGGCCTATTGATGAGATGAGGAATTTGAGTATAATTTGGTAACTAGATAGTAAGTGAAGGAAGCCTAATGAATGTGAGATTTGTATGATTGATTTAGGGCATGATAAATGTTGTGTGTATGATAAATGTTCAGATGGTATTGGTATATGATGTCCATAATTTTGAATGGTTTGGTTGATCTTACATGCTTGAATTTGTGCCATGTGATGTTGTGTAGATGTGTGCAAGTGAGGGTGGCAAAATGGCTTGGTAAATAGCCTTGTTTTTGTCCACACGGGTAGACACACGGGTGTGTGTCTAGGCCGTGTGTGACACACGATCAGCCCCATGGGCGTGTGATTGGGCCGTGTGTCCCCTACACCTAAATTGTTGCAAAACAGAATGCTCAGAATTGAGCACACGAGTAGAGACACGGGCGTGTGTCTTAACTGTGTGAAGGACATGGCCTCGGGACACGAGCGTGTTTCTTGGCTGTGTGACTTGAATTTGTTCTTGGGTGACAAATAGAGAGTTACACGGCTTAGGGACACGGGCGTGCGTGACCACACGTGTCCCAAGCCACATGGGCGTGTAACCCCTGTTTTAGCAAAAATTTTCCAAGTGTCGTAAAATTTTCTAAAATTTTTGGTTCAATTCTGAATCGCTTCCAAAGCATGTTTTGGGCCTTGTAGGCTCGTTAGGGACGATGTGATTAATTGTTAAAAAGTTTTAATTTGGTACCAAATTTACAACTTGGAATGTATGTTTGCTTGTGTTTACGTCTGGTAATGCCTCGTTCCCTGTTCCGACATCGAATACGGGTAAGGGGTGTTACATTTAATGGTATTAGAGCTATGGTTTAGTCGATTCTCGAGCTAACCTATCATATGTGAGAGTCTAGCTATACATGCCATATATAACCTGTGATAGTGTGATATCTCTCGACTCTGATAAAATTGTTTTGTTGAGACAGATGATTTCCAACTGAACTACTTTCGAAAAACACTAAAAGTGATACTAAGATATTTGAAAATATGTTTGTGATGAGTCGAAACTTGGAAAAGTATGAATAACAGTTCATGATATGTATGTGATGATTTACATAATGAAATAATCATAAGTTGAGAAATATAGGTAAAATGTCATTGTTTTGGTTGAACGTTGTGTTTCAATGGATTATGGTGATTTTATGAAACTAAATGACAGTTTATATTGTGATAAGCATCCATGTTTGTTTGGCATTCATATGATGTTATGTGCCTGACTTGTTTGATTAAGTGAATGCGATAAGAAAATTTACTCAAAATTCATGGAATATATGTATAAGTGCACTTGTTTGAATTAGATAATCAGAAAGTTCGTGTAGCTTAAATATGTATGTTGATTTTGTTGAAGTTAATTATATGATTGTGATGATGAATGTTAAGTCACATGTGTGTATATATGAGAGTCAAGTTAGAGGCTTTACGACCCCACCCCCTTATTAATGTGGTATTTTATAGCGAAATTTCACAAGATTTATGTTGAATGAGCTCATAAGTGAGAGAGTAAAGAGTTCAGTAGTGGAATAACTAATAATGTGGTCAGAGTTGAGAATAGTTTGGCAAGTGAATACAATTTTGGGAAAGATGTTAGGTTATTCTAAAGATCATTCAGATTTCACAATGTCACGATTAAAGAAAAGGTTAATCTCGGCTAATCAACTCATTCAAGTATGATTTCTAAAGTATGTATTTGCTGGAATTTCTTCTAGATTGATTTTCGTTAGTGAATGGAATAATACGGGATTAATGATGACAGTATTAGTAAGAGAAATGATATTTGAATCGTAAAGATGTCTGAATGTAACAGTTGTAATTGAATAGATTACAATAATCTCTCCTGGGTATTTTATATATTCATTTATCCTCAGAGATATATGTGATTGTTCGTTTTCTGATGAAATTCTTATTATTTGAGAATGCTAGCTAATTATAATGTTAGATGAAAGCATTGTTGGTCTGGTTGGTCGATGATCAGCATATCTTATCTCTCATTGGGATTCTATTCTATTATGTTTGGAATAAAAGTTGATGGTGAAAATTTATGTGAGGCTATTCTTCTGTTCCTATTGGATGTTGTTTTGTTTTATATATATATGGAAAATATATTATCTCTGTTACAATTGATTCCAGAGCCCGTAAGCATTGTTTTTCTTCTGGTTTTCTCTAATGAATCATCCAGATCTTTATTATTTTCTTATGAGTTATGTTCTCAGATTTCCAGTATAGTATCACATCTTGGATTTCTTATCTCGATTTTCTTATCATCTTTATTTCATAAATTATCAATCATGGCTCATCTTCAAAGTGTGTTCTTTGGCTTGTGATAACTATGTCTATTATGAGTGTATTTTGGTTCGATCATAGGAACGTGGTGATTCTGGTATCATGATTTCTCTAATTTTCGTGAAAGAAATTGACATCGGCAAAGGTATAAATAGTGGAAGCTTAAGCTCAAATTGTATTATGGTTTTCTTTTCTCAGGTAAGTTTGATTAAAGTCAATGAGTTCAATCAAGATATTTTGTTTTCTCGAGCTAATGGAATTGTAAAAGATCTTTGATTAGCATGTTAAGGGAATTATAAAAGATTGTATGTTTGAGTTGTTTAGCAGCATGAAGAAAGGAGTAATTTGATATGTTATTATTCAATAGTTGAGATCGAATCAGTTGTTTCTATCTGAGCGAGCTGGTCAGTTGAAAGGTAATTTGAGTTATATGCATTTAAGTTTATCCTTAGGTAAGAAAATAAAATCTTGTACATTTATGGGTGAATAGACAGACAATTTGAAGGAAGAATTCATATTCTAGAAAGTATGATACAGAGGTATACCTATTAGATTTGTTCTAATTGAATGATGTTGTTATGAGTAAAGTTGTTCCGATTGATAAGTTGTCACATTTGTGAAAGTTTGAATGGTCTGTTGCATGTCAGCAAAGTTGAAAACAGTTGAAGGTGTTATTAACTGAAACACTGGTTTTGGGTTCTATTTGAATTGAGTAAAGAATTTGTGAATTTTTGGTAATGCACTATCAAATTGATTGGAATGTGTTTTAATACAAGAATTTAAAGTGACAGTTTATGCTTTTGGGTGGTTGAAGTCTCATTAAAAGAATTGTTCGACGAGTGATTTAGAGTCGATCGTTAGTATGTTTGTGTTAGGAAATTGATGACATTGTTTGTTCGACGAAAGACGTCATATGCTTCTTGATTTCTAGAGTATAAAGTATCTAATGTTAAAGAAAAATCTAAAATTTAGACAACATTGATGGCTTGAACTATTGACAGATCTTGAATAGTTAACGATTAACCTTTGGGGAAGTAAATATAGTTGCAGATGCTTGAATGGAAAACCTTTGTTCATTTGATATGTGTTGGTTACATGTTTAATCTTATTTGATGGAAGTCTGAATCTAGCTAAATTAAAAAAATAAAGTGATGTTTTCTTTGCAAGGTTAAGAACCTCAGGAATGTGATAGTGAGTGGTAAACTAAATGAGTACAGTGTGAGATGACTTTTGATTCTAATTTTTTTTATTATTACTCTGAGATAAAATTCGTGCAATGAATTATCTAGATCTTATGCATAAAATGTTGTACGAGACTCAGTAGTAGCTCGTTTGTTCATTCAGAGAGTAATTCAAATCTTTGACGATATGCTCCGACACTGTGTTTCAAATTTCAAAGGTGATTGGAAAAAAAGATATACGATGTGGAATTGATTCGTGATTCTGAGGGAAAAAGGTGAAAGTTGAAAGCAACTTCAGACTGACATAAGTGGTATACAAATTTGAAAATTTAAGATATTGGATTTCAAATCGATGATAGAGTGTTTCTGGAAGTATTACCCTCGAAGAGGACTCTTTGATGAGGTAGAGAAAATACGAGAACATTACCTTAATCCCTTTTCTGGTAAGATTTTCGGGACAAAAATCCCTAAAGGGGGAGAGTTGTAACAGCCTGATTTTGGGTCTAGTCGGAACAGTGGTTTCGGGACTACAAATCCTACGTAGAAAAAATTATTTTTGTTATATTTTTATGGTCTACAATTTTATGGAATGATTTCGTGAAAATTTTGTTCGAAAATTTTGACATTTGGGCACTCAATTTAGTCAAAAGGACTAAATTGTAAAAAGTGCAAAAGTTGAGTTCTACATGCTAGAGGTGTCTAATTGCTATGAAATTTTAAATTAGAGGTCCTTAAATGGTAATTAGACCATTGATTATGTTGTTGGACAAAAATGGACATGGTTAGGTATGTTTCTAAAGTTTTTCATTAAGGGCATTTTAGTAATTTAGTAATTAAATGAATTAAAAAGCCAAATTAAAAGCCAATTTTTGTCCATCTTACTCCCATGGCCGAATTTTACAAGAAGAAACCATGGCTAGGGTTTTTCAAGCTCTATTGTAAGTCCGTTCTAGCTTATTTTCTAATAATTTTTATATTTTTGAAATCCTCGTCACAAGATCTATCTATTTCTACCACTAATTTAAGACATAGTCAAAGTATAAAATTTTACCCATGATGGATATTTGTGTATTTTGATTTTTAATGGTAGATTACACAAGTTTGATGTTTGATAAACGACTTTTACTAAGTGATTTAATGAAAAATGTGGGCTGGTATGAGTACAATAAAGATTCGGCTAGGCTTGGGTAATAAAGAAATTTGATGAAAATCATTTTACTGTAACAGCCCGTTTTTAGGTCAAATCGAAACAGTGATTTTTGGACCACAAATTCGAAGTCAAAATATTTATTTTATTATTCTAATAAGATCTATAGCATGATAGATTAATTATGTGAAATTTTCGTTAAGAAATTTTACCGTTTAAATGCTTAATTTGGTAAAAAGGACTAAATCGCGTAACGCGAAAAAGTTGAATTCTATTGTTTAAAAGTATTAAATAGCTATGGTTTATTAATATGGAAGTCCTTATTATGTAATTATTCCATTTATAATGTAACTGGACATTCTTGGATATTGTTTAAATGATGTTTAAGTTATATTAACAAGATTATAATGGTAATTTGGTTAATAAAGTTTAATTTAATAAAACAAAAATGCATTTTTATTCTTCATTCATTTTCTCAACCGAATTAAGGGAAAATAATAGCCATTTTTAAAGCTTCAAACATTCGGTCACTTCACCTTGAGCATGTAAGTCTGTTTTAGCTCAATTTTTAATGAATTTTACGTTTTTGAGCTTGTTGCAGCTTAATCTAGCTAGCTCATACCTTCGTTTTTGAAACTGTTATAGATTTTGAATGATGCCATTGTTGAATGCTTGAGTATTTAAATGTTTAATGATAGATTATGAAGGTTTAATGATAGATATACAAGTTTAATAAAGTGATTTTTGACAAAAATGCAAAATAGGATTCAATTGTGAAATTGTAAAATGTGGTGGTTAAAAGTGTGATGAAAGAAATGGGCTGCTAGAAGTCTTTATGAAATTCGACTACCATGGGATTATGGTTTAATTGTGTAATTTTGCATTTTTATGTATTAAGGACTAAATTGCAAAGTAATCAAAAGCTTAGGGGTAAATTGTAATTTATCCAAAATGATTGTTTTAGGCTAAATTTAATTGAATGAAAGTTTGAATGAGTTAATTTGATATATTATAGATCAAGATAAGCAAATATCAGAATTAGATCAGGGAAAACGGAAAGTGGACGAATCGCCAATAGTTTTATCCGAAGATACGAGGTAAGTTCGTATAATTAGAATCGAACTTTTATATACTTGGAATTATTGAAAAGAATGTGTATGATGGTAATATTAAAGTATAAATGCCTTATTGATATAATGTATTTGTTATTGAGTCCCGTTTGAAATGTATAGATTCATTGGATACGAGTGACATGTTACTGGAATTACCATTTTGGTCGAGCTCCTACATTTTTTGCGGACTCACCACAGCTCTTATGAGCTTACCAATATATCAGCTTGTAAGAGTTTACTATTTTCAGCTCATTGGAGCTTACCATATCAACTCGTATGAGCTTACTATTTAGCTCGATAGAGCTTACCGTTTTAGCTCATAAGAGCTTACTATTCATCAGCTCAAGAGGAGCTTACTGATCATGGCTCAAAAGAGCATATATATGATAATGAATTGACAAATTATTGATGTTGTTCACTCGAGTATCCTTTGAATTTCTAATAGGTTCAACGGGCCTAAATACTATTTATACGGATAAGTTATGGGTTATAAATGTTATTAATGTTATATATATGATATGTGAATTTGAAATGATACAAAGTATGGTATTAATGGATGGTTTCATGTAATTGTAAAATGTCTAACATGTGATGTATACTTGTGATTAGGTGTTACTTAATTGAATTGTCGGCATTTTTAATGTTGCTTTGATTTTGTATAAATGGTAAGTTTAATTCTGAATTATACAGGCTTACTAAGCTATAAAGTTTACTCTGTTTCTTTTTCTATGTTATAGAGGCTTGTTAGCTCGCTCGTTTCAGACAAGTCGGAGTTGCACATTACACTATCCAATTTTCGATTGGTATTTTGAACTTGTGTATATATGTAAATATGGCATGTATAGGCTAGTTTAAAAGTTGATAGTATGTTACTTGATATCATGATTTTGGTATGTTTTTGTGTATAAGTTAAGCCATGTGATTTGGCTTATTTTGGTACTTTGTTTTGGCTGAATTAAGTGTTCAATTATAGTATGTTTTGGTAACGTAATGTTTGAATGAAAACATATAAGTGAGGTATTGATATGTATTTGTTAGATGAATAGATTATGCATGGTATTAAATAGGTAATTGAATAACTAGTTGAATTGTTATATATATTGTATATGAAATGGTTATGAAATGTTTGCCAATTGGGTTATGAAATGTGGTTGTACAACCCAAATTCTGCCCGGGCCTAAAACAATAAAAACCAATAAAACCCAAATCCCAAACAGCCTAAATTACAAACAAAACCCAAGACCTAACCCTAGCCCACAATATTTTCAGAAAACAACAAACCTTAGCCCCCATAGCCTGGCACCGCACCGCCCCTAGCCTGCTGCCACCGCCACTGTCACCTCACCACTTGGCACTACCGATGTTGACCTTTTGAACCTGCAAAAGAAAGTAAAAAAGTAGAGACAACAACCCAAGCATTCGAACAGTAGGAATAGAAAAAAAATGTAATCCATTTTCAGCTATAAAAGGCTAAAATCTATCAATGTAAAAGGTTTTTTTTTTTTGGACAGACTAACAGCGAGGCTGCGACGGAGGCCGGCCGACTTCTTGGCCAGAATCTGGGCTAACCCAAAGAGAAGAGAGGAGTTCTCTTCTGTTTTTTTTTAAACTTTGGTAAAAATGATTTTTTTAAAAAAATTTAGGCTTTTATAGAAGACCAAAACGACGCTGTTTTGGTTGGCCTCCCCAGACGCCAAAACGACGTCGTTTTGGGGAGGCCGACCCACTCCAAAAGGAGGATCCGCCTTTTTTAAAAAATAGGTTATTTGCGCTTTTAGCCCTTCCGTTTTTTTATGATTTTGCAATCAAGTTTTTTTTATTTTTAATTTTACCCTGTAATTTATTTTGGTTTTCATTTTAGTCCCCCTTAAAGTGCTGCGTTTTGGAGGGGAAGGGAAAATTCCCTTTTGACCTCTCCTTGTTATTCACGCATTCAATGTGGTTCATTTCCTTCATTATTTGTTTCAAATTTGCCCTAAACTTTCTGTTTCAAATTCAATTTAATCCCTTTTCAGTTATTTAGCTACTTTACTATTATATTAGTTAATTTTATTACTTTTTTCATATATATATATTATTATTGTTATTATTGTTATTATTGTTATTATTACTATTATTAATATTCTTATTATTACTATTATTATTATTCCTTTTATTATTATCATTTATTATCAATATACTATTATTATTATTATTATTATTATTATTATTATTATTATTATTATTATTATCAAATTACTGTTACTATTATTTTTTTACTATTTAACATATTATTATTACTATTTTTATTATCATTATTACTATTGTATTATTACTATTTTATATTTTCATCTATATTTATTTTATCTAATTTTAATTTATCTATTTATATTTACATTATTATTATATTTTATGTATTATATCTATATTTATGTTTACATTATGAATATTATTTTACTATTGCTATTTTTTTCATATTATTATTATTATTATTAGCATTATACTTATTATCATTTTTTATCTTTATTATTATTATTATTATTATTATTATTATTATTATTATTATTATTATTATTATTATTATTATTACTCTTATTAATGTATTATTATTTTTACTTTATTTTATTATTGTTTCATCCTTATTTTATTTTTATCTTCATTATTATTACATTATATATGCTTTTATATACTTGCGAATTTATTCGTGATTATCATTTTCGTCATTATTATGCCATCACCCATATTAACACCATAATCCCTTTTAAATTTTATTACGAAATCATGTCGCATTTTACTCGTTATATCGAAAATTTCTTTTTTAAAAAATAATAATAAGCAATTCTTCTTCGTATTTCGAGATTCGAAAAGTCGTACCCTAACTTACAGGGATTTGAATTTCTCGATAAATCTGAATAACGAACGTTTTAAAAATAATAATAATATTTTTAAATATTCTCGGGAATTAAAAAAATCGTATTCTAACTTACGGGATATCATTTCTTCCTAAAATCGAGATAATCGAACATTTTTCAAAATAAAAATTTTTGGCATTCATTCTCATTTCGAGGATTTAAGGCATTATGTCCTAACTTACAGGATGTAATTATTTTTCTCGATTAACGTGAAATATGCCATTTTTCTCAAAAAATTTCAATTAAGCAATAATTTAACGATGGATCGTATTTTTTTTCAAAGTTTTCAATTTTCGACACTAAGACACTAATTAATCAACTAGGTACCAATTTTGGGCGTTACGAGGGTGCTAATCCTTCCTCGTGCGTAACCGACTTCCGAACCTGTCTTTCTAAATTTCATGGACCAAAATCGTTGTTTAATAAATCAAACAATTTAAAAACAACCACTTTTACGAGGTGACCTGATCACACCTCATCAAAAAGGATTGGTGGCGACTCCCATATTTGTTTTCGTTTTCAAAATCAAGTCGACCTCGATTTTCAAAAAAATGGTTTCGACAGCTTGGCGACTCCACTGGGGACCCAAATAAGAAAGTCAAGCCACAAGTTGATTAAATTTTGTCTTTTTATCGAAAATTGAAAATTTAGTTTTGATATACGATCCTTTCATTGCATTTCATTCATTTTGTGTTACGATATTCATCATTTTATTCATATTTTCTTTATTTGCTTCAAGCTTTTTGTATATCCCTGCACATTGCATTGCATGACTGCGCGGTTACACCCTTTTAAGTCGGAGTGAGAAACTATTCCTTCGTGAGGTCTTCACCTCCGTGCAGGATAGTGGATCACTTTCGGGATACATATGTACCTATGTCTTCGTGAGATTTTCATCCTTGCGCAGCCATAAAGAAACGTATTCCCCTAAACTGAACTCGGTCCATATGACCTTATAATGGGTGAGGATCGAGGAATCTGCAGGAGAGCCTAGGAGCTTACCCTAAGTAGAGGCACGCCAAATCCTAGTGGTCACCCTGATAGGTGCTTTATCTTGTTTTTATTTCTTCTGTGCTGATGCGTTTGATTTTGCTTTGATCACATTGCATTTTCATCGTAAGAGATCCTTTCGTTGCATTTTTATTCATCTTTGTTACGATCCTTATGTAACAGCCCGATTTAGGGCCAAAATGGAATAGTGGTTTTGAAACCACAAACTCGAGGTTAAAAAAATTATTTTGATTAATTTTTAGTGTTTATATTATGATTGCATAATTGTGTGAAAATTTCGTTGCGAAATTTTATCGATTGGGTGTTTAATTTGACGTTTAGGACTAAATTGAAATAGGTGAAAAATGGGTGTGTTCTAGTTCATAAGTACTTGATTAAAATGGGGGTTTTAAGTAGAGGTCCTTAAATGGAAATTAGACCATTATACTTTATATGGACAAATTTGGACATGGATGGAATTTTTAGAAAGTTTAGTAGTAAGGGCATTTTGGTCATTTGTGTATTAAATGAAATAAAATGGAAAAAATAACACAAAAATGTGTTCATCTTCATTAAGCTTGGCTGAAACTTGCATGTTCTCCATAGCTAGGGTTTTTTTCAAGCTTTCAAGCTCAATAGTAAGTGCATTCAAGCCCCGTTTTTAATGTTCTTTACATTTTTGAAATCCTCGTAGCTCGGTCTACCTATTTCTACCATTATTTCGAGTTAGGGTTTATGTTTAAAAATTTACCCATGAATGATATGCATGTATTTTGATTTTTGATGGTATAATATGAATGTTTGAAGTTAGGAGAACGATCTTTTCTAAGCGATTTTTAAGAAAACGAGCAAACTAAGCATAATCGATAAAAATACCTATTGTTCATAACTATGTGTTAGAGTGAGAATTTGATGTTGCCATAGAAGGGAAAAATGATCAGCATGTCATAAAACATAAGAATAAGGGCTGAAACTAAATTTCCGAGCCTAGGGGTAAAATCATAATTTGTAAAAGTTAGGGGGCAAAAATGTAATTTTTTCATAATGTGATTTTTGGATTTAAATAAATAGTATGAATGTTAAATGAGCTAAATGTGTTGTTATAGATCAAGAAAGGCGTGGAATCGACCTCGAACGGGGCAAGGAAAAGATTTTGGACTAAATTGCAAAATTTCCATATTTTGCACCGAGGTAAGTTTGTATGTAAATAATACATTAATTTCATTTACATTCTTATATTTCAGCCTATTATATATATATATATATTATAGCTGATTTTAAAGCATAAATTGACTATTGGAAGAATGGAAATAAGTAATAGAGAGAGAAATCCCGGTTGAACATTCGGAAAGATTTAATAATATAGATGGAACGTAGCTAGGTCACATGTATGGTGCTGAGTACACATCATGTGTACAAGAGAGCTACAAGATACTATGTAGTAGCTAGGTCACATGTGTGATACGGGATGTATCCCATGTAGACAAGAGAGCTACGGGAGAGATAAATGTAGCTAGGTCGCATGTGTGATTCCAAGTGAAGGACACCATGTAGACAAGAGAGCTACGAGATAAATTAGCTAGGTCACATGGGTGGTACTAAGTGTTCACCATGTGTACAAGAGAGCCGAATTATATGAATTATGATGGGTGGAGCTGTGTGCTGAAACCACCAAGTATCGAGAATTGATCTGAAGTGTTCAACGGGATGATTTTATAGTGACATTTTAATCATGGAGCTATACTTGTGATGTATGAAATGTGGTGAAATTGAATTGTGACATGTACGTTAAAATGAGGTTAATACAAAGAAAGTGGAAAAGAGTTAATTTGCAATAATACTGTTTTTAGACAGTCACAGTGACGTGAATTTGAAAAATCACCAAAAATAGTAGAAATTTAATTAGAGGCTAAATGAGATATTAAATTAAAGCTTAGTGAGTCTATTCTCATGTAAGAGAAACAAAGCAAGTAAAGGAACTCTATATTTTGAGATATTTATATTTGTGTGTGACTTGTTCAGAATGACTATGTGATCCCCTGTTCTAAATTTGAAAAATCATTAAAAATTGTAAAAAAAAATAATTAAGAAATATAATTTACATGAATAAATTCCTTGTTGAGTCTAGTTTCAAATGAAACAAATTTAGTGGCTATTTGACTTTTGTACTGGGATAAAATCAATTCGTAGTGAATAGAGGTTAGATCACTCGAGCTGTATAACAGGGGAAACTTTAACTAATAAACTGTACTAATTGGCTGGACCAAAAATTCCAGAAAAAAATTAGTAATAAGTAATATGAGTCTAGTTTTAGGAAAAATTTACGTATTTGAATTTTGAGTTTTTTAACTCGAGTTATGATTTATTTAGTAAACGTGACACAGGAGAGACAGCTTAATCAAAGTGGAGTGAATAGAAAAATTAAAGTAGATATACTTGAGTTATTGTGCATATGTATTAGATTCTTTAATTATTATTTATATACTTACTTACTAAGCTATAAGCTTAATTTTTTTTCTCTCTTTTGTCTTATAGTGTCGTCCAGCTTCTCAGGAGTTAAGGATCGTGAAGATCTGCCCGCACTATCAATACTTTAGGGTATTTAAACTAAACATTTCGAATTATGGCATGTATAATAGGCTTAGTTATTTTGTTACATGTCATAATTGCCTAGGTTTAAAATATTGGTTACAGTATTTGACCAATCATTTTGTACAAAGTGATTGAAGTTGGTTAATATTGTTCAAGACATATGTTATAACGATGCATTATCTAATTAGATAACATATTTCTATCTCGGTTTTGTTTAATAGTATGTGTTATGTTCCGGTAATACCTCGTACCCTGTTTCGGTGTTGAACACGGGTAAGGGGTGTTACATTTAGTGGTATCAGAGCTATGGTTTAGTCAGTTCTCGGACTAATATAGTGTGTGTAAAAGTCTAGCTATACATGCCATAAATATATTGTGATAGTGTGGTAACTCCTGATTATTCTAAACTGTGTTTTGTTTTAATATAGTAATGGATCATGATGGAACTGCGGCTGATGATGCTGCTAGTAATGCGTCGGCTCCCGTGCAAGGGGCCGCACCTGTAGAAAGTAGAACTGAGACATCGAGACAAGGAGATGAGGCTCTGGATGCCTTTCTTCAAATGATGAACAATTGGTATACTGAGTTTATTCGAGCAAACCCAAATGCTCAACCTCCTCCACCCCCTCCCATACCTCAGACGGTTCCTATAGCTGCTCAAGGCATAGATTTGGTAAGAATGAATGAGCCTCCAGTCGACAAGATTCGAAAACAAGGGGCCGAAGAGTTTAGAGCAAAGATCGACGATGATCCCGAGAAAGCAGAGTTCTGACTTGAAAATTCTACCCGTGTATTTGATGAGCTCTCATGTACACCCGAGGAGTGCTTAAAGTGTGCCTTATCACTTTTGAGAGATTTGGCTTACCATTAGTGGAAAACTTTGGTAGCAGAGAGATTTGGCTTACCATTAGTGGAAAACTTTGGTAGCAGTGGTGCCAAAAGAAAAGGTTACTTGGGATTTCTTCTAGGAAGAATTCAGAAAGAAATACATAAGTTAGCGATTTATTGATCAAAAATGGAAGGAGTTCCTTGAATTGAAGCAGGGCAAGATGTTTGTGGCAGAGTATGAACGCGAATTTGTAAGACTCAGTAAGTATGCCCAGGAATGTATGTATACCGAGGCTATTATGTGTAAAAGGTTTGAGGATGGACTTAATGAGGACATTAAAGTGCTTGTAGGAATTCTGGAGCTGAAAGAATTTGTAGTGTTGGTTGATCGAGCTCTTGAAGCCGAAGAATTAAACAAAGAAAGAAGAAAAGCTGCTATTGAGGCCCGAGATGCCAAAAAGAGGCCGATAAGCAAGTCATTTCAACCTCAATCAAAGAGGTCCAAAGAGACAAACCCTCGAATGACAATTTCAATTGGGGATTCACACAGAGATCGTGGTAGGGCATATTCGAGGTCTAAAGCTCAAGCTACTTCAGTGGCAGGTGTGGGTAATGTGCTTTCTAGAAAGCCCGAATGTTAGCAATGTGGCAAGCAACATTTTGGTGAGTGTTGGGGAAACGAGCGAGCTTGTTTCAGGTGTGGTTCTCGCGAGCATTTTATCAGAGACTGTCCAGAGAAAGTTAAAGAAGAAAAATTTCAGAGTACTAGACAAAGTACTACCACTAGCAGAGGTAGACCATCGAGAAATACTGGAAGTGGAGCTAGCAGTAAAACTGTAATGAAAGATTCAGCAGTGAGATCAGAAGTTAGAGTGCCTACTAGAGCTTATGCCATACGTGCCCGAGAGGATGCATCATCTCCCGATGTGATTACTAGTATATTTTCTATATATGATACTATTGTTATTGCATTGATTGATCCCGGGTCTACTCATTCCTATATTTGTATGAATTAAGTATCTAATAAGAAGTTGCCTGTTAAGTTTACTGAGTTTACGATTAAAGTGTCGAACCCCTTAGGCCAATATGTGCTAGTCGATAAGGTTTGCAAGAATTGCTCATTAATGATTCAAGGTCGCTGTTTTCCGGCTAATCTGATGTTGTTACCATTTGATGAGTTTGACGTTATTTTGGGAATGGACTGGTTGACATTGTATGATGCCAAGGTAGATTGTAAACAGAAAACACTAGAGTTGAAATGTGAAAATGGTGAAATTCTGTGGGTTCAAACAGATGAATCAAATAAATTGCCTATGGCGATTTCGCATATGTCTGCACAGAAATACATGAGGAAAGGGTGTGAAGCTTATCTGGCCTATGTAATGAATACTGAGCTATCTGAATTGAAGCTTGAATCAGTACCGATAGTCTGTGAATTTCCCGATGTATTTCCAGAGGAATTGCCTGGATTGCCTCCAAACAGAGAGATAGCGTTTGCCATTGATTTGTTGCCAGGGACTGCACCGATCTCGATTGCTCCATATAGAATGGCTCCGACTGAATTAAAAGAATTGAAGGCTCAGTTGCAAGAGTTAACAGACAAGGGATTTGTGAGACTGAGTTTCTCTCCCTAGGGTGCTCATGTATTGTTCGTAAAGAAGAAGGATGGCTCAATGAGGCTTTGCATTGATTACCGTCAGCTCAATAAGGTGACTATAAAGAACAAGTACCTGTTACCAAGGATTGATGATTTATTCGATTAGTTAAAGGGGGCAATAGTGTTTTCAAAGATCGATTTGAGGTCCGGTTACTACCAGTTGAGGGTTAAGGAGTCAGATGTGCCGAAAACTGCCTTTCGGACAAGGTATGGACATTATGAGTTCCTTGTGATGCCTTTTGGCTTAACAAATGCTCCAGCTATATTTATGGACTTGATGAACTGAATCTTTCGGCCATATTTAGATAAGTTTGTAGTGGTTTTCATAGATAACATTTTAATTTATTCTCGGGATGAGTCTGAGCACGCCGAACACTTGAGAACCATATTGCAGATCTTGAGAGAAAAGAAACTATTTGCTAAGTTTAGTAAAAGTGTATTCTGGCTTCGTGAAGTCGGATTTTTGGGACATATAGTCTCAGGTGATGGTATTCGGGTGGATCCAAGCAAAATTTTCACGATCGTTGATTGGAAACCGCCAAAAAATGTATCCGAGGTTAGACACTTTTTAGGCTTGGTCGGGTATTATAGACGTTTTGTTGAGGGATTTTCGATGATTGCCTCTCCTATGACTAAGTTGCTACAAAAGAATGTTAAGTTTGAATGGACTGATAAATGTCAGCAAAGTTTTGAAAAGCTGAAAGCACGATTGACTGAAGCACCAATTTTAGTACAGCCCGAGCCAGGAAAGGAGTTCGTAATTTATAGTGATGCATCATTGACAGGCCTTGGATGTGTGCTAATGCAAGAGGGTAAAGTGGTGGCTTATGCCTCGAGACAGTTAAAACCATATGAGAAGAACTATCCTACACATGATTTGGAATTGGCCGCTATTGTCTTTGCCTTGAAGATCTGGCGACATTATTTGTATGGTGAAAAATGCCGAATTTTTACTGATCACAAAATTCTGAAGTATTTAATGAATCAAAAGGATTTGAATCTGCGACAGCGAAGATGGTTTGAATTATTGAAGGATTATGAGCTAGTGATTGATTATCATCCGGGAAAAGCAAATGTAGTTGCTGACGCCTTGAGCAGGAAATCTCTTTTTACTTTGAGAGCCATGAATACGAGGTTAGCATTGTCCGATGATGGGTCAATCTTGGCAGAGATGAGGTTAAACCGTTATTTATCCAGCTAATTTGTGAAGCTCAAAAGAACGATAGTGAGTTGCGAACCAAGAGAACTCAGAGGGAATCCGGTTACGACTCAAATTTTCGAATTGGACCAGATGACTGTTTGATGTTTTGAGATAGGATTTGTGTACTGAAAAATGATGAATTGATTTAGAAAATATTACATGAGGCGCACAGTGGCTGTTTGTCAGTTCACCCTAGTAGCACAAAAATGTATAATGATTTAAAGAAGTTGTATTGGTGGCCAGGTATGAAAAGGGACATTTCTGAATTTGTAACCAAGTGTTTGATCTATCAACAAGTAAAAGCTAATCATCAAGTGCCTTCAGGATTACTCCAACCAGTAATGGTACCTGAGTGGAAATGGGATAGGATTATCATGGATTTTGTAATGGTTTGCCTTTGACTCCTAAAAAGAAGGATGTTGTCTGGGTAGTGGTTGATAGGTTAACAAAGTCGGCTCACTTTATACCGGTACGTACCGATTACTCACTTGATAAATTAGATGAATTATATATTGCTGAAATTGTGAGGTTGCACGGGGTACCTATGTCTATAATATCAGATAGAGATCTGAGGTTTACCTCGAGATTCTGGAAAAAGTTACAAGAAGCTTTGGGTACAAAATTGAATTTTAGTACCGCGTTTCATCCACAAACAGATGGTCAGTCAGAAAGAGTAATCCAGATACTATGCTTAGATGCTGTGTTTTAGAATTTGAAGGCAATTGGGAGAAATATCTATCTTCGGTTGAATTTGCCTACAACAATGATTTTGATCAAGTATCTGAGATGGCACCGTACGAAGCCTTGTATGGTCGCAAGTGTCGGACTCCTTTATATTGGACCGAACTTAGTGAGAAACAGATTCAGGGAGTTGATTTAGTTAAAAAAACCGAAGAGAAAGTAAAAATAATTCGTGATTGCTTGAAAGCTACTTCAGATCGACAAAAGTCATATGCAGATTTAAAAAGAAAAGAGATTGAATTTCAGGTGGGTGATAAAGTGTTCTTGAAGGTGTCACCATGGAAGAAGATTCTGAGATTTAGCCAAAAAGGCAAGTTGAGTCTGTGTTTTATTGGGCCGTACAAGATTATTGAGAGGATTGGACTAGTGGCATATCGGTTGGCCTTACCGGCAGAGTTAGAAAGAATTCATAACGTGTTTCATGTATCAATGTTGCGATGTTATCGTTCTAATCTTTCGCATGTGATTTCTCCAACAGAAATTGAGATTCGATCGGACTTGACCTATGATGAGGAACCGATTAAGATTTTGGCTCGAGAAGTAAAACAGTTGAGAAAGAAAAGTATAGCTTTAGTGAAAGTGTTATGGCAAAGAGATGGAGTAGAAGAAGCTACGTGGGAACTGGAGGAAGCCATGAGAAAATAGTAACCAAATCTCTTTACCGGTAAGATTTTCAGGGACGAAAATCCCTAAAGGGGGGAGAGTTGTAACAGCCCGATTTAGGGCCAAAATGGAATAGTGGTTTCAAAACCACGAATCTGAGGTTAAAAAAAATTATTTTGATTAAGTTTTAGTATTTATATTATGATTGCATAATTGTGTGAAAATTTCGTTGCGAAATTTTATCGATTGGGTGTTTAATTTGCCATTTAGGACTAAATTGAAATAGGTGAAAAATGGGTGTGTTCTAGTTCATAAGTACTTGATTGAAATGGGGGTTTTAAGTAGAGGTCCTTAAATGGAAATTAGCCCACTATACTTTATATGGACAAAAATTTGGACATGGATGGAATTTTTAGAAAGTTTAGTAGTAAGGGCATTTTGGTCATTTGTGTATTAAATGAAATAAAATGGGAAAAATAACACAAAAATGTGTTCATCTTCATTAAGCTTGGCCGAAACTTGCATGTTCTCCATAGCTAGGGTTTTTCCCAAGCTTTCAAGCTCAATAGTAAGTGCATTCAAGCCCCGTTTTTAATGTTCTTTACATTTTTGAAATCCTCGTAGCTCGGTCTACCTATTTCTACCACTATTTTGAGTTAGGGTTTATGTTTAAAAATTTACCCATGAATGATATGCATGTATTTTGATGTTTGATGGTAGAATATGAATGTTTGAAGTTAGGAGAACGATCTTTTCTAAGCGATTTTTAGCGAAAACGAGCAAAACGGCATAATCGGTAAAAATACCTATTGTTCATAACTATGTGTTAGAGTGAGAATTTGATATTTCCATAGAAGGGAGAAATGATCAGCATGTCATAAAACATAAGAATAAGGGCTGAAATTAAATTTCTGAGCCTAGGGGCAAAATCGTAATTTTGTAAAAGTTAGAGGGAAAAAATGTAATTTTTCCATAATGTGATTTTTGGATTGAAATAAATAGTATGAATGTTAAATGAGCTAAATGTGTTGTTATAGATCAAGAAAGGCATGGAATCGACCTCGAACGGGGGAAGGAAAAGATTTTGGACTAAATTGCAAAATTTCCATATTTTGCACCGAGGTAAGTTTGTATGTAAATAATACATTAACTTCATTTACATTCTTATATTTCAGCCTATTATATATATATATATATATATATATATTATAGTTGATTTTAAAGCATAAATTGACTATTGGAAGAATGGAAATAAGTAATAGAGAGAGAAATCCCGGTTGAACATTCAGAAAGATTTAAAATATAGATGGAACGTAGCTAGGTCACATGTATGGTGCTGAGTGCACATCATGTGTACAAGAGAGCTACGAGATACTATGTAGTAGCTAGGTCACATGTGTGATACGGGATGTATCCCATGTAGACAAGAGAGCTACGGGAGAGATAAATGTAGCTAGGTCGCATGTGTGATTCCAAGTGAAGGACACCATGTAGACAAGAGAGCTACGAGATGATTTTACAGTGACATTTTAATCATGGACCTATACTTGTGATGTATGAAATATGGTGAAATTGAATTGTGACATGTACGTTAAAATGAGGTTAATACAAAGAAAGTGGAAAAGAGTGAATTTGCAATAATACTGTTTTTGGACAGTCGCAGTGACGTGAATTTGAAAAATCACCAAAAATAGTAAAAATTTAATTAGAGGCTGAATGAGATATTAAATTAAAGCTTAGTGAGTCTATTCTCATTTAAGAGAAACAGAGAAAGTAAAGGAACTCTATATTCTGTGATATTTATAATTGTGTGTGACTTGTTCAGAATGACTATGTGATCCCCTGTTCTGACTTTGAAAAATCATTAAAAATTTTACAAAAATAATTAACAAATATGATTTACATGCATAGATTCCTTGTTGAGTATAGTTTCAAATTAAACAAATTTCGTGGCTATTTAACTTTTGTACTGGTAGAAAATAAATTCGTAGTGAATAGAGGTCAGATCAGTCAAGCTGTATAACAGAGGAAAATTTAACTAATAAACTGTACTAATTGGCTAGACCAAAAATTCCAGAAACAAATTAGTAAGAAGTAATATGAGTCTAGTTTTAGGAAAAATTTACGAATTTTAGTTTTGAGTTTTGTAACTCGAGTTATGATTTATTTAGTGAACTTGACACAGGAGAGACAGCTTAATCAAAGTGGAGTGAATAGAAAAATTAAAGTAGATATACTTGAGTTATTGTGCATATGTAGATTCTTTAATTATTATTTATATACTTACTTACTAAGCTACAAGCTTACTTTCTTTTCTCTCTTTTGTCTTATAGTATCATCCAGCTTGCTCAGGAGTTAAGGATCGTGAAGATCTGTCCGCACTATCAATACTTTAGGGTATTTGAACTAAACATTTTGAATTATGGCATGTATAATAGGCTTAGTTATTTTGCTACGTGTCATAATTGCCTATTTTTAAAATATTGGTTATAGTATTTTACCAATCATTTTGTACAAAGCGATTGAAGTTGGTTAATATTGTTCAAAACATATGTTATAACGATGCATTATCTAATTAGATGACATATTTCTATCTTGGTTTTGTTTAATGGTATGTGTTATGTTCCGGTAATACCTCGTACCCTATTTCGGTGTTGAACACGGGTAAGGGCCGTTACACCTTATCATTGCGGTTTATAATTGTTGTGTTGGTTTGAGTTTAGGCATCATTTTGCATATTACGTTGCATGATCGGTCGATCTTACCTTTTTAAGTGGGAGTGGGAAGCTATGCCTTCGTGAGGTTTTCACCTCCGCATGGGCTAGTAGACTGCTTCCAAGATCATCTGTACCTATGTTTTCGTGAGATTTTCATCTCCGCATGGCCATAGGGAAATGTATTCCCCTGAACTAAACTCGATCCATATGAGCCTATAATGGGTGAAGATTGAGGAATCTGCTGGTTCAGGTACCCTTTCTTTAGAACCAAACCCCATATAGCAAGCCTTAAGAGCCCACCCTAGGTAGAGCCACTCCGAACCCCTAGTGGTCACCCGGATAGGTACTTTATTTTGTTTATTTCTCTTGTGCTAACATGTTTTCTTTTGTTTTGATTACATTGCATTTTCATCATAGAAAGGAGGTGTTGAGTCACATTCAGTTGCTAAATAGAAAAGCTTGTCATGGAGAATGGATTTCTTGATAAAGTGGAATATAATACGGCCGTTTGAATATGGTTCGAGTAAACAACAAGAGAAGGTTGATAGTCCATGAAGGAATAAACGACTTTGCTTCATTGTTTGAGGATTCAAGCCAACAAAGATTTTTCGAGAGCCGTCATGTCTTAAAGAAGCTGATGAGTATCACGAGGATAAGTGAGCAATGGGCCGCGGTCCAAATTGAGCAGAAAGGAGATAATAGAGACATCTTTTGAAAAATTTGCAAGATTTGACCATAACATCCAGATATGAAGAAATAGATCGGTGTCTTCGCTTGGAATATGAGGCAAGGTCGCATATGTAATCCATTTTATGTAAAGAAATTTGTTTTCTAGAAAAGTTATTCTAATGGGATTGAATCCAGAATCAACGCCTTTTTTTTTTTGCATTCATGCAATGCATTTGCATTGCATTTCATCACATGCATTAGATTTTCACAAAAGGACCCTAATTAGGTAAAATTGTTTCAGCTAACTTGGGAACCGACAAAAGTCTACTGAACTGAGCATCGTTACGGTACTCGTGCTAAGACAAAAGATATGGACCAAAGATTAGAAAGACTTAAACAACTTCAAAGAGAGATGCAAGACCAGTTACAAATACAAATGCAAGAGCCAATAGTGAAGATCCAGCAAGATGTGATGGACCAAATGCTAGAGTCCCAAAAGAATATGATGAATCAGTTATCCCAATTACTGACTAAGGGGCTAAAAAAAGGAAAAAACTCCATGATCAATGTTGGGGAGGACAATGAGGAGCCTCCCTACCTTCTGGGTTTCACCCCGACAAATTCTCATACATGTTTGCAAGGTGTACCTATTGCTATTAGATCCCAGTAATATCAGGCTGGTACCTCGGCACCAGTGGATTTCTCGATAGGCTCAGGCTCTAATCTGAGGGGCAATCCAACCACTCCTATAGTTCCTGATCTGGACGAAATGGAAAAAAAGAAGATGGAACTGGCAAAACAACTCGAGGATCAGTATAGGTGGTTGGAGGAAAATTTTTAGGCAATGGAGAATGTTGACTACTATTGTGGATTGATGCCAAGGATCTGAGTTCGGTCCTCGATCTAGTACTCTCGCCAAAATTTAAAACTCTAGAGTTTGAAAAGTACAATGGGACTAGTTGTCCTGAAGCTCACATCACAATGTTCTGTCGAAGGATGACAAGATATGTTAATAATGACCAATTGTTAATCCACTACTTCTAAGACAGTCTGATCGGGTCAACGACTAAATGGTACAATCAATTGAGTCGTGCTAAAATCAATTCATGGAAGGACTTAACACAAGCTTTTATGAAGCAGTATAGCCATGTAACAGACATAGCACTGACAGAATTACCCTGCAAATTATGGAAAAGAAGCAAAATGAGAGCTTCAGGCAATATGCCCAAAGATGGAGAGAGGTGGCAACACAAGTTCAGCCGCCTCTTCTGGAAAAGGAGACCACGATGCTTTTCATCAATACTCAGAAAGCCCCATTCATTAACCATATGTTGGGAAGCACTACTCTGAGCTTTTCAGATATAGTAATGTCCGGTGAGATGATTGAAAATGCGGTAAGAAGTGGGAAGATAGATACGGGAGAAAGTGCTAAAAGGTCAACCCCGAGAAACAAGGAAATTGAAGTGAACATCATGAGCACGCCTTCCAAATTGGTCAACGTAGGCCAGCCGAGGGCTGTAACCACTAGCCATCAAGGCTTTTCAAGGCAGGAATCCAACTCGAGGTCAAATACAGAAAGGCTCCAATTTACACCCATCCCATGTCATATAAATAGTTGTATCAGAATCTTTTTGATGTGCATGTGGTGTCTCCATTCTACTCGAAACCCATGTAACCTCCGTTCCCAAAATGGTACAATGAGAATGCTCAATGCGAGTACCACACGGGAATAATGGGACACTAATTGAAAACTGCACTACATTTAAAAAGTTGGTCGAAAGGTTCGTTAAAATGGGAATTGTAAAGTTTAATGATTCCTCAGAACCTAATCGCTCTGACAATGCAGTAAATGCGATATTTGAAAGTGGGGGCAAAAGAGTTGCGAGTTGTGATGCCTTGAACAAATCAAAAGCCTGGAAGGAATATCGAGGAATCTGAATGATATATCCGAAGAGGGAACCGGAGAGTAAAAGTTTCCAAACCCTTGCATACTTGGGAGTGTTTTGAACAATGGGACTGTGGAAGAGATCCCTGTATTTTTAGAGCTAATCTAGAGTAATATTCAAAACACGCTTGTTGCTTTAAGCCTAAAAGCAATAAGGATCCTTTTGTGAAATAGGCTTGTGTCCAAAATCTTTATTTCAATAAAATGCATCTTCTTGAGCAAATATTCTTTTATTTTTTTCCATTTCATATTGTACAAATAATTGTTCTTAGATTCTATTGTTCTTTGGACTTTCTTTCAAATATTCATTTATTCTTCATTCATGATCATACCATATAAATAATCATCCTTAGAATCATTTATTCTTTGGAATCTGCCTTCAATAGGTCCCCAGATATCAACGACATGAGCGACGCTGCTACTGACCCAGACTCTCCTTTTGAGTGAGATATGTGTCTTGAGGGATCTCAAGACTTGAAAGATGATAGAGATTGTAACCTATCTTCTAATTTGTTAAAGATGGTAGAACAAGATCCTACCTTACAAAAGGTCAGTGGACATTATGAGTAAGAGGCAAAGATCGAAGCCTGCATCACCACAAAGACAAAGCGAATCGTCATTGAGTTATTCCAAGAATTCAAAGATGTTTTTGCATGATTATGTCAAGATATACCTGGTATACTAAGACCTGTGGATGCTAAAAAAATATCTATACGGATGTTAGAGGGACACATGTTAATGGTTTCATGGTAGCCACGCTAATCATGAGATTTGGATACTGTTGGTCCACCATGGAAGGGGATTGCATCAGTTGTACCAAGAAATGTCATGAGTGCCAAATTTATGGATACAAGATTCATGTGTCTCCTTCATCTCTTCATGACTTCTACATGGACTTTCACTATGTGAGGCATGGATGTCAGTGGGCTGACCTCACCAAAAGCTTCTAGTAGGCATCAATTCATCTTTGCGGTCATCAATTACCTCACTAAATGGGTGGAAGCCGCTTTATATAAATGTCAAAAAGTCGATAGTTAGCAATTTTTGAAAAAAAAAAGAACCATTTCGTGTCGGTATGGAATGCTAAAAAGGATCACATCAATAGCACGACATCAGAAGTTTGTGGTCTATTCAAGATCAAACACTGTATCGCCTGAAAATAAATGGTGCAAATAAAAAGTAATAAAAATAAAATCATAGGGAAAATGATTGACTTATAAAGATCAGCATGAGAAATTACCATCTATGCTTACCGAACGTCAGTCAAGACCACCACTAGGGCAACACCATTCTCATTGAAGTGGAAGTAGTTTTGCCTATTAAAGTCAAGATTCTTTCTCTCCAAATTTTGACTGAGCTGAAGTTGGATGAAATAGAATGGATTCAATCCCGATATGAGCAGTTAAATTGGATTGAAAGTTATCCATCATGGTCAAATGTACCAAAAACAAATGATACGAGCTTACGACAGAAAGGTTCGTCCTAGAGAATTCCACTAGGAGGACCTGACATTGAAGAAGATCCTTCCCATACAAAAGGACTTCAGAGGAAAATGCATGCCAAACTGGGAAGGACCTTATGGGGTAAAGAAGGCCTTTTCTGAAGGAGCGTTGATTTTGACCAAGATGGATGGTAAAAACTTACCCAATCCTATAAATTTTGATTCAGCCAAAAATTACTTCACCTAAAAAAGGGAGAGGCCAATGCGAAAACCCGCAAAGGGCACTTTGAGACCTTAAAAAAAAAAGGGAGAGGCCAAGGCGAAAACCCTCAAAGGGCGTTTTGAGACCAAAGGGGTTTTGAATTGAAAACCCGTAAAGGACAATTCAATGGGGCATACAATAGTTTTGCTATGCCTAAATTAACAATGAAGAAGTATGCCACGTCTTGGGGCATCGACAAAGTGCTCCAGATCCCTTAAACACAGATTGAGCTCAAAATGGTCTTCAAAAAGTTGGTACAGAAAAGCTTAAGCTGCGATATCTGGGGCACCTAGCTTTCATTTTACCCATTTTGAATTTGCTATCTTTGGTTTCCTTATTCTTTTCAAGATACGTCCCAACAAATTTTCTTCTTAATTGCATTTGCTATCCTTGATTAACTTACTTGTTTCGAGCTATGCTCCTAATTAATTTCCTTTCGGTCTATTATTATGATCTTTTTCAAGCATTTTGTATTGAAATAACGATTAGTGGACTAATAATACTTTCATAAAAGGAGTTTCGCATATTACTTTGGAAGCTTCTAAATAATACAAAAACCTGAAATAGGACTATTGTTTAGAACTCACCAAGCCTAAGGGTTTGAAATATTGGAGAAAGATGATTATCTCTTTGGAATTTTTATTGGTCGAACAAAAAGACAAGACATTTCGTCGGTGATACAACCTCGACAAATAACGAGCAATGTCAACCCAAGTGTAAAAGGGGATCATTCTCGGGAAAAGAAAAATGATACTCTGTATTCATACAAATATTAGACATATACATTTGATCATTACACTCAGGGAATGGTGTAATATATCAAATTGATTGAAGATGATACAAATCCTATACCTCTGAGTTGCAGTAGGATGGATGGAAGAAACCAAATGTTATTCCCCTGAAGTTACAGTGAGAGGTACAAACTTTATGTCCTAGAAGGTACAGTGGAAGGGACTCTACAATTATAGGGGCGAAAGCTTGCTAAGAAGAATATGATTGTTTTTTTGGGTTTTCTGTCAAGAATACCAGTCGAACAAGATAGCAGCGTAATACGTCAGTGATAATGCCCTGATGAACAACGAGCGATGATACCTTAAGCATTTAAAAAAAAGGTTCATTCTCATTTCTGCATTCATATATCATTCATAAAACATCTAGTTAGGAGCATTTGATTCATTTCGATCATAGCATCCTAATCATTTGGAATAAGCATAGGTACATGAAATCGATTCTACAGATCATGTCCCTAGAGGATGATGTAGCAACATCGGTGATTTCACAGATCTTGTCTCCATGAGGTAGTAATGGAGCAGATCGAAGATGGCGAATCTTATCTCTCTAAGCAGTAGTGGAGCAGATTTAAGCCACCGTCCTATCTCCCTAAACAGTAGTGGAATAGGCTGAAGATTGTAGATCTTGTCTCCCTAAGCAGTAGTGGAGCAGATTTAAGCCACCATCCTATCTCCCTAAGCAGCAGTGGAGTAGGCTGAAGATTGTAGATCTTGTCTCCCTAAGCAATAGTGGAGCAGATCGAAGACGGTGAATCTTATCTCCCTGAGGTAGCAAGGGAGCAGATTTTAGCCACTAGCCTTGTCTCCCTGAGCAGCAGTGGAGCAGGCTGAAGATTGCAGATCTTATCTCCCTGAGCAGCAGTGGAGCAGATTGAAGACGGCGAATCTTATCTCCCTGAGGTAGCAAGGGAGCAGATTTTAGCCACTAGCCTTGTCTCCCTGAGCAGCAGTGGAGTAGGCTGAAGATTGCAGATCTTATGTCCATGAGGTAGCAATGTAGCAGATCAAAGACGATGAACCTTATCTTCCTGAGGTAGCAAGGGAGCAGATTTAAGCCACTAGTCTTGTCTCCCTGAGCAGTAGTGGAGCAGGTTGAAGATTGTAGATCTTATCTCCATGAGGTAGCAATGGAGCAGATCGAAGACAACGAATCTTATCTCTCTGAGGTAGCAAGGGAGAAGATTTAAGCCACTAGCCTTGTCTCCCTAAGCAGCTGTGGAGCAGGCTAAAGATTGTAGATCTTATCTCCCTAAGCAGTAGTGGAGAGATCGAAAGCGGCGTATCTTATCTTCCCGAATTAGTAGGGGAGCAGATTTTAGCCACTAGCCTTCTCTCCCTAAAGTAGCAAGGGAGCAGGCTGAAGATTGTAGTCTTATCTTCCTGAGGTAGCAAGGGAACAGACTGATGATTCAGATTTTGTCTCCTCGAAATAGTAGTGGGGCAGATCAAAAGCGGCGAATCTTATCTTCCCGAGGTAGCAGGGGAGCAGATTTTAGCCACCAGTCTTATCTCCCTGGGGTAGCAGTGGAGCAGACTGAAGATAGCAAATCTCATTTCCTTGAAGTTCCAGTGAAATAGATTGACGCTATAAATAAACAGATCTTATCTCTCTGAAGTTACAGTAGAGCAGATCATAGCAAACATTATCTCCCTGAAGTAGCAGTGGAACAGGTTGAAGTTCAAGCCTTATCTCCTTAAAGTTGTAGTGGAGCAGACTGAAGATAGCTAATCCTATCTCCCTGAAGTTGCAATACAGCGGATTAAAACGACGAGTCATATACCTCTGAAGTTGCAGTAGGTCGAATCAAATCTACCTTAGCAAATCTTATCTCCCTGAAGTTACAGTGGAGCAGATTGAAACCACAAGTCTTATCTCCCTGAAGTTGCAGTGGAGCGGATTAAAACGACAAGTCCTATAACTCTGAAGTTGCAGTAGGTCAGATCAAACCTAAAACCACAAATCTCACATTCCTGAATTTGTAGCGAAAAAGATTAAAAATTCAAATCTTATTTCTCTGAAGTTGCGGTGGAATGAATCGGAGCAATAAGATGTGGTGGATTGGAACAAGGTGACCTAAAGAAGAGAAGAACCAAAGAAATCAAGACTCAGCGAGACCGGGCAAATTTGGTCTTTCTTAAAAGTCTTTACTCTGTTCTCGTTACACGACAACAAGCAAAGAGGGGCAGCTGTACAGCCTAAATTCTGTCCGGCCTTAAAATAATAAAAACCAATAAAACCCAAATCTCAAACAGCCCAAATTACAAAAAAACCCAAGACCTAACCCTAGCCCACAATATTTTCGGAACACAACAAACCCTACCCCCATAGCCTGGCACCGCACCGCCCCTAGCCTGCTGCCATCGCCACTGTCACCTCACCATTTAGCACTCCCAATGTTGACCTTTTGAACCTGCAAAAGAAAGTAAAAAAGAAAAGACAACATCCCAAGCAGTCGAACAGTAGGAATAAAAAGAAAAAAATCAAATGTAATCCATTTTCGGCTATAAAAGGCCAAAATCTATCAATGTAAAAGGGGGGTTTTTTTTTGGAGAGATTGAATACAAAAAAAAGGAGATTCAAATATATAAAAAAAAAAATCTAAAAAACAGATTCGGAGAAAAAAAGGTTATAAAAGGGTACTTTTTTTTGTCTTTCTTTTTTATTTATTTTCTTTTTTATCTACTTACATATATACATAGATATTTTCTCTATTTTTCTTTAAAAATCAGTTATATATAAATATATAAAATAATAAAAAATACCTTTTTTTTGGAGTTCCACCGTGCGCGGTGGCCGGCGACGGCAGACCGACGGCGAGGTTGCGGCGGAGGCCGGCCGACTTCTTGGCTGGAATCTAGGCTAACCTAGAGAGAAGAGAGGAGTTCTCTTCTGTTTTTTTTTTAACTTTAGTAAAAATGATTTTTTTGAAAAAATCTAGGCTAAAGAAGACCAAAATGATGTCGTTTTGGTTGGCCTCCCTAGACGCCAAAACGACGCCGTTTTGGGGAGGCCGACCCGCTCGAAAGGGAGGATCTGCGTGTTTTTTAAAAATAAATTATTTGCGCTTTTAGCCCTTTCGCTTTTTTATGGTTTTGCAATCAAGTTTTTTTTTTTAATTTTACCCTGTAATTTACTTTGGTTTTCGTTTTAATGCCCCTTGAAGTGCTGTATTTTGGAGGGGAAGGGAAAATTCCCTTTTGACCCCTCCTTGTTATTCGCGCATTCAATGTGGTTCATTTCCTTCATTATTTATTTTGAATTTGCCCCAAACTTTCTATTTCAAATTCAATTTAATCCCTTTTTAGTTATTTAGCTGCTTTACTATTATATTAGTTAATTTTATTATATTTATTATTATTATTATTATTATTACTACTATTATTAATATTCTTATTATTACTATTATTATTATTCCTTTTATTATTATCATTTATTATCAATATTTTATTATTATTATTATTATTATTATTATTATTATTATTATTATTATTATTATCAAATTATCTGTTACTATTATTTTTACTATTTAACATATTATTATTACTATTTTTATTATCATTATTACTATTGTATTATTACTATTATTATATTTTCATCTATATTTAATTTATCTAATTTTTATTTATCTATTTATATTTACATGTTATTATTATATTTTATGTATTATATCTATATTTATGTTTACGTATGAATATCATTATTTTACTATTGCTATTTTTTTCATATTATTATTATTAGCATTATACTTATTATCATTTTTTATCTTTATTAACATTATTATTATTATTATTATTATTATTATTATTATATTACTATTTATCTTAATATATTATTACTCTTATTAATGTATTGTTATTTTTACTTTATTTTATTATTATTGTTTCATCCTTATTTTATTTTTATCTTCATTATTATTACGTTATATATGCTTTTATATACTTGCGAATTTATTCGTGATTATCATTTTCGTCATTATTATGCCATCACCCATATCAACACCATAATCCATTTTAAATTTTATTACGAAATCATGTACTCGTTATAACGAAATTTTTTTTAAAAATAATAATAATAACAATAATAATAATAATAATAATAAGCAATTCTTCTTCGTATTTCGAGATTCGAAAAGTCGTACCCTAACTTACGGGGATTTGACTTTCTCGATAAATCTAAATAACGAACGTTTTAAAAAATAATAATACTTTTAAATATTCTTGGGAATTAAAAAAATCGTATTCTAACTTACAGGATATGATTTCTTCCTAAAATCGAGATAATCGAACATTTTCCAAAATAAAAATTTTTTGCATTCATTTTTATTTCGAGGATTTAAGGCATTATGTCCTAACTTATGGGATGTAATCCTTTTCCTCGGTTAACGTGAAATACACCATTTTTCTCAAAAACTTTTAATTAAGCAATAATTTAATGATGGATCATATTTTTCTTCAAAGTTCTCAATTTTCGACGCTAAGACACTAATTAATCAACTAGGTACCAATTTTGGGCATTACGAGGGTGCTAATCCTTCCTCGTGCGTTACTGACTCCCGAACCCATCTTTCTAAATTTCGTGGACCAAAATCATTGTTTAATAAATCAAAAAATTTAAAAACAACCACCTTTACGAGGTGACCCGATCATACCTCATCAAAAAAGATTAGTGGCGACTCCCATGTTTGTTTTCGTTTTCAAAATCAAGTCGACCTCAATTTTCAAAAAAATGGTTTCGACAGTGGTCATTTATGCTTGTGAATGCTTATGTTTATAGGGTGGCAAAATGGCTTTGCAAATAGCCTATTTTTGTCCACACAGGCAAGGATACGGGTGTGTGTCTCAGCCGTGTGTGACACACGGTCATGTTGCACGGCCGTGTGTCCCCTGGGTTACCTTTTCGAATTAAGTCAGTATACCCTACAGGTTTAGCACGGCCTAGACACACAAGCGTGTCTACAGGTCATGTGAGACACATGGGCTGGCATATCTGCATGTGGCCAGCCGTGTGACTCAAGTCGATAACCTCTCTAGTTTTCACACGGCCTGGCACACGAACGTGTCCTCGGCCATGTAACACAAGGCAGTATGTATACCCTGTTTCCACACAGTCTATGAAACGAGCGTGTCTACTAGCCGTGTGAGGCACACGGGCATGTGATACTTGAAATGTTTAAAATTTTCTAAGTTTTCGAAAGTTTAAAATGTTATCGATTTAGTCCCGAATGCATGATTTAAGCTTTATATGCTCGATATAAGCACATATTGAATGTGAATGAATGTTATTAACTGAAATAAGATGGTTTTTGGATAAATGATTGTTCTAAATTGAGTTATAAGTCTATTAATGCCTTTTACCCTATTCCGGAGATGATTATGGGTTAGGGGTGTTACATTCGAGCCTAGGGACTAAAATGTAAAAATGTCAAACTTTAGGGGCAAAAACATAATTTTTTCCATAATGTGATTTTAGGCTGATTTGAATAGCATAATGATTAAATAAGTTAAATGTGATAATATAGATCCATAAAAATAAGGTTCGAAACTAGAACATGGGAAAAACAGGTATTTGACGGTTAGGCCCTTTTTGCCATTTTTATGCCGAGGTAAGTTCGTATGATTAATAAGCATTAAATTATATAAGTATAAATGCTTAATTGATATAATTGTGGTAAATGTTATATTATTGAAATGAAATGTGAATGTTATTGAGTACGATACTACGAAAATGGCCGACAGAGATTCGATATAGAGAAAGTCCCGGTTGAACAATTGTCATGACATTAGGGTTACTGAGATTACGTGTAAGACCATAATTGGGATATGGCATTGATATGAGACTTTTTGTAAGACCACAGCTGGGCTATTGGCATCGATACGAGATTACATGTAAGACCATATCTGGGATATGGCATTGGTACGGTACTATGTGTAAGAGATTCCCGAGTATCCTTTAGTATTCCAAGTGGTTCAATGAGAAATTTAATGGATATGTCAAAGAAGAGAAAAAGCATGTAAGTATTACGAATTAGTACAGGTATGTACATAAAGTTTATAAGCATCGACTTCATAATATTATGAATCCATGGTTTCCATGAGAATGGTTTTGTGAAAGCCTTGTGATTATTGGTTTATATTTGTGATATATGAAATACATGGTAAATTCGGTTGGCGATTGTGTAATTGGTTTTCGGGCCAAATTGAGCTATGATATAGCATGTTTTATTCACCTAAGTTGCAAACTATTGGATATGAGAAAAAGAAAAAAATTGCTATAATTGCCTATTAAAATGATTATGGAAGTATGAGAAGATATGAACTTGGAACAATTGAAAATTGTTAAAATATATGCTTGAAATGTGAATACTCATATTTAATGTGCATGTTTACTATGAGGTTTGAAATGACATGTTAAGTGTTGTGATATGTTATGAAAGAGAGATTACGGTTGTTAGGCTAATGCTAAGATATGTTAAATTATGCTTATAAATAATAAAGTAAACATCGTGACTGAATAAAATCATAACTATGAGATTTATAGCAATTGGTTTTATTTTGTGTTTAAATTTTTGAACTTGATAAATGTTTAATAAGATTTGCTTATTATTTTCATGCAGACTTACTAAGCTATATAGCTTACCCCCTTCCTTTCCCATGTTTTATAGTGCCGTGAAGCTAGCTCGAGTTAAAGATCGCTGGAGATCCTATCACACTATCAAGTTATCAATTTTAGGTATTGTTGAATTCAAGTATTTTAAGATTATGGCATGTATAGGGACTTGGTCTTTTGGTCATATGTATCATTATGACTTTAGCCAATGTATTGGCTTGTAAGGGTCAAAGGCTTGTTTTGATATTTGGCCATGTAAATTGGCTTGTTTGGCTAACATGGTTGTAAGCTTAAGTATATTCATATATATGTCAATGCCTTTGGTGATATGATCATGGTATGCATGGTGAATGTGAGTTGTTTGGAAATGTGATTTATTGCATGAATGTGAAATGTTTGGTAATGTGGCCTATTGATGAGATGAGGAATTTGAGTATAATTTGGTAACTAGATAGTAAGTGAAGGAAGCTTAATGAATATGAGATTTGTATATTTGATTTAGGGCAAGATAAATGTTGTATGTATGATAAATGTTCAGATGGTATTGGTATGTGATGTCCATAATTTTGAATGGTTTGGTTGATCTTATATGCTTGAATTTGTGCCATGTGATGTTGTGTAGATGTGTGCAAGTGAGGGTGGCAAAATGGCTTGGTAAATAGCCTTGTTTTTGTCCACACGGGTAGACACACGGGTGTGTGTCTAGGCCGTGTGTGACACACGGTCAGCCCATAGGCATGTGATCCGGCCATGTGTCCCCTGCACCTAAATTGTTGCAAAACAGAATGCTTAGAATTGAGCACATGAGCAGAGACATGGGCGTGTGTCTCAACAATGTGAAGGACACAGCCTCGGGACACGAGCGTGTTTCTTGGCCGTGTGACTTTAATTTGTTCTTAGGTGACAAACAGAGAGTTACACATGTTAAGGACACGAGCGTGTGTGACCACACAGCCTGCCCACACTGGCGTGTCCCAGGCCAGACGGACGTGTGACCCTTGCTTTAGCAAAAAATTTCCAAGTGTCGTAAAATTTTTTAAAATTTTTGGTTCAGTCCTGAACCACTTCCAAAGCATGTTTTGGGCCTCGTAGGCTCATTTTAGGGATGATGTGATTGATTGTTAAAAATTTTTAATTTGGTGCCAAATTTACAACTCGGAATGTATGTTTGCTTATGTTTATGTCTAATAATGCCTCGTACCCTGTTTCGGCGTCGAATACAAGTAAGGGGTGTTACACTTATCATAGGAAATGACATAGCTACCCTACAGTCTGTTAAGACTTGGTTAGAAACTTGTTTTTCTATGATGGACTTGGGCACGGCCACATACATATTAGAAGTCAAAATCTATAGAGATAGATCAAGAAGACTCCTAGGTCTAAGGCAAAGTACATACATAGATAAAGTACTAAAAAGGTTCAAAATGGAAGAACCTAAGAGAGGATTCTTATCTATGAGACATTCAGTCTCAAAGTAAATGTGTTCTTCAACTCTACAAGAGAGAGAACATATAAGTAAGATTCCATATGCTTCGGCTATTAGGTTTGTCATGTATGTCATGCTATGTACTCGTCCAAATGTATCGTATGCTTTAAGAATGACAAGTCGATACCAAGTAGATCCTGGTGAAGGTCATTGGGTCGCAATTAAAATATCCTTAAGTACTTGAGAAGGACTAAGGATACATTCCTTATATATGGAGGTGAGGAAGAGTTGAGTGTAAAAGGTTACATTGATGCTAGCTTTCAAACCGACAAGGATGATTCATGATCACAATCGGGTTTAGTGTTTTGTGAGCTGGAAAAGTTAAAAGATATAGTAGTTGATTCTACAATTGAGGCCGGGTACATTACAACTAGTGAGTCTGTAAAAGAGGCTATTTGGATCAAGAAGTTCAAATCTGAACTAGGGGTTGTGTCTAGTATATCAAATGCTATAGAACATTGTTGTGACAATAACGGAGCTATTGCACAGGCAAAGGAACCTAGATCTCACCAATGATTTAAAAATATACTTAGGAATTTTTATCTCATTTGGGAAATCATTGATCGAGGAGATGTGGAAATATGCAGATTACAAATATATGGCAACATCGATGATTTGCTAATGAAGCCTCTGACACAGTAGAAGCATAATCGTTACACTAAATCACTTGGTATTAGATATATGATTGATTGGTCTTAGTGCTAGTAGAAGATTGTCAGAGTATGCCTAAAGACCAATCTTGAGATGATTGTAATCACATACTTGTTTTACCTTGTTTGTTAATGTAAGGCATTGCCATTGTTATTTTAGTTTCTTTTTCTGTGTGTATAAATAAAATGGTTAATAATAAAGTTCTGAGAATAATAATATTATTCTTAAAAGGTCCTTATTTTAGTATTATTGTGGGCTTGGACAATGATAATAAAGTTCTAAGAATAATAATATTGTGTAGTTGATTGATAACAAAGTGTTGTCATTGACATAAGGATGTCAAAATCGATACATGAGTATGTGTTAGAGAACAACATACTGGACTGACTCACTATGAGTATATTTCTTATGTAATAGTCACAACATTACTCATAATGGTAATTCTATATATGATCCTCAGACTTGAGATCATCATTGTCCCAACATCATGAATCATATATTTTGACACAGTCAAACATCTACCATAATAGGTTATACTATAAAGACTAATGTTGGGTATGTTGTAATCATTGTAGTGTGATATGATTGATCAAGATAGGATATGTCCCTTCTACATAATGGGAGCAATATCTTAGGCCTTTTGATGGAGTGAGACTAGAAATGCATGGTCATGCTCAAATAAGTTGATATAAGATATCAAACTTATTTGTTTATTGTAGTCTACCCAGAATATCAAGAAATATGATATTGGACCATACAAGTGTGACTATTCCATGACTTGTGTCCAATCTAGATATTAAGGATAAAAGTATATAATACATGAAAAAAATTATCACAAAAATGTTATGTTGAATCACGACTTCTTGTAACTTGGGTAGCAATGATGTATTGCTAGATGTCACTCATTGCTTGTAATATTAGAAACATTCTAGTACTATTACTAATGTTACAATAGCTTACAGGGTCACACCCTATAGTTGAATCGAACAGAATCAGAATACATTTGGTATTGTATTTAGCTATCACATGAATTAAATTAATTGTTGAATTAATTTAATTTGATAGTTAAATATTGAACATATTATGTGTACAAACTTGTTGTACAAAAATAAAGAATATAGATAAAATTACTATATGAATTTGATTAATACAAAATATTAATTATATATAATTTATTGAAATTATTAATATAAACAGTTATAATAATTTCAATCAAAATATAAAAAGACATGGAAATTGATATTCTTTTAGAAAGAATATAATTTCTTTTTGTGACTTTCCATTTGTTTCTTTAAAAATAAGGGAATAATCCCTTTTTTTTCTGATATGTGATATCAAAGAAAAATAAAAGGAATATGAATTTTAACAACCTAAACTCGGCCTAGACATTATGGCTAATCTCGGAGATTACATTGGCCATAGAGATTGCAAGGAAATCGTTTTATTATATTTCTCTCAAAAATATTATTTAAGAAATAGGTCTTTATTTTTAATGGGAAACGCTTTTACAATATTTGTTTTAAAAATTATTATTAAGTATGAATATTTTGAAAAGTCCAAGTTTGATAATTTAAAAAGGACATTCTTAATTTGAAACTATCACAGTGAAATTTTGGCAATAACCGTATTTGGCTAAAAATCATCATTTAATTGCTATTCCTTATGATAATGCTTTGAGTGGATAAAATAGATTTAAAAACCCATAAAAAAATATTCTCCTTGTTTAAAACAGGATGGTTGTGTTGAAAACATAGTTCATATTGAAAAATTGATTTTTTTTATAAAACCGTTAAATTATTTGAAATGTAATCTCAAAACCAAATTATGCAATTTATCCAAAATACCCAAATTAATGTCCTATGCCACAGTCCACAAGTGATAATTTAACAATCCAAAATTTCATTTTAAAAAAAAATAAAGTATAAGTCATTTATTTGAAAAGATTTATCTGATCTCTGCCAATAGCCGCGTCTAACTCCTAACCTCATGGGTTATCTGAAAGTCCATAAAATTAAATGGGTGAGCTATTTAAGCCCAGTGTGAGTACTAACACAAGTACAACAACATTTAAGTCATACATTTCATAAAATAATATAAATTACATAAATGACATACTTTTACAGACAACAATGTGTATGATGATATCAATGCCCAGTGTGAGTACTAACACAAGTACAACAACATTTAAGTCATACATTTCATAAAATAATAGAAATTACATAAATGACATACTTTTACAGACAACAATGTGTTTGATGATATCAATGCAGAACTTTTTCATAAATCAATGCAAATTTTTCAGAAAATATTCCTATACAACTCCACTGCACACCAAATTGTGGACAAGCCACTAAATATTGCAAACAAGTTGCCAGATGCGAATAGTGTGGACAAGCCACCAGATATTGCAGATAAACTACTGGAAGTTGTGGTTATACCACTAGAATATGCAGATTATTAAATTGTCAGAATCTTCCACCTTTCAATCTAATCCCAACCCTGTAACACCCCTAACCCTCATCTGTCACCGGAGTAGGGTTACGAGGTATTACCGATCAATACAGAACGTATAGCATACAATTATCAACCATAAAACATTCATTCTCATAAATTATTCAATACAATCACATTGTCCATTACAAGGGCCTATGAGGCCTTAAACATGCTTTAGAAGTTGTTCGGGACTAAATCGATATCATACGAAAATTTTGAAAACTTAGTAAAATTTAAAACATACAGGGATCACACGCCCGTGTGAATAGGCTGTGTGCCTCACACGGCTCCAGACACGCCCATGTCTCAGGCCGTGTGAAAATAGGGCATACATACAGACTTGGGTCACACGACCAACCACACGCCTGTGTGTCTAGCCCGTGTGCCCTTCGAAGTGGCCACACACGCCCGTGTGCCAGGCCTTGCAAAAATTGTAGGGTATTGTAACACCCCTTACCCGTTCCCGAGACTAGGACTAGGTACAAGGGGTTACCAGACTCATACTCGGACAGTTTCAAACAATATGGGTCATAAAATTTCGTTCCAATTTAGAACCAATCAAACAACATTTTAATGTCCCTATTATAGGCCTAAGAGGCCCTAAATCTACAATGAGAACGGTTCGAGACTAAACCGAGAACTTGAGAAAGTTCTTGGAAAATTTTCTAGGTTAAGCCTCACACACCCGTGTGAGGGCAATGCACACGCTCGTGTGCATTGGGACACGCTCGTGTTGCCTACCCGTGCAGAATTAATTGAATTTATTTTCTATTTCGAACCTACAGGGGTTTTCACACGGCTGAGCACACGCCCGTGTCCTTTACAAGGCCTAGACACGCCCGTGTGTTCGCCTGTGTCCAAAAACTTGAGCATTCTATTTATAACATGAGCATGCATTTAGGGGCACACGGCCAGGACACACGCCCGTGTGCTAAGCCATGCCCTCCAAACGATTGAGACACACGGCCGTGTCTATACTCGTGTGTTTACTACCATGCATTTTGACTTAAAAATTTTAAGTGCAGGGGACACACGGCAATACCACACGCCCATGGGGCTATCCGTGTGTCACACACGGTCTAGACACACGCCCGTGTGTCTACCCGTGTGGACTTATTTTAGGTTATAATTTCAAGCCAATAGTCACCCTCATTATACACTCACATATATGAACCCCAATTGTATTTAACATAACCTAAATATACTTGAGCACTATCATCAATGATCCATTGCATGTTAACCCCATCTCATCAGTTATGTTCATGCTCAATTATCCTCTTTTTATATTGAAGATTTCCATCCTATTAGAACACATTTAGACTTGGCTCATTATTATAACTCATTTCCAATTATAGCCTAACTAGCTCCAAATGTTTTGGCCACATTCCATATGTCCATTCATGATGTACCACATTTAATCATGACAAGAACATTTTTTTAACATAAACATGCATGGTTAGTAGCTCATAACCTACAACAAAATGAGCCATGCTTATGGCATATACAAAAAGAATAAGTTTAATATTTAAACCTTTACATTGGCCAACCAAATGACACATATAACAAAATAAAAAAATAAACCAAAGCCCTATACATGTCATTGAACCAAAGTAAAAGTATCTATGTACCAAAGCTAGAAAAGTTGATTGTGTGTTAATTTTTCAACTGTCTTCCAATCTCTACGAGTCCTCGAGCTCTGTAGGATAGGGAAAAGAGAGGGGTAAGTATTTACATGCTTAGTAAGCCCGAATAACTGGAAAGTAAACTTATCGATTAATTAGCATACAACCATATTAGGCAATAAAACCAACAAGCATGAAATGGTTTCCCTATCACATGCACCCAATCAACACGTTAGTCTCATAACAATACACCATGTAATTCGTCTTAGATGAGCTTATCATCCAACATTTTCATTTTTACATCTCATGTTAATCCCATTGAGTTTCTTAGAAATCTCGATGGATTATCCATTTACCGCCAAGTCATAAGAGTGATCATCTCATGTACGCACTCCAGCGAACCTCACATCTTACTGTGGGATTACTAGTCCAGGCTAAATCCCCCGTACTGTAAACTCATAGGGTGATATCGGGATTACCAGTCCAGGCTAAATCCCTTGTAGCGACAAACACGCTTAATGAGCTCGGATCTGAATTACCAGTCCAGACTAAATTTAGACCCTAGTCGAATTACCCATTCGGGCTAAATCCATAATGCACACATATTTTTCGGGAGGCTCGATCACTCAAGGAACACCTGTGCGGGCTAGATCCTTTCTATGTTGAGATCAATGGATTATTCATCCGGGCTAAATCCTTTTCTACAACACATCTAGGATTTCAAGTCATGTAAGCCATGGTTTATCCATCGAATTTCCCTTTTTGACTTCAACCGGGACATTTATTATCATGTCATTATTATTAACACATTTCATTGATTTTCATACTATCATTATAACCAATTATCATACATTTATAATACATGCAATTAGGCATATTAAGATTTTACTTTAAGTTATTCGAACTTACTTGGCACTCGTTTCGGTTTTGCGTTTCGGTTATTCCGAAACCTTTCGTTTTCCCCGATCGATCTCTGAAATTTCTTCCTCGGGGTCTACAACAATAAAAATGAATTATTAATACCTTACATTATTTTTTTCGAGCTTAAATTTCACCCCAAAGAAAATGACTGTTTTGCCCCTAACCTTTTACATTAATTACAAGTTAGTCCTTAAGCTCGTATAATGAAATACATGAAATTCCTTTATTACCCAAGCCTATCTGAATGTACTATGAACTCATACTAGCCCATATTTTCCTCTATTTCACATTTCTACCACATATTTTGTACCTTTTGCAAAAAGGTCCTTTTAGGGGTTTTTCATGAAAATCACTTAGGAAAAGATGTTTAACACACATCCAACTTTCATTTGCTCCAAAAATCATCAAAGAATAAACATGTCACACATGGGTCACTTTACATACATGAATCCTAACTCAAAATATGGGTAGAAATGGAGAGAGTAAGCTACCGGGAATTTAAAAATACAAAGAACATTAAAAACGGTGCTTCGGAGCACTTACTATTGAGCTTGAAAATATTGAAAATCCTAGCTATGGAGGGCTTGAGAATTTCGGCTGCAAGAGGGAGAAGAATGGCTGATTTTTTCCTTCATTTTCCCTTTTTATTTCATTTATTACCAAATAACCAAAATGCCCTTCCTTACTAAACTTCCAAAATTTTCCATGCATGCCCATTTTTGTCCAAAAACTTAAAAATTGGGCAAATTGATCTTTAATACTTTCTAATTAATAATCTAAAGCGATTTCATGCAAATTGCTTCTAGAATCCAAGTTTTGCAATTTATTCAATTTGGTCCTTATTTTCCAATTGGACACCTTAGTCATAGAATTTCTTCATGAAACTTTAACATATGCATATTTTCATATTCTAGGTCTCGTAATAATCATAAAATAAATATTTTGACATCAAATTTGTGGTCTCAAAACCACTGTTCCGACTAGGCCCTATTTCGGGATGTTACATTTCTCCCCCCTTAGGGACTTTCATCCTCGAAAGTCTTACCAGTAAAAAAGCTCAGATATTGGCTTTTCATGGTTTCATCTGGCTCCCATGTAGCATCTTCCACACCATGTTGATGCCATAACACTTTTACCAAGGCTACATCTTTATTTCTCAGCTGTTTAGCCTCACGAGACAAAATCTTGACCGATTCCTCACCATAAGTCATGTCCGGTCTAATTTCAATCTCTGTCGGTGAAATCACATGAGAGGGGTCTGATCGATATCGCCTTAACATAGATACATGGAACACATCATGAATCTTTTCTAGTTCTGGTGGCAATGCCAAGCGATAGGCTAATGGTCCAACTCTTTCAGTGATCTCGTATGGTCCGATAAATCGCGGACTCAATTTGATTGGAGATACTTTCAAGAATACTCTATCTCCAACTTGAAATTCGATTTCTTTTCTTTTCAGATCAGCATATCACTTTTTCCTATCCGATGCCGCTTTTAAACAGTCACGTATCATCTTAACCTTTTCTTCAGTTTCCTTGATCAGATCAACTCTGTGAATCTGACTCTCTTTGAGTTCTGTCCAATACAATGGAGTTCAGCACTTTCTACCATACAAGGCTTTATAAGGTTCCATCTTCAAACTCATTTGATAATTGTTGTTGTAGGCAAATTCTACCAATGGCAGGTATTTTTCCCAGCCACCTTGAAATTCGAGGATGCAACATCGCAATATATCCTCAAGAATCTAAATCATCTGCTCAGATTGACCATTAGTCTGCAGGTGAAAAGTTGTACTAAAACTCAACCTAGTACCCAAGGCTTCTTGTAGCTTCTTCTAAAATCTCGAAGTGAATCTCGGGTCTCTGTCTAAAATTATCGATAGCGGTACCCCGTGTAATCTCACAATCTCAGATATATACAAGTCGGCCAACTTATCAAGTGAATAATCTGTCCTTACCGGAATAAAATGAGCCGACTTCGTCAACTTATCCACCACAACCCATATAGCATCTTTCTTTTTCGGGGTCAATGGTAATCCTATCACGAAATCCATAGTAATTTTTTCCCACTTCTATTTGGGGACCATCACAGGCTGTAACAAACTTGTAGGTACTTGATGTTCAACTTTGACTTGCTGACGTATCAAGCATTTTAATACAAATTTGGAGATGTCTCTCTTCATGCCGTTCCACCAGTACATTTTCTTCAAATCATTATACATCTCAGTACTTCCCGGATGAATAGATAAATGGCTATCATGTGCCTCTTGTAAGATTTTTTGAATAATTTCATCGTTCCTTGGTACACAAACTCTACCTCTAAACATCAAACATCCATCAGAATTGATCTGAAAGTCTGATTCGATGCCCGACTCACATTGATTTCTTTTAACTTGTAGGTCACTATCATTAATCTGAGTATCATAAATTTCCTGAAGAAATGTCAGCCTAGCCCTTAACTCTACCAAGACCGAACCATCATCAAACAAT
Organism: Gossypium longicalyx; assembly: GCA_025698465.1. Taxonomy (NCBI): domain Eukaryota; kingdom Viridiplantae; phylum Streptophyta; class Magnoliopsida; order Malvales; family Malvaceae; genus Gossypium; species Gossypium longicalyx. The sequence goes on from CM046995.1 coordinate 34,760,629, forward strand.
GCCAATCGAGTATCCATAGCCCTCAATGCAAACAAATATTTTTTGCTTAACGCGTCAACAACCACATTCGCCTTTCCCATGTGATAGTTGATGATCAGCTCATAATCTTTAATTAATTCTAACCATCTCCGTTGTCTCAGATTCAATTCTTTTTGAGTCATCAAATACTTCAAACTCTTGTAGTCTGTGAATATACGACAAGTCTCACCATATAAATAATGCCTCCAAATTTTCAAGGTAAAAACAATGGCAGCAAGCTCTAAGTCGTGCATCGGATAATTCTTCTCGTGTGGCTTCAACTGTCGTGAAGCATAGGCTATCACTTTGCCATATTGCATAAGCACACAACCTATTCCATTTAAGGATGCATCACTGTAGACCACAAACTCTTTTCTTGACTTGGGTAATACTAGAACTAGAGCTTTAGTCAGCAATGTCTTCAACTTCTTGAAACTCTGTTGACACTTTTCTGTCCATTCAAACTTAAAGTCTTTCTGTAGTAATCTCATCATTGGAGTCACTATCATGGATAATCCTTTCACAAATCTTCGGTAGTAACCGACTAAGCCCAAAAAGCTTCTAACCTCAGTTATTTTTAGGTGGTTTCCATTCAACAGTGGCAGAGATCTTACTTGGATCAACTCAGATGCCTTCACCCGAAACAATATGACCCAAAAACCCTACTTCATGGAGCCAAAACTCACTCTTGCTAAACTTAGCATGCAACTATTTTTCCCGTAAAGTCTGCAACATAGTTCTCAGATGTTTCGCATGCTCTATCTCATCCTTGGAATAAATCAAAATGTCATCAATGAACACAATGACGAACTTGTCCAAGTATGGCCGAAATATCCTATTCATTAGGTCCATAAATACGGCTGGTGCATTCGTTAACCCAAATGGCATAACAAGAAATTTATAGTGGCCATACCTCGTTCCGGAAGCTGTCTTAGGTATGTCTGATTCCTTAACTCGCAGCTGATAGTAGCCGGATATCAGGTCTATATTAGAGAATATAGTAGCTCCCCTCAATTGGTCGAACAAATCATCAATCCTTGGCAAAGGATACTTATTCTTGATAGTTACCTTGTTCAGCTACCGATAATCTATACATAGCCTTATTGAACCATCTTTCTTCTTTACAAATAATACGAGAGCACCCTAAGGTGAAAAGCTCAGCCTTGCAAAACCTTTATCCGTCACTTCTTGCAACTGTCCTTTTAACTCTTTCAGCTCGGTTGGTGCCATCCTATACGGAGCAATAGAAATAGGAGCTATTCCTGGCACTAGTTCAATACCAAACTCTATCTCTCTATCAGGAGGTAATCTGGGTAGTTCCTCTAGGAACATGTCTGAATATTCACATACTATTGGTACAGACTCAATCTTCAACCATGTTTCCTTAGTGTTTAGTATAAAAGCAAGGTAGGCTTCATACCCTTTTCTCACATATCTCTGAGCCATCATTGAGGTAATTACAACTAGCGGTGTACCCAATTCTCTTGAATCAATCCATAGAATCTCACCATCTGGGCACTTCAATACAATATACTTGCTACCACAGTTTACAATTACATCATGCAGGGCTAACCAATCCATACCAAGTATTACATCAAACTCATCAAATGGCAATAACATAAGGCTAGTCGAAAAGCAATGACCTTGAATCGTCAAAGGACAATTCTCACAGACTTTATCAACCAGGACTGACTTGCCTAATGGGTTTAACACTCTGATAATAAATACTGTAGGTTCAATGGATATATTCATACTAGACATCAATCTCATGCAAACGTATGAATGCGTCGATCCCAGATCAATTAAGGCAACAACACAAGTATTAAAAAGAGAAAAGGTACCCGTGATGACGTCAGGAGTAAAGGCTTCCTCTCGAGCGCATATTGCATACGTTCTTGTCGGGGCTCGAGCCTTTGATTTTACAATGTCTCAGTCGCAACTCGACTGCCTCTAGCACTTCCAGGATATCTCAGTGGTCTACCTCGTGGAATAGGAGTACTCGACTTTGGGGCTAATTCCATCTCTTTATCAGTTCGCTCTGGGCAGTCTCTGAGGAAGTGGTCAAGAGAACCACATTTGTAGCACGCACCACTCTTCATTTGGCACTCTTCGAAGTGAAATTTATTGCATCTTTTGCACTTCGATTTTTGGTCATCTACACTTCCCACACTAGTCACTATCAGGGAAGAAGACTTCTGGTTGCATCGTTTGGAGCTTCTCGCTCTACCCGAATATCCTACCGATGAAGTGGAGCGTTCATGTTGGCTCCTTGATTTCTTTGTGAAAAATAAGAGCGCCCTACCGCTGGATCTCTTGCTCGAAACTCGAGCTTCTCTCTTAGTTTACTTCCTTTCATTATTGAGCTCATTAGCCTTCTTGGCCCGATCAACTAATGTAGCAAACTCTCGTATCTCAAGGATCCCAATTAACGACTTGATTTCCTCATTCAAACCTTCATCAAAGCATTTACACATTTCTGACTCTGTTTGAACCCATTCAGTCGCATACTGACTTAGGCTTAGTTTGGATGGGTGATTGGGTGTGGTGCGTTTAGCTTACTTTTTGTCTCACGCTATAGCATTTCTACAGTATCTAATCTCATCGCCATCGCTGTTTTTACACTAACCGTAGGTAAACGCACCGCCCATCCAAACTCACCCTTAGCCTTACAAACTCCCTTTCGTATTCCGCTACAGTCTTATTTCCTTGTTTAAGTTCCAGGAACTCCTTTCGCTTCGAGTATAAGAACCTTTGAATGATGTATTTCTTCCTAAACTCTGCTTGGAAAAATTCCCAAGTGATGTTTTCCTTTGGCACCACTGAAGACACAGTCTTCCACCAGTGGTATGCAGTATCCTTTAGAAGAGATACAACACACTTTAAACACTCCTTAGGTGTACGCAATAACTCGTCTAATACTTGTGTAGTGTTCTCGAGCCAGAACTTGGCTCACTCAGCATTATCATCGATCTTAGCTCTAAATTCTTCAGCCCCATACTTTCTAAGCTTGTTCACCGGGGCTTTACCAATTCTTACAAGTGCCATACCTCATGGCATTTCCTCGTTAGGTCGATTAGGGGGCGGGGGAGGTCGTTGTATATTGGGGCGATTTCTCAAATAATCCTCAAACCACTCATCCATCATGTTAAAGAAGGCGGCTCTAGCCTCTTCTCGACCTTCAGACATAGGCCTTCTACTACTGCTAGAAACAGCTCATTGTATGAAAGCTGGAGCATGGCTTTCGGCTCCCTCAGACTCATCTTGTGCTTGATTGGAAGACGTTTACTATATTCAAAGACAATTAAGCAGTTAGGAGATGTCACACTATCAACGTTAGTATAATGGCATGTATAGCAAAACTCAATACTCTCTAAGGTAGTCCTAGAACTGGCTAAACCGTGCTCTGATACCACTAAATGTAACACCCCTTACCCGTTCTCAAGACTAAGACCAGGCACGAGACGTTACCAAACTCATACTCGGACATTTTCGATCAATATGGGTCATAAAATTTCATTCCAATTTAGAACCAATCAAACAACATCTTAATGTCCCTATTATGGGCCTACGAGGCCCTAAATATACATTGAGAACTGTCCGAGACTAAACCGAGAACTTGAGAAAGTTCTTAGAAAACTTTCTAGGTTAAACCTCCCACACCCGTGTGCGGGCAATGCACACGCCCATGTGCATTGGAAAACACCCGTGTCCCGTACCTATGTGGAATTAATTGAATTTATTTTCTATTTCGAACCTACATGGGTTTTCACACGGCTAAGCACACACCTGTGTCCCTGGCCTTTGTCCTTTACACGGCTAGACATGCCTGTGTGTTCACCCGTGTCCAAAAACTTGAGCATTCTGTTTATAATGTCAGCATGCATTCAGGGGCACACGGCCAAGACACACGCTTGTATGCTGAGCCGTGCCCTCCACACGGTTGAGACACACGGCCGTGTATCTACCCGTATGTTTACTATCACGTATTCTAACTTAAAAATTTTAGGTGCAGGGGACACACGGCAATACCACACGCCCATGGGGCTATCCGTGTGTCACACACGGCCTAGACACACGCCCATGTGTCTACCCGTGTGGACTCATTTTAGGCTATAATTTCAAGCCAATAGTCACCCTCATCATACACTTACATATATGAACCCCAATTGTATTTAACATAACCTAAATATACTTGAGGACTATCATCAATGATCTATTGCATGTTAACCTCATCTCATCGGTTATGTACATGCTCAATTATCCTCTTTTTATATTGAGGATTTCCGTCCCATTAGAACACATTTAGACTTGGCTCATTATTATAACTCATTGCCAATTATAGCCTAACTGGCTCCAAATGTTTTGGCCACATTCCATATGTCCATTCATGATGTACCACATTCAATCATGACAAGAACATTTTTTTTAACATAAACATGCATGGTTAGTAGCTCATAACCTACAATAAAATGAGCCATGTCTTATGGCCATATACAAAAAGAATAAGTTTAATATTTAAGCCTTTACATTAGCCAACCAAATGACACATGTAACAAAATAACAAAATAAACCAAAGCCCTATACATGCCATTGAACCAAAGTAAAAGTATCTATGTACCAAAGCTAGACAAGATGATAGTGTGTTGATTCTCCAACTGTCTTCCAATCTCTGCGAGTCCTCGAGCTCTGTAAGACAGGGAAAAGAGAAGGGTAAGCATTTACATGCTTAGTAAGCTCGAATAACTGGAAAGTAAGCATACAATCATATTAGGCAATAAAACCAACAAGCATGGAATGGTTTCCCTATCACATGCACTCAATCAACAAGTTAGTCTCATAACAATACACCATGTAATTTGTCTTAGATGAGCTCATCATCCAACATTTTCATTTTTATATCTCATGTTAATCCCATTGAGTTTCTTAGAAATCTCGATGGATTATCCATTTACCGTCAAGTCATAAGAGTGATCATCTCATGTATGCACTCCTGCGAACCTCACATCTTACGGCGGGATTACCAGTCCAGACTAAATCCCCCGTAATGTAAACTCATAGGGTGATGTCGGGATTACCAGTCCAAGCTAAATCCCTTGTAGCGAAAAACACCCTTAATGAGCTCGGATCTAAATTACCAGTCCAGGATAAATCCCTTGTAGTGACAAACATCCTTAATGAGCTCGGATCTGAATTACCAGTCCAGGCTAAATTTAGACCCTAGTCGAATTACCTTTCTGGGCTAAATCCATAATGCACACATATTCTTCGGGAGGCTCGATCACTCAAGGAACACTTGTCCGAGCTAGATCCTTTCTATGCTGAGATCAACAGATTACCCGTCCGAGCTAAATCCTTTTCTGCAACACACGCAGGATCTCAAGTCATGTAAGCCATGGTTTATCCATCGAATTTCCCTTTTTGACTTCAACCGGGACATTTATTATCATGTTATTATTATTAACACATTTCATGGATTTTCATACTATCATTATAACCAATTATCATGCATTCATAATACATGCAATTAAGCATATTAAGAGTTTACTTTAAGTTATTTGAACTTACCCGGCACTCGTTTCGGTTTCGTGTTTCGATTATTCCGAAACCTTTCGTTTTTCTCGATCCACCTCCAGAATTTGTTCATCGGGGTCTATAACAATAAAAATAAATTGTTAATACCTCACATTATTCTTTTCGAATCTAAATTTCACCCCCGGACAAAATGACCGTTTTGCCCTTAACCTTTTACATTATTTACAATTGAGTCCTTAAGCTCGTATAATGAAATACATGAAATTCCTTGGTTACCCAAGCCTAGCCAAATGTACTAAGAACTCATACTAGCCCATATTTTCCTCTATTTCACATTTCAACCACATATTTTGTACCTTTTGCAAAAAGGTCCTTTTAAGGGTTTTTCATGAAAATCACTTAGGAAAAGATGTTTAGCACACATCCAACTTTCATATTCCTCCATAAATCATCAAAGAATAAACATGTCACACATGGGTCACTTTACATACTTGAATCCTAACTCAAAATATGGGTAGAAATGGAGAGAGTAGGCTACCGGGATTTCAAAAATACGAAGAACATTAAAAATGGGGCTTGGGAGCACTTACTATTGAGCTTGAAAATATTAAAAAACCTAGCTATTGAGGGCTTGAGAATTTCAGTTGCAAGAGGGAGAAGAATGGCTGATTTTTTCCTTCATTTTCCCTTTTTATTTCATTTATTACTAAATGACCAAAATGTCATTCCTTACTAAACTTCCAAAATTTTCCATTCATGCCCATTTTTGTCCAAAAACTTAGAAATTGGGAAAATTGCTCTTTAAGACCTTCTAATTAATAATCTAAAGCAATTTCATGCAAATTTCTTCTAGAATCCAAGTTTTTCAATTTATTCAATTTGGTCCTTATTTTCCAATTGGACACCTTACTCATAGAATTTCTTCATGAAACTTTAACATATGCATATTTTCATATTCTAGGTCTCGTAATAATCATAAAATAAATATTTTAATGTCGAATTTGTGGTCACGAAACCACTGTTTCGACTAGGCCTTATTTTGGGATGTTACAGGTATACTGACTTATGCAACACAGCCAAGTCACATGCCCATGTGCTAGGCCATGTGCCAATTAGGGGGTATACTAACTTGTACCACATGGCCAGTCACACCGCCATTTGTGAGACCGTGTGGGGCATACTGACTTCATTTTAATAACAACACCAGGGGACACACGGGATAGCCGTAAGGGCTTTCCATTAGAATGTGCCACGGAGGCTTCCCTTTCCATAGATCGCTACAAAGGCTTCCATTTCATATATTTCCACAAAAGGCTTTCATTTCAGATACACCACAAAGGCTTCCATTTCAGATACTCCACAAAAACTTCTATTTTCTAACGTGTTTATGATAGGGATCCGCCTACACTCACATTACGTGAGGTTTTCCCCTCATCGTTTGGGGTCATGTAGAAAACCCATTCGTTAATAACCTTCTTTTAGTTCTTTTCATATGATGCCATAACCCACCAATTATGGTCTTACATGATATGTATTTTCATAAGATGCCATAGCCCATCAACTACAGTCTTACATGATATGGTGCAATGGACTTTTCCTTTCACGGAATCGTGTTTAAAGTCCCGACGGACTCCTTTAGATGACTTCATGGAGATAGATACAGACTTATCATACATATTGACTTATTCATAATACACACATTCCATAGCATATTTTCAAGACACATACACATATGTTTCAATCATTCATAGACAATCATCCTTTAGCCTCAAAATTCATATCGCGTACTTAGATCAATAAAATCTCATACTTTCCATACATACAAGGTCTATCAAACACTCATTTTACATCATGACCATCAAACCATACTCATCTAATTTATGTTTCATGTTTCCGTTATTTTTCATAGAAGTTTCTAGAACACTAAACATACATGCAAGAGTTGGCTTAAGAACTCATCTAACTGAGATGTTTAGTAGCTTGAGCTCCAAGTCTAAGATCCTTTTAGGAACTGCAGCAACCACTACCTTGTAGAATAGAAAAACATCGTTAAGATCCATCTGGGTAACCTTAAATCTCGTCTCAATCTAAAAAATCCCAACTAGCCTTATTTTACCAACCATTTTTATAGATCTATGTTTTCTTAACTATCAAAGTCATAAATCTTATCTTGATGTAGAGAAATTGCTAATCAAACTTAGGATTTCTATCTTAGCACAAAGAAATCCCCTTATTATTCTTTTAACCTCAAAACAGTAAGATTTAAAGAAAGAATAGGCTTTCTTATCTTATCCAAAGTATCTATCAATGTAATTTATGGCCTTATTGAAACTTGACAAGTTTTAACTTTTAACTGTATTGTTTTATCAAAGTCTACAACTCTCGAGAAACTTAATTGAGTGTTTTCCCTTTCTTTTTAACTATTCTGGTTCATGTCTAGTTAGTTCCTAACCAGCTTACCTTGTAACTTAACCTATATAGTACCACCAAAAAAAAGTGTGTTACCCAGAAGTTGACTTATATCTTTAGCATTGTTTGACTCAATCCCATCCTTCTTCCAGTAGGTCATAGTAATCTGTCATGAAGCTATCATCATTAAGAACACATGACCGAGTCTGCCCACACTATACGCCAAACAGAACACTTAGGCGATCACCATTACACCAATCAATAAGGCTTAAAGACTACAATAGACCTCTATATGTCTTACTTCCATTAACAGTATTCGAACATTAGAACTTCGCCGGGCGAGATGTTACAGCTAAGTTATGATATATTGAATGTCTTATTTTAAGTAGTATATAATCATGTTGGTAGGTTAATTTGGTGCATATGTGATTGATTATGTTTTGGTAATAAGTTGGTATAAGCTAAATGAATAAAATATAAGTTGCATGCTTGAAAATGAACATTTTAGGCCATTTTATGTTCGAGTCTCAAGACATCACGAACATGTCTTGAGACCACAAGAACAAAATTTATCATTTGATGCATTTCATTGCTTTATGTCTTGAGAGTGACCAAGCAACTCTCGAGACAATCAAGCTTAAGTCTCAAGATAGAGTGGTTTATGTCTCAAGACAAGGGCAATTCAAAGTTAAAATAGATTTGCTCTGTTCTAGATCTCGAGACAAGAACCCCTTGTCTCGAGACATCCAAACTTCAAAGCTAATTTAAGAAATTAGGGGATATGTGTCTCAAGCCATGTCTTAAGATATGAAAGATCTAGTCTCGAGACATGTATCCAATGTCTCGAGACATAACCACATCGAAGCAAAAATAGTAAGATTGGAAAAAAAACATGTATTGAAACATGGTATCATTGTCTCGAGACACGCTGCTGGACTTTTGTATTTAGAGACACGCTGTTGGACTTTTGTATTTAGAATTTAGATTTTAATCATAACTTTATTTGATAATCATTAAACATGTTTATATGTATAATTGAAAATGTATTTGATTTAATTTTTTTTATTTCCTGTTACATGATGAATGAAATATCAGTAAGTATGAATTGTTTAGACAACTTAATGTGATATCACACATTCGGACTTGATGACCAGATGATGTGAGGTGTGACATGTAACTTTACTCACTACTATCTAAAAAAATTTATATTTTTGAATAAGATTTATTTTGATTGGCTTTCACACCCATCAAAACTCACACACTAACTTAAGCATAAGTGTGAATCTTGAAGCACAAACTCTAACTCCCCGTAACTTACGTCCATCTTATTAGTACCCAAGAGTATCGAAATCCATTTTCAAAATCTGATTCATCTCAAAGTCACTGAAACAACCTTAATTAATGTTTCTTTCAAAATCAATGTTTTAAATTAATTTGTCCAAATTATTAAAGAAAAACAATTTTTTTCTACACTTCTCTTTATTTTTCACGGTAAAATAAATTTTATATATTTTAAATTTTTTTTTATATATCTAAAAATTAATTTTAAAAGTTTTTGTATTATCAATACTTTATATTTAAGTATTTTATTGAGTTAGTGTCACTTTTAATCAAATTACCAACTTAGTTATAAAATTATAAAAATAACTTTTTTCTTTTAAATTATACTTAATTTTATTTATGATAATATTAATAAATTTTAAATTATAATTAATTTTATTTATGATAATATTAATTTTATTTATGATAATATTTTTATCTTTTCATACTTTCATATCATATTTAAATAAAATAATTAAAAATTACAAACTAAGAATTGAATTCATGTTGAATAGTATTAAAATTTAAATTTGTTACCACTTCCTCTATATTTTTTATTAAATAAATTTAAAAGAAAAACATTTTTAACATAAAAAAAAATTCTTGTACTCATATTGTAGGTATTACAAAATCTAATACAAGAGATAATTTTAAGGGTTAAATCACATTTTAGGACTTGGACTTAGCAATTTTTCCCGTAATGGGGTTTGGATTTTTTTGTTCAAATTAGGTCCTGAACTTGACAATTGTTCTCACATTGGGACTTAAACTTTTTTTTTCCAAATTAGGCCCTGAACTTGATAAATATTCCCATATTAGGACTTCAAATTTTCTTTATCTAAATTGGTCCTTCAAAACCCTAAAATTTAAGCAATTGTCAAATTCAAGGCTTAATTTGGATAAAAAAATTCAGACCCTAATATAAAAAAAATTGTAAATTCAGATATCAATATGAAAACAATTGTTAAATTTAATACCTAACTTAAAAAAAAATAACCCAATAAAAAAAATTACCAAATTTAAACAACAAATAATGATTTAATCCTAATTTTAAACTTAGGCTTTACATTCCTTCGTGTTATTTAATGAAGTATTTTAATAATTTGGTGATGGTAGTGGCTTGGCATAGACGAGAGGACTTAAGTCCCAAGCGTATGTATTAGTGGAGCGCATGCAACGCCACTCTGTCCCTTTTCTCTCTCACTTTCTGTCCTATATAATATATACTACTTTGACTATCTTTTAGTAATATAATTTAAAATACAACAAAAGAAGGATTAGGTGATTTTTGGTTTGGTTTATGACTTGCGAGGAAGTGGGGGACATACTTGGCTTGGACATTAAGCCACCAATCCATCACTATTTTTTCCTTACCGTTAAAATATAAGTATGGGAGTTTGTGGTGAATATGTTTTGAATTATTTAAGTAAAGGAAAAAGATGTTTAATATCTTAGACTTTTTATATTATTTTGAAATTTAACGTTTAGTTTTGTATTTTAATTTCCACATTATGATTATTATATTTTTTATTTTAAAAATTTCTAATTTTGTCATTAATTTTATTGACTGGCAATCATAAGAAAAAATAAAATAATTATTTTTAGTTTTTAGTGTCAATTTAAATTTTACTTTTTAAAAATGTATAAACATTTCAAAATATATTTTTAAACTTTTTAAATATTTCAATAAAACTCTTAAATTTTTAAAAATTATTAGAAAATTTAAAATTTTTAAAAATCATTTTAAAAGTTCAAAAATTTACAAATATATATATATATATATATATATATATAAATCAATTTCTATTTTAAAAAGGTGTTATTCTTGAATATTAATAAAGTTGTCGAAAATTTGATCGTATTAAATCCAATGTGCATAAGTATGTTTTAATTTGTTTCAAATTTCTATTTAAATTTAATATACAAACTTTATTATTTCAAAATAAATTTAAAAACATTATATAAAATTTTATTCAAAATATAGTGAATAAAAATTTCAAAACCTAGTTAGTTTAGATATTTGCGAAAATGGGGCGGTGAGACAACTTCACCCGTTTGGCCACCAAAATTCATGATTGTTCTAATGAATAAAGAAAAGAAGATTTTATGACCTTTAAATAAGTTGCCCAAAAAATGAGTCAAGTTGATTCAAAGAGCCCTCAATCTCCATTACTCTTTTTCTTTTGATGATTTTAATTTCGTTTAGTTAACGCTTTTCTTTAGAAATTTTAAAATTAGTCAATTCAACAAGCTTTAATTTGAAACTGAAGTTGGCTTACCAATTTTTTATAGGTAGTATTAAGTTACCATTCTGAAAAACTAATGTATTCCAATCACTTCAAAGTTATTATTATTATTATTATTATTATTATTATTATTATTATTTTAACATATATTTTATTATCTTATAATTAAATTTAGATAAAAATATATTTAATATATATATATATTTTTTTTAAATTACTTATTCACATTTAGTTTAATATGACATCAATGAATAACTCAATAGAGAGACCATGTTACCATTGAACGACTAAATAAAATATTTTTATTATTTTTAATTTTTTATATGGTTTTTTCCATAGTTTTTGAATTTTTAGATAAATCATAATTTTAAGATTTTTTATTTAAAATATGAATATATTTATTTATTTGCTTTTAGATAGTATTTATGCATTTTAAAGTGTAAAGAATATATTGACAAAAATTATCAACCATAAAGATTTAATTGTCAAGTTAGGAAGATTTACGTCAAAATTGGAAGTAATTATTTGATTGGATCAATATTTAACAATTATTTATTTACTTTTACAAACACTACAGAAATTTTGAAAATTAATAATTATATTTAACATATATTATTTATTTCGGTTAATTCAATTAATTACTCGATTTTCAATCAAATTAATCGATAATCAAAATTTTAAAAAATCATTAACCGATTTTTTATCAAACTAAATTCAATCATAAATCAGTTAACTGAATTAAATCGATTCGATCGATTAACTCAACTATGAATACTCTTAATTGGGAGCGGGTGATTTATCATGTTTTTTTCCAAAATCAGATATAAATTTGTAGGACTAGAAGTGGTTAGCGTTGAACCAATATTCTACTTCTAAACTGAAAAAGGAAAAGGAAAAGGAAATGAAGAGGATCCGATCTCAAATTAGCATGTAAATTTTCAACACATTCATTGTAAAGTTGTGGAAAGTAGAGAGTTCACCAAATGGTAGGTACGAGGTCCCTTTAGCAACGCAACCATAGCCGTATAGATAGCATCATCACTGTTACATTAATTAATTCTTCTTTGTCTTGCAATTCTTGTTTATGTCACTCAAACTCTGTATTGGCGTCATAAATGGAAACAATAACTAAAAATAAAGGCATAATAACTTTTTTAATCTTCCAATTTTATAAATAAATATTATTTTAACATTTTATTTATTTTTTTACTTTTTTTTAGTCATTAAACTTGTTTTATTTATCAAATTATCCAACATAGATAAAAAAATTATTGTTTGTTAACTTTACTAACGTAACAGCATCCAAGTGAATTGTCACATTAACAATTAATTAATTTTTAAATATTTTTATAATTGATAATATAGAATTCATGTGTATATCACACATTAGCAAAGTTAATAAATATTAATTTTTCTATTTATTTTTAGATAATTTAACAAATAATACAAATTTAATAACTAAAAAATTAAAAATAAAAATAATTTTTTTTATAAAATTAAATGATAAAACAAATCATTATGCCAAAAATAAAAGGGAAATCCAGATCTTATGATTTGGGACATACAACTTTTATCAGAAGTGGGCAACATGTTGTGGATGAATCATGAATTTTATCTATCATGACATTAGTAGCTGCACTCATGAATCTATAACTTAGTTGCGCAAAAAAAAAAAAAAAAAAAAAAAAAAAAAAAAAAACCAACATTAGTGTTAATGCTAGGGTAGGCAATGCATCAATCTATAGGTGGTATGTCCGTGGGTTTAGGCGGATTTTTTTTAGACTCTGATTGTTTTTTATTCAAATTGGTTTGAGTTGGTATTTTTTCTATTCAAAATTTAAAATTATAAATTAATTTTAATTTAGTGTAATTATATACATAAAATTTTAATTTTGATTTAAGTAAGTATATTTAAGAAAATAAATACATTAATTTATTTTTATATTAGATAAATATATTATTTATGTATGAAATATATAAACACAAAATGATATTATATCAATAATTATGTTAATAATTTACTAAAATTGGGTCAATTCAATTTTTTATGTATAAAATTGTATAAAATCAAAATTTATGTATACAATTATACATTAAACCATAATTTATATATAATTTTGAGATTTATCCCTTTTAATTTTGAATGTTACTCTTTTACGATAATAGTGCAATTCAAATTCACTTTTTATAAAACATAAATTATATATATTGAATCAAGATATTTTGTATAAAATATTATATATAAAATTTATTATTATATGGTATGCATGTAAATTTTTTAACATAATTAACATTATTATATGATATGCGTATATTTTAATTTATTATTATTATAATATATATAAATATGTGTTTAAAAAAATTTTAAATTGATGAAAATATTTTTTATTGTTTATTATATTACTATATTGAAAACTAAATAATTTTTTTAAATTTTTTATTAAATTTATAAACATAATACTCATATTAGAAGTGTTCATGGGTCGAGTTAAGCCTGAATCCGATTTTAAAAAAATTTCAAACTTAATTAGGCCGAACCAAATAGCTCATTTCACTGTTTAAAAATAAAAAAATATTTTTAATTAAATTTAATTATAAAAATATATAAACATTTATTTACATTATTTTTAAATAGTACAATAAACTTAAATTGGACGAGGTTAAAAACCTATGCCCAAACTTGACCCAAAACACACCAATCTAAATGGACTTGGTAGACTTGCAAACCCTATAACACTTAATAACTTATATTCTAAAACATTTATTCCAAAACCTAAATATATTATCCTAATCCTAAACTCAAAATATATTAATTATATTACAAATCTCAACTCCAAAATAAATAATAATAATAATAATAAACTCAATATCCAAATATAATTTGTAAATATTAAAAACTCAATCCAAATTCTAATTTAATAAAAATAAATTTTTATTAATATCATGAAACACTCTAAACCTATCTTGAAACAGTAAGATCTGAAGGTTGTCAAAATGACCTGTTCCATCCAATCATTCATTCATTACACATAAAATCATAAAATTTAAACATTATAAAAAATAAAAAATTTAATAGAAGTACATAAAATAACCAATAAATTTAAAAATAAATCCCAAAGTAATTAAATTGACCAAACACTAAATCTAAGTGCATCCCAAATACTCTACGCGTCAATACGGATTATGGGGTGAGTTCGAATAATCCAATTACATGGGTAAAACAATTACATCAACGGCTATTTTTTAATTATTATTATTTTTTTTTTTATAATTGGATGGTGATTTTCAAATTCTAAATTTATCAAAGTTAATTTAATAAAATTTTGAAAATGCATTTTAAACACTTGAAAAGGTAAGCAAAACGTTTCTAAAACAATGTAAAAACAACAATTGAATGTTTTCCACAAATCCATTAAATATTTTTCGTAACAACATTATTAACAATTTATAAAGTCATTTCGAATAAAGTAAGCACAATCCTTAAACCTTTCAATAACAATATAACAGGAATAATTTGAATGATTTTCCACAATGTGTCAATATAATTCACATTTTTCATTACAATTAACAATTTGTTAATTTCCATAATTCATAAATAAATAAAAATTCACATTTTAAAATTAGTCCAATTAATGGGGTGAATTACTTAAAAATGCTGATTTTTAACCATAATTACTATATTAGGCCGTTTTGTGAAATTTACTGGATTAAACCGATTTTGGAGAGAGAAAGGAAAAATGTGTCCAGCTGGACGCGTTTTCATTGGATCTGACAAGAAAATGCTTTCAATTGGATGCGCTTTCAGGTTTAGCCAGATGGTTAAATGTTAGTGCTTTTATCTTTGAGTCCTTGGTTTAATTCCTCTTCTACTCACATTTGTATTTTTTATTTCATGTTACTTCAAGCTTTTTAAATTTTTAATTAATTTTTTAATATATTAGTTCCTTCGTTAGATAGTTGCAATTGTATAATTGAGTTTCGAGTTCGATTCTTCCACTACTCACATTTATATATTTTATTTAATGTTGCTTTAAGCTTTTTTTAAATTAATATTTTTAACATATTAGCTCATTCCGTTAGATGGTTAGATAATTGTGATTACATGTCTGAGGTTCCATTATTTTTATAAGCATATTAATATATTTTTTATTTCATATTGTTTTAAGCTTGAAGTAACCTAAAATAAAAATAAAAATGTGAGTAGTAGAGGAATTGAACTCGAGACTAAGGATGTAATTGCAACTATATAACCATCCAACAAAAGAACTAGTATGTTAAAAAAATTAATTAAAATTTGAAAAACAAACTTGAAGCAACATGAAATAAAAAATACAAATATAAGTAGGAAAGAAATTAAACCTGAGACTCAAGGATATATTTGCAACTATCTAACCATCTAACTAAAGAACTAATATGTTAAAAAAAATTAATTAAAATTTTAAAAAGCCTAAAGTAACATGAAATAAAAAAATACAAATGTGAGTAGGAGAGAAATTGAACCCGAGACTCAAGGATAGAAACACTAACATTTAACCATCTAGCCAAAGTTGAAAGCGTATCTAATTGAAAGCATTTTCCTGTCATATCCACTGAAAACGCGTTTATCTAGACACGTTTTTTCTTTCTCTCTCCAAAATCAGCCTAATCCAGTAAATTTAGCAAAAAGAAGCCTAATTTGATAATTATGGTTAAAAATCAGTGTTTTTGGGTAATTCACCCCTAGTAATACATGTAGGAAATACATTCAGACACATAAGTACTCAATCGAACACCAAACAATCAATGAAGAATGCACAAGAACACTTCTTATAATACTGGCAATACTCTAATATGTGATATACATTTAACTGATCAATTTTATAATGATAAAAACAATTTATAAGCACTTTTAAAATCAATTTAAATCAATTTCACAAAATAAATTTTACGAAACCACACATTTAAATTAACCTTAATATAAGGCATTTGAAATTAGAGATCACAAATCAAAATTTTTAAGTATCTTTGCTTAAAAACGTTCAGTCCTCGACGATATTCATTTTCGACACTTTACTTATTTTTTAAGGAAAAAAATACACGGATTTATTAAAACAAAATCTAAGTTATCATTCTATAAAAATTAGTTTAATTTTAATCTTAAACAAATGTTAGTCTTATTAGAACTTTTAATCCAACAAAAATTAAACGCTAATGATTCTAAATTAATTCAATGCATTTTATTTATTTATACTTTGAATTAATCAAGATTCAACTATCGATATATCTTTTAATTAATATACACTATTTATAATTTAAGCCTAAATTAACTTGGATCTAATGTAATTAATATTAACCAAAATAGATCGACTAAAATTAATCTAGTTTTATCCATCTTAAACTAAACCATTTTTATAGTATTCCAAAATTAATCTCAAACAAATCCTAAACCAAGTGGGGAGCAATTGGTTGTAACACGAAACCAAATTAATCTTAAGGCAACATGGAACGAGATTATAACAACAAATAAAAGCAACTACAATCCTCAATTGAAATAAATAAGATAGAAAGGCCAATCCAAAATCTAACTACCAATAATTGGAAGCAAGCGGTGACGGCAAATAGTTGTAGATTTCTAAAGCAAACTGTGGAGCAAATAGCAACATATGGAATGACATTTCACAACAATTTGAATGGTAATGAAGCAGAAATAATCGGTTAACAATGGGACAGTAAAGCGCCACTAAATTAAGACCGATTGGTGGGGAGATTTAAGCCAAATAGCAGCAGATTTTTGAACATGTTCAATTGGCAATTGGAGGCTGATTTGGACAACAAAATGCAGCAATTTTGGAACATCAAATGGTGACCAATAGCAGCTTGATTTAGAAGTGAGGCAGTACCTAGTTCGGCAGCAAAATAGCGGCCTATATTGAATGGCAGTTGATCAGCATAATAAATCAAAGCAGGGGCCGAAATAAGAAGAAACAAAACTAGAACCTGGCAATTGACATATTGAAAATGAAAAAAAAAATGGAGTTAATTCCAAGATTAATCCCCCACTAATTGTTGAAAGTTCAATTTAGTCCTTAAAACAAAATTAAAATTTAATTTAGTTTAGTCTCGTCAAAAAAGTTTATGACCCGTAAAAAAAATTAAAAATATAAAATTTATAATTTCATCTTAAAATTTTGAAATAATTTATTATATTCAATTTTTTTATTGAACTAATCTCGTTTCGATATAAAATTCAATTTCAAAATTTTCAGAGTGTTGCATATTAAAATATTAATAAAATTTTATATATAATTAATTATATATTTTTTATTACAATACACTAAATTACACATAACTATTGATACAATAACGTGTATTAGTATATTTTGCAAGATTAGATTGTGCATACTATAATCTATCATACATATTATTTATAATTAATAAAATTTATATAATTATATCAACTTCATAAAGAAATTTATATATTAACATTATGAGCATTATTAACAAATTTAACTGAATTTAGGTCAAAGTTGTAATACTATTATATAACAATATATTAATAGATGTGTATATATATATATACATAACTGGGATTTTTTTGCAGCCTGTCAATACCTCAAATGCTTCTTCACCTTCGTATTCATGTGTACCATGTCCCAATTCCACATAATGTTCAACTTCCACTTAGTTGGCTATGTCTTACTTAAGTCCACTAAGGAACATCGCCTTGGTGGCCTCAAGGTCTTCCACAATATTGAATCAAATCATGGCTATCTCCATCTCTTTATAATAGTCCTCCATGGATTAAAACCTTGTGTTAGCCTTTATAGAACATATTACGCTGCAAGCTCATAACCCTATCTTATACATTTGACTCAATACGCCGAGACATTTTGGCAAACACTCTTATCTTATTGGCAAATACTTAACCTTGGCATAAATCTTTCGGGCATACTTACATTTCTAACGCATTCCATCATTCGCGATATAGGCACACACTTTTATACTTTCTTCCACATATCACTATAACCATAACAAATCTAATGCTTCATCTTCAACACAATCTATTCTTATAAGTACCCTTGAATCACAACCTCTCTTCGAGCGAACTCATATTTGCTTTCAAAACTTACTAGAGTAACTTCAGTATATCAATCATCCATTCTTAACAGATACATTATACTACCTCTTAACGCATCATCCAAAATCAGAATGTACTTCTTAGTCCTTGACCTTTTTTTTCAGCTTAATCAATGTATATATATATATATCCATATATCACCTAGACATACACAGAATCACATTTGCATATTCCTTTCAATTCGTTGTTGGAAAAACGAGTTTGGAAAATGCAGTGGAAAATAAATTTAAGGAAAAACCAGAGTTCTAAATTTTTTTTTCAAAACAAGATCTTGGTTTTAATATCTAAAGTAATAAACACTTAATCAAAATTGTACCTTTTCGACTCGTCTAGGATAAGCGCTTTGATCGAGTAGTATTCTCCGCTATCCTTAAGCTCACGTCTACCGAGTGTGGGCTTGCTTCGAATCAGAAAAATTTTCACAAAAATTACCAGTGGGGTAATTTTGCAATTTCACTAAACTTTTGGATCAAGTTGTAAATAAAAAAATATCTCTAGAAATTTTCTAGAATAATCTCTTCAAAAAATTTTCTCTTTATAATTAAACTTAATCACCTTAATATTAAATTAATATAATATTTATCAAGATAAATATTGGATTAAATTTAATATTAAATCTTATTAAAATAATAGAATATTTATCTACAAGATAAACATTAAATTAAATTTAATATTAAGATAATAACTTTAATATTAAATTAATAAAATACTATTAAGATAAGTATTAAATTTAATTTAATATTAAACTATTAAAATAATATTATTTTTGGAATAATTAATCTAAAACCAAATTCTCTAGTAGAGTCCTAGTAGGAGTGTAACTCTTCCACTACTCAACCATCGATTACCATCTGCTGTTGGCCATCAAGAGGCCGCCGTCGTAGCCACTAGCATCGCTGTGTCTGGCAATGCAGGTGTGACACCCTTACGGTATCCCGAGCTGGTTCAATCCGAGTCAATGACGACCCGACCAGTCGGGTCTAGCCACAGATTAGGCTGTCAGCCTGGTTTCACATACCGAGCCTGGTTCAACCAGTTTTTGGGTATTGGTCTCTGTTTTGGGCTCCTAGGCTCAATTTACGATCTCAGGTCCAATTTTCAAGTTCAATTACCCGTTGGGCCAATTGTCTGACTTGAAAATTAACTTATAATTATATCATATTAATTTTAATTGATTTGATTAATTTAATTTTACTTGATCAAAATTAATTTTTCCAAAAATCACTTACATTTTCCAAATTAATTTTTCAAAAAAATTCTTTAATCAAATTCTCCACTTGAACAATTCTTACGACTACATAATTTAATTCCACATCGAATAAATCAATTCAATTAAATTATTCCCAAAGTCGTAGAATTTACTTCTGATTCAAATGCAGTCCAATTGAGCTTTTGTTGAGCTAGTAGAGGGACCAATCGAGCACATACAATTAGGCTTTAGTGATTGCAATTATGTCCAGAAGTATCATTCCGATAATTCGCAATTACTTAATCATGGAGTCAGCTCACAATAAGTACCATGATTGAAAACTTCTTATTGTATACTATTTACGAAAGCAATTCATCCAACTGCTTTGTCCAATTACTTCGTTATGTGTGTGTTACCCTCATATGATATCCTTGATTCCTTTGAGTTAAATCTGTTCACTCAATACAATCATATTTTATCTCATTGTTACTATTGTGTCTTCTTAATAATTAATATGACCACTATCAACAAATGACTATGATAAATTACTCGTTCGAAAACAAGCAACCCGTGACCACGTTCCATAATTATCAATCCACACAATGCCAATGAGAAGATATCATTAATTCTTTAATTAAGCTATGAATTCCACTATTGCTAGTAAACTATGCTATACACAAGTCTTGTACCCAACATGCTGGCGATGGGCTCGATCATCTTTAGAGCATAAGCCTCCACTTATATCAAAGCACATAAGTTGCATACGCATGGTCAATGAGTAGCTTATGATTTAGGTAAATCACACCATAAACGTCAAAAGTGAATTAATTCACAAATGAATTCAAAATTAATTCATCTTGGGTCCAGTCCAATGTATCATTCTACCAATGAATACATATATGTCTATACTCGTAGAGTCAACTCCGGTAGCCAAGATTAGCCATCTCCCTAATTGGAATTGTAGACGACATAATAATCCTTCTTAGTATTTGAATCAAATACTCACTTTTATTCTTTTACAGGATTATGGACTCATTTAGATTATCTACTAAAATAAGTTATTTTTCTCGCAATGTAAACATTCTTTACAATGCAACTTATCTTCAATTTGAACTTTAGACAATCAATGAGCTAATATTTGCTTGTCACAATTTCGCTATGCATGCAAAATAAAAAAGACTTAAATACAAAAAACATAATAGTGAAATGTGAAATTAACTTTTTTTATTTATTCATCGTTCAAATAAATAGAAAACAGTTATATGTTTACTACAATATGGACACATTTTCTAATAGTTGAGGTATCGGATTTTATGGATCCCCATATATTCGTTTTAAAGAGATGACATAGAACCTTTTGAAATCTTTAGGGTAGGATATAAGGTTCCGATGGATTGTCAGTGGGGATTTTAATGAAATATTGTATTCCTTTGAAAAAAAGGGGAGGAGCGGTAAGAGAAGGTGTAACAGCCCATTTTTAGTTAAATTAGAATAGTGGTTTTAGAATCACAAATTCAAAGTCAAAATATTTATTTTATTATTATTTTAATGTTTATAACATGATTGAATAACTGTGTGAAATTTTTGTTAAGAAATTTTATTGTTTAATTGGTTAATTTGAGAGAAAAGACTAAATCGCATAAAGTGCAAAAGTAGTGTTCTATTAGCTAAAGGTGTCAAATAGCTATAGAACCTTAAATTAAAGGTCGATAAGTGGTAATTAACCCATTTGAGAGTTAGTGGATGATAGTGGCATGGCATTTGGTCTAATTATTAAATGTTTTAAAGGTTAAATAAGTAAATTAGTTAATAAGGTTTATTAAAACAAAACAAAAATCAAAATTTTCTCCATCTTTCTTGCAATTGCCGAAAATTGAAGATAGGAGAAACCATTTTAGGGTTTAAAGCATTCGAAAACTTCAAGCTTAAATTGGTGAGTGATTTTGACTCAATTTTTAATGATTTCTATGTTTTTGTGATCGTTGCAACTAGTACTAGCTAGCCCAGGGACCATTTTGCGAAACTGTTAAAGATTTTGAATGATGCCATTGATGAATACATCTGTATTTTGAAGTTTCTTGATAGATTATGAATGTTTGTTGATAGATATACAAGTTTTGTTTGGTGATTTTTAGTGAAAATGCAAAATAGGGATTAAATTGAGAAATGTTGAAACTTTGTGGTTAAAATGTGAAATAAATGGAAAATGTGAGCTGCTACAGGTATAATGGTAATTCGGCTAGCATGGGTTAGTCTTGAATTTCATGAATTTGTGATTTTGTGTAATAAGGACTAAATTGTAAAAAAAATGTGAAAGTTTAAGGGCTAATGTGTAAAATAACTCAAATGCATATTTTGGATTGAATTGAATAATTAGAAGAATAAATAAGCTGATTTTGATTACTTATAGATCAAGAAAAGAGGAATTCAGACTAAGATCGAGGAAAAAGCAAAGTAATTGAATAGTCGGCCCGTTTCGTCGTTTCCGTACATGAGGTAAGTTCGTATAATTGAACTTAAATGTGTATTTATTTAATTGATGGATGTATTGTGATTGTATTTATCTTATTGTTAAAGTTTGGAAGATTTTGAATTAAATGTACAATTCAAGTAAGGCGAGTTGCCAAATAAGACCATAGTTGGGCTATGACAATTGAAAAATAAGACCATAACCGGGTTATAGCATGCGAATGTAAGACCACGGCAAGGCCATGGCAATATATGTGTAAGACCATAGTTGGACTATGGCATCGGAAAATTCATGTACTCGTAACGTAAACATTTATAAACCCAGAGTGATTTCGTAGGAGAATTGGTGAGAAATATTGAAACATCCCATATCCGTAATCCAAGCCGGGACAGAGTACAAGGCATTACCTACTTGATCTCGTACATGCAACCCATCTTAAGTCACCAAGACTAGGTCCAATTTAAAAAATTTTCAATTTCTACTTTAAACCACTTAATATGGGCCTACGAGGCCTAAATTGACCAATGGAAACCATTCAGTACTCTTCCGGGTCCTTATCCGATCTATGCAAACTTTGCATTTAAAACAGGGCACACGCCCGTGTGGAAGGGTAACACGCCCGTGTGATCACCTTGACATGGTCGTGTTGATGGCCCGTATGTCTCGCACAGCCTAAACACCTAAGGACACGCTCGTGTCCCTTACCCGTGTGGCCAATTTATTTACACAATTTCACATAATTCAAGTGCAGACTTTACACGGCCTGGACACACGCCCGTGTCCCTAGCCCGTGTTACTCACACCGCATTGACACGCCTGTGTCTTAGCCCATATGAGAAAACTTGAGTATTCTGTTTCTGACGTCAGCACACCTAACATGTCACACGACCATAGCACACGCCCGTGTGCTAGGCCATGTCCTCCACACAACTGAGACACACGGCCGTGTCTCTTCCCGTATGTTTATTACCATGCATACTAACTTGAAATTTTTACGTGCAGGGGACACACGGCCTCATCACACACCCATGGGGCTGAGACACAAGCCCGTGTGCCTACCCGTGTGGACAAAATAAGGCTATTTACCAAGCCTATTTGCCACTCTTACCCACATTGACTCAAACTCAACCAACACCAATTCTAGTCTATACCATACAACCAAATCAGCTACAATAGACATTCTTTCCTAAGGCAATATACTCAACCAAGGAAATCAAAATGAGTAATAGTTAATATCAAGACCACATTCAAAGTATGGGACTTATCCCAAGCCTACACATTAGGCCAATGCTTAAGGACACAAAATAATCAAGTCTAAGCCTTATACATGCCATATTCAAAAATATAAATCCAACTATACCGAAGGTTTCGGACGATAGTGTGATCGATATCTCTGACTCCAAGTAACCCTCGAGCTAAATAGGCGACACTATAAGAAAATGGAAAGGAAGGAGGGTAAACATGAAAACTTAGTAAGTTGCATATAAATAACTATACTACAAAAATTCATCAATAATCATCATGCTCATAACACAAGGATAAGCAAAATCATTACTTACTCATTACCATCCCTACAAGTCATATGCTCTCTAATGAGCTCATTTCTCATACATACCGATTAGGTACCTGTATCACTCACAACATGGTTATGCTTTCATCATTAACTCGCAAACATACTTACACCATTAAACCAATGGGTACACTACCAGTCATTCTATAAATCTCGATCTAGGGATAAGGTGCCGATGCTATGTCCTAGATGTCGAAACCATTTTAAAAAAAAAACGGATGATCGAATTTTTGAAAACAAAATGTGGAGCCGCCACCAATCTTTTATTTAGGTGTGATTGGCTCACCTAATAAAACACTTTGTTTTATTTAAATCGATTTTGGCCTACGTAAATATGAGAAAACGAGTTCGGGAGTCGGTTACGTATGAGGAAGGATTAGCAACCTCATTACACCCAAAATTGGTACCAAATTGATTAAATACTGTCCTTATGTCTAAGATTTAAAAATGTTTTTGAAATGTGATTACTTTTATAAATATTTGAATAGCTCAAGTTGGTCGTCAGAATTCTTTTGTTTCAGAGGAATACAGCATCACATCCAACACGATAGGACACGATCCTTTATACCCTCGAAAACACGATAAATTTCGACTCCAAAAGTTTGTATGTTGAAAATTACAAAAGGATGCCCAATTATTTAGTCCAACGAAAAATGAAACCCAGCACGGTAGGGCACGATTCCTCGAATTTCCAAACATTGAACATTGCCTTATCTTAGAATTTAGAAAACACGAGTGAAATCCCAAAGAAATGTTCGACTATTTTGGGCAAACGGGAAATCGAAACCCAGCACGATAGGGCATGATTCCCGAATTTCCAAATGTCAAACATCGCCTTGTTTTTGGATTTAGAAAACACGAATAAAATTCTACAGGAATATTCGATTATTTTGAACAAACTGGAAATCGAAACCCAGCACGATAGGACTATTCTCCGAATTTCCAAACATCGAATACTGCCTTGGTTTTAAGGAATTTTCAAATGAATAATTGTAAAACCAGCTTAAGACGCATTAATTTGTCTTGAAATAGAATAGAATAATTAGTTTTAAAGAGTTGGGCCTTATAAAGCAACATTTCGTAAATCAAAAGAAAAAATAAAAGCATGGGATAATATGTACGCATAAAATGCAATGATGGATGAGTGAAGATAATATATTTTATTTAATCGGCTAACAAAATAAACACTTTAAATATAACTAACCTAAAAAATATAACCCAATTTCAATCATGTATGGAGAATAATTGATATAACAATATCAAAACGAAAATAATAATATAACAATACATCACAACAAAACAGAACAAAACAATACACAATAATATGCCACAATAATATACAAAGCCTAATATAACATAATCATTACAAGGTGTACAAGACAAAATGAAAATTAATAGAACAATATGGTATAAAACAAGTTTAAAATAATGATAAATACGTAATATATAATATATGAATTGATGTATTAAAAAAACTAGAAATATATATGTAATCATTTAAATAAGTGTTATAGAATGGATATTTTTAATCAAATAATATAGAAGGGGCTAAAAAATATTTTGTTAAAATATATAAAGTAAAATTTAAATAATGTATAGGATGTAAAAGGATAACAAAAATTCATAAAAAAAAATATAATCTTAAGAAACACATATAATAGGTTTACGAAAACATATATATGCATAAATAAGTTTGGAAATAATTATTTGTGAAAAGGATATGCAATTAATAATGTATTTAAGGTTAAATTAATTTTATTATAAATTATATATAATAGGCTTAAAAACATACTTTTATGTACAAAGAAAACTATAGGTATAAAATACATGGATTTAGTAATGTTTATATCAAATATACATACTAATGTATATGTATAAAAATAATTCAAATAAAGTATAAAGCATGTGGTTTCCTTTCAAACAACAAATATATATATATATATATATATATATATTAAAATATGTAAAATAATTCAAAAACAATTATATGTATGAAATAATATAATGAAAGAAACTTTAAACTAAAGATTTTACGTATATATATACATTCAAAAAAAAGGGTAAAATCATCATGAAAACTCAAAAAATAAGTATGCATTCACGTATGAAAATAAATAAGCATTAAGTAAACAAAAAAGGAAATGAATTATACGAATCGACAGGACTCAATTAAAATAGAATTAAATTAAAAGGATATTTAATAAATGAAACAAGCTGCTGAAATTAAAGGAAGGACTAAAGCACAATGCGCTCTAATGCTCAGGGATCAAAACTGGCAATATGCCAAACCTTGAAACGCAGCGTTAAGGCGCGGATCAAATTGCATTCGCGCACAAATTATAGGGATCAATTAAAGAAAAAATGCAAATAAAGCCTAATTGAATGCCAATGCGGAAGGGAAGGACCAATCTTGCAAATAACCCTTCATCGCAAAAACACGCGGGTCCTGAGGGTACTCGGGTCGGGTCCGATCGGGCATGTTTACACAGCTCTTAAATGGTGCCGTTTTGAGGCCATGGGAATTGGCCTAAAACGACATCGTTTCTTACACTTTATAAAAATCGAAATTTAAAGAAACCCTAAGCAAATATTTAGCCATTTGAAAAGAAAACAAAATAGACTTAAGACCTCTCCCCCACTCTCATTCGGTCCGCCGTTTAGCCTTCATGTCAAGCTGATGGTTATCACGCGAAAGCCTACTCTGGCTTCGTCCAACCGCGAATCCAAGGTTTCGCTCCAAAGCTTCAAAGTCCCCTCCTAAACTTCGATCACAACGAAGTAGCTAGGATTCGAAGGAGTCGATATGAAGGTAAATCTCTTTTATTTACTCCATTTTTTAAAACGAATATCGATCATCAAGAAAGGAAAAAGGAAAATAAATGAGACGCTGATTTAAATCAATCACCTTTTCGATTTGATTTATGCTTTTTCTCTATTCTCTCTGTGTGCGTAACCTTACAAATGATGAAATCTCTTGGCTTTACAGCCGAAGGGATCAAAATGATAAAAATAAAATAAAAATACAATATTTTTTTTTGCTGTGCATTCGTCCTTTTTTACAGGTACGGGGTGTGCGTGGCACGTGTACGGAGGCTGTGTGCTGGCGTACGGAGGCGTGGGCATGGCTGCTGAAGCGCTAGAGGGTACAGAGGCATGGTGGCCTGGCTACGGCGCGAGGGGGAGAAACCCTAAGTTTCTGGCGTTTTAATTTTTTTGGGCCTGCTGGGCCTTGTAATCTTGGGCCAGGGTTAGTATTAATTTTGGGTTTGTAATGTTTTGGGTTTTGGGTTATGGTTATGTAATTGGACATTCTAATGGACTGTTAATATTGGGGTTTTTGTGTTTCTTTATTTGGTCTTTATTTTATAAATAGGGCCAGGACACAATTGGCCTATTACAGCTGCCCCTCTTTGCTCATTGTCGTGCAACGGGAATAGAACAAAGACTATAAATGGGCCAATTTTACCTGGACCTGCTGGGTCTCAACTCTTTTTGCCGCTCCTTTTCCTCACGTAACTTTAATATGCTCCACTGTAACTTCAGGGAGATGAGGTTTGTTTTGATTTGTTCTACTGCAACTTCAGAGAGATAAGATCTGTTTATTTATAGCTTCAATCTATTCCACTGCAACTTCAAGGAAATAAGATTCGCCATCTTTGATCTGCTCCACTACTTCTTAGAGAGATAAGATCTTCAATCTTCAGTCTGTTTCCTTACTACCTCAGGAAGATTAGACTACAGTCGCCAACCTGCTCTCTTGCCACCTCAGAGAGATAAGGCTGATGGTTTAAATCTGCTCCATTGCCGATACATAGAAGTAAGATTTGCTGTCTTTGGTCTACTCTACTGCAACTTTAGGGAGATAAGATCTGATACGACCACACCTCCCGAGTTGCCAGTTGCCAATGTAGATCCTCTCGAGTTGCCTGTAGGACTGATTACCCGAGCTCGAGCAAAGAGATTCAAAGACACAACAACAACATTAGTTGATAGAGTTTGGGGTGAAACCGTTGCTGGACTTATCGAAAGCTTTTGGATCTGCAAGCCGAGCGACCCATGCATTCTCCTTCAAGCTCAAATCAGCTCAAATCAGCTCAACTTCAACATAACTTAGCTCAACGAGCTCTTTTCAGCTCATTTCATTATTGAGTTTATTATCTTTGGAATAAATCATTTAAGTTGTTGTTAGTTAAATTAGTTATTTAGTTTTAATAATTAATTTGTCATAATCTGGACATGTTTTAATTATGTTCTAAATTAAGTGCTTAATTAAATAGGACCAATTAAATATGTCTTAACTATTACAAAGATTAATTATGTCTAGCCTAATTTATGGTGTAGGATTTATTTGTTTTATGTTGCCGAATTAATGTGTCTAAAAGGGATTTAATTTGCTGATTTAATTGTTGTAGGTACATTACCCCCTTGGACGGCATAGGTGCATGGATGATTTAGAGATGGTGTGCTGATCTTTTGGTGTTCCCTAAGTGACTATTCGGCCAACCCTTGCAACTCTTCAAGAAGATCGATTGGCTACCCAAGACAAATTAAGGTTGTTCACACCCATTATTCCTTTCACACCAAGGGCTGTTCGGTTTTGTTTATTCACACATGTGTGGCTGTTCAAATTAGTTTGTTCACATTCTAAGACTATTGAAGTGCTCTAGACAGCTCCTTAATCACATGAACATTCGGCTGAACCAAAACATTCGGCTGAACCAAGCAGCAGCATTAAATCAAATTCAAGCATTTGGCTGAACCTATTGATTGCATTTCAGCTCCCAAACAACCCATTCAATTTTCCTATTAAATCAAGGCATCTAGAAGCTGCCCCTTGCCATTCTCCATGCACAAGAAACTTCAAGGAAGCTTCATCAGAAATTCTAGAATTTTCAGCTAACCATTTAGCTACCTCAAGAGCCTATTCTGCTATCCCTTGTATTCACTATAAATTTGGCTTGTGTTACTTTGTAAAGGACTTTTGGCAAAATTTTATAGAACCGAACTTTAGTTCTTGTAAGAACTTCTTCTCTAAGTCTCGTTTAAGATTTTCGTTGGCTTATCTACCTAGTAGTGGCGTCAACCTCTTTCTTTAAGAAACCGAACTTATCACTAGTTTTAGTGTGGCGTTCAAAAAAACCCTTATGCCGAGGTTCCTATCTGTCTAGATAGTGGGTCGAGGTCTATTTCGATTCAACCATCCCTTCTTAAGAACTCATAAGTTTCGGGTCGGTATTGGCTAATATTGGTTTAGCTTGTTCTTAGGACCACCATTCCCATATTTCATTCCTTTCCTTACCAAAATTACCAATATCCTAATTTCCTTTCCTTACCCAAACCTAAGATTACTTATCCATCCTTGAACCCAACTTACATAACCAACTTAACTTCAATCTGAATTAACTTTCCCTTCTATTTCCGATGAAGCTTTCTCGAAGATGATCGGGCAATCTATATACGACTTAACTCAAGTCGAGGCGAGCTCGTATCAAGATCTGTATCTTTAGTCTGCTCTACTGCAACTTCAGGGAGATAAGACTTATAACTTCAACTTGCTCCACTGTAACTTCAGAAAGATAAGATTGGTATCTTTAGTCTGCTCCACTGCAACTTTAGGGAGGTAAGACTCATAACTTCAACTTGCTCCACTGCAATTTCAGGGAGATAATATTTGACTTCACCGATATTACTACTCCGTCCTCTTGGACATGTCCTGTAGACTCAGTTTCATGTATCATGCTCATGCCAAATAATTAGGATGCTTATGATAAAAATAAATCAAATAATCCTAACTAGATGTGATACTGATGTCAAATAATTAGGATGCTATGATCGAAATGGATCAAATGCTCCTAACTAGATGTGATGATTATGTCAAATAATTAGGATGCTATGATCAAAATGAATAAAAAGCTCCTAACTAGATGTGTTATGAATGATATATGAATGCAGAAATGAGAATGACCCTTTTAAATGCTTAAGGTGTCATTGCTCATAGTTTATTAGGGTTCTATCATTGATGTGTTATCGTGTCTTCTTGTTTAGCCATTATCTCTGATAGAAAATTTGAAGAAATAGTCACAATTTGGACTATTCTTTTTCCAATGTTTCCAACTTTCGAATCTGGTTGATTCTGACTGGTGGTCCTGTTTCAGGTCCTTATACTATTTAGAGACCTTCCAGAGTAATATGCATAACTTCTTTTATGTGAATATTATAAGTCCAAAAATCGTGATTTCAATAAAAATGCTCGAAAGAGACTATCATAATGGACAAGATGGAATTTTATTGAGCAAAACTCAAAGTGAACAAATTAAACAGGATAGCAAATCTGCTAAGGTACAATATAAGATGAAAAAAAGGTGCCTCAGATATCACAGCACGAGCTTCACTATTCCAACCTCTCAAAGGCCATTTCGAGCTAAATATGTGTTCAAGAGATCCCGCGTATTTTGTTGATGCTCCAAGATGTACTGTTCTTCCCTCTTGTTAATTTTAGGAGGACAAGACTACCACATGCCCCATATTCAAAATTTGAGTTTCCCGTTTTTGGGTTTTCAACTCAAAAACCCCTTTGGTCTCAAAGTGCCCTTTGCGGGTTTTCACCTTGGCCTCTCCATCTTCTTCTTCTTCTTCATTTTTTTTGGTCTCAAAGTGCCCTTTGCGGGTTTTAGATTTGGCCTCTCTCTTTTTAGGTAAAATACTTCTTGACGGAATCTGAATTCACAGGATTGGGCAAGTTTTTACCATCCATCTCAGCTAGGATCAATGCTTTTCCAGTAAAAGCTTTCTTTACCACATAAGGTCCTTCCCAGTTTGGCATCCATTTCCCTCTGAAATCTTTTTGTATGGAAAGGATCTTTTTCAAGACCAGGTCTCCTATGGAATTTTCTAGGGCGAACCTTTTTATCATAGGTTCGCATCATTCGTTTTTGGTACATCTGACCATGACGGATAGCTCTTAGCCTCTTTTCTTCAATCAAGTTCAATTGATCGTATCGAGACTGGATCCACTCTGCTTCATCTAACTTTAACTCCGACAACACTCGAAGGGACGGGATCTTGACTTCGATTGGAAAAATCGCTTCCATTCCGTAGACCAAAAAGAAAGGCGTTGCCCCAGTAGAGGTTCTGACTGATGTTCGATAAGCAAAGAGGGCAAATGGTAACTTCTCATGCCAATCTTTGTAGGTCTCAGTCATCTTCCCCATAATCTTCTTAATGTTTTTATTGACCGCTTCCACTGCCCTATTCATTTTCGGGCGATATGGTGACGAGTTGTGGTGTCTGATCTTGAATTGACTGCAGGCTTCCGCTATCGTACTATTGTTCAAGTTTAACGCATTGTCAGATATGATTCTCTCCAGCATTCTATATCGACATATGATCTCCTTTTTTAGGAATTTGCTCACTGCCGACTTTGTAACGCTGGCATATGAAGCGGCTTCTACCCATTTGGTGAAGTAGTCGATAACCACAAAGATGAACTGATGCCCATTGGAAGCTTTCGGTGATATTGGTCCAATCACATCCATACCCCACATAGAGAAAAGCCACGGGGAAGTCATGACATGCAACGGTGAAGGAGGCACATGAATCTTATCTCCATAGATTTGACATTTATGACATCTCTTGGCATAACTGACACAGTATCCTTCCATAGTGGACCAAGAATACACGAATCTCATAATTTGCTTGGCCATTGTAAAGCCATTAGTGTGTGTCCTACAAACGCCCTCATGGACTTCTTCCAAGATTTTCTTAGCCTCGACAGTGTCTACGCATCTTAATAGCACTTGATCCTTTCTTCTTTTGTATAGGATTTCCCCATCTAAGACATAGTCAATGGCCACTCTTCTCAACGTCCTTTTGTCATTTTCGCTTGCCTGGTCCGGGTACTTACGATTCCTTATGTATTGCAATATATTGTGATACCAAGGGTGATCATCTTTTACTTCATCTTCTTCAATGTTGTAACAGTGAGCCAAAGTTTCATAAATTCTCATTCAGATGGGTTTGACATCTTCTTGTTTGTTCATATTGATCATGGAAGCTAAGGTGACCAAAGCATCGACAATCTGATTTTTGTCCCGTGGAAGATAGCAGAAGGTAATGTCATCGAACTCTTTAACCAATTTAAGGACCAATTTTCGATAATCAATCAACTTGGGATCTCTGGTCTCCTATTCTCCCATGAGTTGATAAATCACTAGTGCAGAATCTCCATACACCTCTAGCACTTTAATCTTGCGTTCTATGGCTGCATGGATACCCATGATGCACGCTTCGTATTCTGCCATGTTATTCGTATAGTCAAAATCCAATTTACTAGTAAATGGATAGTGATCTCCATTTGAAGATACCAAGACTGCCTCGATTCCATTACCCACAGCATTTGACGCCCCATTGAAGTTTAGTTTCCAGGGAAGTTCTTCTAGAGCACCTTCTTTAGTGGTCGCAACACACATCAGGTCTTTATTCGGGAAATCGAAGTTCAAAGGCTCGTAATCTTCTAAAGCTCTACTGGCCAGAAAATCTGCTATTGCACTCCCTTTTATTGCTTTCTGGTTCACATAGCCTATGTTGAATTCAGAGAGCAGAATTTGCCATCGGGCCATCCTTCCATTCAAAGCTGTTGACTCCATCATGTACTTTAAAGGGTCCAGTTTTGAGATGAGCCAAGTAGTGTGATATAACATATACTGCCTTAACCTTCAGGTTGTCCAAACCAGGGTACAACACAACTTTTCTATCGGCGGATATCTTGTCTTACATTCAGTGAACTTTTTACTCAGATAGTAAATAGCTTTTTCTTTCCTTCCTGACTCATCATGCTGACCAAGTACGTATCCCATGGAATTCTCAAATACTGCTAAATACAATATTAATGGCTTATCGGGGTTAGGTGGCATCAGCACCGGAGCGTTGGATAAGTACTGCTTGATCTTGTCGAAAGCCCTTTGGCATTCTTCATCCCATACACTTGGGTTGTGTTTCTTGAGGAAGCGGAAAATAGGGTCACATTTCTCAGTTAGTTGTGAAATGAACCGAGCGATGTAATTTAATCTTCCTAGAAAGCCTCAAACCTCTTTCTGGGTACGCGGTGGAGATAGCTCTTGTATGGCTTTGACTTTATCTGGATCGATCTCAATCCCTTTCTCACTAACCACGAAGCCGAAAAGCTTTCCAGACTTAGCTCCGAAGGTACATTTGGATGGATTGAGTTTTAGCTGAAACTTTCTCAATCTTAAGAACAACGTCTTTAGGACTTGTACGTGCTCCTTCTCTATTCGAGACTTTATGATCATATCATCGACATAAACTTTGATTTCTTTGTGCATCATGTCGTGAAACAGGGTTACCATGGCCCTTTGATATGTTGCCCCCACATTTTTTAGTTCGAACGGCATCACCTTGTAGCAGAACATGCCCCACATGGTTACAAATGTGGTCTTCTCCATGTCTTCAGGATGCATCTTGATCTGGTTGTATTCAGAGAAACCGTCCATGAAAGAAAACAATGAGTGTCCTGCCGTGTTGTCCACTAGGGTGTCAATAAGGCAGTGGGAAATTATCTTTCGGGCTGGCTTTGTTCAAATCTCTGTAGTCTACACACATTCGTACTTTTCCATCCTTCTTAGGGACGGGGACGATGTTGGGTACCCACTTTGAGTATTTTACCACCTTTAAAAATCCAGCGTCAAACTGTTTTCTAATCTCTTCTTTTATTTTTAGCAAGAAGTCGGGCCTCATTCTTCGGAGCTTTTGCTGAACTGGCTTACATTCTTTCTTTATGAGGAGTCGGTGCACCATGATATCAGTGTTCAACCTAGGCATATCTTGGTACGACCACACGAAGACATCTTTGAATTCTTGAAGTAATTCAATAAGGTCTCGCTTCATCTCCATGGTGATACAGGTTCCGATCTTCACCTCTTGTCCCTCTCCTAAGCTCACAATTTCTACTGATTCTTTGTGAGGTAGGATTTGTTTCTCGTCTTGTTCTACCATCCTCAACAAATCAGAAGATAGGTTACAGCCTTGGTCATCTTCGAAATCCTGAGAATCCTCCATACACATATCTCGCTCAAAAGGAGACTCTGAGCCACTAGCAGTGTCACTCATATCATTGATATCTGGGGACCTGTTATGAGGATGAAGAAAGATAAAAAGAACCAAAAGAATTTAAGAATACTTATCTGTATGGTATGATTATGAATGAAGAACGAAATAATATTTAAATGAATGTCCGAAGGACAAAAGAATTCGAAAGTAATCGTTTGTATAATATGATTATGAATGAAATGGAAAGAATTAAAGAATATCTGCTCAAAATGATAATAACTGTGCATTTTATTGAAATAACGTTTTTGAACATAAGCCTATTTCACAAAAGATTCTTATTAATCCTAGGCCTAAAGCAATAAGTGTGTTTTGGATATTACTCTGAGTCAGCTCTAAAAACTACAGGAATCTCTTCCACAGTCCAGTTATCCAGAACACATCCAGTTATGTAGGGGCAAATGCCCGAAAAATTTTCTCCCCTAGCCCCTTCTTCGTATGTGGCGTTGATGTCTAAGTTTTCCAACTTTTCTTCTATGGCTTCCTTTCTTGGCGTGCCCCGCTCGGGATGAATGATTCCTTTAGACACAAAAGTTTTCGATATATGGGGGAATATCATTGGCTCCCATTTGATTTCCTCTCCCTTCAACCGTACTCTCCTTCTTTCTTATTTCTTTTCCAGCTCCTTTTTCCTTTATCTCGCTTCCAGCTTAAATCCTAAGCCGAAGCGGTCTCTCTTGTCCTTCAATACTGGCGTTTCAACCCTTCCTTGGAGATGTCTTCCAAGTCCTCTTCCTGGCAAAGCTCCTTTTCCGACCATCAACTGCAGACTCATCCTTATAGTTTTGGATAATTTCGGCATCAGAATCTTGCTCCCTTCAGTAATGAATGTTGCATTAACAAATTCCAAAGACCGAAATGAGCATTCGATTGCTTCGTCATCCGTCTCCAAATAGGATGCATCACTGCTTACAGCTGCAATGATATCCTCTTCAACATTTATCATTATCAACCGCCCCTCTGACACTAACTTCAATTTCTGATGCATCGATAAAGGCACAGCTCCTGCCGAATGTATCCAAGGTCTTCCTAACAGACAATTGTATGAGGGTTTGATATCCATCACTAAAAATTTCACCTCATATATAGTTGGGCCAATCAACAAATATACTTCTATTCTACCCATGACTCTTCTTTCCGTGCCATCGAAAGCCCGTACTATGTTCTGACACCCCTTCATGTGCGAGCTATCCACAGGTAATCTATTTAACATGGACAAGAGAAATACAGTCAATGTCGACCCATTGTTTATCAAGACTCCCGGTAGTGTGTATCCTTTGCATCTGGTAGTGACGTGCAGAGCTTTAGTGGACCCCATACCTCCTGGTGGTATTTCGTCATCGTTGAAAAAGATGAAATTATTAGCACTTATGTTATTAACCAGCCGATCCAACTTATTGACAGAGATATCATTAGTCACGTACGTCTCATTTAGCACTTTTATCAATACATTTCGGTGGACCTCTGAACATAGAAGTAAAGCTAGTATAGATATGGGGGCTGGTTGCTTATGCAACTGTTCCACCATGCTATATTCACTATGTTTCAGAAATTTTAGGAATTCCTTAGCTTCCTCCTCTTTCACTGGTTCATTAATAGGCAACTCAGTCTCAATAGCTTTTCATTTCTTTTGTTCCGCTGTCGGAACTTTTCCTTTTACAGGTTTTGTTCGGGCATTCACCAAATTATAGCGTCTTCCACTACGCGTGTGAGAACCTGTATCTTGATCCTCCTTAGCTGAACTCTCCTTCCCTGGGATTGTCACATTACAATCATAATTCCAAGGTACCCTTTTGTTGTCCTCGTAAGAGAAGGCGGTTGGTTTCTGAATTATAACCTTTGGTACCATTTGAACTCCTGCTTCATTTTTCGGACGTGAAATGATGACTACAGGATAATTGACCTTTGGGCCTTTCGACATTGATTCTAACGTGCATACACACCCCTCCTCTTTAGTCTCTTCATAAAATTCCATCTCCTTGTTGTCCATCAGGCCCTGAATCAAAGCTCTGAACTCTTCACATTTTTGAATTCCGTGCCCCTCCTCATGATGGAATTCGCAGTAGCTTTTTATCTTTTCGCCGCTCATTTTTGGATTTGAGATAACTAATCCCCTTTTTGCCATTTTCTTTCAAACCCATTTCAAAGGAGTCTTGACTTCTGTAACGTCTGCTTTGATCTTTCTCCCCATACTTATCACGTTTACCCCACCATCAGCGTGATTAGGTTACGGATTTTCTGTACTGGGTGTATTATCAAACTTCACAACACCCACTTTAATAAGTCTTTCAACTACTTTCTTAAAGGCAGTGTAATTTTCTATTGAATGCCCCGAAATTCTTGCATGGTAGTCACATTAAGCGTTTGCGTCGTACCATTTAGGGTATGGAGGTTGTAATGGCATTAAGTAAAAAGGGGCCACCACATGGGCATCAAATAAACTTTGATACAACTCCTTATATGACATTGGGATAGGCGTAAATTGAAGCTTCTCAGTATTTTGCTTTGTACCAGACTCTTGTCTCAACAAACCTTGACTTCCAGTGGTCACTGCTCTTGGCTGATTAACGGTAAACGATTTTGAGTACCCTATGTTTGTATTGTTTACTTTGTTTTCCTTTTTTCGCGGGGCTGGCCTTTTTGTATTCTCTCCTGCCTCTATCCTTTCACTTCTTATTGCATTCTCGATCATTCCTCCAGTCATTACCACGTCTGATAAGCTTTTTGTGGCATTTCCCAGCATGTGTGTAATGAACGGGGCCTTCAAGGTGTTGATAAAGAGCATCGTGGTTTCTTTTTCTAAGAGCGGTGGCTGAACTTGTATGGAAACTTCTCTCCATCTTTGCGCATATGCTCTGAAACTTTCATTTGGTTTCTTCTCCATATTCTGCAGAGTAATCCTGTCAGGAGTCATATCCGTCACATGGGTGTACTGCTTCATGAACACTTGGGCCAAATCTTTCCACGAACTAATCTTGGTACGACTCAGCTGATTATACCACTTAGATGTTTCCCTGACTAAACTGTCTTGGAAGTAATGAATCAGTAGTTGGTCGTTGTTAACGTATCCAGTCATCCTTCTGCAGAACATGGTAATATGAGCTTCAGGGCAACTCGTTCCATTATACTTTTCAAATTTCGACATTTTGAACTTGAGGGGAAGGACTAAGTCTGAGACCAAACTCAGGTCCTTTGCATCAATTCCATGATGACTATCAGCGCTTTCCATTGCTCTGAAGTTTTCCTCCAGCAATTTACATCGTTCCTCTAATTGATTTTGTGATTCCATCCTTACCTTTTCTTCTTCTGCAACTTCATCCAAATCGGGAACAAGTGGATAATTCGGGTTATTAACAGGGTTAGAGCCTAAGCCAGCTTGGAAATTCATTGGTATCGAGGCTTCGGCCTAAATCTATTGAGGTTTGATCATAACAGATAGTCTCTGCAGATTAATCTCAGGTTGTGTCGGTAAATGTGTCGGAGTGAAGCCAAGAGGATATTGAGGGTCTTCATTATTTTCCCCAACATTGTCCATGGGACCCTTTCCCTTATCCATTCTTCTCATTAGTAATTGGGACAACTGACTCATCATCTCTCTTTGGGATTCCATCATTTGCTCTTTCATCTCTTGTTGAATCTTGGCTAGTTGCTCTTGCATCTATGACTGCATTTGTTCCTGCATGTCCTTTTGCATTTGCTCCAATTTCTCAAGTCTTTTGTCCATTGACTTGGTCTTTTTCCTTGTACAGTAGGGGTGCGTAGTTGGTTGGTTTTCGTTGGTTTCCAGATTACTGAAATAATTTTTAATTAATTAGAATCTTTTTATAACCTTTAATGCATATGATGTAATGCAATGCAAATGCATGAATGCAAAGGAGACATCAATCTTGATTCAACTCCATTTAGAAAACTTCACTAGAAAATAAAATTCTTTACATAAAGCTAAGTTACAAATAAAACTTCGCTCTAATGCTCAATATTTTAATTTTCCTAAGCAACGAGGCTAGCTCTTGCCCCCGATCTGACTCCAACTCGTACTTCACGCTCAGTATGTCCGCTTGCACTGCTAAAGCTTGCAAGTAATCGGCTACCTCC
Source organism: Gossypium longicalyx (assembly GCA_025698465.1). Classification (NCBI taxonomy): domain Eukaryota; kingdom Viridiplantae; phylum Streptophyta; class Magnoliopsida; order Malvales; family Malvaceae; genus Gossypium; species Gossypium longicalyx. Next base: position 34,798,717 of record CM046995.1, read on the forward strand.
CAAATTTGGGTTATGACTTCCCCTATAATGTAATCCCTGTTTCTGACTTGGTCTTGCGCATGGTGAAGTTGCTCCTTCCAACGCTCCTCACTTGCCATGAAAAACTAGATCCGCATCTCACAGTTTTGTAGTGACATTTCTAATTCTTCTATTTTTCCTTTCATTTCTTCCACCTTACTCAAGCTTGCCCTCAACTCCATTGTGGTATTACGGCTTCAGTATTGATGAAGAGACTTCTCGAGTTCTGCCACTCTAACCCTTAATTCACCTCGTTTATTTCTGCTTTCTGACAGACTCTTCTTTAAATCCTCATTTCGTGCCTGAGCCTCTCAGAATTTCCTTTCCCATCATCGGCTTTGGTATTTTCCTCTCGAATTTCATGGCGCCATTGTTCGGAAGTTTTACCTAACCCCGCAGTCCTCATAGATATGTGTAACTTCTTATAATCTGTCTTCAAACTGTTTAGATCTTCTTCGGCCTTACTTTTCCCTTTTTTCCACTTCTTAGCCTCTGATCTCTAGACGTCTACGTCTAATCTCAGATGCATCTTTTCTTCCTCCAATTGTTCGATATTTTTCCCAAGCTCAGAACTCTTCTTCTCGAAGTCTTGCTTTATAATTTCCAACTCTGACGGGGCGACTTGTAATTGTTCCTCCATTGGTCGGGTGCTTTCTACACTTGGTCTAGGAATATTATCATTGAACCTCTTCCTAAACCATCCATTGTATTCAGGCGTCACCATGGAATCGATAGCCAGCCTCTTTATCTAGCAAGTTTGCTTCCAAGCATCCGATAGTTCCCGAACCTTCTTCTTATAGTGGTCACCTTTATAGGAGAATTCACACTGAGCAAGCCCGTAAGTCGTCGGTACAAACTATCACAATTTATATTGCCTTAATGCAAGTAATGAAGTATACCTAGTAGCTCCCCAAATTCCTAACAACGGTACCCAATCAAAGTTCCCACATCGATATAGGATTTCATCAGGAACCATCCAATAAGCTCTCCACTCTATATCCCCTTTCTTGAGGTTTTGGAGGATTTCCATCCACTTCTCTCTGAGATATCTTCTATCCTTTGTATGGCTGCCTCCTATTTCAATGGGGAATAACCTTCAGAAAAGACCCGATAAGAAACCTTCTTCACCTTCCAAAAGTGCCTATGAAACCACACCATCAACAGCTGCACACATCCAATAAACCGCCCATCGCCTATCTTTCGACACATGCTCAAGGATCTGAATGTCTTAGCCAATATTGCAGGTACAAGTGTGATTTCCTTCTCAAGATGATCGAATAAGTCAGTGATTGCCTCATCCACGTGCCTTAAAGCCTTAGGAAAGATTACCAATCCATAGATGCTTAGGGCAAAGATATCGACCCTCTTTTTTTCATCCGGATGTGTCAAAACCTAATCTCTCAAATTTTCCCAAGGGATACATTTACTATCTCCCTTTTGTTGAATCCGAGTAGTGACCCAAGGCTCGCTCATCCCTGAAATATTCATCAATTTCTTTGTGAAAGTTTGACCATTAAAAACCTTGGCATAAGCTTTTCTAACTTGCACTTTTGGACACCTGAGCAGGGTAGTAAATTCCTCCACAGTAGGCACTAAATCCACTTCCCCAAAAGTGAAACACTTGTAAGCAGAATTCCAAAATTGAACCATAAATCAGAACAGATGCTTGTCCACCCTAATATCTAGCAAGTATGATATATCACCATAGCTTTGATAGAACAACTATTTGGTTCCTTCATCCTAACGAGCCCATATATCTCTCAACTCTAGCAACTCATTCTGTGCTACATTGACGCGAGTGAATTCCTGCAACTCTGATGTATATCCTTCTGCCAAGCTATCCCCTTTCTCCGATTGTAACTTCTCTGACCATGCGCGGACAACTGCATTATCCTTAACTTTATTAAGAAATTCATTCTCCATGTCAAACTTTCTAACTTAGTAATCGAATGCAAATCAACACCTCCTTTAGTATGCAATGTCATGCAAAACACAATCAAAACAAAACACAAGTTAGTATCAAATACAAGTGATAAAATACAAGCACAGAAAAGATAATTATAACACATATATGGGCAAATACTAAGGCTTGATGTGGCTCCACCCAAGGATAGCTCTTAAGGTTCGCTATATGTGGTTTGGTTCTAGAGATAAGGTACCTAAACGAGCAGATTCCTCAATCCTCAGCCATTATAGGCTCATATGGATTGAGTTCGACTCAGGGGAATACATTTCCCTATGACCATGCGGAGATGAAAATATCACGAAGTGATAAGTACGAATGTATCCTAGAAGCAATCCACTAGCCCATGCGGAGGTGAAAACCTCACGAAAGCATAGTTTCTTACTCCCACTTAGAAGGTGTGACCACAGCGGTCATGCAATGAAATGCAGTATTATTCTAAAAGCCCGAACCATAACAATCATACAAACAAATGCAATCATGATAAAACAAATTTTCGATACTTCGACAAGAGGACAACAAATAATCGATTTTATGGCTAGACTCTCTTGTTCGTCCCCAGAGGAGTCGCCAAGCTGTCGAAACCATTTTAAAAAAAACGGATGATCGAATTTTTGAAAACAAAATGTGGAGTCGCCACCAATCTTTTATTTAGGTGTGATTGGGCCACCTAATAAAACACTTTGTTTTATTTAAATGAATTTTGGCCTACGTAAATATGAGAAAACGAGTTCGGGAGTCGGTTACGTATGAGGAAGGATTAGCACCCTCATTACGCCCAAAATTGGTACCAAATTGATTAAATACTGTCCTTATGTCTAAGATTTAAAAATGTTTTTGAAATGTGATTACTTTTATAAACATTTGAATACCTCAAGTTGGTCGTCAGAATTCTTTTGTTTCAGAGGAATACAGCATCACATCCAGCACGATAGGACACAATCCTTTATACCCTCGAAAGCACGATAAATTTCGACTTCCAAAAGTTTGTATGTTGAAAATTACAAAAGGATGCCCAATTATTTAGTCCAACGAAAGCCGAAACCCAAAGACATGAGTAGAGGGGCACGATTCCCGAATTTCCAAACATTGAACATTGCCTTATCTTTGAATTTAGAAAGCAGAGTGAAATCACGAAATGTTCGACTATTTTTGGGCAAGCGGAAATCAAAACCCAAAGACGATAGGGCATGATTCTCCGAATTTCCAAATGTCAAACATCGCCTTGTTTTAGGATTTAGAAAACACGAATAAAATTCTACAAGAATATTCGATTATTTTGAACAAACGGGAAATCGAAACCCAGCACGATACGGAACTATTCCCTGAATTTCCAAACATCGAATATTGCCTTGATTTTAAGGAATTTTCAAACGAATAATTGTAAAACCAGCTTAAAACGCATTAATTTGTCTTGAAATAGAATAGAATAATTAGTTTTAAAGAGTTGGGCCTTATAAAGCAACATTTCGTAAATCAAAAGAAAAAATAAAAGCATGGGATAATATGTACGCATAAAATACAATGATGGATGAGTGAAGATAATATATTTTATTTAATCGGCTAACAAAATAAACACTTTAAATATAACTAACCTAAAAAATATAACCCAATTTCAATCATGTATGGAGAATAATTGATATAACAATACCAAAACGAAAATAATAATATAACAATACATCACAACAAAACAGAACAAAACAATACACAATAATATGCCACAATAATATACAAAGCCTAATATAACATAATCATTACAAGGTGTACAAGACAAAATGAAAATTAAAAGAACAATATGGTATAAAATAAGTTTAAAATAATGATAAATACGTAATATATAATATATGAATTGATGTATTAAAAAACTAGAAATATATATGTAATCATTTAAATAAGTGTTATAGAATGGATATTTTTAATCAAATAATATACAAGGGGCTAAAAAATATTTTGTTAAAATATATAAAGGAAAATTTAAATAATGTATAGGATGTAAAAGGATAACAAAAATTCATAAAAAAATATATAATCTTAAGAAACACATATAATAGGTTTACGAAAACATACATATGCATAAATAAGTTTGGAAATAATTATTTGTGAAAAGGATATGCAATTAATAATGTATTTAAGGTTAAATTAATTTTATTATAAATTATATATAATAGGCTTAAAAACATACTTTTATGTACAAAGAAAACTATAGGTATAAAATACATGGATTTAGTAATGTTTATATCAAATATACAAACCAATGTATATGTATAAAAACAATTCAAATAAAGTATAAAACATGTGGTTTCCTTTCAAACAACAAATATATATCTATTAAAATATGTAAAATAATTCAAAAACAATTATATGTATGAAATAATATAATGAAAGAAACTTTAAACTAAAGATTTTATGTGTATATATATACATACAAAAAAAAAAGGGTAAAATCATCATGAAAACTCAAAAAAAAGTATGCATTCACGTATGAAAATAAATAAGCATTAAGTGAACAAAAAAGGAAATGAATTATACGAATCGACAAGACTCAATTAAAATAGAATTAAACTAAAAGTATATTTAATAAATGAAACAGGCTGCTGAAATTAAAGGAAGGACTAAAGCACAATGCGCTCTAATGCTCAGGGATCAAAACTGGCAATATGCCAAACCCTGAAACACAGCGTTAAGGCGCGGATCAAATTGCATTCACGCGCAAATTACAGGGATCAATTAAAGAAAAATGTAAATAAAGCCTGATTGAATGCTAATGCGGAAGGGAAGGACCAATCTTGCAAATAACCCTTCATCGCAAAAACACGCGGGTCCTGAGGGTACTCGGGTCGGGTCCGATCAGACATTTCTACACGGCTCTTAAACGGTGCCTTTTTGAGGCCATGGGAATTGGCCTAAAACGACATCGTTTCTTACACTTTATAAAAATAGAAATTTAAAGAAACCCTAAGCAGATATTTAGCCATTTGAAAAGAAAACAAAACAGACTTAAGACCTCCCCCCACTCTCATTCGGTCCGCAGTTTAGCCTTCATGTCTAGCCGACGGTTATCATGCGAAAGCCTAATCTGGCTCCGTCCAACCGCGAATCCAAGGTTTCGTTCCAAAGCTTCAAAGTCCCCGCCAAAAATTCGATCACAATGAAGTAGCTAGGATTCGAAGGAGCCGATATGAAGGTAAATCTCTTTTCCTTACTCCCTTTTTTAAAACGAATATCGAACATCAAGAAAGGAAAAAGGAAAATGAATGAGACGCTAGATTTAAATCAATCACCTTTTCGATTTGATTTCTACTTTTTCTCTATTCTCTCTGTGTGCGTAACCTTACAAATGATGAAATCTCTTGGCTTTATAGCCGAAGGGATCAAAATGATAAAAATAAAATAAAAATATAATATTCTTTTTTTCATTTTTGTTTTACTGTGCGTTTGTCCCTTTTTGCAGGTACGAGGTGTGCGTGGCCCGTGTACGGGGGCTTTGTGCTGGCGTACGGAGGCGTGGGCGTGGTTGCTGAAGCGCTGGAGGGTACGGAGGCATGGTGGCCTGGCTGCGGCACGAGGTGGAGAAACCCTAGGTTTCTAGTGTTTTAATTTTTTTGGGCCTGTTGGGCCGTGTAATCTTAGGCCAGGGTTAGTATTAATTTTGGGTTTGTAATGTTTTGGGTTTTGGGTTTTGGGTTATTGTTATGTAATTGGACATTCTAATGGACTGTTAATATTTGGGTTTTTGTGTTTCTTTATTTAGTCTTTATTTTATAAATAGGGCCAGGACACAATTGGCCTATTACACCGGACATAGTCTTACACTGGCTCACATCTTAAGTCGATGCCATGTCGCAGACAGGGTCTTACTCTGACTATCATTATCGAGGCTGATGCGTATCCCAAACACATCTTACTCTAGCACTCGTATCAATGCCGATGCCATGTTCCAGACATGGTCTTACACTGGCTCTCATAATGTGGCCAACGCATGTCCCAGACATGTCTTACACTGGCTCACACAAGGGACCCGAATGTCTCTGTTTGAACATCTGGTTCATTTCCTAGTGTTTTAAAGGAATCTCTACTATCTCATTGTTCTTATGCATTCTCAATACTCAATCAAGAAATTCATGTTATATCCATTCCATGACAATTTAAACACCTATTTTATTAATATAGTTGCATTATTTACATACAACTTACCTCGGTTTACAAAATGTACTCGACTAGTTGGTTTAGTAGATTTACTTGGCTTTCCCCCGGTCTAGGTTTTGATTTGCCAAAACTTGATCTAGAATAAAAAAAATGCACTCATTAGTCACTAATTATAATTAGGCTACCACAAGGTCACATCTTTGGTAAAATGACCATTTTGCCCCTAGACTTTGGCAAAATGACCATTTTACCCCTATGATCGAAAATTGATTTTTATCAAATTTATTTGTATTTAAAGCCTAGACGAACTCTTTTTACTCCTATAGCAACCCCAAAATCTCATTATTTCACACACTTATCACCTATTTTGCAACTTATGCAAAATAGCCCCTTTAGGTGTTTTCATACTAACACTTTTCACAAGAGTTGTTTAGAACTCTTCTAAGACTCATATTCTTCCATAAAAACTCAGCCAACATCACAAGTCCGTTCATGTAAAAACCCTAAACTCTTAATCATTTTACAAAATAAACCCCTCATTTGGAAGCTCATGCTTCAAGGGTCTCAAAAATGAAAAGATCATCAACTAAGGACATGTAAATCACTTACTTGTTGAGGTGATAAGTTGCTAAAATTTCAAAGCTTCAAAAACCCCTCTTTTGCTGATATTTTCAGTGGATAGAAGGTGTGGAGAAGAAATAAAATAATAGCTAAGCTTTTAGGCATTATTTTTTTTCACAAAATTATGTCATCAAGTCACCTAATATTGACTTTTTGACTAAATTTGTCTCCTCTGGCCGACCACCTTGTTTCCAGGGGTCTAATTTCTCATTAAAGGCCCCCAATTTTAGTTCTCTAGCTATTTAACAAATTTGGGGTACTAAAATGCAACTTTTACCCTTTTTGCGATTTAGTCCTTTTTCGCAACCGGGCTCGCAAATATCAAAATTAACTCACCAAAATTTTCATACACTAATATAATCATGATATAACCTCATAATAATAAAAATAAATTTCCAAACTTCAAATTTGTGGTCCCGAGACCACTGTTCCGACTAGGCCCTAAACCGGGCTTTTACAATTATCCCCCTTAGGGATTTTCATCCTCGAAAATCTTACTGGTGAATAAGTTTGGGTACTGCTCTTTCATAGCCTCCTCGGGTTCCCATGTGGCTTCTTTGACTCCATGTCTATGCCATAAAAATTTCACGAGTGTTATACTCTTATTTCTCAACTATTTAATTTCCCAAGCCAAAATCTTGATCGGATCTTCTCCATAGGTCATGTCTGGATGAATCTCAACCTCTGTCGGCTCAATCACATACGAAGGGTCATAGCGGTGTCTACGTAGCATGGATACATGGAATACATCATTGATCTTTTCCAATTCCGATGGTAATCTTAATCGGTAGGCTACCGGCCCCATTTTCTCAATCACCTCATAAGGTCCGATAAAACACAGACTTAATTTTCCCTTTCTGCCAAATCTAAGGACCTTTTTCTAAGGAGATACTTTTAAAAATACCTTATCATCGACTTGAAACTTGATTTCTTTTCATTTTAAATCCGCATAGGATTTCTTTCTATTCGAAGCGGCTTTTAAACAATCACGAATCACCTTAACTTTTTCTTCGGTCTCCTTAACTAAGTCGACCCCATGAATCTGTCTTTCTCTAAGCTCAGTCCAGTATAGGGGCGTTCGACATTTTCGTCCGTACAAAGCCTCATAAGGCACCATTTTCAAACTTGTCTGATAACTTTTGTTGTAGGCGAATTCAACTAATGGTAAGTATCTTTCCCAACTTCCATGATATTCAAGAACACAAAACCGCAACATGTCCTCTAAAACTTGAATTATTCTTTTCGACTGCCCGTTAGTTTGCGGATGAAATGTCGTGCTAAAAATCAACTTAGTTTCCAAAGCCTCTTGTAACTTCTTCCAGAACCTCGAGGTAAACCTCGGGTCTCGATCTGAGATAATTGATAATGGCACTCTATGAAGCCTCATAATCTCGAAAATATATAAGTCAGCTAATTTCTTGAGGGAGTAATCGGTACGCACTGGTATAAAATGTGATGACTTAGTTAGCCTATCCACAACAACCCATACTGTATCTTTCTTTTTTAGGGTTAACGGTAAACCCGTCACAAAATCCATAGTGATCCTATCCCACTTTCACTCGGGGACCATGATAGGCTGAAGTAGACCCGAAGGTACTTGATGTTTAGCTTTTACTTGTTGACATACTAGGCACTTGGACACAAACTCTGAAATGTCTCTTTTCATACCCGACCACCAATACCTTTTCTTAAGGTCGTTGTACATTTTCACACTTCCCGGATGGACGAACAAACAACTACTATGAGCCTCACTCAAGATCTTTTGAATAAGTTCACTGTTCTTGGGTACACAAACTCTGCCCCGGTACATTATACATCCATCGGCATCAATACTAAAGTCTGATTCAATTTCTGATTCACACTGAGCCACCTTAGCTTGTAATTTCTTATCACCTTTCTGAGCTTCACGGATCTCTTGTAGAAATTTCATTCTAGCCCTCAACTCTGCTAGAACTGAACCCTCATTGGACACTGTCAACTGAGTATTCAAGGCTCTCAAGGAAAACAACGACTTCCTACTCAAGACATCGGCGACCACGTTCGCTTTTCCTGGATGGTAGTCAATAATCAACTAATAATCCTTTATTATTTCCAACCATCGGCGTTGCCGCAAATTCAACTCCTTTTGAGTCATCAAGTATCTTAAGCTCTTATGGTCGCTAAATACTTGGCATTTCTTGCCATACAGATGATGTCTCCAGGTTTTCAATGCAAACACAATGGCGGCCAACTCTAAATCGTGCATCGGGTAGTTTTTCTCATGTGGCTTCAGTTGTCTAGAAGCGTAAGCTATGACCTTACCTTCTTGCATAAGCATGCACGCCAACCCATTCAAGGAGGCATCGCTATATATCACGAACTCCTTGCTTGACTCTAATTGCACTAAAACCGGGGCTTCCGTTAACAAAGCCTTTAATTTCTCAAAACTTTGCTGGCATTTTTCCGTCCATTCAAACTTGACGTCTTTCTACAGTAGTTTAGTCATTGGGGTAGCTATCATAGAGAATCTATTTACAAACTATCTATAATATCTGGCCAAACCCAAAAAGCTTCAGACCTCTGTCACATCCCTTGGCGGTGTCCACTCAACAATAGCTGAGATTTTACTTGGGTCCACCCGGATCCCGTCACTCGACACAATGTCTCCTAGGAACCCGACCTCTTTAAGCCAAAATTCACTTTTACTGAATTTGGCGTACAACTACTTGTCTCTTAAGGTTTGAAATACAACTCTCAGATGATTCACGTGTTCACCCTCCTCACACAAATAAATTAATATGTCATTGATAAAAACGACGACAAACTTATCCAAATACGGCCTGAAAATGCGGTTCATCATATCCATAAAAATCGCCGGGGTGTTAGTCAAGCCAAAAGGCATGACGAGGAACTCATAATGCCCATATCTTGTCCGAAATGCAGTCTTCGACACATCTTGCTCTTTAACCCTTAGCTGATAGTAGTCAGACCTCAGATCGATCTTAGAAAAGACAGTGGTTCCCTTCAACTGATCGAAGAAATCATCGATTCTTGGCAAATGATATTTGTTTTTCACTGTTACCTTGTTGGGTTGTCTATAATCCATGCATAGCCTCATCGACCCATCTTTATTCTTCACAAAGAGTACTGAATCACCCCACGAGGAATAGCTCAGTCTCGTAAAACCCTTGTCTATTAGCTCTTGCTACTATACTTTCAACTCTTTCAATTTCGTTAGAGCCATTCTATACAGGGCGATCGAGATGGGTGTCGTTCCAGGGAATAATTCAATCTCAAACTCAACTTCCCTCACTAGAGGTAATCTGGGTAACTCTTTCGGGAACACATCTGTAAACTCGCAGACTATCGGTGTAACATCTTGAAATAGGGCCTAGTTAGAATAGTGGCTTCAGGACCACAAATCTGACATCAAAATTTTTATTTTATGATCATTATTAGGTTTAGAATATGATAAAATGTATGTGTTAAAGTTTCATGAAGAAATTCTTTGAGTAAGGTGTCCAATTGAAAATTAGGGACCAAATTGAATAAATTTCAAAACTTGGATTCTAGAAGCAATTTGTATGAAATTGCTTTAGATTATTAATTAAAAGGTCTTAAAGAGAAATTTTCACAATATCTAAGTTTTTGAACAAAAATAGGCTTGTATGGATGAAATCTTAAAGAAAGGGCTTAAGGGCATTTTGGTCATTTGGCATTTTAATGAAATAAAATGGGAAAAATGAGGAAAAAATCAGCCATCTTCTCCCTTGTAATAGCTGAAATTCTCAAGTCCTTCATAGCTAGGGTTTTCAACATTTTCAAGCTCAATAGTAATTGCTCCCAAGGCCCATTTTTAATGTTCTTCGTATTTTTGAAATCCCGATAGCTTACTCTCTCTATTTCTACCCATATTTCATGCTAGGGTTCATGTTTAGAAACTTTCCCATGCATGAGTTAATTTTATTTTGACGTTTTATGGAGGAATATGAAAGTTGGAGGTGTGTTAAACATCTTTTCCTAGGTGACTTTCACGAAAAACCCCTAAAAAGGACCTTTTTGAAAAAGGTGTAAAATGTGTGGTAGAAATGAGAAATAATGAAAAAATGTGGGCTGCCATAGGAGGGAAAATATTTGTCTAGGCTTGGGTAAGGTAAAAATTGCACGTGTTTCATTATACGAGCCTAGGGACTAAATCGTAAAAATATGAAAGGTTAGGGGAAAACGGTCATTTGGACCGGGGTGAAATTTAGGCTCAAAAAGTACAATGTGAGGTGTTAATGATTTATTTTTATTGTTATAGACCCCGGGGAACAAATTCCAGAGGTCGATCGAGGAAAACGAAAGGTTTCGGAATAATCGAACCATGATACCGAGACGAGTACAAGGTAAGTTCGGATAGCTTAAAATAAACTTATAATATGCGTAATTGCATGATTTATGAATGTATGATATTTTTATGTGATAATGGCATGAAATTACATGAAATGTACCTTTAAAAATGACATGTTGAAAAATGTCCCGGTTGAGGTTAAAAAGGAAGTTCTACAGATAAACCATGATTTATATGTGATTCGAGATCCTGCATGTGTTACAGAAAGGATTTAGCCCGGATGAGTAATCTGTTGATCTCAAATATAGAAAGGATCTAGCCCGGACGGGTGTTCCTGAATGATCGAGCCTCTCGAAGAATATATGTACATTAAGGATTTAGCCCGTACGGGTAATCCGATTAGGGTCTGAATTTAGCCTGGACTGGCAATTCAGATCCAAAATCAGTAAGGTGTTTGTCACTATAAGGGATTTAGCCTGGACTGGTAATCCCAACATCACCTTATGAGTTTATGTTACGGGGGATTTAGCCTAGACTTGTAATCCCATCGTAAAACGTGAGGTTCGCTGGAGAGCACACCTAAAATGATCATTCTTATGAATTGATGGTAAATGGACAATCCATCGAAAATTCCTAGAAACTCAACGAGATTAATATGATGTATGTAGATGAAATGATGAATGATGAGCTCATTTAAGACAAATTACATGGTACATTATTATTGTGACTAACTTGTGATTGAGTACATGTGATAGGGATATCATTTTCATGCTTGTTGATTCTATTGCATAATATGATTTTATGCTAAGTAATCGGTAAGTTTACTTTCCAGTTATTCGGGCTTACTAAGCATGTAAATGCTTACCCCTCTCTTTTCCTTGTCTTACAGAGCTCAAGGACTCGCAAAGATTAAAAGACGGTTGGAGAGTCAACACACTATCAACTAGTCCAGCTTTGGTATATAGACACTTATGTTTTGCTAAATGGCATGTATAGAACTTTTGAGTATTTTGTTATATGTGTCATTTGATTTGCCAAGATGAAGTCATGTAAAGATATACATATCTTTTTGTATATGGCCATGGGAATTAACTCATTTTGAAGTAGGCTATGACCTACAAATCTATGCATGTTTATGTTCATATGTGATGGCTTGGTTTTAATTGGAAATGAGTTATAAGAATGAGCCAATCTTGAATGTGTTAAGGAGATATGAAATCCCTTAATATAAAAAGGGAATTAATCTAGCATGTATAAAACCGATAATGAGGTTTTCATGCAATGAGGTTTATCATGGTTTTATATAAGCGTATAATTTGGCTTTATCATGTATTAATGTATCTTATAAGTGTGATTGGTTGATAGAGGGTGACCAAAAGCTTGGAAAATATCCTAACAAGGTCCACATGGGTAGACACACGGACGTGTGTCTAGGCTGTGTGTGACAAACGGCTTGCCCCTATGGGTGTGTGGCATGGCCGTGCGTCCCCTATACTTAAAATTTTAAGTCAGTATAGTGCACGGGCTAGACACACGAGCGTGTGTCTTGGCCATGTTCCCCTTAAGGCATGCTGACGTCATAAATAGAGAGTTACACGGGTTGAGGGCACAGGCGTGTGTGACCACACGGCCCCACCCACACGGGCGTGTGGCTCTCCAAGGCAAGATAATTTATTAAGTTGCCCAAAATCTATCGAATGTTTTCGGTTTTATCCCTAACCATTTCGATGTATGTTTTGGGCCTCGAGGGCCTGTATAAGGGGCAGTATGTATGTGTTCGAAAAGTTTTAAATTTTGGGCAAATTTTGGTGAGACAATTTTGTATGTTGTGAAAGTTTAAGTCCGGTAACACCTCAAACCCTATCCCGATGCTGGATACGAGTGAAGGGTGTTATATTTAGTGGTATCAGAGCAACGATTTAGTCGGTTCTAGGACTACCGTAGAGAGTATTGAAGTTCGCTAGACATGCCATTATATGAACGTTGATAGTGTGATATCTCCTAACTATTTAAGTTGTTTTTGAATATAGTAAATGTCTTCCAATCAAGCACAAGATGAGTCTGAGAAAGCCGAGAGCCATGCTCCAGCTTTTGTACAATGAGCTGTATCTAGTAATAGTAGAAGGTTTATGTTTGAAGGCCGGGAAGAGGCCCGAGCTGCCTTCTTTAACATGATAGATGAATGGTTTGGGGATTATCTGAGGAATTTCCTCAACATACCACGACCTCCCCCGCCCCCTAACCAACCCAATAAGGAATTGCCACGCGGTATGGAACCAGTAAGAATTGGTAAGGCCCCCGTAGATAAGCTTAGAAAGTATTAGGCTGAGGAATTCATAGCTAAATTTGAAGATGATGCTGAAAGAGCCGAGTTCTGGCTCGAGAATACTACATGGGTATTAGATGAATTGTCGTGCACACCTGAGGAGTGCTTAAAGTGTAGCGTGTCCCTCTTGAAGGATATTGCATACCACTGGTGGAAGACTATATATTCAGTGGTACCAAAGGAAAATATCACTTGGGAATTCTTCTAAGTAGAGTTTAGGAAGAAATACATCTGTCAAAAGTTCTTAGACTCGAAGCGAAAGGAGTTCTTGGAACTCAAACAAGCGAATAAGACTGTGGCAGAATATGAAAGGGAGTTTGTAAGGCTAAGTCAGTATGCAGTCGAATGGGTTTAAACTGAGTCAGAAATGTGTAAACACTTTGAGGAAGGTCTGAATGATGAAATCAAGTTGTTAATTGGGATTCTTGAAATATAGGAGTTCACCACATTAGCTGATAGGGCCAAGAAGGCCGAGGAGCTCAATAATGAAAGAAAGTAAATGAAAAGAGAGGCTCGAGTTTCGAGCAAGAGATCTAGCGGTAAGACGCTCTCATTTTCCACAAAGAAATAAATGAGCCAACATGAACACTCCACTTCATCTATAGGATATTCGAGTAAAGTGAGAGGCTCCAAACGACGTAATTAGAAGTCTTCCTCCCCGATGGTAACTAGTGTGGGGAGTGTAGATGACCAAAAGTCAAAGTGTAAGAGCTACAACAAATTTCACTTCGGAGAGTGCCGAATGAAGAGCGGTGCATGCTTCAGATGTGGTTCTCTTGACCACTTTCTCAGGGACTGCCCAGAGCGAATTGAAAAAGAAGTTGAAGTAGCCCCGAAGTTGAGAGCTCCCATTTCACGAGGTAAACCTCCGAGATACCCTGGAAGTGTTAGTGGCAGTCGAGTTGCAGCTAAAGACACTACAAAATTAGAGGCTCGAGCTCCGGGAAGAACGTATGCAATACGCGCTTGATAGAAAGCCTCTGCTCCTGACGTTATCACGGGTACTTTTCCTCTTTTCAATACATGTGTTGTTGCCCTAAATGATTCAAGGTCGATGCATTCATACATTTGCATGAGGTTGGTGTCTAGTATGAATATACCCGTTGAACCTACGGAATTTATTATTAGAGTGTTGAACCCACTAGGCAAATCAGTTCTAGTTGATAAAGCCTGTAAGAATTGTCTTTTGACAATTCACAGTCAATGCTTTCTGGCTAACCTTATGTTGTTACCTTTTGATGAGTTTGATGTAATACTTGGTATGGATTGGTTAGCGTTGCATGATGTAATTTTAAATTGTGGTAGCAAGTATATTGAATTGAAATGCCTAGATGGTAAGATTCTATGGGTTGATTCAAGAGAATTGGGTACGCCGTCAGTTGTAGTCACAGTGATGGTTGCTCAGGGATATATGAGAAAAGGGTACAAAGCCTACCTTGCTTTTGTATTGAACATTAAAGAAACAGAGTTAAATTGAGTCTGTGCCAATAGTATGTGAATATCCTGATGTATTCCCGGAAGAATTACACGGATTACCTCCTGAAAGAGAGATCTAGTTTGGTATTGAACTAATGCCAGGAATAGCTCCCATTTCTATTGCTTCGTACAGGATGGCGCCAACCGAGATGAAAGAATTAAAAGCACAGTTGCAAGAGCTGACGGATAAAGGTTTTGTAAGGCCAAACTTTTCACCTTGGGGTGCCCCCGTATTGTTTGTAAAGAAGAAAGATGGTTTGATGAGGTTATGTATAGATTATCGCCAACTGAACAAGGTAACTATCAAGAATAAGTATCCTTTGCCAAGGATCGATGATTTGTTTGACCAGTTGAGAGGAGCCACAATATTTTCTAAGATAGATCTGGGGTTCGGCTATTATCAGCTGCGAGTTAAAGAATCGGATGTACCTGAGACAACTTTCAAAATAAGGTACAGTCATTATGAATTTCTTGTCATGCCGTTTGGGTTAACGAACGCACCAGCCGTATTTATGGACCTAATGAATAGGATCTTTCAGCCATATTTGGATAAGTTTGTCGTTGTGTTCATTGACAACATCTTGATTTATTCCAAAGATGAGATAGAGCATGCGAAACATCTTAGAACTGTGTTGCAGACCTTACGGGAAAAGCAACTGTATGCTAAATTTAGCAAGAGTGAATTTTGGCTCCAAGAAGTTGGATTTTTTGGTCATATTTTTTTGGGTGAAGGCATCTGAGTTGATCCAAGTAAATCTCTGCTATCGTTGAATGGAAACAACCTAAAAATGTGACCGAGGTTAGAAGTTTTTTGGGCGTAGCCAGTTACTACCGAAGATTTGTGAAAGGATTCTCCATGATAGCAACTCCAATGACGAGGTTGCTACAGAAAAATGTTAAGTTTGAATGGATAGAAAAGTGTCAGTAGAGTTTCGAGAGGTTAAAGGCATTGCTGACTGAAGCTCTTATTTTAGTATTGCCTGAGCTGGGAAAAGAGTTCGTGGTCTACAGTGATGCATCCTTGAACGGGCTGGGTTGTGTACTTATGCAAGATGGCAAGGTGATAGCCTACGCTTCACGACAGTTGAAGCCACACGAGAAGAACTATCTGACATATGACTTAGAGCTTGCCGCCATTGTCTTTGCCTTGAAAATCTAGAGGCATTATTTATATGGTGAGACTTGTTGTATATTCACAGACCACAAGAGTTTGAAGTATTTGATGACTTAAAAAGAATTGAATCTGAGACAGCGGAGATGGTTAGAATTAATTAAAGATTATGAGCTGATCATTGACTATCACCCAGGAAAGGCGAATGTGGTTGCTAACGTGTTAAGAATAAAATCTTTGTTTGCACTGAGAGCCATGGACGCTCGATTAGCATTGCTTGATGATGGTTTGGTCTTGGCAGAGCTAGAGGCTAGATCGTCATTTCTTCAGGAAATCTATGATGCTCAAACTAATGATAGTGACCTGTAGGCTAAAAGAACTCAATGCGAGTCGGGCATTGAATTAGATTTTCAGATCGGTCCTGATGAATGTTTGATGTTCAGAGATAGAGTTTGTGTGCCCAAAGATGATGAGCTTATTCAAAAAATCTTGCAAGAAGCACATAACAGCCGTTTGTCTATTCATCCGGGAAGTACCAAGATATACAATGACTTGAAAAAAATATACTGGTGGAACGACATGAAAAGAGACATTTCTGAATTTGTATCGAAATGCTTGATATGTCAGCAAGTTAAAGCTGAACATCAAGTACCTTCAGGTTTGTTACAGCCTATGATGGTCCCCGAATGGAAGTGGGACAAAGTTACTATGGATTTTGTGACAAGATTATCATTGACTCCGAAAAAGAAAGATGTTATATGGGTTGTGGTGGATAAGTTGACAAAGTTGGCTCATTTCATTCCGGTAAGAATAGATTACTCTGTTGATAGATTGGCTGACTTTTTTATCTCTGAGATTGTGAGATTACACAGGGTACCGCTGTCGATTATTTCGAACAGAGACTGGAGGTTCACTTCGAGATTCTGGAAGAAGTTACAAGAAGCCCTGGGTACAAAATTGAGTTTTAGAACGGCTTTTCACCCGCAGACCTATGGTCAGTTTGAGCGGATGATTCAGATTCTTAAGGATATGTTGTGATGTTGCATCCTCGAATTTCAAGGTAGCTAGGAAAAATATTTGCTTTGGTAAAATTTACCTCAACAATAGTTTTCAAACGAGTTTGAAGATGGCGCCTTATGAGGCCTTATATGGTAGGAAGTGTCAAACTCCATTGTATTGGACAAAACTTAAAGAGAGTCGGATCCACGGGGTTGATCTGATCAAGGAAACTGAAGAAAAGGTTAAAGTGATACGAGATTGTTTAAAAACGACATCGGATAGGAGAAAGTCATATGCTGATCTAAAAAGGAAAGATATTGAGTTCCAAGTTGGAGATAAGATATTCTTGAAAGTATCTCCATGGAAAAATGTATTGAGATTTGGTAGGAAAGGCAAATTGAGTCTGTGATTTGTCAGACCATACGAGATCACCGAAAGAGTTGGACCATTAGCCTATCGTCTAACATTACCACCCGAACTGGAAAGGATTCATGACGTGTTTCACATATCTATGTTAAGACGATATCGATCAGATCCCTCTCATGTGATTTCACCAGTAGAGATTGAAATTAGACCAGACATGACCTATGGAGAGGAACCGGTCAAGATTTTAGCTCGTGAGGTTAAACAATTGAGAAATAAAAATGTGGCTTTAGTAAAGGTTTTATGGCATCGACATAGTGTAGAAGAGGCTACATGGGAGCCAGAAGAAACCATGAGAAGCCAATATCCGAACCTAGTTACTGGTAAGACTTTCGAGGATGAAAGTCCCTAAAGGCGGAGAAATGTAACATCCCGAAATAGGGCCTAGTTAGAATAGTGGTTTTGGGACCACAAATTCGACATCAAAATTTTTATTTTATGATTATTATGAGGTCTAGAATATAATAATTTGCATGTGTTAAATTTTCATGAAGAAATTCTTTGAGTAAGGTGTCCAATTGAAAATTAGGGGCCAAATTGAATAAATTTCAAAACTTGGATTCTAGAAGCAATTTGTATGAAATTGCTTTAGATTATTAATTATAAGGTCTTAAAGAGCAATTTTCTCAATTTCTAATTTTTTGGAAAAAAATAGGCTTGTATGGATAAAATCTTAAAGAAATGGGCTTAAGGGCATTTTGGTCATTTGGTATTTTAATGAAATAAAATGGGAAAAAAAGGCAAAAATCAGCCATCTTCTCCCTTGTACTAGCCGAAATTCTCAAGTCCTTCATAGCTAGGGTTTTCAACATTTTCAAGCTAAATAGTAAGTGCTCCCAAGCCTCATTTTTAATGTTCTTCGTATTTTTAAAATCCCAGTAGCTTACTCTCTCTATTTCTACCCATATTTCATGCTAGGGTTCATGTTTAGAAATTTACCCATACATGATTTACTTGTATTTTGATGTTTTATGGAGGAATATGAAAGTTGCAGGTGTGTTAAACATCTTTTCCTAGGTGACTTTCACAAAAAAACCCCTAAAAATAACCTTTTTGAGAAAAGGTGAAAAATGTGTGAGAGAAATGAGAAATAATGGAAAAATGTGGGCTGCCATAGGAGGGAAAAATATTTGTCTAGGCTTGGGTAAGGTAGAAATTGTATGTGTTTCATTATACGAGCCTAGGGACTAAATCGTAAAAATATGAAAGGTTAGGGGAAAAACGGTCATTTGGACCGGGGTGAAATTTAGGCTCAAAAAGTACAATGTGAGGTGTTAATGATTTATTTTTATTGTTATAGACCCCAAGGAACAAATTCCAGAGGTCGATCGAGGAAAATGAAAGGTTTCGGAATAACCGAACCATGATACCGAGACGAGTACAAGGTAAGTTCGGATAGCTTAAAGTAAACTTATAATATGCGTAATTGCATGATTTATGAATGTATGATATTTTTATGTGATAATGGCATGAAATTACATGAAATGTACCTTTAAAAATGACATGTTGAAAAATGTCCCGGTTGAGGTTAAAAAGGAAGTTCTACGGATAAACCATGATTTATATGTGATTCGAGATCTTGCATGTGTTGTAGAAAGGATTTAGCTCGGACGGGTACTTCGTTGATCTCCAATATAGAAAGGATCTAGCCCGGACAGGTGCTCTTGAATGATCGAGCCTCCCGAAGAATATATGTGCATTAAGTATTTTTCCCGAATGGGTAATCCGATTAGGGTCTAAATTTAGCCTAGATTGTCAATTCAGATCCAAACTCAGTAAGGGTGTTTGTCGCTGTAAGGGATTTAGCCTGGACTGGTAATCTCGACATCACCTTATGAGTTTATGTTACGGGAGATTTAGCCTGGACTGGTAATCCCGTCGTAAAACGTGAGGTTCGCGGGAGTGCACACCTGAAATGATCATTCTTATGAATTGACGGTAAATGGATAATCCATCGTAAATTCCTAGAAACTCAATGAGATTAATATGGTGTATGTAGATGAAATGATGAATGATGAGCTCATTTAAGACAAATTACATGGTACATTATTATTGTGACTAACTTGTGATTGAGTACATGTGATAGGGATATCATTTTCATGCTTGTTGATTTTATTGCATAATATGGTTTTATGCTAATTAATCGGTAAGTTTACTTTCCAGTTATTCTGGCTTACTAAGCATGTAAATGCTTACCCTTTTCTTTTCCCTATCTTACAGAGCTCGAGGACTCGTATAGATTGGAAGACGGTTGGAGAGTCAACACACTATCAACTAGTCCAGCTTTGGTATATAAACACTTTTATTTTGTTAAATGGCATGTATAGAACTTTTGAGTATTTTGTTATATGTGTCATTTGATTTGCCAAGACAAAGGCATGTAAAGATATACATATCTTTTTGCATATGGCCATGGGAATTGGCTCATTTTAAAGTAGGCTATGACCTATAAATCTATGCATGTTTATGTTCATATGTGATGGCTTGGTTTTAATTGGCAATAAGTTATAAGAATGAGCCAATCTTGAATGTGTTAAGGAGATATGAAATCCCTTAATACAAAAAAAGGAATTAATCTAGCATGTATAAAACCGATGATATGAGGTTTTTATGCAATGAGGTTTATCATGGTTTTATATAAGCATATAATTTGGCTTTATCATGTATTAATGTATCTTATAAGTGTGATTGGTTAATAGAGGGTGACCAAAGGCTTGGAAAATGGCCTAACAAGGTCCACACGGGTAGACACATGGGCGTGTGTCTAGGCCTTGTGTGACACACGGCTTGCCCCCATGGGTGTGTGGCATGGCCGTGCGTCCCCTGCACTTAAAATTTTAAGTCAGTATAGTGCACAGGCTAGACACACGGGTGTGTGTCTTGGCCGTGTGCTCCTAAAGGCATGCTGATGTCATAAACAGAGAGTTACACGGGCTGAGGGCACGGGCGTGTCCAAAGCCACGCGGGCGTGTGTGACCACACGACCCCACCCACATGGGCATGTGACTCTCCAAGGTAAGAAAATTTATTAAGTTTCCCAAAATCTATCGAATGTTTTCGATTTTGTCCCGATCTGTTCCGATGTATGTTTTAGGCTTCAAGGGCCTGTATAAGATGCAGTATGTATGTGTTCGAAAAGTTTTAAATTTTGGGCGAATTTTGGTGAGGCGATTTTGTATGTTGTGAAAGTTTAAGTTCGATAACACCTCGAACCCTGTCTCGGAGTTGGATATGGGTGAGGGGTGTTACAATCAGCACTGATTCAATCTTTAACTCAGACACTTGAGTATTCAGCACAAAAGCTAAATAAACCTCATATCTATTTTTCAAATATTTCCCAGCAGTCAACGACGATATTACTACAGCCAAATTTTCTGACTCATCTGGTCCAACTCGAAGAACATTTCCGTCTTCACATCTCAAATCTATTACCTTTCATCCACAATCTACTACAACACCATGGGAGGCCAACCAATCCATCCCGAGGATTACATCAAATTCATTAAACGGAAACAACATCAAGTTGGCCAGAAAACAATGGCCTCTAATTGTCAAAGGACAATTTCTACATACTTGGTCCACTAACACATGCTTACCTAACGGGTTAGACACTTTTATCACAAACTCAGTGGATTCTACTATCATGCTCATACAGGATATCAACTCCATACAAATATACGAGTGGGTAGATCCTGGGTGAATTAAAGCAACAACAATTATATCGTGGATAGAAAAAGTACTCGTGATTACATCGGGAGACTCTGCCTCCTCGCGGGCTCGTATCGCATGGGTCCTTGTAGGAGCCCTGCCTTCGGACCCCATTGCAGTATCTCTAGGGGCACTTCTGCTGTTGGCCCCGCTGCCCTGGTTCTTCTGTGGTCTACCCCTTAAGGGAGCACTACTTGCTTTCACATCTTGTTTTCCCTCTCTCTCATACAATTCGGGGCAATTACGAATGAAGTGGTCTAGTGACCCACATTTGAAGTAGCCTTTCCCATTCCCTTGGCACTCACCAAAGTGACATTTCCCACATTGTGAACACTCTGGCCTATTTGGCCGCGCACTGTCGACACTCGCGACCGAGGTGGTCTGGGCTCTAGATGCCTTGCTCTACTGGTTCTTGTTTCTATTTGAATACCCCACCGAAGCATTCGATCGGATAGAGAATTCCTTTGATCTTTTGGAGGAGGACTGATATGACTTCCCCATTTGCCTCTTCTTTGAATCTGACGACTCAAAGGCTGCTTTTCTCCTCTCCTTTACCACCTTCTCTGCCTTACATGCTCTCTCAATGAGCACCACCAATTCTCTTAATTTTAGGATGCCCACAAACACTCGGATATCTTTATTAAGGCCATCCTCAAATCTTTTACACATTGTGGCTTTCGAAGACACACAGTCCCACGTATACTTATTGAGCCTCACAAATTCACACTCGTACTCCGTCACTGACAATCGACCTTGCTTTAGCTCTAAGAATTCCCTCCTCTTTTAGTCCATAAATCTTTGGCTAATATACTTTTTTCGGAATTCCTCCTGGAAAAATTCCCAATTAATCCTCTCTCTCAGTACCACGGACATGAGAGTGTTCCACCACTGATAAGCCGAGTCCCGTAGAAGTGATACGACACATTTTATGCACTCTTCATGTGTGCATAACAGTTCATCGAATACCCTTATGGTATTTTCTAGCTAGAAGTCTGCCCTCTCCGGGTCATCATCTATACTAGCCCGAAATTCTTCGGCCCCTTATTTTCGGATCTTGTCTACCAGAGGCTTCTCTCTTCTAAACATGTCCGCAACTTGCGAAGCTACCAGGGCACACTAAGGAATCAGAGGAGGTGGGGGAGGTGGAGTGTTCAGATTCGCACGAACAAACTCCGTATACCAAGCATCCATCATTCGGAGGTAGGCTTCCCTAGCCCCTCCGCCTTGGCCCATATTTACGTGCTCGCTCTCTACTGGCGCGATCCCTTTGGGGGGAGCCAGCGCGTTACTTTCCACGTCATCTGCCGTGGCTCTATTAGGATCCATTTACTATATAAAAACATAGTTCATAATCGTCAGGAATCGTCACACTATCAATATATTTTTATGGCATGTATAGCTAGACTCGTAATCTCACTAGGTTAGTCCTAAAATTAACTAAATTATAGCTCTGATACCACTAAATGAAATACCCCACATCCGTAACCTAAGCCGGTACGGAGTACAAGACATTACCTACTTGATCTTGTACATGCAACCCATCTTAAGTCACCAAGACTCGGTCCAATTTAAAACTTCTTCAATTTCTACTTTAAACCTCTTAATATGGGCCTACGAGGCCTAAATCGACCATTGGAAACCATTTAGTACCCTTTCTGGTCCTTATTCGATCTACGCAAACTTTTCATTTAAAATAGGGTACACACCCGTGTGGAAAGGTAACACGTCCGTGTGATCACCTTGACATGGTCTGTTGATGGCTCGTGTGTCTCGCACGGCCTAAACACCTAGGGACATGCCCGTGTCCCTTATCCGTATGGCCAATTTATTTACACAATTTCACATAATTCAAGTGCAGACTTTACACGGCCTAGACACACGCCCGTGTCCCTGGCCCGTGTTACTCACATGGTATTGACACGCCCGTGTCTTAGCCCATGTGAGAAAACTTGAGTATTCTGTTTCTAATGTCAGCACACCCAACATGTCACACCATTGAACCAATGGGTACACTACTGGTCATTCTATAAACCTTGATCTAGGGATAAGGTTCCGATGTTATGTCCCGGACATAGTCTTACACTGGCTCACATCTCAAGTCGATGCCATGTCGTAGACAGGGTCTTACTCTGACTATCATTATCGAGGCTGATGCGTGTCCCAGACACATCATACTCTAGCACTCGTATCAATGCCGATGCCATGTTCTAGACATGGTCTTACACTGGCTCTCATAATGTGGCCGACGCATGTCCCAGACATGTCTTACACTAGCTCACACAAGGGACCCGTATGTCTTAGTTTGAACATCTGGTTCATTTCCTAGTGTTTTAAAGGAATCTCTACTATCTCATTGTTCTTATGCATTCTCAATACTCAATCAAGCAATTCATGCTATATCCATTCCATGACAAATTAAACACCTATTTTTATTAATATAGTTGCATTATTTACATACAACTTACCTTGGTTTACAAAATGTACTTGACTAGTTGGTTTAGTCGATTTGCTTGGCTTTCCCTCGGTCTAGGTTCGAATTTGGAAAAATTTGATCTAGAATAAAAAAATGTACTCATTTAGTCACTAATTATAATTAGGCTACCACAAATTCGCATCTTTGGTAAAATGACCATTTTACCCCTATGATCGAAAATTGATTTTTATCAAATTTATTCGTATTTGAAGCCTATCCAGACTATTTTTACTCCTATATCAACCCCAAAATCCCACTATTTCACACACTTATCACCTATTTTGCAACTTATGCAAAATAGCCCCTTTAGGTGTTTTCATGCTAACACCTTTTACAAGAGTTGTTTAGAACTCTTCTAAGACTCATATTCTTCCATAAAAACTCAGAAAACATCACAAGTCCATTCATGGAAAAACCCTAAACTCTTAATCATTTTACAAAATAAACCCCTCATTTGGAAGCTCATGTTTCAAGGGTCTCAAAAATGCAAAGATCATCAACTAAGGACATGGAAATCACTTACTTGTTGAGGTGATAAGTTGCTGAAATTTAAAAGCTTCAAAAACCCCTCTTTTGCAGTTATTTTTGGTCGAGAGAAGGTGTGGAGAAGAAAGAAAATAATAGCTAAGCTTTTAGGCATTATTTTTTTTCACAAAATTATGTCATCAAGTCACCTAATATTGACTTTTTGACTAAACTTGTCTCCTATGGCCTGCCACCTTGTTCCTAGGGGTCTAATTGCTCATTAAAGGCTCCCAATTTTAGTTCTCTAGCTATTTAACACATTTGGGTACTAAAATTTAACTTTTGCCCTTTTTACGATTTAATCCTTTTTTGCAATCAGGCTCGCAAATATCAAAATTAACTCACCAAATTTTTCATACACTAATATAATCATGATATAACCTCATAATAATAAAAATAATTTTCCAAACTTTGAAGTTGTGGTCTCAAGACCACTGTTCTTACTAGGCCCTAAATTGGGCTGTTACAAATATATATACATATCGAAATAGGTATGTACGGAAAACTGTTCAAGTAAATAGATAAAAGAAGTTGAAAAATTATGAGTTAATGCATAAATAAACTTTATGTTAACTCATTGTTTGATGATATAAATGCAATTTATGTTCTCTATTTTGAAATGCTAATGAATGATTACTTTAGTTCATATTTCTCACATGTCGGAGGTATTAGAGTTGACCAGAGCAAAATTTCTGCAATTATAGATTGGAAACTTCTAAAAAATGTATCTAAAGTCTGAAGTTTTCTGGGACTAGTTAGCTATTATCGACATTTTGTGAAAGGATTCTCTATGATTGCAACACCACTGACTCGATTACTTCAGAAAGATATAAAGTTTGAATGGTCTGAGAAGTGTCAGCAGAGTTTTGAATAGTTGAAAGCATTATTTACAGAAGCACCAGTGTTAGTACAGCCTGAGTCAAGTAAAGAATTCAAAATTTTTAGTGATGCATTGTTAACGGTCTGTGTTGTGTGCTGATGCTGGAAGGCAAGGTTATAGCTTATGCTTCTAAATAGTTGAAGACGCATGAAAAGAATTATCCAACACATGATTTAGAGTTGCATGCGATTGTGTTCGCATTAAAGATTTGGCGACATTACTTGTTTAGTGAGAAATACCACATCTATACAGATCATAAGAGCTTAAAATATTTAATAACTTAGAAAGACTTGGATCTGTGACAACGAAGATGGCTTGAATTACTAAAAGACTATGAGCTAGTAATAGATTATCATCCCGGAAAAGCGAATGTAGTTGCTGATGCTCTGAGTAGAAAGTCATTATTTGCTTTGTGTGCATTGAATACACTGCTAGCTTTGTCTGATGACGATTCAATTGTAGCTGAGTTGAAAGCGAGACCGTTATTTCTTCAGAAAATTTTCGAAGCTTAGAAATGTGATAGTGAATTGCAAGCTAAAAGAGTGCAAAGTGTGTCAACTAGTGATTCAGAGTACCAAATCGGAGTCGATGATTGTTTAATGTTCCGAAACAAAATCTGTGTACCGAGAAATTTCGAGATTATTAAGAAAATTTTGCATGAAGCACATAGTGGATACTTTCTTGTTCACCCCGGAAGTACCAAAATGTTTAATGATTTGAAGAAGTTGTATTGGTGGTCGAGTATGAAACAAGACATTTCTAAGTTTGTATCAAAGTGTCTGATTTGTCAGCAAGTGAAAGTTGAGCATAAAGTACCTTTAGGTTTGCTTCAGCCTGTGATGGTACCAAAGTGGAAATGGGACAGAGTTACGATGAATTTCATATCGGGATTGCCCTTGTCTCTGAAAAAGAAAGATGCCATTTGGGTCGTCTTAGATCGATTAACAAAATCTGCACATTTCATTCTGGTACATACAAACTATTCACTTGATAAATTGGCTTAATTGTACTTATCTGAGATTGTTAGACTGCATGGGGTGCCAGTTTCAATTATTTTGGATAGAGATCCGAGGTTCACATCATGGTTTTGGAAGAAATTGCAAGAAGCTCTTGGTACGAGATTAAATTTTAGTACAACATTTCTTCCGCAAATAGACGGTCAGTCTGAGAGAGTAATTCAGATTCTCGAAGATATGTTCAGATGTTGTGTTTTAGAGTTCAAAGGTAATTGGGAGAAATATTTTTTGCTGGTTGAATTTGCATATAATAACAACTTTCAATCAAGCATAAAGATGACACCGTACAAAGCTTTGTATGGTCGCAAATGCCGAACTGTAACACCCCTAACCCATATCTGTCGCCGGAATAGGGCTACGAGGTATTACCAATCAATTTTAACACAAAAGCATAAATATAACATACATTAAGTATTTTCATATAAACATTGATCAAATATAACCACATTGTCCCTTAAGAAGGCCTACGAGGCCTAAAAACATGCTTAGAAGAAGTTCAGGACTAAACCGATCACACACAAATTTTTTCGAAACTCAGATAATTTTCTTACATTCAAGGGTCACACGCCCATCTGAATAGGCTGTGTGCCTCACACGGCAACTAGACACGCCTGTGTTCTAGGCCATGTGAAAACAGGACATACATACTGACTTGGGTCACATGGCTGACCACATGCCCATGTGTCTAGCTCGTGTACCCTTCAAAATGGCCACACACGCCCACGTGCCAAGGCTGTGTGCCTCACACGGCTACTAGACACGCCCATGTGTCTAGGCCGTGCTCAAAACTGACTTGAATCTCTAATTATTTTCCAGGGGTCACACGACCGTGTACTAAGGCCATGTGTCACACGCGGTTGAGCCACACGCCTGTCTGCTCATCTGTGTGGAGTGAAAATAGGCTTGATTTAAGCCACATTTCTCACCCCCTCAAGCATACCTAAACCACGACAACTTGCATCATTTATAAACATTCAAAGGCAATCAAAACATGCCATTTAATACACAAAATATGTCATATTATTCACAAACATTTCAATACTCAAAACTATGACCAAATTCATATTGAAACATTATGTCAAAACCAACTATTTCATTTATCTCCTTTATGTATTTTCTCAATATTTTATCTCCTATTTTAATATCACAAAACGTTCCATCACAACATCTTATAATCAAGCCACAACATTATCATTTTTCAAACATTAACAACTAACCAAATGAACAACCATTTAGCTATATCCACAACTATGACAAACATAACAAAAAAAGCCAACATATAAGACACTATATACATCACATTTACAAGCCAAATCTCATGGCTACTATCATAACTCAAAGCATACCAAAATGACACTAGCCTATACATGCCATATTCCATATATACAAAGCTTCAAAAGTACCAACAAGTCGATTGATAGTGTGATGACGTTTCTCAACGATCCTCGAGTTCAAGTTAGGTTTGATACTCTATAAAACACAAACAAATAACACACAGTAAGCTTCATAGCTTAGTAAGTTTGTACTAAATAAAATCGACAGTTCATAATATTCAAATCATCAATTAATAAACACTTAATAAGTATTATATCATCACTCAATTCTAACCCAAGACCATTTATCATATCTATACATACAAATCCATCAAGCTTTATACACATAGTATCAACTACCACATAGGTATCGTAATTACCTGTACTCTCCTATATTTACTTATTACATTTTTACCTCTTTGTTCAATATGTTAATCCATCTGAAAATCTTTCAATACTCAAGGAACCTGCACACTTAGTACCAAAATGATTAGCTAAAGCTATAACGATATCGCACACTTAGTGCCATCACATTACACTGAGGTTATTTCAGTATCGCACACTTAGTGCCACATATAGCTGAAGCCATTCTAATTCACACACTAAGTGCTATTTATAGCCGAAGCTATCTCGAAATGCACACTAAGTGTCAAACATAGTCGATTTGTCATCGTACATAATTGTAGTCATATATATACAATTTTTGCATTATTAAAGCATTAAGATAATAACTGTAACAATGTTTGTCACGTAGGAACTTACCTTAGATACTAAAACGGCGAATTAAATCGTTTAGTCGATAACTTTAGTTTCCCCCCGATCTAGATCTGAATTCCTTCTTTCTTGATCTAAATGTATTCAAAATTAACTTATTCACTCACATATTTATTCAATTTAATCCACAAACACATATTTGGGCATTTTTTGCACTTTAGCCCTTAAAGTTCCACACTTATTCAATTTAGTCTCTATTTCACAAAAACACAAATTACACAAAATTTAATTACACCAAAGCCTAGAAAAATTTCCTAGGGACCCCTAGTAGCCCAAAAATTTCATTCATTTAACAATTTAACCCCTCAGTTTACACTTTTCTCAATTTAATCCCTAATATGTATTTTTACTCAAAAGCACTTTACAAAACATGTATATCAAGCACCAAGCTTTCATTATTCATCATCAAACATTCAAAAGCTCAAGCATTCATCAATGGAAACTTTCAAAATCATCAACACTTTCAAAAATTAAAGCAAGGAATCATCAAAAATTGAGCTCAAAACATACCTCAATTAAGCCACACAAGTGCCGAATCCTAAATGAGCTTCGATATTTTATTTTCTTTTGATTTTAGGTGGAATATGGTGATAATGAAGCCAAATTTTGGTTTTCTTTTATTAATAATAACATTAATAACCAAATTACCAATTTAACCATAATTAAAACTATTTTAAAACATAAAATATAAGACCATTTATGTCCATTCCCACTACCAATGGTCTATTTACAACATAAGGACTTCACATTTAATAAGCCATAACAAATAGACACCTTTATCATATAGAATGCAACTTTTACATTTTACACGATTTAGTCTTTTTTCTCAAATTGAGCTATTAAATGATAAAATTAGCTCACGAAACTTTCACACATATATAATCACATGCTATAGACACTAAAAATAATATTAAAATAATTTTCTAACCTCAGATTTGTATTCCCGAAACCACTGTTCTGATTTAGCTAAAATGGGGTTGCTACACGAACTCTATTGTACTGGACCGAGCATAGTAAGAAAAAAATTCACGGGGTTGATTTGGTTAGAGGAATCAAAGAGAAAGTGAAGGTAATTTGTGACTGTTTCAAAGCAACTTCAGATCGTCAGAAGTCGTACACGGATTTGAAACAAAAAGACATTGAATTTCATATCGGTGACAAAATGTTCATGAAGGTATCTCTGTGGAAGAAAATACTTTATTTCAGTCGTAAAGGAAAATTAAATCCACAATTCATCGGGCCGTATGAAATTATTTAACGAATATGCCCAGTGGCATATCGACTAGCGTTACCGATTGAGCTAGAGAAAATCCATAATGTGTTTCATGTATTGATGTTGCATCGATATAGATCGGATCCATCATATGTGATTTCTCCATTAGAAATTGAGATTCAACCTGATATGTCACACAAAGAAGAACCGATCAGAATTCTAGCTTGAGAGATCAAAGAGTTAGAAATAAACGAATAGCTTTGGTGAAGGTTTTGTGGCAATGACACAGTGTAGAAGAAGCTATGTAGGAACCTGAGGAAGCTATGAGAAAATAGTTCCCAAACTTATTCACTGGTAAGATTTTCGGGGACGAAAATCCCTAAGGGGGGAGTTGTAACAGCCCGTTTTTAGTCAAATTAGAACAATGGTTTTGAAACCACAAATTCGTAGTCAAAATATTTATTTTATTATTATTTTAATTTTTACAGCATGATTGAATGACTGTGTGAAATTTTTTTTAAGAAATTTTATTGTTTAATTGGTTAATTTGAGAAAAAGGACTAAATCGCATAAAGTGCAAAAGTAGTGTTCTATTAGCTAAAGGTGTCAAATAGCTATAGAACCTTAAATTAAAGGTCCTTAAGTGGTAATTAACCCATTGTGGATGATAGTGGCATGGCATTTGGTCTAATTATTAAATGTTTTAAAGGTTAAATAAGTAAATTAGTTAATAAGGTTAATTAAAATAAAAAAATCAAAATTTTGTCCATCTTTCTTGCAATTGCAAAAAATTGAAGATAGTAGAAACCATTTTAGGGTTTAAAGCATTCAAAAACTTCAAGCTTGAATTGGTGAGTGATTTTGACTCGATTTTTAGTGATTTCTATATTTTTGTGATCGTTGCAACTAATACAAGTTAGCCCAGGGACCATTTTGCAAAACTGTTAAAGATTTTGAATGATGCCATTGATTAATACATGTGTATTTTGAAGCTTCTTGATAGATTATGAATGTTTGTTGATAGATGTATAAGTTTTGTTTAGTGATTTGTAGTGAAAATGCAAAATAGGGATTAAATTGAGAAATGTTAAACTTTGTGGTTAAAATGTGAAATAAATGGAAAATATGGGCTTCTAGGGGTATAATGGTAATTCAGCTAGCATGTGTAAGTCTTGAATTTCATGAATTTGTGATTTTGTGTAATAAGGTCTAAATTGTAAAAAATGTGAAAGTTTAGGGGCTAATGTGTAAAATAACTTAAATTCATATTTTGGATTGAATTGAATAATTAGAAGAATAAATAAGCTGATTTTGATTACTTATAGATCAAGAAAAGAGGAATTCAGACTTAGATCGGGGAAAAAGCAAAGTAATTGAATATTCGATCTGTTTTGTCATTTTTGTACACGAGGTAAGTTCGTATAATTAAACTTAAATGTGTATTTATTTAATTGATGGATGTATTGTGATTTTATTTATCTTATTGGTAAAGTTTGGAAGATTTTGAATTAAATGTACAATTCAAGTAAGGCGAGTTGCCAAATAAGACCATAGCTGGGCTATGACAATCGGAAAATAAAACCATAACCGGGTTATGACATGTGAATGTAAGACCATAGCAAGACCATGGCAATATATGTGTAAGACCATAGTTGGACTATGGCATCGAAAAATCGATGTACTTATAACGTAAACATTTATAATCCCGGAGTGATTTGGTAGGAGAATTGGTGAGAAATATATATATACATAGAGAAACAGGTATTTACGGAAAACTGTTCGAGTAAAGAGATAAAAGAAGTTGAAAAATTATGAGTTAATGTGTGAATAAACTTTTTGTTAACTCATTATTTGATGATATAAATGCAATTTATGTTATCTATTTTGAAATGCTGTTGAATGATGAGTTTAGTTCATATTTACATACAAACTTACTAAGCTATATAGCTTACTTTGTTTACTTTTCTATATTTTATAGTATTTCGAAGCTAGCTCAGATCCAGGAATCATCAGTGACTTTATCGCACTATCGGCCATCTATTTTGGTACTTTTGAAGTTGTGTAAATATGATATATGGTATGTATTGGCTTGAGTCATTTCGGTATGTTTGATGAACATGTATTTTGGCCATTTGAGTTGGCTTATAATGATGAATTTGATGATGTTTATAAATGTGTAAATGGTTCTATTTTGAGTTTGGTAATTGACCTATATTGTGTGATTGAGGTTGAACTTACAATGCTTAATGATATTGTTAAAAGGGTTGATAATTTGAGAAGTTATGTGCTTGTGAATTGGTGAATGATAATGCATGTTTTCAATGGTTTTGTAAATTGAATTGTATATGTGAATTAGGTATGTAGTTAGATGGCAATTTGTGGCATATTTGTGACTTGTATGGTTGATGATGAAATGATATGATTTGACTATTGGTTGATGATATTTTGCTGCTTATTTGTGTCTTAGAATGGAACTATTTGAGCTTATATAGGTATGTTTAAAATGGGTGGCAAAATGGCTTGGTAAATAGGCTATTTTTATCCATACAGGTAGAGACACGAGCGTGTGTCTTAGTCGTATGTGACACATGGTCACGTTACACGGTTGTGTGTCCGCTGGTGTTGAATTTGAAAACAAGTCAGTATGCTCCACACGGCTTCACACACAGGCGTGTGACTTGGCCTTGTGGCATAAGTCAGTATACCTTACAGGTTTGGCACGGCCTAGCACACAGCCTGGCACAAAAGCGTATATGGCCATTTTTAGCGTACACGGGCTAGCCACATAGGCGTGTGTGATGGCCGTGTGACCCAAGTCAGAGAGTTACACAGGTTAGACACAGGCTAGGACACAACCATGTGCTCCCATTTTAAATGTCCACATGGCTTGTGCACGGGAGTGTCTGGTGGCTGTCTGAGACACACGGCCTGGTCACACGGGCGTGTGTCCCCTGTTTTTAGAAAAAATTCAAAGTTTTGTGAAAGTTTCTTGAGTTATCAGTTTAGTCTCGAACCACTCTCAATGCATGTTTAGGGCCTCGTAGGCTCGTATAAGGGATAAATTATTTGAGATTGTATGATGATTGTATGAGAAAAGTATGTTTAAATGTAATGTAAGTTGGTAATGCTCCGTAACCCTATTTCGGCATTGAATACGCATTAGGGGTGTTACAGAAGGGGAGCGAATGAGAGCTTTCAGAGACACTTTGGATCAATGTTGAGCTAACCATAGTTTAACCGATGACAATTCTCTTACAGTGTTTCCATAAGTATGATATCAGTGACATACAAAACTAGGAAGACCATTTTTTCCCTTTATATGCTTTTAAACACAAGGTTCATTAGCATTTTGCTCAAATCCAAAAGTCTTGATCATTTGATCAAATCTTTTATTCCATGAGCGGGATGCCTACTTATAAATAGATCTTAGTAGTTTGCAAACTTTTTGCTCCTTTCATTTGACAACATAGCCAGTGGGTTGAGCCATGTAAATGGTCTCATCAAGATAGCATTCAAGAATGTTTTATTGACATCTATTTTCCAGATCTATTAATCGAGAGCAATGACAATGGATAAGAGTATGCGGATAGACTTGAGCATGGCTACCGAAGAAAATTTCTAATCGTAATCGATGCCTTCTTTTTGTGTGTAGCCTTTCCTTACAAGTCTAGCTTTGTGTGTTTCCACTTTCCCTTTCGCATTTCTCTTCTTCTTATAGATCCACTTACACCTTATGGGTTTAATCCCAATCAGTAAATCTATAAGTTCCCACACTGTATTGGATTTCATAGAATCCATCTCAGCATCCATGGCTTATTTCTAGAGCTTGGAATCAATGTTCTACATAATCTCCTCGTAAGTGAGTGGATCATCATTCTCATGATTAGCTTCCGTATTATAAATACTACCATCATAGATGAAGAAGTCTGATTTTTTAGAAACTCTCTCTCTACGACAGATTCCCCTATATTGTTGATCGTTTGCAGGTCTTTCTCCAACTTTCTCAAGAATTGAACTCAATGATTGCTCTACCACTCCCGAAAGTTCCTCGAGTACCACTTTAATTCGACGCTTAAAGTTATCCATGTAACTTTTCTCGAGGAAAGTAACATGAGTAGAAACTTTAATCGTTTTATCTTTCAGATTGTAGAATAATCCCCCTTTTGCTCTTTTTGGATATTCTACAAACATGCACAATTCTGTTCGTGCATCCAACTTCTTTGCATCCTTATCCAAAACCTATGCTGGATAAACCTAATTGCCTTTCTACTTCCACACAAAACTTTTAAAATTTATCAAAGGTTTTGCTTTTGTAGTGCACTAGATACACATATCCATATCAAGAATAGTCATCGATAAAAGTCATGTAATAATCGTAACTTCCCTAGGCACTGATGCTCATGGGACCACATACATTAGTGTGCACAAGTTTTAAAGGTTGGTTGGACCTTGTACCTTTCGCATTAAAAGGCCTCCTAATCATTTTACCTTCTAAGTAAGATTCACATTATGGAAGGCTAACTTCCTTAAGCATACTTAAGGGATCATCTTTCAAGAGTCTAATGATTCTTTGTTGGTTAATATCACCAAGTGTTAAGTGCCATAGGTACCCCTCATTAGAGTAAGAAGTTTTAAGCTTTTATTCACTATTTTAGTTTGAAGCATCAAGTAGTTATTCGGTTTGGTAAAGTAAAGATTGTTTTAAGTCCATTAATTACAAATTAAAAAACAATTTCTATGAATAACAATCTCTTTATTGAATGTCACGATATAACCGTCATAAAATAAAAAATGTTTTAACACCCTTAACCCGTATCCGTAACCAAAATAGGGTTACGGAGCATTACTGAAAGTTTACATCACCAAACATTCAAAACATTAAAAATTCAAAAGATTCAAAACATATCATAAATCATAGAAAATATTATTCAAACTTGTACATTGTGTCCCTTACATGAGCCATTGAGGCCTTGAAAACACATTAGAAACAAATTGGGACTAAATTGGAAACATATAGAATATTTGGCAAAAATTTGAAAAATTTCATTGTAACGCCACAGAACCCAACCTAGAAGTTTAGACTGAATCCCGGAGGTCACATTGATCAACGAAATGAACTAAAATTATTTTTAGTTTAACAATTTGGAAAACAAGACTGTATTTAAGTTACGTAAAAACTCTCAGTTATAAAATCCCGATATTACAAAAATTCGTACCATAGTATTCTAAATAGTACTCACAATTCAAAACTGTTTATTTATAAACTTAGAATTTATGAAAATACTTTTATAGCCTGTTCTAAAACATGGTTGTTCGAGACCTCCAGCGTGTCGAGTCCAGCTACAAAAGATTGAAATACCTGAAAAGGGAAAACTAAGGGGACTGAGCTACCCTAGCTCAGTGTGAGTTCGAAACGTAACAAATAACAAGTTACAAAACAAAATTTCAAATAACAATATAATTGCGAAAACAAAATCAAGGGCAGCATTTAAAAGTAGATACTTAACTATACAAGAACTTAATTGGTGTACGAAACAACCCATTTCAACAACCAGTTAAAAGGTAGGACGTATTACAAAGTTATCATTCATTACACACAGGTACAGAACACATCGAGCACACAACCTTTGCGCAATTAATCACGCAATCCTATGGACAAATCAAATGTGATATGTATGCAGATACAGAAAAACAATCCCAGCCATCCAGCCAAACACCTCTTCGTTCCCCATTCACACCACGAATGAGCTATAAGAAGCTCAACCAACCATGCACACCACATAGGACATCGAATGGCCCATCCAACCCTACACGCCACGTATGTGGAACTAAGCTACGTAAATAACAGTATGCAGCTGAGCTACCAGAAGTATTGTACTATGCGGTAAACCACTATACAGACATGTTGCAGTTAAAACTGCCAAATCAGATCAGACATTATTCTCTTCATATCCGAACCCAAACATATATGCAAATGCATGTATACGAACAATCTCACAGAAATGATGAATACATCGCAGACAGTCAGACGAAATCAGAAATGCACATACTCAATTGATAAGATACAAAATCTTTTATTGCATAGCATCCATTAGCTCACAACAAATTGATCAATTTCAGCTATGATTGTAACAACCCGATTTAGACCCTAGTCGGAATAGTGGTTTCAGGACCAAAAATCTGAGTCAAAAAATATTTTAATATTATTTTTTTGTATTTACAGTATGTGGTTAAGCATGTGTGAAAGTTTCGTATGAAAATTTGATCGTTTGTGTGTTTAATTTGATAAAAAGGACCTAATTGTAAAAAATGCAAAAATGGCATTCTATTTGATTAAGTGTCGAATTGTTGTGTCTTTTTAAATGTGAGGTCCTTATGTTGTAAATGGACCATTGAATTCATGAATAGACATAGATGGACATGGGATAGTGGAATTTTAATGTTATTAATCAAGGTTAATTTAGTAATTAAATAAATAATGTATATTAAATAAAACCAAAAGGTGAAAACATGTTCATCTTTGTTTAATGTCAACCAAAATTAAAAGAAAAGAAACCAAGGGATAGCTTTTAGGGTTCAGCTACTACTAAGCTTGATTAAAGGTCTGTTTTTGTTCAGTTTTTGATAATTTCTATGTTTTTGTAATCGTTGCTTTGAGTTCTAGCTAGCCCATATCTTGATTTTTGAATTTTTTAATGAATTTGAAAGATACCATTGACGAATTCATGTGTTTTATGATGTTTAATGATGAATTATGAAAGCTTGGTACTTAATATACATGTTTTGTAAAGTGATTTTGAGTAAAAATGCATATTAGGGATTAAATTAAGAAAAGTGTAAAATTAGGGGTGGGAATATGAAATAAATGAAAGTTTTGGGCTGCTAGAGGTCCCTATGATATTCGGCCATATATGGGTTTGTTGAAATTATGTGTATTTTGTGATTTTATGAAATAGGGACTAAAGTGTTAAAATGTGAAAATGTGAGGGCTAAATTGTAAAATACCCTAAATGTGTATATATGGATTGAATTGAACGATTTGTTGAACAAAAAGGTTAATTTTGAATACATATAAATCAAGAAAAGAGGAATTCAGATTTATATCGAGGGAAATCGAAGGTTATCGAGTAAATGATCTGAATCGTCAATCACGAGTACGAGGTAAGTTTGTACGTGATAAATGATGTTAAAATCTAAGTTTTAATTCTTTGATAATGTATAAATTGTATATATTTGATTATGGTTTGAACACGATGATAAATTGAATATGTTCAGCACTAAGTGTGCGATTCAAAATAGCTTTGGTTATAAATAGCACTAAGTGTGTGAATTGGAATAGCTTCGGCTATATGAGGCACTAAGTGTGCGATATCGAGATAGCTTCGATTATTTGAGATGACACTAAATGTGCTAGATCGTTATAGCTTCGGCTAATCGTTAAAGCACTAAGTGTGTGAATTCTTGAAGCATGGAAAGACTTCAGAATAAATTAATGTAATTGAACGAGAGGTGAGTATGAAATGAATAAATATGGGAAAGTTCAGGTATGTACGATACCCATGTGGTAGATGATACTAGTTTCGGTTGTTCCACAAGTAATAGATCCGATTCGATTGAGTAAGCCACCTATTGATAAGATTCGTAAACACGGGGCTGAAGTGTTTCGGGCTACAGTTGATGATGATTCGGAGAGGGCTGAGTTCTGGCTTGAGAACACTATTTGAGTATTTGATGAATTGTCCTGTACTCCATAAGAATGTATTAAATATGCAGTATCTTTGCTTAGAGATAATGCATATCACTAGTGGAAAACGTTTACATCAGTGGTTCCTAGAGAACAAGTTACCTGAAAATTCTTTCAGACCCAGTTCCAAAAAAGTACATAAGCCAGAGATTCCTTGATCAGAAAAATAAAGAGTTTCTGGAATTGAAACAAGGTCGGATGACCGTTACTAAGTATGAAAGAGAATTCATACGTTTAAACAAATATGTGTGGGAATATGTGTCTACTGAAGAGATCATGTGTAAAAGATTTGTTGATGGATTAAACGAAGACATAAAAGTGTTAGTCGGGATACATGAATTGAAAGAATTCGTAGTACTGATTGAAAGGGCCTGTAAAGCTAAAGATTTCAGTAAAGAAAAGGGAAAAGCTTATTCAGAGGCTAAAGATTCGAGGAAGTGATCGATGAATAAATCTTATCATTCTTCGTCGAAGAAATCAAAAGATTACTTTAATCAATCGCAGCTTCAACGGGATATTAGAGTAGAGATCACGGGAAGCAATACACTAATCCTAAAGCTCAAACCATATCGGTATCGAGCGTTGGTAACATAAAAGATGTTAAGCCTGAGTGTCAACAATGTAGAAGACGACATTTTGGTGATTGCTGGGGTAAAAGTAATAACTGAGCTTGTTACAATTGTGGTTCACAAGATCACTTTATAAAGGATTGCCCAGAGTTAGCTAAAAAAGATAATGCTTAGAACACGAGGCCAAGTAGCATCGCAGTTAGAGGTAAACCACCAAGAAATATGGGAAATGAGAGTGTAGTCAAAGAGGGACTAAAGACACTGCTGTTCGATCCGAGGCTAGGGCACCTGCCAGAGCCTATGCCATCCGATCTCGTGAGGAAGCTTCGTCTCCCAATGTTATAACTAGTACTTTCACACTTTATGATACTTCTGTGATTGCATTAATAGACCCTAGATCCATGCATTCTTATATATGTATGAATTTAGTGAACAATAAGACTTTGCTTGTAGAGTCTACTGAATTTGTAATTAGAGTATTGAACCCCTTAGGCAAGTGTGTATTGGTTGTTAAAGTGTGCAAGAACTGTCCATTGATGATTCAGAGTAATTGCTTTCCGGTCATTTTGATGTTGTTACCATTTGACGAGTTTGACATAATTCTGGGTATGGATTGGCTAGAGTTGCATGATGTTGTTGTAAATTGCAAACGAAAGATGGTTGATTTGAGATGTCAGAGTAATGAGATTATTCAAATTGAATCAGATGATTTGAACGGATTGCCAGCAGTGATTTCAATGATGTTAGCTCAGAAATATGTGAGAAAGGGTTGCGAAGCTTATTTAGCTTATGTGCTTGACACGAAAGTGACTGAAAAGAAGATTGAATCAATGCTAGTTGTTTGTGAATATCCAGATGTGTTTCCTGATGAGTTACCGGGTTTACCACCAATCCGAGAGGTTGAATTTGGTATTGAGTTAGTGCCTAGAACAACTCTGATATCGATAGCTCCGTATAGAATGGCACTGACTGAATTAAAAGAGTTGAAAGCTCAGTTGTAAGAATTGACAGATAGAGGCTTCGTATGACCGAGTTATTCTTCTTGGGGTGCACTGGTTTTGTTTGTGAAAAAGAAAAACGAAACTATAAGAATGTGCATCGATTACCGACAGCTCAATAAAGTGATGATCAAGAATAAATATCCTTTACCATGGATAGATGATTTGTTTGATCAGTTGAAAGGAGCTACTATGTTTTCAAAGATAGATCTAAGATTAGGTTACTATCAGTTACGAGTAAAAGATTCAGACATTTCGAAAACAACATTCAGAACTAGGTATGGAGGTTATGAGTTTCTAGTTATGCCTTTTGGATTAATGAATGCACCTACTATTTTATGGATTTGATGAACAGAATTTTCAGACCGTATTTAGATTGATTTGTTGTCATATTTATTGAAGACATTTTGATTTATTCCCGTGATGAAACTGAGCATGCTAAACATTTGAGAATAGTGTTACAAACTTTGTGAGATAAGCAGTTATATGAGAAGTTTAGCAAATGTGAATTTTGGTTACGAGAAGTAGGTTTTTTGGGGCATGTTGTGTCAGCATTTGGTATCCGAGTTGATCCGAGCAAGATTTCAGCTATTTTGGATTGGAAGTCTCCGAGAAATGTTTCTGAAGTTCACAATTTTCTAGGACTTGCTGGTTATTATCGTCGGTTCGTAAGAGCCTTTTCTATGATTGCGACTCCATTAACAAAATTGCTTCAAAAAGATGTGAAATTTGAATGGTTTGAAAGGTGTCAAAAAAGCTTTGATCAGTTGAAAGCCTTATAGAATGAAGCTCCGATGTTAGTATAGCCAGAATCGGGTAAAGAATTTGTGATCTATAGTGATGCATTGCTGAATGGTTTGGGCTGTGTTTTGATGCAGGAAGGCAAAGTCATAGCTTATGCCTTGAGACAGTTAAAGCCGCATGAAAAGAATTATCTGACCCATGATCTT
Organism: Gossypium longicalyx; assembly: GCA_025698465.1. Classification (NCBI taxonomy): domain Eukaryota; kingdom Viridiplantae; phylum Streptophyta; class Magnoliopsida; order Malvales; family Malvaceae; genus Gossypium; species Gossypium longicalyx. The sequence goes on from CM046995.1 coordinate 34,838,275, forward strand.
GAGCTTGCTGCAATTGTATTCGCGTTGAAAATTTGGCGCCACTATCTGTTTGGTGAGAAATGTCACGTTTATTTCGATCACAAAAGCTTAAAATATCTTATGACTTAGAAAGATTTGAACCTGGGACAAAGAAGATAGCTAGAAATGCTAAAAGACTACGAGCCTTTTATCGATTATCATTCGGGAAAAGCAAATGTTGTTGCTGATGCTTTGAGTCGAAAATCATTGTTTGCATTACGTGCTATGAATGCTCAGTTGTGTATGTCTGATGATGGTTCGATTTTAGCAGAATTGAAAGCGAGACCATTGTTTTTACAACAGATTATTGATGCTCAAAGGGTTGATAATGAGATAATAGCAAAATGAGCTCAGTGTGATTTAAATTCTGATTCTGAATTTCGAGTTGATAATGACGATTGTTTGAGATTCCGAGATCGGATTTGTGTTTCGAGAACTCCAGAGTTGATTCAGATGATTTTGAAAGAAGCTCATAATAGTCGTCTATCTGTTCATCCAGGAAGTACTAAAATGTATAATGATCTGAAACAACTTTATTGGTGGCATGGTATGAAATGAGATATCTCGGAATTTGTTTCAAAATGCTTAATTTGTCAGCAAGTTAAACCTGAACATCAGGTTTCGTCTGGGTTACTTCAACCAATTATGATTCCTAAGTGAAAATGGGACAGAATCATGATGGATTTTGTATCGAGTTTACCTCTGTCACCGAGTAAGAAAGATGCAATTTAGGTTGTTGTTGATAGATTGACTAATTCGGCTCATTTCATTCCTGTTTGTACAGATTATTCACTTAATAAGCTTGTGAGTTGTACATTTCTCAGATTGTGAGATTGCACAAAGTACCTATTTCTGTTGTGTCGGATAGAGATCCGAGGTTCACGTCACGATTTTAGAAGAAACTACAAGATGCTTTAGGTACGAAACTACACTTTAGCATTGCTTTTCACCCACAAACAGATGGACAATCCGAGCGGATTATTCAAATACCCGAGGATATGTTAAAATGTTGCATTCTTGAGTTTGAAGGTATGTGGGAACAATATTTGCCATTGATTGAATTCGCGTATAATAATAGTTTTCAATTGAGCATTAAAATGGCATCGTACGAAGCCTTACATGGTAAAAAATGACGTACACCATTGTATTAGTTAGATCTTAGTGAGAATAAGATACACAGGGTTGATTTAATTAGAGAAACAGAAGAAAAAGTGAAAGTAATACGGGATAGTCTAAAAGTAGCTGCGGATCGTCAGAAATCGTATGCAGATTTTTTAAAAAAAAGATATTGAGTTTCATATTGGAGACAAAGTATTTTTGAAAGTATCCCCATGGAAGAAAGTACTTCGATTCGGCAGAAAAGGCAAATTGAGTCCGAGATTCATCGGGCCGTATGAGATTATCGAGCGAATTGGACTAGTAGCTTATCAGCTAGCATTCCAGTTTGAGCTAGAAAAGATACATAATGTATTTCATGTATGGATGCTACGAAGATACAAATCGGATCCTTCACATGTCATTTCCCCAACTAAGGTGGAAATTTAGTCTGATATGTCTTATGATGAAGAACAGAAACAGATTTTAGCTCATGAAATTAAAGAGTTGAGAAATAAGAAAATTGCATTAGTCAAAGTATTGTGGCATCAGCATGGGATTGACGAAGCTACGTGGGAACCCGAGGATGCTATGAGAAAGCAATATCCAAACCTATTCACTGGTAAGATTTTCGGGGACGAAAATCCCTAAGGGGGGAGAGCTGTAACAACCAAGTTTAGACCCTAGTCGGAATAGTGGTTTCAGGACCACAAATCTGAGTCAAAAAATATTTTATATTATTTTTTCGTATTTACAGTATGTGGTTAAGCATGTGTGAAAGTTTCGTATGAAAATTTGATCATTTGTGTGTTTAATTTGATAAAAAAGACCTAATCGCAGAAAATGCAAAAGTGGCATTCTGTTTGATTATGTGCCGAATTTTTGTGTCTTTTTAAATGTGAGGTCCTTATGTTGTAAATGGACCATTGAATTCATGAATAGACATAGATGGACATGAGGCATAGATGGACATGGGATAGTGGAATTTTAATGTTATTAATCAAGATTAATTTAGTAATTAAATAAATAATGTATATTAAATAAAACCAAAAGACCGAAGGGAGAGCTTTTAAGGTTCGGCTACTACTAAGCTTGATTAAAGGTCCATTTTTGTTCGATTTTTTATCATTTCTATGTTTTTGTAATCGTTGATTTGAGTTCTAGCTAGCCCATGTCTTGATTTTTGAATTTATTGATGAATTTGAAAGATGCCATTGATTAATTTATGTGTTTTATGATGTTTAATGATGAATTATGAAAGCTTTGTACTTAATATACATGTTTTGTAAAGTGATTTTGAGTTAAAATGCATATTAGGGATTAAATTGAGAAAAGTATAAAATTTAAGGGTTGAAATGTGAAATAAATGAAAGTTTTGGGCTGCTAGAGGTTTCTATGATATTCGGCCATATATGGGTTGGTTGAAATTTTGTGTATTTTGTGATTTTATGAAATAGGGACTAAAGTGTTAAAATGTGAAAATGTGAGGGCTAAATTGTAAAATACCCTAAATGTGTATATATGGATTGAATTGAATGATTTGTTGAATAAAAGAGTTAATTTTGAATACATATAGATTAATAAAAGAGGAATTTGGATTTAGATCGAGGGAAATCGAAGGTTTCGAGTAAACGATCTGAATCGTCAATCACGCGTACGAGGTAAGTTTGTACGTGATAAATGATGTTAAAATCTAAATTTTAATGCTTTGATAATGCATAAATTGTATATATCTGATTATGGTTTGAACATGATGATAAATGGAATATGTTCGGCACTAAGTGTGCGATTCAAAATAGCTTTGGCTATAAATAGCACTAAGTGTGCGAATTGGAATAGCTTCGGCTATATGAGGAACTAAGTGTGTGATACCGAGATAGCTTCGATTATTTGAGATGGCACTAAGTGTGCGGGATCGTTATAGCTTTGGCTAATCATTAAAGCACTAAGTGTCCAAATTCTTGAAGCATCGAAAGACTTCCGAATGAATTAATGTAATTGAAGGAAAGGTGAGTATGAAATGAATAAATACGGGAAAGTTCAGGTATGTACGATATCTATGTGGTAGATGATACTATGTGTATGAAGCTTGATGAAATTGTATGAACATGTTAAATGTGATGGAATAGAATTGAAGGATGAATATGAACTACGAAGTGTTTATTAGTTAGTGTTTTGTATTGTATAAACTATTGATTATATTTAGTACGAACTTACTAAGCTTAAAAGCTTACTGTGTGATATGTTCTCTGTTTTACAGTGTTATAAAGCTAGCTCGGATCTGGAAATCTTCAGCGTCTCATTCACACTATCAGACATCTATTTTGGTACCATTTTGATAGTTGTATATATGGTATATGGCATGTATTGGCTAGAGTCATTTTGGTATGTTTTGTGTTGTGTATATTAGCCATGAGTATTGGCTTGTAGATGTTGATATGTATGTCCTCTTAAGTTGGCCTAAATGAAGTGTTTTCTAAATAGGTTATACGATGAATATATTGCTTATGTGATGGTTTAATTGTGAAATGTTGTAATGGTAAATTTTGTGGTATGAAATAAGTGATAAGATGATGATATTATACCTTTGAAACTTATGTGAGTTTTAATGATTTTGGTATATTTAGGTTGTGGAATTGAGTAGTGAATTGAATGGTATTTGAATGTTATAGAATATGTATGAAATAGTTGATTTGGTTGCCTATAAATGATGGAAAAATGTTGTGGTCTTGATGTGCTTGAGATAGGTGGGAAATGTGGGTTAAACCAAGCCTAATTTCACCCCACAAGGTTGAGCACATGGGCGTGTGTCTCAACCGTGTGCCTATTGTAACTTAGTTATACAAGTCAGTCTCGAGCACGAACTAGTCACATGGGCGTGTCTGGTGGTTGTGTGTGACACAGAGCCTTGGTACATGAGTGTGTATGGCCATTTCAAAGGGTACACGGGCTAGACACACGGGTGTGTGGTTAACTATGTGACCTAAGTCAGTTTCGACCACGGCCAAGGCACACAGGCTTGTCTTGTGGCTGTGTGGACAAGTTAGTATGTATGCCCTATTTTGCCACGGCCTAGACACACGGGTGTGTCTAATGCCGTGTGAGGCACACGGCCTGCTCACATGGGCGTGTGACCTTTATAACTTTGAAAAATGTTTAGGTTTCAAAAATATTTTATAGGCGTTCAATTTAGTCCCGACCCCTTTCTAAAGCATGTTTAAGGTCTCGTTGAACAATGTAAGGGACTCTGTATTGATGTATGACCTTTGATGCTACGATGATTGTGAAATGAATGTTATATGTTTTGATATGTCCAGTAATGCCTCTTAACCCTAGTCTGGCTACAAATATGGATTAGGGGTGTTACAATGATTACAAATTACGCACAAATCTAGGCCTAAACAAAGTCCTGACCACCCTTACTAAGACTTAACTAAGGGTCGGGACACACAGAAACATTATCGGATCAAAAACAAATACAGTACAAAAATTTGTGAGATAGGGCCACACGGCCATGTGGAAAGGGCTAGGTTGTGTAGGGGTCAACACGCCCATGTAGAGGGGCATACGCCCGTGTAGAAAGAGGCACATGCTTGTGTGACCTAGGGACATGGCTGTCTGATTCGACCGTGTAACTCTCTGTCCAAAATGGCTAAAATCAAGGTACAGGGCAAACATGGCCGTGTGAGGGTCTCACATGCCTGTGTGCCCACCAGACACAACCTCGTGTCCAAAACACACACCCATGTGAGATAAGAACAAATCCCTAAATCCCCAAATGCACATGGTCGTGTGGCCAGGCCGTATGGCACCAAAAGTTACCCCAAAACCCTATTTCCCAACTGCACACAGCTGTGTGAACCGCCTATGTACGGCACACGCCCGTGTGGCCACTTGTAAGGTCACAAAACCATACTGAAACAGGCAGCAGAACATGTATTTGCTACTAAAACAGTTCCCAAACCCTTGGTAACTCAGCAAGATACCAAATTATATCGAAAACATACAATTCAATTCTAATTTTTAACAATTTCAGAACACACAAAATTTTCCAAATTTCACAGAATCAAATAAAGAATTCAACATTGAGATTACAGAGTTTTCGAACACACGCATTATGTCAAATTTCCCAAAATCAACACAGAATTTCAAAAATGAAAAAGAAGAATTCTGAACCCACACTTGATTTGCGAGATAAGCATCCAAACTCCACTGATGAACAACAATGATTGAAGACAAATATGGTGTAGAAACAAAACAACAGAGCAAGAAAACTCAAGAAAAAAAAATCTAATGTGAGAAGAGCGGGAGAGAAAAAAGAAAAAATCATGCATAGAGGTTTTTGGGAAAAACAAACGTAAAAAGTTTTTAGATGTCTAAAATTAAAATAAAATAACAATTAAAAATAAACAATTGACTTTTAAAAAACAAAATAAAACCTCAATAAAAGTAATCCCCCAAACACGCTTATGAGGGTTGAAACACAGAACCTAAAGGTATACTAACATTCAACCAACCTCCAGACCAACAGACCTATTCTGACATCAAAACGCGAAATGAAACCCAAATATATCTTATAGCCACTGACCCTATCACAAAGTTCAAATCTTCTAACCCTAAAAATCAGGGTGTTACAACTCACTCCTCCTTACAAAAATTTTGTCCCTAAAATTTCTCACTAACAGAACAATCACTTAACCATGGGTCTACCACTACGCTCCCACTACGCACTCTAACCCGAGCAGTACCATACCAAACTTAAGACCTCAAACATACAATCAGAGCACTTAGCCAATAAAGCAAATACATATTTATTCATCACACACATACAAATGTTATCCAATGAATAGTCGAACGAATCATTCTCAGCAACAATACACAATGACAAAATAACCTACACCCATACATGTCTCAATGTCGTTGAGGACACTCCCAAATCCAATGTTCCGTGGACCTGCATCGAAGACACACTCTTACCTGTTTCCTACAATTGCCCGGATGACGCTTCCTATAGTGCTAACAAAACAGAACACTCGTACCACTACCAGCACCCTCCATAATACCTTTATTGTCACTCAAATGTGTTCTCTCACGCTTCACAGACTAAGGCTCCAACTTCGAAACACTACAATGTAATAGCCCTTACCCGTGTCCAACATCGGGACAAGATACGAGGCATTACCGGACTTCAACATACACTACTATGTAAAATTGAACCATAAAATTTCATTCAAATTTAAAATTTATTCAAGAACATGTGTATCATCCCTTATATGAGCCTATGAGCCCAAAACATACATCGGGGGTGGTTTGGGACTAAATCGTGAACTTTAGAAAAATTTTCTTAAAACAGGGTCACACGCCCGTGTGGACACAAGGACACGCCTGTGTCCCCGGCCGTGTAACTCTCTATTTATGACATCAGCATAATTTAATATCACACGGCCAAGTCACACGCCTGTGTGCTAGGCCGTGTGGCAAATTTAATTTCGCATTTAAGGTGTAGACTTCACACGACCTGGGCACACGCTCTTGTCCTAAGGTCGTGTCCTCCACAAGGCTAAGACACCCACCCGTGTCTCTGCCCATGTGTTTACTACCATGCATACTGACTTGTAAAACTAGGGTAGGGGACACACAACTGGACTGCATGCCCATGGAGCTGACCGTGTGTCACACATGACCTAGACACATGCCTGTGTGTCTACCCGTGTGGACAACTTTGAGGCTATTTTCCAAGCCCTCTTTTCATCCTTAACAACCCCAACACACACTCATATGCCAATGGTGGTTGACATGGCATAAAAGGGTTACTTAGACATCCATAGCTTTAACTCATGCATGATAAATTCATATCAAGTTTACCTAATTGGGACTCCTTGACTTGTTAAGTTCATTCAATACTTTTTTTACCTTTATTAATATGGTGACCATACCAATTGGCATCATTTAACCATCAAACATAAATTCCACATTTTATCAACCAATTGGCACACACCACAAAAGTAACAACACATCTCATGCATGTAACAATATTTAGGGATTTCAACCCAATAATCAATATGATACAAAATGGAATAATATACCAAAAAGAAGCCATTACTTTGGCTAACAAATATGACACATATAACAAAATACTAGGTCCCCTATACATGCCATACTTAAATGTAGTAAACTAATTATACCCCAAAAGATTTTTTGATAGTGTGACTCAAGCTCCAACGTCCATGATCCCCGAGCTAGCTTGATGATGCTAAAAGAAAAGGGAAAGGAGAGAAGGGTAAGCACAGGGCATAGTAAGTTGCATGTAAATAAATAACAACATAAGTTAAGATATTCATGAATTAAACATATTATCAATTATCACCATAATGTCATACTACACATATAAATGTAGTCAAAATTGACATTAAATGTCATTAAACATCAAGCTTATCTTACTTCTTTCTACTCATGCTAAATTTCCCATTATGAATCGAGTTCAATACTCATGAAGTTTACGTACATACCTGTACCGTACATTCTTACTCATATCACTCCACTTCTTAACCCAACATCTTGAATAGCCCGTTGAACCACCGGAATACTAAAAGACACTTGGGATTGTCATACACCAATTAAAGTACCAATGCCATGTCCCCGACATGGTCTTACATGAATCCACATATCATCATCGATGCAATGTCCCAGACATGGTCTTACACTGGCACACATATCATCACCGATGACATGTCCCAGACATGGTCTTAAACTGGCACACATATCATCGCCGATGCCATGTCCCAGACATGGTCTTACATTGGCACACATATCATTGCCGATGCCATGTCCCAGACATGGTCTTACACTGGTACACATACCATCGCCAATGCCATGTCCCAGACATGGTCTTACACTAGCACACATATCATCGCTGATGCCATGTCCCAGACATGGTCTTACACTGGCACATATATCATCGCTGATGCCATGCCCTAGACATGGTCGTACACTAACACATTTAGCATTGTGTCACAACATCCAAGTCCTAAGTATTCCTTTGGGTCACCCGGGCTTTTGAGACACGAGGCTATCACTAAACTTCTATTGGATCATCACAAGTCAATTTTATTAAAGCATACATACATGTATCATATAATGTCAAATATTAAATACATAATATTGGAGTTGTTGAGTTACTTACACACAACTTACCTCGGTACAAAACATGACAAATTTGCGATTTAGTCCACAACCTTGCCTTTTCCTCGGTCAAGGTCTGTCCCTCGTCCCTCTTGATCTATAATAGCACATTTAGCTTATTTAATACACACATTCTTCATTTTAGTCCAAAAATCATGATATGCCAAAATTATAATTTTGCCCCTAAAATTTTATAAAATTACAAAATTGCCTCTAGGCTCGTAAAATGAAAAGTACCTGTTTCTCTCATTATTCAAGCCTAGCCAAATCATTTTCCCTCTTATACCAACCCACATTTTTCATTTATTCACACATTTACACATAGTTTCTACAACTTTTACAATTAAGTCCTTTTTATCAATTTCACCAAAAACCACCTAGTAAAAGTTATTTATCACACCTCAAACCTCCATATTCTTCCATTAGACATCCAAGCACAAGCATGTCATTCATGGGTATGTTTTTGAACATGAAACATAGCTCAAATTAAAGGTACAAATAGCTAAATCGAGCTACGAGGATTTCAAAAATATAAAGAACATTAAAAACGAGCTAGAATGCACTTACTTTGAGCTTAAAAGATGAAAGAAACCCTAGCTATGACTTCATGTGAAATTCGGCCAAGGAGGATGAAGATGGACACAAATTTTGACTATTTTTCCCTTTTAATTCTTTTATTAACCAATGAACTAAAATGCCTTTCCATTATAACTTTAATATTTTATCCCTCCTATGTCCATTTTTGTCCATAATGACATATAATGGTCTAGTTGCCAAATAAAGACTTCAAATTTCAAAACTCATCACAATTAAGCCCTTAAATCAACTAGAACACATGTTTTTCACTTATTGCAATTTAGTCCTAATAACTCAATTGGACATTTTATCGGTAAAATTTCTCATCGATATTTTCACACAGGCATGCATATATCATGGACCTCGTAACATCCATAAAATGATTATTTCTATCTCAAATTTGTGGTCTCGAAACCACTGTTCCAACTAGGCCCTAATTCGAGATGTTACATACAATCTCTCTTCTTCCAATAATCTACACACCTACTTTGCACTAGCTCTCCATGCTTGTCTAACCTAGCCTTGAGCACTTGCTCTAGCACTTCTCTCACTACCCGTGTCAATGCCTCAGTACCGAGTTTCAGGTTATCCCTACCCAAAGTTGGCAGAATTGCATTGACTTGTAACTATTGAATAGACACACATCCCGATGAAGCAAACGACTCCTCGAGAGTCTCACCGAATTGATCCCCGCAATTTCACTTACCTTTAAAATCCATATCGGTATTGTATCTAAGCTTAAAGAATCTACAATTTCCAAAATCGAGCACAAGCATAAATGTCTAAATATTACAGTTCTAAGCTTACAGAACTAATCTTAAAATTTCCCAAGATTTGCACGGACCGGCATCGGAGTCTCAAACATCTTACTTTTACAAAAACTTATTCCAAAACACAAACCATTTCAAAACATTATGGTACGGTTTTAAGAAAATATATATATTTTGTTTTTTAAACAATCTCGCGCACACGGATACGTAAAAACACAAGTCGAGTTTTTGTAAACATGGCTCTGATACCACAAAATGTAATGCCTCAAAACCCAATCTAAAAGTTTAGACCGAATCCCAGAGGTCACATTGATCACCAAAGTGAACTGAAATTATTTTTAGTTTAACAAACTAGAACACAAGATTGTATTTAAGTTACGTAAAAACTCCCAGTTATAAAATCCCGATATTAAAAAAATTCGTACCACAATATTCTAAATAGTACTCACAATTCAAAACTATTTATTTATAAACTTAGAATTTATGAAAATACTTTTATAGCTTGTTCTAAAACATGGTTGTCTGAGACCTCCAGCATGCCGAGTTTAGCTACAGAAGATGAAAATACCTGAAAAGGGAAAACTAAGGGGACTAAGCTACCCTAGCTTAGTGTGAGTTTGAAACGTAACAAATGATAGAGTTACCAAACAAAATTTCAAATAACAATTCAATAGCGGAAACAAAATGAAAGGCAGCGTTTCAAAGCAGATACTTAATTATAAAAGAACTCAATCAGTGTATGAAATAACTCATTTCAACAACTAGTTAAAAGGCAGGACGTATTACAAAGTTATCATTCATTACACACAAGTACAGAACACATCGAACACACAAATCCTACGAACAAATCAAATGTAATATGTATGTACATGCAGAAGAACAATCCCACCCATCCAGCCAAACACCTCTCCATCCCCCATTCACACCACGAATTAGCTATAAGAAGCTCAACCAACCATGCACACCACATAGGACATCGAAAGGCCCATCCAACCCTACACACCACGTATGTGGAACTAAGCCACGTAAATAATAGTATGCAGCTAAGCTGCCAGAAGTTTCATACTGTGCGGTAAACCACTATACAGACATGTTACAGTTAAAACTGTTAAATCAGATCAGACATCCTTCTCTTTATATCCCAACCCAAACATTTATGCAAATGCATCTATGCGAACAATCTCACAGAATTGATGAACACATCGCAGACAATTAGACGGAATCAGAAATACACATACTTAATTGATAAGATACGTAATCTTTTATTGCATAGCATCCATTAGCTCACAACAAATCGATCAATTTCAGCAATGATTACGAATTACGCACAAATCTAGGCCGAAACAAAGTCCGACCACCCTTACTAAGACTTAACTAAGGGTCGGGACACAGAAAAACATTATCGTATCAAAAATAAATACAGTACAAAATTTGCGAGATAGGGCCACACGGCCTGTGGAAAGGCCTAGGCCGTTTGGGGGTCAGCAGGCCCATGTGGAGGGGCACACGCCTGCTCGAAAGGAGGCACACGATCGTGTGACTAAAGCATACGCTCGTGTGACCTAGGGACATAGTCGTGTGATCCGACCATGTAACTCTCTGTCCAAACTGGCTAAAATTAAGTAACAAGGCAAACACAGCTGTGTAAGGGTCTCACACACCTGTGTACCCACCAAACACGACCTTGTGTTCAAAACACACGCCTATGTGAGATAATAATAAATCCCTAAAACCCCAAATGTACACGTCTGTGTGCCCACGAGACACGATCGTGTAGAAGTCTACTAAAATCCAGCCACACGGCCATGTGGCACCAAAAGTTGCCCACAAAACCCTAACTCCCAACTGCACATGGCCGTGTGAATTGCTCGTGTATGGTACACACTCGTATGGCCACCCATGTGATCACTAAACCACACCAGAATAGGCTGCAGAACGTGCGTATGCTGCCAAAACAGTTCCTAAACCCTTGATAACTCAGCAAGATACCAAATTATACTAAAAACATTCGATTCAATGCTAAATTTTAACGATTTCAGAACACACAGAATTTGTCAAATTTCACAGAATCAAATCGAAAATTCAACATCAAAATTACAAAGTTTTTGAACACACACATTATGTCGAATTTCCCAGAATCAATACAAAATTTCAAAAATGAAAAAGAAGAGTTTCGAACCCACACATGATTTGCGAGATAAGCACCCGAACTCTACCGATGAACCATAATGATTGAAGACGAATATGGTGTAGGAATAAAACGAAAGAGTAGGAAAACTCAAGAAAAAAGAAACTATTGTAAAAAGAGAGGGAGAGAAGAAAGAAAAAACGTGTAGAGAGATTTTTGGGAAAAACAAACGTTAAAAGTTTTTAGTGTTCTAAAATTAAAATGAAATAACAATTAAAAATAAATAACTGACTTTTGAAAAAAAGTAAAACCTCACTAAAAGTAATTCCCAAAACACACCTATGAGGGTTTGAACACAGAACCTAAAGGTACACTAACACTCCGCCAACCACCAAACCAGCAGGCCCATTTTGACATCAAAAAGTGAAATAAACCTCAAATGTACCATTTAGCCATTGATCCTATCACAAATATCAAATCTTCCAAACCTAAAAACTGAGGTGTTACATTCATACTGCAGAGGTCACATGGCCGTGTAAAAGCCTTACTTGGCACCATTTGAAAGCTACATGGGACACACATCCGTGTCGCAGGGCCGTGTGTCATACATGGCTGAGACACACACCCGTGTCTTAGGCTGTGTGGATAGGAAATAGGCCATTTTCTAGTTATTTCTTTCACCCAAATTGTGCACACTCATGCAACTCAAATTCAACCAAATCAAGCCTTCAAAATGTACCTAAAACGTGCATAATCAAGCTAAAACAATATAATACCAACTCATACAACCAAAATGCCCTAAGGTACCTCAATATACATAACAATAAGCATATCTAATCACAAGCATAATCTAGTCACTATGAATTTAACATTTGCAACCTAAATTTCATACCATTTCATACTACATTTGTCATATTCAAACATGCCAAAATGGCCATCCAAAACATGTATTCAATTGACCATTCCATCACATATCACTCAAGTACCAAAATGCCAAAAATGTTAACAATCATAAAACCATTTTAACATGCCAACATAACAACCAAACCTTTCACCAAAGATACTATATTTACAAGCCAAATCTATTGACCATTTTATCCAAAAAATAGATGCCTATACATGCCATTATAATCAAGACCTAAAAACGTCAAAATCTACTGAAATAGCCGATGGATAGTGTGATAGATCTCTGACAACTTTTCAACCCGAATGTGCTTCCGATTAACTATAAAACATAAGAAATGAACACAAGGTAAGCATGTTATACTTTGTAAGTTCGTAATGTATAATCTATACTTGTCAATACATTACATAATCTTAAAGTACCTATGTACCAATCCAACATGAGAATAAATGATTCATAAGCTTAAATCATATGAACTCATACTTTTCATTGTCATGAAAACACATATTTCCTACCTTCCATAGCAATAAGGTAAGAATTAATTGAAAATTCTTACCGAAACACATACGAAGTAAAATCACGATGGTTGTTACCACCCATTTTCATAGTTCAATAGCCGAAGCTATCCCTTTTCATATTTTGATGGTCATCACCATCCCTTTTCATAGTTGATGGTCGTCACCATCCCTTTTCATAGTTTGACAGCCGAAACTATCCCTTTTCATAATTCGATAGACGAAGCTATCCCTTTTCATAATTCGATAGTCGAAGCTATCCCTTTTCATAGTTCGATGGTCGTCACCATCCCTTTTCATAATTTGATAGTTGTCACCATCCATTTTCATAATTCGATAATCGAAGCTATCTTTTTTCATAATTCAATAGCAAAGCTATCCCTTTTCATAATTCGACAGCTGAAGCTATCCTTTTTCATTAGTCGATGACCGTCGATACGCCGTGGGATTTTTGCATCGAGATACAATTTGATATTATAAAATAATAGCATTTAAAACATAATTTAAAATGCTATTTAAACGTACGGACTTACCTCGATTGTATACGAGGAGATATGTTCAACATATCTGACACTTTTTCTTTTCCCCGATCTAAATCCGTACAATACTTATCTTGGTCTAAATAATCAAATTCATCCCATTCAATAATCATTCAATTCAATTAAATGCAAAAATCATATTTTTTGTAAAATTACACTTTTGCCCCTATAATTTTGAATTCATTGCAATTTAATCCCTAAGCTTATAAAATGAAATTCATGCAAATTTAATGCTAACCCAAGCTAGCCGAATTTCAATTAAGTCCTTAATAGCTCACAGTTTTCATAAATTTCAAAATTTACCATGAATATTACACATTTCTCAATTTAACCCCTAATTGACAATTTCATCAAAATTCACTTTACAAAAGTTGTTTAACTAACAACAAACACTCATTTTCTTCAATCAAACAACACAAACAACCAATATACATTCTTGGTAAAACCCTAAACTTTTAACAGTTTTGCCAATTAGTCCCTGGGCTAGCTGGATTAAGCTACAACAACTCCAAAATCATAGAAATTATTAAAAATGGAACAAAAACACACTTATATGCATAGATGGACTATGGCCGAGCCTTGAAGTTTCTTTAATGGCTTCCTTAGGTCAAATTTCGATTGAAAAATGAGTCTAGAAAGATGACACATTTGGCTTTTTGCTTTATTTAATTACATTAATTACTAATTTACATATTTAACCTTAGATAATAACCTTTAAAATCAATAAATAAGAGTTCATATTTTTCCACTAACAATATTAATGGTCTAATTACCATTTAAGGCCACTCATACTCAAAATTCATAGCAATTTGCCACATTTTACTTATAGAACTCTAACTTTGTACCTTATGCAATTTAGTCATTTTTTATCAAATTAAATATGCAAACGATAAAATTTCTTAACGAAATTTGTATATGTCACTACCAACATGTAGTAGAAATTAAAATATTAATAAAATTAATATTTTTACGTCATATTTGTGGTTCTAAAATTACTGTTTCAATTTCACTGAAATCGGGTTGTTACAAATGTACAGTAATTAAATTCCTCTTAAAATGAGGTATATAAAACACGTTCTTTAAAACAATCTTCGTAAAATTATCAAAGTTCAACATAACTTCACCCACTGCTTCGGCTGAAACATAGCTCCCATCTCTAATCCGCAACAAGAAGCTCTTGCCACGCAGACTTCTCATTTCGTTGAACCCCTGTAAAGAAACACACACATGGTTAGTGGCTCCAAAATCAATAACCCAATTGTCAATTGATTCTTCCACTAAGTAAGCTTCAACCACAAAGAGCTCCATACCTTTACTCTTTTTGGCTCGGTAATCCAAATACTCCTTGCAGTTTGATTTGAAATGCCCTTTCTTGTTGCAGAAGAAATATATGATCTTTTTAAGATCTTTTGACTTATTAGCCTTCTTCCTATCCACAAGAGGTGAAATTGAAGACTTAGTCAGTTTCTTCTTTCCCTTAGCTTTCTATTTCCCCTTAGAGGATGAGGGGCCCATAGCTAAGTTTGCCTCAGGTTTCTCCTAAACCAGCTTACCACCATTTAACAGAACTCATAGGATTGTAATTCCTTCATGAGTTGAGGATTTGAACACTATTTCAATTTGCGTGTTCACGTCTAGTTCAGCCCTATTGTCCTCCACTTCCACAAAGAATCCCATAAGCTTAAGCATATGTTTTTTGAACGGAGTGCCCATTTTTTGTTGAGAATTCATCAAATTTGTAATAGTGGATTGTCAAGCCAATGCGACTTGGCCTCCAACCAAATCCTCCAAAATTTTCATGATCTCTTTGGCACTACAGAAATTCTCATGTTGCTTTTGCAACACACTACTCATGCTCGCTAACATATAACATCAAGCAATTAAGCCAGAATCTCTCCAACGATTTCTCACTTTGGGCTAAGCTTCAAGAGGGCATGTTTCGTCAAGAACGAATTTGTGTTTCTCACAACTGAAAACTATCAGTAACTTTCGTTTCCATTCTTGAAAGTTATCCCCATTTAGTTTATTCTCAGTAAGAGTAAGGGACATATTTGAATTGAAAAAATAAAGATTTCACTAATTACTATATTTGTATTAAGCAAATACTTTTCATTTCAGCAACATATCAAGAATGTAGTATGATGCAAACGTATTGTATTAAAACCTTGAAAAAAAATATTTTTTCGTTGCTATGATCATTCTCACACCAATCAACCATGTCACATTGAGGTCTCATGATTAACTAGCAAGAACATGGATTAGATCCAATCAGTTCGTGAATTGTAATTCTTAATACTCTAGAAGAGCTAACAATCGTTTAACGTTTGGCTATCATCTCTAGCTTAAATATCATTTCTTGGGAAACTATTAATAAGAGATTATCTTGAGTGTGTAACCATTGATTCAACACCTATCATGAACATACTTTCATTTATGAATCATCTTGGGACAATCTCTTTGAAAGTTATGCATTATTAGATGTCCTTAAAGGGAAATCCCATCTAATGAACCTACATGACAAATTTTTTCTTGAGGTACGGGCAGGGTAGAAACCAACTCAAAACTTTATCATCCTATCACTTAGGGACCATCAATGGAGGCAGTAGGTCTTGTTCAATGACCTTCTCTTACTCAATATTTTAAAAACATGCAAGGGTATTTTTATCCCAAATTTCAAGAATAATCATAAAATAGTCCTAGTGGCATTCTTATCTAATCTAAATGACATGCTTCTAATATATACATGGCATGCTATGAAAATTTTATAATATACATTCATAAGAATCAATCAATTTTAAAATAAATAATTTTGATTCTCCACAGTTTTTCTTTTAAGGGAAAAACTGAAGAAGTGAATAAAAACTGTGCACTAGGTAAGGTTCCAAGAAAGGGAGGTGAGTCAAATTTGACCACTTAAAAACCAAGTCTTTCCTAACTAGAGTCAATCCTAGACATGCACCTTCTCACTACCACAATTCTCTCAGTTATCGCATAACCTAAAGAAGTGAATAGAATAATACAATACATGTATTTTCACATTACCATACTTTTTATTTTTAATCGATCAACTGTGGATCATCTCATATATATATATATATATATATATATATCACAATTATAACATTACATAATATTATAAATAGTTATAAAATAGATATATAATAAGATAATTAATTAAAATAAAATTTCAACCAAGGTTTCCATGGTTCTATTTCTAGAAAATAAATTGAAAAATAAAATTACATAATTTTTTACCACAAGGCATTCCTTGGGTCTTCAACCGCCTCACATATTTTCGTCGTCATGGACTCCTTTTGGAAAAATTACATTTAAGTCCTATATCCATTTTTGGCTCACAAGAATTTTATGAATTTTAAAAAATATATAGTCTTATGTGGATATGATAGTCCACGATCTATTTACTAAAAACCACAACCTCGGTAAAAAAATAATTATATAACATCGCACCATTCCCATATATAACTCAAAACATCATAAGATCTAAAGAATATCACTTTTTATGTAATCAAATCATTTAAGAAGAAGAGAAATTTATTTGAATCATCTACTTATACTTATAGATAGAACATAACTTGGCTCTGATACCAATTGTTGGAAAAAGAGGTTTGAAAAATACAGCGAAAAATAAATTTAGGGAAAAACCAGAGTTTTAATTTTTTTTAAAAACAAGATCTTGGTTGTGATATCTAAAGTAATTAACATTTAATTAAAATTGTACTTTCTCGATTCGTCTACGATGAGAGCTTCAATCGAGTAGTCTTTTTCATTATCCTCAAGCTCACGTCAACTGAGTGTAAGCTCGCTTTGAATTAGAATTTTTTTCACAAAAATTACCAGTGGAGTGATTTTGCACTTTTTCTAAACTTGTGAATCAAGTTAAAATAAGAAAAATATCTCTAGAAATTTTCTGAAATAATCACTTAAGAGAATTTTCTCTCTATACCTTTATCTTGAATTCAAGTGTGTAAATAATGACTTAAGACTCTTTTTATATAGGGAGAGTTAAGAGAGTTCAACTATGATTAAACTTAATCACTTTAATGTTAAGTTAATATAAAATTATAAATATTATATTAACTTAATATTAAATCTTATTAAAATAACAGAATGTTTATCTACAAGATAAATATTAAATTAAATTTAATATTAAATTATTAAAATAATATTATTTTTGAAATAATTAATCTAAAATCAAATTCTTTGGTAGAGTCCAAGTTGGAGTGTAACTCTTCTACTGCTCAACCACCAATGACCAACCGCCGCCGGCTACCGAGACACCGTCGTCGCAGCCACTGACACTACCATTTTCGATGATGCAGGTGCGACACCCTTACGATACCCACGCCAGTTTGGCTTCTACCAGTTCAATCTAGGTCTATGACGACCCGACCGGTCTGGCGTAGCCACCGGTTAAACTGTCAGCCCAGTTTTACATATCGAGCCCGGTTCAACCATTTTTGGGTCTTGGTCTCGATTTTGGGCTCCCAAGCCCAATTTACGATCTCAGGTCCAATTTTCAATTACCCATTGGGCCAATTGTCTGACTTGCAAATTAGCTTCCAAAAATATGAAATTAATTTTAATTTATTTGATTAATTTAATTTTACTTGATCAAAATTAATTTTTCCAAAAATCACTTAGATTTTCCAAATTACTTTTCAAGAAAATTCTTTAATCAAATTCTCTAGTTGAACAATTCTTATGACCACCTAATTTAATTCCACATTGAATAAATCGACTCAATTAAATTATTCATAAAGTTGTAGAATTTACTTCTTATTCAAATACAGTCCGATCGAGCTTTTGTTGAGCTAACAGAGGGGCCAATTGGACATATACAATTAGGTTCTAATGATTGTAATTATGTCTAAAAGCACCGTTCTGATAATTCGCAATTATTTAATCATAGAGTCAGCCCATAAGAAGTACAATGATTGAAAACTCATTATTATATACTCTTTACGGAAGCAATTCATCCAACTGCTTTATCCAATGACCTTATCATGTGTGCTACCCTCTTATGATATCCTTGATTCCTATGATATCCTTGATTCCTTTGAGTTAAATCTGTTCACTCAATACAATCCCATTTTATCTCATTGTCACCATTGTGTCTTTTTAATGGTTAATATGACCACTATCAACAAATGGCTATGATAAATTCCTCCTTCGAGAACAAACAACCCGTGGCCATGTTCCATATTTATCAATCCACACAATGCCAATGAGATGATATCATTAACTCTTTGATTGAGCTATGAATTCCACTACTGATAGTAAAGCCATGCCATACATAAATCATGTACCCAGCATACTAGCTATGGGCTCGATCATCTTAAGAGCATAAGCCTCCACTTATATCAAAGCACATGAGTTGTACACGCATAGTCAGTGAGTAACTCAAGACTTAAGTAAATTACACCATAAACGTCACAACTGAATTAATTCACAAATGGATTCAGAATTAATTCATCTTGGGTCTAGTTCAATGTATCATTATACCAATGAATACATCTATGTCTTTTTTCGTGGAGTCAACTACTATGATAGCCAAGACTAACCATCTCCCCAATTGCAATTGTAGACGACATAACAATCCTTCTCAGTATTTGAATCAAATGCTCATTTTGATTCTTTTACGGGAATACAAACTCATTTAGATTATCTACTGAAGTAAGTTGTCTTTCTCGCAATGTAAACATTCTTTACAATGTCACTTATCTTCAGTTTGAACTTTAGACAATCAATGAGCTAATATTTGCTTGTCATAATTTCACTATGTATGCAAAATATAGAAGACATAAATACAAAAGACATAATAGTGAAAATGTGAAATTAACTTTATTTATTTATTCACCGTTCAAATAAATAGAAAACAGTTACATGTTTACTACAATATGGGAACATTTACCAACATTCGTAACATAGCACATAACATATACATAGACATTTTAACTTACTCTTTCATAATCTTCCTTAGGTTGAACCTCGATTTTACACATGATAATAGATCCTTTCATATGATATCATTTGAACACTTTTGTGTTCCTATGAGTCCAGGGCTCTTTGTCATGGTTAACAACTAGCATGTCCTACTGTAGGCAGCACCCATATCACCAGGCTTCGCCCAAAGGCACAAATCATAACAGACTTATAATTAACACAGTCCACCACTCATGGCACGTAACTTTCACAGTTCTCATAATAGCGAGTGCAGCATGAACCAGTCTTACTTTAACTTAAATCTTCACTAACTTTCAATCATATGAATCATCAATAAGACTACGTCGAATGGGGTATTCCAAACAAACACTCAACCAACAGATATTTTCTGTTACACATTTCATACGCCAATCATACCATATGCAATCACACTACTTTAGTATTTCACCATAACGCATTCATCTTTTATATAGCTTAAAACATTTTGCAAGCAACACAATATCTCAACTTTCAGTCACGGGTTGATTCATCATTTTATAATACTGAATACAACATTTTTAGCACACAATACTATTACAAAAAAATCCATTTAAGAGCTGAGTTCTGGAACTCACTTAGAAATTGACACTAAATCCATCTACTAAGCTTTTTTCTATTACTACGTGAACCTCCTTAGTCAATACAAAATAGCAATCATTCCAACTAAGACCATTCATTATCATAAAAACCATAATTTCTTTTCATGCAGAGGCCATTTAAATTTTTTTCTGCCACTTTACCCAGAACAAAACAAAATCAATAGTTAACTAAAATCCATAACTAGCTTTCTTTTTTTTCTAAATTCTATAAAACAAAGTGGTTGGAAAGTTTACTAGCTTACAAGATTCCCCATTTCTAAGATTTAAACCTCTGTCTCTCCTATTCATGCATGAACACTTATTAATTCTTCTTTCTTCCATGGCAAACCAGAGAAAAGAAGAAAAAGAATAGAAAAATAAAAGTGTCCTCCTGAAGGAGAATGCCTCTATAATATATAGTCCTCCCAATCTTCTTTCGCCAACACCAATTCACAACTACCTGAAAATACCTTAATCATCATGTCTCCCACTAAGAAACTATTTAGTTCTTAAACAACCGAACTATGGTTGGAATCCAACTTTTCTTCAACAGCCCACCACTTATTTTTAATTACAAAAAGAACCCAATTTAATCCACAAATCCCCCTTGCAACTTAAAACTTAAAAAATTCGAGTGTAACAATATCATTTGAATTAGTCCATTTACATATATTCAAGACTGTCAATTACGTCATTTACCATTTTTACTTAAATCAGATTAGCCTGATGAACTATAGCAAGTAGTTTTGGATACTCGAGTATCTACACCACACCAGAGAGCACTATAGCGCTATACAAAGGCACCGAAGTACAAACCTATACAAGCGGACGACTAACCTTATTGGCATGTCAATTGTATCCTATTCATTACTATGTTCACATGGGCTTCGTTTAGCATACATCAACAATTCATTATAATTCAGTCCAAGTCTCACCTTTTGTACCACTTTGTAAACAATTCAAAATATAGTAAACATTTATACATTCATATTACAATTACTTGAAAATTTAAATACACACATACTGTATGAACTTTTCTCCGAACGAGTTGAATTGTAGGGATTATTCGACAATTTTCCCTTTTCTCCGATTATCCTCAACTTGCTTCAAATCTTGATATATATGATAATTCATTTCAAATCATCAATTCCAATTATCTTAAATTTTCTAAGTATATGCATATGAACTTTTTAATTTCATGTTAAAAAAATTTCCTGAACTTTTACATTTTATTCAATTTAGTCACTAAAACTAAAACAAGCATGTCTTTCACATTTAAGCTTCATTTTTTAATCCATTTTCAATTTCATTCTTTTATAACCCTCTAGAATCCATACGTATAGAAATTCCATGAAAATTTTGAAATAATTACATTTTAGTCCCTATACTCAAAATTAACAATTTCACTTTACAATTTAATCCTATATCACATCTAAAATTACAATAAAAAAATTTAACATAAAAACATAAAAAAATCAATGGAAACATTTCAAAACTTTAATAGTTTTACAATTTAATATATAGATTAGCTAGATTAAACTACAATGATATCAGAAACATAAAGTTTCGAGAAATGCGTTTGGATTGGACATACATGCAAGGGTCGAATGGTTTCAATGCTTGGAAGCTTTTCTTTCTCTTAATAATAGTGTTGGAGTATTCTTATTCCTTCCACTTTGTTTTCTTTAATTAAACCTATTATTACATTAATTTTTATTATAATTAAAATATTTTCTAATTAAAAACATGCATTAACCATCCAAAATTTAGAACTAGGGTCTAATTTCCTTATAAATCCTAGCACATTTACTAATTAAGCCTTTTAACTAACAAAAATAAATAGCGATTAACTTTTACAATTTTTATGATTTAGCCCTTGTTCCCTAATTAACCATTCAATCAACAAAATTATCAGACCAAAATTTAATATAATTCTATAATATACTAGTAAATATTAGTAAATAATATTTACCGACTCAATCAGGAAAATGATGTTTCAAAACCACCATTTTTGGTACCATTGAAAACAAGTTGTTACAAAAAGACAAAATGAAATTGCACTAATTCATGCATATGATATGATAGGATGTTATAAAGACTTGATCATTTTCTATTTTGCCAAGAAAGTTTCATGTTACAATTGGATTATAATTATTTTTCTTATTAGTTTATATAAATGTAAATTTGGTGATTTTGGCATCAACTGGATAAAATTGCAAAGTATAAAACATATGGTATTTTTGAATAAGTACAAGGTACTAAAATGGAAATGGAATGTTTCTATGATTGGTATGACATGTATATCCTATTATAGGGATTAAAATGACATTATTACAGTAATAATACCCATGTGAACTCTGTAAAGGATTAGGATACGTATGGCATACCATTAGGGTCAAATATGGAAACAAATAGGGATTTACATGGTTATATGATACATAAAATTGTTCCAAATTCTCGTTTATATATATCTTTTGTTTAGTCTAGGTTGGTAACCTCGATACGATGTCAGCTTGTGTGAGCAATTTCATAAATGCCAGCTTGTATGAGCAATGTTAGCTTGTGTGAGCAACTTTGATCATTGTCAGCTTGTGTGAGCAATATATTTTTGTGTATTCGAGTTAATTTATTAAGGTTCTCTCAGGAGAAACTTGAACTTAATGAAAATGAAAATGTTGAAATAGCTTGAATTGAGATTGAATGATTTATTAATTCAAATTTAATGGAAGTATACGATTTCTTAACTAGTGATTATGAAATGCAAATGGACTAACCTATATAGTTCTTTTTAATGTTATGAAATAGTTACATTAAAATTATGCCAAGGATGTCATATTGAATTCAAATGTGCTTAAATGTTTAGTTTGTTGAATTAATAATGTAAGTAAATTTCATATAAGCTTACTAAGCATTCAATATGCTTACCCGCTATTTTTCCTTCCCTTTTAAATTTCACTTTGTGGAACGTGTTAAGCGGATCGTCAAGAAACTCCCACTATCTCATTTACAAATCGATAGCCTTTTGAATGTTTAAGTTCAGATTTGTGGCATATAGGTGTTATGTGTTTGTTGAATCTTGAATGTTGGTATAGTTTGAAACCTTTATAATGGTTTATTTGGTAAGGTTAATGCGTAATTGAATATGTACGCTTTGCTAAACATGTTTGAGATATGTTGGTTATAACATCTCGAAATAGGGCCTAGTTAGAATAGTGGTTTCGGTACCATAAATTTGACGTCAAAATGTTTATTTTATGATTATTACGAGACCTAGAATATGAAAATATGCATATGTTAAAGTTTCATGAAGAAATTCTGAGTAAGGTGTCCGATTGGAAAATAAGGACCAAATTGAATAAATTGCAAAACTTGGATTCTAGAAGCAATTTGCATGAAATTTCTTCAGATTATTAACTAGAAGGTCTTAAAGAGCAATTTGCCCAATTTCTAAGTTTTTGGACAAAAATGGGCATGCATGGAAAATTTTGGAAGTTTAGTAAGGAAGGGCATTTTGGTCATTTGGTAATAAATGAAATAAAAAGGGAAAATGAAGGCAAAAATCAGCCTTTCTTCTCCCTCTTGCAGCCGAAATTCTCAAGCCCTCCATAGCTAAGGTTTTCAATATTTTCAAGCTCAATAGTAATTTCTCCCAAACTCCGTTTTTAATGTTCTTCGTATTTTTGAAATCCCGGTAGCTTGCTCTCTCCATTTCTACCCATATTTTGAGTTAGGATTCATGTATGTAAAGTGACCCATGTGTGACATGTTTATTCTTTGATGATTTATGGAGGAATATGAAAGTTGGATGTGTGTTTAACATCATTTCCTAAGTGATTTTCATGAAAAACCCTTAAAAGGACATTTTTGCAAAAGATACAAAATATGTGGTAGAAATGTGAAATAGAGGAAAATATGGACTAGTATGAGTTCATAGTACATTCGGCTAGGCTTGTGTAACCAAGGAATTTCATGTATTTCACTATACGAGCTTAAAGACTAAATCATAAATAATGTAAAAGGTTAGGGGCAAAACAGTCATTTTGTTTGGGGTGAAATTTAGACTCGAAAAGAATAATATGAGGTATTAATAATTCATTTTTATTGTTATAAACCCCGAGGAGCAAATTTTGGAGGTCGATCGAGGAAAACGAAAGGTTTCAGAATAATCGAAACGCGAAACTGAAACGAGTGCCAGGTAAGTTCAAATAACTTAAAGTAAACTCTTAATATGCCTAATTTCATGTATTATGAATGTAAGATAATTGGTTATAATGATAGTATGAAAATCTATTAAATGTGTTAATAATAATGACATGATAATAAATGTCCCCGTTGAAGTCAAAAAGGGAAATTCGACCGATAAACCATGGCTTACATAACTTGAGATCCTGCATGTGTTGCAGAAAAGGATTTAGCACGGATGGGTAATCCGTTGATCTCAACATAGAAAGGATCTAGCCCGGACGGGTGTTCCTTGAGTGATCGAGCCTCCCGAAGAATATGTGTGCATTATGTATTTGGCCCGAAAGGGTAATTTGACTAGGGTTTAAATTTAGCCTGGAGTGGTAATTCAGATTCGAGCTCATTAAGGGTGTTTGTCGCTACAAGGGATTTAGCCTGGACTGGTAATCACGACATCACCCTATGAGTTTACATTACGGGGGATTTAACCTGGACTGATAATCCAGTCGTAAGATGTAAGGTTTGCGGGAGTGCGTACATGAGATGATCTCTCTTATGACTTGACGGTAAATGAATAATCCATCGAGATTTCCAAGAAACTCAACGGGATTAACATGAGATATAAAAATGAAAATTTTGGATGATGAGCTCATCTAAGACAAATTACATGGTGTATTGTTATGAGACTAACTTGTTGATTGAGTGCATGTGATAGGGAAACCATTTCATGCTTGTTGGTTTTATTGCCTAATATGGTTATATGCTAATTAATACGTAAGTTTACTTTCCAGTTATTCAGGCTTACTAAGCATGTAAATGCTTACCTCTCTCTTTTCCCTATCTTATAGAGCTTTAGGACTCATAGAGATTGGAAGACAGTTGGAGAATCAACACACTATCATCTTGTCTAGCTTTGGTACATAGATACTTTTACTTTGGTTCAATGGCATGTATGGGGCTTTAGTTTATTTTGTTATTTTGTTATATGTGTCATTTGGTTGTCCAATGTAAAGGCTTAAATATTAAACTTATTCTTTTTGTATATGGCCATAAGACATGGCTCATTTTGTTGTAGGTTATGACCTACTAACCATGCATGTTTATGTTAAAAAAATGTTCTTTTGATGATTGAATGTGGTACATCATGAATGGACATATGGAATGTGGCCAAAACATTTGGAGCTAGTTAGGCTATAATTGGCAATGAGTTATAATAATGAGCCAAGTCTAAATAAGTTCTAATGGGATGGAAATCCTCAATATAAAAATAGGATAATTGAGCATGTACATAACCGATGAGATAAGGTTAACATGCAATGGATCATTGATGATAGTCTTCAAGTATATTTAGGTTATGTTAAATACAACTGGCGTTCGTATATGTGAGTGTATGATGAGGGTGACTATTGGCTTGAAATTATAGCCTAAAATGAGTCCACACGGGTAGACACACGGGACTGTGTCTAGGACGTGTGTGACACACGAATAGCCCCATGGGCATGTGGTATTGTCGTGTGTCCCCTGCACTTAAAATTTTTAAGTCAGAATGCATGGTAGTAAACATACGGGTAGAGACACGGCCGTGTCTTTCAACTGTGTTGAGGGTACAGCTCAGCACACGGGCCTGTGTCCTGGCCGTGTGCCCCTAAATGCATGCTGACGTCATAAACAAAATGCTCAAGTTTTTGGACACGGGCGAACACACCGGCGTGTCTAGGCCTTGTAAAGGACACGGGCCAGAGACACGGGTGTGTGCTCAGCCATGTGAAAACCCTTGTAGGTTCGAAATAGAAAATAAATTCAATTAATTCCACACGAGTAGGGGACACGGACGTGTCCCAATGCACACGAGCATGTGTATTGCCCTCACATGGGCTTGTGAGGCTTAACCTAGAAAATTTTCCAAGAACTTTCTCAAGTTCTCGGTTTAGTCCCGGACCATTCTAAATGTAGATTTAGGGCATCGTAATCCCATAATAGGGACATTACGATGTTGTTTGATTGGTTCTAAATTGGAACAAAATTTTATGACCCATATTGTTCAAAAATGTCTGAGTATGAGTCGGTAATGCCTCGTGCCTGGTCCTAGTCTCAGGAACGGGTAAGGGGTTTTACATTGGTGACCAATGAAATGGTATATTTGGAAATAAATAGGTATGTTCAAGAAGTTTTGAGATAGGTAAATGTTTGGCAATTGAAAAATGTTTTCGATTGTAGCTCATGGTATTGAAATTATATGTCTAATGATTGAATAGGTGATATACATAGATATGTGATTGAAATGGTTTGTTTTGACATGTGTTGGTATGTTTGATTAAGGTAAAAATAGTGATATGTGAGTATATTGAATGGTTTGTTTGGTAAACTTAAAATAGATACCAAAGTTGTATTTTTGCCAAAAACAGGGGAATTAATGGACTGTTGTTGGTATCACAATACCACAACCTGGATATCGAGATACCTACGTGTTATATTTTGAAAACTTTACAATTTGATCCTTAGGTTGGGAAGTTTGGCTACTGTCTTTGAGATCATGATATCAAGCCTTGAATATCGCGATACCTACGTGACTTATTTTGATGTTTGGCTATTGTTTTCGAGATTGCGATACCAAATGTTGGATATCGCGATACCTTCTTCTTACATTCTAAAAATTTTTAGTTTAGTCCTAATTCAACCTCAAGATGGCATTGAGCTTTCATAAGGTCGATTAAGACCTAGAATTGATAGTTTAATATATTTTGAACTTGATTAACGCTTGGTCATTTGTATAAATGCTTGTATGTTGTTTGATTGATTGTAGTTACTCCGACAACGAATATGGCATCCTGTAACTCGGACTCAGCGATAGGGTCGGGCGAGAGGTGTTAGAATTTTCCTACCTTAATTTCACATTCAAATAATACATTACATACATTAAATTAACTAATAAGTATAGTAAGTTCCATGAGAACTTACCTTTCCTAAAAGCAACAAAAATTGGTTAGAGACTTCTCCATTGCTTCAATCCATCACCTTTTCCTTTCCCTGGCTAGAACCACCTCTAGTAACTTCTTTCTCTTCAAATACATACAAAATCAATAATTTTCCCAAAATGTCAAAATGTTAAAATAACATTTATTAATCCTATTAATGGCTCAACAACCATTCAAAAGAATTTAAACATCAAATGAGATAATAGAATGCTAAGATATCATAGTTCAACTTTTACACAGTGAATCTCAAACCTTAGGTATATGGGTGATGAGTTTTGGTTCAAATATGGATTCTATAAAGTGGTTTTGCAAAAAAAAAAAATGCAAGAAAATGATGAGTGATTGGGGAGAAAAAGGGTGAAAATGATAAATAAATAAAAAAGATGAGAAAAATGGTTTCTTCTCCTCCTTCAAGTGTGGTAGGGTAAAAGAGGCCTTTTTGTCCTCTTCATATCATCTTTTACCAATTAAAAAGTTAAGGAAAAGTCAAATAGTCAAAATTTATTGAAAGACATGGCCCACATTTTCCCAACATTAAAGAATTTGGTTGAAAAGTCAAAATTTTCATTCCTTCACCACAAATCACTTTAAGCTCTAATATTTATT
Source organism: Gossypium longicalyx (assembly GCA_025698465.1). Classification (NCBI taxonomy): domain Eukaryota; kingdom Viridiplantae; phylum Streptophyta; class Magnoliopsida; order Malvales; family Malvaceae; genus Gossypium; species Gossypium longicalyx. The sequence goes on from CM046995.1 coordinate 34,866,346, forward strand.
CATATTTTGGTCCCAAATGACCAAAATGTACTTGGGAGCAAAATTTATCATTTTTCCCCTTGACTCGCATTTTTACCCGATTGAGTCTAACATTTTAAAAATGTATGAAAATGCATTAGAACGAAATTCTCAATGGTATAAAAATAATTAAACCCCTAAAGAATGAGTTTCTCGTTGAATATGGCTAAAAATATCATAACAGTCTCGTACATAACATCGAAAAATTTTAAGGTGTTACATTCATTCAGTCAAATTTATCTCCTTTTTGGAACATATTATCAAAATGATCTCCTTTGTTACTTTTGGAAGAAATTGTGTAGTTCCAACACAAGTTTATACAACAAAAAGAAATGAAATCCTCACATTGTATTTTTTTCTTGTGTTTCACTCAATATTAGGCTTTTACCCTCAACGAGCTTAAACACTCTTGCCTTTCTCCTTTTAAAAGATTCAATGTATGGTTTACTCTTCAAAACTTGTCCACCAATAAAGTTATCACTTGCATTAGTTTCCAAAGAAAGTAATAGAATCATGTTGGAAGAAAATAACAAAATAACATATCTAGAGTCAAAGTAACTTAAGAAACAGGAAATTAATTATAAACCATGTGAAGGAAGTTGTGTTTGATCTTTTAATAATCACAAAAAAACAATATTACATCATTCAACATAATAAGATGTAAAGAAAAGCTAAATTCAACAACATCTAAGACTTTAAGAATTCACAAAAAAATCAAACAAAAGCACAACTAAATAAATACAAAGAAATAAACTTCTGGAAAAAAACAGAACACATGAGCTTAGTTCTAAGGGTTTAGGTTTGTGTTTAGGTTTTATGCTTATGGTTTAAAATTTTATGTTTCTTTTTAAGGTTTGGACTTAGAGTTTGTTTCAAGGGTTTAGGGTTTTGAAAAATAAAAGTTAAAGGTTGAATTTTTTGAAGCAAAAGTTATTTAAATTTTATGAGAACTTGAGAAATCACAATTTTTTTTATGGATTTTTTTTTTTTTTTTTTTTGTATATTGGGAGAAGAAAGAAGGAAGAAAGAAAATCAGCTAACTTACCTTCGTTTTCAATAATTTCACAAGAAAGTCAGTAAAACTTATTCAAAGATGTTTCTTGCGTTAACTTTATCTTTTTAAGTGTACTTAAAAAGAGTAAAGAAATAAATAAAAAAAAGAGAGAGAGAGGATAAGGAAACATTTTCTTGAATGATGAAGCCTTCTCTTTAATATAAATTAACGCAGATTCTTAATGCTTTTATTTGATGATTAAGTTCAAACACGTTTTGGTTAAGATTTGGAAACAAGAAGAGGTAAAAGATAGGCGTTCCCATTAGATCCTTATGTTACTTGTACATCAAAACTTAGGTTATAAGAAGATTTTCCAACTAAAGACCCTTAAATAATTCGTATATAAAACCTTAAGTAATCAAGACCAAGGACTGAAAATGCCACAAAAGACCAAGTTTGATAATTTAACAATTCTTGAAATAGACTAATAAGAATCCTCAACCCTTGAAAAAAAAAACTCAATGTAACATCATTTACATGATCCAGTAACAAATTTGAGCAAGAGACATCACATAATTTTTTTTGAAACTTTTAATAATATTCAAACACATCATTTATTATTATTGGACTTAAGGGCGAGTAAAGTTCGATTCAACTAAAAAAAAATCGAAAAAAAAGTTTAAATTTTGAATTATTCGAATCAAATTAATCAAGTTAAACAAGTTAACTGAATCAATTCAATTTTTTTTTTTAATTTTGAGCTTGAATCGAGTTTAATTTTTGAAATCAAATAACTCAAATAATTCGAATAAACTAAATATCAAACCTTTTTACTTTCCTTCCCCCAACCCCCCTCAAACCCTTTTACTTTTCCCCCAAATATTTTACTTTTCCTCAGACCCCAAAACTTTTTTCCTTTTATTTTTTCCCAAAACTTTTACTTCTTAAAAAAATTTACTTCCTCCCAAACCCCCAAAACTTTTTTCCTTTTGCTTTCCCCCAAAACTTTTACTTTCTCCTAAACCCCTAAAACTTTTTTTTTCGAATTTATATCTATTATTTATAATATTGAATTAAATTACACGTTTTGTAATATTTATTTTATTGAATTGTTTAATCATACTGAATATTTATCAATTTCTGTTAAAATTGAATTATTGATGATACATAAAATATTTGTGTTAAATTTTTATATTGATATCAATTTCACATTTTATTTTTAAATTAAATTTTATTAAAAAATCACATTATTTACATTTAATATATTTCTTTTAATTTCAAAATACATGGTGACAAAAATCATAAGATATGTAACACCCCAGAATTTGAGGTTAGAAGTTGTGAGGTTTGTAGTTAGACTCAACGAGTAGGTCGAGCAGTTGAGCTTATTATCGCATTTTAATGTTAGAATGAGCCTGCTGATTTGGTGGTAGTGGGTGTGTTAGTTTACCTTTGGGTCCCAAGTTCGAGTCCTCCTGTGTGTTTTGATAAATTAATTTTATTCTAGATTTGTTTTTAAGTTTTAAATACTTATTTATTTTTATTTTTTATTTTACTTTTAGTTTAGAAATAAGAAGTTACTCCATTTTTCTTTCACGTTCTTCCCCACTCCTTCCCCACATTGTTCCTTTATATTTTCTGTTCTTTCCCAAATTTCAGTTTCTTTTGTTTTCTCGCTTCTTCTATTTTACACTCTTGTTATCTATTGCCTGTTAAGGGTTTCCCTCATGTGATTCGTCTAGTCAGATGTGAGTTAGAACAATTTTGTGGAGGCAAATCAGCCAGTTCTTGTTGCTTGCAATCCCGATTTAAGGTGTGTTTCTGAAATTGTTTAATTCCGGTAGCATATTGCTGTTGGATTTCGGGGAAATCTATAATTTCTGGTGTGGTTTTAAATTGTTAGTGATTGGGGTTCATTTTGCTGTCGTAAAACCTCAATTTAGCCTTTCGGTGTACTTTCATGACCACACAGGTGCGTGCCACACACGGGCTGTCGACACGGCCGTGTGACTTTAGGAAATTAGGGTTTTTGACTATTTCTAATGCCACACAACCATGTGGCTACTGTTTGGGGAGTTTTTCGATTTTTATAACACCCTTTACTCGTAACCGACGCCGGAACAGAGTACGAGGTGCTACCTATCTCAACACATGCAAACATACATTTCCTAGTTATGAAATTTCGCTCTAATTTAAAACATTTCAAAATACCTTAATGTCCCTACTATGAGCCTACAAGGCCCTGAACACCTTTTGGAATTGATTCGGGACTAATATGTGCACTCTAGAAAACTTTGTAAAATTTCAAGCAGACAGGGGCAGACGCCTGTGTGGAAGGGTGACACGCCCGTGTGTTTTCTTAACGTGGCCATGATGAAGGCCCGTCTAGCTCACACAGCCTGAAAATATTGGGACACACCCGTGTCCCTGGCTCGTGCAAATTTATTTCTCAATTCAAACCTACAAGGGTTTTTACACGGCTTGGCGCACGCCCGTGTCCATGACCCGTGTCCCCCACATGGCCATGACACGTCCGTCTCTCAGCCCGTGTATAAAAACCTTGACATTCTGTTTCTGAAGTCAACAACCCTTTAATGGCACACGGCCATGGTACATGTAACACCCCAAACCCAGCCTAGACGTTATGACCGGATCCGACGTGCCACATCGAGGTGCCAAAACATTTTCTATATTTAGTCCAGAAAATCGGGCTTAGTGTTCAAAGGATGATTTCATTACGGTTTAAGGTGAATGGAAGCTGTGCACCAGGTAGGAAACCGGAAAAGAGGAGGTGAGTCCATCGGACTGCTTAAGTACCAAGCTCCCTTCGGATCCAATCTTAGACATGCACACCACCATTGCCACACCTTAACTTAGTGTATGTTCTTAGGAAACCAATTCATTTAAGCCCATTTTAAGAAAAAGTGATTAACTTTGGAAACCGTTTTCATTGCGGAAGTTTTGCTTTGTTGTCGTGATTTTTTAAAATCAATTACTGTTTTTGAAAACGCGCCCTAAGACTAATCAGTTTCAGTGATTAAGATAATATTATACCTATTTTAGTAAATCATATTGAAAACAATTAAAAATCATTAAAGCGGCCTTATTACAACTTAAAACCCAAATCATAAAAGTAAATAAAAAGATGTCTAATTCACCAGAAGAAAACCAAATTTGCAGAACGCGTGGCCACTCTGAATCCCTCACAGCTCCAAGCCCACTATGGTTGAGGATTACCTGCGTGGATGAAAATAAGGGGTGAGTTTGGGAAACTCAGTGTGTAAAATAACTCAACCATAGTCTAAACCAGTTCAAACCATAGAAACAGATCAAATTGGCCTTAGCATAGAACAGATTGCAGAATGAAGCCCATAGGCCCATAACAGAACAACACAGAAATTACATGTTTATGCAGAAACCTAACCATATCCAACCGTATACACCCCCGTACCATCCTTACACCATGTGGGAGACTACTCGACCCACCCAACCGCTACATGCCCACGTAATTTGCAGCATGGTCGCGAGCAGAATAGTGTGACAGAGTCACCAGATCTGAATATTTGTGGGACAGAGCCACCGTATCAGATATTTGTGGCAGAGCCACTGATCAGATAATTGTGGCATAGCCACCAGGACGCTTCCTCCATAAATATAACCCATGTCCCCATGCAATGAGATATACAAATCATGGCATACATCATACGTAATTAGATCATCATGCTTTTTGGTCAAATTAGCCCCTAGGGTATAATGGTTATTTTACACCTAGGGGTATAACAGTAATTTTCATACTTAAAGGTATTCTAGTAATTTATCTATTTTGGGGGTTTTCATGCATATTTCCACCATTCACGTACTAACAGAAACACTTACCAAGTGTTCTTACCGAATTGGGCCCGTTGGCCCATTATCCCAATTTTGGCCCATTAAGCCCAAAAAATATCTCAGGCACAAAAATCATGCACTCTGCAAACTGAACACTGTAGTTTACCAAATACGTTAATTGTTCTACCTCACGAGCATTCACACACTCGCAAATCCACAAAATATCGGTTTTTCGACATTTTGGCTTTTCGACTTTTGCCGATCTAGTCTATGAGAGTGTGTCCGTTACACACCAGCTTGCGATGAAACGCTGACGAGTTCCACACGTGAGTTGCCTACAGTCAATTACTAATACGTTAACTACGAATCCATAACAACTTGTATACAAATCTCCTTACCAACAGTCGGCCATTAACACTTTAGACACTAGAGATTCTACCTTTGCCGAAACTAGCGACTAGGTTTAGATCCAGTCGTTCCACTTGTCCAAGCCTTCGATCAGTAGCCTCTAGATCCCACTAACATCATAATAAAACAATTTTCATAACCCTTAGAGCCATAGGGCCCAATCGACAGCCTCCCTAAGCCTTTAGGGGTTTCGGCTTTTCTAAAACCCGAAATAAAGAATAGATTCGAAAACTTACCACCGGTTCCTTTAGTCAACGATTCCACTTTAGTTCTTATATGATTCTGATGCAGATCTAAACCCTTAAATGTTAGCAGAAATAAAATCTTTAAAGGTCCAAATATTCGGCTATGCCCCTAAGACTATGGGGTTTTCGGCTGTTTGAAATAGTAAAGAGAAAGATGAAATATGAGGGTTTTGCGGTGGTTTTGTCGATAAGACTTTGGGGTTCCGCGGATGAGAGAATCGGCCAAAAAGATGAAGAAGAATCAGAGGGTTTGGCTAGGAGAAATCGGCACAGAAGAAAAACAGGCTTTCGGGATTTTGGCTTTTATGGCAATCGGCTATAAGGCTTAGGAACAAATGGTAAGGAGGTGGAGTTGAGTAGAGTGGTAGAAAGATTCGGCTATAGAGAAAAAGAAGAAGAAAAGAGAATAGGAGAAGAGAAGAATGATCAAAAACGGCACAACTTTTTCCCCAAATGCCGAAATTACAACTATCAATAGACCTAGCCGAATTTTGCCCCCTACAGAAACCCTTGGCCGGCAACTCTTGCTCCTCAAGAGTCCACCATTCGGCCAATACTGCACTCTCTAATCAGCTCCTAAATCTTCTCCCTTATCTCCTCCTTACTCGATCTCCTGAACAGCTCAAACTCTTCCTAACTGAGTTCCTCCTGAGTTCCATCACATCCCCTTTCTGTAAATAAAAATTAATACTAATATTTGCTCACCTTGTGACTTGAACCTTAGCTCTTCCTAGCCATCCACACGCCACCTTTTTAGCACCCTAGTGGCGTCATATGCCACTTTGCCACCTGCCTTCTTGTGGCTTATTTTACCCATTAAATCTTAAACGCCCAACTTTCCAGAACCCCTTTTCCCCTAAGAATTAAAATTAGCTAAAACTTTCGGATTTTATCTTAAACTTGGGCCTTCTAGAGGCCTACTAACATACTTAGACCTATACCAAGTAGTCAAAACACAGATCTTCTGAAATTCGCCCAAAATTCACAGAAGTCCAGAAAATTGGGGCGTTACAACTCTACCCTTCTTAAAGAAATTTCGTCCTCGAAATTTACCTGATCCAAACAGATGAGGGTATTGTTGTCGCATCGCCTCTTCTGGCTCCCAAGTAGCTTCCTCCCTACCGTGATTACGCCAAAGCACCTTTACTAAAGGAACAAATTTCCTTCTTAACACCTTGACATCTCGGTCCAATATCTGCATAGGCTCTTCCTCGAAAGTCAAATCATGCTGCACCTCAATTTCTACAACCGGCATGACATGAGTAGGGTCAGAACGATAACGCATTAACATGGAGACATGAAAAACATCAGAATCCTGTCTAACTCTGGAGGTAATTCCAATTGATATGCCACTGGTCCTACTTACTTCAAAACCCGATAAGGCCTAATGAACCGCGGACTCAACTTGCCTTTCTTACCAAACCTTAATATCTTCTTCCAAGGAGAAACCTTTAAGAAGACCATATCACCTACTGAATACTCAATCTCCTTGCACTTCAAGTCTGCATACGACTTTTGCCTATCAGTAGCTTCTTTTAATCGATCTCTGATTACTCAGACCTTATCCTCAATGTCAGCTACTAACTCGGGTCCAAGAACCCACTGCTCTCCTAGTTTGGTCCAACAACTAGGGGTATGACACCTTCGTCCATACAGCACTTCATATGGTGCCATTCGAATACTCACCTGATAACTGTTGTTGTATGTAAATTCCGCCAATGGCAAGTAATCCTCTCAACTACCTCGGAAGTCAATAACGCATCCCTTCAACATGTCCTCCAGAATCTGAATAACCCTTTCCGACTGACCATCAGTCTGGGGATGGAAAGTCGTACTAAAATTCAATCGCGTTCCCAACGCCTCATGCAACTTTTTCCAAAACCGAGATGTAAATTTGGGATCCCGATCAGAAATGATTGAAACTGGGACACCATGAAGTCGCACGATCTCCGCCACATACAACTTGGCTAACTTTTAAAGTGAAAAGTCGGTGCGGACAGGTATGAAATGAGCCGATTTGGTCAACCTATCCACGATCACCCAAACCGAGTCTTTCTTTGTTGGTGTCAAGGGTAACCCACTCACAAAGTCCATGGTTACCCTCTCCCACTTCCAAAGTGGTATCTTCACTGGCTGCAAAAGCCCAGAAGGTAGTTGATGCTCAGCTTTCACTTGCTAGTATGTCAAACATTTCCCTACAACCTCCGTTACTTCCCACTTAAGCCCAAGCCACCAATACAATTTTTGCAAGTCGTTATACAACTTATTCCCTCCAGGATGCATGGCACAAAGTCCCCCATGAGCTTCCTTCAATATCGACTGCCTCAAGTCAGAGTCCTTCAGAACACAAATTCTCCCTCGGAAACACAGAACTCCTTCATTATTCAACCCAAACTCAAAAGTTTCCCCTTCTTTAACCTGCTGGAAACGAGCAACCAAAGATTCATCTCTCAACTGATTCTCCTTAATCTGATCCACCCAGGTTGGCCTTACTTGTAACTCAGCCAACAGACTACCATCATCATACAAACTCAGACGAGCAAACATTGCTCTCAGATCATATACAACTCTTCGACTTAGAGCATCGGCTACCACGTTAGCCTTGCCTGGGTGGTACTCAATCATACAATCATAATTTTTAAGCAACTCTATCCATCTCCTTTGCCTAAGGTTCAGTTCCTTCTGAGTCAGCAAGTACTTGAGACTCTTATGGTCTGTGTATATAATACACTTCTCTCCGAACAAGTAGTGTCTCCAAATCTTAAGTGCAAAGATTACTGCTGCCAATTCCAAATCATGAGTAGGATATTTTCCTTGTGAGGCTTAAGCTGTCGTGATGCATAAGCAACCACCTTACCCTCTTGCATCAACACGCAGCCCAAACCCACATGTGATGCGTCCATCAGACACGATAAAATCCTTCCCGGACTCATTTGGATCAACACAGTGCTTGATCGAACTTTCTTCAACTTCTCAAAAGCTTCCTACTGCTTCTCTGTCCAAAAAAATGGTACTCCTTTCCTTATGAGTTTTGTCAAAGGCGCTGCCATCACAGAAAAACCTTTCACAAACCTCCTGTAGTATCCTGCCAACCCTAAGAAGCTCCGTATTTCCGAAACTGACCTAGGTGGCTTCCATTCCAAAATTGCTTCAATCTTTCGTGGGTCCACCTTAATCCCCTCGGCAGAAATAACATGTCCTAAGAAGGTTACCTCCCTAAACCAGAATTCACATTTTCTGAATTTCGCATAAAGTTCTTTCTCCCTTAACACTTGCAGCACAATGCAGAGATGCTCATCATGTTTCGCTTCAGTTTCAGAATATACCAGAATATCGTCAATAAAGACGACTACAAACTGATCCAAAAATGGTTGGAATACACGATTCATCAGATCCATAAACGCTGCAGGAGTGTTTGTCAGTCCAAATGGCATCACCAAAAACTCGTAATGACCATACCGAGTTCTGAATGCCGTCTTATGGATATCTACCTCTTTGACCCTTAACTGATGATATCCAGATCGAAGGTCGATCTTTGAAAATATAGAAGCTCCTCTAAGTTGGTCGAACAGATCGTCAATCCCTGGCAGTGGATACTTTTTCTTAATCGTCAGTTTGTTCAACTGCCGATAATCAATACACATTCGCATCGTCCCATCCTTCTTTTTTACAAATAGCACTGGTGCTCCCCACGGAGAGACACTTGGCCTAATAAAGCCCCTATCCAACAACTCTTGAATTTGTGCTTTTAACTCCACTAACTCCTTTGGTGCCATCCTACACGGTGCGATGGACACTGGTGCCATTCCAGGCAGCAAGTCAGTTCCAAATTCGACTTATCGGTTCGGAGGCAATCCCGGAAGCTCCTCCGAAAAAACATCTTGGAACTCCTTAACAGTTCTAACCTTATCCACTGTCAGTCCCTCATCTTTCGCCTGACTTAAAAATGCCAAGTAGGCCTCACAACCTTTACGAATCTATTTTTCGGCTCTCAATGCCGACACCACATTGGACAAATAATCCCTTCACTCACCTATTACCATAACCTCTTCTCCCTCCGTGGTCCTTAACATCATTCGTTTAGCAGCACAATCCAGAGTCACCCTATGCTTAACAAGCCAGTCCATTCCCAGAATGAGCTCGAATTCTCCAAACGGTAACTCCATCAAGTCTCCAGAGAAAATATTACCTTGAGTTTCTAAAGGCACATCCCTATACAGTTTGTCTACTTTAACCGAGTAACCTAAAGGACTTAGTACAGTTACCCCACTCACTATCTCCTCAGAGTGCACACCCAACAACTCAGATATGGCACATGCAACATAGGAATGAGTAGATCCAATATCCACCAAAGCAGTATACGGCATGCTAGAAACCAAGAACGTACCAGTTATGACGTCAGGTGCATTGGCCTCCTCTCGACGACGAGCTGCATACACCAACGCTGGCTGTCGAGCCTCAGCATTTTTGGCACCCCTGCCAGGTGCCCCTCGCCCTCGACCATTACCATTTTCGCCCCTACCTTGTCCACGTCCTCTCGGTGGTTGTGGCCCACCTCTCACTGGTTGAGCAACCCTCTGTTCAGCAACTTGAACCTGATCCATTTTCTGAGGACAGTCTTTGACTCTATGCTTCATAGATCTGCATCAGAAACAGGCACCGAAACGTTTCCTACACTCCCCCAGATGTACCTTACCACAGTCTCCACAGATTAGTGGTCTAACCACGTTCATCTGAACTGCCCGAATTGGCTCCTTCACTCTTGCTCTCTTGACACTCCTATTTGAACCACCCGAAGGTCCTGAATCCCTCCGAAAACGGCTCTAATCCTTCTCACGATTCTGTTTTTCAGCACGCTTCACTTCCTCAGCTATCTTAGCTTTCTCCACCAAGACCGCAAAGACACGGTCCTTCTGCGAAGCAATCAACACTCTAAGTTCATCTCTAAGACCATCCTCGAAGCGCACGCTACTCTCATATTCCGTAGCGACTATTCCCACGGCATACCGACTCAGCCTCAGAAACTCAGCCTCGTATTTAGCAACTGTTTTACCTCTTTGCACCAGATTCAAGAATTCTTTCTTGCGGGCATCCACATAGCTCGCCTCAACATATTTCCCTTTGAAGGCTGCCTTAAATAACTCCCAAGTTACCCTGTCAGCTGGGGTCCCATCTCTCACCGTAAGCCACCACTGATAAGCCTTATCTCGTAGCAACGATACGGCTCCCTTCAACTTCTGCTCCACAGAGCAGTCCAAGTCATTCATAATCCGTTCCGTGGCCTCCAACCAATATTCCGCCACATTCAGGGCTACACCAGATACACCCCTAAAGATCTCCGCTCCGTTAGCCCGGAGTCGCTTAGAAATAGATCATCGAATCCCGTTACCCGTACTTGCCCCAACAACCCTTTCCAGAACACGAAGCATTGCCTGGGACAGGGCATCATCCCTGGCACCACGATCATGAGACTCCACTTCTGTTGCCGGTGGTACCAGTACCTCTGCTGTCGGCATATGCCCTAAGGATGCAGTTCCTGCTCGAGCACTACCTCGACCACGTCCACGGCCTCTTCCACGAGCTACTCTCATACTCATATCGTATTATCTGATTACGAATTTTATGCATCAATCAAATATTCCAGTGTTTATTACAGATGTTTTATGAACAAATAGTAATTCAGAGTTTGTTTTTCCGCAGAATCGAAGTCTAGCTACAGGCTCAGTCTATTACCAAAATTTCCTATAGTTTCAGTACCATCCCACTAGATTATCCGAATAGGGTGTTAATATAGACAGATAATTCAGGAAAAAAAATATTTTAGAGAAGTTCAAAATAATACTTACAGACTTGGGCCGGAAATTCGGGTGCCACCTTTTTAAGGATCCAAATTTGAAAACCGAGTTTCGTAATTTTTGTAAAAAATTTCATTTTTGAAAATCTTTATTTTTATAGACCCATTCCACAGTCGAGTTGTTGTAACTTAGCTCTGATACCACTAAATGTAACACCCCAAACCCAGCCTAGACGTTATGACCAGATCCGACGTGCCACATCGAGGTGCCAAAACATTTTCTATATTTAGTCCAGAAAATCGGGCTTAGTGTTCAAAGGATGATTTCATTATGGTTTAAGGTGAATGGAAGCTGTGCACCAGGTAGGAAACCGGAAAAGAGGAGGTGAGTCCATCAGACTGCTTAAGTACCAAGCTCCCTTCGGATCCAATCCTAGACATGCACACCACCATTGCCATACCTTCACTTAGTGTATGTTCTTAGGAAACCAATTCATTTAAGTCCATTTTAAGAAAAAATGATTAACTTTGGAAAGCGTTTTCGTTGCAGAAGTTTTGCTTTATTGTCGTGATATTTTAAAATCAATTACTGTTTTTGAAAACGTGCCTTAAGACTAATCAGTTTCAGTGATTAAGATAATATTATACCTATTCTAGTAAAACATATTGAAAACAATTAAAAATCATTAAAGCGGCCTTATTACAACTTAAAACCCAAATCTTAAAAGTAAATAAAAAGATGTCCAATTCACCAGACGAAAACCAAATTTGCAGAATGTGTGGCCACTCTGAATCCCTCACAGCTCCAAGCCCACTATGGTTGGGGATTACCTGCGTGGATGAAAATAAGGGGTGAGTTTGGGAAACTCAGTGTGTAAAATAACCCAACCATAGTCTAAACCAGTTCAAACCACAGAAATAGATCAAATTGGCCTTAGCCTAGAACAGATTTCAGAATAAAGCCCATAAGCCCATAACAGAACAGAACAGAAATTACATGTTTAGGCAAAAACCCAACCATATCCAACCGTATACACCCCCGTACCATCCTTACTCCATATGGGGAGACTACTCGACCCACCCAACCGCTACATGCCACAGAATTTGCAGCATGGCTGCAAGAACAGATAGTGTGACAGAGTCACCAGATACAAATATTTGTGGCCAGAGCCACCAGAACAGATATTTGTGGCAGAGCCACCAGAACAGATAATTGTGGCATAGCCACCAGGACGCTTCCTCCATAAATATAACCCATGTCCCCATGCAACAGATATACAAATCATGGCATACATCATACAGAATCAGATCATCATGCTTTTCAGTCAAATTAACCCTAGGGGTATAATGGTTATTTCACACCTAGGGGTATAACGGTAATTTTCATACTTAAGGGTATTCTAGTAATTTATCTATTTTAGGGGTTTTCATGCATATTTCCATAATTCACGTACTAACAGAAACACTTACCGAGTGTTCTTACCGAATTGGGCCCGTTGGCCCATTATCCCAACTTTGGCCCATTAAGCCCAAAAAATATCTCAAGCACAAAAATCATGCACTCTGCAGACTAAACACTGTAGTTTACCAAATACGTTAATCGGTCTACCTCACGAGCATTCGCACACTCGCAAGTGCACAAAATACTGGTTTTTTGGCATTTTGGCTTTTCGGCTTTTGCCGATCTAGTCTATGAGAGGGTGTCCGTTACACACCTACTTGCGACGAAACGCTGACGAGTTCCACACACGAGTTGCCTGCAGTCAATTACTAATACGTTAACTACGAATCCATAACAACTTGTATACAAATCTCCTTACCAACAGTCGGCCATTAACACTTTAGACACTAGAGATCCTACCTTTGCGAAACTAGCGACTAGGTTTAGATCCGGTCTGTTCCACTTGTCCAAGCCTTCGATCAGCGACCTCTAGATCACACTAACATCATAATAAAACAATTGTCACAACCCTTAGAGCCATAGGGCCCAATCGATGACCTCCTAAGCCTTTAGGGGTTTTGGCTTTTCTAAAACCTGAAATAAAGAATAGATTCGAAAACTTACCACCGGTTCCTTTAGTCAACGATTCCACTTTAGTTCCTATGCGATTCTGATGCAGATCTAAACCCTTAAATGTTAGCAGAAATCAAATCTTTAAAGGTCCAAAGATTCGGCTATGCCCCTAAGACTATGGGGTTTTCGGCTTTTTGAAATAGTGAAGAGAAAGATGAAATATGAGGGTTTTGCGGTGGTTTTGTCGACAAGACTTTGGGGCTCAGAGGATGAGAGAATCAGCCAAAAAGATGGAGAAGAATCAGAGGGTTTGGCTAGGAGAAATCGGCACAGAAGAAAAACAGGCTTTCGGGATTTTGGCTTTTATGGCAATCGGCTATAAGGCTTAGGAACAAATGGTAAGGAGGTGGAGTTGAGTAGAGTGGTAGAAAGATTCAGCTATAGAGAAAAATAAGAAGAAAAGAGAATAGGAGAAGAGAAGAATGATCAAAAACGGTACAACTTTTTCCCCAAATGCCGAAATTACAACTATCAATAGACCTAGCCGAATTTTGCCCCCTACAGAAACCCTTGGCTGGCCAACTCTTGCTCCTCAAGAGTCCACCATTCGGCCAATACTGCACTCTCTAATCAGCTCCTAAATCTTCTCCCTTATCTCCTCCTTACTCGATCTCCTAAACAGCTCAAACTCTTCCTAACTGAGTTCCTCCTGAGTTCCATCACATCCCCTTTCTGTAAATAAAAATTAATACTAATATTTGCTTACCTTGTGACTTGAACCTTAGCTCTCCCTAGCCATCCACACGCCACCTTTTTAGCACCCTAGTGGCGTCATATGCCACTTTGCCACCTGCCTTCTTGTGGCTTATTTTACCCATTAAATCTTAAACGCCCAACTTACCAGAACCCCTTTTCCCCTAAGAATTAAAATTAGCTAAAACTTTCGGATTTTATCTTAAACTTGGGCCTTCTAGAGGCCTACTAACATACTTAGACCTATACCAAGCAGTCAAAACACAGATCTTCTGAAATTCACCCAAAATTCACAGAAGTCCCGAAAATTGGGGCGTTACAGTACACACCTGTGTACTAGGCTGTATACTCCACACGGTTGAGACACACGGCCGTGTCTCCGCCTGTGTGGTTGCTACTGGGCATTCAATTTTGCCAACTTTAGGTGCAGAGGACACATTGCCTAACTACACGCCCATGGGGCAAAGCATGTGTCACACATGGTCTAGACACACACCCGTGTGTCTGCCTGTGTGGACAAAAACAAGGCTATCTACCAAGCCTTTTTGCCACCCTCACTTACACCAACCTACACAACATCAAACAGAACCATTCCAAGCATAAACACATAAAATCAAAATAGCCACAACCATGAGAACTTTCATCAAATGCATTTAATAATAATCAATATTAGCCAACATTAATGGCCTATACAAAATGAATATCACATCCATATGAGCCAACACTTGTGGCTAAACTAACATGACACTAAACAAAAGATCAAGTCCCTATACATGCCACACTCAAAACATTTAAACTAGCTATACCAAAAGCTTCAGGTGATAGTGTGATCGATGCCTCTGACGCCCCTTGATTCCCGATGCTAACTTGGCGAAACTATACGAAAATGGAAAAGAGGGGGAGTAAGCATAAAGCTTAGTAAGTTGCGTATAAATAAGTAACAACATCAACCATGCATATTTAAACATTTAGCATATTATAAATTAACACAACATTCTTGAGTGAACAAAAGTAGATATCACTACATACTTATTTATCACAAGTGTAATCCAAAGATTACAAAATCGTCCCAAAATCATTTTTATAGATAGAACTTACTCATGTTATTCTTGCCATTAAGGCAACATAACTAGACTCGTATCTCATGAGTTTCGAATAAGAACATGCACCACTCACAACATGATTATATCATTCCATATCTTTATTATAAGCTTTAAAATAACTCATGAAACCATTTGGAATACTAAAGGATATCCGAAAAGCCTTACACAAGAGGGTAAATTGCTGATGCCACGTTCCAGACATGGTCTTACACTGGCTTACATGTCGAGGCTGATGCCATGTCCCAGACATGGTCTTACACTAACTCTCATCTCAATGCCAATGCCATGTCCCAGACATGGTCTTATACTGGCTCTTATAATGAGGCCGACGCCATGTCCCAGACATGGTCTTACACTAGCACACATATCGATATCGATGCCATGTCGTAGACATGGTCTTACTGTGGCTCTCAAAACATTGCTGATGCCATGTTTCAAACATGGTCTTACACTGGCTCTCATATCATGGCTGATGCCATGTCCCAGACATGGTCTTACACTAGCACACATATCACCTAATGTCATGGCATGGATATCCAATCTATTCCTAGGTTCAACCGGGAATTTACTACATTAAATTTCATCATGCATTATTCATAAGCATATTCAACCATATTACGCAAAATCAATCATTCAACACATAATAACGATAAAGTTGCCTTACTTACGTACAACTTACCTCAGTATATAAAAAGTGGACGACTAGATGGATTTAGTCTACTAGCTTGGCCTTCCCCTAGACTAGGTCTGGATTTCGTATTTCTTGATTTATGAGAGCACTTAGTGGCTGAAAGTTTCAAGCTTCAAAAACCCCTTTCTTGCTGATAATTTAGGTGGAGAAGATGACTAATAAAAGATGAAGTCTTTTTTGTTTTATTTAATCTTATTTCTAGTCAAAATAAGCTACCAACTCCACCAAATTTTGATTTTTTTATTCATCTTTGTCCCTATGGCCGGCCACCCCTATCAAAATGGGTCTATTTTCCCTTTAAATACCCTTAATTATGATTCTTTAGTTATTTATCACCATTTTCTAGAAAAAAACAAAACTTTTACCCTTTATGCGATTTAGTCCTTTTTCGCAATTAAGCATGCAATCGCTAAAATTATTTCACCAAAATTTTCATGCACACATATAATCATGCTATAACACATGAAATAATATTAAAAAAATAATTTCTTTGGCCCCAGAATAGTGGTTCTGAAACCACTGTTCCAACTAGGCCCAAAATCAGGCTGTTACAATTCTCCCCCTTAGGGATTTTCGTCCCTGAAAATCTTACCGTTAAAAAGGTTTGGGTATTGGTCTCTCATGGTCTCCTCGGGCTCCCATGTGGCCTCTTTTATCCCATGTCTATGCCATATTACCTTTACAAGTGTTATACTCTTATTCCTCAATTGTTTAACCTCCCAAGCCAAAATCCCGGCTCTTCGCCATAAGTCATATCTGATCGAATCTCAATCTTCATATCTGACCAAATCTCAATCGTTGTTGGTGAAAGAATATGCGAAGGGTCAGAACGGTAACGGCGCAACACTGACACATGGAAAACATTGTGGATCTTCTCTAATTCAGATGGCAAGGCTAATCGATAAGCTACAGGTCCAATTCTCTCAGTCACCTCATAAGGTCCAATAAAACATGGACTTAATTTTCCTTTCTTACCGAATCTGAGGACTTTCTTCCATAGTGACACTTTCAAAAACACCTTATCACCCACTTGAAACTCAATTTCTTTTCGTTTCATATCCGCGTAGGATTTCTGTCTATCCGTAGCGGCCTTCAGACAATCACGAATTACCTTAACTTTCTCTTCAGTCTCTTTGACTAAGTCAAACCCGTGAATTTGATTTTCTCTGAGTTCGGTCCAAAACAAAGGTGTTCGGCACTTACGCCTGTATAAAGCCTCATAAGGTGCCATTTTCAAACTCCACTGATAGCTATTGGCATAGGCAAACTCTACCAGTGGTAAAAAATTTTCCCAGCTGCCTTGGAATTCAATAACACAACAACGCAACATGTCTTCAAGAATCTAAATTACTCCTTCCAAATGGGTGTCAGTTTGCTGATGGAAAGCTGTGCTAAAATACAACTTTGTCCCCAAAGCTTCGTGTAACTTTTTCCAAAACTGCAAAGTAAACCTTGATTATCTATCCAAAATAATTGACAAGGGCACTCCGTGAAGTCTCACAGTTTCAAAAACATACAACTCGGCTAGCTTATCAAGTGAGTAGTCAGTACGTATCGGAACAAAGTGAACTAATTTCGTTAATTTATCAACTATGACTCAAACATCATCTTTCTTTCTTGGTGACAACGACAGTCCCATCATAAAATCCATGGTAATTCAATCCCATTTCCACTCGGGGACCATCACAGGCTGAAGTAAACCCGAAGGTACATGGTACTCGACTTTCACTTGCTGACAAATTAGACACTTAGAGACAAAATCTGAAATGTCTCTCTTCATTCCTGACCACCAATACATTTTCTTCAAGTCATTGTAAATTTTCACACTACCCAGATGGATAGACATACAACTGCTTTGTGCCTCATGCAAAATTTTTCGAATAAGCTATCTCTCTCTTAGGAGGTAATTAGGGTAGTTCTTCCGGGAATACATCTGGATATTCACATACTATTGGCATATTCTCAATCTTCAACTCCATTTCCTTCATTTTCAACACAAAAGCAAGGTAGGCTTCGTACCCTTTTTCTCATATATCTTTGAGCAACCATTGCCGTGATTATAGCTGGCGACGTGCCCAAATCTCTTAAATCAACCCGCAGCATCTTACCATCTGGGCATTTCAATTTAATATACTTGTTGCCCCAATTTACAAGTACATCATGCAAGGCTAACCAATCCATACCAAGTATTATATCAAACTCATCAAAAAGTAACAACATAAGGTTAGCCGGAAAACATTGATCATAAATCATCAAAGGATAATTCTTACAAACTTTATCAACCAGAACTGATTTGCCTAGTGGGTTTGACACTCTAACAATAAATTTCGTAGGTTCAACGGGTATGTTCATACTAAACACCAGTCTCATGAAAATGTATGAATGTGTCGATCCCGGATCAATTAAAGCAACAACACATGTATTGAAGAGAGAAAAAGTACCCGTAATAACGTTAGGAGCAGAGGCTTCCTCTAAAGCGCATATTGCATACTTTATTGCAGGAGCTCGAGCCTCTGATTTTGTAGTGTCTTTGGCTACAACACAACTACCACTAACACTTCCAGGGTATCTCAAAGGTCTACCTCGTCCCATGGGAGCACTCGACTTCGGGGTTACTTCCACTTCTTTTTCAATTCGTTCTGGGTAGTCCCTGAGAAAGTGGTCAAAAGAACCACATCTGAAACATGCACCGCTCTTTATTCGGGACTCTCCTAAGTGAAATTTGTTGTAACTCTTACACTTCGGCTTTTGGTCATCTACACTCCCCACACTAGTCACCATCGGGGAGTAAGACTTCTGATTTCGTCGATTGGAGCCTCTCGCTCTACCCGAATATCCTACAGATGAAGTGGAGCGTTCATGTTGGCTCCTTGATTTCTTTGTAGAAAATGAGAGCATCCTACCGCTGGATCTCTTGCTCGCAACTCGAGCCTCTCTCTTTGCTTGATTTATTTCATTATTGAGTTCATTGGCCTTTTTGGCCCAATCAGCTAATGCAGCAAACTCCCGTATTTCAAGGATCCCAATCAACAACTTGATTTCCTAATTCCAACTTTCCTCGAAGCGTTTATACATTTCTAACTCGGTTTAAACCCACTCAGTTGCATACTAACTTAACCTTACAAACCCCCTTTCGTATGCTGCCACAGTCTTATTCTCTTCTTTTAGTTCCAAGAACTCCTTTCACTTCGAGTCTAAGAACCTTTGACTGATATACTTCTTCCTAAATTCTGCTTGGGAAAATTCCCAAGTGATATTTTCCTTTGGCACCACCGAAGATACAGTCTTCCACCAGTGGTACGCAGTATCCTTTAAGAGAAACACGACACACTTTAAGCACTCCTCGGGTGTGCACGATGACTCATCTAATACCCGTGTGGTATTCTCGAGCCAGAACTCGGCTCTCTCAGCATCATCCTTAATTTTAGCTTTAAATTCCTTGGCCCCATATTTTCTAAGCTTATCTACGGGGGCCGTACCAATTCTTACAGATGCCATATTTCGTGGGAAATCTTCATCAGGTTGGTTAGGGGGCGGGGGAGGTCATGGTATGTTGGGCGGTTCCTCAGGTAATCCCCAAACCATTCATCCATCATGTTAAAGAAGGTGGCTCGGGCCTCTTCCCGGCCTTCAGACATAATCCTTCTACTACTATTAGATACAGCTCGTTGTACGGAAGCTGGAGCATGGCTCTCGGCTCCCTCGGACTCATCTTGTGCTTGATTGGAAGACATTTACTATATTCAAGAACAATTTTAAACAGTTAGAAGATATCACACTATCAACATTCATATAATGGCATGTATAGCGAACATCAATACCCTCTACGGTAGTCCTAGAACTGACTAAATCGTAGCTCTGATACCACTAAATGTAATACCCCTCACCCGTATCCGACGCCAGAATAGGGTTTGAGGCATTACCGGTATTTCACCTTTACAAACTTACTAAATCGGGTCACCAAATTTCGCCCAAAATTTAAAACTTTTCAAACATGCACCTCTTGTCCCTTATACAGGCCTTTGAAGCCTAAAACACACCTAGGGGCTGTACGGGAAAAAACTGAAAACATTCGATAAACTTTGGGAATCTTAGAAAATTTTCCCTTACCTTGAAGTGTGACACGCCTGTGTGGTGGGGCCGTGTGGTCACACATGCCCGTGTGGCTTAGGACACGTCCGTGCCCTCAGCCCATGTGCAACACTGACTTCAACCTCATCATACAATTAAGGACACACGGCCAATACACACGCCCGTGTGCTTAGCCTGTGCACATCACTGACTTAAAAAGTTAGGTGCAGGGGACGCACGACCATACTACACACCCATGAGGGTGAGCCGTGTGTCACACACGGCCTAAACCCACACCCGTGTGTCTACCCGTGTGGACCTTATTATTCTATTTTCCAAGCCATTGATCACCATCCATCAACCAAACATACTTATGGGTTACTTTTACACATGATAAGGCCAAATCATATACTTGTATAAGGCCATGATAAACCTTATTTCATGACAACCTCATATCATCGGTTTTATACATACAAGGTTAGTTCCCATCTTTTATTTAAGGGGATTTCATGTCTCATTGACACATTCAATATTGGCTCATTTTTATAACTCATTGCCAATTATAACCAAGCCATCATATATGAATATAAACATGCATAGATTTGTAGGTCATAGCCTACTTCAAAATAAACCAATTTCCATGGCCATATACAAAAAGATAACTTTACATGCCTTCATTTTGGCAAATCAAATGACACATATAACAAAATACTTAAAAGTTCTATATATGCCATTGAACAAAACATAAGTGTCTATATACCAAAGTTGAATTAATTGATAGTGTGTAGACTCTCCAACCGTCACCCAATCTTTACGAGTCCTAGAGCTCTAAAAACAGGGAAAAAGAGAGGGGTAAGCATTTACATGCTTAGTAAGCTCGAATAACAGGAAAGTAAACTTACCGATTATTTAGCATACTTTCTTATTAGATAATGAAACCAACAAATATGAAAATGGTTTCCCTATCACATTCACTCAATCAATGAGTTAGTCACATAACAAAACACCATGTAATTTATATTAGATGAGCTCATCATTTAACATGTCATTTATACATATACCTCGTGTTAGTCCCGTTGAGTTTCTAGGAAATCTTGATGGATTCTCCAATCACTGTCAATTCATACGAATGATCATTTTAGGTATGCACTCCCGCGAAACTTACATCTTACGGTGGGATTACCAGTCCAAGCTAAATCCCCCGTAATATAAACTCATAGGGTGATGTCAGGATTAGTAGTCCAGGCTAAATCCCTTACAACAACAAACACCCTTAATTAGCTCAGATCTGAATTACCAGTCCAGGCTAAATTCAGACCCTAATCGGATTACCCGTCCGGGCTAAATCCATAATGCACACATATTCTTCGAGAGGCTCGATCACTTAAGGAACACCGGTCTGGGCTAGATCTTTTTCATACTTGAGATCATCAGATTACCCGTCGGGGCTAAATCCTTTCTGCAACACATGCAGGATCTCAATTCACATGTCAATCATGGTTTATCCATCGAATTCCCTTTTTAACCTCAACTGAGACATTATCCAACAAATCATTATCAAAGATGCATTTCATATGATTTCATGTCATAAATAAATGCAATCATCATGCATTCATAAATCATATAATTAGACACATTTTGCATTTACTTTAAGTTATCCGAACTTACCTGGTACTCGTTTTGGTGTTATGTTTCGATTATTTCGAAATCTTTCGCTTTCCTCGGTCGACCTCGAAATTTGTTCCTCAGTGTCAATAACAATGAAATTGAATCATTAGAACTCCACATTATACTTTTCAAGACTAAATTCCATCCCTGGTCCAAATGACCATTTTGCCCCTAACCTTCACATTTTTATGATTTAGTCCTTAGGCTCGTATAATGAAACACATGCAATTTCTATCTTACACAAGCCTAGCCAAGCATTTTTCCCTCTTATGGCAGCCCACATTTTCCATTATTTTCACATTTCTACCACATATTTAACAACTTTTACAAAAAGGTCCCTTTAGGGGTTTTTCATGAAAATCACCTAGGAAAAGATGTTTAACACACCTTCAACTTTCATATTCCTCCATAAACCATCAAAATACAAGTAACTCATGCATGGGTAGATTTTTAAACATGAACTCTAGCATGAAATATGGGAAGAAATGGAGAGAGTAAGCTACCGGGATTTCAAAAATAAAAAGAACATTAAAAACGGGGCTTGGGTGCACTTACTATTGAGCTTGAAAATGTTGAAAACCCTAGCTATGGAGTCCCTTGAAGTTTCGGCAGCATGGAAAAGAAAATGAGCTGATTTTGGTTCATTTTTCCCATTTTATTTCGTTAAAATGCCAAATGACCAAAATGCCCTTAAGCCCTTTCTTTAAAATTTCATCCATGCAAGCCCATTTTTGTCCAAAAACGTAGAATTTGGGAAAATTACTCTCTAAGACCTTCTAATTTATAATCTAAAGCAATTTCATACAAATTACTTCTAGAATCCATGTTTTGCGAATTTAGTCCCTAATTTCCAATTGGACACCTTACCCAAAGAATTTCTTCATAAAATCTTAACACATGCATATTCTCATATCCTAGTCCTCATAATAATCATACAATAAATCTTTTAATGTCGGATTTGTGGTTCCAAAACCACTATTCCGACTATCCCTATTCGGGATGTTATATTTCTCCCCCCTTAGGGACTTTCGTCCTCCAAAGTCTTACCAGTAAATAGGTTTGGATATTGGTTTCTCATGGTTTCTTCCGGTTCCCATGTAGCTTCCTCCAGACCATGTTGATGCCATAAAACTTTTACTAAAGCCACATTTTTATTTCTCAACTGTTTAACCTCTCGAACCAAAATCTTGACCGGTTCCTCTCCATAGGTCATGTCTGGTCTAATCTCAATCTCTACTGGTGAAATCACATGAGAGGGGTTCGATTGATATCGCCTTAACATGGATACATGGAACACGTCATGAATCTTTTCCAATTCAGGCGGCAATTCCAAATGATAGGCTAATGGTCCAACTCTTTTAGTGATCTCGTACGGTCTGATAAATCGCGGACTCAATTTGCCTTTCCGACCAAATCTCAACACCTTTTTCCATGGAGATACTTTCAAGAATACTCTATCTCCAACTTGGAATTCAATCTCTTTTCTTTTCAGATCAGCATATGACTTTTGCCTATCCGATGCCGCATTTAAACAGTCTCGTATTACTTTAAATTTTTCTTTAGTTTCCTTAATCAGATCAACCCCATGAATTTGAATTTCCTTGAGTTCTGTCCAGTACAATGGAGTTCGACACTTTCTACTGTAAAGGCTTCATAAGGTGCCATCTTCAAGCTCATTTGAAAACTGTCGTTGTAGGTAAATTCTACTAATGGAAAATATTTTTCCTAGCTACCCTAAAATTCGATGATGCAACATTGCAACATATCCTCAAGGATCTGAATCATCCGCTCAGACTGATCATCGGTCTGAGAGTGAAAAGCCGTACTAAAACTCAATTTTGTACCCAGGGCTTCTTGTAACTTCTTCCAGAATCTCGAAGTGAACCTCGAGTCTCTGTCTGAAATAATCGATAGTAGTACCCCATGTAATCTTACAATCTCAGATAAGTACAAGTCCGCCAATCTATCAAGAGTGTAGTTTCCTCTTATCGAAATGAAATGAGTCGACTTTGTCAACTTACCCACCACAACCCATATAGGATCGTTCTTTTTCAGAGTCGCAATCCTATCACGAAATCCATAGTAACTTTGTCCCACTTCCATTCAGGGACCAATACAGGTTGTAACAAACCTGAAGGTACTTGATGTTCAGCTTAAACTTGCTGACATATCAGGAATTTCGATACAAATTCGGAAATGTCTCTTTTCATGCCGTTCCACCAGTACATTTTCTTCAAATCATTGTACATCTTAGTATTTCCCAGATGAATAGACAAACGACTGTTATGCGCTTCTTGCAAGATTTTACGAATAACCTCATCATCTTTAGGCACACAAACTCCATCTCTGAACATCAAACATCCATCAAGACTGATCCGATAATCTGATTCAACGCCCGACTCACATTGAGTCCTTTTTGCCTGCAGGTCTCTATCATTAGTTTGAGCATCATAGATTTCCTAAAGAAATGTCAGCCTAGCCTCCAGCTCTGCCAAGACCGAACCATCATCGAGCAATGTTAACCGAGCATCCAAGGCTCTTAATGTAAACAAATAATTCATGCTTAACGCGTCGGCAACCACATTCGCCTTTCCCGGATGATAGTCAATGATCAGGTCATAATCTTTAAACAGTTCTAACTATCTCCGCTATCTCAGATTCAATTCTTTTTGAGTCATTACATATTTCAAACTCTTGTGGTCTGTGATTATACGACAAGTATCACCATATAAACAATGACTCCAGATTTTCAAGGCAAAGACAATGGCAGCGAGCTCTAAATCTTGTGTCGGATAGTTCTTCTCATGTGGCTTCAACTGCCGTGAAGCGTAGGCTATCACCTTGCCATCTTGCATAAGTACACAACCCAGCCCGTTCAAGGATGCATCACTGTAGACCACAAACTCTTTTCTCGGCTCAGGTAATACTAAAATAGGAGCTTCTGTCAGCAATGTCTTTAACTTCTCGAAACTCTGCTGACACTTTTCTGTCCATTCAAACTTAACGTCATTCTGTAGCAACCTCGTCATTGGAGCCGCCATCATGGAGAATCCTTTCAAAAATATTTGGTAGTAACCGGCTAAGCCCAAAAAGCTTCCAACCTCAGTTAAGTTTTAGGCTGTTTCCATTCAACAATAGCAGAGATTTTACTTGGATCAACTCGGATGCCTTTACCCGAAACAATATGACCCAAAAATCCAACTTCTTGGAGCCAAAATTCACTCTTGCTAAACTTAGCATACAGTTGTTTTTCCCGTAAGGTTTGAAACACAGTTCTCAGGTGCTTCGCATGTTCTGTCTCATCTTTAGAATAAATTAAGATGTCGTTAATGAATACAATGACAAACTTATCCAAGTATTGCCGAAAGATCCTATTCATTAGGTCCATGAATACGGTCAGTGCATTCGTTAATCCAAATAGCATAACAAGAAATTCATAGTGACCGCACCTTGTTCTGAAAGCTATCCTAGGCACACCCGATTCTTTAGCGCGTAACTGATAGTAGCCAGACCTCAAGTCTATCTTAAAGAACACAGTGGCTCTTCTTAAATGATTGAATAGATCATCGATCCTTGGAAAATGATACTTATTCTTGATAGTTACCTTGTTCAGTTGGCGGTAATCTATACATAGTCTCGCTGAACCATCTTTCTTCTTGACAAACAATACGAGGGCACCCCAAGGTGAAAAGCTTGGCCTTGCAAAACCTTTATCCGTCAACTCTTGCAACTGTGATTTTAATTCTTTCAGCTCAGTTGGCACCATTCTGTACGGAGCAATAGAGATGGAAGCTATTTCTGGCACCAATTTAATACCAAACTCTATCTCTCTCTCAGGAGGTAATCTGGGTAATTCTTCCAGAAATACGTCTAGATATTCACAAACTATTGGCACAGTCTCAATCTTCAACTTCGTTTCCTTCGTGTTCAACACAAAAGCAAGGTAGGCTTCGTACCCTTTTCTCATATATCTCTAAGCAACCATTGCCGTGATTACAACTGGCGACATGCCCAAATCTCTTGAATCAACCCGTAGAATCTTACCATCTGGGCATTTCAATTTAATATACTTGCTACCACAATTTACAGTTACATCATGCAGGGCTAACCACCAAGTATTACATCAAACTCATCAAAAGGTAACAACATAAGGTTAGCCGGAAAACATTAATCACGAATCGTGAAAGGACAATTCTTACAAACTTTATCAACCAGAACTGATTTGCCTAGTAGGTTCGACACTATAACACCCCTATCACGTAACCGTCACCGGAATAGGTAAGCGGCATTACCAGACAGACAGAACATTTTAGATCGATTTAGAATCACGGATATCAAATAACATTAACACATAAGCAATCATCAACTATTCGTCCCTTATGAAGGTCCACGAGACCTAAAACATACTTTAAAGAACAATCGGGACTAAACCGAACACATTCATATATTTTAGAACTCAGAAAGTATTTCAATTTTGTTGAGGTCACACGTTCGTGTGACCAGGCCGTGTGCCTCACATGGGCATCAGACATGCCCATGTGATCCAACCGTGCCATAATAGAGTATATATATTGATTTTCACCCACGGCCAATAGACATGCCCGTGTGCTATGGCCGTGTGATACTTAGCTAGCTACTAGCTTGAGCCCACGGCTGGATGACACGCCCATGTGTCTTAACAGTGTGGTCTTAAGAGGTTACTGCTTTACCTACACAGCCACAAGGCACGCCCGTGTTCCCTGACCGTGTGGCACAACGCAGGCTTGGTTTAAGCCAACTTGCCACCCCTTTATGGGTCATTCCTACAAGAAATATTAAACAACATTTATACCAAAATTTTTCAGCCAATTCCATGCTTAAAACATGCTTCATTATAACTAAATCATCATCATTCTATAACCTATTCATATCCATATCAAAACACATTAAAATCTCATTACAACAATATTCCATAATGCTTATTCCATAGCTCACTTATGACACTTTCTAACTCATGCTTAAACTTACCATTTCCTCAACTTGGCATATTTCAAAATGATCACCACATATAAGGTCATATAACCATTACATGCATACACAATTTGGCATCACAACCATTTACCAAAACTAAGCACAAACATATCATTTTTTAGCCAACTCTCATGGCATAACATATATACATATCAAAGCTTAAATACATAGACATTCTAGCCTATACATGCCATACTGAAAAATATTTACACTTTCAAAAGTACCAAATTAGGGTTCGATAGTGTGGTGACGATCCTTGACGATCTCCGAGCTTACAGTAGCTTCGATATCTATAAAACAATGCAAACACACACAAAGTAAGCTTTCAAAAGCTTAGTAAGCTCGTACTATAATCATTAACAATATATAAAACATAAAACATCAACACATAAGTATTTACAAATTCTCAAATCATCTATCAAATTTATACCAACCCAATCCATATGTTCATAACCATTCAATGAACTTCACTTAGATAATATCATCTACCACTAGGTATCATACATACTTGTATCTTCATACTCATTCACTTTCATTCTCACCTCTTGTTTGAGTATTTCAAGACTCTCTATAGAATATTCATACTTTAACATCTGCACACTTAGTGCTGTAAAGGTTAGCCGAAGCTAAAATGATTCTGCACACTTAGTGCCATTTCAATTAACCGAAGCTATGTCGGTATCGCACACTTAGTGCCTTATATAGCCGAAGCTATTCCAACTTGCACACTTACTGCTATTTGTAGCCAAAGCTATATGTATTAAACCGCACATTTAGTGCTAAGCACAGTCGAATATCATCGTAATCAAACCGTAATCAAATATCTATACAATTTATGCATTGTAATCACATTAAAACATAACTTTAACATCATTTATCATGTACGAACTTACCTCGTACTCTAAGTTGTCAACCCGAACGTTTATTCAATAATCTTCGACTTCCCTCAATCTAAATCTGAATTCCTCTTTTCTTGATCTATAAGTATTCAAAATTAATCCTTTTACTCACCAAATCATTCAAAACAATCCATAAATACATATTTAGGGCATTTTACAAACTAGCCCTTACATTTTCACATTTCGACACTTTAGTCCCTATTTCACAAAATCACAAAATACACATAATTTGCGTATACACAAGCTTAGCCAAATTCTCCTAGCTCTCATACAAGTCCAAACATTTCATTTATTTCACATTTTAGTCCCTCAAAAATAACATCTTTACAATTAAGCCCAAATTACTCAATTTCATCAAAAATCCAAAGACAAATCATTTAAACCCAACATCAAGCTTCTATAATTCATCTACTAACATCTTAAAACTCATAGTTTCATCAATGGTACATTTCAAAATCATCATCAAAATTAGAAATTGAGGCATGGGTTCGATAGTATACAAAGCAAGGATTACAAAAACGTAGAAATTATCGAAAACCGAACAAAATCGAACCTTTAATCAAGCTTGGAAGTAGTCGAATATCAAAGTGTAAGAACCCTAGCTTTTCTTTCTTAATTTTTGCAAAGATGAAGAAATAATGAGCAATTTCATGCTTGTTTTATTAATATTAACATAATAAACACTTTACTATGATAACATTTGTTAAACTATTATAAAATCACATAATGGATGGTTATAAATGTCCATTCAAACTTTCATTGGTTAAATAACCATATAAGGACCTCTTATTTAATAAGCCAAGTCAAATAAGTACTTTTAACATCTAGCACACAGCTTTTACATTTTACGCAATTAGGTCTTTTTTGCAAATTAAACACACAAACAGTTAAATTTTCACATGAGACTTTCACACATGTCAATTCACTAATAATAGGCACGAAAAATAATATTAAAATATTTTTTTAACTCGAATATGTGGTCCTGAAACCATAATTCTTACTAGATTCAAACCGGACTGTTACAGAAACTCTAACAACAAATTTCGTAGGTTCAACGGGTATGTTCATACTAGACACCAATCTCATGCAAATGTATGAATGCGTCAATCCCAGATCAATTAAAGCAACAACACATGTATTGAAGAGAGAAAAAGTACCCGTAATAACGTCAGGAGCAGAGGCTTTCTCTTGAGCGCCTATTGCATACGTTCTTGCCGGGGCTCGAGCCTCTGATTTAACAGTGTCTTTGGCTGCAACGCGACTACCACAAGCACTTCCAGGGTATCTCGGAGGTCTACCTCATGCCGTGGGAGCACTCGACTTCGGGGTTACTTCCACTTCTTTTTCAATTCGTTCTGGGCAGTCCCTGAGAAAGTGGTCAAAAGAACCACATCTGAAACATGCACCGCTCTTTATTCGGCACTCTCCCAAGTGAAATTTGTTGCAACTCTTACACTTCGACTTTTGGTCATCTACACTCCCCACACTAGTCACCATCGGGGAGGAAGACTTCTAATTTCGTCATTTGGAGCCTCTCGCACTACCCGAATATCCTACAGATGAAGTGGAGTGTTCATGTTGGCTCCTTGATTTCTTTGTAGAAAATGAGAGCGTCCTACCGCTGGATCTCTTGTTCGCAACTCGAGCCTCTCTCTTTGTTTGCTTTCTTTCATTATTAAGTTCATCGGCCTTCTTATCCTGATCAGCTAATGCGGTGAACTCCCGTATTTCAAGGATCCCAATCAACAACTTGATTTCCTCATTCAAACCTTCCTCGAAGCGTTTACACATTTTTTACTCGGTTTGAACCCAATCAGTTGCATACTAACTTAACCTTACAAACTCCCTTTCGTATCCTGCCACAGTCTTATTCCCTTCTTTGAGTTCCAGGAACTCCATTCGCTTCGAGTCTAAGAACCTTTGACTGATATACTTCTTCCTAAACTCTGCTTGGAAAAATTCTCAAGTGATATTTTCCTTTGGTACCACCGAAGATATGGTCTTCCACCAGAGGTACGCAGTATCCTTCAAGAGAGACACGACACATTTTAAGCACTCATCGGGTGTGCACGACAACTCATCTAATACTCATATGGTATTCTCGAGCCAAAACTCGGCTCTCTCAGCATCATCCTCAATTTTAGCTCTAAATTCCTCGGTCCCATATTTTCTAAGCTTATCTACGGGGGCCTTAACAATTCTTACCGATGCCATATTTCGTGGAAAATCTGCATCAGGTTGGTTAGGGGGCGGGGGAGGTCGTGGTTTGTTGGGGCGGTTCCTCAAGTAATCCCCAAACCATTCATCCATCATGTTAAAGAAGAAGGCTCGGGCCCTTTCTCGGTTTTCAGACATAACACTTTTACAACTACAAGATACAGCTCGTTAGACGAAAGCTAGAGCATGGCTCTCGGCTCTCTCGGACTCATCTTGTGCTTGATTGGAAGACAATTACTATATTCAAAAAAAATTTTAAACAGCTAAGAGATATCACACTATCAATGTTCATATAATGGCATGTATAGCGAACATCAATACCCTCTACGGTAGTCTTAGAACTGACTAAACCGTAGCTCTGATACCATTAAATGTAACACCCCTCACCCGTATCTAACACTGGAATAGGGTTCGAGGCATTACCGGTATTTCACCTTTACAAACTTACTAAATCGGGTCATCGAATTTTGCCCAAAATTTAAAACTTTTCAAAAATGTATCTCTCGTCTCTTATACAGGCCTTCGAGGCCTAAAACACACCTAGGGGAAGTACGGGACAAAACTGAAAACATTCGATAAACTTTGGGCACCTAAGAAAATTTTCCCTTACCTTGAAGTGTGACATGCCCGTGTGGTGGGGTCGTGTTGTCACACAGGCCCGTGTGGCTTAGGACACACCTGTGCCCTCAGCCCATGTGCAACACTGACTTCAACCTCATCATACAATTAGGGACACACGGCCAAGACACACGCCCGTGTGCTTAGCCCGTGTACATCACTTACTTAAAAACTTAAGTGCAGGGGACGTACGGCCATACTACACACCCATGGGGGTGAGCCGTGTGTCACACACGGCTAGACACACACCCGTGTGGACCTTATTAGGCTATTTTTCAAGCCTTTGATCACCCTCCATCAATCAAACATACTTATGGGTTACTTTTACACATGATAAGGCCAAATCATATACTTGTATAAGGCCATGATAAACCTTATTGCATGACAACCTCATATCATTGGTTTTATACATATAAGGTTAGTTCCCATCTTGTATTTAAAGGGATTCCATGTCTCATTGACGCATTCAATATTGGCTCATTTTTATAACTCATTGCCAATTATAACCAAGCCATCATATATGAACATAAACATACATAGATTTGTAGGTCATAGCCTACTTCAAAATAAGCCAATTTCCATGGCCATATACAAAAAGATAAGTATAACTTTACATGCCTTCATTTTGGAAAATCAAATGACACATGTAACAAAATACTTAAAATTTCTATACATACCATTGAACAAAACATAAGTGTCTATATACCAAAGCTGAATTAATTGATAGTGTGTAGACTCTCCAACTGTCTCCCAACCTTTACGAGTCCTCGAGCTCTGAAATCAGGGAAAAAGAGAGGGGTAAGCATTTACATGCTTAGTAAGCTCGAATAACTGGAAAGTAAACTTACCGATTATTTAGCATACTTCCTTATTAGATAATAAAACCAACAAATATGAAAACGATTTCCCTTTCACATTCACTCAATCAATGGGTTAGTCACATAACAAAACACCATGTAATTTATATTAGATGAGCTCATCATTTAACATGTCATTTATACATATACCTCATGTTAGTCCCGTTGAGTTTCTAGAAAATCTCGATGGATTATCCAATGTTAGTCCCGTTGAGTTTCTAGGAAATCTCAATGGATTATCCAATCACTGTCAATTGATACGAATGATCATTTTAAGTATACACTCCCGCGAACCTCACATCTTACAGCGGGATTACCAGTCCAGGCTAAATCCCCCGTAATATAAACTCATAGGGTGATGTCGTGATTGCCAGTCCAGGCTAAATCCCTTACAACGAAAATCACCCTTAATGAGCTCAGATCTGAAGTACCAGTCTAGGCTAAATTCAAACCCTAATCGGATTACCCGTCTGGGCTAAATCTATAATGCACACATATTCTTCGAGAGGCTCGATCACTTAAGGAACACCCGTCCGGGCTAGATCCTTTTCATACTTGAGATCATCAGATTACCCGTCAAGCTAAATCTTTACGCAACACATGCAGGATCTCAATTCACATGTCAATCATGGTTTATCCATCGAATTCCCTTTTTAACCTCAACCGAGACATTATCTAACAAATCATTATCAAAGATGCATTTCATATGATTTCATGCCATAAATAAATGCAATCATCATGCATTCATAGATCAGATAATTAGACACATTTTGAGTTTACTTTAAGTTATCCGAACTTACCTGGTACTCGTTTTGGTGTTGTGTTTTGGTTATTCCGAAACCTTTCGCTTTCCTCGGTCGACCTCCGAAATTTGTTCCTCGGAGTCTATAAAAATGAAATTGAATCATTAGCACTCCACATTATACTTTTCAAGTCTAAATTCCACCCTCGGTCCAAATGACCGTTTTGCCCCTAAC
Organism: Gossypium longicalyx; assembly: GCA_025698465.1. Taxonomy (NCBI): domain Eukaryota; kingdom Viridiplantae; phylum Streptophyta; class Magnoliopsida; order Malvales; family Malvaceae; genus Gossypium; species Gossypium longicalyx. Next base: position 34,898,511 of record CM046995.1, read on the forward strand.
CTTTCACATTTTTACGATTTAGTCCCTAGGCTCGTATAATGAAACACATGCAATTTCTATCTTACCCAAGTCAAATCGAACACTTTTCCCTCTTATGGCAGCCCACATTTTCTATTATTTTCACATTTCTACCACATATTTAACAACTTTTGCAACAAGGTCCCTTTACCGATTTTTCATGAAAATCACCTAGGAAAAGATGTTTAACACACCTTCAACTTTCATATTCCTCCATAAACCATCAAAATACAAATAACTCATGCATGGGTAGATTTTCAAACATGAACCCTAGCATGAAATATGGGTAGAAATGGAGAGAGTAAGCTATTGGGATTTCAAAAATACAAAGTATATTAAAAACGGGGCTTGGGTGCACTTACTATTGAGCTTGAAAATCTTGAAAACCCTAGCTATGGAGTCCCTTGAAGTTTCGGCAGCATGGAGAAGAAAATGAGCTGATTTTGGTTCATTTTTCCCATTTTATTTCAGTAAAACGCCAAATGACCAAAATGCCCCTTTTTTTTAAAATTTCATCCATGCAAGCCCATTTTTGTCCAAAAACTTAGAATTTGGGAAAATTTCTCTCTAAGACCTTCTAATTTATAATCTAAAGTAATTTCATACAAATTGCTTCTAAAACTCAAGTTTTGCAATTTATTCAATTTAGTCCCTAATTTCCAATTGGACACCTTACCCAAAGAATTTCTTCATGAAATCATAACACATGCATATTCTCATATCCTAGCCCTCATAATAATTATACAATAAATATTTTAATGTCAGATTTGTGGTTTCGAAACCACTATTCTGACTAGGCCTTATTTCGAGATGTTATAGGCGAAGGTTCAATTCCTTTTGAGTTATCAAATACTTTAGACTTTTATGGTTGGTGAATAGTCGACATCTCTTGCCATACAAGTGGTGTCTCCAAATCTTCAACTCAAACACTATGGTTGCTAGCTCTAAGTCATGTGTCAGATAATTTTTCTCATGCGGCTTCAGTTGTCTCGAGGCATATGCGATTACCTTGCCTTCTTGCATGAGCACGCATCCTAATCTATTCAAGGATGCATCGCTATCCACTGCTAATTCTTTTCCCAGTTCTGGTTGTACTAAAATTGGGGCTTCAGTTAACAATGCCTTAAGTTTCTCGAAATTCTATTGGCATTTTTCCATCCAATCGTACTTAACATTTTTCTGTTGCAACTTTGTCATCGGAGTAGCAATCATGGAGAATCCCTTAACGAATCGTCTATAGTAACCCACTAAGCCTAGAAAGCTTCTAATCTCCGATACATTCCTCGACAGTTTCCACTCAACAATAGCCGAGATCTTACTCGGGTCAACTCTAATTCCATCACCCGACATGATGTGTCCTAAGAATTTGACCTCTCAGACCCAAAACTCACTTTCACTAAACTTGGCATACAACTGCTTGTCTCTTAAAGTCTGTAAAACAGTTCTCAAATGTTCCGCGTGTTCACTCTCATCACGAGAATAGATTAATATATCATCGATAAAAACAACAATGACCTTATCCAAGTACGGTCAAAAAATACGGTTCATTAAGTCCATAAACATGGTGGGAGCATTTGTTATGCCAAAAGGCATGACAAGGAACTTATAATGCCTATACCTCGTTCAAAACGCGATTTTCGGCACATCTTGTTCCTTAACTCTCAACTGGTAATAACCGGACCTCAGGTCTATCTTAGAAAACACCATGGCTCCCTTTAATTGATCAAACAAATAGTCGATCCTTGGCAAGGGATACTTGTTCTTCATCGTTACCTTGTTGAGCTATCTGTAGTCTATACATAACCTCATCGACCCATCTTTCTTTTTCACAAAAAGTACCAAAGCACCCCACGAAGAATAGTTCAGTCTCGCAAAATCCTTATCTGTTAACTCTTGTAACTGAACCTTCAACTCTTTTAGTTCCAACAGTGCCATCATATATGAGGCAACTGAAATAGGTGCCATACCAGGGACCAACTCAATACCCAACTCGACTTCCCTAATTGGAGGCAATCCGGGCAACTCTTCTAGAAACACATCTGAAAACCCACATACCACTGGCACTGACTCAATCTTTACCTTCGACACTTGGGTATTCAACACAAATGTGAGATAAGACTCATACCCTTTTCTCATGTATTTCACAGTAGTCATAGAAGAAATCAGTACAGGTAAGCTATCCAGTTCACCTGATTCAGCTCGAATAATATTCCCCTTTTCACATTTCAGCTCAATAAACTTACTACCACAGTTTACTAACATGTTATGAATAGTCAACCAATACATGCCAAGAATTAGCTCAAATTCATCAAACGGTAGTAACATGAGGTTAGCCGGAAAATAATGACCTCTAACCATCAAAGGACAGTTCCTGCACACCTTGTCAACTAACACATGCTTGCCTAATGGGTTTGACACCTTTACCACAAATTCTATAGACTCAATAGGCATATTCATGCTAGACACCAGTTTCACACAAGCATACGAATGGCTATACCCCAGATCAATCAAAGCAATAATAGAAATATCATGAAGAGAAAAAGTACCCGTAATCACATCCGGTGATGATACCTCTTCGTGAGCGCGAATGGCATAAGTCCTTCCAGGCGCTCTGCCCTCGAACTTTACGGCAGAATCTCTAGGCGCACCTCTGCTGTTAGCCCCTCTTCTTGGGTTCTTCTATGGTCTACCTCTCGAAGGAGCATTACTCGCTCCCACATGTTGCTTTTCGTCTTTCTCACCCATTTTACGATAGTTTCGGATGAAATGGTCTAGCGACCCACATTTAAAACAGTCTCTTTCATTCCCTCGACACTCACCAAAATGGTGTCTACCGCACTGTGAACATTCTGGTCTGTTCAATCGAGCACTACCAACACTCGCAATAAAAGTGGCTTGAGCTTTAGACGTCGTGTACTGCTTATTCTTATTTCTACTCGAGAATCCCACTGAAGCATTTGATCGGGTAGTGAACTCTCTCGATCTCTTAGATGAGGACTGATGTGATTTCCCTATCTGTTTTTTTCCTTGAGTCACGAGACTCAATATCAGCTTTTCTCTTTTCTTTGGTCAATTCTTCTATCTTGCAAGCTCTTTCAACCAGCATCACAAACCCCCTTAACTCTAAGATGCCAACTAATAATCAGATGTCTTCATTCAATCCGTCTTCAAATATCTTGCACATGATGGCTTCGGTAGATACGCACTCCCTAGCGTATTTGCTGAGCCTTATGAACTGACGCTCATATTCTGTTACTGTCATTCGGCCTTGCTTCAATTCTAAAAATTCCTTCCTCTTCTAATCTATAAACCTCTAACTAATATAATTCTTTCAGAATTCCTCTTGGAAGAACTCCCATGTAATCATTTCCCTTGGTATAATCAACACAAAGGTGTTCCACCACTGGTAGGCTGAGTCTCGCAGAAGTGCCACAACACACTTCATGCACTCCTCAGGTGTGCAAGACAACTCATCGAAGACCCTAATGGTTTTTTTCTAGCCAGAACTCCTCCCTCTCGGCGTCATCATCTACATTCACTCTAAACTCCTTGGCCCTTGCTTCCTAATTCTGTCAACCGGAGATTTATCCCTTCTTCAGATCTCTACCCCTTGGGGCGCTATGGGATTAGGGTGAGAGATTGGTGGGTGGGGGAGATGGAGTGTTCGGATTTGCACGAATAAACTTCAAATACTAGACATCCATCATATGGAGGTAGGCTTCTCTAGCCTCTCGCACTGACTCATTGTCACGAGCCTGCTCTCTAGAGGTGCGGTCCCTTCAGCGGGAGCCGATGCATTACTCTCTACATTCGTCTGCCATTGTTCCGTCATGATCCATTTACTATATGAAAACACAATTTAAATTTGTCAGGAGTCGTCACACTATCACAATGTATTTATGGCATGTATAGGTGGATTCGTACTCATGCTAGGTTAATTTGAGAATTGACTAAACCATAGCTCTGATACTACTAAATGTAACACCCCTTACTTGTAACCGACACTGGAACAGAGTACAAGGTGCTACCTATCTCAACACATGCAAACATACATTTCCTAGTTATGAAATTTTGCTCCAATTTAAAACTTTTCAAAAAAACTTTTCAACACATGCAAACATACACTTTGGAATTGATTCGGGACTAATATGTGCACTCTAGAAAACTTTTAAAATTTCAAGCAGATAAGGGCACACGCCTGTGTGGAAGGGTGACACGCCCATGTGTTTTCTTAACATGGCTATGATGAAGGCCCGTGTGCCTCACACAGCCTAAACATATTGGGACACACCTGTGTCCTTGGCCTATGAGAATTTATTTCTCGATTCAAACCTACAGAGATTTTCACATGGCTTGGGACATGCTTGTGTCCATGACTGTAACATCTAGATTTTGGGCTTAGTCGGAACAGTGGTTTCGGGACCACAAATTTGAGGTTGTAAAATTATTTTAATATTATTTTTAGTGTTTATAGCATGTGAACATGTATATGTCAAAATTTTATGAGCTAATTTTATTGTTTAATAACTCAATTTGTAAAAAAGGACCAAATCGCGTAAAATGCGAAAGTTGTGTTCCAATAGCTAAAAGTGTTAAATAACTATAGAAATTAAAATTTGAGGTCCTTAATGAGTAATTAGGCCATTACAAGTATATGAAATGAAATAAATGAAGAGTCAAAAAGGGGTCAAAGTTGGTATGGTTTGGTATTTGATGACAAAAGCAAATACTAATAAAATAAAACAAGTGGCCAATTCTCTTCTCCATTTCCTTTCTCTGCCAAAAAATTGAAGGAGAAACCTCCATAGAAGCTTGAAATTTTCAACAACTTACAACCCTTACTAGTAAGTCATTTTGATGGTAATTTTTGTTGATTTTTGTGTTTTTGGAACCCTCATAACTTAATCTAGCTAATAAGGGGACTATTTTGCAAAATGGTTGAAAGTATAGGGTTTTTTCATGAGATTTTTCATGTTTTTTTTCTGAATTTTTATGGAATAAAATGAATCTTGGTTGTTAAATAAACAACTTTTGTGAAAAGGGTTTTTATGAAAACACCTAAGAGGACCAGTTTGTGAAGTTTATAGAATAGGTTGCAAATGTGTGAAATAATTGAAATTTTTATATGCTATAGGAATAAAAAGAATTTGACTAATCTTGGTTAATAAGGAAATTTGATAAAAATTGATTTACGAGCCTAGAGGTAAAATCATAAATTTTGTAAAAGTCTAGGGGTAAAATGGTCATTTTGCGATTGGGTTATTATCAGTTGCGAGTTAGAGACTTTGATGTACCTAAAACTGCTTTCAGAACGAGGTACGGACACTATGAGTTCTTAGTGATGTCGTTTGGGCTTACTAATGCCCCTTCAGTTTTTATGGATCTAATGAATCAGATTTTCAGACAGTATTTGGATCGGTTAGTAGTCGTGTTTATAGATGACATTTTGATTTATTCACGCGATGAAACTGAACATGCCGAACACTTGAAGTTAGTATTGCAGATTTTGCGAGACAAGCAATTACATGCGAAGTTCAGTAAATGTGAATTCTGGTTGAGAGAAGTCATCTTTTTGGGGCATGTTGTATCCGCATTGGGTATCCGAGTTTATCTGAGTAAAATTTCAGCTATACTCGAATGGAAGCCTTCGAGAAATGTTTCAGAAGTTCAGAGCTTTTTGGGACTTCCGGGTATTACAGATAGTTTGTGAAAGGCTTTTCGATGATAACAACACTGATGACAAAGTTGCTACAGAAAGATGTCAAATTTGAATGGTCAGAAAAATGCCAGAAAAGTTTTGACCAATTGAAAACCCTTTTGACCGAAGCTCCAGTGTTAGTTCAGCCAGAGTCTGGTAAAGAATTCATGATCTACAGTGACGCGTCTCTGAATGGTTTGGGATGTATATTGATGCAAAAGGGTAGAGTTGTAGCGTACGCTTCGAGACAGTTGAAGCCACATGAGAAAAACTATCTGACTCATGATCTCGAGTTAGCTGCTATTGTTTTCGCTTTGAAAATTTGGCGCCACTACTTGTTCGGGGAAAAATGTCATGTGTATTCCGATCACAAAAGCCTCAAATACTTGATGACTCAAAGAGATTTGAATTTGAGACAAAGACTTTCGCTAGAATTATTGAAAGATTATGAGCTTGTCATTGATTACCATCCGGGAAAAGCCAACGTGGTTGCTGATGCTCTTAGTCGAAAATCACTGGTTGTTTTACGAGCAACGAATGTGCACCTGTCTGTGTCCGCTGATGATGTGTTAGTAGCGGAATTAAAAGCAAAACCGTTATTGATACAACAAATCCGTGAAGTTCAAAAAGCTGATGATGAATTAGTTGCAAAACGAGCACTATGTGTTTCGAAAGAGAATTCAAAGTTTTTGATTGATAGCAATGGTTGTTTGAGTTCAGAAATTGATAGCACGAAAATGTACAACGATCTGAAATGTCAGTATTGGTGGCACGGTATGAAACGAGACATTTCTGACTTTGTTTCAAAGTGTTTGATATGTCAACAAGTGAAAGCGGAACATCAAGTGCCTGCGGGATTACTTCAGCCGATCATGATGCCCAAGTGGAAGTGGGGTCGAGTCACGATGGATTTTGTATCTGGGTTGTCATTGTCTCTGAGCAACAAAGATTCAATCTGGGTTATTGTTGATAGATTGACTAAGTCAGCCCATTTCATTCCCGTTCGCACCGATTATTCACTCGAAAAGCTAGCCAAATTATACATTTCTCAGATTGTGAGAATACACGGGATGCCCATTTCTATTATGTCGGATAGAGATCCGAGATTCACATCGCGATTTTGGAAGAAATTTCAAGAAGCATTGGGTACTAAGTTGTATTTTAGCACCGTTTTTCATCCCCAGACTGATGGTCAATCCGAACGAATTATTCAGATACTCGATGATATATTGAGATGTTGCATACTTGAGTTTAGTGCCTCGTGGGAGCATTACTTATCTTTGGTTGAATTCGTATACAACAATAGTTTTCAATCGAGCATTAAGATGGCACCTTACGAGGCTTTGTACGGTCGTAAATGTCACACACCGATTTTTTGGACCGAGCTCTGTGAAAATAAAATTTACGGAGTTGATTTGATTAAAGAAGCTGAACAGAAATTTAAAGTGATTCACGAAAGTTTGAAAGCAGCATCAGATCGTTAGAAATCGTATGCGGACTTGAAACAGAAAGATATAGAGTATCAAGTCAGAGACAAAGTGTTTCTTAAAGTTTCACCATGGAAAAAGGTACCCAGATTTGGCCGTAAAGGCAAATTAATCCCGAGATTTATCGGACCATATGAAATTACAGAACGGATTGGGCCGGTTGCTTATAGACTACTTTTGCCACTTGAACTTGAAAAGATTCACGACGTTTTTCATGTTTGGATGCTCCGTCTATACAGATCCGATCCTTCTCATGTGATTAGTCCATCAGAGATAGAAATTCGGTCTGATTTGAGTTATGAAGAGGAATCTGTTCGTATTTTGGCTCACGAGGTGAAAAAATTGTGGAATAAGACAATTTCGTTATTGAAAGTGTTGTGGGTCAAACACGGGGTTGAAGAAGCTACTTGGGATCTTGAAGACTCCATGAAAGAACGATACCCTAATTTATTCGCTGGTAAGATTTTTGGGGACGAAAATTCCTAAGGGGGGAGAGTTGTGACAGCCCTAATTTGACCCTAGTCGAAAAGTGGTTTCGGGACCACAAAATCGAGTCACAAAATTATTTAAATACTCTTTTCTATGTTTATTATATGTGAAGTTTCATGTGTGAAAGTATCGTGTCTTAATTTTGTCATTTGAATGTGGAGTTAGCTACAAAGGACTTGTTTGGGAAACTTTGAAAATGTGGTAGGTGAATGTCCAAGTGATTAATTTTGTAAATTATTAAAGTAGAGGATTTGCATGTCTATTTTTCCACTTTATTTAATTGTACGGTAGTGGGGTTGGTTTAATGCATCATGTGCTTTATATAATAATAAATTATAAACTTAAATTATGGTATAAAATAATATATGTTATTTTATAACATAAAATGAGGTGATAAAAACAAATTTAAGCCTTATTTTTATCACTTAGCCGAAACTAAAGAAAACAAAAAGAAGAAGAGAAAACTCTTGAATATTCGGTCATTTAGGGAGATAAATTTAAGGTAAGTTCATGGTAGTTCGGTTGACAATTCATGTTTTTTGAGTTCCTCTCTTGGTTCTACTTTAAACCCATGAATTAATTTGTTAAATGTTGGTTAATTATGCATTCGGTCATGATAGGAAATTGCAAAAATTTGTATTTGATGATAGAAATTGATGAATGAAAGTTTGATGGACTATAATGTTAAAATCCATGTGATTGTAAGTTTATAAGTTTAAATTTTGAAATTTGAACTATGTGTGGCTCAATTGCTTGGAATGGGCATTCGGCTATAGTATGTAATGCAAAGAAAATTTAGTGTTGGACGTTTTAAATGATTTAGATAGTTAGAAATTAAGTTTGAGGCTTGGTACTTATGTATAGATGGTTTATTTAGATAACTTGGCTTGGAAGTTGAGTAAATTATATTTTGAGAACTTTGTGAATATTCAGCCTAGGGGTATAGTTGTGAAGTATATTAGGCCAAATGAATATGTATGAGAGTTTTAATAGGAATTTCGTGTATTATGAAAGATGATGTATATATTTAATCATAGGATGGTCTTGGTAACCTTAGAAAAGAATGCATGAAAATTTAATAGGTTGCTCTAATGACCGAATATGCTAAAAGCTAATACATTGACTAGTTGATAAATATGTGTTAAAGAAATGTGAACAAATATCTACTTGATTGGTATTCAACTATGGTTAATTGTATATTAATTCACCGATTGTGGAGTAGTGAATTTATTTAAATTGTGAGTGCATGAATTGATTTTAAGGTGGCCAAAAGTGTTTAAATGAAATATTTGTAAAGATGCATAGTGCCGAATGTGTTCATGAATGAATGAGTTATGTAGGTTGTTTAAATGAAAGAAATAGATAAGTTAAGGTATAATTGAGTGTTCGAATGTGAATTACAAAGTACATGAATTTGAAAATGAAATGGTGATAGACTTAAGTGGACAAATGATGCGAATGAATTAGCTTTTGAAATGTATATGGTTGCCGTACGTATGTGTTTGATTGAGAAGTTAAATTTGTTGATTTTAGCTCAAGAGCATAGAGGGGCAAATTCGGATAAGGGAAAAGCTAAAGTAACTGAATAGCCAATCCGCGACTGTTGAAAATATTCGAGGTAAGTTTTGAGTATTCAAACATAGTTTATAATTGAATGTAATATGAAAAATGTATAATAAGAGAATTATGACATGATGATAAGGTGTGTGATATGTGCATTTATTCGAATGAAGGAAATAAATTATTAGTGCATTTGTGCTATGTGAAATCAAGTAACATATGATTTGATACACATGAAACTTGGTGAATTGATTATCTTATGATGAATTCGGGCCTTCAGCTTAGCAGGCTATAATGCCGGTGAAATATGGCAGGCGAAATGCCGGTGAATGAATTCAGACTTAAAGTCTAGCAGGCTTCGTGCCGGTGATGAATTCAGGTTTAAAACCTAGCCGGCTTAATGCCGGTGATTTGATAAAAGTCTAAGACTATAATATTTCGTGTTAGAACGACAATTGAATATATTCAATATATTAAATTGGCTAGGTACGTATCATGTACTTATATATGAGTTTGATTTGAATTGAATCATAAGTGTATAATGTAATGCATATGTGAATAAGTGTTATAACTATATCTATGATCATGATACATTCATCCAAAGTGTGAAGTTATGTGAAAATATTTGATTTACTTATGTTATATGAATTCAGATTCAAGTGAAGTTAATATGCTAAATATGCGTTAAATGTTTGTATATATTCGGCCAAATGGCAATATACCTAAGAAATGTCACTTGAGAATTTGATTAATCGATTTATAATTGAATTTAATTGTTTGCATTGCTTAAAACTTACAAAGCTTATACTCTGTTTGTTAGGTTTCTCTATTTTTAGATCGTTGACTCTAGCCACTTGCTCGAGGATCGTCAGCAACTGGTCACACTATCTATCATTTTGGTACTATTATGTTTTGGATTTCGTATGGCATGTATAGAATATACTTAAGTGAATGTTATTTTGAGATGTTGTATATAAGCCATGTGAATATGGTAACTTTTGAATGTCGGTATAAGTCTGAATTTCGATCTTTGATTTTGTTTGGCTATGCATATAATTGCTAACGAACTTATGTAAATGTGAATGTACAAATGTAGTGTTTTGGATTGGTAACTCTTCATAACCCACTCCAACGACGGATACGGGTTATAGGGGTGTTACACATGGCATAATGAGCTTATCTATGATTGATTGACAATCCCATAGTGTTTATGATTGATTTGCTCAAGTGAATGCATGTGTTTAGATAACTTACTAAAAATACAGGTAGAACGAATGTTCATGTATAATTATTTGAATGATTATGATTGGCAAGCTCGTATAACTTAAGTAAATGTGTTAAATTGTTTGGATAGATTTATATGATTGTAATGACATGCATATGATGATGTGCAATGTTAAAGTTCAATTGTAATGTATTCATCCATGTTTGTTGGCCCTCATATGATATTATGTGTTTGATATGTTTAATTAAGTGAATGTGACGAAAAAAGTTATCCAGAATTCATAGAATGTGTGCATAAGTGAGCTTGAGTGAATAAGATAATCGGAAAATGGTAAAATACAAATATGAACGATAATTTTTCCTGAAATGAATGACATGATTGTGATGGTGTTGCTATGGTGATGAAAGTTGTGTTCAGAGGCCCTATGACCTCACCCCCTTACCAGAATGGTATTTTGTAATGGAATTTCAGGAAATTTTCACTGAATAAACTCACAAGTGTGAAACCGAAGAGTTTAGTGGAGGAATAACTATAATCATGATTAGAGATTGAGAATGAGCTAATAATTAAGCCATAGCTAGAAAAGTATTAGGTTGACATAAAGATTATTTAAGTATTGAATTGTCACAGTTAGAGAAGAAATTTACTTTGGTAAATCAAATTACTCAGGTACGAGGTCGAGAAAATGTAATGATTGAGATCTTCTCAGAACTGATCTTCTTTAGAGAAAAGAATAATATGGGATTTGTGATGATAGAAATAGTTGGAGGAATAATATTTATAATATGAGATGTCTGAGTATGGTAATTACAGTGAGCAGATGATGACTGCCTCTCTTAATATATTCTAAGAGATCATTGTTCTAGGAAGTGTTATAGTGGCTATCTATCTTCTGACGAAATTCTTGTTGTATGGGAATGTTATCTGATCTTAATGTCAGACGAAGGCATTGTCGGTCTGACTGGTTTATAATCTACTTTGCTATACTACTCTCTGGTATTCTGTTATATTCTGTCTATTAGGAATTTATGACAACATGCATATGATACTATGATTCTGTTTCTTTTAATTGTTGCATTTGATTCCAGTGGGATTAAATGATGCTTTCTTCTGGACTTTCTCCCTCTGAGGGGTTATCAAGGTCTTTCATATTTTCTTATGAGTTTTGCTTTTGGTCTTTTTATATAGTCTCGTATCTTGGGTTTCTTTATCCTGGATTTCTCTATCTTGGATTTCTTTACTTAGTTTTCTTGTTATCTTTGTTCCATTATTTGTCAATTATGACTCATGTTCAGAGTGAGTTCTTCAGCTTGCGATAATTATGTCAAGTGTGACTATGCTTCTGATTTGATCTTGGTAATGTGGTAATTTTAGTATTTGGATGTCTCAAATTTCCGTGTAAGGATTTGACATCGGCAAAGGTATTAGTGGTGAAATTGCGAATGTCAATTGGTAAAATTTTTGTCATGAGAAAGTTGAATAGCTTATTCCAGGTTAGAAAAGCTTGGACAGATGAGAATATTGTTAACCGAAGCATTTGAACTGGTCTAGTCTGCATTTGGGTAGAGACTTCTTAATTTTCAGTGATGCACTATTGTATAATTTGTGATGTATTTTAAGATAATAAGATAATAAGATAATGTGATAGCTTAGAGCATTCGATACCATAGAAAGATTTGAGTTGTTAACAGGATTAGTGTAACACCCCAAACCCAGCTTAGACATTATCTCCGAATCTGGTGATGTCACATTGAAGTGATTTTCGTAAAGTGAGGTATTGTTGAAAAACCCATTCTCTATTTAAACTCTCTGTGTGATCTTAAATACGTTCGTTTTTGTTTCAAAAAAACTTATTCATATTAAAACATCCTTAGTATATTTAAAAAAACATTATTTATTTCCAAAATATCATTTTATAGCGGAAGCATTTTAAAACAGTTGCGTACTTGCGTTTACTTTGTAAAACACTGTTTCTTTTGAAAACGCGAGTTTTCCTAACACTAGCAATTATAAAACAAAACAAATAAAAATCTCCAATTTAAATTTAAAACCTATAAAGCCCATTATTACAGTAAAATACCCCAAAAATTAAATCGAAATCATAAAATGCTATTTAAAATTAGATAGGTCGTGTGGCCACCGTTGAGTCCTCCGCTGCCGATCCGCCTAAGTCTGGGGATTACCTGTATAGTTATAACGGATGGGTGAGTTTACGAAAACTCAGTATGTAATCCCATATAAGCAAATAGTCAAAAAAACAAACACAATCTGGGCCTAAGCCCTTTTTAGTAACAGTGACAATATCAGTTTGGGCTTTAGCCCATCTGAATACAGAAACAACCATGTATTTGGGCCCTGGACCATTACAGTAACATTAAACAGTGCAATAACAGTAAACAGTATGCAAGTCCTACCCATCCAGCCTTTACACTCCATTCCGTCCAGCCCTACACTCCATGTGCGTATAAAATCAACCCACCCATCCCTACACTCTAAAATTAGCACCGGTTGCGGCACTAAACAGTATTTGCAGCAGAGCTACCAGTATAATAGGCTTAGAGCCATCAGCAATTTACAGCAGAGCTACCAGTACAGTGCACTTCCTCTAATCATATAAAAACCCACCCCCATGCAATGCATCATGCCACATGTCATGTCATAGCATAATATTAAACATGTACTCAACACAGTTACAATAGCATGCTAAAATATAAACATATATCACATACGGGAAAAACAGTCAATTTACCATGTAGGGGAATTTTATTCATTTTACCACATAAGGGCAAAACAGTCATTCTACCATATAAGGGCAAAATAGTCATTTTACCATATAAGGACAAAACGGTCATTTTACTATCTAAGGGCAAAATAGTCATTTTACCTCATGAGGGCAAAATAGTCATTTTTCGATTAAGGGTCTAGGTATACTTACCGACCCAACAGAAGGTCCACAGTCGTCTCGGGCGACCCATGCAACATTAACAGTCAAATAGTGAAAATGGGCCCAAGGTCCATAATGCGGCCCATGTGGGCCCACACGCCCGTGTGGCCCAAATAGCCCATAAATGGTCGTGGCCGTGTGAACTACGTAGCTTGGCCCAATATTCTCCACACATTCGTGTGATTTACCTGTGTGGGCCCACAAACCTGTGGGGCCCACACGATCCATTTCGGCCCAATGTAGCCCAAAATGGCCTAAACCCATGAAATCGCTCATAGTGGCCTCTACGATCAAATGCCCATATTTTATGTGTTCGGATTGCCACACGAGCGAGCACACACTCGTGTAGCATCAATCGTCATATCTTTCGGCTTTTGCCGATTTACGATTATAACAGTATGGTTACATACCTGTTTTCGAAAGCCTGCGAATAGTCCCCAAGTATTCCAACCTATATTCAATCACAAGTTTTGGTTAATAGACTAACACTCGAGTCGAAATGAACTCTAATCAAACACTTATACAAAAGATTACCTATCACTTGTCCCGATCGATCACACACTAAAATCGCTTCAAGTGATCGCTTAGAATCCTTCCTGCATCCCAATCGCCATTTGTTAACTAAGACCATACACACAAATAATCAACCACGAGAGTAGTGACTTACCAAAAGCGAAGACTAAGAATAGAAGATAGTAGTATTTGGCCTACCCCCCAGAAGCACCCACTCGAACCGAGGCTCCAGATGCAACAATCGCACCTCTATTCGAGACAACAATAGAAGAAAAGAAAAATTCAACCAAGAGAGAATTGATTGAGGGAGACTAAATATTCGGCCAAGGTGCAAGGTGAAAAGGGGATATAATATTGAGAGGAAGAGAGAAAGTGTATTTGGTTTTAATTAATACAAGACACTCGATAAAAGCCGAAAGAAACGGAAGAGAAGAGAAAGGAATGTTCAGCCACTGCACAAAAGAAGATGATAATGATAGCATAGAACCAATTGAGAGGGGAAAATGGTATTCGGTTAGGGTCACAAGGATGAGAACATTCGATAGTTTAGTAGATGAGAAAGAATCAGCTAACAGCAGAGAAATGGTCGAAAGAGTAAACAAAAACTAAAAAGCATGTAGGAGGAAAAATACTCGAATGGTCTTTTGTTATGTTCGGTCCCAAGAAGAGAAGGAGTGATCACTCAAACCGAAAATACAGAGCATAAAAGTCACCCTAACACTATTTGTTTCTAAAGAATAAAAGAAAAAGAGCCAAAATGCTCACCAAAGCCAAAATAGACTACTTCAACCTACCAAAGCCGAAAGTCTAGAATGCCACAGTCAAATTCGGCACACCACTCCCTTCTCCTTAATTTCCTCCTGTCCACCAATTCAAACAATCGAAATCCCCCATCCCTCTCCTTAGATTTGGCTAACAACAACCCCATTCAAATCTGTTCAAACTCTTGGTGTTTCGGTCAAACACAACTTCCTCCCATGGCCATTAGTAAAAATTAAAACACTCCCTTGCACATTGTAGGATTCGAACTTCAGACCTCATGAAACACTCCACACGCCACTTCCCCTAGACCAGCAGGCATTTTATGACATATTTTACCCACATTTAATTAAAAGCTCACTGCCTAGAGACAGTGCTTATTCCTTTAAAAACAAAACTTTTTGTACTTGCTTAAGCTTGAATCGAAGACTTCCCAAACACTCCCAGAACACTCAGAGCATTTAACCACTGAAGCAGACAGTCAGTTGTGTCACTTTCTTGCACAACTAAATATTTATGTTCTACCTCCTAACTATTCCCATCAGGTTCTACCGAAGCTATCTTCTCCAGTGTTGATATTAGAATAGAAATTAAAAAGGATTATTCTCGAGGCAATATCAGAATTATTCCCATCTTGGAAAGAGGAAAATTGTCATGTAGTTTATTTTTGAATGTTTGATAAGATCTGTAAATCATGCCGGTATGTACTGAATTCCCACTGATTAGATTAATGAGACTTTGTGTCTTTATGATTGTCAGATTTCTTGGAATACTAGTCTCCATTAATCGGACTGTGTGAAATTAGGGAGTATAAGGTCAAGATGAACTGACTAGTTTTACTATTTGAATTAGAAAAGATTCAATTATGTCTGTATATGCGACATGATGACATAGATCAGACTTTTGTGTATATGAACTCTCAGATAGAGGTTGAAATTTAGCCGAAGTGTAGTATAGCAATGAACCACTTATGAGACTGATATGAGAAAGTAAAGAGATAAGTATTAAAGACACAGTCGAGTAAAATTTCTCTACCAATGATTATGGAAAATAAAAGTTTATGTGAATACCAAAACCACTTTTATGGTAAGATTTTCAGGGACGAAAATCCCTAAAGGGGGAGGTTGTAACATCACGATTTTGGCCTAGTCAAAATAGTAGTTTTGGGACCACAAATCTGAGGTTGTAAATTATTTTAATATTATTTTTAGTGTTTATAGCATGTGAACATGTATGTGTGAAAATTTTATGAGCTAATTTTATTGTTTAATAGCTCAATTTGTGAAAAAGGACCAAATCGCGTAAAATGCGAAAGTTGTGTTCCATTAGCTAAAAGTGTTAACTAACTATAGAACTTCAAATTTTAGGTTCTTAATGAGTAATTATGCCATTAAATTTGTGTATGGATGTACATGAAATGCAATAAATGAAGCATCAAAAAGGGGTCAAAGTTGGTATGGTTTGGTATTTGATGACAAAAGCAAGTACTAATAAAATAAAACAAGTGGCCAATTCTCTTCTCCATTTCCATTCCTGCCAAAATATTGAAGTAGAAACCTCGATGGAAGCTTGAAATTTTTAGCAACTTACAACCCTTACTAGTAAATCATTTTGATGGTAATTTTTGTTGATTTTTGTGTTTTTGGAACCCTCATAGCTTAATCTAGCTAATGAGGGGACTATTTTGCAAAATGGTTCAAATTATAGGGTTTTTCCATGATATTTTTCATTTTTTTGCTGAATTTTTATGGAAGAAAATGAATCTTGGTTGTTAAATAAACAACTTCTGTGAAAGGGGTTTTTATGAAAAAACCTAAGAGGACCATTTTGTGAAGTTTATAAAATAGGTTGCAAATGTGTCAAATAATTGAAATTTTGAGATACTATAGGTATAAAAAGAATTCAGCTAAGCTTGGTTAATGAGGAAATTTGATAAAAATCGATTTACAATCCTAGGGGTAAAATTGTAAATTTTGTGAAAGTTTAAGGGCAAAATGGTCATTTTGCCAAAGTATAAATTATGAAATGTATTGGTTAATATGATGATTAAAGAAGTGGATTTTATCATTTAATCGAGATTCGGGCTTAAATCGAAAAGCACGAGGTTATGGACTAAAATGGAATAATTGGCTGAAATTTGCATTCGAGGTAAGTCCGTGTGACAAAATAAGTATGTTATTAATGTTATTATTATTATACTTGAAAATTTTCTTACTATTATTGCATTGAATTATGTGATAGTGCTAGGGTGTATGAGAAAATGTTATACCCCTTTGAAATAATCGAAAGCTAAACATGTTGATTATACTTTGTGTATTTATTGAATATTGGAAATTTGATGAAATTTGATATCATGTTGAGAAGAGTAAACTATAGAATGGCGAAATGAAATGAAAGTTCTTATAGAGTAAACTATAGAATGATGAAATGAAATGAAAGTTCTTATGGTGATGAATCTTGTGTGTTGTACGATCAATTCTTTGAACGAGTTTGGCTACGATGTGGCCCTTGAGAAATCCCAGTTGAACCTTTAGAAATACCTAGGATACGGACATCGAGACACTGCTGTTATTTTGTGAGCCAGTGTAAGACTATGTCTGGGACATGGCATCGACATCATTATATGAGCCAGTGTAAGACAATGTCTGGGACATGGCATCGTCATCATTATGTGAGCCAGTGTAAGACCATGTTTGGGACATGGCATCGACATCATTATGTGACCCAATGTAAGACCAGGTTTGGTACATGGCATCGGCATTATTATGAGAGCCAGTGTAAGACCATATCTGGGATATGGCATCAACATTAATATGTGTAAGATTTCTCGATTATCCTCTGGTATTCCAAGTGGTTCAACGGGTAGTTCAAAGCCTGTGATGAAAGCAAGAAGGTAAGTATATGAGCATGTTGAAAGGGTACAGGTACGTATTCGAAGCTCAAATGCTAATACGATCATGAAACAATGCATTTTTGGTAAGGATACAAATAAGTAAGTTATGCCTATGAGAATGAAATTGTGATGACCTTGTAATTATGGTTCTATGCTTATGATGTACAAATATGTATTTTTACCATGATGGTTCACATGGATTGTAAAGGTGTTATAAGCTTAGCTTAGCTACCATTATTTTACACTAAACAGTTTTCGACAGCAGCAGTACGAACTTGAAAATACACAAAAAATAGTGGAAAGTGAGTTAGAGATTGAATAAAATATGGAATTAAAGCTTATCGGGTCTAGTTTCTTATAAAGGTAACACTGTAAGCAAAAGAATTTCATACTTTGAGATATTTGAATTTGTGTGAGAGTCAGAACGATTTTGAAATCCCCTATTCTAATTTTGGAAAATCATTAAAAATTGTAAAAAAATAATTATCGGTTATAGTTTATATGCTTAGAGTATATTTTCAAAAGAAACAAATGAGAGCATTGTTAAAATTTCGTATGAGGAGATAATTAATTTTTAGTGAAGAAGGGTCAAAACTATCAGATAGCAGAACAAGGACGACTTTAAAGAATAAACTGTACTTATTGGCTAAACCAAATATTCTGAAAATTTTATGGTAAGGAGATATTTGAGTGTAGTTTCATGGAAAATTAGCAGAACTTAATTTAGAGTTCCATAGCTCAAGCTTTAAATAATTTCATGACTGTGACTCGAGAAAATAGCTTGACCTGATCATAAGTAAAAGTGCAAATATGGTTGTATTACCTTGAGAAGCAAGTTGATAAATTGTTGATAAATTGTTTATTATTTTCATACGGTCTTCCTAAGCTATTAAGCTTACTCCCTTCCTTTCCTTTTCTTTAGTGTTGTCAGGTTAGCTCGGGATTGGAGATCATCGGAGGCAGCACCACACTATCAAGCCATCACCTTTGAATATTGATATATATATTAAGCATTTTCAAGTGAGTGGCATGTATAGGGGCTTGGTTTTTATAATATGTGTAATTATGATTAGCCAAATGTATTGGTCTATATTGAGTTATTTGTATATGGCCAAGAGGTGTGGCTCATATGGATTATTGTTGTGAACCTATCTGTCTATGCTATGTTCTAATGCTTTTGAATGTGTCTTAACATGGGATGCTAAATCAATGAAATGATGCCATGATATGTGTCCCTGGTGTGTATATAGATTTGAAAGATTAAGGGTAACATAAAGGCTTGGAAAATAGCCTAAGTGTTGGCCACACAGGCTGAGACACGGCCGTGTGTCTCAACCGTGTGGGGAAAACGGCCTTAGCACACGGACGTGTGGCTTGGCCGTGTGGTTCAATTTGTTTACTGACGTCATAAACAGAAAGTTACACGGCCTGAGGACACGGGTGTGTCAAAGGCACACGAGCGTGCCCCTATGTCCACACAGGCGTGTGACCCTATTTCATGAGAAAAAGTTTCTTTGTTTTTCCCAAAACTTTCCAAAGTTCTCGGTTTAGTTTCAAACCTCTCCCAATGTATGTTTTGGGCTTCGTAGACCCAAATATGGGACGATGTGCATGCGTATAATTAATTTTTTAATTTAAATGAAATTTTATGGCCCAATTTTACATGATTGTTTGTGTTTAAGTCAAGCGTAGGACACAAGTAAGGGGTGTTACAATGACCCGTGTCCCTCACATGGCCATGACACGCCCGTGTCTCAGCCCGTGTATAAAAACCTTGACATTTTGTTTCTGACACCAGCAACCCTTTAAGGGCACACAGCCATGGTACAAGCCCATGTACTAGGCCATGTCCTCCACACGGTTGAGACACGCGGCCGTGTCTCTGCCCGTTTAGTTGATACTGGGCATTCTATTTTGCCAACTTTAGGTGCAAGGGACACACCGCCTGACTACTCGCCCATGGCAAAAATCGTGTGTGACACACGGTCTAGACACACACCCGTGTGTCTACTCGTATGGACAAAAACAAGGCTATCTACCAAGACTTTTTGCCACCGTCACTTACACCAACCTACACAACATCAAACATAACCATTCCAAGTATAAACACACAAAATCAAAACGGCCACAATCATGAGAACTTTCATCAAATGCATTTAATAATAATCAATATTAGCTAACATTAATGGCCTATACAAAATGAATATCACATCCATATGAGCCAACACTTGTGGCTAAACTAACATGACACTACACAAAAGATCAAGTCCCAATACATGCCACACTCAAAACATTTAAACTAGCTATACCAAAAGCTTCAGGTTATAGTGTGATCGATGCCTCCGACTTCCCTTTGATTTTCGATGCTAACTTGGCGAAACTATACGAAAATGGAAAAAAGAGGGAGTAAGCATAAAGCTTAGTAAGTTGCGTATAAATAAGTAACAACATCAACCATGCATATTTAAACACTTAGCATATTATAAATCAACACAACATTCTTGAGTGAACAAAAGTAGATATCACTACATACTTATATATCACAAGTGTAAGCCAAAGATTACAAAATCGTCCCAAAATCATTTTCATAGATAGAACTTACTCATTTTATTCTTACCATTAAGGCAACATAACTAGACTCATATCTCATGAGTTTCAAATAAGAACATGTACCACATACAACATGATTATATCATTCCATATCTTCATCATAAGCTTTAAAATAACCCGTGAAACCATTTAGAATACTAAAGGATATCTGACAAGCCTTACACAAGAGGGTAAATTGCCAATGCCAGTCCCAGACATGGTCTTACACTGGCTTACATGTCGAGGCCGATGCCATGTCCCAGACATGGTCTTACACTAGCTCTCATCTCAATACCAATGCCATGTCCTAAACATGGTCTTATACTGGCTCTCATAATGTGGCCAACGCCATGTCCTAGACATGTTCTTACACTAGCACACATATCGATACTAATGACATGTCTCAGACATGGTCTTACACTAGCTCTCATAACATTGCTGATGTCATGTTCCAAACATGATCTTACACTGACTCTCATATTGTGGCCGACGCCATGTCCCAGACATGGTCTTACACTAGCACACATATCACCCAATGTCATGGCATGGATATCTAATCTATTCCTAGGTTCAACCGGGAATTTACTACATTAAATTTTATCATGAATTATTCATAAGCATATTCAACCATATTACGCAAAATCAATCATTGAACACATAATAACGATAAAGTTTCCTTACTTACGTACAACTTACATCGGTATACAAAAAGTGGACGACTAGATGGATTTAGTCTACTAGCTTGGCCTTCCCCCGGTCTAGGTCTAGATTTCGTATTTCTTGATTTATGAGAGAACTTAATGGCTAAAATTTTCAAGCTTCAAAAACCCCTTTCTTGCTGATAATTTCGGTGGAGAAGATGAATGATAAAAGATGAAGTCCTTTTTGTTTTATTTAATCATATTTCTAGTCAAAATAAGCTACCAACTCCACCAATTTTGATTTTTTTATTCATCTTTGTCCCTATGGCCGGCCACTCCTATTGAAATGGGTCTATTTGCCCTTTAAAGACCCCTAATTATGATTCTCTAGTTATTTTTCACCATTTTCTAGAAAAACAAAACTTTTGCCCTTTAAGCGATTTAGTCTTTTTTCGCAATTAAGCATGCAGTCGCTAAAATTATTTCACTAAAATTTTCATGCACACATATAATCATGCTATAGCACATGAAATAATATTTAAAAAAATAATTTCTCTGGCCTCGGAATAGTGTTTTCGAAACCACTATTCTGACTAGGCCCAAAATCAGACTGTTACAATTCTCACATAGGTGTGTGCCTTGGACACACGACCGTGTTCCTTTGCCACACGGGCATATAAGTTTTCCACATGGTTGTCTCTACTCTACTACATAATTTTATTTAATTTTGCTCAAATGCACTGTGAGTTACACGGGCTATTCACATGGCTATGTCACTTGGTCACACAGGCATGTGTCTTCGCCACACGGCTATGTGCCTCTTTTCACTTGGGCGTGTAGACCTTCACATGGCCTAGACCCTCCCACACAACCGTGTGGTGTTGTTTTACAATTTTTACTTCTGTTTTGCAAATGTTTCATTTTAGTCCCTAACAGATTTCATGCATGTTTAAGCTTTGGTAGAGGTGTTTGGAACAAGGAATTTGTTTATGGTAAGCGTGTTACTATTTGAATTAATTACTTATAATCATTCATAAGGTTTACGTTTGTTAATTATATAAGTTATGAATTTGATTGTGTTACACAAACTTTGATATATGTGAATGTCGAATTCTGATTCTACATATCTACATTGTTTGTCAATATGTAATTAAGGATGAGTATGTCTGAATCTATAATTCTGTATGTACGTTATGGTTTGCATGTGCATTTTTGGGGTTTTTGGTTGTGAAGAGAAGGAAGACTATTCTAGGCAATTAAATTGCATAATTATCTGATAGCGGTATGTTCGCAATATACATATGTCAGCCCAGCTGCATAGCTTAATTCGAGTGACTTAGTTCCACAATTGTGGTGTGTAGGGTGGATGGGCCTATTATGGTCCTATGTGGTGTGCAGGGTGGATGGGCTTTCTTTAGTCCAATTGCGGTATGTAGGGGGTCAAAGTGGTGTTTAGCTTATTGGGTGGGATTCATAATTTGTTGCATTCATTTCATGTTCAAGTGTAATTTTGTCTGTGAGTTTGAATGCGTTAATTGCAAAATATATTAAATTGTGCGACGTGTTTTAGGTAACAAGTGTGTTGTCAATAATGTCATTATGTTATGTTTGATAATGGAAACTATCCGTAAGACTGAGTACCGATGTGAGTTGTTCTTACATTTTCTGTATGCGCATGTCTGCAATATTTGTTTCGATACTTGTCGACTACCTTCTGTTTACATTTCAGTCTCACATTGAGCTCACGTAGCTCATTCCCTTAGTTTCTTCCTTTCAGGTAAATTTCAAATTTTGAAGCTGGACTCTGCAGCCGGAGGTCTCATATGGATAAATTATGAATTAATCTAATAAATTTTTTCTTCAATTCTTAAATAATTGAACTGTTTTGGACTATATATATTTTATATGAACTGTGGTAAAAATTTTATTTTGGACTTTCGTAAAGTGTTATTTGGACTAGACTTTAGAAACTATGAATTTTATACTAAACCTAAATTTTTGAAGTTCATACGTGGTTTTTACGAAAATGGAAATAATATGAGTTTTTAGACTGTGATGCTTTTTAAACACTCCAACTTTGAAATAGTACAACATATTTTTCACACAATTTCTAATTTGAGATTTCGATATGCAATTGGCAAAATTGATGCATTTTGAAACTGTAAAAGAACATCAATTTGATTTATTTCTAAAGCTAAGTATTATTTAACTTCCTTAAGATGAAGCAATCAAAAAGTTTTCTTGGTTTTGAATTAGAGTTTTTGTTTCTGCCACTTTTGGTGGTTAATGTAACCTTTGGAATCTGGTCTAAACTTCTGGGTCGAGGTTTGGGGTGTTACAAGATAATTGAAGCAATTAAGCAAACAAAGAAGCTAACCTTTATATAAAATATTAATAAATAAATTATGATGGGATGAAAGTGATACAAACTCAGTTCGGTGATGATTCGAGTCGTATTAGTTGCCCAATCGAGAAATTGAATAAGTTTGATTCGTTACAAGAAAAAGGCTGAAGATGGATAGAATATAGGTTCAAACAAAGGTTCAAAGAATGTTTAGGGAAGGAATCGATAGGTTTAGCTAAGGTAAAGATAGGGATATTTTGAAGTTGGTAATTTGGATGGAATAGTTTAGGCTTAAGGTTGAAGAGTTAACCAATACTATAGGACGGTATTGACCCGAAACTTATAACAATACTTAAGGTGGAAAGCAAGAGTTTGGAAGATGGATAGAGAAAACTCGGCTAAGGAAAAGTGTAACAGCTTGATTTAGGGACTAGTCAGAACAGTGGTCTCGGTACCACAAATCTGAAGCTTGGAAAATTATTTTTATTATTATTCTGAGGTTATAATATGATTACATTAGTGTACAAAAAATTTGGTGAGTTAATTTTGATGTTGTGAGCCCTATTGCAAAAAAGGACTAAATCGCATAAAAGGTAAATGTTACATTTTAGTGCCCAAATGTGTTAAATAGCTAGAGAACAAAAAATTGTGGGCTTTTAAAGGGCAATTAGACCCCTTTTAAACAAGTTGGCCGGCCATGAGATGAATGGAAACAAATAATCAAAAGTTTAGGTAAGTGATGTCATGATTTGGTGATAAAATAATTCCTAAAGCCTATCTACTATTTTTCTTCTTCTCCATCTTTTCTCTCCACCAAAAATATCAAAAAATATGGAGGTTTGAAATTTGAAAATTTTCAGCAACTTATTCCTCTCATAATGTAAGTGATCTTGATGATATTCTTGATTATTTTTACATTTTTGGAATGTTTGTATTATGGGCTTTCAAATGAGAGGACTACTTTGCAAAATGGTGATAAGTCTAGGGTTTCACCATGTGAGTGTTCATGTTGTTTTCTGAAATTTTATGGAAGAATATGAGTCTTAGAAGAGTTCTAAACAACTTTTGTGAAAGGTGTTAGCATGAAAACACCTAAATGGACTATTTTGCATAAGTTGCAAAATAGGTGATAAGTGTGTGAAATAGCGGGATTTTGGGGTTTCTATAAGATTAAAAATAGTTCGGCAAGGTTTGAAATACAGAGAAATTCAATAAAAATTGATTTTCGATCATAGGGGTAAAATGGTCATTTTGCCAAAGTCTAGGGGCAAAATGGTCATTTTATAAAGATGTGAATTTGTGGTAGCCTAATTATAATTAGTGACTAAATGAGTGCATTTTTTTATTCTAGATCAAGTTTTGCCAAATACAAACCTAGACCGGGGGAAAGCCAAGCAAATCGACTAAACAAACTATCGAGTGCATTTTGTAAACCGAGGTAAGTTGTACGTAAATGATACAACTATATCATTAATATATGTGTTTAAGCTGTCATTGAATGGATATAGCATGAATTGCTTGATTGTGTATTGAGAATGCATAAAGACAATGAGATGATAGAACTCCCGTTAATACACTAGGTAATATACTAAATATTCTAGCTGTGACTTTTGGGTCACTTGTGTGAGCTAGAGTAAGACATGTCTGGGACATGCGTCGGCCACATTATGATAGCCAGTGTAAGATCATGTTTGGGACATGGCATCGATATTGAGATGAGTGCTACAGTAAGACGTGTTAGGGACACGCATCGGCCTCGATAATGATGTCAGTGTAAGACCATGTCTAGGACATGGTATCGACTTGAGATGTGAGCCAGTGTAAGACTATGTCCTGGACGTAGCATCGGCACCTTAACCCTAGATTGAGGTTTATAGAAGGACCAGTAACATACCGAATGGTTCAATGGTGTAAGTATGTTTGCGAGTTAATAATGAAAACATAATCATGTTGCGAGTGATACAGGTACCAAATTGGTATGTATGAGAAATGAGCTCATTAGAGAGCATATGACTCTTATGGATGGTAATGAGTAAGTCCTACTTATGTTTATCCTTGTGTTATGAGCATGATGCTTATTGATGAGCTATTGTTGTATGTTTATTTGTATGCAACTTACTAAGCTTTTATGCTTACCCTCCTTCCTTTCCATTTTCTTATAGTGCCATCCGTTTAGCTCGAGAATCACTTGGAGTCAGAGATATCGATCACACTATCGTCCGAAACTTTCGGTATAGTTGTATTTATATTTTTGAATATGGCATTTATAGGGCTTAGGCTTGATTATTTTGTGTCTTTAAGCATTGGCCTAATGTGTAGGCTCGGGATAAGTCCCACACTCTGAATTTGGTCTTGATATTAACTATTACTCATTTTGATTATGCAAAGGTGATATTTTCTTGGTTGAGTTTGTGCTAATTGATGAAAATAAGGGTGGCAAATAGGCTTGGTAAATAGCCTTATTTTGTCCATACGGGTAGGCATACGGGCGGGTGTCTAGGCCGTGTGTCTAGGCCGTGTGTTACACACAGTCAGCCCCATGGGCGTGTTATGAGGTCGTGTGTCCCCTGCACGTAAAAATTTCAAGTCAGTATGCATGGTAATGACCACACGGGAGAAGACACGGCCGTGTGTCTCAACCGTGTGGAGGACATGGCCTAGCACACGGGCGTGTGCTATAGCCGTGTGACATGTTGGGCGTGCTGACGTCAAAAACAGAATACTCAAGTTTTCTCACATGGGTTAAGACACGGGCGTGTCAAGGCCGTGTGAGCAACACGAGCCGGGGACACGGGCGTGTGTCCAGGCCGTGTGAAGTCTACACTTAAATTTTTGTAAAATGGTGTAAACAAATTGGCCACACGGGTAAGGGACATGGGCGTGTCCCTAGGTGTTTAGGCCGTGTGAGACACACGGGTCTTCAACACGGCCATGTTAGGATGGTCACACGAGCGTGTTACCTTCCCACACGGGCATGTGCCCTGTCTTAAATGCAAAGTTTGCATAGATTGGATAAGGATCCAGAAGGATTCCGAATGGTTTTCAATGGTCGATCTAGTTTAAAGTAGAGATTGAGAAAGTTTTAAATTGGACCGAGTCTTGGTGGTTTAAAATGGGTTGCATGTACGAGATCAAGTAGGTAATGCCTTGTACTCCAACCCGGCTTAGGTTATGGATATGGGGTGTTACACAAAAACTGAACCAACAATGTAGAGATTGTCGACCCAAGACTTACAAGCACTTAGATGGATAATGAAAAGTAAAATCAGCAAATAAACCTTAACCCACTATCTAACGAGATAGGAACCAAAGGTATAACGAACGTCACACTTGAAGTGATAAGTTCAGAAAAAAAAAGGAAGGATAAGACGCCACAAGCCTAGCTTGATAAGTCAGATCAGTCCCAAAAAGAACAAGGAGATTTGAACTCTCACAAGCTTTAAATATTTCATAAATTTAGCAAAAAGTTCTCTACAACTAGCTGGAAACAAAGTATTTATAGGCATGAGACAAACCCTAGCTAAATGGACACAAACATTCAACTTAATTGAGCTATTGGTGAACTTAATTAAGCTAATTAAACCTACAAGACTTTTGATAAACTCTAAACATTTGTAACGGCAATGGACAACATGTTTAATCTTCCCAATCAGCTAATAATGAGCTCTAATGAGTTGAATAAATTTGGTTCAATGCTTGATAACAGCCTTTTAATTTCCCCTTGGGCAGCCGAATGGACAGCAGCCAAAAATGAATGTCATTTGGCACATGAACAGCCTTCTTGGTGTAAATGCTTAAATATAACCAACCAAAGGTGTAAAGGATGAATTGGAATAGCCACCATCATGTGAAAAAAGTTTGGAAACTGAATGGCTTATGTGAGTAACTCATTGTCCATTAAACTCTTCAAACATTTACTTGGAAAAGCTCATAACAGCTACTGGCCTTTAATTCATCTTCATAACAGTTGAATTTACTCATCTCTTTAAATGCTCATCCATGTAACAGCTGGTTCAAATGATTGATTCACCTATAAACACAATTAAACAAATTAAATGGCTGTAGCAAATTAATTAAGCTGGAACATATTAATTGTCGAATTTATTTAAACAACTAAGTAAAATTAAAACAACTTAATTACTAAAACTAAAATAACTAAACACATTACTAAGACTCATTTAATACTTAAACTAAATATTATTTAAGTTTATTCCAGCAACTAAATGCATAAACTAAAGAAAGTTATAATTGAGCTAAACCGAATTAGATATTCCAGCAAATTGATGCACAAGCTGAAAACAAATAATGTGGAGCTTAATGAGCTAGGATGAGCTATAAACGAGCTAAATGAGCTTGTTTCAAGTTGCATGGAACACTTGAGCTGGACATCCGTGATTGTTCAATTATTCCAAAAATGGTTTCCACTCCAATCTCGAACAATTAAAACCTGTACACAAGTTAACAAACTGAAATTAAATTTTATTTTGCGCTTGGGCCCCTCGTGTTTGGTCAATCTCAGTGATGTCGAGTTGTGTCGTAACATGATGTGGCTAGGACCGCATCAGAAAGTTAATAACAAATTTTATTATGATAGGCAAATGAAATTATGATGGGTGGCAATGGCTACAAGGACCCAAAGTCTTTTTTTTAATTTAACTCAAACAAATATATCCGATTCGATTCAATTCGAATTCCATCTCACTTGACTAAATTCGAAAAAAAAAATCAAATCAAGTTAGGATGATAAAATAAGATTTGCCAACTTGATTAACTTGAAATTTTTTCATTCGATTCAATCAAACGCTCCCTAATTGGACTCAGTTTCAACCATTAAAATTCAGTTTCGTATTTTATATCAAAATTTATACATATATCCACCACTCGAGCTTATTTCATAGCCTTAAATTTTAATTTATATTCTCACTATTTAATCACTAATTAATATACACAACTTAAACAAATATTTCAAATCACATACATCATAACCATTCTAACTTACCAATTTCAAATTTCTATTATTTAATTTCATACATAATTATTTATCAAATATTTCATGTAGTCAAGTATATAATTATAATATCCAAATTTAAAGCTAAATGTTTCAGGGTTGACAAAAAAGCCTTTATTCCTCAAATTTTATAGTTTTTACAAAACAATCCCTAAAATTCTAATTTTGTAGGTTTTACAATTTAGTCCCTAGAATCCAAATTTTCACTGTTCTACAATTCAATCCTTAAAAAAATAATTTATTCATTCTAAAAATATCCCAGAATTTCCATAATTTAAAAATAAGTCCCTTTTACCAAAATTTTCAAATTTTATAATCTTTACAATTCGGTCCCTGTAACCTTGAATCTTATCAATCAATGTTCTCTTTTCGAATTCTCATATCCTATAATCATACAAATTAATTTATGCATCTAAATTCTATATTTTCACATCCCAATTCTCATAATTCTAACATTTCAAATTTTTATAATTTAGCCCTTATTTCAATTTTTTTTATCAAATTAACCACTTAACATATATATATACTCATCCACTAATGTAAAACTAAATATTTACCACTTCAAATATAATAACTACACAAGTCAGTCATTTAGAATAACTATTTCCAATTTCAGATATTCATAGTAAAATAACCCTCACTTTCTTACTTTTAATTATTCACATAATTTCATCTGCCAAATTTTTCATAATATCATTCATCATTCACTTCATTCATAAACATAATACTTTTCATCACTTTAAACATAGAAAAATAATTATGCATACTTAATTCTTACAATTTCACATCGAATTATACAATTAAATAAATATAATATAATAATTTAAGCAACTTACCCATGTTTTCTCTCACTTCCATCTTCCTCGTCATGCTTCCATGTTTCGTATAAAAGAACACTCTTGAATTAGGCTTTGGCTTTGGTGTGAAATCTCATTTTAATTTCATGAAAATTTCAAAGATTTTAAGTTAAAATGAGACTAAATCGAATAAATTAGATTTTTTTTTCCTTTTCTAAAGATATTCTTTAACAAAACCATGACACTCACCCAAAACTCAGCCAACAGACCTTTCTATAACGATGGGAAAATTTCCTTTTTTCTCTCGATTTTTCCTTCCTTTTCTTTATTTTTCTCTCTTTCTTTCTTTCTTTTATTATTATTATTATTATTATTATTATTATTATTATTATTATTATTATTATTATTATTATTATTAGTTGTTTTCTATTTCTGCCATTTGTCCCTTTTAATATGTAGAAAAATCTATATTTTTTCCAATCAAAGTTCACCACATTTTTTCCTTAATTTCTACAAATTTCTCTCCTTTACACCTCAACATTTAGGTATTCTAATATTATAATTATGTTTCCAAATATCTATTAAAAGTAAAAAAAAAAAATTGCATTTGTGTTCCTCCTCCATAAAATGAAAAAATTACACTTAATCCATATACTTTCAACCACTTTTCAATTTCATATCTCAATGTTCCAGCTCCATCTATCAAATCATAGCCATTTTCATTCATAATAAATATTTTGCAAATGTTTGCCCCTTTTTTTAAAAATTGCCCTTCTTTTTTTCCAAATTGGTAAATTTGCACTTTCAATCTTTCACGAAATTTTAGTTTAACCTTTACTGAAATTTCACCATTCATACTTTAATTTCCAATGTAAAATTTTAACTCGTACTATCATTATGTAATGAATAGACATTTATCTTTTAGACCAAACCAAGCTTAAGCAACCATATAATAAATTAGTATCATATTTAAATCCAACTCGATCCAATAAATACTTCTAATTCTACATGGTCCTTTTTGAGTCCGAAGTTTCCTCCTGCAGCTCCTTAACTTCTTCCTTTCCGGCCAACAAATTCATCACAAAAGCATCCCAATTTTCTTTTCTTTTTTTTTTTTTGAAACAATGTTCATTTATTTTCATGCCTGATAACCGATTAAAGAACGAAAATGTTGTCTAATTATGGGTTTTTGGTTGTGTGAGAATTAGAAGCAACAACCATTTTCTGGATTGTGTACTACCATTTACAAGGGAATTAATGTACATAAATATGCATTAGTTTTGCCAAATAAGGCTGTGACGCAGAAACAAAATGAGACGGCAAGAATGGAGTGTTGATGGACACGAATCTGTCACCAAAACCCTCCAAACTGGACAGTATTCAGCTGCCTCCACAGTAGCGCAAAACTTGAATTTCTGTCTCCTATGGATGAAATGCTTTGCAGCATACCTGCATCACAAGTTCATGCAACTACGCTTTTTTACAGATTCCTTTCATAAGGTTCAAGCCATGGAAATCCCAGAAAATCAAACACCTCCTTCTCTGTCTCCACTTTCAGACTTGCGGTACTTCTTGAACCCTACAAATGAATTCACATGAATTGATCCACAGAACACAGATTTAGCTAAATTAACACAGCAAAATTGAAATCTTACCCGTTTACCACCTGAACCATGAGTAGCTGGAAACAGACCTGTATCATCAAGTCTATATCCTTTAGATTCTGCTAGCAGTCTCAACCTGCACTAAAGGATCGATGTCAGTGTCTACATGTATCTGCTTGTTCGCAACAATTAAGAGATGCAATCAAGAAACAAACAAAGAAAATACATATGAACCATAACTCATTAATCCTCCATAATGCCATCAAGAAATCTCTTCCGTTGTATGAATAGTAACATAAACATGGTTCGTTTAGATTTGCAAAGGAGAAAGAATAACAAAATGGTTCTAATAACAATATAAGCCTCACTCAGATACAAGAGGCAGGTGAAATTAGCATAGAGCAGGTAACCCAATGGAACAGGAAGTAAATTAGCTCTATACCCAGTTATAGAAACTAAACTTGTAAGGTGGAGAGTCTAATAGTATATAAGACACATTCAGCTACAAACGGTAGGAAGTGACTTTTGACACCAAAAAACACCCAGCAATGTTAGTGAATCAGATTATTTCAACAGCATTTGTTGATAACACTATCACATACTATCAGCAAAAACCATACAAGGAATACTCATATATGCTACAATAAAATTACCATCCATCAGCTAGCAACACAATTATACCAACAAGTGGTATGTCACATCCAATAAATAGTATATCTTGAATGTATTGCACAAATCCAATGTTGACGTTCAAACAAGCAATTTTAGCATGATGATAATGCCCAAAGCCACAAAAACCAACAGCAAGCTAATTCTCATACTAGTTCATTCTTTTGGTAATGAATATACCTTCTATTTAACACATCATTCCCAGTCCATGCTATTAGTCCAAATGCATATATGTCCCTCGGATATACCTGCAAAGTAGAAATATAGCATAAAAGCAAATTACTGAATTATACTGTAACTTGCAAACTATAACATGAGAATAACCAACGCATAAAATTCAACATGGCTTGATAAGACTAGTAAGAAGATAACAATAAAGAAGTTTTCCATGACCTGAGAAAGCAATGTCACGAATTAAGCAAATCATGCTCAATAAGGATGCAATGATGACATTTTGCTAAAATGCAAGAGAAATCGTTGTTACTAACCATCTTATCCTTCTTTTTTTCCATTTTCATGAATAATTCTGATTACAGTATAAAGATCAACGAGCTACCTTAAAGTCTATGCGGTGCCTGAGCTCTCGTCCAGGATAAGTGCAAAGACCAAAATATGTATCAACACCTGAATCAGTACCCTACTCACATAACATAGAGAAGTAAAGATGAAATGCAATGAAATTAGAGAAACATTAGAACAGGAGTCAAGAAAATTCAACACATTACAGATCAGACATCAAGTATTTGGTACTAAAATCAAGAAACAAACAGCTACCCTATCAGAAAAGTCAAATAAGCAACTTGAATTACAACTTCAGTCTTCAACAGAATCAAGTTAGCTAATTTTGCTTTTGCAATTGAATTTTTCATAGAAAGTACCAAGTCTAAAATCTTCAGTATCACCTTTTAGGTTTTCTTCTCATCAGTTTATTTTATACCAAACAAAGCATTTAACTTCTTGTAATTGAACTTGGCTATCTATAAATTGTTGACTCTGCAAGTCTTGTAACAACAGGTAATATCTTGGTATTAAACACTAATAAAAGGCCATCATTCTGTAACCTTACACAACCCAACTAGGAGCAACTATAATTTGCCACTATTTGCTTAGTAGAAGCATGTTTCTTGTATGCAATTCAAGGAACTGACAAGCCTAAAATTACAAGTACATATTAGCGCATCATGCATGACCACCCTCATCATCAGTATAGCGTGAGTAAATACAAACAATAGAAAAAACATTTACCTCTTCACTATGGGTACTAAAAATCAAATCTTCCCTTAATAACTTCATCTCTTTTAACCGCTTGACATAATTTTGCAGAAAACCTTTATGGCTGAAATCAGAAAGCAATTAATCCCATTTGTTGCAACTAATACCATAAATTGTTAAGTAGAGAGTAGGAAAACCACAACAGGTAATACGCATATTGATATATATGAGTTAGGAACAAAAAGGAGAAATGAAAACAGACCACATCTTTTGAACATATATTTGCAGGAAAATACCATAGGAAATTGAACTCAGGGATGCAGCGACAGACTGGAAATCATACGTAGAAAGCCATTCCACTTCTTAATAGGATAATAATAATCTTGCCTAAACCACTAGATAATTTATTAACATGGAGCCTTCCTGATGTGGTTCCAGGAGAAAACATGGTCAATAGAATTAAGACTGAAAAATGTAAAAAGAAGTTGGAACTCCAGAAAACATAGCATTATAGAGAACATCTCTAGTTTCTCTCTATAATTCAAAGAAAACAATAATAAGAATAATAATGTTCTTGGTTGTAAAGCTTCCAATTTATTATACTAGACTTTCTTGCAAGTTACTAAGCTTTCTTGCAATTAAAGTTTTATTCCTAATTAAACCTTAAAAATAACTAATAATCTTAGCCCTGAATTTAAATCCTATAGATATCTTATAATCCTAGCCGTCCATAATATCAGACAAATAACAAAATAACATAATATTAAAATTAAAAGCTCATGCATTATTCTCCCCAGGATAGAAAACTTAATTCGAACGAGAAAACTTTTATTCTTGTGTTCTTTACTCTTGTTTATGCTTCTTGTGCAATTCACCCAACAACTGATTAGTGTTCTTTTGAGATTCTTCAACAGCTTTTGATAAATCTTGCATGCGTTTCTTGTACAATTCTAGACTAGGAGGCTTAAAATAGCTCGAAACATCTCCATTTACAAAGCCATTAGCAACAACCCGAGATTTTGAGTAATGACGTACATGACATCATTTATATGCGCTTGAAAAGCAATACAAATGTCTTCCCCCTGTTTAATTGGAATACGCGAGAAACACCAGCAACTCACATCTTGAAAATGCAGCAGCAACACCAGCAACTCACATCTTGAAAATGCAGCAGCATTGCTGCTGCCAAACTGCATCAATTCTCTTAATTTAGCTGTTGTAAATACTCCTCAGGAACAGGAAGAAAAAGGTGAACCCCGAGCTTATTGATACCCAAAATTGTCTGTCCAGGTAAAAGTCCAATTGGATCATCAATTTTGCGAACACCGAAGAAATTGAACTCCTATAAGGAAATGTCCTTGATAGTAGAAGTTGTTGACTTGCCTTATCTTTTGTAAGATGTTCCATTAAATGGTAACAAGAAATAATATTCAATTCCCACTAGTCTTGCTCAAGCAATTACAATTTGTCTAAGGACTCGTTCTAGGAGAGTATTCCTGTCAGTGCATGATTCAGGGCTACCAACAAATCCAATCTCAGCAAAAATTTGTAATGTAGATAATTGCACAGCATCATCTCTTCCAACAGGATAATCTCCCAAAAGTAATCATGTTGTAATTGAAAATAGGGAAGCTACACAAACATTGGATCCTCTATAGCTTCTTCTTTAATACGAGTTTGAGTGTAATATTTTTCTTTGATCCTTAGCTGCGTTGACTTTTGCCAGGAGGTCACTTATATATTTATTATCTAACACAATGTATTCCTCATTCCCGGGATCAGGAGATTTGGAACTGGTAACAACTTTACGACATTCAAATGAATATGTTGTCCAGATGCCAAGGAAAACAATCATGTGATTATATCAACAGCAATGTGAGCAATACAGATAATAGAAACCCACTTAAGTTTTACTTCATAGCTAATTAATAGAGTTAACAAGTTAAACATGTAATACTTGTCCTTTTTCTTTTTTAAAATGATTAGTAGAACGCAGTTTAGAAGCAGATAAGTAGAATAATTAGATTTTAAACAAAATCAATTAACTAGGAAAAGTAAGGACAGAAGCCAAAGAAGGAATTAGAATTTAAACCTTTTTCCATCAGGATGTGTAATTACAATGTCTAAATCTCCACAGGAAGCTTTTCCACGTCTATATGATCCCCCACATACAACAACCATCTTCAAGAGAAATATCAGAAAAAATTAAAGGATTCACATAGACATTGTTAAGCCAATGACATAATGTCTAATCACATGATTGCTGCTTAAGGTAAGGCTGTGAAATATACATCTTGATACATATAAAGTCAAATAGCAGCATATATAATTCTAAAAACAGATTCCAGTAGGTGCAAATACCATTAAACAACAATAATATCTGCTTGCAATTTAGTCCTAGTAGAACCCTATTCCTAAAATCCAATCCCATGACGCATCAAAGGAAATCCTACAACCTACTAGAATTCCCTGACCTTTTTGGTTAAAGAACATAGTTCATTCTACCATCAACAAGTTGATCCAGACTGAGGGAATGGGATTTAATCCAATCCTCTCAAGTTTTTGCCTTTCTGAACTTGCAATACAGGTCAATTCTTATGTTTATACAGTTCCCTAATAGATTAGATGCTTGTGCTGATTGTGGGACCACAACACACGCCAACAGAGGCTGCTTTTCCCAGAGTTTGATTAGCAGCTACTATCATTCCCTTTCATGTGTAAACTAAAAACTCCAAAAGTAAAGTTGATTTAATATGCTGTTGCAGGCTTATTTCATGAACACACTAGGTTTCAGTACAAGAAACGATACTGCTGAATTACAATTTAATCAAATGTTTCATGCCTTATGAATCTCTTATGGCTAAGCGACGAGCTTAAGTGTACCTTAAAATTTTCAAAATAATTCAAGTAATAGGCAACTGCACCATTATAATTATGGGTGTAAACAAGTCAGGCTCCTCATGTGCAAAAATAGTGTTCAATGTACATATTTACAATTTACCAAACACAAACAAGCCGAGCTTCAATGGCTCAAGTAAATTGCAAGTGGGGTTCAAGCAAGACAAATGAAGCTCGGTCAAGCTCGAGCCAAATTTAAAGTCTCAAGATTTTGGATCAGCCAACTTTGAGCTGGGCGATGTATCGATTTGACAGTTCAAGTATATCCCTAATTATAAAACAAAATGAATAATTGACCAAATGACTTTATTTCTCAATTAACATATAATGGTCAAAGCACCAATATATAAAGCATTTATTATTAATTTCATAACATTTTTTTTTTGTAGTAGCCCTATTGAGGATTTTGATTTATTTGACAGCATTGAATAGCTAATCTTTAGGAATTATAACTGATTTTTAGAGATTCTAATTAGAGATATTCTTCCCTTACATGATTCAATGCTCCATGTATATATATATGTACATTTTTCTGAGAAATACATAATTTTGAGTGAGTGTTTCCTTAATATATAGTATTCACCTCTAGTTTCATCATGGTATCAGATTTTTGATCCGTTTTTTGGGATAAATTTTTCTCCTGATTTTCAAAGTTCGTTCCAAAAACCATAGAAACACTAAATTGGTACTTTCCACCCTAGCCTTAATTTTCTCTCTCACCGCCCCTACCATTGGAGTCGGCATCCACTCACCGGCGAATCCCCAAAGTCCGATGACCAGAAGACCCACACATGGGCCTCACATGCCGTCACAAGCTTCTGCATCTTTGTTTCACGTGTCGCGCGTGGCCTTCACCTATTGCCACCGTGTTTTTTTCCAACATCATCACAGTGCTCTTTGCTCCCTTCCGATCATTCTCCTCTGATTGGTGGTGTATTTCAGCTAAGTTTTTTTTGTGTGGGATCTCTTTTGTGTTTTTATGAGTGGTTTTTGTTATAATTTTTCCAAGCAGATTTTTTTTGGGTATTAGTTAACTTTTTCAGCATTATGTTGAAAGACGAGAAGCTTGTGATTCCAACCAATAGTCCCTCATTGCAAATTAGTCCTATTAAGCTTGATGGACATAATTAACTTACTTGGTCAAGGTCCTACTTGTTGTTTATCAAGGCTCGTGGATTGTAGGGATACATCACCAGCAACACGTTGAAACCTGAACTCATTGATTCAACTTTTAGTCAATGGGATTCAGCGAACTCTCTTGTTGTGGCATGGCTTATCAACTCTATGCAATCTCATATTTCCAAAACTTATTTGTTGCTTGATACTGCGGAAAAGATTTGGAATGTTGTTGCTCTCACCTACTCTCGTATTGGGAATAATGCGCAAGTTTTTTAGATTCGTAATAAAGTCCATGGTACAAAACAAAGGAGCTAACGATTTCTCAATATTTTTCTGAATTAAGTGGCTTGTGGGAGGAACTTGATTATTATTAAGTTTTTCAGGCGACTTGTACCAGTGATGCCGAGAAATTTTAAAAGATGGAGGAGCACGTTTTTGATTTCTTGGCTAGGTAGAATACTGAGTATGATCAGATTCGAGTTCAAGTTCTTGGCAAAACTCCGTTCCTTTCTCTCCATGGGGCATACTCTTATGTACAATAGAAGAAGAGTCGACATGTTGTTATGCTCTATAATCCACCTAATGAGAAAGTTGACCTCATTGCTAACTAGGATGGCCCATCGAGTGGTAAATCAAACAAGGATCACTTGACGTGTGACTACTGTAGTAAGCCTCGGCACTCTAAAGATTTGTGCTCGAAGTTACATGGTCGCCCTACTCGAGGTCGTGGTGGAAAATGAGGGAGTAATTCTCAGTCTCAAGCAAATTTGTCAAACTTTGTGACAATAGAGGACAAGTCCACTTATACTAGGAGTTTTACCTCAGACGAGATTCAATATCTCCGACATCTCGTCTCAATTGGACTCTAGCTTAGGTGCTAAGTCTAATCATGCCGAATCAAGTATTATTTCAAATGCATCATCTACTTCTGAATTTTAGATTATTAGTTGCGGTGAGAATAAACATATGACAAGGTCAAACAAAAGTTTATTTAACTATACTACTTGTCCATCTAAAAATAGTGTGCGAATAGACATATGACAGGGTCAAACAAAAGCTTATTTAACTATACTACTTATCTATCTAAAAATAGTATGTGAATAGTCGATGACTCCCTTACCTCCGTATCTGGAACAGATTCTGTTGTTTGCACTCCCAATATCACTTTATCCTTCGTCATCCATGTCCCTAAATTTTTTGTTAACCTTTTATTTGTTAGTACTATCACTAAAACCTTAAATTGTAAACTTGAATTATTTCCTGATCATTGTGTGTTTCTAGACCTCCAGACAGGGAAGACAGTTGGTAGTGGTAGATTGTCTAATGGCTTATATCTTCTAGGTCGATCGTCTAGTATGTCTCAAACTTTATTTGGAGAGAATAAAGATGTCAACCGGGAGATAATTTAGTGGCATAGGTAGTTATTACATCAATCATTTACTGTTTTTGCCAAGATGTTTCCTACTTTATTTTGAAGAACTCAGTTGGATTCTTCAATTTGTGATGCATGTGAGTTTGCTAAGCATACAAGAAATAGTTATCATTTACATAATAATATAAGTATTGTTCCTTTTGAGATTATTAATTCTGATGTTTGAGGCCCTACTCGCCTTACTTCTTTATCTAGTAATCGTTGGTTTGTTACATTTATTAACTATTGCACTCGTATGACATGGGTTTTTTTATTGAAGTCTAAAAGTGATGTTTTCTCATGTTTCCGTTCTTTTAATAAATTGATTACTACTCAGTTTGGTGCTAAGGTTAAGATTTTGCAAACTGATAATGGAACCAAGTATAACTTTAATGATTATTTAGAATCATATGAGATTCTACAACAGACCAGTTGTCCCGGTACAAGTGCATGGTGTTGTCGAAAGGAAAAATCAGCATCTTTTGGTGGTTGCTAGATCACTTATGTTCACTATGAACCTCCTAAAGCCTTACTGGGGGGATGTGATTTTAGTTGCTACTTATCTCATTAATCGGATCTCTTGGAGTCTTTAATTTTAAAAGTCTCATAGAAATCTTACAAGGCAAAACGGATTATCCGATTTCACCGAAGGTCTTTGATTGTATTTGCTTTGTCCATCTTCGACATGGGAGCAAACTGGATACTCTCCCACACAAAAGGTTATTATCCACCATCTAAAAAGTATTATGTAAATATGGATGTAACATTTCGTTAGGATGAATCCTACTTTTCTTCATCACAACCATCTCTTTAGAGAGAGGTTATTGAAAATGAAGAGAAGACACTTTTCTCTGTTACTCTTTCGAGGGAGCATTTAGTTCCAGCAGAAACTTTGGTTCAAGAGAAGACTAGTGAAAGGTTGTTGAATAGGCCTAATTTAAGGACATACACTAGAAAAGGCAAGAAAGAAGATGTCATCATACAATCTAATCTGTGCCATGACTCTTCATTGTCAGGTGAGTCTTCTTTACCTGAATTTGCTATTGATTTAGAATTATCAATAGCCCAACGAAAAAGTGTTAGAACTTGCACTTTACATCCTATCCCTGACTTTATCTCTTATGATTCCTTATCCCCATCCTATATATCTTTTACTTTGTCCTTGTTCTCTATGTCTGTTCCACAAGATTGGAGAGAAACTATGATTGATCTAAGATGGAAAAAGGCTATGATTGAAGAAATGCGAGCTCTAGCAAAATAAATGAGACGTGGAAACTGGTTAATCCTCCTGAGAGGCAGAAAATGATTGGCTGCAAATGGGTGTTTACTATCAAGTATAAGGCTAATGGTTTAATTGAAAGATCTAAAGTCAAATTAGTAGCGCAAGGATTCACTAAATATATGGAGTGGATTATCAAGAAACATTTACTCCGATTGCTAAATAGAACATGATTAAAATCCTTTTATCATGTGCAGCAAATCTAGATTGAGACTTACAATAGTTTGATGTAAAAAATTTCTTACATGAAGACCTGGAAGAAGTGTATATAAAAGTTCCTCCAAGATTACAAGATGAAGATACTCAAGGGAAGGTGTGTCTATGAAAGTCTACACTAGGCAAAGGTATTCTCTTCTCCAAAAATAGTGTTCTCAAGATAGAAGTATTTACAGATGCATATTGGGCTGGCTCTCTTAATGACTGAAGGTTTACAACAGGTTCTTGTACTCTTGTGGGAGGAAACTTAGTCACTTGGAAGAGCAAAAAACAAAATGTTGTTGCTCAATCAAGTGTAGTGGCTGAATATAGGGCCATGGCTCAAGATGTTTGTGAGCTTTTATGGCTGCAAAAAGGTATTGGAAGAGCTAAATTTGTTGAACGAAAATGGATCAACCTTGTACTGTTTCAACAAAGCGACCATCAACATAGCTCAAAATCCAATGCAGCACGATAGGACAAAGCACATCAAAATAGATCACCATTTTATCAAGGAAAAAATAGCTAGTGGTGTCTTAAGTCTATCTTATCTAACATCCCAAAAACAGTTGGCTGGTGTTTTTACTAAAGGGCTTAGCTATAAGACTTATCATAATCTTCTTTGCAAGTTGGGCATGCGAGATATCTGTGCACCAACTTAAGGGGGAGTGTTGAGAATCTTTGATTTATTTGACAACATAGAATTGCTAATCTTTAGGGATTATAGTTGATTTTTAAAGATTCTAATTAGAGGTATTCTTTTCTTACATGATTCAATGCTTCCTATATATATTTCTGAGAATACATAGTTTTGAGTGAGTTTTTCCTCAATATATTAGAGTATTCATCTCTAATTTCATCAAGCCCTTTCTTGCATAGAGGGAAAACAAAAGTAGAAAAGGAAGATATTAGTTGCATCTATGAGGCAAACACATTATATATGTACAATACATAGTGGCACATCATCAGTTAACTTTTCTACCGAGAGCACATAGCTTCACTATATTCAAAGTCTAAAGCATCATAGTTCAATCTAAACTTTGAGTGCTCACCCCAGGTATGATATCTTCTGCTACTTTCTGTAAAACTAATTCCATCTCTTGAGCCTGTTCAACAAGAAAACACATCAAAAATTTCAATAAAAATATGGGATAAACCTGAAAATTCTGTCAAGAAAACACTTGGCAGGAACATATAGTCAGACCTCATGCCGTGGGATCCTTGTCTTAATATCATCAAAATATTTCAATCCTATCACTTGAGCATTTGTTAAAGAATCTTCATTCTTCAAATCATCTAATGTACGATGTCCTTTCTCATATAATTTTAGGGCTGTAGCTGGACCAATTCCCCAAACTTCACCAAATAAAGTTATTGTCTTTACCTGAAAAAGATTGAAAAGAAATGTTGAAAGGTAAATAAATATTAGAAGGCACTTCCTTTCCATAAAATTTACCACCAGATATACATGCAAGTCAATCCTTGTAAAGAAGACTTCTTTTGTAAAAATATGTCCAAAGAAAGAAAAAGAAAGTTAGTCTAAATTCAATTGAAAAAGAACTTTTTATCTTACCTTCTCATCAGTTTCAAAATGCTCCAACTTGGATAACTTTCCGGTAGTCACTATCTCCTGAATCTGCATAATATTCCAATGGCCTGGATAAATTTCAGAAGACTAAAAGGTCTATATGTGTTTGAAAATCGCTTAGAAGGAACATTTTCTGGTCATCTACACTATGCCCTGTCCCAAATTACTGTCCTTTCAAGGAAAAAGTTTAAATGTGAAAATTAAAACAAGTCAACCAAACTGGGCAACAAATGCTGCAAGCAAAATTCTGAACCCCAAACATGTACACTTACATGATCTTGCATTGACTTTCCAATTCCAGGCAGATCTTTTACCTGATCTGCACTTTCAACTTTAAAGGGCAACTTCTCAACAACTGCAATAGCCTTGTAGTAGCTAAATGATCTTCGGTCATCACCCAGCGCTTTTGGTAGAAATTAACCATCACATATTAGATCCTCAAAAAATAACATGTGGCTACATGTGGAGCAAATCCAAGTCTGACCTCTATATATGTTGACAAGTTTCCCAAATATCTCTGTAATGCCCTTGTTTAAATCTGGTGGACTGTACTGAAAAGATGTTTGCATGCCAACCTAATTACCAAGCACAGTATAATTTCACAAGGATGAAAACATGAAACTTAAAAGCATACACCTTGCAGTTAAGACGCTAATTTTTAAGGCTATTAATTGCATTAAGCAGGAAAAAAAAAATAAGATAAAATAAAATAAAAAAGAAAGAATGGCCACAATAGGCAATTTCCATCTGCACTAACAATGGACCAGGGAACTCACATCCTTATCTTGAGTACTAGAGATTTCAGGACTGCTAGTTAGGGAGCTGGGAGAGTGGGGCTCAGTATTTGATGCCCAAGATACAGAGTTAGTTTCTATATCACCTTTCTTTTCTTCATTAGTTTGTTTTATCTCCTCATGTGAGGATTTCATTCTTTTGCAATGTGAATGTTCTTCATAGCTGGAAGAATTCCTGTTGGCTAGTTTAAGCTTCAAACTCTTGTCAAATATATTGAACCCTTCAGGATCCACTTTCAGAATGTAGAAATCCTCAGAAACCTTTTCACCAGCTGCCAAGCTTTCCTCCAACCACTGATACAAAAGAACATGCTGCAACAAGTAGTTGTTGCAAAACAGCTTATACTTCAAGTAAGCACCTTAGGAATAAACTTCAACATATGTACTACTCATTCAAAAGTAATTATTCAAATGATAATTATGTAATTTGGAAGAAGGATGTGAAAGAGTAAACTTGGATTTTGTTTGCTATATAAATTGTGAGAATTAAATGTTACTATATACAATTTAGCTAAAGTTCAATATTCCTATATATTTTAAACGGTATAATAAGATTAAGTTAATAAATTCAAATTCACAAATGCCTGTAAGTTCTTCAAATACACCACAATGTTGTTTTCTTCTAAAAATGAATTCCAAAATTTGGATTTCAATTTCCTTTGTTATATACTTTGCGGGAGTGAAATACATACAATATGTGTATATTAGTTAAGATTCAATATGTTTATACATTAGAAAGGCATACACATAAGAATTTCAAATTCACAAATATCTGTAAGAGTTTCAAGTTCACTGCTAAACTAAATATATAAATTTGAAAATTCATCATTAATGTTACATTTGCATGTGTTTTATTATACAATCTACACTACTTATCAAATCTTCTTCTTTTTTTCTTTTGAAATCAAAATTCCCAAACACAACCTAAAGAATTCATGAATTTTTAAAATAACCATTAAAGAAATAATCACATGTTCTTTATCAATTT
Organism: Gossypium longicalyx; assembly: GCA_025698465.1. Lineage (NCBI taxonomy): Eukaryota > Viridiplantae > Streptophyta > Magnoliopsida > Malvales > Malvaceae > Gossypium > Gossypium longicalyx. Next base: position 34,941,233 of record CM046995.1, read on the forward strand.
AAAGAATTCAAATTCCTTCTTTGTGATACATTTTACCAAATGCAATATTAGCAAATTAAAAAGAAAAAAAAAAGGTGATTCTTAATCAAAAGAAAGGTTGCAATTTTCCCCAAGCAAAGGCAAAAGTTAATATAATTTTTACAGAAGTTAGCAATAACAAGGAATTTTCCATGATATCTTTGAAATACTATCAAATTAAAAGATGAGAAAGAGTACTGACTCCTTTGAAGCGAGCCAATCGGTCGTCATCGACGTGGTGAAAAAGAGCATCTAAGCTGATAGCAAAAACATGACTAACTTTTTCGGACAACTGAGTCTCAACCTTAGCTCCCATTTGTACCAGCTTTTGCTTCCAAATCTAGAATTCACCACAAGAAAACAATATAAAAATGGTGCCAAGTAAATAGGATGTTATGGTAATGGGAATAGAGAGTGAAGAGACCTGTAAACGAACAGACTGTACGCCATCTTCGATTAAGAAAACCGTCATACCGGCGAACATTCCTTGTGGATCGGGGGACGGAGACTTTCTTTTGGTTCGCTTGGGTGCCATATTTTTTCATCTTCTGGTTCTTTCAAACATTCCTTGTGGATCGGGGGACGGAGACTTTCTTTTGGTTCGCTTGGGTGCCATATTTTTTCATCTTCTGGTTCTTTCAGCAATCTTCATAGAATAGTTATGTGACCGTACGAGGGAAAATGATAAGGGTCAAACCGAAATTAGGTAGTAGTCTGAGATAATAAGTAAGAAACAGAGAAGAAGAACGAGAAAATAGAATGACGAAATACAAAGAAGTTTTGTTTTAGAAATTTCTCGAAAATTCTATGTATGCAAAATATATATACATATATCCGAATTCGACCTCCGACCCGATCTGGAATATGTTTTAAAAAAAAATCGATGCAAAAGTAAAAGATTATTGTAACGTAGCATTTTTAAAAATTTAGGAAATTCATCGTTTTTAGAAAGAGGATGAAATAGTGCACTTAATTAATTAAATGTATATTTTGAATTAAGTCTGCCTGGTGGCATGTATTAGGGTTTGTCTGTTGTGTGGCACAAGTATTGCATTCAGAAGTTTTCTAGGGTATGGCGGTATCAAAACGGGCTGAGGATATGGCCGATACGAATAGGGTGGCAGAAGATTTGGCAAATCTGCAAATTATGAATGAGGAGGATGTTCTTTTGGAGTTGGTTGGAAACAAAGTTTTTTTCAGAATTAAACTATGATTTCTGTTTGGTAGGGAGAGTACTTACAGAAAGTGTAGTTAATTTTCTTTCTCTAAAAAATACGTTGGTAGATTTGTGGCATCCATTAAGAGGGGTTTCAATTACAGAGATAGTGGATAAGCGTATTCTTTTTAGATTTTACTGTGAAGTTGACTTGAAACGGGTATTGGATGGAATGCCATGGTTTTTCAATCGACATTTAATTATGTTCCATAGAGTGCTCAGGGGGGAGAATCCATCAGTGGTCCCATTGTGGAATACGGTATTCTGGGTGCAGGTTCATAATTTACCGGTGGGGTTTATTGCAGAAGAAATGGCACGACGATTAGGGAATTTTATTGGTGTTTTTTTATGAGTATGATGCAGCATTGATTACAAAGGGGATGAATAAGTATATGAGGATACGAGTACAACTAGATGTGCGGAGCCCACTCAAAAGGAAGAAAAATATAAACACAGGGAATAATCAATTCATATATGTGACATTTCAATATGAAGAATTGCCTCAATTTTACTTTCTTTGCGGGTGTCTTGGGCAAAGGGAGAGTTTTTGTCTAGTTCGTTTAACCCTAGGAGACCAACAAGTGGAATTTGGATGGGATATTACACTAATATCCACGCCAAGGAAGGGGGCAAGCGTCGAGTAGATGGCTAAGGGAGAATCCTAATGATGGACAATGGGTAAGAATGGAGATCGATGAGGAGCAAAAGATAAGGAGGTTCGGTGAGGATGTTACAAATCAAAGAGAAGAATTTAGGGGTTTGGGGGAGGAATGGAGAGCTACGAGATATACCAGGAAGTTAACTAAGTGGAGGAAGGGCGATAATATGGGAAAAGTTGAGGAGAGGGGGGAGGAAGCAGGATTGGAAGAAATGGTGCTGGATTATGTGGATGGAAAGAAAAGGCAAAGATATAACATTGAAGGGAATGGTTCGGACAATAATTGGGGACAGTTGGAGGAAGGTATAAATAATGTATTATTGGCGGCCGCTTTTAAGCAGGCCGATCGGGCACAATGAAAATCCTAAGTTAGAATGTTTATGGCTTGGGGCGGTCACGAGCAGTAAATCGTCTCAAAAATAAATTGAGACGGATTCAGCCCCAAATCTTGTTTCTAATGGAAACAAAGGTTAATAGGAAGTGTATGGAGGTAATAAGAAGGAAGTGTGGATTTGAGCATGGTATAGATGTTGATACGGAGGGGACTAAAAGGGGATTGTCTTTAGGGTGGAGAGAAGGGATGAATTTAACGTTGAAAAGTTACTCCATATCGCATATAGATGTAGAGGTGGAGGAAGAAGGGGATCTAACATTGTGGAGATTAACGGGGTTTTATGGGGAGTCTATGGAGAATAATCAGAAAGAATCATGGAACTTATTGCGACAGCTGAAACAGGGACGTAACAAGCCTTGGTTAGTTTTGGGAGACTTCAATGAGATTCTATTTGCTCATGAAAAACAAGGGGGACGAATTAGAGGGGAAAGACAGATGAATACTTTTAGGGAAGCACTTGAAGACTGTGAACTAAATGATTTGGGGTTTACTGGGCAATGGTACACTTGGGAAAAAGGTAGATTGGCTGGGAATAATATGCTGAAAAGATTGGATAGAGGAGTAGCTAATCAAGAATGGTGGAATCTATTTAATAATTATTCGGTACAACATTTACAACATAGATTATCGGATCATTGTCCGGTGATAGTTGATACGAGAGGGGATGAGAGCACACAAACTTTTGATAGCTATAAGCAATTTCGATTTAATGTCGATTGGTTGCTGAGTGAAGAATTAGAAGAGCAAGTCAAACAGGGGTGGTTGTCTAACGAGGAAGAAACGCTGACGAAACTCAAAGAACTGGGGATACGTTTAAGTAAATGGGCGAAGAAAGAAAAAGGGGCTAGAGAACGCCGATCAAAAGCCTTAAACAACAGAATGTTAAGTTTGAGTTCCAAAGAGATTAGTGATAAAGTCCTAGCAGAGATGACGAAGATTAGATTGGAGATGAACTTAGAAGCTGATAGGGAGGAGCTTTTTTGAGAACAACGAGCGAGAGTTAATTGGTTGCATATGGGGGATAGGAATACGACTTTCTTTCATAGATGGGCTTCGTACTGGAGGAAAAATAACAGAATTAAAGGGCTTGAGAATGAATCTGGCAAATGGGTGAATGAGGCTAATGAAATCTCAGCCATAGCAACTGATTATTTTAAAAACCTGTTTTCAACAAGTGTAGTTAGTAGAAGTGATGATTTACTTTCAATAATATGTCCTTGTATTACGGAGGAATTCAACGAGAATTTGCGGAAGGAATTTCAAGCAGCAGAAGTTTTAGAAGCATTGAAATCTATTGCTCCTCTTAAAGCTTCAGGGATTGATGGGTTTTCGGCGATCTTTTTTCAAAAATACTGGAATATAGTGGGAGAAAATATTACGAGGTATTGTTTGCAGGTCTTGAATGGTCAACGGAATATGGAGGAGGTGAATCAGACAAGTAGAGTATTGATTCCTAAGGTGACTTTACCGAAGAATATGAGTAAGTTTCGGCCCATTAGTCTTTGCAAAGTGATATACAAGATAATTTCAAAAGTGATTGTCAACAAGTTTCGTCTTATTTTGCATTATTGTATTGACAACAGTCAAGGGGCGTTTGTGTCAGGAAGGCAAATTACAGATAACATATTGGTGGCGTACGAGATTCTTCACTCATTTAAGAAAAGAATAGGAGAATCAAATAAAAGCTTCACTTTAAAACTCAATATGAGTAAAGCTTACGACAGGGTTGAGTGGTGTTTTGTGGAAAAAATGATACAGCGAATGGGTTTTTGTGAATAGTAGATAACGCTAATAATGAGGTGTATCACTAGTGTCAAGTATACGGTAGTGACTAATGGGAAAAATAAGGCAAGGCGATCCACTAAGTCCATATTTATTCCTCATTTGTGCTGAAGGTTTTTCACGGCTATTGGACAAAGTGAAGAGAGAGGGAAGGATTTTAGGGGCCAGGGTAGGCAGAAGCAATATTTCAATAACGCATCTATTTTTTGCTAATGATTGTATACTGTTCGGAGAGGCATCGACTGATGGTGCTAACCACATGAAAGCTATAATCAACGAGTATGAAGCGATATCAGGGAAAAAGGTCAATTTCTACAAATCATTGATTTATTTTAGTGGAAATGTCGAATGGGAAGAACAGGAGCAAGTGGGTAGTATTTTGGGAGTGCGAATTTCTAATAATCCCGAAGAGGTATTTGGGGTTGCCTACAATGGTGGGCCGAAGGAAAAAATAGGCGTTCACTGAGATGAAAGATTATTTTAACAAATTGATAAACAGTTGGAGTATTTAGATTTTGTCAGTTGGGGGGAAGGAGGTATTTCTCAAATCTGTCCTACAGGCTATTCTAATTTATGCGATGCAATGCTTTAAATTACCAGTTTCTTTTTGTCAAGATCTTGAAAATATTATGTGCAAATTTTGGTGGCTTAATCCAAAAAATAATAAGGGATTCATTGCTATAAGTGGAGTGATATGTGCGTCCCCAAAACGAATGGAGGGTTGGGTTTTAAAAATTTATCAGAGTTCAATACGACCCTGTTAGCGAAACAGGGATGGAAGATTATTACGCGACCTGATTGTTTGTTGGCACGAGTAATGAAAGCGAAGTATTTTCCAAAAGGGGATTTTATGAGTGCAAGAGTTGGTTCTTACCCTTCGTATACCTGGCGAAGCATTTGAGGAGCCAGACGCCTATTAGAAGAAGGGATTGGCTGGAGAATTGGGAACGGGCAGAGTGTGAATATATGGAATGATGCATGGTTGCCTAGAGTTGGAAATGGTACAGTTCAATGTCAGCAAATTAATACAAGGTATTATATGGTGTCGGATTTAATAGATAGGGATGTTGTTACCTAGAAACATGAGGAAATACGATCTTTGTTTAGTGAGGAACAAATGTAGAGAATTGTTGCAATCCCATTGGCAAACATCGAGCTTCAAGATGCCTTAGTTTGGAGGGGGATAATACAAGGATATATACAACAAAGAAAGGGTACAAAGGAGGAATACAATAGAAACACCCAATATACATCAAAACTCTCTAACTAAGTTTTACAAGAGACTTTGGGATATTAAGGTACCAAGCAAGATCTGAATACATTTATAGAGAGTGGCTAAGAAGTATGTGTCGGTTCTGTTTAACTTGAAAATCCACAAGTTGGTGAATAATACGTTGTGCCCAGTATGTCAAGGAGAAGAGGAGACAGTGAGTCATGTATTCCGGGATTGCTCTTTCACTCGCCAAGTTCTCCGAGAGCTGGGAAGTAGTAACTCTCTATGCAACAAAGAAGCAAATTGGAATATATGATTAGCGGTTGAATATGAAAACCTTACGGAAGAGGAGTGCATAAAAAGAACTATATTTTTCTGGGCTATTTGGTATAATAGAAACAAAATGTATCATGAGGGTAGTAGGGCTCATGTGCATGATACAGTGGGATTCATTAATGCATATTGTGCAGAAATCAAATACATGGGTGATGTCATGAAGAGTAGAAATGAGATTAATAATAAAGCATGGCGGCCACCCAGAGGTAACAGAATAAAAATCAATTTTGATGCAACTTTCAAGCAGGGTCAAAATAAATCAGTGACAGGAATTATCGCGAGAAACAAAGAAGGCGAGGTCATGGCATCGTGCACTTACCCGGAAGAAATATAGCAGACCCGACCACGGCGGAGGCTAGAGCGTGTTTACAGGCAGTCACCATGGCAGAAGACCTGGGTTTTCAAGAGGTAGATGTGACAGCCCTAATTTGACCCTAGTCGAAAAGTGGTTTCGGGACCACAAAATCGAGTCATAAAAAAATATTTAACCATTATATTCTATGTTTATTAAATGTGTAAATGCATGTGTGAAAGTTTCATGCTTTGATTTTGTCATTTGTATGTGAAATTTATAAGATAGGACTCATGTGATAAGACTTGAAAATGTGATAGGTAAATTTTAAAGTGCCAAATAATGCATGAACTCATCGACATGGGGACTTGCATGTCAATTGGACCACTTTTAAAAAATAGTGGCGCCATAATGATGGTTGATGGATAATATATGTTTTATTTAAGTATTATAATAAGTAATGGCATTATTTTGAAATAAAAATAATTAGTAAAATAAGAAAAAGATGATAAAATAATGGGTGTTCATCTTGCTTTCTTCATTGCCGAAATTTAGAAAGAAAAATATTGAAGAAAAAGCCAAGGCATTCGGCCATGGTTATCTCAATTTAAAGGTATGTAATGTGATTTTTTTTGTAATTGATTATGAAATTAAATTGATAAGTACATAGTATAGTTAACCCATGGTTTAAATTCATGAATCATTGAACATATATCCATTCGGCAAGTTGCTAAATTTGTGTTATTTTGATAAGTTTTTGAGAAGATTTTATTTATATGTTAAGGTAGCTTAAATGATGGTTGGACAAGTTGAATTCATTGTTGAGAGGTATGAATTGAAGTTGCCGTATGTATATATATGCATTTTGGAAAGAAAATTTTGTTGTTATTTGAGTTTTTATATATATATGCACATTCGGTCATGGGGGCGGAATAAGATGAATTTAAAATGTTATAGATTGTTTTTAAGATTTGTTAAATTGTTGTGATCATTGCCGAATATATGTTTAGTTAAAGAAAATTTTTAAAGTGTTTAGTTAATTAGTAGGTTAATGGTGTATGCACAAATTATTTGAAATATAAACTTTGTATGAGTATTAAAAGATGTATATGAATTTGGCCTTGGGAGAATTTTTAGTATAAAATGCTTAAATTCTAGATAGGTTATTGCTTAAATGACCGAATGTGCCAAAGGTAAATGCATGTCAAATTGATCCATATGTGTTAAGGGAATAGGAATAAATATCGGTTTGATGAACTATATATATATATATTCGGCTATATAGTTAAGATATGTACATGAAAATATGATAAGCCATATGAATTTTGTGTTTGTGTATGTGAACTAGATATTTAATGGATATTCGGCTAAAAGGGTTAAAGGTTAAGTCACAGAATTTTTTGATATACATATTCGGTCATTAGGGTTATATGTACTTTGGCTATGTGAGTTATGTATTAAGTAAGCTATTTATTTGATATGTATATTCGGTCATAAAGGTATACTTGGAGAAATGTTTAATTAAATTGTATTAGAATGTTTAAAGTGATTAAAATGGGTATGACCATTTCGTATTTGAGCTAAAGGTAGCTATATGACCTAGTAAATCTCTTGTCATATTCGACCATAATCTAGCATGATGGGATTTTAATAAGCTAAATTTGTTTGAATTAGCTCAAGAGCATAGAGGGGCAAACTCAGATAAGGGAAAAGAGAAAGTAATCGAATAGCTGTTGTAATCGTTCGACGATATCCGAGGTAAGTTTTGAGTAGTCGCCTTTAGTATAAAAAAAATTTATGATGCCTTGATATGTGTATATTAGATGAATTGTGACCTTTTGATTCTACTTGAATTAAGTTGTGTGATAAATAATCTAAGTATATGAACTATAGTCGAATGGTCAATATGGGTTAAGATTAATTAATAAAATGTATATGGAGCTTATATTTGCATATAGCAAATGACTACTAATGTGACATGTTCAGTGAGATGTGTTAATATATGATTAAATATGCATGATACTTGAGGAATTGTATCCGGGCTTAAAGACCATGCAGCTATATCTTTGGAATGTTATCAGGGCTTAAAGACCCACTGAGCTTCGTGCTAGAATGCTATCAGGGCTTAAAGACCCGCAGCTATATCTTTGGAATGTTATCCGGCTTAAAGACCCGTGAGGCTTCGTGCTAGAATGCTATCAGGGCTTAAAGACCCCGCAGCTTCGTGCTAGAATGCTATCAGGGCTTAAAGACCCATGAGCTTCGTGCTAGAATGCTATCAGGGCTAGAGACCCGTGAGGCTCTGAGCTGGTATTATCTTTGGGTTTAAATTTCGTGAGGTGGTGCTAGAAATTTGTTTCAATTTCTAAGACTAGACAGGATTGATGCCAGTAAATTAAGTAAGATTACGACATTGAATATCCACGGAAAACCACCGTCGAGTAAGTACTATATATTTAACATGTTAAGGTATGTATTACGTACTCATATGTGAAATGATTTTAAAGTGAATTATTAGTATCAAAGAACGATATATATATACGTGTGGATGAATACGGAATTTAAGAATAAGAGAATGACCTATTCGGTCAATGTATGTCATTATATGAAAGTATGTGACTTAAAGTAATTGTATGAGCCTTATACTATAGTTAAATATGTGCTGAAAATTTCTTGTGAATTCATATATATATATTCAACCAATAGGCTTTATAATTAGTGTACTTGTGTATATTCGGCCAAGTAATATATAATTAGAATAAAAGTTCTGTGATACTTAATGTTCGATTTTAAATTACAAGTTTTAATTGTTTGAAATGCTTAAAACTTACTAAGCCTCGAAAGCTTACTCTGTTCCTTATTTCTCTGTTTTATAGATTGTTGATTTTGGCCACCGACTCGGGGATCGTCAGCAATTCATCCTACTATCGATCTTTTGGTACAGTTTTATTTTGGTCCTGATATGGCATGTATAGGTTAGGCTGAAGATAACTATGTTTTGTAATTGTAAATATTTTGGCCATATGAAAATGGCATATTTATAACACAAAGATTATTATGTATTCATCTCAATCTCTGTTTATGTTAGTTAATGTGGATGAGAAATTTAATGTTTAGCTCGGTAATACCTTTTAGCCTAAATCCGGCGATCGGATTCGGGTTAGGGGTGTTAAAGTAGAGGTAGAGGGAGACGCGTTGATAGTCATTAGGAAATTAACATTGGAATTAGAGGAAAGATCAGTCATCCGAGGTTACATCCAAGAAATAAAAAGGAAAGCTTGCAGATTTAGAAGTATACAGTTTAGTTACATACCGAGAGAAGCCAACAGAGTAGCGCACGAATTGGAAAGGGAAGGATGGAGATTCGAAGACCCGCAATATTGGATGGAAGAAGTACCCAGCACGGTGGAGGATCTGGTGAATAGGGACCGAAATCTCAACAATGGTAGAAGAGATGTTAATAACGAGTCCGGATCTGAAAATGATAGGGCGATTCGATGAGCTTGTGTGTTTAATGGAGGCTAGCGGTTGAAAAGTTATATGCTGAAGAGGATTCAGAGGAAGAGCCTAAGTAGCAACTGGTGCAGTAAAAACTATAGGGAAACAGAAGGAGAGGAGTTTCTGGGTTTAGCATTCCATTTTCTTTTTACTTTTGTCTTTACAGTTTTCATTTGTTTAGTAGTTTACTAAAACGTTACATTTCTTTATTGTGTTCATATTTCCCTAGGCGCCAAGTAAGTAGCCAATTAGAATTAGACAGTTGTAAGAGTTATTTATTGTTGCGTAGGAAGTTTGCTAAAATCCCATCAATAAAAGCATCAGTTGAATATTCAAAAAAAATTTTTAATTAAATGTTAGTTGTTTTGTTATTTTTATTTCCAAGTTTGATTATTTTTCTACTTATATTTATTTTACTTTGTTTCATATTTAAATTTTTTATATTTTTAATTAATATGTTTTTAATATATCAATATTTTTGGTTAAATGGTTAAATAATAATGATTTTATCTTTGAGACTCATATTTAATTCCCTTCTTCTAAATATATTTGTAATTTTTATTTCAAATTGTTTCAAGCTTTTTAAATTTTAATTAATAAATATATTATTTTCATTTTTTATTTTTAATTTATCTTTTTAATTAATAATTATTTTATTGATAAACTTAAATATTAAATATATAATTATATAATAAAAATGTATATTGTTTATATCATTATGTTAAAAATATTTGAAATTAATAACTCCTCTATATATAATATAAACATCAACTAATTTGTTTTTTTATATATTTTTCTTTTTGTATAATATTTATTTTCTTCATGTGTATAGTTATTTCTAATATTATAAAATAAAATAATTATTTCAAATATAATTATTATTTTTATACGTAAAATATTTCAAATATCATTGTTTTTTCATCTACATTGTGGGTATGATATTTCAAATATTTTTATATGTGAAATATTTCAATTAATTATTTCAAATATCATTATGTTTATATGTGAAATATTTTAAATACACACAAAAATATATAATACTGAAATTTACTGCACTCATGATATGGATTGAAAAATAAATATTACACATACAAAAATTATATTTACTAAAAATAATCATATTTTTAATAATTATTTGATTTTATGAATAAAAGAGTTTTTAATTAAAAACAATTTTTTAATAATATATTTATTAATTAAAATAATAATAAGCTTAAAATAACATGAAATAAAAATTACAAATGTATTTAGAAAATGAGAATTGAACTTGGGTCTCAACGATAAATTTAACCATTTAGCCATATGAACTAATATGTTAAAAACATTATTTAAAAATAAAAAAAGCTTAAAAAATGAAATAAAAAATATAAATATGAGTAGAAGAAGAATCGAACTTGAGACTTGAGGACAAAACCATTAATAATTAACAATCTGACCAAACAAACTTGTAACATCCCAATTTTGGGCCTAGTCAGAATAGTATTTTCGAGACCACAAATTTGAAGTAGAAATAATTATTTTATAATATTTTGAGGTCTATAGAATGATTGCATGATTGTGTGTAGGTTTCATGAAGAAATTTTGTGAATAAGTGTTCAATTTAACTTTTAGGATTAAATTGCAAAAGTTGCAAAATATGAAATTCTAGAAGCTTTAAGTATGAAATAGCTTTGAATTATAAATTAGAGGTCCTAAAATAGCAATTTGACCAATTTCCGTATTTTTGGACAAAAATGGACATGAATAGGAAAATTTTGAAAGAAAGGCTTTAAGGGCATTTTTGTCATTTGGTTAATAAAAGAATAAAAAGGGAAAATACGTCAAAAATTTTGTGTCCATCTTCTTCATGTGTGCCGAAATTTCTAAGAGTTCTATAGCTAGGTTTCTTCAACTTTCAAGCTCAATAATAAGTGCATCCTAGCCCCATTTTTAATGCTCTTTACATTTTTGAAATCCTCCTAACCCGATTTACCTATTTCTAGCCATATTTTGAAGTAGGATTCATGTTTGAAATTTTAACTATGTATAACATGCATGTGTTTTGATGTTTAATGGAAGAATATGAATGTTTGATGTGTGATAAACATCTTTTACTAAGTGATTTCTAGTGAAAATGACTAAAAATGACTTATTTGTAAAGTTTGTAAAATGAGTAGTAAGATGTATGATTTAATGAGAAATGTGGGCTGCTATGAGCATGTTATAAGTTCGACTACGCTTGGGTAACAAAGAAAATGAACACATTTCATTTTACGAGCCTAGGGGCAAATTTGTAACTATGTGAAAGTTTAGGGGCAAAACTGTAATTTAGCCAAAGTATGATTTATAGGTTGTTTCGAATAAGGTGATAATTAAATAAGTGAAATTTGCTATTATAGATTAAGAAAAAAGGAGTCCGGACCTAAACCGAGGAAAGAACAAGGTTGTGGACTAAATCGAATAGTTAGCCATATTTTGGTATCGAGGTAAGTTCGTGTGTAAATAATTCAACATCATATTATCATGTATTTGATGTTTTGATATTGCATGAAATTTATATTTATCTCTATGGATTTGATTAATGATGACTCAATGACGATTCGACGAAGAATTGATACCTCGAAATCACGATTGAACCTTAGGAATAGTTAGGATACGAATGTCATGACATTAGGGTTATGTGTGATCCCATGTAAGACCATATCTGAAACATGGCATTGGCATCGATATGTGATCCCATGTAAGACCATATCTGGGATATGGCATTGGCATCGATATATGATTTCGTGTAAGACCATGTCTGGGGCATGGCATCGATATGAGCCATCATGTAAGACCATAGTTGGGCTATCGGCTTCGATCTGTGATCCCATATAAGACCATATCTGGGATATGCTATTGGCATCTTACTTGTGTATGAGAATTCTCGAGTATCATTTAGTATTTCAAGTGGTTCAACTGGTAATCCAAAGATTATGTCAAAGAGATGACAAGGTATGATCATGTTGAAAGGGTACATGTATGTACACAAAGCTCATAAATATTGAGATTATGAATTGATGGGACCTCGGTAAGTAGTGAATGAATGAATTATGATCATGAGTTTTATTGTACAATATGTAAATGACATGACTTAAAATGTACTTATGAAACTTGATGACATTGTGATAAATATTATTGTGTTATGGGTATAATAATGCATGGTTAATGTTGTTAATTATTTACATGCAAACTTACTAAGCTTTATGCTTACTCCCCTTTCTTTTCCCATTTTCATATAGTATCGCCAAGCTAGCTCGGGGATTGAAGGACGTCGGAGCTCAATTCACACTATCAAATTAATATTTTGGGTATAGTGAATTCAAGTATTTTGAGTATGGCATGTATAGGGACTCGGTTTTTTTTTATATGTCATATTGGTTTAGCCAAATTTATTGGCTTATAATGATTTGATGATTCATTTTGTATATAGCCATGAGATATGGCTCATATTAATTATAAGAATGTAATCCTATTCATATATGCATGCATGTGCTAAGGTCACTCATGATGTGGTTAAATTCATTTGGCATGGATGAATTGTGGATATGATCATGGATGTTTGATGATAGAATTGTGAGTAATTGACATAATAACAACTAAGGCATGATTGTATAAAATGGAAGTAAATCAATGTTACATATTGCATGTGATTTGGTAAGCTTGGTCTAAATAAAATATGGAGTCTTGAGCAAGTATAAATTGATAAGAAGTTGACATGCATAAGCCATGTTTATGGATGTGTAAGTGCTTATTTATGCCATGTAAGATTTCATTGAGATGTGTAAGCGTGCATGTGTTATTGAGGGTGACAAAAGGCTTGGAAAATAGCCTCAAAGTTGTCCACACTGGTAGACACACAGGCATGTGTCTAGACCGTGTGTGACACACAGTCTGCCCCATTGGCATGTGATTCGGCCATGTGTCCCCTGCACCCTAATTAGGTAAAACAAAATGCTCAATAGTAAACACACGGGCAGAGATACGGTTGTGTGTCTCAGCCGTGTGGAGGACACGGGCTCAGGACATGGGCGTGTGCCCAGGCCGTGTGAAGTCTGCACCTGATTTTTTTGAAATTTAATTTGCTACACGGCCTAAGCACACGAGCGTGTGATTTAGTCGTGTGACCCTATTTTGTTAATGATGTAATAAATAGAGAGTTACACGGGCGTGTCCCAAGCCACACGGGCGTGTAACCCTCCAAAATAAGAAAATTATCTAAGTGTTGTATAAGTTCCAAAAATTCTCGGTTTAGTCCTGAACCACACCCAATGTATGTTTTGGGCCTTGTAGGCCCGTATAAGGGACAATATACTTGTGTATTAATGGTTATAAATTGGGCGAAATTTTATGGTCCGGTTTTGTATGAATGTTTATGTTTTAGTCCGGTAACGCCTCGAACCCTGTCCCGGCTTCGGATACGGGTAAGGAGTATTACAAAACTAATTATATTAAAAAAATTCAGAAAATACAACTTGATGCGTTTTTCCCCACTCTCTCCAAAAACGGCCTATTTCTCTAATTTTTTTTTTTAAATCAACCTATTTAACCAATAAACTTTTTTTTTGACATATATGACCTATTTAGCATGATTTGAGATTTATTTGTCTACTAAGATATTTACAAAAATATTACTTCCATATTTATATATAATATAAAAACAACTAATAAGGGGCTATGAATAAAAAAGGGTTAAAATAGGGTGGAATTAAAGAAATATGTTGTTGTTGTTTTATATTTATTGGAATTAGATGATTTTGGAGGGAAAGTGAAAATCATGTTCCATAGTATGTGTTTTCACTAAAATTTAATAATTCAACTTCTTTGGTCAAGTGGTTAAATGTTGATGTTTTTGTCATTGAATCTTAGGTTCGATTCTTATCCTATTCACATTTATATTTTTTTCATGTTATTTTAAGATTTTTTTATTTTTAATTAATATTTTTAACACATTAGCTCTTTTGGTTAGATAATTGTGATTTTATTAAATTCTAGGTTCAATTCCTATCATAAACATTTTAATATGTATTTTTTTATTTCATGTTGTTTCAAGTTTTTTTTAACTAATGTTTATAATTAATAAATATATTGATTTCAATTTTTTTAATTCATCTTTTTAATTAACAACTCTTTTATTTATAAAATCAAATAATTATTGCAAATATCATTATTTTAATAAATATAATTTTTATATGTGTAATATTTATTTTTAATCTGGATCATGAGTGTAGTAATTTGAGATATTATATGTTTTTGTATTTGAATTTGAAATATTTAATTGAAATATTTCATATATAAAAATATTTGAAATATCATACCCACAATGTAGATGAAAAATCAATGATATTTGAAATATTTTACATATTTGAAATAATTATTTGATTTTATAATATAAGACATATAAATATTATATATAAAGAAAAATATATCTAAAGAATTAGTTGATGTTTTAAAAAAATAATTACATATTTATTATTTGATTTTATAAATAAAAGAGTTATTAATTAAAAAAAACTTAAAAACAATATATTTATTAATTATAAACATTAATTAAAAGAACTTGAAAGAACATGAAATAAAAAATACATAATGCATATAAGAGAAATCAAACTTGAGACTCAAAGATAAAATTATAATTATCTAACCATCTAACTAAAAAAACTAATGTCTTAAAATATTAATTAAAAATTTAAAAAAAGAGAGCTTAAAACAAAATGAAATAAAAAAAAATACAAATGTAAGTACAAGAGGAATCGAACCTGGGACTTAAAGACTAAAACATTAACATTTAACCATTTAATCAAAAAAGTTAAGTTGTCAATTTTCAGTGAAAATGCATTTTCAGTTTACGTGGTTGAAAGTATGCCCTGTAGAATGTGTTTTCACTTTTGTATCCTAGTAAATATAAAAAAAAAATACTTATTTAAATATTAAAAAAAATATTTCTTTAATTCTACTAGGGGTGAGCAAAATATGATTCAACTAAATTATTTGAATAGAATTAACCGAATCAACTCGATTTTTTTTCGAATTTTAAGTTTAAATCGAGTTAAATTTTTAAATTCAAATAAACCAAATACCAACTCTTTTACTTCCCTTCCCCCAAATCCCCTCTTAAACCTATTTACTTTCCCCAAAAAATTTTACTTCACTCTAAACCTCTAAATTTTTTTTTCTCTCTAAAACTTTTACTTCCCTTAAACCTCTAATTTTTTTCCTTTTGTTTTCCCTCAAAACTTCTACTTCCCCCAAACCTCAATTTTTTTTTCAAATTTATGTTTACTATTTATATTATTGAATTAAATTTCACATTTTGTACTATTTATATTATTGAATTGTTTAATTATGCTGAATTTTTATCAGATTTTGTTAAATTTGAATTATTGATGATGCCATAAAATATTCGTGTTAAAATTTTCTATTGGTATTGTTAAATATGACTCCTATTTTCAGTCAAATTTGAAAAATAGTCTTTCGGTTAAACTCTGTTTACTTGTTTCAATCAAACACTGATTAGTTTAGATTATTTTAATATTATTTGACTTATGAATTTAGCCTATAAATAGGCTCTTTTACAACCTTAAAAGATATATGCCCATTAAAGATTAGAACTCACAACACATTTAGAGAATTTTGTGTTTATGTTTTGTGGGTTATTTGTTTTCGGGTTTTCGGGGTTTAGTTTTATCTCCTTCTTTTTTTTTTGTATTCTTCGTTCTTTTGCCATTATAGTAAAATTATCTTGCCTGTGGTTTTTTATCCTCTTTGGAGGGGTTTTTCCACGTTAAATTTGTGTGTTCAATTTCTCAATTTTTCTGCTATTTTCTTGTTCGTTGCTTAACCGGGTCGAAATCCTAGCAAGTGGTATCAGAGCTAGTTTAATTTTTATAGATCAGCCTGTTCAGAGATGGCAACAACAAGGTTTGAAATTGAGAAGTTCAATGGTGAGACAAATTTCAATCTGTGGCAAGTTCGGATGATGGCAATTCTAGTTCAATCAGGCTTGAAAAAGGTTGTTATCGGGAAAAAGCCTGAGAATCTAAATAAAACAGAATGAGAAGAGCTTGATGAAAAGGCTTTATCTGCAATCTAGTTGTGCCTCACGAATACGGTATTGCAGGAGGTATTGATGGAGAAGACCTCATCTGCCTTGTGGAAAAGGTTAGAAACTCTTTATGCGACTAAGTCTCTGGTTAACCGTTTAGTGTTGAAACAACGTCTATTTACGTTTCGCATGAACGAAGGTGAGCTTCTTAGAGATCACATCAGTCAATTCATTACTCTTTTAAATGATTTAAAGAATGTTGAGGTCCATATTGACGATGAAGATCAGGCTATGCTATTATTGTGCTCTTTAGCCCCTTCATACAAGTCTTTCAGGGAGACCCTGATTTATGGCAGAGACAAACTCTCGTTCGAAGATGTGAAGGGTCATTTGTTGAGTAGAGACAAACTCGACAATGAGCTTCATTTGGATAGCAAGACAGATAGGCAAGCTTCCGTTTTAGTAGCATCAAAGAAACGAGATAAAAGGTGTCGCTATTGTAAAAAGTTAGGTCACGTCAAAGCAGATTGTTATAAACTGCGAAATAAAAAAGCTGCTGAGAGTAACGAGGAAGATGTAGCTGGTGCTAATTTGGCCGATGAAAATGGGGATGATTTCTTGTTAGTGTCAACAAGTGATAACACCAAGCTCACGTCCGAGTGGATCCTAGATTCAGGATGTTCTTTCCACATGTGTCCCAATAGAGAATGGTTCTCCACATACAGTTCGATTGAAGGTGGAGTTGTGCGCATGGGAAACGATTCATCTAGTAAGGTAATTGGTATTGGTAATTGTTAAAATTAAGATGCACGATGGGACGATTAGGACACTCTCGGATGTCGATATGTACACGATTTACTGAAAGAATCTCATCTCCTTAAGTATTTTAGACTTGAAAGGATGCAAAATCAACATCAGTCGAAGCGGTATTAAAGTATCTCGTGGAGCTCTCGTTTTGTTAAAAGGTAAAAGAATCGCGATCTTTATTTTACGGAAGGTTATACGATGGACAGTGAAATCGGACGCCCTCGTCCGTTACGGAGTTGAAGTCAACTTGTTTGGAGCGGAGACAACTTGGTCATAGGAGGGAAAAAGGTATGACTGTTTCGTTGAAGAGAGGTTCTCTTTTAGATGTAGGTTTTGAAAAGTTAGGGTACTATGTTCGTGAAAATCAGACCCGGGTTAGTTTTGATTTGACAGTATACAAGTCGAAGGCTAGAAGTCTTCCAGTTTCTAAGCACAAATTCGACTCAGTTAATTCCCTGCATAGTTCAAGATTGGCTCGTGGCGAGCTTGGCAAAGATGGCGTTGTGGAAATATGAGTCAAGGTGGAGATTTGTTAAATATGACTCCTATTTTTAGTCAAATTTGAAAAATAGTCTTTCGGTTAAACTCTGTTTACTTGTTTTAATCAAACACTGATTAGTTTAGATTATTTTAATATTATTTGACTTATGAATTTAGCCTATAAATAGGCTCTTTTACAACCTTAGAAGATATATGCCCATTAAAGATTAGAACTCACAACACATTTAGAGAATTTTGTGTTTACATTTTGTGGGTTATTTGTTTTCGGGTTTTCGGGGTTTAGTTTTATCTCTATCTTTTTTTTTGTATTCTTCGTTCTTTTGCCATTATAGTAAAATTATCTTGCCCGTGGTTTTTTATCCTCTTTGGAGGGGTTTTTCCACGTTAAATTTGTGTGTTCAATTTCTCAATTTTTTCTGCTATTTTCTTGTTCGTTGCTTAACCGGGTCGAAATCCTAACAGGTATCAATTTCACATTTTATTTTTAAAATAAATTTTATTAAAAAATCACATTTTTTATATTTAATATATTTTTTTAATTTCAAAATACATAATGACAAGAATCAGAAGATAATTGAAGCAACTAAGCAAGCAAAGAAGCTAGTCTGTATATAAAAGATTAATAAATAAATTATGAGGGTTTGAAAGTTAATAACAAATTTGATTACGGTGGGTGGCAGTGGCTATAAGGACCCAAAGTCATTTTTTAATTTAACTCGGACAAATATATTCGATTTGATTAGAAATTCATCTCAGTTGACTCGATTTGAAATTTCAAATCGAGTTAGGATGATAAAATAGGATTCATTAACTTGATTTTTTTTTCATTCGATTCGATTAAACGGTCACCCCTAAATTCTATAGTTAAAATAATGTTTTAATATATGTAATTGTATTTAGATTAATATAATTAAATTAATCATTACCTTTAGCATTAATTAACAATATTAAAACAGTCATCTCTATTCTAACCGGATTAATTTCCAATTTTTTGTTGTCCTCTATATAGTTCTAATTTGTGAAATTTAGTTCTTCAAGTTTTACTTTTCATGCTGCAGCTTGATTTTGTAATATTTTTTTAATCATAATCACGATAAGCGTAATTTGAATTCAGATCACATTTGAGACGGTCAACATTCTTTATCGTTTATTTTGTAATATTTAGTATTATACGTTTCATTTTCTTTTTCAAGTTGCTATTGATACGATTTTGTTTGAAACAAAAATTATTCTTACGTTTTACTCTTCGAGATTGATGTTATATTTGATTCTTTCATATTCACACGTTTTACTATTCCTAACGTTTTGCTACTTATTTAAGTACTTTCAATTGCTTATCCATTAAATAGCAACACCTCACAAAATATTTTCTATTTTAGGTGAATTATTTTTGCTAAAGTTTTTCTTTTCTTATAAAGGGTGGGGTGGAGATTGTCTAGCTAGGGCATTTTATTACAAATATTTTCATTTCAATGGTGCTAACTTGTACTTGTGTTTGTTTATTTTGATAAAACAGATCATATAGTCAAGTTTAATACATGTTGGAGATAATATTTAAAAAAAAAAAGAAATTATGTAAATTTCTCAAGCTTTTAAATTTCTACCAAGATATTTAAGGATTGTATGAGGAGTATCCATGGCAATCCTAAGTGCACCAAACACACTTTATTTCACCTAATTGATTGTTTTACGCATCATAGTCATATTGAGGTGTGGTCAAATTTCAAGCTCCTGAAAATAGTTTAATGATTTGGCTGAAGCAAATGTAGGATTCATTTGGCGATTAATTGAAGGCAACGTTAGGAGAAGTGGAGCTTGACAAGGATATGTAGAAGAAACTCAAGGGTAGATTATAAGTTTTACACAAAAATATTATTAAGAATCTATAAACAAATCCACAAAACTTTCTGTGAAAGAAAAAACAGATAATAGGAAAATGAATTATAGAATTGAGAGAATATTTGAGAAAATTGTGTGAGAAATTATTTTTATCCTAAAACTCTATTTATTCTAATTAAAAAAACATAATTATGGAGTTGATTTATTTGCATCTCATTGTAGTAGTATTAATACTTTTTTTTAAAATTTCTCTCATTAATTTTTTATAATTCACATTATGTTTTTTTTTAATTTGTTTTATTATCCAGAAAGCCTGCTACAGTAAACAAAAACAGTTTACATTATATATATAGTCTTACAAAATTGTAAATTCTTTTGTAATGCATATTTTTTTCTTCTTCTTCTTCTTCTTCTTCTTCTTCTTCTTCTTTAATGAAATAAAAACACTCCTAGAAACTAGGAATGATCGTAATGAGTGGACTCTTCCCGTCGAGAAATATGAGCATCATCCTCAACTAATCGTATAACATATCTCGGTGGATCTTCAAAGAGAGTTAATTGATTTAACCCCCTATTGCTGTCTTCTCCAAACAATTAGCTACCTTGTTGCTTTCACGCAAGATATGTCTAAATTTTATCTTCCAGTCCTTGTGGCACCATTCATGGATTAACCAAACTTCCCTAATATTGCTAATTGATGCAAAACCATTACGGATAGTATCAATAAGCAGAGCATTATCGTAGTTAATTTGAACCTATTTGTAACCTTTCATCCAAGCCTGTTTCAAACCTTCTACCACGACTCTTGCTTCTACTTGGAAAACCTCGGCCACCCTGTTACCATGGCAAAACTAGTCAACCATTTCCCATTGGAATTGCGCACAATTCCTCTAATTGCTGCGTTAGAGATAACTGTTGAGACCGATCCATCTACATTAACCTTTATCCCATCTTAAATCGGGTCGCTACCAACCTTTTTTAGTTTGAGTATAACAGGCCCAATGATTCAGTTTATCCCTACATCTGCACGCCTTTGTCCAAGCAATGGCCGATGCAATGAGCTCATGTCTGCTACTACTAACATTTTTAAAAATGAAAGCATTGCAATTTTTCCAAAGAAACCAAATAACGATCGAGAAAAAAGTCGACCATTCACTACCATCAACACTTAGCATCCCTTCGTTCATAACATTCTAGTGAACCCAATCCCCCAAATTAGAGTTAAAAAATTCATTCCAACAATGTCTAGGCAATAAAGACTTCCAAACAGAATGAGTAAACTCATAGTCCCTCACAGCATGTATAGTGGATTCAACCAATTTACCATATTGTTCACAAAAGGGAAAAGGTGACATACCTATTCGTGCTTGCTCTGCATTAGTTAAAATCTTATTACAAACTAGCATCCACAAGAAATTCCATACTCGCAGAGGGCTTTCAACTTCCAAATGACTTTATCATAGTCTAGTTAAGAAGGAGCTATATTTATAAGGTGTTTATAAGACTCCCACATAGAAAACTTCCAAGCAACCATCCATTTCCATGATAAACAATCTACCCCCAATTCCTTTAGAAGAGGGTTGCAAGCATGTATATGATCAACCATGTCTCTAGGAATAGCTGTTAGAAGCCAATCAGAGTTTTAACTTCCATTCATGTTAACCACATCACATACACGAATAGATTCATCAAGGCAACCATTACTATTAAAATGAAATTTTAAGGGACCCAACTCGCTCACCCAAATGTCATTCCAGAAATTAACAAATTGGCCATCTCAAATGCTCCAAAAAAGGCTATTCTTCACCTTATTCCAAACATTCGCAACAAATTTCCAAACATAGGAATAATTACTACAGTGCAAAACCTGATGTGAATACGAGATCATCACAACCTGAAGATGAACATGGGTCGAACCATCATAGCTCAACTTTACACGAAGCTCCCAAGACCATGCAAGACCCTTTGCAAGTTCCCGTTGGACCAATCATAAGCGCTAGGGCTAAACGCTTTAAAGAGGCTCTGAATGGACTCATGTATGGGCTTTGGAGTCAAGCCTAAAAAAATCTTGAACGAATTGAGCCAAATCCAAATCCTAATCTAGTTCACTTGGTCTAAGTGAATGACAAATTATCTTATGGGCTTTAATCGTCCATTCTGTCACTCTGAGTTTTGTGGACTTGAGTTTATTTTAATAAGCTTTCATTTTAATTTAATTCCACAGAATTTTTCATGCGTATGTCTTGTGTTTATCTAATTACTAAGTTACTAATTATTATAGCATGTATGCATTTGTGTGTTTTGTGTTCTTATGCTATATGCGTGTGAGCTAAGTGTCTAATCTTTTAGTTATTTGTCTTTGTCGAATATGCTTGTGAGAGATGTAAGTGATTGATGCCTATTTATACATGTATAGGTGTCTATTTGTAGAGCCTTAAGCGGCCATCCATTGTTGAGTTCATGCACAAAATGAGTATTCTAGAATCTTCAAGAATTCAAGCTTTCAATGTGGTTCATGTGGTTGTCATATGATATTCTAAATACATGACAACATTCATTTCTTAAAGAGGAAGAATACATGGCATTAATGGAGATACATGGACGGTGGAAGAAGGGACTTCTAGAAGCATGATTCTATTTATGCATCACAAGCTCCTTAAAACATCATTTAAGAACATGCATGAGCCATGTACAACACATTCGACCAACGGGATTTTTGGAAATTAAAGGGTTGCACCTACATTAAATTGGATGAATACTTTCTAGCTAAGCATGCATGAATGCCCAAGTGAAGAGACATCACATTTATTCAGCCAAACATGCACCAAAGATCAAGTATTGACCAAATTTACTTCATAAAGTGTGAAAAAATTGATGTTTTAGTGTAAACATCTTAAGTGTTAGATGTGAATGTGTTTATGTTATTGTGAATCCATTTTATGCCGAATTTGAATGGCCATTAGATGCTATATAAACCGTGTAAAAGGATATTTCATGGTTAGACCATTTTGATATAAAACAACTTTTATTTGTGAGAATTTCTCCTCAAGGTTCTTAACCGAACTTAATTAAACTTATCAAACTTCCTTCGAGTTTGTGGCGTTCAACCATTTGACTTGTCACTTTGTTTACCACCTCGAAGTGTGGCGTTTTTGTTATACCAAGGTTCTAGTGTTTGTCAAATTTATGCGGGTCGAGTTTGATTATAACTCCGGTTTTGTAAAATATTCAAGTGCTATGGGTCACGATTTCTACCAACCTTTGAACCTATTCAAGACGATACTTCGAAATAAGCAATTTTCTAAACTATCATAAGTCTTAAAAAATCATATCATTTGGTATCAGAGTTAAAAATTTTTGAATTAAGGTTTGTAACTATCTTTATTCGTATTTTTATTGAAATTTTTTTAGAAAAAGTGAAAAAAGAAAAAAGAATAAGTAAGAATCGAAAAATAAAAAATTACCAAATTACCCCTTCCATTTTTTGCCACATTTTTACCCAAAATTCTTGCTACAAGCACTCAAAAAATTTAAAAAGGTTCTCCTAGTTCTTTTAAGAACCCTACGTGAGGAACTACAAGCGAAAAAAGGCAAAAGCACGTGAGATCCTTCGAGTGAAAAAAGCTGAATTTGTGTGCAAACACGAGTGGAGCGATTTCTTTTGGAGTGACTTACGAGGTTTTTGTTTTGTAAGGTATTTCTATCTATCCATATTTAGTATTACTAATCATTTGTTAAATCATGTTACAAGAAATCTTTGTTACAAAAGAACTTTAATCATGTAAGTAAATAATGAGGAATGGCAACGTGAGGATATCTTCCATACAAGGTGTCTCGTCCACGATAAGGTATGTAGCCTACTTATCGATGGAGGGAGCTGCAAAATTGTTGTAAGTACCACTCTTGTGGAAAAATTGAAATTACCAATGATGAACCATCTGCGATCGTACAAACTTTAATGGCTTAATGATTATGGCAAAATCAAGGTTTATAAGCAAGTGTTGGTGTCTTTTTTTATAAGGAAGTACCATGACGAAGTTTTATGTGACGTAGTGCCCATGTAAGTCGACCATATCCTTTTGGGTCGACCTTGGCAATACGATCGGAGGGTTGTCCATGACGAATTCTTAAACTAATATAATTTCATATTCAACCAAAGAGATGTCAATCTTATACCATTAACCCCAAAACAAATTTATGATGGCCAAAAAAAATTGAGGGAAGCAAAAGAAAGAAAAGATCAAGAGAGTGAGAAAAAAAGAAATAAGAAAAATGAATGTAAAAACAAAAAAGAGAACAAAGTCGTGAGAAGTGCGAAGAAAAGAAATTTTTTGTTCCGAAGAAAGAACGTGACAAATGTGTATTGATTGTTGTGCCTCAATCAAATCACCATCAAGTATCGACATACTATTCCCTGATTAGATGATCTACTCGATGAGTTCATGGATCGAGTGTGTTCTCTAAAATTGATCTCAAGAGTGGATATCATCAGATACATATGCATGAAAGAGACGAATGGAAGAGATGTTCAAAATAAAGCATGAATTGTACAAGTGGATAGTTATGCCTTTTGGGTTAACTAACTTCCTAAGCACATTTATCCACCTTATGAATCATGTTCTTCGAGCCATCATAGGTAAGTTTTGTGTTATTTATTTCGATGACATTCTTGTTTATAGTAAAAGTCTTGATGACCATGCTAATCATTTAGGATGTGTTTTAGAGGTACTACGAAAGGAAAAACTTTACACTAACCTTAAGAAGTGTTCTTTTTGCATGGATAAGGTTATATTCTTAGGTTTCGTGGTCAGCTCCAATGGAGTTGAAGTTGACAAGAAGAAAGTTAAAGCAATCCGAGAATGGCCCCAACTTACGAGTGTTAGTAATGTAAAGAGCTTCCATGGGTTGGTAAGTTTCTACTGAAGGTTTGTAAAGGAATTTAGCACAATCACTGCTCCATTAACCGAAATTATAAAAAAAGATGTTGGTTTGAATGGGGTGAAGAACAAGAAAAAGTGTTTCAATTAATTAAGAAAAGACTCACTAACGCCACTGTTCTTGTTTTGCTCTGTGTGCCAAAAAGTTCTTTGCATGAATTGCTTGTTAGGGAAGCCCATAAAGAAGGATTAATGGGACATTTTTGGATAACTAAGACGTTAGGCACCTTGCAAGAACATTTCTTTTGGCCACACATGAAAAGAGATGTTGAACGAATATGTGAAAAATGTATAACGTGTAAATGAGCTAAGTCCAAAATTAAACCACATGGCTTGTATACTCCTTTACCCATATGAACCTCGGGTTGACATATCCATTGATTTTGTGTTGGGATTACCTAGATTAAGGAGGGGTAGGGATTCGATTTTTTGTGGCAATAGATAGATTTCTAAGATGGCACATTTCATTCCATGTAATAAAACTGATGACACTTCACATGTCACTGATTTGTTTTTCAAGGAGGTTATACAGTTACATGGAATGCAGCGAAGCATAGTATCAGATCGTGATGCTAAATTTCTATGTTACTTTTGGAAAATTTTGTAGGAAAATTTAGGGACTAAGCTACTGCTTTCAACAACTTGTCACCTACAAATGGATGGACAAACGAAAGTGGTCAATTGTACACTTTCCATATTATTACAAGCCATCATTCGTAGGAATTTGAAAATGTGGGAAGATTGCTTGCCCAATGTCAAATTTGCGTATAACCACGCTATCCATTCTGCTACTAAATGTTCTCCATTTGAAGTTGTTTATAGGTTTAATCCCTTAACACTATTAGATTTGGTTCCTTTGCCCATAAGTGAGCAAGCTAACTTAGACGGTAAGAAAAAGGTAGAATTTGTGAAGAACTTTCATAAAAAGGTACGGGATCAAATCGAGAGACGAACGAAGCAATACATCACCCAAGCTATTAAGGGTCAAAAAAGGATTGTGTTCGAACTCGAAGATTGGGTTTGGGTGCATATAAGGAAAGAACGGTTTTCTTCTCAACGAAAATTGAAACTTCTCCCTCTAGGAGACAAGCCATTTCAAGTACTTGAACGTATAAATGATAACATATACAAATTGGATCTTCCAGGTGAATATAATGTAAGTGCAACCTTTAATGTGTATGATCTGTCTCTTTTTTATGTAGATTTAAATTTGAGGGCAAATCTTTTCCAAGGGAGAAGGGATGATGTAAATCCGAGATCATCACAACCTGAAGATGAACATGGGCCGAACCATCATAGCTCAACTCTGCATTAAGCTCCCAAGACCATGTAAGACCTTTTGCAAGTTCTCGTTGGACTAATCATAAGGGCTAGGGCTAAACGCTTTAAAGAGGCTCAAAATTGATTCATGCCTGGGCTTTGGAGTCAAGCCCAAATCAATCTTGAACGAATTGAGCCAAGTCCAAATCCTAATCTAGTTCACTTGGTCCAAATGAATGACAAATTATCTGATGGGCTTGAATCATCCATTCAGTCACTCTGAGTTTTGTGGACCTAAGTTTATTTTAATAAGCTTTCATTTTAATTTAATTCCACAAACTTTATCATGTGTATGTCTTGTGTTTATCTAATTACTAAGTTGTTAATTATTATAGCATGTGTAACAACCTATTTTCAGTGAAATCAGAACAGTGGTTTCGGGATCACAAATCTGAGCCGGGAAGAAAATTTATTTTAATATTATTGCATGGTCTGCATTATGATAGGAATGTCATATAAAAATTCTGATAAGAAAATTTTACCAATTATGTGTTTAATTATGGAAATGACCAAATTGCATAAAATGCAAAAGTTTAGTTCTAGTAGCTAAAAGGATCAATTAGCTATGGAATTTAAAATAAGAGGTCCTTATATGGTAATTAGACCATTAAAGAAAAGTTAGTAGATATTTTTGATGAATCATCCATGGAAAATTAGAAAAAGGTAAGGACTAAATTGGAAAGTGGAAACATTAATGGATGATAAATAATTAAATAGAAATATTAACATTTTATATCATCTTCATCCCCAAAAATTCCATGGAAACCCTAGGAGAGAGAAAGGAAACTAATTAAGCTTAATTATTTATGTTTTCTTATCTCGTTTTTAGTAATTTTTATATTTTTGAGATCGGGATAACTTAATCTATCTATTTTGGGGATCAATTTGAAAAGATATCAAAGTTTCAAAGTTTTTCCATGGATGAATATGCTGAAATTTTGAATTTTATGGTAGAAAATGAAAGGTTGTTGATAGATAAACAACTTTTACAAAGAGAATTTTGATGAAATTATGATTTAGGGACTAAATTACAAAAATGTAAAAATTGTGGAAAAATTATGAATTTTGTGAAGTACATGTGCTGTAAAAGTTATATGAAAATTTCGGTTAGGCTTGGAATAAGGATTAAATTTTATGAATTTCAATTTTCCATCCTAAAGACGAAATAATCATTTGTGAAAAGTATAGGGACAAAATATTAATTTTGCCTAGGATGTGACTTGAATTAAATTGAGTATGAAATGGATTAAATTGATGTTAAATTCATTTATATAGATCCTGAAAAACCTAATACTCAGTTGGATCGAGGAAAACAAAAAGTTTCAGATTAGTAGATTTCGTGTATGAACAAGTATCGAGGTAAGTTCGTGTAACTAAATTGTGTACACTTATATGTTTGAATTTAATTTTGTACATAAGAATTGTATAGTTTTCATGTATGTGAAATTGAGTGACTATCCGATAATGCTTGATAAATGTCAAATTCCGTTTGAATAAATGAAAGTCGATGGATACATGATATCCCGTATTGGTTGTAGTCCAACATATGTTGCAGACACACCATGGCTCGAAAGAGCATTCCATTATTACCTCTTTTGATCTTCCCGTTATATGGTTTAGCGAGTTTCCTGTTATAGCTTTTCAGAGTGTCTCGATAGGTTGTGATCCTACATTTTTTGTGGATACACCTTAGCTCTTATGAGCATCCTGATTAAAGGCTCTTCGTGAGCTTCCAGTTAAATTGGCTCTTTGTAAGCTTCCCGATAATACTCGCTTGAACTTCCCGATATTGGCTATCTGGAGCTTTCCGATATGGTTCTTGTGAACTCTTCGACAAGGTTCTTTGTGAACTTCCCAATTATGGCTCATATGAGCTTCCCATTATATAGCCCATATAAGCTTCCTAATAGGTTCTTTATGAGCTTCCCGAAATTGCTCTATGTGAGCTTCTATTTACAAGGCTCGAGAGTGTGCTTCTCGATTGTGTGCCTTAATTGGGTACCCTTGGAAATGAATTGACGAATTATAGTAATGTACACTAGAGTGTACTATATGAGCGTATCCATCGATATTTCTAATAAATTCAATAAGTAAAGTTCTGACATGACTAAATTAAATTTAAAATGATTTGCTATCAAAGTGTATAAGTAATATGGAATAATGTTATGGAAAGCATATGTAAACGAAAGACATTAATTGATGAGCTCATACATTTTTTTGGTATTATGTAAATTACTTAACTAACATACTTTTTGAGTGTATGTGATTAGGAAAATTTGTCAATTTGTTGGAAATCATGTTATTGTATGCTTATTTGAATGAATGCAATTGGTAAGTTTAATTCTTATCATATGAACTTACTAAGCACTAAATGCTTACTAGGTTTTATTTTCTCTGTTTTATAGTGCTCGAAAGCTTGTAAAGGTTGGAGATCAGTCGGAGTATCATCACACTATTCTCCAGCTTGTTTTGGCATAAAAAGTAATCTTATTTTGATATAATGGCATGTATAGGTTAACTTGGCCAATGTTGGCAAGTACATGGTTGTTTGTAATTTAGCCATTGGAATGGCTAATAATGGTTTGTTTTGGTATATTGTTATGAGGTTATATATGTCATGTTTAACATATATGTATGTGGTTGGTTAGATTGAATTAGAGTAAAATATAAATCATCACAAGAAGGTAAGTTTGATCATATAAATATGTGATATTTATACATATTAATGATGTTTACTTGATTTATATGACTTGAATTGGTTGGTAAATATTGTAACACCCCTTACTCGTATCCAAAACCCGAACAGGGTTCGAGGTGTTACTGGACTTTAACATAAGCACACATACAAAACCGAGTCATAAAATTTTCGTTCAAATCAATTTCATTCATACATATGAAAATTGTCCTTTATATGGGCCTATGAGACCCCAAACATACGTCGAAGGTGATTTGGGATTAAACCGAGAACTTTAGAAAACTTTAAGACAACTTAGAAAAATTTCCTACTTTGGGGAGTCACACGCCCGTGTGGGTAGGCCATGTGGTCACACACGTCCGTGTGGCTTGGGACATGCCCATGTCCTCAGCCCGTGTAACTCCCTGACTATGACGTCATCAACCAAGTAAGGTCACACGGCTAGGTCACACGGTCGTGTACTTAGGCCGTGTGGCGAATCAATTCCAAAAATTAAATGCAGACTTCATACGGCATGGGCACACGCCTATGTGTTTACTACTAGGCAATCTATTTTGCATAATTAGGGTGCAGGGGACACACAGCCGGATCACACACCCATGGGGCAGACCGTGTGTCACACACGGCCTAGACATATACCCGTGTGTCTAACCATGTGGACAATTTCTAAGCTATTTTCCAAGCCATTGGTCACCCTTAAACACTCACATACTTGCACTCACTTCATGGCATGCAACATGGCACACTTGGCTATTCAAGCATTCACATTCATGGTTAAACTATGACTTGGTAATGTCAACATATTACCTATTTAAACTATCATGCTTTCATATGGCATTCCACACCAAGTGCATATTTGTTTATCATCTTTACTAACCTGCTTTCAAGTTACATACTTGCATCACCTTTATTGTCATACACATTAATCATAATTCATACACCAAACATACATGCCATCCATCACACTTATTAATCATAAGCAACCATAACCATATTAAAACAAAAAAAGATTTGCATGCATGCACCAATAATTAGGGTTACAACCCAAATAATCAATATGAGTTACCTCTCTGACCATATACAAAATAATCATAATACTTTCATGAGCCAACTCATTTGGCTAATCAATATGACATATAACATAAAGACCAAGTCCCTATACATGCCATACTCAAAATGATGAGACTAGCTATACCCAAATATTCAATTGATAGTGTGATTGAGTCTCCGACATCTTCCGATCCCTAAGCTAGCTTGGCGGCACTATAAGAAAGAGAAAAGAAAGAGGATAAGCATTAGAGCTTAGTAAGTTCACATGCAAATAAAATACAACTTAAACAAGTATTAATCATACATTTAAAATAATGAACATGATCTTGCATATTATCAAATCTCTTAAACTCATTCTTCATGTATATATATTCTTACCACAAGTCTATCATATCACATGTCATTCTCATGAGTTCGATGCACTTACCTGTGCCACTTGCACATAATAACTTACTTTCTCGTCTTTGACGTATTCATCAAGATTACTCTTTGAACTTCCTTTAGAACTACCCCTTGAACACTTAGAATACTTTCGGATACATTAGAATCTCGCACCTAAGCGCCTCATATGTAGCCAATGCTACCTCATATCACATATCACATGTTGCTCGCTTTCAAGCTACTCACGGGTTTGCTCACATAGGCTATCGGGCATCTGCAACACATGCTGGATTCCCCAGCCACTAGTAGAATATGCGAGACCAGTACTCGGACGCCAAAACATGTGTCACATACATCATGAACTCAGACCATAACTCAATGAGTTCAAATGTCACATATATCATGAACCCAGACCCCAACTCAATGAGTTTAGATCTCATAGCTCCTAGTGACATGTCACTTGTATCCTAAACTATTCCTAGGTTCAAACATGATTCTTCGATACCATATTTCTGTCGAACTTGCTTGTAATGTCGAGTTTAATACTCATAGCACCAATCACATATTCATGGAATTGTCAAGCATAATTCATAATACAATTTGGGTAATAAACTCATGATACAAAATTACATTAAATATGTATGTACTTACCATACATGCAATATTAAAACATTTAAAGTATGGTACATGTTGCATAATTTGCAAATGAACTTACCTCGGTACAAAATGATAGAAATGAGCCTAATCCTCGTAAATTTTGTTTTTCCCCCGATCAAGGCCCAAATCACGTTTTTCTTGATCTATAATGCCAAATTCAACTTGCTCAATACATACATTGCTCATATTGACCCATAACACATACTTTGGTAAAATTACCTTTTTACCCCTAACTTTTTACTTATTTACACTTTAGTCCTTAGGCTCGAAAATTGAAATGCATGAAACTTCTTAGTTACCGAAGCCTAGACGATTCATATTCTAGCTCATATCAGCCCACATTTTCTTTTATTTCACATTTCTACTAATTTTTACACCTTTTTCAAACAAGTCCTTTTTAGGTGTTTTCACTAAAAATCACTTAGCAAAAGATGTTTACCACACATCAAACATTCATATTCCTCCATTAAACATCAAAATACAACCATGTCACACATGGGTCAAATTTCATACATGAACCCTAGCTCAAAATAATAGTAGAAATAACTAGATCGGTTGATAACAACTTCAAAAATGTAAAGAACATTAAAAACAAGACTTGGGAGCACTTACAATCAAGCTTGAAAATGTTAAAAAAACCTAGCTATGGATCCCTTGCAAATTTTGGCTAAGGTGGGAGAAGATGGATAAGATTTTTTCTTGATTTTTCCCATTTTATTCTTTTATTAACCAAATGACCAAAATGCCCTTAAAGCCTTTCTTTCACATTTTTCCTATTCATTCCCATTTTTGTCCAAAATTTAATAACTTGGTTAAATTGCTATTTAAGGACCTCTAATTAATAATCTAGTGCAATTTCAGACTTGAATCTTCTAGAACACAAGTTTTACAACTTATTCAATTTTGTCCCTAAAGTCAAATTGGACATTTTAGGCATAGAATTCCTTCATGAAAATTTCACACAAAAATGCAATCATATCATGGATCATCAAAAAAATCATAAAATAATTATTTCTATTTTGGATTTGTGGTCTCAAAACCACTGTTCCGACTAGACCCTAATTCAAAATGTTACAAATATATGCAAATGTTGTTGTAGATTGAAGGTTAAATTTGGGTGAGAAATGAGGCTAGGAAATGGCCTTATTTTGTCCACAAGGGTAGACACAAGGGCGTGTGTCTTGACCGTGTGTGACACACAGCCTGGCACATGGGCATGTGGTTTGGCCATATGTCTTTTGCATCTTATGTTTGAAACAGAATGCTGAAAATTGGGCGAAGACACGGGCGTGTGTTTCAGTCGTGTGTGCTACATGACCCAGAACACGAGTGTGTGTCTTGGCTGTGTGAAACCTGCACCTTATTTGTGAGAATTAAATTGACCACACGGTCTAGCACACGGGTGTGTGGTAGGCCGTCTGGCACAAGTCAGGGAGTTACACGGGTAAGGACACAGGCTAGAACACAGCCTTGTGCCTCACATCGAATGCCCACATGGCCTAAGACATGGGCATGTCACATGGCCGTGTGAGCCACATGGCCTACCCACACGGGCGTGTGACCCTTGTATAAAAGAAAATTTTTTTGAGTTCTCGATTTAGTCTCGACTTGATTCTAATGTTTAATTTAGGCCTCGAGGGTCCATTCATGGGATAATATGATTAATTTCGAATATGAAAAGTAAATGACATAAATTATATGAAATTATTCTGTAAACTCCGGTAATGCTTTGTAACCTTATTCTGGCAACGGATACGGGTTAAGGGTATTACAGCATGTATGTGTATGTTTTGTGTTCATATGTTATATGCGTGTGAGTCAAGTGTCTAATCCTTTAGTTATTTGTCTTTTTCAAGCATGCTTGTGAGAGATGTAAGTGATTGATGCCTAATTATACTTGTGTAGGTGTCTATTCGTATGGGCCTTAAGTGACCATCCATTGTCGAATTCATGCACAAAAAGGAGCATTCTATAATCTTCAAGAATTCAAGCTTTCAATGTAGTTCATGTGGTTGTTCATATGGTGTGCTAAATAAATGACAACATTCATTTCTTAAAGAGGAAGAGTACATGGCATTAATGGAGATACATGGACGGTGGAGGAAAGGACTTCTAGAAGTATGATTCCATCCGTGAATCACAAGCTCCTTAAAACGTCATTTAAGAATATGCATGAGCCATGCACAACACATTCGGACAAGGGAGATTTTTGGAAATTAAAGGGTTGCACCTACATTGGATTAGATACATACTTCCTGGCTAAGCATGCATGAATGCCCAAGTGAAGAGACATCACATTTATTCGGCCAAGCATGCACCAAACATCAAGCATGGACTGGATTTACTTCATGGAGTGTGAACACATTAATGTTTTAGTGTGAACAACTTAAGTGTTAGATGTGAATGTGTTTATGTGTTAGTGTGAATCCATTTTATGCTGAATTTGAATGGCCATTTTAGGTGTTATATAAACCATGTAAAAGGACATTTCATGGTTAGACCATTTTAATACAAAACAACTTTTATTTTTGAAAATTTATCTCTAAGGTTCTTAATTGAACTTAATTGAACTTATCAATCTTCCTTTGAGTTTGTGGCGTTCAACCCTTTGACTTATCACTTCGTTTACCACCCTAAAGTGTGGCGTCTTCTTTATACCAAGGTTCTAGTCTTTGTCAAATTTACGTGGGTCGAATTTGATTATAACTCCGGTTTCGTAAAATATTCAAGTGCTACAGGTCGCGGTTTCGACCAACCTTTGAACCTATTTAAGATGATCCTTTGAAATAAGTAATTTTTCAAACTATCCTAATCTCGAGAAATCGCATCAAAACCTACGGGATAAAACCATGGATATTGTATTTATTCCTAAGGATCCTAACCCACAGCGCGTCCATGTCAGCCACCAGATTACACCCCAGTTTTAAGAGGAATAAAAAATTCTGATCCTAAGACATATTTTCTATTACCAAAACTCTTTAACAATCATATATAACTTTTTACGTATTTTACGATATTGGTCTAAAACCTTCCACAATCTACTAATAAATATGCAACCAAAATTTAAACTTACTCTATTATATTTCTTTTGAAAATCTATTTTAATTTATTGCTATGACCGTAAACAACCCATTAGTGTAAATTAATTTTAATTTTATATTGTTCATCAACCTAAATTATGAATCCCTAAAATTATTTATAATTGTTTCCCAACTCTCAAATAAGAGGATAAAAGCGCTTCAACCTATGTTCTTTTGTACTAACAACAATATCGATGACAATCGAGCAAAAACTCAATCAACTTTATGTTGGAGTTTTAAACCAACTTTAATGTATATTTATTGATTTTATTCTATGGAAATTAATTAATTATATCCTTTGGTTTTATATATACTATGAGTTCATAAAAAAAATCATGTTTACATTAAAATTTTTAACATATAATATTTTCTATTTGAAGCATTTATTTTTAATTTAGATAAATTATTCTTTTACTTCTTTTCATTTAATTTTTTAATCTATTCCTTGCCTTTTGTTTATTTTTTCTTTATAATATTTATATGTTAAATATAATTTAATTTTTAATAAATTATATTTTTATTTTAAGGTTTTACTTAATTAAATTAGGTTTTAATGTTATAATATTGAAATCAATGATATTAAATTGTTAAGCTTAAAGTATAATTACATATTAATAATATTTATCAAATAAAATTTATAATTTTTAAATATAATAAAATTTAATTACATTCTTCGATTAAAATAGAGTCAAGATAAATATAAAATTAAAAAAATATTAATAATTTTAACATTGAAAGATTTTAATTTAACAATATATAATAAATAACTTATAAAAATTAATAATAATATTACTTAAATTATAATATATTAATACTCAAATAAAATATGGATTTTTTTAATTTTAAAATATACATAATGTCTTGATGCAATTACGGTGTTAACTAATTTGCAACAATTTAAAACCTTTACTCCTGATAATGTATTTTTTTTATTATAAAAGAGACTATCTTAATTCAAGATGGAAAGTAGTTAATTATTAAAGAGAAAAAATTTTGATGGAAAACTCTCTAAACGTAAAAGATGGTGAGGATTGTCGGGGTTCTAGTGATCGCAATACTAAGAAGGTTCGTTTTAAGGAAAATAACGAGGAAGTGGCTGTGGATATGTGTTGGATCTGGTGCCCTAAGTGTAGTATTTTCATTTAAGTACACTTGTAATTTTTTTGAACAATTTGATTAATAAAATTATTAATGAATTAAATTAATATACTTTGTATTATTATTCTCAAATGGTTTTTGCACGTAAAGAAAAATAGAAGCAAATGTTGTTCATTGGTTGTCTATTGTTTAAACTGATATTAAGCGGTATTACGTGGTTGGATCGTAGTACGGAAAGACAACTTGTATTAGTAGATGAACCTAAACATGTCCTTAGTCTAATTGGAAATGAGCAAACCGATTGAAAGACTACTATGTTGTCTATCAAGTCCAATTGAGGAGATGTCTTGTGTTGGGAATCAGAGCGAATAACTCTTAGAAGATTGATATAGATGTGACTAACTGGACTAACAGTATATCAGACATGACCCAAGCAGAATAGATCTTGAATCAATTTATGGATTTATTCACTTGTGACATTCACAGTGTGACATATCTAAATCCTGAGTGGATGATAGACTATGTATGTGTGACTCGTACACTTTGATGCAAGTAAAAACCTGAGTTTAAATAGATAAGGAACCGAAAGTTGGTACGTTGGTTGTATGAAATTTGTAGTATGTAGTGTCATTCACAATAGTGGAAATTCATAGCCCAAAACACATGTAAATGATATCCTCTCATTGACATTATATGATTGATCAAAAGTAAACATGATCACGAGTCATCCTTTTTTCGATGGATGAATTGATCACTAATTGATAGCGATTGAATTTTCATGAAGGAAAATGTAATAATTGTCATGGGATAAAATAGGATCATATTAGGAGAACGAATATTATCCCAAAGAGATCAAGGATATCCTATGAGGGCAACACACTTATGACAAGATCATTAGATGATCACTGAGTAGTTGCTTTTATACTGATATGTCGTTGGAGAGAGCTCAGTCATGATACAATAGTGAAATAATTTCGTGACTAAATAATTATTTAATTAATAGGTGAAAAGCCAAAATTTAATTATAAATATTTTGAGCCTCAACCACATATGTCCAATCGGTCCCTTTCGCTGGCTCGTTGAAACTAGAAGTGAATTGCGTGTTTGAATAGAAATGAACAGAATGAATAGAAAAAAAGAAAAAGAGAAACATTCAGGAATGATTACGGTTTTCTTTGAAATGGAGAAATGAAATCATTTAGAAATGAATGTAGATTTACAAAAATGAAAATGAAAACTTGCAATCCTATATAGGATTCCTTAAAAAATGATGGAAGAATGAGTTTATATTTTTTGGATTATTTTGAAGATAAAAAATTGAAAATAAATCATTCGGTCATAATGAACATATAGAGTTGTGACATATTGAATGAATTTTCTCGAAATTTTAATAGGGTTAAAATTGTCAAAATTTTACTGAGGGTAAAATCATCAAAATTTTACTAAGTGTAAGATTGGAGTGACAAAATTGTTTAATATGTAGATATTAAAGTTTATTTTGAAAAATAGAAAAATTAAATCCGGTTGGATCATATTAAAGAGTACTGGATCAAAAACGCCCAAGAAGTACT
This sequence comes from Gossypium longicalyx, assembly GCA_025698465.1. Taxonomy (NCBI): domain Eukaryota; kingdom Viridiplantae; phylum Streptophyta; class Magnoliopsida; order Malvales; family Malvaceae; genus Gossypium; species Gossypium longicalyx. Next base: position 34,977,639 of record CM046995.1, read on the forward strand.
CATAATTGGACTTGATTTGAGAGAGGCCCAAAACTCCTCATGTAAGGAGGTGAGACGACAAAACCCTAGTATCATTAACTAGGGTTGCCGCCCCCCATATCCCAGTTTATTGTTTTCCTAGTGGAAATAAACTTGTACAACTCGACAAGGGTTCTACCTTTTCTTCCTATAAATAAATAGCACCATTAGAGCTATTAGTACAACTTTTGAGATATTGTTATCCTACCGAAAAATAGAGAGAATTTATTCTCAACTTATAAAGATATTTTTCAGAATAACAATTTTACTGATTTCTATTATAGAAGAGAGAATTTCGTTTTCACCCCAAAAGGAAAACTTTTTCTAGTTTTGCATTTTGATTTAATTGGTTCAAGTCCACACTTGAAATAGTTCGTGATACGAGAATAGCGGAGAAGATCATTTGGTTGAAAGTTGAAAAATATCAAGGATTTGCTTATCCAAAAAAAATGTACGAATTCGATTAAGATTTATTGCTATAAATATCACAAACTGTGTATATTTTCAAAATTTTAATTTTCCACTGTGCAAGAAAATCGTTTTCAAACTAGATTGTTTCCAACAATAGATATTAGAGCCAGGTTATGCTATGTTTATAGTGTAAACCAAATCAAATCTCTCATTTCATCTTGTTTGATTAATATTTGATAAGATGTGAAATTCTTGTAATTATTCGCATGTTGAGGGGAATGTATGTGAATGAATACAATATTATATATATTTGTTATATAATTATTATTTTTTGACAAGGTTGTGGTTCTTAGGAAATAAACCGTGGACTATCATCTCCACATAGGATTATTTTTAGAATTATTGTGAGTCGAAAACGGACATAGGACATAAATGTAATTTTTCCAAAAAAGAGTCCATGACGAGAAGAAGATGAAACAATGTCGGTCAAAGACACAAGGAATGCTTTGTGATGAAAAACTATGTAATTTTTGTTTTTCATTTATTTTCTAGAAATAAAACTATGGAAACCTTGGTTGGCAATTTTATTTTATTACCCATCTCTTTATATATATATGTTTAATAATTATTTATGATATAATTGTGATATATATGTATGAGATGATCCACAATTGATCTATCAAAGATAAGAAGTGTGGTAATGAGAAAATTGATGTGTTGTATTATTCCATTCATTTCTTTTGGTTATTTGATTACTTTGAGAAGTGTGGTAATAAGAAGGTGAATGTCTAGGATTGGATCTGGTAAGGAAAGACTTGGTTTTTAAGTGGTCAAATATGACTCACCTCCCTTTCTAGGAACCTACCTGGTGCACAGTTCACATTTACTTCTTCGATTTTTCCCTTAAAAGAAAAACTATAGGGAATTTGATTGACTCTTGTGAATAATTGAATGTGAATATTATAAATTTGCCATAGCATGTCATGCATACATGAGATAAGCATGCCATATAGAATCATTACCAATGGCACGCTGTGCGCCTAAGTCCGAAAAGACAGAGCAAGCTTTGTTATGCCGAAACCTAAATGTTAAGTCAGCAACACTTCCAAATGCCACTTCTTCCAAGAAAGAATGCCACACGTACTTGTCATGCATATATTGAGCATACATGATTGAAGTCGAAAATAATAAAAAAAAACCTTGCATGTTTTTTTAAAATATTGAGTGAGAGAAGGTTCTTAAACAAGACCTACAGCCTCCATCAATGGTTTCTTGTGATGACATGAAATGGACATGCCCCAAGGTAAACATTGTCATGTAGATTGCATTAAGGAGACTTTCTAAAAGTAACCGAAATTTTCTTATGATCATATGATAGTTGGACCAGCCCCTGTGGTAGGTATTATCATGTGATACATTAATAAATTGTGTCTTTAAAGATGAAAGCTAATCACAACATGCTACTCGGTGAGATTGTCCAAAAATACTCATTTAAGGTGCATGATGTGATAGGTGTTGAGTTGATGGTTATACATTCAAGATCATCTAGTTAAGTAACTCCCCAAGGAGCTATGCTTATGTTAGAATGATGGTAAAATGTTATACGATTATTAGTACGTGTGAATTCTTAAGGAATTAGGTTCATGTACTAATTGGATGGAAATCCATGTTCTTACTAGTTGATCATAATCACCCTAAGGTGGCTTGATTCAATAGGTGTAGGAATTATCATTGCAATGACTTACAAAGGTTTTCAAGGTTTCATGTAAGATGCATGCATTATCTTAATGCATATCGTAATGTTGCAAAACATTTTCAAACATTTGCCTAATACAAAGATATTAATATATGAATGTTTTATTTTCAGTTCGAAAATGATACCAACTCTCTTATTGAACATACTCACTAAAAATAAATTGAACGAAAATAACTATAAAGAATGCAAAAGGAACTTGATAATTGTCTTGAGCAGTTGGAAACTTAAAATAGTTCTTGATAATAAGTATCCACCGACCACTCAAGTTGAGACTAGAAAACGCTCGAAATAGTATGATGAGATAGCTCGTTGCTACATGCTGGCAAGCGTGACTAGTACTCTGTATAAGCAACTGGAGAGTTGTAAGACTGCTAAAGTGATTATAGATAAGTTAGAATACATGTTTGGAGGCCAAGCTGCTTTAGCTCAACAGTTTGCCATAACTAGCTTGGTGAATTCCCAGCAAAAGGCCAACATTCCGGTCAAAGACCATATGATCACTCTTATGGGATATTTTTCTGAGACCGCAAAAAAATGAGGCAAATCTGGACCAGAACACTCAAATTGAGATGATGTTCAAAAGCTTGTCAAAGGACTTTGCTAGTTTTCGGGCCGCATATAACCTTGGCAACAAAAAATTGACACTTACACAACTCATTAAGGAGTTACAATCCTATGAGTTGATGTTGAACGATAGTCAATAAGTCTATAAAGTAGAAGCGAATATAGTTGTCGCTTCTTCCCAATGGGAAGGGAAAGCGTGCTAAGAAAGGCAAGGCTAAGATCTCTAGGCCACCACAAGTGGAAAGGAAGAGATCTAGAAATCCTAAAGACTTATTTAAGTTTAAATGTTTCTTCTGCAACAAGAAAGGGCATTTCAAGACAAACTGTAAAGAGTGGAAGGAATACCTAGTTACCAAAGGCAAAGGTATGAAACTCTTGATGATAGAATCTTGTTTAGTGGAAGACTCAATAGACCACTGAGTCATTGATTCAGGAGCCACTAATTATGTTTGTGTTTCTCTACAAGGGTTAGAGGAGATGAAAGATCTTAAAGATAAGAGCTTATCATTGCGGGGAATGGGACAAGTGTGGCAACTGAAGCAATGGGAGATGTACATAATTATTTTGATAATTTTAGGAAGATTACTTTAAAATACGTTTTCTATGTACCACGTTTCAAAGGAAACTTAATTTCCATTGCATGTTTATATAAAGATGCTTGACCGTGACTTTTAATAACGAAGTTGCAATATTTAGAAATCACAATCTTATCTGTAATTGATAAATGTCAAATAATCTCTATTTTATCAAACCAAATATGTACACACTTCTAGATACTGAAATATCAAATAAAATACTTAAAACTTCTTACTCTAATAAGGCGTACCTTTGGCATTTGAGACTTGGTCATATTAACCGAGGAAAAAGGAGTTAAACATACCAAATGAGAGAGGTATGCACAAGTAGGCATATGTGTTTGTTTGAATTATAGGTTTTTTAAATTCAAATACTCAGTGATTAAGCCCATGGTTATTGAAACAATATAGTATAAGTATAAAACCCTTAGAAGTATATGCGTAAAATTAAAATAAACTGAAGGACCAAAAGCATTGTGAGGGTTAAAAGCAAAGCAAGTGGATAAAAGCCAAGGGAGTGAAGAGTGATCACAATGAAATAAATCAAAATATGAAAAATTGAGAAAATCTCACTCATATTGGCACAAACTCGTGAATTGCTTATACTTGCCAATATTGTATTAGAGTTTAAAGCATGAATAAAAGAAATTGAGTACCTAAAATTCAAACTATATGTATTCTTCAATTGTAAATGATATACTCGTGTATACATTTTGATTGAGTCATATGTCTAACTTTCTTTGACTTGTTTGCCTTGTAACATATTGAACTAGCAAGTTTTAATGTGAAAATTGTAAGTCGTTTAGACATCTAGCTAGGATTACTTGTTTAACAAATCTTTCTATTATCAGCACTCCAGTCCAATCTTATGTACAAAGCATGCTCGATTACTTTTGTTTTATTTTGTTTTTTCTTTTCATTTTCATTTATTTTTATCTTGTTTGCTTGAGGACAAGCAATGACTTAATTGTTGGAGTATTTGACCTGCCACAAATTGTAGCGTCAATTTAGGTACTTTTCGGCACTTAACAAGCTTGTTTTAAGTCATTTCATGTTTAATTATTGCATTTTTTATTTTTATAACTTAGATTCATTTTATTGCAAAATAAATGTTTTTACCCATAATTTCGAGTTAGTTGACCATTTAGGCCAATATGGGCCTTAAGGTAGTTTTAACGATTTAATTGAGTATGCAGAGTTTCTATTTTTAGGCCTAAAAGCATCAGGAATGACAATCAAGTCGTAACACAAGCTTCCTGTAACACCCCTTACCTGAGTTCGATGCTGGAACAGGATACGAGGTGTTACCGGACTTAAACACATACAAACATACATTTCCTAGATATAAAATTTCACTCCAAATTAAAATTTTTCATAATAGCTTAGTGTCCCTACTATAGGCTTACGAGGCCCCAAACACACCTTGGAATTGATTTGGGACTAATCTATGCAATCTAAAAAACTTTATAAAATTTCAAGCTGACAAAAACACACGCCCATGTGGAAGGGCAACACACCTATGTGTCTTCTTAACATGGCCATGTTGAAGGCCCGTGTAACTCACGCGGCCTGAACATATCGGGACACTCCCGTGTCCTTAGCCCGTGCGAATTTATTTTTAGATTCGAACCTACAGGGGTTTTCACACGGCATGGCACACGTCCGTGTCCATGGCCCGTGTCCTTCACACGGCCATGACACGCCCGTGTCTCAGCCCGTGTACAAAAATCTTGACATTCTATTTTTGACGTCAACAACCAATTAAGGGCACACGGTCAAGGCACATGCCCGTATATTAGGCCGTGTCCTCCACATGGCTGAGACACACGGCCATGTCTCTGCCCGTGTGTTTACTACCATGCATGCTGACTTGTAAAATTGATGTGAAAGGGACACACGGCCAGGCTACACGCCCGTGGGACAGACCATGTGTCACACACGGCCCAGACACACGCCCGTATATTTGCCCGTATGGACAAGAATAAGACTTTGTCAAGCTTTTTTGCCACCCTTACTTGCACCAACCTACACAATATCAACCAAAACCACCACAACCATTAGAAATTTGCATCAAATGCATTTAATAATAATCACTATTAGCAAACATTAATGGCCTATACAAAATGAATATCACATCTGTCATATGAGCCAACCCTTGTGGCTAAACTAGCAAGACACTAAACAAAAGTTTCAAGTCCCTATACATGCCCAAAATCAAATGTTAAACTAGCTATACCAAAGCTTCAGGTGATAGTGTGATCGATGCCTCAGACGTCTCTTGATCCCCGATACTAGCTTGGTGACACTATAAGAAAATGGAAAGGAGAGGGAGTAAGCATAAAGCTTAGTAAGTTGCATATAAATAAGTAACAACATCAACTATGTATATTATAAATCAACACAACATTCTTAAGTGTACATGGGTAAATATCACTACATGCTTATGTATATCACAAGTATAAACCCAAGATTTCAATATTGTCCCAAGACCATTATCTTAGCTAGAACTTACTCATGTCATTCTTACCATCAAGGCAACATAACTAGACTCATATGTCATGAGTTTCGAATAAGAACATGTACCACTCACAACGTGATTATATCATTCCATATCATTGTCATAAACTTTTAAATAGCCTGTGAAACCATTTGGAATACTGAAGGATATTTGACAAGCTTTACAAAAGAGGGTGAATTGTCGATGCCCTGTTCTAAACATGGTCTTACACTGGCTCACATGTCGAGGCCGATGCCATGTCCCAGACATGGTCTTACACTGGCTCTTATAATGTGGCCGATGCCATGTCCCAAACATGGTCTTACACTAGCGCACATATCAATGCCGATGCCATGTCTCAAATATGGTCTTACACTGGCACACATATCACCCAAATGACATGGCATAGATATCCAATCTATTCCTAAGTTCAATTGAGAATTTACTGTATTGATTTCATCATACATTACTCATAATCATATTCAACCATTTTATGCAAAATAAATCATTCAAAACATAATAACGATAAAGTTACCTTACTTACGTACAACTTACCTCGATATACAAAAAGTGGGCGACTAGTTGGATTTAGTCTACTTGCTTGGCCTTTCCCCGGTCTACATCCAGATTTTATATTTCTTTATCTAAAATGATAAAAATTTACTAATTTAATCATCATATTAATCAATGCATTTCATAATTCATATTTTTTCAAAATGACCATTTTACCCCTAAACTTTCACAAAATTACTATTTTACCCTTAGGCTCGTAAATTAAATTTTTATCGAATTTTCTAACCACCCAAGCCTAGACGAATCCTTTTTATACTATAAGCAGCCCACAATTCCCCTTTTTTCACACATTTACCTTATAATTTATAACTTATGCAAAATTGTCCTTACTTAGGGTTTCCATGAAAACTACTTCACAAAAGTTGTTTGTTTAACAACCAAGATTCATTTTCTTCCATAAAGATTCAGAAATCAACATGAATACTCTCATGGAAAAACCCTAGACTCTCAACTATTTTGCAAAATAGTCCCCTTTTTAGTTAGCTTATGCTACAAGGGTCCCAAAAGTACAAAAATTATCAAGAAAAGTCATCAAAATCACTTACTTATGACAGAACTTAGTGACTAAAAATTTCAAGCTTTCAAGACCCCTTTCATGTTGAAAATTTCGGTGGAGAAGAGAAGAAGAGAAAAAAAGATGATAGCTTTTCTTTATTTTATTTTAATCTAGTCAAATTGGTCACCAAATTTCACCTAATTTTGACCTTCTTGATTTTCTTGTCCCTATGGCCGGCCATGCCATTAATAAAGGCATATTTTCTCTTTAAAGACCCTTAATTTTGGTTCTCTAGCTATTTGACACCTTTAGCTAATGAAATAAAACTTTTGTCCCTTATGCGATTTAGTCCTTTTTCACAATTGAGCACGCAATCGCTAAAATTATTTCACCAAAATTTTCATGCACTCAAATAAACATGCTATAACACATAAAATAATATTAAAAAATAATTTCTCTGACCTCGGGTTAGTGGTTCCGAAACTACTGTTTCGACCAGGCCCAAAATCGGGTTGTTAAACTTCTAGGGTTGCAACACAGTAAGACGAGCTCTAGATCTCATATTAGAAGTTGTGTGTCGCGACACGCATAAGCCTGTGTCACGAAACAGGTCTGACGGAGGGCAAAAATAAATTAATGTAACGTCCCTTACCCATGTTCCACGTCGAAACAGGGTACGAGACATTACCAAAAAATGACACATGCAATCGTACGAAACCATGACAATTTTTTTTAAAAAAATTCTATTTTCAAACTTAATCATGCATCACCATACCCTATAACTTGAACAATATTAGTAAATATAAATGGTCTTATACAAATAGAGTTATTAAATATTGAAAACCAACATTTTAAGCTAAATTAATTATGACATATAACAAAATAATCAAGTCCTCTATATATGCCATAATCCCAAAATATTGTTTTCAAAATACCAAAAGAGTGTTGATAGTGTGAATGGATCTCCAACGATCTCCGAACCCTTAGCTAGCTTGGTGACACTATAAGATAGAGGAAAGAAAAGAGAGTAAACATAAAGCTTGGTAAGTAAGTACGTAAATAATAAACTATTTGTCAACATGATTCTCAAAGTAAAACAATCATAATTGTACAATTACTCATTTTCAGGTTAAGCTGTTTTCTTGAGTCACAGTCACTAAATTATTTATAACTTGAGCTACGGAACTCCGATTTAAGATTCGTTAATTTTCCCTGAAACTAGACTCACCTATATTCTTACCATGAAATTTTCAGAATTTTTTATTTAGCCAATTAATACAGTTTATTCATTAAATTTACCCCTGTTTCACTATCTGATAGTTCCGACCTCTCTTCACTAAAAAATATTTATCTCATATTACGGGACTCAAAACTAAGAACCGCTAATTTTTACAGAAACTAAACTCACATATATTCTTACCATAAAATTTTCTGAATTTTTGGTTTAGCCAATTAGTACAGTTTATTCATTAAAATTACCCCTGTTTTACTGTCTAACAGTTCCGACCTCTCTTCACTAAAAATTATTTATCTCATAGGGATGTTGTCCCCATCAATTCCTATTGAAAATAGACTCATTAAATATTTTAATCATACAAATTATGACCCATAATTATTTTTTTTACAATTTTTAATGATTTTATCAAATCAGAATAGGGGATTCCAAAATCATTCTGACTCTATCTCACAAAAATCCAATTATCATAGAATATGAAATGCTTTTGCCTTCACCATTTATTTTATGAGAAAATAGATTCATTAAGATTTAATTTCATATCTTATTCAATCTCTAGTTCAATTTCTACCATTTTTGGTGATTTTTCAAAGTCACACAACTGCTACTGTCCAAAACTGTTTTATTACAAAATTTCACTTTTACATAATTTCACTTACTCCATTCTATCTTACCAAAAGATTCGCTCAACTATCGAGCACATTGCTCACAACTTTTCACATCTATATACCTGCAGTTATTTATCACATAGTCAAGTACATATGTATTTTCACTTAGTAAATTTCCCGTTGGACTCATCGGAATAATAACAGATACCTGGTGGCCTATACATATACCACCCTTGTAACCCAAGCTCTCTAGTACGCATAGTTGCCTGCACTTAGTACTACACATGCAACCTATCAATCTGGTACATGTAGTAGCCTATACTTAGTACTACACATGTGACCAAACCATTTGATACACGTGGTAGCCTGCACTTAGTACTACACACGTGATCGAAGTTAATGAGTACGCATAGTAGCCTGCACTTAGTACTACACATGTGACCTATCAACGGATCATTTGTATCTTTTCTATTCCGAAGGTTCTATCGAGAAATTCTTCACTATTCAACATCTTACTAACTCGCTCTTAGTTAATTTTGATTCGTAGTTTACATCAATTGAACATTCTATAGGAAACCACATCTCATATAATAAAAAAAGATAATAACATAAAAAGAATCGAAATATTATTTACAAACAAACTTACCTTGGTGCAAAATATAGAAATTTTGCAATTTAGTCCGCAATCTTTTCCTTTCCCTGATCAAGATCGATTCCACGTCTTTCTTGATCTATAATAACACATTTGACTTATTAAAATGCTCACATCAAAATTTACAATTTTGCCCCTAAAGTTTCACAAAATTACGATTTTGCCCTTAGGCTCGAGAAATAATTTTTATTTAATTTCCTTATATTTTAGGCCTAGCCGAACCATTTTCATAACTATAGCAGTCCAGAATTTGCATTAAATCACACACTTACACACATTTTACACTTTTTTACAAAATAGTCCTTTTATGCAATTTCATCAAAAATCACTTAGTAAAAGTTGTTTGTCACACTCCAAACATTCATATTCTTCCATAAAACATCAAAATACACGCATGTAATCCATGGGTAAAATTTTAAATATAAACCCTAGCTCAAAATATTGGTAGAAATAGGTAAACCGAGCTACGAGGATCTAAAAAATGTAAAAAAAAAATGGGGCTAAAATAGACTTATAATCGAGCTTGAAAGCTTGAAAAACCCTAGCTATGTCTTCCTCATGTGAAATTCGGCCAAGGGGTTGAAGATGGACAAAAATTGGCTTTTAATTTTGTTTTTAATTCATTTTAATAACTAAATAACCAAAATACCCTTAATGAAAAACTTTGGAAACATGCCTAACCATGTCCATTTTTGTCCACCAACTTAACCGATGGTATAATTACCATATAAGGACCTCCAATTTAAAATTTCATAACAATTGGACACCTCTAGCATGTAGAACTCAACTTTTTCACTTTTTACAATTTAGTCCTTCTAACTAAATTGAGTGCCCAAACGTCAAAATTTTCGAACGAAATTTTTCAAAATAATTCCATTAAAAATTGAAACCATAAAAATATAATAAAAACACATTTTTCTATGTCAGATTTGAGGTCGCGAAACCACTATTCCGACTAGACCCAAAATCGGGCTGTTACAATTAAGGGTGTTTTAATCTGCACAATACATATTTAGCCTAATTAAGGTCTTGTAATTGACCTAAGTGTTAACTCTGCCTATAAATAGTTAAGTGGATGCTTAGCCAAAAGAGGAGGCTTTTAGTGTAGAATTCAAGTTTTAGTTTTAGACTTAGTTTTTAATTAGAATTTTAATTAGGTTTTTTTATTTTCTTTTTAAAACGATTTTTATTTCTTGTTTGAACTTGGATTCAATTTGATCTTGGTTATTAAGTATTTTAATATTTTTATTTCACTTTTTAATTGTTGACATCGATATTTCCATAGCTGTCAAAGGATTTCACGGATCTAAGCGTATCTAACTTACCAAAACAAATCAATTTCTATTTCCCTATTGTTTTAATTTAATTAGTGTTCTTGCATGATTAAATTCATTCTTAGGAAAATGACATCTAGATCCATGAATGGCTAAGTCCTTCGAGAAGATTAACAAGCGGATGTTGGAGTAATTAACGGAAGAACGATGGTTCCCGATAAGAATTAATTGGTAAAAATTATGTATGCTTAAACCTAGGATTGACGACCCTATGAAGTCATTTACTAAACGAGGCTGAGAGAAAAGTTTGCTGAGCAAATCATAATTTATCCTATTTTAGAAAGTGAGGTTGAGAGATAAGTGAATATTTATCGATTAAGTAATCAGTTAGAGGCTGAGATGTAATAATTGGTTAGTTATTATCTAATTCACTAAAACACAAGTTCTAAAGTTAATAACAATCACTAAAGTGAGTTAATCTTATTCCTGTTAATCAGAATTACTGTGTTGATTAAGTTTGTTTTATTAATTTTATTTTATTTTAGAATATTAATTCTCGTTATTATTATTTATATTAAAATGATATTTTGGTGAATACTGTTTAGACCTATTATTGTAGAAAGATAATTTTGGAGTTAATTCATCCTCCATTGGATACGATCTTCGAAGTACTTCCAATACCCCGTTGTACAAACCTATATTACAATTTGACTTGTATACTTGCAGACACTGCTGCTTTAATTTTATATCTTTTTGTTGTAGTATTTCTAGTCTAGACATTCGTACGTTCGGCGGCGGTCAAGAGCATATCGAATGTTTAAAATGCACAAACTGAAATCATTTAAGCTTCTACTACTTTCTCCTTTCCTTTGACTTTAAAACTTTTATCAACCTCCTTAGCTTCAATTTCAATACCAAAACAAAAAATTAAGTTAGAATAGTATCAATCAACAATTAAATATCCTAAATCTAATCAAATAATGCAATTTGATAAAGCAAAACACTAACTTCAAATTTTTAGCTCTTAATCAAAACTCCCCTATTCTGAATTCTAATGTTTTGCAAATGATTTAGAACTTTAAAACACTCTAATCCTCCCTTAAAAACAATAAATATTATCTAGAATCGTAACTCTATTTCTTTCTCTAGAATGTCACTCTTCATTTAAGAACTCATCAAACCTTACTCAGATTTGAATTTTCTTATCACAATGATGTTCTAAACTTAAAAACATTGAGAATGGAACCTTGAAACACCAAGAAAATATCTACAATCACAAACTCTCTCCTCAACTAGAGATTAATGTAAATGCCTACACTACTATGAAAATGAAATTGTATAATAAGTCCCCTCAATTTGGATCTTATCAAATGGGATATTTGCTTAGATATCCTTGAGCCAATAACTAAATAAAGACCCTAATTCAATTCATATATCAATTTTTAATTATTTAACTCTAAGTCAATTAATGTTAAAAAGTTATATACTAAACCCTAAAAGTTTATCCATTCTTGGAAAACCTTTCAATTTGACTTCCTGAAGTGTCTCGAGTTACTAACTTTGAGAAATTATGAAATTTTTGACATCAAAAGATTTTGAGTTGTTGCTATCATCTATACTTGGCTCTAGCGTTCCATTTGAGATTTCTCTTGTTCATCATTTGACTTAAATACTAGAAAGTGTCTTGAAGTATAAGCTATGATATCCCATAACTTAACTCCACTCTTAAGGCCTAAACTACTCAAATAATAATATTTTTATGCCCTTTTTTCAGTAGAATACAAATTATTTCCAAAAAGTTCATTGAAAATAATCTGACAATTCCTGAAGAAACACTTTCTATAAAAATACTTTAACATTTTCGGATGAAAAGCTTTTTCAGACAAAATCATTTGAAATTTGAGCATTTTATACAGAATTTTTAGTCGAAAAATATAATTTTGCTTGTAGTGTAATTTGTCTGCTCAAAAGAGAAGTAATGAATATTTGACTTTGTTTTCATAATGAATTTGTTCCTTGAATAAATTAAATAGATGAGAAATTATTTGAGCATTAACAGTGTAGATTGAAAATTTAGAAATTGTAGATTGCAAATTTAATTATTGATGAGCACTTATTCAAATTTAGAAAGTGATGATTTATCATTCAATGATACATTTCCATGGGACATATTTCTTCTAAGAAGTATGTCGAACATGAAGGGTTGTGACTCCTTAAAATAGTACCCATTAAGTGCATATAAGTAGAGGGTCTATGGTGCTCACAAAATTATTACAATCAATCCTATTTTTAGAAATTACCGTAAGAGTTAGGGAATTCCTCGATTTTTCTAATTAAAGGAAATTCAAAAGTTTCGTTGTACTCTAGGAGGACCTTTGTCTTAACCCTCTAGCAACTTTGTGTAGGGTCAAATAGTTCTCTTTGAAAAGCATCATCCGCGCCTCAAAGTCTATTGTTTAATTCAATATCGTCTTCGGGTCTATCTTCTCCACTCAATATATCCAACAATCAAAGAGAACTATTTTGGAGATGGTGACGGTGTAACACCCCTAACCCATATCCTTCGTCGGATTAGGGTTATGGAACATTACCAATTAATCGAAAAACATTTAACATCATAACATTAAATTAAATAACCTCAATAAAAACCAACCAATCATATGCATTTTGTCCTTAAATTGAGCCTTCGAGATCCTAAAAATAACTTAAAAGCAATTCAGGACTAACTTGGAACAAATCAAGAAATTTTAGGAAAATATGAAAAATTTCAAAAATAGAGGACACACTGCCGTGTATATTGCCCCAGGCCATGTAACTTTTGAAATGGGGACACACGACCATGTCCCTGCCCGTGTAGCTCACTGAGTTGGGCCACACGACCGTATTGCAGGCCATGTGCCAGACTTTGTATCTCTTTGACTTGTGACACACAGCCATGTTGTAGGCTGTGTAACAGATTGACTTAATACACATGGCCATATCGTAGGCCGTGTGTGGCACACGGCTAAGTGACACAGGCGTGTCCCAGGCCATGTGCACCTAAATGAACCTTAAATATCAAGTTTACGACTTCAAGCTTTCTTAGACACTAAGTAACCCATTTACCAACCATTAAACCTATTCAAAATGACATTAAACAAGGTCAAATCATGCTATTTCAACCATCCCAACTGTCTTACCAATGTACCTTCATTGGTACCACAAGTATACACAATTATACAACAATATGAATCATCAACCAAAACATGTCAATTCACACAACTTAGCACCCAACCAATATGCCTATCATAGGCACCTCAAATCACAATATTGCAATATAACATATACTATAAACTTGTACCAAAAACATGTTCCTTCATTCACATATATCATAATAAATTGTCTATTTGCACTTAGGATCAATCTTTATAGATTTACATACCAAAACAAAAGTAATGGAAAACAAGCCTATTACACGCCATAAAATCCAAAATAAACATTCCAAAAACTATCGAAAAGCGGATGGATAGTGTGACTCGAGTGTTGATCCGATCCCCAACCTTCAAAAGTATCTACAAGAACAAAAATTAACACAAGCAAGCTTATTGAAGCTTATTAAGTTCGACGTACAAGAATAATAAATCTTACCGAAGTAAATATAACAATTTAATAAAAAATGATCCAACACATGCTTTCTATCATCCACAGCTACATACCGGCGAATTGCATCTCTCAATTCAAAGCTCAACCAATAATCTCCAAGAATATATACATATCCATAATATAATTAATTCTAGATACCAATTACATGTCATGACATTCAAAGTCATTATACAAGTATAATACAATAATTTACGATATGATGAACGACTTATGAATACGAGTATACAAGTAATCCAACCGAAACACACCAAGTGCTTTGAAAAGCTAATCCAATTGATAACATACCAAATTCTTAGAAGAGCTAATCCAACTAATAACACGCGAAATGCTCCGAAGAGCTATACATCCGCACCAACAACATGCCAGAACAAGATAGTATAACACGAGGGTTCGCAACAAATGTTGAACCTCAGTATACTCGAGAAAAACATATAAAGTTGACCTTATCAATCTCCACTCCAAACCCTGCATGACACGTTGTCAATACATTGTACTCTCATTCATTCGACCCAAATAACGAAATTTAATAACATTTTCTAAAATAACTTTACATCATCAATAAAATAATTAATATCTATTATATCATGTTATAATATCATACAATTCATATAGATATTAAATTATAAACTGTACAAACTTACCTAGACTGAATTGTAATAGTTGTAGAAATTCAGGGATTATTCCGTAATTTTTCCTTTTCCACGTAAATTAACAGGGTCTTGATCTAAAATATAAAATTCCCAATTATTAGCTTACAGTTCATATTCCAATTTACTTTACATTTTATACCCTTTTATTTTTCAAAATTACACAATTACCCTTAACTTTTACAACTTTTGCAATTTAGGCCTTTAACCCGACAATCATCAAATTAACCATTTTATCAAGTTAAAAATTACAGCCGAATATTCAAGGCTTCTAAACAGTCCACAAAACACCTCTTATTCACCAATAAGCCTTGAAATTTTGAAAATTTAACAATTAATCCTTAAAAAAAACTAACTAAAATCATTTCACAAAACATCCAAATACCATAGTCAAAGCTTCAAAACATAATTATCATAAAGAACATTCAAGATTCATCAATGGTAACTTCTAAAATTTTTAACAGATTCAAAAATGAAGGTAAGGGCTATTGGACTTAGTTGCAACAATCTCAAAAACATACAAATTACAAGAAATAAATGAGAATTAAGCTCACATGCACACAGAAATATGAAACCAAAGCTTGGAGCTCCCTTCAATGGTGTTTCGGCATCAACAAGAAGAAAATGTTTCAAATTTAAGGTTATTTACTAATTTTCCGTTAAAAATACATGTTCTTTTATCATTTTTATACATAATGCCGTCCAACATTAATAACTAGGGATTAATTCCTGCATAGGTCCTTCCTAATTTAATAATTAGGCTATTTAATCACTTAAATGGAATAATTACTATGTTTTGTACCTTTTTCAATTTATTTCTTTTTCCTTAATTAGTTATGTAAACGATAAAATTTCTTAACCAAAAATTAATACGACTCTAATGACTCCATAAATATTCTATAAATAATATTTATAAGTCGACACGATGGAAATTTATGGTCCTGAAATCACTATTCCGTCACCACTGAAAAATGGGCTGTTACAGACGGAGTCTACCACCGCATTCAAAGTGATGAACCAAGAGTTTGTGAAACTTGACCGATCTGATGGTTCAAACTTCAATCGCTGGAAGGACAAGATGTTGTTCCTTCTTATTATCTTAAATGTGGCACATGTTCTGGATCCAAACCTACAACCCGGGGAGGATCCCGCCCCCAATGCAAACCCCGAGGAAATTGCTAAAGTGGTCAAACTCAAGAAGAAGCACGATGAAGACAATTTCACATGTCTAGGACACATCCTCAACACATTTTCTGATTGATTGTATAATATCTATATGTCATTGCAATCCCCGATGGAAATATGGAAAGCTCTTGAAGAGAAATACAACACTGAGCAACAAGGTACTGATAAATTTTTAATGATGAAGTATTTTGAATTCAAAATGCTTGATAGTATCCCCATCATAGATCAAGTCCATGAATTACAAGTTGTTATTCAGGAATTGTTACAATTCAGGGCTATCATCTCGAAGTTGCCCTTGTCTTGGAACAATTATTGGAAGAAACTTCTGCATATGGTAGAGGACTTCACTGTGGAGAAAATACTTAGGTGTTTGCGTATTGAAGAGGAAACTCAAAAGCATGATGTAGTGTATCTCCTCCAAAGTTTTAAAGTGAACCATGTGAGTGAGTCCAAAAACTCCCGAAGTGGTAAGCGAAAGGCCACATTTGTTACCAATGACGTACAAGACAAGAAGAAAAAATCTCACAATTGTTATAATTGCAATAAGAATGGACATTATATTAAGGATTGCAAACTTCTAAAAATGAATCAAGATGCCACAACTTCTAAAGCCAATATGTTGGAGGACATTGACTTAGTGGCCATGGTTACGAAAGGGATTGAGTGTAACATCTCGAAATAGGGCTTAAACGGAATAGTGGTTGTGAAACCACGAATCCGAGGTCAAAAAATAATAATAATAATAATCCAATTAATTTTTAAGGTTTATTCATTGATTGAATAATTGTGTGAAAATTTTGTGAAGAAATTTTATGTGTAAGTGCCTAATTTGATAATTAGGACTAAATTGTAAAATTAGCAAAATGTGTGTTCTAGATAATAAAGGGGATTTAATTGAAATGGTTTCTTAAATTGGAGGTCCTTATTTATTAATTAGACCATTATATTTAATTTTGGACAAAAATGGGCAAGAATAAGACAAATTTGAAAGAAAAGCCTTTAAGGGCATTTTGGTCATTTAGTAATTAAAAGAATTAAAAAGGGAAAATAAAGCCAAAATTGGTCCATCTTCTTCATGGAGGCCGAATATAGCATGGGGGAAGCCATGGTTAGGGTTTCCAAGCTTTCCAAGCTCTATAGTAAGTGATTCTAAGCGTCGTTTTTATTGTTCTTTACGTTTTTGGAGTCCCGGTAACTTGATTAAGCTTATTCTAGCAATAATTCATGGTAGGGTTCATATTTGGAAAAATACCCATAGGTGAAATGTGTTTATTTTGATGTTTTATGGTAGAATATAAAGCTTTAAATTGTGTTAAACAACTTTTTCTAAGTGATTTTACGTGAAAAGCGAGTAAAAAGCACACCTCCAGTAAAAATACCTAATGTTCATAAGCACATGCTAGAGTGAGAATTTGATGTTGCCATAGAAGGTAAAAATTATCAGCATGTCATAAAACATAATAAAATGGATAAATTTTAATTTCCGAGCCTAGGGGCAAAATCGTAATTCTGTAAAGGTTTAGGGGCAAAATTGTAATTTTTTTAAAGTTTGAGTTAGGGAATGTTTTGAATAGTACATTAATTAAATAAGTGAAATATGATGTTTTAGATCCCGGAAAGTGAGATTTGGACCTAGAATGGGAGAAAATTTGAAAATTGGAAAAGTTGGTAAAATGGTCGTTTTGGTATCGAGGTAAGTTCATATGTTTAATAAGCATTTAATTATGCATATTTGAATGATAAATTGATATTTTGGCCATAAATACTTTAGTATTGAGTTTCAAATATAATGATTAATGTTCGATAATAAATCGATATTGGAAAGAGAACTTGTATAATTTATATGTAAGACCATATTTTGTATTATGGTTTTGTATGGTAACAAGAAAGTATTGACTAGCATAGTTTGATGAGAATAAGTTAAGTTGATGATATTATGAGATTGAGAATGTAAATATGTAAATTGAGTAGTATTTTATTATTATGCAATTATTGTTATTAGTATTGTTATTATTGAGTTATGCGACTAACCTTGAGAATTTGAGCAAGTATGTTTCAGCTATGACTTGACATGGCATTGATATCTCAAAGTCCATGGTTGTACCATGGAAATTAAGGAAGAATTAACGGAAAAGTCCATGTTCATAACATGACATTTAAGGAGGAATTAACGGTTAAGGATACCATGTAAGACCATATCAAGACATGGTATTGGTAAGGCAAGGATCCCGTGTAAGACCATGTCAAGACATGGCATCGACATTGATTAAGGACTCCATGTAAGACCACATCAAGATGTGGCATTGGCACTAAGATAAGGGTACCATGTAAGACCATGTTTGGAACATGGAATTTGGTAAGATAAGGATATCATGTAAGACCATGCCAAGGCATGGCATTGATAAGTTCTATAAGGCAAGGAAATCATGTAAGACCATGTCAAGACATGGCATCGGTATTGATTAAGGACTCCATGTAAAACCACATCAAGATGTGGCATTGGCACTAAGATAAGGGTACCATGTAAGACCATGTTTGGAACATGGCATTTGGTAAGATAAGGATATCATGTAAGACCATGCCAAGGCATGGCATTGATAAGTTCTATAAGGTAAGGAAATCATGTAAGACCATGTCAAGTCATGGCATTGATGAGTTACTATAAGGCAAAGGTCCCATGTAAGACAATGCCAAGGCATGGCATTGGTGAGTTCATAAGGCAAGGATACCACGTAAGACCACGTCAAGACATGGCAATGGTAAGTTCAAAAAGAAAAAGGTTCCCGAGTAATCCAAAGAGTATGTCAAAGAAACGACAAGGTGAGAACATGAAGAAAGATATGCATTTAAGGCTTATTTAATATTGAGATTGTATGTAATTGATATTATCAAGTATTAAGTAAGTGATGAGTTTTCAGTTATGCTTGTGACACTTTATGACATGATTGGCAATATGCTTATATTATGAAAGAGTACTCATGTGTTAAGTGAGATGTTGCAAGTATGTAAGCAAGCTAATAAGTAAGGTGCCTTTTGTATTCTGAGCCTTTGGTAAGGTTACCGATGAGTAAGATGGGAAAGTAAGAACTAAACATTATTTAAGCAAATTATGACAGCATAGTAGTAAACTAAATTGATTGCTAATGCTTATTATTTTACATGTGAACTTACTAAGCTTTATAAGCTTACTTCTTTCACTTTCCCATGTTTCAGAGTACTTAAAAGCAAGCTCGGGTTGGAGGTCGTCGGAGATCACTTCACACTATCGACTATAATTTACCAAATGGGTATCTTCGTTTACAAACGTTCTAGTTTATGGCATGTATAGGGACTTAGCCATTTTGTGTGTATGTCCTTATGATATGACTAAAGAATTGTATGTAAATATTTGATAATGATTAGCTATTGAAATGGCTAATGAATAACATGTTTCGGTGTTATGTATGCCTAAATGGTAGTTAATACAAAGAAATCATGAAAAAGTGAAATTAGCATTAAAACAGTATTGAATAGCAGCAATGACGTGATCTTGAAAAATCACCAAGAATAGTAGAAATGGAATTAGGTGATGAATGAGATATATAATTAAATCTTATTGAGTCTATTTTCATATGAAAGAAACAGAGTAAGCAAAAGAAGTGTATATTAAGAGATATTTAAATTTTGGTGAGATAGGGTCAGAGTGATTTCTAAATCCCCTGTTCTGAATTTAGAAATTCACTAAAAATTGTAAAAAAATAATTAGGAGTTATAATTTATATGTATAGATTTCTTATTAAGTCTACTTTTAAAGGAAATAAACGGCATGGTTATTTGAATTCTGTACAGGGAGAAAATTAATTCGTAGTGAACAGAGGTCAGAGCAGCCAAGCACTGAAATAGGGGAAACTTTAACTAATAAACTGTACTAATCGACTTGACCAAAAATTCTAAAAAAAATTTAGTAAGAAGATATATGAGTCTAGTTTCATATAAAATTTACAGATTTGATTTAGAGTTTTGTAACTCAAGTTATGATTTATTTAGTGACTATGATGCAGATGGACAGCTTATTTATAAAAGATGAAATAAATTGTTTTGATTTGTCTAAGTATTTGGAAAAATTTTAATGTTCCCGGTTTAGTCCCGAACCGTTTCAATTGCACGTTTTAGGGTCTCGAGGGCCCTTTTTAGGGACATATTGAATGAATGTGAATAAATTAATTTTAAAAGAAAATTTTATGCCCCGAATTAGTAAGTTAAATCAGGTAACGCCTCGTGCTCGACTCCGACGACGGTCTCGGGTAAGGGGTGTTACATTGAGAGTTTGATGATTGGTATAATTACCAAACTCAACATAGACATGACCGATAAGTCCTGTAATTGGTGGCTCAATTCTGGAGCTATTGTCCATATGTGTAATGACCGAAAACAATTCAAGAGTTATGAACTAGTGGCAAACCGTGAAGTGCTTATAGGGAATCTATCAATTGGTTAAGGTGCTCAGTCAATGGACGATGGAACTTAACTTCACATATGGGAAAAAATTGACTTTGACCAATGTGCTACATGTTCTCGATGTGAGAAAGAATTTAGTGTCCGCAAGAATTCTGTGTAACAAGGGTTTTTAGATTATCTTGGAATCCGATAAGTTTATCTTGCTTAAGGGTGATATATATGTAAGAAATGGATATTGTAACGAGGGTATGTTCAAGTTCAGCATTGATATGAATAAAGTCAAGTCTTCTACTTATATTGTTGAGTCTTATACTGTATGGCATGCATGTTTAGCATATTTTAATTTTAAAAATTTACAAATTTGTAAAAAAAATGGTTATATCAATCTCAGTAATGATGAGTTTGTGGATAAATGTGAAATTTTTAATCAATAAAAATTTACCAAGAAGCCATTTCCTAATAAGTGTTAAAGGAATTCGCAAGTGTTAGATTTAATCCATTCAGATGTTGTAAATTAAATGAAACTTTAACAAGAGGTGGAAAATGATATTTTATCACTTTTATAAATGAATTCTCTAGATTTACTTATGTCTATCTCATGAAAAGTAAAAACGAGGCTTTTGATATGTTTAAACATTTTAAAAATGAGGTTAAGAAGTTTTTTAGTAAGAAAATAAAAATGCTTCGTAGTGATAGGGGTGGTGAATATTTTTTAAGTGAATGTAATGTATTTTGTGAGGAACAAGGTGTGGTACATGAGTGTTCCGCGCCTTATACTTCACAACAAAATGGTTTGGCAAAAAGAAAGAACCATACTTTAGTGGATATGGTTAACTCGATGTTGTTAAATGCTAAACTTCCATATAAATCTATAGGGTGAAGCATTATTGACTGCATGTTATATCCTTAATAGAATACTATCAAGAAAATTCAAAGTATCTCCATATGAGTTATGAAAGGGTCAGATGCCAAACTTTGATTATTTTAAAGTGTAGGGATGTTTGGCTTACTATAGAGTTCTCGGCCAATGGAGAACAAAGTTAGGACCAAGAGCCGTCAAAGGTACATTCGTTGAATATGCCCAACACTCTAAGGCTTATCGTGTTCTTGACTTAGTGTCAAATACGATAATTGAAACAAGAGATGTTATATTCATTGAAAATAAGGTTTTCAATGATTCAACTGATTCATCAAACCAAAAGAAGTCTTTGTGACAATAATGATACGAAGCCGAGGAAAAGTCAAAGAGTGAGAAAAGTAAAGGACTTTAGTCCCAATTTCATTTCCTCGTAATCTCTAGCATTCCTTATTGAGCGAAATATATAATCTGTAATTAAGAAATCCTCATAATGTTTAATATGGATGGTGATCCACAATTCTTTGGTGAAGCCATGACTTTTTGGGATGTAGCATTTTCGAAAGACGTGATCAATGATGAAATGGATTCAACATTGTCCGAAAATACTTGGATTATAGTTGATCTTCCTCAAGGATCGAGGTCTATCAGGTGTAAATGGGTGTTTAAAAGGTTAGTGGCTAAAGGATTTAGGCAAAAGGAAGGCCTAGATTATTTTGACATATATGGACCAATGGCTAGGATGACATCCATTCAAATTCTTATAGCACTTGCATCTATCGATAAGTTACATGTACATCCAATGGATGCTAAGACTACTTTTTGGAATGGTGATCTCAAAGAGGAAGTCTACATAGAGCAACCAGAAGGTTTTGTGCTCCCTAAGAATGAACATAAAGTGTGTAAGTTGACCAAATCATTATATGGTTTAAAACAAACGCCTAAATAGTGGCATGAGAAATTTGACTCGGTTATCTTATCATATGGTTTTTTACATACTGGTGCGGATATATGTATTTACATTAAATTCACCGATAGCTATGGTGTAATTATTTGTCTCTATATAGACGATTGATTTTTGGGACGAACATGGAAGGTGTTCATGAGACCAAAAAGTATCTAGCCTCGAATTTTAAGATGAAGGATCTCAACGAAGTAGATATAATTCTAGGTATAAAGGTGAAAAAACACGAAAGAGGCTTTGTACTAAGCCAATCTCACTACATTGAGAAAGTATTGGAAAAGTTTAAACACTTGAATATCAAGGATTTGAACACTCCATACGATTCGAACTTCAAGTTAAATGAGAATAAATGGCAGAGCTATAGCGCAACTTGAATATGCCAACGCAATCGGAAGTCTAATGTATGCAATGCATTGCACTAAACTCGATATCACTTTTGTTGTGTTCAAATTGGTGATATTTACAAATTGTCTTAGTACCAATCATTGGAAAGGAATTTGTAGGATTTTTTGCTATATTAAGAAAACAAAAAATTTGGGATTATTCTATAGTGATTATCTCGCAATACTAGAAGGTTACTCGGATGCAAGTTGGATTACAAGTCTAAGTGACAATAAGTCTACATAGGGATGAATTTTTATGATTAGAGGTAGAGCTATTAGTTAGGCCTCCAAGAAACAAACTTGCTCTCACATTCAACTATGGAGGTTGAATTTATAGCCTTAACGGCTATTGGCAAGAAAGCGAAATGACTGAGAGATCTCTTGCTAAATATAAAGTTATGGCCACAACGTAGGTTCGCCATTTCCATATATTATGATAGTAAATCCACCATGTCTCGAGCGTACAATGAAAAGTCTAGACATATAAGTTTGAGACATGAGTATGTGAGACAATTGATTAGGGACGATGTGATAATTGTTACCTATGTTAAGTCAGCTGACAATTTAGCGGATCCATTGACAAAATATTTGTCAAGGAATTTAATTAAGAGTACCACCACTAAGATGAGATTAAAACCATTCTAATCGCGTCATTGATAATGGAAACCCTACCTTGTTCTAGCCAAAAGTTAGTTTTGAGGTTCAAAGGGTAATAACAAGTTATCGAATGACAATGTGCACTAACATCAGGATTTAGTGTTTATATTTTAAGAGGATGAATTTTACTCTTAATGGATGAACATTAACTGTCATGAAATCCACCTATATGGACATGAAGCGGTGCCGCTTCAACAAGATTTTCTTTATGGTTTTCTCTCATACATGTTCATGAAACAGGATGATCACATGGCCATAACACTGTGAAAGCAAACTAAACTCTTACTCTAATACTTTACGGTTATTTGTGAAAATTTTCCAGTATTGACTTTAAGAATGATGGTTCAAACGACTAGCCACCATTCACTTTGTTGATACTTTGAGAGTTTGCACTGAAAGAAGGTTCAATCTGCAAACACCCTTTCTTATGCATAATCATTGTGTACTTATTTTCTGGAATTAACAATCTAGTGGGAGATTGTTGGAAATTGTAGGTTGCAAATTTAATTATTGATGAACACTTATTCAAATTTAGAAAGTGATGATTTTTCATTCAATGAGTACATTTTCATAGGACATATTTCTTCTAAAAAGTATGTCCAAAATAGTATTAATTGAGTGCATATAAATAGAGGATCTATGGTGCACACAAAATCATTACAAGTAATCTTATTTTTAGAAATTAGAGCAAGAGTTAGGAAATTTCTCGATTTTGCTAATCGAAGGAAATTCAAAAGTTTCGTTGTATCTTGGGAGGACCTTTAACCCTCTAAGAACTTTCTGTGGGGACAAATAATTCTTTTTGAAAAACATCACCCGCGCCTCGAAGTCTACTGTTTAATTCAATATCATCTCCAGATCTATTTTCTCCGCTCAATATATCCAGCAATTTTCATAGTCAATTTGTTCCTCGAATAAATTAAATGGATGAGAAATTATTTGAGCATTACTAGTATAAACAATATACTTGAAAGTTTTTCCCTGAATTAATACGTCTTTTATTTTTTCCAGTAGCAGCTAGCTTTTGTTTATTTGTAGTGTTGATCAGCTAAAAAGTTTCAGGCTGGTCCCTTAGCTTAACAATTATCACTTCATCTTTGTCTTCACTACTTAGTACTTACCCGGAGAAGTCTAACAACTACAAGCTCAAAACATCTTGAACAATTCCATAATAGAGTTGATTGGTTGGATTTACAATTATCTTTGCCTTTTTTATGAATAAAACTCTGTTATGCAAAAGACCTTTTATCTTCTGTTCTGTTTTGCAGCAAAGGCGATCTCAAACTCTCCTCTCCACTTTCCTCCTTGGCCTTTCCCCACAGCACCCCGTAAAATCCACTCACAATTATTATTGCACCAATTACCCTACAAATCAAAGCAAAAACATATTTCTCAGTTTTCTTTCACCGCAAGTGTCTGTGATTCTTTCAATTATGATTGCACCAATTACCCTACAAATTAATTATGTTGGCCTAGTTACTTGATTCTTTCAAGTTTTCTTATGGTTTCTGCTCAACTGATAGAGACTATGGTGTTATCTACTGCTATTGTTATATCATTAAAGTATTTATTTGATTATGCTTAAAAGCTCAAATACCTTCCCAGAGAAAGATCATCTCCTAAGAAGACGATACCCATAACGGCTGCAAAGATAATGGCCAAGGGTTTGAACATGGAAACGTATAGAGGTCCTACTTTCCATAGGCACCATGAACACAAGCTGATCCGGAAGGTTGTTGCCACTATTGCCTGAATCAATAGCACCATGTTGTCATTTGTGTGCGACTTCAATTCTTTTAAATGATCCATTGTAACTATAGTGTGCTTACCGAGTATAGAATAGCGACAAGCCCTATATTAGGTCTTAGTTTCCAAGCACTATGGTCCTTAACAAGAAACAAAGAATATATTGCGGAAAGAATGGCATTGAAGAAGCAAAGATAAAACATTACAGTTAGTACTGCCGGGAACTTTTTCAGAACAATGGTCTGCAGGATTTACAAATGATAGAAAGTCAGTGTACGGTATAGTATCTCGAATATCTTTGTTACCATAATCCAAACCAAGGGTTCAATATTCTAACCTGTATAACATACCATGCAGAATTTATAAAAGCTTCAACTGCAAGAAGAAGCCCTCCAAGGACCCAGTTTATTTGTGGCGAGGAAAGAAGCTGATGAGGCAATCTCAGAATTGTTGGCCCCTTATAAAATGTCACTACAAATGCCCCTGCTATGGAGATTGTGGTTCCTAAGACCTTGGCTTGGCTGCTTGTGCTTCGCCATTCATGCTTTTCCATCCTAAACCAGCAAATGGAAAGTTGACACAGATGCAATAATTTCAACTAGAGTTTATAACCCTTCTTGTATTACAGATTAATACGCTGATAAGCCCACTCTGAATGGAACAATCACAAAAGCACTAATTAAGTAACCTAGCACAGTAATCAACACATTGCGATTTTTATTTCTGGTACTGAAAACGCATAAAAAGGAACCTGCAAACGATGGCAAGTATGAAGGTAAATGCTGGAACAAGGTTGAGCATGGCTGTAGCCATTGCAGGAGAACTGTACTCTATACCTGCGTATCCACATAGTTGACCGATACATCTGCATTGAGAAAGATCAAAGATGTGAAGAATCTACTGGTTTTTTTATTCTTTTTCTTTTCATGAATGTTAATCGGATCAAGATAATAGTTATACTCTTGAAATTGGAAGAGAAGAAATATGTTACAAACCCAATCAAGGAAAGGAGAAAGATCAATATACAGAGGTTGGAGGAGTTCCATGGAAGATGTACCGATCTGCAAAATCTCAGAATTCAAAAACCAAAAGTTAAAAAACCAAGAAAAATGATGAGCTAAATTTGTTAAGGAAAGCTCAAGATATCAGGGACCTGTGGAACACGAAAGAACAAGGAAGAAGAATAAGGCTGGAGAGAGCATTAGAGTAAACAATAAGAACATATTTGTCAACCCCACTAGACATTGCTGCTTTGGTTATTACCATGCTGCTAACCTGAGCCAAGATTACCATTACCATTCCCACAAAAGGCACCAGATTCCCCATTTTGGCTGAACCTTTTTCCCTGTCAAACAAATGCATATGAGGTGAAACTTAACGTGGAAGTTATGTTTTTGGGATATTAGTTGTTTTATTCCTAAGTGGGTAGGCTATTATGGCTCACTATCTCGCATGACTTTTTCGAATGTAAATGATAACCTTTCTTCAAACCCACTCACTTATTCTGCGATGTTAATAATGAAAGCTGGCTAACATGCCATGCCAGAAAAGGTTGAAAGGATGGTGTAATGTAAAAGTTAAAACTCTACATACTCAGGTGAGAAATATTCGTCCAAAAAACCAGTTGGAAATATTACTAACATACTAAAAACAGTCAATGTTCATTATTACTCAGAAATAGGAAAGTAACTAATATTGTAAATAATTAGTCAAATGTTAAAAACATATTATCAAAAATAAGGTATTGCTCTGACCCCTTTTTGTTTCAATTCTATTTAATTTTTTAAAAATTGAATGTCTTAGTTTCATTTCTTTAATATAATGGGAGACTTTTTATCACTAAATAAAATCTTATTTTTATTTTATTATAGAAATAATATACATCTATTTTATTTTTCTTTTAATTTTAATTTATATTGAAAAGCCTATTTTTTTTCTATTATTAGTATGATTCATATATAATTAACTATAATTAAATTTTATTTCAACACTGATTTGAATTGATAAGCATATTATTTATTATTTAAAAAAGTTATGTAAAGTGCATTGCCAAATAGCAATACATGAAGAGATAATCACATTTTTTTACATCCCATTAAAAGTGTGATTTCTAGTAGCTAAACTCAAGTCACACGTATTTGAATAGAGAATTTTAACGACTTTTTTTTAAAAAAAAATTTATATATAGTGAGTAGAACTTGATTCGATTTAAAAAAGTAAAAAAAAAATTTCGAGTTAATCTAATCAAGTTATTCGAATTATTTGAATAAGTAATTCGAGTTTCAAGTTAAATTTTACAATTTAAATAACAAATTAGTGTAAATATCCTTTTGATCTCTGTCAAGTTTGAAAATGAACAAATTAATCTCTCTCAACAGAAATTACAAAAAATTACAAAATAGTTTTTAAAATTCCAATATTTATATTTTTTAAAAAAATTTTAAAAAATTCTAAATATATATATAAAGAAAGTTAAAAAAGTAAAAAAAATTTAGAACAATAATTTTGAGATCTAAATAAGTTAATTAATTATTTAAGTTTATTATACTAAAGTTTTTTTTTTAATTTGCTTTGAAAAAATTTAAAAAAATATACGATTTCAAATTTATGTGCTCTAACATAGAATTAGTTATATACTATAATAATATTTTAATTTGGCATTTTTAATTTTTTAATTTAACTTGAACAATTTCACTCGATTTAACTCAATTCGATTAAAAAAAATTCGAATTGAATTAAAATAATAAAATAAGACTCTTCAACTCAAAAATTTTCATTCGATTTCGTTACACACTCATCCCTAATTTTATATTGCAAGATTCAAGTCAAAGATTATTCCAATGTGGCCTTAGGCCTTAAGCGAATGCTCAGTGACGAATGCAAGTTTTAATTTCCTCTACAAATTTGTTATCTATCGATTAATATAAGTAAAAAAAAAAGAAAAAAAAAAGCTAGACATTTAATTTATATTTGATTTGCATATTAATTTTGTTTCACCAATGATGAATAGTTAATTTTGAGTTATTTTAAAAATATTTTATTCACTATTAAATGCAAATATTTTTGGATCTAATTATAACATTCTGACATTCTACCTATTAATTAACAATTCCCATTATGCATGTGTTCCCAATTTTAGTATTTGATTCATTCATGACCCTTACCTTTCAGTTTCAATTTTCATCCATAAGGACTTACACAACTATTAACTCACCTTAATAAGGCATATTAGACCACAATTTCTTTAGATGCTTTATTACACCATTTTCTTGAAGGCAGGACTTACACAATTATTAACTCACCTTAATAAGACATATTAGACCACAATTTCTTTATATGCTTTATTACACCATTTTCTTGAAGGCTTACTTGTCCATTATGTTCTTTATAGTTAATACCTTTTAAAACGATAATTTAGATTGTACAATGGTTTAGAAAGCATTTAAAAGTAGCATTACTAGCATCTAACTTCATTCATACAATGATAGAATCAATTTAAGTTCAAAACTTAGTAAGCCTAGAAAAATAAAGAAATGAAATTAGAGACAAGGTATCCATAACTACAATAACAAGAGCACTGAAGCGCAAGTATCCAAAGACTAGATCAGGATTGCACCAAAGTGCTAAGAACAGGAGCACTAAAGTGCAAGTAACATGAGCACTTATAAGCTATAAAAGTAGCATATTTTAATATTATTCTTAATGCATTTTTGGATTATTAATTATGCAAATTAGTGAATTTGATGCTTCTAATCCTTTAAATTCATGTTTATATACTTAGGAGAGCATTTGGGAGCGAAAAGAGCGAAAAATGAGCCAAATTTGGATAAATAGAGTTGATTTCAGAAGCCACACGGGCTGGGCACACACCCATGTGCCAGCCCATGTCGATTTCGCACCCTGCTTCCCAAATACGCGAAAAAATTCAATTTTTAAGCTTTTTGAGCATTCTAAAGTCTATAAATACCAATTAGAAGATGGCATAAGGGGCAACCAGAAAAGATCGAAGAAAACACTCGAAGAACACTATTGGAATCAACTCTAAAGCGGATCTCCATCAAGTTCAAAGACCTCCTTTTAATTTCTTTCAAAGTTTTATTAAGTTTCTTTATGTCTTGTGGTTATTCTGACTTTGAGATGTTTTTATTCAGGATTATGGACTAAATTCCCTAGATACTTAGGGAGGATGAAACCTATAATGAAATTTTTTTATCTAATTTATGTTTTTACGCTATAAATACTTTATTCTTGTTCTTAATTATGTATGCTTATTTCTTGTTTTCATATTTTCAGGATATTAATACATGTTTAATATGCTTATTTCAGTAGAGGAAAAGTTCTTGGTTAAGAGTAGATCTAGCATAATTGAGTGGAGTTGCATGCAATCCTAGAAATAGGACAACATAAATCTACCGGATTAGAGTCAAAACTAATAGGGAAATCAACAGATCGAGTTAATGCGACAGTACGAGGTTTAATTAGAAAAAAATTTCAATTAATCAACCTAGAGTCAGTTGTTCTTACTCTCAAAAGATATATTAACATAATTTAGGGATTTCTACAGATCAAAACGCAAGTGAATAAATCGTTTAATTCAGATTCAAAATAATAGGTGAAGTTTAAGTGGATTCTTTCCTAGGTATTGTCTATCTCATTGGTTAATATTTGATTCTATCTTTGATTCATTCTCTGTTTCGTTCTTAGTTAAATTAGTTTAGTAAATTTAGATTAAAACACATCATCCCAAATTGTCGACTAAATAATAGAAAAATAATATTTACTAATACTTTTAGTCCTCGTGGATACAATATTCTCTGCTCACCATAGCTATACTATTGTTCGATAGATGCGCTTGCCTTTGTCATATTTATAGTTAATTTAGTGACCATCAAGCACCAAAGTAAAATAAAGAATCCCTTATTGGCATGTCAATCATATCCTAACTATTTATCTAAGCTACCTGGACATTGTTTCAAGGTTTTCAAAATATTGGTAAACCACTATATTATAAATGGATAATTTAAATCATGGCATTATGTCACTACACAAGATTTCAAAGCTTTCATTTTTATCTCCATAAGGAGACTGATGTGATCCAGCTCGGGTGATGGAGTCGAATTCACATTGTGCCCGATCGTCAACGAGAAGAGTCGTTCACAAAATTGTCAATTTGTTGGAATTGGTTTAGAAGGTTGTTTGTTAATGGAAAGGGGTTCAAAGTGGGCTAGGTAGATGATGGTAGGTTTGACTAGAAAGAAACAAAGATAAAGTTATGTGTAAGGCTCGGTTTTGAATACGAAGTTAGATAACGAAAGGTGATGGAAATGGAATGCGAACTTAAACTTCAGGAATGATTCAACACTAACAAGTTTCACCCCGATTCTTATATTGTCTAAGGTGATGGATGAAATAGTTGGATAGGAGAACGCCACACCAAACAGTGATAAGTTCTAAAACAAGCTCGGTAGACGCCACTAGCACAACTAGATAAGTCTTCGAAACTTGTACGAGATATGAGAGGAAGCAAACCTCACAAAATAAAGTTTCATTCATAAAAATGTCAAAAGTTTTTATACAACATGAAATGAGCTGAAATTTATAGCTAAACAAGAGCTAGTCGAATGGTCACTTAAAGGAGCTGAATAGACTGCTGAAAATTCCAAATTTTTAGAGGAAGCTTCCTTGAATTTTCTTGTGCATGGAGCAAAGGCTGCTTCTAGATGCCTTTAATCAGCTGGACAATAATGGAAATGAATGGTGAGCTGAATAGCCTTGTCTAGGTTCAGCCAAGAGGTCTAAATACTCTTTAATGGAGCTGCTTGGTTAAGGTAAAAGGTCTTGCATTTTTAATGATCAACTTGGGTACTTCAATGGTTCCAAAAGTGTGAAACCGAATGTGAATGGCCTTTGGGTGTGAATGCACAAAACCGAACAGCCTATAGGTGTGAAAGGAATGTTCAGCAATGTGAAAACATTCAAATTGCTTTGGAGAGCTGGCTGCCCATCTTGGAGACATGAAGGAGCAGCTTGGAAGAAAGGAAACAACATCTCTTTTGGCTATTGATGTCCACGAAGGGGTGCTTAGAGAACTAAACCATCAGCACACCATGTTTAATACCGTCCATGCATGTTCCTGCACCAAATAAATTCAACATTAAATCATACTTAAGACATATTAATTTTGATAGCAACTATAATTAACAATGCACATTAATTTGACTCAAAAACATATTTAAATCATGTAATAAACAAATTTAAAACATGTATGAACTAAACACATTAAAATTCAGCTGTAGCTAGACACATTTAAAGCATGTAATCGGTTAGACAAATTAAATAACAGCAGCTATTAAATTTGTACTAAACCATACACATTAAACTCATGCAATAATTAAAACATATTTAAACAAAATGAGAACATATTAAAGATGTCCAGATTTCAAACACAAACAAACAATAATTATTTGAGCTGAACAAAATTAAGTAAACTAAAACTAAAGCTGAATTTATTCGAAGGATAAATTAAGTGAGCTGAAAATAAATGGAAGTGAGCTCAAACGAGCTGGAATGAGCTCAAGTGAGCTGATTTGAGCTGAACGGAGCTTGGAGTTGAGTTGAAATCATCTTGAGCCAAAATGCATGGAGCTTGAACTAAGCTAGCCCGATCTATCCCTTTGGATTGGAGCTCATTGTGGGTCCAAAGTTGAGCAAGCAAAGCTGAAACAGCTTCTTGAAGGCGTTTAGCTCGTGCTAGGGTCATTGGTCCTTTAGGAAGCTCGAAGGAATCTTGGCTCGTGCTTGATAAGCTCCCGGGCGTGCTTACATCAGAGACACCTTACAATGTTCTTTCTTGAAGTCGTTTTCATGCCAATAATAAGAATTCTAACATCATTCGACATAGTCGAACTTTACTTTCTTGCTTGAAACCATATTTTCAAACATACAAATATAAATTTACAATATTATACTCAATATAATTTCAATAAAGACAATTAAACATGAGTATTTACAAAAGATTTCTATAAACTTTACGGTCATTTTAATATGTTAAGCTTGTGTTGACAATTGTCAACTTAAAGCAAGAGTTTGCACTTTGACATGTTTTTTGCCATGGTGGCCTTATCTAATATCTCTATAATAGCGACATGATTCATATATGTCTACCTATACTTCCATGATACTCCAAAATTCTCATTTCACAATTTCAACTCACAAGTACTTCATGACTATATAATTATAATTTCACATTTTAATATGTTATTTTGTATATTAATGTCATGGAATTTCACATTAATATTAACACTATTAAACACTTAATTGTAACATTAATTGCACAAACTCTAACCTTACTAACTTTGGAGATAGACGAGTATCTATGATACTTACCTTGATGAATGCTTCCAAACACTTAATCAAGCTCCCATTAACACCAATCCATCATCAATTAAGCTTAAAACTTCATGAAGCAACATTTTCCCATTCTCATACAATAAAAAGAATATGTCCAATATTAACATATACTTTTTAAGCTTTTTCATGTCATTGCCTAATGGAGGTGTAGTAAACCATTTTTTACTGTTGTTAAAGCTTTCTCACACTAGCTTTGTCTTATCTCACAAAAGCTTCATAAACCCTAAGTTGTATTGATGAAATTGATGGAGAAAATAAGCTTAAGAAATTGCTTACATGAAGATTTTAACAATATCTCTAAGAAATTTTGGAAGAAAGGGAAGAAATAAACAAAGAAATAAAGAGGAGAAAAATGACAACCATGGAAGCTAGGCTAGCAAGTGATGCCAATTAGAGGTGTGCATAGGTCGAGCCACCTGGCCCGGCCCGAAGGCCCGGCCCAAAATGTGAGAGGGTGGGAGCAAAAATATAGGCCCGAAAAATAGACTTGGGTAAAAAATAAGGCCCGTTTAAAAAACGGGCCAAGCTTCGGGTAAGGCATTTGTGTCCCAAGCTTGGCCCAACCCGAATTCACTGAATGACAAAAAAAATTTAATATTATTTTCTTATTATTTTCTCCCTATTTTGCTACTATTTTACTATTATGTTCTACTATTTTGTTATTATTATTTAGATATTGTATAAAACTTATTTTATTGTTAATTTTTTTATTATTTTAAAGACCTGTTAATTTTGTTATTATTTTAAAGACATTTGTTTGTTAAATTACATCTATTTTAGTATTATTTAAATATACATATTTTTTAAAATTTATTTTCAATTTGTTGAAAAATATTTATTTGATGTTTTTAGTATTTTTGATGGTTTATATATTTTTTAAAATTATATAAAAAAATAATATAAAAATTAATATGTGCGAGCCGGGTCAAGCCCAAGTTTTAACATTTTTATTCAAGTCAAGCTTGAACAAAATTTTAAACTCATTTTTCAAGCCAGGCAGGGCCGAGCCTAGCAAACATGCCTAAATTTTTAATTGGACCCAATCCGAACCCGGCCCGACCCATGCACACCTCTAATGCCAATGGTTGATGGTTTAATACCTCATAAATGCATTTTTCATCATTTCTAACAAATATTGGTACCTCTTCTGTAAGCTTACAAGTCATATCTACATTAACCAAAGTACTCTCTAAGAGAGATAAAACCCCTGAACAAGACAATACCTTTCGTTAAAAATTCAAAACCAGCCTCCCTTTAACAAAAACCATAACCAAATTGATAAAATACGTAAATGTTAAGGGCTAATTTTATTATTATGCAAAAAAAAAAAAAAAAAACAGCCACAGTTTGACAGAAGAGTGACAACAAAAATTCAATGTGAATAACATTGGTGGCGAAATTGAAAATTTTAGAATTGAATGACCAAAGCAAAAAACACACTAGTACTTGGATGACGAGTGAAATAATAATGAAGATGATAATATACATAAAATCACCTAAGATGAGAAAATTTTTGAAGAACCAACACAACACAACACAACACAAACCCCCAACAAAATCTTATGTTCCCCCCACGGTTACAAGATTTGAAACAAAAAGATTGCATTACCAGTCTATATCACTACAAGTTGTGAGATGAAGTTTCTGAGAGTTAAAAGAAAAAGGAAAGGTGGTACATGAATATCTTCAGCATCTCTGGATCAATCATCCTCACAAATTGCGAGGGAAATTGCTGACTTGCCCCTCTTCTAAAACATCTTTGTTGTTTATCTTGTAAGCTATCCTTATGCGCATGACCAACGATTTCTGAAAGTTAAAATAGATAAAAGAGTAACTAAGCCTCTCTAAAAGACCCTTGAAAGATGGATACCATCGAGAGATTAACATTATGAAAATATTAGTTCATGGCATATTTCCCAAACAAAGTTAGCCTAAACCATCCGTTTCTTCTAAAGGATAAAACATGCACATGCAAGCATCGTTCCGTTGATACAGGATAAATCTAAGACAAATACTTATTAAAGTTAAAAAGTAATAAAGAAGGCCAAGCAAGCATTGATAAACTAACTATAGTGCAAAAAAAATGCTTAGTCAAAGTATCACTTTGATTCTGTCAAGTGCTTAATCCCTATGTTCAGAAGTTTAAAAATTGCTTTTATATGATAAAACAATCATAAAAAGCTGCTGCCACAACATGCCAGTTAGAAGAACACAGAGCACCACTAACAATATCATAGAGCAACTTAACCAAGACTATATATACACATATATAATCATTTACTCAAAACTCGGTACATACCTTCCCATGTTGGCTATTAGTGACTTTCATGCTTTGAGTGATGGACCCATTACCACTTGCAGGCAAAGTATTGCTACTAGCAGGATCCAAATGCAGCTGAAGAAACTGCCGAGTTCAAAAGGAGTAAGTGTATCAGCATCACTAGTATTCAAAGAAGTACGCAAAATTCTACATAATAACTCACAATTTTCAATTATTATTTTCAAGCAACGTATCAATATTATAGATTTTGTGAAATTAATGAAGCCTAGATTTTAGGAACTCTCCAAACAAGGCCAAATAAAGGTATTCTTGAGGCATACAGAGAACTAGTAGTGAGGACAGTCTTTAAGTTGCAAATTGCGAAGTTCATAGACTGTCACATAAATCCATGATAATAAAGCAACAGAGAGAGAACTGATAATGCAAAATCCACCTCTAACAGATGGCACACAATTATAAATCCAACTCAATGATCATTTGTAGGCAACATGTCAATATTATAGATTTTGTGAAATTAATGAAGCCTAGATTTTAGGAACCCTACAAACAAGGCAAAATAAAAGTATTCTTGGGGCATATAGAGAACTAGAAGTGAGGAAAGACTTTAAGTTGCAAAGTTCTTAGGTCATCACATATATCCATAATAGATTAAGCAACAGAGAGAAAACGGATAATACAAAATCCACCTCTTAACAGATGGGACTGAAACACAGTTATAAATTTCTATACTATTATGTACATCAAGCTCATAAATGACCATCTTAAGTTACCTTAGGAACTGCCGCCTGGAAAAGAAAATCATTATAAACATTAGGTGACAGATTTGTAAAAATAGCCTGGATCAAAGTTGTTTGTGGGTTTCCTGGTTGCTTTGAGATGTTGAATGTCATCCTTAAAGTGCTGCTCTCATATGCAACTAATGAAGGATAAGCTGGTCCATTTTCCTCTGCGAACAAAATGAGAACATATAACTACTTTGGCAACTGCAAAGGCTACATCTGCCATGGAATTCTAAACTTTAAAATTTACCCTTCTTTTGAGGACTGGGGCCAAACCCGTCCAATAAATCCATCATTGGAGCAGGACTTGCAGAAGTGGCATTTGGAGACAGTGACGTAAGTGATGCAAGGCCATTTAAATTGGCAAGGGATGGTTTGTCATCTTGAATGGAGGACAATATATTAGATGCAGATGAGCTGCTTTGTGCAGGAGGAGATGTTCCAATTGACAAAAGATCCAGCAGAACATCTGTGCCAGCTTTTGGAGGCTGACTTGTGCCTAAAAAGTAGGAGATAAAATCAGCCTTCTTTTTAATCAACGGGGTAGCAGCAATGCTGAAAATATTTAACTTTAACTGTGAACAATATATTTAGGATTTTAATGCCTATGCAATACAAAGTTTTATTACAATGACTAGAAGATTACTTATTTTCTTTTAACATTGTCACCTATTATACATTCAAAACCAATTTGGAATTCATAATATATTGATAGGGAAATCAAATTTAAAAGTGACTTATGTCCTTTATGGAATAATCCAAAGAGTTGGTTTAAGTCAAAAGTTATAGGCATTTTCCTGAAAAATTGTCCACTATGATTATCGGATATAGATGACGGATGCTCAACCAGATAAATAAAAAGACTAAATACTTGGTTCTTGGACAGATTTATTAGTTATTATCCCGAAAATGCTAGTGTCAGGCACTAACGCTGCAAAATCCTAAGAAGCATGAACAATAAGGTAATTCAAAACATAACTACATGCTTGAAAAAGTAAAAATCACTCAAATGCTTCTCAAATGTGCACCATTACGCATCCAACTTACCTGGTGGTGCAGAAGCAGGGGATAAATCAACACCAAGAAGATCCTGAAGAAAATCACCACCAGAAGAGCTAGGTGCAGGAGCATCATCAGAACTTAGGTCAAGTAAGTCTGCAACAGGAGCTGCAGCTGGTTTAGCAATTCCATTTGGAAGATTACGTGCTGTCCCAGTGGAAGTTGAAACAGATGTCGGCAACGAGCCAGCTCTCCTTCCACTGAAAGTTGCCTCATCCAAAACTGGCATCCTTTCAACCAGTGCAGATCTGTACAAATTCATCCATCAGCTTTTGTATTTCACAACTATGCTATGTTGCCGGAAGCCTTCTAAAGGGCTATGAGGTACAATTAAAAAAGTTTAAAATTAATTATACCTAATGTTCTGATGCTTCTGAAGAATACAATTAAATTCAATAGATCTCTGTTGCAACTCAAGCACAAAGCTTCGTTTATTCTGGAGTATTATATCCTTGATCCTCCTGAAGATACCAATCAATGAAAATTTATTTTCCTCGTGCTAGATAAATGAAAAACAAAAAATCTTCAATTACATCAGGCAGAATTTTCAAAAATAATTATGGACAGTTAAAACAATTTGCCAAGAAATGAATTCAAGTTAGATCACGTTTATAACAACTAGGGTTAGAATCTGTGTGTTGCTTTGGTATTATTGTCCGCTTGACGGCAACTTTTAGAACTATAGATATAAAATAAAACAAATAGAATACCAAAGTACAAATCTAATCCATTATATGCAAAATAAGTAAAGATGGATGTACAACTTCAAGTCCTTCAGATTATATCAATATATAACTTATATAATAGAATATAAACATAACAACTCATCCAATAAAATTTAACTTGTAAAACCATTTGACATTTTTTCTTACTATTTAATCATCATATATAGTTTTCTTTTAATTCAAACCCTAAATTTTTAA
Source organism: Gossypium longicalyx (assembly GCA_025698465.1). NCBI lineage: Eukaryota > Viridiplantae > Streptophyta > Magnoliopsida > Malvales > Malvaceae > Gossypium > Gossypium longicalyx. The sequence goes on from CM046995.1 coordinate 35,015,266, forward strand.
AAAAAATACTTAAATGAACCCACCTCATATTATTATTCAATTTTTTACCTGTAATTTACCAATACAATAATTTTTATTTGATAAGTTAGAAACAAAATTTTCAAAAAAAAACAGAACTAATCATAATTTGGTATGTGACAAAAAATGAGAGTTATTGAAATAGTGGCACAACGAAAATGACATGAAAATTATTTGAATGATGCAAATATACACATGACACAATATAAAAAGCAATTACAACATGAAAATATATGACATGAAAAAATATATGAACATGTTGAAATTTATAAAAAGCAATGACGACACTGAAGTAGAAGTTATTTGAATTATGCTAATTGGACTGGTGATTTCGGACACAATATAAACATGACACAAAAACAATACAATGCAAAAAAATAACACTAACACAAAAGAAAACACTAATATGTCAAAGTCTGCAAAATATAAAATATTGATCTATCAATTATATATATGTGGTACCAAGAATTTGATTATAAATTTATAATAGGAAACAGTAACACATACAACATGTGCTACTTAATTTTTTTTGTTTTTCAGAATGTGGAAATGTCGGACATGACAATAAACAAATAACATAAATAAGCACAACACAACTAGGGGCAGGCCAGGCAGGGGGGATAACACAACACAAATGCATCATTGTTCAAATTTTTAATATAATGTGTCAAAGTTATATATTACCTTAAATACAATTATAATATGAAAAAACAACACAAATATAACAAGTGATGATTACTTAAAAAAATGAAAAATTAAGGAAGCTTGCAAATGCTTGCCATGTGGCAAACAAGATTTTCCCAACAATTAGGGTTATTTGAATTGATCATCATACAGCATGTAAAACAAAATTGAGAGTTACTTGAATTGGCAATTTTGAATATGAGAATTAATTAAAACACAATATGAAACGAAACTATAACACAAGCACGAATGTTCAAACATGCCCAAAAAATATATAAAACAAGTTATTAATGGATACGATTTAATATATATAATACCTTAGATAAAATTATGAACAGACAATAAACGCAACATGAATAAATTTTCTTCTTTTTCTCTTTACTAGCAATAGTAATAACCCTTTAATTGCAAAAGCAATTGATGATGAGATTACTTTTATTTTATTTATAAGATGTCAAAATATCTGCTTATAAAAGACTTTCTTTTTTTAACCCTGACAAAGCTAAGCTAGTGGAAACGTGTGTAACCATGGGGAATGAGTCCGATAAATGAAAAATGTGTGTGGCAAAACATTAACATACTCTGAACAAGTAGGAAAACGAGAAGAGAGCTTTAACAGAGCAATCAAAGCCATTGCTTTAGTAGTGAGATCGGAATTATGGCCCTTAATAGAAACCTCTAAAGCATCCACAGCATCAGACTCTGTTACCTGCAGTATAGGAAGAATGTAGAGTGATAGGACTAAGCATTCAATTTACATAATGCAGCCACTGTACAAATGAGCAGGATCCTGACATGGACTTTCAGCTAAGCATATAGCAGGTTAAGAATCTCTTTAGTTTAAAAATCATATTGGATTTATGTGATTCCACAAAAAAGACTCAGAGTAACATAGAAATCCATTGGTTGACAGTTGACACCCATTATTACATTTGACTAAAAGCAAACTGAAATTATTTCAACCAGAAATAATATAAAAAATACTTAAACAAGATGGTTGGGATAAAAACAAAAGGTATTTTGCTATGCCTCGTCAAAAGGAGAATGGTTCCTTGCCTATTTCTAAATCTGTAAAATCACATTACCCATAAGCCCAAATCAGTGCCATGCTTGGTCCAGACTATTTTGATTAATTGTGCCTTTAGAACAGATTTGTCCCTAGGTAGCCAAAAGGTATTTGATTTGTCAGATTACAGTTTCCTAGTTAAGCAATATTTGAGTGTATCAGATAGGATTCTGTAAATATTTTATCCCTAACTTTAAGGCTGTTTTGAGGGACAGCATCCCTAGAATTAGTCTGTTTCCTAGTATAAAGTTTCCTAAGTTAGGCTCACTATGTGTATAAATATTTATGTAATTTCTTGTGAATAAACAGAATTGAAATAGCCTGTTTTTAACATGGTATCAGAGCTTTTTTAACCCGATTTCTGAGATTTTTTTTCTTTGTCTGGCAATTTTTTTTACTCCCAATCAACCCTCAAGCCTGTAGAATTTGTTCAAAAGAAACATGACTGAAACTGTCAAGACCAGTAACACTAGGGATTCCGTATGGTGCACCTACTGTAACAAACCCCGTCACACTAAAGAAAGATGCTGGAAACTCCATGGGAAGCCACAGACAACAAACAAAAATTTTTCAAAAAAAGGTGGACAACAAAAGGGACAAGGGTGAGAAAATACAGCAAGACAGCTGGATAGAAAAAATAATTCTCAAGAATCACCTGTTGAATTCAATAAAGAAGAAATTGAGAAGTTAAAGAATTTGTTGGGATCATTGGAAAAATCTTTTTCAACAGGTACTTGTAGTTTGTTTTTTTCAGGTATATCCTCTTCTCAAAATTCTAAAGTCTCGGATATACTCACCAAAAGTTCTTGGGTCATTGACTCAGGAGCTACAGACCACATGACCCACTCCTCACAAAAATTTGTTTCATATACACCTTGCCCTAGTAGTAGAAAGATAACAGTAGCCGATGGTTCTGTGATCACAGTGGCTGGTCAGGGTGATATTGCTATAAACAAAACCCTTACTCTTAAAAATGTCCTTCATGTTCCAAAACTATTTACCAATCTTTTATCCATCCAAAAAATTACCAAAGACTCTAACTGTAGTGTGGTTTTCTATCACAATTGATGTCTTTTTCAGAAACAGAATACGAGGAGGATGATTGGACATGCTAAGGAAGTAAATGGCCTATACTATCTTGAAGAATCCAGTGGAGAAGTTAGTGCTCTGAATTCCTCACCATTATCTTTCATATCCGAATCTATTAAAACCAATAAAGACCAAATTTGGCTCCATCACCTTCGCCTTGGTCATCCATCGTTTAGAGTCGCTTAAAATTATGTTTCCTTCATTGTTCAAAGGATTAACTGTTGAAAAATTCCATTGTGATGTCTGTGAACTTGCAAAACATAAATGTACCTCTTTTCCGGTAAGCAATAAAAGAACATCCGCTCCTTTTACTCTTATTCATAGTGATGTTTGGGGACCATCCACTATTTCAAACATTTCTGGGGCTCGGTGGTTTGTATCCTTTATTGATGATTGTACCCGTGTGTCTTGGATATTTCTTTTAAAACAAAAATCTGATATAAGGTCTGTCTTTCCAACCTTTTACAACATGATCAAAACACAATTTGGAGCTGAAATAAAAAGGTTTAGGTCAGACAATGCCAAGGACTATTTCAATCAATTTCTCTCACCATATTTCCAAGAAAGAGGCATTACACATGAGTCATCTTGTGTTAGCACACCCCAACAAAATGGCGTTGCCGAAAGAAAGAATGGTCACATTTTAGCTATTACAAGAGCCCTCTTGTTCCAAAAAAATGTCCCTAAACAATACTGGGGGGAGGTTGTTTTAACTGCTACTCATATGATAAATAGATTGCCTACAAAAGTCCTTGAATCTCAAAGCCCTATGCAAGTTCTAGAAAAACTCTTTCCTGATTTCAATACTTCAAGTAACCTTACTCCCAAAATATTTGGCTGTGTTGCCTTTGTACATGTACATTCTCAAAATAGAGGAAAATTTGATCCACGAGCTGTCAAGTGTGTCTTTCTCAGTTATTCTTCCACTCAAAAGGGGTAGAAATGCTATCATCCAGCCACAAAAAATTTTTATGTATCAGCGGATGGAATTTCTTTACTCATCCTTATCTTCAGGGGGAAATCTTATTCACAGAAGATAAGGACAAAGAATTCTTTCTTCTTGACATTCCTGCTCCTGTCCAGCAACCAAACACTCACATTCCACCACCTGTCCAGCAACCAAACACTCCCACTCAGTCCTTGCCTGCTAACCAACCTGCCCGACTCGAAACTATGGCCCCTATGCAACCTGAAACAGAGCCTAATACACCCAAATCACAAAGAGGAATTCAGGACACTACTCGTCCTTTACTGGTTTAATCAAGGAAGAAGGCACCGGTGCAAGTTCAATCATCTTCTTCTCCTATACAACCTGAGGTAATTGCTGAACCTACTTTGAATACTAATACTGAAACTACTGAAAATTTAGATGATTTTCCCATTGCTATTAGAAAAGGGACTAAAACAATCCCCGAGGGCTTGTTTTGGAAGATTTACCAAAGTAATGCTCAAGTTGGGGTATAAACAGAGTCAAGGAGATCACACTCTGTTTGTAAAACACTCATCTTCAAGGGGAGTGACTGCTTTATTAGTCTATGTAGATGACATTATAGTGACTGGTGATGATCTGGAAGGAATGGAGAATTTAAAGAAATGCCTAGTAAAAGAATTTGAAGTCAAAGAGCTCAGTAAGTTAAAATATTTCCTTGGTATTGAAGTGGCACACTCTCGGGAAGGAGTCTTCATATCTCAGCAAAAATACATAGTTTGTTTGTTGACAGAGACGGGCAAGTTGGGATGTAAACCAGCAGAGACACCCATAGAGGTGAACCACAGACTTGGAGATGCACTAGAAGATGCAGCAGTTGATAAAAGTTCATATCAAAGACTTGTGGGGAAGCTCATTTACTTCTCATACCAGACCGGATATTGCCTATGCAGTCGGTGTTGTAAGTCAGTTTATGCACAACCCCAAAGAATCAAATCTTAGAGCTGTATATCAGATTCTACAGTACTTATAGGGCACGCCAGGCAAAGGAATCCTATTTAAAAAGGGGGAGAATTTAACCCTTGAAGCCTATACTGATGCAGATTATGCAGGGTCTATGGTTGATAAAAGATCAACCTCGGGCTATTGCACTTTCCTAGGAGGCAACCTTGTGACTTGGAGGAGTAAAAAACAGAATGTTGTGGCTAGATCTAGTGCAGAAGCTGAATTTCTATTTAAAAAGGGGGAGAATTTAACCCTTGAAGCCTATACTGATGAAGATTATGCAGGGTCTATGGTTGATAGAAGATCAACCTCGGGCTATTGCACTTTCCAAGGAGGCAACCTTGTGACTTGGAGGAGTAAAAAACAGAATGTTGTGGCTAGATCTAGTGCAGAAGCTGAATTTAGGGCGATGGCTCTTGGAATTTGTGAGTTACTATGGCTAAAAATTATTTTGGAAGATTTGAAGATCAAGTGGGAAGGTCCAATGAAGTTGTATTTTGATAATAAGTCTGCTATCAATATTGCACATAATCCAGTTCAACAAGATCGTACGAAGCACGTTGAGGTTGACAAACATTTTATAAAGGAAAAACTGGACAGTGGCTTAATTTGCACTCCATTTGTGTCCACTGATGGTCAACTAGCAGACATACTTACTAAAGGATTGTCTGGGAAGTTGTTTCAGAAACTAGTAAGCAAGCTGAGAATGGATGATATCCACTTCCCAACTTGAGGGGGAGTGTCAGATTATAGTTTCCTAATTAAGGAATATTTGAGTGTATCAGATAGGATTCTGTAAATATTTTATCCCTAACTTTAAGGCTGTTTTTAGGGACAGCATCCCTAGAATTAGTCTGTTTCCTAGTATAAAGTTTCCTAAGTTAGGCTCACTATGTGTATAAATATTTATGTAATTTCTTGTGAATAAACAGAATTGAAATAGCCTGTTTTTAACATGATTGTTATAAGTAATTCAGTTATACCACTTTAAAATATAAATGAAAGTTCCACAAGAAAATTCTACACTCTTATGAAGCACATGATCAGTTTACATGTACCTTACTACCAATTAAACAAACAATCCAGTTACTGGTTCTATTTACCACTTCATTACATAAAGTCAATTTAACAGCAACAAGTCACAAGTCTTTATGTCTTAAGCTTACGAAAATCTTTAATGAAGCTGAAAGGGATCCTAATAAACTTCCATCAACAGAAGATGCTGCTAAACAAACTCAAATTCACATAATACAGCCAACTATCAGCTGTTTTTCCCTCTTTTTCTGAGGATGAAGAAGTGCGACATGATTACTTCAACTGCTTGCAAACTAACCTATGGATAAGGATGCACTTACAGTTATTGGCTCTTCAATATCAAGCATCCCGACATTATTCACCAACATGTCACCATATTCACCAATACACCAAACTGCAACTCGAACAAGGGTTTCCTAATGAAAATATCAATTTGCATTTGAATAATTAAGCAGATAAGAATACAAATTTAGACATAAAATCCAAAATAAACAGAAGAACACCTGTTCTGCTGATGTTTGGAATGCTCTGTACAATGCCCTGACTGAATATCCATGGAGATCAGAAGCATTACTTATGACAACGATAAGGGCATGCCACACTTCATCTTTAACAAAATTTCCAGCCTACTAAGCAAAGGATTAATATCAGTACTCTTGGACCAAAATAATTTCTAGAAACGTTGAAAGAACTAAAAAGATAAATAACAAAAAATGCAAGTACCCAAATGTGACAAAGGTTCACCCTCAACACCTTTTTTGTTGACTAATTAGGAATTCTCAAGTAGAAATGAGAACAAGAATCCAACAGATGGAGATTCTGAAACCAAACATGGATAAAAGAACAAGCGTTCTATTACTTGAATGTTGGCCAATGGCCGAATCTCCTTTTGTTTTTAAGTGACACTTAAGTTTCATCAATAAAAAGAAAAATTGAAGGCAAAATTAGAATATAGTAGTGGTTAGATAAACCACTACTGGTTATAAAACTAGTTCCACACTTCCAGCAAATTATAATGCCTACTCTACCCAATTGCTTTCCTAACATGCAAATTCAGTAAAAATTAGGCCAGCAATCAATTACAAGTCCAAAAACCATTGACCTGGCTACTTTTCTGGATCAAAACCACAAGTTCTTAGCAAATGACTAGTAGTAGTGGCTTGAAGTTTCATAGGATTTCATCAATCACATTAATAAATCCTCACTTAGAAAAGCATCAGAATCCTCCGGCATTAAAGTCCTCGATATCTACATTGGGGTCACACCTCACAATCATAAACAAAACCAAAAAGACCAATATCATACCAGAATCCATTCCAAGTTACAAGATGAGCACATACAAATTGCAATGGCCCAGCAAATTTTCAGGTCTAAGCCACCATTTTTCAACAGTGAAAAGCTTAAATTCAAGTTCTTAAGTAATGTGAGGCTTATACAGTTTTCACCGGTGATGTTTACTTCAATTTTTTGTGGGATGGAATATCCCATTTTCAGCCTTTGATAGTTCATTCACTCAAAGGCAAGAAGCAGCAGAAGTCACAGCTGAGACTGGTCCCATCACTAAATTTAACTTGAAAAATGAAGAGGGTGGACTTATGCATTTGACAGAAAAATTGGGACAAAATTTCAACCCCCACCCCACCCCCCTCCCAAAAAAAAAAAAAAAAAGAAATAATATATCCAGTTTTTTTTTAAGCATCACATAAATAAGATGCAATAATGTGCTTCCCTTTCATTTGCAAGTATTTATACGCAACAAGATCAGATGATTAACAAAGATGCCTAATAATCAAAAGAGTAAAGATGAAGACATGTTTTACCCCGTTACTTAATGGACACTCACAAAACATTATCATATTAAGGATTGAAATAATAAGCACATCAGTGAAACAAAATCTGATAAGAACATTTAAGAAAATGTAGTACTCTGCAACACCAACTGGGACAAAGACTGCAACGGATGCAACTCAGAGAAGAGAGAAGACAGAAGAAAAAAGCAGAAAGATGGACAGGTATGAATTCTGTGGAATATAAAAAAGTAAACATCTTACTCCAACTACAGAACAAAGCTATGACTGACAAACATACCTCGGAAAGAACCTTGAGCATCTGATCAATGTACCAAATTTTCTCTGGGGAAAACCTGACGTAATTGAAATGATTGTTAATCAACTGGACAATGATCCAAAGTAATTCCAAGTGAATATTTCAGCATCCCTCCATCAGCCAGAATAAAAAGAAATTGTCCAATAAACCAGAATACAGTATCATCCAACATTAAGAAGATGATTAAAGGAACCTCAATAAGTTTAATAAAGTTGGCAATCCGTTAAAATCAACTATGTCAAGTAAATGTATGAAATAATTTCCTTCACCAGGAGTGATAACCCATCCCTTTAAACTTCCCTAAAAATTAAGTTGGATAAAGGATTATACACCGCATATACAGATAGAAACATCCATGTATGCATATACATATGCAAGCACAAACATTATACATGAAAATACAGAGCCAAGAAGAGAAAGCATATAGAAGAAAATTACAAATATATAGCATAAAAGAAAAGGCAAAGTAGCACCTCTTAACTCTTATTAGACTAACAAATAGCAGAACTTACTTTTCAACAAGAGAGCAAATCTTGGCAGTAAGAACTCCCTTAAATTCTTGATCACTTGCTTCCAAATATTCAATTAACTCTTTAGTCAAAGGCTTCACATTGCTTTCATTCACCAGCAAGTATACAAGGTCAAGTGCCTTTTTTCGAATTGAAGCATCTGAATCCTGGAAAAGAAAATGTCCAATCAAAAACTTCTTCAACAGCTGAAAACTCACTTTTTTGACAATAGTGGCACTTGAGAATAAAATCAGAGTTCAATTCAAAGCAACGAAGAAAATGCTGGCAACTCCTTTTTTTTATTTGTTAGAGTACTACTGCTCAAATTTAGGATCTCTACCCAATTCCTATTCCACCTTACCCCTGATCCAAGCCCAAGGCAGATACTGGAAATTACTATATCTCCAAAATTGAATCCCTAATATGTCCAAATACCAATCAAAAGTGACCAACCAAATAATAATAATAACGGTCACAATTTCTTTTGACTACAAAGAATTTATCCTCAATGGAAAAATAAAGATCAAGTGATATCTAAAGAGTTAATTAATCCTCGCTTCTTTTTTAGCTAGTAAGTCTTATTCCATCACATACGGGGTTCACCTAAAAGTAAAAAATAAATGACAACCAAAGAAACTGGGTAGACAAAAGGAAAGCAAAAGCGAACTGCTTGACTGCTTCTTTAGCAACAACTAAATCAGACCTATTATAATCAAGAAAAATGAAATCTAATATCCTCAGGCCGAACCTTTACACATTCCAAAATTGTTGCCCTATGTCTCTGCACTGCTTGAGCATCCACTGTAATAGCCTTCATAAGCATATTTAATGCAACATATCTGAAAAACATGCAAGGTTCAGTGTCATAATATAGTAAAGCAACAAAGAAAGTGTAGAAAGTGGCATGAAAAATCAAGATAAGATTTGAAAGAAAATACCTGATATTGTTGTCACGATTTGACAAGAATCTTCCCAATATATTGATGGCAAGCACACGTAAGCCACCATTATCTTCAATGCTCATAATGGTTCCAACACATTCATAAAGAATAGCATTCCCAGCATTTTTATTTGACTCGATTTTTGTTGCTACCTAGAAAAAAATGCGACCACAGAGCCTTAACTTCATTAGGAAATGAAATCTTGTTGAAGACCCATGAAAGGAGTTTTCTAAATGTTTAGCTTCAAGTCCTTTTCCAGAATTGAGATTTTGAAAGCAATATCCAATATACTACAAATAGTACAATCTTTTCAATTAACACGCTCCAAGCAATCTCATCAAGGTACTTCTCATGTGAAGGAGCAAAATTTGAGGTTCTACCAAGGACAAACCTTGTATTTTTTTTCATCATGCAGTACTATCTTAAACCATGTTTTTTAAGAGAAATATCATTCCTCAATAGAGCAATCTTTTTTTCCTATTTTCTTTACAAACCTCTAATAAGAAAATTCAGTGTTCCACAGACAATGAGCATGCACATGAAATTTACCGCAAAAGAAAAAAAAAGGGAAAATGAAGAACTTAATGTTGTCAAAATGAAAATCAAAACAAAAACCTCAATGCAGTTAATCATTGGTGAGAGAAACAATATAGGGATATGCATTATGCTTAAATACTTCTTTCATGAATTTGACAATATTACAAAAAAAGAGATAGCCACAACATACCTGAGCAAGTATGTCATTCATACAGTCACTAGCATCAGCATCTCCTTGGCCCAATATCCGCAGAAGCTTAAGCAATCTTATATGAAGGAAAGGATCCGTAATGCCAGCAATGTCATACTCAGGTGCATAGGGACTGTTTGCCATATCCTTCAGAGTTTTGACCAAACCTTCAGTACATTTCTGCAGTGATGATAAAAGAAGCTATTATCACAATTAGAAAGTTGAAACATTATCCATTTTTGACAAGTTTCTTCCCACTGAAGTCCACAAATATGATTCAGTTCAATCTTTAAATGATACAAAAAAAGGACCCTGTTTTTGCATGACCCTAAAGGCCAAAACAAGTTCATAAGTCCGATAAACCAAATTGTAAAATTAGCCTGAAGCATCTTAGTATCAAAAACCAAAGGATAGCCAACAGTTTAGGACATAACACCAGTAAACCTGATCCCTTTCTTCAATCCTTTCGATGGTAAGTACTCTCCAGCCAAAACCAGAACAAAGGATTGCTGGTAAAGTAGAGATGGTCCAAACAAGCAAAAGCAAGAAGTAATATTTACAAAAGTTTCTTAATTATGGCTTTTTCTTTCGCAGGGTTAGAAAATGTTTTTATATGCTCAATGAAGTGTTTGTCTTTCTGATGCTATAGCTATATTCTTATAAATCCATAACCAAATTACCTCTCTAAAATATTCAAGGGCTTCTGAACTGACTTTACATAGATCGGTACAAAGTTGAACTCCTGTTATTAGGACTCCATGATGCTTTTCTCTAAGTAGCGAAGCAGCAGGATTTATAAAGTTTTCAGCAAGGTCTGGAACTTTTTTTATGATCCGTATGGAGCACAATGCTGCCTACAAAAAACAGATAGAGTCAAGAGGAGTCAAAGATTGAAGTTAGATCGCTCAAGAAAAGACATAACCTAAAAATTATCAGATAATCCACATGATGAGAATTCATGAATGCAAGTTGGCATGGCCAGAAAGAAAAGAAGAAAAGAAAGTCAGTATGATCAAATTAATCCTCCAACAGGATAACAAGTAGTTGTTTATGAACCAATTTAGTACATCAAAATGCCTTCAGAGAATGGCTGGAAACAGTCAACAGATGCCTTTCCCTTGAATGAGTATGTGCAGCAAATTCTCCTGCTTAAGATAAATGGGCAGAGAAAAATCCGGATTTCATGGAAGTAGCAGGCATATGAAGGTTGCATAATTAAAACATACAGTTTGAGGTCTTAGTCATGTGGCATGTGGACCATGGATTCACATGGATGTTTTTAACCTTTGCATTGACAAGATTACAAAGGTATTATTGGAAACAAATAAAGAATAAAACCATGATACTTGAAGAGCTCTACAAAACAAATCAAAACTTTCCAACTCCCGTAGAAGAAAGGAGGAGGAAGAAAGTACATTTAAGAGGGATAATTAGCAATGTTTAAGCTTGTTAAATTCACAAATCCTGAAATCAGCCTCCCTTTTCCTCCTTTATTTTAAATCTCATTGAAACAAAAATCAGTGGCCAACAGGCCCTTGAATAAAGAATAGAACACACTTACTTTCTTCCGGATATTTGGATCTCGAAACTGCAGCAATCTTTCTACTTCTGGTGCAAGGTCACGGGCCATTTCAGCCGAACAAATATTTCCCAAAGCACAGAGAGCAAGTCCTATAATATACTGGTTTGAATGATTGAGATCTCTGCATATAAGTTAAGGTTTCTGAAAAACTAAACCATATCTCTCCATTTTCTTATTTTTACCCTTGGTAACACCAGCCTATCAGGGACAATGTTATTCATAGAGAAAAGAAATGGTAAAAGGGAAAAGGAAATGGGAACAAATTAAGCTTGAGAAAGTCTACATGTAGGATACTGCTTTAATGAATTTGTTACCAACATCAGAACCTCTTGTCTTTCATCAAGAAGCAACATAAGACCAAGATATCCAATCCTCTTCTCTGGAAATCCAGAAGACGCAATCAACTTCAGGCACTCCATTTGGCCAAAATGAGTTGGATATCCAAGCATGTGAATGAACATGAGCTTTGCCAGGTTACGGTGCCTATAATCTTGATCATTTTCACTAATAGCAGCACGAATAGCAGCACACTCTTTCCTTACAACAGCACGTTCTTCTGCTGCAGTTTTGCAAGAACGTATAGCCCGTATCATGTCCCTGCATTGGAGCAGTAAGTACAACAGTTTCAACTGATATGCATATAAACTAAAGTATGTGGTCAATAATTTGATTATTTCAAACAGGGCAAAAGGTTTGGGGGGGGGGGGGGAGCTTATTCCCTGAATTGTTTAGGGAGAACAAAAGTATTCTTAAAAACCAGCCATAAGACCTGGTTGAGAAGAAAGTTTTCAAACCATAGGATATGAAATCCATGATCCTCTTTTCTTTTCCCCAAAAAAATTACATATAACTAAGAGATCCCATTTTGCAATTTATACAAAATGTTCTTGTCAAAAATTTCTGGAACACACTACTGAACTACGCATGGGAAGAATATCAGGATATAAATCATTTGATGAATAAAGACAAGGACGTTGAGATCTTTATATGCATAAAATATGGATGAAATCCAGTAAACTAATGCAAAGAACCGACTTAGAATTCCCTAACAGGGAATGGAGGTTATCATTTGCAAATTTGTTTAATCATACTAAATTTATATAGAGAAATATACAACTATTCAGTTACATTGCAACAGATACAATCACCTAGCAGTCTACACAAGGAAAAGCAAAAAGAGAATTCAATTTTGCGATAGTTTCCTAAAAGTGTGACAAGCGCTACAAATCAGTTTGAACATATAACCACAAGAATTACAAGTACAATTGTACAACCAGGATATTCTTATTGTACCTTTGGTAACCATATTGGAGGATACTTACATAAATGACTACCTTGACTATATTTTATATCTAAATTGCCACTAATTACTGATGTTTAAAGGTTCAAGATCATATAAATATCCCAAAATGCTGTATAACTTACATATCTATGGTGCAAGAAGTTGAGGAAGTATGGATAGTAAACTGGTGGATGTTTTCGTTTCCTCTCTAGAAATTTGTACCTTAAGCACCAATGGTATTTGGCGCATCATTCGATATTACCAATATTCATGAAAACAATAGATCAAGCTATTGTCAAACCCATTACTATATGAATATGCTATAACTTCAAATATTTCTACATTTTCACGCATAGTTGCAACTAATTCAAAGCCAAGCTAGCTTGAAGAATGGAATTATGAAACAGAAATTCCTAACAAACTCCATTCGGCTCTAAGTGCAGACGCAATCATCTTTTAAGTAGCACTAACTACAACCGAACCCCATAAATTTCAATCAAGGAATCAAAACAAATTGCACAGAAGCCCAGCTGTTTTAATCGAAAAACCAATACATTCAAATAAAAACCTTCGTGTTCTTGATCTGACCTTCAAATTAAAAGGAAAAGGGAGGACAAAAAGAATAAATTGCAACGGAAGGAATTGATGCTTACCGTAGACGAGTACCAGACGAGAAAGGATTCATGATTGGGTCCAGGGTTAGTTTCGTAGAGAGCTCGAATCAGATCCAATCAATTAAACGCTTCAAGTAAATCAATCAACGAACTACGGCTGCACGGAATTAAACCGAATTTCTTTTCAAATCTAAGATCTGCAGTTGAAGATCCAAAAGTTGGAATTCGGAGATCTAAGAAGAGTAAAGTAGGCAGAGATTTGGATCTGAACGACAGAGAAAACGAACTCTCTGTTCTCCTTTTCTTTTCCTCTTTTTTTCCCAGTGACAATGAAAATGCTGCCTGCTTCTTTTGTCTTTGTAAAACAATTTTTAAAAAAAAAAAGAATAATAATAACTAAATTATCAAAAAAATGTCGTGATTTTTTTTTTTTTTTTTTTACAATTACAAGCAATTCGAACCTGGCCTTTTAAGATCCAAAACCTCAGCCCAATTATATCAAAACCATATTCGTAGATTTAATTGTCATATTTTAATAAAGGCTTAAATATGCTAATGGCCCCTGTACCCTATTAAAATTTAAAATTTAGTCTCTACATTTTAATTTTGAGACATTGAGACCTTGTATTTTTTATCTAAAAGTCTTGGTCTTCTCCCTAACTTCACCATTAAAGTTTACTGTGCTAAAGGTAAAATAACTCTTTTAGCCCTTAACATTTAGAATTTTTTTATCAATTTGATCATTATCCTTTAAAAGTACATAAAAATTTTAAAAATTAAAAAATATAGTTTCTAAAAAAATATGAAAAAAAATTAAAATATTTAAAACTCAAAATATAAAAATGACTTTAAAAATATAAACAAACATTCCAAAATTTAATGTTATCTAAACCAAATTAGATCGGCCAATTGGATCGGGAACCAGTTGGGATATCGATCCAAATAAGGTAAAAAAATTGGTTGACCCACAAACCAATATGGACTGGTTGAGTCAATAGTTGAACCAATTTTGAACGAGTTTGACCAATTAGTTCCCAAAACAACCAGCCCGACTTATTCCAAGAAAATAAATTATTAAAACATCAAAAATAAAAATATTAAAAATATATAAAAATTGGTTCAACATTCAGTTCAACTAATTCTTTAGCTCAATTCAACCAATTCATATCGGTTCACAGATCAACCAGTTTTTTTACCATTCCATGGACCGATACATCAATTGGTTCTTGATCCAATCGATCCAGTTCGGTTTAGATAACATTGAATTTTGGGATTTTTTTAATTTTTCAAATATTTTTAGTTTTGAATTTTGAAGAGTTCTTTTTCATATTTTCTTTTTATATTATATTTAATTTTTATTTTTTTGTTTAAAATAAGAAATACATATTTAAATTTTCTTTAAAAAATTAACATATTTTTAAAGGGTATGGAACAAATTGACAAAAAATTGTATATGTTGAAGGCTACAAAAGTTTTAAAATGTTAAAAATACTGGTTGACCCGTAAATTAGTATGGACTGAATGAACGAGACTAAAAAAATTAGTTGAACTATCAATTGAACCAATTTTTTAATTTTTAATATTTTTTATTTTTTATTTTTTATTTTTTAATAATTTATTTGCTTTGAATCGGTCAAATCAAATTTTTAACACAGTTGAACCAATTCGTAGCGATTCACGGTTGAACCAAATTTTTACCTCTCAATGGACCAATACCCCAACTATTCCCACTCTAATTTAGATAACATTGAATTTTTAAATTTTTGTTTACATTTTTAAAATAATTTTTATTTTTTGAATTTTAAAGAATTTTTATTTTTTCTTAATTTTTAAAATTTTTTAAAATTATATTTTTTATTTTTTAAAAGATTATATTTATTTTTTATTTTTAAAAAATATAATTTTTTTAATTTTTATGTTTTTGTAAAATATGAAAAATAAAATAATTTTTTTAAAAAAATTATGTACTTTTAAAGGGTAAGAACCAATTGACAAAAAAAATTGTAAATGTTGAAGGCTAAAAAAATTATTTTGTTTTTGACATTGTTAGCTTTAACAGCAAAATTGAATGGAGGGATCAAGATTTTTAAATCAGAAAAAGTATAAGGACTCAATGTCTTGAAATTATAGAGATTAAATTTAAAATTTCAAAAGAGTATAAAGACCTTTAGCGTATTTAAACCTTTTTTATAAATCAATTAATTTGTATTTATTTGCGATGCATGAATCGATTGTATATATTAAATTTATAATATTCTTATAATATTAGTTTTTTTTAATTTAATGAATTTCTAAAAAATAATTAATAATTTGTAATTATAAAATATTTTTAAAAATATTTAACTAATTTGTAAAAGTATTTTTCATAAATTTCTAAAACCCTTGAGTCATAATAGTGTTAATTTGAGAATATACGAGTAGAATTTTTGAAGTAAATAAAATAAAAATTATTAGGTATTATTTAGAAAGCTACCTAGTAATTGGATTTGGATGTAATTACTTATAATTACACAAATGTGACGTGTTTGGATAACCATTGTAATTGATAGGTTCCACCGAATTAGGTATAATTGGAGTACCCAATTACACTTTTCAATTCTTAGGGGATGATTAAAATTGGAGTAATTACACATATAATAACACCCAAATCTAATTTTAAAAAATTATTTCTATAAAATTTATAAAAATTATATTATAAGTATAAACACATATAAGTGTTTTGGATGGTTATAGCCAAAAAAAATATAATATAATTTGTGTATTTTATAAAGTTATAACAAAAATTTATATTATTTAAATCCTAAAAAAATACTGAAGTTATTTTAAAAAATAATTTATATGTTATAAAAGTCCTATAATATTTTTTTTATAAAAATTTATATGGAATGTGCCTCCCATTTTGGAGGAAACAGAGTTGACATCATGACAAGGAAGAGTTGACATCCTGATGACATGACAACAACGTCCGAACGAGAAGAATCGTCACGTCTTGATGATGCGAATAATGACATCCCGACGAGAAAATATGCCACTTCACGACGTGGCGATGTGCTCCCTACTAAAACGGGTTTCTTCTCCTAGTTAAACTCTACTATCTTTTCCTAGTCTAACTCTGATTATTCTAGGGATATTTTAGTCATATATTCACACGAATTTCAACATATAAATAGGATTTTTAGCAACCTTAGAGAGTTTGATTCAACAACACAATTAAGAGAGCTTTATGGGAATTTCGGGAGAACTTTGTATTTTGGGTTCGAGCTTGTTTATTATTTCTCCATCTTGTACTCCTCTTCGATTTTTACCATTCTAGTAAAGTTTCTTTTGGCCATGTTTTTTTTTATCCTCTTTGGAGGGTTTTTTCACTTTAATATTTGTATCCAATTTTTCTCTATTCATTCTTGTTCGTCACATAATTTGGGTTTATCCTAACAAATTGGTATTAGAGTCAAATTTGGTTTTCGCATTAAACTTATTCAGAGATGACAATGAGGTAATATCGAGAAGTCTGATAGGGTCATAAATTTCAATTTCTGGCAAGTTCGAATGACGAAATTCTAGTTCAGAATGATCTGAAAAAGGTCATTTCATGGTAAAAGCCTGCAGATGTGAATCAAACAAAATGGGAGGAGCTTCATGAGAATACTCTGTCAACAATTCAATTGTGCCTCATTAACAATGTGTTGCAGGAGGTGCTTACAAAAAAAATTGCAGTTGCCTTATGGAAGAAATTAGAAGCCCTTTACATGACAAAGTCTCTCACAAATTGCTTGGTATTCAATGATTATACAAGTTCCGTATAGCTAACAGTGAGTCTATTAAGGCTCACATCAGTGAATTTTTTACTTTCCTTAATTACCAAAAGAATGTTGAGGCCAACATCGACGATGAAGATTAGGCTATGTTGTTGTTGTGTTCTTTGTCTCTTCATATAAAACTTTTAGGGAAACCCTAATTTATGGTAGAGAAAGACTCTCATTTAAGGATCTGAAGGGGAATTTATTGAGTAATGATAAACTTGACAACAAGTTAGGTTTGAAGAAAAGGTTAGATGGGCAAGCCTCGGTTTGGTTGCTAGAGAAAGGCAACAATCTAAGAATTCAGGTAAAAAAAGATCTAGGGCGAGATCGAAATCATGATATGTGATATGTCTTGGTTGATGTTTGGAGATGGTATGATGGATAATATACTTAAGTGATGTCTTATAAATGATTTGGTAAGTTGGATGTTAATATTTATGCTTTGCTTGAAAGGATTTGGTAGTTCTAGTTCTTAATTATAAGGCTAACATGAAATTAAATGCGAAATGGTTGAATGCATACATGTCTGGCTTGACATTTTGAGGTGCCATTGGAAGCATATTGGTATGTTTGAATCTAGTCATTTGGATAGTTTTGAGTTATTGCTTGAGGTTTCAATTTAAGGAATACTGGTTAGGCACGTAAGATGGTGATTTTAAATAATGGTTTTGGCTGGTTTTGATTTGCTTTTGAGGTAGTTGAATATGGTTTAAAATGGATGACTTGTAGCCTAAGTGAATTATGCTAGAAAACTTGTTTTGAAAGGTAACTATAGGTTCACATTGCCGTGTGTCATACACGGGCTCATGGCACGACCGTGTGGTCTGTAAAAATTTAGGTGATTTTTGTGCACACGGTAATAGCTAGTTGCACGATCTAGGGACACAGTCGTGTGGCTTATCTGACACGGGCTTAGCTCTCGCACACGATTTAGTTACATGGCAGTATGGTTCATCACACATGGCTAGGGGACACGACCATGTGATCCCTGTTTGCAGATTTTTGCTACCTTTTAAATTTAGTTTCAGTTTGATCCCTAATAGTTGCTTGCTTAATTTTAACCTTTCGTAAGCTCGATATTAAACCGAAATTGATTGAAACACATGTTAATTTGATTGTTAATGAATTGTATGATAATCAATTGAGATTTAAGTTATAATTTTTCTGTAAATGGTTTGTATTTGTTTGTGACATTCTATTACTCGAGTTCGATAACCAGACCGGGTAAATGAGGTTACAAGATTGTTTGGTTGAAAGCCGAAAAATGTCAAGGATCTGCTTATACGAAAACACAAGTATGATTTTGGTTCAAGGTTTATTGCTATAAATATCACAAACTGGGTCAATTTTTAAAATTTTAATTTTCTGCTGTACAAAAAAATCGTTTTCAAACCAGATTTTTTCAACACAAAAATGATTCAAAATGCCTTAAATAAGCATATTTAAGTTGAAATGAAGTGTATAAAATGAAATAGGAATTGAAGTGACTCAATACTCAATTGTGGCATCCATTTCTCGGGTTACCAATAAAACCCAGGTAAAGGTGTCACAAAATCAACATAATGTTTTATAGTAGTTCGGCTTGAATTGCCTATTTCCACAGCCTTAACTTACCAGAGCTAAGTATTTTTTCCTAAATTCACTAATTTGAAACCTTTCAAGGACAGGGTTTAACCTTTACAATCATTGTTTTTGAAGTAGGCAAGATAGAGCCACACCCCCTTAAGGTTTTTTTACGTAAAACCTTAAGTAAACCCTCACAAATATGAGAAATAAATGGCAAACAAGGAACATCACTCAAAGGTTGATTTACAACAATATATCCCACTCAAAGGATTTTGCAACACTTCAACGATTGAAAGAAATAACTACACAAATGTGTGTATGAGAATCTATGATAAATACAATAAAAAGATTGGAATTATGCATAATAAACTTTGTAAGCTTGTTTCTTGTCTTCTTCTAAGTGTTCTTGAACTTTATTTATACCCTCTTGATGATTTGTAGTCATTTAGAGTGGTTAGAGGGAAAATTGAGTCATTGTAGATATTAACTTAATCATTAAATATAGTTGCGATGGCATAAGTATCAGTACTCTGGTCTTTGGAGTCCAATTCATTCCATGAAAATTTGAACGTTGAGCTCGTAAGTATCGAACCAAAAGTGGTATGGTTCTGATATCTCATGTAACACCCCTTACCCATATCCGACATCGGGGCTAGGCACGAGGCATTACTAAACTTATACACAAGCAATTATGCAGAACCGAGACATAAATCTCCATCCAAATTAAATTTTTTCATATAGACTCATATCGTCCCTATTACGAGCCTACGAGGCCCAAAACGTACATTGGGAGTGGTTCAGGACTAAACCGAGAACTTTCAAAAATTTTACAACACTTAGAAAATTTTCATGATTTGGAGGATCACACACCTGTGTGTGGCTTGAGACACCCTGTGTCCTCAGCCCGTGCAACTCTCTGTTTATGACGTCATCAACAAAATAGGGTCACACGGCCAAGTCACATGCCTGTGTGCTAGGCCATGTGGCGAATTTAATTTTTGCAATTAAGGTGCAGACTTCACACGGCTTGGACTCATGCCCATGTCCTATGGTCGTGTCTCTCACACGGCCATGTCTCGTGCCCGTGTGATTGCTACTGAGCATTCTGTTCCTCAAAGCTAAGGTGTAGGGGACACAAGGCCAGATCACAAGCCTATGGGGTAGACATTGTGTCACACACGGCCTCGACACATCCCCGTGTGTCTACCCATATGGATAATTTTGAAGCTATTTTCCAAGCCATTTGCCACCCTTATATACTCAAACACATACATAACTTTAAAGGAACTTAACATGGCATAATTGAGTACTTAGACACAATCAAACAAGTCATGATCATGACACTATCATATCAACTAGTACATACACAAACGCTACACTTTGTCAATCTCAAGCCTACAAATTCTCATACATTAAGAATTATAAGTTTACTTCTATTTTTCACATTGGGACCTTAGTTATCATCGTACCAACACATCTCAATTAAATCAACAAGCATTCATAACTAATAACATAACCCATCATATACATAATCACAAACCACATCTCAAAGGCATAGGCATATGCATACATGTATAGGCTTACAACCCAATAATCAATATAAGCCATATCTCATGGCCATATACAAAATGAATCATCAAATCATTATAAGCCAACACACTTGGCCAAATTTGTAACGCCCCCATGCCCGAGACCGTCGCCGGAGTCGAGCTTGAGGTGTTACTGAACATAATTTATCAAATTAAGAACTTCGAATAATTTGTTTCTACATTCACAGCTTTCTAGCTACTTGCGTCACAGTTACAAGAAAAATCATTAAAAACGGGGCTTGGAATCACTTACTATAAAGCTTGAAAGTTGAAGAAACCCTAGCTATGGAGAGAGGGAGCATTCGGCAGCAACTAAGGAAGATGATAACCAATTTTGTGTTATTTTCCCTTTTATTTCATTTAATATCCAAATGACCAAAATGCCCTCCTTACTAAACTTTCAAAAATTCCTTCCATGCCCTAATTTTGTCCATGAACTTAAAATTGGTCAAAGTACCATTTAAGACCTCCAAATTAATATTTCAAAGCAATTTCATACTAAAAACTTCTAGAATGCAAGTTTTGCAACTTATTCGATTTAATCCCTAACTTTAAATTAAACTCGTTATGCCAAAAATTTCTTCACGAAATCTTCACACAATTATGCAATTATATCATAAACCTCAAAATAATTATAAAATAATTATTTCTATCTCGAATTTATGGTCACGAAACCACTATTCCGATTTGGCCTTAATTCGGGATATTACAAAATTAATACAACACGTAAACAAAAAGACCTAATCCCCTATACATGCCATACTCAAAATGTGAAACCATGAATACCCAAAGGATTAATTTGATAGTGTGAATCGAGCTTCGATGTCCTTCGGTTTCAGAGCTAGCTTGGCAATACTATAAGAAAATGGAAAGGAATGAGGAGTAAGCATAAAGCTTAGTAAGTTCACATGCAATAATAAACAGTATTAAGCAACATTAGCACAAATATTATACAATTTAACTTAATATAAATCACATATTTATCATCATAGTTTCCTAAGCATAACTTTATCATTTTTTAATCTTACCAAAAGCTCATTACTTAACAAGCTCAATCTTATGAGTTTTTCGTACATACCTGTACCAACTCGTGACTTAACATACTATTTCTTGTTTTTGACATACCTATTGAACACTTGGAATACTAAATGGATATATGAAAGGTCCTTGCACACAAGTGCCACATATGTAGCCAAAGCTACCTCATATTTTGTATCACATAAAGGCTCGCTCTCGACCTAATCACGGGTCTGCTCACACAAGCTGACAATCAAGACGTAGCTACACGGGCTGCTCACACAAGCTGTCAAGTATCCGCAACACATGTCGGACTACCTAGCCACCGATAGGACGTACATGACCAGCATCCGGATCACATAATCATATATATCACATGTGGTCCTAATTACATGTCACTCATATCCTATTCTATTCCTAAGGTTCAAACAGGATTTTCTCTCTCTTGCCGAAACTTGTCAAATGTGTTCATCAAATCAATTATACAATTCATACAATATTAATGCATTAAGAATATGATCATAATATTGCATTATTTACATATGAACTTACCTCGGTACAAAATATGTCTAACTAATTCGATTTAGTCCACAACCATGTTCTTTCCCCGGTCCAGGTCCGGACTCTATTTTTCTTAATCTATAATAACAAATTTAGCTCAATTAATTACCACATTGTTCAAATCAATCCAAAAACCATACTTTGGAAAAATTACAGTTTTGCCCCTAAACTTTCACATATTTACAAATTAGTCCTTAGGTTCGTAAAATGAAATGTACTCATTTTTCTTTATTACCAAAGCCTAGCCAAACCTATATCATGCTTATACCAGCCCACATTTTTCATCAATTCACATTTCTACCACCCATTTTTACAACTTTTACAAACAAGTCCTTTTTAGGTGTTTTTATCGAAAACCACTTAGTAAAAGATGTTTATCACACATCAAACTTTCATAATCTTCCATGAAACATCAAAATACATGCATGTCACATATGGTTCAAGCAGTAGACATCAACTCTATCTCAAATAAATGGTAGAAATGGCTAGATCGGTTGATAACAACTTTAAAAATGTAAAGAACAATAAAAATGGGGCTAGAATGCACTTACAATCAAGCTTGAAAGTTGAAGAAACCCTAGCTATGGTGTCCTTAGGAATTTCGGCTATGACATGGAGAAGATGAGCAAATTTTGACTTAATTTTCCCTTTTTATTCTTTTATTAACCAAATAACCAAAATGCCCTTTTTACTAAACTTTCAAATTTTATTTATTCATGCCCATTTTTGTCCATAAAAATAGAAATTGGTCAAATTGCTATTTAAGGACCTCTAATTAATAATCCATAGCCATTTTATGCTTAAAGCTTCTAGAATCACATGTTTTGCAACTTTTTCAATTTAGTCCTAAAAATCAAATTGAACACTCTATCAACAAAATTTCTTAATGACACTTTCATACAATCATGCAAACATATCATAGACCTCAACACATTCATAAAATAATTATTTCTACTTCAAATTTGTGATCTCGAAACCACTATTCTGACTAGGCCCAAAATCAGGATGTTATATCTCATTAGTTAGGGTCAAGTACCTCTTTAATTGGGGTTTGACACCTTAGAAATTAAGAAGCCCTTTTTGGGACTTAGGGTCTGAACTCTAAAGGTACAGGGCATACCCCTATGACAGAGAGCTCACTACCAACTTGGGTATCGGTTCCTTTATCAAAAGGGTTCAATACCCTTATGGGAAAAAGCTTACTCTTGACCTACATATCACACCCTTTTCGGCTAGGTACCGCACCCTGCTTAAAAATGCTTAGAAAATTTCTTTAAAATGTTTTTTCAAACTTTTGATTTAATTTTAAGTATTTAAACTGACTTGAGAATATTTCTTAAAATATAGCTTGTCAAATTTGACTAATGGATTGTTTGTTATATCAAATATTATAAAATCAAAGCTAATATATACTTATTTATGAATTATGGCTTTAATTTTTATTTAATATTTTAAATTTTACCTTTTTTATGGACTTTCAATGACATTTTAAAAACATAAATCCTTTAAAAATGAGAAACACGAGAAGACTAAAAATTAATTAAACCTAAAAATTATTATATAAAGAAATCTTTTTTCTAATTCTTAATGTCTACAGTCCATCTAAAAAATTCTTTCTCTTTTTTTCCCTATACGGTTTTAGGGATTCTTCTTCAATATTGGTTTTTTTTGTCTTTCACTTTATGGTTTTTTAGAGGCATCATTCATAAAAAATATGCAAAACATATTTTATTCAGTGGTTTTAAGGTTATAAAGTGAATAACTTTTTTTTATTTTCTTATACTATTCTTTTTATTGCTCCAAATGATATCTAGAAAAATTCAAGATTTTTTTAAAAAAATATCCTTCTCTTCTTTTCCTTTCTCTCAATCTGTTGGATTGGATCTCCAAAAAGCCTGTTCAAAATCACCAAAATCTCACATTTATTTTCAAAAGCTCGTAGCTCCAATCTTTACCATTCGTCGTTAAGTTGACGCGAAAGTCTGGAAATAGTCTCTCCTTAGTTTGATAGACACTTTGACCGAATGAATCTCCAAAAAGCTTCATTCTCTAAACTTGAAATTAAGATAAGTTATCCTCCCTTTTTATGGATTTTCACTTCTTTTATTCTAATATTTTCTTTCCCTTTTCCATTGCAGATGTTAGATTTTTTACTTTTGTATGTCGAAACTTGAATTTGAATTTTTCTAACCGTCTGGTTTTCTAGTGTGGCAGTGTGTGTTGAATCTGTGATCATCACCTTGTACTATTGACTCTTTTCCTCTCTCTTATTGCTCTCTCACGAGAGCAATGTGAGGAGAGGAAGAAATCAACAAACAAAGGCACAAGGATTGCGTGAAACGAATAGGTGCGGTGTCTGCAAGTGTAATAGGTCAATTGTAATATATATGTACAATGGGGTACAAGAGTACTCCGAGGATCGAGCCTAAGAAAGTTAGAGATTGAACAATTTCTAGTTACAAGCATGGAAAATAAAGAGTCTAACCGACTAATCATTGAAAATTATATTACTACAAACCATAAAGTCAAGGAGAATTACACTAATCTACTATCTAACTACCAAGGACTAAATTGTAAAACAAACAAAATTAAAAAATAAATAACAAGCAGTGGTTGATTGTTCTTGATATGGTTTACCAAAAATCAGCTCACCATATCTCCATCAACTAACCCTTATAAGTTTAGTTACCCATATGAAACACAAAACTAACAAACATAAAAGTGCAGAATATGGAAGTCATTAAAGAAAAGCTTAAGAAAAATATAAAAGTTTAGATTTTTATGCAAAAGAACTTAATGGAAATGTAAAGAAAAGCATATAACATGAAAATATAAAGGAAATAACATAAAATGAACAAGTTTTAACATATTTAATGTAAAAGAAATTGAAATGCATTAAACTAAAACTGAAAATGTCATTACAAACAAAGTAAAAATACTAAAGTTGCAAATAAACCTACGTTACAGTGCTAACTAACTTAACTAACTACAAGAACACTAAGAACAAGAAGAAAGTGCAGAAAAAATAACTTCTACAGTTATGGAAGATGAAGAAAAATGAAAACCCTAGAAGAGTGTAGAGAAAAACTGAAAGAACCTAAGAGAAAACTATCTTAAACTAAATACAAGTGTGTACCTTCTCTCCTCAGCAGAATTTGGTTTGCTTAGCAACATATTTTTAACCCTCTTTGTGCCTAAAATAC
Source organism: Gossypium longicalyx (assembly GCA_025698465.1). Classification (NCBI taxonomy): domain Eukaryota; kingdom Viridiplantae; phylum Streptophyta; class Magnoliopsida; order Malvales; family Malvaceae; genus Gossypium; species Gossypium longicalyx. The sequence continues at coordinate 35,040,588 of CM046995.1, forward strand.
CCTTGAAAGGGCCTTCAATGATTGGTGCTTTGGTTGGAAAAAGACTACCCTTGGCGTCAGTTTTTGTCCCTTCACGATATGGGTATCACGATACTGTTGACAGACTTGATTTGGGGTGCTTCTTGGGCGAGTGGGTATTGTGATACCAATAGAGGATAGCGTAATACCACTGAAAGGTGGTCCAAACTTGGGGGGCTATTGGAGGTATCGCGATTCTAAGGGTAGAATATCAAGATACCTTCTCCTTTGGGGATGTTCTCGTTTGATTCTGGCCTCCAACGCGTCCCTACAACACTCAATCATATGTTATGGCCCCCAATGACACTATTGGGCAATTTGGGTCTCAAAATAAGTAAAAAGAGTCATTTACACTTATCAAATCAAAATCCTAAAAACTACAAAAATCTACGTAAATGACACTATTTTGTTCGAAAACAAGCTCCTTAAGTATACCGGGAAAGCCTAATTTGTCATATCAAATTACAGAAGATCAAGTATCAACTTTTGTAAATATCTCACTCATCAAATTAATAGAAACTAAAACCATAAAAAATTGGACAAATCTCAAAAGAAATTATACATTTACTTTGATTCAATGTGAAATTTGATATATGAACTTTGAGTTGGTACAATTATACACTTGAAACTTTGATTGTGGTTTAAAAATATACATGAAACTTTAATTTTGATTCAATTATATACATTTAAAGAAATAAATATGTTGTTATTTTTTATATTGATAAATATAATTATTTGTGTATGCAATATATAAACTTAAAATGATATTATATCGATAATTGTGTTAATAATTTGTGAGAACTGAATCAAATAAAAATTTCATGTATAAAATTGCACAAAATTAAAATTCATATATAGAATTTCTCATTAAACAAAAGTTGTTGTATACATAAAAGTTATTACAATAATAAAGCAAATATACTATTTTTAAAAAATGTATTCATTAAATTTTGTATTGATGATATGTGCAGGATATATTATTTATAGGAAGAGAGTGATCATATGAGATTTTTTTAAATAATTTTATTATTTTTCATTACCTTCTATATTAAATTCTTTATGGAAAATATGAAGGCATCCATTGCTTTATAAAGCTAATAAAATAAAGAAAAGCTTAACATGAATAATATAATGCAAAAAGGGTACTTTTTTTTCCCAATCATCAATATTTTTTAGTAGAAAATAAATAGCAACTTATGCGATTACAACCATTGATTTCATTACAATGTCAAGGCTTTATTACAATTCTCTAAAAAAATTTCATTCACTACATCTGGAGGAGCAACAAATAATTGTAAACTAGCAAGACTAGTGGCTCTTTTAGCCAAGTAATCCGCAACTTCATTCTAAGATCTCGACACATGTCATAATCAAATTTCTCATTCTTGGTGCATCATTTCATGAATCAACTGTAATTCCACCATCTTACTACAAGCAGCACTACCAGCTAAAAGAGATTCAACCAACGACACATTGTCACATTCAAGTTCTATTTGTCTAAAACCTTTATCCCAAGCTATGCATAGTCTTTCTAAAATAGATCTAGCTTCAATTTTAAAAATCAATTCCTTACCCAATAACATAGTATAGCCATATAAACACCTTGCATTCGAGTCCCTCAACATACCTCCAATCGGTGCATTCGCATTATTAGATGGCACTGCCCCATCCATATTTAGCTTAATTCATCCATCCTTTAGTGGTGACCAATGATAGTTAGTGACCATTGGATTTGACTTAAATAGACTGGAACTGGAAGTTGCATAAATTTTTGCCCATATGAGACCTGTATCCACAAGATTTTAGACGCAATTATGTCCATTAGAAAAGACAAAATGATTCCTATTCTTCCACAAGATTTTAAACGCAATTATGTCCATTAGAAAAGACAAAATCCTTACTCCCACAATGTCCCTTATCCTAAAAATTCCAAAGTAACCAATCATTTAGTTGTAATGAAAAGAAAATAGTGTGATCGTGAATCGATACAACTGACATCCAAACCTCCCTTGAAAATGGGAATCCAGCACAATATGAATCCCAGATTTGCATAAAGTAGCACATCTGGGACAATTCCTATCATTTGATATATGCCTTCTCAATTGTTTCCAATTTATTAACAATCTATTTTGCCAAAAGAGCCAAAGGAATACCTGAACCTGTTGAGGTGTCTTAGTTTTCCATATCAATTTTCACATAGGAGAAGCCTCATAACTCACCATACAAAGATTCATATATGTCTTAAAACTAGAGAAGTTCTCTTTCATCATCCATTTCTATGCTAGCTGGTCCAGGCCTGCATCAGGAGTAGGTGGCAACATTGTTGTTATCTGGTTAACTACATTATCAAGAATCAAACATCTCAATTGGGACCAATCCCAATCTCTATTAGAATTAAAAAAATCACAAACATAGAGTGTGTCATTTGGTTTACCAAACCCTCTAACGAAAGATCTGAGCGGACCGATCTGTCGAAACCATACATCATTCCAAAAATTAGTGAGTTGACCATCATAAATGGACCAAAAAATATTGTTAGTTACCTCTGGCCAAATTGTATTCAATGATCACCAAATGAAAGAATAGTTGCTCCTCGCAATTAAGGTTGGAACTAGCCCTTAAATACGATTTATTTCTTAACACTTGAATCCACAGTGCATCTATCTTCGTAAGTAATTGAAAACCTAATTTCAATATAAAAACTTTGTTTTGATCCACCAAATTTCGCAGTCTAAGCCCCCCAAATCGAGAGGTTTACAACAGTCTCACCAAGAAACAAGCGTCGGTCTCTTAGTTTTAGAGCTAGTACCCCAAACAAAGTTACATGCTAATCTCTCGATCTCCTTACAAATCGAAACTGGTATACGTACCGTACTCATGAAGAAGTTGGGAATTGCTAGTAGAACAGATTTTGTTAATGTTTTTCTCCCCGCCAATGATAATTTTTTTACTTCCCAACTATTGAGTCTGTTCCTTACCTTATTAACCACAAACTCGAATGTATTTGTTACAGTTCTTTTATAAAGTAGTGGCATTCCAAGATAACTTCCCAGATCATTAACTCGCACAAACCCTATCTCATTGCAAATTGTTGCTGTTAAAGTATCCGGAATGTTATTAGAAAAAAAACACTTGTGATTTGCTTCTATTTACCTTTTGACCTGAAAAGTAACAAAAAATCATTAAAGATTCCATTGATCAAAGCTGTCTACCTCCTATCTGCCTCACAAAACAACATGAGATCATCGACAAAAAATAAATGTGACAAATTAGGACCACTCCTTAATAATTTCAGCGGGGACTAAGTTTTTTGTTCCACTGCATTATCAATACAATGGCCTAGTTGTTCCATACAGAGAACAAAAATATATTGAGATAAAGGATCTCCTTATCGAATGCCACGCATCGGTCTAAACACATCTGTCATTATACCATTCCGAAGAACCTGTAAAGAAGATAATGACATACAATTTAAAATAACAATAATTAACAACCGTGGAAAACCAGTTTTGAAAAGAGTATCCTCTAAAAAATCCTATCTAACTCTACCGTAAGCTTTTTTCAAGTCGATCTTCATAACCATCCAACATTTCTTTCTTTTGCACTTCTTCATAGAATGTACGCCCTCTTGGGAAATGATGACATTGTCAAAGATATTACTCCCCACTATAAAACTTGCTTGGTTATTCTTAATCAAGTTCCCCATCAATGAATGTAATTTATTAACAATCGTTTCGGTAACAATCTTGTACAAAACAGTGCATAGTCCAATCGGCGTAAACTGAGTAATCAACTCCGGACTTTGAATCTTAGGTAATAAATAATCAATGTTCTATTCAATTTAGGATCCAAGTGTTGCCCCCCTAAAACTTGCCGAATGAAAAAGCAAATCGATGCACCAACCACATCTCACTGAACTTGATAAAATTTCGCATGGAACTTGTCGACACCTGGAGCCTTAAGTGGTGCCATACTAAATACAACTATCTTAATCTCATCATTTGTAGCCGTTACCAATAAGCTATCTCACTCACTTGTAGGGAGTGACATAAATTTACCTCGAAATGGATACAAACCATTGACCAAGTAATCCACAATATAAAGATCCTTAAAGAACTCCATTACATGTTGACTTAACCTCTCGTCCTCAAAACATTATTCATCCTTTCCTATTTTCAACCCTGCAATTTGTTACTCCTACGCCTAGCTTGTTGGAAAAAGCGGGTTTGGAAAACGTAGCGAAAAATAAATTTAGAGAAAAATCAAAGTTTGAAAATTTTTCCAAAACAAGATGTTAGTTATGATATATAAAGTAATAAACACTTAATCAAAATTATACCTTTCGATTCGTCTAGGATAAGCGCTTCGACTGAGTAGTCTTGTCTGCTATCCTGAAGCTCACGTCTACCAAGTGTTGGCTCGCTTCGAATTAGAAAATTTTTCAAAAAAATTACCAGTGGGATAATTTTACAATTTCTCTAAACTTTTGGGTCAAGTTGTAAGTCAGAAAAATATCTCTAGAAATTTTCTGTAATAATCTCTTCAGAGAATTTTCTCTCTACAACTTTCTTTTGAATTGAAGTGTGTGTAAATAATGACCCAAGGCTCTCTTTATACAGGGAGAGTTTAGAGAGTTAGACTATGATTAAACTTAATCACTTTAATATTAAATTAATATAATATTTATCAAGATAAATATTAGATTAAATTTAATATTAAACCTTATTAAAATAATAGAATGCTTATCTATAAGATAAAAATTAAATTAAATTAAATATTAAAATAATCAATTTAATATTAAATTAATAAAATAAGATAAGTATTAAATTAAATTAAATACAAAACTATTAAAATAATATTATTTTTGAAATAATTAATTTGGAACCAAATTCTCAGGTAGAGTCCCAGTAGGTGTAACTTTTCCACTGCTCAACCATTGATGACCGACCGCTGCAAGGCACAGTGTAACACCCCTAACCCATACCCGTTGCCAAAACAGGGTTTTAGAGCATTACCAGAACATTCAAAATATTTTTCCATTAATCTACGTAATTTACTATTCATTTATCGTGATCATCCATAATGTCCCTTGATTGGGCCCTCGAGGCCCAATACGAGCATTAGAATTGAGTCGGGACTTAATCGGGAACTTTAAGAATTTTTCGCGAAATTACAAAAATTTTTCAAGGTGTAGGGCTCACATGCCCGTGTGGTTCAAGGGACACGTCCGTGTGATCCTGGGACACGCCCGTGTTGAAGGCCATGTTCGACCCTGTGTAACTCTCTGACTTGTACACACGACCATGCCACACGCTCGTGTGCTAGGCCGTGTGGTTAATTAATTTAATTCAAAATTAGGTGTAGGCTTTACACTGACAGGACACACGCCCATGCCACACGGCTGAGACATACGCCTGTGTCTCTGCCAGTGTACTCAATTCTGAGCATTCTGTTTCTCAAAATTAAGGTGCAGAGGACACACGACCTAACCACATGCCCATGTTACTAAGCCGTGTGTCACACACGGTCTAGACACATGCTCGTGTAGACAAAATGAAGCTATTTCTAGCTTCATTTCTCACCCAAAATTTCACCCAAGACCTGCACTTGAAACACACAACCAATACCAACCATTCCAAGCATTTAAAATAGGCAAATTCATCATTTAACAAGGCATACCATTACATGCATAGGAGTTTATAAACTTACCTTGGATTAACTTAGGCAATAGCAACCTTTGATAACATGTTCATAACATAACACATGTGTATATGTATATCATAATAATCTACTTAGTAATACCAAAATGAACCATTACTAGCCATTCCAATGGCTAGGTTACAAAATAACATTTCAAGCCACTATTGGCCAAGTTGTCCTATACATGCCATTATACCAAAATGATTTTTACTAAGTATACCTAAAATGACTAGTTGATAGTGTGACGATGCTCCAACGATCTCCAACCTTCATGAGCTTCCAAGCACTATAAAATAAGGGAAAAATAAACTGAGTAAGCATTTCATGCTTAGTAAGTTCGTATAACAGCTAAGTTCGTATAACAGAAACTAAACTTACCAATCTTGCTTATTAAATCTAGGCATACAATGTTATGTTTCCATCCATTTGGCTAAATTGCCAAATCACATACATTCAATCAAACATGTTAGTCACCAAAATCTTCATATCAATCAAGTAACATAGATGAGTTCAAGCAATATTCTTTCAAGTCATTATCATATCATCTCAAGATTTTCATGCCATGTCAAGAGTTATATGTCCATTGAATCATTGAATCCCAATGGATGCTTAAGTAGTACACTCGAAGTGTACGATTTAATAATCCGTCAATTTCATATTCAAGGGTACCTATTAGGGCACTTAACCAAGAAACACTCTCTTGAGCCACATATCGTATAACAGGATTACCAGTCCAAGTTAAATCCTTTATATAACGTAAGCTTAGAAGAGCTCGATTAGGATTACCAGTCCAAACTAAACCCTAATCATAACGTATGCTCAAGAGGTATTATATTGAAATTACCTGTCCGGGCTAAATTCTTTCTATAACAAGGTCAATGGGATTACTCGTCTGAGCTAAATCTCGTCCGCAACAAATGCAAGACTTTATTAGTTTCGAGAAAGCGCATATAATCATCGGGATTCAACATTCAATCGGGACTTAACACCTTTTTCATCATTTCAAGCATGTATTAAATTTCTAATGATAACATTCAAGTAATGTACATCAATATAAATCACATTCCATACAACACAACATTCAATTAAACATAATTTCATGTTGGATTAAGTTACAAGAACTTACCTCGACACTTGTTCGCGTAAAAAGTCTACTAATCAGAAACCTTTTCTTTTCCTCGATCTAACCTAGAATTAGTGTTGTCCGAATCTATATAAATGAATTTAACTATCAATTTCACACATTTCATATTTAAATGGACTCAATTTACGTCTTAGGTAAACTTTTCCAAAAATTCTAATTTTGTCCCTAGGCCCGGAAAAAGAAACTTGTGCAAATTACTCCCTATTCCAAGCCTAACCAAAGCCTCATTACAAATTTTCCAGCACATGTGTTCATAAAATTTTAGAATTTTTCATCAAATTTTATAACTTTTCATTTTAGTCCTTAAATCATGTTTTCATCAAAATTTGCTTTATAAAAGTTGTTTATCTATGAACAAACTTTCATTTTCTATCATAAATTTCTAATTTTCAACATATTCATCCATGACTCAAATTTCATACCTTGATAACTTTTCAAATTAATCCCCTAAACAGAGAGATTAGACTATCTCGGTTTCAAAAATATAAAAATCATTAAAAACGGGACTTGATTTCATACCTTTTCAAGCTTGGTAAGTTGTCTTCCTCTCTCCTAGGGTTTCCATGGAAATTTTGGGGAAGATGATATGAAATTAGATGATTATTTCTTTTTATTTAATTACCATATTTTAATTTTAATGATTTCTAATTTAGTCACTTGCCTTTTCTAATTTTTCCATAGATAAGTCATTAAAATATCTACTAACTACTCTTCAATGTTTTAATTACCATATAAGGACCTCTAGTTTTGAATCCCATAGCTATTTGATCCTTATAGCTACTAGAATTCAACTTTCGCGTTTTATGCGATTTAGTCCTTCTCGTAATTAAACACTTAATCGATAAAATTTTCGTATCAACATTTTCACACGACATGTCTATTATAATAAAAATCATATTATGCAATAAAAATAAATCATATTTTTGGGTCAGACTTGTGGTCCCGAATCCACTATTCTGATTTCACTAAAAAATGGGCTGTTACACACTGGGACACCACCGTCGCAGCCACCGGCACCACCGTGTTCAGTGATGCAGGTGTGACACCTTTATGGCACCCCGAGCCAGTTCGACTACTGCTGATTCAATCCGGGTTATTGACGACCCAACCAGTATAGCTTAGCCACCGGCAGGACAATCGGCCCGGTTCGACTAGTTTTTAGGTCTTGGTCTCAGTTTTGGGCTCCTTGGCCCAATTTACGATCTCAGGTCTAATTTTCAAGTTCAATTACCCATTGGGCCAATTGTCTGACTTGAAAATTAACTTCTAAAAATATCATATTTATTTTAATTGGTTTGATTAATTTAATTTTACTTAATCAAAATTAATTTTTCCAAAAATCAATTAGATTTTCTAAATTAATTTTTTAAGAAAATTCTTTAATCAAATTCTCTAGTTGAACAATTCTTACGACCACCTAATTTACTTTCACATCAAATAAATCGACTCAATTAAATTATTCTCAAAGTTGTATAATATAATTTTGATTCAAATATAGTCCGATCGAGGTTTTTTTGAGTTAGTAGAGGGACCAATTGGACATATACAATTAGACTCTAGTGATTACAATTATGTCCAAAAGTATCATTCTGATAATTCACAATTACTTAATCATAGAGTCAGTCCACAAGAAGTACCATGATTGAAAACTTATTATTGTATACTCTTTACAAAAGTAATTCATCCAACTACTTTTTCCAATGACCTCGTCATGTGTGTGTTACCCTCATATGATATCCTTGATTCCTTTGAGTTAAATCCGTTCTGTAATAGCCCGATTTAGACCCTAGTCGGAATAGTGGTTTTGGGACCACAAATCTGAGTTAGAAAAATATTTTTATATTATTTTCCGTGCTTATAATATATGAATTGATATCTGTGAAAATTCCGTGATTTAATTTTATCGTTTGTATGCTCGATTTGATAAAATGACTTAATCGCGTAAAATGCAAAAGTAGCATACTATATGTTAAAGTGCTTAATTGTTATGGCTTATTAATGTAAGGGCATTATGATGTGAATATGCCATGATTAATGTTAATGGACTTTCATGGACATGAATTATTATGTGTTAAAGGTTATTAATTTAGGACATTTTTGTAATTGTGTTAATTAAGGTTAATAAAATAAAACAAAATCAAATTTTAGTCATATTATCATATTGTTTGCTGAAAATACAAAAGAAAGAAAGCCATGGATGTTTTTTAGGGTTCGACAACTTAGAAGCTTGATTAAGGTACGATTTTGACTCGGTTTTTGATGATTTCTATGTTTTTATGATTATTGCTTAGTTCTCTAGCTAGCCCATGCTTGAATTTTTGAAATTGATGAATATTTTGAGTTGAGCCATTGATGAAATTGTGAACTTTGTGATGTTAATTGATGAAAAATGAAAGACATGTGTTAGATTAATGTGTTGTATTTGAATTTTTGATGAATTTGAGTAATTTGGGCTAAATTATGAAAATGAGATTTTTAGGGACTAAAATATGAAATAAATGAAATATATGAGCTTATATGGGCTAGAGGAAAATTCGGCCTAGCTTGTGTAATATGAAATTATGTGTATTTTGTGATTTTATGAATTAGGGACTAAAGTGTTAAAATGTGAAAATTGAGGGCTAATTTGTAAAATGCCCTAAATATGTGCATATGGATTGAATTGAATGATTTTTTGAATAAAAGAGTTAAATTTGAATGTGTATAGATTAAGAACCGAAGAAAACAGAATTAGATCGGGGAAAGTCGAAAGTAGTTGAATAGCCGTTCGTTTCTGTTCATTCCCGTACGAGGTAAGTCGATATACAAATAAATGTGTTTTGAATTGAATTATTATTGTTTATATCCTATTCAATAATGATGAATGGCTATTTGAGTTGAATATGAGAAATCCGATAAAGTTTTGATAATGTGACGACGTCCGAAAAGTCTCGTATGAACCATAGGAATAGTTAGGATACATATGTCATGACATAGGATTCAGAGGTGTGTTATCTTGTAAGACCACACCTGGGACGTTTGGCATCGATTTGAGATTTACGTGTAAGACCATGTCTAGGGCATCAGTATCGTATTTGATTTCGTGCAAGACCCTGTCTGGGACAGTGGCATTGATATTTAATTACATGTAAGACCACGTCTGGGATGTTGGGATTGTACGAGTTTTTTTGAGTTATCTGCGTATCCTATTTGATTTCATACGGTTCAACGGGCATTTCGAGGAACGAATGACTGTGTGAATGTGTATCCAATTCAGGTACATTTGAAATGTATATCATGTTTGAGAATGAAAGGTAAGTATATGTACATTTGCAGACATATGTTATATGTGAGTGAATTATGATCAAATGAGCTATATGAGACATATGGATATGTGATTGTATTTTTCCATGAGCTACATAAATGAATTGGTTTAGAATTATGTTATGTGATAAGTTAATTTGTATATGGCTTACTAAGCTTTTGAAAGCTTACTTTGCGCATTTTTCTGTTGTTTTATAGATTATCGAAGCTATCGGAAGCTCAGGGATCGTCGAGGATTATCACCACACTATCGAACTCTATTTTGGTACTTTTTGAAAATGTGAATATTGAAGTATGACATGTATAGGCTAGAAGTATTTGATTATGATTTGTGAAGTGTATATCATGTCATGTGATATGACTAGATTAAAGTTGATATTTGGTTTGGTTTTTGGTATATAAGTTATGTTAAGAAATAGTATGTTTTGATGTGCATAAATGGCCTAGTGAGAAATGTTCAATTTGGTAAGTTAGTTATGTGAATTAGTTATGGAAATGGTATGATTTTGATATGAGAATGGATATGAAAAATTGGGATAATGACATGTATGAATGAATGAGTTTGGTATATGATTTTGGTATGTTTTGGTTTGGATAATAAGGATGAAATTGGGTGGTGATTATATGACATGAATGATGAATGTTTTGTGATTGAAATTGGTTGAAATTATGGTGCAATTAATGCTTAATTGATGCTTGTAGGGAGGACCCAAAATGGGTGCCATATTGGCCTTGTAAATAGCCTATTTTTGCCCACACGGGCAGGGACACGGGTGTGTGTCTCTGTCGTATCACTCGAGGGCCACTTCTAAGTGAGCCTGGGCAGACCACACGGTCGCACACACAGGCGTGTGCTAGGCCATGTGGCCAAGTCAGTAGCCTCCCTAATTTTCACACGGCCTGACACATAGGCGTGTCTTGTGGCCGTATGTATAAGTCAGAATGTATGCCCTATTTCGCCACGGCCTAGACACAAAGGCGTGTCTAATGCTGTGTGAGGCACATGGCCTATTCACATGGGCGTGTGACCTTTATCACTTTGAAAAATTGTTTAGTTTCGAGAAATTTTGTATGTGCTCGGATTAGTCCCAACCCCTTCCTAATGCATGTTTAAGGTCTCGTTGACCTAAGAAAGGGACTTTGTGATGATGTTTGACTATGATGCCATGATGTGTGGATGATATTTGTGAATTGATTATAAAATGTTTCGATATATTCGGTAATGCCTCATAACCTTAGTCCGGCGACGGATACGGGTTAGGGGTGTTACACGTTCACTCAATACAATCCTATTTTATCTAATTTTCACCATTATGTCTTCTTAATAATTAATATGATCACTATCAACAAATGACTATGATAAATTGCTCGTTCGAGAATAAACAATTTATGGCCACGTTCCATATTTATCAATCCACATAATGCCAATGAGAGGATATCATAAACTCTTTAATTGAGCTATGAATTCCATTGTTGCAAGTAAAGCCATGCCATACACAAGTCATGTGCCCAACATACCGGCATGGGCTCAATCATCTTCAGAGCATAAGCCTTCACTTATATCAAAGCACAAGAGTTGCATACGCATGGTTAGTGACTAACTCAGGATTTAGGTAAATCACAACATGAACGTCACAAGTGAATTAATTCACAAATAAATTCAGAATTAATTCATTTTAGGTCCAGTCCAATGTATCATTCTACCAATGAATAAGTCTATGTCTCTACTCGTGGAGTCAACTGCTCTGATAGCCAAGACTAACCATCTCCCCAATTGGAATTGTTGACGACATAATAATCCTTCTCAGTATTTGAATCAAATGATCACTTTGATTCTTTTACTTGAATATGAACTCATCTAGATTATCTACTGAAGTAAGTTATCTTTTTCGCAATGCAAACGTTCTTTACAATGCCACTTATCTTTAGTTTGAACTTTAGACAATCAATGAGCTAATATTTGTTTTCACACTTTCGCTATGCATGCAAAATATAAAAGGCAGAAAATACAAAAGACATAATAGTGAAATGTGAAATTAACTTTTTTTATTTATTCATCGTTCAAATAAATAGAAAACAGTTACATGTTTACTACAATATGAGCACATTTCCCAACATTAGCCATGGTACGATTATGGAAGTACTTCGTGTTCCAATCACCACTTGCAAGCCACTTTGATCTTGACTTTTGAAACCATAACAACTCTTTGTGTTTCAAACATTCATCAACCTCTTAATGTAGTTCTAATTCACGAGCTCAGAATTACGATGAAAATCTCAAAACCTGCACTTTTTGCACTCATTCCATTTCAGACACTAGCTTCTTTTTTTGCACAAAAATGTTGCCATAAACCCTTTTACTCCACAACTAAACTACATGCTGAAAATGTTATAAATTCAAGCCCACATCCAAATCATTCTTCCAACGATCTTTGACAAGGGATTTGAATTCATAATGCAACATCCAACTTGCTAAACAACGAAACAGCCTATTACCTTCGTTATGCACAGGACGAAGTAAAAGCAAAATTAGACAATGATCTGATTTTAGACGATGAATATTACACACCGAACAACTAGGCGCAAACGAAACCCAAGCCGAATTACAAATAGCCCTATCCAGGCGTTGTGATAAATTCCCTCTGTTCCAAATAAATCGTGGACCACTAAACCCCAAGTCACATAGACCACTCTAAAAAACGAATGACTGAAACCATCTACAGCCCAAACGTGAAGAAGGACTACCCTAACCCTTTCTAAACCATCCAATATTGCATCGAAATCGCCAGCTAAAACCCAAGGTTCGACAATTGACTGTGTCAATTTCTCCAAATAAAACCACAATTTACGTCTCAACACAGGATACGGGCTGGCATAAATTGCAGAACAAAGAAAACTAGTGTTGCCTTGTTTGCTCCTAACCTTCATGTGAATCACATACGGATGTAAACTCAAAATATCCACCATAATATCATCACTCCAGAGGACTCAAATCCCTCCTGCAAAGCCATTAGCTTCAATTCGAAAAGAATTAGGACAACCTAATTTTGCAACGATTCCATCAACTCTACTGCCACTAATCCTTGTTTCAAACAAACAGACGAGTGTTGGACCAAACTCTCTCCTACATTCCGCCAAAAAAATTATGAAACCAAAAATGTACAGTTACTTGACAATTCCAAAAAATCAATTTCAAATCCATAAACAAAATATTGCCAATATATTAACGTTAATCAAAGTAAACTTGTCATATATTACCAATATTAAGGATTATTTTATATTTCAAATTTTTTTTGTTTGGCCAGTTAACTTGCAAACATATTACTCTAATTAAATATACAAGTGCACATAATTATAGTGCCAAATGTTAACATATTATGATAACACTTAATATTATTGTCTTATTTACTTCCGTAGCTTTACATATAAAAGTTAAAAGGGTATATAACTCCTTATGAAAAGAATATTACCTTTTCAAAATTTCAAATTTCAGATTACATCAATTAAATTATTTGATCAACATTTTTCGTTTTTATTGTTATAATGTTGATGTGATGTTAACAACATTAATGTGGTACTTTATGCTAGTGGCAGTTGTTGGTATGGCAATGCCACGTCAGCTACCACATGAACAAAAATAAAAAATTTAATTTTTTTTAAAGTACAAAAAGATATTTGAATTTTTTTATTAAAATGAACCTAGACAAACTGTTGTCCACGTTCATTCATTTCAAACTTAATTATTTTAAAATTATAAAAAAATACATTTTTTAAAATTTAATTTAAAAAAAGTATAAATTTGTAAAACATTATTCAAATTTATAAAAAATATTAAATTAAAATTAAAAAATTAAAATTAATAAAACCATTTAAAAATTAATTCCAAAATAAATTTGTACAACCATTTATAAATATATAACTACAAATTTTTTTCTGTAAATTAGTAATTTAATAATACAATAACACAGTTAAAAAATCCCAACTAAAATAATGTTGTGGGATGTATTGTAGTCGTCTTGGTTGAAACAAATCCAACCACAACCTCTCCAAAACTCAGTGTCCTAATACAAAATTTATCTCAATTTCATTTTTTATTAGAAACTTTAAAATCTATAACCAAATGTTACAGAGATGATTCACTATGCATATCATTAAGCTTAAGATGTATTGTGTATTGCCAAGAGTAAACAGGAAAAATTAGAGCAACTCAGAGAGAAGTCTCATCTTTTTGATGCTAATGGAACTACAACTACATGCATATCAAGATTGTTGGGAGGAAGCCGCAAACGAAGAGGAAAAAGCTCCCCATTCAAAGGACTGCGAGCACACACCACGACATCCTCAAGCCCGGTCTCTTGTTTCAATTTGTGAGTTAGTTCATCTACACCATTACCCTTGAAACTAAAAGAGTGCCCTTCCATTGCCTCATCGTCAACCTCACCAGTATCATCTGCTACATGGTAACATATAGTCCTACCTTTGGATTTCGGTGGTGAATCTAAATAAAAATCACTTGACTGTAATAAGAACATAAATGATTACTGATGGTGTATAATTGTTAGAGATAATTTATAAATTAACTTAACAAATAATTTAAAGGTTTTGTGTGATTTGGTTATTAGTGTAATAACATGAGAAAAAAACTTATTTATTATGTATATATTATAAAATAAAGAATAGTTGGTACAAATTTAAACTTAAAATTAGAAAGATAATAATAATTCTTGTAAAAAAATAAGACTCTTTAAAATAAGTGAAAAATTTTCCTTCACTTTGCTAAAAATAAATTATAAGAGTAATTAAATATTACCAATTGAATTAATTTATAATTAATATTCATATACTAAAATATGTGTAACAAATAATATGCTTACTATAAATAATTGTAAATGATTACCGTGACCATACATGATGACACATTACTAAAAATAAAGACTAAGATTTAATTTACTTATTCATTAAGAATTTATACTATAGTGCATAATTTAAATTTTTGTATCTATTTCAATATCTTTATTTGAACATTTTTGTTAAATTCTCCGAATCAATCAATACTATTTCTGTTCTAGTATAGATAATCAAGTAATTTGATTTTATATTAAGATGGAATAAGAAGCTAAAACCAACAAGTTAGTATTTAATTAAGAAAAAGAGTTAAACCGTAGTACCAATTTGGCTGACTCCCGCGACCCTGTTGGAACCGCAGATGACCTTGGGGACTTCAACGAGGGCACGACTGAAACCGGTGACGGAGGGCTTGAAGCTAAGCTATCATCGCTAAAAGCCTCCAAAACTTCTTCAGAATCCGGAAAAAAGCTCGAAATTGACAACAAATACTCCATAAACACACGAGAATAGCTCAAAGACTCGGAGTACTCTCCTACCTCCACATCCCATAATACCCATTTATTCGTAGCTCCAGTACGAGATTCACCGTGAGTGATGGAGTTCCTCCATGGCGGCGTCCCCCCGTTTGCACGTAAAAATTTCCCGCACCAGCTCTTAAGCTTGATTTTGAACCCTTCTCTTATAGGCTTCCACTGGAGTTTCCAATCCATCTTGTCGGGCACCGTTTGTAGCACCATTTTACCCGTCATGCCTAAAAGAAAAGGAATATCAGTAGCTGCCAGGTACTTCCCATGGCAGCTTTTGAGGCGGATAACATATGGTTTATCAGGGACAAGCTCGACCAACCACCTAGCTGTTTTCCCTGAGCTGTTTTGGCTTTGACGGACGGTTTCTTGATCATCGTCGGCCACTAAGTATTTCTCAAGGTGGCTCCTGAGTTTCACGACCTTTGCCTCTGTAAAGAGCTCCATGCACTTACAAGACCCAGTTTCAGTGCCTATAACATAAACAAAACAGAGCTCAATGCCAAAATGGCCTTTTATAAAATAGATATGGACCATCTCTTAATTTACTAAAAATAAATAAACTTGTAGTTAGCTTTGAATCAAAACTACAAATAAATAATCTTTTTTAAGAAAAGCATGAAATAAAAAACTTTAGAACCTGCAATAATCATGCATCAAATAAAAAAAAAAAAGGAAAAAAGGTTTCAATCCTTGATCACGAAAGTTCCAAGTCAACGCCCAAAATGTGGAAGAGCGTGAATTGGAGGCACAGGCAGTACAACTACAAGAACTTGAGGACCTTTTGCAACATGTTTTTTGCAGTCAAGTTTTTAAATGCTACATAAGAATAGAAATTCTTTAAACAAAAATAAATATGTTATCCGACTTATAAAGCATATTTTAGTACATGAACCTCGCCGTGAAGAGTTATTATATTTTGCATCAAGCTTGTCTAAAGATTTGCTACAAGTGTTTTACTGCAATTACTCCATGAAACAAAGTTTACAATTTTGAAATAGGGAAATAGTTGGGATTGTTTTTAATAATAAAAAGGAGCTAAAATACCCGTAATTTTGTTAAACTACTTAAATTTTTACGCATAGAAAATTACAAAACCATCTAACCGCATGGAAAAAATAGCATTCAGGATTACAAAAACCCTTCTAAATTGAAGCTGTAATTTATGGAAGATAGTCAGAAACATTCCATTGTTGATTTCATAATTCCTCTATAAAAAGAATCCCTGCAAAATAAGCTCAGATCAGTTGAAGTTTAAGGTATGTTCTATTATAAATCTTTTTCTTTCTCGATTTTTAAATATTTATATTTTTTTACAATTTTGTTTATTGAAATATTTTATTCGTTAATCAGTAATAACATGGTCGGTGAATCTTCTGGCAACTGGATTCGAGGAAATTTTATTCAACAAATATGGCAGAGAAAACTTGATATTAAATTTTTATTTAAAATTACAAAATGTACAGAATCAGTTATTAAATTTTTAGCTTTGTATGCATTTAAAGGATTTCTTTTTCACGTTTTACGATAACTAAAATTTAAAATATTAATACACAAAATATTTCTATCAAAACAATTTTTAGTTTAAAAAAAGATATAGTTAAAAAATGTTTTAAAAAATATTCCCGAAAGGATAGATTAATTTAATATTAATCATAGCTATAAAAAAAAATCATAATTATAACATTCGTGTAAATAAACTAATATATATATATTTTTTGTTAAATAAGGCATATAGATGGATTTTGAAAATCATTTAGGTTTTTAGGTCAGATTTAAAATTACTTTAGGAAATAAGTCGATTTTGAGGAAAAATTCGTCCAGTTAGACGAGCTTTTTGAAAAGTGTGTCCAGCTGCGCAAACTTTCTATACATGTATTAAGAAAGTTTGTCTAGCTAGACGCGCTTTCCCTTTAAATTGTAATTTTTGACTTTTTTTAATTCAATTAAGTCTTAAGTTTGATTATTGTCCCACTCACAATTATATTCTTTATTTCATGTTATTTTAAGCTTTTTTTTTTTTAGCTTTCTTAGTTAAATGGTTAAATAATAATTATTTCATCCTTGAGACTCCATTTCAATTCTCCTTTTCTAAACACATTTATAATTTTTATTTCATACTATTTCAAGTTATTATTATTATTTTTAATTAATAAATATATTGTTTTCAATTTTTATATTTTAATTCATCATTTTAATTAATAAATATTTTATTCATAAAATCAAATAATAAATATGTAATTATATAATAAAAATATATACTTTACATATATCATTATGTTAAAAATATTTGAAATTAATAACTCTTTGATATATAATATAAACATCAACTAATTTTTTTATATATTTTTCTTTATATATAATATTTATATGACAAATATTTATTTTCTCCATGTATATTGTGGGTACAGTGATTTTTAAAATTATAAAATGAAATAATTATTTCAAATATAATAATTGTTTTTATATGTAAAATATTCCAAATATCATTGTTTTTTCATCTACATTATGAGTATGATATTTCAAATATTTTTATATGTGAAATATTTCAATTAATTATTTGAAATATCATTATGTTTATATGTGAAATATTTTAAATACACATACAAAAATATTTACTAATTTACTAAAAATAATCATATTTGTAATAATTATTTTATTTTATGAACAAAAGAGTTATTAATTAAAGAGATGAATTAAAATAAAAAATTGAAATAATATATTTTTTAATTAAAAATTAAAAAACTTGAAATAGTATGAAATAAAAATTACAAATGTGTTTAGAAAAGGGGAATTGAACCTGGTCTCTCAAGGATAAATTTATTATCATTTAACCATTTAACTAAGGAAGCTAATATGTTAAAAACATTCATTAAAAGAAAAAAAAAAGAAGAAGTTTAAAACAACATGAAATAAAAAATATAAACGTGAGTGGAAAAAGAATCTAACTTGGGACTCAAGGACAAAACCACCAAAATTTAACCATCTGACTAAAGAAATTTATTATATTAAAAAAGTCAAAAATTGCAACTTAAAAGGAAAGCCATCTAACTAAAGAAACAATTTTAAAATCGACCTAAAGGCCTAAATAAATTTTAAAATCAGCCTATAAGCCTTATTTAGCCATTTTTTAACAGAAGAATTAATTAATTCAATTACTCAAGGAAAACCATGATTAAATCTCAATTCAGTTACCGCACATTTATTTGCCTTCACAGGCGATGCCTTACACATCAGGAAAAGAATGGAACGACATGACAATGTCATTATCCCTCTGAACTGCAGATTATTCTAAATTATCTAAATCATGGCCATTTTAATCTCAAAGTTGTTTGCATTTATTATCGACCTTTCGGTACTGCCTCGCACAACATCCAAATTTGGTAGTGCGTAATCTTGTAGTGTATGTTCTTCGCGAGCCATGGGTGGCTCTATTGGCAAAGGTGGTTGTTGCTTTAGTGGTTCTTTGTATAACGAGTTATCACCTGGTGGGTTATTTTGCGTTTGTTGTTGTTGTTGCTACTATCTACGGTTACGATGGATGATTCTCTCCGGATTTGATGCTGGCTCTATAGGGGTGCCCCTAATTCGAGTCATACACTGCAATCCACAGAGAAAAAAAGAAATAAGTTAATGAAAATTGAAATCGTATCTATAGTTCTAAGACTTCCTACTTATCCTATTAATATGAAAAAGCTAAAGACTAATCTAATGCCGAAGCCTTCTGGGCAATAGCGCCAACAACTTGACCACCTCTTGACATGCTTAAGTCGAGAGTGAAAAATACTGCTACAAAATTTATGGAATTATGCAATGTCCATAAGTATACGGGTCAGGTTGTGATATAGATTGTTACAACAGAACAAGAAAGTATTTCAAGGGTCGTACCCAAAGGAGGCTTGATTAAACTAGTGATTAATCCCTACGATAACAAGTCTAAGAAGTAGTGAATTAAAACCATATTACGATAAATCATATGAATATATGGATGAAAATAAAACATGTAAAGAACATGAAATAACAAAAATAAGTGATTGTAAATCTATCAAGGATAAAAATAGAAGACTAACTCATTTCAGTGTTCATAGCTAACTTCTGACTTAGGGTTCTATTTGGTTAGCTAGTAGTTAACCTAGTTATTACCTCTTGGCCTCTAACTAACCTAACTAGTCGGTAAGAACTACTTATATCTCAACCTCACAGTTTAGATAGGGACAAGCCAAGTGGTGCTTGGTAGACTATTTGCTCGACCTCATCTGCCTAGATGACTTCCTAGGGTTGTCAGGCCTAGGGTTTAATCTCTTTCAACCCCGAGCCAATTGATTCGACAAGAAACCCTAAATAATTGTTAACTATTCCCACATTCGCTCATTACTCTCCTTCGAAATTGAATCTAATTAAAAATAAATCTAATTAACATAATCTCGAAATTGAATTGAAATATTAATAAAATATCATAAGACAAAATAAAGAGGGAGAGAAAAGAGATTTTGAATATTGATGAAGTCTAAAACTCGAAACTTGTAGCAATAGTTGAAAGATTCACAATTCGAATTAAGAAAATGAATAACTAAACATGAACTGTAAAATACTGAAAACAAAATTGCCAAGGTAAAAACCTAATCTACAAATTGAAACTTAAATGAAGGGGAAAAAGTCCACTTTTGAGTTCTGAGTAGTCTTATTTATAGGAGTTATGTTAAATGTCTCATTTAGACTTAATACAAGTGACTAAACATCATTAATAGGAGTTGTGTGGACTAAAACACCCTTGTTGTCTTTAGTTGCCTCATCGCAACTGTTTCGCGACACCGACGATAGTATGTTCCTTTGGTGCTCATGTAATAGCCCGATTTAGGGCCTAGTCGGAAAAGTGGTCTCGGGACCACAAATTCGAAGTTTGGAAAATTATTTTTATTATTATTATGAGGTTATATCCTGATTATATTAGTGTATGAAAAATTTGGTGAGCTAATTTTGATATTTGCGAGCCCGATTGCGAAAAAGAACTAAATCGTAAAAAGGGAAAAAGTTGTATTTTAGTACCCAAACGTGTTAAATAGCTAGAGATATAAAATTGGGGGTATTTAAAGTGAAATTAGACCCCTAAATATGGCTTGGCCGACCATGAGACAATATTTTTCAAGTGGTCAATTTGTTAGGTAAGTGATGTCATTTTATGTGATAAAATAGTACCCTAAATGCCTAGCCTTCATATTTTCCATCCATTCTCTTCTTCTTGACCGATTATACCAGCAAAAGAAAGGGTTTTGAGAGCTTGAAATTTTCAGCCACTTAACCTCTCTACAAGTAAGTGATTTTAATGAGTTTTCTTGAAGATTTTTACATTTTTGGAATTTCATAAGAGGGGATTATTTTGCAAAATGATTAAGAGTTTAGGGTTTTTACATGGATGAAAGTGTGATGTTTTCTGAGTTTTTATGGAAGAATATGTATCTTAGAAGAGTTCTAAACAACTTTTGTGAAAGGTGTTAGCATGAAAACACCTAAAGGGACTATTTTGCATAAGTTGCAAAATAGGTGATAAGTGTGTGAAATAGTGGGATTTTGGGGTTGCTATAGGAGTAAAAAGAGTTCGGCTAGGCTTGAAATATAAAAAAATTTGATAAAAATTGGTTTTTGATCATAGGGGTAAAATGATCGTTTTGCCAAAGTCCAGGGGCAAAATGGTCATTTTACCGAAAATGTGAATTTGTGGTGGCCTAATTATAATTAGTGACTAAATGAGTGCATTTTGTTATTCTAGATCAAGTTTTGCCAAATTCGAACCTAGACCGGGGGAAAGCCAAGCAAATCGACTAAACCAATTAGTCGAGTACATTTTGTAAATCGAGATAAGTTGTACGTAAATGATAAAAATATATTATTAATATATGTGTTTAAGTTGTCATTGAATGGATATAGCATGAATTGCTTGATTGCGTATTGAGAATGCATAAACATAATGAGATGATAGAACTCCCGTTAGAACACTAGGTAATATACCAAATACTCTAGCTGTGACATTTAGGTCACTTGTGTGAGCTAGAGTAAGACATGTCTGGGACATGCGTCGACCACATTATGATAGCCAGTGTAAGACCATGTTTGGGACATGGCATCGGCATTGAGATTAGCGCTAGAGTAAGACGTGTCAGAGACACGCATCGGCCTCGATAATGATAGTCAGTGTAAGACCATGTTTGGGACATGGCATCGACTTGAGATGTGAGCCAGTGTAAAACTATGTCTGGGACATAGCATCGGCACCTTACCCTTAGATTGAGGTTTATAGAAGGATCGGCAACGCATCGAATGGTTCAATGGTGTAAGTATGTTTGCAAGTTAATAATGAAAACATAATCATGTTGCTTGTGATACAGGTACCAAATTAGTACGTATGAGAAATGAGCTCATTAGAGAGCATATGAATTGTATGGATGGTAATGAGTAAGTCATACTTATGCTTATCCTTATGTTATGATCATGATGATTATTGATGAATTGTTGTTGTCTGTTTATTTATATGCAACTTACTAAGCTTTTATGCTTATCCTCATTCCTTTCTATTTTCTTATAGTGTCGCCTATTTAGCTCGAGGATCACTTGGAGTTAGAGATATCGATCACACTATCGTCCGAAACTTTCGGTATAGTTGGATTTATATTTTTGAATATGGCATGTATAGGGCTTAGACTTGATTATTTGGTGTCCTTAAACATTGGCCTAATGTGTAGGCTTGGGATAAGTCTCACACTTTGAATTTGGTTTTGATATTGACTATTACTCATTTTGATTATGCAAAGATGATATTTCCTTAATTGAGTATATAGCCTTAGGAAAGAATGTCTATTGTAGCTGATTTGGTTGTATGGTATAGACTAGAATTGATGTGGGTTGAGTTTGTGTTAATTGATGTAAATAAGGGTGGCAAATAGGCTTGGTAAATAGCCTTATTTTGTCCACATGGGTAGGCACACGGGAGTGTGTCTAGGCTGTGTGTGACACACGGTCATCCCCATGGGCGTGTGATGAGGCCGTGTGTCCCTTGCATGTAAAAATTTCAAGTCAGTATGCATGGTAATAACCACACGAGAGGAGACATGGCTGTGTTTCTCAGTTGTGTGGAGGACATGGCCTAGCACACGGACTTGTGCTATGTCCGTGTGACATGTTGGGTATGTTGACGTCAGAAACAAAATACTCAAGTTTTCTCACACGGGTGAAGACACGGGCGTGTCAAGGCCGTGTGAGCAACACGGGCCAGGGACACGGGCGTGTGTCCAGGCCGTGTGAAGTGTAACGCCCAAAAAATCCTAAAATCCTGAACTTTCTTTGTTTTCGATTTTGATAAAAATTGTGTTTTATATTCCTAGCCAAGTGATAATTATAGTAGGTCTTAATTAAGGTTTGAGTTCGAATCTAGGGGTAGAAGAAATTATCGTTTAGTTATTAAAAGAATCAGGGTTGGTAAGCAGTTGGGCTTTTAAATAAAGATAGGGGAAAATAGCATCAAAAAGCCTTGTGGAGAAGTGGCTAAGTGACGCCACTTAGGGAGTAGGGAGGTGGCATTAGTGGCTAGCAAGGAGATCCAAGGTTCGAATCCTAGCTTAGTAATTTTTAGAGTTTAATTTTGGCCTTCTAGAAGGTTAGAAATGGCGTGAAAATGGACTCCAAGAGAAGTGTTCAGGAGAGAAAATTAATGAAATGATCAATGGGTTACTAGGGAGAAAAACGAGGAGATGAGAAGTGAGGAGCAAGTGGAGCCAAAATAGGAACTTGGGCTTGAGGAATTCGGCCATAAGGTTTATAAATAGGTGCTGAATGCAAGGGTATGAGGCTAATGCCGAAATCTTTTTCTCACCTTGTTGCTAGAAACACTCTTTCTTAAAAGCCAAAAACTCTTTGTATTCTTTTCTTTCTGTTGATTTCTATTCTCCTCTACACAATCTTCTTTGCTGATTTCTTCTACTACTCTTCTTCTTTTATTCGTGCCAAATAAACCTTATTCACCATACTAAGTTGAAAGCCGGAAAAGCCAAATCCCCTAAGGGCCGAATACTCTTTGACCGGGTCTAGTGTAAGTGTTACTCTTCCAATTGGTTTTCCTTGCTAAGTATCGATTATTGTCCCTCACTCTTTCTAATCAACTGTGGTAGGGAATTAGTATCGGATCTTAGATCTTAGCTCTCTGCCGAAATTGTCTTTAGGTGCTTGCGGTTTTGGTAAGTATTCCTCTCCCATTGACTAAGGTGGCCGAATGTTCATAGTTAAGGTATGGGGACTTGTGTTGGATACGAGTCATCTATTATTCTAGTTTTAATAGTTAAGATTGGTACAGATCTAGGAGTTGATCGTGGTTAGTGATTTAAGAAGGGGCTGATCGCACAAGGTAAGGTTAATGTGAGGTTTCAATTTTAGTAAAGATATGTATTAAGCATGCGATTAATTGAAGGGTGATATCGTTTGTAGGTTAGTGACTAAGGGAATCGCAGCACGTTTGCTTCCCAGGTGTGTACATACACTGCACACACAAGTAGATCGGCAAAAGCCTAAAAGCTGAAATGTCGAAATGCCGAAAAGTCAAAAGTTTGGCTGCAGTAGTCTTGCGAGTGCGCGAACACTCGTGAGGAGGAAACTCATAGGTTGCCTGAGGCCCACGGGCGATTCCGTGGACTTGGGTTATGATTTGGCCATATGGGCCGGAATGAGCTAAATGGGCTCGATGGGCTGTTGGGCTCATAATAGGTAAAAACTGAATATTGATGCTATGTAATAGAAATTTGTATATGAGCATGAATATGAAAGTGACTAGGCCTAACGGGCAATATAAATGTGATTAGGGCCTAATGGGCCATATATAGGTGATTTGGGCCTAATGGGCCATATACAGGGATGTGAATTTGATTGGGCTTTGTAAGGGGTTTTGGGCCTAGAATATGATAACTACATAAAACTTAATAATTATTTGCGACCGTGGACAAGTCATAGGGTTAAGGTGTGGCAACGGGTATATGCATGTCTAGGATTGGATCTAGGGAGAGCTTGGTACTTAAGCGGTCTTAATGACTCACCTCCTCTTCTCTGGAATCCTATCTGGTGCATAGTATTCGTTCATCTTAGCTCACGGGACTTTGTTAACGAGCCAAGGTAAGTGAAAACTGTAATAAAGGAAAAATTACCGAAATGCCTCTAAGAGCGAAAATGACCAAAATACCCCTAGGTGTTGAATGTAAGTGACATGCATACATATGATATTCTGCTTAGGTTGCATATGGGTTGGGAATTATGGAACGGATGAAGTATATGAGGATCGCATGGTTGCTTGACAATCGTGGATCCAACGGCGGCTTTTAAAGCTCAATATGTAAATGAAGGTAGTTTCGCAACCGGGCTACCCTTGGTGTGTCGGTTGGGTGGGTCGATATTTATATCCCCACATGGTGTGACGGGGGACGGAGCTGGTGTGTAGCGGATGGATAATTTGGATGGGATTGCATTGCATGTTTGATGTATGATGGTTTTTGGAATGCTTGTGTTTTTTTTGTGTTGAGGGTTGTACACACTGAGTTTGCGAGAACTCACTCCCTCTTTTATTTTATTTTCAGGTGATGCTTAGTAGAAGGTTCGATGTTTGGAGGGACTCTGGGTGGCCAGCTAGCAAGATAATTTGGACTTGATTTTTTTTAAGCATAAAAGTTTTTATTTTATTAAGGATCTTTCAAACTAGATTGTAACAAGGTTTCATTGTGTTATTATTACTTGAATTATTATTATTATTTTCGTTGTAAATACGAAAATGTAAATATGGGTTTCCTAAATTATAGTATATTTTTTATGTTTTCGCAACTAAATTTTAAAATGACATGTTTTCATAAAATCATATGTTTTAAACAAGTGATTGAAATGAGTTTTTTTAAGTTAATTAAGGTTTCTTTTATTTTAAGAAGGATTTTTAATGAAAACACGGTTTTCGCTAAAACACTTCAATGTAACATGTCGGATTCAGCCATAACGTCTGGGCCGGGTTTAGGGTGTTACATGAAGTTTGCACTTGAATTTTTTAAAATGGTGTAAATAAATTGGTCACATGGGTAAGGGACACGGGCGTGTCCCTAGGTGTTTAGGCCGTGTGTGACATACGGGTCATCAACACGGCCATGTTAGGATGGTCACACGGGCGTGTTACCTTTCCACACGGGCGTGTGCCCTGTTTTAAATGCAAAGTTTTCATAGATTGGATAAGGACCTGGAAGGATTCCGAATGGTTTCAAATGGTCGATCTAGGCCGCGTAGGCCCATATTAAGAGGTTTAAAATAGAAATTGAAACAGTTTTAAATTGGACCGAGTCTTGGTGACAAAATGGGTTGCATGTACGTGATCAAGTAGGTAATGCCTTGTACTCCGATCCAGCCTGGGTTACGGATATGGGGTGTTACAGCTCATTCAAGATTGTGTCTATAATAGCCCGTTTTTAGTCAAATCGGTACAGTGGTTTTGGAACCACAAATCTGAATTCAAAATATTTATTTTATTATTATTTTAATGTTTACAGTAGGATAGCATGTATGTGTGAAAATTTCGTGAAGAAATTTTATCGTTTAAATGGTCAATTTGAGAAAAAGGATTAAATCGCGTAAAGTGCAAAAGTAGTGTTCTATTAGTTAAAGGTATTAAATAGCTATAGAACCTTAAATTAAAGGTCCTTATGCTGTAATTAGACCATCCCTAGTGTAAGTGGACTTTTATGGACATATTATCATGAATATTAATGGTTTTTAATTAAGGGTAACTAAGTAATTAGTATATTAAAGATAAATAAATAAAACAAAACGAAAGAACTGTCGATTATTAACTTAAGGAGAAGCCATTTTAGGGCTTGAATTTCGGCAAGCTTGTTTTCTTCAATTAAGGTGTGATTTTTGTTCTGTTTTTAATAATTTCTATAATTTCTATATTAGTGAGATCGTTGTAGTTAGTATTAGCTAGCCTAGAGACTGATTTGCAAAACTGTTAAAAATTTTGAGTGTTTCCATTGATGAATATACGAGTATTTTGATGTCTAATGCTAGATTATGAATATTTGATGTTAGTTAAACAAGTTTTGTTAAGTGATTTTTAGTGAAAATGCAAAATAAGGATTAAATTGTAAAATGTGAAAAATGTGTGGTTAAAATGTGAAATAAATAAAAAATAAGGGCTGCTAGAGTATAATGGTAATTCAACCGGAGGTGGGATGGGTAAAGGGTGTAACGCACAAATAACTCTGTAGATATAATACAGCCTTCGAGAATTTGTGATTCCGGCCAAAATTTAGGCTTGGTTATTGGCTGAATTCTTTACAAATTGAAACCGACTATTTTTAATGCTTTGAATAGGAGAATTATTGATCACCCTCTCCTCAAAATCTTATATACACATATATTATTTGCGCATACATTTCCCTGTTTCTCTATGGCCAAAATTATCCCATTAAAAGAAAATTAAACATGATATATCATCCCCACCTCCAACGTAGATGCATGGGGTACACTTAACGCATAGGTTGATAGTCGGCTGTTTCTTCTCAAGAATTCATACCCATAGTTAATTACAAACTTCTTTATCAGGCTAGATCCTTGCTTGGCTTTGACATATGAGTGCCCTAGTATGTATGCTATCCCAGCTTCCCTAGCTTCCATAAGTTCCTGCAACTCTTCCCTTGCACCAGTATCTATCTCCGGGCTCTTTGGCACAATAAACCGTACTCTTTTTCTCAGTTTTATTACAGGTGTTGGTGACCATATCTCCTTCAACTCTGATGGACCAGCTGCCTCTATGTTGTCTCCATCATCCTCCCTCATCTGAACCCCTTCTGTATGGCTAGAACATGTTCCAACGACTGTCATTTTATCGTCATCTTTCACCAGATCTTCATTAACACTACCAGGAGCAACACTTTCTGACCGTATAAACTCCGCTATACTGCAAACAAGATCTTTCTCAAACTCCATGTCATCTTTATGAACATCGCGATACCCGTATCGTACGATGCACCTATAAAGCCTGTACTCCCTAGGTCCAATATGACCGACCAGAAACCGTTCCTCAGGTTTAACATGAGGAACTGGGACAGATTTGATGCAAAGAAACACTAGGACCTGATGGAAGGCTGGAAGGTTGGTGACAAAGTGGGAGAAGATTGCAGGGATTCCGGATACGAGCTCAGTGTGGACAAGTCCAATCCCACGAACCCGTACTATGCCTAGACTGGGACCCAAGCTAAGTAGCCAGTTGATGGATACCTTGTTTTGAACATCGAACTCATATTTTTTCAGTGTGCCATAGTGCCAAACACACATGATTATAAGGAAGATGAAAGCAAGGGCAATCGGAACCCAGGCCCCTTCAAGGAACTTGGTGAGGGAAGCAGTGAAGTAGAGTGCTTCGATTGTGCCAAAAAAGAAAACAAAGCCTATTGCCAAGAATACACTCTTTTGCCAGCATAAAACAATTACCAAAGACATCAGGCAGGTAGTGACCAGCATCACAGTTATAACAGCCAAACCTGTCCAACAAGAAACATGAAGAGTCAAAATTACTAGTACAAAAGCAGATTCAAAAAGACTATCCAATTTACGTTTCATAATTCAGAATATGTTTTCAAGGAAAGACAGATATCAAATATGTAACATTGGTTCTCAATATTAAAATAATAAATGAAGCAACAAATTCCCTGCTCCTGTCTCCTATTGCCTCAAACACCAATAATTTAGTGCCAAACTTTCAGGCAACTTTAATTATATCAAGACCGATCCATGTAGAATTTCCTTAGATTTAGGAAGAGGTGAATCGTTTTCCATTTCTGCTTTCAGTCTTGTATATAGGCAATGTCATGATCTCAAATCCACATATATGGCTGGAAACAGAAAACATCCTCATCTATGTTGCACCAGTATAGATGCTCGCAATTATTATAAGTTGCTGGCACTTTAGTGGTTAGTAGAGTTAGCATGGGTATTAAGAATTTGACCCATAGCTGCTAGAAAATAGACTCTTTATGATTATGATTTGTTGGCCCCACCAGTGCTCCTGAAGGAGTGAAAACCAAAAGATGAAGGTGATGAACCGGCTTAATAGGATAGGCTAGGACTTCCCTTTTACTAGAATGCCCATCTACTGGAACTACCCTTGAGGTAAGCTACCTTGCTTAACCAATTCCACTAATCTTACTAACTCATATCTGTTCCCTTCTTCTCTATCTCCAGGACTTGCCCTTGCCATTTAATGAACTCCAGCCCTTAAATGAAGTATGAGATTTCCTTTAGTGGATGCCATGCAACTCTTAAAAGCAGATGCTGAGAGAAAAGGAACTGATGTTGTTGCAAATGGGCCTGATGTAGTTTAGATCTCTATCGTACATGGGGAATTTTCAGACATACCAAATGCAATCTATCAGTAAAGTACAGGTTTTTGTGGGTCCAAAAGAAATACCATATGTTTCCAGTTTCCAAATATGAAGACATGGTTCAGGCTAGAATATCAAGCTAAGACACAAGATGCTTTGAAGCCCCAAGTTATACAACCAATCAAACACATTTATGGAGAGGATTGTCATACCTGATGCATTACCCATGCGCCTCGTGTCTCTAAAGCCAACAGTAACTGCCAAGCATAACACCATCAGGAGCCAGTTAATCTCAGGAATGTAGATCTGACCATGGATTTTGGATGATGTGTGGATTATTTTGACTCTTGGGAAGCAACCAAGGGAAGAGCACTGTTTGATGATGGAGAACGTTCCAGTTATAATAGCTTGGCTTCCAACTACTGCGGCAAGTATGGCTATAACCAGAATGGGCCATCTTAACTTTTCTGAAGCGATAACGTTTTGATAGTTGCAGTTAGCTGAAAACTCACCTATCATCCAAATTAGACTGTCAAGAACAACCTAAGGTACCTACCTGGTACAGATACATAAAATCCAATTCTGTAATCACTTTCGATAATATGATGCTGAGATAAATAGGCAGCTTGCCCCATGTATGCAAGAATCAAGGATGGATAAACCAAAAAGGTGAAAGCAATCTGCAGAAATGAGAATCCCCATTAGATAAAAGCTGTTAATCACAGCATAATTCAAAGGTGAACAATAACCAGCAAGCATGCAACTATAGTTCTTTTGTCTAACATTAAATGCTTCTGATGCCTAAAATTTCATAAAAGAGTAATGAAATTCTCGGTAATTGAAATGCCTGCATGTGTTTCCTAGAAGATGTGTAGTTTTCTCCTGAATGTCAAAACTACACCACGAAGTAAAAAGTAATTAAGATGACATTGTCAACCAAAATCATAATTCAATAGTCCAAACAACTTGCAACAAAATATTTGTTTAATCATCCATGAGACAGAACAGTTGGCTCTTCTCAACAACTCCTACCATGGCAACTAGACTTGTCAATTCTAATCCTAAACGCCGATTTTTTTAATTTTGACTTTGAAGTTCAAATCTCTTTGGTATAGAAATTGAAAATTGAGATGACTTTGTTGAATTTGATAAAAGCAAACGAATGACTACAAGGAAACATTAAGTAAAACGTTTTAGTTCCATAAAACGTAAAAACGTATATTTTTTTTTTCCAATCATATTAGAAAATCAACTATAATTTAAAGAATATAAATTAAAATGTTTAGATGTATTTTTAAATATAGTGTTTTCCCTTTTACCTTTGAATTAAATTCTAATAATATCTAACTTGATCAGATTTTAAATTAAATTTGATTTTATTTTAAAACTCAATAACCTGAATATGAAAAGACCCAAATTCAAATAATCTAAGTGTCCAACCCAAATTATCCAAGCCCAAAATGCCTTGAATCTAGAGATATTTAAACCCTAAATCATATGAACTCAAAATGATCTAAACCCAAAATTGACCCAGCCCGCCTATTTATAGATCTAAATGCTAACTTAGTGTAAAGAAGAAATCCTTAACCATGAACGAAGCATATATACCTTTATTGACAATTGTGAAAAATGTCCAAGATCCGCAAACATAGCCTCTGAACCTGAACAATGAAAATGTAAATAAACTTATAATCAATCTTTTTATTCTAAAATGGTAGCAATACACACAAATAAACATATAACCAAAACCACACACACTGACCTGTTATACACAATAAAATACCACCCAGAGACATCCAACCTCCTCTCTGGGTTTTCCTAAAAAATTTGTACATGTAATATGGAGAGAGAGCTTGATACACATGAGGATTCCAGTGAATGATATTATATAATCCAATGGCACTGATGCAAAGAAGCCATACTAGAACCACAGGTGCAAACAGAAAACCAACCCTGTGTGTGCCATAATGTTGAAGGGCAAACAAGCCTATCAGTATGATACATGCGACTGGAACCTCTACGTCTGCAAAATTTGTTGAACCTTCATAAGAGGCAGCAGAATGCTATATGGATGACATAGGAAGAGAAGAAAGCTGGTATAAATCTCACGGATCAAATAAAGAACGACTTGTATGGAGACATGCCCTTGAAAGAGAAATTACAATTAGCAGTCACGGTTAGAAATTCTACTAAGACCAACTTCCAAAAGCATTTCAACGTGGTCTTTATTTTTAACATTTCATAGGAGCATCAGTAATAGCTTATCTGAAGTGCAATTAATATACTTTGGGCAAAAAGAAGACTGCACAACTAAACACTTAGTTGCAAAGCTAAAACCACACTTTGAAGATCACGAATTGTTGTTTAATGTCAACCTGAAGCTAGGGTCCCAGCTAGCACATGAGTACAAATTCTACATGGTTCGAATAAGTTGGCTTATTTTAAAACTAGAATTAGTAGGTCATTTCTTTAGGAACTATAACTTATCATGCAGGAGCATATTAAGTAACTTGATGCCAAAGTGTGTACTCCTAACGTCTCATATGATTTCCCAAGGTGGGTCAGTGGTTTTGATATAAACTGAAAGTTTCAATTGAAAGCAGAGTATGCAGGCAAAAATATCACTAAAGAGATTCAATCTACTAGTTTCGGTGGACTATGTAACTGTATATGACCCAGTTTAGAATGTTGATTGGAAAGTCTAACCAACTTGAGGTGAAAGGTAAAAACTATGGGTCCCGCAATACATATGCTTAAGGTTATGAGAGACCAAGATCGAAAAAGGAAGATAATCACAGAAATCATGTGCCATATAGATTAATCGTTGAAGAACTCAACGCCAAGAGACATAATACAAACTAAGAAAAGTCTGGACAACCATCCTAAAACTTGTGAATTACTGAAGCAATCAAAAGGACCTACAATCTCACTTTGTGCTAAAATCCAGCAACACCAATAGGGATTGGCATCATGGATTATTTATCTAGAAAAAGTACCAAGAAACTTAGCCTACAAGCCGAGCTTTTGTTATCAGCCATGATTTGTCTTCTCTGGCTAACCAAGAGTATATTTACAAGCTACAGTTATGTGCAGCCGAAACAAGTGAAAGGAGAAAGCATCTTACATTTATGATGCTCTTTTGACATTGATAGCTCCAGCCCAGACACCGCAGAGAAAACTGCACAAACAACCCAAACAATCAAGCAATCCAGTTTATGACATAATTACCACAAGAAACCAGGGAAAGAAAACTGTATTCACCCGAAATAGCTGGTGTGAGGATACCATCACCAATTACCATACAGGTCCCAATCAAAGCAAGAACAAGCAAGAACCTTTGCAACACCCTATGCTTCTCTAAAGAGGATTTCAAACTTGACCCAAAACTTGATTGTGGTGCCAAACCGATACTATCCTTCTTGTACTCAATCAGCTCTTCATCTGCCAATTGGCAATTGGGCAGTGAGTTGACTCGGGCGTGTCGACACAGCAAGGAGTACAAGGCAAAAGTCCCTCCTTCACCATTATCATCAGCTCTAAGTACTATAAACACATATTTGAGCAAAGGCACCAAAGTGAGAGTCCAGAAAACAAAAGACAAAACCCCATAGATTTCTTCATTTGTCTCCGAGTGTTGAATATCTTCCTCAAATGTGCTTTTGTAAACATATAGGGGGGAAGTGCTTAAATCCCCATAGACAACTCCAAGGCTTTGGTATGCCAAAATCAATACCGTTCTCCATGATTCCTTCTGCTACAATATTAAAAAATAATCCAATTAGAACCCCGAATTAATGTTACTCATTTAACTCCTTGAACGAGTTTTCTTTTTCATCATTCAGTATTTACTTTCAAACTCAAATTTGTGTTTCCCTTTAATGAAAAAACATAAATGGGTTCTCAGTGAAAAAGACAAGCGATTAATACGAATTTGATAAAAAAAAAGCATCTTACCTTTGCATAGTTTTGATAAACACCAGTCTCCAGATCCATGACCGAAGAGATTCAACGAATGCCCATTTGCTAAAGAAGACTCCTCAAGTATATACACGGGGATACAGATGCAAACAGATGAAGTCAAGGCCAAAGATCTTTTCTTTTTTTCCTTTCTTCTTTTAGTGACAGAGTTGTATGTATGCAGACAGCAGTTGAGCACTCATCAATGGAGACAGCATAAACAAGGAAAACTTTCAAAACCCAGAAAAACAGAAGTGAAAAACAAGTATAATACTTAGTAGTAAAAACTTGTAGTGATCTAAACAAAACATGAAAAATAAGGACTAGGTGCTATGATTGTTTTGCGTATGACTTGTGAGGCTTCTGGAGAAAGAAAACAAGGAGTAAGAAAGAGAGGCTTGTTGTTTGCTGTGTAGTTGGTGAGGAAAGTTTTATGGATTTCTGTTTTATTAATAACTACTAATTAAATAATTTAACAGATGCTTTTGTATGTTTTAATTTTAAAATTTTAAATAATTGAGTATTAATACACAAAAACACAGAATGTATTTTTTTTTCCTCCATCCATTTAAAGTTTTAAACCTACTTCATTAGAAGGCCAAGATAGAACTCTTTATCTTTATTAACTCATCTAACTTCAGTGGTTAAATGCCCAAAAAGTAGTTTTATGCTAATTCACCTTGAATAAAATACTTCCACATAATATATATATATATATATATATTAAAATTTTTTATTAAATTTATTAAGGATAACATTTTGAAGGAAAATAAACTCAGTTAATAGTTATGCAACAAAAAATTGACATTATAATAAACTTAAATTTAAGAAAAAAATAATAATATTAACAATTGGACTTATATTTTTAAATCCTAAAATTAGAGGGAGCAAATTTCAGATGTATGAATAGTATAGGGACTTGGATCATATTTTAACTCAAAAAATAAATCTTAAAAACTACGCATGAACATTGACCACATGAACTTTTATCCAATACTTAATTTGATATATGAACTTTAATTCGGTTCGATTATATGAATGAAACTTTGATTGTAATTTGAATATATATATATATATATATATATATATAAAACTTTAATTTTAATTCAATTGTAAGCATTTAAAGA
Organism: Gossypium longicalyx; assembly: GCA_025698465.1. Classification (NCBI taxonomy): domain Eukaryota; kingdom Viridiplantae; phylum Streptophyta; class Magnoliopsida; order Malvales; family Malvaceae; genus Gossypium; species Gossypium longicalyx. The sequence goes on from CM046995.1 coordinate 35,074,597, forward strand.
AATAAATATAACACTTTATTTTTTATATTAGATAGAAAAAAATGCAATGTGTATACGCAATGTTGTATTATATCGATAATTGTGTTAGTGATTTGTAAAAATTAAATTAAATTAAATTAAAATTTCATACATAAAATTGCACAAAATATAATTCATATATATCATTATATATTTGAAGAAAATTCATATATAATTTTAAGATTTAACTTTAAAAAAATACTTTCAAATTTCAATATTAAAGGGTAGCATTTTTTAACAAAAAATCACTAAATTATTTTCTACTTATTTATCCTAATTTAATGCTATATATTTCTATTTCTCTGCTTTACAAAATTTGAAATATTAACTTTTTTTTATTTAATTTGTGATGTCATATTTTATAAAAATTAAGAAACAATTGTAGTTGTCAGTAAACAAGTGAATTTTCTTAATTTATTGACTATTTCTTTACCTATAAATTGAAGTAGAAAAGCTAACTTTTCATTTTTAGTAAAATAGAGGAATGAAATATATAATTAGATATATTTATAGCTATACCATAATTAATTAATTTTGTAAAATTTAATACTTTATTTTTTTTCATCCTTAAATTAGTTTGGATTATGAAAACATCTTATTTGGTTTGTTGAAATTATTATTTTTATCTATATTTATTATTATTTAAAGCTTTGGTTAAGAGTGTTATTTTTAATTAAGTCTCAATTTAATTGTGGAATTATCAAAAGTCTATTATTTTTATAAAACAACAAATATAAGTTCGAAAGCTTTTTTTTTGTCTTTTTATATATAATTTAGTAAAATATGTGCACATTATAAGATTTAAACTTAAGATCTAATAATATTTCTTCTCCCGATTTTATCGTAAAAAAAGTCAATTAATCACTTTATATAAAGGCAAATTAATTTGTATAAATTTAAATTCTTGATCACATTAGAACCTAGATTGAAATATAAATAACATTTTTTATTCATATTAAAAAACAAATATTATAAAAAATTTCCTTAAAAGTAGAATATTTTGGCAATACAATTATCTAATCTTTTTTTTTTTTTAAGAGGAGGAAATAAAGAGGAGAATAAATGAAAGTAATGAAATTGGTAATCATAATAAAGGGAAAGAAAAAGGAAAGGTGGATAACAATTATAAAGACCCTTTTGATAAGAGGGATGCTTTTTTTTTGGATAAATTGATAAGGGGGGTGTTGGTTCATATAATTAAAGCTTTTTATAAAGTGAAAACAATAGAGGAAGTGATCATTTGTAATTTAAAGCGTTTATAGATTAATTAGAAGGTCTGTAGAGTTGTGTTTTTTCTTTTTAAATTTAAAAAATTTAACCATTGTTGAATTTTCTTTTTTATTCCAACAAATAACAAAATTTAACGGATTCAACCCTCTAACTGATTAGTAATTAAGAATTTAAAGAAGATTTGGAAAAAAAAAAAGTTTGAAGAAACAAGGCGAGTTTGTGAGTTGCCCATGTTTTCTTCATTTTCCCTTCTCATTTTATACATGGACAATATCACATGATTATCACATAACAAGAATAATTAAAATAACAATATAGGCTACTTTTACCGATACACACTTCAGGAATGAAATTATACCTTTTTTTCTTTCTTTTTTAGAAACATTATAAATATTATTTATACTAACAAATATATTTAATCAAAGTGTATACAATCATCAAATCAAATGATGCTTTTGTTGAAAATTTAGAGTTTTTTTTTGTGTCAAGGGTACACATTTTATTATGATTCATTTTTTTAGTAAAACTATAAAAACATTATCGTAGTAATATAACTTATTTTTATATGAAGAGTATTTTAATAATTTCTCAATTAAGTTGATATTTAGGTGACATCAATTTAGTTAAATGTTTAATATAAGTATTAAATCATATCACAACCTTAATATGGATGAAAGAACATATTTTATGTAAAAAATATTTTCTTTTAAAATTCATTTAACGATGATTATAATTAAAGTGGTAAAGAATTTATATATAAATTTTATTAAATACGTGTTCAATTCTAGATATATGATCTTTAGTTCTTTTATTTAAGGATTTTATAAAAGTATAAAAAGATAAAAACATCATCATAATAATACTAGTTTTCATTTAAAAGAATGAATATATTATTCTTTTATCTTTTAAAAGAATATTAATATGTGACACTTAGTCAAGAGTTTTATAATAAACTAGATTATGGCCAAGGTAGTCAGTATCGCATCAGTGGACACGTCATTTTTCTACTAGAACAGGTACGTATCAGTATTCGTCTATTTTGGTGTATTATTTTGAATTTATCGATTTTTTTAAATATTTAATATATATATATATATATATATATATAAAGTATTTACAAATATCAAATAAATGATGCTGGATATTTCAAATTTAAAATATTCTTTAATTATATAAAATACTCATTTATAAACTCTACAAATAAATGTTTAGCATTCAATGAATTCAAAATTAACAAGAAAAAAGAAGTCAAATGTAATGGGCTATTTTTTTTTTTGGATAAAAAAAGTTGAAGGATGAGTCATGATTTTTTTTTCTTTGACAATCGAGTGAGTGGGTTTTTTAATTATACCTTAAACATGAAAGTGTGTCCAATTTTTTTTAAAAAATGTTAAACTTTACTTTCTAGTGTAATATTTTTTATTATTCAATACATTCCAATTAAGTTTTTAGTATAATAGTAAATAGTTAAAAATTTTATATTTTTTAATATTATTCATGCATGGTTGGTGCATCATGTTTTGCCCAGTGCAAACGAAATTGACCAGAACTAGCTAGCGTGATCAGTATGGACCATAAATTTTACCGGTGCGAAAAAGGGTATTACTTGTTCTGTTTTAGCACTAGAACAATGTGCATCAGTCAATATACTCAAAGCCAGTACAAAACCAATCATCATGATTACGGCACACCCAAAATGTATAGATGAAAATATTCAAGTAATAAATTTATAAAAATTGATAGAAAAATTAAATGTGACTTCGGTTGAAATGGTAATGTTGACTTAGTGAAACTTAGAATGACTTGGATTTCAATCATATTATTCTTATTATTAGATTTATTTTTCTAGATTTATCAAAATACAAAAAAAAAAAAAACATAAAAATCCTCAAAATAATGTTTCTTACTTTTTAGAAGAAATAGACTTTTGGTAACTTCTTAACTGAGTTGAGATCCAATAGATGGATGACATAAACTCATTTAACCCTTCAATAAATAGATAGATAATTTAAAAGTAAAATAAGATAATTAATAAAGTTTTCATAAAATCATTATAAATAAATAATTATTTATCTATACTACTATTTATAAAAGGAAGGGACTACATGTGGCGCCCTAAATCCGATTGGAATGGTCTGACCCAAATTTCAAGCGTCACATTAACTACCGAAATGACTCTCCACTCTCCACTCAACAATCACCAAACACACCAACCAACCAATTACACCTCACAATTAATTAATCATTATATAAAATCCTAAAATCATACTTCTCTAATTAAAATGATCACATATTAAACGAACATCCTTCAGACGTACAATAATTTCACAAACATACTTTGCATGTATCAATCGAGTTCGTTCGACTCTCGTAGAGTCAACCCACACATAAGGCAACAAAAGAAGTGAAATACACACAATGTAAAACAATTTAGTTCCTGCGAACTCCTAAAGTCTAACGTTTTCAGGCTCGTAGGTTAGCAAGGTTCGCACCTTGCAAACTCTAACTTCTCGCCTACCACTTTGCAGATGGCATTTGGCGAGCTCTACAGAAGTCCACTTTGTGAACACCCACTAGGCAAAAAACATGTGAACCCTTTTTAACAAACTGATAACGTTCTCAAACCGATCTTATCCCTTTGTTAAGTATCCCAAAGTGTGGCGATCATCCTTATACCTTTGGTTCCTATCTCAATATAGATAGCGGGTCAAGGTTCCTTCCATTCCTAAACTTTTCGATTTTAAACAACCTTATTGTAACAGTCCGATTTAGGGCCTAGTTGGAATAGTGGCCTCGGGACCAAAAATTCAATGTTAGGAAAATTATTTTATTATTATTTAGATGTTATAGCATGTTTTTAAGAGTGCATGAAAAATTTGGTGAAGTAATTTTAGCGTTTGTGTGCTTAATTGCGAAAAAGGATTAATCCACATAAAATGCAAAAGTCCTAAATTGATAGCAAAAGTTGTCAAATAGCTAGAGAATAAAAATTGAGGGTCTTTAAAGGGCAATTAGACCCTTTCCTAAGAGCTTGGCCGGCCATAGGGAGCAAATTGGTCAAAAAGTTAAAAGTTTGGTGGGTTTAGTGGCTAATTTGACTAAAATAAAAATAAAAATAAGAAAAAGATGATATCACATTTTTATCTTCTTCACTACTACTGAAAATATCAGCCATTGTGAGGGTTTGAAAGCTTCAAAATTTCAGCCACTTATCCCTCTTGCAAGTAAGTGATTTTTATGAGTTTTCTTGAAGATTTTTACATTTTTGAGACCCTTGAAGCATAAGCTTTCAAATGAAGGGACTATATTGCAAAATGGTGAAAATTTTAGGGTTCTACCATGAGAGAATTTAGGGTGTTTTCTAAAATTTTATGGAAGAATATGAGTCCTAGCTATGTTATAAACAACTTTTGTGAGGGAGTTTTCATAGAAAACACCTAAAGGGACTATTTTGCATGAGTTGTAAAATAGTTAATAAATATGTGAAATAGTGAGAATTTGAAGTTGCTATAAGAGTAAAAATGGTTTGGCTAGGCTTGATATATGAATAAATTCGATAAAAATTGATTTTCGAGCATAGGGGCAAAATGGTCATTTTGTCAAGGTCTAGGGGCAAAATGGTCATTTTACCTAAGATGTGAATATTAGATTGCCTAATTGTGTTTAGTGACTAAATGAGTGCATTTTGCTATTATAGATAAAGATTTACCGAATCCGAACCTAGACCAGGGGAAGGCCAAAAAAATCGACTAAACCAACTAGTCGTGTACGTTTTGTAATCCGAGGTAAGTTGTATGTAAATAATACAACTACATTGTTATTATATGTGCTTGAAATATTATAGCATGAATTGCTTGATTTTGGAATTGAAAATGTGTAACAATAAATGAGATAGTAGAATTTTCGTTGGAACCTTAGGAAGTAAATAAGATATTCATGCCATGACATATGAGTTATTGTGGGCTAGTGTAAGACATGCTGGGACATGCATCGGCCACATTATGAGAGCCAGTGTAAGACCATGTCTAGGACATGCATCAGCCTCGGGACGTAAGCCAGTGTAAGACAAGTTTGGGACATGCATCGACAATGAGATGTACCAGTGTAAGACCATGTCTGGGACATGGCATCGGCACGGATATGCAAGAGCTAGTGTAGGACCATGTCTGGGACATAACATCGGCACCTTACTCTATGTTTGAGGCTTATGAAATATCTGGTAGAGTTTCGAATGGTTTAACGGTAAAAATTATGATTGTGAGTTAAATAGGAAAGTATAACTGTGTTGTGAGTGGTACAGGTACCTAATTGGTACGTATGAGAAATGAGCTCAATATAGTATATGTGACTTGTATGGATGGTAATGAGTAAGTGTGCTTATGCCTACCTTTGTGTTATGAGCATGATGATCATTGATGAATTTGTTGTTGTATTTTTATTTATATGCAACTTACTAAGCTTTTATGCTTACTCCCGTTTCTTTCCATTTTTCTTATAGTGCCGCCTAACTAGCTCAAGGATCATCGGAAGTCAGAGATATCGATCACACTATCAACTGAAGCCTTCGGTATAGTTGGATTTATATTTTTGAATATGGCACGTATAGGACTTAGACTTTATTATTTTGTGTCTTTGAGAAGTTGGCCAAATGTGTTGGCTTGGGATAAATCCCACAATTTGTATTAAGCCTTGAATTATGGCTAACATTCATTTTGAGTTTATGAAAGATACATTTTCATGGTTGAATAAATATCTATTACGACTGATTTGATTATAGAAATTATGCTTGTTTTAGTATTGATTGGCATTTGTATGAAAATAGGTATGTAAGGGTGGCAATGAGGCTTAATAAATAGCCTTATATTGTCCACATGGGTAGATACACGGGCGTGTGTCTAGGCCGTGTGTGACACACGGTCTACCCAATGGGCGTGTAGTCCAGCCGTGTGTCCCTTGCAACTTAAAAATGAGAAATAGAATGTCCAGGTTTAGGCATATGGCCTAGCACATGGGTGTGTGACTTGGCCGTGTGACGCACACGAGCTTTAATATGGTCGTGTGATACGGCTGTGTGAAGTTTGCACCTTAATTGTGAAATTAAATTACTACACGGCCTAGTAACATGGGCGTGTACTCAAGCCGTGTGACTCAAGTTTCTTCTTGAATATAAGTCAGAGAGCTCCACGGGCTTGGGACACCAGCGTGTGTGACCACACGACCTACCCACACGGACGTGTGGCCCAGTTTCAAGATAAATTTTTCTTAAGTTATCTCAGAACTTTGAAAGTTTTCGATTTGGTCCCGGATTATCTCTAACGAATATTTTAGGCCTCGTAGGCCTGTATGAGAGACTTTAATCATGTGTTTAAATAATATTTAATTTCGAATGAAATTTTATTATCACAATTTGTGTATGTTTAATTGTGTTTAAGTCTAGTAATGCCTCGTACCCTGTTTCGGCGTTGAATATGGGTAAGGGGTGTTACATTTAGTTTTATCAGAGCTATGGTTTAGTCAGTTCTAGGACTAACCTAGCAAGAGTATGAGTTTACCCATTCATGCCATAATTATATATTGATAGTGTGACAATTTCTGACTATTATAAATTATGTTTTTATATAGTAAATGGATCCTAATAGAGCCACTGCAGATGACGTGGAAAGTAACGCGCCGGCTCCCACTGAAGGGACTACACAAGTAGAGAGTGAGCCCGTAACTATGGGCCAGGGCAGAGGGGGCTAGAGAAGCCTACCTCTGAATGATGGATGCTTGGTACACGGATTTTGTTAATACGAATTCGAACACTCCACCTCCCCCACCTCCTCTGATTCTTTAGTATGCCCCGGTAGCTCTGCAAGGCACAGACATGTTTAGAAGAGAGAAGCCTCCGGTGGATAAGATCCGAAAATAAGGGGTCGAGGAATTCTAGGCTAGTATAGATGATGACCCGGAGAGAGTAGAGTTTTGGATAGAAAATACCATTAGGGTATTTGATAAACTATCATGCACACCTGAAGAGTGCGTGAAATGCGCAGTGTCGCTTCTATGGGATTCAACTTATCAGTGGTGGAACACTCTCGTGTCTATCGTACCGAGAGAGAGAATCATGTGGGAATTCTTCCAGGAGGAATTCCAGAAAAAATATATTAGCCAAAGATTCATAGACCAAAAGAGGAAGGAATTCCTAGAACTAAGGCAAGGTCGAATGTTAGTGACGGAATATGAATGTGAGTTTGTGAGCCTTAGCAAGTATGCGCGGGAGTGCGTATCTACAGAAGTCACCATGTGTAAGAGTTTTGAGTATGGCCTCAATGAAGATATCCGAGTGTTTGTTGGCATCTTAGAGCTATGGGAACTTGTAGCACTTGTTGAAAGAGCCTGTAAGGCTGAAGAGCTGATTAAAGAAAGGAGGAAAGTGACTTTTGGGTCATGAGATTCAAAGAAGAGACAGATAGGAAAATCACATCTATCCTCATATAAAAGATCGAAGGAATTCACTATCTGATTGAACGCTTCGATAGGGTTTTCGAATAGGAGCAAGAACTGGCAGAACATAACTTCTAAAGCTTAGACCGCTTCAGTCGTAAGTGTTGGTAGCACTCAGCCAAATAGGCCAGAATGCTCACAATGTGGTAGGCATCATTTTGGTGAGTGCTTCAGGAATGAAAGGCTGTTTCAAGTACTGATCATTAGAGCACTTCATCCGCGATTGTCCTGAATTGGATGAGAGAGAGAAAACAAGATATGAAAGCGAGTAGTGCTCCTTTGAGGGGTAGGCCACAAAAGAACCCAAGAAGTGGGGCTAGCAGTAGAAGCATGCCAAGAGATGCTGTAGTGAGGTCCGAAGGCAGAGTGCTTGCAATGACTTATGCTATTTAGGCTCAAGAAGAGGCAGAATCTCCCGACGTGATCATGGGTACCTTTTCTATCCATGAAATATCTATTGTTGCTTTAATTGACCCGGGATCTACTTACTCTTATATTTTTATGGAATTGATACCTCGTATGAGTATGCTAGTAGAGTCCACTGAGTTTGTAATAAAAGTGTTCAATCCTTTCGAAAGACATGTACTAGTGGACCAAGTAAGTAGAAATGCCTTTTGAGAATTAGAGGTTATTATTTTCCGGCTAACTTGATGTTATTACCGTTTAATGAGTTTGATGTAATTTTTGGGATGGATTGGTTGACTGCTCATAGTGTTGTAGTGGACTGCGAGAAAAAGATAATTGAGTTGAAATGTAAAGACGAGAATATTTTTCGAGTTGGACTAGATGGGTCAGATAATCTACCTATAGTAATATCGTCTTTAACTACCGAAAAATACTTGAGAAAAGGATATGAGGCTTATCTAGCTTTTATGTTGAATACTCAAGTGTCTGAGTTGAAGATTGAATCGGTACCAGTGGTTTGTGAGTTTACAGACGTGTTTCCGAAAGAATTACCCGGATTGCCTCCGGTGAGGGAAGTTGAGTTTGGAATTGAGTTAGCCCCCGGTACGACACCCATCTCGATTGCTCCGTATAGGATGGCTCCAACGGAGTTAAAGGAGTTGAAAGCAAAGTTGCAAGAGCTAACGGACAAGGGCTTTGCGAGACAAAGGTTTTCGCCATGGGGTGCTCCGGTACTTTTCGTGAAAAAGAAAGATGGGTCAATGAGATTATGTATCGACTATAGACAACTCAATAAAGTAACAGTTAAGAACAAGTATCCTTTGCCAAGGATTGACGACCTGTTTGATCAGTTAAAGGGAGCTACGATATTTTCCAAGATTGATCTAAGATTCAGATACTACTAGTTAAGAGTAAAAGAGCAAGATGTACCAAAGACTGCTTTTCGGATGAGATATAGGCATTATGAGTTCCTCGTCATGCCTTTTGGTTTGACTAATGCCCCGGCGGTGTTTATGGATTTGATGAACCGCATTTTCTGACCGTATCTGGATAAGTTTGTCATCGTATTTATCGATGACATATTGGTTTATTTGCGTAATGAGAGCGAGCACGCAGAGCATCTGAGAGTTGTGTTGCAAACTTTAAGAGATAAGTGGCTTTACGCCAAGTTCAGTAAGAGTGAATTTTGGCTTAAAGAGGTCAGATTTTTAGGATACATTATGTCGGGTGATGGGATTAGAGTTGACCCGAGCAAGATCTCAGCTATTATTGAGTGGAAACTGTCGAGGAATGTGACTGAGGTCTGAAGCTTTCTAGGTTTCGCTGGATATTACAGACGATTTGTAAACAGATTCTCTATGATAGCTATGTTGATGACAAGGCTACTACAAAAGGATGTCAAGTTTGAATGGACAGAAAAGTGTCAACAGACTTTCGAGAAATTAAAGGCTTTGTTGACCGAAGCCCTAGTGTTAGTGCAACCGAAGTCGGGCAAGGAGTTTGTGGTATATAGCGACGCTTCCTTGAATGGTTTGGGGTGTGTGCTTATGCAAGAAGGTAAGATCGTAGCTTAAGCTTCAAGACAACTGAAGCCACACGAGAAGAACTAACCGACGCATGATTTAGAGTTGGCTGCCATCGTATTCGTGTTGAAAATTTGGAGACACCATTTATATGGCGAGAAATGTCGAGTATTCGTCGACCACAAGAGCTTAAAGTACTTGATGACTCAAAAGGAGTTGAATTTGTGGAAACGCCGATGGTTAGAGTTGTTAAAGGATTACGAGTTGGTAATAGATTACCATCTGGGAAAAGTGAACATCGTCGCTGATGCATTGAGTAGAAAATCATTATTCGTGTTGAGAGCAATGAATGTCAATATGGCTTTGTCTGATGATGGTTCAATTCTAACAGAGATGAGAGCTAGACCGACGTTTCCTCAAGAGATCCGAAAAGCTCAGAAAGGTGATGAGAAATTGCAAGCCAAGAGAACTCAGTGTGAGTTGAGAATTGAATCAAATTTTCGTATTGGTACCGATGGATGTATAATTTTCAAAGACAGAGTTTGTGTACCCAAGGATAATAAGCTTATTCAGAAGATTCTGATAGAGGCACATAGTGGTTGTTTGTCCGTCCACCGGAGCAGTGTGAAAATGTACAACGACCTTAAGAAAATGTATTGGTGGTCGGGTATGAAAAGTGACATTTCAGAGTTTGTGTCTAAGTGCCTAGTGTGTCCGCAAGTGAAGGCTGAACACCAAGTACCTTCGGGTTTACTTCAGCCTATCATGGTCCCCGAGTAGAAGTGGGATCGAATCACTATGGATTTTGTAACGGGTTTGCCGGTAACCCCGAAGAAAAAGGATGCTATTTGGGTTGTTGGGATAGGCTAACAAAGTCGGCACACTTCATACCTACACGTGCCGACTACTCCCTTGAGAGATTAGCCTACTTGTACGTTTCCGAGATTGTGAGACTACACGAGGTTCCCATATCGATCATTTCAAATAGAGACCCGAGATTTACCTCGAGGTTTTGGAAAAAGTTACAAGAGGTTTTGGGAACAAAATTGAGTTTTAGCACAGCTTTCCATCCGCAAACCGACGGTCAGTCAGAGAGAGTAATTCAGATATTAGAGGACATGTTACAGTGTTGCGTCCTTGAGTTCCAAGGCAGTTGGGAAAAGTATCTACCGTTGGTTAAATTCGCCTATAATAATAGTTATCAAACAAGTCTAAAAATGGCGACTTATTTTGAATGCCCTTATATTAGACCGAGCTTAGAGAGGGTCAGGTTCACGGGGTCGAATTAGTCAAGGAGACTAAAGAGAAAGTTAGAGTGATTCATGACTGCTTGAGGGCTACCTTGGATAGACAGAAATCCTATACGGATTTGAAACGAAAGGAAATTGAGTTTCAAGTCAGTGGTAAGGTATTTTTAAAGGTATCTCCGTGGAGGAAAGTCCTCAGATTTGGTAGAAAAGGCAAGTTGAGTCCTCGTTTCATAGGACCTTATGTTGTTACCGAGAAAGTAGGGCCAATTGTCTACCGATTGGATTTGCCACCAGAATTGGAAAAGATTCACGACGCGTTTCATGTGTCCATGCTACGTCGATATAGATTAGACCCTTCGCATGTGATTACACTATCAGAGGATAAGATTCATCCGGACATGACTTATGGCAAAGAGCCGGTCAAGATTTTAGCTCAGGAAGTCAAACAGCTGAGGAATAAGACTATAGCACTCGTGAAACTTTTGTAGCAAAGACATGGAGTCGAGGAAGCCACTTATCCCTCTTGCAAGTAAGTGATTTTCATGAGTTTTCTTGAAGATTTTTACATTTTTGAGACCTTTGAAGCATAAGCTTTCAAATGAGGAGACTATATTGCAAAATGGTGGAAAGTTTAAGGTTTTTCCATGAGAGGATTTATGTAATGCCTCCGTACCCGAGACCGTCGCCGGAGTCGAGCACGAGGTGTTAACGGGCTTAATACATTAATTAAACAACTCAAACAATTTATTTTAGAAATTCCAGACAAGCTGGCTAACTGCGTCAAAGTCGCTTAAAAATTCATATCTCGAGTTCTGAAACTTGAAATTAAGATCCTTAAATTTTTCTTGAAACTAGACTCATATATCTATCTAATAATTTTTTTCTAGAATTTTTAGTCAAGCCAATTAGAACAGTTTATTAGTTAAAGTTTACCCTGTTTCCACATTCGACTGCTTTGACCTCTGTTCACTACGAACCACTTTTCTCTTTATACAGAACTCAAAAGACTATTCCATTTGTATTTCTTAAAGCTAGACTCAATAAGGAATATGTACATATAAATCATAACTTCTAATTATCTTTGTACAATATTTGGTGAATTTCCAAAGTCAGAATAGGGGATTCAGAAATTGCTCTGGCCCTGTTTCACAAAAATTTAAATATCTTATAAAATACAAATCTTTTACCTATTTTGTTTCTTTAAAAAGAAAATATATTCATTAGGCTTCAATTACATATTTTATTCATCATCTAATTCTATTTCTACTATTTTTAGTGATTTTTCCAATTCACGTCACTGCTGCTATGTGATTCTGTTTTATAACCAATTTCACCATTTTATGGTTTTCCATAGACTAAGTAACACATTAAACATACATGACATCAAATATGATCTAGATTGGCCATATCAATGGCCAATCATTTCCAAACCTTTTCGTATCAAACCATAACCATATCATAAGATTATTTACACAAAGTGAGTATAGTGCTATACATGCCACACTCAAACTTCTAGAATGCAAGTTTTACAAATTATTCGATTTAGTCCCTAATTTCAACTTAAGCACTTTATGCATAGAATTTCGTCATGAAATTTTCACACAATCATGCAATCATATCATAAACTTCAAAATAATTATAAAATAATTATTTCTATCTCAGATTTATGGTCACGAAACCACTATTTCGATTAGGCCCTAATTCGGGATATCACAACTCTCCCCCCTTCAAGGATTTTCGTCCTCGAAAATCTTACCAGTAAACAGGTGTGGATATTGATTTCTCATAGTTTCCTCAGGTTCCCATGTAGTCTCTTCTACCCCGTGCTTTTGCCACAATACTTTCACGAGAGCGACACTTTTATTTCTTAGTTTCTTGACCTCTCGAGCTAAAATCTTAATCGGTTCTTCTTCGTAAGTCATATCCGGTCGTAACTCGATTTCTGTCGGTGAAATTATATGTGAAGGGTCCGAACGATACCAACGTAGCATAGATATGTGGAACACATCATGCATCTTCTGTAATTTAGATGGCATTGCTAACCGATAAGCTACTGGTCCAACTTTTTCAATTATTTCATACGGTCCAATAAAACGCGGACTTAACTTGCCCTTCCGTCCAAATTTAAGAACTTTCTTCCATGAAGACACTTTTAAAAATACCTTATCACCAACTTGAAACTCGATTTCCTTTCGTTTCAAATCCGCGTAGGATTTCTATCTGTCCGAAGCAACTTTCAAATAATCTCGAATCACTTTCACCTTTTCTTAGGTTTCCTTAATTAGATCAACTCCGTAGATTTGATTTTCTTTAACTTTGGTCCAATATAGTGGCGTCCGACACTTACGATCGTACAATGCTTCATAAGGTGCCATTTTCAAACTTGTTTAATAACTGTTATTGTAAGCAAATTCTACCAGCGGTAAGTACCTTTCCCAACTACCTTGAAATTCTAATATACAACATCTGAGCATGTCTTCAAGAATCTGAATTACTCTCTCTAATTGTCCATCGACCTGTGGATGGAAAGCGATCTTTGAAATTTAACCGTACCTAATGCTTCTTGCAGTTTTTGCCAAAATCGCGAAGTAAACCTCAGATCTCTATCCGAAATAATCGACAACGGTACTCCGTGAAGTCTAACAATCTCACTGATATATAATTCAACTAACTTATCAAGAGAATAATCAGTGCGTACTGGAATAAAATGAGCCGATTTAGTCAATCTGTCGACTATTACCCAGATGGCATCTTTCTTCTTTAGAGTTAATGGCAATCTTGATACAAAATCCATAGTAATTCGATCCCATTTCCATTTGGGAATCATGATAGGCTGAAGTAGACCCGAAGGTACTTGGTGTTCAGCTTTCACTTGTTGACAAATTAAGCACTTTGATACAAACTCGGAGATATCTCTTTTCATTCCATTCCACCAATACATTTTCTTCAAGTCATTATACATTTTCGTACTGCCCGGGTGAACTGCCAAACAACCATTATATGCTTCATGCAAAATCTTTTGAATCAACTCATCATTTTTCGGTACACAAATCCAGTTTTTAAACGTTGAGCAACTATCAGAACCGATTCTGAAATCTGACCTTGTATCAACCTTACATTGTTTTCTTTTGGCTTGCAAATCTTCTTTGCTTTTCTAAGCTTCACAAATCTCTTGTAAAAACGTCGATCTTGCTCTTAACTCTACTAAAATCGAACCATCATCTGATACTTTTAACTGAGTGTTCATAGCTCTCAAAGCAAATAGCAACTTTCTGCTCAAAACATCGGCAACCACATTCACTTTTCCTGGATGGTAGTCAATAACAAGCTCGTAATCTTTCAATAACTCCAACCATCTTCGCTGTCTCAAATTCAAGTCTTTTTGTGACATCAAGTACTTAAGACTTTTGTGGTCGGTATATACTCAGCATTTTTCACCATACAGATAATGTCGCCAAATCTTCAAAGCAAATACTATAGCAGCCAATTCCAAATCATGAGTCGAATAATTTCTTTCATGAGATTTTAATTGCCTCGAAGCATAAGCCACCACTTTTCCTTTTTGCATAAGTACACATCCTAAACCATTTCAAGAAGCATCACTATACACCACAAATTCTTTACCTGATTCGGGTTGTACTAACCTTGGTGCTTTAGTTAATAACTTTTTCAATTCTTCAAAACTTTGTTGACATTCTTTCATCCACTCAAATTTAACATCCTTTCGAAGTAGTCTAGTCATAGGAGCAGCAATTATAGAAAATCCATTCACAAATCGTTGATAATAACCAGCTAGACCCAAGAAAGTTCTTACCTCAGTCATATTCTTCTGTGGTTTCCAATCAACAATAGCCGAAATTTTACTGGGATCAACCCGTATACCATCACCCGAAACAATATGACCCAAGAATCCGACTTCTCGAAGCCAAAACTCACTTTTACTAAACTTGGCATACAACTGTTTATCTCTCAAAGTTTGCAAAACTATTCTCAAATGCTCAGCATGTTCTGTTTCATCCTTCGAATAGATCAAGATATCATCAATAAATACCACAACAAATTTGTCCAAGTATGGCCGAAATATGCGATTCATCAAATCCATAAACACAGCAGGAGCATTTGTTAACCCGAATGGCATAACTAAAAATTCATAATGACCGTACCTTGTTCTAAAAGTAGTTTTAGGCACATCTGACTCTTTTACTCGCAGCTAGTAGTACCCAGATTTCAAGTCAATCTTTGAAAACCATGTCGCTCCTTTCAGCTGATCAAACAAATCATCAATTCTTGGCAACGGATACTTGTTCTTGATTGTCACCTTGTTTAATTGTCGATAGTCTACACACAATCTCATTGAACCATCTTTCTTTCAACCATCTTTCTTTTTCACATATAATACAGGAGTACCCCAGGGCGAAAAACTCGGTCTCACAAAACCTTTGTCAATCAACTCTTGCAACTGTGACTTCAATTCTTTTAATTCTGTTGGTGCCATTCTATACGTAGAAATTGAGATCGGAGTTGTTCCCAGTATCAACTCAATACCAAATTCTACTTCTCTAATAGGAAGTAAACCCGACAACTCTTCTGGAAATACATCCGCGAATTCACACACAATCGGCACTGATTCCACTTTTTTTTCAGATTCTTTTGTATTCAACACATATGCCAAATAAGCTTCATAACCCCTTTTCAAATATCTCTGAGCTGACATCGAAGTAATCACACTAGGCAATGCCTCTGATTTGCCTGATTCAACCCGCAGAATTTTAGCACTTTCACACTTTAATTCTATAACCTTTTCTTTGCAATTTACAATAGCATCATGCAATGTCAACCAATCCATACCCAAAATAACATCAAATTCATCAAACGGCAACAACATCAAGTCGGCCGGAAAGTAATGACCCCGAATCATTAAAGGACATTTCTTGCATACTTTATCAACTATCACACTTTTGCCAAATGGATTCGACACTCTAATCATAAATTCTATGTACTCAACAGGTATATTCATACTAGACACCAATTTCATGCACACATATGAATGAGTAGAACCAGGGTCGATCAAAGCAATAACATTAATATCATAAAGAGAGAAAGTACCGGTAATCACGTCAGGAGATGAAGCATCTTCACGCGCCCTTATGGCATAAGCTCTAGCTGGAGCTCTAGCTTCAGATTTCGGCGCTGATTCTCTTACTACATTCTTGTTGCTTGCCTCATTCCCAACTTTTCTCGAAGATCTTCCTCTCGAAACTGCACTATTAAGTTTTGCACTCTGAAATTTTTCTTTCTCATTCATCTCCAGACAATTTTTAATGAAATGATCTGGAGAACCACACTGGTAACAGGATCTATCATTAATTCTACATCGAGCAAAATGACTTCTATCACATCTTTGGCACTCGGGTCCAATAAGTCTAGAATTTCCCAAGTCACTTTCTCTTTTGGAACCACTAAAATTAATGTCTTCCACCAATGATAAGCCGAATCCCTCAGCAATGATATAGTACACTTCAAGCACTCTTCAGGTGTACAAGATAAATCATCAAATA
This sequence comes from Gossypium longicalyx, assembly GCA_025698465.1. Taxonomy (NCBI): domain Eukaryota; kingdom Viridiplantae; phylum Streptophyta; class Magnoliopsida; order Malvales; family Malvaceae; genus Gossypium; species Gossypium longicalyx. Next base: position 35,091,067 of record CM046995.1, read on the forward strand.
CCCGAATAGAATTCTCAAGCCAAAACTCTACTTTCTCGGCATCATCATCAACATTTGCCCTAAATTCTTCAGCCCCTTGCTTGCGGATTCTGTCAACTGGAGTTCTATGAAATTTCATCAGATCCATACCTTGAGGCATCGGGGGTACAGGTTGAGGAATCGGGGGAGGTGGGGGAGGTTGTGCATTCGGGTTCGTACAAACGGACTCTGTATACCAAGCATTCATCATTTGGAGAAAAGCTTCCTGAGCCCCTTCTCCTCCTCCTTGACCAACAGTAGGAGGTGGATTTTTAGTCGGCACCGCCCTTTCAGCCGGAGATGGTGTATTACTCTCTACATCATCAGCCACAGCTGGATCGGGATCCATTTACTATAAAAAAATCATTTAAAAGGTCAGAAGTCGTCACACTATCACAATATATATATCATGACATGTATAGCAAAACCCGTACATACAACACGTTAGTTCGAGAACTGACTAAACCTGCTCTGATACCACCAAATTGTAATGCCTCCATACCCGATACCGTCGTCGGAGTTGAGCACGAGGTGTTAACGGGATTAATACATTAATTAAACAACTCAAACAATTTATTTTAGAAATTCCAGACAAGCTGGCTAACTGCGTCACAGTTGCTTAAAAATTCATATCTCGAGTTCTGAAACTTGAAATTAAGATACATAAATTTTTTTTGAAACTAGGCTCATATATATATCTACTAATTTTTTTTTAGAATTTTTGGTCGAGCCAATTAGTACAGTTTATTAGTTAAAGTTTACCATGTTTCCGCATTCGATTGCTTTGACCTCTATTCACTACGAACCAATTTTATCTTTATAAAGAACTCAAAAGACTATGCCGTTTGTATTTATTAAAACTAGACTCAATAAGGAATATGTAAATATAAAGAATAACTTCTAATTATTTTTGTACAATTTTTGGTGAATTTCCAAAGTCAGAACAGGGGATTCAGAAATTGCTCTAGCCCTATTTCACAAAAATTTAAATATCTTATAAAATACAACTCTTTTACCTATTTTGTTTCTTTCACATGAAAATAGATTCATTAGGATTCAATTACATATTTTATTCATCATCTAATTCTATTTCTACCTTTTTTAGTAATTTTTCCAATTTACATCACTGCTGCTATGTGATTCTGTTTTATAACCAATTTCACCATTTTATGGTTTTCCATGGACTAAGTAACACATTAAACATACATGACATCAAATATGATCTAGATTGACCATTCCAATGGTTAATAATTTTCAAAACTTTTCTTACCAAACCATAACCATATCATCAGATTATTTACACAAAGTGAGTATAGTGCTATACATGCCACACTCAAAATATACAAGCCATTTTACCAATTTAGGTCTTCGGATAGTGTGAGCGAGCCTCCGACCTATCCCGATTCTCAAGTCGGCTTGTCAAAACTACAATGAATGAAAAGGAGGGAGTAAGCATAAATGCTTAGTAAGTCCATATGCAAATAACAAATAACTTAACAAAGCAACTATACCAACCAACATTAGCATAATATCACCAAAACATATATCACATTTCTATTCATCATTCATCATTTTACCATATTATTGTTGTTGTATCAAGTCTCAAACCCGAGGGTTAAGTACATACCTATCCAAAGTGCCCATTCCACAACACTTACCAATACGTCACTTGTATCTTGAGTATTCTTCCATATTACTAGAATTTTACCCGTTGAACACATCGGAATATAATTCGGATACATGGAAAGTTTGCACATAAGTGCCACATATGTAGCTAAGCTACCATGTAACCCGCCCATAAGCGAACTTGGACTCAACTCAATGAGCTCGGACGTTCGCATCCATAAGTGAACTCGGACTCAACTCAACGAGTTTGGATGCCTAGTTACATCTCACGAACTCGGACTCAACTCAACAAGTTCAGACATTTGCATCCATAAGTGAACTCGGACTCGACTCAACGAGCTCGGATGCCCAAGTATCCTAATCTATTCCTAAGGTTCAACGAGACTTTCCTCGTTCGCACTCCTTTACCATTCTCCTTGGAATACTAATGACGATACTTCCATAGTCTTTCACATTTTTCACATAATTCAAAAATTTTTTGCATGTTGTCCAACAATTACCACAAAGCATAGAATCGCATAATAACAATCATAATATCATATAAATAGCATTAAATGATTTAACATAACGGTTATATTACAATATTTACATATGAACTTACCTCGGTACAATATGTTAGAAATCAAGCCTATTCTTCGAAAACTTTTTTTTCCCTCGATCACGACTTGAATCTTGTTTCTCTTGATCTATAATACCAAATTAATTTATTTAATACATACATTCATCAAAACAGCCCTTAGTACGAACTTTGGCAAAATTACCATTTTGCCCCTAAACTTTTGCATATTTACACTTTTTCCCTAAAGCTCAGAAATTAAACTTCATCCTATTTTCTTATGTTTTATGACACGTTGATCATTTTTCCCTTCTATAGCAACATCAAATTCACACTCTATCATTTATTTATGAACATTAGGTATTTTTACCGATTTTGTCGTTTTACTCGTTTTGACGTAAAATCGCTTAGCAAAAGTTGTTTAACACAATTTCAAGCTTTATATTCTACCATAAAACATCAAAATAAACATATTTCACCTATGATTATTTTTCCAAATATAAACCCTAGGTTAAATTATTGCTAGAATAAGCTAAATCAAGTTACCGAGACTCCAAAAACGTAAAGAACATTAAAAACGGGGCTTGGAATCACTTACTATGGAGCTTGGAAGCTTGAAACAAACCCTAGCTATGGAGAACCCTTGAAATTTCGTCCTAATGAAGAAGATGGACATATTTTGCCATCTTTTTCCTTTTTTTAATCTTTTAGTTACCAAATGACTAAAATACCCTTCATTACTAAACTTTCAAAATTTCCATCCATGTCCAATTTTTGTCCAAAAGTTAGAAATTGGTCAAATTTCTATTTAAGACCTCCTCATTAATATTCCAAAGTAATTTCATACTAAAAACTTCTAGAATGCAAGTTTTGCAAATTATTCGATTTAGTCCCTAATTTCAACTTAAGAACTTTATGCATAGAATTCCATCACGAAATTTTCACACAATGATGGAATCATATCATAAACCTCAAAATAATTATAAAATAATTATTTCTATCCCGGATTTGTGGTCACAAAACTACTATTTTGAGTAGGCCCTAATTCGGGATATCACAATTTAGGGTGTTTTCTGAAATTTTATGGAAGAATATGAGTCCTAGCTATGTTATAAACAACTTTTGTGAGAGAGTTTTCATAGAAAACACCTAAAGGGACTATTTTGCATGAGTTGTAAAATAGTTAATAAATATGTAAAATAGTGAGAATTTGAAATTGCTATAAGAGTAAAAAGGGTTCGACTAGGCTTAAGATACGAATAAATTTGATAAAAATCGATTTTCGAGCATAGGGGAAAAATGGTTATTTTGCCAAGGTCTAGGGGCAAAATGGTAATTTTACCTAAGATGTGAATTTTAGATTGCCTCATTGTGTTTAGTGACTAAATGAGTACATTTTGCTATTATAGATCAAGATTTACTGAAGCCGAACCTAGATCGGGGGAAGGCCAAACAAATCAACTAAACAGACTAGTCGTGTATGTTTTGTAATCCGAGGTAAGTTGTATGTAAATAATACAACTATATTGTTATTATATGTGCTTGAAATATTATAGCATGAATTTCTTGATTTTGGAATTGAAAATGTGTAACGATAAATGAGATAGTAGAATTTCTGTTGGAACCTTAGGAAGTAAATCTGATATTCATGCCATGACATATGGGTTATTGTGGGCTAGTGTAAGACATGTCTGGGACATGCATCGGCCACATTATGAGAGCCAGTGTAAGACCATGTTTGGGACATGCATCGGCCTCGGTACGTAAGCCAGTGTAAGACATGTTTGGGACGTGCATTGGCTACGAGATGTGTCAGTGTAAGACCATGTCTGGGACATGGCATCGACACAGATATACAAGAGCTAGTGTAAGACCATGTCTGGGACATGGCATCGGCACCTTACCCCATGTTTGAGGCTTATGAAATATCCGTGTGATAGCCCTAATTTGACCCTAATCGAAAAGTGGTTTCGGGACCATAAAATCGAGTCATAAAAATAATTAAATGCTATATTCTGTGCTTATTATATGTGAAGGTGTATGTATGAAAATTTCATGCTTTAATATTGCTATTTGTGAGTGAAATTATTAAAAAGGACTTATTTGAAAAATTGTGAAAATATGATAGGTTAATTTAGTAGTGGCCAATTAATTAATGATGTATATTAGTGGGTTTGCATGTCAAATTCCCCACTTTAGTAGTAGTGGCCGGCCATGAAAATGATGATGAGCAATATGTATTATGAAATAATATTATAAAATGCAAATGGCTTAATTTATGGAATAAAAAAAATGAGTAAATTAAAAAGATATTAGAAAAAAAAAACGAAGGATAAACAAAAAGACTTGTATCATCTTTTTCCTTAAGAGCCGAATGGTAGAGAAAGAAAAGGAGGAAATAGCATTTGGTCACTTTGAGCTTGAAATGAGGTATGTAATTCATGATAGTTTTTGAAATTGTTGCATATATTAAGCTAGTTACTAAGTCCCTTAGTTAGCCCATGTCAAAATTTTGAATTTGTTGGTAACATGGGTATTCGGCTAAGGAATGTGTTCAAGGAAATGGTTGTTGTTTCATGTTATTTTGGATGAAAAATTGGTAGATAGGTGAAGTAGAGTCTAACAAATGAGCATATATGTGCATTAGTTGCTAAAGGAAAAAAAAATCGGCTAACATGTTGTGTACTATGGCCGAATATGAGCTAGGTTAATATTGAGTAATGTATGTGTTTTGAATTGATGGAATGGAGTGAATGCTTTAAATGTGTTATGAACAATTATATGTTAAATTAAGGTTTGCTAAATTAGCTATTATGGTGAAATGCAAATGTTAATATTTAGTTGCTAGTGTTTATATGTGTGTTAGTCGAATTTGAACTTGAATAATGATTTGAGCACAATGTGTTGTATTGAGATTATGCTTAAGTGAAATTATAGATATATATGATGAAATTGATTGGTGATATACATGTTTAAATAATATGTATGCAAAGAATGTGTGAAAGAGTGAATTGGTAATAATCTGCTTGGGACAGCAGCAGTAACGTGATTTTGGAAAATCACCATAAATTGTGGGAGTTGAGTTAGAAGCTGAATAAATTATATAATTAAAGCTTGATGAGCCTAGTTTCTTATAAAAGAAACTGTAAAAGCAAAAGAATTGCCAATAATGAGATATTTGAAGTATTGTGGGACAGAGTCAAAATGACTTCTAGATCCCCTGTTCTATTTTTATAAAATCATTATAAAATGTATAAAAAAGGTCATATGATAAAATTTATATGTTTAGACTCCTTAATGAGTCTAGTTTCAAATGAAATAAACGAGAAAACGTTTTGAATTCTGTACAATGAGAAATTTATTTTTTAGTGAAGAGTGGGCAGATTAGTCAAACAGTGAAATAAGGGAAAATTTAGGAAAAATCTGGTATTGATTGGCTAAACTAAAAATTATGAAAATTTTATGGATAAAAGATAAATGAGTCTATTTTCAAAGAAAATTTACGGAAATTGATTTGGAGTTTTGTAGCTCCAGTGATAAATAATTTAGTGACTATTGTTCAGAAAGTCAGCTTATAGTGAAATTGTGATTATTTTGTAAACATTGATAAAAAAAATTTGCTAATGAATTGCTTATTGATTTCTTATAAGCTTACTATAATCTGTATATGTGAAATTCGAATATATATGTATTATATTCTGAGAGTAATACTTGAATAGTCGAATAATGACTAGTTTAAAATTTGTTGAATTAAAGCTCAAGAGTGTAGGGGACAATTTGGATAAGGAAAAGAGAAAGTAATCGAGTAGCCATTTTAAACCTGTTCAAGTATATCTGAGGTAAGTTTTGAGTAGTCACCTTTAGTATATACTAGATGATGCCTTGATACATGTAAATTAGATGGATTAGGATCTTTTGGTTTTACTTGAATTAAGTAGTATGATAAATAACCTATTTATATGTATTATAAATGAATGGTCACTATAGGGTAAGTTTGAATGGTGAAATGGACATGTGAGATTTATCTATGATGTTTGAACCGTAATGTAAATGATAGTGTTCATATAGAGCTTAATTCTGAATGTGGAAATGACTACTAATGTGATATGTTGGATGAGGTATTATTATACAATTAAACATGCATGATATTTGAGAATTATATCAGGACTAAAAGTCCGCAGCTATATCTTGGGAATTATATCCGGACTTAAAGTCCATGAGCTATATGCAGGAATTATATCCGAACTTAAGGTCCGTAGGCTAAGTGCTGGGAATATATCCGGGCTTAAAGTCCCGAAGGCTTTGTGTTAGTGACTGGACTCGGGTTTTAAACCTAGCAGGCTTAATGCCGGTGATTTAAGTAAACTTATGAATTTGAAGGTTCGAGTTAAACTACTAGTGATTATGTATGATATCTCATGCTAGCCAGGTACGTATCATGTACTCACATGTGAATTGATTTTTAACGTGATTTATTAGTATCAATGAACGATATATGCGTGTGAATGATTACTATATCTACGACTAAGAGCATGATTTATTCGGTCAATGTCTGACATTATATGAAAGTCTGTGACTAAAAAAAAAAAAAAAGAAATTGTATGAGCTATGAAGTAAAGTAAAGTACATGCTGAAATTTCTTTGTGTATTCATGGATTTATACACATATACTCGGCCAAGTGATAACTAATTAGAATATTATTATTGTGATACTAAATGCTCGTTTAAATGACAAGTTTTAATTGTTTGTATTTGTTTAAAGCTTACTAAGCATAGAAATGCTTACTCTGTTGCCCTTAATTCTCTATTTTATAGATCTCGTTCGTTAGCTTCGGTCTCGGGAATCCCAAAGTTGAAGTCATCCACACTATCTTAACCCTTTCGGTACTCTAGTAGCTGAACTTTAATAATGGCATGCATAGGCTTGACTTTTTGTTGTTTAATAAGTATCTTTTTGATGATGTATATATGTATAGCCATGCGAAAATGGCTTGTTAAGTTACTATATGTGTTCTACATAATTAATGTGAATGTGTGGTTGATATTCGATTAATGTTTTCAATGTTTTGATGTGAATTAAACTTAAGAATGAATCAATGTACTTGTTAACTTGAGATGACTCTTTTGTATATGGTATTTATAAAAAAAAAATAAAAATAAATACAAGTTGGAATTCGGTTCTATAAGTATGCCAACGGGAATTATCGGAATAAAGTTAAATGAAATTTCGTGCTTGTTTGGTATTACTCCTTAACCCTCCGGCGACAGGTACGGGTTAGGGGTGTTACAATCCGGTAGAGTTTCGAATGGTTCAACAGTGAAAATTATGATTGTGAGTTAAATAGGAAAGTATAACTGTGTTGTGAGTGGTACAGGTACCTAATTGGTACGTATGAGAAATGAGCTCAATATAGTATATGTGACTTGTATGGATGGTAATGAGTAAGTGTGCTTATGCCTACCTTTGTGTTATGAGCATTATGATCATTGATGAATTTGTTGTTGTATATTTATTTATATGCAACTTACTAAGCTTTTATGCTTACTCCCGTTTCTTTCCATTTTTCTTATAGTGTTGCCTAACTAGCTCAAGGATCACCGAAAGTCATAGATATCGATGACACTATCAACCAAAGCCTTTGATATAGTTGGATTTGTATTTTTGAATATGGCATGTATAGGGCTTAAACTTAATTATTTTGTGTCTTTGAGAAGTTGGCCAAATGTGTTGGCTTGGGATAGATCCCACAATTTGTATTAAGCCTTGAATGATGACTAACATTCATTTTGAGTTTATAAAAGATTCATTTTCATGGTTGAATGAATATCTATTACGGCTGATTTGATTATAGAAATATGCTCGTTTTAGTATTTGTTGGCATTTGTATGAAAATATGTATGTAAGGGTGGCAATGAGGCTTGATAAATAGCCTTATATTGTCCATACAGGTAGACACACGGGCATGTGTCTAGGCGTGTGTGACACACGGTCTGCCCTATGGTGTGTAGTTCGGCCGTGTGTCCCCTGCAACTTAAAAATGAGAAACAAAATGTCCAGGTTTAGGCACACAGCCTAGCACACAGGCGTGTGGCTTGGCCGTGTGACGCACACGGGCTTTAATATGGCCATGTGATACGGCCGTGTGAAGTCTGCACCTTAATTGTGAAATTAAATTACCACACGGCCTAGCAACACGGGCGTGTACTCAAGCCGTGTGACTCAAGTTTCTTCTTGAATGTAAGTCAGAGAGCTCCACGGGCTTGGGAGACGAGCGTGTGTGACCACACGGCCTACCCACATGGGCGTGTCCCTATTAACATGTGAGTGTTGCCCAGTTTCAAGATAAAATTTTTTTAAGTTATCTCAGAACTCTGAAAGTTTTCGGTTTGGTCTCGGATTATCTCTAACGAATATTTTAGGCTTCGTAGGCCTGTATGAGGGACTTTAATCATGTGTTTGAATAATATTTAATTTGGAATGAAATTTTATGATCACAATTTGTGTATGTTTAATTGTGTTTAAGTCTGGTAATGCCTCGTACCTTGTTCCGGCGTTGAATATAGGTAAGGTGCGTTACACTTATAGAATTCGAGTTGTGTTGATATAGAAAATCGGTTCTTTTCTAGTTCATTTATATTTGAGAGTTGTATCCAAACTTTATAATTAGTTTACCTTTTCTTTCAATTTCATCCATATCTAGTGCAATTACCTATTTAGACGATCGAACACATAAAATCGTGAATCAAACCGCAACCAAGTTTACTTTTGTTGATATCAGAGCTATTGAAATCTAAATTAGGTACATACGTTACCTTGGTTTTTCAAAAAAAAAATTAAAAAAAAAATCAGAAGAAAAGAAATAAAAGAAAAGAAAAGGAAAAAAATGAGTAGAAACTCAAAGAAAAAGAGTCTGGAAATCCTCCAGTAAAAATTTCTCTCATTTCATATTCTAGAGCCTATTTTACATTGGTTTGTGAAATTTAGTGATAATGCAAATTTTTCAACCCAAAAAATTTCCATTTTACCCTTCTACTTGAAACACCCCTAAACTCCATATTTAACCAATTTTACATCATTTTACCCTTACCAAAAAATACCCTTTTTAAAGCCTATTTCTACCCTTTTGCCACAACAACTCCAATTTCTTGATTGTGTTCTATTAGTTCTGTTAGAACCGAGGGAATTGCTTTTGAGAGGTAAAAGACACAAGTGAGTGAGATTATTCGAGTGGAAAAAGCCAATTCAAGTGCGAACACGAGTGGAGCGATTTCCTTTTTCAGAGAATCTCGTGAGATTTTTTTTTGGTAAGGTATTCATTTACTATTTTTTTAATTTCTCTTTCAATTAAGAATCTGTTGGTGAAGTATGTCTTGAAGTCCTGAAAGAGAGATTCCTAATGTGAGAGCTTAACCTCCGAACTTGCAGTATTAAGTGTTGCTACAAGAGACACGACGAATGATGCGAGCCAAATTGGAGCCTATGCATGAAAGGGTTGACCAAGTGGAGGAGCGTTCTCAACGAGGTCGTTCACCATGAGGTCCTAATGTATGAGGTGGCATGATAAATGACAATTAAGGTGTAGCAACCCATTTTTAGTGAAATCAAAACAGTGGTTTCAGGATCACAAATTCGAGGTCAAAAAATTTATTTTAATATTATTTTATGATCTATAGCATGATAGTATTATAGTTTAAAAATTTCTTAAAAATTTCGTTAAGAAATGTTACCGTTAGCACGTTCAATTTAATGAAAATGACTAAATTGTGTAAAATGTGAAAGCTGTATTCTATTAGCTAAAAGTGTTAAATATCTATAGAACTTTAAAGTGGAGGTCCTTATATGGTAATTAGACTATTAAAGGTGATAGTGGATGTGCATGGCTTGGTAGCTTTGTATTTTTTAAAGTTAGGTAAGGATAAATTGGTAAGTAGGTAAATAAATGATAAAAATAAACAAAACAAAGGCAAGCTATCATCTTTTTCAACTTTTTCTTTCTTCAATTGAAAAACACAAAGAAAAAGGGGTTTTGGAAGCTTGAAATTCAGCTAGGCTAAATACATTGCATGTAAGTGCATTTTTGTTCCGTTTTTAATGATTTTTATGTTTTTGAGATCGTTGTAGCTTAACCTAGCTAGCTCAGGGACTAATTTGCAAAATGGTTGAATTTCTAGGGTTTTACCATGAGTGCATGTTAGTTGTTTGTGAAGTTTAATGGAAGAAAATGAATCCTTGTTGTGAGTTAAATAACTTTTGTTAAGTGATTTTTGATGAAATTGTTAATTAGGGGTTAAATTAAGAAATATGTAAATTGTGTGGTAAATGTGTGAAATTGTGAAATGTATGGGCTGTTATAAGTATATATTAAATTCGACTAGGCTTGGTTATGAGGGAAATTGCTTCATTTTATGAGCCTACGGACTAATTGTAAAGAAATCAAAAGTACATGAGCAAAATAGTAATTTTGCCAAAACATAATTTTTGGATTGAATTGAATGGAATGAGGTTTAAATTAGTTAAATTTGATTATATAGGTCAAGAAAAGAAACGTACAGATTTAGATTGGGGAAATGACAAGTTTTGGATTAAACGATCGTTTTTCTCCATACGAGTTTGAGGTAAGTTAATGTAATTAAATTGCGTATTTGTATGCTTTAATTGAAATATATGTATGTGGATTGTGTAATTACTGTATAATTATTGAGCGCATAACCAATGATGTACGAATAGTATCGAGCCCCATTTAAACCTTAGGAATTCGTAGGATACAAAGGACATGTCATTAGGGTTACTGATTCCAACTCTTATTGTAACATCCCAGACCCGGCCCAGACGTTATGGCCAGATCTGACGTGTCACATGGACTTACGACTTAGTATGCATTCGTTGGTTTAAGTGATTAGGGTGGTCTTTGTAAAAACAACAATTGAATGAAAAGCCGGTTTATCAATCTTTAGGCTATCCATTTGTCGTGCTTGTTGAGTCTTGAAAACGTTCATTAATTTTGAAAACCCGCGCAGCCTAACCCTAGCAGTTTCGACATAGTATAAATATAATCAGAAAATAAAACCATAGCGGAAAGAGAAATTTATATAGCGGCCTTATTACAACTTAAAACCCAAAATTAAATCAGAATATAAAAATAATAAAAAATAAACTAACTTAGAAAAACCAACTTTGCAGATGATGTGGGCCACTCGAATCCCTCACGGCTCCAAGCCCACTATGGTTGGGGATTTCTGCAGAGATGAAAATAAAGGGTGAGTTTGGTAAACTCGGTGTGTAACATAACCCAACCATATCCCAAAGCAGATCAAACCTCAGAGTCAGACTTATCTGGGCCTTGGCCTAGTATGAAATCGAGAATGAAACTCATAGGCCCATAGCAGATCTGAGAACAAATATATCATGAATGCAGAAATCCCAACCTAGAGCCATCCATAACACCCCGCACTCACCTTACACCATGTGGGGAGACTACTCGACCCACCCAACCGCTACACACCATAGAAATTGCAGCGAGGCTGTCAGATATTGTGACGAAGTCACCAGATACAGATATTGTGACGAGGCCACCAGAACTTATATATATATGTTTATATATGTGGCGAAGCCACCAGATTGCAGCGAGGCTACCAGATATTGTGACGAAGTCACCAGAACAGATATATATGTGGCGAGGCCACCAGATTGCAGCGAGGCTGCCAGAACGCTTCCTCTATCAATATAAACCCATGTCCCATGCAACAAAATAATATGTCATGGCATACGTACACAGAAACAGAACATCATGCTTTTCAGATAAAATAAAATATCCCTAGGGGTAAAATCATAATTTTCATGTATAAGGGTATTTCAGTAATTATTACCTATTGCTAGGGTTTCATGCTCATTCTAACGTTTACCAAGTAATCAGAAGTAGTTACCTCATCTTTTTACCAAAGTGGGCCTGTTGGCCCATTGGCCCGTTGGCCCGTTTTCGGCCCATTAAGCCCAAATATACCGTTGTGCACGAAAATGCACACTCTGCACTCTAATCATCCAACTGCACCATATTCATTAACAATCTGTCTCACGGCGCGCGCGACGTCTCGCGAGTTCACAAAATACCAACGTTTGATGATTTCACTTTTTTACCGATTCAGTCTAAGGAAGGGTGTCATTTACACACCTGGTTGATGACGATTGATGACGATATCTCCCACGCGATAATCCTACGATCGATCACTAACACATTAGACTTACGAATTAACGATAACTACCATAAATCCACGTCAACTAACCCAATCATCACACAAGTTAGTCATTTTACGCACGAGGGACAAAATAGTCATTTTACCCTCTAGGGGTAAATCGGTAGTCCTACCCTACAGGGGTATTTTAGTAATTCTACAACTTATCCACTTGGGCCTACGGACCCATTGGGACTACATGACTCATTTCAGCCCATCGCGGCCCGAAATAGCCATCCTACTGCTAGAGTAATTGTAACGCCCCCTTACCCGAGACCATCGCCGGAGTCGAGTATGAGATATTACTAAACTTATTTTAGCATTTAAACAAGTTCAAACAATTCTCATAGTAAACTGTCCATCTGCATTATAGTCACTAAAAAAATCATATCTCGAGTTACAAAACTCGAAATAAAATTTCGTAAATTTTCCCTGAAACTAGACTCATATATCTACTTACTATTTTTTTTTCTAGAATTTTTTGCTGGGACAATTAGTACAGTTTATTAGTTAAAGTCTCCCCTATTTCAGGGTTCAGCTACTCTGATCCCTGTGTATTACGAATAGGATATCTCCTTGTACAGATTTTCAATGACTATGCCGTTTGTTTCTCATAAGCTAGACTCAATAAGGATTTCATACATGTAAAGTAAAACTCATAATTGTTTTTGTACAATTTATGGTGAATTTCTAAAGTCAGAACAGGGGATTAAGAGATTGCTCTGACCCTGTTCCACCAAAACTTAAATCTATCATACAATATAACTCATTTACCTGTTTTGTTTCTTCCATATGAAAATAGACTCATCAAGCTTAGATTCCACAATTTATTCATAATTTAATTCTATTTCTACTATTTTTAGTGATTTTTCAAACTCACGTCACTGCTGCTGACTGATTTTGTTTTGTGGCCAATTTTCCCTTTCCAAGGATTTTCATGGTTTAATTAAGACATAAAGCATACATGTTATCATATATAAACTTGATTAGCCATTCCAATAGATAATCATTCTCAAACATTTCCATTCCATCTGTGGGCCATATCGTAAGATTATACACACAAAATGATTGGAATGCTATACATGCCATATTTCCAAAAATTACAAATCATTATACCGCAATTGTCCAGTGATAGTGTGAGCGTGCCTTCGACCGTCTCGATCTCCAAATTGACTTGTCAAAACTATAAAGAATGAAAAGAAGGGAGTAAGCATAGATGCTTAGTAAGTCCATATGCAAATACCAAATAACTTAACAAAGCAACTATACCAACCAACATTAGCATAATATCACCAAAACATATATCACATTTCTATTCATCATTCATCATCTTACCATATTATTGTTGTCATATCAAGTCTCAACTTGAGGGTTAAGTACATACCTGTCCAAAGTGCCCATTCCACAACACTTACCAATACGTCACTTGCATCTTGAGTATTCTTCCATATTACTAGAATTTTACCCGTTGAACACATCGGAATATAATTTGGATACATGGAAAATTTGCACATAAGTGCCACATATGTAGCCAAGCTACCACGTAACCCGCCCATAAGCGAACTCGGACTCAACTCAACGAGCTCGGATGCCTAGTTACATCTCACGAACTCGGACTCAACTCAACGAGTTCAGACATTTTCATCCATAAGTGAACTCGGACTCGACTCAACGAGCTCGGATGCCCAAGTATCCTAATCTATTCCTAAGGTTCAACGGGATTTTCCTCGTTCGTACTCCTTTACCATTCTCCTTGGAATATTAATGACGATACTTTGGTAGTCTTTCACATTTTTCACATAATTCATAAAAATTTTTGTATGTTGTCCAACAATTACCATAAAGCATAGAATCGCATAATAACAATCATAATATCGTATAAATAGCATTAAATGATTTAAAATAACGGTTATATTACAATATTTACATATGAACTTACCTCGGTACAATATGTTAGAAATCAAGCCTATTCCTCGGAAACTTTATTTTTCCCTCGATCACGACTTGAATCTCATTTCTCTTGATATATAATAACAAATTTAGCTTACTTAATACTCACATTTATTAAAACAGTCCTTGACTCAAACTTTGAAAAAATTATATTTTTGCCCCTAAACTTTTGCATATTTACACTTTTTCCCCAAAGCTCGGAAATTAAACTTCATCCTATTTTCTTATGTTTTATGACATGCTGATCATTTTTCCCTTCTATAGCAATATCAAATTCACACTCATAGTTTCCTTAGGTTCCCATGTAGTCTCTTCTACCCCATGTTTTTGCCACAATACTTTCACGAGTGCGATACTTTTGTTTCTTAGTTGTTTGACCTCCCGAGTTAAAATTTTAACCGGTTCTTCATTGTAAGTCATATCCAGTTGCAACTCAATTTCTGTTGGTGAAATTACATGTGAAGGATCTGAACGATACTGACGTAACATAGATACATGGAACACATCATGCATCTTCTGTAATTCAGATGGCAATGCTAACCGGTAAGCTACTGGTCCAACTTTTTCAATTATTTCATACGGTCCAATAAAACGCGGACTTAACTTGCCCTTCCATCCAAATCTAAGAACTTTCTTCCATGGAGACACTTTTAAAAATACCTTATCACCAACTTGAAATTCAATCTCTTTTCGTTTCAAATCCGCGTAGGATTTCTGTCTGTCCGAAGCAGCTTTCAAACAATCTTGAATCACTTTCACCTTTTCTTCGGTTTCCTTAATTAGATAAAATCCGTGGATTTGATTTTCTTTAAGTTCGGTCCAATATAGTGGCGTCCGACACTTACGGCCGTACAATGCTTCATTAGGTGCCATTTTCAAACTCGTCTGATAACTGTTATTATAAGAAAATTCCACCAACAGCAAGTACCTTTCCCAACTTCCTAGGAATTCCAACACGCAACATCTGAGCATGTCTTCAAGAATCTGAATTACTCTCTCTGATTGTCCATCAGTCTATGGATGGAAAGCAGTGCTGAAATTTAACTTCGTACCTAATGCCTCTTGCAATTTTTGCCAAAATCACGAGGCAAACCTCGGATCTCTGTCCGAAATAATCGACAAAGGTACTCCGTGAAGTCTAACAATCTCATTGACATACAATTCAGCCAATTTATCAAGAGAATAATCAGTGTGTACTGGAATAAAATGGGCTGATTTAGTCAATCTGTCGACTATTACCCGGATGGCATCTTTCTTCTTCGGAGTTAATGGCAATCCTGATACAAAATCCATAGTAATTCGATCCCATTTCCATTCGAGAATCATGATAGACTAAAGTAGACCTGAAGGCACCTGATGTTCAGCTTTTACTTGCTGACAAATCATACATTTCGATACAAACTCGGAAATATCTCTTTTCATTTCGTTCCACCAATACATTTTTTTCAAATTATTGTACATTTTTGTACTGCCCGGATGCATTGACAAACAACCATTGTGTGCTTCGTGTAAGATCTTCTGAATCAACTTATCATTCTTTGGTACACAAATTCGATCTTTAAACATCAAGCAACCATCAAAACTGATTCTGAAATCTGATCCCGTATCAGTTTCACATTGCTTTCTCTTGGCTTAATCTTGATCATTTTTCTGAGCTTCACAAATCTCTTGTAAAAATATCGATCTTGCTCTCAACTCTGCTAGAATCGAACCTTCATCAGATAATATCAACTGAGTATTCATATCTCTCAAAGTAAATAATGACTTTCTACTCAAGGCATCGGCAACCATATTCGCTTTCCCCGGATGATAATCAATCACAAGCTCGTAATCTTTCAATAATTCTAACCATCTCCGCTGTCTCAAATTCAAATCTTTTTGTGACATCAAGTACTTGAGACTTTTGTGATCGGTATATATTCGACACTTTTCACTATACAAATAATGTCACCAAATCTTCAAAGCAAACACTATAGCAGCCAATTCCAAATCATGAGTCGGATAATTTCTTTCGTGAGGTTTTAATTGCCTCGAAGCATAAGCCACCACTTTTCCTTCTTGCATAAGTACACATCCTAAGCCATTTTGAGAAGCATCACTATACACCACAAATTCTTTACCTGATTCAGGTTGTACTAACACTGGTGCTTTAGTTAATAACTTTTTCAATTCTTCAAAACTCTATTGACATTCTTCCGTCCACTCAAATTTAACATCCTTTCGAAGTAGTCTAGTTATAAGAGTAGCAATCATAGAAAATCCATTCACAAATCGTCGATAATAACCAGCTAGACCCAAGAAACTTCTAACCTCAGTCACATTCTTCGGTGGTTTCCAATCAACAATAGCCAAAATTTTACTAGGAACAACCCGTATACCATCACCCAAAACAATATGACCCAAGAATCCGACTTCTCGAAGCCAAAACTCACTTTTACTAAACTTGGCATACAACTGTTTATCTCTCAAAGTTTGCAAAACTATTCTCAAGTGCTCAGCATGCTCTGCCTCATCCTTCGAATGGATTAAGATATCATCAATAAATACCACAACAAACTTGTCCAAGTATGACCGAAATATGCGGTTCATTAAATCTATAAACACAACAGGAGCATTTGTCAAACCAAATGGCATAACTAAAAATTCATAATGGTCGTATCTTGTTCTAAAAGTAGTTTTAGGCACATCTGATTCTTTCACCCGCAACTGGTAATACCCAGACCTCAAGTCAATCTTTGAGAACCATGTCGCTCCTTTCAACTGATCGAATAAATCATCAATTCTTGGCAACAGATACTTGTTCTTGACTGTCACCTTATTCAACTGCCGATAGTCCATACATAATCTCATAGAACCATCCTTCTTTTTCATAAATAATACGAGAGCACCCCAAGGCAAAAAACTCGGTCTCACAAAGCCTTTGTCAGTCAACTCTTGCAACTGCGACTTTAATTCTTTCAACTCTGCTGGTGCCATTCTATACGGAGCAATTGAGAACGGAGTTGTTCCCGGTATCAACTCAATACCAAATTCTACTTCCCTGACTGGAGGCAAACCTGACAACTCTTCTGGAAATACATCCGTGAATTCACACACAATCAGCATTGATTCCATTTTTTTCTCAGATTCTTTTATATTCAACACATATGCCAAATAAGCTTCATAACTCTTTTTCAAATATCTCTGAGTTGACATCGAAGTAATCACACTAGGCAATGCCTCTGATTCGTCTAGTTCAACCCGCAAAGTTTCACCATTTTCACATTTCAATTCAATAACTTTCTGTCTACAATTCACTATAGCATTATGCAATGTTAACCAATCCATACCCAAAATAACATCAAATTCATCAAACGGCAACAACATCAAGTCGGCCGAAAAATAATGACCTCTAATCATCAAAGGAAATTTCTTGCATACTTTATCAACTATGACACATTTGCCTAACGGGTTCGACACTTTAACCATAAATTCTGTAGACTCAACAAGTATGTTCATATTAGACACCAATTTCATGCACACATACGAATGAGTAGAACCAGGGTTGATCAAAGCAATAACATTAATATCATAAAGAGAGAAAGTACCGGTAATCACATCGGGAGATGAAGAATCTTCATGCGCCCTTATTGCATAAGTTCTAGCTGGAGCCATTGCTTCAACTCAAAAAACTCTTTACGCTTTTGATCAACAAATCTTTCACTGATGTATTTCTTCCAAAATTCTTCTTGAAAGAACTCCCAAGTCACTTTCTCTTTCGGCACCACTGAAATCAATGTCTTCCACCAATGATAGGCTAACTCTCTCAACAATGATATAGCACATTTCAAGTATTCCTCAAGTGTACAAGACAACTCATCAAATACCCAAATAGAATTCTCGAGCCAAAATTCTGTTTTCTCAGCATCATTATCAACATTTGCCTGAATTCTTCGGCCCCTTGCTTGTGAATTTGGTCAACCGGAGATCTATAGAATTTCATCAAATCCATACCTGAAGGCATTTGGGGTATAGGTTGAGAAATTGGGGGAGGTGGGGGAGGTTGTTGAGCAATAGGGTTCGTACGAATGAACTCTGTGTACCATGCATTCATCATTTGGAGAAAGGCTTCCCGAGCCCCTTCTCCTCCTCTTTGACAAACAGTAGGAGGTCGACTTTCAGTCGGCACCGCCCCTTCATTAGGAGCTGGCGCATTGCTCTCTACATCATCAACCACAGTTGGATCGGGATCCATTTACTAAAAAAAATCATTTAAAAAAATCAGGAGTTGTCACACTATCACAATATATAAATATGACATGTATAGCAAAATCTGTACTTACACCACGTTAGTCCGAGAACCGACTAAACCTGCTCTGATACCACCAAATGTAAAGCCCCCTTACCCGAGACCATCGCCGGAGTCGAGTATGAGACATTACTAAACTTATTTTAGCATTTAAACAAGTTCAAACAATTCTCATAATAAATTGTCCATCTGCATTATAGTCACTAAAAAAAATCATATCTCGAGTTAAAAAACTCGAAATCAAATTCTGTAAATTTTCCTTGAAACTAGACTCATATATCTACTTACTAATTTTTTTCTAGAATTTTTTGCTGGGCCAATTAGTGCAGTTTATTAGTTAAAGTCTCCCCTATTTTAGGGTTCAGCTACTCTGACCCCTATGTATTACGAATCAGATATCTCCTTGTACAGAGTTTCAATGACTATGTCGTTTGTTTCTCATAATCTAGACTCAATAAGGATTTCATACATGTAAAGTAAAACTCCTAATTGTTTTTGTACAATTTATGGTGAATTTCTAAAGATTGCTCTGACCCTATTCCACCAAAACTTAAATATCTCATAAACTCATTTACCTGTTTTGTTTCTTCCATATGAAAAATACTAATCAAGCTTAGATTCCAAAATTTATTCACCATTTAATTCTATCTCTACTATTTTTAGTGATTTTTCAAACTCACGTCACTACTGCTGACTGATTTTGTTTTGTGGCCAATTTTCCCTTTCCAAGGATTTTCATGGTTTAATTAAGACATAAAGCATACATGTTTTCATATATAAACTTGATTAGCCATTCCAATAGCTAATCATTCTCAAACATTTCCATTCCATCTGTGGGCCATATCGTAAGATTATACACACAAAATGATTGGAATGCTATACATGCCATATTTCCAAAAATTACAAATCATTATACCGCAATTGTCCAGTGATAGTGTGAGCGTGCCTCCGACCGTCTCGATCTCCAAATTGACTTGTCAAAACTATAAAGAATGAAAAGAAGGGAGTAAGCATAGATGCTTAGTAAGTCCATATGCAAATAACAAATAACTTAACAAAGCAACTATACCAACCAACATTAGCATAATATCACCAAAACATATATCACATTTCTATTCATCATTCATCATCTTACCATATTATTGTTGTCATATCAAGTCTCAACTTGAGGGTTAAGTACATACCTGTCCAAAGTGCCCATTCCACAACACTTACCAATACGTCACTTGCATCTTGAGTATTCTTCCATATTACTAGAATTTTACCCGTTGAACACATCGGAATATAATTTGGATACATGGAAAATTTGCACATAAGTGCCACATATGTAGCCAAGCTACCACGTAACCCGCCCATAAGCGAACTCGGACTCAACTCAACGAGCTCGGATGCCTAGTTACATCTCAAGAACTCGGACTCAACTCTACGAGCTCGGATGCCTAGTTACATCTCACGAACTCGGGCTCAACTCAACGAGTTCGGACATTTTCATCCATAAGTGAACTCGGACTCGACTCAACGAGCTCGGATGCCCAAGTATCCTAATCTCGGATTTGTGGTCACGAAACCACTATTCTGATTAGGCCCTAATTCGGGATATTACAGTAATGAGAAATACACACCTGTTAGGAGACTGCAGTTAATCCGTGCTCCGACACTCTTAGCTGACGCCCAACCCAAATGAGCACGCCACCAAGCGAAAGGGATCAGCCCACAAGGCTCTCCATCTACTTTTATGTTAGCTTCTTGATGTGGGATCCCTCCATCATCAGAGTTTAAAACCAACACCAACTCTTGCCGTCCCAACATAGCAAAATAATCAACCCTTGCGTGCCAAGGGATTCGAACCAAAGTCCTCTCACATGCCAAAGCACGCCACCACCACTAGGCCATCAACTCATTTGTGTCATAAGTCCAACTCATTAAACTTTAAAGCGCACCTACTTGCTTCCAGATTTATTGAAAAGGAAAACCAAAATAAATTGCAAGAGCCAAGACTTGAACCTTGGACCCCTTGCTTCCTTTATGGCGTCACTTCCTTGTCCCCTAAGTGACGCTACCTTGCCACTACACCACACTCCTTTTTGTGTCATCTTTTATCCCTTTTCTCTTAAAAGCCTAAACGCCAATTGCATCACTTGTTCTTAAAATCAAAATTCCGAAGACTACCACGGATTTAACTTAAGTTTGGGCCTTCCAAAGGCCTACTAACCTACTAAAATATATATTTTAACCAACCAGAACACACCCAAATTTAAAAAAAACACAGAAACACAGAAAACCCGAAAATTGGGCTTTACAACTCTACCCTCCTTAAAGAAATTTCGTCCTCGAAATTTTACCTGAATCAAACAGATGAGGATATTGTTGACGATCGACGATTACGGCTCCCACGTAGCTTCCTCTCTCGCCATGATTACGCGCGCAAAGACCTTTACTAGCGGAACTGGATTTCCTCTTCAAAACCTTAACATCTCGATCCAAAATCTGCACAGGCTCCTCCTCAAAAGTCAAGTCTGTTTGGACCTCGATCTCTGCAACTGGCACAACATGAGTAGGGTTAGAACGATACCGCCTTAACATGGAGACGTGAAAGACATCATGAATCCTATCCAACTCTGGAGGTAGCTCCAACTGATAAGCCATTGGACCCACTCGCTTAAGAATCCGATAAGGCCCAATGAACCGCGGACTTAACTTACCTTTCCTCCCAAACCTTAATATTTTCTTCCAAGGTGAAACCTTCAAGAAGACCATATCACCCATAGAGTACTCAATTCCCTTGCGCTTCAAATCTGCATATGGCTTTTGTCTATCAGATGCTTTCTTCAATCGGTCTCTAATCAACTTGACCTTATCCTCAGTATCTACCACCAATTCAGGTCCAAGAACCTGTCGTTCACCCAACTCGGTCCAACAACTAGGTGTACGACATCTTCGCCGCCTATCTGATTGCCTCATAAGGAGCCATTCGAATACTTGCCTGATAACTGTTGTTGTATGCAAACTCTGCCAACGGTAAGTAATCCTCCCAACTGCCTCGAAAGTCGATAACACATCCCCTCAACATGTCTTCCAGAATCTGAATAACCCTTTCTGACTGACCATCAGTCTGAGGATGAAAGGCTGTACTAAAGTTCAACTGCGTACCCAACGCCTCATGCAACTTTTGCCAAAACCGAGATGTGAATCTAGGATCTTGATCAGAGATAATCGACACTAGCACTCCGTGAAGTCGTACTATTTCCGCCATATACAATTTGGCTAACTTCTGAAGTGAATAATCAATACGGACAGGTATTAAATGAGCAGATTTGGTCAACCTATCCATAATTACCCAAATCGAGTCCTTCTTCGACGGAGTCAAGGGTAACCCACTCACAAAATCCATGGTTACCCTCTCCTACTTCCAAAGTGGTACTTTCACTGGCTGGAAAAGTCCGGAAGGTAATTGATGTTCAGCTTTCACTTGCTGACAAGTTAGATATTTTCCCACAAATTCCGTTACCTCTTGCTTTAATCCAGGCCATCAATACAACTCCTTTAAGTCGCGATACATTTTATTCCTTCCAGGATGCATAGTACACAGACCTCCATGAGCTTCTTTCGTAATTGCTTGCCTCAAGTCGAGTCCTTCGAATACAAACTCTACCTCGGTAACACGAAACCCCTCTTTATTGATCCAGAACTCGAAGTATCCCCATTCTTAACTCTTTGGAATCGAAACCGGTGACTCATCCCTTGACTGTTTTTCCTTAATCTCATCCACCCAGGTCGGCCTAACTTGCAGTTCTGCTAACAGACTATCATCGTCATACAGACTCAAACAAGCAAACATGGCTCTTAGATCAGATACAGTTCTACGACTTAGGGTATCAGCCACCACATTAGCTTTGCCTGGGTGATACTCAATCGCGCAGTCATAATCCTTAAGCAACTCTATCCATCTCCCCTGCCTAAGGTTCAGCTCCTTCTGAGTCAGCAAGTACTTAAGACTCTTATGATCTGTGTATATAATACACCTTTCTCCGTACAGGTAATGTCTCCAAATCTTAAGCTCAAAGATTACCGCTGCCAACTCCAGATCATGAGTAGGATAGTTAACTTCATGTGGTTTAAGCTGTCGCGATGCATAAGCAACCACTTTACCCTCTTGCATCAGCACACAGCCCAACCCTACATGTGATGCATCACTACATACGGTAAAATCTTTTCCAGACTCTGGCTGAATCAGTACAGGTGCCTCGGTCAGAACTTTCTTCAGCGTCTCAAAAGATTCTTGTTGTTTCTCAGTCCAAACAAACGGTACTCCCTTCCTTATAAGCTTTGTCAAAGGCACTGCCATCACAGAAAATCCTCCCACAAACCTTCTATAGTACCACTAATCCCGTAGAAAACTTCAAATTTTCGACAACCGCGACCTCGTTAGCTTCCATTCCGAATTGCTTCAATCTTTCGAGGTCCACTTTGATCCCTTCAAAAGAAAGATAACATGCCCCAAGAAAGTTACTCTCTCAACCTAACTCACACCTACTGAATTTCACATAAAGCTCCTTCTCCCTCAGCACTTGTAGCACAATACGAAGATGCTCATCATGCTTCTCCTCAGTTTTAGAATAAACCAGAATATCGTCGATAAAGACAACTACGAATCGATCCAAGTATGGCTGGAACACTCGATTCATCAGATCCATAAATGCCGCAGGTGCGTTCGTCAACCCAAATGGCATAACCAAGAACTCATAATGACCATACCGAGTTCTGAATGCCGTCTTGTGAATATCCACCTCCTTAACCCTCAACTGATGATACCCAGATCGAAGGTCAATCTTGGAAAATACTGAAGCTCCTCTAAGTTGATCGAATAAATCATCGATTCTCGGTAGTGGGTACTTGTTCTTAATCGTCAGTTTGTTCAACTGCCGATAATCGATACACATCCGCATTGACCCATCCTTCTTCTTAACGAACAACACTGGTGCTCCCCACGGAGACACACTTGGTCTAATGAAGCCTCTATCCAATAACTCTTGAATTTGGGCTTTCAGCTCCACCAACTCATTCGGTGCCATCCTATAAGGTGCAATGGACACCGGTGCCATTCCAGGCAACAAGTGGATTCCAAACACAACCTCTCGGTTCGGGGGCAAACCCGGAAGCTCCTCTGGAAAACATCTTGAAAATCCTTGACGGTTCTAACTTTATCCACTGTCAGACCCTCAGTTTCCGATTGGCTTACAAATGCCAAATAAGCCTCACATCCCTTTCGAATCCACTTCTCGGCTCTCAATGCCGACACCACATTAGACAGATAATCCCTACGCTCGCCTATCACCAAAACCTCCTCATCCTTTATGGTCTTTAACATCATTCGCTTTGTAGCACAATCCAAAGTAGCCCTATGCTTAACAAGCCAATCCATTCCCAAAATGAGATCGAATTCTCCGAAAGGTAGCTCCATCAGATCTCCAGAGAAAACTTTTCCTTGATTTTCTATAGGCACATCTCTATACAGTTTATCTACCCTAACCGAGTGACCCAAAGGACTTAGTACAGATACCCCACTTACGGTCACCTCGGGCGCACCCAATGACCCAGATATAGCACATGCAACATACGAATGGGTAGATCCAACATCTATCAACGCAGTGTATGGCATACTAGAAATCAGAAACGTACCAGTTATGACGTCAGGTGCATCACCCTCATCTAGGCGACGAGCTGCATACACCAATGTCGGCTGACGAGCCTCAACAAATCCAGCACCCCTGCCAGGCGCTCCTCTTCCTTGACCATTTCCATTACCACCTCTGCTTTGCCCACGTCCTCTCGGAAACTGTGGTGCACCCCTCACTGGTTGAGCGACCCTCTGCTCTAAAACTTGAACTTGATCTGGTTCCTAGGGACAGTCCTTAACCCTATGCTCCATAGATCCGCATAAAAAACAAGCACCAGAACGTTTCCGACACTCGCCCATATGTATCTTCCCACAACTCCTACAACCCTACGGTCTAACAACATTCATAGGTACTGCTCGAACTGGCTCCATTACCCTTGCTCTCTTAACATTCCTGTTCATACCACCTGAAAGTCCTGAATCTCTCCTAAAATGATTTCGATCTTTCTTACGATTCTGTCTTTCTGTACGCTTCACTTCCTCAGCTATCTTAGCTTTCTCCACTAAAGCAGCGAAGTTACGCTCCCTCTACGGAGCAATCAGCACCCTAAGTTCATCTCTCAGACCATCTTCAAAGTATACGCTACGCTCATACTCTGTAGCGACAATCCCAGAAGTATACCGGCTCAGTCTCAGAAACTCAGACTCATACTTAGCCACTGACCTACTCCCTTGCACCAGGTTTAGAAATTCTTTCCGACGAACGTCCACGTAACTAGCCCTAACATACTTTCCTTTGAAGGCTATCTTAAACAGCTCCTAAGTCACACTGTCAGCAGGAGTTCCATCTCTCACCGTGAGCCACCACTGATAAGCCTCATCCCTAAGTAACGATATGGCTCCCTTCAACTTCTGCTCCACAGAGTAGTCCAGATCATCCATAATCTGCTCTGTGGCTTCTAACCAATACTCAGCCACATTTGGAGCTACACCAGATACGCCCCTAAATATCTCTGCTCCATTGGCCCAGAGCCGCTCAGAAATAGACCCCCAAATTTTATTTCCCGTACTTGCCCCAGCAACCCTATCCAAAACTCGGAGCATCGCCTAGGATAGAGCATCGTCCCTGACACCTCGATCATGAGACTCTACCTCCGTTGCCGGTGGTACCGGTGCATCTACTTCCGGCACATGTCCTAAAGACGAAGATTCAGCTTGAGCATTACCTCGGCCACGTCCATGGCCTCTTCCACGAGCTGCTCGTGTACTCATTTTGTATTATCTGATTAATAATTTTATGAATCAGTTTAATATTTCAGTGTTTATTACAGATGTCTTATGAATAATGATAATTCGAGTTTGAGTTTGTTTTCTTTCGCGGTAGCCTAGCAATGATCTCGATCTACTTATCGAGTTTCTATAGTTCCAAAGTGTTACCCTAACTAAAGTACCATGATAAGATTTTGTACAAGCATATAATGAGATATTTGAAACAATCGTAAAGGCTGTAAAACTTACAAACTTGGGCCGGAGATTCGGTGTGCCACCTTCTAAAAAACTAATTTTAGAAATCTAATTTTAATCTTTAAAATCATCTATTTGTAAAGAGAAAATATTGGAAACATTCTCGAAAATAATTTATAATCAAGTTTCAAAAAATGATTTTCAAAAACCTTTATTCAATGTTTCTTTAAAACTCCCGTTTTTAGACCCGTTCCATAGCTGAGTTATTGTAACTTGGCTCTGATACCACTAAATATAACACCCCAGACCCGACCCAGACGTTATGGCTAGATCTGACGTGTCACATAGACTTACGACTTAGTATGCATTCGTTGGTTTAAGTGATTAGGGTGGTCTTTGTAAAAACAACAATTGAATAAAAAGCCGGTTTATCAATCTTTAGGCTATCCATTTGTCGTGCTTGTTGAGTCTTGAAAACGTTCATTAATTTTGAAAACCCGCATAGCCTAACCCTAGCAGTTTTGACATAGTATAAATATAATCAGAAAATAAAACCATAGCGGAAAGAGAAATTTATATAGCGGCCTTATTACAACTTAAAACCAAAAATTAAATCAGGATATAAAAATAATAAAAAATAAACTAACTTAGAAAAACCAACTTTGCAGATGATGTGGCCACTCCGAATCCCTCACAGCTCCAAGCCCACTATGATTGGGGATTTCCTGCAGAGATGAAAATAAAGGGTGAGTTTGGTAAACTCAGTGTGTAACATAACCCAACCATAGCCCAAAACAGATCAAACCTAAGAGTCAGACTTATCTGGGCCTTGGCCTAGTACA
This sequence comes from Gossypium longicalyx, assembly GCA_025698465.1. Taxonomy (NCBI): domain Eukaryota; kingdom Viridiplantae; phylum Streptophyta; class Magnoliopsida; order Malvales; family Malvaceae; genus Gossypium; species Gossypium longicalyx. Next base: position 35,117,658 of record CM046995.1, read on the forward strand.
GAAATCAGAATGAAACTCATAGGCCCATAGCAGATATAGAACAAATATATCATGAATGCAGAAATCCCAACCCAGAGCCATCCATAACACCCCGCACTCAGCCTTACACCATGTGGGAGACTACTCGACCCACCCAACAGCTACACACACCACGTAAATTGCAATGAGATCGCGGATATTGTGACGAAGTCACCAGATCTGAATATTGTGGCGAGGACACAGAACAAATATATATGTTTATATATGTATGGAAGCCACGGATTGCAAATGAGGTCGCGGATATTGTGACAAAGTCACGAATAGATATATATGTGGCGAGGCCACGGATTTAACAAAGTTTTGCGCTGAATGCTTCCTCCATCAATATAAACCCATGTCCCATGCAATAGAATAATATGTCATGGCATACGATACGTAAAGCAGAACATCATGCTTTTCGGATAAAATAAAATATCCCTAGGGTAAAATCGTAATTTTCATGTATAAAGGGTATTTGAGAATTATTACCTATTGCTAGGGTTTCATGCTCATTCTAACGTTTACCAAGTAATCGAAGTACTTACCTCGTCTTTTTACCAAAGTGGGCTGTTGGCCCATTGGCCCGTTTCGGCCCATTAAGCCCAAATATCTTGTTGTGTAAAAATGCACACTCTGCACTCTAATCATCCAAATGCACCATATTCATTAACAACTATCTCACAGCGCCTTTGACGTCATGAGTTCACAAAATACCAATGTTTCGGTATTTCGGCTTTTACTGATTCAGTTTAAGGAAGGGTGTCGTTTACACACCTGGTTGATGACGATTAATGACGATATCTCCCATTCGATAATCCTACGATCGATCACTAACACATTAAACTTACGAATTAACAACAACTACCATAAATCCACGTCAACTAACCCAATCATCACACAAGTTAGTCATTTACGCACGAGGGGCAAAATAGTCATTTTACCCTCCAGGGGTAAATTGGTAGTCCTACCCTACGGGGGTATTTTAGTAATTTTAAAACTTATCCACTTGGGCCTACGGACCCATTGAGACTACATGGCCCATTTCAGCCCATCGCGGCCCGAAATAGTCGTCCTACTGCTAGAGTAATGAGAAATACACACTTGTTAGGAGACTGCAGTTAATCCGCGCTCTCACACTCTTAGCTGACGCCCAACCTAAACGAGCACGCCACCAAGTGAAAGGGATCAACCCAGAAGGGTATGCCAACTCTCCTCATGGTTGCTCTATTTAAAGCCAACTCTCCATCTACTCTTATGTTAGCTTTCCGATGTGGGATCCCTCCATCATCAGAGTTTAAAACCAACACCAACTCTTGCTGTCCCAACGTAGCAAAATTATCAACCTTTGCGTGCCAAGGGATTTGAACCAAAGTCCTCTCACATGCCAAATCACGCCACCACCACTAGGCCATCAACTCATTTGTGTCATAAGTCCAACTCATTAAACTTTAAAGCGTACCTACTTGCTTCCAGATTTATTAAAAAGAAAAACCAAAATAAATTGCAATAGCCAAGACTTGAACCTTGAACCCCTTGCTTCCTCTATGTTGTCACTTCCTTGTCCCCTAAGTTGCGCTGCCTTGCCACTACACCACACTCCTTTTTGTGTCATCTTTTATCCCTTTACTCTTAAAAGCCCAAACGCCAATTGCATCACTTGTTCTTAAAATCAAAATTCTGAAGACTACCACGGATTTAACTTAAGTTTGGGCCTTCCAAAGGCCCACTAACCTACTAAAATATATATTTTAACCAATTTAAACACACCCAAATTTAAAAAGAAAACACAGAAACACAGAAAACCCGAAAATTGGGCGTTACACTTATGAGCTTACCAATACTCAGCTCGTATGAGCTTACCGTTATTCAACTTAGAGGAGCTTATCGTTTATAGCTCCTATGAGCATACATGTACAAGAATTGACGAATTACATTTCAGTATACCTCGTGTGCACTACCCGCGTATCTAACGATATTCTAAGTGGTTCAACGGGCACAATTTTGTTATGAGTTTATATGAGTTCGATACGAACTAGTATAGGTATTTACGTGAATTACATGGAAATGGTTTATATATATAAGATATATGGATACATGGTATAAATGTTACATGTATATGGAATTTAAATAGTTGTTGAACTCATACATAGTTCTCGATTTTTATATGAATTACATGGCTAACTTGATTAGTGATTATGTGTTAGGCTTTGGCCAAATTGAATTGTGTTATGCTTTGAGTTATTAACCTGAATTGTGGTTAAATGGTAAGTTAAATTCTGTGTTATACTAACTTACTAAGCTTAATTGCTTACTCTGTTTATTTTTTCGTGTTTTATAGTGTTTCAGAAGCTCGTTTGGATTGGAAGTTGTCGAAGATTTCATCACACTATCAAACACTATTTTGGCACTTTTGACTATATATTTTGGTTATATAGCATGTATAGGTCATTTTGGCTAATGATAGCCTGTATGTTTTGTTGTGTTTTAGCCATTTGAATTGGCTTGTATTGTAGATATATCTTTTGTCTTATAAATATGTAAATAGCCTTATTATATGTGGTGTATGGTTGCCATATGAATTCTTTGGTTGTGAATTGGTATTTTGAGTACCAAGTAGTTGAGATTGATAAGTGGTATACATGTTAAGTTTTAGGCACAAAGATGCTTATATGTGTTTGACCATTTAGGTAGATTTCGTAGACATAATTGACATGTTTTTAAAGTGGCCAATTGAGGTGTCTATTAGTATCATGGTTGTGTGTGATGTTATAATATGTTATAAGCTTGATATTGGTTGGTTTTGAATGCCTATTTATGTCATGTTATATGCAAATAGTTGTGTTTAGGTTGGTACCAATTTGGGTGAGAAATATGGCTTGGAAAATGGCCTATTTTTGTCTATACGGCATTGTGTCTTAGCTGTGTGACACATGGCCAGGTGACACGGCCGTGTGTCCCCTGTAACTTCTATAGGAAGCAAGTCAGTAGCTTCACACGGCCTAACACACGGCTTGGCACACAGGCGTGTGAGGCTATTTTGAAGGGTACACAGCCTAGCACATGGGCGTGTGGTCTGGCCGTGTGACCCAAGTCAGTGAGTTACACGGGTACGAACAAGGACTAGGATAAGGTCGTGTGTCCCTATTTCGAATGCCCACACGGCTTGAGACACGGGCATGTCTCTTGGTCGTGTGAGACACACAGCCTAGCTACACGGGCGTGTGTTACCTGCACTTTGAAAAATTTCAATGTTTTCCTAAAAAATTCTTAAGTACTCGGTTTAGTCCCGAACCATTTTTAATGCTTATTTTGAGCCTCGAGGGCTCGCATTAGAGACTATATGATTTATTATGAATGGTGTTTGATTTGAATGAGAAATGAACATGAAATGTTTGATTGTTTGATTTGTAGGTCCAGTAATGCTCCATAACTCTGTTCTGGCATCGGATACGAGTTAAGAGGTTTCAGAAGGATACTATGGTAATGATGAGGTTGATAGTGATCGCGGTTCTATTGTTAGTATTAGACAACAAGGAAGGAGAATGCTTGAAAAATTCAATGACAACCTCGAAAGTATTAAGCTACAAATTTCACCATTCCAAGGCTTGAATGATCCTGAAGCCTATTTAGAGTGGTAAAGAAAGATTGAAATGATTTTTGATTGCCACAACTACTCAGAGTTGAAAAAGGTAAAACTTTCTACTTTTGAGTTTATTAATTATGCTATGATATGGTGGGATCACCTAATCATGAGTAGGAGATGAAATAGAGAGTGTCCCGTGGAAACTTGGACCAAGATGCATGCTACCATGTGAAAGAGGTTCATTTCTAGCCATTATCAGTGAGACCTTTATTAGAAATTGCAAGTCAATACTCAAGGCAACTGAAGTGTTGAAGAATACTTCAAGGAAATAGAAATTGCCATGATTCGAGCCAACATTGATAAATATCGAGAGGTAACCATGGCTTGATTTTTAGCTAGACTAAATCATGAGATAGCCAATGTTTTAGAACTACAACATTATGTAGAGTTAACCGATATGGTGTATATGGCTATCAAAGTGGAGAGACAAATTAAGTGGAAAGGTTTATCAAATCCTGTGAATAATGTAAGGCCATCCTCTCAGTGGAATCTGAATGCCAACAAAAAGGATGTGATGCCCCAAGTGAAGAATCGATCCAAAGCCTCAAAAACTAATAAGCCTTATGTTTCCAATGATTTAGGAAAGAATGAAGTGCAACAAGGTTGAACTCATGACATGAAGTGTTTCAAGTGCTTGAGACATGGTCATATTGCTAGCCAATGACCTAACTAAATCTGGATGGTTCTTAAGGATAATGGTGAGATTGAGTCTGAATATGAGGATGAGCAAGAGCCAATTCCACCAAATGAAGAATTGAGTGATGTGGAATTTCCAATAGAAAGTGAGCTCATTGTTATTAGGAGAAGTTTAGCCATTTAATCAAAAGAAGATGAACAACAACATAAAAACATATTTCACACTTGTTGCCACATCAATGGAAAAGTGTGTAGTATGATTATCGATGGAGGGAGCTACTCTAACGTGGCTAGTTCGGTTTTGGTCAAGAAGTTGGGTTTGCTAACTACGAAGCATCCACAACCATATAAGATTCAATGGCTTAATGACAGAGGAGAAATTAAGGTGATGAAACAAGCATTAATTACTTTTTTGATTGTTACATATTCCGATGAGATCTTATATGATGTGTTTCGATGCATGCCAGGAATATCTTGCTTGGAAGGTCGTGGTAGTATGATCGAAAAGTGATGCATGATGGATACACCAACCGATATACCTTGAGCCTTGATGGCAAGTCCATTATACTTGCACCAATGACTCCAAAACAAGTGTATGAAGACCAAATTCGAATGAAGGATGAACATGTGAAATACTTCAAAAGAGAGTGAAATGATGAAATTGAGTGACAATAATGTGAGTGAAAAAGAAAAGGAGAGAGAGTAAAAATTTCTAAATATAAGGTGTTAAAAATTATAGAGAAAGAGAAAGGCAAAAATATTGAGAGAAAAAAGAAAAAAAGTCCAAAAAGAAGTTGAATTTTTTGTTAAAAAGAGTCGAGTGTACGAGACCTTTAGGAATAGATTCAGTAATGAGAGTAAAAGAATGTGAGGAGACATTTTATGATAAACATATTTGAGTTAATCTTTTTGTTCTTTAAGAACTTTCTAAACTTATCCAGAACTCATTCTTATGGCGTTCTCAAACTGATCTTATCAATTTGTTAAGCATACCAAAGTGTGGCAATCATTATTATACCTTTGGTTCCTATCTCAGTATAGATAGAGGGTCAAGGTTCCATCCATTCCTAAAATTTTCAATTTTAAACAACCTTATAGAATTCGGTTTGTGTTGATATATAACATCGGTTCTTTTCTAGTTCGTTTATTTTCGAGAGTTATATCCAAAGTTTATCATTAGTTTACCTTGTCTTTCAATTTCATCCAAATTTAGTGCAAGTACCTATTTAGACAACCAAGCACATAAAATCATGAATCAACTCGTAACTAAGTTCACGTCATTTGGGGTTGAAAAACACGTCAACATACTAAAAAAATTGCCTTGCGATGGGTCACTTGGAAGGTTCACTTCGCCACTTTTCTCGAGAGCTATTTTTCTACAAATTACATATAAGGAGTGTAAGTTTATTGAAGCTAAGTGAGTGCTCACAATATACCACAATTGAACACACTAACCTAACACACATTATTAAATAGTTCGTATAGATTCTCATATGGTCATAACATGTAAATAAGTAGTTTGTATAACCTTAGGAAACCTAATAACATATCGTAACTTAGAAGCATGTATATAGTATAATACATATCATAATCATAACATATTATACTGATATATTAGCAATTTGTGACAGTGAAACATAATCATAAGTCATATGCATTAGATAAATGGATCTCCAAACACACCAAATGACTCAAAGAGTCCTGCGATATCTCCAATAAGTGTAGCATGAGTGCTAACACTTTCCAAACACACCACACTATCTCTGGTGAATGGAGCTAAGCTCTACACTCCCTTGTCTCTCCAATGCTATCTTCGGGCCACAATGCCCTATCACAATAATAAAGGTGAGTACTTACAATCCTATGGCATGCCAATGATATCCAATGATTTCAAGGGTTCACAATGCCAATATATCACTTTTAACACATTTAAAGTTTGCAATTAATATAGCTCATAATTTAGCAGAGCTCACAAAATAGCACAACTTATAGTATATAGCTCGCATTACACATAGTTCATAATAAAGCATAATTCGCAAGACACATAGCTCGCAATATAGATAGAACACATATAGCACAAATTGTGCAATAACATAGCTCGTGTAAATAAAGCACAGTTTGTAGCAGAGCTTACATAGTATAGTTTGCATGTTATCATAGCTGGCATAGATAGAAACACTTACTCTAAGGACTTTGGATAGGTGTTTAGACTACTTAAGCTCCCCTTATCATGCAAATTGGTGCTCAATTGCAACATTCATGGCCATTCACCTTTGCTATTTTGTTGTTTGCTATCGAACCTAAGGAAGCTTTTGCTTGCTATTGTCTTTGTTCGATGAGGATTTTCCTTGATTTGTCACTTCACATACATATAACACAATACACATGTATTATTAACAATAATAACACAATCAACACACTCTCTCCTACTATCGCTCTTAAGCCTTGCGAGCTCTTTAAAACAACAACAAATTTTGTCGAATTTATAATTTCACCACTTAGATCTCATTGTTAAACCTTAATTTTACCTCTAATCATTAGGACAACATCTAATTAAATATCTTCTCCATTAATTTCATTCAATTTCCAGGTTCTTTATTTCCTAAAAAAATCAAGCTCAAAAAGAACATTTAAGTAAAAAAAAAAAACTCGTCGATCCATCAAGATTCATTAGAGATTTGTTAATTTAAGATTAAAAACCTCTTAAATACATCAAAATAAGTATAAAATTGTTTTTAAGCAATCACTAAGCTTACAATGATAAGATCTACCATTTTCAAGTAAAAACAAGCTTTAAATGATGAAATCTATTGAAATTTCAATTAGATTTATTAAAACTTGAATTAAAGTATCTTATTTATTTTAACCATGAAAAAAAAGATTATTACCTTAATTTGAAGAATTCCACGAGATTTAGATTGATTTGAGCAAAAATGTGTAAGAAATGATAGAAAATTGAAAGAGAAAAGATGAATTTCTTTTGAAATTGGAGAAGAAAAATGTGTATGGATGCTTAGAAAATTAGGATGGTTGGGATAATTTTGAGAGAAAACTTCTAATTTGGGTGTAATGAAAATTTTCAAATGAGTAGAAATATGGAGGGAAGGAACGGTGAGTGTTCTTATATAGCCAACAAATTTTCAAAAATTGGTTTATTTCCTTTAAGGCCCCTTCCTATTCTCTCACTTTTTCTACCAAAATCCCATTTCAATTAAAACTTCTTATTTTCACATTTGATCTTTAATTTCGATTTCTAACTTGAGCCCAAGACTTAATTACCCGATTCTACTACTCAATTTTTGGGGTGTGACACTAGACCTTTCCTACATGACCCCTATCGATTGTTTGATTTTTTTACATGATAAAATTAGGGTTAAATTTCAGTTATAATCCCTGTTTTTAACTACCATAAGATTATGATTAAATTCAATCTCAAATCTTGCCAAAATTGACTAATTTAGATTTAATAGTTAAAAAATAATTGTTTATTTGAACAGAAATTATGATAATTATAATTATAATGTAATTTTTAATAATTAGTTATTCTAAATATATTATGATAGTTCTATAAAAAAAAATATATATTATGGTATATATTGTCAGACCCAGTTTCCTTTGAAACCTGAAAATTAGGAACCACTAGTGGTTAAATTAGAAGAGAACGCAAATTGACGGTCTCTACTGGAAAATTTGAGAAAGATAGTAACTGGAATTGGATAGGGTTGAGAATCAAGTCAGTTCGGTTAGGTTAGAACCGACTGGTCTCTTAGCGGGAGACATAATGATTCTAAATGGATGACTCTTAAATGGTTGAAGACCATATGAGAAGGGCTATACATAGCCAAGAAATGACTTCCGGGGAGACTTCTTCTCCAATATATTTCATTTTTCTTCTTCAAATTTCTTCCTTAGCAGCTTCTAAAGTAGATGGATACAAGAAATCTCTGCATGGAGTGATGATCGGGAGGTATAAGTCAGAAAAGTAGGGAAACCAGTAAGCTAGTAAGGTTCTGAGCCTTTCGGTGTACGTAAGACTTTAAAAAACAATGTTAAGAGTTTCCAAAAACTATTTTAAGGATTTTGCATGTTTCTAGAAAACTAAGTTTAATCTAGGATTTTTTAGTTTAACCTAGAAATTGGTTGTCTTAGCTTCTAGGAGAAGGGAAGCTCCGACGTTTGGAAAAGCTGAGCGGATAAGGAAAGGAAGCATTACGTGAGTTTTTGTACTCAACCCTTGAAATGCTAAGTATGTTGTAAGGTTGCTTGGGTTATAAGTATCCACCATCCTAGTTCAGAATGCATAATTCTATAGTGTTTATAAAATGCATGTAATGCATATGAGGGAAACATTGTCAGGTTTAGGTGAAGTTAAGAAGGGAAAATATGAAAGACAATTCTATTAGATACTGCTAAACGGTGTTGTTGTGTGCACCCATGATGAGCGAAGCTTCGTGCCTTGCGGAGACAATACTGCGGTGTTCGAGCATCAAGGTTAGGAGTAGTGAATTGGAGAAAGGGAAGAAATTTAATGGGAATGGTACATAAGAAAGATCATGGCGAGGCCATGGGACTGATTGGAGGTTATATGCCTAAAATGAGTAAGATCATAGCTGAAAAATGCTATGACATCATGATAAAAGATGAGTAAGACCATAGCTGAATGATGCTATGGCATCATGATAGAATAAGACCATGGCTGAAAGACGCTATGGCATTCTTTGATAGTCCATCGGGACAATAAACACAAGGAATATAAGGTGTAAAACCATAGTTGGACTATGGCAACACATATTATCTGATGGAAACAGAACGGTTTGACAAGATGATAAACATGAGATAGTCTGATAGGATGTTAAACACGGGGTAGTCCCCCGGGATAGTAAACACGAGTTGGTTTGTCAGGATGTTCAAAATGGAGCCATAAGGTGCAAGACACTAGCTCGGCCAAGGTAGCGCAAAACCTCCACCAAGATGCTAATTGATGGGAGGTGTAGAGTAAGACCATAGCTCACCTATGGTAATGCATGACAAATTATCGAAACTATATATACAAGGTAGTCGGCTAGGACAGTAAACATGAGAATTGCGAGGAATAAGACCATAGCTCAACCATAGCAACTGATGGTGATTCACTTAACTAACTAAAATCACGAAAAAGGCAAGCGCACCTATCAAATAATAGTATAGCTGGTGAGTTGGGAATATCGTATCCACAAGGAGTAAAAGTACTAGTACTTACTATCTTTCTATTATCTAGCCTATAAATTGAAGGGTTGTTTTAAATTTAAAATTAAACTAATTACTAAAGACTCAACAGAGAATGAATTGGGAAAAATATTCGAAGAAAACTAACGATAAAAATGATACCTAGGAAAAAAATCCACCTAGACTTCACTTATTATTCTAAATCTGAATTAAATGATTTATTCACTTGCCTTGATCCGTAGAAATCCCTAAATTATATTAATATCTCTTTCAAGAATTCCCAGGTAACCCGTTCTCTAGGAACCACCGATGTCAACGTTTTTTACCAGTGATATGCATTATTTCTAAGCAAAGATACTATGCTTTTGATATATTTATCTGGAGTACAGGACAATCCATCAAATACTCTAGTAGTATTCTTGAGCCAGAACTCAACTTCCTCAGCATCATCATCAACTGTAGCCAGAAACTCTTCAGCCCCGTGTTTACAAATCTTATCCACTGGCAGCTTATTCAATCAAATTGAATCTATTACTTATGGCACAACTGGGACTTGTTGAGGAAAAGGTGGGGGTGGAGGTTGTTGAGCAGCCGGATTCATTCGAACGAATTCCATGAACCACTCATTCATCATTTGGAAGAAGGCTTGCTTAGCCTCTCCTCACTGGCTACTAGAAATAGGCCTAGAATCGGCCGGCACTACCCCTTGAGCGGGAGCGGGCGCATTACTTTCCATATCATCAGTTATGAGTCGTTCGAGATCTATTTGCTATACAAAAAACACATTTTAACTATTAAGAATCATCACACTATCCCAGTTTAAATATATGGCATGTCTAACTAGACACTCACATGCTACGTTAGTCCTAGAATCGACTAAACTATAGCTCTGATACCAACAAAATGTAACACCTCTAACCCGAATCCGTCGCCAGAATAGGCTTACTAGGTATCACTGATCATATTACATCATTCACATTCATTTAATCATTTATCTTACTTTCATAGCACATCTTTAAGCTTATAATAAACATTCATAATGCTATTCAATCCAACTCGTTTCATCATTCATTTACATAATCTTTCATCTACCTCATACTTAATACCATCAACCACATAGGTTCGTACATACCTATACCATCAAGTTCTTATCTATCACATTTATCACTTCAACGCTCGATGCACTAATTCCTTTGATCATGCTTAAATGTTCAATGAACTCGTACACTTAGTGCCAATTAATTAGCCAAAGCTATAATAGTATTGCACACTCAGTGCTATTTCATTAAACCGAATTTATATCGATGTCGCACATATAGTGCCATTTATTCAGCGAACACTGTTTTAATCTCACACACTCAGTGCCATTTTTTATAGCCGTAACTATTTCATTTTTCGCACACTTAGAGCCTTATATATTCAATCCACATTTCACATACTCAAACTTCACAATCACATTTCTATTCATTTCATCACATATAAACATTGTTTAAACAATATGTATTAAACACGAACTTACATCGGACGTAAAAACGACTATATTAGTCGATCAATCGAGCACATTGTTTTTGCCTCGATCTAGGTCTGAATTTCTCCTTTCTTAATCAATATAAATTCAAATTTACTTATTCAATCTCACATTTATTCAATTAAATTCATAATCACATAATTTGAACTTTTTGCATATTAGCTCCTAACTTTCATATTTTTGACATTTTAGTCCCTATTTCTCAAATACACAAAATTCATATAATCCCATTAAACACAACCTTGGCCAAATATCTATTGAGTCCCTAACAGTCCATATATTTCATTTATTTCACATTTCAACCCCTCTATTTCTTATTTTCACAAATTAGTCCATAATAAGCAAATTTATCAAAAATCATAATACAAAACATGTTTATCCATCACCAAGCTTTCATATTTCACCATTTAACATCTCAAAACTCACATATTCAACAATGGAATATCTCAAAATCATCAACAAATTTAGAAATTATGGTATGGGCTAGCTAGAACATGAAGCAACAATATCAAAAACATAAAAATTATCAAAAACCGAACAAAAATCATACCTTAATCAAGGTTTAAAAGTGCCAAACCATAAAGCATGTAAATGACTTCCTTTTTCTTAAAAATTCAGTGGAAAAAAGATGATACATGGCTACATTTTGATTTGTTTTAATAAATAATAACATAATTATCAATTTCCAATTTTATCCTTAATTAAAAACATTTTAAAATACATAATTCAAGGCCATTTATGTCCATATACACTATCAATGGTCTATTTAAAACATAAGGACCTTTCATTTAATAAGCCATAGCAATTAGGCACTTTTAACTTATAGCATGCTACTTTTGCATTTTACGCGATTTAGTCCTTTTCTCAAATTAACCATTTAAACGATAAAATTATCACACGAAACTTTCACACATACTTACTCACATGATATAAACACAAAAAATAATATTAAAATATTTTTTTGACCTCGGATTTGTGGTCCCGAAACCACTGTTCCAGCTAGGGTTTAAACCAAGCTGTTACATGGTGAGTCGGGAATATCGTATCCACGAGGACATTTTTTTAAATCTAAAATTAATATAATTAATAAAGACTCGATAGAGAATGAATTGGGAAAAATATTTAAAGAAAACCAATGATAAAGACGATACCGAGGAAAAAAATCCACCTAGACTTCACTTATTATTCTAAATCTAAGTTAAATGATTTATTCACTTGCCTTGATCCGTAGAAATCCTTAAATTATATTAATATCTCTTTCAAGAGTAAAAATAAAAATAACTGACTCTAGGTTGATTAATTAAAATCTTTTTCTAATTAAAACCCCTATTGTCGCACTAACTCGAACTATGGATTCCCCTATTAGATTTGACTCTAATCCGGTAGATTTATGTCATCCTATTTCGAGGATTGCATGCAAATCCACTTAATTATGCCAGATCTACTCTTAAACAGGGACTTTTACTCCACTAAAATAAGCACATCAATCATGAATTAATATCTTGAAATCATTAACACATGAAGTAAGTACACATAATTGAGATCAAGAACAAATATTTAACATGTAACTTAGAAAAATAAAATAATAATATTCATCATAGGTTTCATCTTCCCTAGGTATCTAGGGAATTTAGTTCATAATTTGGGAAGAAAACATCTTAAAATTAGGAAAGCAACAATACATAAAGAACCCAAAACCTTCTACAGAAATTGAATGGAGATCTTCAATCTTGAAGATCCTGCTTCTGAGTTGATTTCGATGGTGTTATTCGAGTAATTTCTTCGTTCTACTCTGCGTGCTCCCTTAAGTCCTCTTCTAGTATGTATTTATAAACTTTAGAATGCTCAGAAACCCTAAAAATTGACGTTTTCTATGTATTAGGGAAACGGGGTTCAAAATCAACATGGGCTGGCACATGGGCGTGTGGCCAGCTCATGTGGCTCACACGAGCGTGTGCTCAGCATTGGGAAAAGGCTTGGTTGTGTGGATCCTTAAAATAGCCCGTTTTGTCTAATTTTGGCCCGTTTTCCGCTCTTTTTGCTCCCTTATACTCTTTTAAGTATAGAAACATGAAACTAAAGGATTAGGAGCACCACATTCACTAAATTATATAATAAATCATCCAAAAACATGCCAAGCATGGGATTAAAACATGTTATGTTTATGGTTTATCAAAAATTGATAGAGTTCGTAAGGACATCAAACATGAGACCGGTTGAGTAATACCATAGCATACTACAACAACTTGTAGAGTCAATTGAGACACTAAACACAGAGTAGTCCACCGAGACAGTAAACACAGGTGGTCATTCGAATTGGTATTAGTGGGAAAAGACTACTAGATTAGTAGTCATGAAAGCTGGTAGGTCATATAAGTGGTAACCAGGTAAGAAGTAGACATGAGAGTTGACGCGCTAGTGGTGCCTAATGAACAGGCAAACGAAAGATGGTCTAATAGAGGATCGTAGTAAGGATCCACTGTTATAAACTACTAGGAGATGCTTAGTGAACTGCTAAAGATAAATTTAAGTTCATAAGCACTCTGATAAAAAGGGACTTGGAAGAGAAGGTCAGTTGGGGACCCAAGATAGAAAAGTACTAAGAAGGAGGATACAGGTGAAAGGTATGCTTGTTAAGACTATTCCTATTAGGGGGAAATCCATGAGGAAATGTCAGCAAAAAAGGCTAGTTAGGTAGGAACACGGTAAGGAAGAGAACTCGGGAACCTAAATGGACTCTCAGCAACAGTGACTAATTATTATAGGCTTTAGTGGTCCATAACAGAAAGTTGTGCTACGTTTAAGGATAATATGAAATGATTAAAGCAGATTACAAGGAAGTAATTTGACCGATATTTACACTAAGTGAGATTTGGTATGCCAAAGTGGTAGGGGACTCAATAGTCCTGCCGAAAAAGGAACGTGATCAAGACATATAGGATTAAGGTGAGGAAAGAGTTCGCCATGGACTAGGTAAATTGAGAATACTCACCAATGGCCTTTAGGAGGGTAAACTGGAAGGCCATATAGATAGGGCATAATGGTGGGAAGAAGAAACCCACTTTGGGGGATAAGTGGAATAAAGAATTTAGGAAAAAAAGAAAGGTTAGAGTTCGCAAAAATGGCAAGACAATCAAAGAAACTACCAAGGCTAATCAAAGGCTGGTAGAATGGTCTAAAGGAAATTGTTCAATGGCCTATTTACCAATGAATAGGGGCAAAAATAAGATGATCCATTACAATGAGTTTAAGAGAAATGTTACTAAGAATATGGATTTTTTGCACTGATTACTATTTATTTTAATCCTCGATAAGGCGAGGTTTCTTTATGAATAATGAAACTAACTAAGTACAATTGAACTTACAAACAATTTAATTTATAGGTGCATGATTCATGGATTAAGGAACTTGAGGATAGATGCATGATTTTAAGATGTCCTAGCTGCTGTCGAATTAATGTGTCTTAAGCTTAATTAAGTGTTGAATTAATTTGGTGTAGGTACATGCTTGGGATGACATAAATGCAACCAGCTGATGGTTTAGCTCTTCCAAGCACTCTTTCGTGAACAACAAGGGACAAGAGAGAGCTGCTGTTTCTTCTGCCCAAGTTGACCATTTAGTTCACCAAGCAGCTTTAAAGAGTTTTCACACCAGATAGACATTCCATTCATATTGAGTGCCCATTCGATTTTGTGTATTCATACATGGAGGGCTGTTTGTATTTGGTTTCACACTTGATGTCCATTGCAGTACTCAAGCTAATCACTAATTAAACACAAGCTTTCCAGCTGATCAAGGCAATTTAATTCTAACTCATTAAACACCTTGGCTGAGCATAGACAAGTCTAGTCAGCTTCCCTTCACTCCAAATCAACTCCAGCTGAATTTGCATCATCTAGAAGCTGTTCACTGGTGTCTCCAATGCTAGGAAAGTACAAGGAAGCTTCTAGCTCCATTAAGCTGCTACATGTTGTCCATTTGGCTACCCAAAGTGCCTATTCGGCTAGTTTAGGAATTCTACTATAAATACTTAGCTAATTCCTGGTTGTATAGACTTTTGCCATTTTCAATGAACTTTGAGTTATTTGTGAGCATTTTCGACTCTCAAATTTCGTCTAAGACTCAGCTTGACTTATCTATTTAGTCAGTGGCGTCAAACTGTTTCTTTTACCTGAACTTATCACTCTCATAGTGTGGCGCTCACCAAAACTATACCTTTGGTTCTTATCTTCCTAGGTAACGGGTCAAGGTCCTATCCTATCTCCCAAACAACCTTAAGAGTCCTATAAGTCTCGGGTTAACACTCGTATATAATGTTGGTTCATTCTTGACCCTTAAGCCCATTTCGTTCCATCACCACAAACTATTTCATTTTTTTTTCTTTTGTTAACCGAACCTATAGCATCATAAACTTAGCCATTTGAGCCTATCTTTGTTCCTAACTCTATATTTAGCCAAATTCAAACCTTGCTTCAAAAATGGAATGATACTTCTTCGTTTAACGATTGGGCAACTTCAACGACTCCACTCATCACTGAGGCATGGTCGTATGACATAGCTCGACTATGATAATGCATGACAAAATGTTGGAACTATAGATACAAGTAGTTCGATGGGACATTAAACACTAGAATTGTGAGGAGTAAGACCATAGCTCTGTCGTGGCAATCGATAAAGTTCGCAAGGACATCAAACATAGAACCAAGTGAGTAATACCATAGCATGGCTACAATATCTTGTAGAGTTCGTCGAGACACTAAACACGGAGTAGTCTTCCAGGACAATAAACATGGGTGGCCATTCAGATTGGTAATAGTGGGGAAAGACTGCTACAGTAGTAGTTGTAAAAGCTGAGAGGCCATATGAGTGGTAACCCGACAAAAAGTAGACATAGGAGTGATGCACTAGTGGTGCCTGATGTATAGGCGAATGAAAGATGGTCTAATAGAGGATTGGTGTAAGGATCTACTGTTATAAACCGTTGGGAGATGCTTAATGAAACTGGTAAAGATAAAGTTAAGTTTGTAAGCACATTGACAAAAAGGGACTTGGAATAAAAGATTAGTTGAGGACCCATGATAGAAAAGTACTAAGAAGGAGGATACAAGTGACAGGTATGCCCGTCAAGACTATTCTTCTTAGGGGAAAATTAGGCAGGAAGTGTCAGCAAAAAAGGCTAGTTTGGTAGGAACACGGTAAGGAAGAGTACTCGGGAACCTAAATGGACACTTCGCAATAGTGACTAAGTATTATAGGCCTTAGTGGTCTATAACAGAAGGATGTGCTACGCTTAAGGATAAGGTAAAACGACTAAGGCGGATTACAAGGAAGTAATCTGGATGATATTTAAACTAAGCAAGATTTGGTTCGCCAAAGTGGTGAGGGACCCAATAGTTATGCCAAAAAGGGAACAAGATCAAGACATATAGGATTATGGTGAGGAAAAAGTTCGCCATAGACTAGGTAAATTGAGAATACTGACCAAGGGACTTTAGAAGGGTAAGCTAGAAGGTTGCATAGATAGGGCATAATGGAGGGAAGAAGAAACCCACTTTGAGGGATAAGTGGAATAAAGAATTTAGGAAAAAGGAAAGTTAGAGTCTGCAGAAATGGCGAGACAATCAGAAAAACTATCAAGGCTGATCAAAGGCTAGTGGAATGGTTTGAAGGAAATTGCTTAATGGCCTATTCACTAGTGGATAGGAGCGAAAATAAGACAATCTGCTACAACGAGTTTAGGAGAAATGTTCCTAAGAACAGTGAGTTTCTGTATTTATTACTATTTATTTTAAACCCTGATAAGGTTGGGCTTGTTTATGAATAATGAAACTCACTAAGTTCATTCGAGCTTACAAACGGTTTGATCTATGTGTGCAGGATTCGCGGATGAAGGAACTTGAGGAGAGACCAAGCCAAATTGTGTTAAGTCAAAGGGCATTGAGGGAATGTGTTAAGCATATTGGAAGGGGTACCTTTAGTGACTTCGCCAATGGGGTGAAAATATATTGAAATCAAATAGTTCCCTTAGTATTAGGAGTTGAGGTTGAGAATTATTAATTTATTTTAATCTATTGTCTCTGATGTAAAACATTTTATATAAATAAGAAATACAACATGTTTCAACTTAGTGAGGACATAGTATGAGTAATAACCCAATTTAGTTGTAACACTCTGCACCTGAGCTCAGCAAATGGGCCGGGTGAAGGTGTTACATATATTATGGTAGTTATATTAAAAAAAAGTATGATAATAGTTATATAGTTTAAATTTATTAGTTATATAAATAGTATATGTATGATAATTCTATTAAAAAAATGTGATAATTTTATTTTATTAATATAAAATAGAGTTATAATTTGAAAACTAAGCATAAAAAAGTGTAAGTGTAAAAATTATTTATCACTTAATCATGTAGCATCTAATAAAAATCATGTATAAAAAATAGAGATTCCTAGTATTAATAAGTATCTTAAAAAGAACGAAACATTAAAGTTATGATTCTTCGAAAAGAGTCAGAAGATAATTTTAAGCAATTCAATGATAATGATATATAATATTATGGTATTATATTCTAAAAGTTTTTTAAGTTGTTTATATTGTGTGAAGTAAATAATTTTTTATCCTTTCCTTTTTACCTCCTCCTCCTCCTCATCATTACTATTATTATTATCAGAGAAAATATTTAGTACATTGCTAGTGGAGTTTTTAGACCTCATAGGTCAGGAGTTCACAA
Source organism: Gossypium longicalyx (assembly GCA_025698465.1). Taxonomy (NCBI): domain Eukaryota; kingdom Viridiplantae; phylum Streptophyta; class Magnoliopsida; order Malvales; family Malvaceae; genus Gossypium; species Gossypium longicalyx. Next base: position 35,135,421 of record CM046995.1, read on the forward strand.
ATATCCTATAGGATTATAGCATAATATTTTGAAAAAAATAAATATTTTAAAAAAGAGACACATGATAAATTTTTTAAGATTGCTTGTTGAACAAATAAGCACGTTACCAATATACTAAATACCAACCCTTATTATTATTTGTTTGGTTTAGGTGAAAAACATTTTCAACAATAATTATTGCTCATTATTATTAAATGTGTTTATTATTTTATTGTAAATATTTTTCGTATTTATCATGAATTATTAAATTTTGTTAAGTATTATTTTAAATTTAATATTATAATTTATGTAGTTCCAAAATTTTGATGTTTAATTGTTTTTTTTAGTTAAGTATTTATTTTATTTATACAAATTTTTGCGGATCAAAATAATAAAGATTGAATAGTAGAATATATTGATCTGCAACATGTTCATCTTTCAAATATTAAATACATAAATTCACATGAAATACAAGTGACATAATTAATATATATATCAATTATGTTAATTAACTATTATTTTGAGTAATATTGTTTTGGATTAATTACATAAAATCAAATCAAATTGTACAGTGAATATATTAAAAATATTTTAATTATGACTTCAAATTTACTATAATAATATATTTAAAATTTTAATAAGTTAATATATTTTAATTATATTTAACAACTTAAAAAATATTATATTATATTAATTAAAAATATAATATTTTAAAATTAAATAAGTAAAATTAGATGAAAACTAGCTTATGTATATATGTATAATATTATAAACTGATACTGTGAAATATAAAAAATATATTATTTGTGCCGTCCATTATTTTTGAAATATAAAAATATATTTCTGCTAGGGGGATAGAAGAATAAGTCCGAGGTTTAGAAATGTGTGGAAATTGGTGAAGTTTTTAATTAAATTTGTAGAAAAATATAAAATTGGAAAAAGAGCCATATGATTAATAAGATTTGGTATGAAGCTGATACACCATTCCATCATCGACATAATAAAACGAAATTAAACTGTGTTTGGCTCGCTAAATATAACATCACCATTTAATACAGTTGGTATATATATATATATATATATATATATATATAATTCATTCCAGAATTGTCATTGTCGAAAATGAGATAAAGGAATGTGAATATGATTGTTGAATAAATTATTGAAGTAAATTTAATTTCCAGAATATTCATTGGTGACAAGTATAATTCCCCATGCGAAGCACGAGGATATCTTTTTATAATGTTTTTCGTCAATAAACAAATATTTTCAAAACATATTATTTTATCACTTACAGCACACCTACATACATAATTTATATATATATAAGTGATAATCCAAATTTAACACCAACTTAGTAAGAAGAAACCGAAGATGGATTTTAGCAGTGGGTGATAAAATGGGGGACTTTCCTCATCAAAGAGGGATGTTCAAATTACAAAAGGATGGCTTCATTTCTTTTGCATCATGTTGCTCAACACAAGAAAAAAGAAAAAGGGGGGGGGGGAATAGCTTAATTCTTACATAAATTTTGAATTTGTTTGTTATAATATAAATTTGAATTTGAAATTAAAATACTTTATTAAAAAAGGGGAAAAGTTTACCTGTACTCATTAAGGATGGAGCTAAGAATTTTGTTAACGGCTGAGATAAAATTATAAAATTTGGAAGGGGATAAATTATGTTAAAAATACTTAAATTTAATGTTTTATTTTTTAGAGGGCCTAAAATAGCAGTTATACCATTTGATAAAAGGGTCAAGACGCTTAACAATTAACATGTTTCTGTTTTCATCATTAAATTATAAAAACTTTCAATTTCATCACTAACATTTTCAATCGTTCTTATTTTGGTCAACTTTTGCTAAATCGTTAACATGAATAAATACATGACCTTTTTTAATTGGTATTGTTAGAATTAAGTGACCCAAATTCTTATTTAAATAAAATACGATGGAAAATAAAATAAAAGTAAAATCCATATAGAAATAGACTTCTTTTATTTTATTTTAGAATAAGGTTTTTTAAACCTTATTAAACTCCATCTATTTTATATTGATTAGGATAAGGTGTTTCAATCCTACTAGAATATGGCTTTACAAGCCTATAAATAGATAGTCTATTCCTCTTGTATAGAATCAAAATTTTCGACATAGTGAATTTTCTTCTCCTCTGCCCGTGGTTTTTTCCCGAAAGGATTTCCACGTAAAATTTGTGTGTTCTTTATCTTTTTTTTTTGTTTTTTTATTTTTATTTTATTTTTCACAAATTGGTATCAGAGCTTCTAGGTTATTCATCTCGATCACGGTAATGTCGTCTTTGAAGTATGAAATTCCGCTGTTGGATCGCAACACCAGATTTGCGTTGTGGCAGATTAAGATGCAAGCAGTTCTTGCGCAGATGGATCTGGAAGATGCACTGCTAGGGATAGATAAGATGCCTTCGACATTAACAGATGAAGAGAAGAAGCGTAAGGATCGAAAGACATTAACACAATTACATCTGCATTTTTCCAATGAAATTTTGCAGGATGTGATGAAAGAGAAGACCGCCGCTGCATTATGGAAGAGGCTAGAACAATTATGCATGTCGAAAACTCTAACAAGCAAATTGCATATGAAGCAACGTCTTTATGCCCATCGTTTGGAGGAAGGTGCGTCTGTACACGAACACTTAACAGTGTTTAAAGAAATTCTCTCAAACTTGGAGGCCATGGAGGTTCAGTATGATAAGGAAGATCTAGGGTTGATTCTACTTTGTTCGTTGCCCCCGTCTTATTCAACCTTTAGAGACACGATTTTATATAGCCGCGAGTCTCTCACAGTTGATGAGGTTTATGATTCTTTGACCTCGTATGATAAGATGAAGCATCTTGTAGTTAAACCTGACTTTTAAGGAGAGGGTCTCATTGTTCGTGGGAGACAAGATCGGAATGCTGATGATGATCGTGGAAGGACAAAGGAACAGAATCCTCGCGGTAAATCTAAGGGTAGATCAAAGTCTTCAAACAGAGGTAAAACTTGCAACTTCTGCAAGAAGAAAGGGCACATTAAATCTGAGTGCTACAAGTTACAGAATAAGATTAAAAGGGAGGCTGCAAATCAAAAGGGAAAACAACCAGAAAATTCCGGTGAAGCTGATGTTGTAGAAGACTACAGCGATGGTGAACTTACGATTGTAAATAAGCTATTTGGTTGAAGGGATTCTTTAGTGAACTCAATGAAGACCTTCAAATCAGCACAGTATTTTGTGACAGTCAGAGTGCCATCTTTCTTACAAAAGATCAAATGTTTCATGAGAGAACAAAACACATTGATATTCGGTATCATTTTGTTCGTGATATTATTGATCGTGGTGATATTGTTGTGAGCAAAATTAGTACTCATGAAAATCCTGCAGATATGATGACTAAGTCACTTCCTAAAACCAAGTTTGAGCATTGCTTAGACTTGGTTGGTGTTCATTGTTGAAGTTAAACCCTTAAGGGGTTATATAGAAGAGGTGGAGAACTTGTTAATTGAAAGTTTGCGATGAAGAACTTGTTCATTGAGAATTTGTGTCAAGGTGGAGATTGTTAGAATTAAGTGACCCAAATTCTTATTTAAATAAAATACGATGGAAAATAAAATAAAAGTAAAATCCATATAGAACTAGACTTCTTTTATTTTATTTTAGAATAAGGTTTTTTAAACCTTACTAAACTCTATCTATTTTATATTGATTAGGATAAGTTGTTTCAATCCTACTAGAATATGGCTTTACAAGCCTATAAATAGACATAGCCTATTCCTCTTGTATAGAATCAAAATTTTCGACATAGTGAACCGAAAGGGTTTCCACGTAAAATTTGTGTGTTCTTTATCTTTTTATTTTATTTTATTTTATTTTTCACAGGTATAATAACATATTGAATCATAATACTTACACATTCTATCAGTTCTTATTCAAAATAATTCAACAAATTTAACTCTCCACATTTACAAATTTTATCCATTCAGTCCTCAAACACATCTTCATAACTTAAAACTAAATAAAATTTATAAATCTCAAAAGCATATATAAATTCAAAAACTATTACTATTGATCCAACTATTCCTCTCTTTTTTCTTTTTGATACATGATTAGACAAAGTCTATTATTGACAACAAGATGATGGCAATCGACATTCAAAGTTAATTTTCACTGAACAAAGATTTCATATTCATTTTCGAAGACTAAAATCTAAATTTTTATGTTCTTAAAAGTAAAAATTTCAAACTATTGAAACAATACTTCAATAAAATATCCAAAAATGTTCACAAATTTTCACTTTTTTCCATTCAAATAAAGAATTAGAAAAAAGGCTATAATACATTTTATCAGTAAAACACTCATAATACATTAATCAAAACCCCAGAAACCCACGGTACATGAATTGAAAGGGTTCTTGGTTGCCAAAATTTTCTCAAAACTTTTCCATTTAATACTTAAATCAAAACCATTATCATTCAAAAAATATAACACCCCTAATCTATATTCGTCACCAAATTAGGATTATGAGGCATTACTGATCATATTACAATTCATACAAACACGCATTATAATACAATTCAAGATTTATAATCACATCAATGTTTATAACAAAATCAAATATCAAAACTTAAAAAAAAATTATATCATTCACAACATAGCATAAATAAAATATAATCCAAAATATATCAAAACAACTTATACATATACTGAACATATAAGACATCAACAACTTCATTATTGAATATTAAACTTATTTTTATATAAGACATGCGCATTCACAAGTTAACATCAATTGAAATAAATTTCCTTACCAACTTTTTTTATATATATACGCGACATTAATATATTAATTTATATGAAACTCATATATTTTTGCATATTAACATAAATTAAAAACCAGCATTCGGTCATAATTAAACCATCTCATTTCTTTGTCTACTCGGTTAACATAGGTGAATTTTACATATTCACAAACTCACAAGTAGCTAACAATTTATATTGCCATACCTATACATATAACATCCACATCATAAGCACCTTTATATACATATAAAGCATATAAAAATTCAACTAATATAGTAAGGCCGAATATCATGTACACATATCTTAATATAATCCATAAATAAACACCAAATTTATATCATGCATATGTCCTGATTTTTTCCTAACAAATACGTGACTTACCTTAGTTCATTTAACTTCCATTATAAACCATATGACCGAATAAATAGCATCTTCACAAACATCATATATTTTAGTTACACTTTCAATATAGGTTTAAAACAAGACCAAACTTATATATAACCTAGCCGATTCATTCATGCCACATCCGATTTCAACAACCAACCATAAAATACAAACACATAACATAAATTATAGTCAACCATGACACATTGCATAGTAACCAAAAGAACTTAAGTCATAGTCCAACAAACCGAATTCAAGCGTGGAAGTTAAGCCATTTTCGCATAGCCTTTATACATACACTTTCCAAAATAAACCAACTCCAAAGATAGCTTATACATGCCATAGATTTGATAGTTCACTTATAAAGGTACCGAAAATAGTCGATAGTGTGATAGGCTTAGCTGACGATCCCCGAGCTTGTAACTTGAAATCTAAAAATCTATAAAACAGAGTAAACATGAACATACAGAGTAAGCTATCATAGCTTAGTAAGTCATAAGAAAATAAACAAATTAATAATATAGTTAACTCATATTAACTAAACGAATTACATTAACATTATCATGCTTGACCTCATACCTACAAATTCCATAACTAATACATTTTCATAGACAATTACCCACCTTGGCCGAATACTCACATAGTCATTTTGACATATTATTAATCAACTTCCAAACCCAGTAGTCATAATAAACCATGCATACCTTTACTCATATATGCAAGCTCAAGAATCATAGTATAACATCACATATATATTATCTATATGGCCGAATATACCAAATCATTTATACACATATTTAAGAAACATTTCAATGATACACAAATTATTCATTCACAAGCCGAATACACATACCACATACAAATATATTCTTTATTTGCATCGTACATGATTTAAAACAAATATTCAAAGTACTTACTTACCTTATCTCAAGTAGGTATCAAGTTAATACATACCTGGCCATTTATCTTGTTTTACACATTCAAAACACATCTTATCTTTGCCCAATGAACCATTCAGAATTGGATAGGACACTCATATAATCACACATATCATACAATGCCAACGTCCCAGACATGGTCTTACATGTAGCCACAAATCGATGCCACTGTCCTAGACAGGGTCTTACTCGCACACATATATCGGAGTCACATATCGATGCCATGGTCTTACTCACACACATATATCGGAATCCTATGTTATGACATATGTGTCCTAACTATTCCTAAGGTTCATACGGTGTTTTCGGACGTCGTAACTCGGTCGAAACGAATGCATGAACAACGTTACCAAGCTTATACACATTTGGAAATAGCATATATAAAATTCATATATTTCATTTCAACATATATACTTAGCATTTAATTAAAATTAAGTATGTATATTTGCTTATAAACTTACCTCAGACGATGTAAAACGGAATAGGATAGCTAGTCGACAACTTTCGTTTCCCCCCGATCCAAATCTGATTTCTTTGGTTCTTGATCTAAACATATTCAAATTAAGCTCATTCAAATGTATTTTCATTCAATTTAGTCCAAAAACACATAAATAGAAAAATTACCATTTTACCCCTGATATTTACACTTTTTACAAATTAGTCTCTATTGCACAAAACACAAAATATGCAAAATTTCCCTATACCCATGTTAGGCCGAATCTTACCCATATTCATACAAGTCCATATATTTCATTTATTTCACATTTTATTCCCTCAAATTATTATTTTTGCAATTTAGTCCTAATTACTCAAAATCATCAAAAGCTCCAATACAAAACATGTTAATCTAAAACATATCTTTCATATTTCATCATCAAACAACAAAAATCACAAGCTCTCAACAATGGCATAACTCAAAATATTCACCAAAATAAAAAATTCAAGCATGGGTTTACTATTACTCGAAGCAACAATCTCAAAAACGTAGAAATTATCAAAAACTGATCTAAACACGTACCTTGATTGAGTTGAGAATGGTCGAACTAGGTTTTTCTTTTCTTTTCTCTTTTCTTTTGTTTTAGTTTCGGTCAAGAAGATGATATTATAAAACCATATTATAATCTTTTATGTTTTTATTATACATATATTATTTCATATTTTACTATTTTGCCCTTTTAAAATTAATAACTAAAACATACATAATAAGGGTACAATCGGCCACCACTAAGTCCAAAGGGTTATTTGCAACATAAATGTTTCAATTTAGAAAGCCACTAACAATTCGGCCCTTATGCTTTAAACTATCAAGTTTTCAATTTACGTGATTAAGTCCTTTTATTAAATCAGACACTCAAACGACAAAATTAAATCACGAAAATTTCACAGATATAAATTCACACATAATAAATGCAGAAAATAATTTTTAAATATTTTTCTGACTCGAATTCGTGGTCTCGAAACCACTGTTCCGATTAAGGTCTATATCGGGCTGGTAGAAAGAAACTCACAATACATGTATGAAAAGGGGATTTGAGGATGTAAACATTTCCCAAGAACCCATCATGAACCATCGCATCAAACTTCCTTTCAACACCATATTTGAAAAATTGAGAGGATGAAAGCAAGAAATGAGCCTTAACAGTTCCTTCCCCTTTTTTATTTTTATTTTTATTTTTATTTCTAGCTTTTGCTTAACTTGTTACATAAGAGATGACGATAAGGAGAAACGTCAAATATAAAAGTTTAGAATTTCTCAAAATTTAAGGTAAAATCTTAATTGTTTTCAAAGGAATCCAATGTTGCAAAGGTGTTGTTTAGGTTTAAAATAAACCACCATGGCAAACCCGATTAAAACATATATGAAATTTGAGAAACTTTTGAATTTGTATATGTTTTTGAAATTTATATATATTATTTAGTTTTTAAATTAGTTTGATGATCAAATTGATAGAATTTGTAAATGTGGAGAACTAAAATTGTTGAATTATTTAGAATTAGAACCAAATTGATAGAATGCATAGGAATTAAGGACTAAATGTGTTATTATACCAACTCAAAAAGGTGATGTCATTCTTTATGTTAACAATTTATTGGAGAGTGGCCAAAACATGAATGATTGAAAATGTCAGGGAAGAAAGTTATTGTAGTTTGGTAACCAAGACAGAAACACATATTAATAATTGAGTGACTAATGATGTAATTTATCTTAAAAATAAGACTTCTTCAAAATAAGTTAAATTTACTCCTCTTTGATGGACATAAATCATGTGAGTACTTAAAAATTTCATAAAGATAAAAGGAGACGTTTTATTTCTTTTTACAATTTGCTCTTTTTAAGTGTGTTTTTTTTAAGGTTTACCATATATTTTTGCATCATCTAGCTTAGTGGTAAGAAGCTTAATTAAATTTATAAGGACCCTAGGTTCAATTCCCTTAACCACATTTTCTTTTAGAATTTTTAGCATTTAAAAAGGGTAGTCAAACCCCCTTGTAGTCCACACCAAGTTGTCATGCTAAGGAAGATTCTTTCATTGTTTATTTAGTCAACCTTCCCCCAATAGCCCCATTTTCACTCCATTTGTTCCCTCATGATCCACCTTTCATACCCTTGTCCCCCTTGTTGCCTTTTTCCTTCCCTTACCATGCTATTTCCGTCCCAAGCACCTAGGCACTCACCATTCACTTTTGTTTTTCATTCCAACATTTCTCTCCTCTCCTCTCTTTTCTCTCTTCCTCCTCCTTCGACCACCATTTCTTTTACTTTTTGCCACAAAAACACCACCACTTCCTGCAACTTTCACCAAATCACCACCACCACATCACCAAAACTTCCCTCTCTTCTACACCTCACCATCGTCACACCACCGTCGTGTCGTCGTTGTAGCACTGCACCACCACCACCTTCGTTAGTCACCATTTTCATTGATATTTATTTTCTCTTCATTTCTTTAGTCATAATTGAACTACTAATCCTCCTCTCCTAATTTCATAGATCATTTCTATGTTCTAATCTATTATTTTCTTTTATTTGGATGATGAACTTCTCCTTAGATGAATCTCCTCTATTGAACAATTATTCTAGCTATTGTTGATCTCTCCAACTTAATATTAGTAACATAAGTATCTATAGGGAAAACCTATATCAATTTCTCCATTACTTATAGCCGTGTATAGGGGTTGATTACATGATTATTTTGAAGGGTTGATTTGATTATTCAAATTCTTTAAATCCATAAGAAATCAATCAGATTTCTTCATAAAAAGGAAACAAGAGCAAGTTCTCTACCCAAAACCTTAAGAGTTAGAGATTGAATTCATGACCAAGACTAATAATCATAGTTCTTTAATAAATCATATTTTAAATTAGATTAAGTGAGATATTTATCTTCTTGTTCCATCACTGAAGATCGAAGTTTAGATTTAGTGGAAAGGCTAATCATTAGGTGTGGATTTAACTTATTAGAAAATTTACATATGAACTTATCATCAAATAATATATACATATTTACTTAAAATTGAAAACTTTATAAAGATCTTCATAATGTGAAATATTGAAAAAATATTATGTATTTAAAAAGAGATGCTAACTATGTAAAAAGCGGGAAATAGTCAAGTAAGTAATTTGAATTGATCATTTTGTGAACATATGTTATAATTGATGTGATACAATTATTGTTGTGAAATTATGTGTACATACCAATTCTCATGATATGTGATTTTATGGCAATATTGGTTATGCATGATATATATAAATCATGCCACTGTTATGATAATTGAGATATGGTTCGCATGTTAAGCATGCTCACTGTATTGATTATATTTGATTCGTATGTTAAGCATGCCCACTGAAAATATTGTTTATGTTGTAGGGATCGCTGGTATGCCTCATGGCGCAACGAAAAAAAAATTTCGGCGATCCTCAGCCATGGATCCATGTACGAGGAATGAAATGGGTTGTAATAAGGTTGAAGATATACCTTATTAACTAAAAAATAATGAAAGGATGCTGCTGATTTGATGTCAATTCAAAGCCACAACGAAAACATCTTGACCTCTACGTAGTTCACCCGGTATTAAAACGAACGACAAAAACTCTCTTGGAACTTTTCCAGAGAAGAATCTCCCAAATGACTGCTAGACATTTATTTATTTATTTTTCTTTTAAAACACACTTAACCCTAATTTGGGATTTTTTGTATCTATATATTAAAACAGAATCAACCTATAGAGAACATATGGAAAGCATTAAAAACATTACATTCTTTCCAAAAAGAATTATAACTACCATTTTTCAATGTTTGACTGAAATCTTAATTATAATAATTTATTATAATAATTTTGGTAAAATATATCCTGTTATAATTTTATATGAATCAAATTCATAGATTAATTTTAGCTATGTTCTCTATTTGTGTACAACATGTAACATCCCAAATTAGGGCCTAGTCGGAACAGTGGTTTTGGGACCACAAATCCGACGTAATAAAATTTATTTTTATTATACTTTTATGGTCTACAATTTTACAAAATGATTTCGTGAAAATTTCGTTCGAAAATTTCGACGTTTGGGCATTCAATTTGGTCAAAAGGACTAAATTGTAAAAAGTACAAAAGTTGAGTTCTACATGTTAGAGGTGTCTAATTGTTATGAAATTTTAAATGGGAGGTCCTTAATGATAATTAGAACATTGTATAACTTTTTGGACAAAAATGGCCTTGGATGGACAAAATTTCAAAGAAAGGCAAAAAGGGCATTTTGGTCATTTAGGGGTAAGATGCATTAAAAGACAAATTTTAAAACCCAAAGGTATCCCTTTCTTCTTGATTCAGCTGAATTTACCAAGAGAAGCCATGGTTAGGGTTTGGCCAAGCTTCCAAGCTCAATAGTAAGCGTTTCCGAGCCCCGTTTTTAATGTTCTTTACATTTTTGAAATCTCGATAACACATTCTAACTATTTCTACCATTATTTTGAGCTAGGGTTTGTGTTTAAAAAATGTACCCATGAATGACATACTTATATTTTGATGTCTAATGGTATAAAATGAGTGTTTGGTGTTTAATAAACGACTTTTACTAAGCGGTTTTCGATGAAAACGTCCGAAAGGACCGTTTTGTAAAAGTTGTGAAATTGGTCATAAATGGGTGATTTAGTGGAAATTGGGGGCTGTCATAGTTATGAAAAATAATCAGCATGTCATAAAAAATAAGAAAATAGGATTAATTTTAATTTTTGAGCATTGGGGCAAAAGTGCAAATATGCAAAAGTTTAAGGGTCAAAATGTAAATTTGTAAAAAATGATTTTTGGACCCCTATGAATAATGTGACTAATTAGTAGGCTAAATGTGATATTATAGATCAAGGAAAACAAGATTCGGGCTTAGAACGAGGTTGAACAAGGTTAAGCACAAACTCGAAATAAATAGTCGTACTCGAAATCGAGGTAAGTTCTTATGTCAATGATAATGCAATGATATTATTACTGTTCATACTTGAACTTAAAATGATGTGTTGACATTGTGTGATGGATATTTATTTAGTTGATATGAAGATTATATATTGTAACAAATGCCAAATTATAATTATATGCAATACCATGTTTATTTTATGGACTGATGTCTAAATAAACATGGAAATGTGTTGAATTGGATGTACATTGCATAAGCAGCTGTGCATAATGATATACTTGATGGAAAGAGAAAATCTCAGTTGAATAAAAAGGGAAATTCGATGGATAAACCATGATTTACATGAGACTTGAGATCCTGCATGTGTTGCAGAAAAGGATTTAGCCTGGACTGGTAATCTGAAGATCTCAAGTATAAAAAGGATCTAGCCTGGACTAGTGTTCCTTGAGTGATCGAGCCTCTCGAAGAATACATGTACATTATGGATTTAGCCCGGACGGGTAATCCAGTTAAGGTTTGAATTTAGCCTAGACTGGTAATTTAGATCCGAGCTCATTGAGAGTGCTTGTCATTACAAGAGATTTAGCCTGGACTGGTAATCCCGACATCACTCCATGAGTTTATATTACAGGGGATTTAGCCTGGATTGGTAATCCCACCACAAGATGTGAGGTTCACGGGAGTGCACACATGAAATGATCACTTGTATAAATTGACAGAGAATGGGATATCCATTGAGATTCCGAGAAATTCAATGAATTAATATGAAAAATGAAATAAAAGGTTCTTGCCATGATACATCATGTATGTTATATGATATTATTATGATGCATATGAGTTGTCATGTTTGGACGAGTGCAATGCTAAATGATAGCACAGGTAAGTACTCGAAACCCATTAGCACGTGTTTGACATGTGAAATGAAATGGACTTGTGATGATAGTGCAAATGAATGAATGATATTTATGAGAATAATATCTATGACAAATTTGTGATGGTTATTATCTTGTTGCACTAAGACAGATTTGGTACAGCAGCATTGGTTTGACTTTGAAAATCCACCAAAAATAGTGGAAATTGAGTTAGAGACTAAACTAAATATTAAATTAAATCTTAATGAGTCTACTTTGATGTAAAGTAAACGGTGTAAGCAAAAGAATTTTTTAGTATGAGATATATGAATTCTTGTGAGATAGAGTCGGAGTGATTCTAGACTCCCCTGTCTCAACTTTGGAAAATCACTAAAAATTGTACAAAAATAATTAAGAGTTAAAATTCACATGAATGTAATCCTTAATGAGTCTGATTTTAATATAAAGAGTCGGGAATATTATTCGAGTCTCGTACTATGAGATAAATAAATTTTAGTTAAGAAAGGTCGAAGCTGTCAAATAGAAAAATAGGGGAGACTTTGAATAAAAAACTGTACTTATTGGCTAGACCAAAAATTCTGGAAATTTTATGGTAAGAAGATATATGAGTATAGTTTCAGGAAAAATTAACGGATATTAATTTTGAGTTTCGTATCTCGAGTTATAAATGATTTATCCACTATGACTCGAGTAGACAACTTGACCAGGATATGAATAAAAGTGTAACTATAGTTGTTTTACTTAAGGAAACATGTTATATTAATGCTTATTATTTTTATATGGACTTACTAAGATTAAAGCTTACTCCCTCCTTTCTATTTCTTTTAGTTTTGGCAGGTCAGCTCGGGTTGGAGATCGTCGGAGGCAGCATCACACTATCGAGCCATTACCCTTGGAGTATTGACATGTATATGTTATACGTTTTCAAGTGAGTGGCATGTATAGGGACTTAGTTTTTCTGTGATCAATGTTGTTGTGATTAGCCAAATGTATTGGCTTATAATGATTTGTTGTATGTAGCCATGAGATGTGGCTTATAATGAATTTGGCTTGGAAGTCTATTTATCTATGATATGTGTAGATGTCTTGTGACGTGGGTATTATGCTTGTTCACTATGTTTAAGAAGTATATGGCATATGTAAATGGTGAATGCCTTAGGACCATTCGAGGTGGTCATGGCCATGGAATAAATGTGTGATATGGTAATAAGTTGTTAGTGCCCTGAACATGGATGTTTAAATTATAAGTTAGTAAACATAGTATAATGGTATAAGTGATTAATAAGATGACAAAGTCACATGAATGTGTAATAATGTGGCTAGATTATTTTATCACGAGTAGGAGGAACAAATGCATAATAACGAACTACTGAGGAATGCCATAGAAATAATGTATGTGTGTGCTTGTAAAGATGACAAAAAAAATTATTAGGAAATTAGCCTAAGTTTTGACTACACGGGCAGGCCACACGGGCGTTTTTCTTGGCCGTGTGTCTTTAACAGAATGTTAAGGATTAAGTCAGAGAGTTACACGGGCTGAGGACACGGGCGTTTCCAGAGCCACACGGGCGTGTATGTCTACACGGCCTACCCATACGGGCGTGTGACTCTCTAAAGCTAGAAAATTGTTAAGTCGCGCAAAGTTACCGAATGTTTTCGATTTTGTCCCGAACTTCCCTAATGTATGTTATAGGCCTCGAAGGCCTATATAAGGGACGTTATGCATGTGTTCGAAAATTTTTAATTTTGAGCAAAATTTGGTGACCCAATTTTGTATGTTCATTAATGTTTAAGTCTGGTAATGCCTCGAGCCCTATCCCGATGTTGGATATGGGTGAGGGGTGTTACATTTAGTGGTATCAGAGCTATGGTTTAGTCGGTTCTCGGACTAACCTAGCATATGTATGAGAGTTCAACTATACATGCTACCGATCTATGATAGTGTGATGTCTCCCAACGTGCATGAGAGCCATTTTGTTTATACAATGGTGCCCTCCAACCGAACTATATCGACCATGTTTGATGAGAAGCGAAGGCATTCGGGTAAAGTATAGTTATGATGAGCTTAAAATTTGAAAAGTATGAATAGAAGTTCATGATATGTACACGATAGCATATGAGATGAAAGTTTAATCTATGATGTATTTGTCCATGTTTGTTTGGCCTTTATAAAATGTTATATGCTTGATTTGTTAGACTGAATGAATGAGATTAGTAAGCTATCCAAAACCCATAGAATGCATACCTAAATATACTTGTTTAAATAAGATAACTAAAAAGTTCTTGTCATACGAACGTGAATAAAAGTTTGCCTAAAGTGAATGATATGCTTATGAAAATGTTACTTTGATAACGAACTAGTGATATATGTATATGAGTATGAGAAACGAGTTAGGGATCTTACAACCTCACCCCTTACCAGAGTGGTGTTTTGTGAAGGAATTTCACGAGAATCGTATTGAATAAGTTCACAAATATGATACCAAAGGGTTCAACTATAGAATGATTATGAACATGATCAGAGATTAAATTGGATTGATAAGTAACAATATGACTAGTAAGGTAAGATGTTGGGAAATGTATTAACTGGAAATTTCGTCAGAACTGAACTTCTTTAATGAAAAGCATAATGTGAGATTTACGGTAGCAGAAATAATTAAATGAATAATGTTGAAAGGTAAGATACCAGATTATGACAGTCTTCTCTGAGGTATTCTGTATTTTTAACTGTTCTCGAAAATATTTTTATGGTTACTGCTCTACTGATAAAATCCTTGTTTTATGGGAGTGCTTTCTAATCACGATGTATAGACGAAAGTATTGATAACCCGACTGGTATATAATCTGTATTGCTCTTTGTCTCTTTGGCATTCCATTACATTACATCTAATGCGACTTTATGAAATAATACGCACGATGATATAAATTTGTTTCTCCAAGTTGATGCTCTATTCAATATACATACATGGGAAGGTAAATTATCCTTATTGCATTTAATCCCAGTGGGTTGGATTGATGTATTCTTCTGGACTTCTTTTCTCTGAAGAATTATCAAGATCCTTTATATTTTTCTTTTAAACATTTTTCTGGGTTTTTCATTATGATATGGTATCTTGGATTTCTGTACCTTGGATATCTTTATCTTGGATTCCTCTGTCATAGATTTCTTTATTCTGGTTTTCTTATTATCTTCATCTCGTAAATTACCTATGATCACTTGTATTCAAGGTATGTTCTTCAACCTATGATGATTATGTCGATTATGAACATGTTCCTGGCTTAATTATAGCAAAGTGATGACCTCCGTATCTGGATTGCTCTAAATCTTCGTGTAAAGAACTGATATCAATAAAGGCATACATGATGAAATTGTAGTTTAGTTGGTATGGTGGGCTCATTTCATCGAGTAAGTTAATCAAAGTTAATGCATTCAATTGAGGCATTTTTGTTATCTTGAGCCAATGCAATTGAAATGGACTTTGGTTAGTATGATAAGTGAGTTTGAATGGTTTCATGTCAAACTGTCCTATCAACTGAAAAAGAGGATCTCTTAAAATGTTATTTATTGATGATTAATACTGACTCAGTGGTTCAAGTGGTATTGATTATTATTTGAAAGATTAAATAAGGTATTCGTGTCTGGAAACAAGATTTTACCTCTCTTCGGGTAAAATATAGATAGTCTGAATGAAAGTGTATATATCTTAGGAGACCCTGATACGATTTAAAGCTATTCTGAATGATAAAGTTTCCGTCTTGTGAAAGTTGATTGGTCTATTACATGTCATTAAAGCTTTGAATGAGCGAGAATGTTATTATCCAAAGTCTTTGAACCGATGGGGGTATGTGTTGAATAAAAACTTCTTAAATTTCAATAATGTGTTATTGAATAAATTGTGATGTGTTCTAAGTCAGTAAAGTAATGGGATGACTAATATATCTACTGTCATAAAGGGAATTGAGTGTGCAATTGTGCAAATGACTTAAGTCGATTACTGCCTGATTCCTGAGAAGGGAAAAATTAGGTTACAAGTAATAGAAGTAAAAAAATTTTGGGCTTATGCAGAGAGTTTGCAAGAAAAATCACAGGAGTAATACATTGTTGATCGAGTTTAGAACTCGACAATTCTGATCTTTATAATTGAATACACGAAAGGTTATCAGGACTATAGCTGAACATCGGGTGATATCAGAACGATCTTCGTCAGTAGTGATATTAGAATGGAAATGAGAACGAGATGATTATGGATTTCTTGTCAGGATTATTCTTATTTTTGAAAGAGAAAAAGGATGTATGGATTTCTGGTTGACATATGATGAAATTCACAAATCGTCTTGGTAAATGTTAAATCTGCCCAACGGGTTAAAGGAATCATGTATTGATGAGAGTATCAGATTTCTTGAGAAGCTAGTCCTGGTTAATTGGATTGGGATACGGACTTTTATATATCATGAGTTATTGGGAAAGCTAAATAAGATCCTGGATTTTTAATGAAGACTAAAGTAAAAGTTCTTTAGCACTAATTATGAGATAGTAAAGATCATGCTGAACTAAACCACTATTCTGGTAAGATTTTCGGGGACGAAAATCCTTAAAGGGGGAGAAATGTAACATCCCGAATTAGGGTCTAGTCGGAACAGTGGTTTTGGACCACAAATCCGACGTAAGAAAATTTATTTTTATTATATTTTTATGGTCTAAAATTTTATGGAATGATTTTGTGAAAATTTCATTCGAAAATTTCGACATTTGGGCACTCAATTTGGTCAAAAGGACTAAATTGTAAAAAGTACAAAAGTTGAGTTCTACATGTTAGAGGTGTCTAATTGTTATGAAATTTTAAATGGGAGGTCCTTAAATGGTAATTAGACCATTGTATAACTTGTTGGACAAAAATGGCCTTGATGGATAAAATTTCAAAGAAAGGCAAAAGGGCATTTTGGTCATTTAGGGGTAAAATGCATTAAAAGACAAATTTTAAAACCCAAAGGTGTCCCTTTCTTCTTGCTTCAGCCGAATTTACCAAAAGCAGCCATGTTTAGGGTTTGTCCAAGCTTCCAAGCTCAATAGTAAGTGATTCCGAGCCCCGTTTTTAATGTTCTTTACATTTTTAAAATCTCGGTAACACGTTCTAGCTATTTCTACCATTATTTTGAGCTAGGGTTTGTGTTTAAAAATTTACCCATGAATGACATGCTTATATTTTGATGTCTAATGGTATAAAATGAGTGTTGGGTGTTTAATAAATGACTTTTACTAAGCGGTTTTAGATGAAAACGTCCGAAAGGACCGGTTTGTAAAAGTTGTGAAATTGGTCATAAATTGGTGATTTAGTGGAAATTGGGGGCTTTCATAGTTATGAAAAATTATCAGCATGTCATAAAACATAAGAAAATAGGATGAATTTTAATTTTTGAGCGTTGGGGCAAAAGTACAAATATGCAAAAGTTTAGGGGTTAAAATGTAAATTTGTAAAAATATGATTTTTGGACCCCTATGAATAATGTGACTAATTAGTAGACTAAATGTGATATTATAGATCAAGGAAAACAAGATTCGGGCTTAGAACGAGGTTGAACAAGGTTAAGCACAAACTCGAAATAAATAGTCGTACTCGAAACCGAGGTAAGTTCATATGTCAATGATAATGCAATGATATTATTATTGTTCATACTTGAACTTAAAATGATGTGTTGAAATTGTGCGATGGATATTTATTTAGTTGATATGAAGATTATATATTGTAACAAATGCCAAATTATAATTATATGCAATACCATGTTTATTTTATGGACTAATGTCTAAATAAACATGGAAATATGTTGAATTGGATGTACATTGCATGAGCAGCTATGCATAATGATATACTTGATGGAAAGAGAAAATCTCAGTTGAATAAAAAGGGAAATTCGATGGATAAACCATGATTTACATGAGACTTGAGATCATGTATGTGTTACAGAAAAGGATTTAGCCTGGACTGGTAATCCGAAGATCTCAAGTATAAAAAGGATCTAGCCTAGACTGGTGTTCCTTGAGTGATCGAGCCTCTCGAAGAATACATGTGCATTATGGATTTAGCTCAGACGGGTAATCCGATTAGGGTTTGAATTTAGCCTGGACTGGTAATTCAGATCCGAGCTCATTGAGAGTGCTTGTCGTTACAAGGGATTTAGCCTAGACTGGTAATCTCGACATCACTCCATGAGTTTATATTACGGGAGATTTAGCCTGGACTGGTAATCTCGCCGTAAGATGTGAAGTTCACAGGGGTGCACACATGAAATGATCACTTGTATAAATTGACAGAGAATGGGATATCCATCGAGATTCCGTGAAATTCAATGAGATTAATATGAAAAATGAAATAAAAGGTTCTTGCCATGATACATCATGTATGTTATACGATATTATTATGATGCATATGAGTTGTCATGTTTGGACAAGTGCAGTGCTAAATGATAGCACAGGTAAGTACTCGAAACCCATTAGCACGTGTTTGACATGTGAAATGAAATGGACTTGTGACGATAGTGCAAATGAATGAATGATATTTATGAGAATAATTTCTATGACAAATTTGTGATGGTTATTATCTTGTTGCACTAAGACAGATTTGGTACAGCAGCATCGATCTGACTTTGAAAATCCACCAAAAATATTGGAAATTGAGTTAGAGACTGAACTAAATATTAAATTAAATCTTAATGCGTCTAATTTCACGTAAAGGAAACGGTGTAAGCAAAATAATTTTTTAGTATGAGATATATGAATTCTTGTGAGACAGAGTCGGAGTGATTCTAGACTCCCCTGTCTCAAATTTGGAAAATCACTAAAAATTGTACAAAAATAATTAAGAGTTAAAATTCATATGAATGAAATCCTTAATAAGTCTTATTTCAAGAGAAAGAGATGGGAACATTATCCGAGTCTCGTACTATGAGATAAATAAATTTTAGTGAAGAAAGGGCGAAGCTGTCAAACAGTGAAATAGGGGAGACTTTGAATAAAAAACTGTACTTATTGGCTAGACCAAAAATTCTGGAAATTTTATGGTAAGAAGATATATGAGCGTAGTTTTATGGAAAATTAACGGATCTTAATTTTGAGTTCCGTAGCTCAAGTTATAAATAATTTATCGACTATGATTCGAGTAGATAGCTTGACCAGAATATGAATAAAAGTGTAACTATAGTTGTTTTACTTAAGGAAACATGTTATATTAATGCTTATTATTTTCATATGGACTTAATAAGTGTAAATCTTACTCCATACTTTCCATTTCTTTTAGTTTTGATAGGTTAGCTTGGGTTGGAGATCGTCGGAGGCAGCATCACACTATCGAGCCATTACCTTTGGAGTATTGACATGTATATGTTATACGTTTTCAAGTGAGTGGCATGTATAGGGACTTAGTTTTTCTGTGATCGATGTTGTTGTGATTAGCCAAATGTATTGGCTTATAATGATTTTTTGTATGTAGCCATGAGATGTGGCTTATAATGAATTTGGCTTGGAAGCCTATTTATCTATGATATGTGTAAATGTCGTGTGACGTGGGTATGTGATTATGCTTGTTCACTATGTTTAAGAAGTATATGGCATATGTAAATGGTGAATTCCTTAGGACCATTCGAGGTGGTCATGGCCATGGAATAAATGTGTGATATGGTAATAAGTTGTTAGTGCCCTGAACATGGATGTTTAAATTATAAGTTAGTAAACATAGTATAATTGTATAAGTGATTAATAAGATGACAAGGTCACATGAATGTGTAATAATGTGGCTAGATTATTTTATCACGAGTAGGAGGAACAAATGCATAATAACGAACTATTGAGGAATGCCATAGAAATCATGTATGTGTGTGCTTGTAAAGATGACAAAAAAAATTATTAGGAAATTAGCGTAAGTTTTGACTACACGGGCAGGCCACACGGGCGTGTGTCTTGGCCGTGTGTCTTTTACAGAATGTTAAGGATTAAGTCAGAGAGTTACACGGGCTGAGGACACGGGCGTGTATGTCTACACGGGCTACCCACACGGGCGTATGACTCTCCAAAGCTAGAAAATTGTTAAGTCGCGTAAAGTTACTGAATGTTTTCAGTTTTGTCCCGAACCGCCCTAATGTATGTTATAGGCATCGAAGGCCTGTATAAGGGACGTTATGGTGTTCGAAAATTTTTAATTTTGAGCGAAATTTGGTGACCCGATTTTGTATGTCCATGAATATTTAAGTCCGGTAATGCCTCGAGCCCTGTCCCGATGTTGGATACGGGTGAGGGGTGTTACAGAACAAGCTTATACATTTAATTCGTTTAATATTTAACTGTCAAAATAAATTACTTCAATAATTAATTTAATTCATGTGGCAACTAAACACAATACCAACTGTGTTTGGATTTTGTTTGTTTTAACCATATGGTGTGACCTTGTAGGTTCTTGTAACATTATTAGTAATACTAGAACATTTCTAATAATACAAGTAATGAGTGGCATCTAGCAATGCATTATTGCTATGCAAGTTACAAAAAGTTGTAATTGAACATAACATTTCTATGATAAACCTTTCATTTATTACATCCTTTTATCCTTTTATATCTAGATCGGACATAAGTCATGAAACAATCACACTTGCATAATCCGATCTCATGTTTCTTCATATCTCAAGTAGACTACAATAAAGAACTAAATATGATATCTCATATCAACTTATTTGAGCATGGCCATGCATTTATAGTCTCACTCGATCAAGTGGCCTAAGATATTACTCCCATTATATAGGAGGGACAAATCCTATATTGATCTACCATATCCCACTAAATAGATTGTGGCATTTCAAACACAGTCTTTTCAGTACAACCTGTTACAGAAGATGTTTGATTGTATCAAAATATACGACTCACGATGTTGGGATAATAATGATCTCAAGTCTAAGAATCGTATACATAGTTATCACTATGAGTAATGTTGTGACTATTACATAATAATTCAATAAACATACTTATAGCGGGTCAATCCAATATGTTGTTCTCTAGCACATACTCTTGTTTTGATTTTGACATTCCTATGTCAATGACAACACTTTGTTATCAATTAACTATACATTAGTCTCAATGCATTATTGTTGTTCAAGCCCACAATAATACTTGACTAAGGACCTTTTAAGAATAATAATATTTTTTGTTAGGACTTTATTACAATTCAATTTATTTAGATACACAAAAAAATGAAACTAAAATGATAATGGCTATGCTTTATATTAATAAATAAGGTAAAACAAGTATGTAATTACAATCATCTCATGATTGGTCTTTGGGCATACTATGATATATATTCCATATCACATGCATGGGGTTGGGATGATTATGAAAAGAGGAAGAATTTGACAGTTTTACTACAATATTGAATGGCTTGGACACAACTGTAACGCCCCGTACCCGAGACCGTTGCCGGATTCGAACACGAGGTGTTAACAGACTTAATTCATTGCTTAAACAGCTCAAACAATTTAATTTTAGAAATTCTAGACAAGCTAGCTAACTGCGTCACAGTTGCTTAAAAATTCATATCTTGACTTCTGAATCTCAAAATCCAATTACATAAATTTTCCCTGAAACTAGACTCATATATATATTTACTAATTTTTTTCTAGAATTTTTGGCTGGGCCAATTAGTACAGTTTATTAGTTAAAATCTCCCCTGTTTCAGGGTTTGACTGCTCTGACCTCTGTGTATTACGAATCAGTTATCTCTCTGTACAGAATTTCAATGACTATGCCATTTGTTCCTCATAAAACTAGACTCAATAAGGATTTCATATATGTAAGGAAAAAATCCTAATTGTTTTTTTACAATTTATGGTGAATTTTTAAAATCATAACAGGGGATTCAGAGATCGCTCTGACCCTATTCCACTAAAACTTAAATATATCATAAAATATAACTCATTTACCTGTTTCGTTTCTTCCATATGAAAATAGACTCATCAAGCTTCGATTCCATAACTTATTCATTATTTAATTCCATTTATACTATTTTTAGTGATTTTTCAAATTCACATCACTACTGCTGTCTGAATCTATTTTATGATAAATTTTAGCTATTTCATGGTTTCCATGGATTAGCTAGCAATTTGACATAAATAACACCAAATATGATCATAATTAGCCATTCCAATGGCTAATCATTACCAAGCATTTTTATACCACTCAATAACCATATCATAACACTATATATACAAAATGATTATAATGCTATACATTCCATACTCAAAATATACAAGCCATTATGCCAAGATGGTATACGGATAGTGTGAGCGTGCCTCCGACCGTTCCCAATTTCCGAGCTGGCTTGTCAACACTACAAGGAATGAAAAGGAGGAAGTAAGCATAAATGCTTAGTAAGTTCACATGCAAATAGCAAGTAACATAACCATAACCAAACATAAAACATCATTTGCATAATCATCACCAAGACATTCATATCATATTTTCATTTATCATCTTACCATATTGTTGTTATATCGATTTTTCAACCCGAGGGTTAAGTACATACCTGTTCAAAGTATCCATTTCATAACACCTGCCAATACGTCCCTTTCATCTTGAGTATTCCTCCATTTGAGTAGAACTTTACCCGTTGAACACATCGGAATATAATTCGGATACATGGAAAGTTTGCACATAAGTGCCACATATGTAGCCAAGCTACTATGTAACCCGCCCATAAGCGAACTCAGACTCAACTCAACAAGCTCGGGCGTTTGCATCCATAAGTGAACTCAGACTCAACTCAACGAGCTCGGATGCCTAGTTACATCTCACGAACTCAGACTCAACTCAACGAGTTCGGACTTTCGCATCCATAAGTGAACTCGGACTCAACTCAACTAGTTCGGATGCCCAAATATCCCAGTGACATGTCACTTGTATCCTAATCCATTCCTAAGGTTCAACGGGACCTTTTTTCCAATCATGTGTCTCAACCATCTTCTACGGAATACCGATACCGATATTCGGTAGTATTTCACATTTTCCAAGTATATCACATAATTTGACATATTATCAAACAATTATCACGAGTATAATATTTCATAATAATTATCATATCATTTAAATAACATAAAAACATTTAAAATAATAACTATGTTACCAACATTTACATATGAACTTACCTAGTATGCGAAAATGGCTACTTTTACCATTTCGTCCACAACTTGGTATTTTTCCCATTTTAGCCCGAATTTCAGTTTTCCTTGCTCTATCATTTAAAATATAGTCTAATTAGGACTCACATTATTAAAATTGACCCAAAATCATATTTTGGAAAAATTACAATTTTGCCCCTAAACTTTTGCATATTTACACTTTTGCCCCAAAGCTCGTAAATTAAACTTCAGCCTATTTTCTTATGTTTTATGACATGATGATCATTTTTCCCTTCTATGGCAACATCAAATTCTCACTCTAACATGTACTTATGGCTATTAGGTATTTTTACCGATTAAGCCCTTTTGCTCGTTTTCACTTAAAACCGAGTAGCACAAGCTGTCTAACATAATTTAAAACCTCATATTCTATCATAAAACACCAAAATACACAAATTTCACCTATGGGTATTTTTCCAAATATAAACCCTAGGTTAAATTATTGCTAGCATAAGCTAAATCGAGCTACCGGGACTCCAAAAACGTAAAGAACTTGAAAACGGGGCTAGAATGGACTTACAATCGAGCTTGGAAGCTTGAAAAACCCTAGCCATGGTTTCTCCTTGCTATATTCGGCCATGGGGTTGAAGATGAGCAAAATTGGCTTTTAATTTTGTATTTTAATTCATTTTACCCCTAAATGACCAAAATGCCCTTACTACTAAACTTTCCAAAAATTCCATCCATGTCCAATTTTTGTCCATAAACTTAGAAATTGGTAAAATTGCTATTTAAGACCTCCTAATTAATATTTCAAAACAATTCATACTAGAAACTTCTAGAATGCAAGTTTTGCAAATTATTCGATTTAGTCCCTAATTTCAATTTAAGCACTTTAGGCATAGGATTTCATCACGAAATTTTCACAAAATCATGAAATCATATCATAAACATCAAAATAATTATAAAATAATTATTTCTATCTCGGATTTTGTGGTCACAAAACCACTATTCCGACTAGGCCCAAAATCAGGATATTACAACAACATCATTGAGTGGCTTGTCCATAATGTGCAATTTGTCTGCGATATTGAGTGGCTTGGGCACAACGTTATTGAGTGGTTTGACCTTAATGTCTAGCTTGTCTGCATTATTGAGTGGCTTGGCCACAATGTGGAGTGTTATTGGATGGACAAGTTTTGGGGGAATTCTTTATTGTTATATAGGGAGATGGCTAGGAATGTTTTTGAAAAACTTGCATTAATTTCTGAAAAAGCTTTGCATTAACATTCTCATGCACCTTGCCATATGTGAAATTATATTGAAATGCAAGTGTTACTATATTATGAATTTTATGGCTTAAATACTGTTTTCTTTTATGTCGGATTCACATTGAGCTTTAAAAGCTCACTTTTTCAGATTCTTGACTTTTCAGATAACCTACGAGGTTAGGACATGGGTTTGACTTACGAAGGAATACTCAAACATATTTTGTATAAACTTTTATTCTTTATTATTTGGTAATTTTGAGACTATCTAATTATTGGTTACGGATTGTGGCATGGGACGTTGATTTTGAATTTTGGATACTATTGCATGATTTGGTTTAAAAAAATTTATAAACAATTGGTTTATCAAATCGGTACGAAAAATTGGATTTTTCAACATAATTACAATTTCAACCCAATGATTTTATTTCAAACTCAAGAATACATCTTTATGAAACTTAAATCTATTTATTCACTTATTCAATAATTTATGAAATGTGCCAAATTACAATTTTTAATAAAAAAAGTAAGATTTAGTAAATTTTCCACAACGGCATTTTTAAAGTAAAATGTTTTTTTTTTCAAATGTTCAAAACTTGGAATTTTTAAAGTTATTTGATTTCTGAAAATATCTTTCCAAAGAAGTTCAAAGAGATTGCTTTAGATTTTTTTAAGCAAATCAACACGCTCATTTTAAATAAAAGAGATAATGATTTATGAAAGAAAATAGATAAACATTTTTCGCGCCATCATCATGGCCAATGTGATCTTTGAGATTTGGTCATAATGTCTTGGCTGAGTTTGAGGGGTTATACTATTGACTCATTCGTATTCGCTCAGCCCCAGGGCTTGTTTTAAACTAATTCATATAATAGTTTATACACTTTATCTATCGTAATATACATATAAGTTAAATATATCAATTCATCAACATTGCATATCTTCTTATACTATTCTGGTCATCCCGAGTGGCCCGGCTGTAACAGCTCAATTTTTAGTGGTGTCAAAAATAGTGGTTTCGGGATCATAAGTCCGATGAGTAAGTTCAATAATTAGTATTTAAATTATACGAGTCAATAATAATTTTTATATTGAATTTTGATTTGAGGATTTTCACTAATTGAATTAAAAGTTAGTATAGGTGGTTCGATTCAAAGGGCAAATGGTTATTAAAAATGAGGTATTAGGACATCGTTTTCATAATTTAAAGATGTAAATATTTTTATTAAATATTTTCAGAGTCTTATTATATATGAATTGAAGTTTGGTCCAGTAATTTTGATGATTTATTGCTTAATTACGGTAAAAGGATTAAACTATTAAAGAGGTAAAAGTTAATTTCTTTTGATTTAAAATAGTAAAAGGTCCAAAATGGTAATTAAACCATGGTAAAAAAGTCCAAGCAGTGGTGAAATGATTAAATTCACTAACTTTTGGACTATTTCCTCATTTAGTCCTAATTAGTTTAAGATTAAATTGAAATTAAACTTGTTTAGTTAAAATTTAAAATAATTGAAGAATCAATTGTGCAATTAAACCCTCCTTAATTGGTAATTATACCATTTGAATAGATAGTGGATGGTTTGCAAGGCTAATTGCATGAAATTTTATTGAAATTGTAAGGTTATCATAGTAATTTATGAAATTAAGTAAAATGTAAATAAAATAAAAAGCCAAATTGGTTATCATCTTTTTATTTCTTCCTTCAGAAAACCAATTCCACCATTTTTGAGATGAGAAACCTTCGGCCAAGCTAGGTTTTGCCGATTAAGTAACTAAATCTTGCCCGTTTTTAGTAATTTTTATATTTTTGAGCTCGTATTAGTTTAACTAATTTGTAAAACTGTCAAATGTTATGGATTGTGCCTTTGATGAATTTGAGTTGTTCTTGAAGTTTTATGATAGATTATTAAGCTTCGTTGCTAAATAAAAATATTTTTTAAAGTAGTTTTTGTTGATTTTAATATTCAAGGATTAAAATGTGAAAATAGTAAAAGTACAAGGACTTGATGCAAAGTAACAACAAGTATGGGCTATAATGAGGGGGTTAATTAATCAAATAAGCTTGGATTTAATAGAAAATGGTTAAATTGCATGATTTGGACCTAGGAACTGAATTGCATAAAAACGTAATGTTAGGGGTAATGTCGTAAAAATATCAAAAAGGACTTAATTAGATAAAATGAGTTAATTTTACTGTTAGAATTAGTTAATTGAATGAAAATATTATTTTTAGATCAAGAACATGTGGAAAATTGAGGAAATGAGAAAATTACCGGATAATCCCTATACCTTTGTCATTGCTACAATTTAGTCAGGTAAGTTCATTCGGTTTAATTTTAGTACATTTAAAAATGTATTATATGAACCTAATGATTTTTATATTCTTTGATAATATCATTTTTTAAAAATGTTATATTGTATAATATTATAATCTTGAAAAAGAAAAATAGAATACTGAATATACTCAATGTGCTCAAAAGAGCAATGTCTACTGATTATACTGAAACTTGCTCAAACAAGCGGTATTCACTTATTATACAGAATGGGCTCAAACGAGCAATGTCTACGTGCACAAACAAGCAATATCTACTGAATCTACTAAACGTGCTTAAAAGAGCAATGTTTATTGATTATACTGAAAGTTTCTTAAACGAGTGATATCCACTAATTATACTGAATGGGCTCAAATGAGAAATATCTATTGAATATACTGAATGTTCTCAAAAGAGAAATGTTTACTGATTATATTGAAAATTTCTTAAATGAGCGATATCCACTGATTATACTGAATAGGCTCAAACGAGTGATATCTACTGATTATACGGAATGCATGTTCAAATGAGCATTATCCATTGATTACACAAAATGAGGTCATACTGTATTGATGATTCGAAAATAAATACCGAAATAATGTTCTGATCACTATTCGTCTATTGAAAGTTGTGATTGACAAAAACTCTGTTCACTAATCTTTATTTGAATTATTATTTATGTTGATTTGATAAGCTTTATTGTTAAATTGACAAACTTACTAAGCTTTATGAAAGCTTACTCATATCAATTGTCTTATTTCTTGTAGATACATTTTGTGGATCGGGAGATTGGATCAGCACGAAGAAATCACACTATCCGGGGATCATTTGGTAGCTTTTGAATATATCTTGGCTTATATGGCATGTAAACAACTGGTCATGATTGTAATGGTTCATAAGTATTTTGTAATGAGTATGTGATGCATTTTGATGTTGTGGTATAAGTAACTAATGTCGTATGCATCTTAGTCTCAAGTTAAAGTAAATGGATGAACATGAAATGGTAAGTTAGTATGAATTAGATATGGTAGGTGAAATTGAATGCAAAGTATTTTGAGTGTGTAATGATGCATAATTGCTTATGTTGTATAACTTGATATTCTTATGTCCTTGATGTATTTATAACTACTTGATGCATGAATGTATGGTACCAACTCAGGTGCAAGTGATATGCTTGTGTGATGTAATAGGGAAAATAACTTATTAAGTAAGTTTGTGTAAAGGGTCATGAAGTAGAATTAACATGTTAAATTGGTATGGTTTATAAATGGTTGCTTTGGTAATGAATAGCATGAAGATTATAATGTGATTGGTATGTGATGCTTTAGCGTGTTTTGATGAATAAAAATGGCATATTTTAGTTGTCCTAAAATGTATTTATAGACTTGTGAACATGTGAGATAAATTGGGTTGGGTACTTGTGCATTTGGGTGAGATACAAGACTAAATTTGGACACTTTTGGGCTTACACGGCCTGGAATACGGGCTAACACACGGCCGTGTGTCGCACATGGTTAAGCACACAGGCATGTGCCCTAAATGTGTTTAGGTGCAATTTTCACATGGGCTAACATATGGCCCACGACATGGCCATGTGAGGGTATTTCAAATGTTACACAGGATAGCACACAGCCTATGACACGGTCGTGTGGAATTGTTCCGAAAGGCGCACGGTCAGCCACACGGTCGTTGTAACGCCCTAAAAATTGGGCCTAGAATATTGGGTTTAGAGTCCGAGTTCGGGTAGAAGATGGCCCGAGATAGAATTATTGATGTTTTAACTTTTTACGGGAAATTATTATCAATATTGTTATTAATTATATAGTGTAGGATCTAAGTGAATTACGATAGATTTATAGTGTGGGAAAAGGCTTGGGTTTGATTCAAGACTCTAGCAAAAAAAAAATTTAAATTTTATGCTACCTTGGGGAATCTGGGCAGTAGGCCTTATTAGTAATTTGGGCTGAGTTTTAGCACAAGCAAGCACCTAGCCCAGTGGCTAAGCACGCTAGGAGGGCGTGGGAGGTGCCTGGGTTTGAGGCACGGTGCGCGCAACGTTTGGGTTTTTTTAGTAATCAGGTGGCGTAAAGATAGGCCTTAAAGGAAGTTACGAATGAAGTTTGACACAAAGAGCGCCCTTGGCGCAGTGGCAGCAGCGCGCTAAGGAGACCCAGTGGTCGCGAGTTCGAATGTAGGGGACAGCGAAACTTGTGGAAGGCAAAATTCTCCTTTATTTTTAAGCAGACCGGAGCTTCAGCAGGTAAGGCTTATAATTAATTGTGACCCTATATTAGTAAAGAGAGAAGCGTGGTGCAGTGGCCAGCAGCACGGGCGAAGGCGCAAGGGCAGATGGAGGTCTGGGGTTTGAGCCTCACCTCGCGCACGGAAGGTTGGGTTTTTACTGCAAGCGTGGGGAAGGAGTTGGGGTCTGATCAGGACTCTCTTGGCAGCGTACTGAAGGGGTGCAAGGAGTGGATAAGGATGCTACTAATCAGTGGAAGGAGTTTGAGTGAAATTCAAACTTTGCTTAGGCTAAATTCAAGGGATTTGAACTAGAGGGAGTGGTGTACCGAAAGTAGGACTTTCGAGTTGCATATTCGGCTAGGAGAGTTGGGTGTAGTAAATTAGCATTTTTAGTTTGTAGGGGGGTACCGATTGTTTAGTTGCCGAATAGGTGTAGGTTCTTTAGGGGCTGAATTCTGTTGGTTGCTTTCATTCTTTTATTTTGCCATTTTACCTAAAGTCAAATTCTTTCTTCTTCTTTTTTCTCTTTCTTTTTCTCATCTCTTCCTTCCTTGATTTCCTTCAAAGCTGAATCTTTACTGTTATCTCCTCTCTTATATTTTCTTTTCTCTTCCTCTCCTCTTTATCCATATCTCTCAAATCTTGTTAGCCGAATTTCTTTGTGGCCGAATCCTCTATTCTTTCCTTAAAAGCCGAAACCTTCATAAGTCATAGTAATTCGAGAATTAATATCTAGTTCTATTCTCTACTCGCATTTTAAGATTGGATTCACTGTGGATCTGAGATTGGGGTAGTGCTGGAAATGCTCTTGACAAGTACATCGTTAGTGTGTGGATTAAAGGCTACTGATCGAGGGCTTGGATAACTGGAACGACTAGATTTAGATCTAGTCCATATTTCGGCAAAGGCAACTCGTGTGTGGAACTCATGAGCGTTTCGTCGTAAAACAGCTATGTAAACGACACCCACTAGTAAACTAGATCGGTAAAAGCCGAAAAGCCGAAATGCCGGAAAGCCGGCATTTTGAGAACTTGCGAGCGTGCTCGTGCTCGTGGGATTGTTTGTATTGATAACTTTGGTAACTTCAATGGTAAGTTTGCAAAGTGCGCAATTTCGTGCACCTCGGTGAATTTGGGCTTCGATGGGCCGAAATTGGGTAATGGGCTAATGCCATTTCGGTAAAAATGTCCGGTAAGGATTCTGAAGACACGTTAATAACTGTAATGAGCATGAAACCCTAAAAATACTGATAAAATTACTGAAATACCTCTGTAAGGTAGAATTACCGTAATACCCCTAAAGGGGTAAGTTTACGATTACGCCCCTCGAGGGTAAATAACTGTTCTTACGCTATAATCTGACTGCCTTTCTGAAGCATGCCTTGTTAATTATATATATTTTGCATACATGTCATACTTCATGGGGTTGAGTTTTGTTATGGAGGAAGAACCCGTTCTGGTGGCTGTGCCACATATTCTGATATAAGTAGCTTTGTTTTGGATTATAGTTAGTGCCGCAACCGGTGCTAACACTGTAAGTGTAGGGATGGCGTGGGTGATTTATTCCCCACAGGAAGTGTAGGGATGGATGGAGGCAAGTGCATGGTTGGATGGGGTTATCATGCATTAATCATATGAGACTGTTTTGTTATGGGCCAACTGTATTGAAATGTGCCCAACTGTGTTAATATGGGCAAGGCCCAATATATCTCGACTTGTAATAGGGCTACGACCCAGATTGATATTGATATGGGCTAGGCCCAGTATACTCTAATACTGTAAGGGGCTATGGCCCAGATTAATATTGATATGGGCTAAGGCCCAGTTAATTCTATTTCTGATAGGGCTTAGGCCCAGTAAAGCTTGAACCGATTTAAGCTCTAGTTGGTTTTACTTTACACACTGAGTTTTCCAAACTCACCCCTTAATTTCATCCATGCAGGAAATCCCCAACCATAGTGGACTTGGAGCCGTGAGGGATTCGGAGTGGCCACATTGTAACACCCCTTACCCGTGTTCGACGCCGGAACAGGGTACGAGGCATTACCGTGTTCGACGCCGGAACAGGGTACGAGGCATTACCCGTGTTCAAACACATTCAAGCTTTCCCTTAAAAAGAGCTTACAAGGCCCATATCATGCTTTAATTCAACCACATACATAGGCAAGCATGCACATTCATAAATTGCATCATTTAATTAATAACATAATCAAGACTATCTACATTAAATGACTTTATACAATAGAGACCTTCAAATAACATAGGTCAGTATTTTAGGCCAATTCCTAGCAACTTAGTAACAATTAAACGAGTCTCCATACATGCCAAAGACTTAAAAATACTTTAAAACCTTTATATATCGATCAATAGTTTGATAGTGTGATTTAACCTCTGGCGACCTCCAACTCGAGCTAACATCTGAGACACTATAGGAAAAAGGAAAGGAAGGGAGTAAGCATTATAGCTTAGTAAGTATGTAAATATTAATAAACAATACATTATCATACTTTAAATGAAGTCACAATATGTTCCCGGAATATTACCATCACAAACACACACATACTTTCACTATTACAATCATAAACAGGTTCAAAATAAGCTGTCTAGCAGAGTACCAGCAGCTAAATTATTTATTTTTGGAGCTAAAGAACTCCAAATTACAAAGCGTTAATTTTTATTGAAACTAGATTCACGTATATTCTTACCATAAAATTTTTAGAATTTTTGGTCTAGCCAATTAGTACAGTTTATTCATTGAAGTTACCCCTGTTTCACTGCTCAACTGTTCTGACCACTCTTCACTACGAATCAATTTTCTCCTCATACAGACTTAAAAGTATGTTCTAGTTTATTTTAATTGAAACTAGACTCATTAAGTATTTCAAGAATATAAATTATATTCCCTAATTATGTTTGTACAATTTTTAATTATTTTTTCAAGTTAGAACAGGGGATCATGTAGTTGTTATGAACCAGTCTCTCAAAAACTTAAATATCTCATAATATAGAATTTCTTTGCTTGCTCTGTTTCTCTTATATAAAATAGACTCATTAAGCTTTAATTTTATATCTCATTCAGTCTCTGATTCAATTTCTACTATTTTTGGTAAATTTTTAGATTCACATCACTGTAACTATTCATAACAGTTTTATTGTCAATTTTGATCTTTCACACTTCAATTGTATTCATCACTTACCCATAACAATCTTTCCAATTTCCAATCACATATCAAGCATATTGTTCATAAGTTACACACTTATATACCTACACTTATCATCACAAAGTCATACACAATTTCATTTAATCAATTTCCCAGTTGAACGCTTCGGAATAATAACAGATACGCGCCCACCTTTAAAATCGAAGCTCTCTTGTACACATAGTGGCCTTCACTTAGCACCACTCCTGTGACCTAGCTCGATTGTACACATAATTTTGGCTCTCTTGTACACATGGTGAACACTTAGTACCACCCATGTGACCTAGCCAATTTATCTCATAGCTCTCTTGTCTCTGTGGTGTCCTTCACTGGAACCATGCATGCGACCTAGCTACATATATCCCGTAGCTCTCTTGTCTACATGGTGTACACATAGTATCACCCATGCGACCTAGCTACATCATAATGTCTCGTAACTCTCTTGTACACATGATGTGCACTCAGCACCATACATGTGACCTAGCTACATACCATCTGTATCATCCAATCTTTCCGAAGGTTTAACCGGGATTTGTCTTTCTTTCTACTACTTGATTCCATACTTCCAATAGTCAATTATGATTCAAAAATCAGCTACAATACATAAAATATGCTGAAATATAAAAACATAATAAAGATAACGTATTATTTACATACGAACTTACATACTTTCTCATTTCCATGTCGAATTAATATTGAACATTTAAATCATCATAATTATACTTACTTTCAACACCTCGACAATCATAGTAAATATATCAATTTTACATTGAAACATGCATAAATTAATGCTTATTATACATATGAACTTACCTCGAAACTAAAACGGTCATTTTACCAACTTTCTCAATTTTCGATTTTTCTCCCATTCTAGGTTCAAATCTCGTTTTCCGGGATCTAAAAAATCATATTTTACTTATTTAATTAATGTACTATTCAAAACAGTCCTTAACTCAAACTTTGGAAAAATTATAATTTTTCCCCTAAACTTTTGCATATTTACACTTTTGCCCCTAGGCTCGGGAATTAAACTTCATCCCTTATTCTTATGTTTCATGACATGCTGATCATTTTTCCCTTCTATGGAAACATCAAATTCTCACTCTAACACATAGTTATGAACAATAACAACTTTTACCGATTAAGCCGTTTTACTCATTTTTGTTTAAAACCGCTTAGCAAAAGTTGTTTAACATAATTTCAGCCTTCATATTCTACCATAAAACATCAAAATAAACACATTTCACCTATGGGTATTTTTCCAAATATGAACCCTAGCTTAAATTATTGCTAGAATAAGCTTAATCAAGTTACCGAGATTCCAAAAACGTAAAGAACTTGAAAAACGGGGCTAGAACGGACTTACTACTGAGCTTGGAAAGCTTGAAAACACTAGCCATGGCTTCCCCCATGCTAATTTCGGCCTCCATGAAAAAGATGAGTCAATTTTGGCTTTATTTTCCCTTTTTATTTCTTTTAATTACCAAATGACTAATATGCCCTTAAGGCCTTTCTTTAAAATTTTGTCCTATTCATGGCCATTTTTGTCCGAATGAAATATAATGGTCTAATTACCATTTAAGGACCTCCTCTTTAAACCCCCATTTCAATCAAGTACTTATGAATTAGAACTCATATTTTGCAACTTTTGCAATTTAGTCTTAAAAGTCCAATTAAGCACTTTATTAGTAAAATTACTTAACGATATTTTTACACAATATTTTAATCAATAAATAAACCTTAAAACTTAATCGGAATAAATTTTTTGACTTCAAATTCGTCCTAAATCGGGATGTTACAGCAACTTCTGCTAATAAGCCCTAATAGGCAAATTAAACATGCAATCTATAAAATTTCTTATCAATACTCTAACACATGCATCTAATCACTCGGTAAATCATAAAAATTAATCGAAATAAACTTTTCTATCTCAGATTTGTGGTTTCACAACCACTATTCCATTTAAGCCCTATTTCGAAATGTTACACACATGTTCTGCAAATTTGCTTTTCTTCATGTGTTTTGATCAGCACTTACTTATTTTAATTGTTTTGGGTTTTTAAGTTGTAACAAGGTTGCTTTATTTATCTTTAATTGTTCTTAGTATGTTTTGTTAGCTTGGATGTGATATTTTTTTGATTGTTTGAAATTGAATAACTCTAGGGCGCATTTTAAAAAGGTTACTTGATTTCAAAATATCGCGTTAGCAAAACAAAGCTTCCGCAACGAAAACATTTTCAAAATTAACAACCTTTTCAAATGGTTTTAAACGAATTGGTTTTCCCTGAACAATCACTCAGTTAAAGTGTGGCAATGGTTGTGTGCATGTCTAGGATTGGATCCATGGAGAGCTGGGTACTTAAGCAGTCTAATTGACTCACCTCCTCTTTTCTGGCATCCTACCTGGTGCACAGCTTCCATTCACTTTAATCTATAACGAGGATATTCTTTAACCACTAAGAAAGACTTTAGATAAAACATGACTTTTCTAGTAACGTTACAATGTGACACGCCAGATTCGGTCATAACGTCTGGGTTGGGTTTGGGGTGTTACAGTCGTACCCCTACACCACACGGCCGTATGAACCCTATCTTTTTAAAAATATTCTATTTTCCTGAACTTTTTGATTTTCTTTGTAATGGTACCTGATTGTTCTTAAACTATTTTTAAGGCCTTGTAGGCTTTATTTAGGGCCCATAAATGTATGTTTACTTTGATCTAAATTATTTTAAAAAAAATTGTGAATTATTCTAGTGAACTTGATGTTATTGTTACTAAGTGTTCTAAAACGTGCAGTGATACTCTATAATCCTAATCCAGTGACAAAAATGGTTGAGTGTAACAATTAGTGGTATCAGAATCATGGTTTAGTCGATTCTCGGACTGAACATAGTGTGTTTGAAGTTTAGAAATTACATGCCATATAAACTTGAGATAGTGTGATATTGATTTATCCAATCTAACCCATGTTTCATTGTAGATTTTAATGATGTCATCTAATTCTGAACATGATGAAACTAATGAGATAATAGTAACATTCTAACTACTGACTCTGGTGCAAGTTCTGGTATATTTGTAACAGCCCGTTTTTTAGTGGTGTTAGAAATAGTAGTTTCAGGACTGCCAAATCCGATAAGTAAGTTTGTAAATATTATATTTAATATTTTTGAGTTAATTGTGATTTTTAAAAAGGTTTTTGATATTGTGATTTTTGTTTTATAAACGATTTATTAAGTTCAAGTTGTATGACCCTAAGGTTAAGTGGTTTTGGAAATTGAGGTATCAGGACCTCATTTTTTATAAACCAAGCCGTAAATATTTTTATAAATATTTACAGAGTGTAATTAAGGTGGTATTAAGTTTTTGTTGGAAAATTTTATCGTTTCGATAGTTAATTAAGCAAAAAGGACTAAATCGCGTAAAGTGCAAATTTTGAGTTCTAATAGCTAAAGGTATTAAATAGCTATAGAAATTTAAAGTGGAAGTCCTTATATGAAAATTAGACCATTAGAGTTGGTAGTGGATGGTAATGGTTTGGCATTATTGAATTTTGGTTGGTTTTCAGGGTTAAATAAGTAAATAATTAAAAAAAGGGTTAATAATTAAAGAAACAAAATGACACATGCATCTTTATTTTTGTTTCTTCAATCGAATAGAAAAATAAGAAAGCAGCCATGGATGAAGCTTCATTCGACCATCCCTATTTGTGCTTGCATGTGAGTATTTTTCGTCCCGTTTTTAATAATTTTTATGTTTTTGAGATCGTTGCAACTAGGTCCAGCTAGCCCGTACCTTCAATTTTGAAACTGTTAAAGATTTTGAATGCTGCCATTGATGAATCTTGTGATTTTTGATGTTAGATGATGAATTTAGAATGTTTATTTATATTTAAAAGTATTTTGTTAAGTGATTTTGATAAATTTTTCAATTAGGGACGAATTTGTTAAATTAATAAAAGTATAAGGATTTAATGTGAAATTGTTGCATAAATGGGCTATTTTTGATACCATGAACATTCGGCTAAGCTCAATTATGGTTAAAAATGGTTAATTAGCATGTTTTAGGCTTTAAGGGCAATTTTGTAAAAATGTCAAAAATGAAAAAAAAATTGTATGAAATGAATTAATTTATTGTCTAAATTAATATATTGAATGAAATTATTAATTTAGATCAAGATTGGGTGGAAAATCGAGGAAAATGGAAAATTACAAAAATGACCCTGAACTTTGGTATTTCTACAATTTAACCAGGTAAGTTTGTATGAACTATACTATGTATATTTTTTATTAAATTGAATGTTAGTATATGAAATTTTATTGAAAATGAATCAATATATATATTATTATACAATTTGAGTTATAATGAAACGAGGGAAATTCAATGACGCACGACAACTATCGAGTCCCATTTGAACTTATGAATATTTAGGATACAAATGACATGTCATTATGGGTTACCATGTTTTGGGTGCTGGTCTAGTACGTTCTACCGGTGGCAGAGCTTTCTGCATGTGTTGTAGTTACTTGTTAGCTTGTGTGAGCAGCACCGTGTAGTTACGTCTTGACCGTCAGCTTGTGTGAACAGACCCAGTGATAGCTCGAGAGTGAGCATCTATATGAGATATGAGATAGAGATGGTTTCGACCATGTTTTGGCACTAGTATGCAAGATTTCCCGCGTATCCGATATTATTCTAAGTGGTTTAACAAGAAATGTGCTATTACGAGATGATATGAGTTTGATACGAACTAATACAGGTATACACATGAAATAAATAGAAATGATGGTATATGATATATTGATATATTGAAATGGATGATACATGTATATAATGAAACGGTAAGATAATGATATGTATCATGACATGTATATATATGAATATCTTTGATATGTTGATACATGGTAATTATGTAAGTTGAGATGAGTAATGAACTCAAGTGTGACATGTTCAGAAAATAAGGTTATCAATGTTGAATTTATATAAAATATGTTCAAGTATGCTAACATGTGTTGCTGTTTGATGCTTAGGCAAGTGCCAAGCTGTTGGTTGAATGGTATTATGTTTACTTATAAGTCGTATTGAAATGGTAAATGCTCAAATGAAAATATGCTTGTACTCATGAAAAAGTGGTAAGGTTTAAATTTTGTAAATTTTTATAAAATGGTTTATCATGTGATTAATTCTAAAAGAGCTATGTTTAAATGCACTAGCTTGTGGCTATGGTTGATAATATGCTTGTGTCTTGTGTATTATGCATATAAAATAAGTGATGAAAAAAGGAATGATGAGTTGAATTAATGATTTTAATTAAGTTAAAGAAAGTAAATGTAATGGAAAGTAATGACATGCAAACGAAAGGAAAAAAATTGAAAGAGACTTAAAGTTTATATAAAATCCTACTTTGTTAGGGATGATAAGTATAAGTGAAGTTGTGGAGTTATTCAATTTGTTAATTATTGAATTTGGTTTCATGAATCGTGTGGTATCAGTATATGATTATTCTTGAATTGTATAATTTTCATATTTGAAAAGGATAGATATGATTAAAGTTTATACGAGTGTAACGCCCCAAAAATCCCAAAACCCAAAAATCTTGAAATCCCGAATTTTCTTTTTTTTCGGTTCTGATAAAAAAAATGTGCTAGGTATTTTTTGGTTAAGTAGGTAATAGTAGGTCTTGGCTAAGGTTTGAATTTGAACTTAGGGGAAAAGGAAATTATAATTTAATAATTAAAAGGACCTTGTTGGCAAGTAGTTGGGCTTTTAAATAAAAATAAGGAAAAAATGGCATAAAAAAGCCTTGTGGAGTGGCTAAGTGACACCACTTAAGGAGTAGGGAGGTGGCGTTAGCAGCTAACAAGGAGATCCAAGGTTCAAATCCTAGCTTAGTATTTTTAGAAGTTTAATTTTGGCCTTCTAGAAGGATGGAAGTGCCGTGAAAT
Organism: Gossypium longicalyx; assembly: GCA_025698465.1. Classification (NCBI taxonomy): domain Eukaryota; kingdom Viridiplantae; phylum Streptophyta; class Magnoliopsida; order Malvales; family Malvaceae; genus Gossypium; species Gossypium longicalyx. The sequence goes on from CM046995.1 coordinate 35,173,935, forward strand.
TGGACTCCAAGGGAAGTGTTCAGGGGAGAAAATTAAGGAAAAAATCAAGGGTTTATAAGGGAGAAAAACGATGAGATGAGAAGGGAGAAGTGATGGAGCCGAATTGGGAATTGGGTATGGAAAATTCGGCTATAAGGGATATAAATAGGGGCCGAATACAAGGTTACCAAGCTACTGCCGAAATTCTTCTTCACCTTGCTACCGAAAACCCTTTTCTTTTCAAGATCCAAAAAGCCGAAAACCTTTTTGTCTTTCTTTCTTTTCTTTCTGCCAATTTCTATTCTTCTCTGTTTCACTTAGCCGATTTATTCTTCTACTCTTTTTTTTTAATCTATACCAAATAAACCTTATTCACCATACTAAGTTTGAAAGCCGAAAAGCTGGATCTCTGAAGGGCTGAATACTCTTTGACCGAATCTAGTGTAAGTGTTCTACAATTGGTTTTCTTTGCTCAATATCGATTATTGTCCCTTACATCTTCTAATCGGTTTTGGGTAGGAATAGGTATCAAATCCTGGTCTTTGGATCCCTGTCGATTTGCTCTTCAGGTGAGAGACTCTGGTAAGTACTCTTAATCTTAGTTGGTCGGATGGTTATAGTTAAGGTAAAGGGGAACTTGTGTTGGATACGAGTCACCTGTATTCGGGTTTTAATGGCTAAGATTGGTGCAGATCTAGGATTTGATCGTGGTTAGTGATTAAAGAAGGGGTTGTTATACTTGTCGCGCAAGGTAAGGTTAAGGTGAGGTTCTGGCTTTTGGTAAAGTATTCGATAAGTATGTGAGATTAATCTTTGAGTGATATCGATTGTAGGTTTGGGCTATGGAAATTGCAGCACACTTGCTTACACTGCACACACAAGTAGATCGGCAAAAGCCGAAAAGCCGAAATGCCGAAAAGCCGAAATGTCAAAAAGCCAAAAGTTTGGCTGCGATAGTCTTGCGAGTACGCGAACACTCGTGAGGAGGAAACCGATAGGTTTCCTGAGGCCCACGGGTGATTCCGTGGACTTGGGTTGTGATTTGGCCATGTGGGCTGGAATGGGCTAAATCGGCCGATGGGCTGTTGGGCCCATAATAGGCAAAAACTAAATATTGATGCTATGTGAAAGGAATTTGTATGTGAGCATGAATATGAAAGTGACTGGGCCTAACGGGCCATATAAATGTGACTTGGGCCTAATGGACCATATACAGGTGATTTGGGCCTAATGGGCCATAGACAAGTGATTTGGGCCTAATTGGCTATATACAGGTGATTTGGGCCTAATGGGCTAGATACAGGTATGTGAATTTGATTGGGCTTCATAAGGGGTTTTGGGCCTAGAATATTATAACTACATAAAACTTAATAATTATTTGCGACCGTGGACAGGTCATAGGGTTAAGGTGTGGCAACAGGTATATGCATGTCTAGGATTGAATCTAGGGAGAGCTTGGTACTTAAGCGGTCTTAATGACCCACCTCCTCTTCTCTGGAATCCTACCTGGTGCATAGTATTCGTTCATCTTAACTCACGAGACTTGTTAACGGGCCAAGGTAAGAGAAAATCGTAATTAAAGAAAAATTACTAAAATGCCCCTAAGGGCGAAAATGACCAAAATACCCCTAGATGTTGATTGTAAGTTTTATGGATGTGACACGCATACATATGATATTCTGCTTAGGTTGCATATGGGTTGGGAATTATGGAACGGAGGAAGTATATGAGGATCGCATGGTTGCTTGACAATCGTGGATCCACTGACGATTTTTAAAGCCCAATATGTAAATGAAGGTAGTTCCGTAACTGGGCTACCCTTGGTGTGTCGGTTGGGTGGGTTGATATTTATATCCCCACATGGTGTGACGGGGGACGGAGCTGGTGTGTAGTGGATGGATAATTTGGATGGGATTGCATTGGTTGTTTGATGAATGGTGTTTTTTTTTTGAATGCTTGTTTTCATCGAGGGTTGTACACACTGAGTTTGCAAAACTCACCCTCTCTTTTATTTTATTTTCAGGTGATGCTCAGTAGAAGGTTCGATGTTTGGAGAGACTCTGGGTGGCCAGCTAGTAAGATAATTTGGACTTGTTTTTTTTAAGCATATAAGTTTTTATTTAATTAAGTATGTTTCAGATCAGATTGTAATAAGGTTTTCATTATGTTATTATTACTTGAATTATTATTATTATTTTCATTGTAATTTACAAGAAGTTGAACATGGGTTTCCTAAATTATAGTATGTTTTCTACGTTTCCGCAATTAAATTTTTAAATGATAAGTTTTCTTAAATCAAATGTTTCAAGCAAGGTTTTCACAACTGAAAGGTGTGTTTTTTTTAAGTTAATTAAGGGTTCTTTTATTTTAAGAAGGGCTTTCAATGAAAACACGATTTTCGCCGTGTGACCCCTACAGTTTGTAAATTTTCATCTTTTCCCTAAAATTTCTATATGTTTTTGATTTTGTCTCAATTTGTTTCTAATGTATTTTTAGGGCCTCAAAGGCTCGTATAAGGGACAATATGTATGTTATTGATTAGTTTTGCTGTGATTAATGATATGAATTAAATGTTTTAATTTTTTTTTATAGTTTTGAAATGTAAACTTTGGTAATGCTCCGTAACCCTATTCCAATGACAGATACGGGTTAGGGGTGTTACAATATCGGTTCTACAACTGTCTGAAAACAAGGGTAAAAATATTTTATAATAGATTTAATGAATGTTAATAGAATTTGATTGTATTGACCTTGGTGAGGTAAAAGATACAGGAAATATTCTGACTTTTAAAAAATAGGTAAGTTATAGTTTATCGGTTTTGTAAATGTCTGATACTGAAGACAAAATGCCTTTTTGATTTAATGAATCAGTGATTTACAGAATTAGTGCGAGTTAATTTAGTGGCCTTACAACCTCTACCCCCTAATATGTTCCTTATGGCATTCTTGGATCCTTAACAGACTAAAACTATTTGACGGCTTACGATTAATTAATTAGAAGGTATGACACCAATGAATTCAGAGATAAAACAAGTGATGATCCAACTAGGACTGGGTACTAGCTGGGAAATATCCAGGGAATTTTAAATATATGGCTTGCTACCATGATGATTATCTCAGATGCGTCATGTCTTTGATAAATAGACAAGGTTTATATTTAGTAGTCGACATTAACAGTGGTGGTACTAAGAAGTAGGATTAATTGGGATTTCTTCAGATTTGCATATAGAAAGAGAAATATCATAAAATGTCATCTGGATAGGAACTTGTACAGGTTAGTAAATTTAATCGAGAAATTGTGTCTGTGAATAGTGTTTAACAGTTGCCTACATCTCAAAAAGGCAAATGCCTAGTCAAAGCTATAACACTGGAACTAAATGTAGTGGGACTAAAGACACAGTTGTTAGATCTGAAGCTACTGCATCTGATATTATTTCTAGTATGTTCTATCTTTTTTATATTATTTATTGCATATGCACTGGGTGATACTGGATCAACTTACTCATATATTTGTACTACATTAGTAATAGATAAGGATCTATTTCTTGAATCAACTAAGTTTGATATTCAAGTCAAAATCCAGTGAGTTAGAGTGTAATGGTTATTTTGGTATGTCGAAACTATCTACTGAAAATCTATGACTATGACTTTCCTGTTGATATGATGTTACTACCATTTCATTAATTTGGCATTATTCTAGGAATAGACTGGCTAAAGTTATATGATACTGTAGAAGACTATAGACTGAAATGAATTGATTTGACATGTCAGACTGGTGAAATGATCATAGTGAGTCTGGTAAATCAAATAGTACAACAAGAGTTATTTCGGTTATCTCTATACAGAAAATAATTTGGACGATCGTAAAATATTTTTGGTATATTATGTAATACCACTAACCCGTATCTATCGCTAGATTAGGGTTACGAGGCATTACCGATCTAAATATAACTCAGATCGAACTTTCGTTATTAACTATCTAGTAAAATTTTAAACCAAACTATCATACTTCGATTTAATATTTCATATAATTTCCAGAATTTATAATCAAATAATACCATCAAGAAATCATGGAAATTTAATGTTAAACTTATAACCAAGTGCATTTCATTTCACATACTTATCAAATATGTAAACTTTAACTTTTATGACATTTGAATAATTTAAATGTAAAATATCATATTATCATACAAATGTTATGCACATACTTTATACAAGCAAACACACATCATTTCATTTCATATAAATGAAATATTCCATAATAGCATTTGTTTGCCTAATTACAACATTTGCATATCATGAATGAATATTTATATATATATCACCAACTTAACCAATTAAACTACTCAAATAAACTAACCAAAATTTTAAGATAATGTACCATTAGAAACCGATACAAAAGCCATATAATCTTTTATCTATTCGGCTAACAAAGTTTACCTATACATATTTATTGATTTTCGAATAGCTATCAAACCCATACATATTTTTACTTTACACAATAAGCATATACCAAATACGCCTTATATAAATAATAAGCATTTTAATTTACTAATGCATTACAAGTTATAACTCAATACACATCCATCTATTACTCCATAACAGAAACACATGATCAAACACCATCATATATATATACCTTAAGATGAGATATATATATATATATATATATATATATATATCAAATCAATTCATCATATGCATAAATATTTATACAAGCAGATGCCGAATCACAAGTTGGTTACAACCGTCTCATATAATTTCATCTTATAACCGAATTTACAAATACATTATTGTAATAGTTTCCAAACCCACTCATGTTACAAATTATACTTCACAAGAATAAGGCATTAACCACAAATAGGAATATATCCAAAACATGAATCTTACATACCATGTAATAAACCTATCAAAACAAACTTATATCATGTTCGGATATAGCCAAACAACATTTAATGCCAAATCACATATAACACATTGATTAAATACAACAACCAAATTCACATATACTTTTATCCATGCATACCATAGCCGAATCACTCACATATTCATCCAAAATCATTAACCATTTCCAAAACATATAACACCTATCACGAACACCATTCATTCATAGCACGTAACAATATAACCAAAATGAAATCAAACCACAATCAAGTATAACCGAACTCGAACATAGAAATTAAGCCATTTTCGCATGGCTCAAATTATACATAAACCAAAATACAACATTTCAAAAGTATAATCTAGCCTATACATGCCATAGTTCTAAAAATTCAGCTTATAATATACCGAAGATAGTCGATAGTGTGATAGAATTTGCTAATAATTCCCGAGCTCATAACTTGATCCAAAATCTATAAAATAGAAACAAACATACACACACAGAATAAGCTTTTATAGCTTGGTAAGTTATAAGCAAATGAACAACTTAATTTAACTAAATAAAATTATAATAACATAACCACATTTAATCTCAAGCTTTAAGTTTCATATATATAATCATATACTTTATAGATGAAAATAATATTAGCTAAATATACATATGTCTAGACCAAAGCTTCATACACTTTTAAAATCATATATATTATCAATACATAAAGCCGAATCTTTAAACACTTGTTTACATATACTCATTATTCAAACCTTAATATCACATAATTACACTTAACTTGTGACCGAACATACTTCACAATTACTCACATATTGAAACTAACATCATACATATGTTTTGTATCACATATCAAATAAACAACTTACCTTATTTTCAAATAGGTAATCAATTATCACACACCTGGTCACTTAGCCTGATTTATACATTCGTACACAACTTATCTTTGCCCATTGAACCATTAATAATTGGGTAGGATACTCAAGTTATCACACATAACATACAATGCCAACGTCCCAGACGTGGTCTTACATGTAATCACATATCGATGCCACTGTCCCAGACAGGGTCTTACTCGCACACATATATCGAAATCACATATCGATGCCAACGTATTAAACATGGTCTTACTCGTACACATATATCGATGCCATGGTATTACTCGCACATCACATATCAAAATCCTATGTCATGAAATATGTATCCTAGCTATTCCTAAGGCTTATACTGGGCTTTCGGACGTCATAACTCAGTCGAAACGAATTCATAAACATAGGTACCAAGCTTGTACACATTCGGCTAATACATGTATTTATTCACATATTCATTTCAGCAAATATAGTTCACATTTAATTAAAATTAACAATGTCTATTTGCTTATAAACTTACCTCGGACGATGAAAAACCGGAACGGGACAACTAGTCGACAACTTTAGTTTTCCCCCAATTCGAATCTGATTTTCTCTTTTCTTGATGTAAATTAATATAAATTAAACTTATTTAATCAAATATTCAATCAAATTCATCCAAAAACACATAAATGGGAAAATTACCATTTTACCCCTGGCATTTTACACTTTTTACAATTTAGTCCAAATTGCACAAAACACAAAACATGGAAAATTTGCACACACCATGCTTAGGTAGAATACTCCTATTGTTCATATAAGTCCATACATTTCATTTATTTCACATTTTAGTCCCTCAATTTATTATTTTTACAATTTAGTCCTAATTACTGAAAATCATCAAAAACTCCAATACAAAACATGTTAATCCAAAACATATCTTTCATATTTCATCATCAAACAACAAAAAATCACAAGCTTTCAACAATGACATAACTCAAAATATTCACCAAAATAAAAAATTCAAGCATGGGTCTTGTAGATAACTTAGCAATGATCTCAAAAATGCAAAAATTATCAAAAACCGAGCTAAACACATACCTTAATCAAGCTTGAACAAGGAAAAATCCTAGCTTTCTTTTTCTTTTCTTTCTTATTTATGTTTCGATCATAAGAAGAAATAATGAACATGGCTTTAATTATTTTATGTTTTATGATATATCAACATATTATGCATTTTACATTTTTAACCTTTACTAATTAACATGAAAACTACATAATATAAGTCTAATGCCGTCCATTCATATATTCAATGGCATATTTCCAACATAAGTACCTCATGCAATAAAGACATCATCAGTTCGACACTTTTAAAAATAACTACCAAATTTTCATTTTACGCGATTAAGTCCTTTTATTTAATCGGGCTCTCAAACGACAAAATTAAATCACGAAAATTTCACACACACAAATTCACACATAATAAACACAAAAATAATTTTTAAATATTTTTCTGACTCAGATTCGTGGTCTCGAAGCCACCGTTCCGAATAAGGTCTAAATCGAGTTGTTACATATTGTATATCTATCTACTTGATATTCAAGAAATAGGATCAATGATTTATCATGTACTAATTGCTAGATGGTTTCTTGATCTATTTCCTAAAGAAATTCTGGGATTTCTATTTGAACGTAAAAATTGAATAAATTTAGGACAAAGAATAAATATATTTTATCTCGTATAGATGACCTGTTTGATCAGTTAAAAATGTGTAACGTTGTTCTCGAAGATAAATATAGAACTGGTTATTATCAGTTGCAAGTTAAAGATTGTGGTATATTGAAAGCTGCTTTCAAGCTTGATATGGCCCATATGAATTCTAGTAATATTGCTTGGATTAATCAATGTCTCTATTAATGTATGGATTTGATAAAACAAGTTTTTTAGTTTCATCTAGATATATATTGTCATAGTTGTGCTTAATGATAACATCCTGATCTATTCTAAAACAACATCCAAGCATGCACGTCATTTGAGAATTGTACTATAGACTTTTCATGGGAAACAGTCTGAGTTTTGGGTCAGCAAGGTTGATTTTATTGATTATGAAAACTCTGTAAATGAGATTTGTATAGATTTGAGCAAATTCTTTTATATTGTTATTTGGAAAATTGCGAAAATACCTGTAAGTGTTATGACCAGCCGAAAGTATTTTTTGTGGAAGTTCTGTATTGACCTAACCTGAATTCAGGAAGGAATGTTTTGATTTTTAATAATGGTTCTGTGTTTGCCGAATTAAAAACTAGATTGCAAGATGATGATCTAGAAGCTGATAGCTGCATGAGAGCAAATCCAGAGTGTGCTGTCTACGAGATTTACAGTGGATACCGAGAGTATGATGTAGTATCATAATAAATTGTGTATTCTGAATAATCTAGAATTAAACAAGAAACTTTATCTAAGGCTCGCAGTAGCACATGTCCTATTCTTTCAAATAAAAACTGAACGTCAAGTACCGTTGGAATTATTATAGCCTGTTATGATTTCTGAGTGGAAATGGGAACAAGTCACGATGGGTGTTGTACTTGGAGTTCCTGTACCATCGAAGAAGAAATATTTTATATGGGTTAAAAATTTCAAGGACGAAATTTCTTAAAGGGTGAGAGTTGTAACAACCTAACATTCAATGGTGTCGAAAATAGTGGTTTTGATATCACAAGTTCGACAAGTAAGTTCGAATAATTAGTATTTAAATTATACGAGTCAATAATAATTTTTATATTGAATTTTGATTTGAGGATTTTAACTAATTGAATTAAAAGTTGGCATAAGTGGTTCGGTTCAAAAGGAAAGTGGTTATTGAAAATGAGGTATTAGGACCTCATTTTCGTAATTCAAAGCCATAAATATTTTTATTAAATATTTACAGAGTCTTATTATATGTGAATTGAAGTTTGGTCCGGTAATTTTGATGACTTATTGCTTAATTATGGTAAAAGGATTAAATTGTTAAAAAGGTAAAAGTTAATTGCTTTTGATTTAAAATAGTAAAGGGACCAAAATGGTAATTAAACCATGGTCAAAAAGTCCAAGAGGTGGTGATTAAATCCACTAAATTTTGGACTATTTACTTATTTAGTCCTAATTAGTTTAGGATTTAATTGAAATTAAGCTTGTTTAGTTAAATTTTAAAATAATTGAAGGACAAATTATGCAATTAAACTCTCCTTAATTGGTAATTATACCCTTTGATTAGATAGTGGATGGTTTGCAAGGCTAATTGCATGAAATTTTATTGAAATTTTAAGGTTATAATAGTAATTTATGAAATTAAGTAAAATGTAAATAAAATAAAAAGTCAAAATGGCTATCATCTTTTTATTTCTTCATTCAAAAGACCGATTACATCATTTTTTAGAAGAGAAACCTTCGACCATGCTAGGTTTCATCGATTAAGTAAGTAAATCTTGCTCATTTTTAGTAATTGTTATGTTTTTAAGCTTGTATTAGTTTAATCTACCTAACTTGGGGACTAATTTGTAAAATTGTCAAATGTTATAGATTGTGCCATTGATGAATTTGAGTTATTCTTGAAGTTTTATGATAGATTATTAAGCTTGGTTGCTAAATTGGAATATTTTGTAAAGTAGTTTTTGTTGATTTTAATGTTCAAGGATTAAAATGTAAAAATAGTAAAAGTACAATGAATTGATGAAAAATAAATGGATGAACATGAAATGGTATATTAGTATGAATTAGATATGGTAGGTGAAATTGAATGCAAAGTATTTTGAATGTGTAATGATGCATAATTGCTTATGTTGTATAACTTGATATTCTTATGTCCTTGATGTTTTCATAACTACTTGATACATGAATGTATGGTACCAACTTAGGTGCAAGTGATATGGTTGTGTGATGTGAAACACATTATGAATCCTTTCCAACTTTGTCAGTAAAGCTAATCGATATGCCACTGGCCCTATTCTTTTGATAACCTCATATGGCCCAATGAAACGTGGACTTAACTTACCTTTATGGCCAAACCTCAGAATCTTCTTCCACAGAGATACTTTCAAAAATACTTTATCACCAACCTGAAACTCAATCTCTTTTCTTTTCAAATCTACATACGACTTTTGTCGATCTGAAGCTGCTTTTAAGCAATCACGGATTACCTTTACTTTTTCTTCGGTTTCTCTGACCAATTCAACCCCGTAAGTTTTTCTCTCACTAAGCTCTGTCCAATACAAGGGTGTTCGGCACTTGCGGCCATACAATGCCTCATAAGGTGCCATTTTTATACTCGACTGAAAACTGTTGCTATAGGCAAACTCAACTAACGGTAGATGTTTTTCCCAACTACCTTCGAATTCCAGAACACAACATCAGAGCATATCTTCGAGTACCTGAATCGTTCTTTTAGACTGACTGTCAGTATGCGGATGAAATGCAGCACTGAAGTTCAACTTTGTACCCAAAGCCTCTTGTAGCTTCTTCCAAAATCTCGAAGTGAACGTCGGATCCCTATCCCAAATAATAGAGATAGGCACTCCGTGCAATCTCACAATCTTTGAAATGTACAATTCGACTAACTTATCAAGTGAGTAGTCAGTACGTATCGAAATAAAATGAGCCGATTTCGTCAATCTATCAACAACGGCCCAGACGACATCTTTCTTTTTCAAAGTCAAAGGCAAACCAGTTACGAAGTCCATAGTAATTCTATCCCACTTGCACTCAGGTACCATCACTAGTTGAAGTAAACCCGAAGGCACTTGGTGTTCGACTTTCAGTTGTTGACAAATCGAACACTTCGAAACAAACTCTAAAATATCTTGTTTCATACCTGACCACCAATACAATTTCTTCAAATCATTATACATTTTTGTACTACCTGGATGCACAGATAAACAACCATTATGTGCTTCTTGAAGAATTTTCTGAATAAGTTCATTATTTTTCGGTACACAAATTCTGCCTTGGAATATCAAACAATCTTCGGATTCAATATGAAAATCTGAGTCACTACCCGATTCACAATAAACTCTTTTAGCTTGCAAATCACTGTCACATTTCTGAGCTTCACAAAATTGTTGAAGAAACAATAGTCTAACTCTCAACTCAGCTAGGATCGAACCATTATCGGGCAAAGTCAACCGCGTGTTCATCGTTCTCAAAGCAAACAAAGTCTTTCTACTCAACGCATCGGTGACCACATTTTCCTTACCCAGGTGGTAATCAATTACTAGCTCATAATCCTTCAATAACTCGAGCCATCTTCGTTGTCGCAAGTTCAAATCTTTCTGAGTCACCAAGTATTTTAAACTCGTATGATCCGAAAGGACATGACATTTCTCATCGTACAAATGATGTCTTCAAATTTTCATAGCAAACACAATAGCGGCTAATTCCAAATCATGTGTTGGATAATTCTTCTCGTACGATTTCAACTGTCTTGAGGCATAAGCTGTCACTTTGCTCTCTTGCATCAACACGCATCCTAATCCATTTAGTGACGCATCACTATAAATTATGAATTCTTTTCTTGGTTCAGGTTGTACTAAAATCAGTGCCTCAGTCAATAATGTTTTCAACTTCTCGAAACTTCGCTGACATTTTTTGGACCATTCAAACTTAACATCATTTTGCAACAACTTGGTCATAGGAGTAGCAATCATCGAAAATCCTTTGACAAAACATCGGTAATAACCGGCTAAGCCCAAAAAGCTTTTAACTTCAGATACATTCCTTGACGGTTTCCAATCAACAATAGCTGAAATCTTACTTGGATCAACCCAGATACCATCACCTGAAACAATATGTCCCAAAAATCTGACTTTTAGGAGCCAAAACTCACTTTTACTGAATTTAACAAACAATTGCTTATCTCTTAAAGTCTGTAATATAGTCCTCAAGTGCTCGGCATGCTCGGACTCGTCTTGAGAATAAATTAGAATGTCATCAATAAACACAACCACAAACTTGTCCAAATACGGTCAGAAAATTCTTTTCATCAAGTCCATAAAGATAGCAGGTGCATTTGTTAATCCAAAAGGCATAACGAGGAATTCATAGTGTCCATACCTTGTTCTAAAAGTGGCTTTCGGTACATCCGACTCTTTAACTCTCAACTGGTAGTAGCCAGATCTCAAATCAATCTTCGAGAATATTGTTGCCCCTTTCAACTGATCAAACAAGTCAACAATCCTCGGTAAAGGATACTTGTTCTTTATAGTCACATTGTTGAGTGACGGTAGTCGATACAAAGCCTTATGGATCCGTTTTTCTTCTTTACAAATAACGCAAGAGCACCCCAGGGAGAAAAACTCGGTCTCACAAAACCCTTATCCATCAACTCTTGCAACTGAGGTTTTAATTCTTTCAATTTGGTCGGGGCCATCCTATACGGAACAATAGATACCGGTGAGGTCCCTGGTACTAACTCAATACCAAACTCAACTTCTCTAACTGGTGGTAACTCGGGCAACTCTTCCTGTAACACATCCGGATATTCACAAACTATCAGCACTGATTCAATTTTCAATTCGGACACTTTTGTATTCAACACATAAGCAAGATACACTTCACAACATTTTCTTACATATCTTTGGGTAGACATCAAAGAAATAACAACAGGTAACTCACCCAACTCATCTGAATCAATCTGGAGAGTTTCACCATTTTCACGTTTCAGATCAATAATCTTTCTTTTACAGTTCACTGCGGCATCATGCAGTGTCAACCAATCCATACCCAAAATAACATTGAATTCATCAAATGGCAACAACATTAAATCAGCCAGAAAACAGTGACCTCGAATCATCAAGGGACAATTCTTACAAACTCTATCAACTAATACATATTTGCCTAAAGGGTTTGACACTCTAATCACAAACTTAGTAAACTCAATAGGCAAGCTCTTGCTAGTTACCAATTTCACACAAACATAAGAATGGGTCGATCCAGGATCAATCAATGCAACTACATTAGTATTATAGAGAGAAAAAGTACCAGTAATAACACCGGGAGATGTCGCTTCTTCGTGAGCACGGATGGCATAGGCTCTAATAGGTGCTCGAGCTTCGGATCTCATAGATGTATCCTTCATCACACCTTTACTACTAACTCAATTTCTGGTATTCCCTATTAGTATTATTACATGGCCTCACGCTCTGAAACTTTTCTTTCTCAGCCATTTCAGGGCAATCACGGATAAAATGCTCCTCAGAACCACACTTTGTAACACCCCTTACCCGTGTCTAACACTGGGACAGGATACGAGGCATTACTGAACTTATACACAAGCAAACATACAAAATTGGGCCATAAAATTTTGTTCAAATTAAATTCATTCATACATATGTAGATTGTCCCTTATATGGGCCTATGAGGCCCAAAACATACATCGGGAGTAGTTCGGGACTAATTCGAGAACTTTAGAAAACTTTGGGAGCACTTAGAGAAAGTTTCATGAAACAGGGTCACAGGCCCATGAAGGTGGGCTGCGTGGTCACACACGCCCATGTGGCTTGGGACACGCTCGTTTCCTAAGCCCGTGTAACTCTCTGCTTATGACATCATCAATACAATTAGGGTCACACGACCAAGTCACACGCCTATGTGCTTAGGCCGTATGGCAAATTAAATTCCAAAAATTAAGTGCAGACTTCATACGGCCTGGGCACAAGCCCATTTCTTGAGGTTGTGTGATAGACTCCCGGCCGTGTCTCTGCCTGTGTGTTTACTGCTGGGCATACTGTTTTTCCTAATTAGGGCGCAGGGGACACACAGCTAGATCACACGCTCATGAGGTAGACCATGTGTCACACACGGCCTAGACACATGCCCGTGTGTCTACTAGTGTAGACAACTTTAAGGCTATTTTCCAAGCCACTTGCCAACCATAAAAGCTCACTCGTTTATGCATTTTTGATGGCATGCAACATAACATATTTAGTCACTCAAATACTCACAATCATGATTAATCCATGACTTGTAATGTCAACATCTCACATGCTCAAACCATTATGCTTTCATATGGCATTCCACACCAATTTCATATTTATTCAACCTTAATAACCTACTTTCAAGTTACCTAGTTATACCATAGCTATGGTCATACCTATTAGTCCCAATTCATTCATTAAACATATATGCCGTCTGTCATAACCATTACCAACAAGTAACCATCAACCACATCACAAAGTATAAACACATTGCATGCATGCATAAACAATTGGGGTTACAACCCAAGAAGCAAATATAAGCTACATCTCATGCCCTTATACAAAATGAATCAATATCATCATAAGCCAACACATTTGGCTAAACCAATATGAAATATAACAAAATACCAAGTCCCTATACATGCCATACTTAAAATACTTAGATTCACTATACCCAAAAGATTAGTTTGATAGTATGAATCGAGCTCCGACGTCCTTCAATCCCCAAGCTAGCTTGGCGACACTATAAAAGATGGAAAGGAAAGGGGTAAGCATTAGAGCTTAGTAAGTCCATATGCAAATAACATGTTATCTAAACAAGTAATTAACATAGATTTAACATAATGAACATAATTTATAGTTCATCAAATCATTTAAACTTACTCATCACATAAACAACTTTGTCATAAGTTCATCACATACCAAGGCATTACTCATGAGTTCGGTATACATACCTGTATCAACTCATAATATAACCTCTTACTCATTCTTCTTATTGACTTACCCCTTGGGTCTTCTGTCAAGCTACTCAATAATTTACCCGTTGAACACTCAGAATACTATTGGATACACGGAAAGCTCACACATAAGTGCCACATACGTAGCTAAAGCTACCTCATATCACATAACACATAAAAGCTCATTCTCGAGCTACTCACGAGTCTGCTCACACAAGTTGTCAATCAGGACGTAGCTACATGGGCTGCTCACACAAGCTGTCAGGTATCCGCAACACATGTCGGACTACCCAGCCACCGGTAGGACGTACAAGACCAGCACCTGGAACCACATAAACATATCTCATGAGCTCATAAATCACATGATTTCTAGTGACATGTCACTTGTATCCTAAACTACTCCTAAGGTTCAAACGAGATTTTTTTCTATATCACATCTCTGTCAAGCTTGCTTGTAATGTCGATCTCAATGTCTATAATACTCATCACTTACTCGTGGAACAATCAAATCATAACTCATAATAACATTAAAGAATTTGAATTCACGTAATACTCAAACATAAAAAATATAACATAACATCACATTATTTGTATATGAGCTTACTTCGGTAGAAAATGATGAAAACGAGCCTATTCTTCGTAAACCTTGTTTTTCCCCCGATCAAGACCCAAATCACGTTTTTCTTGATCTATAATGCCAAATGTAACATATTTAATATATACATTGTTCGAATCAACCCATAACACATACTTTGGTAAAATCACCTTTTAACCCCTAACTTTTCACTAATTTTCAAATTGGTCCTTAGGCTCGTAAAATGAAATGCATGCATTTTCTTCATTACCCAAGCCTAGCCGATTTATATTCCTACTCCTAGCAACCTATATTTTTCTTTATTTCACATATTTACTACCCATTTTACAAATTTTACAAATAGGTCATTTACATGCATTTCCATAAAAAATCACTTAGTAAAAGATGTTAAACACACATCAAACTTTCATATTCCTCCATTAAACATCAAAATACATGCATGTCACACATGGGTAAGTTTTTGAACATGAACCCTAGCTCAAAATAATGGTAGAAATAGCTAGATTGGTTGACGACAACTTTAAAAATGTAAAGAACATTAAAAATGGGGCTAGGATGCACTTACTATTGAGCTTGAAAGTTGAAGAAACCCTAGCTATGGTGAGCATGGAAATTTTGGCTATGGCATGGAGAAGATGAGCAAATTTTGCTTGATTTTCCCTTTTTATTCTTTTATTAACCAAATGACTAAAATGCCCTTTAATGTCTTTCTTTCAAATTTTCCTATGCATGCCTATTTTTGTCCAAAACTTTAGAACTTGGTCAAATTACTATTTAAGGACCTCTAATTAATAATCTATAGCAATTTCATGCTTAAAGCTTCTACAACTCAAGTTTTGTAACTTATTCAATTTAGTCCCTAACTTCAAATTAGACACTTTAGGCATAAAATTTCTTCATGAAAATTTTACACAAACATACATTCATATCATGGATCATCAAATAATCACAAAATAATTATTTCTACTTTGGATTTGTGGTCAAGGAACCATTATTCTGACTAGACCCTAATTCGAGATGTTACACACTTGAAACAAGCCCGGTCATTCACCCTACACTCGCCGAGATGTCTTCTTCCACAATTCTGACATTCAGGTCTGTTAGGCCTTACATTACCCACACTTGCCGTGGAAGTGGCTTGAGATTTAAAACTCGAGTATTGCTTCCCGTGATCTCTGTGGGAATACCCAGCTGATACATTTGAATGGGAATACATTTCTTAGATTTCTTTGAATGAGATGGAAATGACTTACTCATCGGTCTTTTCCTCGAATCTTTAGCTTTACAATCAACTTTCCTCTTCTCCTTATTCAACTCTTCTTCCTTACAGGCTCGCTCAACCAATACCACAAATTCTTTCAGTTCTAAGATCCCAACTAACACACGAATATCCTAATTCAATCCATCCTCAAACCTCTTGCACATAATAGCCTCGGTGGAAACACACTCTCGAGCATATTTACTAAGCCTGACAAATTCTCGCTCATATTCAGTCACTAACATACGACCCTATTTCAGCTCAAGAAATTCCTTATGTTTCTGATCGATGAACCACTGACTAATATATTTCTTTTGGAACTCCTCTTGGAAGAATTCCTATGTAACCCTCTCTCTCGGTACCATTAATACCAGTGTATTCCACCAGTGATATGCAGAATCTCTTAGAAGTGAGATGGCACATTTTAAACACCCATCCGGTGTGCAAGACAGCTTATCAAATACTCTGATGGAGTTTTCGAGCCAAAACTCAGCTCTCTCGGGATAATCTTCCACATTAGCTCTAAAATCCTCAGCCACATGCTTTCGAATCTTATCAACAGGGGGCTTATTCATTCTTACAAATTCCATACCTTGTGGAGCTACGAGAATCGGTCTAGGAATAGGTGGGGGTAGAGGAGTTTGGGCATTCAGATTTTTTCGAACAAACTCCATATACCACTCATTCATCATCTGGAGAAAGGCTTCATTAGCCCCTTCTCCCTGACTAATCGTTAGGGGTCTACTATCAGACGGCACTGCCCTTTGAGCGGGAGCCAGGGTATTACTTTCAATGTCATCAGCCTCAGCTCGATTGGGATCCATTTACTATATGTAAACACAATTCAAACTTGTCAGGAGTCATTACACTATCATAGTTCATTTATGGCATGTATAACTAGAATCTTACACACACTACGTTTTTCTGAGAATCGACTAAACCGTAGCTCTGATATCACTAAATGTAACACCTCTTACCCGTATCCAACACCAGAATATGGTACAAGGCATTACCGGACTTATACACAAGCAATCATACAAAAACGAGATGTAAATTTTTCGTCCAAATTTAAAAATTTTCACATACATTCACTTCATCCCTAAAACGAGCCTAAGAGGCCCAAAACATACATTGAAAGTGGTTCGGGACTAAATCGAGAACTTTAGAAAATTTCACAACACTTAATTTTTTTTTTTATGTTTTAAGGGTCACACGCCTGTATGGCTTGGGACATGCCCGTGTGGCTTGGGACATGCCTGTGTGGGCAGGCCGTGTGGCCTCACATGCCTATGTTCCTAACCCGTGTAACTCTCTATTTTTCACCCAAGAAAAAATTGAAAACACATGGCCAAGTCATACACTCGTGTGCTAGGTCCTGTGGTCGATTTAATTTTCATAATTTTTCATAAAATAGGTGCAGAGTTCAAACGCCCAGGGTTGAAGCCGTGTCATCCACACAGTTGAGACACACACCCATGTCTCTACCCATGTGCTCAATTCTAAGAATTCTATTTTGCAACAACTAAGGTACAGGGGACACACAGCCGTAACACACACCCATGGGCAAGCCGTGTGTCACACATGGCCTAGACACACGCCTGTGTGTCTACCTGTGTGGACAAGAACAAGGCTATTTACCAAGCCATTTTGTCACCCTTCCATGCACACACTTACACAACAAAACATAACACCAATCTAATAAATTATATTCAACCAATTCAGCCAAAAACAAGACATTCACACATCATTCACATGCTACTATTTACCACATACAAACATCACATACTAACCAACTTAAACCATGCAAATTTCCACATCCATGAAAACATCATATGCATATATAATTAAACCAATATTAGCCAATTTCAATGGCCAATTACAAAATGAATTATCAACCAATATAGGCCAACACATTAGGCCAAATCAATTATGACACATAACAAAACAACCAAGTCCTTATACATGCCATAACTCAAAATTTTAAATTCTTTGGTACCCAAAATAATAAGTTGTTAGTGTGATTGGATCTTCAACAATCTCCGATCCTCGAGCTGGCTTGGTGACACTAGAAGACAAGGGAAAAGAAAGGGGAGTAAGCTATAAAGCTTAGGAAGTTCCCATGCAAATAATAAGCATTATAAACTCACATTTAACATACAATTAACTTGAAGTAAATTAACATAATGTCATTATAAATCTCATAATCAAACTTACTCAATCACAACCTTACCTAGGGATTCATCACATATCGAGCTTATTAAGCATGAGTTTTATGTACATACCTATACCAATTTACAACATATCATAGTCTTTCACAACTTTGACATTCTCGTTGCATTTCCCATTGAACCACTTGGAATACTAAAAGATACTCGGGACTCTCACACACATAGTATCATACCAATGCCATATCGCAGATATGGTCTTACATGGGATCTCGTATCGATGCCAATAGCGCAGCTATAGTCTTACACGAATCCTCATATCAATGCCATATCCCAGATATGGTCTTACACATAATCTCAAATAACCCTAATGTCATGACATTTGTATCCTATCTGTTCCTAAGGTTCAACCGGGATTTCTCACTTATCAAACTTTGTCGATCACGTTTAAGAGCAAATCACAATTCGTACAATATTAAAGCAATTAAAGCATAAATAACAATGCGTTATTTAAATGCAAACTGATGCGAACCTAGCCGCATCATGTTACAAATCAACTCGACAACATCGAGCATGGCCTAAGCTCGAGGGGCCTAAGTGTAAAATGAGGCCTAATCTCAGCTCGTTGAGCTCAATTTTGCTCATCTCCAGCTCAATGAGTTCGTGTGCTCATTCAATGAGCTCGATTCAGCTCAAACAAGCTCATTTGAGCTTATTTACATATTTTTAATTTGTTTTTTATGTGGATGGATTAAATTTAATTAATGTGTTAGTTAATTAGTTAAATTTCAGCTTCAATAATTAGTTAATTTCAGGTGTCTTAAATCTGGACATATTAATTTAAATTATTAAATATGTCATTTACTAATAAAGTTTAATGTGTCTTAGTTTAGGACAAATTAATTAGCTGCTGCTTATTTGTCTAGGCCGAATTTAATGGTTGTCCTAGCATTAAACGAGAGTCATAAATGTGTCCTTGTTTAGACATGTCATTAATGTGTTTGTGATTAAAACCTGAATTTAAATTGTCTTAACATTGCTGCAGGTTTAATGTGTCGAATTTAATGTGTTTAACATGAATTTAATTCATGCTGATACTTTGCCCAGCCGAATTTATGATGCATGGTTGCTGACCGAATTAATGAGATGTTGGGACAAGCATGGAATGAATTTAAGAAGTTGTTTAGCATGTTCATGGCAAGAAATGAATTTAATGAGTTGTCTAGGAAGCTTGCATGGACAATATTAATGGTTGCCGAATTACCCTTTCCCATATGCCTTTTCGTGGAGACCAATGGACAAAGCATTAAAGGACATGTTGGTTGATATTTCCTAAGTGGCCATTTGGCCAAAGTATGCATGAAGCCTCCATTCTTCAAGACTGAACGTTCCACTCTCCAAGAAAGCATCTCAAGCTATTCACACTTGATGAAAGGTGCCATTCACACTATGGACTATTCGGTGATCTGTGTTCATACCTAGAGAGGTACTCATCTTCGGGTTTCACACTTGAAAGGCTATTGAAGTGCTCCATAAAGCTCATTTAATCCAAGTCTTTTAAGCTCATCTAGGCGCCACATTTAAGAAGCATTCAAACTACCTTTAAGCACCTTGGCCGAATGTGGACTAGTCCATAAAGCTCTCCATCAATAGCCAGCCGAATCATCCACTTCTAGTAGTTTCCTATTCAGTTTTCCAAGCCAAGAATACTTTAGAAGATGTCCAAGAAGTTGCTAGGAAATTTCCTAAAGCCTTAAGGCTTAAGATAGCCGTCCCATTGAATGCCCAAGAGACCATTCGGCTTGCTAAAGTTAGGCTATAAATATGACATGTATTTCACTTGTTAAAGGTTAATGAACATTTTATGAATTTTATCAACTTTGTGAGTTTTTTCAACTCTCAATTTTCTCCAAAGACTAGTTTGACTTATCAAGAATCCTTGTGGCGTCATCTTATCTTTGTTTGAACTTATCACTTTGATTCCAAAGTGTGGCGTTCTAAGTTATACCAAGGTTCCTATAATTTTTTATAGCGGGTCAAGGTCTCCATAAACTATACCATATCTGTATTTCATTTTCTGACTTAAGTGTCTCATAAGTAATGGGTTAATACACCATCGTTGTGTTAGTTCTTACTTGACCCTTAATCGAATTCCATCCTAACAACTACCAAACTATCCATTACCCTACCGAACCATTTTGAACCTAATTCTTTTCTTCTAAACCAACAATTCTTGAACGACCCTTAGCTTACTCGATTTACGATTGGGCAAACATTACAACACAAATCTTAACCGACGTGAGTGCGTATCACAAACTTACCTCGGTACAAAATTAGTAGGAAATGGACCTAATCGTCAAATACTTTGTTTTTCCCCCGATCTAGGTCCGAACCTCATTTCTCTTGATCTATAATAGAAAATTTAACTCATTTATTAATCACATTATTGAATTCAGTCTAAAACTTATATTATGGTAAAATTACATTTTTGCCACTAAACTTTGACATATTTACATTTTAGTCCCTAGGCTCGTAAAATGAAATCTATTCAATTTGATTAAGACCCAAACCTAGTTAAACCTCTTTCATGCTTATAACAGCTCACTTTTTCCATTTAATCATACTTTTATACATATTTTGAAATCTTTTTACAAATAGGTCCTTTTGAAATTTTCATCAAAAATCACCTAGCAAAAGTTGTTTATCTAACATTAAACTTGCATAATCTACCATTATACATCAAAATACACAAATATCTAACATGGGTCAAGCCCTAGACCTCAATCATCTCTCAAATTAATGGTAGAAATAGATAGATCGAGTGATAACGACTTCAAAAATGTAAAGAACATTAAAAATGGGGCAAAAACAGACTTACAATCGAGCTTGAAAAGTGTAAAAACCATATCGATGTCTCCTTTGCAAGTTTCGGCCAAGCATGAAGAAGATGGACTAAATTTTGGCTTGATTTTTGGTTTTTAATTCATTTAGTTACCAAATGGCCAAAATGCCCTTTCTCATAACACTAAAATTCTCTTACCTCATGTCTATTTTTGTCCAACTTAAAGTAAAATGGTCTAATTATCATCTAAGGACCTTCAATTTAAAATTTCATAACAATTAGACCCTCTAGCATGTAACGCCCCGATTTTTGGGCCTAGAAGAGTTGGGCTTTGAGTCTGGGATTTGGATAGAAGAAAACCTGAATAATTAAGAAGTTTTAAATATTATCGTTTAAGAAAAAAATTTTGAATTAAATTACTACTAGAAAAATTTTTACTGTATTTATTATTACAGATATTTTAAATTTTTATGAAATTTTAATTAGTATTATGAGATAAAATTTTTATTATTAGAAAAATATTACTGTATGTATGTTTGAAAATTTTTTATGAAAATTATTATTGTTATTTACTGTATTATTGATATTTGAAATTTTTATTATTAGATATATTTATAAAATTATTATTATTAGATAGGAAAAAATATATATATTTATAAAAGTATTGTTGTTTTGGTGTTTAAACTCTAGGAAAAAAATTGTTTTAATTTTTGCCTCATAGAGGGAATCTGGGCATAAGGCTTATAAAATAAATTGGGCAAGACTGGGCATGAAGAAGCGTACCTGGCCCAGTGGTTAGCATGCTAGGTAGTGGGAAGTAGAGCTGGGGTTCGACTCCCAGCATGTGCAAAAGTGTTTTATTTTTCTTTATATCAGGGAACTACGCAGGGAAGCCTTATATATAGTTGAGGTTAAAAGGTAACACAAAGGGAAGTTTGGTCCAGTGGCAGAGGCGCTGGGAGTGTGGTATAGTGCCTAGGTTCGAGGGTTGGCGCACGCAAAGGCTTGTTTTTATTTTAGAAGCCAGGTCACACTAAAGTAAGGTTTAAGAGTAGTTGCGACCGAGTTATGCTACAAGGACGCTTGTGGCGCAGTGGCAGTAGGGTGTTATGAGTTCCACAAAGGTGCGGGTTCAAGTCCTTGCGTGGGAAAATTCTATTTTATTTTTAAAGCAGGCCAGAACTGAAGCAAGTAAGGTTTATAATTAATTGTAACCATATATTAATAAAGGAGAAAGTGTGGTGCAGTGGCCAGCAGCTAGGGCGATGGCACAAGGGCGCAAGGCAGACGGAGGTCTGAGGTTCAAGCTTCATTTTGCACACACAAGGTTGGGATTTTTGCTGCATGCGTGGGGAAGGAGTTGGAGTCTGATCAGGATTCTTTGCAGCATGCTGAAGCGGTGCAAACGGTGGGCTGATTGGTCAAGAGTTTGAATGGAATTCAAACATTGGATGTGGCTGTAATATCCCGAATTAGGGCCTAATCAGAATAGTGGTTTTGTGACCACAAATTCGAGATAGAAATAATTATTTTATAATTATTTTGAGGTTTATGATATGATTGCATGATTGTGTGAAAATTTTGTGAAGAAATTCAATGCATAACGAGTTTAATTTGAAGTTAGGGACTAAATCGAATAAGTTGCAAAACTTGCATTCTAGAAGTTTTTAGTATGAAATTGCTTTGAAATATTAATTAGGAGGTCTTAAATAGAAATTTTACAAATTTTAAGTTCATGGGCAAAATTAGGACATGGAAGGAATTTTTGAAAGTTTAGTAAGGAGGGGAATTTTGGTCATTTGGGTATTAAATGAAATTAAAAGGGAAAAATAACACAAAATTAGTTATCATCTTCATAGTTGCTTCCGAATGCTCCATCTCACCATAGCTAGGGTTTCTTCAACTTTCAAGCTTCATAGTAAGTGATTCTAAGCCCCGTTTTTAATGATTTTTACGTTTTTGAGATCCCGGTAACTAGATAAAGCTTATGCTAGCAATAATTTAACCTAGGGTTTATATTTGGAAAAATACCCATAGGTAAAATTTGTGTATTTTGATGTTTTATGATAAAATATGAGGTTTTAAATTATGTTAGACAACTTGTACTACTCGATTTTAAGCAAAAACGAGTAAAAGGGCTTAATCGGTAAAAATACCTAATAGTCACAAGTACATGTTAGAGTGAGAATTTGATGTTGCCATAGAAGGGAAAAGTGATCAGCATGTTATAAAACATAAGAATAAGGAATAAAGTTTAATCTAGAGCCTAGGGGCAAAAGTGTAAATATGCAAAAATTTAGGGGTAAAATTGTAATTTTGCCAAAATTTGAATTAATTAATTTGATAATGTAAGTATTAAATAAGCTAAATGTGTTATTTTAGATCAAGAAAGACGTGGAACCGACCCTAATCGAGGAAAAGAAAAGATTGTGGACTAAATTGCAAAATCTTTGTATTTTGGTACCAAGGTAAGTTCATGTGTAAATAATGTAGCATAATTGTTATTTTTAAGTTATTGATGTCAATTATATGATATGCTGATTTTTATCATGAAATATATGCTTTGTGGTTATTTTCGAATAAAATGTAAATTATGTGAGCTACTTGTTAAATACAAATTGTTACCGAGTTTTGGTTTCGGCATTCTACGGAAGACGGCAAGGATATGTGTTCGAGGAAAATCCCGTTTGAACCTTAGGAATAGATTAGGATACAAGTGACATGTCACTAGGATGGTTGGGCATCCGAACTCGTTGATTTGAGTTCGAGTTCACTTATGGATGCGAATGTCCGAACTTGTTGAGTTGAGTCCGAGTTCGTGAGATGTAACTATGCATCCGAACTCGTTGAGTTGAGTCCGAGTTCACTTATGGATACGAACGCCTGAGCTCGTTGAGTTGAGTTCGAG
The DNA here is from genome assembly GCA_025698465.1 of Gossypium longicalyx. Classification (NCBI taxonomy): domain Eukaryota; kingdom Viridiplantae; phylum Streptophyta; class Magnoliopsida; order Malvales; family Malvaceae; genus Gossypium; species Gossypium longicalyx. The sequence continues at coordinate 35,198,105 of CM046995.1, forward strand.
TTCGCTTATGGGCGGGTTACATGATTGCTTGATTTCATATGTAGCACTTATGTGCAAATTATCCGTGTATCTGAATTATATTCCAATGTGTTCAACGGGTAAAGTTCTACTCAAATGGGGGAATACTCGAGATGAAAAGAGACGTATTGGTAAGTGTTGTGAAATGGATACTTTGGACAGGTATGTACTTAACCCTTGGGTTGAGTATTGATACAACAACGATAAGGTAATAAGATGATGAAAAATGATTAGAAATGTGATATATGTTTTGGTGATACCATGCTAATGTTGGTTGGTATGATTGTTTGTTATGTTACTTATTATTTGCATATGAACTTACTAAGAATTTATGCTTACTCCCTCCTTCTTACTCACTATAGTTTTGGACAAGCCAGCTCAGGAGTCGGGATAGGTCGAAGGCTCAGTCAAACTATCTGAAGGACTTTTTGGTAAATGATTGTAAAATATAAGTATGGCATGTATAGCAGTATACCTATTTTGTGTAAATGATCTTATGATATGGTGATGTAATGGTTGAGGAAATGCTTGATAATGATAAGTTATGGAAATGGTTAGTTTAGATTATGTTTGATGTTATGGAAAGTTATTAGGATACCTAGTTCATGAAAATTCTTAAAAGGGATGAAATTTGTCATAAACAGAACATTGCAGCAACACTGACGTGAGTTTGAAAATTTACTAAAAATTATAGAAATCGAATTAGGTGATGAATTAAATATCAAATTGAAGCTTATTATGTCTAGTTTCACATAAAACAAACTAAACAGGTAAAGGAATTATATGTTAGAAGATATTTAAATTTTAGTGAAACATTTCCAAATTTAGAAATTCACCATAAATTTTACAGATATAATTAGGTGGTGTATTTTATATTCTCAGAATCCTTATTGAGTCTAGTTTCAGGAGAAACAAACCTCATAGTCATATGAATTTTTTACAGAGAGAAATGTGGTTTGTAGTAAACAGAGGTCAGTCCAATCAAGTCCTAAAACAGGGGTAACTTTAACTAATAAACTGTACTAATTGGCACAACCAAAAATTCTATAAAAAAATTAGTAGGTAGGTATATGAGTCTAGATTCAGGGAAAATTTACGGATCTTGATTTTGAGTTTCGTAACTCGAGATATGATTTTTTTTGTAACTGTGACGCAAGTAGCTAGAAAGCTGTGAATATAGAAACAAGTGATCCAAAGTTCTTAAAAAGTTTAAATTAAGTTTAGTAACACCTCATACTCGACTCCGGCGACTGTCTCGGGTGTGGGGGCATTACAGTGGCCAAAAATCAAGGAGCAATTCGGGGAATTGGACTCACTCCACCATAGCTAATAAGTGTCGTATATTTTGGCCTTTAGGATTCAATTTTTCTTCTTCTATTTCCTTTTCTTTTCTTTTCTCCTCTCTTCATCTACTTCCTTTCGTCTTCTTGTTTTCCTCTATAGTCGAATCTTCCTACCATTCTGCTCATCTCCATCTCTTATCCGTTGTTTTTTTAAGCTTTATAGTCGATTGCCATAAAAGCCGAAATCCCAAAAAACCTATATCTCTTCTGTGCCGATTTCTTCTAGCCAAACCCTCTGATTCTTCTCCATCTTGTGGCTGATTCTTTCTTCTTCTAAACCCTAAAGTTCTGTCGACAAAGCCTCCACAAAACTCTCATATCTCATCTTCTTCACTGTTTTAAAAAGCCGAAAACCCCATAGTTTTAGGGGCATAGCCGAATCTTTAGACCAAAAAGGGCCGACTTCTGCTAGGGTTTGAGGGTTAGATCTACATCAGAATCGAATAAGAACTAAAGTGGAATCGTTGGCTGAAGGAACCGGTGGTAAGTGTTCGAAACTATTTCTTTATTTCAGGAATTAAGAAAAGCCGAAACCCTTATGGGTGGCTAGCGTTTTGGACTAAGTTGTGCCTCTTTCTGTTTGGTTGTGTAAGCGTTAGTGTGAGCAAGGGGGACGTACAACAGGGCTTGAAGACTAATTCGATTGGCTCATCAGATCTAACCCATATTTCGGCAAAAGGTAAAGAACTCTGGGATCTAAGGCTGTGTTGGCCGAATATGGTAAGGGGTTAAATACGTAGTTTGTTTTCAATATTTAGATTGACGTGGTAGTAATCCAATTGTAGGCAGTTTGTGTGTGTGGATCTCGCCAACGTACCGTTCTAAATCAAGTGTGTAAACGACACCCACTCATAGACTAGATCGGCAAAAGCCGAAAAGCTGACATTTGTGGACTTGCGAGCGTGCGAGCGCTCGTGAGGTGGTTTGGTTGTTATTTTTTGGTAATCGCAAGCAGTATGATTGCAGAGTGCGCAATTTCGTGCACTTCGGTATATTTGGGCTTAATGGGCCGAAAACGGGTTAGTGGGCCAACGGGCCCAATTCGGTAAAAATGCTTGGTAAGTGCTTCTGTTAATGTGTTAATGGTTAGAATATGTATGTAAACTCTAGAATAAGAAATTTTGTTAAACTACCCCTAAGTATGAAAATGACCGTTTTACCCCTAGGGTTAATTTTGACTGAAATGCATGATATTCTGATTCTGTTTGTTGTATGCCATGACATGTATATCTGTTGCATGGGATATGGGTTATGTTATGGAAGAAGAACCCGTTCTGGTGGTTATGCCACATATTCTGATATAAGCAGCTTTGTTGCGGATTATAGTTAGTGCCGCAACCGGTGCTAACACTTAAGTGTAAGGATGGCGTGGGTGATTTAATCCCCACAGGAACTATAGGGATGGACGGAGACAAGTGCAGGGTTGGATGGGTTTATCATGCATTAATCATATGAGACTGTATTGAAATGGGCTCAACTGTGTTAACATGGGCAAGGCCCAATATATCTCGACTTGTAATAGAGCTACGGCCCTAATTAATACTGATATGGGCTAGGCCCAATATACTCTGATACTGTAAGGGGATATGGCCCAGATTAATATTGATATGGGCTAAGGCCCAGTTAACACTGATTTCTGAATAGGGCTTAGGCCCAGTAAAGCTTGAACTGATTTGGGCTCTAGTTAGGTTACTTTACACACTGAGTTTTCCAAACTCACCCCCTTTTTCCCATCTTTGCAGGTGAGCCTTAGATCGGTGGACTTGGAGCTGGAGGGATTCAGAGTGGCCATGTGGACTGTTTAAAATAAGTGTTTATGCCTTCACTTTTATTCTAGATTACTTCCTTTATGTTTTCGGGTTTTAAGTTGTAATAAGGCCTCTTTAATTATTTTTAATTGCTTTAGTATGATTATTAGCTTAGGCATGATATGGATTTAAAGGTTTCGGATTGAATAGCTCTAGGGCGCATTTTTAAAAGAAGTTATCTGATTTCAAAATATCGTGAAACAAGACAAAGCTTCCGCAACGAAAACATTTTAAAAAAATTAACAAGTGCTTTCAATGGCTTAAAATGAAATGGTTTTTCCTGAACAATCATTCAGTTAAAGTGTGGCAATGGTTGTGTGCATGTCTAGGAGTGGATCCATGGAGAGCTTGGTACTTAAGCAGTCTAATTGACTCACCTCCTCTTTTCCGGCATCCTACCTGGTAGACAGCTTCCATTCACTTTAATCCATAACAAAGAAGGTTTGATTTTTCGATACTTAACTGTTTTTAAAAAAACATGTTTTTGCCACTACAAAGGATTACAAGTTTTTAGAGTTTCCCATAAGATTTTACAAGGTTGTTAAAAATGTTTTGATTATTACAATTAATCACGTTTTGGAGAAAAAAAAATAAGGCTAAGGTTTTATACAAGTTTAAACGGTAAAAGCTTCTAAACATCAAGAAGGGTTTTCAATGAAAACATGGTTTTTGAAAAATACTTCAATGTGACACACCAGACTTGGCCATAATGTCTGGGCCGGGTTTGGGGTGTTACATGGCATGTAGAACTCAACTTTTGCACTTTTTACAATTTAGTCGTTTTGACCAAATTGAGTGCCCAAACGTCAAAATTTTTGAACGAAATTTTCACGAAATCATTTGGAAAAACTGTAGACCATGAAAATGTAATAAAAACAAGTTTTTTCTACGTTGGATTCATGGTCCCGAAACCACTATTCTGACTAGGCCCAAAATCAGGTTATTACACGTTGCTGAACTTACATCGCAAATAATCATACAATTTCAAGTCATAAATTTCAACCAAATTTAAAACCAGATGCGTTTAGTCATAAAGTCCCTAATACGAGCCTACGAGGCCCAAATCATGCTTTGGAAGTGGTTCGAGAATAAACTAAAAACTTAGGAATTTTTTACAAAACTTAGAAAATTTTTGTCATGTAAAGGGGTCGCACGCCCGTATGGACAGGCCATGTGGTCACACACGATCGTATCCCCAATGTGTGTAACTCTCTATTTTAGGCATGAACAAATTGAAGTTACACGGCCAAGCCACACACCCATGTGCTAGGCCGTGTGATTAATTAATTTTCATAAAATAGGTACAAACTTCACACGGCTAGAACACACACACACATGTCTCTGCCTGTGTGCTCAATTCTAAGCATTTTGTTTCTCAAAACTAAGGTGTAGGGGACACACGGCTGAAACACATGCCCATAAGGTAGGCCGTGTGTCGACACATGCTCGTGTATCTATTCGTGTGGACAAAAATAAAGGCTATATACCAAGCCAATTTGCCACCTTCATTTGCATACACATACACAACATCAAATGGCACAAATCATAGCATACTTAGAAAACCAAAACATCCGCAATCAAGGTTAAAACATGTCATTTCAATACCTAACATACTTACAACATCATATTTTACCACACCAAATCATACCACTCACATTCTACAAGCTTCAATATGGCTACCATTAATATGCTTTGTATCATATATATCTTCTAGCATACCAATGAAACAAACTCAATCGTTTAACAACAAAGCCATATAGCCATAAATAAACATATAGCGAACCATTACAAAACACATAAACAAAAGGCATTCGCACATATACTTATATAAATAAGCTTACAACCATTTTAGCCAAAATAAGCCAATTACATGGCTAAATATCAAATCACCTTAAACAAATATAAGCCAACACATTTGGTCAAATTCATAATGACACATATACCCAAAATGACCAAGTTCCTATACATGTCATATACTCAAAATGTTTAAAATCATCGATACCCAAAATGACAGTTTGATAATGTGATGCGATCTCTGAAGATCTCCAATCCGAGCTAGCTTGGTAACACTATAAAACATGAAAAAATAAAACGGAGTAAGCTATATAGCTTAGTAAGCTCGTATGAAAGAAATAAGCAAATCTTACCATACATTTAACATTCAAGTAATATGATATAAGATAACGTAATTTACCATAATCTCATGACCATAATTTATTCCATCACAAACTTACCTTGAAATAATCATTTCATGAATTTAATAGTCATAAGCTTTACGTACATACCTTTACCATCTTGTAATAGTTTCATACTTATTCTCATCGTTGGCATACCCAATGAACCATTCGGAAAAATAATATCGGATACTTGGGAAACCTTGCACACTAGGTGTCACATATGTAGCCATTGCTACCTCTATCTCATAACACATATTGGCTCGCTCTCGAGCCATAAACGGGCATGTTCACACAAGTTGCTCACATCAAGGACTAAATTTCACCTAACCATGTCCATTTTTGTCCACCAATTTAAACAATGGTCTAATTACCACATAAGGACTTCCAATTAAAATTTCATAGCAATTAGACACCTTTAATTTATAGAATTCAAGTTTTACATCTATTGCAATTTAGTCCTTTTAGTCAAATTGGGCACTCAACTGATAAAATTTCTTAACGAAATTTTCACACAATTATTTCTTGAATGTTAAAGAAATAATAAATGTTTATGGTTCTACTTAAAGAAATAATAAATGTTTCTACTTTAAATTTGTGGTTCCAAAACCACTTTCTGATTTGACCCAAAAATGGGTTGTTACAAAGTGATACTACGTAACTCTAATCCAGTGACGGAAATGGTTATGGGTGTTACACTGGCAACAATGACTTTTTCTATCTATATTCACTATACCATCCTGAGTGGCCTAGTAACGATGGTTCGCACTATACAATACCTTACCATCCCGGATGATCCAACAATGATTGCTTTCAATATTCTTAAAATTTACCATCTTGATAGCCCGAAAAAAATGTTTTCAACTTAAGGCATGCCAACTAATTCAACTATACATGAGACCGTTACTAGGGTAACTGTAATAGCCTATTTTTAGTGAAATTAGAACAGTGGTTTCAGGACCACAAATTTGAAGTCAAAAAATTTATTTCATTATTATTTTATTTTCTATAGCATGATAGTAGTACCGTATAAAAATTTTGTTAAGAAAATTTACCGTTTCTATGCTCAAATTGAGAAAAAGGAATAAATCGCATAAAGTGTAAAAGTTGAGTTTTAACAGCTAAAACTATTAAATAGCTATAGAAACTCAAAGTAAGAGTCTTTATATGGTAATTAGACCATTTATGTTGTAGTGGAATATGATGGCTTGGAATTATTGAAATTTGTAATGTTTTTAAAGGTTATAAAAGTAATTAGTAAATAAACGAAAAATTAAGTAAATTAAAATTAGTATCATCTTCATCTTTTTAACCTAAAAGCATAAAAAATTCTTGGAAAAAAGGGGGGAGCATTCGGCTAGATTAAAATCTTCATGCAAGGTAGGTTTTCTAGTTCGTTTTTAATTATTTCTATGTTTTCAAGATCGTTATAGCTTAACCTAGCTAGCTCGGGGACTAATTTGTGAAACTGTTAGGGTTTTTCCGTTGATGAATATACATGAGTTTTGATGTTTGATGATAGAAAATGGATAGTTGTTGTTAGATAAACAACTTTTGTAAAGAGATTTTTGATGAAATTGTCTAATAGGGATTAAATTGAAAAATAGAAAATTATACATCGTGAAATTGTGAAATAAATGAAATCTAGGGCATGCTAGGGACCTAGTTGATATTCGACCATAGTGGGTTGTGATGAAATTTCATGAATTTCCATTTTTATGAGCTAGAAGCTAAATTTCAAAGAAATTAAAAGTATAGGAGCAAAATGGTAATTTTTCCAAATTATGATTTTGGGCTAAATTGAATGAAAAAAATATTTTAAATGGAGTTAAATTTATCTATATAGATCAAGGTAGACCTCGTACGCTTTAGATCAGGGCAAAGAGAAAGTCTCGAATTAATCGCCTTCGTATTTACGTAAACTCGTTGAGGTAAGTTCATGTGATTAAGTTGTGATTATATGTTTTATTTTAAAATATGCATGAATTGTAAATTTGCTATATGTATACACAGTTGCATATCCAACGACATATGATGATTATCGAGCCCCGTTTGAACCTTAGGAATTCGTAAGAAACAAATGACATGTCATTAGGGTTTACATGATTCGAGTACTGGTCTTGAACGTCCGACCGATGGCTGAGGTCTTGCATATGTTGCGGATACTCCACAACTCGTGTGAGCAGCATCGTATAGCTATGTTTTGACCCATATCTTGTGTAAGCATACCAATTTACAGCTCGTGAGAGCATACCAATCTACAGCTCGAGTGAGCATACTGATTCACAACTCGTATGAGCATACATGTATAAGATTTGACAGATTAGAGTTATATGAGTTAGCACACTATGTGTGAGCTATCCCGGGTATCCAACAGTATTCTAATGGTTTAATGGGAAATATTCTGATACGAATTGGTAAGATTTCGATACAGACTATTACAGGGACATACATGAATTACATGGAAATGTTGTTACATGGTATATGGATAATTGAATTGGATGATACATGTATATGAAACTTAATAAATTGTTGTGCTCATCCATGATTATTGGTTTATATACGTATTTACAAGGTTAACATGGTTGATATATATGTGCTTAGGCATTTGGCCAAATTATGTTGGGATATGCTATGTTTACTTACCTAATATGTGACTAAATGGTAAGTTTTATTCTATGATATATGAACTTACTAAGCTTAAATGCTTATGTAACATCCCAAATTAGGGTCTAATCGAAACAGTGGTTTTGAGACCACAAATCTAAAATAGAAATAATTATTTTATAATTGTTTGATGGTCCATGACATGGTTGCATGTTTGTGTGAAATTTTCATGAAGAAATTCTATGCCTAAGATGTCCAATTTAACTTTCGGGACCAAATTGAATAAGTTGTAAAACTTTTGTTCTAGAAGCTTTAAGCATGAAATTGCATTGGATTATTAATTAGAGGTCCTTCAATGGCAATTTGACCAAGTTCTAAAATTTTGGACAAAAATGGGCATGAATAGGAAAATGTTGAAAGAAATGCCTTAAAAGCATTTTGGTCATTTAGTAAATAAAAGAATAAAAAGGGAAAAATCAAGCAAAAATGATGTCCACCTTCTCTAAGGGTGCCAGAATTTGGGGAGTCTCCATAGCTAGGGTTTTCAACATTTTCAAGCTTGATTGTAAAGGTGCCGAAATTTGGGGAGTCTCCATAGCTAGGGTTTTCAACATTTTCAAGCTTGATTGTAAGTGCTCCCAAGTCCCGTTTTTAATGTTCTTTACATTTTTAAAGTTGTCATCAACCGATCTAGCCATTTCTACCATTATTTTGAGCTAGGGTTCATGTATGAAATTTGACCCATGTGTGACATGGTTGTATTTTGATGTTTAATGGATGATTATGAATGTTTGATGTGTGATAAACATCTTTTGCTAAGTGATTTTTAGTGAAAACACCTAAAAAGGACTTGTTTGTAAAATGTGTAAAAATAAGTAGTAGAAATGTGAAATAAAGGAAAATGTGAGCTGATATGAGTTAGAATATGAATCGGCTAGGCTTGGGTAACCAAGAAATTGTATGCATTTCATTTACGGGCTTAGGGACTAAAGTGTAAATATGTAAAAAGTTAGGGTAAAAAGGTAATTTAACCCAAGTACGTGTTATGGGTCGATATGAGCAATGTATGTATTAAAAAAAGTTGAATTTGGTATTATAGATCAAGAAAAACGTGATCCGGGTCTTGATCGGGGAAAAAATAAAGTTTACGAGGATTAGCCTCGTTTCTATCATTTTTGTACCGAGGTAAGTTCATTTGCAAATAATGCAACATGTACCATACTTTAAATGCTTTAATATTACCTGTATGGTAAGTTCATATAAAATGTTATGTCATATTTCTATTACTTTGATATCGAGTGAATGTTAATACTTTATTATTATTATGAGTATGTAATTGGTGCCATGAGCATTGAAATCGACGTTACGAGCAAACTCGACAGAAATGTGTATCAAAGAATCCCATTTGAACCTTAGGAATAGTTAGGATACAAGTGACATGCTACTAGGAATTATGTAATTTGAACTCATTGAGTTGTGGTCTGAGTTCATGACATATGTGACATCTGAACTCATTGAGTTGTGGTCTGAGTTCGTGATATATATGACACATGTTTTGACGTCCGGGTACTGGTCTCTATATGTTATTGATGGCGAGGTAGTCTGGCATGTGTTACGGATACCTGACAGCCTGTATGAGCAGACCCGTGAGTAGCTCGTAAACGAGCAACATGTGATCTGAGATATGAAGTAGCATTGGCTACATATAAGGCACTTAAGTGCAAACTTCCGATGTATCCGATAGTATTTCGAATGTTCAACAGGTAGTTCAAAGAAGTTCTATGAGTAATCTTAACGATTGCATCAAAACACGAAAGTAAGTTATAATGTGCAAGTGGGAACTAGTATGTACCTCGAACTCATGTGAATGACATGAAATATGATGAACTCGTGGTAAGAACATGTATTTATATATATAAGGAATAAGTTTATGAGAATTGATAAAATGCAAGATTATGTTCATTATGTTAAATGCATGATTCAAGCTTGCTTAAGTTGCCTTTTATTTGCATGTGAATTTACTAAGCTTTATGCTTACCCCCTTTCTTTTTAACCTTTTATAGTTTCGCCAAGCTAGCTCGAGGATTGAAGAACGTCGGAGACTCAATCACACTATCAATTGAACATTTGGGTATAGTTAGCTTTATCATTTTGGATATGGCATGTATAGGGACTTGGCCTTTTTGTTATGTGTCATATTGATTAGCCAATGTGTTGGTTCATGATGCTATTATAATTATTTTGTATATGACCATGAGAGGTGGCTCATGTTGATTATTTTGGGTTGTAACCATAATTATTGATGCATGCATATAAATGTGCTTATGCTTTAATATAGTTATAATTGCTTATGGTTAATGAGTGTGATGGATGGCATGTATGGTGAATGTATGAAATATGATTAATGTGTTTACTGATAAATGTGGTGCAAATGTATAACTTGAAAATAGGGCAGTAATGATAATAGTCAAGTATGAAATTGGTGTGGGATGTCATATGAAAGTATAATAATTTGGATAGGTGATATGTTGACATTGTCAAGTCATAATTTAACCATGAATGTGTTTGCTTAAGTGATTAAAAGTGTCATATTGTATGCCATGAAGTGGATATAAGTTGTGAGTGCTTAACGGTGGCAAATGGCTTGAAAAATAGCCTAGAAATTGTCCACACAGTTAGACACACAGGCATGTGTCTAGGCTGTATGTAACACACGGTCTGCCCCATAGGCGTGTGATCCTGTCGTGTGTCTCCTGCACTTTAATTATGCAAAACAGAATTCCCAGTAGTAAACACACGGGTAGAGACACAACCTTGTGTCTCATCCGTGTGAAGGATGTGAACTTAGGCCATGGGCGCGTACCCAGGCAGTGTGAAGTCTGCACTTAAATTTTGGAATTTAATTTGCCACACGGCTCAAGCATATGGGCGTGTGACTTGGCCGTGTGACCTTATTTGATTGATGATGTCATAGTTAGAGTGTTACAAGGGCTAAGGACAGGGGCGTGTCCTAAGCCACTTGGGCATGTGAGACCATAGGGCCTACCTACACGGGCGTGTGACTCTCCAATGTATGAAAAATTTCTAAGTTATCCTAAAGTTTTCTAAAGTTCTCGGTTTAGTCCCTGTAACACCCCTAACCCATATTCGAAGTCGAAACAGGGTTCGAGGCATTACCGGACTTACATCATAACATTTAAACACTTTCAAGTCATAAATCTTGCATACAATTTAAAACTTTTATCAATCGCAATCATATTGTCCCTTACTAGGCTCATCACAGCCTTAAAACATGCTCGGAAGAAGTTCGGGACCAAACCGATGACATTTTAAAACTTTTGGAAGCTTAGAAAATTTTCATCTCTACAGGGGTCACACGCCCGTGTCTCAGGCCGTGTGGACATTCGAATTGCAAAACACTTGGCCGTGTCCCAGACCGTGCTCAACCCCGTGGAGCTCACTGACTTACCTCACACGGCCAGACCACATGCCCATGTGTCTAGCCCTTGTGTCATCCACATGCCCGTGTCCAGGCCGTGGGAAAAAGGGCATACATACAGACTTAATTTGAAGGGTTATCCCAGGGGACACACGATCGTGTACCAAGGCCATGTGTCACACATGGTCGAGCCATACGCCCATGTGCTCAGCCGTGTAGAGTGAAAATAGGCTTGGTTTAAGCCAAATTTCTCACCCTCCACAAGTATACCTAAACCACATCATCTCATACCATTTCAATGCATTCAAAGGCAGCCAAAGCATATTAATCCATAGACATATCATGCTATCTAACCACAACCATTTCAACTACTAAGTTCCATAATCAAACATGCCAAGTCATTATACCAAAATATGCCAACACAAAAGCATTATATACATCACATATATCACTTATCAACACATACTTTAGGCCAACTTAAATGGCCAATACACACCAACATTTAAAAGCCAAATCACATGGCCAAAATCACAACTCAAGACATATCATGTTAACACTAGCCTATCCATACCATATATCTAAACCCCAAATTATAAAAAAATACCGTAAATCAATAACCGGATAGTATGGTGCGATTTCTGTTGACTTCTAACCCGAGCAAGCATCCGAAGCACTATAAAACATAGAAAAATAACACAAAGTAAGCTTCACAACTTAGTAAGTTCATAATTCAAAGAAATAAAGCTTATAACTTCAATTTATAAGCATAATCCATTTAAGTCAATCCAACATGTCTTGGCCTTAGCCTAAACAACATTAGCTTTTAAATTTTAAACATCACATGAACTAGCAAATTGTCATAAAGCATTATGACATAAGTTTACATTACTTATGTGTATTCACATATCAAGCATATGGCTAAATATCTTTAAATCATCCAAAAATACATTCCTTTCCATGCTTTCAATAGCAATTCACATCTAAGAATTTGCCAATCTTTACCCTTTACTCATAACTGTTAAGCCACAATTTAAATAAGTAAAATAGAGCATATCACAACTCATTTTGACCCAAAAGCCTAACATGTAATCATCAACCAAGTTTATTACTCAATCACTATTCAAGTAATATAACATAATATATTACCAAACCATTAATCACATTATGATTGCATATTCATTTCCACAATGATCATGAACTCACAATTTTCATAGATTCAATACTCAATTGAATTTGCGTACATACATGCACCATATCGTACCAATTTCCGTACATACCTGTACCATCTCGTACCAATCTCATACTCAATCACATCTTTCATTCACCCGTTGAATATTCAATGTCTCGCACACTAGATGCCATACCCGATACCCCGCACGCTAAGTGTCGTTCTGGATGTTTCGCACACTAAGTGCCATCCTCGATACTTCGCACATTAAGTGCCACATATAAATATTCGATGTGTTATTCAACATACTAATAGTCATGAATATATCATTTGTCCAATTTCAACACGTTAAATATTCAAATATAATAATACTTAATGCATACGAACTTACCTCAATCGTCAAAACGTTGAAATGGATCGACTAGTCCGAAACTTTGTTTTTTTCTCGATATAGACTCGTACGAGGCTTAACTTGATCTAATCAATCAAATTCAACTATTACAATTCATATTCTATTCATTTTAACTCAATTTCATATTTTGGTAAAATTTCTATTTTAGCCCTAAAGTTTCACACTTTTACAATTTAGTCCTTAAGCTCGTAAAATAAAATTCATTCAATTTTGGAAAAACCCAAGCCTATTCGAATTTAATAAAACTTCATAGCAGCTCATATTTTCATTTACTTCACACTTTTAACCACAACATTTCACATTTTCTCAATTTAATACCTAATTGACATTTTTGTCAAAAATCACTTTATAAAACTCATTAATCTAACATCAAAGATTTATTTTCTATCATTAATCATCAAGATACTCAAACATTCAACAATGGCATCATCCAAATACTTTAACAATTTTGAAATCGGAGGTACAGGCTAGCTAGAACACAAAGCAATGATCTCAAAAACGTAAAAATTATTAAAAACTGAGACGAAATGGACTTACATGCATGAACAACCATGGCCGAACCTTCAAAGCTTTGAGAACATTATTTTCTTTCTCACATTCAGCTATTGATGAAGATGATAGCATGTAATTTGGCTTTCGTCTTATTTTATTTTATTATAATTACCAAATACCATATTTAACCTTAATATACATTAATAATTTCCATTATACCAAGCCATGGAATTCCACTATCAACAATTATCGAATAATTACCACTTAAGGACTCCCATTATTTAATTCCATAGCCATTTAATATCATTAACTTATAGAACACAACTTTTACGCTTTACGCGATTTAGTCCTTTTTGCTTAATTAACTATTAAAACGATAAAATTTTTCAACGAAACTTTAATACCATCTTATTGCCACTCCGTAAATATTTATAAAAATATTTACGACTTGGTTTATAGAAACAAGGTCTCGATACCTCATTTTCTAAACCCACTTGACCTTAGGGTCATACCACTTGAACTTAATAAATTGCTTATAAAACAAAAATCACAATATCAAAAACCTTTTTTCTTAACTCACAATTAACTCATAAATATTAAATATAATATTTACAAACCTTTTCATCAGATTTGGTGGCCTCAAAACCACTGTTCCGATTAACCCTAAAAACGAGCTGTTACAACTCTCCCCCCTTAAGGATTGTCGTCCCCGAAAGTCTTACCAGAGAATAAATTAGTGATTTACTTTCACTAGTCTCATCAATTTCTCACATAGCCTCAGATCTCTCAACTTTTTAATCTCACTAGCTAAGAATCTGATCTGTTCATTGCTATATGTCATATCAAGCTGAGTCTCTACTTCTAAAAGAGATATTATAACCAAAGGTCTTATTTGTATCATCACATCATATATATATAAGAAACACGTTACAGGTCTTCTCAAGTTTTAATAATAATCTCATTCAGTCTGTTGAATCGCAAACTCAACTTCTCTTTACAGCTAAATCGAGAAATTCTATTCCCATAATAATACTTTCACAAATTCTCAGCTTTCTAACTGGAATTCAATGCTTTTGCGTATCGAGCCCATATATGTTTTCTGCCAATTTGAAACTGCTTTTAGACTATCATGAATTGCTTTTATTTTTCCTCAATTTTTCTAATCATAATGACCCTGTAATTTTTTTTATCAGAATTCGATTCAATACAACGGAGCTCAGTAATTGCATCCATACCATGCTCATACAATGCTATCTTAATACTCATTTCATAACTAAACTTTTATAACAAAAAATGCCTTTCTCCGTTGCTTTCAAAATTTAAAACACAAAAATGAAACATTACCTTGTGAATCTAAATCTCTCTCTCACATCAGCCAATCGTTGAAGAATGTAATGCGATTCTAAATTGAAACTGTCTATCTAAAGCTCACTGTAGTTTTCTATCAAATCACAATATAGAATTCAGGTTTCTATCCGAAATAATAGAGTCTGCCACACTGTGTGATCTGAAAATTTCTTATATGTATAATTCAGCTAATCTACCAAAATAGAAATTCATACACACAGAGATAAAATATGCAAACTTCCTCGAATACACAACAATAGTTCAATTAGCATCTGTCTTTTTCGATGATAAGAATAATCCCATTACAAAAATTTCATCAAAATTCTATTTCATTTCTACTCAGATATCAATACATGTTGTAACAGTTCTGAAAACACTCGATAATCAATTTTAACCACCAGACATTTGGATACAAAGTTAGAAGTATCACTTTTCATATTCATTCACCAATACAACTGTCTCAGATTATTGTACATCTTAGTACTCCCCGAATGGACAGATAATTACTACTGTGCTAGATGTCACACTTGGTGTAAAATCTCTGGATTTCTCGACACACGAACTCTATCTCGACACAACTAGTGATTATCGATTCCAATATGAAATTCTCAATCAAAAATCAATTTACGTTGTACCCTTTTTCAGTTGTAATTCACTGACACACTTCTTAGCCTCACAAATTTGCTGATTAAACATCAATTTAGATTCTAGCTCTAGTAACTACTCATCATCTGATAAGATTAATCACATGATTAACATTCGTAAAACACACAAACATTTCTGGCTCAGAACATCTGAGACTATAATCATTTGCTCAGAGTGATAATCAATTACTAACTCATAATCTTTCAATAGTTCAAACCATCTTTAATTCTTGTGTTGAATAATTCATTACCCGGTGCAGGCTAAACAAGAACTGACACTTCAGTTAACAATGTCTTCAATTGTTTGCCACTTTATTAATAAATATCATATCATTCAGACTTCCTAATCGCGATAACTTTCTCAATTAGGACCATTTCGATAGATATAATTCTGTATCATATCTTCTAGAATATGAATTCATCATTCAGACTATCCATCTACTTACCCATGAACTTACAAAACTTATTTTCCAGACTCAAGGATAAATTAAACACATATTCTCAATTAACCATTCAAGTAAATAATCCAATCAAACTAGACAACTGAATCGATCTTAACTGTCAAACAATAACTTTTCAATTATTAATCAACGAAGCGTTGAACCATACTGAAACCACCTCTATCATATAAAAATCATAATGCCATAATAAGACCAACGTCTGAACCATATAAATAGATAGAATCCCCAACTGTTAATAATGCATTTTGAACACAAAAGAAAATAAAAATGGTTCCCTCAGCAAAAAAATGCAGAAACACATCCTCTATAATCTGATGACTATACCACTGTACTCACATGATCGAACCAGAAATTATAATCATAACAATTATAATCATTTTCTTCAAAAGAACATCTATTTTGGACATCTCATGCTTAATAAATTAAACAATGAAATGCTAAGAAAGCCCAGATAGCAAAATCTCAAAATGTGGAGCTATACAGAATTTCTGAAATTCACAACTCATATAGAATGGTAGAAATCTAGTTAATATCCCAGAAAATTTCTAGAAGGAAATGTCATTCACAAGTACTGCATTCCACAATGACAGAAGCAATATAATCTTCATATACATTTAATAGAATAATAACCAGTAGAATCAGAATACTAGCATGATACAGATTTTATCGTCGACTTTCTTATCAACACAAGAGAAATAGAATACCAGAGAAAAATAGAGCAATGCCGATGATAACTCAAACAGACCAACAATGCTTTTGCCTAACAGTATGTTCCGCTAACGTTCTCATACGATAAGAATTTTTATCTGAAAATATACAATTACACATGCCTCTGAGGATAAATGTACACATAGAATACCCAGAAGAAACCATAGTAACTACTCGACTATGACCATTGCACTCAGCTATCATTTCAATTCAAACATTATTCCACTGTCTAATTCTACCATCACTGATTTCACATTATCCCATTACTAACTGAAATCAATTCAGAAGAACTTCCAGTTAATACGTTCTTTAGACATCATACCTGAATACTTTCATCTCATCGAATTCAACTTCTTCCTTAACAGTGACTTGGCATATTACGAATGGCCTTCACACAATCCAATATCTTTTCTGTTATTGTCTTCACTTGCGGACTCATTCTCTTACCTAATCACAATACTAATCCTTCAATCACGAAACTCTGTAATTCCACACTTGTAAGCTTATTTAATCCATATAACACGGATTTCATTACAATACTATACCAATGAGGGGGTGAGGGTTATAAAGCTAAAAATTTTAACTCTCACGTAAACATGTACATAACACATACTATTATGAATGACCAGTTCATTCCTAATTCTTCATTCTCAAAACATCTAGTAATCATTTACTTATGATCACTTTGTACTTAACACATAGCTCATACGCTAAATCAAATCATTGATTCCAAATCAAAATATTCATATAACAATCATAGATCAAACATCACAACTCATATACTCTTATAATTATAACATTTATCAATAGCAGAAAATCATGCATTCTGATTCATACCTTTATGAGTTTCAACTCATCACCAACACATTTTCACTCAGAAATTTGAGTACCACTTTCTGCACTATCAGAATTAGTTCAGTTGGAAAGCACATTTGTCAAATAAGACAATTCTCATCAGAATCAGAAGATATCACACTATCACAGGTTCTATATGGCATGTATAGCTAGACTCACTTACGCTACGTTAGTCTTAGAATCGACCAAATCATAGCTCTGATACCACTAAATGTAACACCCCTTACCCATATTCGAAGTTAAAACAAGGTTCGAGGCATTACTAGACTTACATCATAACATTTAAACACTTTCAAGTCATCAAATCTTGCATACAATTTAAAAATTTTATCAATCACAATCATATTGTCCCTTACTAGGCTCATCACAGCCTTAAAACATGCTCGGAAGAGGTTCGGGGCTAAACCGATGACATTTTAAAACTTTTGGAAACTTAGAAAATTTTCATCTCTGTAGGGGTCACATGCCCGTGTCACTCACACGGCCAAGAGACACGCCTGTGTCTCAGGCTGTGTGGACATTCGAATTGAAAACACATGGACGTGTCCCAGCCCGTGCTCAACCCCATGGAGCTCACTAACTTACCTCACACTGCCAGACCACACGCCCGTGTGTCTAGCCCATGTGTCATCCACACGTCCGTTTCCAGGCCGTGGGGAAACAGGGCATACATACTAACTTAATTCGAAGGGTTATCCTAGGGGACACATGGTCGTGTACCTAAGCCATGTGTCACACACGATTGAGCCACACGCCCGTGTGTTCGGCCGTGTGGAGTGAAAATAGGCTTAGTTTAAGCTATATTTCTCACCCTTTACAAGCATACCTAAACCACATCATCTCATACCATTTCAAAGCATTCAAAGGCAGCCAAAGCATATTAATCCATGGACATATCATTCTATCTAACCACAACCATTTCAACTACTAAGTTCCATAATCAAACATGCCAAGTCATTATACCAAAATATGCCAACACAAAAGCATTATATACATTACATATATCATTTATCAACACATACTTTAGGCCAACTTAAATGGCCAATACACACTAACATTTATAAGCCAAATCACATGGCCAAAATCACAACTCAAGACATATCATCTTAACAGTAGCCTATACATGCCATATATCTAAACCCCAAAGTATAAAAAAATACTGTAAATTAATAATCGGATAATGTAATGTGATTTCTGTTGACTTCCAACCCGAGAAAGCATCCAAAGCACTACAAAACATAGAAAAATAACACAGAGTAAGCTTCACAGCTTAGTAAGTTCGTAATTCAAAGAAATAAAGCTTATAACTTCAATCTATAAGCATAATCCATTTAAGTCAATCCAACATGTCTTGACCTTAGCCTAAACAACATTAGCTTTTAAATTTTAAACATCACATGAACTAGCAAATTGTCATAAAGCATTATGACATAAGTTTACATTACTTATGTGTATTCACATATCAAGCATATGGCTAAATATCTTTAAATCATCCAAAAACTCTTTCTTTTCCATGCTTTCAATAGCAATTCACATCTAAGAATTTGCCAATCTTTACCCTTTACTCATAACCGTTAAGCCACAATTTAAATGAGTAAAATGGAGCATATCATAACTCATTTTGACCCAAAAGCCTAACATGTAATCATCAACCAAATTTATTATTCAATCACTATTCAAGTAATATAACATAATATATTACCAAACCATTAATCACATTATGATAACATATTCATTTCCATAATCATCATGGACTCACAATTTTCACAGATTCAATACTCAATTAAATTTACGTATATACCTGTACCATTTCGTACCAATTTTCGTACGTACCTATACCATCTCGTACCAATCTCATACTCAATCACATCTTTTATTTACCCGTTGAATATTCAATGTCTCGTACACTAGATGCCATACCCGATACCTTGCACACTAAGTGTCGTTCTGGATGTTTCGCACACTACGTGCCATCCTTGTTACTTCGCACACTATGTGCCATCCTCGATACTTCACACGTTAAGTGCCACATATAAATATTCGATGTGTTATTCAACATAGTAATAGTCATGAATATATCATTTGTACAATTTCAACGCATTAAATATTCAAATATAATAATACTTAATGCATACAAACTTATCTCAATAGTCAAAACGTTGAAATGGATCGACTGGTCTGAAACTTTGTTTTTCTCTTGATATAGACTCGTACGAGGCTTAACTTGATCTAATCAATCAAATTCAACTATTACAATTCATATTCTATTCATTTTAACTCAATTTCATATTTTGGTAAAATTACTATTTTACCCCTAAAGTTTCACACTTTTAGAATTTAGTCCCTAAGCTCGTAAAATAAAAGTCATTCAATTTTGGCCAAACCCAAGCCTAGCCGAATTTAATACAACTTCATATCAGCCCATATTTTCATTTACTTCACACTTTTAACCACAACATTTCACATTTTCTCAATTTAATACCTAATTGACATTTTTGTCAAAAATCACTTTATAAAACTCATTAATCTAACATCAAAGATTTATTTTCTATCATTAATCATCAAGATACTCAAACATTCAACAATGGAATCATCCAAATACTTTAACAATTTTGAAATTGGAGGTACAGGCTAGCACAAAGCAACGATCTCAAAAACGTAAAAATTATTAAAAACTGAGACGAAATGGACTTACATGCATGAACAACCATGGCCGAACCTTCAAATCTTTGAGAACATTATTTTCTTTCTCACATTCGGAAATTGATGAAGATGATAGCATGTAATTTGGCTTTTGTTTTATTTTATTTTATTTTATTATAATTACCAAATACCATATTTAACCTTAATATACATTAATAATTTCCATTATACCAAGCCATGGAATTTCGCTATCAAAAATTATGGAATAATTACCACTTAAGGACTCCCACTATTTAATTCCATAGCCATTTAATATCTTTAACCTGTAGAACACAACTTTTACGCTTTACGCAGTTTAGTCCTTTTTGCTTGATTAACTAACGAAATGATAAAATTTTTCAACAAAACTTTAATACCATCTTTTTTCCACTCTGTAAATATTTATAAAAATATTTCTGACTCGATTTATAGAAACGAGGTCTCGATATCTCATTTTGTAAACTCACTTAACCTTAGGGTCATACTATTTGAACTTAATAAATCGCTTATAAAACAAAAATCACAGTATCAAAAATCTTTTTTTTAAACTCACAATTAACTCGTAAATATTAAATATAATATTTACAAACCTATTCATCGGATTTGGTGGCCCCGAAACCACTGTTCTAATTAACCCTAAAAAAGGGTTGTTATAGTCCCAAACCACCTTCGATGTATGTTTGGGGCCTCGTAGGCCCATATAAGGTGCAATTTGCATATGTATGAATGAAATTGATTTGAAAGAAAATTTTATGACCCGGTTTCGTATGTGTGCTTGTGTTAGAGTCGGGTAATGCCTCGAACTCTGTTTTAGCTTTGGATACGGGTAAAGGGTGTTAATTTAGTGGTATCAGAGCTACAATTTAGTCGATTCTCAGATTACGTAGCATTTTTTTTAGTCTAGCTATACATGCCATACATAAATTGTGATAGTGTGACGACTCCTGACGATTTTAAACTGTGTCTTTCATATAGTAGTGGATCCCGATAGAGCAGTGGTGGATGATGTTAAAAGTAACTCACTTGCTCCCACTGAAGGAGCAGTGTTGTCTGATAGTAGACCCACAATTCTTAGTAGAGGAGAAGGAGGCAGAGAAGCCTTTCTCCATATGATGGATTCCTGGTACATGGAGTTCGTTCGAACAAACCCAAATTCTCAACCTCCTCCACCCCCTCCAAATCCTCAACCCGTACCCCAAGTGCCCCGAGGTATGGAATTTATGAGATTTCATAGAACCCCCGTTGATAGAATTTGAAAGCAAGGAGTCAAGGAATTTAAGGCCAATGCTGATGATGACCCTGAGAAAGCAAAATTCTGGCTCGAGAATTCTATTCGAGTATTTGATGAGCTATTGTGCGCACCTGAAGAGTGTTTGAAGTGTGCTATTTCTTTGTTAAGAGACACAGTGTACCATTGGTAGAAGACGCTAGTTTCAATAGTTCCAAAGGAAAATGTCACATGGGAATTCTTTCAAGAGGAGTTCCAAAAGAAATACATCAGTGAGCGATTAATCGACCAAAAGCGTAAGGAATTTCTTGATTTGAGGCAAGGTCGCATGTCAGTTACTGAGTACAAAAAATAGTTTGTTCAGCTCAGTAAGTATGCTTGAGAGTGTGTATCTTCCGAGACTAAAATGTGTAGAAGGTTTGAGGACGAACTTAATGAGGAAATTAGAGTGTTAGTGGGTATTCTTGAGCTAAAGGAATTTTTGGTGCTCGTTGATCGGGCTTGTAAAGCTGAGGAATTGACAAAGGAAAAGAGAAATGTTGAGGCTGAGGCTAAAGATATGAAAAAGAGGTCGATGAGCAAGCCACTTCCATCCCAGTCTAAGAAATCCATATATATGTATTCCCATTCTTATGTTTCAGCTGGGCATTCTTATAGAAACCATAAGAAACGAAATTCGGGTTTTAAATCTCAGGCTACATCTGTGGCTAGTATGGGTAATGATAGAGCTTCTAGACCCGAGTGCCAATAATATGGTAGAGGCCATTTCAGTAAGTGTAGGGTGAGTAATGGATCTTGTTTCTGATGTAGTTCTCAAGACCATTATATCAAGGACTATCTTGAGATGGTCGAAAAAGAAAAATTTTAGAATACAAGGCCGGGTAGTACAACTACAAAGGGGAGACCCTCAAGAAACATTGGTAATGGGGCTAGTAGTAGAAATGTAACAAGGGATATAGTAGTGAGATCTGAAGCTAGAGCTCCGGCTAGGGCCTATGCCATACGTGCGCGCGAGGGCACATCTTCTCCCAACATGATTACAAGTACTTTTTCTCTCTATGACACTTCTGTTATTTCCTTGATTGACCCTAGTTCTACTCATTCATATGTGTGCATGAAACTGGTATCTAGTATGAATATGTCTGTTGAGTCTACGAAATTTATGATTAAAGTGTCAAACCCGTTAGGCAAGCATGTTTTAGTGGATAAGGTATGTAAGAAATGTCCTTTGATGATTAGAGATCATTGTTTTCTAGCTGACTTGATGTTATTGCCGTTCGATGAATTTGATGTTATATTGGGCATGGATTGGCTGACATTCCATGATGCTACAGTAAATTGTAGACAAAAAGTTATTGAATTGAAATGTGAAAATGGTGAAATTCTCTGGGTTGAATCAAATTAGTCAAATGGGTTGCCAATTGTGATTTCTTCGATGTCTGCTCAAAAATTTATTAGAAAGGGATGCAAAGCTTATTTGGCTTATGTGTTGAATACAAAAGAGTTTGAGTTAAAGATTGGAATGTAACATCCCGAAATAGGGCTTATCGGAATAGTGGTTTCGGGACCACAAACCCGACATCAAAATATTTATTTTATGATTATTATGAGGTCTAGAATATGAGAATATGCATGTGTTAAGATTTCATGAAGAAATTCTTTGAGTAAGGTGTCCAAATGGAAATTAGGGACTAAATAGAATAAATTGCAAAACTTGGATTCTAGAAGCAATTTGTATGAAATTACTTTAGATATTAAATTAGAAGGTCTTAGAGAGCAATTTGCCTAATTTCTAAGTTTTTGGACAAAAATAGGCTTGCATGGATGAAATTTCAAAGAAAGGGCTTAAGGGCATTTTGGTTATTTGGCTTTTTAATGAAATAAAATGGGAAAAATAAACCAAAATCAGCCATTCATCTCCCTCATTCAGTCGAAACTCTAGGGTTCTCCATAGCTAGGGTTTTTAAGCTTTTCAAGCTCAATAACCCCGAGGAACAAATTCTAGAGCTCGATCGAGGAAAACAAAAGGTTTTGGAATAACCGAAACGTAACACCAAAATGAGTACCAGGTACGTTCAGATAACTTAAAGTAAACTCATAATATGCATAATTGTATGATGAATGAATGCATGATAATTGCATTGTTGATGGCATGAAAATTCATGGAATGCACCTTTGATAATGACTTGATGGATAATGTCTCAGCTGAGGGTAAAAAGGGAATTCGATGGATAAACCATGATTGACATGTGAATTGAGATCCTGCATGTGTTGCAGAAAGGATTTAGCCCGGATGGGTAATCCGTTGATCTCAAATATAGAAAGGATCTAGCTCAGACGGGTGTTCCTTGAGTCATCAAGCCTCTCGAAGAATATGTGTGCATTATAGATTTAGCACGGACGGGTAATCCGATTAGGGTTTGAATTTAGCCTGGACTGGTAATTCATATCCGAACTCACTGAGGGTGTTTGTCGTTATAAGGGATTTAGCCTGGACTGGTAATCCCGACATCACCTTATGGGTTTATATTATGGGGGATTTAGCCTAGACTGGTAATCCCGTCGTAAGATGTGAGGTTCAAGGGAGTGCATATTGAAATGATCATTCGCATGAACTAACGATGATTGGATAGTCCATCGAGATTTCTTAGAAACTCAACGGGACTAAAACGAAATATACGTATAAATGACATGTTAAATGATGAGCTCATCTAAGATAAGTTGCATGGTAATTTGTATGTGACTAACTCATTGATTGAGTGCATGTGATAGGGAAACCATTTTCATATTCATTGGTTTCATTATCTAATAAGAATGTATGCTAAATAATCGGTAAGTTTACTTTCCAGTTATTCGAGCTTACTAAGCATTTGAATGCTTACCCCTCTCTTTTTCCCCATTTTCAGAGCTCAAGGACTTGTAAAGATTAAAAGACAGTTGGAGAGTCTACACACTATCAACTAGTCCAACTTTGGTATATAGACTCTTATGTTTTGTTCAATGGCATGTATAGAGCTTTTGAGTGTTTTGTTATATGTGTCATTTGGATTTCCAAAATGAAGGCATGTAAAGTTGTACTTATCTTTTGTATATGGCCATGAAAATTGGCTTATTTCGAAGTAGGCACTGACCTACAATTCTATGCATGTTTATGTTCTCATATGATGGCTTGGTTATAATTGGCAATGAGTTATAAAAATGAGCCAATCTTAAATATGTCAAGAAGACATGGAATTCCTTAAATGCAGGATGAGAATTAACTTAGCATGTGTGAAACCAATGACATGAGGTTTACATGCAATGAAGTTAATTAAAGTCTTATACATATATATATATAAGTGTATAATTCGGCCTTATTATGTGTAAAAGTAACCTATAAGTATGGAGGGTGATCAAAGGCTTGGAAAATGGTCTAATAAGGTCCACACAGGTAGATACACGAGCGTGTGTCTAGGCCGTGTGTGACACACGGCTCACCCCCATAGGTGTGTGGTATAGTTGTGTGTCCCCTGCACTTGAAATTTTAAGTCAGTATAAAACACGAGCTAAGTACACGGGCGTGTGACTTGGCCGTGTGCTTTTAACAGAATGTTGAGGTTGAAGTCAGTGTTGCACACGGGTGGAGGACACGGGCGTGTTCTAATCTACACGAGCGTGTTTGACCACATGGCCCCATCACATGGGCGCGTCACACTTCAAAGTACAGAAAAATTTTCTAAAGGTCCTAAATTTTATCGAATGTTTTTGGTTGTGTCCCATACTACCCCTAGGTGTGTTTTAGGCCTCGAAGGCCTGTGTAAGGGACAAAGTGTACATGTTCAAAGGTTTTAAATTTGGGAAAAATTTGGTGACCCGATTTAGTAAGTTTGTAAAGGTGAATTATAAGTAACACCTCAAACCCTATCCCGGTGTCGGATACGGGTGAGGGGTGTTACAAAGTCAGTACCTGCTGTATGTGAGTATCCGGATGTGTTCCTGGAAGAGTTGCCTAGATTACCTCCTATTAGGGAAGTTGAGTTTGGTATTAAGTTAGCCTCTGGTATAGCACCTATTTCAATTGCTCCATATAGAATAGCCCCAACAGAATTGAAAGAACTGAAGTCACAGTTGCAAGAATTGACCGACAAAGGTTTTGTGAGACCGAGCTTTTTGTCGTAGGGGTGCTCCGGTGTTATTTGTGAAAAAGAAAGATGGATCTATGAGGTTATGTATAGATACCGACAACTTAATAAGGTAACAATTAAGAATAAGTATCCTTTGCCAAGGTTGACCGGTTGAAAGGACCAACATGGTTTTCTAAGATAGACTTGAGGTCTAGTTACTACCAATTGAGAGTGAAAGACTCGGATGTACCAAAAACAAATTTTCGAATATGGTATGGTCACTATGAATTTCTTGTCATGCCTTTTGGGTTAACGAATGCTCCTGCCGCAATTATGGACTTGATGAACCATATTTTGCAACTGCACTTGGATAAATTTGTTGTTGTTATTATTGATGACATATTGATTTATTCGTGTGATGAATCTGAGCATGCTGAACATTTGAGAACCGTTTTGCAAACCTTGAGAGACAAGCAGTTGTATGCTAAGTTTAGTAAGAGTGAGTTTTGGCTTCGAGAAGTTAGATTCTTGGGCCACATTGTTTCGGGTGATGGTATTACAGTTGATCCGAGTAAGACTCGGCTATTTTTGAATGGAAACCACCAAAGAATGTAACTGAGGTTAGAAGTATTCTAGGCTTGGCTGGTTATTACAGACGGTTTGTTAAAAGATTCTCCATGATTGCTACTCCGATGACGAGGTTGTTACAAAAAGATGTCAAGTTTGAATGGATAGAAAAGTGCCAACTGAGTTTTGCAAAATTAAAGGCATTATTGACTGAGGCTCCAATTTTAGTACAACCCGAGTCAGGTAAAGAATTTTTTATTTATACTGATGCTTCCTTAAATGGTTTGGGAAATGTACTTATGCAATAGGGTAAAGTCGTAGCTTACGCTTCGAGACAGTTGAAGCCTCATGAGAAGAACTACCCGACACATGACTTAGAGTTGGCTGCCATAGTGTTTTCTTTGAAGATTTAGCGATATTATTTATTTGGTGAAAAATGCCATGTCTTTACCGATCACAAAAGCCTTAAGTACTTGATGACTCAAAAGGATTTGAACTTGCGGCAACGAAGATGGTTGGAACTGTTAAAAGATTATGAACTTGTGATTGATTACCATCAGGGTAAGGCGAATGTAGTCTCCGACGCTTTGAGTAGGAAGTCATTGTTTGCCTTGAAGGCTATGAATATACGGCTAACTTGGTCCAATGATGGTTTGATTCTAGCTGAGTTGAGAGCTAGACCGACTTTTCTCCAATAGATTTGTGATGCTCAGAAAGTTGATAAAGAGCTGCAAGCCAAGAGAATTCAGTGTGAGTTCAGCAGTGAACATGATATTTTGAGTAACTCCAATGGTTTTTTGAGATTCCGTGGTAGGATTTGTGTTCCGAAAGACACTGAGTTGATTCAGAATATTTTACATGAGGCACACAACGGTTGCTTGTCAGTCCACTCGGAGAGTACAAAAATGTATAATGACTTGAAGAAAATGTATTGGTGGAATGGTATGAAAAGAGATATAGCAATGTTTGTATCGAAATGCTTAGTTTGTCAGCAAATGAAGGCTGAACATCAAGTACTTTCAGGTTTACTTCAGCCCACCATGGTTCCCGAGTGGAAATGGGACAGGATTACTATGGATTTTGTGACAAGTTTTCATTCAACTCCGAGAAAGAGAGATGCCATATGGGTTATTGTCGATAGGCTGACTAAATCAGCTCATTTCATTCCAGTGCATACTAATTACTCACTCGATAAGTTAGTTGAATTGTACATTGGTGAAATTGTTAGACTTCATGGAGTACCTATATCGATTGTATCGGATAGAGATCCGAGATTCACTTCACGATTTTGGAAAAAGTTACAAGAAGCTTTGGGTACAAAGTTGAATTTTAGCACTACTTTTCATCCACAGACTAATGGTCAGTCTGAACGAGTAATTTATATCTTGGAAGACATGTTCCGATGATGTGTATTGGAATTCCAAGGTAGTTGAGAAAAATACTTACCATTAGTGGAGTTTGCCTACAACAACAGTTATCAATCAAGTTTGAAAATGGTGCCTTATGAGACATTGTACGGACATAAGTGCTGAACATCTTTGTATTGGACCGAGCTCAGAGAAAATCAGATTCACGAAGTTGATCTAGTAAAAGAAACTGAAGAAAAAGTGAAGGTAATTCGTGATTGTCTAAAAGTTGCTTCGGATAGACAGAAATCCTACGCAAATTTGAAATGGAAAGAAATTGAGTATCAAGTTGCTGATAAGGTATTTTTGAAAGTATCTCCATGGAAAAAGGTTTTGAGATTTGGCAAGAAGGGCAAGTTGAATCCTCATTTTATAGGACCGTATGAAATCACCGAGAGAATAAAGTCAGTTGTCTATCAGTTGGCTTTACCATCAGGGTTGGAGAAGATTCATGATGTATTTCATGTGTCTATGTTACGCCGCTATAGATCAAATCCTTCACATGTGATTTCACCGATAGAAGATGAGATTCGAACGGATATGACTTATGGTGAAGAACCGGTTAAGATTTTTGCTTGAGAGGTCAAACAGTTGAGAAATAAAAGCATTGCTCTGGTGAAAGTGTTATGGCAAAGATACGGGGTTGAAGAGGCTACTTGGGAGCCCGAGGAGACTATGAGGAAACAATATCCAAACCTTTTCATTGGTAAGATTTTCAGGGAAGAAAATCCTTAAAGGGGGGAGAGTTGTAACATCCCAAATTAGGGTCTAGTCAGAATAGTGGTTTTGAGACCACAAATCTGAAACAGAAATAATTATTTTATGATTTTTTGATGGTCCATGACATGATTGCATGTTTGTGTGAAATTTTCATGAAGAAATTTTATGCCTAAGATGTCTAATTTTACTTTCGGGACCAAATTGAATAAGTTGTAAAACTTGTGTTCTAGAAGCTTTAAGCATGAAATTGAATTGGATTATTAATTAGAGGTCCTTAAATGGCAATTTGACCAAGTTCTAAAGTTTAGGACAAAAATGGGCATGAATAGGAAAATGTTGAAAGAAAGGCCTTAAAGGCATTTTGGTCATTTGGTAAATAAAAGAATAAAAAGAAAAAAAATCAAACAAAAACGATGTCCATCTTCTCTAAGGGTGCCAAAATTTGGGGATTCTCGATAGCTAAGGTTTTCAACATTTTCAAGCTTGATTGTAAGTGCTCCCAAGTCTCATTTTTAATGTTATTTACATTTTTGAAGTTGTCATCAACCGATCTAGCCATTTCTACCATTATTTTGAGCTAGGGTTCATGTATGAAATTTGACCCTTGTGTGACATGGTTGTATTTTGATGTTTAATGGAGGATTATGAATGTTTGATGTGTGATAAACATATTTTGCTAAGTGATTTTTAGTGAAAACATCTAAAAAGGACTTGTTTGTAAAAGGTGTAAAAATAAGTAGTAGAAATGTGAAATAAAGGAAAATGTGGGCTGATATGAGTTAGAATATGAATCGGCTAGGCTTGGGTAACCAAGAAATTGCATGCATTTCATTTTACGGGGCTCAGAGACTAAAGTGTAAATAAGTAAAAAGTTAGGGGTAAAAAGGTAATTTTACCTAAGTATGTGTTATGGGTCGATATGAGCAATGTGTGTATTGAACAAGTTGAATTTGGTATTATAGATCAAGAAAAACGTGATTCGGATCTTGATCGGGGAAAAACAAGGTTTACGAGGATTAGGCTTGTTTCTATACTGAGCTAAGTTCATTTGCAAATAATGCAACATGTACCATACTTTAAATGCTTTAATATTACCTGTATGGTAAGTTCATATAAAATGTTTTGTCATATTTCTATTGCTTTGATATCGAGTGAATGTTAATACTTTATTATTATGAGTATGTGATTGGTGCCATGAGCATTGAAATCGACGTTACGAGCAAGTACGACAGAAATGTGGTATCAAAGAATCTCGTTTGAACCTTAGGAATAGTTAGGATACAAGTGACATGTCACTAGGAATTATGTAATCTGAACTCATTAAGTTGTGGTCTGATTTCATGATATATGTGACATCCGAACTCATTGAGTTGTGGTCTGATTTCATGATATATGTGACACATGTTTTGGCATCCGGGTACTGGTCTTTATATGTTATTGATGGTGAGGTAGTCCAGCATGTGTTGCGAATACCTGACAGCCTGCATGAGCAGACTCGTGAGTAGCTCGTAAATGAGCAACATGTGATCTGAGATATGAAGTAGCATTGGCTACATATAAGGCACTTAGGTGCAAACTTCCGATGTATCCGATAGTATCATGAATGTTTAACGGGTAATTCAAAGAAGTTCTATGAGTAATCGTAATGATTGCATCAAAACACGAAAGTAAGTTATAATGTGCAAGAGGGAATAGGTATGTACCTCGAACTCATGTGAATAACACGAAATATGATGAACTCATGGTAAGAACATGTATTTATATATATGAGGAATAAGTTTATGAGAATTGATAAAATGCAAGATTATGTTCGCTATGTTAAATGCATGATTCAAGCTTGCTTAAGGTGCCTTTTATTTGCATGTGAACTTACTAAGCTTTATGCTTACCCCCTTTCTTTTCCATCTTTTATAGTTTCGTCAAGCTAGCTCGGGGATCGAAAAACGTCGGAGACTCTATCACACTATCAATTGAACATTTGGGTATAGTTAGCTTTATCCTTTTGGATATGGCATGTATAGGGACTTGGCCTTTTTGTTATGTGTCATATTGATTAGCCAATGTGTTGGATCATGATGCTATTATGATTATTTTATAAATATGACCATGAGAGGTGGCTCATGTTGATTATTTTGGGTTGTAACCATAATTATTGGTGCATGCATGTAAATGTGTTTATGCTTTAATGTGGTTATAATTGCTTATGGTTAATGAGTATGGTGGATGGCATGTATGGTGAGTGTAAGAAATATGATTAATGTGTTTGCCGATAAATGTGGTGTAAATGTATAACTTAAACATAGGGTAGTAATGATAATAGTCAAGTATGAAATTGGTGTGGGATGCCATATGAAAGTATAATAATTTGGATAGGTGATATGTTGACATTGTCAAGTCATAATTTAACCATGAATGTGTTTGCTTAAGTGATTAAAAGTATCATATTGTATGTCATGAAGTGGATCTAATTTGTGAGTTCTTAGGGTGGCAAATGGCTTGGAAAATAGCCAAGAAAATGTCCACACGTTTAGATACACGGGCATGTGTCTAGGCTGTGTGTGACACACGGTCTGCCCCATGGGCGTGTAATCTGGCCGTGTGTCCCCTGCACCCTAATTATGCAAAACAGAATGCCCAGTAGTAAACACACGGGTAGAGACACGGCCGTGTGTCTCAGCCATGTGAAGAACACGGCCTTAGGACATCGGCATGTACCTAGGCCGTGTGAAGTCTGCACTTAATTTTTGGAATTTAATTTGCCACACAGCTCAAGCACACAGGCATGTGACTTGGCCGTGTGACCTTATTTGATTAATGATGTCATAGTCAGAGAGTTACACGGGCTAAGGACATATGTGTGTCCCAAGCCACATGGGCGTGTGAGACCACACGGCCTACCTACACGGGTGTGTGACTCTCCAAAGTATGAAAATTTTCTAAGTTATCCAAAAGTTCTCGATTTAGTCCCAAACCACCTTCGATGTATGTTTGGGGCCTCATAGGCCCATATAAAGGACAATTTGCATATGTATGAATGAAATTGATTTGAACAAAAATTTTATGGCCCGGTTTTGTAAGTGTGCCTGTGTTAAAGTTTGGTAATGCCTCGAACCCTGTTTCGACTTTGGATATGGGTTAGGGGTGTTACAGCTTATTCTATGTTATTTTTCGTGTTTTATAGTGAATCAAAAGCTCGCTTGGGTTGAAAGCTTGTCGGAGCTATATCACACTATCCATCGGCTCTTTTGGTACTGTCGGTTGTTTTGATCTTAGTTATAATGGCATGTATAGGTATTTTGGCTAGTGGTGGCCTATATGTTTTATTATGAATATGGCTATTTGATTTGGTTTGTGTTTTAGCATATTTTGGTATGGATATAAGTAGCCTTGACATGGTTGATATGTGGCTTGTTTTGTGTTTGAATAGAGAAAGGTAAAATGATAGTTAAATGTGTTTGTGATATGATAAAATTGTGGAGAATTGGTACTTTAGTATGTATGACTTATATGGTGATTTGGTGCTAGTTTAGAATGGCATATTTGGTACCAATAGAGAAATTTTGGTAAGTAAAAAAAAAAGACATGAATTGATACAAAAATGCTTAGTAGTTAGTTGAGTATTTTGGTCAAATAGAGTACATATTTATACATGTTTGCATGTTGACATTTGAGGTGCCTAAGGGCATATTGGTTGTATGTGATTATGCCATATGAATGAAGCTAGAATATGCATGATTTTGGCGCCTTGTTATGGCTTGAATATATGTGCATTTTTGGTTATAGGTATATACCTTGCACACAGCCTAGCACACGGGCATGTGAGGTTATTTCGAATGGTACATGGCCTGGCACACGAGCGTGTGGCTTGGCCATGTGTCCCAAGTCAGTGAGTTACACGGCCATTTCCCTACTTTAAATGCCATACGGCCTGTGACACAGGCGTGTCTCTTGGCTGTGTGACCCCTGCAGTATGAAAAATTTTCATTGTTTTCTGAAAAATTCTCTGAGTATAAGGGACAATA
This sequence comes from Gossypium longicalyx, assembly GCA_025698465.1. Classification (NCBI taxonomy): domain Eukaryota; kingdom Viridiplantae; phylum Streptophyta; class Magnoliopsida; order Malvales; family Malvaceae; genus Gossypium; species Gossypium longicalyx. Next base: position 35,230,309 of record CM046995.1, read on the forward strand.
TGTATGTTTTGAATTGATTTTAATATGTTTATTGATATGATTTAAAAATTCTGAAATTTAGGTCCGTTCAATTTGAAAACTCTGGTAATGCTCTGTAACCCTGTTCCAGCAACGGATACAGGTTAAGGGTGTTACAGTAACACCGAATCAATATACATTGTAACCATTTATCACTTTAAAATCTCAAAATCAATACATTTCATATGTTGCAGACTATTCAACATTTGATATCGTACTCTTTTTTTTATATTTAACTAGTATACAGTTTCAACATTTAATACTGTCACGCAATTCAATTCAATACATACTCTGAATCACATTCACAACCACAATCCAATTCATTTCCCAAATACATATATTCATATGATACACATATCACATTTCAAGATAATTGATATCATTTGTCATTTTATTCAATTTGATTCATATCTCGATATTCAATCATAGGCATAGCAATTCACTTCAATTAACCATTGATAACTCATTATTATGTAATGCAAAATAACATGAATATACAATAATTAAATTTATCCCGAATCATAGAAATACAAATCGAAGTCCCGCGTCACTCGTCAACAACTTTTGCTTTTGCTTTCCCTCTTAATGGCCCAGCATCGACATTAACTACGAATAATAATGAAATAGTATCCAATTCCATCCAAATCATATTCAAATAATAATGCAATCATATTTTCCAATTTATTCAATTTAGTTCCTAAAATCAAAACTAGCATAACTTTCAATCTAGTCCCTCAAATTGAAATCTAATTTCACCAACACTCATTAGAGACCCTCTATTTTCTACCCCTACCAATAATCCATGAAATTTTTTCATTTTATTCAATTTGGTCCTTAATGTACAAAACTAACAATTAAGCTTTGCAATTTAGTTATTTTCATATACTAAGCTTAATATCTAACAATTTAACACCAAATTCATCCATTTCTTAATAATTACAACTTCTAAAAACTTTAATAGTTTCACAAATTGGAAAATGGGCTAGCAGAATCAAGCTCTCATGACTTCAAATCTACAAAAAAATTACAAGAAAAGAGCTTGAATTGCTTACCAAATTGAGGATTGAATGTCAAAGAATTTTTTAGGTTTTTCTTCTACCTTTGTTACGACAATAAGATGAGCAAAATAAGAAGATGGCACTTTTCCACTATCATAAACTATATATAGTTTAATTAAGCATAATCAATTTAGTTTAATTAACATAATCTTTATTTAATTAACTTAACTTACTTTAATTAAAGCTTATGTTGGGAAATGTGTTCATATTGTAGTAACTATGTAATTATTTTCTATGTATTTGAATGATGAATAAATTAATTAATTAATTTCACATTTCACTGTTATATCTTTTGTGTTTTTGTCTTTCATGTTTTGCATACATGAAAAAATTGCATACATAGAAAAATTACACAATGAAAGGATTATTATGTCGTTTACAATTCCAATTGGGGAGATGACTAGTCTTGGCTATTAGAGCAGTTGACTCTATAGGTAGAGAAATAGATGTATTCATTAGAAGAATAATACATTGGACTGGACCCAAGTTGAATTAATTTTGAATCTATTTGTGAATTAATTCACTTACGATGTTCATGGTGTGACTTACATAAATCCTGAGTTAGTCATTGACCATGCATATGTAACTCATGAGTTTTGATATAAGTGGAGGCTTATGCTCTAAAGATGATCGAATTCATAGCTGATATGCTCGGTACATCACTTGTGTATGGCATGACTTTGCTAGCAATAATGGAATTCATAGCTCGATTAAAGAGTTAACGGTATCCTCTTATTGACATTGTATGGATTGATAAATATGGAACTTGACCACAGGCGGGAACGAGCAATTTATCACAGTCATTTATTTATAGTGATCATATTTATCATTAAGAAGACAAAATAGTGATAATGAGATAACATATGATTTTACTGAGTGAACGGATTTAACTCAAATAAATTAATGATATCATATGAGGGTAATACACACATGACGAGGTCATTAGACAAAGCAGTTTGATAAATTACTTTCATAAATAGCACACAATAAGAAGTTTTCAATCATGGTACTTCTTGTGGACTAACTCAATGATTAAGTAAATTGTGAATTATCGGAACAATGCATCTGGACATAATTGCAATCACTAGAGCCTAATTGTATATGTCCGATTGGTCCCTCCCCTAGCTCAACAAAAGCTTGATCGGATTATATTTGAATCAGAAGAAAATTCTATGACTTTGGAAATAATTTAATTGACTCGATTTATTCAATGTGGAATTAAATTAGACCGTCATGAGAATTGTTCAACTAGGGAATTTGATTAAAGAATTTTCTTGAAAAATTAATCTTGAAAAATCTCAGTGATTTTTAGGAAAATTAATTTTGCTATTTAAATAAATATTATATTTTTGGAAATCAATTTTCAAGTCAAACAATTGGCCCAATGAGTAATTAAACTTGAAAACTGAACTTGCGATCGAAAATTGAAATCGATAACCAAAAAATAAGATCGAGACCCAAAACTAGTCAAACTTGTAACACCCCGCCCGATGTAGTCCTAGTTGGTGGTTTGTGTGGGCGAATTGTTGGCAAAGTATAAGCCAAGGAAGGCTGATTTACTCCATATCTGCCAGGTTAAGTTAGTGCTAGTTTTCGCGCCATGATTGGCGGATTGTTTGGCTAACAAGGAAAATTTGTAAAGACTTGGTTAAAGGTTCCTCTTTTGGAAAAGTGTAGGTTACTGATATATACACCTTGTCATGGTCGATGTGGAGAACCTGCCAATCAGTAGATTCTCATGGTGAGTTTTGTGTTGGCGGACCCTTCTGTTAGTATCCACCAAGTGGTCTATTTTATTTGGTATGTAGATTCTGCTATGACAGATTGTTAGACTCAATAGTTTTCTTTGTGAGCACGGCGGGTAAGGTCACAATTGTGGAATAGTTTAACATGCTTGCTTATGAGGCGTGAGTATACTATTCAGTTTTAGTTGGTTTCTTGTTAAAACCTAGTTGGATTTGAACTATAGTACTGTAAATGATAACTTGATGTGTTTTGGTAGTTGAATGACTTGTTTAGTTGGTTGCTTATGAGTACAAGCAAAGTTTACCACAATGATTAGTAGTAGTAGGGGTGTTTGGTAGAAAGAAGTGTCTATAGATTGATATGTCGACCACCAAGGGGTGTTGAATCAACTCTAATAGCTGGCCACATGTAGGGTTGTTGTGAGAGCCATGCGGGCTATAAATAGCGTTGTGGCTAATATAGTGGGGGTTCTTCTTTCTTTCTTTTGCTTTATTTTTATTCTTGTACCTGATAAAAGGGAATAACCTCGTTAGAGAAGAATTGGTAAGTGTCCAAATAACAAGTAAATTTTGTAGAGTGTAGCAAAAGACTTGTGGTGTAACCAACTTCTTTCATATCTTCTGTGAGTATCCAATTTGTGTGAGTTTTCTCTGAGTCTACTCTGAGTCCCTGTATACTATTAGTTTTAGGGTTGTTATATTAAAGGTTATGAATTTAGGTAAAACTGTATCCTTTGAACTTGGTGAGGTGTTGCATATAACAAAATGCATGTGCATGTAAGTGATAAAAAATAAATACGACTTCCTTGGTGTGAAAACTCGATATCCGTATATGTTGGGTCACTAGTAGGGCATGTTAGTTGTTAACTATGATAAAGAGCCCTAATCTCATGGGAAAACACGCATATGTATGAAACAATGTAGACAAAGACATCCATTAATGTAACACCTATCACCCGTATTCAACGCCGGAATAGGGTTACAGAGCATTACCAGACTTATATACTAATTACACATTCATTTTGCATACATTTTCACATTTCAAGCAATCATCAATCAATCTCAAACATATTGTCCCTAATACGATCCTACAAGGCCCTAAACATGCATTAGGAGTGTGATACATGCACAGGAACGATTAAAGTGCATTCGAGTTCATTAAGTGGACCAAACTCCAAGTTGCTCATTTCAAGAGAGGATCCAATTGAAATTCTCATTGAGATTATAACACGTGCTAGATCAAATAAGTTTAAAGAGGTGAAGATGGGCTTGATTCAACAAGTTTGGGTTGAACATGAGATGTCCAACCCTTATTGGACCCAAAATATCGTTCCAAGTCCATGCAATGCTTTGCATGTGGCTGTTTGTTTAGTTTAATTAATTTAACAGCTTTTAATTGTGTCTTGTTTATTATATGCATCTTTAATTAATGTCTTGCATTATTAATCTACATCTTTTAATTGTGACATGCACTATTTGTTCTACATTTAAAAAATTCATGCATTATGTAACTCTCATGTTAATTAAGTTTGCATCATAAATTATGACATGCATTATGTAACTCCCATGTTAGTTAAAGTTTGCATCATTAAATTAAGTCATGCATTAAGTAACTCATTTGTTCATTTAGTTAGCAACTTAGACCATGCATTTAAGCATCCTAGTTGTTAAATATGTTTGAGTTTGCTTATGTAAGTATGTTATTTAATTTGGCTGTTACATTTTAATGTATAAATTAAAGTATGTGTATTTTCATTTTAAATAAGGTGATTTAAATTGCATGTTCAATTAATTCGTGTGCATGGGTGTTATTAAATATGTTATTTTTATTAGTGTTTTGCGTTATTATTTAATCTTAAATATATATTTTCCAGGTGACTTTTCATATGATTAAAGACTCTTCAAAGTTAAACATTTTCAAAACTTTTAAAAGAACATTAAGGAGGTTGTTTAAAGGACCAAAAGGGACTCTTTAAGTCTAAATGTTTTTGGAGTCTTAGATCTTCAGCATGGTGCCATTTAAGAGGATGTTACAGAAGCTTTTATCATGTGGTTACAAAGGAGCTGAAGGGACATCAATCAAACACATTAAGGATACTTTAAGTCTTCATTAAGGAGAATTGACATGCCTTTTCAACTACATCATATTCCAATGAAGAGACATGACTCATTGGCTTCCTTACAAGAGTTAAAAACAAAATTATTGCTTGTAATAACCTTAGTTAATTGCTGAAGATGAAAGGTCTCACATAGGCATTCGAATAGTCACAATGCTGCCTATAAATAATTTGTGAAAAGAGCCTTTATTAAATGATGAATTTTAAATGAATATTTTAAGTTATTGTGAGAATTTTATCTCATTGTTCTTGAAAGAACTTACTTAGACTTATCAAGGTACTCCTTGTGGTGTCAAACTTTTTTTCTTTTGAACTTATCACTTCCTTTCTTTCTTTGTTCTGAAGTGTGGCGTTCTAACATACTGCTGGTTCCTATTTTGCTAAATAGCGGGTCACAGTTTACTTCTTCCTCTACAAAGACTTGTTTGTTATTTCACTTTATAGAAATCAGGCCACGATCTTTCATATCGTTGGTTCATTTCTAAGTGTCCATTTCGTGCAAGATATCCATCCAACACCATTTCCATCCTTTCCATTGAAACAATAACCATTAATCTCATTTTCACCTTAAAGTCTATTTCAAAACGATAAAGCATTAGACGATCGGGCAGCTCAACATCTTATAATAAAATTCACGATTACGAGCACACATCAGAGTGATTTGGGACTAAACCAATAACTTTGAAAACTTTTTGAACACTTAGAAAATTTTCTCAAAAATAAGGAACACACGCCCGTTGTGGCCCGACCGTGTCTCTCACACGGCCAAAGACACACCCGTGTCGTAGGCCTTGTGGACATTCAAAATGGGAGCACATGGCCTTGTCCCAGCCCGTGTCTGACCCCATGTAACTCTCTAACTTGGGTCACACGGCCAATACACACCCCGTGTGGCTAGCCCGTGTGCCCTAAAAATGGCCATACACGCCCATGTGCCAGGCTATGTGTTAGGCCGTGCCAAACCTGTAGGGTATATTGACTTATGCCACACGGCAAAGTCACACACCTGTGTATAAGGCTGTGTGGAACATACTGACTTGTTTTTAATTTCAACACTAGAGGACACACGACCATGGACATAACCGCGTATCACACATAGCTGAGACACACGCCCTTGTCTCTGCCCATGTGGACAAAAATAGGCTATTTACCATGCCATTTTGCCACCGAAACTTGTGCTCACCTACATCAAACTTAAAGGCACCAACACAAAGCATCAATAGGCATTTTAAATCAACCAATTCAAACATAATTTATGCACATTCAATACTTCCATTCTCTATACATACTAATCACGAAACATGTCATACCATTTATACCAAATTCATATTTATAATTTAAATGGCTAGACACTTCCAAACATGCATTGCTAAACATCAAACTCACACACATATAACTACTCCAATATCAACAAATTGACCTCCACAATCTTTATAAACCATAAGCATCATATACTTATCCTGTAACGCCCCCACGCCCAAAACCATCATCGGAATTAAGCTTGAGGTGTTACTAATCTTATTTTACCTTTTTAAACAATTCTAACTACTTATATTAATTTTCGGAATAAACTATTTTTCTGCGTCATGGTTGCTTAAAAATTCATATCTCGAGTTACGAAACTCGAAATCCAATTACATAAATTTTCCCTAAAAATAGACTCATATATCTATTTACTATTTTTTTCTAGAATTTTTGGTTGAGCCAATTACTACAGTTTATTAGTTAAAGTTACTCTTGTTTTAGAATTTGACTGCACTGACCTCTACTTACTACGAACCACTTTTCTCCCTGTAAAAAAATTCATATGACAATACCGTTTGTTTCTATTAAAACTAGATTCAATAGGGATTCTAACCATATAAAGTACACCACCTAATTATTTTTATAAAATTTATGGTGAATTTCTAAAGTTGAAATAGGGGATCCAGAAATCGCTCTAGCCCTATTTCACTAAAACTCAGATATCTTATAAAATACAAAACCTTTACCTGCTTTGCTTATTCCATATGAAAATAGACACAATGAGCTTTAATTTCATATATTATTCACTATCAAACCATGTCTCTACAAATTTTTGTGATTTTCCAAAATCACATTATTTCTGATACTTGAATCTGTTTTTAAGTTACTTTCACATTTTTCATAATTTTGTTGTGATAGTTACTACTTAATCATACATACTATTAAACATGTATATCATTAGCTATTCTATTAGCTAATCACTAGCAAATATTTACACATCATTCATTGATCATATCATATCAAAAGAAACCAAGTTCCTATACATGCCATACACAAAACGAAACGTCTAACTATACCAATGTAATTTCTTCAATAGTGTGATCGGGTCTCCGACATTTCCTTCGATCCCCGAGTAGCTTGATAAAAACTATAAGAAAAAGAAAATAAGCGAGTAAGCACTAGGCTTAGTAAGCTTACAAGCAAATAAATTACAACATTCAACATAATGAATAAATATACATCAAGTCACCTAGCCTCATAAACTTTCTTTACTTCTCATTTTCTACCTTCTTCTTTACTCACTTACCTTCTTTCTTACTTGACCTTTCACTATTCATAAATATAATCTACCTTCCCTTTTTGCTAATAATTCACTATAATTTAACATATACAATGACCCATTGAACCACTCGGAATACTAAGGATACTAGGGTCGTTCCTGTCTATCAATGTCCTGCCAATGCCATGTCTTCGACATGGACTTACATGAATTATTCCTATCTCCAATGCCATATTTATATATATAATATGGGATTACATGGCTCATTCCTGTCTCCAAAGCCATATATCTTATATGGACTTACATGGCTCATTTCTATCCTGTTCTGTCAACCCCAATATCCTAATATTCCTAAGGTTCAAACGAGGCTTCCTAATGCTTTTTCTCTGCTAATTCGCCTTTAATTCGACTTTAAATATTCTAAAAAGAATAAGTATATAAATGCTGGAAATTAACAATAATAATGTAAAATATAAGAATATTGCATTTATTTACTGTAAACTTACCTCGATACAAAATGTGACTAAACTTTACAATTTAGTCCTTTACTTTTTCTTTTCCCCGATCTACTCCTGAATTTCGTTCTTCTTGATTTACTATGGAGCTTGAAAATTGAAGAAACCCTAGCTATGGAGAGAGTGAAATTCGGCAGCAACCATATGAGAAAGATGACCATTTTGTGTTATTTTTCCCATTTTATTTCATTTAATATACAAATGACCAAAATGCCCCTCCTTACTAAACTTTTAAAAATTCCTTCCATGTCCTAATTTTTGTCCATGAACTTAAAATTAGTTAAATTGCTATTTAAGACCTCCTCATTAATATTCCAAAACAATTTCATACTAAAAACTTCTAGAATGCAAGTTTGCAAATTATTCGATTTAATCCCTAACCTCAACTTAAGTACTTTATGCATAGAATTTCATCATGAAATTTTCGCACAATCATGTAATCATATCATGAACCTCAAAATAATAATAAAACAAATTTTTCTACCTTGGATTTGTGGTTCCGTAACCACTGTTCCGTTTAGGCCCTATTTCGAGATGTTACATATCCATGAACTCACAATCCAAGCCATATATATATATGATTCAAACCTACCAAACAACCCAAAATGAGCCATCTCTCATGACTATATATACAAACCAAAACATATACATTTACAAGCCAATTCAAATGGCTAAATTCATTACCAACACATAACCAAAATGACCAAAGTCCCTATATATGCCATATTCTTAAAACATAAGCTCAAAAGTACCAAATTGATAGTTGGATAGTGTGATGTGGTCTCCGACGATCCCCAAGTCTGAGCTAGCTTTGAAGTCACTAAAAAAAATAGAAAAGAATAAACAAAGTAAGCTTTGTAGATTAGTAAGCTAATATGAAATAAAATCAATCTTAACACAATTATACAAATCATTAATTTGAACATATCAACATGTAATTCATTTAACTAACAAACCTTTCACATTTTCTATCAATATCTTATATATGAACTTCACAACTTCTTCGATTTAAGCTTATATGGTTCATGTACATACCTGTACTATCTCGTATCAGTCTCATACACAATCACATATTTTATTTGTCCGTTGAACCATTCGGAATACCATCGGATACATGGGAAACTCGCACCTGAAGTGCCACATATATATTTGAAGCTATCTCAATCTCATATCACATATACTGCTCACACTAGAGCTATCAACGGGCCTGCTCACACAAGCTGTGGATCAAGACGTAGCTTCATGGTGCTGCTCACACAAGCTATCAAGTAACCACAACACATGCCAATATACTCAGCCACCGGTAGGATGTACAGGACCAGCACCCGAATCACATAATCACAATAGTCCCTAATGACATGTCACTAGTATCCAAATATATTCTTAAGGTTCAACCGTGATTTCAAATGCCGAATCGTTGTCAAATCATTTTCGGACATATCCATAGTCTTGTAATCACAGTTTATGCAACATCAAAACATTTAAAATACATTTATAGTAAAATTTATCACATACGAACTTACCTCAGATGCAAAAATAGCTAAATTGGTCGATTAGTCGAGAATTTTGTTTTTAGCCTTGATCTAGATTCGAGTTTCACTTTTCTTGATCTATATGTAATCAAAATTAACTTATTTAATCATCTCTCTATTCAATTTAGTCCAAAATTCACTTTAAGGCATTTTTACACAATTGCCTCTAATGTTTCACATCTTTTACAATTTAGTCCTTATTTCATAAAAACACAAATTCATACAATTTAGCCAAATTACTATTATGTCCCTAGCAACCCATATTTTCCATTTATTTCACATTTTAACCACAAAGTTTCCACATTTCACAATTTAATCCCTAATTTGCATTTATACTAAAAATCACTTAACAAAACTTGTATGACTATCATCAAACATTCATAATCTATCATTAAACATCAAAATACTCATGTATTCATTAATGAAAACATCTAAAACCTTTAACAGTTTTGCAAAATAGTCCCTGGGCTAGCTAGACCTAGCTGCAATGATCTTAAAAACGTAGAAATCATTAAAAATATGACAAAAATCGTTACCTTAATTGATCAAAAAATAGCTTGGCTGAATGAACACTAAATGAATGGCTTTTCTTCCCTTTAAAAATCAGTGGAGATGAAGAATAAAAGATGATAGTCATGTTATTTTTATTTAATCTTGTCTTTATTAACTAAATTACTAATTTACCCTTTATTATAATTCATTAAAATTCATTAATCATGCCCATATTTGTCCACTCACACTAATCATGGTCTAATTACAATATAAGGACCTCTAATTTAAGATTCATTAGCTATTAAACCCTTTTAACTTATAGAACATCACTTTTGCACTTTACGCAATTTAGTCCTTTTTCTCAAATTAACTAATCAAACGATAAAATTTCTTAACGAAAATTTCACACGAACATATTATCATACTTAGGCATTAAAATAATAATAAAATAATTATTCTAACTTTAGATTTATGGTCCCAAAATCACTATTCTGATTTGACTAAAAACGAGTTGTTAAAATTATGATGGGTAAATATGGGATTCGAGGTTAGCATAAGGAAGGGCGTGGAAAAGAGTAAGAAAATGTGAATCTAGATTTGTTGCATGTAACAACATGTTGAGTATATTCGAAGTGAGGTATATGATTGCCAAATAGAAAGGTTGATAATATAGTTGTATTGCATGGTATTATTGTATGATAAGTATTAAGTCTTAATCTTATTTAATGTGTTTTAGACAAAACATATCTATTAGTTATAGTGCTTAGTGTATTCTGTTTGCCAAAGGAGAGTTATACTCTGTAGGCGTATGATACCAATTAATAGGTATGTCTAGGATGATAGAGTAAGTGCTGGTAGCTTTGTGAAGTATTTGTTCTGTTGATATGAATGAAACTATTCTCTAGGAAAGTAGTTGCGAGCTATATCCGACAGATGATAGAGTTCGCCAGGGGATACCATTTGCTAGGGATAGTGTAACAGCCCATTTTTAGTGAAATCAGAATAGTGGTTTCGGGACCACAAATTCGAGCCGAAAAAAATTTATTTTAATATTATGACATAGTCTGCATTATGATAGGAATGTTATATGAAAATTTTGATAAGAAAATTTTTATCGATTATGTGTTTAATTATGGAAAGGACCATATTGCATAAAATACAAAAGTTGAGTTCTAGTAGCTAGAAGGATCAAATAGCTATGGAATTCAAAACTTGAGGTCCTTATATGGTAATTAGACCATTAAAGAAAAGTTAGTAGATATTTTTGGTGATTCATCTATGGAAAAAATTAAAAAAGGTTAATGACTAAATTGGACATGAGAAAAATTAATGGATGATAAATAATTAATAAAAAATAATATCATTTTATATCATCTTCATCCCCAAATTTTATGGAAACCCTAGGAGAAAGGAAGGAAACTAATCAAGCTTAATTGGGTAAGCATTCTTGTCCCGTTTTTAGTAATTTTTATATTTTTGAGATTGAGATAGTTTAATCTATCTATTTTGGGATTAATTTGAAAAGTTATCAAAGTATCAAAGTTTTTCCATGGATGAATATGCTGAAATTTTGAAATTTATGGTAGAAAATGAAAGGTTGTTGATAGATAAATAACTTTTACAAAGTGAATTTTGATGAAATTATGATTTAGGATTAAATTGTAAAGATGTAAAAGTTACGGAAAAAATTATAAATTTTGTGAAATACATGTGCTGTAAAAATTATATGAAAATTTTGGTTAGGCTTGGAATAATGATTAAATTGCATGAAATTCATTTTCCGAGCCTAGAGAAAAAATTGGAATTTATGAAAAGTTTAGGGGCAAAATGATAATTTTGCCTAGGATGTAAATTGAATCCAATTGAATATAAAATGTGAGAAATTGATGATTAAATTCATTTATATAGATCCGGACAACTCAAATTCGAAGCTAGATCGAGGAAAAGAAAAAGTTTTGGATTAGTAGATTTTTATATACAAACAAGTGTTGAGGTAAGTTCGTGTAACTTAATTATACATGCTAATATGCTAGAATTAAATGATATATTTGGATTGAATGCAGTATGTATTTATGTGAATTATATGAATGTTATAAATGTATGAAATGATCACATGTTCGGAAATGTTTGTAAGATGTTCAGTTTCGTTAGAATAATGAAATTCGATGGATATACGTGATTTCCCGTATTAAACATGGTCCTACATATGTTGCAGACAAAATATAGCTCGGACGACCAATTCTGATATGGCCCTCTCGAGTATCCTGTTAAATAGTTATTGCGAGCATCCTGATCGGTAGTGATTTTGCATGTGTTATGCACTACAGCAGCTCTATGTGAGCGTCCTGTTACATGTTTCGATCGGTTGTGATCCAGCATATAATGTGGACACAAAGGTAGCTCTATATGAGCATCCTGATATAAGCTCTTATGGGCTTGCTGACATGGCTCGCTTGAACTCCCTGTTACCTGATCTGGTACTCCCTGATATTGACTTTTCAGAGTTATCTGTTAAGCTCTATGAGTTCCCTGATTAAAACTCTTATGAGTTTCCTGATTAGCCCAAATAAGTCTCCTACTACATGGCTCATCTGAGCATCCTGATATGTGACTCAAGAGTGTGCTCCCTGATTAAGTGCCCTAATGGGTACCCCCGATTATGAGTTGAAGGTTTATAGTTTTGTACACCTTGTGTGTACTACCTGAGTATCCATCAAAATTTCAATGATTCAAAGGATAAATTTCTGAAATGAGAAACTATGAGATTAAATGAATTATATCTTAAATGTTCCCGAAATACCTTAAAGTTTCAAACATGATGAGCTCATCTATACTTACTTTATCTATATGTGAGTTATGTGACTAACTTGCTTATTTGAGTGTATATGATTAGGTAAATTTGTTAATTTATTTGGAAGCATGATATTGTTAAGCTTATTTAAAAGAGTATGATTGGTAAGTTTAATTCCTATTATACAAACTTACTAAGCATAAAAATGCTTACTAGGTTTTATTTTCTCTATTTTATAGTGCTCAGAAGCTCGTAGAGGTTGGAGATCAGTCAGAGTATCATCACACTATCCATCAGCTCATTTTGGTATAAAAAGTAATCTTATTTTGATATAATGGCATGTATAGGTTAACTTGGCCAATTTTGGCATGTAAATAGTTGTTTGTAACTTAGCCATTGGAATGGCTAATAATGGCTTGTTTTGGTATATTATTATAAGGTTATATATCATGTTAAACTTATACATATATGTGGTTTGGTTAAATTGAATTAGGGTAAAATATAAGTCATTACAAGAAGGTAAGTTTGATAATATGAATATGTAATATTATTTCGTACATGTTAATGATGTTTGCTTGATTTATATGACTTGAATTGGTTGGCAAATGTATGCAAATGTTATTGTAGGTTGAAGGTTAAATTTGAGTGAGAAATAAGGCTAATAAATGGCCTTATTTTGTCCATACGGGTAAACACATGGGCATGTGTTTTGACCATATGTGACACACGGCCTGGCACATGGGCATGTGGTTTGGCCGTGTGTCCCCTACATATTAAATTTGAGAAACAGAATGCTCAGAATTTGGCACACGGGCAGAGACACGGGCCTGTGTCTCAGTCGTGTGTGATACACGGCCTAGAACACGGGCGTGTGTCTTGGCCGTGTGGAACCTGCACCTAATTTATGAAAATTAAATTGATCACACAGTCTAGCACACGGGCGTGTGGCAGGCAGTGTGGCACAAGTCAGAGAGTTACACGGGGTCAGACACGGCCTACGGCACGGGTGTGTGCCTTGATTACACGAACGTGTGTGTCCTGCATATAAGAAAAATTTTTAAATTTTGCGAAAAATTCTCTGAGATCCCGATTTAGTCCCGACTAATTTCAAATGTTTAAATTGGGCCTCGATGGTCCATTAAAAGGACAATATGATTAGTTTCAGATATGAATAATAAATGACATGAATTATCTAAAATTATTCTGTAAACTCCGGTAATACTCCGTAACCCTACCAGCGACGGATACGGGTTAGGGGTGTTACAGATAGGTATTCGCCACCATTGTATATAAAAAGGTAAAAGCGCATTGCCTTTGCGTGAAGTCTGTTGACTTATAGTTATTTATATATGTATATATATGTTCAGTTAATCCTATTCATGGAATTTGATTAGAAAGTGTTGAGCATTTTTATTTCTCGACCTCATTAAGTTCTTTCGAACTTACTCTCTTTCTTTCCCTTTTTCCAGGTGGTACCATGGCGTAAAGGGCTTGTAGAAGGGACTCAACCAAAAAATGTGACCTCTGTTGTGAGTCTCCCCTATGTTTGTTTTGTAACATGCATATGTATATTTTGGGGCGACGTGAAATATTAGTTTTGTATTTTGAGACAATATATATGTTTCTTATTACGAATATATTTTACAATCTGTTTGGTGCACCTAAATAGCCTGTTTGGCTTATAGTATTAAAGTGCCCTGCCTTGTCAATTATGGTTCAATAGTTTCAACTGTTTTATTACAGTGAATTGCCGAATGTTTGCCTATGTTTTGCAAAAATTATAAAAATAATAAATCAAGTTTAAGCCTATTTTCTGTTGTAACGCCTCAGTCTGCCAACTTGGGGTTGGGGTGTTGTAGAATTGGGCTAGGTATGTGAAACCATACCGATGGTCCAACTGATGGCCTGGACCAGTCAAGTCGTCACTAGCCCAAAATAAACCAACAGTAGCTAAATTGGCTAGGGGTGTTGTGAGGGTGTCGCGACTGCGGTGACATCACCGGGCACGACGATGCCTGTGGCATTTTGACATTCCGTTGGCCAGTGGATGGTCAGCGGTAATGGTTCTTTGGCAATTAAGCTATGGAAGAAAAACACTATTACTGGGACTTTACTAGATAATTTGATTTTAGATTTACAAGTCCAAAAATAATATTATTATAATAAATTTAATATTAAATTAAATTTAATATTTTTCTTGTAGATAAATATTCTATTAATTTAATAGATTTAATATTAAATTTAATCCAATACTTATCTTGATAAGTACTATATTAATTTAATATTAAAGTGATTAAGTTTGATCTTAGTTGAACTCTCTAAACTCTCTCTACATAAAGAGGGCATTAGGTCATTATTTTTTACAGACTTGAATTCAAGAGAAAGTTGTAGAGAGAAAATTCTCTAAAGAAATTATTTCAGAAGATTTCTAGTGATATTTTTCTTATGTACAACTTGGCCCAGAAGTTTAGAGAAATTGCGAAATTGTCCCACTGGTAATTTTGTGAAAATTTTCTAATTTAAAGTGAGCCCACACTAGGCAGACACGAGCTTGAGGATAGCACAGAACACTACTTGGTTGAACCGTTCATCCTAGACAAATAAAAAAGATATAATTTTGATTAAGTATTTATTACTTTAGATATCACAATCAAGTTCTTATTTTTGAAGAAAATTTGAAAACATTGGTTTTTCCCTTAAACTTATTTTCTGTTACATTTTCCAAACCCGTTTTTCCAACAACTTAGTGGATATGCTTATTACCGTCCACTATCTCTAAATTCTAAAGGGTTTAATTGTTATTTTGGGCCTTTGGTTAATTTCAATTTAAGTCCTAAATTCATTTTCTAATTAAAAATCTATAGCGATAGAACTTTACAATTTAGTCCCTAGGCCTTAATTAACCACAATTTTGGCCAAATTGACCATCTGAAATTTAATTTACCTATATAATAACTCTGTAAATATATTTATTTAATATTTACGGATTCAATTTACGAAAATGGGATCTCAAAATCATATTTTTCGACACCATTAGAAACTATGTCTTTACATTAGTCACCGTAACTTGGCATTTATCGCATTTAAACTTCATAAATCATAATTACACTCTAATATCAATAACATAAAGATCTTAAGTAGACACCGTACTTTCTTTCGCCTTCCTAACCTCTTCAAGGTAGACAAGTCACTTCATCTTCTAATGTTTAGTCTCACCACAACAAAAGATTACACTCTAATATCAATAACATAAAGATCTGAAGTAGACACCCTACTTTCTTCCGCCTTCCTAACCTCTTCAAGGTAGACAAGTCAGTTCATCTTCTAATATTTGGTCTCACCACAACAGAAGCACTTACCTTCCTTAGCAACCCCTCCTTTAGGCTTTAGTGCAACATTTCCTTTGTTAGGCTTGGCTTTGTCTTTGTCTCTGGCCTTTTGCTTAATTTGAGCCCTACCCTTGCCATTCGAGACCATCAAAATGGACTTGGGTCCAAAGTTTTTCATCACCTTCAACAATTCAAAACATGATGAATGATTATTGTAAAGCTTTACTAATTTCGCTCATGTTAAAATTACAGACAAATTGACAAATGCTATCTAATAACGATTTTACATTATATATAAAGTTATAGATTTAATTAATATTTTCTAATTAAATCATTCTTAGTCATTATATTTTTAAATATCAAAATTTTAGTCTTAATATAATAGATAACCATTAAATCTATTAACTAATTTTTGTGTGAATAATATGTGAAAATAACAAATTAACATAAAATTATGAATGCAATATGTTTGCTTGACCAAATATTTTCTACCATTTGGTCAAGACTAAAATTTTAAAATTCTAAACTTATAAAAATTGAAAATGACTAAATTGAAGTACAAGAACTGAATTCATAATTTATACATAATTGAAGGACTAATAGTTTAATTTAACCGTATTACATATCAGACGATGTAATGTAAATATGCAAATTTAAAGGACATATTAAATTCTAGTTTCATTATGGTGGTGACTGAACGGTGATTCAATTTGTTCCTAATACAAATGCTATATCATATATGTAGCTACTAGTGCACATTCAGGCTAGTTGAAATATGCTGTCTCCAACAGTCTGGCCCTCTCACCAATAGTCGCGGCTTCCTGCCTGCCAGTCAGCTTATAACCTTTCTCCTGAACATTGACACGCCAAATCTCTAGTTTAAATTTTGCAAAATCTCCAGCCTGCCACTCAGCTTATAGCCTCTCTCCATTTTTGTAAAATGTATTAGACGCTTATTTCCAACACATGGATAGAAATATGGAGTTATGATCTATAAATATCTTCTACATAAATAAAAACTGACCATTATAACTTTGTCAAGACACATGCCACGTCTGACACTCCCGAGTCATACCAAATTGATAATGTGTCAAGATATAGTTATATAGACATATACTTACCAGCAGACGCCACAGGAAAGGAGCCCCTTCCCTCTTCGGTATCTGTTTCTCGATTGATTCAATTGCTACAATTCAAAAGTCAAAACCAATAACCATAAATAAAATTAAGTTTTGTTTACAAGTTCCAAAAATTTAGGCTTTATTTATCAGAGTTTTAAAAATATTTTTCAAACTAAAAACAATAATAAACAAATAGTTTTTTAAACTAAACCAGCTTTATAATTTAGCTTTTTAAGCAAACAAAAAAGCTAAAAACTTTAGCTTGTGATTTTTCAAAAGCTAGTTTTCATTTATATTAATTATAAAAAATAAATATAATTTAAATATTTAAATAATATTTTATAAATAATTTATATTATTTATTTTTTGTATATATATTTATATTATTTATTTAAAAAGTATTTAAAATTTATATTTCATATTTACAATGGGTTATCATAAATTATTTTACTATATACCAGAATATAAGTTGAATAACTATTAATACCAAAATAGTAATAACTTGATATAATAGTAATAATAACATGTGAAAATAATAATACTTTTCATTTGAGTCAATTATAACAATTTTATATATTTTTTATATAAATATTATTGAGTTTATATATTCCATGTATTACATATATCATAATATTAATTACTTAATTATTTCTAATACTTTTATTATAATTTAAATTTATATATTCTATATACCATAATATTAACTAATTTAAATACATATTTTCTACTTTACAACATTATATCTAAAAATAGACATACTATCTTCTCAAAAACACTATTTGACAACAATGATAAATACTATCAAACTTTTTAGAAGCACTTTTCAACTCAATGGCCTTTTTAGTGTAACTTTTTAGCAAGATTAGGTGTCCTACCTTTGGTAACTTGTCCAGTATTCAGCAACATAGTGTACCAGACTTCATTAAATACATCAAGCTGTTCATCAGATGCCCCAATAATCTGACATTCCCAAAAAAAGAATCAAAAAAATATTTACCAATTATTTGACAATGCAACCAAATTACCAACGAAATGATAGTTAATAGTATTACCTTAAAACTATAAGCATCAAAATCTGGACCGAGTATTTCTAGTGCTTGTTTTTCGTTGCCTTGTCCAAACTCATACATGGCTTCGGCAAGCTAAGAACAAAATATTTATAGAGAGCAAGAGCGTGAGGTAAGAGTACTAAAGTTCAACTAAACCTACATGGTATCAGGGAGACAGGAAGCTTATAAAGTAACATAACAAACGTATAAATAGAGTATTGGAATATTTCATTATATCAACAAAAGAATATGAATTATAAATGCAAAAGGATGTAACGGTTAAAACAAACCAGCATTGCTCTTTGCATTATTTGTTGCTTCTTCTTGTTCATTTTGGAAAGTCTACAAAAAGAAATACAAAGGCGATGAAGCAACCACATTTCAAAATGACAAAAAAGAAAGAGAAATATCTTTCTGACCTGAACTTCAAGCCGTTAAGTAAATCCTCTGCTTTAGGAAGTTCCTCAGTAAAAGCTAAGGCCCATAATATCAACAAATCAAGGTGCCACTCCATAAACCAGTTTGCCTGAACAATACAGGGAATACAAACATCATCAAACAACAAAGTCATGCACACAACAGTATCAGGTTGAAAGGAAAGACCACTCTAGGACATTCTTGTGTCTGTCAGGAAGGTAGGAACTGCTTAATATATGTCAGTCAAGCCCGCCCATTGATTAGCATTAAGCAAAGAGAAGATAAGGATCAAAGAATCTCAAATTGGTAGAAAATTGTAGGTATTTTTTATCCTTCATCCAAACTCGTTCTAAATGTTTTTAGGGGTTTTCTCCTACATAAATCCTTGTCAAAGCAATAGAAGCAGCAATCAGTCCAGTGCTAGTAATACACATAATCAAAAAAACAATCTCACAAAAAATGAGTGTAGGTCTAAAAGATGTGCTCAGGAACATATGTCCAAGTTCCACTTCACTAAGGAAAATAGCCTGTAATCTACAGTATCATATATTAACGTTCTATGATGCCTATATGCACTCAAATTTCATAAATTACAACAAACCCAAATCCCATTTGAGGTTTATTCAAGTGGCCGCCCAAAACCCAGGTAACGGAAATTTAGCACTGCATGTAAATTACTCCAGATTCCAAACATGCATGTGTGTGTGCATGTGTGTAGTTCAATAGAATTTCCAACAATTCCTTTATCATACCATAAAAGGCATATATAAAAGTAGAGGCATTCATCAGAAAATTGAGAGTTTTCAAGTATATCGGTGGACATTAAAACCATATAATTTCAATCCTAAACAGATAAAAAGTCATTAAAAAAAAAGTAAATCATTTGAATAAACTTGTACATGAGGGTCAACTCACTTGATCTGATAGAGATGCTGCCAAAACTTTCAAGCGATCCTCAAAGATATCTAGTTTTCCCCGTACAAAAACTCGCAATAACAGGCCCAAAGCATTTAGGCACACCTAAATGTGCAGGACAAGTAAAAACTTGTACTTTCAAATAATGGACGATGCTGAAAAGATGGCAAAAAGAAGAAAATACCTCTACAGCAATTGCATCAGTTCTTTCCAGTTCCTTCCATATACAATGGTCATAAACTTCTCTGACCTTTGTAATTGGAGAATGACCTTCCAAATAACAGACAGCCACATGCCACCAATTGTGGGTTAACCTAGATATTTCTCAAACTTTAATACTGAAAGAAAGAAAGAGATACAAGTATAAGGTAAAACTCATTCAATGGCCTAAAAGGCATACATGAATGATGAGCAAGAACTCCATGCATTTGAGCATTCTTCCATGAACTGAACTGCTTCTTTGTATTGACATTTATACTGAAGAACATGGCACAGCTGCTTAACAAAGCAAAAACTATGAGAATGTCTCATAAAAATAAATATTTCTAGTAATAGTACATGTATACACAATAATTCTTAATACTGATTATTGCAATAATTTTGTCTTGTCATAAACAGGGATTGAATGCATTGGCGGCCAATCATTCTCCATTTTGTTGTACAAATTAGTGAAAACAATCTTCAATAATTTACAACGGGGAGCCGTTATTGTTCAACAATGAATAAGTTGTTTTGTAAAAAAGAAAAAACAACAATGAACCACTTGACCATCCAATTTTAAATGCATATGGTAAAATATAAGTTCATTCAGCATAGAAATTATATAATTGGAAACAACAACCTCAAATACATTAAGGGAAAGAAGTTAAATGTGTAGACACAACAATTAGGACTCACAGCATGTTGTGCCCAAACGTCTTGATTGTTTATTTCAAATCCCTTTTTTGCAGCATCCTCTGCATCTGCCATTCGTCCAAGCTCTAATAATGGAAATGCAAGCATGCCATATATGAAATTTTCTTGTTGATTTCGAGGTAGAACCTATTAAATATAAAAACCATTACAGGAAGATTGGGAAATGAAAATCGAAAGTTCTCATGGGAAAACAGAAAGTTGTTTAGATAACAAGTCAATATAACAAAATATAGAGGAAACAATAATAATGTAGAAGTGAGACATATTAATCCAGGAATGCAACAGAAGATTGCAACAAAATTGGTTAGTCAAAGCTACCAATTTCCCCACTCCTTTTAGAATCAGGAAAAATAATTCTTCACCAGATAGGAAGTCACCTGTTGAACAAGATCTAAAGATAAATCAGGTCGACCCATATAAAAGCATAGTATTTGTGCCCTCTTCAATGAAAGAAGATCTCTTGGAAAATCTCTCAAAAGCTGCAACAAATGTGAAGGAATCAAAGACAATAAACAATATTAGAAGGAAAAAAAAAATCAAGCCTAAATTTGAAGGAATCAACTAACTGAAATTAGAGCTCCGTAAAACGTGATATTTGTGAAGCATGCCACAACTATCATTGCATACAACTGCCACACGTTTCTTAACATTTAAGCCATGAGACATTAGTGATCTGGTCTTATTTTATCAGAACTTATTTTATCACTGACTGTTTAAGCCATTAAATTTTGAATCGGGAAGGCCTGTTATGTGATCAATATGACAAAATTTGTTAAATTATCTAAAATGCTAATAAACGTAGAGGGTTCTTTTCTGATGGGGGGAAGAAATGTTGCAAACCAGTAAAACCAAACATTGCGAGGAGATGGTGGTGATGAAGGCTACAAGAGTCTGTCAGGGTAAGGGTGATTGCAGTATTTGCAGAGAAATAATTGTAAACAGAATCAGAGAGCTCAAATTTGTCAAACTGCCAAACTATCTCAAATGAAACATTTGGATCTCTATTTATAAGCTCTTTAATAAAGTTACCATAGAGAGTGGGAAGTTGACGGAGAACACTCATGCACTGTGCAAGATTAATTTACATAAAGTAGTAAATTACATACAGTTATAAAGTAATACAAAGGAATAAAATGCCTGAAAGACGGCTACTATACCTTAGAGTGTAACTCCACGGCAACATCATCATCTCTGTTCTGTGAAATCAAATAATTGACAGCTTCAAAAACGGCTTTCTCATAAGACGAGGCTTGCTCCTGCTCAAAGCAACAAAAAGCCAAATTATAACGAATTCCAGTATTCTTGTACTTTCAAAGGAAAAACCATATATATACTGAGAGAAAATTACAATTCCAGCCTTGGCAGCTTCCATGAGTGAAGGAGCCTTTGAAGGGTCAGAGGAAGAGAGAAAATGGGCGGCCAAAATGTTGGCTAAAACGCAGTCTTTGTCATGAACAGGAGCTTCTAAGATCACTTTCCTATTTCTTCCATAGGAAAGCACCTGCAACAATAAACTCTTAAAAACTAGAACCAAGGATCTTCTCCAAAACAAAGAATTACCAATTCAAACAAACAAAACAGGCAATAAAAGATGGAGAAGAGCTAATACCTGGTGATAGTAAGCGTTGATTACAGATATGCAAGAATCGGAAGAGGTTTTAACTTCATAACCCCATCTATCCAATTTCAGTCCTTCCATTTTCAGAGAGAAAAAATAAGAGAAGAGGAGAAAAGGGCAAAGAGCATTTAACAAGGATTAACGGTGTGTCGGGCAATCAAGAAAACTAGAGTTTAAAGAAAGCCGGTTATCTACAAAAGTTGGATTTAGATATGAGAATGGATACAATTATGAGAATCTAACGAAATTCTGATGCAAATTTCTAAGCATCAATTAAAAACATGTGGGGATATCCTTCTAATGTTAAAACTCTCCGCTAAATATGAAGTATAGAAATCGTGACTTGCTCCCGTTTTTATTTTAATCATTAATTTTTTTTTATTTAATCATTAAATTATTAATGTAATAATAAATTTAATTCTCTAATATTTAAATATTCTATCAATTTAATTTTAAATATAAAAAATTTAATAAATTTAACTCTTAATATTTATAAAATTTATTACTTTAACTCTCTAGAATATATTTTTTAAAATAAATAATCTTACTTAAAAAATACTTTACAAAAACACTATTTTGATTAAAATCAAAAGTAGAGTATTTTAATTTTTACTCAAAAATAAATTTTTATTTAAAAATATTTTTAAAAAGTAATACTAAACTAATTCCAAGTGAAGTAACTTAAACTAAAACAGGGTAGAAAAACAAATATGGTATGTACAATGAAACAAACTAAAGGGAAATATGAGAAAGAAAAGTTAACACCTTGCAAAAGAGCAATATTTTTGAAAAATTGATCCATCTAGAGGTTTCGCAATCAAAAGATTATTCATAGGCTTAGGACCCAGATAGGAGAAACTTCAAAAGAAAGAAATTATTTTTGCTCCAACTGAAATTGCTTTCTTTATAATTAAACAAGCCCACAAATATTACTATATCAATTTACGTTTTTTCTTTAATATAAATTATAAAGTACAATGCAATTATCAAAAACTAAATCAATGTTTTGATAAAATTAGCAAATTAATATTACCTTTTTTAATTTTAATTAAATTTATGTTTTCTTAAAATGCAAAAATAACTAAATCAAATTCAGTAGTGACTGTTAAAAGTCCTTTTAATTGAATTCAAATTTTTTGTTTGGATTGATCAACGGAAGAAAAAGTAAAATAAATACAAATTTTATTAAAAAATTAAATTAAATTATCCTTTAAAACAAAGGAAGGTATTGTTTTTTTACCTTGATAAGGGAGAATAAGTGGAGTAACTAGAGACAAGATCATTGACGAAGGTGATTTGGGCAGTGGCGACTCGAACTGAGTTAGATGCTATCATGGACGAGTTGGCACTTGATCGTACCATTGCAGAGTTAATGTGGCTTGATTAGATAAAAAGGGAATAATATAATTCTTAAAACATAAAAAAATAATAAATAATTTTAGAGGGTTAAAGTGACAAATTTTGTAAACGTTGAGGGTTAAATTTATTGTCTTTTAGAACATGAGCTAAAATGGAAAAATTTGTAAACATTGAGGGTTATATTTGTTAAATTTTTTATATTTAGGATTAATTTGATAGAATGTGTAAACATTATAGGGCTAAATTTATTATTATACCAATAAAAAACCACATAGTTTCAAACTGTTGTTAATGTTCGGTAACCAAAAATTTTGATTTTGAATAGTTTAATGACTAAATCAAAAAAAATTTAAAAGTTCAGTAACCAAAATAGAATGTGAGTACTAGTTTAGTGATATTTTTGTACTTTACCCTAAATATAAATATAGTGCATAAAAGAAAAAAATGAGAGGTTTTTGGTTGAAATGAAAAAGTTCACATATACCAACAAGTGTTGGGTGTTTTGGTAAAGTACATTAAACTTTCAGAAAGGGAACCCAAGTTCAATTCTTGTTGGAAGAGAAATTCACAAGCCCAAAAATTTGAACCCTGTAAAACAAACATGAAAGATAAAAAAAAAATCATATATTGAAAACATGATATTTTAGGTTCAAATCTTATAATATCTATTTTTCTAGATTTAATATAGAAATACAAAAAGACAATAGCACCCAATAATAATATTTTAAAATCATCAAGTGACTTTAAAGTTTTGTTAGTAAAAATTAATTATTTCGAAAAAGCTAGATTATATTTTGTTAAAAACAAACTTCATATTATTGTAGTGGAAAATTGTATTAAAATCATATTTTTGTTAAAAATCTGTTTTTCATGCATATTTGATAAAAAATCATGTGATAATAAAATAAAGATCCCTAAATAGAAAGTATCATGCCACAGTCCATAAAAATATTAATACAGTCCCAAAATAATCATATAATAAATTTTTAAAGTATTAAAAATAAAAACATCCGAGAACTCCTCCAGTAGTCGCGTCCAAGTCCTAACATCGGGAATTATCTGAAATCAAATCAGAACTAAGGAGTGAGCTAATAAGCTCAGTGTGAGTCTTAACTTATATAACAAATAGTAATTTAAACATACATTTTAGAACATAGCAAAAATTGTATATAAGCAGTCCAATTTCACAGATGTCATTATGCATGATAATGTCGATATAGAGTTTTTCAAAAAAGTTTCTACCCAACTCCGCTACACATCATAAAAGAGTTCCTCAAAACTCATCCATCCAATATCACATCAAAATTGTGGACAATCCACTAGATATTGTAGATAATCTGCCAGAATATGTGGATATACCTAGAATGTACAAATTATTAAACTTCTAGAAGTTTCCTCCTTTCAATATAATCTCAACCCCATGCAATGTGATATGGCTTACAGAAACAAATATATCTCAATAAGCATCTTAACATGCAATCAAATTTTGTTAACAGAAATGGTAGGCATGGGTTTTCTTTTCATGCTTACTAGCATAGAAATAATAGTATCCATGATTTATCATGATAACTGATTTACTTAATAAAAAATATGCCATTTGATCACATAACACGAGTTTCAAAACAAACATATAAATTCATCCACCAACAGACAATTCAACAAAAAGTTAGTAGTCATAGTGCATTAGCCCATTTCGAAATATTACATTGGCATAATTAGCGAACAAAGAGTTAAACTAATATGTAATATTAATAATATCCACACGATCAAACTTCAATTTTTACACATAATAATGTAAGGTAAGAAACACACCTATTTTTGATCGTCCAAAATCTTTGATCTAAATCGTGATATTATAATGACTTAAATATGAATATTTAACATATGATAATATTTTAGTTATCACTGTATTAAGCCCAATAATATGATATCTCAATAGAAAATTGATTGTTGTGATAACACTTATGCTTCTACGATTAAATATAGACTCCACTCCTTAAATCACAAAAGATTGCATGCTTTGATAATGATCCTTCAATCCAACAATACGAAGTTAGAATATTACATTCGATCATCTCTTTAAGAGTTAGGAAATGTTGATGATATCCAAGATTTAAAGTACTTACGATCTTAATAAACAAAGAATTAACAAAGTGGTAAGGGTCATTAAAGATTGTGAATGACACCAACAATATCTAATATCACAAAACTAGAGAGAATGAATAGATTGAAGTTATAAGCATAATAAAATTGATATGAGAAGAGAAAAAGAAAAAGGGAGAAAAACTATTGGTGTACGGTGGTTTGCTGACGATGGGCGACGATAGTCATGGCAATAGACAATGGTGATCATGGCGGTAGACGGTGGTAGTGGCCAATAGGGGACGCATAAGGGTGGCTCAAGGGTGGAGGAGTGGCGTATGGTGGTGGTATAGATGGTCACAACAAAATAAACAAAAAAAAAAGCTAAAAGTGGTGGAGAACAACAAAAAAAGGGCGACATAAGGAGGTTGAAAGGGAGGAAAAAGGAGAGAAAAGAGAGAGTGCTGCAAGAATGAAAAACAAAAACTATAAGCATACACTACAAGGGTTGGACAACTACACCTAGTCAACACATTACAATTGGAAAGAAAGGGAGACAACTAGAGTAAAAAGTGGACCATGGAGGGGAACAAAAGGAGTGAAAAAAGGAGTAAGAAGGGAAAGCTGAGCCATACAAAGGAGGAAAGAATCTCCTTTATAAGACAACTAGGAGGGGACGACTAAAGGGTGTTTGACCAAAAGTTTAAATGAAATAATTTAAAATCAAACTTAAGTCACTAGGGAGGCTTAGTTTGCTCTTAACCACTAGGCTAGACTTCACACTTATTCAAGAATTGAAGATAATTAAATTTAAATGGGATGTGACAACTCTACACTCCTAAAAAAATAATTTCATCCTCGAAATTTACTTGATTAGAATAGATTGGGATATTGTTGACGAATCGAGTCCTTTAGCTCCCAAGTCACTTCTTCACTGCCATGATTTCACCATAACACTTTTACTAGTGGAATCTACTTTTCCCTTAGTACCTTAACCTCACAATCTAAGATCTGGACTGGCTTCTCCTCAAATGATAAATCTGGTCTCACCTCGACCTGCTCAATCGAAACCACATGAGATGGGTCAGATCGATACTGCCTTAGCATAGAAACATGAAACACGTCATGCATACGGTCCAATTCTGAAGGTAACTCCAACTTATAAGCCACCGGTCTAATCCTCTTAAGAATTCTATAAGGTCCAATTAACCTTAGACTCAACTTGTCTTTCCGACCAAATCTTAGAACCTTCTTCCATGGCGATACCTTAAGGAATATCTGATCCCCGTCACTAAACTCTATATTCTTCCTCTTCAAATCAACATAGGATTTCTATCAATCCGATGCCACTTTCAATCTGCCCTGAATTAGCTTAACAATACTCTTAGTGTTCTTAACTAAACCTGGAACCAACAATTTCTTTTCACTCAACTCGGTCCAACATAGAGGTTTCTGACACCTTTAACTATAAAATGTCTCATAGGGTGCCATCTGAATGCTCGACTGAAAGCTATTGTTATATGCAAACTTTGCCAGTGGTAAATGATCCTTTCAACTACTTCAAAAATCAATTACACAACCCTTCAACATGTCCTCAAGAATCTAGATAACCCGCTTAGATTGTCCACCAGACTGCGAACGAAAAGTTGTGTTATAGTTTAGTTGAGTACCAAGAGCCTCATGCAACTTCTTCCAAAACCAAGATGTAAATCGAGGATCCTGATTTGAAATGATAGATACCAATACCCCATGCAGTCTCACTATCTCTAAAATATAAAATCTTGCCAACTTCTGTAGAGTGTAATCTATATGGATTGGTAGAAAGTAAGTTAACTTAGTCAGTCTATCCACAATCACCCAAACTAAATCCTTCTTAGTAGGTGTCAAAGGCAACACACTAACAAAATCCATAGCCACTCGCTCTCACTTCCACTAAGGAATCTGAATAGGCTATAACAAGCCAAAATGGAACTAATGCTCAACTTTCACTTATTGGCACATCAGACACTCAACTACAAACTCGGTTACTTCACGCTTAAAACCTGATCACCAATACAGTTCTCTCAGATCCCAATACATCTTATTCCCTTCAAGATGCATAGTGTAAGGGATACTATGTGCTTCCCGAAAGATAGACTGTCTCAGATCTTTATCATCCTACATGCAGTATCTCCCACGAAAACACAAGACTCCATCAAAATTAAACCCAAAGTCTATAGTCTTACCCTCCTCAATCTGTTTAATCTAAGGCACAAGAGATAATCTCATCAACCAAAGTAGGTTTTACTTGTAACTTTGCAAGCAAATCTCCATCCTTAGCTTTGTGAACATCACTCTCAAATCGGTCTCGAAATTTTTCTGGGAGTAAAATCGTCAAAATTTTATCAAGGTAAAATTGTCAAAATTTTATTAGGGTAAAATTAAGATGAGAAAATTATTTAATATGTAAATGTTAAATTTTATTTTGTGAAATAGAAAAATTGAATTGGGTTGGATCATATTACTGAGTACTGGGTTAAAAAGGCTCAATAAGTACTCGTAATTGGACCCGATGTGAGAGAGGCCCAAAACGCCTTTTATAACATGAAGGGGTCACAACCCTAGTAAAAAATACAAGGGTGAGCCATTCACCCCTCTTCTACTCTAAGTAGGATATTGTTTTCTATTTAAAATAAACCTTTACAACTCTACAAAGGTTCTACCTTCACTTCCTATAAATAGACGACACCGGTAGAGCTATTAACACAAATTTTGAGATTGTTATTATGCATAAAAATAGAGAGAATTTATTCGTAACTTATAAGCATATTTTTCAGAATAACAATTTGACCAGTTTCTATTAAAGAAGAAAGAATTTCTGTTTTCACCTGAAAAAGAAAGCTTTTTCTAGTTCTAAGTTTTGGTTCAATTGGTTTGAGCCCACACTTAAAGCAGTTCGTGATACGAGAATAATAGAGAAAGTCATTTGGTTAAAAGTCAAAAAAATCAAGAATCTGCTTATTAGAAACACAAGCGCGCATTCGGTTAAAGTTTATTGCCATAAATATCACAAAATTGGTCTATTTTCAAAATTTTAATTTTTCGTTGTGCAAAAAAACTATTTTCAAAATGGACTTTTTCTAACAATTAGTATCAGGGCGAGGTTGTGTTATGTTTATGGTGTAAACCAAAATTGAAACTCTTTTTTCATCTTATTTGATTAATATTTGATAAGATGTGACATTCTTGTAATTATTCGCATGTTTAGGGGAATGTATGTGAATGAATGCAATATTATATATATTTCTTATACAATTATTTTTTTCCAATATTGTGTTTCTTAGGAAATAGGTCGTGGACTATCATCTCCACATAGGATTATTTTTTATTTATAGAAATCTTATGAGCCAAAAATGGACATAGGACATAAATATAATTTTTCCAAAAAATAGTCCATGGCGAGGAGAAGATGGGGCGATGATAGTTGAAGACACAATGAATGCCTTGTGATGAAAAACTATATAATTTTTGTTTTTCATCTATTTTCTAGAAATAGAACCGTGGAAACCTTGGTTGGCAATTTTTTTTATTACTCATCTCTTTATATATCTGTTTAATTATTATTTATGATATAATTATGATATATATATGTATGAGATAATCTACAGTTGGTCTGTTGAAGATAAAAAGTGTGATAATGAGAAAATACATGTCTTGTATTGTTCCATTCACTTCTTTAGATTATTTGATTATTATGAGAAGTGTGGTAATGAGAAGATGCATGTCTAAGATTGGATCTGGCAAGGAAATACTTGGTTATTAAGTCACTAAGGAGACTTCTTGAAAGTAAGTAGAATTTTCTTATGATCATATGACAGCTGGACTAGCCCCTATGGTAGGTATTATCATGTAATGCATTAAGAAATTCTATCTTCAAAGAGGATAGCCAGTCATAGCATGCTACTCAATGAGACTGTCCCAAGATGACTCATTTGTGGTGCATGATACGATAGGTGTTGAGTTAATGATTATACATTCAAGATGTCACACCTCATATTTTTTATTATTAATTTTGTCAATTCATGAACAACCAAGTAAGTAGCCTAATGGTAAGGAGCTTAATTAAATTCTCTAAGATCCTAAGTTCAATTCCCTTCACCCAAATATATATATTTTTAGAATTTTTAGCATTTACAATGGGTGGTCAAACCCCATTGCCATTCGTACTAACTTGCCATATAAGGGAAGATTCTTTCCTTGTTTGTCTAGTCAACCTACCATGAATTTGCCACCTTTTGCTCCCTATGCTCCCTCACTTTCCCTTACTTCCCCTTGAACCACTCCCTTTCCACATTTTCCCTCCTCCATTAACCTTCCTGTCCCATGCACCGAGACACCCAAAACTCCCATTTGTTTTCTCATTCAACTTTCTCTCCTCTCTTTTCTCTCTTCCTCCTCCTTCAGCCATAATTCCTTTGACATTTTGCCACTATACCACTACCATCGGGCACTATATTCTCAACGAACCACCACCATGACATCACAAAGACTTCCCTCTCTACCATGCCTCCTCCACACCTCACAATCGTTGCACCGTTGTCACACCATCATCGTGTCGCCGCTGCACCACCACTACTGTTAGTCACCATTTTCACTTTCTCTTCATTTCTTTAGTTAAAATTGAATTGCTAATCCTCCTATCCTATTTTCATATATCATTTACGATCCTAATCTATTCTTTTATATTCTTTTGGACGATGATTCTCTTTGGATAATTGGTTCACGACGGAATGTGTAAGTATACATAGTCTTTATCAAGTAATAAGTAAGTAAAAAGAGTATCGTCTTCACAAGGACTGTGTTAATAATTAGTAATTGTAAAATAATTTACAAGTTGGTTAAGAAAATAAAATAATTGATGGTGATAGATGTTAAAATTAAATTAACAACTAATATGCAAATGAGATAAAATAAAATGCAATGAATGTTTAGCAGCAATTCACAAGATTTAATAACAATAATCTGAATAAGTTAGAACAATTACAACTCTTAATTTAATTAATTCCTTATCATGTTTAACAATGTTCCAGAAAAATTCCATGGCAACTCGATTAGTTATGAACTTGGAATATATAATCGTAAGCTCTTTCAAGATCTTAGATTTGTTGCTTAGAAAAATGTGCATATTTCCATGTCAACATTTAACAAAGGATTCCTTAGAATTTATGCGAAGTAATAGGGACTGGTCAGATTTGAAACAATTTAATCACATAAATCTAAAGTTATGCAAGGTAATAGTGTTCTTTCGGAATTATTATAATCCTTTAATTTATTCTTGTCCAGATATAAATTAAGCATGCATCTTCCAATTAATACGTCCATTAATCACCATTTGGTCTAGATTAAGTAATTAATTCTAATGCAGTCAAACATATTTTAATGCATGAGCAACATGAATGATTTTAATTAGAAGCATAAATAATTGAGGCAAGAACAATAGAAACATGAATCGAACGAATCGAATCAAGGCATTGTAACCATTCTAGCTGAAACTGTAACACCCCTCACCTGTATCCAACGCCGGGACAGGGCTCGATGTGTTACCGAACTTAAACATTCACAAACATACAAAATCGGGTTACCAAATTTCGCCCAAAATTAAAACTTTTCAAACACATGCATATCGTCCCTTATACAGGCCTTCGAGGCCTAAAACATACATTGGGGAAGTTCAGGAAAAAATTAAAAACATTTGATAAACTTTGGGCAACTTAACAATTTTCTAGCTTTGGAGAGTCACACGCCCGTGTGGCTTGGGACACGCCCGTGTCCTCAGCTCGTGTAACTCTCTATTTATGACGCCAGCAAAATAATTTATACCACATGGCCAGGCCACACGCTCATGTGCTAGGCCGTGTTCTCCATAAGGTTGAGACACATCACTGTGTCTCTACCCGTGTAGCTAACAGTTAGGCTATTTTCCAAGCCTTATGTTGACCTTATTTTTCTCCCATACTTTTACACATCATAGGCACAAATTATAGCATCAATTAAACGTTTAATCAACCTTTAGTGTAATTTAATTAAATAATTTGCATGTATCATACATTTGTTTATTACCCAACACTTAATCTCTACACATTCTACAATTGTCCATGTTTAATCCTTATCATCTTACTACTATGCCACACATTCACTCTATGGCTACGACCATCTCGAATGGTCCTAGGACATTCATCATGTACATGTGCCATATACTTCATATACATGGTGAACAAGCATAATCACATAACCACATCATAAGATATTAACACATACTATGGATAAATAGGCTTACAATCCAAAATCATTATAAGCCACATCTCATGGCTATATACAAAGAATCAATATAAGCCAACCTCTTGGCCAAAACATAAAAATACATGTCAATAATTAAGTCCCCTATACATGCCACTCACTTGAAGAAATTATGTTTCAACAATACTCCAAAGATGGTAGCTTGATAGTGTGAGGTTGCCTCCGACGATCTCCAACTCCGAGCCGACCTGATGACACTAAAAGAAATGGAAGGGGGAGTAAGCTTTACGCTTAGTAAGTCCATATGAAAATAACAAGCATTATAACAACATGCTTTCTTAGGTAAAACAACCATAATTACACTTTTACTCATATTCTGGTCAAGCTGTCTACTCGAGTCATAGTCAATAAATTATTTATAACTCGAGCTACAGGACTCTAAATTAAGCTTTGTTAATTTTCTCTGAAACTAGACTCATATATATTCTTACCATAAATTTCCAGAATTTTTGGTCTAGCAAATAAGTACAGTTTATTCTTTAAACTCTCCCCTATTTTGCTATCCGATAGCTTCGACCTCTATCTACTAAAAATCAAATATATCTTAGTACGAGACTCGGATAATGTTCCCGCCTCTTTATATTGAAAATAGACTAATTAAGGATTTCATTCATATGAATCTTAACTCATAATTATTTTTGTACAATTTCTAGTGATTTTCCAAATTTAAGATAGGGGAGTCTGGAATCACTCCGACTTTATCTCACAACAATTCAAATATCTCATAATAAAAATTTATTTTGCTTACACCGTTTCTTTTAGGGGAAACTGGACTTATTAAGCTTTAATTTCATATATTAATCAGCCTCTAATTCGATTTCCACCATTTATGGTGATTTTTCAAAGTTGGGCTACTGCTGTTGTTCAACATAGTTTCACTGTAAAGTCACAATAGCTATCATAAATTCATTGTCACTTTGATCATGGACTCATTATTTCATAAATCCCATATTCAATTACACAATGTAAGTTAACATGATACTGCAACACAATTCATAATCATAAGCATAAGGATGGTTCATCTTTCAAATCCTTTCACTTGTTCATCATGTATACACATACATATGCATGAATTCGCTTACTCATCATTTATCACATTTCAATAAGGTATCACTTATGAGTATAATATACATACCTGTACATACCCATAGCATAACATTTAACTTTACCTTTGTCAGCACGCCTATCTCGGGACTTTCGTCGCATTATTCATTATAATACCCTTTGAATTTCTCAAAAATCTCGATGGATAATCCATTTACTGTAAGGTCATACAAGTGATCATGTAAGTACGCACTCCCGCGAACCTCACATCTTACGGCAGGATTACCAGTCTAGGCTAAATCTCCCGTAATATAAACTTATGGAGTGATGTCAGGATTACTAGTCCAGGCTAAATCCCTTGTAACTACAAGCACTCTCAATGAGCTCGGATCTGAATTACCAGTCCAGGCTAAATTCAGACCCTAATCAAATTACCCGTCTAGGCTAAATCCTTAATGCACACATATTTTTTGGGAGGCTCGATCACTCTAGGAACACCCGTCTGGGCTAGATCCTTTCTATATTTGAGATCAACGGATTACCTGTCCGGGCTAAATCCCTTTCTGCAACACATGCAGGATCTCAAGTCATGTAAACCATGGTTTATCCATCGGATTTCCCTTTTTATTCAAGCGGGATTTTTATCCTTTCATAAAGTTTCTCATTATGCATAGTTGATCATGCAATTTACATCCAATTCAACACATTTCCATGTTTATTTAGACATTAGTCCATGAAATAAACATGGTATTGCATATAATTATATTTAGACATTTGTTACAATATATAATCTTCATATCAACTAAATAAATATCCATCACACAATGTTAACACATCAATTTAAGTTCAAGTATGAACAATAATATCATTGCATTATCATTGACATATGAACTTACCTCAGTTTCAAGTATGACTATTTATTTCGAGTTTGTGCTTAACCTTATTCAACCTCGTTCTGAGCCCAAATCTTGTTTTCCTTGATCTATAATATCACATTTAGCCTACTAATTAGTCACATTATTCATATGGGTCCAAAAATCATATTTTTACAAATTTGCATTTTGACCCTTAAACTTTCACATATTTGCACTTTTGCCCCAATACTCGTAAAATGATTTTTATTCACTTTTCTTGCGTTTCAAGCCTAGCCGAATAATTTTTATAACTATGGTAGCCTCTAATTTCCACAAAATCACCCTTTTATGACCAATTTTACAATTTTTTACAAAACAGTCCTTTCGGATGTTTTCATCAAAAACCGCTTAGTAAAAGTCGTTTATTACACACTGAGCCTTCATATTCTACCATTAAACATCAAAATACATGCATATCATTCATGGGTAAATTTTTAAACACAAACCCTAGCTCAAATAAATGGTAGAAATAGCTAGAACATGACCGAGACTTCAAAAATGCATAGAACGTTAAAAACGGAGCTCGAAATCACTTACTATTGAGCTTGGAAGCTTGGCCAAACCCTAACCATGGCTGCTATTGGAAAATTCAGCTGAAGCAAGAAGAAAGGGACACATTTGGGTTTTAAAATTTGTCCTTTAATTTATTTTACCCCTAAATGACCAAAATGCCCTTTTTACTATTCTTTCAAAATTTACCCAACCAAGGCCATTTTTGTCCAACAAGTTATACAATGGTCTAATTACCATTTAAGGACCTCCAATTTAAAATTTCATAACAATTAGACACCTCTAACATGTAGAACTCAACTTTTGCACTTTTTACAATTTAGTCCTTTTGACCAAATTAAGTGCCCAAACGTCGAAATTTTCGAACGAAATTTTCACAAAATCATTCTGTGAAATTGTAGACCATAAAAATATAATAAAAATAAATTTTATTACATTGAATTTGTGGTCCCTAAACCACTGTTCTGACTAGGCCCTAATTCGGGATGTTACAGAAACAATTTAAGTCATTATCATTAATGAAAAAGCCATAAAATAATTTGCAAACATGTTTATAAACTAATAGCAATTTAAAGAGAAAGGAAGAAGAAAATCTGAGATGAATTCGGTGATTTGCTGAGAACTATCCCTGTTGGCTTCCTCCAATTTTTGTTGTTGCTTCGATGCAAATTACTCCTCAAGACAGTCGACCAAGAGAGCTTTTCTCTCAAGAACTGCTTATTAGGGGAACTCTCAAAGAGAGGACATAAAAAATGAAGGGAAATGGAAGGCTTAGGAGTGAAGGAGAAAGGAGAATGTGTTGAATGAATGAATGATGAGATCCCTTGGAGGTGACTTGAAGGTGATATTTATACATGAGGGAAGACTTGGGAGTTTTCTAAAAATAGCATGAACATCCCTTAGAAATCTCTTAGGCATGGCTGACCATATTTAATGAAAAGAGGGTTGATTTTTTCATGATTCCAGCTTGATATTTGCTTGATTTAAGGTATGAGTTGGACGACAACAATGGGGTTTGAATGGGGCCAATTTGGGAATTTTTTTTACACATGTAAGGACCCTTAATTAACTGTTCCAAAGTTGGTTGGGCTGCTTTACCAAGTCATTGCTAATTTTGGGCTTTTTTCCTATAACACCCCTTACCCGTATCCGATGTTGGAATAGGGTACGAGGCATTATCGGACTTAAACACAAGCAAACTCACATTTTCGAGCCACAAATTTTTGTCCAAATTAAAACTTTTTAAAATCGAGCATGAAGTCACTGACACAAGCCTACGAGGCTCAAAACATGCTTTTGAAGTAGTTCGGGACTAAACCAAGAACTTTATAAAATTTTGCAACACTTAGAAATTTTTTTCACTAAACAGGGGTCACATGCTCGTGTGGCTTAGGACATGCTCGTGTGGGTAGGTCGTGTGGTCACACACGCCCATGTCCCAAACCCGTGTAACTCTCTATTTGTTACCCAAGAACAAATTGAAGACACACGGCCAAGTCACACACCCGTGTGCTAGGCCGTGTCATCCACACGGTTGAGACACACGCCCGTGTCTCTGCCCGTGTGCTCAATATTCTGAGCATTCTGTTTTGCAACAATTTAGGTGCAGGGGACAGACGGCTGAATACACGCCCATGGGGCTGACCGTGAGTCACACACGGCCTAGACACACTCTCGTGTGGATAATAATAAGGCTATTTACCAACCCATTTGCCATCCTTATTCACACATACATTTACCCCAATTCAAAGGCACAAAACAATACATACTTAGGCAACCAAAACATCCACATTCATGGTTAAAACATATCAACTTTATATCTTTATCTAACATATTCACTACATTTATTAAGCCCTAAATCAAAAATACAAATCTCACATTCATTAGGCTTCATTCAATTACTATCTAGTTACCAAATTATACTCAAATTCCTCATATCATCAATAGGTCACAATTCCAAACATTACACAATCATGCCATAAATCACATTTCCAAATATTTCACATTCACCAAACATATCATGTTCATATCACCATAGACATTGACACATATATGAATATACTTAGGCTTACAACCATGTTGCTAATATAAGCCAACTTACATGGCCAAATAGCAAAACAGAACTTTGACGATTACAAGCCATTACATTGGCTAAAATCATATTATGCATATAAAAAAATGACCAAGTCCCTATACATGCCATAACTCAAAATACTTGAATTCATCAATACCCCAAAATTATAACTTGATAGTGTGATAGGATCTCTAGCGATCTCCAACCCGAGCTAGCTTGACGGGACTATAAAACATGGGAAAGGAAGGGGGTAAGCTATATAGCTTAATAAGTCCGTATGAAAATAATATGCAGCTCTTACCAATCTTTTATTAAGTCCAATAATTTAAACACAAAATAAAATAAAATAATTTGCAATAAACCTCATAGTTATAACTTATTCAATCACATTGTTTGCTATATCAATTTGCAAGCATAATTTAACATGCCTTGACTTTAGCCTAACAACTGTAATCTCTCCATTATAATCGAATACCATAATCAACCAATTATTTCAAACCTCATAATAACATGCCCATTAGTTATGAGTATTCATATTTCAAGCATATATTTTAACATCTTTCAATTGTTCCAAGTTTATATCTTCTCATACTTCCATAATCATTTTAATAGGCAATTATACCAATCTTTCCTTTTTCTCATATCTAATAGATCACAATTTGTGTGAATAAAATATGCTATATCATAACTTAATTTGGCTCGAAAACCAATTACACAATCGCCAACTGAATTTACCATCTATTTCATACATCACAAATATAGACCAATAATCACAAGGCTTTCACAAAAACATTTTCATGGAAACCATGAATTCACAATATCATGAAGTCAATGCTTATAAACTATATGTACATACCTGTACTAATTCGTAATACATACATGCTCTTTCTCTTCTTTGAAATACCAATTAAATTACCCGTTGAACCACTTGGAATACAAAAGGATACTCGAGAATCCCATACACACAGTACCTTACCAATGCCATATCCTAGATATGGTCTTACATCTAATCTCGTATCGATGCCAATAGCCCAGCTATGGTCTTACACGAAGTCTCATATCGATGCCATAGCCCTATGGTCTTACACGTAGTCTCATATTGATGTCATATCCCAGATATGGTCTTACACGTAATCTCAATAACCTTAATGTCATGACATTTGTATCCTATCTATTCCTAAGGTTCAACCGAGACTTTCACTGTATCGAATCACTGACGGTCATTTCCGTAGTATTGTACTTAATAGCATTCACATTTCATTTCATTAATATAGCATTTACCACAATTATATAAATTAAGTATTTATACATATATAATTTAATGCTTATTAAACATACGAACTTACCTCGGAATAAAAATGGCGAAGAGGACCTAACCGTCAAATACTCGTTTTTCCCCTATTCTAATTCTAAACCTCATTTTTCTTGATCTATAATATCACATTTAACTTATTTAATCATTATACTATTCAAATCAGCCCAAGTTCACATTATGGAAAATTACATTTTTGCCCCTAAAGTTTCACATTTTTACAATTTAGTCCCTAGGCTCGTCAAATGAAATGTACTCAATTTCTTCAATACCCATGCCTAGCTGCACCTTATACATGCTTATAGCAGCCCAAAATTTTCTTTTATTCACATTTTAACACCCATTTTATAACTTTTTACAAATAGGTCATTTTAAGCATTTTCATCGAAAATCACTTAGCAAAAGTCGTTTATCGAATAACTAACATGCATTTTCTACCATTAAATATCAAAATACACAAATATCCATCATGGCTAAAATTTTAGACTTTGATTATATTTTAAATTAGTGGTAGAAATAGATAGATCATGTTATAAGGATTTCAAAAACATAAAAATAATTTAAAACGGGGGCTAGAATGGACTTACAATCGAGCTTGAAAGCTTGACAAACCCTAGCCATGATTTCCTTTGTGAATTTCAGCCATGGGACGAAGATGGACAAAAATTGGCTTTTAATTTGGCTTTTTAATTCATTTAATTACCAAATTACTAAAATGCCCTTAATGAAAAACTTTAGAAACATACCTAACCATGTCCATTTTTGTCCAACAACTTAACCAATGGTCTAATTACCATTTAAGGACTTCCAATTTAAAATTTCATAGCAATTAGACACCTCAAGCATGTAGAACTCAACTTTTGCACTTTTTACAATTTAGTCCTTTTGACTAAATTGAGTGCCCAAACGTCAAAATTTTTTGAATGAAATTTTCATAAAATCATTCATAAAATTGTAGACCATAAAAATATAATAAAAATAAAATTTTCTACATCGAATTTGTGGTCCCGAAACCACTGTTCTAGCTAGACTCAAAATCAAGCTATTACATTTCCCCCTTAATGGACGGTTTGGGCTCCAACGTAGAAGGCAGACTTGTTTTTTTTTTAGCAACCCACTTCCAAGTTGGGTTAAAATACTTTTGTTGAGCCCAATGCCTTAGCTTGGCATCCCATGCTAATTGATATTCAACCCATGTGCATATGTCATCTATATGGGCTTCGAACATCGAACAAACCATTGTACCAAGTTGGTTGTCAGACCTAGGGTTTAGGTTCTTCCTTTCTTGAAATACTAATCTACTAAGAGAGCCTTATAAAATAGTCAATTACTCATACCTCCACTCGCTAATCGCCCACAAGAGTATTAGTTCCTCATGGATCTCATAAACAATATAAACTGTATAGAAATAGTAGGCATGAATGGTAATTCAAGAGTATAAAGTTTAAAAGAAGCCTGATTTGTATTTAGAATTGAATGTAGAATCCTCATAGAGTTTGATTATGTTTCACGAATTTGATTTCTTCCACAAAAGCAAATAACAAAAACTGAAATAAACCTAAAGCATAAGAAAAGAGAAAAAATTCAAGACTAAATCGAAGAAGAAAATTATACAATACGAAAGTTATCATTAAAATGTGTTAAATGAGCCTAATTATAGACTTTAGAGTGGTCGTTGTCCTTAACCCTGGGTCAGTTTCCCTCTTCGTGCTTAACATTTGATTGTGCGAACCAAAACACCCTTGGCTCGTAATTATTTCCCGTAAAGAGGTGATGTCATGACACACTAGGTCCTATGTCGTGACATCGAGAGCAGTATGCTCATACTTTAGGGTGTCTTCAGGGGTGTGTCGTGACATCTTCAGGCCATATTGTGATACTGAAGGCAGTACTGAAATTCTTCTATTCTGCTCCCTATGTTGTGACCTTCAACTCTCTGTGTTGCAACACAACGACAAGTATCGAGTTAGTACGCCTTCTAATAGTCTCCTATACGCTCACAAAGTATGTTAGCTCACCCTTAGGCTTCATTCAGCCCCTAAGGTTAATGAAAGACTCAACTTACACACTTTTTTAAATTTAACTAAAGTTGTGAAAATACAATTAAAACTTAACCAAAAATGTTTGTGTACAAGCTCCTAAAGTGCGAAAACAAGTTTAATTTGCTACACCAAATCACGATAGATCATTTACCCCAAGTTTGTGAAGTGGAATTTGGTATTGAATTATACCCTGGTAGTTCACCAATGTCTGTAACACCCGATTGCATGGCACCAAAAGTGCTTAAAGAACTGAAGATACAACTACATGAGTTGCTTGATAGAGGTGTAACACCCCAAACCTAGCCTAGACGTTATGACCGGATCCCTTACAGCTCTAAGCCCACTATGGTTGGGGATTACCTGCGTGGATGAAAATAAGGGGTGAGTT
The DNA here is from genome assembly GCA_025698465.1 of Gossypium longicalyx. NCBI lineage: Eukaryota > Viridiplantae > Streptophyta > Magnoliopsida > Malvales > Malvaceae > Gossypium > Gossypium longicalyx. Next base: position 35,270,526 of record CM046995.1, read on the forward strand.
TGGGAAACTCAGTGTGTAAAATAACCTAACCATAGTCTAAACCAGTTCAAACCACAGAAATAATTAAATTGGCCTCAGCCCAGAATAGATTTCAGAATGAAGCCCATAGGCCCATAACAGGACAGAACAGAAATTACATGTTTATGCAGAAACCCAACCATATCCAACTGTATACACCCCCGTACCATCCTTACACCATGTGGGGAGACTACTCGACCCACCCAATCGCTACATGCCACAAAATTTGCAGCATGGCTGCCAGAGCAGGTAGTGTGACAGAGTCACCAGATACAAATATTTGTGGACAGAGCCACCAGAATAGATAATTGTGGCATAGCCACCAGGACGCTTCCTCCATAAATATAACCCATGTCCCCATGCAACAAATATACAAATCATGGCATACATCATACAGAATCAGATCATCATGCTTTTTAGTCAAATTAACCCTAGGGGTATAATGGTCATTTTACACCTAGGGTATAACGGTAATTTTCATACTTAAGGTTATTCTAGTAATAAATCTATTTTGGGGTTTTCATACATATTTCTATCATTCATGTACTAACAGAAACACTTACCGAGTGTTCTTACCGAATTGGGCCCGTTGGCCCATTATCCCAATTTTGGCCCATTAAGCCCAAAAATATCGAAAGACACAAAAATCATGCACTCTGCAGTCTAAACACCGTAGTTTACCAAATACGTTAATTGATCTACCTCACGAGCATTCGCACACTCGCAAGTCCACAAAATATCAGTTTTTCGACATTTCGGCATTTCAACTTTTACCGATCTAGTCTAGGAAAAGGTGTCAGTTACACACCTGCTTGCGACGAAACGCTGGCGAGTTCCATACGCGAGTTGCCTTTGCCAAAACTAGCGACTAGGTTTAGATCTAGTCGTTCCACTTGTCCAAGCCTTCGATCAGCAGCCTCTAGATCACACTAACATCATAATAAAACAATTGTCACTACCCTTAGAGCCATAGGGCTCAATCGACAGCCTCCCTAAGCCTTTAGGGGTTTCGACTTTTCTAAAACCTGAAATAAAGAATAGATTCGAAAACTTACCATCGGTTCCTTCAGTCAACAATTCCACTTTAGTTCCTATACGGTTCTGATGCAGATCTAAACCCTCAAATGATAGTAGAAATCAAATCTTTAAAGGTCTAAAGATTCGACTATGCCCCTAAGACTGTGGGGTTTTTGGCTTTTTGAAATAGTGAAGAGAAAGATTAAATATGAGGGTTTTACGATGGTTTTGTCCACAAGACTTTGGGGTTCAGAGGATGAGAGAATCAGCCAAAAAGATAGAGAAGAATCAGAGGGTTTGGCTAGGAGAAATCGGTACAGAAGAAAAACAGGCTTTTGGGATTTCGGCTTTTATGGCAATCGGCTATAAGGCTTAGGAACAAATGGTAAGGAAGTGGAGTTGAGTAGAATGGCAGAAAGATTCGGCTATAGAGGAAAAGAAGAATAAAAGAGAATAGGAGAAGAGAGGAGAAGAGAAGAAGAGGAAGAATGATCAGAAACGGCACAACTTTTTCCCAAATACCGAAATTACAACTATCAATAGACCTAGCCGAATTTTACCCTCTATAGAAACCCTTGGCCGGCCAACTCTTGCTCCTCAAGAGTCCACCATTCAGCCAATACTACACTTCCTAATTAGCTCCTAAATCTTCTCCCTTATCCCCTCCTTACTCGATCTCCTGAGCAGCTCAAACTCTTCCTAACAGAGTTCCTCTTGAGTTCCATCACATCCCCTTTCTGTACATAAAAATTAATAGTATAATTTGCTTACCTTGTGACTTGAACCTTAGCTCTCCCTAGTCATCCACACGCAATTTTTTTAGCACCCTAGTGGCGTCACATGCCACTTTGCCACATGCCTTCTTGTGGCTTATTTAACCCATTAAAACGTAAAAGCCCAACTTACCATAACCTCTTTTCCCCTAAGAATTAAAATTAGCTAAAACTTTCAGATTTTATCTTGAACTTGGGCCTTCCAGAGGCCTACTAACATACTTAGACCTACGCCAAGCAGTCAAAACATATATCTTCTAAAATTCGCCCAAAATTCACAGAAGTCCCGAAAATTGGGGCGTTACAAGAGGTTTCATTCGACCAAGTGTATCACCCTAGGAATCACTAGTTTTATTTTTGAAGAAGAAGGATGGTAACTTGAGGATGTGTATCTACTACAAACAATTAAACAAATTGACCATAAAAAACAAGTACCCGCTGCCACGTATTGATATATGTTCGACTAATTGCAAGGTGTAACAAACCGATTTTGGGCCTAGTTGAAATAGTGGTTTCAGAACCACTAACTCGAGGTCAGAAAAATTATTTTTAATATTATTTTATGTGTTGTAGCATGATTATATGAGGGCATAAATATTTTGGTGAAATAATTTTAGTGATTGCATGCTCAATTGCGAAAAATGACTAAATCGCATAAAAGATAAAAGTTTTATTTCATCAGCTAAAGGTGTCAAATAGCTAGAGAACCAAAATTAAGGGTCTTTAAAGAAAAAATAAGCCCTTATTAAGGGCATGGCCGACCATAGGGACAAAGAAAACCAAAAAGTCAAAATTAGGTGAAATTTGGTGACCAATTTGACTAGAAATTAAATAAAATAAGGAAAAAGTTATCATTTTTTTTCTATTCTTCTCTTCTCCACCGATATTTTTAGCAAGAAAGGGGTCTTGAAAGCTTGAAATTTTTAGCCATTAAGTTCTCTCATAAGTAAGTGATCTTGATGACTTTTCTTGATAATTTTTGTACTTTTGGGACCCTTGTAGCATAATCTAACTAATGAGGGGACTATTTTGCAAAATGGTTGAAAGTCTAGGGTTTTACCAAGAGAGCATTCATGTTGGTTGCTGAATTTTTATGGAAGAAAATGAATCTTGGTTGTTAAACAAACAACTTTTGTGAAGTAGTTTTCATAAGTTACAAATTATGTGGTAAATGTGTGAAATAATGGGAATTATGGGCTACCTCTAGTATTAAAAGAATTCATCTAGGCTTGGTTAGTGAGAAAATTTAATAAAAATCGATTTACGAGCCTAGGGGTAAAATAGTAATTTTGTGAAAGTCTAGGGGCAAAATGGTCATTTTGCCAAACTATGAATTATGAAATGCATTGATTAATATGATGATTAAATTAGTGAAATTTTTATCATTTTAGATCAAGAAATACGAAATCTAGACCTAGACCGGGGAATGCCCAAGTAAGTAGACTAAATCCAACTAGTTGCCCACTTTTTGTATATCGAGGTAAGTTGTACGTAAGTAAGGCAACTTTATCACTATTATGTGTTGAATGATTGATTTTGCATAGTATGGTTTAATATGATTATGAATAATGTATGATGAAATTAATGTAGTAAATTCCCGGTTGAACCTAGGAATAGATTGGATATCCATTCCATGACATTTGGGTGATTGTGTGCTAGTGTAAGACCATGTTTGGAACATGGCATTGGCAATGTAATGAGAGCCAGTGTAAGACCATGTCTGGGACATGGCATCGGCATTGATATGTAAGCTAGTGCAAGACCATGTTTGGGACATGACATCGGCCACGATATGAGAGCCAGTGTAAGACCATGTTTGGGATATGGCATCAGAATTGAGACGAGAGCTAGTGTAAAACCATGTCTGGGACATGGCATCGTTCTCAACATGTGAGCTAATATAAGACCATGTTTGGAACATGGCATCGGCAATACACCCTTTTGTGTAAAGCTTGTCAGATATCCTTTAGTATTCCATATGGTTTCACAGGTTATTTTAAAGCTTATGACAATGATATGGAATGATATAATCATGTTGTGAGTGGTACAGGTTCTTATTCGAAACTCATGAGATATGAATCTGTTTATGATGTCTTCATGGTAAGAATAACATGAGTAAGTTCTATCTATGAAAATGATTTTGAATCTTTGGCTTATATTTGTGATGTATAAGTATGTAGTGATATCCTCCTTTGTGCACTCAAGAATGTTGTGTTGATTTATTATATGCTATGTGTTTTAAATATGCATGGCTGATGTTGTTATTTATTTACATGCAACTTACTAAGTTTTATGCTTACTCCCTCTCCTTTCCATTTTCTTATAGTTCCGCCAAGCTAGTATCAGGATCAAGGGACGTCAGAGGCATCAATCACACAATCCCCTAAAACTTTGGTATAGCTAGTTTAATATTTTGATTGTGGCATGTATAGAGACTTGAATCTTTTATTTAGTGTCTTGTTACTTTATCCACTAGTGTTGGCTCATATGATGGATGTGATATTCATTTTGTATGGTCATTAATGTTGGCTAATATTGATTATTATTAAATGCATTTGATGCAAATTTCTCATGGTTGTGGTTGTTTTGGTTATATGTGTTATACTTGGATTGGTTTGGTTGATGTTGTGTAGGTTGGTGCAAGTAAGGGTGGCAAAAAAGCTTAGTAAATAGCCTTGTTTTTGTCCACATGGACAGACACAGGGGCATGTGCCTAGACCATGTGTGACACACGACTTACCCTATGGTCGTGTGATAAGGCTGTGTGTCCCTTGCACCTAAAGTTGGCAAAACAGAATACCCAGTAGGAACCACACGGGCAGAGACATGACCGTGTGTCCTAATCGTGTAGAGGACGCGGCCTAGTACACGGGAGTGTACTATGGCCATGTGCCCTTAAGGGGTTGCTGATGTTAGAAATAGAATGTCAAGGTTTTATCACACTAGCTGAGACATGGGCGTGTCATGGCCGTGTGGGGGACACAGGTTATGGACACGAGCGTGTGTGCCAAGCCGTGTGAAAAACCCTTGTAGGTTCGAATCAAAAAATAAATTCGCACGGGCTAGGGACACGGGCGTGTCTCGATATGTTCAGGTCGTGTAAGCCACATAGGCCTTCAACATGGCCATGTTAAGAAAACACACGGGCGTGTTGCCCCTCGACACGGGTGTGCCCCTGTCAACTAGAAATTTTACCAAGTTTCTAGAGTGCACAGATTAGTCCCGGATCAATTCCAAAGTGTGTTCGGGGCCTCGTAGGTCCGTAATAGGGACACTAAGGTATTGTGAAAGGTTTTAACATGGAGCGAAATTTCATATCTAGGAAATGTGTGTTTGTATGTGTTTAAGTCTGGTAACACCTCATATCCTATTCCGGTGTCGAACTTGGGTAAGGGGTGTTACATTTAGTGATATCAGAGCTATAGTTTTGTCGATTCTCGAACTAACCTAGCATGAGTATAAGTCTAGCTATACATGCCATAAATATATTGTGATAGTGTGATGACTCAACAAATTTAAATTGTGTTTTCATATAGTAAATGGATCCTGATGGAGCTATAGTGGATGATGTGGAAAGTAATGTGCCAGCTCTCGCTGAAGGGACCGCGCCAGTCGAAAGTGGGCCTGTGACATTGAGTCAAGGCGGAGGGGATAGAGAAGCCTACCTCCATATGATGGATGCTTGGTACTCAGAGTTCATTCGTACAAATCCGAACACTCCGCCTCCTTCACCTCCTTCGATTCCTCAGCCTACCCATATGGCTCCCTAATGAGTAGAAATGGTTAGGAGAGAAAAACCTCTGGTAGATAGAATTCGTAAGCACGAGGTAGAGGAATTTCAGGCTAGAATTGATTATGACCCAGAGAGAGCAGAGTTCAAGTTGGAAAATACCATTAGGGTATTCGATGAATTATCTTGCACCCCTGAAGAGTGTATGAAGTGTGATGTGTCGCTCCTGCGAGACTCAGCCTACTAATGGTGGAACACCCTTGTGTCAGTTATACCAAGGGAAAGGATTACATGGGAGTTTTTCCAGGAGGAAATCCGAAAGAAGTATATTAGTCAGAGGTTTATAGACCAGAAGAGGAAAGAATTTCTAGAATTGAAGCAAGGCCGAATGACGGTAACAGAGTATGAGTCTGAGTTCGCGAGACTCAGCAAATACGCTAGGGAGCATGTATCTACCGAAGCCACTATGTGCAAGAGGTTTGAAGATGGTTTGAACGAAGACATCAGATTGTTGGTTGGTATTTTGGAGTTAAGAGAATTTGTAGTACTTGTTGAGAGTGTAACATCTTAAAATAGGGCTTAGTCAGAATAGTGGTTTTGAAACCACAAATTCGAAGTTGAAATATTTATTTTATGATTATTATTAGGCTTAGAATATGAAAATATGCATGTGTTAAAGTTTCATGAAGAAATTTTATGAGTAAGGTGTCCAATTGGGAAATAAGGACCAAATTGAATAAGTTGCAAAAATTTAGTTCTAGAAGCAATTTGTATGAAATTGCTTTAGATTATTAATAGAATGTCTTAAAGAGAAATTTTCCTAATTTCTAAGTTTTTGGACAAAAATGGGCATGTATGGAAAAAATTTGAAAGAAAGGGCTTAAGGGCATTTTGGTCATTTGGCTACTTAATGAAATAAAATGGGAAAAATAAGCAAAAAAATAAGCCATTCTTCTCCCTCATACAGCCGAGTTTCTCAAGCCTCCATAGCTAGGGTTTTCAACATTTTCAAGCTCAATAGTAAGTGCTCCCAAGCCTCGTTTTTAATGTTCTTCGTATTTTTGAAATTCCGGTAACATACTCTCTCTATTTCTACCCATATTTCATGCTAGGGTTTATGTTTAGAAATTTTCCCAAGCATGGGTCACTTGTATTTTAATGGTTTATGGAGGAATATGAAAGTTTAAAGGATGATAAACAACTATTACTAAGTGATTTTTCATGGAAATGGCTTTAGGGACCATTTTGTAAAAGTTGTAAAAATGGGTAGAAAGATGAGAAATAATGGAAAAATGTGGGCTGCCATAAGAGGGAAAAACATTCGGCTAGGCTTGGGTAACATCGAAATTGCATGCATTTTATTATACGAGCCTAGGGACTAAATTGTAAATAATGTGAAAGGTTGGGCAAAACAGTCATTTTGTCTAGGGGTGAGATTTATGCTCAAAAAGAATAATGTGAGGTATTGATAATTCATTTTTATTGTTATACACCCCGAGGAATAAATTCTAAAGGTCGATCAAGGAAAACGAAAGGTTTCGAAATAATCGAAACGCAAAACCAAAACGAGTACCTGGTAGTTCGAATAACTTAAAGTAAACTTTTAATATGCTTAATTGCATGTATTATGAATGTATGATAATTAGCTATAATGATGGTATGAAAATCCATGAAATGTGTTAATAATAATGACATGATAATGAATGTCCCGATTGAAGTCAAAAAGGGAAATTCGATGGATAAACCATGGCTTACATGACTTGGGATCCTGCATGTGTTGCAGAAAAGGATTTAGCCTGGACAGGTAATCCGTTGATCTCAATATAGAAAAGGATCTACCCCGGACGGGTATTCTTTGAGTGATTAAGCCTCCCGAAGAATATGTGTGCATTATGGATTTAGCCCGGACGGGTAATACGACTAGGGTCTGAATTCAGCCTGGATTGGTAATTCAGATCCGAGCTCATTAAGGGTGTTTGTCGCTACAAGGGATTTAACCTAGACTGGTAATCCCGACTTTACCCAATGAGTTTATATTACAGGGGATTTAGCCTGGACTGGTAATCCCGCTGATAAACTATAATTTATACATATTTTTATCCCATGTTTAGCACATTTATGGATGAATTCTCCTTAGAATTGGTGAATTTGATGCTCCTAATCCTTTAATTTCATGTTTTATACTTAGGTGAGCATAGGAGAGTAAAAAGAGCGAAAAAATGGGTCAAAAACGGAGAAAATGGGCCAACGTGGGAAACCAACACGGCCTGGACTTCCTTACACGAGTAGACCACACGCCCGTGCCCTTTTAAAAGAATTGAGCACGACTTACATGGGTAGACCACACGGCCGTGTCTATTCAACAGACTCTAACACGGTTTGGAGCAATCAAACACGGGCTTGTCCTTGTCGAGCCCAAGTTGAGTTCTATTCAGAAAAAGGCCACTCTTGAGGGTTCTAAGGCATTATAAAGCCTATATAAACACCCTAGAGGACGATTTAAGGAGGACACACAGAGTGGGAAGCAGGAATTTACTCGAAGAAAGCCGATTGATCCATCTCAGAAGCCGGATTCTCCTTCAAGATTGAAGATCTCCCTTCAATTTCCCTTCAGAAATTTTGGGCTTTCTTTATGTTTTGTATTCAATTTTCTTCTGAGATGTTGTCTTTTATAATTATGAACTAAACCCCCTAAATACCTAAGGGGAATGAAACCTAATACGAATCTTGTTATTATTTTCTGAATTGTATGATAAATATTTGACTTGTTCTTAATTATGTGTTCTTAATTCTTGCTTCAATATTTCAGGATATTGATTCAAGTTGATGCGCTTATTCAGAGGAGCAAAAGTCCCTGTCTAAGAGTAAATTTGTCATAATTAAGCGGAGTTGATTGCACGCCTAGAGATAGGGTGATAAGATTTTGCTAGATTAGGGTGAAACCTAATAAGGGAATCCATAGATCGAGTTAATACAACACTAGGGGTGTTAATTCGAAAGAAATTTCAATTAATCAACCTAGGGTTAGATGTTGTTAGGCTCGAGAGAGATAATAATATAATTTAGGGATTTCTACGGAACAAGTCGAATGAATAAATGCTAGTACTTTTAGTTCCTTTGGGTTTGACATCCCGGTCTTGCTAAAACTATACTACTGTTCGATAGGTACACTTGCCTTCATTGTGATAATAGTTAGTCTTCAAGAACGCTCAAATATAAATTTATTAAAACTTATCACGAACCATGACGATCACCCATCGTAGGACGTGAGGTTCGCAGGAGTGCGTATACGAGATGATTACTCTTATGACTTGACGGTAAATGGATAATTCTTTGAGATTTTCGAAAAGCTCAACGGGATTAACATGAGGTATAAAAATGAAAATGTTGGATGATGAGCTCATCTAAGACAAATTTCATAATATATTGTTATGAGACTAACCTGTTGATTGAGTGCATGTGATAGGGAAACCATTTCATGCTTGTTGGTTATATTGCCTAATATGGTTGTATGTTAATTAATCGGTAAATTTACTTTCCAGTTATTTGGGCTTACTAAGCATGTAAATGCTTACCCCTCTCTTTTCCCCGTCTTACAGAGCTCGAGGACTCATAGAAATTGGAAGATGATTGGAGAGTCAACACACAATCATCTTGTCCAGCTTTAGTATATAGATACTTTTATTTTGTTCAATGGCATGTATATGGCTTTTGTTATTTTGTTATATGTGTCATTTGATTTGCCAATATGAAGGCTTGTAAAGGTATACATATTCACTAGTAGATGACCATAGGAATCGGCTCATTTTGATGTAGGTTATAACCTACAAATTTGTGCATGTTTATGTTCAATTGTTCTAGTGAGGATGAAATATAGTATATCACATTTAAATACATGTAATGTGACCAAATCACAAGGGATGACTAGGTCATAATTGGCAATGAGTTATAACAATGAGCCAATCTTAAAAGTGTTATAAGATATAGAAATCCTTAATACAAAGGGGATAACCTAGCATGTGTAAAACCAATGAGACGAGGTTTACGTGCAATGAGGTTTATCAGGGTCATTTAAAAGTATAATTAGGCCATGCTAAATATTATTGAAACCTATAAGTGTGTCTAGATGTTAGAGGGTGACCAAAGGCTTGAAAAATAACCTAATAAGGTCTACACAGGTATACACACAGGTATGTGTCTAGGCCGTGTGTAACACACGGATAACCCCATGGGCATGTGGTATGGCCGTGTGTCTTCTGCACCTAAAATTTTGAAGCCAGAATGCATGATAGTAAACACACAGGTAAAGACACAGCCGTGTGTCTCAACCGTGTGGTGGACACGGTCAAGCACACGGGCGTGTGTCTTGGCCGTGTGCCCCTAAATGCATGCTAACGTCATAAATAGAATACTCGAGTTTTTGGACACGGGCGACCATATGGGAGTGTCTAGGCCGTGTAAAGGACACGGGCCAAGGACACGGCCGTGTGCTCGACCGTGTGAAAACCCTTGTAGGTTCGAAGTAGAAAATAAATTCAATTAATTCCACATGGGTAGGGGACACGGGTGTGTCCTAAGGCAAAAGGGGCGTGTGAGACATTAACCTAGAAATTTTCTTAAATTTTCCTTAGGACCCTAGTTTTGTCCCAGACCATTCTCAATGTATGTTTAGGGCTTCGTAGGCCCATAATAGGGACACTAAGATGTGGTTTGATTGGTTTTAATTTGAAACGAAATTTTTATGGTCTATATTTTTCGAAAATGTCCGAGTACATGTATGGTAACGTCTCGTACCCTGTTCTGGCGTTGGATACGGGTAAGGGTTACTACAGAGAGAGCGTGTAAGGCTGAAGGATTGGCCAAAGAAAATAAGAGAGCTGACATTGATTCACGTGACTCAAAGAAAAGACAAATGGGAAGATCATTTCAGACCTCATCTAAGAGATCGAGGGAGTTTCCTACTCAAACAAATGCGTCGATAGGATTCTCGAGCAGAAATAAGAATAATTAGTATGCAGCATCTAAAGCTCAGACCACTTCCATTACGAGCGCTATTAGTGCTTGACCGAATAGACCGAAGTGTTCGTAGTATGGTAGACGACACTTCAATGAGTGCCGAAGTAATGATAGAGGCTGCTTCAAGTGTGGTTCACTAGACCACTTTATTCGAAACTGTCCTGAGATGAAGGAGAGACAAAAAGGAAGATGTGAGAGCGAGTAATGCTCTCTCGAAGGTAGACCACAAAAGAACCCTGGGAGTGGGGCTGGCAGTAGAGGTACGCCTAGAGATTCTATTGTAAAGTCTGAGGGCAGAGTGCATGCAAGGACATACGCCATTCGTGCTCGTGAAGATGTTGTGTCTCCCGATGTGATTATGGGTTCTATCAATGATATATCTATTGTTGCTTTGATCGACCCGGGGTCTACCCACTCTTATATTTGCATGAAATTGGTACCTAGTACTAATATACTAGTGGAGTCTACTAAATTTGTGGTAAAAGTGTCTAACCCGTTAGGCAAACATGTAATAGTTGACAAAGTGTGTAGAAATAGTCCTTTAATGATTAGAGGCCACTATTTTTTGGCTAACCTCATGCTACTACCGTTTGATGAATTTGACCTACTTCTTGGCATGGATTGGCTGACTGTTCATACGTGTTAGTAACTGTGGTAGTAAGTTTATTGAATTGAGATGTGAAAATGAGGATATTATTCGGGTTGAATCAGGTGAATCGGACAACTTACCAGTACTGATTTCTTCTATGACTGCTGAGAAATACATGAGAAAAGGGTATGAGTCCTATCTTGCATTTGTGTTGAATACCCAAGAGCCGGGAGTAAAGATTGAGTCAGTGCCAATGGTATGTGAGTACCCAGATGTGCTTTTAGAAGAATTGCTCGGATTACCTCCAACTAGAGAAGTTGAGTTTGGTATCGAGTTAATCCCTAGTATGGCACCTATCTCAATTTCTCTATATAGGATGGCTCCGTCGGAGTTAAAGGAGTTAAAAGTACAGTTACAAGAATTAATGGACAAGGGTTTTGCGAGACTGAGCTATTCCCTGTAGGGTGTCCAGTACTTTTTGTGAAAAAAGAAAGACGAGTTGATGAGGTTATGTATAGACTACAGACAGCTTAACAAGGCGACGGTAAAGAACAAGTATCCTTTTCCAATGATTGATGATCTGTTTGACCAATTGAAAGGATCCATAGTGTTTTCTAAGATAGACTTAAGGTCCAGTTATTACCAGCTAAGAGTTAAAGAGCAAGATGTACCGAAAATCGCATTTCGAATAAGATACGGGCACTATAAGTTACTTGTCATGCCCTTTGGCTTAACAAATGCTCCTGCCGTGTTTATGGACTTGATGAATCGTATTTTCTGGCCGTACTTAAATAAGTTCGTGGTTGTTTTTATCGATGATATATTAATTATTCTCGTAATGAGAGTAAGCACACAGAGCATTTAAGAACCGTTTTGAAGACATTATGAGATAAGCAGTTATATGCCAAGTTTAGTAAAAGTGAGTTTTGGCTCCGAGAGGGTGGATTCTTGGGACACATCGTGTCGGGTGATGGAATTAGAGTTGACCTGAGTAAGATCTTGGCTATTGTTGAGTGGAAACCGCCAATGAATGTATCGGAGATTAGAAGCTTTCTAGGCTTAGCGGGTTACTATAGAAGATTCGTTAAAGGATTCTCCATGATTGCTACTCCGATGACAAGGTTGCTAGAAAGATGTCAAGTTCGAGTGGACGAAAAAATGCCAACAGAGTTTTGAGAAACTTAAGGCGTTGCTGATTGAAGCCCCAATTTTAGTGCAACCAGAACCGGGAAAAGAATTCGTAGTGCATAGTGATGCATCCTTGAATGGATTAGGATGCGTGCTCATGCAAGAAGGCAAGGTGATAGCATATGCCTCGAGACAACTGAAGTCACATGAGAAAAATTATCCGACTCACGACTTAGAGTTAGCAGCTATAGTGTTCGCATTGAAGATTTGGAGACACCACTTGTATGGTGAGAAATGCCGGGTATTCACTGGCCATAAAAGCCTAAAATAATTGATGACTCAAAAGAATTTGAATCTACGAAAACGAAGGTGGCTGGAGTTGATTAAAGATCACGAATTAGTAATTGATTATCACCTAGGAAAGGCGAACATGGTCGTTGATGCATTAAGTAGGAAGTCATTGTTTGCCTTGAGAGCTATGAATACTCAGTTGTTTGTAATCGAGGATGGTTCGATTCTAACAAAGTTGAGAGCTAGACCTATGTTTCTTCAAGAGATTTGTGAAGCTGAGAAGAGTGACAAAGATTTGTAAACCAAGATGACTCAGTGTGAGACAATTGACAGAACCAATTTTCAGATTAGTACCGATGGTTGTTTGATGTTCTGAGATAGGGTCTGTATACCTAGAGATGATAAGCTTATTGGGAAAATTCTTCACGAGGCATATAGTAGTTGTATGTCAATCCATCTGGGTAGTACTAAGATGTATAATGACTTGAAGAGATTGTATTAGTGGTTGGGCATGAAAAGAGACATCTCAGAGTTTGTGTCGGAATGTTTAAATTGTCAGCAAGTGAAAGCTGAACAGTAATTACCTTCGGGTTTACTTCATCCTATGATGGTTCTCGAGTGGAAATGGGATCGAATTACCATAGATTTTGTGACAGGATTGTCGTTGTCACCGAGAAAGAAAGATATGGTTTGGGTCGTAGTTGATCGATGAACGAAGTCGGCTCATTTTATCCCAGTACGTACCGACTACTCGCTTGATAAACTAGCCGAGTTGTATGTTCTCGAAATTGTGAGACTTCATGGAGTGCCCTTGTCGATTATTTCGAATAGGGATCAGAGGTTTACTTCACGGTTTTGGAAAAAGTTACAAGAAGCATTGGGGACAAAGTTGAATTTTAGCACGGCTTTCCATCTGCAAACTAACGACTAGTCAGAGAGAGTAATTCAAGTTCTTGAGGACATGTTGCGGTGTTGTGTTCTTAAATTCCAAGGTAGTTGGGAAAAGTATTTACTGCTGGTAGAGTTTGCCTACAACAATAGCTATCAGTCGAGTTTGAAAATGACGCCTTATGAGGCTTTATACAGGCGTAAGTGTCGAACACCCTTGTTTTGGACTGAACTTAGAGAAAATGAGATTCACAGGGTCGATTCAGTCAAAGAGACCGAAAAGAAAGTTAAGATAACTCGTGATTGTTTGAAGGCCACTTCGGATAGACAGAAATCCTACGCGGATTTGAAACGAAAGGAAATTGAGTTTCAAGTCAGTGATAAGGTGTTTTTAAAAGTATCCCCATGGAAGAAAGTCCTCAGATTTGAAAGGAAAATTAAGTCCACGTTTTATTGGACCCTATGAGGTGACAGAGAGAATTGGATCAGTAGCTTGTCGACTAACCTTACCATCCGAGTCAGAGAAGATCCACAATTTTTTTCATGTGTCGATGTTGCGCCATTACCGTTCTGACACTTCGCACGTTCTTTCGCCAACAGAGGTTGAGATTCAATCAAACATGACTTATGATGAAGAATCGGTTAAGATCTTAGCCTGAGAAGTCAAGTAATTGAGAAATAAAAGTATAGCACTCGTAAAAGTATTGTGGCATTGACAGGGGGTTGAAGAGGTCACATGGGAACTCGAGGAGACTATGATATATCAATACCCTAACCTTTTCACCGATAAAATTTTCAGGGACGAAAATCCCTAAGGGGAAGAATTGTAATAGCCTAATTTTGAGCCTAGTTACAATAGTGGTTTCGAAACCGCTAACCCGAGGTCAGAGAAATTATTTTTAATATTATTTTATGTGTTGTAGCATGATTATATGAGTGCATAAAAATTTTGGTGAAATAAATTTAGTGATTGCATGCTCAATTGCGAAAAATGACTAAATCGCATAAGAGACAATTTTTATTTCATTAGCTAAAGGTGTCAAATAGCTAGAGAACCAAAATTAAGGGAATTTAAAGAGCAAATAGGCCTTTATTAAAGGCATGCTCGGCCATAGGGGCAAAGAAAATCAAAATGTCAAAATTCGGTGAAATTTGGTAACCAATTTGAGTAGAAATAAAATAAAATAAGGAAAAAGTTATCATCTTTTTCTCTTATTCTCTTCTCCACCGATATTTTTAGCAAGAAAGGGGTCTTGAAAGCTTGAAATTTTCAGCCATTAAGTGCTCTCATAAGTAAGTGATCTTGATGACTTTTCTTGATAATTTTTGTACTTTTGGGACCCTTGTAGCATAATCTAGCTAATGAGGGGACTATTTTGCAAAATGGTTGAAAGTCCAGGGTTTTACCATGAGAGTATTCATGTTGGTTGCTGAATTTTATGGAAGAAAATGAATCTTGATTGTTAAACAAACAACTTTTGTGAAGTAGTTTTCACGGAAACCCTAACTAAGGACCATGTTGCATAAGTTACAAATTATGTGGTAAATGTATGAAATAATGGGAATTGTGGACTGCCTCTAGTATAAAAATAATTTAGGTAGGCTTGATTAATGAGTAAATTTGATAAAAATCATTTTACGAGCTTAAGGGTAAAATAGTAATTTTGTGAAAGCCTAGGGGCAAAATGGTCATTTTGCCAAACTATGAATTATGAAATGCATTGATTAATATGATGATTAAATTAGTGAAATTTTTATCATTTTAGATCAAGAAATACGAAATCCAGACCTAGACCGGGGAATGCCCAAGCAAGTAGACTAAATCCAACTAGTCGCTCATTTTTTGTATACCGAGGTAAGTTGAACGTAAGTAAGGCAACTTTATCGCTATTATGTGTTGAACGATTGATTTTGAATAGTATGGTTGAATATGATTATGAATAATGTATGATGAAATTAATATAGTAAATTCTCAGTTGAACCTAGGAATAGATTGGATATCCATGCCATGACATTTGGGTGATATGTGTGTTAGTGTAAGACCATGTTTGGGACATGGCATCGGCCACGATATGAGAGCCAGTGTAAGACCATGTTTGGAACATGGCATCGATAATGTAATGAGAGCCAGTGTAAGACCATGTTTGGGACATGGCATCGGCGTTGATAGGTGTGCTAGTGTAAGACCATGTTTGGGACATAGCATCGGCCACGATATGAGAGCCAGTGTAAGACCATGTCTGGGACATGGCATCGGCATTGAGAGGAGAGCTAGTGTAAGACCATGTTTGGGACATGGCATCGGTCTCAACATGTGAGCCAGTGTAATACCATGTTTGGAATATGGCATCGACAATTCACCCTCTTGTGTAAAGCTTGTCAGATATCCTTTAGTATTCTACATGGTTTCACGGGTTATTTTAAAGCTTATGGCAATGATATGGAATGATATAATTATGTTGTGAGTGGCACAGGTTCTTATTCAAAACTCATGAGATATGAATCTGTTTATGATGTCTTAATGGTAAGAAAAACATGAGTAAGTTCTATCTATGAAAATTATTTTGAATCTTTGGCTTATATTGTGATGTATAAGTATGTGGTGATATCCTCCTTTGTGCACTCAAGAATGTTATGTTGATTTATTATATGCTATGTATTTTAAATATGCATGGTTGACATATGCAACTTACTAAGCTTTATGCTTACTCCCTCTCCTTTCTATTTTCTTATAGTGCCGCCAAGCTAGTATCTGGGATCAAGGGATGTCTGAGGCATCAATCACACAATCACCTGAAGCTTTGGTATAGCCAGTTTAATATTTTGATTGTGGCATGTATAGGGACTTGAATCTTTTATTTAGTGTCTTGTTAGTTTAGCCACAAGTGTTGGCTCATATGATGGATGTGATATTCATTTTGTATAGGCCATTAATGTTGGCTAATATTGATTATTATTAAATACATTTGATGCAAATTTCTCATGGTTGTGGTTGTTTTGGTTATATGTGTTATGCTTGGATTGATTTGGTTGATGTTGTGTAGGTTGGTGCAAGTAAGGGTGGCAAAAAGGCTTGGTAAATAGACTTGTTTTTGACCACACGGATAGACAGACGGGCATGTGTCTAGACCGTGTGTGACACACAGTTTGCCCCATGGGCGTATGGTAAGGCCATGTGTCCCCTACACCTAAAGTTGGCAAAACAGAATGTCCAGTAGTAACATAGGTGGAAACACTACCGTGTGTCCCAACCGTGTAGAGGATAAGGCCTAGTACACGGGCGTGTACCATGGCCGTGTGCCCTTAAGGGGTTGCTGACGTTAGAAACAGAATGTTAAGGTTTTAGCACACGGGCTGAGACACGGACGTGTCATGACCGTGTGGGGGACATGGATTATGGACACGGGCATGTGCCAAGCCATGTGAAAAACCCTGTAGGTTCAAATCGAAAAATAAATTCACACGGGCTAGGGACACGGGCGTGTCCCAATATGTTCAGACCGTGTGACCTATATGGGCCTTCAACATGGCCATGTTAAGAAAACACTCGAGCGTGTTGCCCTTCGACACGAGTGTGCCCCTATCAGCTTGAAATTTTACCAAGTTTTCTAGAGTGCATAGATTAGTCTCGAATCAATTCCAAAGTGTGTTCGGGGTCTCGTAGGTCCATAGTAGGGTCACTAAGGTATTGTGAAAGGTTTTAACTTGGAGCAAAATTTCATATCTAGGAAATGTGTGTTTGTATGTGTTTAAGTCCGGTAACACCTTGTATCTTATTCCGGCGTTGAACTCGGGTAAGAGGTGTTACATAAGGTGCCATGATGTTTTTGAAAATAAACTTGCGATCAAGGTACTATCAGCTTAAGGTGAAGGAGTTAGATGTTTTGAAGACAACATTTAGAACAAGGTATCGGTATTATGAATTTTTTGTCATGCCCTTCGCTTTAACTAATACACCTAATGCGTTATGGACTTGATGAATTGAGTGTTCCATGAGTGTTTGGATCAGTGTGTGGTGGTTTTCATAGATGACATTCTGGTGTACTCACGAACCGAAGAATACCATGATGCTCACTTGCAAACTGTGTTACAGATCCTGCAAGAGAAGCAACTGTTCGTGAAACTCAGCCAAGAAAATAATTACTTAGGGCACAGATGCCCATCTGGCATATCCATGTGAAGAAGTGAGATCAGTCAAGTGCCTATTATGAGAGAGTTTCTAGATGTCTTTCTGGAGGAACTTCATGGTATGCCTCTTGAGAGGGAGATAGGGTTCTCGATTGATCTGGAACCAAGGACAACCCTATATCATGCATGCCTATAGAATGGCCTAGTGTGTCACTGTAGGGTTTGTGTGTCATTGTAGGGTGCTCCAATCTTATTTGTTTAGAAAAAAAGGATGGATCCATGCGCCTATGTATAGACTATTGTCAGTTTAACAAGGTAACGATAAAGAACAAGTACCCTCTGCCCAAAATTTAAGACTTATTTGACCAGTTAAATGGGGCATCAGTTTTCTCCAAGCTCAATCTAAGGTTAGGATATTACCATATCAAGGTTAAGGGTGAAGATGTGCCTAAGACAACCTTTTGATCAAGATATGGTCACGATGAGTTTTTGGTAATGCCTTTTGGGTTAGCTAATGTGCCAACTGTATTTATAGACTTAATGAACAAGGTATTTCAACCTTACTTATATTAGTTTATAGTGGTCTTTATCGATGATATATTGGTCTATTCTAAGAATGAGATTGATCACGAAAAGCATTTAAGAATTATGTTGAGGACCATGTGTGAACATCAATTGTATGCAAAATTTAGCAAGTGTGAGTTCTGGCTAAAATAGATACATTTCTTGGGGCATGTTATCTCGGGACGGTATTATGGTGGACCCTGCTAAGGTAAAGGTAGTTCTTAAATGGAACAGTTTATACAGACGCGTCTCTAAATGGGTTAGGATGTGTCTTTATGCAGTAAGTTAAAGTCATAGCTTATGCATCATGCCAATTAAATCCTCATGGAAAGAACTATCCTACACATGATCTAGAATTGGCAGTAGTGGTCTTAGCGTTGAAACTATAAAGACATTATCTGTATAGTGAAAGATGTCACATATTTTCTAATCACAAGAGTCTGAAGTACTTGATGACCCAAAAAGATTTAAATCTACGCAAAAGAAGGTGGTTGGAGATATTAATGGATTATGACCTAATCATTGAGTTTCATCTAGGGAAAGAAAATGTATTGAAAGATGTTTTGAGCAAAAAGACTGTAATGGTCTTGCTGTCTTTTCGAGCTAAGTTGACTGTGTCTGATGGTGGAGCCGTATTGGCAGAACTAGTGGTAAAACCAACTTATCTGTCTCAAATCTTAGAGGAAAAAAAAAGGATGTTCAGTGTGACCAGCTCAAACAAAGGATGTTGTCTAACGAAATAGCTAATTTTAGCATAGGCAAAGATGGCGAGCTCAGGTTCAAGAACAACATGTTTGTACCAATGGGGAATGGATTGAGAAGAGAATTCCTTAAGGAAGCTCACAAAGGGCCTTTTTCACATCACCTTGGCAGCATTAAGATGTATAAAGATTTGAAGGACTCATATTGATGACCTGACATGAAAAAGGAGATCTTAGAGTACGTCTCAACTTGCTTGACTTGTCGAAGAGTTAAGGCAGAGCACCAAGTCCCTTTAGGAAAACTATATCCTTTAGGAGTTCTCAAATGGAAATGGGAAAAAATCACCATAGATTTTGTTTCAGGGTTACCCCTCAGTCCTTCCAAGAAAAACTCTGTATGGGTGGTAGTCGATTGGCTTACAAAGTTAGTTCATTTTCTATCGGTGAATACTACCTATTCCCTAGAGAAGCTAGCTGAAATTTATATCACTGAAATAGTGCACCTACATGCAATAACAACCTCCATATTGTCAATTAGAGATCTAAAATTCACTTCAAGGTTCTAGAATCAATTACAGAAATCTTTGGGGTCAAAGCTACAATTTAGCACTGCGTTTCACCCTCAGACTAATGGCCATTCAAAAAAAGTCATTCAAGTGTTAGAAGATATGTTAAGAAGTTGTGTGATTGATGTCAAAAATAATTAGGAGAAGTATGTTCCTTTGGTTGAGTTTGCCTACAATAACAGTTATCACGCCAGCCTGAAGATGTCTCCATTCGAAGCATTATATTGTAAAAGGTGTAGAATGCTTGCTTGTTAAATGGAGCTTAATAAGAGAAAAATAGAGGAACCAGATCTAATACGCGAAACCGAAGAAAAAGTTGCTACAATTCGCAATCATTTAAAAACTACACAGGATCGAAAAAAAAAACATATGGAAATTTGGAAAGGAAAGAAATCTTCTACAAGGTTGGAGATAAAGCATTTTTGAAGGTTTCCCCTTCGAAAAAGATCATTCAGTTTGGCTAGAAAGGAAAAGTTAGTCCAAGGTTTGTAGAACCTTATGACGTTTATGAAAGGGTTGAACCAGTGGCGTACAAATAAGCTTTGTCTCTTGAATTGTCAAAGATCCACAATGTATTTCATGTATCAATGTTAAAAAGATATAGATTCAATCTTGATCACGTGGTACAGATTGAAAAACTTGAGGTTGAACCGAACATGTCCTACAAGAAAGAACTTGTCTGTATTTTAGCCAGAGAAGTGAAAGAGCTGAGGAATAAAAGAATCCCCTTGCTTAAAGTGTTGTAGAGGAACCATAGCATTAAAGAAGCCATTTGGGAAAGAGAGAGCCTAATGAAAGATCAGTACCCTCAATTGTTCTCAGGTATAAATTTCGAAGACGAAATTTCTTAAGTGGGGGAAAGTTGTAACATCCTGCTCAGTGAAGCCCTAGTGTTTGAGCTCTATTTATAGAAGTAAAATATGTAGAGTGAGTTCCAGATTTTCCTATTAATGTTCTCATAAACTTGCATAGTTTTATTGATGAAACAATCTAAAAAGGTTAACTTTTTTATATTATAGTTCAAAATACTCCTAAAAGCTCTTAAGATAAGGGTAAAGGTCTTGCTGAGTAACCTAGTTGTACTTTTCTGGTGAGTTCCTTCTTACTTCATGTGTGTGTATGCTTTTGTTTGTGTTTGGTTTAAGTTAAGTATACCTATACTGTGAAAATGAAATGTTTGTGCAAGTGAGACAGAATTTTTTGTCAATAGTTTGTTTTGATATGTCTGTGTGGAAGATATAAGGCCTTTCTTTGTGCTAAGCCATTAACCCCCCTTTCGATTCTCAAATGGACCACATGATTTGAAAGGAAAAAGGAAATTAATTCATGGGGATGTCTTCAATGAAATGAACAATGAACTGGCATATCACAATACATGAAAATAGTTGTGTAGCCTCTGGTAGGGCAAGTGCTATTGCAAACTAGATTGACAAGGCATGACAAAGGAACCAAGGCATGACAAAGGAAAGATAGACGAGAGATGATATGACTTTGAATACGGACTAGGGTTTTTGGCTAACACAAAGAAGGTTGTCTATATGACTACATGGGTGTAGTGTACACGCCAAATGTATAGTGTCCGGTGTATTGTCTATATGTGTTTGGTATTCGCCAACTAGTGAATTGTGTGACTGTGTTGAGATGGAAAGGCTTACTTGAATTGTATATTATTATTGAATTGTTTAACTTTGGAACTCACTAAGTTCTTCGAACTTAGTTAGTTACCTTTCCTTCTTAGGCTTGCTGATGAAGTGTAACCTCCCAAACTCGGCCTAGACGTTATGGCTAGATTGAGAAGGATACATTAGCCACCGAAATGGCTAAGCTAGCTTATGTTACTTTTGAATACATTAAATAAGTTCATTTTAGATAAAATCGTAGTTGTATTTTCAGTTAGCTTAAAAGCATTCATTCATTAGGTCGTGTATACTTAGGATTCATTTTATTTTTGACAGTGATGTTTTAGAAAAACCATTTGTTTGTCACTCTTCTTAAAAAAAAATCAATGTTAAACTAATGTAGCGGAAAAACTATTTTCAAGTCATTTAGGAAACCTAGTTGCCTTATCGATTTGTTTTTTAAAAATGGTTCATTTGCAATACAGCAAAAATTAAAGAAAAATGTTAAATTTTACGTAAGCCCGATATCAACCATTTTCCGGTTATTATGCTTGAGTAATCTATGCATGCAAAAATCCCGAAAGAAAAGTTACCAAGCCACAGACAAAAAATAATTAAAAATTACAAACCAAAACCAATAAAGACTTAATAATACTTATTAAGAATAGTACGAGATCCAAGGTGATTCTCTGAATGCCGAGTCTGGTCCTAATTTCGAGGTTTACATGAAAAGTTAAAACTATTGGGGGTGAGCTTATGAAAAGTTCTGTGTGAGTCGAACAGTTATTTAAACGAACATAAATATTAAATACAGTGGAACATATTAGCACTAAGAGAAGAACACATAACCATCATAGGAATTTCATATCATTACATAGTCATTATCAATTTCGATGTCAAACGATGTATGAGCATAGGTCATCATTCATTCGAGTAACAGTCATTAATTTCGATACCATTCAATACAATAAAATACAATATGTAGCATAAATCAATAACATTTGAATATTTCGTGCACATGATGCAATGCAAAAAGGTTCCTATGCATGCCATCCACTACACACCATGAGTTCCCTAGAACCCGTCTGCCAAACTCCAATGAATATGAGCATAGATTGATGTGGTAAAACCACTGAATAATAATAATGCGGTAAAATTGTCGAATAACAAATAATGCAAATTGCCAATCCCCTTGATACTCCAAATGCAGTGTACTGACTACAAAAAAAATGTGAATTTAATATGCCATCGTTACTCAACAAAACTCCTCCATTAACCACAAAATCTCAACCCAATGCATATGCAATATGTCACACAATCTCATATATAATTATATCTCAATACTTTTCACATTCATTTGACATGCTCAGCATGTCCTCACAAATCACATACTTTCAGTAAATGTCCTCACTAATCACATACTTTCAGTAAATGGAAACAGTGTTCCAATCTTTCAAATTACCGTTGTGTTGGTATCAATCAATATCATTCAATTTCACATACTTTATGGGTTTTCATTGTGCATAAATAACACCATTTTTAGTACACAATATAACAAATATCTCATACGTTTAAATCATACTTAAGCTTAATAACTCAACACATTATATCTTTCAGTTAAACATTCTCATATCTCATAACTTAAATATGCAATT
The DNA here is from genome assembly GCA_025698465.1 of Gossypium longicalyx. Taxonomy (NCBI): domain Eukaryota; kingdom Viridiplantae; phylum Streptophyta; class Magnoliopsida; order Malvales; family Malvaceae; genus Gossypium; species Gossypium longicalyx. The sequence goes on from CM046995.1 coordinate 35,293,209, forward strand.
ACAAACTCAATGAAACATTCATACTATCAAACTATCAATTTTGCCAACATGTCAATCTTTTAAGGCTTGGAACATACGTGGTTCTACCACTCAAAAAATAAATAATTTGGCTATTAAGCTAATTCAATCAGCAAGCTGATTTATCAAATATAACATGATATTTAATTTTTTAAACAATTTTATGAGTTTAGAACCCATACCTTATTTTCGCTTCCTCGCATCACACTAGCAAATCTTTCAAGTTTCCTTTAATAATTCCTTAAACGAACCTAAACCAAAATTCAATATAAATTCAATCAATTTACCATTAAAATATCCCCCAAACACCCACTTAGGAGTTCAAACCAATCGTTGAAATTATAACTATTTTATGAATCCAAACTAGTTAGATTCCTTACATTATATCGATGCGAACCGTATGTATAATCGTTCTTTGCCTTTACGGATGATTTGGGGTTTTTGGGTCAGCACCTAATTCAATAACATACTGGAAAATAAATATCTAATTAATGATTAAATTCCTTCATTTAATCAATTCATAACATTTACCCAACAAGTATGTCAAAATAATAAACTAGTTATCCTTAATTGCACTTATGCTTTACAATTTATGGGATCCGATTGACTAACTGATCAAAAACGTCTCTCCCTAATTAGCATGTGATTAAAGGCTGATTATGAGGGTTAAAGAACACAATTTAATTCAGGAAAAATATTTTCAAGACCCAAGAAACAAAATAGTCCTCTTTCTTGCACTGGTGTACGCACCACCACCAGTGGTGGTAAAAATTAGGGTTGAATTTTAAAATGGTTTGAGATCTCATTAAAATCTGGAAAAATTCCTTTGAAATCATTTAAAATCCCCCAAATTCTAGATTTGGATTTTTTTAATTGACAATATTAATCAAGAAATTGAAGATAAAAGAGATCTTACCCAAGCTAGTTGAGAGAAACGACAATGACACTTTCTTGGCAATGTTTGGGACTGATCTTGGGGTTCAAGATTTCATATTTAGGGATGATTTAGATGAGGATAAATGATAGAAATATAGTAAAGGAGATGGTGCACAATCTTGATACAAAAAAAGAAAAGAAATAGATGGTAAAATGGGAGCTGTAGGTGATGACAACAATGGGAAAAAGAAAGAAAATTGAAGAGAAAAGAGGAGAGGAAGATAGTGAACGGCTAGGATAGGGAAAATTTAAATTAAATGCTGAAAAATACAATAAAAATTTGTATTTATACTTAGGGTTCAAGGGTATGGATGGAACACACATTAAAAAAAAGGATTTTGTAAATTTTAATTATTTTGCATGGGAGATTCGAACTTAAGACCTCATTTAATTTCCATACTTCTTCATTTTTCTTTTAACCATTAGGCTTTTTCCTCATTCTTGAAAATTTTTTCAATATTTATTTTAAAAACAAGGCATGTCACATACTAGGGTTTAAGATAAAATTTACAAAATAATAAAAATGATACGAGAGAAGGGATTTGAACTTGAGTTTCAAGAAACGTTTCACTAACACTTAACCAACAAACCGATAACTCATTTATTTCCTAAAAATGCATAGATAATCTCAAAAATTAAGGCATGACCACTCTCTCTTGATTCACAAACTTGATTCTACTAACCCCTGATTTTTGGGATGTTACATGATGTAAAGGAACCTCTAAAGACTATGCCAGAGGATAATCAATGCCATGAGATTTCTAAGTAGTTTGTATTATGTATGACATGAGGGTGTTGTCATAACTATGTCTTTTTTAAGAATGAACTTTATATATTTGAGCTTTTGGTTTTGAAACCGTAGATGTGATGAAAATTCAATAAAGTTATTACGTTTTATATAAAGCCCAAACTTATGTAACTTTGATTTATCATTATTTTGCATCTACAAATAGATATATATATGTACAAGAGTAATATTGTGATTAAGTTGTGATTTGCGCCCAACATGGTTTTGAAGAAATAGTGATTTTAAAGTAATGACATGTCATTCTTGGGTCCTTCTTAAGGATCAGGTTTGGGGTGTTACAGGTTTTGATTAAATAGATGATGTCAGGAGGGCCCAAGCTAGGAATGCGCCAAGGTGGCAGTTTGAGTTGCGATATTATGCATACAAAGGACACCATAAAAATATGGCTCTTAGTACTTTACGTCATGAGAAGTCCATCTTTAACAAAGTTTTAAGTTGTAACGTCCTATTGTACTTTTGAAAATCTGATGTAATTATTAAACATTCTCTTTATAAATCTTTTGTTTAGAGAACAGTAAATAATGAAATAAGAAATATGTTTAGAATGGTTTTACGCTTGTTGTAAATTTTTTTCTAAGTGTTTAAGTTTCGTAACACTCGATATTCGGGTCTGGTAATTCAAGTTGTGTATAGAGTGTTACAGAATCAACCCAAAAATAATAGGGAATCAATTTGTTCTATAATATCCCGATTTAGGGCCTAGTCGGAACAATGGTCTCGGGACCACAAATCCAAAGTTGGGAAACATTATTTTTTTTTATATTATTATGAGGTTATAGTATGATTATAGTAGTGCATGAAAATTTGGGGAGCTAATTTTAATGTTTTTGAGCACAATTGCGAAAAAGGACTAAATCACAAAAGAAGGCAAAAGTTGCATTTTAGTACCCAAATGTGTTAAATAGCTAGAGAATTAAATTGAGGGCCTTTAAAGGGCAATTAGACCCTTTTTAAATGTGCTTGGCTGGCCATAAGAGACAAGTTGGTCAAAATGTCAAAGTTAGGTGAATTGATGACATATTAGTTAAATAAAATAATACCTAAGTTGCTTAGCCTTCATCTCTTTCATTCTATTTCTCCTCCTTTGGCCAAATATACCAGCAAAAATTGGGGTTTTAAGCTCTCAAAATTTCAGCAATTTATTCCTCTCTCAAGTAGGTAAATTTTGATTGTTTTCTTGATGATTTTATATATTTTGAATGCTTGAAGCATGGGCTTTCAAATGAGAGGACTATCTTGCAAAATGGTGAAAAGTATAGGGTTTCACCATGTGGATGTTCATGTTATTTTCTGAAATTTTATGGAAGAAATGAATCTTAGAAGAGTTCTAAACAACTTTTGTGAAAGGTGTTAGCACGAAAACACCTAAAGGGACTATTTTGCATAAGTTGCAAAATAGGTGGTAACTGTGTGAAATAGTGAGAATTTGGGGTTGCTATAAGAGTAAAAAAGGGTTGGCTAGACCTAAGAACAGAGGAAATTCGATAAAAATCAAATTTCAAACTTAAGGGTAAAATGGTCAAATTGCCAAAGTCTAGGGGCAAAATAGTCATTTTACCAAAAATATGAATTTATGATTGCCTAATTGAAATTAGTGACTAAATGAGTGCATTTTGCTATTATAGATCAAGGTTTACCGAATCCAAATTTAGACCGAGGGAAAGCTAAGCAAATCGACTAAATCGACTAGTCGAGAACATTTTGTAAACCGAGGTAAGTTGTATCTAAATAATATAACTACAGTGTTAATACATGTACTCGAATTGTCATTGAATTGATATATCATGAATTGCTAGATTGTGAAATGGGAATTCATAGTAATAGTTGAGATAGTAAAAAGATCCTATTGGAACCCTAGGAAACAAACCGGATATTCATACCTTAACGTTCGGGTTACTTGTGTGCCAGTGTAAGACATGTCTGGGACATGCATCGGCCACATTATTAGAACCAGTGTAAGACCATGTTTGGGACATGGCATCGGTGTAGAGATGAGTGCTAGTGCAAGACATGTCTGGGACATGCATCAGCCTCGACGATGATAGCCAGTGTAAGACGTGTCTGGGACATGCATCAGCTAAGAGTTGTGCTAGTGTAAGACATGTCTGGGACATGCACCGGCACGTATATACGAGAGCTAGTATAAGACCATGTCTGGGACATGGCGTTGGCCTCGATGATGATAGCCAGTGTAAGACCATGTCTGGGACATGGTATCGATAACATACCCCATGTTTGAGGCTTATAGAATATCCGGTAGTGTTACTGAAAGGTTTAACTTTAAAGGTTCCGAAAGTGATTTAATAAAGAAAGTATAATAATGTTGTGAGTGGTATAGATACCTATTTGTTATGCATGAGTAATGAGCTCAAATTAGAAAGTGAGATTTGAGCTATGAGCATGATGACTAGTGGTGAAATTGTTGTTGTATATTTATTTATATGCAACTTACTAAGCTTTATGCTTACTCTCTTTCCTTTCCCTTTCTTTCAGTGCCGCTTAATTAGCTCAAGGATCCCTTGAAGTCAGAGATATCGATCACACTATCAGCCGTAATACTCAGTATAGTCAGATTTATATTTTTGATTATGGCATGTATAGGGCTAGATCTTATTATTTTTTGTTTTTGAGAATTGGCCAAATGTGTTGGCATGAAATAGTTTCCACATTTTACATTAAGCCTTGAATGAGGGTAACATTTATTTTGAGTCTATAATAGATGCATCTTCATGGTTAAATGAATGTCTATCATGTTTGTTTTGGTATTGGTTGGTGTTGGCATGAAAATAGGCATGGTAGGGTGGCAATGAAGCTTGGTAAATAGCCTCATATTGTCCACACGGGTAGACACACGAACGTGTGTCTAGGCCGTGTGTGACACACGGACAGCCCTATGGGCGTGTGAGAAGGCTGTGTGTCCTCTACACCTAGAAGTTTCAAGTCAGAATGCATAGTATTTATCACACGGGCAGAGACACGGCCGTGTGTCTCAGCCGTGTGGAGGGGCACGGCCTAGTACACGGGCGTGTGCCATGGCCGTGTAATGCTGACGTCAGAAACAGAATACCCAGGTTTTTGCACAAGGGCTGCGCCACGGGCGTATCGTGGCCGTGTGAAAGGACATGGACAAAGGACACGGGCTTGTGTCTAGGCCGTGCGAAGTCTGCACCTTTTGCATGAAAAATTTTGGAATTAAGTTGTCCACACGGGTATGGGACACGGGCGTGTGCCCCATACCCACACGGGCATATGGAGTCTTAAAGCATGATTTTTTTCGAGTTTTTCTCGAACCCTCGGTTCGATCTTGAACCACTTTAAATGTATGTTATGGGCCCCGTAAGCTTTACTAAAGGATAAATTGAGTATGAAATGAAAAGTTTTAAATTGATCAAAATTTTATGGCCCGATTTTCTATGATTGGTTGAGTTTAAGTTCGATAGCACCTCAAACCCTATTTCGGTGTTGGATACGGGCAACGAGTGTTACATTTAATGGTATTAGAGCTATGGTTTAGTCAATTTTAGGACTAACCTAGCTAGAGTACGAGTCTAGCTATGCATGCCATAAAAGCATATTGATAGTGTGAAGACTCCTGACGAAATAAATTATGTTTTTCTTATATAGTAAATGGATCTTTATAGAACCACAGTGGATGATGGTGGAAGTAATGCGCCAACTCCTGCAAAAGGGACCTCGCCAGTAGAGAGCGAGCCTGTAAGTATGGGCCAAGGCGAAGGGGCTAGAGAAGCCTACCTCCGAATGATGGATGCTTGGTATACGAAGTTTGTTCGTGTGAACCCGAACACTCCACCTTCCACACCTCCTTCGACTCCTCAGTATGCCCCGATAGCTCCGTAAGGTGCAGACTTGTTTAGAAGAGAGAAGCTTCCGGTTGACAAGATCCAAAAACAAGGGGCCGAGGAATTCTGGGCTAACTTAGATGACGACCTGGAGAAGGCAGAGTTTTGGTTAGAAAATACCATAAGAGTATTTGATGAATTATCATGCACACCTGATGAGTGCGTGAAGTGTGCGACGTCACTCTTACGGGATTTGGCTTATCAATGGTAGAATACCCTCATGTCTGTGGTACCGAGAGAAAGAGTAACTTGAGAATTTTTCCAAGAAGAGTTCAGGAAGAAGTACATTAGCCAGAGGTACATAGACTAGAAAATGAAAGAATTTTTAGAGTTGAAGCAGGGCAATAAGACTGTGACAGAATATGAGCGTGAGTTTGTGAAACTCAGTAAGTATGCGCAAGAATGCGTATCCATTGAAGCTACCATGTGTAAGAGGTTTGAGGATGGCCTCAATGAAGATATCCGAGTTTTTGTAGGCATTCTGGAATTAAGAGAATTTGTGGTGCTCGTTAAGAGAGCGTGTAAGGCAGAAGAGCTGGTAAAAGAGAGGAAGAAATCAACCATTGAGTCGCAAGATTTAAAGAAGAGAAAGATCAGTAAATCACATCAGTCCTCATCCAAGAGATCAAAAGAGTTCATTATTAGATCGAATATTTTAGTGGGGTTTCCAAGTAGAAACAAGAACAAGCAGAACATGGTATCGAGAGCTCAAAACACTTCTATCGCGAGTGTCGGCAGCGCTCGACCAAATAGACCGGAGTGTCCACAGTGCGATAGACGCCATTTTGGTGAGTGCAAAGTGAATGAAAGAGGTTGTTTCAGGTGTGGATCATTAGACCACTTCATCCGAGATTGCCTCGAAATTTATGACAATGAGAAAAGCAAGATGTGAGAGCTAGTAGTGCTGCTTTGAGGGGCATACCACAAAAGAACCAGGGCAGTGGAGCTAGCAGCAGAGGTGCAACTAGAGATGCTGTGGCGAGGTCCGAGGGTAGAGCGCCTGTGAGGACTTATGCTATTCATGCCCGTGAAGAGGCAGAATCTCTCGACGTGTCACGGGCACCTTTTCTATTCACGATATATCTATTGTTACTTTGATTGATCCGGGGTCTACCCACTCTTATATTTGTATGGATTTGATATCCCGTATGAATATGATAGTAGAGTCCACTGAGTTTGTGATAAAAGTATCCAACCCTTTTGCCAGACATGTGCTAGTTGACCAAGTATGTAGGAATTGTCCTTTGACAATTAGAAGTCATTTTTTTCGGCATATTGCCGTTCAATGAGTTTGGTGTGAAGATGTGAATATTCTTCGGGTTGGACTAGATGACTTAGATAAATTGCCTGTGGTAATATCATCTTTGACCGCTGAAAAATATTTGAGAAAAAGGTATGAGGCTTATCTAGCTTTGTATCTTGAATATTCGTGTCAAGTCGAAGATTGAATCGAGCACAGATGGTTTGTGAGTTTATAGATGTGTTTCCGAAAGAGTTGCCTGGATTACCTCTAGAGAGAGAAGTTGAGTTTGGCATTGAGTTAGTTCCTGGTACGACTCCAATCTCGATTGCACCGTATAGAATGGCCCCCACCGAATTGAAATAGTTGAAAGTACAGTTGCAAGAATTAACAGATAAGGGTTTTGCTAGACTGAGTTATTCACCATAGGGTGCTCCAGTACTTTTTGTGAAAAAGAAAGACGGGTCGATGAGGTTATGTATCGACTATAGACAGCTTAACAAAGTGACAGTGAAGAACAAGTATCCCTTGCCAAGGATCGATGATCTCTTCGATCAATTGAGAGGAGCCACTGTATTCTCTAAGATAGATTTGAGGTCGGGTTACTACCAGTTAAGAGTCAAGGAACAAGATGTACCGAAGATTGCTTTTCGGACGAGATATGGGCATTACGAGTTTCTTGTTATGCCTTTTGGATTAACAAATTCTCCAGTGGTATTTATGGATTTGACGAACCGCATCTTCCAACCGTACTTGGATAGGTTCATCATCATTTTTATCGATGATATATTGATTTATTCGTGTGATAAGAATGAGCACGCGGAGTATTTGAGAACTGTGTTACAGACCTTGAGGGATAAGCAACTTTATGCCAAGTTTAGTAAGAGCGAGTTTTGGCTTAACGAGGTCGGATTTCTAGGACATATTGTGTCGGGTGATGGAATCAGAGTTGACCCAAGTAAGATCTTAGCTATTGTGGAATGGAAACCGCTGAGGAATGTAATAGAGGTTCGTAGTTTTTTGGGACTAGCGAGATACTATAGACGATTTGTAAACGGATTCTCCATGATAGCTACACCGAAAACAAGGCTACTGCAGAAAGATGTCAAGTTTGAATGGACAGAAGAGTGCCAACAGAGTTTCGAGAAATTAAAGGCTTTGTTGACCGAAGCCCTAGTGTTAGTGCAACTAGAGTCGGGCAAGGAAATTTTGATTTTTAGCGACGCCTCCTTAAATGAGTTAGGGTGTGTGCTCATGCAGGAGGGCAAGGTTATAGCCTATGCCTCGAGACAACTAAAACCACACGAGAGAAATTATCCGACCCATGATTTGGAGCTAGCAACTGTGGTGTTCGCGCTGAAGATTTGAAGACACTATTTGTATGGAGAGGAATGTCGGGTATTCACCAACCATAGGAGCTTAAAGTACTTGATGAATCAAAAAGAGTTGAATTTGAGGCAACGCCGATGGTTAGAGCTGTTAAAGGATTATGAGTTGATTATCGACTACCATCCGGGAAAGGCGAATGTAGTCACCGATGCCTTGAGTAGGAAGTCTTTGTTTGCCTTGAGGGCCTTGAACACTCAGTTGACTATATCTAATGATGGTTCAATCCTAGCAGAGTTGAGAGCTAGACCGAATTTTCTTCATGAAATCCGTGAAGCTCAGAAAGGTGATGACAAATTGCAAGCTAAGAGAACTCAGTGTGAGTCAGAGATTAAATCAGATTTTAGTATTAATATCGATGGTTGTATAATGTTCAAAGACAGAATTTGTGTACCCAAGAACAATGAGCTTATTCAGAAGATTCTGAGAGAGGATCATGATGGTTGTTTATCCATCCACCCGGGTAGTATGAAAATGTACAATGTCCTTAAGAAAATGTATTGGTGGTCGGGTATGAAAAGAGACATCGCAGAATTTGTTTTCAAGTGCCTACTGTGTCAACAAGTAAAGGTTGAACATCAAGTACCTTCGGGTTTACTTCAACCTATTATAGTCCCTGAGTGAAATGGGATCGTATCACTATGGACTTCGTGACCAGTTTGCCAGTAAACCCGAAAAAGAAAGATGCAATATGGGTTATTATCGACAGATTAACTAAGTCGGCACACTTTGTACCAGTGCATATCGACTACTCCCTCAAGAAATTAGCCGACTTATATATTTTCAAATTTGTAAGGCTTCATGGAGTGACATTGTCGATTGTGTCAGATAGGGATCCGAGGTTTACCTCAAGGTTTTAGAAAAAGTTACAAGAGGCTTTGGGAACCAAGCTGAGTTTCAGCATGACATTTCATCCGCAAACTGATGGACAGTCGGAAAGAGTGATACAGATCTTAGTGGACATGTTGAGATGTTGTGTTCTCAAATTTCAAGGAAGTTAGGAAAAATACTTGCCATTGGTTGAATTCGCCTACAACAACAGTTATCAGTCGAGTCTGAAGATGGCGCCTTATGTGGCCTTGTAAGGGCGAAAGTGTCGAACGCCCTTATACTGGACTGAGTTGAGAGAGAATCAGATTCATGGGGTTGATTTGGTCAAAGAGGCTGAGGAGAAGGTTAAAGTGATTCGTGACTGTCTAAATGCCGCATTGGATAGACAGAAATCCTACGCGAATTTGAGACGAAAGGAAATTAAGTATGAAGTCGGTGATAAAGTATTCTTGAAAGTTTCTCCGTGAAGAAAAGTCCTCAAGTTTGGAAAGAGGGGCAAGTTGAGTCCTCGTTTCATAGGACCTTATGAGATTACCGAAAAAGTAGGGCCTGTTGCCTACCGATTGAATTTGCCACCGGAGTTAGAAAAGATCCACAATGTGTTTCATGTGTCCATGTTACGCCGGTACAGATCAGACCCTTCGTATAAAATTGTGCCAACAGAAGTTGAGATTCTTCTGGATATGACTTATGGTGAGGAGCCGGTCAAGATCTTAGCTCAAGAGGTTTTGCAGTTAAGAAATAAGAATATACCTCTAGTGAAGGTATTGTGGCATAGACATGGAGTTGAGGAAGCCATATAGGAACCTAAGGAGTCTCTGCGAGACCAATACCCGAATCTATTCTCCGGTAAGATTTTTGGGGACAAAAATCCTTAAAGGGGAGAAATGTAACTTTTCGATTTAGGGCCTAGTCGGAACAGTGGTCTCGGGACCACAAATCCAAAGTTGGGAAACATTATTTTTTTTATATTATTATGAGGTTATAATATGATTATAGTAGTGCATGAAAATTTGGGGAGCTAATTTTAATGTTTTTGAGCACAATTGCGAAAAAGGACTAAATCGCATAAGAAGACAAAAGTTACATTTTAGTACCCAAATGTGTTAAATAGCTAGAGAATTAAATTGAGAGCCTTTAAAAGGCAATTAAACCCTTTTTAAATGTGCTTGGCCGGCCATAGGAGACAAGTTGGTCAAAATGTCAAAGTTAGGTGAATTGATGACATACTAGTTAAATAAAATAATACCTAAGTTGCCTAGCCTTCATCTCTTTCATTCCATTTCTTCTCCTTTGGCCAAATATACCAGCAAAAATTGGGGTTTTAAGCTCTCAAAATTTCATCAATTTATTCCTCTCTCAAGTAAGTAAACTTTGATGGTTTTCTTGATGATTTTACATATTTTGAATGCTTAAAGCATGGGCTTTCAAATGAGAGGACTATCTTGCAAAATGGTGAAAAGTATAGGGTTTCACCATGTGAATGTTCATGTTATTTTCTGAAATTTTATGGAAGAAATGAATCTTAGAAGAGTTCTAAACAACTTTTGTGAAAGGTGTTAGCACGAAAACACCTAAAGGGATTATTTTGCATAAGTTACAAAATAGGTGGTAAGTGTGTTAAATAGTGAGAATTTGGGGTTGCTATAAAAGTAAAAAGGGGTCGGCTAGACCTAAGATAAGAGAAAATTCGATAAAAATTGAATTTCGAACTTAAGGGTAAAATGATCAAATTGCTAAAGTCTAGGGGCAAAACAGTCATTTTACAAAAAATATGAATTTATGATTTTCTAATTGTAATTAGTGACTAAATGAGTGTATTTTGCTATTATAGATCAAGATTTACCAAATCCGAACTTAGACCGGGGGAAAGCTAAACAAATCGACTAAATCGACTAGTCGAGAACATTTTGTAAACCGAGGTAAGTTGTATGTAAATAATATAACTACATTGTTAATATATGTATTCGAATTGTCCTTGAATTGATATATCATGATTTGCTAGATTGTGAAATGAGAATGCATAGTAATAATTGAGATAGTAAAAAGATCCTATTGGAACCCTAGGAAACAAATTGGATATTTGTACCTTAACATTCAGGTTACTTGTGTGCCAGTGTAAAACATGTCTGGGACATGCATCGGCCACATTATTAGAACCAGTGAAAGACCATGTCTGGGACATGGCATCGGTGTAGAGATGAGTGCCAGTGTAAGACATGTGACAGCCCTAATTTGGCCCTAGTCAGAAAGCAATTTCGGGACCACGAAACCGAGTCACAAAAATAATTGAATGTTATATTCTGTTATTATTACATGTGAAAGTGCATGTGTGAAAATTTCATGCTTTGATTTTGCCATTTGTGAGTAAAATTATGAAATAGGACCTATGTGAAAATTTTTGAAAATGCTATAGGCTAATTTGTAGTGGCCAAATAACTTATAGTATGAAATAGGTGGGTTTGCATGTCAAATTTCCCACCTTAAGGTATAGTGGCCAGCCATGATGGGTATGATAAGCATTATGGGCATTTTTTTTTTATTAATAAGTTATGGCATGAGTATGGCACAAATATTATATGTCATTTTGTGTCATGAAATGTTGGGGAATAAAATAACAAAAGGATAGAAGGGACAAAGTTTTTCCATCTTTTTGTGTTCTTCATAGTCGAAATTGAGAGAGCAAATAGGGGAGAAAACCCTTGAGTATTCGGTCACTAGGGGGAGAGTGTTTTCATGGTAAGAAAAATAGTAAAGGAAAATAAATAAATAAATTGTTGAGTTACGCCCATTTTGGGCTGTTCGAATGGAGAGGGAAGAAGAGAGGGCTCTTTGCATGTTTAATTTTGAGCTCATTTAGGAGCTGGTTCCTTAAGAAACTCATTTGAAGGTGGCAGCAAGAAGGAAAAGAAAGCGCTCAAGAGTAGGTTAATTTTCTTTGTTGAAGAAGTCCTTGCAATGAAACTTTGAAAAATTTCCATGTTTATTCTGTGTTTAATACATGTAGGTAAAACGCAGATTCAAGGACTGTTAAGCAAAGTTAATAGTTAAAATACATGTTAGTTGTTACCAAAATACTGGTGTTAGAAGTGAAGAAGAGTTGATAAATAAATGTATAAGTTGGTGTTGAAACCTGCTGTTGAATGCTGATAGTTTCAGCATGTAATTGCTGTAGTTTACGTGCAATAAATCCTGGTGTAATTGATCTACTGCTGCTCTAATTAAGGTAAAATGTTGGTTAATAAATGTCCTGTTTTGTGGTAATAAGCAAAATATAAAGATGGTTGAAATTAACATGCATTACTGTTCGGTTTATGTTTGAAGAGTTATTAACTTTTGGAGCTTAAAACAGTTGAATTTGGGATTTACATTTTCAAATTTCAGTTTTAGTAATGCCCCATTACTATTGGTTGAAGCTAAGTAAATAAGCATTTGTTGAAAGGATGTAGGGAACTAAATTGTCTGAAAATTATTTGCTGTCAGCTAGTGAAATTTTAATGTTCGAATGTATGTTAAATTTTTAAGTGTCCGAATGCATGCCAGAATTCAACATGTTCAAATGCACGCTAGAGTGTTTTGTTTAGGTAGGTTAAATGTGTCTGATATTCAAACCGTCTATACACTAGAGTTGTTGTACCGTTTCAAACCGGACAAGAACTCATGTACTTAAAATTGAGCTATCATGTTGCATGATCTTGTATGGTAAATTAAATGAAAATCGGTGACATTGATATCAAATTTTAATACAAAATATAGGTGAGTACTGGATATATGAAATTATGTAAATATTTAAATTATGATGCATGATTTATGTGTATATAAATGAAATGTCTTTAGTGAGAACTCGATGATGTGTATTTGTGAGCATGCATGTGCATTAGATGCTAAGTGGGAAAATCGGTTAACATGTTGTGTGTATTATGGCCGAATGTCAATTTGGATAATATTGAGTAATGTTTGCACTTTAAAATGATGAAATGAAGTTTATGCTTAAGTGAAATTATAGGTATGTGATGATTGATTTATGATATGCATGTTTAAATAACATGCATGCAAGGTATGTGTGAAAGAGTGAATTGGTAATAAATCTGCTTGGGACAGCGGCAGTAACGTGATTTTGGAAAATCACCATAAATTGTGGGAGATGAGTTAAAAGTTGAATAAATTATGTAATTAAATATTAATGAGTCTAGCTTCTTATAAAAGAAACCGCGTAAGCAATAGAATTGCCGATAATGAGATATTTGAAGTGATGTGGGACAGGGTCAAAATGACTTCCAGATCCTCTGTTATGTTTTTATAAAATCATTATAAATTGTACAAAAATGGTATTAAGATGAAATTTATATGCATCGACTCCTTAATGAGTCTAGTTTCAAATGAAATAAACGAAAACATATTTTGAATTCTGTACAATAAGAAATTTGATTCGTAGTGAAGAGTGGTCAGATTAGCCAAACAGTGAAACAGGGGAAACTTTAAGAAGAATCTGGCATTGATTTGCCAAACAAAAAATTCTGAAAATTTTATGGATAGAAGATATATAAGTCTATTTTCAGGGAAAATTAACGGAAATTAATTTGGAGTTTCGTAGCTCTATTTATAAATGATTTAGTGACCGTTGCTCAGGAAGACAGCTTACAGTGAAATTTTGATTATGTGGTAAACATTAACAAAAATTTGTTAATGAGTTGCTTATTGATTTCTTATAAGCTTACTATGATTTGTAGGTGTGGAAGTCGAATATATATATATATATTATATTTTGAAAGTGATGCTTGAATAGTCGAATAATGACTAGTTTAAAACTGTTGAATTTAAGCTCAAGAGCATAGAGGGGCAAATTCGGATTAGGGAAAAGAGAAAGTAATCGAATAGCCGTTGTAATCGTTCGGCAACATTCGAGGTAAGTTCTTAAGTGTTTAAGCTTGATTCCTTTTTATATGCCTAAGAGTTAAATTAATATGGCAAAGAGAATGTAAATTTTATTTAGTTAATGTGTCGAATATGTAATGATTTAAGGCTATAAGCCGATTATGGCTATTATGCTTAAGTTGAATTGGATTTGGAAATTTGATGCACTAAATGAGTGTTACAATGAATAAACTATGCCGTATATGTGCTGGTAGAGATATCACGATTTGTGATTATTAAATATCTAAAGGAAACCATGATGTGTATAAAATTATTATTATTATTAGTCATTTGTGGTAGCTGAATGTGGCTTGGTACTAAAGTGATTAAATGTGAACTTCGATGAGGTAACTGTTAGTGATTGATGATATAAGTTATACATGATTGAAGTATAAGTTATGAAAGTGGGAAAGAACAGGTGAAATGAGATGTTATGTGAATTCGGTGTTCCTTGTAAGATAGGGATTTAGCCGAATGTTAAAGATGAAGTGATAGTGTATTGTATCATGCTTATATGGCCTAATGGCAAGTATAACATGTTGGTAAATATGCAATGTGCTTTTATAATCGAATGATAAGTTTGAAATGAATGTGAGTGAAATGTTATGCATAAGTTATCAAATGCTAAGTGTGAAAATGAGATGAAAGAAAAGTGTTTGAGATGTATAATTATATACGTTCGAATGATGTTAGTACTTAATTGATATGAATATGTTATATGGAACTCGTTGATTTGACTATTCGGGCCTTTGAGCCTAGCAGGCTATGATGCCGGTGAGATATTATTCGGGGCTTTGAGCCTAGCAGGCTATGATGCCGGTGAGATATTATTCGGGGCTTTGAGCCTAGCAGGCTATGATGCCGGTGAGATATTATTCGGGCCCTTGAGCCTAGCAGGCTATGATACCGGTGAGATATTATTCGGGCCTTTGAGCCTAGCAGGCTATGATGCCGGTGAGATATTATTCGGGCCTTTGAGCCTAGTAGGCTATAATGCCGATGAGATACTATTCAGGCTTTCGAGCCTAGCAGGCTATAATACCGGTGAAATGATATCGGGCCTCGAGCCTAGCAGGTGAAATGCCGATGATTTGAGAAAAGTCTAAGACTAAGGTACCTTGTGTTAGATTGATAAATGAATATACTCAATACGTTAAGTGGGCCAGGTATGCATTATGTATTCATATGTGAGTTTGATTTGAAGTGAATCATAAGTGTGTAATGTAATACATATGTGAAAAAATGTTATAACTATATCTATGATCATGATACATCTGGTCAAGTTGTGAAAGTATGTGAAGGTATTTAATTTATTTATGTTATATGAATTCAGATTAAGTGTTATAAGAATGCTGAATGTGCATTATGTGCATGTGTATATTCAGCCAGATGGCAATATACCTAGAATATGGCCGCTTGAGAAATTGAATAATCGAAATATAATTGCGTTTATTTGTTTGCATTGCTTAAAACTTACTAAGCTTATGAATGCTTACTCCGTTGTTACATTCCTCTGTTTTATAGATTGTTGGCTCCAGTTACTTGCTCGGGTTGGAGTTCGCCGGAGATATTATCACACTGTCGAGCTCACGCTAATGGTGTAAGTAAATCCTAGTATTTCGAGTCTATGGCATGTATAGGGTTTTAATGTTGAGTATGTGATATTATAATTTAGCCAAAGGTGGTGGCTTGTATTGATAAAGTGTTTTGGCCATGTAAATTGGCCTATGTTGGCTAGTGATGTTTTGGGCCTCGTAAGCCCATATATGGGACAGATTGCATGTGAAAAGAAAAGTTTTAAATTGATTGAAATTTTTAGGCACAGTTTTTGGGTGATTGACTGAGTTTAAGTCGGGCAACACCTCGAACCCTGTTCCGGCGAGGGATACGGGCGAGGGGTGTTACAAGACATGTCTAGGACATGCATCAGCCTCGACGATGATAGCCAGTGTAAGACTTGTCTAGGACATGCATCGGCTAAGAGTTGTGCTAGTGTAAGACATGTCTGGGACATGCACCAGAACGTATATACGAGAGCTAGTATAAGACCATGTCTGGGACATGGCGTCGGCCTCGATGATGATAGCCAGTGTAAGACCATGTCTGGGACATGGCATCGACAACTTACCCCATGTTTGAGGCTTATAGAATATCTGGTAGTGTTTCTGAAAGGTTTAACTTTAAAGGTTACGAAAGTGATTTAATAAAGAAAGTATAATAATGTTGTAAGTGGTACAGATACGTATTTGGTATGCATGAGTAATGAGCTCAAATTAGAAAGTGAGATTTGAGTAGACAATAATGAGTAAGTCAAGTTTATGCTTACCTTTGAGCTATGAGCATGATGACTAATGGTGAAATTGTTGTTTTATATTTATTTATATGCAACTTACTAAGCTTTATGCTTACTCTCTTTCCTTTCCTTTTTCTTTTAGTGCCGCTTAATTAGCTCAAGGATCCCTTGAAGTCAGAAATATCGATCACACTATCAGCCGTAATACTCGGTATAGTCGGATTTATATTTTTGATTATGGCATGTATAGGGCTAGATCTTATTATTTTGTGTTTTTGAGAATTGGCCAAATGTGTTGGCTTGAAATAGTTTCCACATTTTACATTAAGCCTTGAATGAGGGTAACATTTATTTTGAGTCTATAATAGATGCATCTTCATGGTTAAATGAATGTCTATCATGTTTGTTTTTGTATTGGTTGGTGTTGGAATGAAAATAGGCATGGTAGGGTGGCAAGGAGGCTTGGTAAACAGCCTCATATTGTCCATACGGGTAGACACACGGGCGTGTGTCTAGGTCGTGTGTGACACACAGACAGCCCCATGGGTGTGTGAGAAGGCCGTTTGTCCCCTACACCAAGAAGTTTCAAGTCAGAATGCATAGTATTTACCACACGGGCAGAGACACGGCCGTGTGTCTCAGCCGTGTGGAGGGGCACGGCCTAGTACATGGGCGTGTGCCATGGTCGTGTAATGCTAACGTCAGAAATAGAACACCCAGGTTTTTGCACAAGGGCTACGCCACGGGCGTGTCGTGGCCGTGTGAAAGGACACGGACAAAGGACACGGGCGTGTGTCCAGGCCGTGCGAAGTCTGCACTTGTTGCATGAAAAATTTTGGAATTAAGCTGGCCACACGGGTATGGGACACGGGCGTGCGCCTAGCACACGGGCGTTTGCCCTATACCCACACGGGCGTATAGAGTCTTAAAGCATGATTTTTTTCGAGTTTTTCTTAAACCCTCGGTTCGGTCCCGAACTACTTTAAATGTATGTTATGGGCCCCGTAAGCTTTATTAAAGGATAAATTGAGTATGAAATGAAAAGTTTTAAATTGATCAAAATTTTATGGCCCGATTTTCTATGATTGGTTGAGTTTAAGTTTGGTAGCACCTCAAACCCTGTTCCGGCATTGGATACGGGCAAGGGGTGTTACATGTTCTCAATGATTTAACATGACAAGGCTCAAATTCTACTTGTAAGAACTGTAAAATTCTTATACAAAACTTAATAAAAATCAGGATTTGTCATGTAAAATCATTAAGAACAAAACTAAATGCAAAAGCGTACCTAAATCAATTGATTTCTTGGAATCTTCGATATTGGTGTTTTGATATTCCAAATTAGCACACAAGTGATTCAAAGAAAGTGACTCTCTCTTTTCTAAAGATAGGATATTAAAAAAGTGACGTATGTGTAATTTGAGAACCATAACCCTAATATATTACTTTTGCACATTAATCTAATTTCTAATCAGCCCATCATCAATTAGAAATTAATTACTATAGTATTTACACAAATTTGACCCATATGTTATTTAATAACTAAAACCCAATAAACCTTAACCAAATTAGATTACTTTTAATTTGGGCTAATCTTTTATGATAGTAAATAATAACATGCAATTACTATTATTATATATGTGATCTCCATACTTTCTAACAGTTGGAACCTTGAGTTCTTCCCTTGATTGAAGCTCTGACTTATCTTAGTAAACCACAAAACCTTATGTCTTGAATGAATATGGTGATGGTGGAAACCAATAAGAAGGGTGTTTTTTTTTAGTAAGATTTAATGGAGGAAACTTGGGCTTTTGGATGGAGTTTGATTTAAAAACGAAAGAGAGAAGAAATGGCCATGAGAGGAGAGGTTCTCACCTTCTCCTTGCTGATGCCGAAAATGGAACAAGATGGGTGAGAAAAATCTCACCTTTTCTTCTTTATTCACCATTTAAAATTTTAATTAAAGTCTAAATTCAAACTCACTTAAGACGTGTGGTCCACATTAAAACTTCTATTTTATTCACATCCAATGGCCATAATTAAGACCATGTTCGCATCTAATCGCCGTAATTAAAACCAACAATGTAATATTTTATCATTATAAAATGCAAAGCACAATTTCATGTAAAAATAATTAAAATACTATTTTGATTGTAAAATTACACTTTAACCCCTTTTTCACTTACTATCTCTTTTTAATCCTTAAATTTTTATATTCATTCAATTTAGTCTTATCAGAATGTCCATAGCCCTAATGCATATTTCTTATCATTCTCATGCCAAAAGAATCATATTATCTCATTTTTCTATATCTGATCAAATTTCACTTTAATCTCTACATTTTTTCAACTTTTTAAATTTAGTCCATTTTCTAATATTTCAAGTTTTCCTTCATACTCCTTACAAAATTTGAATTAACTCAATAAGAATACACTTTTAATAACTGTTATAAAATTTCCCGGGTTTTTTTATTGTGTACTTTCCTGAAATAATACTATTTACTGTACCGAAAATTTTTGGGACGTCCCAAAATATAATACTATTTATTATATTGTTCGTTTTAATTATGACAATTGGATGTGAACTTAAGCTTCTTGCAGGAACCAAATATTTCCGTGGTTTTTTATTGTGTACTTTCCTGAAATAATACTTGTTTGTGTTTTAATAGGTCTCAAGATATGATCATTTATGTAAAGGAGTTCGATTCCTGCGAGAAGCTTGAGTTCAATTGCAAATTAACTTTTCCTACTTTTCAAAGCATATTAAAACACAACCAAATATTAGATTATCAATGTTTTAGTGTTCTTAACTATCTTGCATGAAAATTTTTTAAATTATTTCTTGCTCGATCAACGACAAATTTCAAAAACTGATCAATGACAATCAAAGTTTATCAAATTTTTTTTTTTGGAAAAAACCTCATTATTCTTATAAATTTTATAAAATTTTTAAAACTTTTAACAGTTTTTATAAATTTAAATTTTTTTTTGTAACTTTATATATATATATATATATTAAAATTTATAATTTATTTAATATTTGGGATTTTTTATAATTTGGAAATTATTCCTTAATATGAGATAAAAAATAAAATAATCTCACATTAGCAATTAAGTAGACGGAAGCACCATATCAGTGAATTTTTTACCTTTAGTTAACTAATTATCATGTCAATTTTTAGGTCCAAATCTAACTTTAAAAAAAAAGAAAGAAAGACAAGCAGGCTAAATTTATCATTATTCAAACCTATAATATAACACTTAGATATCAAACTTCAATGGATTATATAAAGCACTATACATAATGCTTTGTTATTCTCGTACGTAAGGCATGATATTGGTGGCCTTTTGCCAATTTACGATTTAAGTAGTGCATGAAAATACCTAAACTCAAAGCAAAAGAAACATATCACCATATAAAGCAAAGCAAACGTTCGAAGTCTTCGAGAAAGTAACAACGATTCGATTATATCCTTCACGCCCTCTATAAAGAATACCATCCATCAAAGTAAAAAAAGAAAAAAAAATCCTTCAAGTGCGCCCAAGGCCTAGCTAGCTCACCTTAACACCCTCCCTCTTTTTATCCCTTCTTCCTCTTACAAATCATATTGCGATGACCATCAACATTTAACATTAAATAATTCCCCTTTACTTCTCTTTCTTTTCTTCTTTTTGTTTATTTTTCACCATCCTTTATGCCCTAGATATAAGGGGAACAATCAATCATGGGCGGAGGTAGTTCTTTGCTGTTAAGAACTCTGTTTGGAACACTTATAGTTTTGGGGTTTATCTTGGGTCTATCAGTTGGGTTCCTAAAAAGTGAAGGAAATGAAAAGAAGACAACAATAACGAGTGATGATAATCAGTCATCGACAACGACGGCAAAGGTGCAGCACGAGGAGGAGCAAGTGAAGGTATTAGGTCAAGGAAAGTCAAATGTGGCGCATCCGAAGCAGGATCTCAACTACATGAGCAAAAGAAGAGTTCCAAATGGACCAGATCCTATACACAACAGGTTTGATTCTAATCATATTCAACTATCATTTGGACTAAATTATACATTTGATATATATATCGGTTATATGGTATTCTAGTTGTATATTTCTAGATGTGAGCAAATGCTTCATAAATATTTTTATAGCTTATTTGAATAGCAAGTATGGTTTACATGGATATAGTTTTTTCTCTAACAATTCGTAAGGAAAATTTCAGTTTTGGTATTTTCCTCAAAACTCTTTTTTTCTCCTTTTCAATTTTTTTGAAGTAATAATTAAGTTGTAATTTTGCAAGCTCCGGTTTCCATTCCTCTTACAAAAAACTTAACTTTTAGGAAAAAGTTAAATTTTAATTTTTCTTATAATTTTGGGAACTTATTGTACACATTAATATCTATTAATTTTCTCTTGAGATCATATTCATATTCATATGCATATGTATATGTGTATATATTTATATGGATACACATTATAATTGACTGTTACATTGAATCGTAGTGTACATTTCCTCCGGTATGCTTTAATCTCCAACCTTCCCTTTTTTCCGTCTCTTAATCTTGGCTTGTCCAGTGCTAGTTACGAATAGCATGAAGCATTTACCGTCTTTACTTAATTAATAAACTTTATATCATGGTACTTTTCTTTTTCTTTTATAGTAATAGACATCTGCAACAAGCCCTGTTCTTTTTCTTTTGTAGTATCACAAAGCAAACTATCTGATTAGCAAATCAATAGAGCTAAAGGCTTAACAAGCGTATAATATAGTATTCTGAAACTACCTCAGATATATGAATTGCAATGCTGAAATTTAAACTCAAGTATATTGCGTACAATATTTTTAAAGTAGCATGTTTCTTTTTCACTAGAGAAGTTGCCACTTGAATGCTTCTTTATCTTTTTGAATGATCTTTTGCTCTTTTTGACAGGCGAGCTGGCAACTCGGGACGACCGCCGGGACAAGTCTAGGCATCAAAGTATGGGTTTGGGAAGTTTCAAATCAGCCAAAGTGCTAAAAGACCGATGATGAGTGACCACAAGAGCCAGCATATTTTATGCAGTATATCTTGTATGTAATTTTTTTTTTTGGGGGGGGGGGAGTAGGACTATAAAATTAATATTGAAATATATTTGAAATTTCCAAATAAGCTTGCAATGCATGCATGTTTAGTTCTTTACTAGAAAGACTTATTGTTGAGAGTGGAGTGCTGGGGCTGTGGTAGAGGAGTAAACAAATGGAAGCTTGTTCCATACTACAAAATATGCTCATCAAAAGCATCTAGTAAATCCTTTTGTATCTACTTTTTAAGTGTTTCATAAAAGGCAATATTTTATTAATTGGTTGCTAAATCTTTTTTTGAAGAGATAAAAAAAGAAGTTTATATAAGATAATGCAATTTTAAAATCATTCAATTATCAATCTAATTAAGAGTATCCATTAGAGTAATTTTTTAAAGATACAGTAAATCAAGGAATAGACATATATATACTCATGTATGGATTAATACTATTCAATACACTGTATAATCCTATATATGATTTCTTTTAATAACGCAAGCATACCTCGTTAAAAACTCTTTAACACTATCAAAAACTTAAAAAATTGAGTACAAATAATTAAATTTTTAACAGGTATCATTGTGTTGTTGACAAAGTATTGAATATAAATTATATGTATATGAGAGAGAAGGGGGGGGGGGGGGTAGTAGGACTGTGGAAGAGTTGATGGGATGTGGAAGTGGGGAAATATGTTGCTAGCAAATATGCATGTATGAGAGGACATGTACCAAAAATCTGTCAGGGATTAACCTGTGCAAGCAGCGATTCTTCGGCTCTAGCTTGGGCTGGTTTTGTTTATTTAGCCTATCTGAGTTTTATTCTAGAAAAGGTGGGCATGAGTTCAAAAACTAAAGTGCATCCACCAATTAAAGGTGTTAAAGCTCCAAAAAGGAAAAGTTGTTTTACATATATCTTTGGGTGTTAGTCTTTTTCTCTTGATTCTTTTGGGACTGTTTTGGTCTTTGGGTCCATTCAAACTTGTAAACATGCAGAGGATGAGATTCCAATATCTCGTGCCAATCAAAGCAAAACAGAATATATATATATATATATATATAAAGAAAATCAAAAGAGACTACTTACGCAAATTTAACACTCCATCTTGTATTTGAGATGCAAAGCAAAAGTAGGGTAGATTCAAATTGAGGCAATTACTGTAAAGAGAAAAAGCAAAAGGAGAAACATGCTTATATATGAAGCTTTTGCTGCATTTTGCATGTAACAGTGAGAGAGTCGCTAATCAAAATAAAAATCAGGATTACTTAGCCTAGCAAATTTGCCCTTACGATTTTCAAGGGTTGATATAAATCAAAATTTTTGTACTTCAAACAATCATTTTTCATCTCCAATGGCGTCCTAGAAATCAATTTCTTGATACAAATACACCTCAAAAATACTAAAAGAAGATATAGACACATATCTAAGCAAGAAATTAAGTGAGAATACAAGAGAGCTTAAATTTGTTTACATTTTTCTTGTACATAGACATTAGTAATTTATTGTATATCATTGTACAAGTCTTGTTCTATCTTTTAGAGAACTTCAACTTTATAAACACCTGTTTTATTTAGGTAGAGCTTTACTTGGTTCAATAAAAAACTGAAAAAATGAAATGACGTAAAAAATCAGAAGAAAAATGAATTTAGTGGATGCTTTGACATAACAGAAAATATGGAGGAAAGAAAAATAGAGGGACATTGCTTTTTTTTCCCCTTTAATAAATTACCATTCATCTCATCAAAAAAGGAAGGAAAATTGGTTAATCTGATTTAAAAAGTGAGAATATAAAATTAACCCTAAAAATATTTAAAAATATTGTTTTTATCTTTTAAATCTCCACAGCTTTTGTCTCTGTTATATAAGATAGATCCCCAATTTTTATCTTTGAAAATTTCAAATCCCTAGTTTTCTCTAGCCTTTCTTTAATCTCGCAACAGTATTGTGTAATATATGTCTTAAAACCTAATTCCTCTGTAACTCCCTTCACCCATTTTCATCACCGAATTAGGGTTACGAGATGCTATAGTAAATAATATAACAGAATCATATTATTTCATTTCAAAATTTCTTTAAACAATCATTAATAATCAATCATTCATTCAAAACATGTTATTCATACTAAATCGAGATTAAATCAAGCTTATGAAAGCTCTAAACACAATTCAAAACTAAGTAACGACTAATTTGAAACATTTTAGATAAATATGGATAAAATGCAAAATAAGGGTCACATGGCCATGTGGCTAGGTCGTGTGACAAGCTGAGGCCGTATTGTAAGGTCACACGGTCATGTCGTTAGGCCATGTAATTAACTGTGGCTATGTGGACCTAATTGTAAAACATTTCAAACATTCACATGGTCGTGTGAGAGACTGAAACCGTGTCACTAATCATGTATCTAATTTACCAGTGGCATCGGTTGTCTCAACCTACCATGTATGACACACTACCGGGTTGGCAGACCATGTAACATCAAAATGACCATTCTTCAAATGATGTAATCCAAACATTTACACATTGCAGAAACACAAGTTTAGCTGCATTTTATCATGCCTAAATCACTTCATAAACTCAATTCAAAACATGATATAATACATCCTAGTAGTGCCTAACCAATATGTCATCATGTCATCATCTCATCCAAATATTAAACATACAACTTAACCATTCATACAAGCATAAATAAGCATCATTGTGCATTTTACCATAAATACCTACCAAAATTTTCTATCAACAAAAATATGCTTTAATATAAACCAATATTGACCATATAGGTCACAAGCAAACAATTAAACTTATAACATGTAAAGTTCATCTAAACCTTAATTTTGATTCATCCATTCATGATTCAAAGCATATCATATAACTAATAAGCAACCATTCATCAAAACATTACCATTTCATAATTTTTTTTCATGGTTCAAGGATAAGCACACATCCAAAGGCTTGTTTAAACTATTCATTCCATCAAACATGCTAACTAACCTTGAAGAACACATAACATATAGACCATATAAATCACATTACAACATTTACAACATAATCCCAAAATAACCTATATACATGACATATTACCATTCAAAACATAAACTGCAGTCAAGAACCAAACTACCAACATTAAAGATTGACCAAAAATGAATCGCCTATATACATACCACAAAACCAAGTTTTAAACAATAGAAAGACTATTGAATCAATACTGGGATAGTGTGAACTTTGGACGATTTACTTAACGTGTTCCGCAATATGGCAATCTATAGGGAAAGGGAAAAATAAACGAGGTAAGTATATACAATTCTTAGTAAGTTCACATGTATTAAACCAAGTAATTTACCTCAGGTTATAAATATACAATACATGCTACTTAGCTTGGTAAAGTTTGCCTATCATGGCAAATCAAATAAAAAAAAGGTGAGTTCAACATTTATCATACCATATAGTATCTCAATCATATAACATTTCAATTCAGTTATTCAACATTCCATTACCATTCAGAAAACCAATAATCATTTAATCAATTCACTATATTAATCATATCATACAATCTACTTACCTACAATACAACCCATTTCAGATTAATGCCAAACATTATTGTCATTTCATAATTTAAATTTCTTAATCTAATTCATATTAAACCATATGAACTTTATTCCCATTTCATATCAACTCATCTTTATACCAAATAGATATTGAATGTCAATTTAATGTCAATCATTACTTGGTTTCAAAATACGAATTCTGAATCACATTCATTGATTTGTCACATTTTCACATTGGTCCCTCAGGCTTGTATAATTGATTCTCAGTATGTATATGTATCATCCAATCATCATATCAACTCAATCTAAATATCATTTATTCCATTTGCAATATACATGTCCCTATTAACCAGACTCAGACTCAAATGGATACACGGATCTAACCAACACACCAATTTGGAACCTCGTGCCTGTTGAATAAATCTAAAAATGATAAGTTACGCCCTGCGCTGGTCAATAAAATAGACAAATATATGTGCCTAGCATTGGTTGGTATAACCGATAAATCAGGTGCCTAGTGTTGTATAACCCTAAACTCTTCCTATCCTATGGCATGCCAATTATATCCGATTCTGCCCGAACAGTTAATAAGGTAATAGTTTCTTAATTTCATCAACCAAGAAATCAATTCTTAAATATAATAACACATCATATAACCATATTGATTCAATTTCATGTTTACAACACTATATCATACTTTTTGTAACATCTTAACCCCTACTAGCGAACTAAGGTGTTACATTGAAAGCAGGCTTAAACTTGGTTCGTACTTTTTTTAGGTTTTGCTGTATACTCACTGAACTAGGGCATTAACCCAAAATTTTAAATGAAAATATATCAAATTAGGGATACGCCATATAATATAAAACAAAATAAAAAATGACCTTCTGGTGGAAGCCTTATAAAAGCCAATAGGTTTATATAAAATGCAAGATGAGTTATTTCCCTCCACAAAAGTTTCAAGTGCACTACTGGCAGTTAAATATTATTTAAACTAGTTTGCCGTATACGACTAAAAGATGATTTCCTAAACCATAATTCACAAAGGTTTAACCTATACTTTAAGAGTACATAAACATTCTCTTAAAACAATGATTTGGCAAAAGATGTAAATTATTACAAATGTTGGTTACAAAATAGAGCTACAAACCACCCGTCCAAAGTGAAAGAATATATATGTTATAAGAAAAACATATACGAGGCTCATAATAGAGGCCATTATCTTTTGGCTAAGTCCTTTCCACAAGCCCTCAACTTGTAATAATCCCTGGAAAAGGGAAAGAAATGGGGTAAGTTCGAAAGAACGTAGTAAGCTCCTAAACTAAACATGCTCAACCTTCTAATTAGATTCCAACAGCTGGGGTAACTCAAAATATATATTTAAATAATGATAAGATAGCAGGTTTCTCGAAGAGACATTTGGGCATAAACACTCTTACATACAACAATGGCGGATACCTATCCCTAGCGAATAGTATCCCTGGCGGATTCTATTATTTGTCGAGTATAGTTCACAACTACTTTCCTAGAGAAAAATTTCATTAAGAAAAACAAATACTTCACCTGAACGGAACACAAAAGCTACCATCACATACTCTATCATCCAAGACATACCGGTTGACCGGTATGTCTATATGCTTACTGAGTGTAACATCTCAAATTAGGACCTAGTCGAAACAATGGCTTCGAGACCACGAATCCGACGTAAGAAAATTCATTTTTATTATATTTTTATCTTTTAAAATTTTATGGAATTATTTTGTGAAAATTAATTTTGACGTTTGGGCACTCAATTTAGTCAAAAGAACTAAATCGTAAAAAGTGAAAAAGTTGAGTTCTACATGCTAGAGATGTCCAAATGTTATGAAATTTTAAATTGGGGTCCTTAAATGGTAATTAGACCATCGGTTAATTTTTTAGACAAAAATGGACATGAAATGGGTGAAATAGAATATTTTTAAGTTAGAGGCATTTTGGTCATTTAGTAATTAAAATGAATTAAAAACAAAATTAAAAGTCAATTTTTGTCCATCTTAAACCCCATGGCCGAAACTTGCATGGAGAAGACATAGATAGCATTTTTCAAGCTTCCAAGATCGATTGTAAGTCCATTCTAGCCCTGTTTTTAATGATTTTTACGTTTTTAAAATCCTCGTAACAAGATCTACCTATTTCTACCATTTATTTGAGTTATGATGAAGGTACAGGGTTTGAACCATGTTAGAAATTTGTGCATTTTGATGTTTAATGGTAGATTATGCATGTTTATGGTTGGAGAAATGACTTTTACTAAGTAGTTTTCAGTGAAAATGCTAAAAAGGACTAAATTGTAAAAGTTGTAAAATTTGTCATAAAAGTGTGATTTAGTGGAAATTTTGGGCTGCTATAGTTATGAAAATGATTGGCTAGGCTTAAAGTGCAAAAAAATTGAATAAAAATCATTTTACGAGCCTAAGGGAAAAAATGTAAATATGACAAAATTTAAGGGTAAAAATGTAAATTTGTAAAAGTGTATTTTTGGGTCAATTTGAATAATGTGAATAATAAATGAGCTATATTTGAAATGTCATATCAAGAAAACTGAGATTCGGGACTAAATCGAAAAAGTTCGAGATTATGGACTAAATTGGAATAGTTGGTCATAATTGTATTTAAGGTAAGTTCATGTGATTAAATAAGCATGATATTCATGTTATTGTTGTTACACTTGAAATCTATTTTGCTATGGTTGTATTGATTTATATGTTAATGATATTGTGTATGGGAACATGATGTACCCATGAAGTAATCGATAGCTCAAATGTCGATAACATATGATGAGATGATTGAATATAATGGAAATTTGATGGAATATGATATTTCTTTGAAACGAGTAAGTTTGTATGTAAATAATATATCGTTTTTACTTATGTTATAATATTTTGTTATTATATGAGATGTGGTTGTATATTGAATGATCACTTGATGTAAATTACGAATTGAAGTTGATTATGGATGAATTGGTAAAATGTTGAAAAGTGAGAAATTTCCCGGTTGGACCTTCGGAATAGAAAAGATACGAATGATCTATTGTGAGAACACATGTGTACTACTATGTTCAGGCTACTATGTGTTTAAGATGGTTTTAGATCATGTGTGTAGTACTAAGTGCAGGCTACTACGTGTACCAAATGGTTAGGTCGCATGTGTAGTACTAAGTGCAGGCTACTATGCGTACCCGATAGCTTCAATCACATGTGTGGTACTAAGTGCAGGCCACTAAGTGTAAGAGACAGTTTTGGTTACAGATGTAGTACTAAGTGTAGGCTACTATGTGCACCAAATAGCTTCAGTTACAAGGGTGGTAATATATGCAGGCCACCAAGTCTCTGTTATTATTCCGATGAGTTCAACGAGAAATTAACTAAGTGAAAATACATGTGATCATGTAATGACTAGTGTAATTGAATATGACTATGTGATGAATAAGTGCAGGTATATGTGTGTGAAAATTTATGAGCAATGTGCTTGATAGTTGAGTGAACTTTCGGTAAGATGGAATGGAGTAAGTGAGATTATGTAAGAGTGAAGTGTAACGCCCCCACGCCCGAGACCGTCGCTGGAGTCGAGTATGAGGTGTTACTAAACTTAATTTAACATTTTTAGAACTTTAAATTATTTATTTCTACATTCACAGCTTTCAAGCTACTTGCATCACAGTCACAAGAAAAATCATATCTCGAGTTACGAAACTCAAAATCAAGATCCGTAAATTTTCCCTGAATCTAGACTCATATACCTATCTACTAATTTTTTTCTAGAATTTTTGGTTGGGCCAATTAGTACAGTTTATTAGTTAAAGTTACCCCTGTTTCAGGACTTGACTGAACTGACCTCTTTTTACTACGAACCACATTTCTCTCTGTAAAAAATTCATATGATTATGAGGTTTGTTTCTACTGAAACTAGACTCAATAAGGATTCTGAGGATATAAAATAAACCACATAATTATATCTGTACAATTTATGGTCAATTTCTAAAGTTGGAACAGGGGATCCAGAAATCACTCTGACCCTGTTTCACTAAAATTCAAATATCTTCTAACATATAATTCCTTTACCTGTTTAGTTTGTTTCATGTGAAACTAGACATAATAAGATTCAATTTTATATTTAGTCCATCACCAAATTCAATTTATATGATTTTTAGTAAATTTTCAAACTCATGTCAGTGTTGCTGCAATATTCTGCTTATGGCAAATTTCATCTCTTTTATGAGTTTTCATGATTAAAGTATCCTATTAACCTTCCATGACATCAAACATAATCTAAACTAACCATTTCCATAACTTATCATTATCAAGCATTTTCTCAACCATTCCATCACCATATCATAAGATCATTTACACAAAATAGGTATATTGCTATACATGCCATACTTAATTTTACAAACCATTTACCGAAAAGTTCTTGAGATAGTGTGGTGAGCCTTCGACCTATCCCGACTCTCGAGCTGGCTTGTCCAAAACTACAATGAGTAAGAAGGAGGGAGTAAGCATAAATGCTTAGTAAGTTCATATGCAAATAATAAGTAACATAACAAAACAATCATACCAAACAACATTAGCATGGTATCACCAAAACATAAATCTCATTTCTAATCATCATTCATCATTTTACTACCTTATCGTTATTGTATCAATACTCAACCCGAGGGTTAAGTACATACCTGTCCGAAGTATCCATTTCACATCACTTACCAATACGTCTCTTTTCATCTCAAGTATTCCTCCATTTGAGTAGAACTTTACCCGTTGAACACATCGGAATATAATTCGGATACTTGGATAACTTGCACATAAGTGCCACATATGCAATCAAGCAATCATGTAACCCGCCCATAAGTGAACTCGGACTCAACTCAACGAGCTCGGGCGTTCGCATCCATAAGTGAACTCGGACTCAACTCAACGAGCTCGGATGCCTAGTTACATCTCATGAACTCGGACTCAACTCAACGAGTTCGGACATTCGCATCCATAAGTGAACTCGGACTCAACTCAACGAGTTCGGATGCTCAACCATCCTAGTGACATGTCACTTGTATCCTAATCTATTCCTAAGGTTCAAACGGGATTTTCCTCGAATACATATCCTTTCCGTCTTCCGTAGAGTGCCGAAATCAATACTCGGTAATAATTATATTTAGCAAGTAGCACACATGATTTGCATTTTGTTTGAAAATAACCACAAAGCATATATTTCATGATAAAAAAAATCAGCATATCACATAGTTGACATCAATGACTTAAAAATAACAATTATGCTACATTATTTACACATGAACTTACCTTGGTACCAAAATACAAAGATTTTGCAATTTAGTCCACAATCTTTTCTTTTCCTCGATTGGGGTCGATTCCACGTCTTTCTTGATCTAAAATAACACATTTAGCTTATTTAATACTCACATTATCAAATTAATCCTTCATTCAAATTTTGGCAAAATTACAATTTTACCCCTAAATTTTGCATATTTACATTTTTACCCCTAGGCTCGGGATTAAACTTTATTCCTTGTTCTTATGTTTTACAACATGCTGATCACTTTTACCTTCTATGGTAACATCAAATTCTCACTCTAACATGTACTTGTGACTATTAGGTATTTTTACCGATTAAGCCCTTTTACTCGTTTTTGCTTAAAATCGAGTAGTACAAGTTTTCTAACATAATTTAAAACCTCATATTCTATCATAAAACATCAAAATACACAAATTTCACCTATGGGTATTTTTCCAAATATAAACCCTAGGTTAAATTATTGCTAACATAAGCTAAATCGAGCTACCGGGATCTCAAAAACGTAAAGAACTTGAAAAACGGGGCTAGAATGGACTTACAATCGAGCTTGGAAGCTTGAAAAACCCTAGCCATGGTTTCTCCTTGCTATATTCGGCCATGGGGTTGAAGATGAGCAAAATTGGCTTTTAATTTTGTATTTTAATTCATTTTACCCCTAAATGACCAAAATGCCCTTACTACTAAACTTTCAAAAATTCCTTCCATGTCCTAATTTTGTCCATGAACTTCAAATTGGTAAAATTTATATTTAAGACCTCCTAATTAATATTTCAAATCAATTTCATACTAAAAACTTCTAGAATGCAAGTTTTGCAAATTATTCGATTTAGTCCTTAACTTCAAATTAAGCACTTTATGCATAAAATTTCTTCACGAAATTTTCACACAATCATGCAATCATATCGTAAACCTCAAAATAATTATAAAATAATTATTTCTATCTCGGATTTGTGGTCACGAAACTACTATTCCGATTAGGCCCTAATTCGGGATATTACATGAAGTTTATAATAAAACAGTTTTGGACAACAACAGTTGTGTGACTTTGAAAAGTCACCAAAAATGGAGGAAATCGAATTAGAAGTTGAATAAGATATGAAATAAAATCTTATTGAGTCTCTTTTCACATAAAAGAAAGCAAAAGAATTCTTTTTATTCTGTGATATTTGAATTTTTGTGAGATAGGGTCAAAATGATTTTTGAATCCCCTTTTTTGAATCCCCTTTGTGAGATAGGATTCGCATGTCACCTAAAAGGTGAAACTTAAGGGTTTCCATGAAAGAAATAAATAGGGAATTTTAGGGTGTGCATACTCAAACATAAATACAAGTACATAGAAGTTATTATTAAGGTCCTTTTAGCAACATAAAACATGAGTTCGTATAATAACACGAGTTCGCAAAATATCAGAGGTTCGCTATAACACCCCTTACTCGTATCCGTCGCCAGACTAGGGTTAAGAGGCATTACCGTACATAACAGAACATTTCAAAAACATTTCACATTCAAAAGTCAAACATCGTCATATCATAATCAAATATCAATATTAAGTCCCTTTCTTAGGTCAATGAGCCCTTAAACAAGCATTAGAAAGAGATCAGGAATAAACCGAGCACATACAAAATTTTTCAAAACTTAAACATATTTCAAAGTTATAAAGGTCACACGCCCTGTAAGTAGGCCGTGTACCTCACACAGCATTAGACACGCCCGCGTGTCTAGGCCGTGGAAAAATAGGGCATACATACTGACTTGTCCACACGGCCACAAGACACGCCCGTGTGCCAGGCCGTGTGAAAATTAGGGAGGCTACTAACTTGGGTTACACGGCCAGTCACACGCCCGTATGTCTAGCTCATGTTCGAAACTAACTTGGCCACATAGCCTGGCACACGCCCATCTGTGTGACCATGTGGTCTGCCCAGGCTCATTTCGAAATGGCCTTTGAGCAACACGTCAGTGACACATGCCCGTGTGGGCAAAAATAGGCCATTTACAAGGCCAAAATGCCACCCCTTAAGGGTCTTCCCTACAAGCATCAAAACCAAAACATTTTGTAGCAAATTTTCAACCAATTCGCAACCAAAACTTACAACATTCATGCCATTTCATTAACAACAAATTTCATCATTTTTAACCAATTCAAAAACATACCAAAAATCACATAGCAAACTCATTCATTCTAACATATCCTTATCTCAATATTTCACATCCAATATCATGCCAAAATCATAACATTTGCACAACTAAATCACATTACCAATTTACCAAATTGACCATTTATCACTAGGCCATTCATGAACACATCATATGAACATTATTGCATCACATAGTTTGTGCTCAAAAGACATTCATGATTATAACAAAAACCAAGCCATATCACATGGCTAGACATACACATTACCAAACATATTCACAAACTTCTAGCTTATACATGCCATACTTCAATACATATAATTTCAAAAGGTACCAAAATAGAGTTCGATAGTGTTGTGATGATCTTCGACGATCCTCGAGCTCCTAGTAGCTTCGATATCTGTAAAACAATGTAAACACACACAAAGTAAGCTTTCAAAAGCTTAGTAAGCCATATACAAATAAACTCATCACATAACACATTTCTAAACCATTTCATTCATGTAATTCATGGCAAAGCATAACTACATATCCATAATTCTCATATAACTCAATTATTCATAAGTCACTTACACATAACACATTTCATACTCATATAATTCATACATATTTCATATGTCCACATATAAACATATTCTTACCTTTCATTCTTAATCATAATATACATTTCAAATGTACCAAAGTTTGGTTATACATTCTCATATTCATTCATTTCTCAGAATGCCCATTGAGCTGTTCGGAATCAATAAGGATACTCGAATAGCTTGAAAAGCTCATACAATGCCAACGTCCCAGACGTGGTCTTACATGAAATCAAATATCGATGCCACTGTCCTAGACAGGGTCTTATACGAAATCAAATATGATGTCGATGTCCCAGGCATGGTCTTACATGTAAATCATAAGTCGATGCCAACGTCCCAGATGTGGTCTTACACGAAAACACATATCGGATCGTATGTCATGAAATATGTATCCTAACTATTCCTATGGTTCATACAGGCTTTTCGGATGTCAAAACACTCTCGATGCTTTCACAATTTCACATATTCATTTTCCAAGCCATTCATTTCATTTCAATAGAATATAAGTATAAATAAATTGATTCAAACACATTTATTTGTATATCGAGTTACCTCTTACGGATTCGAACGAACGGAGTCGACTACTCGACGACTTTCGACTTCCCCTGATCTAATTTCATTTTCTTTTGTTCGTGATCTATATATAAATTCAAATTTAACTCTTTTATTCAAAAAATCATTCAAATCAATCCATAAACACACATTTAAGGCATTTTCCAAATTAGCCTTCGCATTTTCACCTTTTAACACTTTAGTCCCTAATCACAAAAATCACAAAATATACAAAATTTCCATATACCCATGCTTAGCTGAATTTTCATAGTGTTCATATAAGCCCACATATTTCATTTATTTCATATTTTAGTCGCTCAATTTATCATTTTCCCAATTTAACCAAAATTACTCAAATTCATCAAAAATTCAAAGAAAAAACATGTTAACCCAACATCAAGCTTCCATATACTATCATCAAACTTTATAAAACTCATAGTTTCATCAATGGCTCAACTCAAAATCATCAATAATTTCAGAAATTTAGATATGGGCTTGATAGAACACTAAGCAACAATTACAAAAACATATAAATTATCAAAAACTGAACAAAATACATACCTAAATCAAAGTGAACAATAGTCGAACCCTAGTGTAACACCCTAAATTTGGGCCTAGAAGTTTTGGGCCTTGAGCATGGGAGCGGTTGAAGGCAGCTTATAATATTTTGTTGTGCATGTAAATTTCGTTAATGAAGGCTTGTTTTAGTGGTTAAGTATGCTGAGAAGTGTTGGAGAAGTCCTGGGTTCAAACCTGGACTCTAGCAGAAATTTTGGTTTAAGGTGAATCAAATCCTGGGTGTAGTAGGTAGGCCTTAAGAATATTGTTGGAGAAATTGTGCCACAAAAAGCCTTGTGGTCTAGTGGCAAAGTAGCGCCACATAAGAGGCAGGAAGGTGGCGTCATAGAGTTGGCAAAGAGGTCCAGGGTTCGAAACTCATGGCAATCAAGAGCATTTATTTTGCTAATAGGGGGCGGCAAGAGTTGGTGTTGAATTTAAACTCTAATGATGGAGGGATCCCACATTGAGAAGCTAACATAAGAATGAATGCGAAGCTGGCTTTAAATAGAGAGAACCATGAGGAGAGTAAAGGTACCTTTCTTGGCTGATCCCTTTCGCTTTATGGCGTGCTCGTTTGGGTTGGGCGTCGGCTAAGAGTTCTCGGAGCGCGGATTAAATCCAGTCTCCTATCAGGTGTGTATTTCTCACTACTCTAGCTGTAGGATGGCTACTTCGGGCCGCGATGGGCCGAAAGGGGCCATGCTGGCCCAATGGGCCTACGGGCCCAATTGGATAAGTTGTTTGATTGTGTAGTAAATATTGGACTAGGCTAGGTGAATCTCATATCTGTGGCTAGATTTGGGCTAAAAGGGCCACAAGAGCGTGTGGGCCCATTTGGGCCGAGAATGGGCTTTAGGCCATTCGTGTTGTCATCCCTGTTTAGAATACTTTAGTTTACTGAAATACCCTGGTAGGGTAGAAATACCGAAATACCCTTGTAGGGTAGAATTACCAAAATACCCCTGTAGGGTAGAATTATCGAAATACCCTTGTAGGGTAGAAATACTGAAATACCCATGTAGGGTAGAATTACCGAAATACTCCTGTAGGATAGAATTACCGAAATACCCCTGTAGGGTAGGATTACGGAAATACCCTTGTAGGGTAGAATTAATGAAATACCCCTGTAGGGTAGAATTACCGAAATACCCCTGTAGGGTAGAATTACTGAAATACCCTTGTGGGTAGAAATACCGAAATACCCCTGTAGGGTAGAATTACTGAAATACCCCTGTAGGGTAGAATTACTGAAATACCCTTGTAGGGTAGAATTACTGAAATACCCCTATAGGGTAGAATTACTGAAATACCCCTATAGGGTAGAATTACCAAAATACCCTTGTACGGTAGAAATATCGAAATACCCCTATAGGGTAGAATTACTGAGATACCCTTGTGAGGTAAATTACCATTTTGCCCTTAGGGTGTTAAATGACTGTTTTGCCCTTGTGGGCAAGTGACTGACTTGGACTGTGTGGATTTGATTGTGAATATATGTTGGTGATATGAATGACTTGACTGTGATTGTTTGATTCAAATATGGGCATGACATTCTGCATACATGACATGTTGCATGGGTTGGGTTATATAAATGGAGGAAGTGCTTAAAGGGCTTTGCCCTAGTTTACCGAAAAAGGGCTTTGCCCCAGTTATCAAAAGAGGCTAGGCCTCCAGTTGTATGATAAAGCAGCTATGCTGCCAGTGGAGAGTTTGGTTGGGTGGGTTGAGTTATTCCCCACATGGAGAGCTTGGTTGGTACGGGTGGAGAGTAGCGGATGGTGGGTTGAGTAGTCTCCCCAAATGGGCTTGCATACATTCATTGGTATTACATGTGATACTGAAATGGGCCTTTGGGCCATACCGTTTACAGTAAAGGCTTCGGCCTAGTGATATGATTTATGAAAAGGCTTGGCCCGAGAACAGATTAAATAAAAGGCTTCACCAGTATGTCGATATTAATTTGGGCTCGAAAGGGGCTTGTTGCACACTGAGTTTCAGTAAACTCACCCGTTTATTAACCTTTCGGGTAATTTCCAGCCTTAGACGGATCGGAGCTCGCGAGGGGCTCGAAGGAAGCCACACACCTTTGTTTATGTTCTGATTTTGATTATTACTTTTAAATGTTTTTATGTGGGTTGTAGTAAAGCCATTGTAATTTTCTGGATTTTAAATTTGGAATTTTATTTATTGTTCTTATAATTGCTAGTATTAGAACACGATTTTCCAAAGCAACTACTGTTGTTCAAAACATCACGTATCCGTAATTGTTTTTAAATTAAGCTTCCGCAACTGCCAAGATTTTTACAAAGTTGTTAAGAATGTTATTCAGCTAAGGTTTTCTAACAAGGTTTAAAAAGTGTATAAGATTTTAATTATTAAGAAGGGTTTTTAATGGAAACATGGTTTTCGAAAAACACTTCAATGTGATACGCCAGATTCGAGCCAAACTTCTAGGCCAGGTTTGGGGTGTTACACCTAGCTTGTATTTTTATTTCTTTTTCTTTGTGTTTTTCGGAAAAATGATGAACAAATGGCTAATTTCATGCAATTTTTTTATTAATCACATATTAATTCATCAATTACTATTTTACCCTTAATTAACATTCATTAAAAATCCACCAACTAAGGACATATTTGTCCATCCAATAAGCTAATGGTTTAATATCAATATAAGTACCCCGCATTTAATAAAACATAGCAATTTAGCACTTTAACAAATAGAAGGCCATTTTTACATTTTACGTGATTAGGTCCTTTTATCAAATTAAGTACACAAATGCTCAAATTTTCATACGAAATTTTCACACATACTAATTCACATATAATAAGCACGGAAAATAATATAAAAATATTTTTCTGACTCGAATTTATGGTCCTAAAACTACTATTCTAAGTAGGGTCTAAACCGGGCTGTTACAACTCTCCCCCCTTAGAGATTTTTGTCCCCAAAAATCTTACCGTTGAACAGATTCGGATATTATTGTCTCATAGTATCTTCGGGCTCCCACGTAGCTTCTTCAATACTGTGTCGATGCCACATTACTTTTACTAACATAATTTTCTTTAACCTCTCGTGCCAAGATACGGATCGGTTCTTCATCATAGGTCATACCGGACTGAATCTCAATCTCAGACGGAGAAATCACATGTGAAGGATCAGATTTGTATCGTCGAAGCATCGATACGTGGAACACATTATGAATCTTTTCCAATTGTGATGGCAACAACAATCTATAAGAAACTGGCCCAATTCGCTCGATAATCTCATACTGCCAGATGAACCTTAGACTCAATTTGCCTTTTCTGCCAAATTGGAGTATTTTCTTCCACGGAAATACTTTCAAAAATACTTTATCACCGATATCAAATTCAATATCTTTTTGTTTCAAATCTGCGTAAGATTTCTGATGATCGGAAGCTGTTTTCAAACTATCTCAAATCACTTTTACTTTCTATTCAGTCTCTTTTATCAAATCGACCCTGTGTATCTTATTCTCATAAACTCTGACCAATACAATGGTGTACGACATTTTGTACCATATAAGGTTTCGTACGATGCCATTTTAATGCTCGATTGAAAACTATTATTGTATGCAAATTCAATCAATGGCAAATACTGTTCCCACATACCTTCAAACTCAAGAATGTAACATCTCAACATATCCTCGAGTATTTGAATAATCCGCTCAGATTGACCATCTGTCTACGGGTGAAAAGCAGTACTAACATGCAATTTCGTACCTAAAGCCTATTTTAATTTCTTCCAAAACCTTGAAGTGAATCTCAGGTCTCTATTTGACACAATAGACAAAGGTACCCTATGCAATCTCACAATATCAGAAATGTATAACTCAGCAAATTTATCAAGCGAGTAATCAGATCGTACAGAAATAAAGTGAGCTGATTTCATCAATCAGTCAACCACAACCCAGATAGCATCTTTCTTTCGCGAAGATATGGGCAAACCCGAAACAAAATCCATTTCACTCTATCTAATTTCCATTTCGGAATCATAATCGATTGTAATAAACCGGATGGCTCTTGATGTTCAGCTTTAACTTGCTGATAGATCAAACATTTTGAAATAAAGTCAGAGATATCTCTTTTCATTCCAGACCACCAATAATGCTGTTTTAAATCATATACATTTTCATACTACCCGAATGTACAGAATATCGACTGTTGTGAGCTTCGTTCAAAATCATCTGAATCAATTCTGAATTTCTCGGAACTCAAATTCGATCTCGAAATCTCAAACAATCATTATCATCAACTCTAAATTCTGAATCAGAATTCAAATCACACTGAGCTTGTTTTGCTATTATCTCATTATCAACTTTCTGAGCATCAATAATCTATTGTAAAAATAACGGTCTCGCTTTCAATTTGACTAAAATCGAACTGTCATCAGACAGAACCGAATGAGTATTCATCAAACACAATGCAAATAATGATTTCTGACTAAAAGCATCAGCAACAACATTGGCCTTTCCCGGATGATAATCAATAATAAGCTCGTAATCTTTCAGCAACTCTAGCCATCTTCTCTATCGCAGATTCAAATCTTTTTGAGTCATCAGATATGTCAAACTTTTATGATCAGAATACACATGGCATTTCTCACCAAACAGATAGTGGAGCCAAATCTTCAAAGCAAATACAATAGCCGCAATTCCAAATCATCTGTCGGATAGTTCTTTTCATGCGGCTTTAATTGTCTCGAAGCATAGGTTATAACTTTGCCTTCTTGCATCAAAACATAGCCCAGACCGTTCAATGAAGCATCACTGTAGATCACAAATTCTTTACTCGATTCTGGTTGTACTAACACCGGAGCTTTAGTCAATAGGGCTTTCAACTGATCAAAGCTTTTCTGACACTTTTCAGACCATTCAAATTTCACATCTTTCTGAAGCAATTTCGTCTACGGAGTTGCAATCATAGAAAAGCCTTTTACGAATCTTCGGTAATAACCAGCAAGTCCCAAAAAACTACAGACTTCAGAATAGCTAAAATCTTGCCTAGATCAACTCGGATACCTTTGCGTAACCAGAATTCACATTTACTGAACTTCGCATACAATTACTTATCACGCAAAATTTGTAACACTATTCTCAGATGTTCCACATGCTCAGTTTCATCACATGAATAAATCAAAATGTTATCAATGAATACAACAACAAATCGATCTAAATAAGGTCTAAATATCCGGTTCATTAAGTCCATAAAGATAGCAGGTGCATTCGTTAATCCAAAAGGCTTAACTAAAAACTCATAATGTCCTTACCTCATTCAGAAAGCAGTTTTCAGAATGTCTGAATCTTTTACTTTCAACTAATAATAGCCTGATCTGAGATCTATCTTTGAAAACACAGTAGCTCCTTTCAATTGATCAAAAAAATCATGAA
Organism: Gossypium longicalyx; assembly: GCA_025698465.1. Taxonomy (NCBI): domain Eukaryota; kingdom Viridiplantae; phylum Streptophyta; class Magnoliopsida; order Malvales; family Malvaceae; genus Gossypium; species Gossypium longicalyx. The sequence goes on from CM046995.1 coordinate 35,332,668, forward strand.
TTTGAGGCAGAGGGTATTTGTTCTTGATAGTCACATTGTTCAACTGACGATAATCAATGCACATTCTCATCGTGCCATCTTTCTTTTTCACAAATAAAATAGAAGCAGCTCAAGGTGAGAAACATGGTCTTGCAAATCCTCTATCGATCAACTCTTGCAACTGAGACTTTAATTGTTTTACTCGGTTAGAGCCATTCTATACGGAGCTATCGAAATCGGAGTAGTCCCTGGCACTAATTCAATGCCAAACTCAACTTCTCGAAAAGAGGTAATCCCAAAAGTTCTTCAGGAAACACATCAGGGAATTCACAGACAACAAACACTGATTCAATTTTCTTTTCTGTTACTTTCGAATCAATCATATAGGCAAAATAAGCTTCACAACCCTTTCTCACAATACTCAGAGCTTTCATCGAAGATATCACAATCGACAACCCATTTAAATCACTAGATTCAATTCAGACTATTTCATCATTCTTGCATATCAAATTAATAGTTTTCTGTTTGCAATTCACAATAGCATCGTGCAAAGTTAGCCAATCCATACCCAGAATTATATCAAACTCATCGAAAGGTAATAACATCAAATTAGCCGGAAAACAAACGTCTCAAAACATTAACGGACAATTCTTGCACACTTTGTCTACCAAAACACACCGGCCTAAGGGGTCCGATACTCTAATCACAAATTCAGTAGACTCTACAAGATAAGTTTTACTGGATACTAAATTCATGCATATATACAAATGTGTCGATCCTGGATCTATCAATGCAATCATAGAAGTATCGTAAAGAGTAAAAGTACCAGTTATAACATCTAGAGACGAAGCTTCCTCACGAGATCGAATGGCGTAGTCTCTGGCAGGTGCTCTAGCCTCGGATCGTACGATGGTATCTTTAGTTGATCTTTGACTACCACTCACATTTCCCATATTTCTGGGTGGTCTACCTCGAGTTGAGGTGTTATTCTATCTCGAATTTTGCATAATCTCTTGCTCAACAGACTCGGGACAATCACAAATAAAATGATCTAAAGATCTACATTCGAAACAAGCCCGATCATACAGTCTATAATTGCCGGGATGTCTTTTACCATAATGTTTACACTCGGGTTGATCAGATCTGATATTTTTGACACTAGCAATCGAAGTAGCTGGAGTTTTAAAGCTCAAATGCGATCTAGTACGATCTCTACCCGAATGCCCCACATTAGCCTTTGAACGACTATAATCATCTCGAAATTTCTTTGACACAGACTGAAATGATTTACTTGCGAATCTCTTTCTCACATCTCTAGCCTCTAAGTCAGCTTTTCTTTTCTCTTTCCTGAGCTCTTCAGCTTTACATGCTCGTTCAACAAGCACAACAATCTCTTTTATTTCTAGAATCCCGACTAACAATTTGATGTCTTCATTTAAGCCATCCTTGAATCTCTTGCACATAATTGCTTCAGTCGAGACACATTCTTGTGCGTATTGACTCAGTCTCACAAATTCTCGCTCGTATTTTGTAACAGACATACGACCTTATTTCAGTTTAAGAAATTCTTTGCATTTATGATTGATGAATCTCTAACTGATGTATTTTTTTGAAATTCAGCTTGAAAGAAATCCTAGGTGACTTGTTCTCTCGGAACTACAGATATCAGTGTCTTCCACCAATGATACGCTGTATCTCTCAAAAGCAAAATGACACACTTAAGGCATTCATCCGGAGTCAATGACAATTCATCAAACACTCTTATCATATTCTCAAGCCAGAATTCAGCTCTCTCAGCATCATCATTAGTAGTAGCACAGAACTCTTCGGCCCCATATTTTCTAATTTTATTGATCGAAGGCTTATTTAACTGAATCGAATTACCTTATGGCATAACAGGGACTTGCAGAGGATTTAGCGGGGGTGAAGGTTGTGACACAACTGAATTAGTTCTCATATATTGTGTGAACCAATTATTCATCACTTTGTAAAAGGCTTGCTTAGTCTCTCCCTCGTGACTACTTGTAGTAGGACAAGAATCGGATGGCGCTGTCCCTTGAGTGGGAGCAGGCGCATTACTCTCAACATCGTCAGCTACAGCTCATTCGGGATCCATTTACTATATAAAAACACATTTTCATTATCAGAACTCATTACACTATCGCAGTTCATAAATATGGTATGTACAGCTAGACTCACAAAAGTTATGTTAGTCCTAGAATTGACTAAATTGTAGCTCTGATACTAACAAATGTAACACCCCTTATCCGTATCCGTCGCCAGATTAGGGTTAAGAGGCATTACCGGACATAACAGAATATTTTAAAAACATTTCACATTCAAAAGTGAAACATCGTCATATCATAATCAAACATCAATATTAAGTCCCTTTCTTAGGTCAATGAGACTTAAAGAAGCATTAGAAAGAGATCGGGAATAAACCAAGCACATATAAAATTTTTCAAAACTTAAACATTTTTCAACGTTATAAAGGTCACACGCCCATGTAAGCAGGCTGTGTGCCTCACACGGCATTAGACACGCCTGTGTGTCTAGGCCGTGGCAAAATAGGGCATACAAACTAACTTGTCCACACGGCCACAAGACACGCCCGTGTGCCAGGCCGTGTGAAAATTAGGGAGGCTATTGACTTGGGTCACACGGCTAGTCACACGCCCGTGTGTCTAGCTCTTGTTCGAAACTGACTTGGCCACACGGCTTGGCACACGCCCGTGTGTGCGACCATGTGGTTTGCCTAGGCTCATTTTGAAATGGCCTTTGAGCAACACGGCAGTGACACACGCCTGTGTTCCTGCCCGTGTAGGCAAAAATAGGCCATTTACAAGGCCAAAATGCCACCCCTTAAGGGTCTTTCCTACAAGCATCATAACCAAAACATTTTGTACCAAATTTTCAACCAATTCACAACCAAAACTTACAACATTCATGCCATTTCATTAACAACAAATTTCATCCTTTTTAACCAATTCAAAAATATAGCAAAAATCACATAGCAAACGCATTCATTCTAACATATCCTTATCTTAATATTTCACATCCAATCTCATGCCAAAATCATAACATTTCCACAACTAAATCACATTACCAACTTACCAAATTGACTATTTATCACTAGGTCATTCATGAACACATCATATGAACATTATTGCATTACATAGTTTATATACAAAAGACATTCATAATTATAACCAAAACCAAGCCATATCACATGGCTAGATATACATATTACCAAACATATTCACAAACTTCTAGCCTATACATGTCATACTTCAATATATACAATTTCAAAAGGTACCAAAATAGAGTTTGATTGTGTGGTGATGTTTCTCGATGATCCCTGAGCTCCTAGTAGCTTCGATATCTATAAAACAATGTAAACACACACAAAGTAAGCTTTCAAAAGCTTAGTAAACCATATACAAATAAACTCATCACATAACACATTTCTAAATCATTTCATCCATGTAATTCATGGCAAAACATAACTACATATCCATAATTCTCATATAACTCAATTGTTCATTTTTTACTTACACATAACACATTTCATACTCATATAATTCATACATATTTCATATGTCCACAATTAAACATATACTTATCTTTCATTCTTATTCATAATGTACATTTCAAACGTACCTGAATTTGGTTTTACATTCTCATATTCATTCATTTCTCGAAATGCTTGTTGAACTATTCAGAATCAATAAGGATACTCAGATAGCTTGAAAAGCTCATACAATGCCAACATCCTAGACGTGGTCTTACATGTAATCAAATATCGATGCCACTGTCGCAGACAAGGTTTTACATGAAATCAAATACGATATTGATGTCCCAGAGACGGTCTTACATGTAAATCATAAGCCGATGCCAATGCCCCAGACGTGGTCTTACACGAAAACATATATTGGATCCTATGTCATGACATGTGTATCCTAACTATTCTTATGGTTCGTACGGGGCTTTTCGGATGTCGAAACACTGTCGATGCTTTCACAATTTCACATATTCATCTTCCAAGCCATTCATTTCATTTCAATAGCATATAAGCATAAATAAATTGATTCAAACACATTTATTTGTATATTGACTTACCTCGTACGGATTCTATAACATCCCAAAATAGGGCCTATTTGGAATAGTGGTTTTGGAACCACAAATTTGACGTTGAAATATTTATTTTATGATTATTATGAGGTCTAGAATATGATAATATGCATGTGTTAAATTTTCATGAAGAAATTCTATGAGTAAGGTGTCTAATTGGAAAATAAGGATCGAATTGAATAAAATGCAAAACTTGGATTCTAGAAGCAATTTGTATGAAATTGTTTTAGATTATTAATTAGAAGGTATAAAAGAGAAAATTTCCCAATTTCTAAGTTTTGGACAAAAATGGGTATGTATGGATGAAATTTGAAAGAAAGAGCTTGAGGGCATTTTGGTCATTTGGCTAATTAATGAAATAAAATGGGAAAAATAAGCCAAAAATCAGCCATTCATCTCCTTCGTCCAGCCAAAATTCTCAAGCTCTCCATATCTAGGGTTTTCAACATTTTCAAGCTCAATAGTAAGTGCTCCCAAGCCCCGTTTTTAATGTTCTTCGTATTTTTGAAATCCCAGTAACTTACTATCTCTATTTCTACCCATATTTCATGCTAGGGTTCATGTTTAGAAATTTACCCATGCATGATTTGCTTGTATTTTGGTGGTTTATGGAGGAATATGAAAGTTTAAAAGATGGTAAACAACTTTTACTAAGTGATTTTTCATGGAAATGGCTTTAGGGACCATTTTGTAAAAGTTGTAAAAATTGGTAGAAAGATGAGAAATAACAGAAAAATATGGGCTGCCATAAGAGGAAAGAACATTCAGCTAGGCTTGGGTAAGGTAGAAATGGCATGAATTTCATTATATGAGCCTAGGGACTAAACCGTAAAAATGTGAAAGGTTAGGGAATAAATGGTCATTTGGACCGGGGGTGAAATTTAGACTCAAAAAGTATAATGTGAGGTGTTAATGATTCATTTTTATTGTTATAGACCCCAAGGAACAAATTTCGGAGGTCGATCGAGGAAAACGAAAGGTTTCAGAATAACAGAAACACGATATCGGAACGAGTACCAAGTAAGTTCGGATAACTTAAAGTAAACTCATAATATGCGTAATTGCATGATTTATGAATATATGATAAATTCATTTGATGATGGCATGAAAATCCATGAAATGCATCCTGAATAATGACATGTTGATAAATGTCCCGGTTGAGGTTAAAAAGGAAAATTCGATGGATAAACCATGATTTACATATGACTTGAGATCTTGCATGTGTTGGAGAAAGGATTTAACCCAGATGGGTAATCTGTTGATCTCAAATATAGAAAGGATCTAGCCCAGACGGGTGTTCCTTAAGTGATCGAGCCTCCTGAAGAATATGTGTGCATTGTGGATTTAGCCCGGACGGGTAATCCGATTAGGGTCTGAATTTAGCCTGGACTGGTAATTCAGATCCGAGCTCATTAAGGGTGTTTGTCGCTAAGGGATTTAGCCTGGACTGGTAGTCCCGCCGTAAGATGTGAGGTTCGAGGGAGTGCATACATGAAATGATCACTCTTATGACTTGTCGGTAAATGGATAATCCATCTAGATTTCCTAGAAACCTAACGGGATAATATGAATTATATATATAAATGGAAATGTTGAATGATGAGCTCATCGAAGATTAATTACATGGTGCATTGTTATGTGACTAACTTGTTTATTTAGTGCATGTGATAGGGAAACCATTCCATTCTTGTTGGTTTTATTGCCTAATATGGTTGTATGCTAATTAATCAGTAAGTTTACTTTCTAGTTATTCAGGCTTACTAAGCATGTAAATGCTTACCCCTCTCTTTTTCCCTATCTTACAGAGCTCGAGGACTTGTAAAGATTGGAAGACGGTTGGAGAGTCAACACACTATCAATTAGTCCAGCTTTGGTATATAGACACTTTTGGTTTGTTCAATGGCATGTATAGAGCTTCTGTTTATTTTTTTATATGTGTCATTTGATTTGCAAATATGAAGGCATGTAAAGGTATACATATCCATTTGTAAATAGCCATGGGAATTGACTCATTGTGATATAGGTTATGACCTACAATTTGCGCATGTTTATGTCTAAATGTTCTTGTGATATTTAAATGTGGCATATCACAATTAGGCTTAAGTAATGTGACCAAATTACATGGGGTGGGTTGGCCATAATTGGCAATGAGTTATAATAATGAGCCAATCTTAAAAGTGTTATAAGGAATAGAGATCCTTAATACGAGGGAAATAACCTAGCATGTGTAAAACCGATGAAATGAGGTTTACATGCAATGAGGTTTATTGAGGTCATTTAAGTATATAATCAGGCCTTGTTATGTATTATAGAAACCTATAAGTGAGAGTAGATGATAGAGGTTGACTAAAGGCATGGAAAATAGCCTAACAAGGTCTACAATGGTAGACACACGGGCATGTGTCCAGGCTGTGTGTGGCACACGGATTGCCCCATGGGCGTGTGGTATGGCCGTGTGTCCCCTGCACCTAAAATTTTGAAGTCAGAGTGCATGGTAATAAACACACGGGTAGAGACACGATCGTGTGTCTCAACCGTGTGGAGGGCACGGCCTAGTACACGGGCGTGTGTCTTGACCATGTGCCCCTATATGCATGCTGACGTCACAAACAGAATACTCGAGTTTTTGGACATGGGTGATCACACGGGGGTGTCTAGGCCGTGTGAAGGACACAGGCCAGGGACACGGGCGTGTGCTTGGCTGTGTGAAAACCCCTGTAAGTTCAGAATAGAAAATAAATTCAATTAATTCCACACGGGTAAGGGACACGGGCGTGTCCCAAAACTCACGGGCGTGTCCCAAAACACACGGGCGTGTGTATTGCCTTCATACGGGTGTGTGAGGCTTGACCTAGAAAATTTTTTATGAACTTTCATAAGTTCTCAGTTTAGTCCCAGATCGTTTTCAATGTGTGTGTAGGGCCTCGTAGGCCTATAATAGGGACATTAAAATGAAATTTGATTGGTTTTATATTGGAATGAAATTTTATAACCTGTATTTCCCGGAAATGATCGAGTACATGTCTGGTAACGCCTCTTATTCGGTCCCGGTCTCGGGTACGGGTAAGGGGTGTTACAGATTCGAATGAATAGAGTTAATTACTCGATGACTTTCGACTTCCCCGATCTAATTCCGTTTTATTTTGTTCTTAATCTATATATAAATTCAAATTTAACTCTTTTATTCAACAAATCATTCAAATCAATCCATAAACACACATTTAGGGCATTTTACAAATTAGCCCTCACATTTTCACATTTTAACACTTTAGTCCCTAATCACAAAAATCACAAAATATACAAAATTTTCATATACCCATGCTTAGCCGAATTTTCATAGTGTTCATATAAGGCCACATAATTCATTTATTTCATATTTTAGTCCCTCAATTTCTCATTTTCACAATTTAACCCAAATTACTCAAATTCATCAAAAATTCAAAGACAAAACATGTTAACCCAACATCAAGCTTCCATATACTATCATCAAACTTCATAAAACTCATAGTTTCATCAATGGCTCAACTCAAAATCATCAACAATTTTAGAAATTTAGACATGGGCTTGATAGAACACTAAGCAACAATCACAAAAACGTAGAAATTATCAAAAACCGAACAAAATACATACCTAAATCAAAGTGAACAATAGTTGAACCCTAGTTTGTATTTTTCTTTCTTTTTTTTGTGTGTTTTTCGGCAAAATGATGAACAAATGGCTAATTTCATGCATTTTGTTTTATTAATCACATATTAATTCATCAATTACTATTTTACCCTTAATGATCATTCATTAAAAATCCGCCAACTAAGGATAAATTTTTCCATCCAATAAGCTAATGGTTTAATAACAATATAAGGGCCTCACATTTAATAAAACATAGCAATTTAGCACTTAAACAAATAGAAGGCCACTTTTACATTTTACGCGATTAGGTCCTTTTGTCAAATTAAGCACACAAACGATCAAATTTTCATACGGAATTTTCACACATACTAATTCACATGTAATAAGCATGGAAAATAATATAAAAATATTTTTTGACTCGGATTTATAGTCCCAAAACTACTATTCTGACTAGGGTCTAAACCGGGCTGTTACATTCGTATACTACCTAAGTCCACATATAAATAAACATCATGTGTTCGTATAGAAAATAAGCATCACAGCAAAAGGAGGCGTTCATGCAAGGGTTCTCATACTTTTTATAAGGTTCACTAAATAGTAAGATTATCACTTTTAAGGGTTCGCATGCATGTTGGGGGTCACAAACATTTAGGGGTTGCATGAAACGGTACTTCACAATCCAACTGACTCGCATTTAGTATTAAGACATACTCTCAAAAAATTAAAAGAATACAACATTATAACACCCAAAACCCAGCCCAGTTATTATGGTCGAATTCGAAAAGCTACATTGGCCACCGAAATGACCCAAAAAATCTTTTGTAGTTTTCAAGCGTACTTTTTAAACCGTTTTGTGTAAATCGTTTCAAACTAGTGATATTGAGAATTTTAGATATCAATGACTTCAATATTTTATTTGTAAACGTTTGATCATTGTTCAAAACTTTGTAATTTCAATCATATTTCAAAGTAATTTATTCAAACATAAAAACTTGGTTATTCATCATTATTCAGGAAAAACATATTAATTTCATAAATCAAATACCTTTAGAAATCTCGTTTGTAATCATTAGTAGTTTTGAAAATGAAGTCTAATTTTATAAAAACTCATCTCTCAGCATTGCAATGGAAAATTGACATATTTTTGTAAGGATCTCAATGAAAATTTTTACAAAAGGCATATTTGTTAAAAATCGATATTTCATGTAAATTCAATAAACTATCAATAAATATGTTTAAAATCTCAAAAAAAAAAAAACCAAGTCATATTTTTGTCTAGAACTCATTTCTCATTGTCGAAGCGGAAAATAGTGATTTTGTCAAATTTTAATAAAAACCAAGTTTTATGTATAATCTTATCAGATACCAATTTATGTTGTTTTTAAAACTTAATGTCATGCAAATAATTTATGCAAATCAGAATGAAAAATTCCCAAAATAAAGTCCCACAACGTTATTAAAGCAAACCCAAATCAAAGTACATAAAAGTCTGTAAAATAATTTAAAGTCCATAATTTATTAAAAAGTTCACATCCAAGAGCATCACCAAAAGTCTGCATCTAAGTCCTAATTATGAGGACTACCTGAAACATACACATAAGATTGGTGAGATTACAAGCCCAGTGTGAGATAATCACAAATATAATCGCATACATATCAAAATATTAATCTCAACATATCAATCATTATAATAATCACAAGTTCTAACGCCGATACTTATACATGAACATGTCGATGCATATTTTAAGACGATGCACATTTTATAAAATTTCCTACCTATCTCCGCTACACACCAATATCAAGTTCCTCAGAACCCATCCATCCAATAACATACCATTTGTGGACAAGCCACCATATAATTATCGATTAACGGCCACGTAACACATTGTGGACAAGCCACCATATAATTGTCGTTAACGAGCACATAATCCCAAATAAACTGCCATATAACTTCCACCTTTCACAAAACCCACCCCATGCATGTGATATGACCATTTTCAAATTCAATACATATAATCACTTTCTGCATTTCTCATGTAGTCATGCTCACTGTCGCATATTTCTCAATTTTACACATTTGCATATATAAACATGCTCACATTTTCATATATCACATAATATTCACTTTTTATTCACTTTAGCATGCTTTAATATATTTTCATATTAAATTATAGATCTCATCACACACATATATAACATATATTTAGATCATCACATATCAATGATGTCATGTACTGCATAACATAGATATGAGATTTGCACACGTATCATCATATACATCAACACATCACAAATCATAGTTTCCATGAACTAATAATTTTAGGAACACTTGGAATTTTCTTATGATGAGTTTTTCAACTCTGCTTTGAGTACTTAGTGTACTCTTAAATAATTATTTAATAGCATTTTATTAAAAATAAAAGTAGCATATTATACTTAAATCCCACACCATATATTGAAGATTCAATTGTCACAATCCTATTAGAAGAGGTTTCGCTTAGATCTAAAACTGATAGATGAATCTATCGCATCAAACACGTATTTTTGTTATAGATCTATCGGATGTGTCTTATTACTTAAAGATTAATCATTAGAATAATTCTCACCAATTACTTACCCTTAAATTGAGACTTAGATTCGATGCCTTCGTTATCACACTAAGGATCTCTTGGATTGGCATTGTTTGGTCCTTCAAAGAATATAGGAACAAAATGTTAACACATGAAAAACAAATGTGTCTTAACACCATTCAGATATGAGGAAAAATAATAGAGAGGAAAGAATGTTCCTAATACCCCTCATGCACTTACACTACTCAACAATATTATGAGATCATTGATAAGTCTTGACAAAGGAGTGGAGAGGTTTAATGATCTACAAAAATACATGATCGATGAGTCTTGAAAACAAAATAATTAAAATTGGATAATTGAATCCTTAGAGAAGATAGGAGAGATCGAAAAGGAAATAAAGAGGGTAAAACTAAATCTCGATGGAAAACAGCGTTGGGGACAATGGTCCGGCGGTGGTATAAAAAATATATATACAAAAGAGTGGGAGGGTTCGATTATAAAATTGAGAGAAAAGAGAAAATAAAAGGATTGGTGAAGGAAGGTTTTCTAGCAGTGGTTCGCGGCAGCGATGGCGGTGGAAGGCGATGATTAAAAGAAAAGAGGAGGAGAAGAGAACCTTGGATAGTGGTGTGTAGGTAGTAAAGCTATAGCTTGAGGTGGAGGAATTTTAGGTGGCGATTGAAGGTGTAACACCCCTTACCCATGTCCAACGTCGGGATAGGACAAGAGGCATTACCGGACTTAAACATGCACATACATGTAAAACTGGGCCATAAAATTTCAATCATATCAAAATCATTCGATTACATGCAAAATGTCCCATACACGAGCCTTCGAGGGTCTAAACATGCATTAAAAGTGGTTTGGGACTAAACCGAGAACTCATGAACATTTTTACAACACTTAGAAAATTTTCATGTTTGGAGAGTCACACGCCCGTTTGGGTAGGCCGGGTGGTCTCACACGCCCGTGTCCTCAACCAGTGTAACTCCTTGTTTATGACATCAGTAAACATTTAGGGTCACACGGCCAAGTCACACGCCCGTGTGCTAAGGCCGTGTCCTCCACACAGCTGAGACACACGGCCATGTCTCTGCCCGTGTGGTCAACACTTAGGCTATTTTCCAAGCCTTTTTGTCACCCTTTACATGCACACACACAAACATGGATCAAAAGCATTCAACATCCTCAATTATGATGTAGACATTTCATTTATCTATGAACATACATGTGTTACACATTCTCACATTAGACCAAGTCTAGACACACCATATCTTATTTATTTGACTTTGCCAAATACCTTACCACTTATACTTTTATACCATAATTATCTTCATGTCCATTTAATTCTAAGTTATCATCAAGCATACACCTTCTAGCCAAGTCATATCTTTATAGAGTATCCACATTTCACATGCATAAAACAATATGCTTGACTAAGACATTCTACACCAATTCCATATTCAGTTTAACATTATTACTATTTCTCACTTTATACCATTGTGCCATGGTTACCCAACTATCCATCAAACATCCATGTTCAAGGAATTAACATTTTATTTCCATATTACACATTTAATTCATGGTCATGACCACCTCGATTTGTCATAAAACATGTATTGAACACACATGACATATTACCAACCATGCATGGCGAACAACCATATTCACATCACAATTATTAGACATAACATGAATAGCTAGATTTACAAGCCATAATCAATAGCCCAATATAGGCAAATACATTTGGCCAAATTATAATAACACATGTTATAAAACTAGGTTCCTATAAATGCCACTCACTTGATATTTCTAACTTATGTATCAATACTCCAAAGGTATTGGCTTGGTAGTGTGATGCTGCCTCCGACGATCTCCAACCTCGAGCCAACCTGAGAACACTAAGGAAATGGAAAGGAGGGAGTAAGCTTTACGCTTAGTAAGCTCGTATGAAATTAATAAGCAGTGTATTAACATGCTATTTTTCAATTTCTCTCTATTTATACAAAGTCTAATTAAGTTATTTTCTCGAGTCATAGTCACTAAATTATTTATATCCAGAGCTGTAGAACTCCAAATTTAGATCTGCTAATTTTTCCAAAAATTGGACTCACATATCTTCATACCGTAAAATTTTCAGAATTTTTAGTTTATCCAATAAGTACAGTTTATTCTTTAAAGTCACCCCTGTTTCGCTGTCTGATAGTTCCAACCCCTCTTCACTAAAAATTAATTATCTATTTGTATAAAATTCGAATAATGTTCTTGTTTATTTCATTCAAAAATAGACTCATTAAGGATTTTAAGCATATAAATTATAACCCATAATTATATGTGTACATTTTTTAATGATTTTTACAAGTCAAAATAGGGGATTCCAAAATCATTCTGACCCTGTCTCACAAAAATTCAAATATCACAGAATACAAAATTCTTTTGCTTTCACCATTTCTTTTATGTGAAAATAGACTCAATAATATTTTATTTCATATCTTATTCAACTTATAATTTTATTTCCACCATTTTTGGTGATTTTTCAAAGTCACGTAACTGCTATTGTCCAAAACTGTTTTATTACAAATTTCACTCTCACATAATCTCACTTACTCCATTCCATCTTACCGAAAGTTCGCTCAACTATTGAGCACATTGCTCATAAAATTTCACACACATATACCTACACTTATTCATTACATGTCATATTCAATTACACTAGTCATTACATGATCACATGTATTTTCACTTAGTCAATTTCCCGTTGAACTCATCGAAATAATAACAGATACTCGGTGGCCTGCACATATTACCACCCTTGTAACCGAAGCTATTTGGTGCACATAGTAGCCTGCACTTAGTACTACATCTATGACCAAAACCGTCTCTTACACATAGTGGCCTACACTTAGTACCACACATGTGATCGATGCTATCGGGTACGCATAGTAGCCTGCACTTAGTACTACACATGCGACCTAACCATCTGGTACAAGTAGTAGCCTGCACTTAGTACTACACATGTGACCTAAAACCATCTTAAGAATGTAGTAGCCTGCACATAGTACTACACATGTGTTCTCACAATGGATCATTCGTATCTTTTCTATTCTGAAGGTCCAATTGGGAAATTCCTCACTTTTCAACATTTTACCAATTCATCCATAATCAACTTCAATTCATAATTTACATCAAGTGATCATTCAATATACAAATACATCTCATATAATAACAAAATATTATAACATAAGTAAAAACAATATATTATTTATATACAAATTTACTCGTTTCAATGAAATCTCTTGTTCCATCAATTTTCCCATGCCCAATAAACACACAATGTGTAATTGACATATTAAGCTTTCGATTTCTTTATGGGGTACATCTCTTTCTCACTCGCAATATCATTAACATAAACTTCAATACAATCATAGCAAGATAGATTTCATGTATAACAATAATAACATGAATAACATGCTTATTAAATCACACGAACTTACCTTAAATGCAATTACGGCCAACTATTCCAATTTAGTCTATAATCTCGAACTTTCCCGATTTAGGCCCGAATCTCAGTTTTCTTAACCTAACATTTCAAATATAGCTCATTTATTATTCACATTATCCAAATTTACCTAAAAATCATACTTTTACAAATTTGCATTTTTACCCCTAAACTTTGTCATATTTACACTTTTTCCCCTAGGCTCGTAAAATGATTTTTATTCATTTTTTTTGCACTTTAAGCCTAGCTGAATCATTTTTATAACTATATCAGCCCAAAATTTTCCCTAAATCACACTTTAATGACAAATTGTATAATTTTTACAATTTAGTCCTTTTTAGCGTTTTCATCGAAAACTACTTAGTAAAAGTCTTTTCTCTAGCCATAAACATGCATAATCTACCATTAAACATCAAAACGCATGAATTTATAACATGGGTCAAACCCTATACCTTTATCATAACTCAAATAAATGGTAGAAATAGGTAAATCTTGTTACGAGGATTTTAAAAATGTAAAAATCATTAAAAACGGGGCTAGGAAGGACTTACAATCGAGCATGGAAGCTTGAAAAACCCTAGATATGTCTTCTCCTCACAAGTTTCAGCCTTGGGATTGAATATGGACAAAAATTGACATTTAATTTTGTTTTTAATTCATTTTAATTACTAAATGACCAAAATACCCCTAACCTAAAAATATTCTATTTCACCCATTTCATGTCCATTTTTGTCAAAAAATTAACAAATGGTCTAATACCATTTAAGGACCTCCAATTTAAATTTTCATAACAATTGGACACCTCTAGCATGTAGAACTTAACTTTTGCACTTTTACGATTTTGTCCTTTTGACTAAATTGAGTGCCCAAACGTCAAAATTTCTGGACATAATTTTCACAAAAAAATTCCATAGAATATCAGACCATAGAAATATAATAAAAATGAATTTTCTTACGTTGAATTTGTGGTTTCAAAACTACTATTCCGACGAGGTCATAATTCGGGATGTTACAGAAGGTGGTGGTTGTTTGTCAAAAAGTAATGAAAATGAAAATGAAAATGGAAGAAATGAAAAAAATGAGAATATGAGATCAAATGAGTGGTATGGATGACAAGGAGGTGGGGTAAGCTTGGTCAATTGTGACCAGGTTCATTGAATCATAACAAATAGGTAAGATTGAAGTAAAAGGAAAGAGATGGAATATAGGAGCATAAAAGGGGATCATGTTACCTCAACATATGGTAAGTTTGACTCATAATGAGGGAAATGAATCCTCCTAAACATGAAAACAATGGGGTGGACGTCAAGCAAATTATGCACATGGAAATTTTGTTAAAAAATTAAATAAAAAGATTATAATAAGGAGACTTAAACTTAGGACCTCTACGATAGCTTAGAAGCACTTAACTACTTTACCACTTCACCTCCTTATTTTAATTTCTACCACATTTTTTTTAAAAAATGGTTTCACATTTGCTAAGGTTTGAGGCAAAATTGAACCACATAAAAAATAGTGTGAGGGAAGGGATTCGAACACTAGTCATCATGGACAACTCCACCATTACTCAACCACTATACTTGATATTTATTAATATCAAAAGATCATCTAAAATAAATAAATAAATAAATAAAATTCGGGCGACCACTCTCTCGATTCATTAACCTTATTTTTACTAACCCAATTTTTGTGATATGACAAACATAGCACGCATGCAAGTAAGAATAATGAATATTAAAATTTTTTTGTACCGAAAATAAGAATTTAATAACAAGGGTTTAATTCAAGGTTTCACAAAAATAAAATTAAACTTTAAGGAAATTGTTTTAATAATCGTAGCAATTATAATAAAACTAAACCCAAACAAATAACCTCATCGCTTTTTTCTTGGGTTTATAGATCTCTGTTTAGGAATTAGCCTCTCCCAAGTCGTTTACCTCGCCACTACCATCCACAACCTACTTATCTATGAAGTAAGAGAGGAGTGGGTGGGTTCATTGAGAACTCAACGAATATACAAGAATCATCAAAGCATGCCTTAAGAAATAGGATGTTTAAAACAGAAGCTTAGTTCAAAAATTGTTTTGCGAGTTAGGCTCACCCTAAGGGTGTGAGACCTAGTTTGCAGTTACCTGCTTGTCTGAAAAAGAAACATATAATTTTGGAAACAAATTGATATGTACTTTGCTGGAAATTATACTTAAAAACTTGGCTTGTTTCTGAAAGGAAAATTTAAAACATAATCATGTGCTTATGGTTGTTCTTATTCTTATACTTGTGTTGTTAATAATAGTTTCATAAAAACTTACTCACAATCACTTGCAGTTAACTTTTGTTGGATAAACGAATCTCCTTATAACACCTCACTTATGACTTAGACAGTCGTTAACATGTCCCATAAGTGTAGCAATAAACTAAACACTCTCTTGTATACCAACATGTCCTTGTGAATGGAGAAAAGCTCAACATTCCCATATCTCTCCACATGTCTCAAGGCTTCACGCCCAAATCAGAAAGCTTATAGGTGAGTACTCACAATCTTATGGCATGACATTATATCTAACATATAAGCTCACATAAATGCAGTTGTTCATATAGAGCTTACACAAAAGCTCGTAAAACACAATTAATAAAATTGTATTTTAAAACTTGTTCATATAGAGCTTACACAAAAGCTCGTAAAACACAATTAATAAAATTGTATTTTAAAACATGTCTTAAAACATAGGCTCACATAGGAGCATGCATAAAACATAACTTTGAAAACATACTTGAAAACAGAATCTCAGAAGTTGAAAATAATGTTTTATAGAAAAGCTTACTTTTGGGACACAGTTTAAAAACCCAAAGTTCTTGGAAATATAATAGTTCACACACAATAATGAACCCTAAACACTCACTAAAAAGCTGAGATTTTTAAGCGAGTTATGCTTTGCCTTTATCTTTGCTGGTAGATGGTCTAGCTTGGTTTCAACGAAGTTGGTTCTGAATAGAGACTTGACAACAGAATAATTGATGAGAGAATTTTTATGGAATAAGAGTTGTATTTATAGGCACTAAGTGTCGTTGTATTCTTAGAATACCCTACTTGACTTAAGAAACCCTATCTGTTTAGAACAAGGTTGTGTGCATGAAAAGTATCCTAGATACACAATATCTTAATTTCCTAATTTAAGTTTGACTCGATTTTGACTGGTGAACCCAAGCTCGCCAAACCAACTTGCAATGAATTTGGTGCACCCTCTTATTACATATTTTGGCTACACTGCTTTGTTGTATCTTTGGCAAACTCCTTACTGATATTCTTTTGGTGAACACCCAGTTTGTCGAAACATTGGCGAACCTTTACTTACAAGGAGAAAACTTCCAGGCCCTATCTCGAGATGTTACACAATGCAACTACATAATCAACATTTTTGTTTGGTGATTTCACACCTCGATTCAAATGTATATAACATGCATTATATACAAGAAATCCATTTTTCACATTTTCTCACTCTTTCCCACGCCCTTCCTTGTGCTATAGTTACAACTTATAACAACTGTCTTAGTCCACGTTATTTCGAACGTATGTCTGTTTTCCCACATGATTAGGGCTTTTTGCCATAGTTAGCAACTAACATATCCTACCGATGGCATCACCCATAACACCAAGCTGGTTAGCAACTGAAATGACCTACCGATGGCATCACCCATAATGCCAAGCTGGTTAGCAACTAACATGCCCTACCAGAAATGTAATAGCCCGTTTCTAGTGAAATCGAAATAATAGTTTTGAGACCACAAATTTGACTTCAAAAAATTTATTTTAATATTATTTTAATGTTTAAAACATGTTAGTAGTGTCCTGTAAAAATTTTGTGAAGAAATTTTATAGTTTGCATGCTTAATTTGTTAAAAGGACTAAATCGCATAAAGTGGAAAACTTGTGTGCTATTAGTAAAAGGTGTTAAATTGCTATGGAATTTAAATATGAGTGGCCTTAAATGGTAATTACACCATTTATCATTTAAATGGACAAATATAGTCATTAAATTAATTGATATGAATGTTAATTAAGAAGGTTAAAAGTGTAAATTAATAAAAAAATTATAATAAACTAAAGTAAAGAAAGATATCATCTTTCTTCATCTTCTTTACCAACTGAAACTAGGGCTTAAAAAAGCCATAACCAAGCTTCAAGATTTAGCTAGCAACAAATCCCTTGCATGTGAGTGTTTTTCATCCTGTTTTTAATGATTTCTATGTTTTTGAAGTTGTTGTAGCTTACTCTAGCTAACCTGGGGACTAGTTTGCAAAACTATTAAAAGGCTATGGTTTTACCATGAATGTATATTAGTTTTTTTATGTTTGATGGATGAAAATGAATATTTGATGATAGTTGAGCAACTTTTGTAAAAGAATTTTTGATGAATTTGTCATTTAAGTATTTAATTGAAAAATAGAAAAATGTTCGGGGTAAAATGTGAAATAAATGAAATATGGGGATTGCTAGGGCCTAAATTAATATTTGGCTAGCATGGGTGTGGACTAGATTGTATGAATTTTCATTTTTATGAGCTAAAGACTAAACTGAAATGAATTTAAAATTATAGGGGCAAAAGTGTAATTTTTTAAAAATATGATTTTTGGATTAAATTGAATAGAATGATGTTTAAATGAGTTAAATTTGATTATATAGATCAAGAAAAGCAACATACAGAATTAGATCGGGGAAAAAAAAGTATTGGATTAATCAATCGTAATTCTCCGTTCGTGTTTGAGGTAAGTTCGTTAATTTGAATACCATTGAATTATGTTCGAATTAAAATATTTTGTTCGAAGTAAAATACTTCTGTGTTATATATTTTGATATTATGACTCTACAAGCGACTTTCAGATCCTATTTGAACCTTAGGAATATATAAGATACATATGACATGTCATTAGGGGTTGCCGTGTTTGAGGTGTCGATCTTGTGCATCCTACCAGTGGTTGAGTTTTCGACATGTGTTTCAGGTGACGATGTTGTTGCTTAAGCTATTGCCAAGTCTTGTTGAATTGTCTCAAATTGATTTTATGCTTATAAATTGAAATGGTATGCTTTGTTTATGAATTACGAGCTTACTAAGCATTATATGCTTACTTCGTGTTATTTCCTTTGTGTTTCTAGATAATCAGAAGCTCGTTTGGATTGGAAGTTGTCGGAGATCCTCACACTATCCGTCGATTATATCAATATATTTTGATGATTTTGAGTCTTGGTTATAATGACATGTCTAGTGTTTTGTTTAATGAATTTAGCCATTATGTTGGCTTGTATAAATGTTATCTTGGTTGAGGAACTAGTTGGTATGATATTACAGTTATATGGTATTTTGTGTGGTTGTGTTGGTTAAAATGATGGTGAGGAAATGTTGATGGAAATGGTATGGTAACAAGGAATTGTAGGTGTGGAATGAATGTAGCATGATGTTGAAAATAGCTAGTTTTGGTAGTTTGGAAGTGATCATCTTTTGGTCAAATTGGTATGGTATATGTTAGTTGGGAAAATGGTCATTTTGTGTTGGATGTACATAAGTTTTTGGTATATGATCATTATGGCAAATGTGATAGTGAATTTGATCATTTGATAGTTTAATTAGTGAATGAATTGGTTAGGTCTTTAGAGAAGTTTGATTATTGAGATTGAGGTGTCATTTCAGCATATTGGTTGAATGAATAGTGTCCTGTTGTGTAAGCTTGGATATGTATTATGAAAAGTGTGTTTTGAATGCTTTATTTTAGGTGCAAATGGCTTGTGCATGATGTGTGAATTGGGTGAGAAAAATGGCTTGATAATGGCTTATTTTTCATCCACACGGTAAAGACACGGTCGTTTGTCTCAGCCATGTGTGACACACGGCAGTGTGTCTCCTGTAGCTTTCAAAGGGTTGCAAGTCAGGCTGTTACACAGCCTAGCACACGGCCTATCACACGGGTGTGTGAGGTTATTTTGAAAGGTACATGGCCTGGCACACGGGCATGTGGCTTGGACGTATGGCCCAAGTCAATGAGTTCCATGGGTACGGGCATGGGCTAGGGCATAGCCTATGTCCCTTTTTCGAATGCCCGCACAGCCTAAGACATGGGCGTGTCTCTTAGCTGTGTGACCCCTGCAGTAAAAATTTTAACTTTTCCCAAAAATTTTCATATGTTTCTGATTTAGTCCCGTTTCATTTCTAATGTCTTTTTAGGGCCTCGAGGGCTCGTAAAAGGGGGCCATATGTATGATTATAGTTGATGTTGCTATGATTTATGTGATAAATTATTAATGTTCATTGTATGATGTTATGCTCCTGTAACACTATGTCCATATGTATGATTATAGTTGATGTTGCTATGATTTATGTGATAAATTATTAATGTTCATTGTATGATGTTATGCTCCTGTAACACTATGTAGCCTTAATCCGGTAATAGATACGGGCTAAGGGTGTTACATTTATTAGTATCAATGCTATGGTTTAGTTGATTCTCGAATTGAATGTAGTGTATGTGAGCCATTATATAACTTGTGATAGTGTGATAACTCTTAACATGTTTTGAATTATATTTTCATATAGTAATGGGTTGTAACCAAGCAGACTTCGATGATGTAGAAAGTAACGCGGAAGCCTCTATTCACAGAGTAGCATCGTTTGGTTCTAGGCCCGTATTTGAGGGTCGGAGAAGAGAGGCTAGGGAAGCCTCCTTCCAAATGATGAACGAGTGGTTCACGGCGTTTGTCTGAACAAATCCAGTTGCACAATGACCTCCACCCTCACCTGTTCCTCAACTGGTCTCCGTAGTTCCTCAAGGTTTAGAACCTTTATGTACAAGTAGGCTGCCTATTGATAAAATTCACGAATATGGGGCTGAAGAATTTAGGGCTGCAGTAGATGATGATCCTGAGAGAGCTGAGTTTTAGTTAGAAAACATGATCTGATCCTTGGATGAGTTATCTTGTTCACCGATCGAGTGTGTTAAATGTGATGTATCACTATTAAAAGATTCAACATATCAGTGGTGGAACACGTTGATTTCTGTAGTACTGAAAGAGCAGATCACATGGGAATTCTTTCAAATCGAGTTTAGAAAGAAATATATAAGTCAAAGGTTCCTCGATCAGAAGCACAAATAATTTCTTATGCTTAAACAGGGTTGTATGACAGTATTTGAATATAAAAGAGAGTTCATTAGATTGAGTAAGTACGCCCGAGAATACATTCCAACTAAAGTTGCTATGTGTAAACGGTTCAAAGATGGGTTGAATGAAGAAGACATAAAGCTTTTAGTCAAAATTCTTGAGTTGAAAGAATTCGTTGTTTTGGTTGACAGAGCACATAAAACCGAGGAGATTAGTAAAGAGAAAAGAGAAGCCGATTCTGAAGCTAGAGATTCAAGAAAGAGATCAACTAGGAAATCGTATCATTCATCGTCAAAAAGATTGAAGGGTTACCATAATCATTCGACCACTTCAGTGGGATATCCTAGCAGAGATCTTGGTAAGCAACACACAAGTTCTAAAGTTCAAGGTACATCAGTAGCAAGAATTGGTAGTGTTAAAGTGTAACGCCTCGATTTTTGGGCCTCGGAGTAATGGGCCTTGAGTCTAGGTTTAGGTAGAAGACGGCCCGAACAATTTGGATGTTTTAATTATTATTTAGTATGTAGTTAAATAAATTACAAAGGGTTATGGTGTGGGAAAAAGGCCCAAGAGTAAATTTAATTCGAGGCAATTCCTGAATTTTTAATTTTGGAGAAATAGGGTTCTGGCGATATAGGCTTTTAAAATTGAGGTGGTAAATTATGATACAAATAAGGCCTTGGTAAAGTGGCAAGGTGGCACCACTAAGTTCCTAAAAAATGGCGCCTAGGAAGGAATTAAATGTCCAGGGTTCAAGTTGCAAGGTAGGCATACTGTTACTTTTTAATTTTAGGCATGTGCCGGGCATGTGATCACTTAAGTGAATTTCGGCAAGGGCCTTAAGGAGGTTGGGCCGATTATTTTAGTTGATATTAGGGTTAGGTTCTTTTCTTTTTCTGTCTTGGAGAATTAGGGTTAGCCACCTGAAAGCTTTCACTGTCATTCATCCCTTCTGAGTTCCCATAAAAGCCGAAAACGCAAATTCCTTCTCCTTGGTGCTGAGTTCTTCTTCCTCTCTTTTTCCTCCATTTTATTTCTTCCTTTTTGCTTTTTTCTTCTAGCCAAAACCTTCTGACCACCTTACTTACCTTCTCTATCGATCCCATCCTCCACAAAACTTTCATAGCCGATAGCCATAAAAGCCGAAATCCCGAAAACTCATTTCTTGTGCTGATTTCTCCAAGCCAAAATCCTTTAGTTATTTTTGTTCCTTTTGATTAAATTTCATCTTATCTAAACCTTTAGTATCTGTCGGCAACATTACTTCAAAGTTATAGCCTCAAATCGTCATCTTCTTCATCACTTAAAAAGCTGAAGTACCATAGATTTAGGGACTTATAGCCGAAACTTTAGATCTCCTGGATTCGAGTTCTACTATCGTTTAGAGGATAGATCTGTATCAGATCTATGTAGAAATCAAAGAGAAATAGGTGGTAAGTGCTCATCACCTTAGATCTAGTCTTATTTTACAATTTAGAAAAAGCCGAAGTCCCTAAAATCTAGGGAGGCTGTCGATTTGGGCATAGGGCTTTAAGGGTCTTTAACCGACGATTTCTTTTGGTGTTTAGTGTCTTCCAGAGGTTGGATCGAAGGCTTGGATCTTTGGAACAACTAGACTTAGATCTAGTCATCGGTTTTCGGCAAAAAGGTAAAATTCTAAAGGCTTTAAGGGCATGGTTCGAATATGGTAGGTGAATATTTGGATTGATTATTGTGGTTTGCAATCTAAGAATTGTGATAATCAATTGTAGGACATCGTAAGGGATCTCAGTGGCAGTCGTCACAAAACAGGTGTGTAACAAACCTCGTAGTAGCTTAGGCTAATATTCGTAGAAAAGCCGAAATGCCAAAATTTCGGCATTTCGGGAACTTGAGACTTTGCATGCGATTTTAGATGCGATAAAAATAATATGATCGGTGTTTGGATCGATGGAACAAGTAAGAGTGCAATTCTGTGCAGGACGGTAAGTTGGGCCTCAATGGGCTGAAATTGGGCCCAATGGGCTTTCGGGCCAATTTGGGTAAAATTGCTAGAAAATGGAATTTGGAAAGATTGCATGTTAACACTGTTAGTACTATTTTAAAATTTGGATTATGTGGGCTTAATGGGCTAAATCGGCATTCGTAGGACCCATTAAGGGTTTTGGGCCCAAAAGCCCTAATTTGATAAAGTGCGTTAAAATCACTGTTTAAACACTTGAGGATATTGATAATTGTTAATGAACATGGAAAAACCCATAATATTTGGTAAATTTATGAAATTACCCCTAAAATATGGTAGATGACTGTTTTGCCTTTAGGTAAAAATGACCATTATACCCCTAGGGTTTAATTATGAATATGATGCATGAGATTTTGATATACATGATATGCACATGATATGTTATGAGATGCACATTATATACTCATTATATGCATGGGTTGGGTTTGATATAAATGGAGGAAGTGCAAAAAGGGCTTTGCCCCAGTTTACCGAAAAAGGCTTTGCCCTAGTTTATCAAAAAAGGGCTTTGCCCCAGTTATTAAAGAGGCTAGGCCTCCGGTTATATGATAAAGCAGCTATGCTACCAGTGGAGAGTTTGGTTGGGTGGGTTGAGTTATTCCCCACATGGAGAGCTTGGTTGGTACAGGTGGAGAGTAGGGGATGGTGGGTTGAGTAGTCTCCCCAAATGGGCTAGCATACATTCATTGGTATTATATGTGATATTGAAATGGGCCTATGGGCCATACCGATTACAGTAAAGGCTTCGGCCCAGTGATTTGATTTATGAAAAGGCTTCGGCCCAATAACCGTTAAACGAAAGGCTTCGGCCCAGTATGCTGGTATTAGTTTGGGCTCTGAAAGGGGCTTGCTGCACACTGAGTTTCCAAACTCACCCCCCTTTCCTTATCTTTGCAGGTGAGACTTGATGTGGAGACTTGGAGCCGGAGGGGATTCAGAGTGGCCATGTGGACTATTTAAAATAAGTGTTTATGCCTTCACTTTTATTCTAGATTACTTCCTTTATGTTTTTGGGTTTTAAGTTGTAATAAGGCCGCTTTAATTATTTTTAATTGCTTTAGGATGATTATTAGCTTAGGCATGATATGGATTTAAAGGTTTCGGATTGAATAGCTCTAGGGACCATTTTTAAAAGAAATTATCTGATTTCAAAATATCGTGAAACAAGACAAAGCTTCCGCAACAAAAACGTTTTAAAAAAAATTAACAAGTGCTTTCAATGGCTTAAAACGAAATGGTTTTTCCTGAACAATCATTCAGTTAAAGTGTGGCAATGGTTGTGTGCATGTCTAGGAGTGGATCCATAGAGAGCTTGGTACTTAAGCAGTCTAATTGACTCACCTCCTCTTTTCCGACATCCTACCTGGTGCACAGCTTCCATTCACTTTAATCTATAACAAAAATACTCTTTAAACACTAAGAAAAATGTTAGTTAAAACATGACTTTTACAGTAACACTTCAATGTGACACGCCGAATTCGGGCCTAACTTCTAGGCCGGGTTTGGGGTGTTACATAAAGCCAACAAACCTGATTGTCAATGATGTGGACGATGACACTTTGGAAAATGTCAGATGAATGACGGATCACATTTCAGATGTGGTTCGCAGGAGCATTTTATTCGAGATTGTCCTAAGTTACCTGAAAAAGACAAAAAGTAGACTATTTGACTGAGAAATAAAGCTGCGAGAGGGAGACCCCGAGGAACCTTAGAAATGTGAATAATAGTTGAAGTACGACTAAGGATTCAGATGTGAGGTCCGAGGCACGAGCACCAGTTAGAGCCTATACGATCTGTGCGCCTGAGGAAGCTTTATTCAAGATGTTATTACTGGTATTTTTTTCTATCTTTGATACTAAAGTTTCTGCTTTGATTGATCCTAGATCAACTGATTTGTATGTATGCACAAATCTAGTGTCAAGTAAAAACTTACTTATTGAGTCCACTAAATTTGTGGTTAAAGTATCGAACCCCCTAGGTGTATGTGTTAGTTGATAAAGTCTACAAGAACTATACTTTGATGACTCGAGGTTATAGCTTTTCAGCCAATCTGATGCTTTTGCCAATTGATAAGTTTGATGTGATTCTGGGTATGGATTGGTTGACTTTACATGATGCTGCAGTGAATTGTAGATGAAAGCTTATTGTACTAAAATGTCAGAATGGAGAAACACTTCAGATTGAATCAGATGAGCCGAGTGAGTTACCTATTATTATTTTAGCTATGACAGCGTAGAAATATGTGAGAAAAGGTTAATATGCATACCTTGCTTATGTTTTGATTCTAAAGTGTCTGAGCTGAAACTTGAATCAGTATCTAGGGTTTGTGAATATCTAGATGTGATATCCTGAATTAGGACCTAATCAGAATAGTGGTTTCGAGACCACAAATCCGAGATAGAAATAATTATTTTATAACTATTCTGAGGTCTATGATATAATTGCATGATTGTGTGAAAGTTTCGTGAAGAAATTCTATGCATAAAGTGCTTAATTTGAAATTAGGGAGTAAATTGAATAAGTTGCAAAACTTGCATTCTAGAAGTTTTTAGTATGAAATTACTTTGGAATATTAATTCAGAGACCTTAAATAGCAATTTGACCAATTTCTAAGTTTTTAGACAAAAATTGGACATGGATGGAAATTTTGAAAGTTTAGTAATGAAGGGTATTTTAGTCATTTGGTAATTAAAAGATTAAAAAAGAGAAAAAGATGGCAAAATATGTCCATCTTCTTCATTAGGACGAAATTTCAAGGGTTCTCCATAGCTAGGGTTTGTTTCAAGCTTCCAAGCTCCATAGTAAGTGATTCCAAGCCCCGTTTTTAATGTTCTTTACGTGTTTAGAGTCCCAGTAACTTGATTTACCTTATTCTAGCAATAATTTAACCTAGGGTTTATATTTGGAAAAATACCCATAGGTAAAATGTGTTTATTTTGATGTTTAATGGTAGAATATGAAGCTTGAAATTGTGTTAAACAACTTTTGCTAAGCGATTTTACGTGAAAACGAGTAAAACGACAAAATCGGTAAAAATACCTAATGTTTATAAATACATGATAAAGTGTGAATTTGATGTTTCTATAGAAGGGAAAAATGATCAGCATGTCATCAAACATAAGAAAATAGGATGAAATATAATTTTCGAGCTTTGGGGTAAAAGTGTAAATATGCAAAAATTTAGGGGCAAAAATTAATTTTGCCAAAGTTTGAGTCAAGGACTGTTTTAACAAATGCGAGTATTAAATAAGCTAAATTTGTTATTATAGATCAAGAGAAACGAGATTTAAGTCGTGATCAAGGGAAAAATAAAGTTTTCGAGGAATAAGCTTGATTTCTAACATATTGTACCGAGGAAGTTCATATGTAAATATTGTAAAATAACCATTATTTTAAATCATTTAATGCTATTTATACGATATTATGATTATTATTATGCAATTCTATGCTTTGTGGTAATTGTTGGACAACATGCAAAAATTTTATGAATTATGTGAAAAATGTGAAAGACTACCGAAGTATCGTCATTGGTATTCCAAGGAGAATGGTAAATGAGTACGAATGAGGAAAGTCCCATTGAACCGTAGGAATAGATTAGGATACTTGGGCATCTGAGATAGATGAGTTGAGTCTAAGTTCACTTATGGATGCAAATGTCCGAACTCGTTGGGTTAAGTCCGAGTTCGTGAGATGTAACTAGGCATCCGAGCTCGTTGAGTTGAGTCCGAGTTCACTTATGGATGCGAACGACCGACCTCATTGAGTTGAGTCTAATTTCACTTATGGGCAGGTTACATGGTAGCTTGGCTACATATGTGGCATTAATGTGCAAACTTTCCATGTATCTGAATTATATTCCGATGTGTTCAACGAGTAAAATTCTAGTAAAATGGAAGAATACTCAAGATACAAGTGACGTATTGGTAAGTGCTATGGAATGGGCACTTTGGACAGGTATGTACTTAACCCTCGGGTTGAGACTTGATACTACAATAATAATATGATAAGATGATGAATGATGAATACAAATGTGATATATGTTTTGGTGATATTATGCTAATGTTGGTTGGTATAGTTGCTTTGTTAAGTTATTTGTTATTTGCATATGGACTTACTAAGCATCTATGCTTACTCCCTCATTTTCATTCTTTGTAGTTTTGACAAGTCAATTTGGAGATCGGGACGGTCCGAGGCACGCTCACACTATCACTGGACAATTGCGGTAAAATGACTTGTAATTTTTGGAAATATGGCATGTATAGCATTCCAATCATTTTTTATGTATAATCTTACGATATAGCCCATGGATGGAATGGAAATGTTTGAGAATTATTAGCTATTGAAATGACTAATCAAATTTATATATGATAACATGTATGCTTTATGTCTTAACTAAACCATGAAAATCCTTGGAAAGGTAAAATTGGCCACAAAACAGAATCAGTTAGCAGCAGTGATGTGAATTTGAAAAATCACTAAAAATAGTAGAAATGAAATTATATGATGAAAAAGTTTTGGAGTCGAAGCTTGATGAGTGTATTTTCATATGGAAGAAACGAAACAGGTAAATGAACTATATTTTATGAGAAATTTAAGTTTTGGTGGAATAGGGTCAGAGCAATCTTTGAATCCCCTATTCTGACTTTAAAAATTCACCATAAATTGTAAAAAAACAATTAGGAGTTTTACCTTACA
Source organism: Gossypium longicalyx (assembly GCA_025698465.1). Taxonomy (NCBI): domain Eukaryota; kingdom Viridiplantae; phylum Streptophyta; class Magnoliopsida; order Malvales; family Malvaceae; genus Gossypium; species Gossypium longicalyx. The sequence continues at coordinate 35,360,321 of CM046995.1, forward strand.
TGTATGAAATCCTTAGTGAGTCTAGTTTTATAAAAAACAAACCGCATAGTCATTGAAACTCTGTACAGGGAGATATCTGATTCGTAATATACAGGGGCAGAGTAGCTTAATCCTGAAACAGGGGAGAATTTAACTAATAAACTGTACTAATTTGCCTGACCAGAAATTATAGAAAAAAAATTAGTAATTAGATATATGAGTCTAGTTTTAGTGAAAATTTACGGAATTGAATTTCGAGTTTTGTAACTTGAGATATAAATTTTTTAGCGACTGTAATGTAGATGGACAATTTACTATGAGAATTTTTTGAACTTGTTTAAATGCTAAAATAAGTTTAGTAATGTCTCATACTCGACTCCGGCGACGGTCTCGGGTAAGGGGGCATTACATTTGGTGGTATCAGAGCAGGTTTAGTTAGTTCTCGGAGTAACGTGGTGTAAGTACGGATTTTACTATACATGCCATATTTATATATTATGATAGTGTGACGAATCCTGATTTTTTTTAAATGATTTTTTTATAGTAAATGGATCTCGATCCAGCTGTGGCTAATAATGTAGAAAGCAATGCGCCAGTTCCTGCTGAAGGGGTGGTGCCGACTGAAAGTTGACCTCCTACTGTTAGTCAAGGAGGAGGAGAAGGGCTCGAGAAGCCATTCTCCAGATGATGAATGCATGGTACACCAAGTTCGTTTGTACGAACCCAGATACTCAACCTCCCCCACCTCCCCCGATTCCTCAACCAGTACCCCTGATGCCTCAAGGTATGAATTTGATGAAATTTCATAGAACCCCAGTTGACAGAATTTGCAAGCAAGGGGCCGAAGAATTCAGGGAAAATGTTGATGATGACACTGAAAAAGCAGAATTTTGGCTCGAAAATTCCATTCGGGTATTTGATGAGTTATCTTGTACACCTGAAGAGTGCTTGAAGTGTGCTATATCATTGCTGAGGGATTCGGCTTATTATTGGTGGAAGACATTAATTTCAGTGGTGCCGAAAGATAAGGTGACTTGGGAATTCTTTCAAGAAGAATTTCGAAAGAAATATATTAGCGAAAGATTTGTAGACCAGAAGCGTAAAGAGTTTCTCGAATTAAAGCAAGGCAACATGATAGTTACCGAGTATGAAAGAGAATTCGTTCGATTGAGCAAGTATGCTCGAGAATATATTCCTTCAGAGGCTAAAATGTTTAGACAATTCGAAGATGGATTTAATGAAGATATCAAAGTACTTGTAGGAATTCTTGAGTTGAAAGAGTTCGTAGTACTTGTTGATCGAGCTTGCAAGGCTGGAGAACTAGTTAAATAGAAGAGAAATGAGGAGGCTGAGACTAGAAACTGAAAGAAAAGACCGATGAGCAGTACACTCCCACCATAGTCTAGAAAGTCTAGGGATATGTATTCTCGTTCTCAAGCATCAATGGGACATTCATATAGGAATCGTAAGAAGAAAAATGTGGGTTCCAGACCTCGGACTACTTCGGTGGCTAGTGTAGGAAATTCGAGAATTGCTAGACCCGAGTGCCAATGATGTGGTAGAAGTCACTTTGGTCCTTGTAGAACTAATGAATGTTACCAGTGTGGGTCTTCGAATCATTTTATTAGAGATTGTCCAGAAAGGATCGAGAAAGAAAAGTTTCAGAGTGCAAAGCCAAGTGGTACTGTTCCGAGAGGAAGATCTTCGAGAAATGCTGGGAACGAGGCAGGCAGCAAGAATGTAGTCAGAGAATCAGTGCCGAAATCTGAAGCTAGAGCTCTGGCTGGAGCTTATACCATAAGGACACATGAAGATGCTTCGTCTCCCAACGTGATTGCCAGTACTTTATCTCTTTATGATATTAATGTTATTGCTTTGATCGACCCTGGTTCTACTCATTCGTATGTGTGCATGAAATTGGTGTCTAATATGAACATACCTGTTGAGTCTACGTAATTTATGGTTAAAGTGTCGGACCCGTTAGGCAAATGTGTCATAGTTGATAAAGTATGCAAGAATGTCCTTTGATGATTAGAGGTCATTATTTTCCGGCCGACTTGATGTTGTTGCCGTTTGATGAATTTCATGTTATTTTCGGTATGGATTGGTTAACACTGCATGATGCTATAGTGAATTGTAGACAGAAAGTTATTGAATTGAAATGGTAAAATGGTGAAATTTTGCGGGTTGAACTGGACGAATCAAAGGCATTGCCTAGTGTGATTTCTTCGATGCCGGCTCAGAGATATTTGAAAAAGGGTTATGAAGCTTATTTGGCATATGTATTGAATACAAAAGAATCTGAGAAGAAAGTGGAATCAGTGTCGATTGTGTGTGAATTCGCGGATGTATTTCCAGAAGAGTTGTCGGGTTTGCCTCCTGTCAGAGAAGTAGAATTTGGTATTGAGTTGATACCGGGAACAACTCCGATCTCGATTGCTCCGTATAGAATGGCACCAACAGAGTTGAAAGAATTAAAGTCACAGATGCAAGAGTTGACAGACAAAGGTTTTGTGAGACCGAGCTTTTCACCCTGGGGTGCTCCCGTATTATTTGTGAAAAAGAAGGATGGTTCAATGAGATTGTGTGTAGACTATCGGCAATTAAATAAGTTGACAGTCAAGAACAAGTATCAGTTGCCGAGAATTGATGATTTATTCGATCAGTTGAAAGGAGCGACGTGGTTCTCAAAGATTGACTTGAGGTCTGGGTACTACCAGTTGTGAGTAAAAGAGTCAGATGTGTCTAAAACTGCTTTTAGAACAAGGTACGACCATTATGAATTTTTAGTTATGCCATTTGGTTTGACAAATGCTCCTGCTGTGTTTATGGATTTAATGAACCGCATATTTTGGCTATACTTGGACAAGTTTGTTGTGGTATTTATTGATGATATCTTGATTTATTCGAAGGATGAGACAGAACATCCTGAACATTTGAGAATAGTTTTGCAAACTTTGAGAGATAAGTAGTTGTATGCCAAGTTTAGTAAAAGTGAGTTTTGGCTTCGAGAAGTCAGATTCTTGGGTCATATAGTTTCGGGTGATGGTATACGGGTTGATCATAGTAAAATTTCGGCTATTGTTGATTGGAAACTGCCGAAGAATGTGACTGAGGTTAGAAGTTTCTTAGGTCTAGCTAGTTATTATCGACAATTTGTGAATGGATTTTCTATGATTGCTACTCCTATGACTAGACTGCTCCAAAAGGATATTAAATTCGAGTGGACGAAAGAATGCCAACAGAGTTTTGAGAAATTAAAGAAGTTACTGACTGAAGCACCGGTGTTGGTACAACCTGAGCCAGGTAAATAATTTGTAGTGTATAGTGATGCCTCTCTAAAAGGCTTGAGATGTGTACTTATACAAGTGGGAAAGATTGTGGCTTATGCTTCGAGGCAGTTAAAACCTCACTAAAGGAATTATCCGACTCATGATTTAGAACTGGTTGCTGTAATGTTTGCTTTGAAGATTTGGCAACATTATTTGTATGGTGAAAAGTGTCGAGTATATACCGACCACAAAAGTCTCAAGTACTTGATGTCACAAAAAGATTTGAATTTGAGACAGTGGAGATGGTTAGAATTATTGAAAGATTATGAACTTGTAATTTACTACCATCCGAGGAAAGCAAATGTGGTTGTTGATGCCTTGAGTAGAAAGTCGTTATTTGCTTTGAGAGCTATGAATACTCAGTTGATGGTATCTGACGATGGTTCGATTCTAGCAGGGTTGAGAGCAAGATCAATATTTTTACAAGAGATTTGTGAAACTCAGAAAAATGATCAAGATTTACAAGCCAAGAGAAAGCAATGTGAGACTGATACGGGATCAGATTTTAGAATCGATTTTGATGGTTACTTGATGTTTAAAGATCGGATTTGTGCACCAAAGAATGATAAATTGATTCAGAAGATCTTGCACGAAGCACACAGTGGTTGTTTGTCAATGCTTCCAGGCAATACAAAAATGTACAATGATTTGAAGAAAATGTATTGGTGGAACGAAATAAAAAGAGATATTTTTGAGTTTGTATCGCGATGCTTGATTTGCCAGCAAGTAAAAAGTTGAACATCAAGTGCCTTCGGGTCTACTTCAGCCTATCATGATTCTCGAATGGAAATAGGATCGAATTACTATAGATTTTGTATCAGGATTGCCATTAACTCCGAAGAAGAAAGATGCCATCTAGGTAATAGTCGACAGATTGAGTAAATCGGCTCATTTTATTCTGGTATGCACTGATTATTCTCTTGATAAATTGGCTGAATTGTACGTCAGTGAGATTGTTAGACTTCACGGAGTACCTTTGTCGATCATTTCGGATAGAGATCCGAGATTTACCTCGCGATTTTGGCAAAAATTGTAAGAGGCATTAGGTACGAAATTAAATTTTAGCACTGCTTCCATCCACAGAATGATGGGCAATCAGAGAGAGTAATTCAGATTCTTGAAGACATGCTCAGATGTTGTATATTAGAATTTCAAGGTAGTTAGGAAAGGTACTTACCGCTGGTAGAATTTGCTTACAATAACAGTTATCAAACAAGTTTGAAAATGACACCTTATGAAGCATTGTATGGTCGTAAGTGTCGGATGCCACTATATTGGACCGAACTTAAAGAAAATAAAATCTACGGAGTTGATCTAATTAAGGAAACCAAAGAAAAGGTGAAAGTAATTCGAGATTGTTTGAAAGCTACTTCGGACAGACAGAAATCCTACACGGATTTGAAACAAAAAGAGATTGAGTTCCAAATTGGTGATAAAGTGTTTTTAAAAGTGTCTTCGTGGAAGAAGGTTCTCAGATTCGGCCGAAAAGGTAAATTGAGTCCACGTTTCATTGGACCCGTATGAGATAATTGAAAGAATTGGACCGGTAGCATATCGGTTAGCACTACCACCAGAATTAGAGAAGATTCATGATGTGTTCCATGTATCTATGTTACGTCGATACCGTTCAAATCCTTCACATGTGATTTCACCAACGGAAATCGAGTTGCAATCGGATATGACTTACAATGAAGAACTGGTTAAAATTTTAGCTCGGGAGGTCAAACAACTAAGAAACAAAAGTATCGCTCTCGTGAAAGTATTATGGCAAAAGCACGGAGTAGAAGAGGCTACATGGGAGCCCGAGGAAACTATGAGGAATCAATACCCACACCTATTTACTGGTAAGATTTTCGGGGACGAAAATCCCAAAAGGGGGGAGAGTTGTGATATCCCGAATTAGTGCCTAATTAGAATAGTGGTTTCAGGACTACAAATCCGAGATAGAAATAATTATTTTATAACTATTTTGAGGTCTATGATATGATTGCATGATTGTGTGAAAGTTTCGTGAAGAAATTCTATGCATAAAGTGCTTAATTTGAAATTAGGAACTAAATTGAATAAGTTGCAAAACTTGCATTCTAGAAGTTTTTAGTATGAAATTGCTTTGGAATATTAATTAAGAGACCTTAAATAGCAATTTGACCAATTTCTAAGTTTTTGGACAAAAATTGGACATGGATGGAAATTTTGAAAGTTTAGTAATGAAGGGCATTTTAGTCATTTGGTAATTAAAAGATTAAGAAAAAGAAAAAGATAGCAAAATATGTCCATCTTCTTCATTAGGACAAAATTTCAAGGGTTTTCCATAGCTAGGGTTTGTTTCAAGCTTCCAAGCTCCATAGTAAGTGATTCCAAGCCCTGTTTTTAATGTTCTTTACGTTTTTGGAGTCCCGGTAACTTGATTTAGCTTATTCTAGCAATAATTTAACCTATGGTTTATATTTGGAAAAATACCCATAGGTGAAATATGTTTATTTCAATGTTTTATGGTAGAATATGAAGCTTGAAATTGTGTTAAATAACTTTTTCTAAGCGATTTTACGTGAAAACGAGTAAAACGACAAAATCGGTTAAAATACCTAATGTTTATAAATACATGATAGAGTGTGAATTTGATGTTGCTATAGAAGAGAAAAATGATCAGCATGTAATAAAACATAAGAAAATAGGATGAAGTTTAATTTCCGAGCTTTGGGGCAAAAGTGTAAATACGCAAAAGTTTAGGGGCAAAAATGTAATTTTGCCAAAGTTTGAGTCAAGGACTGTTTTAATAAATGCGAGTATTAAATAAGCTAAATTTGTTATTATAGATCAAGAGAAACGAGATTCAAGTCGTGATCAAGGGAAAAATAAAGTTTCCGAGGAATAAGCTTGATTTCTAACATATTGTACCGAGGTAAGTTCATATGTAAATATTGTAAAATAACCATTATTTTAAATCATTTAATGCTATTTATACGATATTATGATTGTTATTATGCAATTCAATGCTTTGTGGTAATTGTTGGACAACATGCAAAAATTTTATGAATTATGTGAAAAATGTGAAAAACTACCGAAGTATCATCATTGGTATTCCAAGGAGAATGGTAAAGAAGTACGAACGAGGAAAGTCCCATTGAACCTTAGGAATATATTAGGATACTTGGGCATCCGAGCTCGTTGAGTTGAGTCTGAGTTCACTTATGGATGCAAATGTCTGAACTCGTTGATTTGAGTCCGAGTTCGTGAGATGTAACTAGGCATCCGAGCTCGTTAAGTTGAGTCCGAGTTCACTTATGGATGCGAACGCCAGAGCTCGTTGAGTTGAGTCTGAGTTCACTTATGGGCGGGTTACATGGTAGCTTGGCTACATATGTGGCACTTATGTGCAAACTTTCCATGTATCCGAATTATATTCCGATGTGTTCAAGGGGTAAAATTCTAGTAAAATGGAAGAATACTCAAGATACAAGTGACGTATTGGTAAGTGTTGTGGAATGGGCACTTTGGATAGGTATGTACTTAACCCTCGGGTTGAGACTTGATACTACAACAATAATATGGTAAGATGATGAATGATGAATAGAAATGTGATATATGTTTTGGTGATATTATGCTAATGTTGGTTGGTATAGTTGCTTTGTTAAGTTATTTGTTATTTGCATATGGACTTACTAATCATCTATGCTTACTCTCTCATTTTCATTCTTTGTAGTTTTGACAAGTCAATTTGGAGATCGGGACGGTCGGAGGCACGCTCACACTATCATTGGGCAATTGTGGTATAATGACTTGTAATTTTTGGAAATATGGCATGTATAGCATTCCAATCATTTTTTATGTATAATCTTACGATATAGCCCATGGATGGAATGGAAATGTTTGAGAATTATTAGCTATTGAAATGACTAATCAAATTTATATATGATAACATGTATGCTTTATGTCTTAACTAAACCATGAAAATCCTTGGAAAGGTAAAATTGGCCACAAAACAGAATCAGTTAGCAGCAGTGATGTGAATTTGAAAAATCACTAAAAATAGTAGAAATGAAATTATATGATGAAAAAGTTTTGGAGTCGAAGCTTGATGAGTGTATTTTCATATGGAAGAAACGAAACAGGTAAATGAATTATATTTTATGAGAGATTTAAGTTTTGGTGGAATAGGGTCAGAGCGATCTTTGAATCCCCTGTTCTGATTTTAAAAATTCACCATAAATTGTAAAAAACAATTAGGAGTTGTACCTTACGTGTATAAAATCCTTGGTGAGTCTAGTTTTATATGAAACAAACAGCATAGTCATTGAAACTCTGTACAGGGAGATATCTGATTCGTAATATACAGGGGTCAGAGTAGCTTAATCCTGAAACAGGGGAGACTTTAACTAATAAACTGTACTAATTGGCCTAACCAAAAATTCTAGAAAAAAATTAGTAAGTAGATATATGAGTCTAGTTTCATGTAAAATTTACGGAATTTAATTTTGAGTTTTGTAACTCGAGATATAAATTCTTTAGTGACTGTGATGCAGATGGACAGTTTATTATGAGAATTGTTTGAACTTGTTTAAATGCTAAAATAAGTTTAGTAATGTCTCATACTCGACTCTGGCGACGGTCTCGGGTAAGGGGGCGTTACAATAGATGTGTTCCTAGAAGATATATCCGGGTCACCATCAATCAGAGAGGTCGAATTTACTATTGAGTTAGTATCAGGAACATCACCGGTGTCGATAGCTCCATACAAAATGGCTCCTACAGAGTTAAAAGAGTTGAAAGCCTAGTTGCAAGAGTTAACAGATAGAGGTTTTGCATGACCTAATTTCTCACCTTGGGTGCACCGACTCTATTTGTTAAGAAAAAATACGGATCAATAAGATTACGTATTGATTATCGTCAACTCAACAAAGTGACGATCAAGAATAAATATTCTTTGTCATGAGTTGAAGATTTATTTGATCAGTTGAATGGTGCAACGGTATTTTCGAATATTGATTTACGTTCTGGTTATTATCAATTACGAGTTAAGGATTCGAATGTGTTGAAAACTGCATTTAGGACCAAGTACAGGCACTATGAATTTCTTGTGATGTTGTTTGGGTTAACTAATACACTTGCAATATTTATGGATTTGATGAACAAAATTTTTAGACCGTATTTAGACCAATTCATCGTGGTTTTTATATATGATATTTTGATTTATTCTCGAGATGAGCCTAAGCATGCCGAACATTTGAGAATTATGCAGACCTTACGTGAGAAGCAATTGTTTGCCAAATTTAGTAAATGTGAATTTTGGCATCAGGAAGTCGATTTTCTGGGACATATAGTATCAGCTGAAGGCATTAGAGTTTATTCGAGTAAAATTTCAGCAGTTGTTGATTGGAAACCTCCAAGAAACATATCGAATGTTATAAGTTTTTTGGGATAGGCTAGTTATTACAGAAGATTCATCAATGGATTCTCGATGATAGCTACTCTGACGCATGACTATTACTGAAAGATGTGAAGTTTGAGTGGTCCAAAAAGTGCCATTAAAGTTTCAATCAGTTGAAAGTATTGTTGACTAAGGCACCAGTTTTAGTTCAGCCTAAATTGGGTAAAGAATTTGTAATTTTTAGCAATGCATCTTTGAATGGTTTAGGCTGTGTTTCAATGCAGGAAGCTAAAGTGATAACTTATACTTCCAGATAGTTAAAGCCACATAAAAAGAATCACTTGACACATGATTTAGAGTTGGCAGCAACTGTGTTTGCGTTGAACATTTAGAGGCACCATCTATATGGCGAAAAATTTCACATTTATACCGATCACAAGAGTTTGAAGTAATTAATTTCGTAGAAAGAATTGAACCTAAGACAACGCAGATGGCTCAAGTTATTGAAAGACTATGACTTGATTATTAATTATCATCTAGGTAAAGCAAATGTAGTGGTTGATGCTCTGAGCAGGAAATCTCTGTTTTCTTTAAGAGTGTTGAATACATGGTTGTCATTGTCCATTGATGGTTCGATTTTAGTGAAGTTAAAAGCTAAACCATTTTTCTTACAATAGATTTGTGAAGCTTAGAAATGGGATGATGCGTTGATAGCTAAACAAAAATTATGTGAATTGACTCCTGATTCAGATTTTTAGATTGGGTCTGATGATTGCTTACTTTTTAGAGGCAGAGTTAATTCAGAAGATTTTGTATAAAGCTCATTGTGGAAGATTGTGGATTCATCCTGGTAGCACTAAAATGTACAATGATTTAAAACATATGTATTGGTGGCTGGAAATGAAGCATGAGATTTTTTATTTTGTATCGAAATGTTTAGTATGTTAGCAAGTAAAAGCTAAACATCAGGTACCTTCTGGTTTGTTGTAGCCAGTGATGATACCAGAGTGGAAATAGGAGCGAGTTACTATGGATTTCATATCGGGTTTACCCCTATCCCCGTGAAAGAAAGATGTCATTTGGGTTGTTGTTGATCGTTTGACAAAGTCAACACATTTTATTCCAGTACGTACAGATTACTCCCTTGAGAGATTAGTTGAGTTATTCATCTCTAAGATTATCAGATTGCATAGGGTGCTAGTTTCTATTATTTCAGATAGAGATCCTCGGTTTATGTCGCGATTTTAAAGTAAGTTGCAAGAGCTCTAGGTACGCGGTTACATTTTAGTACTGCATTACATCCCCAGACAGATGGTCAGTCCGAGCGAGTAATTCAGTTACTCAAAGATATGCTTCGTTGTCGCGTATTAGAATTTGAAGGCAACTGAGAGAAATATTTACCGTTGGTTGAGTTCGCGTACAATAACAGTCATCATTCTAGTATAAAGTTGGCATCGTACGAAGCTTTGCATGGCCGAAAATGTCGAACTCCTTTGTATTGGGCCGAGCTTAGTGAGAAAAATATACACAGGGTTTATTTGATTCATGAGATTGAAGAAAAAGTAAAAGTAATACGTGACAGCTTGAAAGCAGCTACATATTGACAAAAGTCATACGCAGATTTGAAATGTATAGATATTGAATTTCAAATTGGCGATAGAGTATTTCTTAAAGTATCACCTTGGAAAAGAGTTCTTCGTTTCAGTCGCAAAGGGAAGCTTAGTCCGTGATTTATCGGGCCATATGAGATAATTGAAAGAATATGGCTACTGGCGTATCAGCTAGCTTTACCGTCAGAATTAGAAAGGTTTCATAATGTGTTTCATGTGTCCATGCTTTGACAGTACCGATCAAACCCTTCGCATATCATTTTGCCAACAGATGTTGAAATTCAGCTTGATATGTCCTATAACGAAGAACCAATAAAAATTTTGGCATGAGAGGTTAAAAAGTTAAGAAACAAAAGCATAGCTTTAGTAAAGCTTTTTTGGAAATGTCATGGGATAGAGGAAGCCACCTGGGAACTGGAGGAAGCTATGAGAAAGCAATATCCTAAACTATTTTCTGGTAAGATTTTCGAGGATGAAAATTTCTTAGAGAGAGAGTTGTAACAGCTCGTTTTCAGTGAAATTAGAATAGTGGTTTTGGGACCACAAATCTGATGTCAAATTTTTTTAATATTATTTTAATGTTTACAGCATGTTAGTAGTGTCCTATAAAAATTTCATGAAGAAATTTTATAGTTTGCATGCTTAATTTGGTAAAAAGACTAAATCGCGTAAAGTGCAGAACTTGTGTGCTATTAGTAAAAAGTGTTAAATTGCTATGGAATTTAAATATGAGTGGCCTTAAATGGTAATTAGACCATTGATTTTTTAAATGGACAAATATGGGCATTAAATTAATTGATTTGAATGTTAATTAAAAAGGTTAAAAATGTAAATTAATAAGATAATTTATAATAAACTAAATTAAAGAATGATATCATCTTTCTTCATCCTCTTTACAAACCAAAACAAGGGCTTAAGAAAGCCATAACCAAGCTTCAACATTCGGTTAGTAATAAATCCCTTGCTTGTGAGTATTTTTCATCCCATTTTTAATGATTTCTATATTTTTGAAGTCGTTGTAGCTTAATCTAGTTAGCCCAGGGACTAATTTGTAAAATTTTTAAAAGTATAGGGTTTTAACATGAATGTATATTGGTTTTTTTTTATGTTTGATTGATGAAAATGAATATTTGATGATAGTTGAGCAACTTTTGTAAAAGAATTTTTGATGAATTTGTCATTTAAGTATTTAATTGAAAAATAGAAAAATGTTCATGGTAAAAATGTGAAATAAATGAAATATGGGGATTTCTAGGGACTAATTTAATATTTGGCTAGCATGGGTGTGGACTAAATTGCATGAATTTTCATTTTTATGAGCTAAAGACTAAATTAAAATAAATTTTAAATTATAGGGGCAAAAGTGTAATTTTTCCAAAATATGATTTGTGGATTAAATTGAATAGAATGAAGTTTAAATGAGTTAAATTTTATTATATAGATCAAGAAAAGCAACATACAAAATTAGATTGGGGGAAAAAATATTGGATTAATCGATCGTAATTCTCTGTTCGTGTTTAAAGTAAGTTCGTTAATTTAAATTGTATTGAATTATGTTCGAATTAAAATACTTATGTTTTTATATTTCGATATTATGACTCTATGGCAATATCCAACGAAGTTTCGGTGACTTTTGGAGCCCGTTTGAACCATAGAATAAATAGTATACAAATGACATGTCATTAGGGGTTACCGTGTTTCGGGTGTTGGTCTTGTACGTCATATTGGTGGATGAGTTTTCAGCTTGTGTTGTGGTTACTTGACAGCTTATGTGAGCAGCATCGTGTAGCTACGTCCTGATTGATAGCTTGTGTGAGCAACATCGTGTAGCTACGTCCTGACTGACAGCTTGTGTGAGCAGACCCATTTATGACTTGAGAGAGAGCATTGATACGAGATATGATATAGTAGTAGTTTTGAACACATGTTGGCACATAGTGTGTGAGATTCCCATGTATCTGATATTATTCTAGTGGTTCAACAGGTATGAAAAAGGGAAGATTCAAGAAATGCTTTAATAAGTAATGCTATGAAGGTATGAAAAGATATGAGTTGGTGATGTTTGAAATATGCTTAGCCACATGCTTGGAAATATGAATGCTTATAAGTAGTATGTATAATAGATATAATGTTTTGAGATGATTTGCTAAGCTATGTGATTATTTAACTTGAAAGGTTGTTGTTGCTTAGGCTAATGCCAAGTCTTGTTGGATTGTCTCAAATTGATTTTATTATTATAAATTGAAATGGTAAGCTTTGTTTATGAATTACAAACTTACTAAGCATTATATGCTTACTCCGTGTTATTTCATTTGTGTTTCTAGATAATAGAAAGTTCAGTTTGATTGGAAGTTGTCAGAGATCCATCACATTATCCATCAGTTATATCGATATATTTTGATGATTTTGAGTCTTGGTTGTAATGGCATGTAGAGGTGTTTTGTTTAATGAATTTAGCCATTACGTGTGGCTTGTATATCTGTTATCTTGGTTAAGAAACTAGTTGGTATGATGTTACAATTATATGGTATTTTGTGTGGTAGTGTTGGTTAAGATGATGGTGAGGAAATGTTGATGGAAATAGTTTGGTAATAATGAATGGTAGGTGTGGAATGAATGTAGTGTGATGTTGAAAATGGCTAGTTTTGGTAGTTTGGAAGTGGTCATCTTTTGGTCAAATTGGTATGGTATATGTTAGTTGGGAAAATGTTCATTTTGTGTTGGATGTACATAAGTTTTTGGTATATGATCATTATGGCAAATGTGATAGTGAATTTGACCAGTTGATAGTTTAATTAGTGAAGGAATTGGTTAGGTATTTAGATAAGTCTGACTGTAGAGATTGAGGTTCCATTTCGGCATACTGGTTGAATGGATAGTTTCTATGTTGTGTAAGCTTGGATATGTATTATAGAAAAGTGTGTTTTGAATGCATTATTTTAGGTACAAATGGCTTGTGCATGATGTATGAATTGGGTAAGAAAAATTTCTTGATAATGGCCTATTTTTCGTCCACATGGGTAGAGACACGTGAATGTGTCTCAGTCGTGTGTGACACACGGCCAGACGACACGACCATGTGTCTCCTGTAGCTTTCAAACGGTTGCAAGTCAGGCTGTTACATTGCCGCACACGGGCGTGTGAGGTTATTTTGAAGGGTACACGGCCTGGCACACGAATGTGTGGCTTGGCCGTGTAGCCCAAGTCAGTAAGTTACATGGGTATAGACACGACCATGTGACCCCTGCAGTTTGAAAAATTTTAATTTTTCCCAAAAAAATTCATATGTTTTCGATTTAGTCTCGATTCGTTTTTAATGTCTTTTTAGGGCCTTGAGGGCTCGTGAAAGGGACCGTATGTATGATTAGAATTGATGTTGCTATGATTTATGCGATAAATTGTTAATGTTAACTAAATGTTCATTGTATGATGTTATGCTCCGGTAACACTCCGTAGCCCTAATCTGATGACGGATATGAGCAAGGGTGTTACAAGAAACTGAACACATACGTCAATCTATTTAGCAACTAACATGCCCTACTAGTGACCCATCATATCCGAATATCAAGTTTGCACACCAAGGAAGTCTCATTTATTTCTTATCACTTACATGCACATGCAGATGGTTACATGCAACAACTTACCACATTCAAAGATGACGGTTTTACCTTAATCCAAAACCATTAACTATTACAACCAAGAAACTAACAATATACAAGGACTCTGAGTAGACTCATAGAAAACCCACACAAATTGGACACTCACAGAAGAGCCCAAAGTAGCTGGTTGCACTACAAGTCCTTTGCTACACTCCACAACCTTTTACTTGTTATTCAAACACTCACTAGTTCTTTGATGACGAGGTTATTCCCTCTTTTCTCAGGGTACAAGAATAAAAACAAGGCAGAAGAAAGAAAAGAAGAAGAATCCCTACTACAATAGCCACACCATTATATATAGCCCACATATCTCTTACAATAACCCTACACGTGGCCAAACATGCAAAGTTGACTCAACACACTTTTGCGGCCGACATAATAATTTCTAAACAAATCCTACTTTACACATCCTTGCACTCTAGTTAATTTCCAACTAGATATTAACAAGAAACCAACTAAAATTGAGAGCATACCCATATGCTCATAAACAAAACTATCGGGTCCATGACCTAATAATCCGCCACTGGCAAATACTAATAGAAGGATCCACCAACACAAGGCTTGCCAAGAGAAGGCTCTAATTCGGGGGTTCTATGCAAAGACCACGTCAAGATGTATAAATCAATAACCTATACTTGACCAAAAGATGAGCCTTCAACCAAGTCTTTACAGACTTACCTAATTGGCCAAACAATCCGTCAATCATGGCGCGACAACTAGTAGTAACTTAACCTAGCAAATAGGGCATAAATCAACCTTCCTTGGCTTATACTTTAGCCAACAATCCGCCCATACAAACCACCTACTGGGACTACGTTGGGTGGGGTGTTACAGTTTCACATATATTCAATTAAGTCCTTATCACTATCAATCTGTACGAATCGAATCAATTTAGCTCATTTCATTACATCATCACATAACATATCATATTTCAGTCAAATTTAAGGTCATTACTGTAATTATTTCAATTTGCAATTCATCATATTCAATTTAATCCTCTATCTCACCTTTTTGTACTAAATTGTAATCAATTAAAATTTTAACTAAACCTAATTACAATTATAATTCTAAATGCATAACAATTTAACACAAACATACCATATAAATTTACCTAGTCAAGAAGCAAACAAACAACTCTCGAATAATTAATAAATTTTGTCGTTTCCCTGATTATCTTCAATTTGGTCCAATTTCTTATCTATTCAATAATTAAATTCAATTATCAAATTAAACAACTTATATCATCCTATTGTAAGTGTATACCAATTTAATTTTATTATTAGATGCCCCTAAACTTTTGCATTTTATTCATTTTGGTCCCTAAAACCAAAACTATTATAACTTTCACAATTAAACTTCATTTTTCATTCCAATGTCAATTATGTCCTTCTATAGCCCTGTAAAACCTAAATTTACAGAAATCTCATGACAAATTCATCAAATTTTTATTTTTGTCCCTATATGCAAAACTAACAAAATTACTTAACAAATTAATTTTTAAACATATCTAAGCTAAAAAATTACTTAACAAATTAATCTTTAAACATATCTAAGCTTATAATCAAACAATTAAACCTCAAAAACTTTAAATTTCATCACTGAAAACTTTAGAAATCTTTAAAAAATTTAAAAATAGAGATACGGGTTAGTTGGACCTAGTTGCAACGATCTCAAAAACATAAAAACTATGAAAAGTAGGCATAGAAAACATTACCATGCGAAGACCCTAAGTCGGCCAACCCTTGATTGTAACAGTTCGATTTTGACCCTAGTCGGAATAGTGGTTTCGAGACCACATATCCGAGTCAAAAAAATAATTTAATATTATTTTCCTTGCTTATTACAAGTGAATTGACATGTGTTTAATTCTGAAAAAGGACCAAATCGCGTAAAATATAAAAGTTGTGTGCTAGTTGTTAAAAGTGCTTATTTGATATGTCTTATTTAAGTGAGGGTCCTTGCATGTTAATTATACCATTAATGTTAATCGTGGACAATTATGGACATGTTAGGTAAATTTTAATGATTTATAACTAAAGGGTATTATGGTCATTAGCATATTAAACATATGTTAAATAAAACATGACATAAAATAATGACCATTTTATCATTTTCATGGCCGAATAAAGCTAGGAAAAGAGCTAAAATAGGGTTATGATATTCGGTACTTGTAATCCTTGATTAAGATCAAGAAAAGGGTATTATGGTCATTACCATTTTATGAGTATGGAATTGGGTGACTATTTTATGAGTATGGAAAAATGATTATTTCTTTGCTTGTAGGTTGACCCAAGTTTAGGGTGGCAAATTGGCTATTCAAATAGCCTATTTTTGTCTACATGGGCAGGGATACAGGCATGTGTCTCAGCCGTGTGTGACACACGGCCATGTTGCACGGTCATGTGTCCCCTAGGGTATCCTATAATTGTAAGTCAGGTTCCCACACAGGCTAGACACACGGGCGTGTGATTTAACCATGTGTCCCTAATTGGTATGATGACGTCACAAACAGAATACCCCCTATTTTTTGGCACGGCCAGGACACAGGCGTGTGCATAGCACACGGGCTGGACACACGGGCGTGTAGTCTGGCCGTGTGAACAAGTCAGTAGCTATGCCCTGTTTTGCCACGGCTTTGACATACGGGTGTGTTTAGACCGTGTAAGGCACACGGCCTATTCACATGGGTGTGTGACCTTTTAAAAGTGGAAAATTTTTATTAGTTTGGAAACTTTTATATGTTATCAATTTGGTCCCGAATGCATGATTAAGCATTGTATACTCGATTTTATGTGAATATTGAATGTGAATGAATGACTTTTAGTAGTAATGAGATGATATTTGATGTATGGTGGTTCTAATTTGAGTTATAAGTCCGGTAATGCCTCTTAACCTATTCCGATGACGGTTATAGGTTAGGGGTGTTACATTTTATTAGTATTAGACCTATGGTTTAGTCGGTTCTAGGACTACCATAGCGTATGTTAGTCTAGCTATACATGTCATATTTATAAACTGCGATAGTGTGATGAATCCTGACATTGAAATGTGCTTTTATATAGAAATGGATCCCGATAGAGCTGTAGTAGATGATGTTGAAAGTAATATACCTACTCCCACGCAAGAGACGGTGCAATCTGATTCTCGACTGGCTACAAGTAGCCGTGATGGTGAGGCTAAACAAGCCTTCTATTAGATGATGAATGATTGGTTCACCCAATACATTAGAACCAATCCGGCTGTACAACAACTTCCACCCTCGGTTAATTCTCCTCAAACTCCTGTTATGCTACTAGTAAATTAGATACAGTTGATTAGACCACCAGTTGATAAGATTAGAAAATACGGGGCTAAAGAGTTCCGAGCTACAACAAGTGATGATGCTGAAAAAGTTGAGTTCTGGTTGGATAACACAATAAGAGTATATGATTAGTTGTCTTTGAGTCCTGAAGAATGCATAAAATGTGTCGTTTCTATTTTGAGAGATACGGTGTATCATTTGTGAAAGACTTTGACATCGAGGAAATGAGTTACGTGGGATTTCTTCCAAGCTGAATTTTGGAAGAAATATATCAGTTAGAGATTCATTGATCAGAGACGCAAAGAGTTTCTCGAGCTTAAATAGGGCCGTATGTCTGTCACAGAATACGAGCAAGAATTCGTAAGGTTGAGTCAGTATGACCATGAATGTGTATCTTCGAAAGCAAGAATGTGTAAGAGATTTGAAGACGGTTTAAATGAAGATATTCGTTTGCTCGTTGGAATTCTAAAAAACAAAGAATTTGTTGTGCTTGTTGAATGAGCATGTAAAGCTGAAGATCTTGGGAAAGAGAAAAGAAAGGCTTATTTTGAAGCTAGTGAGGTACGAAAGAGATTATCGAGCAAAACATTTCAATCTGGATCCAAGAAGTTTAGAGAGGATAGCAGTCGTTTGAAGGCTAGTGTGGGACATTCGAACAAAGATCGTGCTAGATCGCAATCAAATTTCAAATCTTCAGCTACGTCTGTTGCTAGTGTTGATAATGCATAGAATTAATAGCCTGAGTGTGATCAGTGTGGAAGACGACACTTCAGTGAATGCTGGGGAAAAAGTATTAACTGAGCTTGTTATAGTTGTGGTTCAAGAAATCATTTTATAAAAGATTGCCCAGATTTAGTTAAAAAAGATAATGTTCAGAATCTAAGGCAAAGTGGTAATGTTTCTCGTGGTATACCTCCCAAAAATTCAGGAAATATAGGCGGTATTCAAAGAGGAACAAAAGACACAGTTGTTAGATCTGAAGCTCGTGCACTTGCCAGAGCCTATGCTATCAGAGCTCACGAGGAAGCTTCATCCCCAGATGTGATTACGGGTACATTTACTCTCTATGATACTTCTGTGATTGCTTTGATAGATCCTGGATCGACACATTCATATATATGCATGAACTTAGTAAATAGTAAGACTTTGCCTGTAAAGTCTACTGAATTTGTAATTAGAGTTTCGAACCCCCTAGGCAGATGTGTTCTGGTTGATAAAGTCTGCAAGAATTGTCCGCTAATGTTTTGAGACAATTGCTTTCCAGTTAATTTGATGCTATTACCTTTTGATGAATTTGATATAATTCTGGGTATGGATTGGTTAACTTGGCATGATGCTGTGGTGAATTGCAAATGAAAAACTATTGAATTGAGATGCAAGAATGATGAAATTGTTAGAATTGAATCTAGTGATTTGAACGGATTATCTACTGTGATATCTTCGATGATAGCTTTAAGTATTGTGGGAAAGGGTTGTGAAACTTATTTTGCATATGTGATTGATTCAAGAGTATCAAAAAAGAAAGTTGAATATGTGTCTGTTGTCTGTGAGTTCCCTGATGTGTTTCTTAAAGAACTTTTGGGATTACTTCTGGTTAGAGAGGTAGAGTTTGGCATTGAATTGGTACCTGGTACTACTCTGATTTCGATAACTCCATACAGAATGGCTCGACTGAATTGAAAGAATTAAAATTTTAGTTGCAAGAGTTGACCGATCGAGGATTTGCTAGACTGAGTTTCTCACCTTGGGGTGCTCCGGTTCTATTTGTGAAAAAGAAAGATGGTACCATGAGAATGTGTATTGACTATTGTTAGTTGAATAAAGTGACTATCAAGAATAAATACCCCTTGCCCCGAATTGATGATTTGTTTGATCAGTTGAAAGGAGCTGTTGTGTTTTCAAAAATAGATTTGAGATCAGGCTATTATTAGCTGCGAGTTAAAGATTCAGATATTCTGAAGATTGCTTTCAGAATGAGGTACGGTCACTATGAATTCTTAGTTATGCCTTTCGGAATGACTAACGCACCTGCTATCTTTATGGATTTGATGAATAGAATTTTCAGACCATATTTAGATCAATTTGTTGTAGTATTCATTGATGACATATTGATTATTCACGTGATGAATCTGAACATGTCGAGCATTTGAGAATAGTGCTACAAACTCTGTGAGATAAATAGTTGTATGCGAAGTTTAGTAAATGTGAGTTCTAGTTGCGAGAAGTTGGTTTCTTGGGTCATATTGTATTAGCCTTCGGTATTCGAGTTGATCCAAACAAAATTTTAGCTATTTTGAATTGGAAACCTTCGAGGAATATCTTCGAAGTCCGCAGTTTTCTGGGACTTGTTGGTTATTATAGAAGATTTGTGAAGGGTTTTTCGACGATTGTGACTCTATTGACAAAACTACTACAAAAAGATGTGAAGTTTGAATGGTCTGAAAAATGTCAGAACTGTTTTGATCAGTTGAAGATTTTGTTGACTGAAGCTCTGGTATTGGTACAACTTGAATCGGGTAAAGAATTTGTGATCTACAGTGATGCTTCATTAATTGGTCTGGGATGTGTTCTAATGCAAGAAGGAAAAGTTATTGCTTATGCTTCGAGACAGTTGAAGCCGTATGAAAAGAACTATCCAACGCACGATCTTGAGTTAGCTACGATTGTGTTTGCCTTAAAGATTTGGCGCCATTACTTGCTCGGTGAGAATTGTGACATCTATTCAGATCATAAGAGTTTGAAATATTTGATGACTCATAAAGATTTAAATCTGCGATAGAGAAGATGGTTGGAACTACTAAAAGATTACGAACTTGTGATTGATTATCATCTGGGAAAAGCAAACGTTGTTACTAATGCCTTGAGTCAAAAATCGTTGTTTGGTTTGCGTACGATGAATGCTTATTTGGTTCTATCAGATGATGGTTCATTTTTAGCTAAATTAAAAGCAAGACCTTTGTTCTTACAGCAAATTATCGAAGCTTAGAAGGTTGATAATGAGATTTTAGCTAAAAGAGCTCAGTGTGATGTAGAGACTGATTCAGAATTCAGAATTGATAATGATGATTGTCTGAGGTTTCGAAATCGAATTTGTATTCCAAGAAATTCAGAATTAATTCAAATAATTCTGAGTGAAGTTCACAGTAGTCATTTATCGGTGCATCCAGGTAATACGAAAATGTATAATGATCTGAAACAGCATTATTGCTGGTCTGGAATGAAAAGAGATATCTTTGATTTTGTTTCTAAATGTTTGATATGTCAGCAAGTTAAAGCTGAACATCTGGTGCCATCTGGTTTGCTACAATTGATTATAGTTCCAGAATGGAAATGGGATCGAGTAATCATGGACTTTGATTCGGGTTTGCCCTTGTCTCCAAGAAAGAAAGACACAATTTGGGTTGTAATTGATCGTTTGACAAAATTAGCTCATTTTATTCCAGTTCGATTTGATTACTGACTTGGTAAATTAGTTGAGTTATACATTTATGATATCGTGAGATTGTATGGTGTGCCATTGTCGATAGTGTCAGGTAGAGACCCGAGATTTACATCACGATTTTGGAAGAAGTTGCAAGATGCTCTGGGTACTAAATTGCACTTTAGTACTGCTTTTCATCCATAAACGGATGGTCAATCTGAGCGGATTATTCAGACACTCAAGGATATGTTGAGATGTTGCATTCTTGAGTTTGAAGGTACATGGGAACAATATCTACCTTTGATTGAATTCATATATAATAACAGTTTCAGTCAAGCATTAAAATGGCATCGTATGAAGCTTTATATGGACGCAAATACCGTACACCTTTGTATTGGATGGAGCTCAGCGAAAATAAGATTTACGAGGTTGATTTGATAAAAGAAACGGAACATAAAGTGAAAGTGATTCGAGATAGTTTGAAAGTAGCTTCCGATCGTCAGAAATCATATACAGATTTGAAAAGAAAAGACATTGAATTTGAGATCGGTGACAAAGTATTTTTGAAAGTATCTCAGTGGAAGAAAGTGCTTCGGTTTGGTAGAAAAGGCTAATTGAGTCTGAGGTTCATCAGGCCGTATGAGATTATGGAGCATATTGGGCCGGTAGAATATATATTGTTGTTGCCACCAGAGTTAGAAAAAATTCATAATGTATTTCACGTATCGATGCTTCAACGATACAAATCCAATCCTTCGCACATAATTTCTCCGTCTGAGATTAAAATTCAGTCTGATATGACTTACGAAGAAAACCTGATCCGTATCTTAGCTCGTATGGTTAAAGATTTACGAAATAAGAAAATTCCATTAGTTAAAGTAATGTGGCATTGACACGGTATTGAAGAGGTCACGTGGGA
Organism: Gossypium longicalyx; assembly: GCA_025698465.1. NCBI lineage: Eukaryota > Viridiplantae > Streptophyta > Magnoliopsida > Malvales > Malvaceae > Gossypium > Gossypium longicalyx. The sequence goes on from CM046995.1 coordinate 35,381,910, forward strand.
TCCTGAAGATTCAATGAGACAGCAATATCCGAATTTGTTTAATGGTAAGATTTTTGGGGACGAAAATCCCTAAGGGGGAGAATTGTAACAGTCCAGTTTTGACCCTAGTCGAAATAGTGGTTTAGGGACCACATATCCAAGTCAGAAAAATATTTTAATATTATTTTCCTTGCTTATTACAAGTGAATTGACATGTGTGAAAGTCTCGTGTGAAAATTTAATCGTTTGTGTGTTTAATTTTGAAAAAGGACCAAATCGCGTAAAATGTAAAAGCTGTGTGCTAGTTGTTAAAAGTGCTTATTTGATATGTCTTATTTAACTGAGGGTCCTTGCATTTATACCATTAATGTTAATGGTGGACAATTATGGACATGTTAGGTAAATTTTAGTGATTTATAACTAAAGGGTATTATGGTCATTAGCATATTAAACATATGTTAAATAAAACATAACATAAAATAATGGCCATTTTATCATTTTCATGGCCGAATGAAGCTAGGAAAAGAGCTAAAATAGGGTTTTGATATTCAGCACTTGTAATCCCTGATTAAGATAAAGAAAAGAGGAATTTGGATTTAGATGGATGGAAGTCGAAGGTTATCGAGTAAACGATTCAAATCGACAATTCTGAGTACGAGGTAAGTTCGTACGTGATAAATGATGTTAAAGATATGTTTTAATGTGATGGAAATGCATAAATTATATAGATAATTGATTACGGGTAGAGTATGATGATATTCGACTATGTTAGCACTAAGTGTGCGAGTTGGAATAACTTTGGCTATAGAAGGCACTAAGTGTGCGATACCGACTTAGATTCGGTTAATTGAAATGGCACTAAGTGTGCAGAATCATTGTAACACCCCTTACCCATATCCGTAGCCGGAACAGGGTACGAGGTATTAACAAATCATGGTAAATACTATTAAATAAAACCCAACAAAAATATAGCGTGCAATTTGATCATTATAACATCTGTTATTAACAATACAAACTAACTCCAAAGGTTTCATACAAAATGATTAGCTTGATACTATAAGTAGTAATTTAAACCTAGACATTTATGACACGTAACAAAATAACCAAGTCTGCTATACATGCCATATTTCAAAATAGTGTTCACAATGTACCAAAAAGTATTGATAGCGTGGATGGGTCTCCGACGATCTTCAATTCCCAAACCGGCTTAGTAACTCTATAAGACAAAAAAAAAAAAGATAAGCATATAGCTTAGTAAGTAAGTATATAAATAACAAATAAGAAATCTAACATGTTTACAACATAACTCAATTATAAAATATTTTTATACTTTTATAGTTTGTCCCAATTTGATCAAGCTGTCCCCTGCATCATATTCACTAAATAAATCATAACTCGAGTTGAAAACTCGAAATTCAAATCCGTAAAATTTCCTGAATCTAGACTCATAAATCTCTTTGCTAATTTTTTCTAGAATTTTTGGTTCAGCCGATTAGTACAGTTTATTAGTTAAAGTTTCCCCTGTTACACAGCTCGACTAGTCTGACCTCTGTTCACTACGAATTGAATTTCTCTCAGTACACAATTCAAATAACCCTGAAATTTGTTTCATTTAAAACTAGACTCAATAAGGAATTTAGGTATATAAACTATATTTCTTAATTTGCTTTGTACAATTTTTAATGATTTTTCAAAGTTGAAACAGGGGATCACACATTCATCCTGAGCAAGTCACACACAATTGTAAATATCTCAAAATATAAAATTCCTTTGCTTGTTCTGATTCTTTTATATGAAAGTAGACTCATTAAAATTTAATTTCACATCTCATTCAACCTCTAATTATGTTCCTCCTATTTTTGGTGATTTTTCAAAATCACATCACTGCTACCGTCCAAAACAGTTTTAATGCAAATTTCACTCTTTCACACATTCTTTATGCTACCCTCATTTTATCTTACATATATAGATATGCCACAAATCATTTTCACCACAATTCATTCATCATAAGTATAGGTCCATAACCACAACGTCACCACAAAACCATCCCGTTGAACAATTCGGATCAATCCTCGATATTTAATGGTTTTAGCACACACACCCCACCATCATACTTCATTTAATTCGGCTCTCTTGTACACATGGTGAACACTTAATACCACTCATGTGACCTAGCCAATTTGTCTCGTAGCTTTCTTGTCTACATGGTGTCCTTCACTTGGAATCACACATGCGACCTAGCTACATTTATTTATTACGTAGCTCTCTTGTCTACATGGGATACATCCCGTATCACACATGTGACCTAGCTACATTTATCTCTTACGTAGCTCTCTTGTCTACATGGGATACATCCCGTATCACACATGTGACCTAGCTACTACATGGTATTTCAGTAGCTTTCTTGTACACATGATGTGCACTCAGCATCATACATGTGACCTAGCTACGCCCTCTATTTTATTCGATCTCTCCGAATGTTCAATCGGGATTCCTCTCTATTATTTATTTTTATTCTCCCAATAGTCGATTTATATTTTAACATCAGCTAGTATATTCATATAATAGGCTGAAATATATAGGAATGTAAATGAAAATAATATAATATTTACATACAAACTTACCTCGGTGCAAAATGTGGAAATTTTGTGATTTAGTCCAAAACTTTTTCCTTCCCTCGTTCGAGGTCAATTCGCGCCTTTCTTGATCTATAACAACACATTTAGCTCATTTAGCACTCATACTATTTATTTTAATCCAAAGATCACATTATAGAAAAATTACATTTTTGCCCCTAACTTTTACAAAATTACAATTTTGCCCCTAGGCTCGGAAATTTAATTTCAGCCCTTATTCTTATGTTTTATGACATGCTGAACATTTTTATCTTCTATGACCACATCAAATTCTCACTCTAACACATAGTTGTGAACAATAGGTATTTTTACCGATTATGCTGCTTTTACTCTGTTTTCACTTAAAACCGAGTAGCACAAGTTGTCTAACATAATTTAAAACCTCATATTCTATCATAAAACATCAAAATACACAAATTTCACCTATGGGTATTTTTCCAAATATGAACCCTAGGTTGAATTATTGTTAGCATAAGCTTAATCGAGCTACCGGGAATCCAAAAACGTAAAGAACATTAAAAAGCGGGCTTGAAATCACTTACTATGGAGCTTCAAAGTTGAAGAAACCCTAGCTATGGAGGAGAGCAATTTTCGGCAGCAACTAATGAAGATGATAACCAATTTTGTGTTATTTTTCCCATTTTATTTCATTTAATATACAAATGACCAAAATGCCCTTAATGCCTTTCTTTGAAAATTTTCATGTACAAGCCCATTTTTGTCCAAAATTTTAGAAATTGGTCAAATTGCTATTTAAGACCTCCTAATTAATATTTCAAAGCAATTTCATACTAAAAACTTCTAGAATGCAAGTTTTTTAAACTTATTCGATTTAGCCCCTAACTTCAAATTAAGCATTTTATGCATGGAATTTCTTCATAAAATTTTCACACAATCATGCAATCATATCATAACCTCAAAATAATTATAAAATAATTATTTCTATCTCGGATTTGTGGTCACGAAACCACTATTCCGATTAGGCCCTAATTCGGGTTGTCACAATTCTCCCCCCTTTAGAGATTTTCGTCCCCGAAAATCTTACCGTAAAGAGGTTGGGCATCTTGTTTCCTCATAGCCTCCTCAGTTCCCACGTAGCTTCCTCTATTCCATATGTCTGTGCCACAATACTTTCACTAAGGCTATACTTTTATTTCTTTAACTGTTTAATTTCTCGAGCCAAAATCTTTATTGGTTCCTCTTCTTCAGGTCATATCCGATCGAATCTCAATTTCGTTGGGGAGATCACATGTGAAGGATCGAACGATAACGTCATAACATTGATACGTGAAACACGTTATGAATTCTCTCTGTTCGGAGGCAACCAGTGCAATTCCTCCGGAAATACATCCGAAACTCACAAACTATCGATGATCGATTCAAGCTTCAGTTGAGGCAACTCATTATTCATTACATAAGCGGATAAGCTTCACACCCTTTCCTCATATATTTCATGCGGACATATGCGAAATCACCATAGGCAATTTATTTGATTAAATCTGTTTCAACCCACAAAATTTCTCCATTTTCACATTTCAACTCTAGTGTCTTTTGTTTACAATCTACCTTAGCATCATACAATGTCAACCAGTCCATTCCCAAGATAACATCAAACTCATTAAATGGTAATGAGATCAAATTGGCGTAAAATGTGTGACCTTGAATCATTAATGGGCAATTCTTGCAAACCTTGTCAACTAGCACATATTGGCCTAAGGGGTTCGACACTTTAATCGTAAACTCAAGAAACTCAAACAGTAACTTTTTATTAGATACTAAATTCATGCAAATATAGGAATGAGTGGACCGGGATCAATCAATGCAATAACAATAGTATCATAGAGAGAAAATGTACCAGTAATGACATCGGGAGATGATGCATCTTCTCGGGCACGTATAGCATAAGCTCTAGCAGGTGCTCTAGCTTCTGATCTTGCCACTGAGTCTTTTTCTGGCATCTCGAGCCTCAATAGCAGCTTTGCTTTTTTCTTTGTTCAATTCTTCAGCTTTAAGAGCTCGATCAACCAATACAACAAATTCTTTCAATTCCAAAATTCCTACAAGCACTTTAATGTCCTCATTCAGCCCATCTTCAAACCTTCTCGCACATAATGGCCTCGGTTGACACACATTCCTGGGCATACTTGCTAAGTCTCACAAATTCGCGTTCATATTCTGCCACAGACATCTTGCCTTGCTTCAATTCAAGGAACTCCTTCCGTTTTTGATCCATAAATCGTTGACTTATGTATTTTTTTCTAAATTCTTCCTAGAAGAAATCCCAAGTAACTTTTTCTTTTGGCACCACCGATACCAAAGTCTTCCACCAATGGTAGGTCGAATCTCTCAAAAGTGATACAAGCACACTTTAAGCATTCTTGGTGTACATGAGAGCTCATCAAATACACGGGTAGAATTCTCAAGCCGAATTCCGCTTTTTCAGGATCATCGTCGATCTTTGCTCTAAACTCTTGGCCCCTTGTTTTCGAATCTTGTCAAACCTGGAGGCTTGTTCATCCTTACCAAATTTACATCTTGAGCAGCTACAGGAATCATCCGAGGTATAGGAGGGGTGGAGGAGGTTGAGTATTTGGATTTGCTCGAATAAATTCAAGATACCAATTGTTCATCCTTTGGAGAAAGGCATCCCGAGCCTCATCTCCCTGTCTCAACGTCTCTCGGTCTACTTTCCACAGTACGGTCCCTTGTGCGGGAGCGGTGCATTACTAGCAAGATCATCACCGTAGTTCCTTCAGGATCCATTACTATATTAAAACAAAACACAATTTAGAATAGTCGAGTCACCACACTATCACAATATTTTTATGGCATGTATAGCTAGACTTTTACACACACTTTATTAGTCCGAGAACCGACTAAACCATAGCTCGATACCACTAAATGTAACACCCCTTACCCATATCCGTAGGCGGAGCAGTACGAGGTATTAACAAATCATGGTAAATACTATTAAATAAAACCCAACAAAAATATAGCGTGCAATTTGATCATTATAACATCTCGTTATTAACAATACAAACTAACTCCAAAGGTTTCATACAAAATGATTAGCTTGATACTATAAGTAGTAATTTAAACCTAGACATTTATGACACGTAACAAAATAACCAAGTCTGCTATACATGCCATATTTCAAAATAGTGTTCACAATGTACCAAAAAGTATTGATAGCGTGGATGGGTCTCCGACGATCTTCAATTCCCAAACTGGCTTAGTAACTCTATAAGACAAGAAAAAAAAAAAAAAGATAAGCATATAGCTTAGTAAGTAAGTATATAAATAACAAATAAGAAATCTAACATGTTTACAACATAACTCAATTATAAAATATTTTTATACTTTTATAGTTTGTCCCAATTTGATCAAGCTGTCCCCTGCATCATATTCACTAAATAAATCATAACTCGAGTTGAAAACTCGAAATTCAAATCCGTAAAATTTCCTGAATCTAGACTCATAAATCTCTTTGCTAATTTTTTCTAGAATTTTTGGTTCAGCCGATTAGTACAGTTTATTAGTTAAAGTTTCCCCTGTTACACAGCTCGACTAGTCTGACCTCTGTTCACTACGAATTGAATTTCTCTCAGTACACAATTCAAATAACCCTGAAATTTGTTTTATTTAAAACTAGACTCAATAAGGAATTTAGGTATATAAACTATATTTCTTAATTTGCTTTGTACAATTTTTAATGATTTTTCAAAGTTGAAACAGGGGATCACACATTCATCCTGAGCAAGTCACACACAATTGTAAATATCTCAAAATATAAAATTCCTTTGCTTGTTCTGATTCTTTTATATGAAAGTAGACTCATTAAAATTTAATTTCACATCTCATTCAACCTCTAATTATGTTCCTCCTATTTTTGGTGATTTTTCAAAATCACATCACTGCTACAAATCCAAAACAGTTTTAATGCAAATTTCACTCTTTCACACATTCTTTATGCTACCCTCATTTTATCTTACATATATAGATATGCCACAAATCATTTTCACCACAATTCATTCATCATAAGTATAGGTCCATAACCACAACGTCACCACAAAACCATCCCGTTGAACAATTCGGATCAATCCTCGATATTTAATGGTTTTAGCACACAGCCCCACCATCATACTTCATTTAATTCGGCTCTCTTGTACACATGGTGAACACTTAATACCACTCATGTGACCTAGCCAATTTGTCTCAGTAGCTTTCTTGTCTACATGGTGTCCTTCACTTGGAATCACACATGCGACCTAGCTACATTTATTTATTACGTAGCTCTCTTGTCTACATGGGATACATCCCGTATCACACATGTGACCTAGCTACATTTATCTCTTACGTAGCTCTCTTGTCTACATGGGATACATCCCGTATCACACATGTGACCTAGCTACTACATGGTATTTCGTAGCTTTCTTGTACACATGATGCACACTCAGCATCATACATGTGACCTAGCTACGCTCCTCTATTTTATTCGATCTCTCCGAATGTTCAATCGGGATTCCTCTCTATTATTTATTTTTATTCTCCCAATAGTCGATTTATATTTTAACATCAGCTAGTATATTCATATAATAGGCTGAAATATATAGGAATGTAAATGAAAATAATATAATATTTACATACAAACTTACCTCGGTGCAAAATGTGGAAATTTTGTGATTTAGTCCAAAACTTTTCCTTCCCTCGTTCGAGGTCAATTCCGCGCCTTTCTTGATCTATAACAACACATTTAGCTCATTTAGCACTCATACTATTTATTTTAATCCAAAGATCACATTATAGAAAAATTACATTTTTGCCCCCTAACTTTTACAAAATTACAATTTTGCCCCTAGGCTCGGAAATTTAATTTCAGCCCTTATTCTTATGTTTTATGACATGCTGAACATTTTTATCTTCTATGACCACATCAAATTCTCACTCTAACACATAGTTGTGAACAATAGGTATTTTTACCGATTATGCTAGATTTTACTCGTTTTCACTTAAAACCGAGTAGCACAAGTTGTCTAACATAATTTAAAACCTCATATTCTATCATAAAACATCAAAATACACAAATTTCACCTATGGGTATTTTTCCAAATATGAACCCTAGGTTGAATTATTGTTAGCATAAGCTTAATCGAGCTACCGGGAATCCAAAAACGTAAAGAACATTAAAAACGAGGCTTGAAATCACTTACTATGGAGCTTCAAAGTTGAAGAAACCCTAGCTATGGAGGAGAGCAATTTTCGGCAGCAACTAATGAAGATGATAACCAATTTTGTGTTATTTTTCCCATTTTATTTCATTTAATATACAAATGACCAAAATGCCCTTAATGCCTTTCTTTGAAAATTTTCATGTACAAGCCCATTTTTGTCCAAAATTTTAGAAATTGGTCAAATTGCTATTTAAGACCTCCTAATTAATATTTCAAAGCAATTTCATACTAAAAACTTCTAGAATGCAAGTTTTATGACTTATTCGATTTAGCCCCTAACTTCAAATTAAGCATTTTATGCATGGAATTTCTTCATAAAATTTTCACACAATCATGCAATCATATCATAACCTCAAAATAATTATAAAATAATTATTTCTATCTCGGATTTGTGGTCACGAAACCACTATTCCGATTAGGCCCTAATTCGGGTTGTCACAATCATTTTAGCTTCGGCTAACCTTTACAGCACTAAGTGTGCGGATGTTAAAGTATGAATAATTTACGGAAAGTCTTGAAATACTCAAACAAGAGGGGAGTATGAAAATAAATAAGTATGGGAAGACCCAGGTATGTACGATACATTTGTGGTAGATGATATTATATAGGTGAAGTTCATTGAATTGTTATGAACATATGGATTGGGTTAGTATAGATTTGATAGATGATTAAGAAGTCGTAAATACTTATGTGTTGATGTTTTATGTTTTATATACTATTGATGATTATGGTACGAGCTTACTAAGCTTTTGAAAGCTTACTTTGTGTGTGTTTGTATTGTTTATAGATATCGAAGCTGCCTCAAGCTCGGGGACCATCAAGGATCATCACCACACTATTGAACCTTAATTCGGTACTTTTGAAAATGCATATTTATGAAGTATGGCATGTATAGGCCAGTAGTGGTGGAATGGTGTTTTCTAATGTTCATACTTAGCCATGTGATTTGGCTAAGTTGTGCTTGAACTCATAGTTGATAATGGTTTATGGTATGTGATGTTTTTATGCAATTATGGTATGTTTTAGATGGACAAAAGAAATGTTAAATGATGGTAAGTTTTGGTAGGTTAGTATGGGTTTGAATGATGTATGGAAGAAAATTTTTTGGTATGAATTTACCCATGTTTGGCATGAAATAGTAAGGTTTATGAGTATGAAATTGGGTGACTATTTTATGAGATGAATAGCTTAAGATTTGGTGTGAAATTTGGCTAAACTGGTTATGCAAAAATGCTTATTTCTTTGCTTGTAGGTTGACCCAAGTTTGGGGTGGCAAATTTGCTATTCAAATGGCCTATTTTTGTCCACACGGGCTGAGACACACGGGCATGTTGCGCGGTCGTGTGTCCTCTGGGGTATCCTATAATTGTAAGTCAGGTTCGTACACGGGCGTATGATGATGTCACAAACATAATACCCCTTATTTTTTGGCACGGCCTAGCACATGGCCAGGACACGGGCATGTGCATAGCACATGGGCTGGACACACGGGCGTGTAGTCTGGCCATGTGAACAAGTTAGTAGCTATGCCCTGTTTTGCCACAGCTTTGACACACAGGTGTGTCTAGACCGTGTAAGGCACACGGCCTGTTCACACGGACGTGTGACCTTTTAAAAGTGGAAAATTTTTATCTATTTAGAAACTTTTATATGTTATCAATTTGGTCCCGAATGCATGATTAAGCATTGTATACTCAATTTTATGTGAATATTGAATGTGAATGAATGATTTTTTGTAGTAATGAGATGATATTTGATGTATGGTGGTTCTGATTTGAGTTATAAGTCTGGTAATGCCTCTTAACCTATTCCGGCGACGGTTACGAGTTAGGGGTGTTACATTGATGTTCAACAATGGAGTTTTCAAGTTTCATTTTCAGTAATGGCTTTGTGTTTGTCTAGTTCTTTTATGTTTATAATACATATACTTTTATTTAATAATAATTTTTTAACATGTAAATTAAACAAAAGTTAAGCATTAACCGCCCACCCAAAATACAAGGAGTATATTTGCCTCATAAATCCTCCCACTTTAACCATTTAAACTTTTTAATTAATAAAAATCAATATCGATTAACTTTTACTATTTTTACAATTTATCCATTTTTCCTTAATGAACTATCTAATCCCTAAATTTTTTGGACCAAACTTCAATTCACCTATATAATAACTCCGTAAATATTTAACAAAAATATTCACAAGCTCGGTTTATAGAAATAAGGTCTCGATACCTCATTTTCCAAAACCACTTAACTTTCAGTACGTACAACTTGTACATTGACTAATTGACCAATTAATAAAATCTATTAATAACGATTCACTATTATATTATTTTTAACTCATAAATATTAATTAAATATATCTATGGACTCTCTCATCGAAATTATTGTCCCGAAACCACTATTTTGACACCATTGAAAACTGGGTTGTTACATCTCCTCCACTTGTCTTTATTTATTCTTCTTCCTTTTATGTAACACCCCTCATCAACTCCAAATTATTGGTATAGATGAGAGAGGGCACCAAAGCATGTACATGTAAGAAATCTTAGATTTATTTAAGAAATAAAAGAACTGTGGATTTATCTTAGATTTATTTAAGAAATAAAAGAACTGTGGATTTAGATAGGTATTCCAATAGACGAATATAAGTTCCTCTGTTTCATCTTTGACTCTGAATTGAACAAATAAAGAGATAAAAAAAGACAAAAACAAAGAATTCAAAGCAATTAATGGGTTGGAAAAAAGAAAAGGAAGAACAAAGTATATGCGGATTCAAAAAAACCTAGCAAATAAGACCTAAAAAAAGATGTCAAAATAGTTTTGACGGTTCAATAATCTTTTCACTTCCATTCGGAGTTCTTAGTTATTTCGACAGGTTGAAACTTATCTCTTAGACAAATTTAAAGTTTTAAAAGCAATTTAAAATCATTTAGAATTTATTCGAAGTTGATCAAGGGTGATAGGAACGTAAAACAGGTTCAGAAGCTCAAAACAACTTAAAATAATGGAGGGATATAACAGTGGTGCAACGTCATGACAAGACTGAATGAGTAATGAATTCACGACATGAAGAATGCAAAATCGTGACATTGGACACCGAGGTTGTGACATGACAACTCCATGGTCGTAACATGACTCACTGAGTATGACCAAAACACTTAAAAATCACTCTAAAACATATCCCAAACATCATCATATCATTCCAACATAAATCATGTCATTATAGATCAAAACTTATGCCCATTTGAGCTTTAAAAACTTAGCATGAACACATCCAAAACAAAAGATACATATTTTTTTTGAAGAGAAATGCAAAAGAGGCTCAAGTTCATCATTTAACTTTACAATTGCTAGACTAATCTAAGTTTTTGTATACATGCCAATAATCCAATACAAATGGTATTTAAACACTAGAATCAAAACCTTAAAAGCTCGATGGATGATGCGGTGCTCCCAAGCCAACACCATGACTTCTTGGTAAGACAAACCGATGCGTTTTAAACAACTAACGTGTGATCTTAAAAAGCTTAGTTAGTAGACAGTGATAAACTTACTTATCTTAGTCCATATTAGTGTGAGCCCCTCCTATAGATTTCATGCTAGTTTCATTCAAGCCACATTTTAGTACTATTAATTGATTCATTTTGATTCACCAAAGTGAAATGGCTCAAGTTACACATTAACAATTTGTTAACCAATTCATTTATTGAAATTACCTATTTAAGAATCTTAAGTAGAACGTATAGTATCTTGACATGTTCTTTCATATTTCCCATTTGTAGTCGTTAATGATTATATGATTCATATACATGATTTTCATTTCTTTTAACTATAGTATGCTTAAATCATCAATTTCTTTAATATTGTTTAAGGTAATTTCATTAGGCCACACACTATTAAAGCTCATTATCATGTGAAATTCTCTTTTGCTTACTTATTTATTTGCCTTATTTTCATATCTTTTAGCTACAAGACATTTAGGTCATGACACTTACTCTTGTTTTTAGCCATCTATAGTAACATTAAAAATTTATTACTAGCATTTAACTTATTTTTTTCTATAGTAAAACAATAGTAAAACTAACTCGGGTACACAAGACTCCTCCGCCACACCAATGAGCACTGAATCCCTAAATTGTAAAATAGCATAAAGCATCCCTCCACCACACCAGAGAGCTCATAAGAGCATAAAATACGCCATACCAAAATGCAGATAAGTGTAAGGCTTGACGGAGACATAAAGTTGATTTGCCATAATTTAATATGGTAAATTAAGTTCTTTTCTATACTTAAGGAGCATGTAATCGAGCATTTTGATGTTTTTTTTTTAAGTTTTATGAAGTATGTTTTATTTATGTTTAATTGAATAAATACAAGCCTTTTATGATGTTTACTGACCAATTAGGCCAACTCGAGCTTAATAAAGTTCTAACTAATGATGTAGTGGTACGGGAAATGACTTGAACCAAATGGCAAAGAAGTTAGGGGACTGCTCAAAATGTTGTGACATGGAGAGCATCAAGTTGCGACATTGAAGTCGTACACACACTTAGGAGCAGTTTTGAGCAACATCAACAATGCAGTGGATTGTTGCTAAAGTCGCGACATTGGAATCTAGGAGTCTCGACATCCTCAACAATAGCTCGAGGTGTAAATCGATCACAATGTTGTAGCGAAGTTGTAACATTGAGAAGCAAAGTTGCGACACCCAAGTCACTCTACAAGGACTCGAGCAAACTACCAGAGAAGTCACAACACCAGACTTGTGGTGTCGCGAAATTTAAGCTTGATGGACCTAAAATCTGTAATGTAACACCGCTAACCTGAAACCGTCGCCAGAATAGGTTAAAAGGCATTACCAGACTCAAAACTCAAATCAGAACCACCACACATCAATAATTATCTCATTACTAAAAGAAGTCATTCATTCACATTCAATATTCACATATAACTAAGTATACAATGTTTAAACATGCATTCAGGACCAAATCAATAACATACCAAAGTTTCAGGACTTAGAAAAGTTTTTTTTTAATTCTGTTGAGGTCACACACTCGTGTGACCAGGCCGTGTGCCTCACATGGACACCAAACACACCCATGTGATCTATCCCTGCCAAAACAGAGTATATATACTGGCTTTCACCCATGGCTAACAGACACGCCAGTGAGCTATGGCCGTGTGATACTTAGCTAGCTACTGACTTGAGCCCATGGCCATATGACACACCCAAGTGTCTTAACCATGTGATCTTAAGAGGTTACTGCTTTGCATACACGGCCACAAGGCACGCCCGTGGTCTCTGACCGTATGGCACAATGCAAGCTTGGTTTAAGCAAATTTCCCACCCCTTTTTGGGTCATCCTACAAGCAATAGAAACAAGCATATATGCTTTACCAATTCAACCAATTTTTATGCCAAAATACACATCATTCCAACCATAACACTATCAACCATTTATCTACTCATAAACATTACCAATTCATGCCAAACCTAAGGAATGATAATACCAAAACATTTCCTTCCACACATCATTCAAACTCATATTAAACTTACCAAAACTTACCAATTTTCACCATTACTTTTGTCCAACTAAAACATATCACAATTGCACATTAATATCACATACCATAATTCATTATCAACTATAATTTTAAAACACCAACTAGCCAAATCACATGGCTAAATATATACATCACAAAACATAATCCCACAACTACTGGCCTATACATGCCATACTTCAAAATATACGCTTTCAAAGTTCCAAAATGAGGTTCGATAGTGTGGTGACGATCCTTGACGATCCCCGAGCTCACAGTAGCTTCGATATCTATAAAATAATGCAAACACACCCAAAGTAAGCTTTTAAAAGCTTAGTAAGCTCGTACTATAATCATTAACATTATATAAAACATAAAACATCAACATATAAGTATTTATACAATTTCAATCTATATGATCATATCAATTCAGTGAACTTAACATACATAATATCATCTACCACTTAGGTATTGCACATACATGAATCTCCCCATACTTATTCAATTTCATACTTACCTCTCGTTGAGTATTATAAGATTTTCCATCAATTACTCGTACTTTAAACATCCGCACACTTAGTTCCAAAAAGGTTAGCCGAAACTAGGATGATACCGCACACTTAGTGCCATTTGTAGCGAAGTTATATTATATCTCACACTTAGTGCTAAGCATAGTCGAATATCATCGTACTCAAACTGTAATCAAATATCTATGCAATTTATGCATTGTAATTGCATTAAAACATAACTTTAACATCATTTATCATGTACGAACTTACCTCGTACTCAGAATTGTCGATTTGAATTGTCTACTCGATAACCTTCTACTTCCCTCGATCTAAATCCGAATTCCTCCTTTTTTGATCTATATGTATTCAAAATTTACCCTTTTATTCACCAATTAATTCAATTAAATCCATAAACACATATTTAGGGCATTTTACAAACTAGCCCTCACATTACCACATTTTGACACTTTAGTCCCTATTTCACAAAATCACAAAAATACACATAATTTGCATATACACAAGCTTAGCCAAATTCTCCTTTTACTCATACTAGTCCACATATTTCATTTATTTCATATTTTAGTCCCTCAAAATAGCATCTTTACAATTTAGCCCAAATTGCTCAAATTCATCAAAAATCCAAAGATAAAACATGTAAACCCAACATCAAGCTTTCATATTTCACCATTTAACAACACAAAAATCATGAATTCATCCATGGCATATTTCAAATTCATTATCAAAATCAGAAATTGAGGCATGGGCTTGATAGTAGACGAAGCAACGATTACAAATACGTAGGAATTATCAAAAACTGAAACAAAAACATACCTTAATCAAGTCAAACCATAGCCGGACCCTAACAAGCTTTTATCCTTTATTTTTCCTTTGATTTTCGGCAATGGTGGTGAATATAACACCAAATTTATGTTTTTATTTTATTATTATAACATTTATACTCATTTACCATTTTAACCTTATTAATTTCATTAGAATTCCACTATCTAATGTCCAACTATGTCCATACATTAATTCAATGGTCTATTTACAACATAAGGACCTTACATTTAATGAGACACATCAAGTAAGCACTTTAACAAATAGCAGGCATTTTTTGCATTTTACGCTATTAGGTCCTTTTATCAAATTAAGCACACAAACAATTAAATTTTTTTAGACGAAACTTTCACACATGCTAATTCACATATCATAATCAGGAAAAATAATATTTAAACATTTCTTTGACTTAGATTTGTGGTCCCAAAACCATTGTTCCTACTAGGGTCAAAACCGAACTTACATGCAGAGGTGTTTTAGTCTGCACAATCATTTTAATCCGTACAATCAAACTTTTACTTGTAACTCAAGGCAAAGTTGTCCAAATTAGGTCAAAGATGAAAAATATTATAAATAGTACTTCTTAAACATGATTAAAGAAGGCTTTTTATGATTAGTAATTTCTAAGTAGTTTGTTCGTAGGATTTTTTTTACAACATTGTTATTTGGATTCTTGTTTTCAAGTAATTTTAGTTTTTTTAGTTCCATTCATTAGCTTCCAATATTTATTTTTCTTGCGTTCATTCGTTGTGGATTTATCAGCTTTAAACCCTTCGAATTACGAGAATTTTAGTTGCTACCAAAATTTGATCTCCACAATAAGAACTCTTCAAATTATTGAGCATCTTTAAACCCTCTAATTCATGTAAATTGAGTATGTAAATATTAAATAGAGATATTTATGGAGTTAGTATATAAAAGATTTGAAATCTGGTCAAGCAATTTAGTAGAAAATGTAGTTAATTAAAGCCTATTGACAAAATTGTAAAATCGTTATAGATTTTTAATCAGGAAAAATGCTTGAGGACTTAGCTAACAATTATCCAAAGGAATAAAAAGAGAAATAAACCAAACTAAAATAAATGATTGTGAGATTTGATGGTGGATGCCATTAGATTAAATTAATTTAGATTAAATTATTTTAATGCGAATCGAATAGCGATTCAGACTATCAGATTGGATCCGAGAAATGTCTGATGTTCTGAGGTAGGATTTGTGTACCGAGAGATACTGAACTAATTCAGAAAATTCTTCACAAAGCCCACAGTGATTGTTTATCCGTTCATCTGGGGAGTACAAAGATCTATAATGATTTGAAACAATTATATTGGTGGTCGGGCATGAAACGAGACATTTCAGAGTTTGTATTGAGATGTTTGATTTGTCAACAAGTAAAAGCTAAACATCAAGTGCCTTCATGTTTACTTCAACCTATGATGATACCCGAGTGGAAATGGGATAGAGTTACAATGGACTTCGTATCGGGCTTACCCCTGACTCTGAAGAAGAAAGATGTTGTTTGGGATGTTGTTGATAGATTGACGACATTGACTCATCTCATTCTAGTACGTACCAATTATTCACTTGATAAACTAGCTGAATTTTACATTGCTAAGACTGTTAGATTGCACAGGGTTCTTACTTCTATTATTTTATATAGAGATCCGATGTTCACGTTGCGATTTTAGAAGAAATTGCAAGAAGCGTTGGGTACAAAGTTGAATTGTAGTATTGCATTTCATCCACAAAACGACGATCAATCTGAGAGAGTGATCCAAATTCTCGAAGACATGCTTCACTATTTTGTTTTAAAGTTCGAAGGTAGTTGGGAGAAATATCTACCGTTGGTTGAATTTTCTTATAACAACAGTTTTCAATTAAGTATAAAAACGGCACCGTATGGAGCATTGTATGGTCACAAGTCGAGAACTTTACTATACTGGACCGAGCTTTGTGAGAAACAGATTCACGAGGTTGATTTGGTCAGAGAAACCGAAGAAAAAGTGAAAGTAATTCATGATTGTTTGAAAGCAGCTTCGGATCGACAGAAATCGTACGCTGATTTGAAACAAAAGGATATTTAATTTCAGGTTGGTGATAAAGTGTTTCTAAAAGTGTCACCATGGAAGAAAATTCTTAGATTTGGTCGCAGAGGCAAGTTGAGTCCGCGTTTCATTGGGCCGTATGAGATTATTAAAAGAATAGGGCCAGTGGCAAATCGACTAGCTTTGCCGTCAGAGTTAGAAAAGATCCACAATGTATTTCATGTGTCGATGTTACGATGATATCAATCAGATCCATCGCATGTACTCTCACCGTTAGAGATTGAGATTTGACCCGATATGACATATGGTGAAGAATAGATCAAAGTGTTAGCTCGAGAGGTTAAACAGTTGAGAAATAAAAGCATAGCTCTAGTGAAATTTTTGGGGCAACGACACGGAGTCGAAGAGGCTACGTGGGAACCTGAGGAAGCTATGAGAAAATAGTACTCTAACCTCTTTTCTAGTAAGAATTTCGAGGACGAAAATCCTTAAGGGGGAAGACTTATAATAGCCCGTTTTAGGGTTAAATCAGAATAGTTGTTTCAGGACCATAAATCTAAAGTAAAAATATTTATTTTATTACTATTTTAAGGTCTACAACATGATAGAATAATTGTGTGAAAATTTCGTTAAGAAATTTTATCGATGGAGTGCTCAATTGACTAGCAGGACTGAATTGCAAAAGGTGTAAAACTTGAATTCTATAAGTTAAAGGTGTCTAATTGCTATGAGATTTTACTTGGAAGTCCTTAAATGGTAATTAGAGCATTATATTTTTGGGTGGACAAAAAAAGACATGGTTAGGTGTAATTTGAAAGTTATGCATTAAGGGTATTTTAGTAATTTGGTAAATAAAAAAAATTAACCAAATAAAAGATGTCCATCTTCTTCAATTTAGTCCCCCTAGCCAAATATTTGGAAGAGAATCCATAACTAAGGTTTGGCCAACTTTCAAGCTCGATTGTAAGTCCGTTCTTGCCCCGTTTTTAATGATTTCTATGTTTTTGTGAATGTTGTAACTTGATCTAGCTATTCTAAGGACTAATTTGAAAGAAAGTTAAAGTCTAAAATTTTGCCCATGTTAGATGTGTTTTTATTTTGATGTTTGGTGATAGAAAATGCATGTTTTCTGTTAGATAAACAATATTTGTAAAGTGATTTTCGATAAAAAGGTCAAATAGGAACTTATTTGCAAAAGGTTATAAATGTGTAGAAAAGTGTGAATAAAAGAAAAAAGTGTGCTGTTATGAGTACAAGTAATATTTGGCTAGGCTTGTATTGTGATGAAATTGAATGAAATTCATTTTACGAGCCTAGGGACTAATTTGTAAAATGTTGAAATGTTAGGGACAAAAATGTAATTTTTTCCATAATGTGATTTTGGACTGAATTGAATAGCTTGATGAATAATGAGTTATATGTGGTATGATAGATCAAGAAAAACAAAGTTCAGATCTAGATCAGGGGAAAAACAAAATAATTAACGAATAGATTCCTTTTGCCATTTTTGCGTTTGAGGTAAGTTCGTATGCAATTAAGCTTTATTGTAATTATATTTTAAAAGCTTTAATTTTGTATGAATTGTGTAAACGAATCTATGGACACATTCGTCGACGTTTTGGCAAGCGAGAAATCTCAATCGAACCTTAGGAATAGATTAGGATACAAGTGACATGTCACTAGGGTATTATGTTATGTGATCTGGGTCCTGGTCCTATACGCCCCACTGGGTGTGTGAGTATACCGGCATATGTTACTAATTTACTTGATGACTTGTGTGAAACAAGACTCGTGTAGCTACGTCTTGACTGACAACTTGTGTAAGCAGGCCTGTTGATGGCTCGAGAGCGAGCATATATGTGTTATAAGATAGAGGTAGTAATGGCTACATATGTGACACCTTGTGTGCAAGGTTTCTCGAGTATTCGATATTATTATTTCGAGTGGTTCACTGAGTATGTCAATGATGAGAATAAGTATGAGATTATTACGAGATGGTACAGGTATGTACATAATGCTTACGATTATTAAATTTGAAATGATGATTTCAAAGTAAGTTTGTGATGGAATGAATTATGGTCATGAGATTAAGGTAAATTACGTTATCTTATATTATATTACTTGAATGCGAAATGTATGGTAAGATTTGCTTATTTCTTTCACACGAGCTTACAAAGCTATATAGCTTACTCCATTTTAATTTTTCCATTTTTTTAGCGTTACCAAGCTAGCTCGGATTGGAGATCGTCGGAGATTGCATCACACTATCAAACTGTCATTTTGGGTATCGATAATTTTAAACATTTTGAGTATATGGCATGTATAGGGACTTGGTCATTTTGGTATATGTGTCATTATGATTTGGCCAAATGTGTTGGCTTGTGTTTGTTTAAGGTTGATTAGGTATTTAGCCATGTAATTGGGCTTATTTTGGTCAAATTGGTTGTAAGCCTATGTATATTCATACATGTGCAAATATCTCATTTGTGATGTAGTTTATAAATGCTTGGTAAATGGTTGAATGTGGCTTAATGGTTTTTGTTGTTGAATGGTTAGGATTGACTCATTGGTATGCTAGGAAATCTAGGTAAAATTATGCCTAATGAATGTATTTGTGTTGATACTTGTGAGTGTGATTTGGTGTGATTGAGTTTGACAAAGCATGAAATGTTATAGGCATGTTAGATAAAGGTATTGAAATGGTATGTATTAGCCTTGACTGTGGATGTGTTGGATGCCTAAGTACATCATGATTTGTGCAATTTAATGTTGAGTATGAGTGTGCAAATGAGGGTGGCAAATTAGCTTGGTAGATAGCCCTTATTTTTGTTCACACGAGTAAACACACGGGCATGTGTCCCTGCACCTTAATTTTGAGAAATAGAATGCTCAGAATTGAGAACATGGGCAGAGACACGGGCATGTGTCTCAGCTGTGTGAGGGACACGGCCCCGTATATTGGCGTATGTCCTGGCCGTGTGAAGTCTACAACTATTTTATGAATATTAATCAATCACACGGCTTAGCACACGGGCGTGTGGCTTGGCCATGTGACTTCAATTTGTTCATGCGTTGTAAAACAGAGAGTTACACGGGTGAGGGACATACACGTGTGTGACCACACAGCCTGCCCACATGGGTGTGTCCCAAACCACACAGGCATATGACCCTTGTACATGGCAAGAATCTTCTAAGTTTTGTAAAAATTTCCTAAGTTCTCGGTTTAATCCTGGACCACTTCCAATGCATGTTTTGGGCCTCGTAGGCTCGTATTAGGGATTTTATGACTGAAAGCAAATGTTTTTAATTTGATTGAAATTATGACTTGAAATTGTATGATTGTTTGCGATGAAAGTCTGGTAATGCCTCGTAATCCTATTTCAGTGTCAAATACAAGTAAGGGGTGGTACATTTAGTGGTATCAGAACTCTGGTTTTGTCGATTCCCAGACTTACGTAACGTGTGTGAGAGTCTAGCTATACATGCCATATATAATTTATGATAGTGTGACGACTCCTGACAATTTAAATTGTATTTTCATTTAGTAAATGGATCCCGACCAAAATGTAGCTGATGATGTTGAAAGTAATGCGCCGGCCCCCGCCCAAGGGACAGTGCCATATGAAAGTAGACCAGTAACGGTTAGTCAGGGAGGGGAGGCTAGGGAATCCTTCTCCTAAATGATGAATGAGTGGTTTGCCAATCTGGTTGCCCAACATCCTTCTCCTAAATGATGAATGAGTGGTTTGCCAATCTGGTTGCCCAACATCCTCTGCCCCACCTAATCCCTAACCGGTTTCTGTTACTCCTTAAGGTGTGGAATTGTTAAGACTGAACAAGCCTCCAGTTGATAAGATTAGAAAACAAGGGGCTAAAAAATTTAAAGCTAATGCCGACGATGATCCCGAGAGAGCGGAGTTTTGGCTTCAGAACTCTATCAAGGTATTTGATGAGCTTTCTTGCACACGGAATGAGTGCTTAAAATGTGCTATATCACTTCTGAGGGACTCGACATATCAGTGGTGGAATACTCTTATATATGTGGTACCGAGAGAAAGAGTTACCTGGGAATTCTTTCAATAAGAGTTTAGAAAGAAATATATCAGTCAATGATTTATTGATCAGAAACGTATGGAGTTCCTAGAGTTGAAACAAGACCGTATGTCTATGACTGAATACGAGTGAGAATTTGTAAGACTTAGTAAATACGCTCGGGAGTGTGTTTCAACAGAGACTATCATGTGCAAGAGATTCGAAGATGGGTTGAATGAGGATATCAAGCTATTAGTTGGGATTTTAGGGTTGAAAGAATTTGTTACGCTAGTTGATCGAGCATGTAAAGCTGAAGAGTTGAGAAAAGAAAAGAGAAAAGCTAAGCTTGAGACCAGAGATTTGAGAAAAAGACCATTGAATAAGTCATTTCAATCTTCGTCAAAGAAATTGAGGGATTTGTATACTCGTTCGAATGTTTCAACTGGGTATCTCAATAGAGATAGTAGGAAGCAATATTCGGGTTCTAAGGCCCAAACTACCTCAATAGCGAGCGTTGGTAATGCTAGGTCAATAGACTTGAATGTCAACACTGTGGTAGACGACATCTCGGTGAATGCAGAATCAATAATCGGGCTTGCTTTAAATGTGGCTTCCCAGATCACTTCATTTGAGATTGCCTTGAAATAACTGAGAAATATAATTTTCGAAATGCAAGATTGAGCAACATTGCCACTAGAGGGAGGCCACTGAGAAATACGAGAAATAGAAATAGTACCAGAGGTGTAACGAAAGATTTAACTGTGAGATCAAAGGTTAGAGCACCTACTGGAACCTACGTTATTCGCGCTCGTGAAGATGCGTCATCCCCTGATGTTATTACTGGTACATTTTCTCTCTATGATACTAATTTAGTTGCATTGATTAATCCTAGATCGACTCATTCTTATATTTGTATGAAATTGGTATCTAGTAAGAATTTGTCTGTTGAGTCTACTAAGTATGTGATTAAAGTGTCGAACCCCTTAAGGAAATATGTTTTAGTTGATAAAGTTTGCAAGAGTTGTCCTTTAATAATTCAGGGTCACTATTTTTTGGCTAACTTAATGCTTTTACTGTTTGATGAGTTTGATGTAATTCTTGGAATGGATTGGTTGACTCTACATGATGTCATAGTAAATTGTAGACGAAAGATTATTGAATTGAAATGTCAAGATAATGAAATTCTTTGAATTAAATCGGATGAGTAGAGTGAGTTGCCTATTGTGATTTCATCGATATCAGTTCAAAGGTATGTAAGAAAAGGTTGTGGAGCTTATCTTGCGTATGTACTGAATAGTGTCTAAATTGAAGATTGAATCTGTGCCGGTAGTTTGTGAATACCCGGATATGTTTCCAGAAGAGTTGCCTAGGTTGCCACCGATCAAAGAAGTCGAGTTTGCTATTGATTTAGTACTGGGGACTTTATCGATATCAATAGATCCATATAAAATGGCTCTGATCGAACTAAAATAATTCAAATCTCAGTTGCAAGAGTTAACAGATAAGGGTTTTGCGAGACCGATTTTTTCGCCCTGCGGTGCACTAGTGTTATTCATCAAGAAGAAAGACGGATCCATGAGACTTTGTATTGATTATCGTCAGCTTAACTAGGTTATGATAAAGAACAAGTATCCCTTACCGAGAATTGATGATTTTTTCAATTAATTGAAAGGGGAAATACTGTTCTCGAAGATAGACTTGAGATCAGGCTATTACCAGTTGAGAGTTAAAAATTCGGATGTGCCAAAGACCGTGTTCAGAACAAGGTATGGGTATTATGAATTCCTTGTTATGCCATTTGGATTAACAAATGCTCCTGCAGTTTTTATGGACTTGATGAATCAAATCTTCCAACCGTATTTAGATAAGTTTATGGTTGTATTTATTGATGACATCCTGATCTATTCCCGAGATGAGTCTGAGCATGCCGAACATTTAATGATTGTATTACAGACTTTGAGAGATAAGAAATTCTTTGCTAAATTCAGCAAAAGTGAGTTTTGGCTTCGAGAAGTCAGATTTTTGGGACACATTGTTTCAGTGGAAGGTATACGGGTTGATCCGAGTAAGATTTCAGTAGGTGTTGATTAGAAACCATCGAGAAATGTATCTGAAGTTAGAAGCTTTTTGGGGTTGGTCGATTATTATCGATGTTTAGTTAAGGGATTTTTTATGATTGCTACACCTATGACCAGATTGTTATAGAAAGATGTGAATTTTGAGTGGTTTGAGAAATGTCAACAGAGTTTTGAGCAGTTGAAAGCATTGTTGACCAAGGCACCGGTGTTAGTGCAACCTGAGTTGGAAAAAGAGTTTGTAATTTTCAGCGATGCGTCATTGAACGGTTTAGGTTGTATGTTGATACAAGAAGGTAAAGTGATAGCTTATGCCTCAAGATAGCTGAAACCGCATGAAAAGAACTATCCGACACACAACTTGGAACTAGCTGCTATTGTGTTCATTTTAAAATTTTGGATACACCATTTATTCGATGAGAAGTGTCACATCTTTACCGATTACAAGAGTTTAAAGTATTTAATGACTCAGAAGGATTTGAATTTGTGACAACAGAGATGGCTCAAACTATTGAAAGATTATGAGTTAATGATTGACTATCACCAGGGAAAAGCGAATGTAGTTGCAGATGCTTTAAGTAGAAAGTCTTTGTTTGCTTTGAGAGCGATGAATACATGACTAGCCTTATCCGATGATGGATTGATTTTGGCTGAGTTGAAAGCTAAACCAGTATTTCTTCAACAAATTTATGAAGTTCAGAAAGGTGATAATGAATTACAAGCTAAAAGAGTTCAGTGAAAATCGAATAGCGATTCAGACTATCAGATTGGATCCGAGAATTGTTTGATGTTTCGAGGTAGGATTTGTGTACCGAGAGATACTGAACAGATTTAGAAAATTCTTCACGAAGCACACAATGGTTGTTTATCCATTCATCGGGGGAGTTCAAAGATGTATAATAATTTGAAACAATTATATTGGTGGTCAGGCATGAAATGAGACATTTCAGAGTTTGTATCAAGATGTTTGATTTGTCAACAAGTAAAAGACAAACATCAAGTGCCTTCAGGTTTAGTTCTGCATGTGATGATACCCAAGTGGAAATGGGATAGAGTTATAATAGACTCCATATCGGGCTTATCCCTAACTCCAAAGAAGAAAGATGTCGTTTGGGTCATAATTTATAGATTGATGAAATTGGCTCATTTCATTTCACCATGTACCGATTATTCACTTGATCAACTAGTTGAATTATACATTGCTGAGATTGTTAGATTGCACGGGGTGCCTACTTCTATTATTTTGAATAGAGATCTGAGGTTCACGTTGCGATTTTGGAAGAAATTGCAAGAAACGTTTGGTACAAAGTTGAATTTTAGTACTACATTTCATCTACAAACTAACGGTCAATCTGAGAGAGTGATCCAAATTCTCGAAGATATGCTTTGCTATTGTGGTTTAGAGTTTGAAGGTAGTTGGGAGAAATATCTACCATTGGTTGAATTTGCTTATAACAACAGTTTTCAATCGAGCATAAAAATGGCATCGTATGAAGCATTGTACGGTCACAAGTGCCGAACTCTACTATACTGGACTGAGCTTAGTGAGAAACAGATTCACGGGGTTGATCTGGTCAGAGAAATCAAATAGAAAGTGAAAGTAATTTGTGATTGTTTGAAACAACTTCGGATCGACAAAAATCGTACGCTGATTTGACACGGAAGGATAATGCATTTTAGGTTGGTGATAAAGTGTTTCTAAAAGTGTCACCGTAGAAGAAAATTCTTAGATTGGTCGTAAAGGCAAGTTGAGTTCGCATTTCATTGGGTCGTATGAAATTATTGAAAGAATAGGGACAATCGCATATCGACTAGCTTTGTCGTCTGAGTTAGAAAAGATCCACAATGTATTCCATGTGTCGATGTTGTGATGATATCGATCAGATCCATCGCATGTACTCTCACCGTCGGAGATTGAGATTCGACCCGATATGACATATGGTGAATAACCGATCAAAGTATTAGCTTGAGAGGTTAAACAGTTGAGAAATAAAAGCATAGCTCTAGTGAAAGTTTTGTGGCAGTGACATGGAGTTGAAGAGGCTACGTGGGAACCCGAGGAAGCTATGAGAAAATAGTACCCTAACCTCTTTTTTGGTAAGATTTTCGGGGACGAAAATCCCTAAGGGGGAGAGTTGTAATAGCTTATTTTAGATAGTAGTTTCGGGACCACAAATCCGAAGTAAAAATGTAACAGCCCAATTTAGGGCCTAAATGGAATAGTGGTTTTAAAACCACAAATTTGAAGTAGAAAAATTTATTTCTACTAAGTTTTAATATTTATTGTGAGATTGAATGACTGTGTAAAATTTTCGTTACGAAATTTATTGTTTGGGAGTCCAATTTGGTATTTAGGACTAAATTGAAATAGGTGAAAAATGTGTGTTCTAGTTCACAAAGGTACTTGTGAGTAATAGGTTTTTAAAGTGGAGGTCCTTGGATAGTAATTAGACCATTATACTTAGTTTGGACAAAAATACCTAAGGGAGGATAAAACACTATAGTTTTTAATGAAGGGGAATTTGGTCATTTGGTAAATAAAAGAATAAAATGGGAAAACAAAGCCAAAATTGTATTCATCTTCATCAAGCTTGGCCAAAACTTGCATGAATACCATAGCTAGGGTTTTTCCAACTTTCAAGCTCAATAGTAACTGCATCCTAGCCCCATTTTTAATGTTCTTTACATTTTTGCGATCCTCATAGCTCGGTTTACCTATTTCTACCGATATTTTGAGTTGTGGTTTATATTTAAAAATTTACCCATGGATGACATGCATGTATTTTGATGTTTTATGGAAGAATATGAATGTTTGGAGCGTGATAAACAACTTTTACTAAGTGATTTTTGATGAAATTGCATAAAATGACTAGTTTGTAAAATGTTGTAAAATGTGTGTAAGTGTGTGATTTAGTGCAAACTGTGGACTACTATAGTTATGAAAATGGTTCGGCTAGGCCTAAAATGGAAGGAAATTGAATAAAAACTATTTTTTTAGCCTAGGGGTAAATTCATAATTTTGTGAAACTTTAGGGGCAAAATTGTAATTTTTGTCCATAGGATGTTTTTGGGCTGATTTGAATAATGTGAGCATTGAATAAGTTAAATGTGTTATTATAGATCAAGAAAGACGTCGAATCGACCTTGATCGGGGAAAGGAAAAGCCTATCGACTAAATTGCAAAATTACTATATTTTGCACCGAGGTAAGTTTGTATGTAAATAATATATCATTTTTACTTATGTTATAATATTTTGTTATTATATGAGATGTGGTTGCATATTGAATGATCACTTGATGTAAATTATGAATTGAAATTGATTATGGATGAATTGGTAAAATGTTAAAAAGTGAGGAATTTTTCGGTTGGACCTTCGAAATAGAAAATATACGAATGATCCGTTGTGAGAACACATGTGTAGTACTAAGTACAAGCTACTACATGTACCAGATGGTTAGGTCGCATGTTTAGCACTAAGTGCATGCTACTATGCGTACTCGATAGCTTCGATCACATGTGTGGTACTAAATGCAGGCCACTATGTGTAAGAGATAGTTTTGTTCATAGATGTAGTATTAAGTGCAGGCTACTATGTGCACTAGATAGCTTCGGTTACAAGGGTGGTAATATGTGCAGGCCACCGTGTATCTGTTATTATTCTGATGAGTTCAACAGGAAATTGACTAAGTCAAAATACATGAGATCTTGTAATGACTAGTGTAATTTAATATGACTATGTGATGATTAATTGTAGGTATATGTGTGTAAAAATTTATGAGCAATGTGCTCGATAGTTGATCAAACCTTCGGTAACAAGAAATGGGGTAAGTGAGATTATGTAAGAGTGAAATTTTTAATAAAATAGTTTTGGACAGCAGCAGTTGTGTGACTTTGAAAAATCACCAAAAATGGTGGAAATTGAATTAGAGGTTGAATAAGATATGAAATTAAAGCTTATTGAGTCTATTTTTATATAAAGGAAACGTGTAATCAAAAGAATTTCATATTATGAGATATTTGAATTTTTGTGAGACAGAGTCAGAATGATTTTGAAATCCCCCGTTCTGACTTGGAAAAATCATTAAATATTGTGAAAATATAATTATGGGTTATAATTTATATTCTTAAGATCCTTAATGAGTGTATTTTCAAAATAAATAAACAGAAACATCATCTGAATCCCTTCTGAGGAGATAATTAATTTTTAGTGAAAAGGGGTCAGAACTATTGGATAGCAAAACAAGGGTGACTTTAAAGAATAAACTGTACTTATTGGCTAGACCAAAAATTATAAAAATTTAATGGTAAGAAGATAAGTGAGTTTAGTTTTGAGGAAAATTTTCAGATCTTAATTTGGAGTTTTTTAGCTCTAGGAATCAATAATTTAGTGGCTGTGACTTGAATAAATAGCTTGTCAATATATTGTTTATTAATTATGTACTTACTTACTAAGCTATATGCTTACTCTCCTTTCTTTCCCTTGTCTTATAGTGTCACCAAGCTAGCTCGGGATTCGGAGATCGTCGGAGATCAATCCACACTATCAACACTCTTTTGGTATTTTGAAAACAATATTTTGGGATTATGGCATGTATAGAGGACTTGATTATTTTGTTATATGTCATAATTAATTTGGCCTAAAAGGTTGGCCTTTAATATTTGATAGCTTATTTTGTATACGGCCATTGATATTGGCTAATGTTTTTCAAGTTATAGGGTATGACGATCATGATTTTGTTGTATGAGTGTGTAATGATTAAGTCTGGAAATTGCGACATGTGAATGGTCATGTGAGGGACACAGCCTTGGGCACAAGCGTCTGCCCCTAATTTTAAGAAATTTTCCTATGTTCTCCAAAGTTCTCGGTTTGTCTCGGACTATTTCCAAAGTATGTTTTGGACCTCGTAGGTCCATATTAGGGACTTGACTATGAAAATTGAATTGTTTTAATTTGGATGAAAAAAATTTTATGTCACGATTTTGTACGATTGTATGTGTTATGTTCTGGTAATGTCTCGTTCCTTGTTTTAGCGTTGAACACAGGTAAGGGGTGTTACATTTTAGTGGTATCAAAGCTATGGTTTAGTCGGTTCTTGAATTTACATAGCGTGTGTGAAAGTCTATCTATACATGCCATAAATATACAGTGATAGTGAGATGACTCCTGACAATTTAAATTGTGTTTTCATATATTAAATGGATCCTGACTGAGCTGTAGTTGATGATGTAGAAAGTAATGCACCGACTCCCACACAAGGGACCGTGTCAACTGAGAGTAGACCTGAGACACTTGATCAGGGAGATGGGGCTCGGGAAGCCTTTCTCCGTATGATGAATAATTGGTATACAGAATTTGTTCAAGCAAATCTGAATGCTCAACCTCCTCGACCACCTCCTAATCGGTTCCCTTAGTTCCTCAAGGTGCCAAAATGTTAAGATTGAACAAGCCTCTGGTTGATAAAATTTGAAAGCAAGGGGCTGAAGAATTCAGGGCTAATATAGATAATGATCCCGAGAAAGTAGAGTTTTGGCTTGAGAATTCTATCAGGGTATTTCATGAGCTTTCTTGCACTCTCAAAGAATGTTTAAAATGTGCTATATCCTTACTGAGGGATTCAGCATATCATTGGTGGAAGACACTAGTATCCGTGGTTCCAAAAGAAAGGGTTACATGGGATTTCTTCCAAGAGGAATCCAGAAAGAAGTACATAAGCTAGTGGTTCATTGATCAGAAATGGAAAGAGTTTCTCGAGCTGAAATAAGGTAAAATGTCTGTGGCAGAATATGAATGTGAATTTGTTATACTTAATAAGTATGCCCAGGAATGTGTGTCTACTGAAGCTATTATGTGCAAGAGGTTTAAGGATGGGTTAAATAAAGACATTAGACTGTTAGTTGGGATCTTAGAGTTGAAAGAGTTTGTGGTATTGGTCGATCGAGCTTGTAAAGCCGAAGAGCTGAACAAAGAAAAGAGAAAAGCTGTGATTGAAGCCAGAGATGCAAGAAAGAGGCTAATGAGTAAGTCGTTCCAATATCAGTCAAAGAAGTCCAAAGAGATGAATCCTCGATTAACTATTTCAGCCGGATATTCGCACCGAGGCCATAGGAGATCATATTCGGGTTCTAAAGCTCAAGCTATTTCAATGGCAAGTGTGGGTAATGTGTGGTCTAATAGACCCGAGTGTCAGCATTGTGGTAAGCAACATCACGGTGAGTGTTGGGAAATTAGCCGAGCTTATTTCAGGTGTGGTTCTTGAGAACATTATATTAAGGACTGTCCAAAAAGGGTTGAAGAAGAAAATTTTCAGAGTGTCAAACAGACTAGCACTGCTAATAAGGGTATACATCCGAGAAATACTGGAAGTGGAGCTAGCAGTAAAACTGTGATGAAGGATTCAACTAGGAGATTAGAAGCTAGAGCACCTGCTAGAGCTTATGCCATATGTGCTCATGAGGAGGCATTATCTCCCGATGTGATTACTGGTACATTCTCTCTCTATGATACTACTGTTATTGCATTGATTGACCCCATATCTACTCATTCCTATGTTTTGTGAATTTGGTATCTAGTAAGAATTTACCTATTGAGTTTACTGAATTTGTGATTAAAGTGTCAAATCCCTTAGGCAAATATGTGTTAGTTGATAAGGTTTACAAGAATTGTCCTTTGATGATTCAAGATCACTGTTTTTCGGCTAATCTAATGTTGTTACCATTTGATGAGTTTAAAGTTATTCTGGGTATGGATTGGTTGACATTGCATGATGCCAAGGTAAATTGTAGACAGAAAACCCTTGAGCTGAAGTGTGAAAATGGTGAGATTCTTTGGGTTGAAACAAATGAATCAAATAAATTGCCTATGTGATTTCGCACATGTCTGCTCAGAGATACATGAGAAAAGGGTGTGAATCTTATCTTGCATATGATTGAATACTGAGATGTCTGAGTCGAAGCTCGAATCAATGCCGGTAGTCTATGAATTCCCGGATGTATTTCTAGAAGAATTGCCTGGGTTGCCTCCTATCAGAGAGATAGAGTTTGCCATTGATTTATTGCCTAGGACAGCACCAATCTCGATTGCTCCATACAGAATGGCTCCGACTGAATTGAAAGAATTAAAAGTTCAGTTGCAAGAGTTGACAGATAATAGATTTGTGAGACTGAGTTTTTCTCCCTGGGGTGCTCTCGTACTGTTTGTAAAGAAGAAAGACAAATCTATGAGGCTTTGTATTGACTACCGCCAACTCAACAAAGTGACTATAAAGAACAAGTATCTGTTACCGAGGATTGATGATTTGTTCGACCAGTTGAAAGGGGTGACAATGTTTTCAAAGATTGATTTGAGATCCGGTTACTATCAGTTGAGAGTTAAAGAGTCAGATGTGCCAAAAACCACTTTCAGAATGAGGTATGGACACTATGAATTTCTTGTGATGTCTTTCGGTTTAACTAATGCTCTGACTATTTTTATGGATTTGATGAACCGAATCTTTCGGCCATATTTGGATAATTTTGTGGTTGTGTTCATAGATGACATTTCGATTTCTTCTCGAGATGAGTCCAAGCATGTCGAACACTTGAGGATGATATTATAGATTTTGAGAGAAAAGAAATTGTTTGCTAAATTCAGTAAAAGTGAATTATGGTTTCATGATGTTGGATTTTTGGGACATATAGTTTCAAGTGATGGTTTCAGGTTGATCCGAGCAAAATTCGGCAATTGTTTATTGGAAACCGCCAAAGAATGTAACCAAGGTTAGAAGCTTTTTAGGCTTAGTCGGGTATTATAGATGTTTTGTCAAGGGATTCTCGACTATTGCCTCTCCTATGACTAAGTTGTTGCAAAAGAATGTTAAGTTTGAATGGACCGATAAATGTCAGCAAAGTTTTGAGAAATTGAAAGCATTATTGACTAAGGCACCGATTTTGGTACAATTTGAGACGAGGAAAGAGTTTGTGATTTACAGTGATGTATCATTGAATGGTCTTGGTTGTGTGTTGATGGAAGAGGGCAAAGTGGTAGCTTATGCCTCGAGACAGTTGAAACTACACAAGAAGAATTATCCGATGCATGACTTGGAATTAGCTGCCATTGTCTTTGTTTTGAAAATTTGGCGTCATTATTTGTATGGTGAGAAATGTCGAATCTTTACTAATCACAAAAGTTTGAAGTATCTAATGAATCAAAAGGATTTGAATTTGCGACATAGGAGTTGGCTTGAATTATTGAAAGATTATGAGCTAATGATTGACTATCATTCCGGGAAAGCGAATGTAGTTGTAGATGCCTTGAGCAGAAAATCCTTGGTTGCTTTGAGTGCTATGAGTACAAGTTTGGCTATGTATGATGATGGTTCAATTTTGGCTAAGTTGAGGGCTAGGCCATTATTTCTTCAGCAAATTTGTAAAGCTCAAAAGAATGACAGTGAATTGCAAGCCAAGCGGGATCTATGTGAATCGAGTCGTAACTCAGATTTTTGAACCGGACCAGATGACTGCTTAATGTTCTGTGAAAGAGTATGTGTACCGAAAGATGTTGAGTTGGTTTAGAAGATTTTACATGAGGCACACAGTGGTTTTTTGTCAGTTCATCCGGGTAGTACAAAAATGTATAATGATTTGAAGAAATTATATTAGTGGCCGGGTATGAAAAGAGACATTTCTTAGTTTGTATCAAAGTGTTTGATTTGCCAACAAGTGAAAGCTGAACATCAGGTGCCTTTGGGTTTACTTCAGCTAATAATGGTTCTCGAGTGGAAATGGGACAGAATCACGATGGATTTTGTGGCAGGTTTGCCTCTAACTCTGAAAAAGAAAGATGTCGTGTGGGTTGTGCTTGATAAATTGACGAAATCGGCTCACTTTATATCGGTACGTACCGACTACTCACTTGATAAGTTGGCTAAATTGTATATTGCTGAAATTGTGAGATTGCACGGAGTACCTATATGTATTATTTTGGATAGAGATCCGAGATTTACTTTGAGGTTTTGGAAAAAATTGCAAGAGGCCTTGGGTACGAAATTGAATTTTAGTACCGCGTTTCATCCGCAAACTGAAGGTCAATCCAAAAGAGTAATTCAAGTTCTTGAAGACATGCTTCGATGTTGTGTTTTAGAATTTAAAGGTAGTTGGGAGAAATATCTACCTTTGGTTGAGTTTGCCTACAACAAAAATTTTCAATCGAGTATACAGATGTTACCATACGAAGCATTGTATGGTCACAAATGTCGAATTCCTTTGTATTGGACCAAGCTCATTGAGAAACATATTCATGGGGTTGATCTGGTTAGAGAAACCGAAGAGAAAGTGAAAGTAATCCGTGATTGTCTAAAAGCTGCTTCAGATCGACAAAAGTCATACGTAGATTTGAAAAGAAAAGAGATCGAGTTTCAAATGGGTGATAAAGTGTTTCTGAAAGTATCTCCGTGGAAGAAAATTTTAAGATTTGGTCGAAAGGCAAGTTGAATCCACGTTTTATTGGGTCATATGAAGTTATTGAAAAGATTGGTTCAGTGGCATATTGGTTAGCTTTACCGGTAGAATTAGAAAGCATTCATAATGTGTTTCATGTGTCGATGCTGCGACATTATCATTCTGATCCTTCACATGTGATTCCTCCGATAGAGATTGAGATTCGACCGGATATGACCTACAATGAGGAACCATTTAAGATTTTGGCTCAGGAAGTTAAACAGTTGAGAAATAAAAGTATAGCCTTAGTAAAAGTATTGTGGCAAAGCCATGGAGTAGAAGAGGATACGTGGTAACCGGAGAAAGCCATGAGGAAACAGTACCCAAACCTTTTTACCAGTAATATTTTTGGGGACGAAAATCCCTAAAGGGGGAGAGTTGTAACAGCCCGATTTAGGGCCTAAATGGAATAGTGGTTTTGAAACCACAAATCTGAAGTAGAAAAATTTATTTCGATTAAGTTTTAATATTTACTATGAGATTGAATGACTGTGTGAAATTTTCGTTACGAAATTTTATTGTTCGGGTGTCCAATTTGGTATTTAGGACTAAATTGAAATAGGTGAAAAATGTGTGTTCTAGTTCACAAAGGTACTTGTGAGTAATAGGTTTTTAAAGTGGAGGTCCTTGGATAGTAATTAGACCATTATACTCAGTTTGGACAAAAATACCCAAGGGAGGATAAAACACCATAGTTTTTAATGAAGGGCAATTTGGTCATTTGGTAAATAAAAGAATAAAATGGGAAAACAAAGCCAAAATTGTATTCATCTTCATCAAGCTTGGCCGAAACTTGCATGAACACCATAGCTAGGGTTTTGCCAACTTTCAAGCTCTATAGTAAGTGCATCCTAGCCTCATTTTTAATGTTTACATTTTTGAGATCCTCGTAGCTCGGTTTACCTATTTCTATCAATATTTTGAGCTAGGGTTTATATTTAAAAATTTACCCATGGAAGACATGCATATATTTTGATGTTTTATGGAAGAATATGAATGTTTGGAGCGTGACAAACAACTTTTACTAAGTGATTTTTGATGAAATGTGTGTAAAAAGTTGTAAAATGTAAGTGTGTGATGTAGTGCAAATTGTGGACTACTATAGTTATGAAAATGGTTCAACTAGGCCTAAAATGTAGGGAAATTGAATAAAAATTATGTTTCGAGCCTAGGGGTGAAATCGTAATTTTGTGAAACTTTAGGGGCAAAATTGTAATTTTTGCCATAGGATGTTTTTGGGCTGATTTGAATAATGTGAGCTTTGAATAATTCAAATGTGTTATTATAAATCAAGAAAGTCGTGGAATCGACCTTGATTGGGGAAAGGAAAAGCCTGTGGACTAAATTGCAAAATTATTATATTTTGCACTGAGGTAAGTTTGTATGTAAATAATATATCGCTTTTACTTATGTTATAATATTTTGTTATTATATGAGACGTTAATGGTCGTTCAACTAACTAAAAATTTGACTAAGGCAAGTGAACCTATCGAATAGTAGTATAGTTATGGTGAGACCGAAAATATCGTATCCAGGAGGACTAAAAGTACTAGTAATTACTATATTTTTATTATCCAGCCTAAGAATTAAAGGGTGTTTTTAAGCTAAAACTAATTATCTAATTAACTAAGATTACGACAGAGATGAAAGTTGGAAAATACTTTCGGGAAACCGATGGAGAAGACAATACCCAAGGAAGAATCCACTTAGACTTCACTTATTACCTTTGAATTAGACGATCTATTCACTTGACCTAATCCTTAGAAATCCCTGATTTATTGTAATATCTCTCTCGAGGCTAAAAACAACTGACTCTAGGGGTGATTAATTGAAATCTCTTTCTAATTAAAACGCCTATTGTTGCATTAACTCGATCTATGGATTCCCTTATTAGATTTGACTCTAATCCGGCAAATTTTTGTCGTCCTATCTCTAGGATTGCATGCAACTCCGCTTAATTATGAATGATCTACTCTTAAACAGGGACTTTTCCTCCACTGAATAAGCACATCAAAAACCTGAATTAATATCTTGGAATATTAAAACAAGGGTTAAACACACAATTAAGAATAAGAACAAGTATTTATCATATAACTCAAATAATAATAAAATCCGTCTTAGGTTTCATCTCCCTTAGGTATTTAGGGAGTTTAGTTCATAATAATAATGGAAAACATCTCAAAGTTTGGAAAATAATAAAACATAAAGAAACCCAAAGAACTTCTAGGAAATTGGATGGAAATCTTTAGTCTTGATGTAGATCTTGCCTCCGAGGTGATTCTGATGGCTTTCCTTGAGTATTTCCTGCCTTCTACTCTTTGTGTCCCCTTTAATCCTCTTCTAGAATCTTTAAATAAGCTTTAGAATGCTTTAAAACACTCAAAAGTGGCCTTTTCTAGTAGAATTAGACTTGGGCTCGACAGCAGGCCGTTTGCAATTCTAACTTGGTTTAATGTCGACACGACCATGACACACGGACGTATGGTTTGCCCGTGTGTCACACACGGGCGTGTGGATCACCCGTGTAGAAGTGCCTAGGTCGTGTGCCATGCTGAATTAGGCCCATTTTGTCCCTTTTTAGCCCGTTTCTTGCTCTTTTTGCTATCCTAAGCTTTCCTGAGTATAAAACATGAAATTAAAGGGTTAGGAGTATCAAATTCAATAAAACCAAGGAAAAATCATCCATAAATATGCCAAGCATGGGGTAAAAATATGTATATATTATGGTTTATCAAATATCCCCACACTTAAGCATTTGCTTGTCCTCAAGCAAAATCCTCAACTCACAATTAAAATAAATACTTCTCAGCTTATAATTCTCATTAATAATGTTCGAAATAATTCACAAGTAATCATACGTTAAGAGCTTAACTAGAAGATCATTAAAGTTTCAAACAATCCAAATTGAGTATTTCAATCATAAAATCATAGGTATCCCCCTTTATCTAAGTAATCACCTTTCATTCCAAATTGACAAGGTTGACATCCTCACTAAGGATTCACTCAAGTCACTCAAAATGTTTAAGGTTCAATAATTAAGCACTCAATAGTCAAACATGAAAAGTTTTTACCATAGGCTTGCATGAAAATCAAATCTCCACCACTATAATGAAATGATACATAAATCTAAAGGTCTTTAACAGGGTTGTAATGGGGCTTGGGTTAAAGGTGTGGATAAAGGCTGCAAAAGAAGGTTAGAATCGAGATTAATTTAATAGATTACCAAACTTAGACAAATAAAGCTAATTGCTGAATTACAAAAAAGTGCCAGAATTCAAATTATTCGAAACTAATGATGTGAGCTTTTTTTTCAATATGATAACTTATCCAACAATATGTAACTGAATGAATGTATGAATTTTTTTCTTTCTTTTTTTTAAGAATAAGAACAAGTATGGAAAGTACATAAAAATAATTCAGCAGCTGGAATGAACGAACATAAATAGGTAACTAGTCAAATCAAATCTCGATAAAAAGAGGAGTCAATAAAAAAGGAGAAATTCTTAATGAATCAAAAAGGGTTAAGTTGTGGGTTAATATTAAGGGAAAAGTCAAGAAATAATAGTTAAGGCCCAAAGGGGTTCACTAGGGGTCAATTATGTGGGTAGGCTTTTTATGGGGTAAATGGGTTAAAACCTAAGTGCCTTTAACATTTTAGTATATCAAATCAAAGGTGTGGTCTCGACATGTATAATCGATGCAAGTTCTAGAATAACAAATCAATGTTGACACACTCATAACCAATAAAATAAGTGAGCAAGAAGGATATATGCTCTAAAAGGCTCAACATCTCACACAAATTATGGGTATTTGATGTCAATCCTGTAAATTCAAAACTTCAAGATAATACCTCAATTCAGGGAAATAACCTAGCAATTTTAATTCTCAAAAGTCAACTTATCATGCTTGATCCTTTAATGTCTTAAAGTTTGAGCAATCAATGCACAGTTACCTATGATTTAATTCAAAACATATCAATAAAAATCATAAAACAATCAAAATTCATTCTAAAAGTGATATGAGAAGATTATTTGAAAACAAGATAAAAGTTCAGGGATGTTCTGATAATCACATAAATAACCTCCCCACACTTAAGATGTACATCGTCCTCAATGTAAAAAGATAGATTATAGTAATATAAGCATAATCTCAGAAGAGAGGGAGAAAAGCGAAACTGCCCTGAATTTTTCGATGTAATCCTTGAAAGAGTGCAAGCAAGAATTGTGGAGAAAGCCGAATAAAAGGCATGATTCTGAGTTACTAATAAGAAAATAAACAACACTGTGGAAAAGAATTAAGGGATCACTTTATAATCATTATAAAGATAAATATGGTTCAAAATATAAAACATAAGTCTTCAAAAATAAATAAGAGACAAAATAGAATTGAAATTAAAATAAAAATAAAAATAATAGTAATATAAAGGGATTGAAAGGTCCTCATCATCAAATGCCTTGTGGGTCAACGGTGCCGAAGGAGAGATGTGAAGGTGGTGGCAAATCTGTCAAAGAGTGGCATCGATGCTATCGAACTGCTCAAAGCACTACTGCTCAAAGCGAGTTAATTGCTCGAATAAATCTGTCAAAGTGGCAACAGGAGGTCGGTGACTCGGTGGTGGTGGTGGGGGGGTGAGGAGGAGGGATATCATCAGTAATGTCCTCTGGCTCATCCTGGTCATTAGACTGAATGAGTCTGTACTGAGGGGGGTCGAATCCACGACGTCGCTCGATCATCCTCATGTG
This sequence comes from Gossypium longicalyx, assembly GCA_025698465.1. NCBI lineage: Eukaryota > Viridiplantae > Streptophyta > Magnoliopsida > Malvales > Malvaceae > Gossypium > Gossypium longicalyx. Next base: position 35,419,014 of record CM046995.1, read on the forward strand.
GATCATGCTAGATATTTCTTGAAGAGACATCTGACCTACTAGTGTGAGTGTCGATGACATTTCTAGAGTGTCGAAGAGGCTAAAGTGTCGAGCGAGGCGAGTCACGTAGGGGCTAAGGCAAATGGGGCCCCTCCTATGGCGATCCGTCTGGTGGCGAAAAGCAAGGGCGATAAAATATGCCAAGTCAAATACATGACCAGTCGCCATGCTCCATAAGAAGTAAGCATCGGTGGTGCTAATGACGCCGGTGCTCTCTCTCTTCCTAGTCAAGGTATGAGCCAATATAGCATGGATGTAGTACAGTGCTGGAGGAAGAGAATTCACCTTTAAGCGACTTGCATCATAGGGAACAATACTCACCATAAGGTCAGTCCAACAGCAACAAGGTGAGTAGTGTATGTGTCAGTGAAGTTGTAAAAAATTCTTAGAAGCCGTGAACTCCTCCGTGTAAAGGCCCAAAGCAACTCCAAACTCTGGTACACTCATGTGCCTTACGAGTCCATCAAGTCTAAAAATGATAGTACCAGCCTCGTCATGTGTATTCATCACATGTTGTAGATGGGACGTAGTGCAAAACTCCAAGGTCAACTCCGAATAGGTGGGCTTGATAATTGCAAAGAACAGATCCCACAGAGCAGGATCGAGATGGAATCGAACAAGGTAAGCAAGGTGAACCTGCTCTAAAGCAGCCCAATCAATGCAGCGGCCCACTCCTAGCGGTCGCACGCACAAAAGCTGAAATAGGTCGTCCTGTGGGCCTGACAAGAATCGAAGCAGAGGATGACGAGCTTCGGTCAAGGCACTCGAGGAGGTTGCGCCAGGACCCTTTCGCTTTTTCGAAGTGGGGACGGGAGTCTTCTTGCCTCCTATGTTCGTCATGGTATAACTGGAAAATAAACTCTTCCAAAAAGAATGGAAATATTACCAATCAAAGATATGAAGAGGTGTAGAAGCAAACATGTGAGTATGGCAGAAATATGATTTGAAGGATTCTCGTGTGATAAAATTAAAATGGTTGAGATGTATAAACTAATCCTATATGTACTAATACCTAACATGCAGGAAATAACAGTGGATTAATTGAAATCAGCTTACTAAACTATTGACTAAAATGGAAGAATAATTTATTACTGAACTAACAGGACAAATTGATTCACATATGATAGAAACGAATAATCAAGAAATAATCGAACCACAAGATCATTAGAGTAATTAAAATTACTAATAAAAAGAATATATAGCAAATACTAATATGACAAAAAAATGAATCCAGCAGAACTCAATACTGATCTTAAGAAAAATAAAATAAAAATATGAATAAGAATAATAAAGTAATAAAAGTAATCAATAAGGATTTGTAAGAATTAAAATAAAGTAAAATAGAATAAAATCAATAAAAAATATAAAGAAAATGGGGGAATGGGAAAAAGATGGTGGAGATTGGGGTTGGTTTGAGGCGCTCGGACGGGGGAGGGGGCTGCTGGTGCAGTCGGTCGGACGGCGGGAAGTGGGGAAGGGGGGTTGTTTTGTGGCTGGTGCGGTGCTAGGTGGAAGGGGAGAGGGTGGGGGGTTGGGATAGGGGATGAAGTGGAAAAGAAAGGGGACAGAAGGAATGGGGAAAGAGGAGTGGGGCGGTGGTGGAATAATGGGGAGAAGTGGTCGGAATAGTGGAGATCGTGGCGGTTGTTTAGATGTTGAAGACAAAAGAGAAAAATACAAAATAAGAAAAATAAAAAAAGGTTAGGGTTAAAATAAGGGCACGGTCATGTTAAGGCCCTGTGTTGGGCCACACGGCCATGTAACATGCCCATGTGGCTCAAGTTTAGCCCGAGTTAATCGCAAAAATGTAATGACCATTCGCCACACGGCCTAGGACACACTCGTGTGTCCAAGCCATATGGTTCACACGGCCGTATTGCATGACTGTGCGCAATGTTGTTTGCTTGTCCCACACCCGTGTGGTATTCCACACACCTGTGTGTACGAACACATGGCTGTGTGCCTTGCCCGCGTAACTCTCTGACTTGTTTAAAAATCAATTTCTCCAGTTTTCAGACCACACGACCGTGTGGCTCGATACTTGGGGATTTTTTTAGCCTTGTTTTCACATGGCCGTGGACAGGCCCGTGTGTCTAGGCCATGTGGGTCACTGTTCCTACATAAAAGAATGAAAAATAGCTAAAATAAACTAGTTAATGGTGTCAGTGCTCGGGTTGCCTCCCGAGAAGCGCTTATTAAGAGTCTAAGCTTGACTTACCTTATGATTACATGGTCATGGTGGGGTGAGGAGTTGAGAATCCTCACCTCTGATATCAATTTTATCAATATAAGGTCTGAGTCGAGTATTATTTACCTTGAAAGTTCTGAATTTAGTGTGGTTTACCTCGACTGTACCATGTGGGAAGGTTTTCAGTACCATGAAGGGAATTGCTTCGTCTGTATTGTGCTCTAAAGTAGCAATTCGAAGGTCCTTTTCATCCAACAATACTTTGTCCCCGACCTTAAATTGTGTTGTTTCATCCCTATGCTTGTCGTGGTGTTGCTTTGATTCATCGTGTGCTTTTGGTTTCTCATTGACATGTGTTCGTCATTCTTCTAGTTCATCGGTTTGTAATCTTCGTTCCTCATGACTCGTTCTATTTTTGTCACATGGGCTAGAATGTGGCTCCATCACGTTCTTACTAGGGGTTTCCTGAAAAGAAATTTGAGCCATAATATTACTCGAGTTAACAGAACTTAAACAATTGTCTCGATTACTAGATATATTAGCAGAATCATGAGCTTGAATTATAATCATGTCATCTCCTACACGAAGTATCAATTCACCTGTGCCAACATCTATGATAGTTCTAGCAGTTGCTAAAAAGGGCCTTCCTAAAATTAGAGGTACGTCACTATCCTCATCCATGTCTAGAACAACAAAGTCAACTGGGAATATAAATTTATCAATTTTGACAAGCACGTCTTCAATAATACCCCTAGGAAATCTAATTGTTTTATCTGCCAATTGAATGCTCATCCTAGTTTGTTTGGGTTTCCCAAGACAAAAAACATTTTATAGGGCATGACATTAATGCTTACCCCTAAATCAGCCAAAGCATTATTAACATTTAAACTACCAATTAAGCAAGGAATCGTAAAACTCCCTCGATCTTTTAACTTGTTGGGTAGCTTATTCTGTAGAATGGCTGAGTAAACTGCGTTTAGTTCAACATGCGACACATCGTCTAACTTTCATTTATTAGCCAATAGCTCCTTTAAAAATTTCACGGCGTTTGGCATCTGCGAAAGAGCTTCAATAAACGGTAAGTTAATATGTAATTTTTTTAATAATTTAAGGAATTTATCAAATTTTTCATCTGTGTGGTCTTTCCTTGTCGCATTGGGATATGACACACGAGGTTTATATGCTTTACTTACATTAACCTTACCATTATCTACTCCATGGTCTTACTTCGGTTTCGATTCATCCTCAGCTAACCCTTCATAATTGTGCACAGTAATGGCATGAAGTTGCTCCTTTGTGTTAGTTTCAGTGTTACTTGGTAGGCTACCTTATGGTCGTTCAGAGATCAACTTAGCAAGTTGTCCTATTTAAGTTTCTAGCCCTTGAATCGACGCTTGCTAATTCTTAAGTGCCGTTTCGGTATTCTGAAAACAAGTTTCTGACACCGAGATGAATTTTGTGAGCATTTCTTCAAGGTTCGATTTCTTCTCTTATTGGTAAAGTGGTTGTTGAAAGCCTGGGGGATGTTGTGGCCTTTGATTTCCTTGACCACCCCACGAGAAATTGGGATGGTTCCTCCAACTTGCATTATAAGTGTTACTACACTGGTTATTTTGAGGTCTAGGATTATTCCCATATAGTGGACTTGTTCCTCCTCGGTGCTAGGGTTGAAGGATGGAAAATCTGTGTTGTGTATGCCTCCTCCATTTGAATCACACTTCATCACTAGATGTACCTAAGTAGAACCATACAAACCATCAATCTTTTAACTAAAGTTCTACCTGGTTAGATAGCATAGTGACCACATCGAGGTTGAAAACACCAGCTACTTTTTTCGGCTTCGTTCTCATGACTTGCCACTAATAGTTAATTAGTGACATCTCTTCAATAAATTCTTAAGCCTCTTCAGGTGTTTTGTTGTTTAAAGTTCCATCGGCGGCTGCGTCAATAAGTTGCCTTGTTGAGGGGTTCATACCATTATAAAAAGTCTGAACCTGCAGCCATAGAGGTAACCCATGGTGAGAGCACCTTCTTAATAAGTCCTTGTATCTCTCTCATGCATCATAAAGAGTTTCTAGATCCATCTGCACAAAGGAAGAGATGTCATTCCTCAACTTAGCCGGAGGAAAATATTTAAGTAAGAATTTTTCAGTCATTTTTTCCCAAGTGGTGATTGACCCTCGCGGTAACGGGTTCAACCACTGTTTAGCCTTATTTCTTAATGAAAAGGGAAACAACTGAAGTCGAATGGCATCTTCAGAAATGCCATTGATCTTAAAAGTGTCGCAGAATTTGAGGAAATTTGCTAAATGAGTGTTTGGATCTTCGTCCTGCAAACCATCAAACTGAACAAATTGTTGTATCATTTGAATCATGTTAGGTTTCAGTTCAAAATTATTTACAGCAATAGCAGGTCTAACTATACTCGATTCAGCTCCTATTAAAGTAGGTTTAGCATAATCATAAATAGTACGAGGAGTAGGATTCTGATCTACTAGATTTGCGGCAACCACAGGAGGTAGCGGATTATTCTGATTTTAAGCCATCTCATCGGTTGTGGTATGGTTATCGTCCTCTTCACTTCTTCTATGTATTGTAGGCTTCGCCTTATTTCTCTTCGGTTTCTACGAGCTGTACTTTCTATCTCACTATCGAAAAGCAAAGGTCCTGACAGGTTTCTTCTAGTTATAAAATATAAGAACCTGCCAGAAATAAATAAAAGAAAATTTAGTAATTAAGCAAAATTAAAAACAAAAGTAAATTGCAAAAAATAAAAAATTGCTAAAGTAATAAAAATTAAGAGTTCCTAATATCTTAGTCCTCGGCAACGACACCAAAAACTTGATGGTCGTTCAACTAACTAAATATTTGACTAAGGCAAGCGCACCTATTGAACAGTAGTACAATTATTGTGAGACTGGAAATATCGTATCTACGAGGACTAAAAGTACTAGTAATTACTATCTTTTTATTATCTAGCCTAAGAATTAAAGGGTGTTTTTAAGCTAAAACTAATTATCTAATTAACTAAGATTACGACAAAGATGAAAGTTGGAAAATACTTTAGGAAAATAGATGGAGAAGACAATACCCAAGGAAGAATCCACCTAGACTTTACTTATTACCTTTGAATTAGACGATCTATTCACTTGACCTAATCCGTAGAAATCCCTAATTTATGTTAATATCTCTCTCAAGACTAAAAACAACTGACTCTAGGTTGATTAATCGAACTCTCTTTCTTATTAAAACCCCTATTGTCGCATTAACTCGATTTATGGATTTCCTTATTAGATTAACTCTAATCCGACAGATTTATGTCGTCCTATCTCTAGGATTGCATGCAACTCCGCTTAATTATGAATGGTCTACTCTTAAACATGGATTTTTCCTCCACTAAATAAGCACATCAAAAACCTAAATTAATATCCTGGAATATTAAAACAAGGGTTAAACTCACAATTAAGAATAAAAACAAGTATTTATCATATAACTCAAATAATAATAAGATTCGTCTTAGGTTTCATCTCCCTTAGGTATTTAGGGAGTTTAGTTCATAATAATAATGGAAAACATCTCAAAGTTTGGAAAATAACAAAACATAAAGAAACCCAAAGAACTTCTAGGAAATTGGATGGAAATCTTTAGTCTTGATGTAGATTCTACCTCTGAGGTGATCCGATGGCTGTCATTGAGTATTTCCTACCTTCTACTCTATGTGTCCCCTTTAATCCTCTTCTAGAATATTTAAATAAGCTTTAGAATGCTTCAAAATCCTCAAAAGTGGCCTTTTTCGAGTAGAATTAGACTTAGGCTCGACAGGGACACTACCGTGTGCCACGCCCGTGTGAAAGTGCTCAGTCCGTGTGCAATTCTGACTTGGTTTAATGTCAACACGGCTATGACACATGGGCGTGTGGTTTGCTCGTGTGTCATACACGAGCATGTGGATCACCTGTGTGGAAGTGCTTAGGCCGTGTTCCATGTTGAATTAGGCCCATTTAGTTCGTTTTTTGCCCGTTTCTTGCTCTTTTTGCTATCCTAATCTTTCTTGAGTATAAAACATGAAATTAAAGGATTAGGACCATCAAATTCAATAAATCCATGGAAAAATCATCTATAAATATGCTAAGCATGGGGTAAAAATATGTATATATTATGATTTATCAGATGTGGTTGCGTATTGAATGATCACCTGATGTAAATTATGAATTGAAATTGATTATGGATGAATTGGTAAAATGTTGAAAAGTAAGGAATTTCTTGGTTGGACCATCGGAATAGAAAAGATACGAATGATCTATTTTGAGAACTATTTGTAGTACTATGTGCATGCTACTATGTGTTTAAGATGGTTTTAAGTCACAGGTGTAGTACTAAGTGTAGGCTACAATGTGTACTAGATGGTTAGGTCGCATGTGTAGTACTAAGTGCATGCTACTATGCGTACTCGATAGGTTCGATCACATGTGTGGTACTAAGTGCAGGCCACTATGTGTAAGTGACGGTTTTGGTCACAGATGTAGTACTAAGTGCAGGCTACTATGTGCACCAAATAGCTTCAGTTACAAGGGTGGTAATATGTGCAGGCCACCGTGTATCTATTATTATTCCAATGAGTTCAACGGGAAATTGACTAAGTGAAAATACATGTGATCTTGTAATGACTAGTGTAATTGAATATGACTATGTGATGAATAAGTGTAGATATATGTGTGTAAAAATTTATGAGAAATGTGCTCGATAGTTGATCGAACCTTCGGTAACATAAAATGGAGTAATTGAGATTATGTAAGAGTGAAATTTGTAATAAAATAGTTTTGGATAGCAGCAGTTGTGTTACTTTGAAAAATCACCAAAAATGGTGGAAATTGAATTAGAGGTTGAATAAGATATGAAATTAAATCTTATTGAGCCTATTTTTATATAAAGGAAACGGTGTAAGCAAAATCATTTCATATTATGAGATATTTGAATTTTTGTGAGACGAAGTCAGAATGATTTTAGAATCCCCTATTCTAACTTGGAAAAATCATTAAAAATTGTACAAATAAAATTTTGGGTTATAATTTATATGTTTAAAATCCTTAGTGATCTATTTTAAAAATAAACAAACAAAACCATCATTCGAATCCTGTATAAGGAGATAATTAATTTTTAGTGAAGAGGTGTCAGAATTTTCGGATAGCAAAGTAGGGGTGACTTCAAAGAATAAACTGTACTTATTGGCTTAACCAAAAATTCTAAAAATTTTATGGTAAGAAGGTAAGTGAGTGTATTTTTTGTGAAAATTTGTGGATCTTAATTTAGAGTTCCATAGCTCCAAGAATAAATAATTTAGTGAATGTGACTTGAATAAATAGCTAGTCAATATATTGTTTATTATTTACGTATTTTGTAACACCCCTAATCCGTATCCGTCGCCGGATTAGGATCACAAGGCATTACTGAACAAAAGAACACCATTCCAATCATCCATACATTTGTACTAGTCATGTTCATATATATATATAACATAAGACTATTCATGTGTTAATCGTGATTATGTTAATCTTAAAACATATACAAATCACATATTCAACTCTTTAATGGTATTCGAATACCTAATAAGAAGACAAACATTTTATTCTATATTTCATTACATATGGTATTATCCATTAGCATATATGGCTTTAACGAGTTCATTAACAGGTCAGGGACATTTCATATAACAATATAAACCTTATACATGATTATCCATATCAAAATTTGAATCATTTTCGAACATTTATAATGAAATATATCAAGCTTAAAATGCACTTATATGACCAAACTCCTTAATTTCTATTTGGTCATTTAGTTCATCCTTCATATGTCATTTAAATATAAGTCAATATAAACCTCAACCAAAACACATCGAACAACCATTTTTACTTCACTCAAATCAAGTTCATATATCCAACACCTTCTTTGTTTATACCATAATAAGAGATATATATATATATATATATATATAACAAGTCAATTCATCATATTCAATAAACATTTAAACAAGAAAATGTCAAATTACATGTTGATTATAACTATCTCATATAATTTCATTTTATAACTGAAATTTCAAATACATTATTGTAATAATCTTCAAACCGACTTATATTACAAATTATATTCACAAGGATAAGGCATTATTCGCATATAGGCATGTAATAAAAACATAAACCTTACATGTCATGTAATAACCTTCTCAAAACAAACTCATATCATGTTCGAACTTAGCCAACAACCTGTTACGTCAAGTCATATATAACATATTATCAAAATACAACCACACATTCACATATATTTTACTCTGTGCTTACCATAGCTGAATCAACCATATACTTATCCAAAATTATTAACCATTTCCAAAACATAAAACAACTAATACGAACATCATTCATTCATAGCACATAATTTCATAATCAAGATAAACACAAACCATAGTAAACATAACCGAATTCAAACATAAAAGATTAAAGCCATTTTCGCATGACTCAAATTATACAAAACCAAAATCCAACATTTCAAATCACATTCCAGCCTATACATGTAATAATTCGAGTTTAACTTATAAAGGTACCAAAATAGTAGATAGTGTGATGAACTTTGCTGATAGTCCCCGAGCTCGTAGCTTGACTCCAAAATCTATAAAATAAAGTAACATGAATACATAGAGTAAGCTGTCATAGCTTAGTAAGTCATAAGCAAATAAACAACCCAATGAAAGCTGTCATAGCTTGGTAAGTCATAAGCAAATAAACAACCCAATGATATATACAACTCATATTAACTAACCGAATTATATTAACATTATCATACTTAACCTCAACCTTACAAATGAGATAATTAAGACATTTTCATAAACAATCTTCCATTTGGCCAAATACTCACATAGTTATTTTAACATATGAATAATCAACTTCCAAAAGCAAATTTTTATAATAAAACCATACACACATATACTTATATACGTAAGCTAGAAAATCATAATATAACATCACATATATATTTTACCTATATGGTCGAATATAATGGTCACACATATGCATATAGTTAAGAATCATTTCATTGAAACTTAAACTATTTAGCCACAAGGTCGAATACACATACTCATCTAACATATATTCATCATTAGCATTACACATAACTTGTAACAAATATCAAGTTATATACTTACCTTATTACTAGTAGCCAACAAGCTAATTCATACCTGGACATTTAGCTCATTTTACACATCCATACACGATTTAACTTTTCCCTATGAACCATTCAAAATTAGGTATGACACTCGGATAATCACACATATATCGTACAATGCCAATGTCCCAGACGTGGTCTTACATGTAATCACATATCGATGCCACTGTCCCACACAGGGTCTTACCCGCACACATATATCAGAGTCACATATCGATGCCATGGTCTTACTCGCACAACACATATCGGAATCATATGTCATGACATATGTATCGTAACTATTCCTAAGGTTCATACGGGACTTTTAGACGTCGTAACTCGATCGAAATGAAGTCATAATATAGGTTCCAAGCTTAACAATATTCGGCTATTGCATATATAATTTCATGATTAAATTGCTGAGTACTTAGATTAATAACATGATTAAATGTGTGAATTTTCACCATTATAGATCAAGAATTACAAAATCCGGGCCTAGACCGGGGAAAAGCAAAGCAACTGGACTAAGCCGAACTAGTCATCTACATTTTGTAATTCGAGGTAAGTTGTGTCTAAATAATACAACTACATTGTTATTATATGTGTTTGAATTGATATAGCATCAATTACTTGTTTGTGGAAATAACTATGTATGTTGAGTATTGAGATAGTAGAATTCCCGTTTGAACCTTAAGGAATAAAATCAAATATTCATGCTATGACATTTGGGTTATATGTGTGCTAGTGTAAGACATGTCTGGGACATGCATCGGGCTATGATATGTGTCAGTGTAAGACCATGTCTAGGACATGGCATCGGTACGTATAGAGGTGTTAGTGTAAGACCATCTCTAGGACATGGCATTGGCACAAATATGCGAGAGCTAGTGTAAGACCATGTCTGGGACATGGCAGGGGCCTCGATTTCGAAAGTCAGTGTAAGACCATGTTTGGGACATGGCATCGACATTACACCCTATGTTTAAGGCTGAGTGAATATCCAATAGTATTCCAAATGGTTCAACGGTGAGAGTTGCAGTTTAAGTTAAACGAGAAATGTATAACCATGTTGTAAGTGGTATAGGTACCTATTGAAATGTATAAGACGTGAGCTTAATATGCTATGTGAATTGTATTGGATAGTGATGAGTAAGTTGTGCTTATACCTACTTTCGTATTATGAGCATGATGATGAGTGGTAAAGTTGTTGTTATATTCATTTGCATGCAACTTACTAAGCTTTATGCTTACCCTATTTCTTTTCCATCTTCTTATATTGCCGTCAGAGTAGCTCGAGGATCATCGCTTACGTCGCAAAAGCCAGTCACACTATCAACTGAAGCGTTCGGTATAGTTAGATCTTTCATTTTGATTATGGCATGTATAGGATCTTGGCTTTTAAGTTTTGTGTCATTATTTCGGGGCCAAATGTGTTGGCTTAATCTAGTACTTGACTCATTTTGTATAAGGCCATGAATATTGGCTAATATTGAAAGTTGTTTTATGGATACAAGAAAATCTTTCATGAATGTGAAAATTTTTGGCATGGTCGTATACGTATACAATGTATATAAGCCTTAGTTATTGTTGTTGGGTTGAGAAATCATGTTATGATAGACTTGGGTATGATAGATTGTGTTTCAAGGTGGCAAGGGGCTTGGTAGATAGCCCTATATCATCCATACTGGTAGACACACGGGCGTGTGTCTAGGCCATGTATGACACACAGTCAGCCCCATGGGCGTGTTGTTCAGCTGTGTGTCTCCTGCACGTAAAATTTGCAAGTCAAAATGCATGGTAGTAAATACATGGGCAGAGACACGGCTGTATGTCTCAACAGTGTGGAGGACACAGCCTCTGGCCATGGGCGTGTGCCTTAGCTATGTGCCCCTTATTAAATGCTGACGTTAGAAATAGAATATTAAGGTTTTTAGACACGGGCGTGTCTTGGCCGTGTGAGGGACACGAGCCATAGACACGGGCGTGTGTCAGGCCATGTGAAACCCCTGTAGGTTCAAATTTAGAATTTAATTCACACGGGTATGGGACACAAGCGTGCCCCTAGATGCTTAGGTCGTGTGTGTCAAACGGGCCATCAGCACGGCCATGTTGTAATGATCACATGGGCGTCTGCCCTTCCACACGGGCGTGTGCCCTGTTTCAAGGGTCATTTTTATTAAGTCGATGTAAGAACCTGAGTTGGTTCTGAATGGTTTCCAATGAGAGTTTGAGGCCTCATATGCTCATATTAAGGAGGTTAAGCAAGGTTCGAAAATTTTTTAAGTTTGATCAAGTCTTGGTGACTCGAAAATGATTGTATGCATGTAGTTAAGTATGGTAATACCTCGTGCCCGGTCTTGGCCTCGAACCCGGGTAAGGGGTGTTACATTTAGTGGTATCAGAGCTATGGTTTAGTCAGTTCTATGACTAACCTAGTGTGAGTACGAGTCTAGCTATACATGCCATAATTGTATATTGATAGTGTGACGGCTCCTGACGAGATAAATTGTGTTTTTATTCATAAAGTAAATAGATCCTAACATAGCTACAGCGGATGACATGGAAAGAAATACGCCGGCTCTTGCCGAAGAGACTGCGCCAGTCGATAGTGGGCCCATGACACTGAGTCAGGGAAGAGGGGCTAGAGAATCTTACCTCCACATGAAAGATGCATGGTATTCGGAGTTTATTCATGTGAATCTGAATACTTCACCTCCCCCACCTCCCTCAATTCCTCAACCCTTTCATATAACTCTTCAAGGAACAGAGATGGCTAGAAGAGAGAAACCTCTAGTGAATAGGATTAGAAAGCAAGGGGCAGAGGAATTACGGGCAAATATTGATGATGACCCGAAAAGAGTAGAGTTTTGGTTGGAAAATACCATTAGGGTATTTGATGAGCTAACGTGCACGCTTGAAGAGTGCATGAAGTATGCAGTGTTACTCCTACGAGACTCAGCCTACCAATGGTGGAATACTCTCGTGTCTGTTGTATCGAGAGAGGGGATAACTTGGGAATTCTTCCAGGAAGAGTTCTGAAAGAAGTACATTATTCAGAGGTTTATAGACCAAAAGAGGAAAGAATTTTTAGAGCTGAAGTAAGGCTGTAGGATGGTGACAGAGTATGAGCGTGAATTTGTGAGACTCAGCAAAGATGCACGAGAGTGCGTATCCACAGAAACCATCATGTGCAAGAGGTTTTAAGATGGTCTAAATGAGGATATCTATCTATTAGTGGGCATTTTAGAATTGAGGGAATTTGTGGTGCTCGTGGAGAGAGCATGTAAGGTCGAGGAATTGGCCAAAGAGAAGAGAAGAGCAGATAGTGAGTTCTGAGACTTAAGGAAAAGACAGATGGGGAAACCACAACAGACCTCATCTAAGAAATCGAGAGAGATTCCTACCCGATCGAACACTCTAATAGGGTTCTCGAGCAAGAGCAAGAACAAGCAGCACATGATGTCTAAAGCTCAAACCGCTTCTGTCACTAGTGTTGGTAGTGCTCGGCCATATAGACTGGAGTGTTCGCGGTGTGGTAGGCGTAATTTCAGTGAGTGCCGAAGGAATGAAAGAGGATGCTTCAAATGTGGATCTTTGGATCACTTCATCCGTGACTACCCTAAATTAGATGAGAAAGAGAAAAAGCAAGATGTGAGGGTGAGTAGTGCTCCTATGAGGGGTAGACCATAGAAAAACTCAGGCAGTCGGGCTAACAGTAGAGGCGCCCCTAGAGATTTAGCTGTGAGGTCTGAAGGCCGTGCACCTACAAGGACTTATGTCATTCGTGCTCGCGAAGAGGCATATTCACCAGATGTGATTACGGGTACTTTTTCTCTTCACGATATTTTTGTTGCTTTAATTGATCTGGGGTCTACCCATTCCTATGTATGCATGAAATTAGTACGCAGTACTGATATGTCTGTTGAGTCTACTGAATTTGTGATAAAAGTGTCAAACCCGTTAGGCAGGCATGTGATAGTTGATAAAGTCTATAGAGATTTCCTTTAATGATTAGAGGTCATTGTTTTCCGGCTAACCTCGTGCTACTATTGTTTGATGAATTTGATTTAATTCTTGGCATGGATTGGTTGACTGTTCATAATGTGATAGTCAATTGTGGTAGCAAGTTCATTGAAATGAAAAGTGAGAATGGGGATATTATTCGGGTTGAATCAAGTGAATTGGATAATTCATCAGTACTGATCTCATCTTTGACTGTCGAGAAATATTTGAGAAAAGGGTATGAATCCTACCAAGCATTTGTGTTGAACACCAAAGAATCTAAAGTAAAAATCGAGACAGTGCCGGTAGTATGTGAGTATCAGGATGTGTTTCCGGAAGAGTTGCCCGGATTGCCTCCAATTAGAGAAGTTAAGTTTGGTATCAAGTTGGTCTTTGGTACGGCACCTATCTCGATTGCTCCATATAGAATGGCTTCAACAGAGTTGAAGGATTTGAAGACTCAATTACAAGAGCTAACGGATAAAGGTTTTGCGAGACCAATCTATTCACCGTGGGGTGCTCCGGTACTTTTTGTGAAGAAGAAGGACAGATCGATGAGATTGTGTATAGACTATCGACAGCTTAACAAAATGACTGCGAAGAACAAGTACCCCTTGCCAAGGATCGATGATTTGTTTGATCAGTTGAAGGGAGCCACAGTGTTTTCTAAGATCGACTTAAGATCTAGCTACTACCAGCTAAGGGTTAAGGAGCAAAATGTATCAAAATCCGTGTTTAGGACGAGGTATGGGCATTATGAGTTTCTTGTTATGCCCTTCAGTTTAAAAAACACTCCAGCGGTGTTTATGGATTTAATGAACCGCATTTTCTGCATGTATTTTCATAAATTCGTGGTGGTCTTTATCGACGACATATTAATTTACTTAAGTGATGAGAATAAGCACGTGGAGCATCTGAGAATTGTTTTACAAACCTTGAGAGATAAAAAATTATATGCCAAGTTCAGTAAGAGTGAATTTTGGATTAAAGAAATTGGATTCTTAGGACACATTGTGTCGGGTGGCGGGATCAAAGTTGACCCGAGTAAGATCTCTACTATCGTTGAGTGGAAACCGCCGAGGAATGTGACAGAGGTTCGAAGCTTTCTGGGTTTGGCTGGATATTACAGAAGATTTGTAAATGGATTCTCTATGATAGCCACTTCGATGACAAGATTGTTACAAAAGGATGTCAAGTTCAAATGGTCAGAGAAGTGCCAACAGAGTTTTGAGAAAGTAAAGGCTTTGTTAACCGAAGCCCTAGTGTTAGTGCAACCAGAACCGGGAAAAGAATTTGTGGTGTATAGTGATGTATCCTTGAATGGATTACAGTGCGTGCTCATGCAAGAAGGCAAGGTAATAGCCTATGCCTCGAGACAGCTAAAGCCACACGAGAAGAAATACCTGACCCATCATTTAGAGCTAGCACTGTAACACCCCTTACCCGAGACCGTTGCTGGAGTCGAGCACAAGGCGTTACCGTACTCAGCTTACTAATTCAGGGCATAAAAATTTGATTTTAAAATTAATTTAGTTTCATTCATTCAATATTTCCTTAAAAAGGGTCCTCTAGACCCTAAAACATGAAATTGAAACGGTTCAGGAACAAACCAGAATCAATAAAAATTTTTTGATCACTTAAACAAATCAAAACAATTTATTTCATCTTTTATAAATAAACTGTCCATCTGCGTCATAGTCACCAAATAAATCATAACTCGAGTTACAAAACTTGAAATTCAAATCCATAAATTTTCTCTAAAACTATACTCATATATCTTCTTACTAAATTTGTTTTAAAATTTTTGGTCCAGCCAATTAGTACAGATTGTTAGTTAAAGTTTCCCCTGTTTTAGTGTTTGGCTACTCTGACCTCAGTTGACTACAAATTAATTTTCTCCCTGTACAAAATTCAAATTACTATGCCACTTATTTTTATTAAAAGTAGACTTAATAAGAAATCTATACATATAAAGTATAATGCCTAATTATTTTTGTACAATTTTAAGTTAATTTCTAAATTCAGAACAGGGAATTCAGAAATCACTCTGACCCTGTCTCACCAAAATTTAAATATCTCATAAAATAAAACTCCATTATTTACTCAGTTTCTTTCATATGAAAATAGACTCAATAAGATTTAATTCTATATCTCATTCACTATCTAAATCCATTTCTACTATTTTTAGTGATTTTCTAAATTCACGTCATTACTACTGTCTGATACTGTTTTAAAGCTAATTTCACATTTTTCATGATTTCCATGGAATAACTAGCATTTAGGCATACATAACACCAAACATGTCTTTGATTAGCCATTCCAATAGCTAATTATTATCAATCATTTACATACCATTAATTAGCCATATCATAAGATCATACACACAAAATGGTTACGATGCTATACTTGCCATACTCAAAATGAAACGTTTAGCTATACCAAAATAATCCTTGTGATTGTGTGCCCGGACCTCTGACTTACTTTACGATCCCCGAGTTAGCTTGATAAAACTATAAAAAGAAGGAAAATAAAGGGGGTAAGCATTAAGCTTAGTAAGTTTGCATGCAAATAAATAACAACATTCATAAGAATTATCTTACTACTTGGCATGATACTACTTAATGCAACTTCATTAATTATCATAGACCTATTTTAAACTTCTTCACTTACTCACTTACTTAAATACTTACTTACTTAATCAAATTTAATAATACATTTTACTTACCTTTTTTCTTATCCAGCATACATGAACATTATATACTTACCTTTGCTCTTCTAGCATGAACTTGTCTTACCTTTTTAGTATAACTCGTCTTACCTTGCCTTACCTTGATATTCTCTTTAAATTTTCCCGTTGAACCACTTGGAATAATAAGGATACACAGGTACCTTACCATTGCCATGACTTGTCATGGTCTTACCTGGTATCCTTTTGAAACTTACCGTTGTCATGTCTTGACATGGTCTTACATGGTATCCTTGCCTTATGAACTCACCAATGCCATGCCTTGGCATGGTCTTACATGGGACCTTTGCCTTATAGTAACTTATCAATGCCATGTCTTAACATGGTCTTATATGATTTCCTTGCCTTAGAAACCTTACCAATTTCCATGCCTTGGCATGGTCTTACATGGTATCCTTAAACCCTAATGTCATGACATTTGTATCCTACACATTCCTAAGGTTCAACCGAGACTTTCTGAAATTACTTCTCCGTCAATTCATGCTTGAGTCTTCTTTGAATAATTTCATAAAATAAATATACACATGCTGAAAATTAACAACATTAACATAAAATAATAGAATATTGCATTTATTTACCGCAAACTTACCTCGAAGCAAAATACGATCAACTATATCAATTTAGTCTACTATCTTTTTCTTTCCCCAGTCTAACTCCAGATTTCATTCTTCTTGATCTATAATAACAAATTTAGCTTATTTAATACTCACATTTATTAAAACAGTCCTTGACTCAAACTTTGACAAAATTATACTTTTACCCCTAAAGTTTTACATATTTACACTTTTGCCCCAAGGCTCAGAAGTTAAACTTCATCCTATTTTATTATGTTTTATGACATGCTGATCATTTTTTCCTTCTATGGCAATATCAAATTCTCACTCTAACATGTACTTATGAACATTAGGTATTTTTATCGATTTTGTTGTTTTACTCGTTTTCACTTAAAGTCACTTAGCAAAAGTTGTTTAACACAATTTCAAGCTTCATATTCTACCATAAAACATAAAAATAAACACATTTCACCTATGCGTATTTTTCCAAATATAAACCCTAGATTAAATTATTGCTAGAATAAGCTTAATCAAGTTACCGAGACTCCAAAAACGTAAAGAACATTGAAGACGAGGCTTGGAATCACTTACTATTAAGCTTGGAAGCTTGAAACGAACCTTAGCTATGGAGAACCCTTGAAATTTCGGCCTAATGAAGAAGATGAGCACATTTTTTCCATCTTTTTCCCTTTTTAATTCTTTTATTTATAAAATGACTAAAATACCCTTCATTAAAACTTTAGTTATTTTTACCTATATATATCTGTTTTTGTCCAAGAAAATATAATGGTCTAATTACCATTTAAGAACCTCTATTTCAATTATGCTCTTCAATTAATTCTTTAGCATCTAAAACTCATATTTATCAACTTTTGCAATTAAGCCTTAGTAGGCAAATTAAACATGCTATCTATAAAATTTTCCATCAATACTCTAACACATGCATCTAATCACTCGGTAAATCATAAAATTAATCGAAATAAACTTTTTTATCTCGGATTCATGGTTTCGTAACCACTGTTCCATTTAGGCCCTATTTCGGGATGTTACATTTCTCCCCCTTTAGGGATTTTCGTCCCCGAAAATCTTACCTGTGAAGAGATTTGGGTACTGTTTTCGCATAGCCTCTTCGGGCTCCCATGTAGCCTCGTCTACCCCATGTCTATTCAATAATACTTTCACAAGTGCAATACTTTCATTCCATAATTGCTTTACCTCTCGAGCTAGAATCTTTATTGGTTCTTCACCGTAAGTCATGTCTGGTTGAATCTGAACCTCTATCTGAGAAATCACATGTGATGGATCTAAATGATAACGACGTAGCATAGACACATGAAATACATCATGAATCTTCTCTAACTCAATTGGCAAAGCTAACCAATATGCTAATGGTTCGAGTCTTTCAATCACTTCAAACGGTCCAATAAAATGTGGACTTAGTTTGCCTTTCTTGCCAAATCTGAGAACTTTCTTCCACGGGGATACTTTCAAAAACACTTTGTCACCAACTTGATACTCGATCTCTTTTCTCTTTAAATTTGCATACGATTTCTGTCTATCTGAAGCTGCTTTCAAGTAATCTCTGATGACTCTTACTTTTTCTTCTGTTTCTTTAACTGGATCAACCCAGTAAATTTGATTTTCCTTAAGCTCTGTCCAAGACAAAGGTGTGCGGCATTTACGTCCATACAAAGCTTCATAAGGTGCCATCTTCAAACTCGATTGATAACTATTATTGTAGGCAAACTCTACTAATGGTAAGTACTTTTCCCAACTACCTTGAAATTTCAGTACACAGCATCTAAGCATATCTTCAAGTACCTGAATAACTCTCTCTGACTGACCGTCAGTCTGAGGATGGAAAGCTGTACTAGAACTCAACTTTGTGCCCAAAGCTTCTTGTAACTTCTTCCAAAACTGTGAAGTAAATCTCAGATCTCTTTCTGAAATGATCAATAATGGTAACCCGTGTAGTCTGACTATCTCTGAAATATACAACTAGGCCAACTTGTCAAGCGAATAATCCATACGAACTAGGATAAAATGTGCCGAATTTGTTAACTTATCAATCACAACCCATATTGCATCTTTCTTTCTCGGTGTCAATGGCAATCCTGTCACAAAATCCATAGTAGCTTGATTCCATTTTCACTCAGGGAGTAGCACAGGCTGCAATAAACCTGAAGGTACCTAATGTTCAGCCTTTACTTGTTGACAGATCAAGCATCTAGAAACAAACTCTAAAATGTCCCTTTTCATTCCTACCCACCAGTACATTTTCTTCAAATCATTATACATCTTTGTACTACTTGGATGAATAGACAAAGAACTACTATGTGCTTCTTGTAAGATCTTTCGAATAAGCTCATCATTCTTTGGTACACATACTCTGTCTCTGAACATCAAACAACAGTCAGAACTGATCTGAAAATCTGACTATATATCTGACTCACACTGAGCTCTTTTGGCTAGCAACTCACTGTTATTTTTCTAAGCTTCATAAATTTCTTCAAGAAACATCAATTTAGCTCTCAACTCAGCTAAGATAGAACCATCATCTGATAAGGCTAGACTAGTGTTCAAAGCTCTTAATGCAAACAAAGATTTCCTACTCAAAGCATCAGCAACAACGTTTGCCTTACCTGGGTGACAATCGATCACTAGCTCATAATCTTTAATCAACTCTAGTCATCTTCTTTGCCTCAAGTTCAAATCTTTTTGAGTCATCAAATATTTCAAAATTTTGTGATCAGTGAGTATTTGGCACTTCTCACCGTACAAATGATGTCTCCAAATCTTCAACGCAAAAAAAAATGGCAGCTAGCTCGAAATCATGTGTCAGATAGTTCTTCTCATGTAGTTTTAACTGTCTAAAGGCATAAGCAATTACCTTTCCTTCCTGCATAATTACACAACCAGGTCCATTCAAGGACACATCATTGTAAATCACAAACTCCTTATCTGGTTCTAGTTGTACTAAAATAGGAGCTTCAGTCAACAATGCCTTTAACTTGTCAAAACTCTGTTGACACTTCTTAGTCTATTCAAACTTGACATCCTTTCACAACAATCTTGTTAGTGAGGTAGCTATCATGGAAAATCCCTCTACAAATCGTCTATAATATCAAGAAAACTTCTGACTTCTGATACATTTCTAGGAGGCTTCCAATCAACAATGGCTGAAATCTTGCTCGGATCAACCCTGATACCTTCACCTGAGACAATATGTCCAAGAAAACCAACTTCTCATAACCAGAACTCACTTTTGCTGAACTTGGCATAAAACTGATTATCTCTCAGAATCTGTAAAACTATTCTCAAATGCTCTACATGCTCAGTCTCATCATGAGAATAAATTAAGATATCATCAATGAACACAACTACAAACTTATCGAAGTACGATCTAAAAATTTGGTTCATTAAGTCTATGAAAATGGTAGGAGCATTAGTTAAGCCAAATGGCATCACAAGGAACTCATATTGACCATACCTAGTCTGGAAAGCAGTCTTCGGGACATCTGACTCTTTAACTCGCAACTAATACTATTCGGATCTCAAATCTATCTTGGAGAACACAGTGGCTCCCTTCAATTAATCAAACAAATCATCAATTCTAGGCAGTGGATACTTGTTCTTTACTGTTACCTTGTTAAGCTCCCGATAATCTATGCACAATCTTATCGATCCGTCTTTCTTTTTCACAAATAGCACTGGTGCACCCCATGGTGAACTACTGGGTCTTGTAAAGCCTTTATCTATTAATTCCTGCAACTGAGCTTTCAATTCTTTCAATTCCAACGGGGCCATTCTATAAGGAGTAATAGAAATGGGTGTGGTACTTGGAATCAACTCATCTCTAACAGGAGGCAAACCTGGTAGTTCTTTCGGAAACACATCGGGAAACTTACATACCACAGGCACTGATTCAATTTTCAATTCTAGATCTTTAGTGTTCAACACAAAAGTAAGGTAAGCTTCATACCCTTTTCTCAAATATTTCTAAGCAGACATAACAGAAATCATGGCAAATGAACTATCTGACTCTTCTGAATTAACCCGAAGAATTTCACCATTTTCACATTTCAACTGAATAAATTTCTTTCCACAATTCACTATCACATCATGTGTAGTCAACCAATCCATACCAAGAATCACATCAAATTCATCAAATGGCAATAGCATGAGATCGGCCGGAAAACAGTAACCTCTAATCATCAAAAGGCAATTTCTACGTACTTTATCTACTAATGCATGCTTGCCTAATGGATTCAATATTTTAATCACAAATTCTATAGATTCTATAGGCATACTCATACTAGGCATCAATTTTATACAAACATATGAGTGGGTCGAACTCGGATCAATCAAAGTAATAACTCTAGTATCATGGAGAGAAAATGTACTCGTAATCACATCGGGGGAGGATGCCTCTTCGCGAGCACGGATAGCAAAGGTCCTCGTAGGTGCTCTAACATCTGGCCTCACTGTTGAATCTCTAGATGCACCTCTATTACTTACCCCAGCTCCCAGAATTCTCAATGGTTTGCCTCTAACAAGAGCGTTGCCTGATCTTACACTTGGTATTGCTTCTCTTTTAATCATCTCGAGACACTCCCGAATAAAATGGTATGGTGCACCACATCAGAAACAACCTGTCTCAGTTGCTCGACACTGACCTGGGTGACGTTGACCACATCAGGGAAACTCTAGTCTGTCAGGCTGAACACTACCAACACTTGCAATCGAAGTGGTTTGAGTTTTCGGACTCAGAAATCTTTTGCCTCTATTTTGGCTAGAATATCCAGCTGAAAAATTAGATCTAGTGGAGAACTCTCTAGGCCTCTTGGATGTAGACTGAAATGACTTGCTCATTGGTCTTTTCTTCTTGTCTTGCGTCTCAATTTCAATGTTTCCCTTTCTTTTTAACAGTTCCTCTACCTTACAGGCTCTTTCAACTAGGGCAACAAACTTTCTTATTTCTAAGACACCAACCGACAATCGGATATCATTATTAAGCCCATCCTTAAATCTTTTGCACATAATAGCCTCTGTAAACACACACTCTCGAGCATAATTGTTGAGTCTAACAAACTTGAGCTCATATTTGGTCACTGTCATATTGCCCTGTTTCAACTCTAGAAACTCTTTTCTTTTCTGGTCAACAAACCTCTGGTTAATGTACTTTTTACGAAATTCCTCCTGAAAGAAATCCCAAGTGACTCTCTCTTTCGGTACAACTGATACAAGTGACTTCCACCAAATGGTAGGCTGAATCTCTAAGATGTGATACAACACATTTCATACATTCCTCAGGTGTGCAGGATAACTCATCAAAGACTCTGATAGTATTCTCGAGCCAAAATTCTACCTTTTCTGCATCATCATCTTTTGTAACTCGAAACTCTTTGGCTCATTGTTTTCTGATTTTATCAACTGGTGGCTTTTCTCCTATAACCGTACCTATGACTGGAGGAGCTACATGGGTGGTCTAAGGATCATGAGGGGGTAGAGGTCTAACAACCGGATTCATACGAACGAACTCGGGAAACCATTCATACATAGCTTGGAAGAAGGCTTCTCGAGCCCCTCCTCCCTAACTAACTGTAATGGGCCTTTCACTACTATCTAGTGGCACTATTCCTTCTACGGGAGCGGGCGCGTTACTCTCTACATCATCTGCACCAGCTTGTTCGGGATCCATAACTATAAAAGAAAACATTTTAAAATCATCAGGAGTCATCACACTATCAACATATAAGTATGGCATGTATAGAAAGACTCTTACTCATACTAAATATTTCAAGAACTAGCTAAACCTTTACTCTAATTCCAATAAATGTAACACCCCTTACCCGAGGTCGTCGTCGGAGTCGAGCATGAGGCGTTACCGGACTTAGCTTACTAATTCGGGGCATAAAAATTTGCTTTTAAAATTAATTTAGTTTAATTCATTCATATGTCCTTAAAAAGGGTCTTCGAGACCCTAAAACATGAAATTGAAATGGTTCGAGAACAAACTGGAATCAATAAAAATTATCCGATCACTTAAACAAATCAAAACAATTTATTTCATCTTTCATAAATAAATTGTCCATCTGCGTCATAGTCACTAAATAAATCATAACTCGAGTTACGAAACTCAAAATTCAGATCCATAAATTTTCTCTGAAATTAGACTCACATACCTTCTTATTAAATTTCTTTCAGAATTTTTGGTCTAGCCAATTATTACATTTTATTAGTTAAAGTTTCCCCTATTTCAGTGTTTGGCTGCTCTGACCTCTGTTGACTACGAATTAATTTTCTCCCTGTACAGAATTCAAATAACCATTCCGTTTATTTCTCATAAAAGTAGACTCAATAAGAAATCTATAAATATAAATTATAACGCCTAATTTTTTTGTACAACTTTTAGTTAATTTCTAAATTCAAAACAGGGGATTTAGAAATTACTCTGACTCTGTCACACCAAAATTTAAATATCTCATAAAATACAACTCCTTTATTTATTCTGTTTCTTTCATATGAAAATATAATATTTAATTTTATATCTCATTCACTATCTAAATCCATTTCTACTATTTTTAGTGATTTTTTAAATTCACATCATCACTGCTGTCCGATACTGTTTTAAAGCTAATTTCACCCTTTTCATGATTTCCATGGAATAACTAGCATTTAGACATACATAACACGAAACATGTCCTTGATTAGCCATTCCAATAGCTAATCATTATCAAGCATTTACATACCATTCATTAGCCATATCATAAAATCATACACACAAAATGGCTAAGATGCTGTACATGCCATACTCAAAATGAAACGTCTAGCTATACTAAAATAATACTTGTGATAGTGTGCCCGGACCTCCGACTTACTTTACCATCCCGAGTTAGCTTGACAAAACTATAAAAAGAAGGAAAATAAAGGGGGTAAGCATTAAGCTTAGTAAGTTTGCATGTAAATAAATAACAACATTCATAAGAATTATCTTACTACTTGGCATGATACTACTTAATGCAACTTCATTAATTGTCATATACATATTTTAAACTTCTTCACTTACTCACTTACTTAAATACTTACTTACTTAATCAAATTTATTAATACATTTTACTTACCTTTTTCCTTATCAAGCATACATGAACATTATATACTTACCTTTGCTCTTCTAGCATGAACTTGTCTTACCTTTTTAGTATAACTCGTCTTACCTTGACTTACCTTGATATTCTCTTTCAATTTTCCCGTTGAACCACTTGGAATACTAAGGATACATGGGCACCTTACCATTGCATGACTTGTCATGGTCTTACGTGGTATCATTTTGAAACTTACCATTGCCATGTCTTGACATGGTCTTACATGGTATCCTTGCCTTATGAACTCACCAATGCCATTCCTTGGCATGGTCTTACATGAGACATTTGCCTTATAGTAACTTATCAATGCCATGTCTTGACACGGTCTTACATGATTTCATTGCCTTAGAAACCTTACCAACTTCCATGCCTTTTCAGGGTCTTACATGGTATCCTTAAACCCTAATGTCATGACATTTGTATCCTACACATATCTAAGGTTCAACTAAGACTTTCTGAAATTACTTCTCTGTCAATTCATGCTTGAGTCTTCTTTGGATAATTTCTTAAAATAAATATACACATGCTGGAAATTAACAACATTAATATAAAATAATAGAATATTGCATTTATTTACTGTAAACTTACCTCGAAACAAAATACGATCAACTATATCGATTTAGTCCATTATCTTTTTCTTTCCCCAGTTTAACTGTAGATTTCATTCTTCTTGATCTATAATAACAAATTTAGGTTATTTAATACTCACATTTATTAAAATAGACCTTGACTCAAACTTTGGAAAAATTACACTTTTGCCCCTAAACTTTTACATATTTACACTTTTGTCGCAAGGCTCGGAAATTAAACTACATCCTATTTTATTATGTTTTATGACATGCTGATCATTTTTTCCTTCTATGGCAACATCAAATTCTCACTCTAACATGTACTTATGAACATTAGGTATTTTTACTGATTATGTCGTTTTACTCGTTTTCATGTAAAATCACTTAGCAAAAGTTGTTTAACACAATTTCAAGCTTCATATTCTACCATAAAACATAAAAATAAACACATTTCACCTATGGGTATTTTTCCAAATATAAACCCTAGGTTAAATTATTGCTAGAATAAGCTTAATCAAGTTACCGGGACTCTAAAAACGTAAAGAACATTAAAAACGGGGCTTGGAATCACTTACTATGGAACTTGGAAGTTGAAACGAACCTTAGCTATGGAGAACCCTTGAAATTTTGGCCTAATGAAGAAGATGAGCACATTTTTTCCATCTTTTTCTCTTTTTAATTCTTTTATTTATAAAATGACTAAAATACCCTTCACTAAAACTTTAGTTATTTTTACCTATGTATATCCATTTTTGTCCAAGAAAATATAATGGTCTAATTACCATTTAAGGACCTCTACTTCAATTATGCTATTCAATTAATCCTTTACCATCTAAAACTCATATTTATCAACTTTTTCAATTAAGCCCTAGTAGGCAAATTAAACATGCTATCTATAAAATTTTCCATCGATACTCTAACACATGCATCTAATCACTCGGTAAATCATAAAATTAATCGCAATAAACTTGTGTATCTCAAATTTGTGGTTTCACAACCACTGTTCCATTTAGGCCCTATTTCGGGATGTTACAAGCAGCCACCGTGTTTGCATTAAAAATTTGGAGACACCATTTGTATGGCGAGAGATGTCGAGTGTTCACCGACCATAAAAGTCTCAAGTATTTAATTTATCAAAATAAGTTGAATCTACAGCAACGAAGGTGGCTAGAGTTGATAAAGGATTACGACTTAGGGATTGACTACCACCCGGGGAAGGCGAATATAGTCACCGACACTCTGAGTAGGAAATTATTGTTTGCCTTGAAGGATATGAATGCTCAGTTGATCATGACTAATGGAGGCTCGATTCTAGCCAAGATGAGAGCTAGACCTGTGTTCCTTCAAGAAATTTGTGAAGCTTAGAATAACTACGGTGAATTACAAGCCAAGAGAACTCAGTGTGAGTCGGATGTTGATTCAGATTTTTGGATTAGTACCAACGGATGCTTGATGTACCAAGACAGAGTGTGTACCCAAGGATAATAAGCTCATTCAGATGATTTTATGAGAGGCACATAGTGGTTGTTTGTCTATCCATCCGGGTAGTGTGAAAATGTATAATGACTTGAAGAAAATGTACTGGTGGTCGGGAATGAAAAGAGACATTTCTGAGTTTGTTTTTAAGTGTCTAGTTTGTCAACAAGTGAAGGCCGAACACCAAGTACCTTCGGGTTTACTTCAACCTGTAATGGTTCCCGAGTGGAAATGGGACCGAGTAACCATGGATTTTGTATCAGGGTTGCCTTTGACACCAAAGAAAAGGGATTCTGTTTGGGTCGTTGTTGATAGGCTTACAAAGTCGGCACATTTTATACCAGTGCGTACCAACTACTCCCTTGAGAAATTGGCCGATCTATATGTTTCTAAGATAGTGAGACTTCAAGGAGTGCCCTTGTCATTTATTTCGGATAGAGATCCGAGGTTTACCTTGTAGTTTTGGAAGAAGTTACAAGAGGCATTGGGAACGAAACTAAATTTTAGTACAGCATTTCACCTACAAACTGATGGACAGTCAGAGAGAATAATTCAGAGTTTAGAGGATATGTTGCGGTGTTGTGTTCTCGAGTTCCAAGGTAGTTGGGAAAAGTATTTACCGCTAGTTGAATTCACCTACAACAACAATTATCAATCAAGTTTGAAAATGGCGCCTTATGAGGCTTTGTATGGGCATAAGTTTCGAACACTCTTGTATTAGACTGAGCTGAGAGAGAATCAAATACACGGGGTTGACTTAGTTAAAGAGATCGAGGAGAAAGTTAAGGTGATTCACGATAGTTTGAAGGCCGCTTTGGATAGAAAGAATCCTACGTGGATTTGAAATGGAAAGAGATCGAGTTTCAAGTCGGGGATAAAGTATTTTTGAAAGCATCCCCGTGGAAGAAGGTTCTCCGATTTGGAAGGAAAGGGAAACTAAGTCTGCGGTTTATTGGACCTTATGAGATTACAAAGAAAGTAGGGCCTGTTGCCTACCGTTTAGCTTTGCCCTCAGTGTTGGAAAAGATTTACAACGTGTTTCATGTGTCCATGTTACATCAATATAGATCAGATCCTTCGCATGTGATCACACCAACAGAGGTTGAGATTAGCTCAGACATAACTTATGGCAAGGAGCTGGTTAAGATTTTGGCTCGGGAGATAAAGCAATTGAGGAATAAGAGTATTGTACTTGTTAAAGTATTATGGCATAGACATGGAGTTGAAGAAGCCACATGGGAACCCGAGGAGACCATAAGATACCAATACCCGAATCTATTCACCGGTGAGATTTTTGGGGACGAAAATCCCTAAAAGGGAGAATTGTAACAGCCCGATTCGGGATAGTGGTTTCGAGACCACTGGCGTGAGGATAGAGAAATTATTTTTGATATTATTTTATGTGTTGTGACATTATTATATTAGTGCATGAAGAATTTGGTGAAGTAATTATAGTGTTTGTGAGCTTAATCGCGAAAAGGGACTAAATCGCATAAAGTGCAAAAGTCTTGAATGGATAGCTAAGGGTGTTAAATTGCCATGAAACTTAAATTGGAGGTCTTTAAAGGGAAAATAGACCCTTAGATTATAGCTTGGCCGACCATGAGACGAAGAAATTTAAATAGTCAAAGTGTTAGGTATTTGATGACCTAATATGTGATAAAATAATACCCTAAAAGCCTAACCATCATCTTTTTCTTCCATCCTTTCTTCTTGACCAAAAATATCAGCCATTAGAGAGGTTTTTGAAGCTTGAAATTTCAGCCACTTAGTCTCTCTACAAGCAAGTGATCTTGATGGTTTTTCTTGATGATTTTTGTACTTTTAGAACCCTTGTAACATGAGCTTTCAAATGAGGGGATTATTTTGTAAAATAGTTGAAATTTTAGGGTTTTACCATGTGTGTTCATGTTGTTTTCTGAAATTTTATGGAATAATATGAGTTATGGAGTGTAATAAAAAAATTTTGAGAAGAGATTTCTTGTGCAAACCCTAAAATGGACCATTTTTGCATAAGTTGTAAAATAGGTGATAAATGTGTGAAATAATGAGAATTGTGGGCTGCTCCTAGTATAAAGAGTATTCGACAAGGCTTGATTAATGAGAAAATGTGATAAAAATTGATTTTTGGACATAAGGGTAAAATGGTCATTTTGCAAAAGTCTAGGGGCAAAATGGTCATTTTGCCCAATTTTTAAATTGCTGAGTACTTAGATTAATAACATGATTAAATGTATGAATTTTCACCATTATAGATCAAGAATTACAAAATCTGGGCCTAGACTGGGGAAAAGCAAAGCAAGTGGACTAAGCCGAACTAGTCGTCTACATTTTGTAATTTAAGGTAAGTTGTCTGTAAATAATACAATTACATTGTTATTATATGTGTTTGAATTTATATAGCATCAATTGCTTGTTTGTGGAAATGACTATGTATGTTGAGTATTGGGATAGTAGAATTTCAGTTTGAACCTTAGGGAATAAAATTGGATATTCATGCCATGACATTTGGGTTATATGTGTGCTAGTGTAAGGCATGTCTGGGACATGCATCGACCATATTATAAGAGCCAGTGTAAGGCCACGTCTGGGACATGGCATCGACATTGAGACGAGGGCTAGTGTAAAACCTGTCTAGGACATGCATCAGCCTCGTGATGTAAGCCAGTGAAAGACATGTCTGGGACATGCATCGACTACGAGATGTGTCAGCGTAAGACCATGTCTGGGACATGGCTTCGGCCTCGATTTTGAAAGTCAGTGTAAGACCATGTCTGGGACATGGCATCAACTTGATAGATGAGCCAGTGACATGGCATCGGTATTACACCCTATGTTTAAGGCTTAGTGAATATCTGATAGTATTCTAAATGGTTTAATGGTGAGAGTTACAGTTTAAGTTAAACAAGAAAAGTATAACCATGTTGTGAGTGGTACAGGTACCTATTGAAAAGTATAATCATGGCATCGGTATTACACCCTATGTTTTTCCCTTTCCTCTCTCTATTCAGTTGCTAACTTCTTATTTCGCCTAAGGATTTTCACCCTTGTTCACTCTTTAGGGTTTCCTCCTTTTTTCCCTTTTACATTATTTTTCTTTTTTTTTTAGGATAATTCCAACAGCCCAAGATTTATCTTCTCCTTTTTTCTAGGTAGATTTATCTAGTATAAGTAGAGTTGGGCTGAAACTAATATGCACTGAATGCTGACTGGACACCTTCTTGGCATTGCCATAGGATCGAGTTGCCAATCTGACCACCCTTTTACCCCAGCAAAACTTCACTCCTTTATTTCTTGTTCCTTACCCTGCACCTGCCAATACCACAAAACACAGCCCTTCCACAAGCAGTTAAAATTACCTAATATTTAAATGAAGCTTAAGTTCTAATGCAATGCTAAAAGTACTAACAAAATGTCCTGAAATGTAACTAGATGTACTAAAGTACATGCAATTAACTAGGTCCAAAGGTATAGTATATAACTCTTTTCAAGAGTTATCATACCCCCAAACTTGAGTTTTTGCTTGTCATCAAGCAAAATATGCATGCATGCATAAATGCCAACATTTTGCCAACACACCAACTAACTCATACTGCTAGGCTATTCAAAGAACAACAAGTACATCAGTTCTCAACAATCTCCTTTTTCCTAAAACTCGTTTGAGTGACAAAGGATTGCTTAACAAAGGCAGTGCAAAAATTTCTCCCTAAACATAGAATATCCTAAATACTTATTTATTCTCTCTTTTGGCCTATAGCAACCATCTTCTAATTTACTTAGTTCATTTATTACCTAAACATAAGTTATTTGCTTTAAGCCCACTAAGAATATATTAATCAAATTTATGCTCTCTCTTTTTTAATAGCATTACTATTATTAGGGGATTTAGCATGCCACAAAATTCTTTGACTTGACAATCAGAGTGGAGCATACATCGAATTGCCTAATATTCAATCATGTTACAATTTAAACCAAAATTCACCCATGAAGCTCAAATTTTTGACTAAAAAGATGGATGGAGCATACAACTACCTCCTTAGCTACTCAGTCCTTTTTGCTATAGCGGAGTGCCCCTAATTTTATTTCCATGAAACACACTCTTGCTTAGACTCGCTTTTCTAATCAACAACAGGATGGAGCAAACAAAGTGATGCTAACCTACTTGGCAATTCTAAACATTAGAGTGCCTACTGTCCTTTATTTAAATAATGTTTTGGCAATATACTAATGTTTGGCTTTAAAAATCCCTAACTTCATTTAAAGATACTTACTATATCCCCCCAAAAAATAAAACCAAACACATTGAGTATAAGATATCCTATTTTTAGGAATTAATTTTCAAGCATCTTAATCTAAGCTAAATTCACGCAATGCACTGCCACATGTTCTTGGTGGATCAAAAAATGTAAACTCGTCATCAAACATCATAATATAGGCAAAATAGTACTTCGATGGATACAATCTAGTGGTAAAACATCTATATTATATAAAGTGCAACCAAAATGCACAATACACCCCCAAGCCTAAAGGATGCATTGTCCTTAATGCATGTGCATGCAACAAAAATATAGCTATGGACAGAAAAATGTCATGGAAAAATGGAATTAAATGCATGATCATCAAAAGAAAGAAACTTATTTGGCTTGGACTGTATTGTAGGTACGTTATTCAGCTCTTCGAGTGGACTTGTGGGCATTTACCTTGTACCTCATCTTCCTTTTCATGGGGTTTACATCTTCTCCTTCCTTATAGGTCTCTGTTAGATCATTGATCAACTGATGAACAGCAGGATCTTGTGCAGTCACAAGGCTGGTGGTACAAGAATTTTGCCTTTTGTGGTGGCAAGAGTTGTAGTAGTAGTAGGTTCAATTTTTCCTTCCTTACCTTCTTATTTATCCTTCCAGAGCATACACCAAATTGCCTAATACTCAACTTGAAACAAGCTTTGTTATTCATCCAGCAGTCTCCAAAATACCGTCTTCCACACTGTTGACACTCGGGTTTGTTGGTTCTAACATTACCAACGGTCGATACTGAGGTGGCTTGAGATTTAGGTCTCGTGTATTACTTCCCACGATCTCTATTAGAATACCCCACTGAAGAA
Source organism: Gossypium longicalyx (assembly GCA_025698465.1). Classification (NCBI taxonomy): domain Eukaryota; kingdom Viridiplantae; phylum Streptophyta; class Magnoliopsida; order Malvales; family Malvaceae; genus Gossypium; species Gossypium longicalyx. The sequence goes on from CM046995.1 coordinate 35,450,031, forward strand.
TTCGAACCGTGATTTCTTTGACGAGGCGTGATAGGGTTTACTCATCGATCTTTTTCTCCAATCTCTAATCTCAGAATCGACTTTTCTCTTTTCTTTGTCAAGTTCCTCGGTTTTGCAAGCTCTGTCTACTAACATAACAAATTCTTTAAATTCCAGAATCCCGACTAGAAATCTAATGTCTTCATTCAACCCGTCTTTGAATCGCTTACACATGATTGCCTTAGTGGAGACGCATTCTCGAGCATATTTACTGAGTCTCACAAATTCTCTTTCATACTCGGTCATAGACATAAGACCCTATTTCAACTCCAAAAATTATTCATCTCTCAGCACCATAGATACCATAGTGTTCCACCACCGGTATGCAGTATCTCTCAGAAGTGATACAGCGCATTTAACACATTCAGCTGGCGTGCAAGATAATTCATCAAATACTTAGATCGTATTCTCAAGCCAAAACTTGACTCTCTCAGGATTGTCATCAACTGTAGCTCTGAACTCTTCAGCCCCGTACTTTTAAATTTTATCCACAGGTGGCTTACTCAAACGTAAAGGTTCCAAACCCTGAGGAGCTACAGGAACCAATTGGGGAATAGGTGGGGGTAGAGGTTGCTAAGTAGCCAGATTAGTTCAGACAAACTCAATGAACCATTCATTCATCATATGGAAGAAGGCTTCTTTGGGCTCTCTTCCCTGACTTCAAGACGTAGGTCTCGACTTATATTGCGCTACTCCGTGAATGAAGGCTGGCACATTACTCTCAACATCATCAACCACTACTTGATTGGGATTCATAACTATATGAAAATAAGATTTAAAATTGTCAGGAGATATCACGCTATCACAAGTTATATATGGCATGTATAGCTAGACTTTCACTTATGCTACGTTAGTCCTAAAATCGACTAAACTGTAGCTCTGAATGTAACACTCCTAACCCGTATCCATCACCGGAATAGGGTTATGGAGCATTATCAGACATATTACTTAAACGAACATACATTTTTCATACATTTTCCATTTCCAAGTAAAATCATTCATAATCAATAACATTGTCCCTAATAGGAGCCTACGAGGCCCAAATCATGCATTAGAAGTGGTTAGGGACTAAACCGAAAGCTTAAAAAAATTTGGAAAACCTAGAAATTTTTTCGAAATACACGGGACACACGCCCGTGTGGCCCGGCCGTGTGTCTCACACGGCCAAAGACACGCCCGTGTTATAGGCCATGTGGACATTAAAAATGGGATCACATGGCTGTGTCCCAACCCGTGTCCAACCCCGTGTAACTCCTTGACATAGGTCACACTGCTAACCACACGCCCGTGTGACTAGCCTGTGTACCCTTCGAAATGGCCTCACACGCCTGTATACCAGGCTGTGTCTAGGCTGCGCAGAAATTGTAGGGTATATTGACTTATGCCACACAGTCAAGTCAAACGCCTATGTGCTGGACGGTGTAGAGCATGCTGATTTGGTTTCTAATTAAACACTAGGGGATACACAGCCATGTCACCTGATCGTGTGTCACACACAGCTGTGACACACACCCGTGTCTCTTCCCGTGTGGACAAAAATAGGATATTTACCAAGCCATCTTTCTCACCCAAATTGCATACACCTACACCAAACCAAATGGCATATAACAGGGCATAAAAAGGCATTTAAACCAATCTCTACTAAGCCTAATTCATGCCAATTCCATATCAAGAGCTATAATGCTCATAACATAATAATTTACGTATTCAAAAACATACCAATTTCATATTCTCAAATCACCTAATTGGTTAACTTTATATATACATTATCTTGCCTAAAACCACAAGCTAATTCAATCTTAATGCATAACCATTTGCTATACAAGATATCAATTTACAACATGGCATTCACCAATCAACTATACACGACATATCAAAGGCTATTTGCACATATATATATACATCACCAAGCATGCCAAAATAAGTCAAATTGCATGGCTATACACATAACCAAGCATTCATCATTTACAAGCCAAATCAAATGGCTAAATCTATTACCAAACTATAGACCAAATAACCAAAATTCCTATACATGCCATATAATCAAATACACAAGTTCAAAAGTACCAAAATGATAGTTTGATAGTGTGATGAAATCTCTTAGGACTCCTAAATTCGAGCAAGTTTCGTTAAACACTATAAAACATGAAAAAGTAAACATAGTAAGCTATAAAGCTTAGTAAGCTCGTATGCTTAAAGTAAAACTTACTATATATATACACAATTTAAGCAATTAACATATCATAACATAACTCATATTGATCCACAAACCTATCATATATTCATTAACAAGGTTAGATATGAAATTCACAAGTTTCTTTGATTCAATGCTTGTATGGTTCATGTACATACTTGTACTAACTCATATCAATCTTATACTCATCAATATCCTTGATATACCCGTCGAACCATTTGGAATATTATTGGATACTCGGGAATCTCGCACCCTAAGTGCCAATACATAGCCGAAGCTATCTCAATCTCATATCTCATATAACGCTCACTCTTGAGCTATCAGCGGGTTTGCCCACATAAGCTGACGGTCAAGACGTAACTACACGGTGCTGCTCAAATAAGCTAATGAGGATCTGCAACACATGTCAGATAACTCAGCCACCCGTAGAACGTATGGACCAGCACCCAAATCACATAACCCCTAATGACATGTCATTCGTATCCTAATCTATTCCTAAGGTTCAACCGGAATTTCACATTGCCAAATCTTTGTTGAATATATCTTTAAGGTCATATTCACAATTAATTCAACAAAAAAGCATTTAAAACACAATTATATTAATGTTTATTAACATACGAACTTACCTTGATTCACAAAAACGATGAAATGGATCGACTAGTCTAATACTTTGTTTTTCCCCTGATCTAGATCCAAACTTCATTTTTCTGGATTTATATAATATCAAATTTAACTTATTCAATTATCATTCTATTCAATTTAGCCCAAAAATCACATTATAAAAAATTACACTTTTGCCCCTAACATTTTAACATTTTTACAAATTAGTCCCTAGCTCATAAAAATACAAATTCATGCAGTTAGGTCCCTACCCATGCTAGCTAAATTTCCCTTATTAACATAGCAGCCCATATTTTTCATTTATTTCACAATTTAACGATGAATTTTTTCACATTTCTCAATTTAGTCCTTAATTGACAATTTTGTCAAAAATCACTTAACAAATGTTGTTTATCTAACAACAACCATTCGTTTTCTATCATCAAACATCAAAATACACACATATTCATCAATGGAAAAAACCTTAAACCTGTAACAATTTTGCAAATTAGTCTCTGGGCTAGCTAGATTAAGTTACAACGACTCCAAAAACATAGAAATCATTAAGAACGGATGAAATTTCACTTACATGCAAGCTAAGCAAGTGACTGAAGCTTCAAACTCTAGCTATGGCTTCTCCAATATGAATTTTCAGTGGAAGATGACAATTAGGAAGATGATACATTATTTTTGTTTATTTTAATTTACTTATTTAACCTTTGTTATAAATCATTAAAATTTATTTAATCATGTCCAAGACTGTCCACTCATATTAGCAATGGTTTAATTACAACATAAGGATCTCTAATTTAAGTTCCATAGCTATTAGACACCTTTAGCTATTAGAACACCACTTTTGCACTTTACGCGATTTAGTCCTTTTTATCAAATTGAACATTCAAACGATAAAATTTCTTAACAAAATTTTCACACAATCATACTGTAGACCTCAATATAATAATAAAATAAATATTTCAACCTCAGATTTGTGGTCCCAAAACCACTATTTCGATTTGACTAAAAACGGGTTGTTACACCTTATCACCCAGTTTGTCAATATATAATGATCCTCTATAATGCTAAGGCAATCGTACTCCCACTATACTCTAATAAGTTTGGTCTTTTATCCTACCTTTAGAAAACTACACTAATGTATAAAAATCAGAAATGAAACGACATGAAATAAAAAAATAGCACATAACCAATGAACAATAATAACTAAAAAAATGAATTTAAAGTAAATCAAATCAAATAAAAAATTACTAACTCAAGCATTTCGAAGGTTAATGCTTTGCTTGTCATGCTACACATGAGCACCCCAATAGTGCTTCAAGAATTATCCATTAACTTTGAATGTAACACCCATTTTCATGTCTTTGATAACAACAACTCCATGTGAGAATATTTGAACTACTTCAAAAGGACTTGAATAGTGAGATTTCAATTTACCAGGGAACAATTTGAGTCTAGAATTAAACAGTAATACCTACTGTCCTGGTTCAAATTGTCTTGGCATAATTTTGTTATCATGCCATCGCTTGTTCTTTTCCTTATATAGTTTAGCATTTTCATATGCTTATGCCCAAAACTCTTCCATTTCATTCAACTTTAACAACATTTTATTGCCAACAGTAGAGTTCTATTAGTTAAAGGTGTCAAATAGCTATGAAATTTTAATTTAAGGGACTTGGATGGTAAATAGACCAATTTATTTGATAGTGGATATTTATGGTCTTCGTTTTGTTGAAATTATGAATGTTTTTAAAGGATAAAATGGTAAATAAGTAATTAAAGTTAAAATAACTTAAAGAAAATGCATCCATCTTCTTCATTTTACACCTCCTCAAACGAATTCACCATCGAAGACATAACTAGGATTCGGCCAAGCTTAATACACTTGCATGGTATGTAATTTTGTCCAATTTTTAATGATTTTTATGTTTTTAGGATCATTGTAGCTTAATCTAGCTAGCTTGGGGATCAATTTGTAAAATTGCTAAAGATTTAGGGTTATGTAATGAATACTATTATTTTATTCTTGAAGTTTAATGAAATATTATGAGTCCTTGTTGATAAATAAACAAGTGTTGTAAAGTGATTTTTGAGGAAAATGACATTTAGGGACTTGTTTGTAAAATTAGTAAAAGTTCAAGTTAAAATTATAAAATGATGGTTTGTATGAGTTGATGTAGGTCCCTAATGAAATAGCTTGAATAGGGGATGAAAATGCTTAGATTTCAATTTATGATTTTAAAGACTAAATTGTGAAAAGTTAAAATGCTAAGGGTAAAAGAGTAATTTTGCAAAAAATGAAATTTGAGCTAAATTGAATGCTAGGGATATTAAATGGATTAAATTTGTCTATTTAGATCAAGATAGACCATGTACAGATCTAGATCGAGAAAAAGCTAAAGCCTCGGATTAGTCAATCTCGTTTCTATGCCCTAGCCGTCGAGGTAAGTTCGCATGTACGGATTACTATATTTATATTATGCAATTGTATGTTATTATGTGTTTATAATGTTTTTGAATGAACATATTCAAATTAATTCCATGACGGTTATTGAGTCCCCGTTGAACCTTAGGAATTCATAGGATACAAATAACATGTCATTAGGGATTTCATGTTTCGGATGCTAGTCTTGAATGTCCTACCACTGGCTAAGGTCTTGCATTTGTTATGGATACTCCAAATCTTCTATGAGCAACATCGTGTAGCTTAAATTCTAACCCACAACTCGTGCGAGCATGCCCATTTCACAGCTCGTGTGAGCAATAATGTAAAGGAAATGTTACAGTTATATGTTTAAGCATACTTTGTGTGAGGTTTCTCGAGTATCCGATGATATTATAAATGGTTCCACGGGAAAGAAAAGGTAAGTTATCAAATGAAATATTGCATGTGCTCATGAAAAGGTGAATTAATCAAATGATATATGCTCATGTGAAAATGGCTTACCTTATGTTTAATCCAAGTAAGTTATATATTAATGCACTAACTTGTGTATTGTTGATGATGATGCTTAGGCTTGTGCCAAGCTTGTGGTTGGATTACATTATGCTTATACTTAATGTTATTTAGATGAAATGGTATGTTATGTCTCATGTTCTATGAACTTGCTAAGCATTATGTGCTTACGTAGTTTTCTTTCCTATGTTTTATAGATTATCAGAAGCTTGATAGGTTTGGAAGCTTGTCGGAGATCTATCACACTATCCATCATAAATTTTGGTAGTTTTTGATGGTTTGGCCAAGTTTATAGTGGCATGTATAGGTGGACTTATAATAATGTTTAGTTGAATGCTTAGATGTTGATTTGGTATGTATAAGTTGTTAGTTTGGTACATTTGATGCATTACTAGTTTATGTCAATGTGATTATGTTGTTTCATTTTTGAAGGGCTCAAATGGCATGATTTGGTAGGTTTTGAAGCTAATAGTTGATGAATGAAAAATGGTAAAGATTGCGTCTTTAGGTAATTTTGGATGTTTGCAATTGAGGTGCCTTGTATGGCATATTGGTTGATTGATTTTGGACTACTGAATTGGTCATTACAAGTAGGTTTTTATCATGTTTTGATGTCTTGATTATGTGTACAGAAGGCCTTTAGGTGCGTGCATGGTTTGTAACTAGAAATGGTTTGATTTTAGGAAAATTTATGTCCACACGGCTTGAGACACGGGCGTGTGACTCAACCGTGTGTGACACACGGCCTGGCGATACGATTGTGTGTCCCCTATAGGTTCTATTGCATGCAAATCAAATAGTTGCATGCCCTAGCACACAGCTTGGCATACAGGCATGTGGGGCTATTTTAAGAGCTACACTACCTGACACACGGGCATGTGACATGGCTGTGTGACCCTACTCAGAGAGTTACACGGGTGAGGAAATAGGCTGGGACATGGCCGTGTGTCATTAGTTCGAAGGTTACACAGCCTGAGACATGGGTGTGTGTCTTAGCCATGTAAGGCACACAGCTGTGTGTCCCTAGTTCGAAGGTTACATGGCCTGAGACATGGGTGTGTGTCTAAGCTATGTGAGGCATACGGCCCTGTGACCCTTGTAGTTAAATTTTTCTAAATGTTTCCAATTGGGTCCGGAATTGTTTCTAAGGTGTTTCTAGAGCCTCGAGGCTCAATTAAGGGATTATATCTTTTCAATTATTTATGAAATGCATGTTTTGATGCTCCATTTGTACGATAATTCTTTGAAACCCTAATCTAGCGATGGATAAGGGTTAGGGGTGTTACAGACACATTTTAGAATGATTTGATCAGCATAATGTTTAAATAAGAAGGGTTCATCTCAATAATAGTGCTTAGAATCATGAAGAAATTTTCGCCTTTTATGGGTGTTTAAGTCAGGCAGCATCACACCAATTACCAAGAAATTCACTACATTGGTATACCAAGGTAATGCCTTGAAACTAACAATTGTTCATCTGCAATATATTCTTTAATAAAGTTATCATTTCCATCTTCATTACCCGATTCTAAGTGTAACACCCCCAACCCGTATCCACCGTCGGAACAGGGTTACGGAGTATTACTAAAGTTTACAGTACAAACAAATAAAATTTTGAACATTTCATAACATACCAATATTCATATAAAGAATTAATAAAATAATTCATATTGTCCCAAATATGAGCCCTCGATGCCCAAAATAAGCATTAGAAATAAGCCGGGACTAAATCAAAAACTCAGAGAATGTTTTGAACAACATTGAAAATTTTCAAAGCTGTAGGGGTCACACGGCCAAGAGACACACTCGTGTCTTAGGCCGTGTGGGAATTTGAAATAAGGACACACAGTCTTGTCCCAGCCTATGTTCGTTCTCATGTAACTCATTGACTAGGGCCACATGGCCAAGCCACACACCCATGTGCTGGGCTGTGTACCCTTCGAAGTAACCTCAAACTCCCATGTGCTAGGTTGTATGTTTGGCTGTGTAACAGCCTAACTTGCTACCTTTTGAAAGCTACAAGGGACACATGGCCGTGTCACTTGGTCGTGTGTCACACACGGCTAAGACACATGCCCATGTCTTTGCCAGCATGGATGAAAATAGGTCATTTTACAGACCATATTTCTCATCCAATATGATATAACCCTACACCCGAAAATGCACATATTCACAAGCTATAATAAGGAATCCAAAACAAGCATAATCAAGCCTTGTACAAATGGTATGATCACATACAACCAATATGCCCTTATCACCTCAAATGACAAATATAAACATGTTTAACCATGTATTCTATATAACCAAATGTTCAACTAACTTATATGCATAATTGCATCATTACATATCATGTAAATCACTTTACCAAAACATACCAATTGATTTAAACATGCCCTTAAAATTCTAACATAATTAGACATATATGTAACACCCCAAACCCGGTATAGACGTTATGGCCGAATCTGTGATGTCACACTGAAGTGCTTTTCGAAAACTTGTTCTTGATGAAAACCTGTTTGGAAATGTGAAGCCTCTTCGTTAGTTCTCAAATTAATCTAGCTTATTCGTTATTCATTTAAAATTATCATTACTTTTAAAACTCTTATTGTTGCGAAAGCGTTTCGAAGACATAGTGTTTTTAAAATAGTTATCGTTTTGGAAAACTACATTTTACGTTCTTAACGGATATAAATCAGAATGACCAAAACCCGAATTTAAACTAGAAAATTAAAGAGGCCTTACTACATAACCCAAAATGAAATCCAATAGCAAATTAAGGAATATAGAAACAGTGGTGTGGCCATCACCGAGGTCCTCACGACACCGATCCACCTATGGATTACCTGCACAATTAAGAAGAAAAGGGTGAGTATGAAACGCAGTGTGCAATCCCTAGCTAACGAGCAGTCAAACATATAATATTTGAACATTTTGGGCTTAAGCCCATATCAGTGGCAATATCAGTGTGGGCGCTAGCCCATTAAAGTATAGTATCAGTAATGCACAAAGAAATCCTACCCAACCACCCTCTACATTCCACTCTGTCCAGCCCTACACTTCATGTGGGGAATAAATCGACCCACCCATCCTTACACTCCAAAATAAAGTACCAGTTTTGGCACTAATAGTATTTGCAGCTGAGCTGCCAGTAGTAGGCATATAGCCTTTCAGTACACTTCCTCCAATACAATATATATATCCCACCCCATTCAATGCAACATACATAAATGTACATACGACAAGAATGGCATGCTTAAACAGTCATACATCATATAGGGGTATTTTGGTCATTTACCTCATAGAGGTAAAATAGTCATTTTGCAAATTAAGGTTTAGGTACACTTACTGACCCAACAGTAGGTTCACAGTCGTCTCGCGTGGCTCAAGTAACCTAGATGGTCAAAATGGGGTAAATGGGCCCAAGGCCCATTACTCTGCCCAAGTGGGCCCACATGCTCGTGTGGCTCGTTTAGCCCAAATTCAGTCACGCCTATGTGAATACCATAGCCCAGTTCATGATTTTTCACTTACCGCAGATTTATCTGTGTAGGGCCCATGAGCCTATTGGGCCCACACGGCCCACTTCAGCCCAACGTGGCCCATTATGGTCACAGTCTATGAGTTCGCTCATGGTGGCCTCTACTTTCACATCAGAATCTCCACACGTGCGTTCGCGCACTCGTGTAGTAACCGTTGCCGTACTTTTGACTTTTCCACTTTTGTCGATTTACAGTAAAACGGGATGTGATTGCACACCTTTTGCAATGAGTGAGAAAATTTCCACCACGCCAACCTTGACTAAACAAATAGGGTTTACTCCACCCCTAAACTATTGGTCACCCACACTTTGTCAAGAATCAAAAACAGAACTACGAATGAAATGGAGCAATTGGCTCACAATCTCCTTCCAAAAGAATGTCACGCAAAAGATGACACCAAGGCAGACGCTTCTCACCAAGCACAGCAGAGAAGGCATGAAGAGAATTTGGCACACAAAGAAGTGAATGCAAGATCAACGTTCGGTGTACTTGAGAGACGATGGAAGAAGAAGAGAGAAAGAAGAATTGATTACCCCAAACTAAACCAAAAAGGTTTAGAAGCTACACAGATACCAGATAATCGGCCAAACAGGGCAGCCACAAAAGAGAAATATGAAGGAGAAGAAAGAAAACGCAACTACTAGCACCGAAAGGAAAATACTCTCACCACGTCACACGTTTTCTGAGACAAAAGAAAGAAACCACAATATGCAAAACCTAAAAAGAAGAAAAAGAAAGGAAAGTTACCCAAGAGAACAAAAGTTAACAAAATGGCAAAACAAAACACCTAGTTTCAGCAACCCCTAGCCAAAATCGAACTAGCAACAAGGGAACTCCCACATTCGTCTAGTACTAACTCCTGACTCCCCACTTCCTTGATTTCCTCCTATTTTTCCTCTTCACCAATTCAAACTGATAACTCCCTCACCCACTCCCATGATTCTCTCCCCTAATTCAGCTACCCACTCTCACCCAACCACTCCACTCTTAGAGTTTCAGGCAAACTCTACCACCTACCTTGCGAGAGTAGAAAAATATTAACCTCCTTGTGCACACAAGTATTCGAACCCAGGCCCCCTTCCAGAAATGACCACACCACTTGTCACCAAGCCACAAGGCATTTTTATGTCACACTCTTCCTAGATTTATTTAAGACTCTCACCACCAGGACACAGGGCTTACTCAAGACAAAAACCAAGATTTTGTACAAGCCCAAGCTCGAACTCAGGACTTCTCCAACACTCCTCAAAACACTTAACCCCTGTAATAAACATATATTTATGCACACACAAAAATTAAGACCCAATATTTTTGAGGCGTTACAACTCCACCCCCTTAAAAGAAATTTCGGCCTCAAAATTTACCTGCTTAAAATAAGTGAAGGTTCTGCTGTCGCATTGCCTCCTCAGGTTCCCAAGTAGCTTCTTTAGAACTGTGCTTATACCATAGCACCTTAACCAGTGGAATTGATTTTCTTCTCAGAACTTTCACATCACGGTCTAAAATTTGAACCGGCTCTTCCTCGAAGGTCAGATCCGGCCTAACCTCCACCTCCTCAGTCGAATTAATGTGCGCCAGATCGGAATGATATCACCTCAACATAGAAATGTGGAACACATTATGAATCTGGTCCAACTCCGGAGGTAACTCAAGCTGATAGGCAACCGGTCCCACACGCTTCAATACACGATAAGGCCCAATGAATCTAGGACTTAACTTGCCCTTCCGACTAAACCTCAATACTTTCTTCCACAACGAGACCTTAAGAAATACCAAATCCCCCACATAATACTCTATTTCATTACACTTCAAATCTGCATGTGACTTCTATCTGTCGGACGCCGCCTTCAGTCGGTCCCGAATCAGTCTAACTTTATCTTCAGCATTAGAAATCAATTCAGGACCCAACACACGCCGCTCACCGAACTCAGTCCAACACGAAAGAGTGCGACACCTACGACCATATAATGCCTTGTAAAGTGCCATTTGAATGCTAAACTGGTAACTGTTACTATATGCAAACTCTACCAATAATAAGTAATCCTCCCAACTGCCCCGGAACTAAATCACACAACTTCTTAACATGTCTTCTAGTATCTGAATCACCCTCTCCAGCTGACTGCCTGTTTGAGGATGGAACGCAGTACTGAAGTTCAACCTTGCACCTAATGCCTTGTCTAACTTCTTCCAGAACCGAGACGTAAAGCGAGGATCTTAATTTGATATGATGGAAACTGGTACCCCATGCAATATCATAATTTCAGACACATACAACTTGGCCAATTTCTGCAGCGAGTAATCAGTACGAAAAGGTATAAAGTGGGCAGATTTTGTCAGTTGATCTACGATAACCCAGTATCGAATCCTTCTTAGTAGGCGTTAAGGGTAGCCCACTAACAAAATCCATAGTCACTCTGTCACACTTCCACAACGAAATCTTAACTGGCTGAAGCAACCCTGAAGGCAACTGGTGATTCGCCTTAACCTGCTGGCAAGTCAGGCACTTACTCACAAACTCAGTAATTTCCCGCTTAAGTCCTGGCCACCAATACAATTCCCAAAGGTCCTGGTACATTTTATTCCCACCAGGATGCATAGCGTAAAGACTACTATGCACCTCTTGCAGTGAAGACCGCCTCAAATTAGCATCTTTTAGTACATAGACTCTTTCACAGAAACACAGTACTCCTTCGCTATTCAACCCAAAATCTAAAGTCTTCCCATTCTCTATCTGACAGAACCACGAACTTAGTGACTCATCCTCCAACAGCTTAACTTTAATCTGCTCAATCCAACTCGGTTTAACTTGCAGCTCGGCCAGTAGACTACCATCGTCGAACAAACTGAGACAGGAAAACATCACTCTCAAGTTAGTAACTGCCCTACGGCTCAGTGCATCAGCTACCACATTAGCCTTGCCAGGATGGTATTCGATCAAACAGTCATAATCGTTAAGTAACTCTATCCATCTATATTGCCTAAGGTGTAACTCCTTCTGAGTGAGGAGATACTTGAGGCTCTTTTGATCCGTGTAGATGATACACCTCTCACTATATAGGTAATGCCTCCAAATCTTCAGTGCGAATACCACCACAGCCAACTCCAAGTCATGCGTCAGATAGTTCACTTCATGCATCTTAAGCTAACGAGACGCATAATCCACTACCTTACCCTCCTGCATCAACACGCATCCCAAAACAACATGGGATGCATCACTGTAAACAATGAATTCCTTATCAGATTCTGGCTGTATCAAAATAAGGGCCTTAGTTAGAACCTTCTTGAGTTTCTCAAAACTTCCCTACTGTTTATCTGTCCAGTTAAACGGTACCCCTTTACGCAACAACTTAGTTAGAGGTGCAGCAATCAACTAAAACCTCTCAACAAACCATCTATAATACCTTTTCAAACCCAAAAAGCTTCAAATATTAGATACCGACTTAGGTTGCTTCCAATCTAGAACTGCTTCTATTTTTCGAGGGTTAAACCTAATTCCCTTAGTAGACACCACGTGACCCAAAAAAGTTATCTCATGTATCCAGAATTCACACTTGCTGATTTTAGCATACAGTTGATTTTCCCTCAAAATCTGTAAAACAACTCGAAGATGTGCATCATGTTCCTCCTCAGTCTTCGAATACATCAGAATGTCATCTATAAACACCACAACGAACCAATCCAGATAGGGGTGGAACACTCGGTTCATTAAATCCATAAAAGCTGCTGGTGCATTCGTCAATCCAAATGGCATCACTAAAAACTTATAATGACCGTAACAAGTCCTAAATATTGTCTTGTAAACATCAGTCTCCTTGACCCCCAATTGATGGTACCCTGATCAGAGATCTATTTTAGAGAAGAACAAAGTCCCTCAAACTAGTCGAATAGATCATCAATCCTCGGTAAGGGGTACTTATTTTTAATAGTCAATTTATTTAGCTATCGATAGTCGATACACATGCGCATGGTTCCATCCTTCTTCTTCACGAACGACACTGCTGCTCCCCATGGAGACACGCTTGGGCAGATGAACCCCCGGTCCAACAACTCCTGAATTTGAGCCTTAAGCTCTACAAGCTCCTGCGCCATTCTATAAGGAGCGATGGACACTAGAGCTGTACCAGGAAAAAGCTCTATCCCAAACTCAACTTCACGGTTAGGAGGTAACCCTGGTAACTTTTCGGCAAAAACATCTGAAAAATCCTTAACCATTCTGATATCCTTAACAGAAGTATCCTTAGTCCCGGAAGCACTAACATAGGCTAAATATGCCTTGCAACCCTTACGAACCAACTTCTCAGCTTTAAGTGCAGAAATCATATTCGAAAAATAATTTCGACGCTCCCCAACCACAATTACCTCATCCCCTCTTCAGTTCTCAAAATTATCCGCTTTGTAGCACAGTCCAAATTTGTCTGATGCTTAACCAACCAGTTCATGCCGAATATTACATCGAATTCCCCAAAAGGAAGTTCCATCAAGTCAGCAAAAAAGATTTTTCCTTGAACCTTCAAGGGTACATCTTTAAACAAATTGTTCACTCGCACTGACTGCCCTAATGGACTTAAAACAGTAACCTCACTCGTAGTATTTTCACATGCCACACTCAAAGTCTCAGACACAGTGCATGATATATAAGAGTGTGTAGAACCAACATCAAGTAATGCAGTGTAAGGTACACAGTGGATAAAGAACGTACTCGTAATAACATCTAGGGTGTCTCCATCCTCTCAGTGACGTGCAGCATAAACCAGTGCCGACTGCCTCACCTTAGTATGACCAACACCTTTGCTCGGTGCTCTACAACCACTACGCATCCATTTCCACCTCTGGCCTGACCACGGCCTCTCGATAGCTGCTGAAAACCTCTTTGTGGCAGAACAGTACCCCTACCAGAAGCTGGCATCTGATCCGACCTCCGCGGACAATCCCTAATATGGTGCTCCATAGATCCGCACCTAGAACATGCCCCCATCTGTACCCAGCAGTCGCCCTAATGGGGCTTCCCACAAACAGTACAAGGCTGCGACCCAAAACTGGCAACAAAGGCCTCAACTCTAGTAGGCCCATCAACCCTGGCCTTTTTCTTAAACCCCATAGCTAAACCTGAGGGCTCCCAAACCCTCTTATTTCTCTCGTTATCCTTCTCACAATTTTGGCGCTCAGCGCGCTTCACATCCTCAGCGATCTTTGCCTTCTCTACTAAAACTGCAAAATGTCGCTCCCTCTATGGAGATATAAAAACTCACAAATTATCCTTGAGGCTGTCCTCGGAACGAACACAGCGCTCATACTCCGAGGCCACCATGCCTCACGCATAGTGGCCCAATTGCAAGAATTCTGCCTCATTTTCAACTACAGACTTATCCCCCTGGATCAGATTCAGAAACACCCTTCTGCGGGCATCCACATGGCTAACACCCCATACTTCCCTTGAAATGCATTCTTGAAAAGCTCCCAACTTAACCGATCGAGCTGAGTATTCTCTTTCACAGTAAGCTACCACTGATAGGCTTCATCTCTCAACAACGACACCGCACCTTTCAGTTTCTGCTCTAGCATGCAGTCGAGGTCATCCATGATCCTCTCTACGGCCTCTATCCAATATTCAGCTACATTAAGAGCAACCCCAACGATACCCCTAAAGATCTCAGCCCCATTAGACTTGAGTCGTTCTGTTACTAACCCACGGCCTACAGTACTAATATTAGGCCGAGTGAACCTCTCTAGAATACGTAGCATAGCTTGGGATAGTACATCGTCCCCAGCTACACGATCATGCGATCCAGTCTTAGTCACCAGTGAAGTCGACGCCTCTTTTGTCTCAACTTTGGGCATATGACCCGATGTCGAAGACTCAGCCCGAGCACCTCCACAGCCTCCACCGCGACCTCTTGTACCTCTTCTACGAGTACCTCTGGTGCTCATAGTCGATTTGCGTATTATCTGTATTAACAGTTTTATGCATCAGTTTTAAAGTTCCAGTGTCTGTTAACAAATGTTTTATGAAAAATAACGTCAATAATTCAGAGTTGTTTGTTCTCGCAGATCGAAGTCTTATTACAGTTTTAGGTACCCTAATAAAGGTTTCAGTACAGTCTATCATCTATGACAGTCTCAGTATTTTAGTTAAAAATAGTAGTTTTAGAGGACTTACAGAATCGATGCCGGTGAATTCGGTAGACCACACCTTCCAAAACAACACCACAAAATATTTTCCACTATGTAAAACAATTCTTTTGAAATTTATGTTTTTAGGAAAAACCCAAATCCACAGCTAAGTTTTTGTAACCCGACTCTGATACCATTAAATGTAACACCCTAAACTTAGTCTAGACGTTATGGCTGAATCTGTGATGTCACACTGAAGTGCTTTTCAAAAACTTGTTCTTGATGAAAACCTATTTGGAAATGTGAAGCCTCTTAATTAGTTCTCAAATTAATCTAGCTTATTCGTTATTCATTTAAAATTATCATTACTTTTAAAACTCTTATTGTTGTGGAAGCGTTTTGAAGACGTAGTGTTTTAAAAACAATTATCGTTTTGGAAAACTGCATTTTACATTCTTAACGGATATAAATCGTAGTGACCAAAACCCGAATTTAAACTAGAAAATTAAAGAGGCCTTATTACATAACCCAAAATGAAATCCAATAGCAAATTAAAGAAAATAGAAACAGTGGTGTGGCCATCACCGAGGTCCTCACGACACCGATCCACCTACGGATTACATGTACAGTTAAGTAGAAAAGGGTGAGTATGAAACTCAGTGTGCAATCCCTAGCTAACGAGCAGTCAAACATACAATATCTGAATAGTTTGGGCTTAAGCCCATATCAGTGGCAATATTAGTGTGGGCCTTAGCCCATTTTAGTACAGTATCAGGAATGCACAAAGAAATCCAACCTAACCATCTTCTACACTCCACTCTGTCTAGCCCTACACTCCATATGGGGAATAAGTCGACCCACCCATCCCTACACTCTAGAATAAAGTATCAGTTTCGGCACTAACAGTATTTGCAGCTGAGCTGCCAGTAGTAGGCTTATAGCCTTTTAGTACACTTCCTCCAAAACAATATATATATCCCACCCCATGCAATGCAACAAACATAAATGTACATACGATAAGAATGACATGCTTAAATAGTCATACATCATATAAGGGTACTTTGGTCATTTACCTCATAGGGGTAAAATAGTCATTTTGATAATTAGGGTTTAGGTACACTTACTGACCCAACAGTAGGTTCACAGTCGTCTCGCGCGACTCAGGTAACCTAGATGGTCAAAACAGTGTAAATGGGCCTAAGGCTTATTACTCGGCCCAAGTGGACCTACATGTTCGTGTGGCCCGTTTAGCCTAAATTCAGTCACGGCTATGTGAATACCATAGCCCATTTCATGATTTGTCACTTACCGCAGATTATATTCGTGTGAGGCCCATGAGCTCATTGGGCCCACTTTGGCCCAACGTGGCCCATTATGGCCACAGCCCATGAGTTCGCTCATGGTGGCCTCTACTTTCACATCAGAATCTCCACACGTGCATTTGTGCGCTCGTGTAGTGACCGTTGCTGTACTTTCGGCTTTTCAGCTTTTGGCGATTTACAGTAAAAAGAGGTGTGATTACACACCTTTTACAATGAGTGAGTAAATTTCCACCACGCCAACCTTGACTAAACAAACAAGGTTTACTCCACCCCTAAACTATTGGTCACCCACACTTTGTCAAGAATGAAAAACAAAACCACTAATGAAATGGAGCAATCGGCTCACAGTCTCCTTCCTTAAGAATGTCACACAAAAGATAACACCACCGTAGACGCTTCCCACTAAGCATAGCAGAGAAGGCACAAAGAGAATTCGACATACAAAGAAGTGAATGCAAGATCAACATTCGGTGTACTTGAGAGTCGAAAGAAGAAGAAGAGAGAAAGAAGAACCGATTACCCCAAACTAAACCGAAAAGGTTTAAAAGCTAAGCAGATACGATATAATCGGCCAAACAAGGTAGCCACCAAAGAGAGATATAAATCAGAAGAAAGAAAACGTAACTACTAGCACCGAAAGGAAATTACTCTCACCACATGACACGTTTTCTGAGACAAAAGAAAGAAACCATAATATGCAAAACCCGAAAAGAAGAAAAAGAAAGGAAAGTTACCCAAAAGAACAAAAGTTAACAAAATGACAAAACAAAACACCTAGTAGCCAAAACTAAACTAGCAACAAGGGAACTCCCACATTCGGCCACTACTAACTCCTCACTCCCCACTTTCTTCATTTCCTCCTATTTTTCCTCTTCACCAATTCAAACTGATAACTCTCCCACCCACTCCCAGGATTCTCTCCCCCAATTTGGCTACCCACTCTCACCCAACCACTCCACTCTCAGAGTTTCGGCCAAACTTTACCACCTACCTTGCGAGAGCAGTAAAATATTAATCTCCTTGCACACACAAGTATTCAAACCCAGGCCCCTTTGCAGAAAAGACCATGCCACTTGCCACCAAACCACAAGGCCTTTTTATGTCACACTCTTCCTAGATTTATTTAAGACTCTCACCACCATGACACAGGGCTTACTCAAGACAAAAACCAAGATTTTGTACAAGCCCAAGCTCGAACTCAAGACTTCTCCAACACTCTTTAGAACACTTAACCCCTGTAACAAACATATATTTATGCAGCACTACACAAAAAAATTAAGACCCAATATTTTTGGGGCTTGACATGTATGCTCATACGAGCTATGAATCGATATGCTCTCACGAGCTAAAAATTGGTAAGCTCATACGAGCTAAGAACCGGTAAGCCCTCATGAGCTGAAATTGGTAAACTCATATGAGTTGTGGTGTGTCTGCAACACATGCAGACAAGTCATTTATTTTCTATGAATTCCTAAGGTTCAAACGGGGCTCAGTAATCATTGTACATCATCGGATATGCAATCGGCATTTATACATGGAAATTATACAAACCACACACATATAATTCAATTAAAACATATAAATACTCAATTCAATTACACGAACTTACCTCGAATACTGGATGGCACATACCAAGGGAAGCTAATAAGGCGGACCATGGGATGGCGATATCAGGCCAGCGGCATGAAAACCCCAATACGAGATAGAAGAGGTCCCGCAAGTGGTAGAAGGATTGGTGGATTAAGAAAGGAGAGGCAACAAAGATGAAGGAGAGATGGAGAGGTAGAGTCTGGACTTTGCAACATCTTGTTTGTCTGATGAACTCATGCTTCCGATCGAGAAGAAGACTTCATTAGTTTTGATTCTGTGCGATAATCGATCTTTGTGAGTAATTGATACGTAGGAGGTTTGGAGTTCAACAAAAGAGAAGATAAGTAATCAGGCCTGGTTTTGTTTTTGTTTTGTCGTTTCATTTCCATTTCTTGTGGTTAAAAACTAAGGTTCCTTTTCATTTATTTTTTTTTATTTTGAGTTGTTTAATGCACTGGTTCGGTGCCTTATAGGAAACAAACAGGTGTAGGTCTATTCTTTTAAGGCATGTTATGTTCAATTCTTCTCCCATAAATACAAGTATCAGTTATAATTTCAAAAAAAAAAAACTTACCTCGACAAGTATACGTATATATGAAGGTGAATAATCCGATACTTTCTCTTTGCCCCGATCTAACTCCGTACGAGGTCTAACTGGATCTATACGGATAAATTTAACTCAGTTTAATATATTTCTCATTCATAGTCCAACACATATTTTTGCAAAATTACCATTTTGCGCCTATACATTTAATTTCTTTGTAATTTAGTCCCTAGACTCGGGAAATGAAATTCATGCAATTTAACCCTTACCCAAGCTTAGCTGTTTTTTACACATTAATAGCAGCCCATATATTTCATAATTTCACAATTTCACCACACAACATTTTCTATTTTTCAATTTGGTCCCTATTTGATAATTTTACAAAAAATTCCATTACAAAACTTGTTTATCTAACAACAACCATTCATTTTCTATCATCAAACTTCAAAACTCAAGCATGCTCATCAATTGTAAAACCCTAACATTTTCACAAATTAATCGCTGGGCTAACTAGATTAAGTTGCAAGATCCTGAAAACGTATAAATCATTAAAACGAAACAAAAATCATACCTAATTGGACAATATAAACATGGCCGAACCCTAGCATCTTCCTTCTTTGCGCAAATCGGTTGGAAAAGATGATAATGGAAGATGATATTCAATTGTTTTATTTATTTTATCATTAATTACTACTTTACTTAATTAACCTTTATAAACTTTAATAATTACAAAATTGTCAAGCCAACAACTTCCACTATCTCATTTAAGGACTACTTACCATATAAGGAACTCCACTATAAATTTATATAGCTATTTAATACCTTTACCTATTAGAACTCAACTTTTGCACTTTACGCGATTTAGTCTTTTTTTATCAAATTAAGCATGTAAACGGTAAAATTTCTTAACGAAATTTTTATACGGTATTTCTATCATGCTGTAGACCATAAAATAATAATAAAATATTTTTTTTTTGAATTCAGATTTGTGGTCCCAAAACCACTATTCTGATTTCACTAAAAACGGGTTGTTACACTAACCTTGACAAATGATTAGCCACTTGGTTTTCAGTCTCCTTTCCATCCCAAATTTCCAAGTCAAACTGTTGTAGTAATAGTATCCACCTAATCAATATCGATTTGGCATCTTTCTTATGCACCAAGTACTAATAGTCATGTGATCTGTGTAAACTATGATCTTGGTACCCACTAGATAAGGACAACATTTATTGAACGCGAACACCACAGCTAACAACTCTTGTCCCATTGTGGTATAATTAAGTTGTGCATCTATCAAAGTTCTGCTAGCATAATATATTGCACGCAGTATTTTGTCTCTCCTCTGCCCCAACACTACTCCCATGGCATAGTCGCTGGCATCACACATGAGTTCGAACGGCAAGGTCCATTCTAGAGCTACTATAACTGGTGTTGCTACAAGTATTTTCTTTAATTCCTCAAAAGCAACCAGGCAATGTTCATCAAAATCGAAGGATCTATTTTGCTCTAGCAGTGTGCACAATGGTTTAGATATCTTCAAAAAAATCCTTAATTAATCTTCTATAAAATCTTGCATGACCTAGAAAACTTCTAACACCCTTGACAATGGTGGAAGGTGGAAATTTTTCTATTACTTTAATCTTTGCTCTGTCTACTTCAATTCCTCGCTGTGATATCCTATGCCCAAAGACAATTCCTTCACGAACCATGAAATGGCACCTTTCTCAATTCAAGACAAGATTTGTCTCTTCACAGCGGCACAGAACTGTAACACCCATATCCTGGCCCCGTTGCTGGATTAAGGATCAAAGTGTTACAGAAACGAACAAAACAATTTATCTTAATTCAGAAAAAATATTCAATAAAAAATAAAACATAGAATAATTTATAGCATAGTTATTCACATGGGCCTTATTTTAGGTTTACAGGGCCCTAAAAAATTAGTTTGAGAGTAATTAGGGATCAAATTGAATCAAAACATAAAATTTAAGTAAAACTTGAAAATTTGGAAAATAGGGGTCACACGGTCGTGTGACACAGCTCAGACCATCTCAGAATTCAAATTAGGGGCACACAACCATGTCCTAGCACGTGTCATAGACTATGTAACTCATTGACTTGGCTCACACGGCCGTGTCACATGCTATGTGCTAACCCTTGTAACTCACTAACTTGGGACACACGATCGTGTCTTAACCCATGAAAAACCTACACTAAAACTAAAACAATACACACAACCATGTGGGGTGACCATGTGTGGCACACGGTCGTGTGACAACTTGTGTCTCAGGCTGTATGCTTCCAACAAGACTCCTTAAAGAAGCTAAAATAAAGGCAAAACTAGCCCAACAAGGTACACATAAAACACAAACCATTCAATAACCAAAACATACAAAATCCTATACTTAAAATATATCAAAGTTAGTAACCTAGACTTCTAACCGTTGTACCTTTCATAGGTACCTCAATTATAACCCAATAATATACCAAAACTTTATTCAATAACACACCTCAATCAACATTCATAACCAACCATACTATTAACTTGTATTTATACTAATAAATTTTACCATTCAACATCACATAACATAATCACAAATACTAAATAACTTCTTTTGTCTTCCAACCTTCAAATGTTAACTTTCTTACAACAAAACCTATATACATACCACAACCAAAAAAGAGATATAAAAGCTACCAAGAGAAAATGGATAGTGTGAGCTTTGATGTTGATCCTTAGAGCCATCTACAACTATTAACTATAAAATAACATGAGAAAAATCATTAAGCTTAAATGGTTAGTAAGATCATAGTGTAAATTCTACTTGACTTACTTTTAGTAAAGGAATCACTTAAATATTATAACATAATAACTAAAATTTTCAATTGCTTTAGCTATAAGTTTTGAAGACTTCATCAAAACCTAAATATGTCCAATCCATGTAATTTCCTAATATCATTCATTCAAGTTCAGCATTATCCGATTCATATACTTGAACTTCATTCATTTTTAGGGGCATCATAAATGCAAAAATAGGGGCACCAAGTACAACCAGGAGCACAAAGTGTGCAATTAGGGGTACCGGAGTGCAGTCAGAGCACAACTGTCCAATCAGAGGCACAGGTTTGCAGTCAGGGGCACAAATATACTATCAGGGGCACCGAAGTGCAGTCAGCGATACTGAAGTACAAACAGGGGCACGTATGTGCATTCAAGGGTACTGAAGCATAAATAAAATTCCATTGTTATATATTTTTCCTCAATTTCTCATTCATCTATTTAACGATCTAAACTTTCATTATAGCAAATATATAATCAAACTAAAAATGAATAGCAACCTAATTTTACAATTTAATTGCAATAAGAAGAAAGTCACTACGAACTTACTTGGGCTAAATTGCAATGGTTGTAGAAGTTCAGGGACTACTCCGCTACTTTTCCTTTTCCCCGTATATTAATATGATATCGATCTAAAATATAATTTATTTCATTTATTAGCTTAAATTTCATATATTTATAAATTCTAAAATTTTTACCCTTCTATTTACAAAATTACACAATTGCACTTAACTTTTACAATTTATGTGATTTTATCCTTTAACCCAAAAATGTCAAATTAGCCACTTTTGAAAATCACCATATCCAGCCGAATATTTAAGGCTTCAAAATAGTCCCTAATATATCACTATTTCACCATTATACCATAGGGTTTTTAACATTTTAACAATTTAATCCTTTTACTAAAACTAACAAAAAAATCATTTACAAAATAAATCCAAAATCACAACCAAGACTCCAAACTCACCATTAACATAAAAACAATCAATGTTCAACAATGGCAGCATTCAAAAACAAAGGTTTTAATGATAATAAAAAAATAAAAATTATAAGAAATGGAATCGAAACAAGCCTACATGCAAAGAGCTTTAATGGCCGAACTTTAAGCTCCAAAAATGGTGACTTTTCCATTTTGATTTTCGGTGGAAGAACATGAAAAAGATAATAGCCAAATTTTATGTTTTATTATTCTTTAGTTAATTTGTTAAATTATAACTTTACCCTTTGCTATAACATTAAAATTCAACAATTTTAAAGGCCTAAAACCATCCATCAATAAACCTTATGATCTAATTGCTTCCTAAGTCCCCTTTCATTTAATAATGAAGCTATCAAGTTAATAGAATTCACTAATTACTAAGTTTTGCATCTTTTACAGTTTAGTCCATTTTATACAATTGACTTAAAATTTCTTTACCAAAATTTCAATACAACCTTAATTACCTCGTAATATTATATAAATAATATTTACAAACCAACAGGATAGAATTTGAAGTCCCAAAACCACTATTCTGACACCACTAAAAAATGAGATATTACACAGAACTAATTCCAGAATTTTCAAACAATCTTCAAAATTGTTGCCAAATAAATAGAAATAATCCATGAAAACTTCAAGTAAATTCTCTACCATATCAAAAATATGGCCATCATACAATGCTGAAAAGTTATCGGGGAATTACATAATTCAAATGGCATCTGTCTAAACCCAAAAGTACCATATAGACACGTGAAAGTTGTCTCCTCTTGGTCATTAGGAGCTATGGCTATCTGATTATACCCTAAGCAATCCTCCAAAAAATAGTAGAAAGTTTTCCCTGCTAACCTGTCCAACATCTAGTCAATAAACAGCAAGGGAAAATGGTCCTTTCTTGTTTCCTTGTTAAGCTTTAAATAATCCATATGCACTCTCCATCCTGTGACCGTGCGAGTTGGTATGAGCTTATTATTATCATTGCTAACCACGGTGACACCTCCTTTACCCATGAACTGTCTGAGATTGCGTAAATAATGTCAGCATCAAGCCACTTGATAATCTCTTTCTTGACAACTTCTTTAATTATCGGATTCAACCTTCTCTACTTCTCAATAGACTTGTTGTGGTAATCCTCTAACAATATTTTATGCATACAAAACACAGGACTAAATCCGTTTATTTTAGCAAGGGTCCATCCTAACACCTTCTTAATTCATCGCAGGGCTTCCAACAAACTTGACCTCTTGTTTGGATGTCAATTCTGCAGAAATCACAACCGTCAAGGTGTTGTTATCTCTCAAGTATTCATATTTTAAATGTTACGATAAAGGTTTCAACTTCAATGTAAGAGATTCCTCTATAGGAGGTTTAGGAGGCTTGAACGAATGAATCGATAAATCCAAATAGTCAAACTTTTTCCCTAGTCTCTCCACTATCTTTTTGGTTTCCATGAATTCACCTAGTTCTTCTAAACTTACTTTATCAATCCTTTCTAATAAGTTTTCGTTACTATCAGAATTGTTGTGGCAAAGTCTGGTAAATTCCTCTACTACTGTTTCTATCAAACTAATGGAATGGCATTCTTCATTTTTGTCTACACATTTCAAAGCATCAAAAACATTAAAAGAAGCTTGTTGATCTATTATCCTCATGGTCAGTTCACCTTTCTGTACGTCAAATAGAATTCAGCTTATAGTAAGAAAAGTTCTTCCAAGAATAATTGGCACATTTTGATCAGCTTCAAATTCTAAAATAAGGAAATCAGTAAGAATGATAAATTTATCTACTCTTACCAGGACGTTCTTAATTTTACCTTCTAGGTGGGCGTAGGATTGATCAGCTAATTGCAAAGTCACCGTACTAGATCTTGCTTTACCAATTCCTAGCTTCTTGAAAATAGACATAGGCATTAGATTTATACTCGCTCCTAAATCACATAACGTCTTACAAACATAATGATTTCCAATTGAACACGGGATACTGGAATGCCCTAGATCATTCAGCTTCGGAGGTAGTATATTCATCAACATTTTTGTGCACCCTTCAGTTGGAGCAACAGTCTCAAACTCTCCCAACCTACACTTGTTTGACAGTATATCTTTCATAAATTTTACATAATTCGACATTTTCTCTAAAGCCTCTACTAATAGTATGTTGATGTGGAGTTGCTTCAAAACATATAAAAACCTTTTCAACTGAATATCCTATTTAGAATTTTGGAATCGCTGAAAAAAAGATAAAGCTGGTCGTCCTTCATGTTGCTGACATTGTTTTGTTATGGCATTTTTGTTGGCAACATGATTTGATTCTATCACAACATTTCTCTGTGTTCCCTGTTCAAGTGATGTATGTCGCACAGTAGGCTTGAGATCTTTTCCTGATTGTGGCTAGATTTGTTTTCATCTTCTGTGGCATCTTGAATGACTTCATCCAACTGAGACCTACTTCTAAGAGTGATGGCCTTGCACTGCTCCTTCCCTTGGGTTCTCGAATTTTCAGTATCACTTAGCAATGCTCCTTGTGGCCTTGAATTTAAAGTGTTCTCTATTTTCCCCACTTGTTTTTCAAGAGCTTGGAGAGGCACAACATGACTCTAAATCACAACATCATTTTTTGCCATATACTCCCTTCAACAAAGATTCAATAGAATTAGAAGATGATACCAGACCTTGTTGAGCATTTTTCCTCGGGATAGGATGATTATAATCGGGTAGTGCATTGTGGATATTTTGTCTTGAAACATTGTGTGAACTCCCCACACCTTGATTATTCCAACTAAAATTTGGATGCTGCTTCCACCCTGAGTTGTAAGTGTTGGAATAGGGATTATTATTTCTATTAAAATTACCCATGTAGTATACTGATGCTGGGTTTGATGGGCATTCATCAAACACATGATCTTCACCATAATAAACGCATGGCAGTTTGGCTGAGTTCATCTCCTGAGTTGTAGTGGGTTTCTTTATTGTTTTGACCATATTAGCTAAAGAAGATACATGGGCTGTAACAAAGTAATTGCATCGAGCTCCATAGTACCAACAACTTTCTTGTACGTCCCAACTCTTGTAGTAGGGTACTGATAGTAATTATTGGCAATCTTTTCCAAAATCTCATATGCTTTATTATAAGATTTATCCAACAAAGTACCATTGGCAAAAGCATCAACTATCATCCTTGTATGTGCATTCAACCCATTATAGAATATCTTTATCTGTGTCCAATGTTGAAATCCATACATCGGACATTTTCGAATTAAATCTTTAAATCATTCCCAAATGTTTCATCCTCTAACTATTGAAAAGATGTGATATCATTTCTAAGCTTGGCATTCATGTTCGGTGGGTTATACCATAGAAAAAACCTCTGGCAAACATCATTTCATGATGTCACTGTCCTCGATGGCAAAGCATTTAGCCATGGTCTCACACAATCTCTTAAAGAATAAGGAAACAATTTAAGTCGTAGGGCTTTGCCTAAACGAGTCACAAACTTCTAGCAAAGTCTTAAGTGCAATCTCGAATCTTCAAAAGGTAATCCACTAAATTGTCCTACTGTTTGCAACATCTAAAACATTACTGGTTTTAGCTCAAATTGTTGAGCTTGTATTTGTGTCCTGACTATCCCTGGATTCAAATCATCCAAAATTGGAACACCATGCTTTCAAATGGGTCTGTCTCAGTCATCTATCACCTTTCAAATAGGGTGATTAACATCCTAACAATTTGGATTATTATTGAGACCAGAACCATTTGGATTATTGTTAAGATCGGGATCATTATCATTTCTAACAATTTTTCTTAGTTCTTTTCGCCTTCTACGCAAAGTTTTTTTGATCTCTGGGTTAAAAGGATACTCATTGTTAGCAGGAATGTAACACCCCTTACTCGAGACCGTCGCCGAAGTCGAGCACAAGGCGTTACCTGACTTAACTCACTAATTCGGGGCATAAAATTTTCTTTTAAAATTAATTTATTTACATTCATTCAATATGTCCCTAAAAAGGTCCCTCGAGACCCTAAAATACGCAATTGAAATAGTTCGGGACCAAACTGGGAACATTAAAAATTTTTCGAATACTTAGACAAATCAAAACAATTTATTTCATTATTCCTTATAAAACTGCCCACCTGCGTCATAGTCAACAAATAAATCATAACTCGAGTCACAAAACTCAAAATTTAAATTCGTAAATTTTCCCTAAAACTAGACTCATATATCTTCTTACAAATTTCTTTTACAGAATTTTTGGTCTAGCCAATTAGTACAGTTTATTAGTTAATGTTTCCCCTATTGTACTTTCAACTACTCTGACCTCTCCTCACTACGAATCAATTTTATCCCTGTACAGAATTCAAATAACCATGCCGTTTATTTTTCCTGAAAGTAGATTAACTAAGGAATCTATAAATATAAACTATAGCTTCTAATTATTTTTGTACAATTTTTAGTGAATTTAAAAAATCAGAACAGGGATTCAGAAATTGCTCTGACCCTATCTCACTAAAATTCAAATATCTCTTAATATACACTTCTTTTGCTTACTCTATTTCTTTCATATGAAAATATACTCAATAAGATTTAATTATATATCTCATTCATCATCTAATTCCATTTCTACTATTCTTGGTGATTTTTCAAGATCAAATCATCTTCATTGCTTTGTTCAATCTTTGTTTTAATGCTAATTTCACTTTTTCATGATTTCGTTGTATTAACTACCATTTAGGCATACATAACACCGAAACATGTTCTTCATTAGCCATTTCAATAGCTAATCATTATCAAATATTTACATACCATTCTTTAGCCATATCATAAGGACATACACACAAAATGACTAAGTCGCTATACATGCCATAAACTAGAATGTTTTTAAACAAATATACCCATTTGGTAACTTGATAGTCGATAGTGTGAAGTGATCTCTGACGATATCCAACCTGAGCTTGCTTTTAAGTACGCTGAAACATGGGAAAGTGAAAGAAGTAAGCTTATAAAGCTTAGTAAGTTCACATGTAAAATAATAAGCATTAGCAATCAATTTAACTTACTACTATGCTGTCATAATTTGCTTAAATAATGTTTAGTTCTTACTTTCCCATCTTACTCATCGGTAACCTTACCAAAGGCTCAGAATACAAAAGGCACTTTACTTAATAGCTTGCTTACATACTTGCAATATCTCACTTAACACATGAGTACTCTTTCATAATATAGGCATATTGCCAATCATGTCATAAAGTGTGACAAGCATAACTAAAAACTCATCACTTACTTAATACTTGATAATCTCAATTACTTACAATATCAATATTAAATAAGCCTTAAATGCATACCTGTACTCTTTCTTCATGTTCTCACCTTGTCGTTTCTTTATCTTACTCTTTAGGTTACTCGAGAACCTTTTCTTTTTTGAACTTACCATTGCCATGTCTTGACATGGTCTTACATGGTATCCTTGCCTTATGAACTCACCAATGCCATGCCTTGGCATGGTCTTACATGGGACCTTTGCCTTATAGTAACTCATCAATGCCATGTTTTCACATGGTCTTACATGATTTCCTTGCCTTATAGAACTTATCAATGCCATGCCTTGGCATGGCCTTACATGATATCCTTATCTTACCAAATGCCATGTTCCAAACATAGTCTTACATGGTATCCTTGTCTTACCAAATGCCATGTTCCAAACATGGTCTTACATGGTATCCTTATCTTAGTGCCAATGCCACATCTTGATGTGGTCTTACATGGAGTCCTTAATCAATGCCGATGCCATGTCTTGACATGGTCTTACACGGGATCCCTGCCTTACCAATGCCATGTGTTGACATGGTCTTACATGGTATCCTTAACCGTCAACTCCTCCTTAAATGCCATGTTATGAACGTGGACTTTTCTGTCAATTCTTCCTTAATTGCTATGGTACTATAACACCCCGAAATATGGCTTAGTCAGAATAATGGTTTTGAGACCATAAATTTGACGTTAAAATATTTATATTATTACCATTATGAGATTTAGAATATAAGAATATGCATCTGGTAAAGTTTTATAAGGAAATTTTAAGAATAAAGTGTCCAATTAGAAAATAAGGACTAAATTGAATAAGATGCAAAATTTGGGTTTTAGGTGTAAATTGTTTCAAATTGTTTTGGGATGTGAATTAGAATGTATTAAAGAGCTATTTGCCCAAATTCTAAATTTTTGGACAAATATGGACATCCAATGAAATTTTTGTAAGTTTAGTGAAAAAGGGCATTTTGGTCATTTGGATATTAAATGAATTAAAAGGGGAAAAGAGCTAAAACTCAGCTCATCTTCCTCATGTTGCTACCAAAACTTCAAGGGTACCATAGCTAGGGTTTCTTTAACTTTCAAACTTGATAGTAATTCAATCCTAGCCCCATTTTTAATGCTCTTTGTATTTTTGACATCCTTGCGACTTGCTATCTTCATTTCTACCCATATCTCATGCTAGGGTTTATTTTTATAAAATTACCCATGCATTATTTAGATGTATTTTGATGGATTATGGAAGAATATGATAGTTTAAGGTATGGAGAACAACTTTTGTTAAGTGATTTTGCATGGAAACCCTAGAAAGGACTTATTTGTAAAAGTTGAGAAAATGGGTAGAAAAGTGTGAAATGAAGGAAGTATGGGCTGTTATAAGTACAAGAAGCATTTGGCTAGACTTGGGTAACCAAGAAATCACTTGCATTCCAACATACGAGCTTAGGAACAAAATTGTGAATAAGTGAAAGTTTAGGGGTAAAATGGTAATTTTATCAAAGCATGAATTTAGGGTCAATTTGAGTAATGTATGAAGTTAATGAACTAAATTTATCATTATAGGTCAATAAAGATGAGAACCGAATCTTGATAAAGGCAAGAACAAAGCGCTCGAGGCTTAGGCACTGTACCGAATATTTTGTACCGAGGTAAGTACACTTGCAAATAAATACTTTAATTGATGTTTTAAATGTTTAAATAATATTTAGATAAATAATATGTTATTTGGCTACTTTGTTGCTATAATGTGTTTTGATGTTCTATTCTTATTTTACAAGTGTTGCCGTATTAGCATTTGTATTTAAAAATATAATATGTTATGAGACCAACATTCCGAGAATGTTCGACAAAGAGACGAAAGTCCAAAAATCCCGTTTGAACTTAGGAATAGGTAAGGATACAAGTGACATGTCACTAGGATAGCTAAGTATGTATGAGCTCATTTGATGGCATGATACATGCTAGGTCCGAGAGCTTATGTAGCCCCATTGAGAGGTATGTAATTATGTGGTACACGCTAGGTTCGGAAGCTTATGTAGCCCCGTTAAGAGGCGTGATTATGTGATGCATGCCAGGTCTGGGTGCTCTTAGGTAGCCCTATTGAGAGGCGTGCTATGTTATGTTATGGCACTTCGGTGCATATGTATCCAAGTATCCTGTTCATTATTCCAAACGTTCAACGGGTAATGCACATGTAGTTTGAATGTAAGCTAGGTAAAGTATATATGCATGCATGGAAGTAAAAAGGTATGTGCTTAAACTTGTGTACTCCTATGACCACAATGGTTAATGGTAATACATGTCTTTATGTAATATCTTTGGAAATATAGATCATACGTTTTGATGGAAGCTTTGAAATAGTGACAAAGATATAAATAATATTCTAAAGTCTAAATAAGATTTACTTTATTTGTATGTATACTTACTAAGATTATAACTTACCCCTCTTTTTTTCCATCCCTTTTAGATTCGTCAAGCTAGCTCGAAGAATCGGGAAAGGTTGGAGATTGGGTCACACTATCAACTAAACTTTGTGTATAATACATTTGATTATTTCGAATCATGGCATGTATAGGTGATTATTATTTTGTAAATGTGTCATGTGTCTAGTTCAAAGTTTTGGTGCTCTATTTGGAATGATCATTTTGTATATGGGCAAGTGAGTTGGTCAATATAACCTTTTGAGATGTCTTCCTATGATGTTTCTATTATAGGCATGTTGAATAGTATATGTGCTTGTGATATGGGTTAAATGGTAGAATAATATACAGGTTGGAGTGCATGAGAGACCTTGGGTGACCAATGGCATGGAAAATAGCCTCCAAATGGTCCACATGGATGGACACACTAGTAGGTTTCCAGTTTATGTGTGACACACGGGTAGCCCACACTGGCGTGTTGTTCAGCCTTGTGTCCCCTGCTTCCCAAAAATTTTCGCGTTGCATGCTTTGTAGTGTCTACATGGGTTGGAGACACGGCTGTGTGTCTCAACCATGTGGAGTACACGGTCTAATCACACGGGCGTGTGCCTTGGCCGTGTGCCCCTAAATGAATGATGACGTCATAAATAGAATGTCCAGATTTTTGGACACGAGTGACGACACGGACGTCTCTAGACCGTGTGGGAGGACAAGGGCCAAGGACACGGGCATGTGTCTATGCTGTGTGAAAACCACTGCACCTTGATCGAAAAAATATTAAAATTCAAAATTCCATACGAACTAGGGACACAACCGTGTCCCTAGCCCATGGGCGTGTGATATGCCTTCACACGGGCGTGTGAGGCCAAAATGAAAAAATTTTCTTAAGTTTTTCATATGTTCTCAGTTTAGTCCCGGACCACTTCAAAGGTATGTTTGGGCCTCGTAAACTCATATAAGGGACAAAATGATAAGAATAGAAACTTCATACATGTATTTTTAGTTGGATGTTTGTATGTTCGTCCGCTAATGCCTCGTACCTTATCCCGATCTCAGGTACAGGTAAGGGGTGTTACATTTATTAGTATCAGAGCTACGGTTTAGTCGATTCTCGAACTACGTAGCATGTGTGCGAGTCTAGCTATACATGCCATGAAGAAAATTATGATAGTGTGACAACTCCTGACGATATAAATTGTATTTTTCATATAGTATGGATCCCGATCAAGCTGCGGCCGACGATGTTGAGAGTAATGCACCAGCCCTCACTTAAGGGACGCTGCGAGAGGGGGATAGACCCAATACAGTTAGCCAAGGAGGGGAGGCGAGAGAGGCTTTCCTCTAAATGATGAATAACTAGTATACCTAGTTTATGAAAGCGAACCCTAATGCTCAAGCCCCACCTCCTCCACCCCCTTGAACCCTCAACCTGTGCCGATGATGCCTCGAAATATGGACTTTATGAGATTTGCTAGGACCTTCGTAGATAATATTAGAAAGCAGGGAGCCGAGGAATTTAGAGCAAATACCAATGATGATGCTGAGAGAGCCGAGTTTTGGCTCGAGAATTCGATCCGAGTATTTAAGGAGCTATCTTGCACACCCGAGGAGTGCCTTAAGTGTGCCATTTCTTTATTGAGGGACGATGCTTATCATTGGTGGAAGATTTGATCTCAGTAGCACCTAAGGAAGCTGTCACTTGGGAGTTTTTTCAGGAGGAATTTCGAAAGAAGTATATTAGCGAAAGGTTTATTGATTA
Source organism: Gossypium longicalyx (assembly GCA_025698465.1). Classification (NCBI taxonomy): domain Eukaryota; kingdom Viridiplantae; phylum Streptophyta; class Magnoliopsida; order Malvales; family Malvaceae; genus Gossypium; species Gossypium longicalyx. The sequence goes on from CM046995.1 coordinate 35,482,230, forward strand.
GAAACGAAAGGAATTTCTTGAGCTTAAGCAGGGACGTATGTCAGTGATAGAGTACGAGCGGGAATTTGTTCGATAAAGTAAGTATGCTCGAGAGTGTGTGCCCACTAAGGCCAAGATGTGTCGGAGGTTCGAAGATGGAGTCAATGAGGACATTAAAGTGTTGGTTGGCATCCTTGAACTTAAAGAGTTCGTTGTACTTGTTGAACGGGCATGTAAGGCTGAAGAATTAACAAAAGAAAAGAAGAAAGCCGACTCAGAGGTTAGAGACGTTAGAAAGAGAATGATGAGTAGATCAGCTCCGACACAATCCAAGAAATGAAGAGATGCACCTTCTCGTTCTTATGTATCGATAGGATGCTCCTTTGGAAATCGTAAGAAGCAAGGCTCGAGCTACATCTACAGCTAGTGTAGGTGACACTAAGTCTCATCAATTCGAGTGCCAACACTGTGGAAAGCGTCATCCAGGTCCGTGTAGGAGAAATGAGGGGACGTGTTTTGGATATGGTTCTCCGAATCATTTTGTTAAGGATTGTCCCGAGCTGGGTGAGAAACCTCAGACTATGACACAGAGTGGTTCAGCTCCTAGAGGGAGGCCTATGAAGAATACCGATGGTGGAACTAGTAGCAAGACTATGACTCGAGAGACTGTTGCTCGAGAATAAGCATCATCGCCAGATATGATCACTGGTACATTTTCTTTCTATGATAAACATGTTATTGCTTTAATAGATCCAGGCTCTACCCATTCGTATATATGCATGACATTGGAATCTAGCATGAATTTACCTGTAGAGTCTACAGAATTTGTGATTAGGGTATCAAATCCTTAGGCAAACATGTCCTACTAAGTAAGATATGCAAGAAATGTCCTTTGATGATTAGAGGTCTTTGCTTTCTGGCCGATTTGATGTTGTTGCCGTTTGACAAATTTTGTGTTATTTTGGGTATGGACTGGTTGACACTCCACGGTGCTATAGTGGACTGTAAACGTAAAGTTATTGAATTGAGACATGAAAGCGGTGAGATCCTTCGGGTGGAGTCTGAGGAGTCCAATGGGCCAGCGGTTGTAATTTCTTCAATGAATGCCTGAAAATGTTTAAGAAAAGGGTATGAAGCTTATTTGGCTTATGTAATGAATTCAAAGGAATCTGAATTGAAGGTTGAATCAGTACCTATCGTACGCGATTTTGTGGATGTGTTTCTGGAGGAATTGCCAGGTTTGCCCTCGGTTAGAGAGGTTGAGTTCGGTATTGAGTTGATGCCAAGGACTACACCTGTTTTGATTGTTCCGTACAGAATGGCTCCAACGGAACTGAAGGAGCTAAAGTCTCAACTACAAGAACTAGTGGACAAAGTATTTGTAAGACCAAGCTTTTTGCCATGGGGTGCTCCCGTATTGTTCGTGAAGAATAAGGATGGTTCCATGAGATTATGCATCGATTACCGCCAACTAAATAAGATAACGATCAAGAACAAGTATCCTCTCCCAAGAATCGATGATTTATTTGATTAGTTAAAAGGAGCAACATGGTTTTCCAAGATCGATCTGAGGTCTGGCTATTATCAACTTCGAGTTAAGGGGACAGATGTGCCCAAGACTGCTTTCAGAACTAGGTATGGTCACTATGAATTTTTAGTTATGCTGTTTGGATTAACAAATGCCCCAGCCGTATTTATGGATTTGATGAATAGAATCTTTCAGCCTTATTTGGACAAATTTGTCATAGTGTTTATTGACGATATTTTAATCTACTCGAGAGATGAGGCAGAGCACGCCGAACACTTGAAGATCATTTTGCAGATTTTGAGGGACAAGCAATTGTATGCTAAGTTCAGTAAGAGTGAGTTTTAGCTTCGGGAAGTTGGATTCCTAGGTCACATTGTTTCAGATGATGGTATTTGGGTTGATCCTAGTAAGATTTCTACCATTGTTGAATGGAAGCCTCCAAAGAATGTAACCGAAGTTAGGAGCTTTTTGGGTTTAATCGGCTACTACTGGAGGTTCGTAAAGGGATTTTCTATGATAGCTATTCCTATGACGAGATTACTGCAAAAAGATGCTAAGTTTGAGTAGACGGAAGAGTGTCAACGAAGCTTTGATAGGTTGAAGATGTTATTGACGGAGGCACCAGTGCTAGTACAACCTGAATCAGGAAAGGAATTTATAATTTTCAGTGATGCATCTCTGAATGGATTAGGTTGCATGCTTATGCAAGAACGCAAAGTTGTGGCCTATGCTTCAAGATAGTTAAAGCCTCACGAGAAGAATTATCCAACGCACGATCTAGAGCTAGCTACGATTGTGTTTGCTTTGAAGATTTGGTGTCATTACTTGTTCGGTGAGAAATGACATGTTTACACCGACCACAAAAGTCTTAAGTATTTGGTGACTTAAAAGAACTTGAATTTAAGACAGCGAAAATGGCTAGAATTGTTGAAGGATTATGAACTTGTGATTGATTACCACCCGAGAAAGGTGAACGTGGTCGCTGACGCTTTGAGCAGGAAGTCTTTGTTCACTTTGAAGGCCATGAACTCTCAGATGACTTTATGCAATGATGGCTCTATATTGGCTGAATTGAGAGCTAGGCCAACTCTTCTTCAACAGATCTATGAAGCTTAAGAAGTCGATAAAGAATTACAAGTTAAAAAAGTCCAGTGCAAGTCCTCTGGTGAATCTAATTTTCAGGTTGACCCTGATGGATGTTTGAGATTCAGAGGTAGAATCTGTGTTCCTAAAGATGCCAAACTGATTCGGAACATTTTACAAGAAGCACATGATAGTCATACGTCAATTCATCCGGGGAGTACAAAGATGTACCACGACTTGAAGGAAACGTATTGGTGGAATGGCATGAAAAAAGACATATCCGAATTTGTATCAAGATGTTTGATCTGTCAACAGGTCAAAGCTGAACATCAAGTGCCATCTGGATTGCTTCATCCCATTATGATTCCAGAGTGGAAATGGGATTGAGTTACTATGGATTTTGTGACTGGACTACCAGTGACTCCAAAGAAAAAGGACACTATTTGGGTAATAGTCGACAGATTGACTAAGTCGGCTCATTTTATACCGGTACACTCTGACTTTTCTCTTGACAAGTTGGCTGGATTGTACATCTCAGATATTATCAAACTTCATAGTGTACCTTTGTCGATCATTTTGGATAGAGACACGAGGTTCACATCTCGATTTTGGAAAAAGTTGCAAGCGACCTTGGGTACGAAACTAAATTTTAGTAATGATTTCCACCCGCAAACCGATGGACAATCTGAGAGAATAATTCAGACACCTGAGGATATGCTTCGATGCTGTGTTCTTGAGTTTAAAGCTAGTTGGGAAGCTTATTTGCCTTTGGTTGAGTTTGCTTACAACAACAGTTATCAGACTAGTTTGAAGATGGCTCCTTACGAAGCAGTGTATGGACGAAAATGCTGAACTCCCTTGTATTGGACAGAGCTTAAGGAAAGCAAGATTTATGGAGTTGATTTGATTAGAGAAACCGAAGATAAGGTTAAAGTGATTCGAGATTGTTTGAAAGCAGCACCGGATAGACAAAAATCGTATGCGGATTTAAAAAGGAAAGAGATTGAGTATCAAGTGGGCGACATATTATTTTTGAAAGTGTCACCATGGAAGAAGGTCTAAGGTTTGGTAGGAAAGGCAAGCTAAGCCCTCGTTTTATTAGACCTTACGAGATCACTGAGAGAATTGGGTCGGTTTCCTATCGCTTAGCTTTGCCATCAGAGTTGGAAAGAATCCACGATGTGTTTCTTGTGTCCATGCTACGTCGATATCGATCAGACCCCTCGCATGTAATTACTCCAACTAAGGTTGAGATCCATCCAGACATGACGTATGGTGAGGAACCGGTTAAGATTTTGGCAAGAAAAGTTAAACAATTGAGGAATAAAAGTGAGGAATAAAGGTGTAATTTGTATGAAATTGTTTTGGGATGTGAATTAGAAGGTTTTAAAGAGCAATTTTCCCAAATTCTAAATTTTTGGACAAATATGGACATCCAATGAAATTTTTGTAAGTTTAGTGAACAAGGGCATTTTGGTCATTTGGATATTAAATGAATTAAAAAAGGAAAAAGAGCTAAAAATCAGCTCATCTTCCTCATGTTGCTGTCAAAACTTCAAGGGTACCATAGCTAGGGTTTCTTCAACTTTCAAACTTGATAGTAAGTGAATCCTAGCCTTGTTTTTAATGCTCTTTGTATTTTTGACAACCATGCAACTTGCTCTCTTCATTTCTACCCATATCTCATGCTAGGGTTTATTTTTAGAAAATTACCCATGCATGAGTTAGATGTATTTTGATGGATTATGGAAGAATATGATAGTTTAAAGTATGAAGAACAACTTTTGTTAAGTGATTTTGCATGGAAACCCTAAAAAGAACTTATTTGTAAAAGTTGAGAAAATGGGTAGAAAAGTGTGAAATGAAGGAAGTATGGGCTGCTATAAGTACAAGAAGCATTCGGCTAGACTTGGGTAACCAAGAAATCACTTGCATTCCAACATACGAGCTTAGGGACAAAATTGTGAATAAGTGAAAGTTTAGGGGTAAAATGGTAATTTTATCAAAGCATGAATTTAGGGTCAATTTGAGTAATGTATGAAGTTAATGAACTAAATTTATTATTATAGATCAAGAAAGATGAGAATCGAATCTTTGATAAAGGCAAGAACAAAGCGTTCGAGACTTAGGCACTATGCCGAATATTTTGTATCGAGGCAAGTACACGTGTAAATAAATACTTTAATTGACGTTTTAAATGTTCAAATAATATTTAGATAAATAATATGTTATTTGGCTACTTTGTTGCTATAATGTGTTTTGATGTTCTATTCTTATTTCACAAGTGTTGTCGTATTACCTTTTGTATTTTAAAATGTCATATGTTATGAGACCAACATTCCGAGAATGTTCAACAAAGAGACGAAAGTATGAAAATCCCGTTTGAACTTAGGAATAGGTAAGGATACAAGTGACATGTCACGAGGATAGCTAAGTATATATGAGCTCATTTGATGGCATGATACATGCTAGGTTCGGGAGCTTATGTAGCCCCGTTGAGAGGCGTGATTATGTGATGCATGCTAGGTTTTCAGACACGAGTGACGACACGGGCGTGTCTAGGCCATGTGGGAGGACAAGGGCCAAGGACACAGGCGTGTGTCTAGGCCGTGTGAAAACCACTGCACCTTGATCGAAAAAATATTAAAATTCAAAATTCCACACGGGCTAGGAACGTGACCATGTCCCAAGCCCATGGGTGTGTGATATGCCTTCACACGGGCGTGTGAGGCCAAAATGCAAAAATTTTCTTAAGTCTTTCATATGTTCTCGGTTTAGTCCCGAACCACTTCAAAGGTATGTTTGGGCCTTGTAAACCCATATAAGAGACAAAATGATAAGAATAGAAACTTCATACATGTATTTTTAGTTGGATGTTTGTATGTCTGTCCAGTAATGCCTTGTACCTTATCCCGGTCTCGGGTACGGGTAAGGGGTGTTATAGGTGCAACCATTGTAACACCCCTATCCCATAACCATCACCGGAATAGGTAAGGGGTATTACTAGACAAACAGAACATTTCAAACCAATTCTGAATCACAGATATCACATAATATTAATGCATAAGCAATCATCAACAAATCATCTCTTATGATGGTATACGAGACCTAAAACATACTTTTAAGGACAATCGGGACTAAACCAAACACAATCATAAATTTCAGAATTCAGAAATATTTTTCGATTCTTTTGAGGTCACACGCCCCTGTGACCAGGCCGTGTACCTCACATAGGATCCAGACACGCCCATGTGATCCAACAGTGCCAAAACAGAGTATATAAACTGACTTTCACCCACAGCCAACAGACACGCCCGTGTGCTATGGCCGTGTGATACTTAGCTAGCTACTGACTTGAGCCCACGGCCATATGACACGCCCATGTGTCTTAACCGTGTGATCTTTAGAGGTTACTGCTTTGCATACACGGCCACAAGGCACGCCCGCGGTCCATGACCGTGTGGCACAATGCAGGCCTGGTTTAAGCCATCTTGCCACCCCTTTTTGGGTCATTCCTACAAGCAATAGAAACAAGCATATATGCTTAACCAATTCAACCAATTTCTATACCAATATACATATCATTCCAACCATATTAAAATCAACTAATTATCTACTCATAAACCTTACCCATTCATGCCAAACCTAGGGTAAGATCATACCAAAATATTTCCTTCCATACATCATTCAAACTCATGCTAAACTTACCGAAAATTACCAATACTTACCATTTCTTTTGTCCAACTAAAACATATCACATTTGCACATTAACATCACACATCATAATTCATTAGAAACTATAAGTTTAAACACCAACTAGCCAAATCACATGGCTAAATATATATACATCACAAAACATAATCCCACAACTACTAGCCTATACATGCCATACTTCAAAATATAGATTTTCAAAGTACCAAAATGAGATTCGATAGTGTGGTGATGGTCCTTAATGGTCCCCGAGCTTGAGGTAGCTTCGATATCTGAAAACAACGCAAACACACAAAAAGTAAGCTTTCAAAAACTTAGTAAGCTAGTACTAAAATCATCAACAATATATATATAATTTAACACATCAATACATAAGTGTTTATACAATTTCAATCTATATGGTCATATCAATTCAGTGAACTTAACATAAATAATATCATCTACCACTTAGGTATTGCACATACCTGAATCTCCCCATACTTATTCAATTTCATACTTACCTCTTATTGAGTATTATAAGATTTTTTGTCAATTACTCGTACTTTAAACATCTGCACACTTAGTGCCAAAAAGGTTAGCCAAAGCTAGAATGATTCTGCACACTTAGTGCCATCTCAAATAACAGAAGCTAAATCGGTATCACACACTTAGTGCCTTATATAGCTGAAGCTATTCCAACTCGCACACTTAGTGCCATTTGTGGCCGAAGCTATATTAAACCGCACACTTAGTGCTAAGCATAGTCAAATATCATCGTACTCAAACCGTAGTCAAATATCTATATAATTTATGCATTGTAATTACATTAAAACATAACTTTAACATCATTTATCATGTACGAACTTACCTCGTACTCGAAATTGTTGATTTGAATTGTTTACTCGATAGCCTTCAACTTCCCTCGATCTAAATCTGAATTCCTCCTTTCTTGATCTATATGTATTCAAATATAACCCTTTTTATTCACCAATTAATTCAGTTCAATCCATGAACACATATTTAGGGCATTTTGCAAACTAGCCCTCACATTTTCACATTTCGACACTTTAGTCCCTATTTCACTAAATTACAAAATACACATAATTTGCATATACACAAGCTTAGCCGAATTCTCCTAGCTCTCATAAAAGTCCAAAATTTTCATTTATTTCATATTTTAGTCCCTCAAAAATAACATCTTTACAATTTAGCCCAAATTACTAAATTTCATAAAAAATCCAAAGACAAATCATTTAAGCCCAACATCAAGCTATTATAATTCATCTACTAACATCTCAAAAATCATAGTTTCATCAATTGTACATGTCAAAATCATCACCAAAATTATAAATTGAGGCATGGGCTTGATAAAACACAAAGCAACGATCACAAAAATTTAGAAATTATCAAAAATCGAGTAAAAAATCATACCTTATTCTAGCTAAACCATAGCCGAAACCCTAAGCCAAATTTTCTTTCTTTTCTTTGTTGAATTCGGCAAAGATGAAGCATAATGGTTTTATTTTATGCTTTCGTTTTATTATAATATACATTAATCTACCATTTACCTAACCACCCTTTAAAAATAACCATATTTACCATAATGCCAAACCATATCATCCACTAACATACATTTGGATTTATTTCATCATAAGGACCTCACTTTTAATGAGCCAAATCAAATAGGCACTTTTAACAAACAACAGACAACTTTTACATTTTACGCGATTAGGTCCTTTTAGCAAATTAAGCACACAAACAGTTAAATCTTTCCATGAGACTTTCACACAAGTCAATTCCCTTATATTAGGCACAAAAAATAATATTAAATTATTTTTCTGACTCGGACATGTGGTTCCAAAACCATTATTCCGACTACGGTCAAAACCGGACTGTTACAATCATGGACTTTGAGTCATCAATTCCTTGTCAAGTCATAGCAGAAACATACTTGCTCAAATTCTCAAGGTTAGTCGTATAACTCAATAATAAAAATACTAATAGCAATAATTGCATAATAATAAAATGCTACTCAACTTACATACTTACATTCTCAATCTCATAATATCATAGTCGCATAACTCAATAATAACAATACTAATAGCAATAATTGCATAATAATAAAATGCTACTCAACTTACATACTTACATTCTCAATCTCATAATATCATCAACTTAACTTATTCTCATGAAACTATGCTAGTCAATACTTTCTTGTTATCATACAAAGCCATCATACAAAATATTGTCTTACATATAAAATATACAAGTTCTCTTACCAATATCGAATTATTATCGAACATTAATCATTATATCTGAAACTCAATACTAAATTATTTATGGCCAAAATATCAATTTATCATTCAAATATGAATAATTAAATGCTTATTAAACATATGAACTTACCTCGATACCAAAACGACCATTTTACCAACTTTCTCGATTTCTGATTTTTCTCCCATTCTAGGTCCAAATCTCACATCCCGGGATCTAAAACATCATATTTTACTTATTTAATTAATGTACTATTCAAAACATTCCCTAACTCAAACTTTGGCAAAATTACAATTTTGCCCCTAAACCTTCGCAGAATTACGATTTTGGCCCTAGGCTCGAAAATTAAAATTTATCCATTTTTATTATGTTTTATGACACTCTAAACATTTTTCCCTTCTATGGCAACATCAAATTCCCACTTTATCATGTACTTATGAATATTAGGTATTTTTACCGATTATGTCATTTTACTCGTTTTCACTTAAAATCGCTTAGCAAAAGTTGTTTAACATAATTTCAAGCTTCATATTCTACCATAAAACATAAAAATAAAAAAATTTAACCTATGGGTATTTTTCCAAATATGAAACCTAGCATGAATTATTGCTAGAATAAGCTAAATCAAGTTACCGGGACTCTAAAAACGAACATTAAAAACGAGGCTAGAACGGACTTACTATTGAGCTTGGAAAGCTTGGAAAACCTAACCATTGTTTCCCCCATACTATATTTTTCCTCCATGAAGAAGATGGACCAACTTTGGCTTTATTTTTCTTTTTTAATTCTTTTAATTACTAAATGACCAAAATGCCCTTAAAGGCTTTTTTTTTTCAAATTTGTCCTATTCTTGCCCATTTTTGTCGAAAATTAAATATAATGGTCTATGTACAAAATAAGGAGCTCCACTTTAAGAACCCATTTCAATTAAATCCCCTTTATTATCTAGAACCCACATTTTGCTAATTTTACAATTTAGTCCTAATTATCAAATTAGGCACTTATACATAAAATTTCTTCATGAAATTTTCACAAAATTATTCAATCAATGAATAAACCTTAAAACTTAATCAAAATAAAATTTTTTGACCTTAGATTCGTGGTTTCGCAACCACTATTCTGTTTAGGCCCTATTTCGGGATGTTACATTTATCCCCCTTTAGGGATTTTTGTCCCCAAAAATCTTACCTACAAATGGATTCGAAATTGATTTCCAGCAACACTTTCAAATTATCATTCAACCTTGGCATACCTACTGATAAGTAACTGACCTTATTTTATCATTAACCTCATACTCTCTGATGAAACGCAACTAACTCTTCTTTTCTTACCAAAATGGAAATTCTCTGCCACTAAGGTACTTTACAAAAAAAATACTTGTTTCTCTTTTGAGTGTCAATACTCTTACCTTTCGATTCTATATACAATTTTTGATAATCTGTCTCTGATTTCTGTAATTAATTTTCACTTTCCTCTAGTCCTTGCTACTCAATTTAATTCTATAATTTTCTCTTCCTCAATTCAACTATCAGTACAAAAGTGACATGCAGTAACATTTAGCAATCTCATGGTCAAAACTTACTGTAGCTTTCTTCTGAAGTCACGGTGCAACCCTGGATTTCCAACCATAACAACTAAAATTTACATTGTGAACGAATTGACAACCTTAAAATGAATAACTCAGATAATCCTTCAGTAGAAAAACTCATTCGTATTGAGAAGAATACACAAACTTCTTCGAGCAATCAACCATAGCTCATTTAACCCTTCGGTGATAATGCTAATTTTATTGCACAATTCTTCGAAATACCCTTACATTTTCACACAAACATCAAAACTAACTGTAATAGCTTCTGAGATAATTGAAAATTAACTTTAACTCTCTAAAAGTTCAAGTATCAGATTCAAAGTCTGGTACATAACATTTCAGTATAACTGGCTCAAGTTATTATCCATCTGTGTACTTCTCAAATAATCAAATAATTATCACTGAGCTAGGCACCAAAACTGTTGGAAAATCTCTTGATTTCTCATTAACACATTTCTAGAAACCATAAACTCTCTATTCAAACCAAGCTGAATCATAATGGATACTTCAATTGTCAATATCTTCAACTGTTTATACTTTATTAGCATGAATCCAATCCAAACTAAACATCATACAATGAGAACTTTAACAACTAGACAATTTGGATTTGCAAAAATATACCTCTGATGCAACCATTTTGATATGCGTGTACAACTCTGTACGATAACCTCTAGAATATGTACTATTTACTCGGGTCATTTATCTATTTATACATGAAAAATCATCATTTACCTCTGAAGCCATGAATAATCCAAACATACATATAACTCAAACTATAACACCCCTAACCTGAATCCGTCGTCGAAACAGGGTTTTGAAGCATTACTAGAATTTACGAATCACCTAAAAAAATTTAATTAAATACTTACCGATTCAATGCATCATATAAATAAATAAATATATTACCATTCAATCCACAGCTTGGCACTTGTATAAGCATCAAACAGCAACATTGTTAGTATACTAGTACATATTTCATATAAATTCAACATTGATATACTTATTTTCTCGACATGTCACACTTGAGTTTAATAATTGTCTTTACTTATATAATTTCCTTATATCAACATATCAAAGATAATCATATATGTACATGTCACGAGACATATTATTCTCTTACTGTTTCTTCATAAGCATATATCATTCATTTCGTTATATCAATATTTCATGCACCATAATTTCCATATATCTTACGTATATTTATTTCGGTAATAGTTCATATTAAAATTAACATAAATTAAATTCCATGTACCTATACTTATTTCATTTATCTATCTTTTTAATTATTTCATTTAACTATTTTATACATATATTTCCATATGACCAATTCTTGTAAACACTTCACAGAACCATTTAATATAACCATTCTTCATTCGATACATATTACCTGAATATTAATTGTTTAACAGATGCCATAGCATCTCCCATCCACGATCTTATTTATCATCAACATGATGCCATAGTGTCTTTCAACTATGGTCTTACTCATTTTCTGTCAAGTTGCCGTGGTATCTTTCAACCATGGTCTTGTTCATTTCATGTTACATTGCCATGGTATCTTTCAATCATGGTCTTATTCATTCCCCTCATGTTGCCATGGTATCTTTCAACCATGGTCTTACACTTTTCATGTCACGTGTCCATGGTATCTTTCAACCATGGTCTTACACATTTTATATCCTGTTGCCATGGTATCTTTCAACCATGGTCTTACACATTTCATATCATGTTGCCATGGTGTCTTTCAACCATGGTCTTACACATTTCATTTCAGAAAGCACACTCCCGCGAACCTCATCCTTACAGAGGGTTTACTAGTCCAGGCTAAATCCCCCGTAATATAAACTCATATAGTATTGTCGGGATTACCAGTCCAAGCTAAATCCCCTGCAACGACAATTACTCTAATGAGCTTAGATCTGAATTACCAGTCCAGACTAAATTCAGACCCTAATTCGGATTACCCATCCGGGCTAAATCTATTTTTCACATATTCTTCGGGAGGGCTATATCAAGATAGGATCACCCGTCCAGGCTAGATCCTTTTTACCGTCAATTCCTTTTCAGAGATCCATCGAATTTTCCTTTCATTCAACCGGGATTTCTTCCCCTTTTTATCAAATATGTCAGTGTTTCATAAAATCTCATATAATGAACATTCAAATCATATTCATATAAAAAACATACATTTCAAGCATTTAATAATATAATTCAAGTTACACAAACTTACCTCATTGCTTGTTTGTGTTTACAATTTCATTAATCCGATATCTTTTCTTTTTCACGATCAAGTCTCTTATTTGAGTCGTCCGGATCTTTATAAATAAATTTGATCATCATTTTCATTCATTTCATATTCTAATGTATTTAATTAATGCTCTAGGAAAAATTACCATTTTGCCCCTAAACTTTTATTTAATGACGATTTCATCCTTAGGGTCAGGAAAATAAAATTCTTGTAATTTTAATCCTTATTTCCAGCTGTTATTCTCATACATATTGATAACAGCCCATGAATTCTATAAAATATCAAAATTTTCCATAATTTCAACACTTTTCAATTTAATCCCTAAAAACATGTTTTTCCCCGATCTTGAACTAAATTCATAATTTCATTCAATTTTGTAATTTAAATAATAAAATAATCTATTTCATGCAATTTGGTCATTTCTGACATTTTTATAAAATTACCCATAAAGTTTTACTTTTATTCAATTTAATTCCTGAGCCTAAAACATGCAAATTAGCCATGCTAGATGAATATTCATACATATTTTCCTCCTCCTCCTCTCCATTCCACATTCTTATATTTATATAATATGCTTATAAGCAACACTATCAATAATTTCACTATTTACTTATATGTATATTCAAAACTGTACATTTGAGTCATAGTCACTAAATTATTTATATCTTGAGCTAAAGATCCCCAAATTAAGATCCATTAATTTTTCCTAAAACTATACTCACACATCTTCTTACCATAAAATTTTCAGAATTTTTGGTTTAGCCAATTAGTACAGTTTATTCATTAATATCACCCATATTCTGCTGTCTAACAGTTCCGACCCTTCTTAACTAATAATTAATTATCTCGTTGTACAGAATTCAAATAATGTTCTTGTTTATTTCTATTGAAAATATACTCATTCAAAATTCTAAGAATATAATTTTAATTCCCTAATTATTTTTATCCAATTTTTTATGATTTTCCAAATTCAAAACAGGGGAACCCGAATTCATTCTGACCTTATCTCACAAAATTCATTATATCTCATGATTTACAAATCCATTGCTTACACCATTTCTTCTATGAGAAACTAGACTCAATAAGATTTAATTTCATATTTTGTTCATCTTCTAATTCGATTTATAAAATTTATAGTGATTTTTCAAAGTTAGTCCACTGCTGCTGTCCAATATTGTTTTAGTGCAAGCTGTTTATTACCATTTTTCCCTTAAGCTTTTAATAAATAACAATTTCGTCCCTACTCAATTAGCCTCTCAATTGAGCTGATTTTTCTCAATTAACACTTTATTCTATCACTTTAAACTACTTTACAACTTTTGGAAATCATAATTTCAGCACTAGAATTTAATTCCAAACCTTTTCATAATTAGATCCTAAAATCAATTTCCATCAATTTTACTTGATAAAATTATCATATATCAAAATTAAAGCTTCAATTATATGTTTATTCATCATATTATTCCAGAACTCATCCATAATATCTTTAAAAATTAAATATGAAATCAAAAACTAATGAAATAGTAAGTTGGACCCAATTGTAAAAGTCTAAAAACATAGAAATTTCAAGGAGAAAGCAAGAATTAAACTTACATGTAGCTAGAGAATGAAAATCAGCTTGAATCCTCTTCCATGGTTGTTTTTCAGCTGATGAAAATAAAGAAAAATGAAGAGAATTCTAGATATTCCAATTTGGTCCCATTTTTATTTAGTTTATTTTGGCAATTTTCCAATTTTGCCCTTATTTCACCCTTTTCCTTATTTTTCTCAGCTATTGCCGCCCAAAATATCTCCTTTGGGCTTATTTTCACTTTAGGTCCTTTCTCATTTGACAATTGAGTTATTTAATCCTTTTAACAACTTTTACACCTTTTTCAATTTAGTCCTTTTTATTTAATTAACCACCCAAACGTTAAAATTTTCTGACAAAATTTAATACTACCTTACTGATACTCCATAAATATTTATAAAAATATGTACGGCTCAATTTATAAATTTGAGATCTCGATAACTGTTTTCTCCAATTTCTTGACTTAATAAATCGTTATAAAACACAAATTACTAATTTAAAAATCTCTCAAAAATCACATTTGGCTCATAATTATTAAATAAATAAATTACAAGCTTATTTTTTGAATTTAGTGGTCTCGAACCACTATTCCTGACATCATTGAAAGTCGGCTATTACAATTCTTCTCCCCTTAAGAATTTTCGTCCTCGAAAATTCCACCGGTAGAGAGGTTCAAATATTTCTTTATTTTACTGTATCAAAGCACAATTTAACCCATTCAGTAGTATTTCACTATAGATCACAAATTTCTTACTCGATTCAGACTAAACCAGAATTGATGCTTTGGTCGGCAGAACTCTCATCTGGTTAAAACTTTACGAACATTTATCAGATCATTCAAGTCTTCTCTTAAACATAATTAATTAGAAGCCAAAGAACAATAGAGCAATATTGTTCATGAACCAACCAGACTTTCAGTAATTTCATCTAATATCATAATTAACCACTCTGTTTAAATAATATGAATCACATTTAAAATGAACATTTATATATACCTCTGTAAATAGCAAACATATAAGATATCCAAAAAGAATTGTAATAAGATATACAATTATAACTGCTACATTTAGATATCTTCTCCCTTTCATCGTTGTTTCACTGATTAGTAAAATCATCAATAACTTCATATTATTAGGTTCAATAAAGAAACTAATTCAAAAGTAATTCCCAATTAATTCTGTAACACTCCCTACCCGTATCCATTACCGGAATAGGGTACGAAGCATTACCGGAGTTTACTGAACATTTTCAGAAAATTTTGAGTCATTTATTATGCATATTTTGAAAATAATCATAACGTCTCTCTATTGGGCCCTCGAAGCCCCAACCATACAATAGAAACCAACCGGAATTAAATCGGGATCATAAAAAAAATTTCGCAAAATCTTAAATTTTATTTTCATCTAAGTACTTACCATTTCAATGCTCCTTATAATTAAACATGTTACCATTCAATCAATAGCTTAACACTTGTCTCAGCGTCAAACAACATCATTGTTAGTATACTTGCACATATTTCATCTAAATTCAACATTAATATACTTATTTTCTCGACATGTCACACTTGAGTTTAATAATTGTCTTTACTTACATAATTTCCTTGTATCAACATATCAAAGATAATCATATATGCACATGTTATGAAACATATCATTCTCTTACCATTTCTTCATAAGTGTATATCAATCATTTCATTATATCAATATTTCGTGCTCCATCATTTCCATATATTTTATGTATATTTATTCCGGTAAAGTTTATATCAAACTTAACATAAATTATATTCCATGTACTTATTCTTATTTCGTTTATCTATCTTCATAATTATTTCATACAACTATTTTGTACATATATTTCTATATGACCAGTTCTTGTAAATATTTCACACAACCATTTCATATAACCATTCGTCATCTGATACATATTACCTGAATATCAATTGTTCAATAGATGTCATAGCGTCTCCCATCCACAGTCTTATTTATCTTTGACATGATGCCATAGTGTCTTTCAACTATGGTCTTACTCATTTTCTGTCATGTTGCCATGGTATCTTTCAACCATGGTCTTGTTCATTTCATATCACATTGCCATGGTATCTTTCAACCATGGTCTTATTCATTTCATATCAGGTTGCCATGGTATCTTTCAACCATGGTCTTACACATTTCATATCAGGTTGCCATGGTATCTTTCAACCATGGTCTTACACATTTCATATCAGAGAGCACACTCCCGCGAACCTCATCCTTACAGTGGGATTACCAGTCCAGGCTAAATCCCCTGTAATATAAACTCATAGAGTATTGTCGGGATTACATGTCCAGGCTAAATCCCCTGCAACGATAATTACTCTAATGAGCTTGGATCTAAATTACCAGTCCAGGCTAAATTCAGACCCTAATTCGGATTACCCGTCCGGGCTAAATCCATTTTCCACATATTCTTCGGGAGGGCTATATCAGGATAGGATCACCCGTCTGGGCTAGATCCTTTTTACCGTCAATTCCTTTTCAGAGATCCATCGAATTTTCCTTTCATTCAACCGAGATTTCTTCCCCTTTTTATCAATATGTCAATATTTCATAAATTTTCATATAATGAACATTCAAATCATATTCATATCAAAAACATGCATTTCAAGCATTTAAGAATATAATTCAAGTTACATGAACTTACCTCATTACTTGTTTGTGTTTATAATTTTATTAATCCGATATCTTTTTTTTTCCACGATCAAATCTCTTATTTGAGTCGTTCGGATCTTTATAAATAAATTTGATCATCATTTTCATTCATTTCATATTCTAATGTATTAAATTAATGCTCTAGGCAAAATTACCATTTTGCCCGTAAACTTTTATTTAATGACGATTTCATCCTTAAGGTCAGGAAAATAAAATTCTTGCAATTTTAATCCTTATTTCCAGCTATTATTCTCATGCATATTAATAAAAGCCCATGAATTCTATAAAATATCAAAATTTTCCATAATTTCAACACATTTCAATTTAATCCCTAAAACATGTTTTCCCCCGATCTTGAACTAAATTAATAATTTCATTCAATTTTGTAATTTAAATAATAAAATAGTTCATTTCATGCAATTTGGTCATTTCTAACATTTTTACAAAATTACCCATAAAGTTTTACTTTTATTCAATTTAGTCCCTGAGCCTAAAACATGCAAATTAGCCATGCCAAATGAATATTCATACATATTTTCCTCCTCCTCTCCATTCCACATCCTTAATGTATTTAACACACTTGTAAGTAATATTATCCATAATTTTTATTAATTACTTTTATAAATATTCAAGCTGTCCATCTGTGTCATAGCCACTAAATTATTTATATCTGGAGATATAGAACTCCAAATTAAGATCTGCTAATTTTCCCTGAAACTAGACTCATATATATTCTTACCATAAAATTTTCAGAATTTTTGATTTAGCCAATAGGTACAGTTTATTCTTTAAATTTACCCCTGTTCTGCTGTCTGACAGTCTTGACCCTTCTTCACTAAAAATTAATTATCTCCTCGTACAGAATTTGAATAATGTTCCCGTTTATTTCTCTTGAAAATAGACTCATTCAAGATTCTAAAAATATAAATTTAAGTCCATAATTATTTTTATCCAATTTTTTATGATTTTTAAAAGTCAGAACAGGGGAACCCGAAATCATTCTGACCTTGTCTCACAAAATTGATTATATCTCATGATTTACAATTCCATTACTTACATAATTTCTTCTATAAGAAACTAGACTCAATAAGATTTAATTTCATACATTATTCATCCTATAATTCGATTTATAAATTTTTTTATGATTTTTCAAAGTTAGACTACTGCTGCTGTCCAAAACTGTTTTGGTACAAGATATTAATTACCATGTTATAACACCCTTATTTTCTTTTTCTACACCATTTCTCATCACTTTCTCTTATTTTCTCTTCACTAACATATCAAGAACATAGGACCTTATGTAAGAAAACTCTACTATAACATTATTTTCATGCTTTGTCAATAACAACAAACTTAAAAACATATTGAAATCTTGATGTACTTACCTTGTTCTATTGATACTAATCTTTAACTTGATTTTCTCTCTCCTCCAGCTTCTATTCTTGAATCCAACTTGATATTCTAACTCCCCATGGTCTCCTTAACATTTCTCTCTCTTAGTAGCTATGGAAATTCTTTTGATTTCTAGGTGAAAATGGTGAATTTTTGGTAGAAGGACCAAATTGTAAAGAAAAGAAAATTTCTTTCTTTTCCTTCTCTTCTAACATTGGTTGCATGCATGGAAAGATGATGAAAATTCTTCATCTTTTCTTCCTTTTATACTAAATAATTAATAATAAAATAATACTAAAATAATAAAATATAAATAATACTAAAATAATAAAATATCTTATTAAAATAATATATATCTAATTAAATAATCATAAAATATCATGAACATCATCATTACTTTCTAGATTTCTCTCTCTTCCAATTGACCATTTTGCCCTTTATTATCTTTTAAAATTCCATCCTTGAGTCATCATTTAATTTGGTAAAATTGCAATTTAGTCCCTCATAGTTCTTCACCTATTCAATTTGGTCCTAATCCATCCATTTTCCTTAGTTTCTATATCATTCCACTCTTAAAATATTTACACTATTGGTCCTTTAACTTTTCATATTTACACTTTAACCCCTCAAATTTTAAGTATTTATTCTTGTGCAACAAAACTTTTCTCACTTTTACAATTTAGTCCTTTCTTGAATTAATATATCATAATATACTTCTCAATATTGACATAACTCAAAATTTCCTTTTTTGTCACTTTATTTCCTTATTTTACTATATCAAGGATAGTATCTTACTGTAAAAATTTCCAGGGTATTACAAATTCATTCTGCAGATACTATATCATCATAAATCAATTGCTCAAGAATAACTTTCTTCTTAACAGTAATATTACGTATTCAGAATAATTTGTAGAAAAATTATCTAGTATCTCAATCACAATCATCTTTACTTACTAACCCATTCACAACTCTAACTGCATTATTAATTATTTAACCATTAAACTCTTCAGTTTCACACTTGTAAACTTAATAAATATAAATCTGGTAAATTTCACTATAATAAACTATACTTATGAGGGGGCAGAAGTCATAAAGCCTTAAACTTTAGCTTTTATATACACACATAACATGACTTTTATCGTCAATATATTCATTACAAACATTCATTTCAAACCTATATAAATCTTTACTCATCATAGGCAATTCTCTTCTTTTTTTTTTTTATCAAATACTCAAATATCACTTTTATCATTGTTGGAAGTCGCTTGGTTGGAAGCATCTCTATCTATTAGTAAAACAATTCTCGTCAAGGTCAAGAGATATCACACTATCACAGGTTTTATAATGGCATGTATTTCTAGACTTCACATATACTACACTCAGTGTAAGAATCGACTAAACCGTAGCTCTGATACCACTAAATGTAACACCCCTAACCCTTATCTGTCGTTGTAACAGGGTTTCGGAGCATTACTAGAATTTACAAATCACCTAAATTTTTTTTTTCAATTAAATACTTACCGATTCAATGCATCATATAAATAAATATATTACCATTCAATCAACAG
Organism: Gossypium longicalyx; assembly: GCA_025698465.1. NCBI lineage: Eukaryota > Viridiplantae > Streptophyta > Magnoliopsida > Malvales > Malvaceae > Gossypium > Gossypium longicalyx. The sequence continues at coordinate 35,501,837 of CM046995.1, forward strand.
CTTGGCACTTGTATAAGCATCACACAGCAACATTGTTAGTATACTAGTACATATTTCATATAAATTCAACATTGATATACTTATTTTCTCGACATGTCACACTTGAGTTTAATAATTGTCTTTACTTATATAATTTCCTTATATCAACATATCAAAGATAGTCATATATGTACATGTCACGAGACATATTATTTTCTTACTGTTTCTTCATAAGCATATATCATTCATTTCGTTATATCAATATTTCAAACACCATAATTTCGATATATCTTATGTATATTTATTTCGGCAATAGTTCATATTAAAATTAACATAAATTAAATTCCATGTACCTATACTTATTTCATTTATCTATCTTTTTAATTATTTCATTCAACTATTTTATACATATATTTCCATATGACCAATTCTTGTAAACATTTCACAGAACCATTTAATATAACCATTCTTCATCCGATACATATTACCTGAATATTAATTGTTCAATAGATGTCATAGCATCTCCCATCCACGATCTTATTTATCTTCGACATGATGCCATAGTGTCTTTCAACTATGGTCTTATTCATTCTCGTCATGTTTCCATGGTATCTTTCAACAATGGTCTTATTCAATTCATGTCATGTTGCCATGGTATCTTTCAACCATGGTCTTACACATTTTATATCCTGTTGCCATGGTATCTTTCAACCATGGTCTTACACATTTCATATCATGTTGCCATGGTGCCTTTCAACCATGGTCTTACACATTTCATTTCAGAAAGCACATTCCCGCGAACCTCATCCTTATAGAGGGTTTACCAGTCCAGGCTAAATCCCCTGTAATATAAACTCATATAGTATTGTCGGGATTACCAGTCCAAGCTAAATCCCCTACAACGACAATTACTCTAATGAGCTTGGATATGAATTACCAGTCCAGACTAAATTCAGACCCTAATTCGGATCACCCGTCCGGGCTAAATCCATTTTCCACATATTCTTCGGGAGGACTATATCAAGATAGAATCACCCGTCCGGGCTAGATCCTTTTTACCGTCAATTCCTTTTCAGAGATCCATCGAATTTTCCTTTCATTCAACCGGTATTTCTTCCCCTTTTTATCAAATATGTCAGTGTTTCATAAATTCTCATATAATGAACATTCAAATCATATTCATATAAAAAACATACATTTCAAGCATTTAAGAATATAATTCAAGTTACACAAACTTACCTCATTGCTTGTTTGTGTTTATAATTTCATTAATACGATATCTTTTCTTTTCCACGATCAAGTCTCTTATTTGAGTCGTCCGGATCTTTATAAATAAATTTGATCATCATTTTCATTCATTTCATATTCTAATGTATTTAATTAATGCTCTAGGTAAAATTATCATTTTGCCCCTAAACTTTTATTTAATGACGATTTCATCCTTAGGGTCAGGAAAATAAAATTCTTGTAATTTTAATCCTTATTTCCAGCTGTTATTCTCATACATATTGGTAACAGCCCATGAATTCTATAAAATATCAAAATTTTCTATAATTTCAACACTTTTCAATTTAATCCCTAAAAACATATTTTTCCCCGATCTTGAACTAAATTCATAATTTCATTCAATTTTGTAATTTAAATAATAAAATAATCCATTTCATGCAATTTGGTCATTTCTGACATTTTTATAAAATTACCCATAAAGTTTTACTTTTATTCAATTTAATCCCTGAACCTAAAACATGCAAATTAGCCATGCCAGATGAATATTCATTCATATTTTCCTCCTCCTCCTCTCCATTGCACATTCTTAAATTTATATAATATGCTTATAAGTAACACTATCAATAATTTCACTATTTACTTATATGTATATTCAAAACTATCCATTTGAGTCATAGTCACTAAATTATTTATATCTTGAGCTAAAGATCCCCAAATTAAGATCCATTAATTTTTCCTAAAACTAGACTCACACATCTTCTTACCATAAAATTTTTAGAATTTTTGGTTTAGCGAATTAGTACAGTTTATTCATTAAAATCACCCATATTCTGCTGTCTGACAGATCTGACCCTTCTTCACTAATAATTAATTATCTCCTTGTACAGAATTCAAATAATGTTCTTGTTTATTTCTATTGAAAATAGACTCATTCAAAATTCTAATAATATAATTTTAATTCCCTAATTATTTTTATCCAATTTTTTATGATTTTCCAAAGTCAGAACAGGGGAACCCGAATTCATTCTGACCTTATCTCACAAAATTCATTATATCTCATGATTTACAAATCCATTGCTTACACCATTTCTTCTACGAGAAACTAGACTCAATAAGCTTTAATTTCATATTTTGTTCATCTTCTAATTCGATTTATAAAATTTATAGTGATTTTTCAAAGTTAGTCTACTGCTGCTGTCTAATATTGTTTTAGTGCAAGCTGTTTATTACCATTTTTCCCCTAAGCTTTTAATAAATAACAATTTCGTCCCTACTCAATTAGCCTCTCAATTGAGCTGATTTTTCTCAATTAACACTTTATTCTATCACTTTAAACTACTTTACAACTTTTGGAAATCATAATTTCAGCACTAGAATTTAATTCCAAACCTTTTCACAATTAGGTCCTAAAATCAATTTCCATCAATTTTACTTGGTAAAATTATCATATATCAAAATTAAAGATTCAGTTATATGTTTATTCATCATATTATTCCAGAACTCATCCATAATATCTTTAAAAATTAACTATGAAATCAAAAACTAATGAAATAGTAAGTTGGACCCAATTGTAAAAGTCTAAAAACATAGAAATTTCAAGGAGAAAGCAAGAATTAAACTTACATGTAGCTAGAGAATGAAAATCAGCTTGTATCCTCTTCCATGGTTGTTTTTCAGCTGATGAAAATAAAGAAAAATGAAGAGAATTCTAGATATTCCAATTTGGTCCCATTTTTATTTAGTTTATTTTGGCAATTTTCCAATTTTGCCCTTATTTCACCCTTTTCCTGATTTTTCTCAACTATTGTCGCCCAAAATATATCCTTTGGGCTTATTTTCACTTTAGGTCCTTTCTCATTTGACAATTGAGTTATTTAATCCTTTTAACAACTTTTACACCTTTGTCAATTTAGTCCTTTTTATTTAATTAACCACCTAAATGTTAAAATTTTCTGACGAAATTTTACTACTACCTTACTGATACTCCATAAATATTTATAAAAATATTTACGGCTCGATTTATGAATTTGAGATCTCGATAACTGTTTTCTTCAATTTCTTGACTTAATAAATCTTTATAAAACACAAATTACTAATTTAAAAATCTCTCAAAAATCACATTTGGCTCATAATTATTAAATAAATAAATTACGAGCTTATTTTTCGAATTTAGTGGTCTCGAACCACTATACCCGACATCATTGAAATTCGGCTATTACACAATCAACTGCTCAACTGAATCAGTCTCAACTAAAAGACAAACTTTTAAAAAACTGTTCTTCTCTATGCTGTCATGATATCTCAAACATACATTCTGTCGTGATTTCTTCAAAGAGCTAATTACAAATCATTATTACTGCATAACTCAAAAGAACATAGCATTCGGTCTTTAACTCACTGATATATATATCAAGATTATGCGAAAAATGAAAATCAATACACATGTCTGAACTGAACTACACTGAGGCCACAATACTCATATTACTCAAAAATCATAATAACATAATGAGACTGACTTCTCAATTACTTTAGTAAATAATGTCCCGGGTGAAAATAAAACATCCTGATCATCTGAGAGATTTAGATACAAATTTCAAAAACAACCAATGCAAAAGCAGAATCTTTATAACTCTGATAACTATATCTTTGTACTTTCATTATCAGGACCGAACTCGTAATCATCATAAACATACTTATAATAAGAAGAAACCATTTTCATCAAAAAAGCATTTTCTGCTAATGTCTCATGGCTGATACTTTGAATAGTAATTTATTAATAAAACCGAGATAATAAAATCTTAGAACATGGAGCTACACAGAATTCTTGGTAACCACATCTCATGTAGAACAGTTAAGGTTTCAACAGCATCTCAGAAAATTTCCAAAAAGAAAGGATAATACTCACAAGCACTGGGAACAACTATGACAGAAGCCATAAAATTTTCCTTTACTTTCATTAAGCAATAGTTAACAATACAGATCACTAACATCATACAGATCTTACTGTCAACCTTCCATCTGCACGCTGAAGTAGAAAACTGGAATAAATAAATCAATATCAATCACAACTCAAACAAACTATAATGCTTTCATCTGTCTGTAAATTTAACTAACATTCTCATATTGCAAGAATTGCATCTATGATCTTTCATATATTTATATATATCTCTGAAAGTAAATGTACACATATAATAGTAGGAAAATATTTTTCTATAATTTCTCAACTATAAACTCTACATTCAACTATTAATACGGCTCAATTATTATTCCTCTGTCTAATTTTGTCATTACTAAATTCACATTATCCCATTCACAGTTGGAATTTATTCGGAGAAAATCTAGCAATCATATACCTTACACATCATACTTGAATGAATGCATTAGCTAAGCTTGACCTTTCTTTTACTGTGACATTTCAGTTATCCGGATGATTTTATTATTAACCTGGCATCCTTTCTGCAACTGTGTTCATTTGCTAAATCATTCTTGACTCTGATTACATCGTCAATAAATCTGTCACTGAACTCTTTAGTTTTCCACTTTAGCCTATTCAATCTGAATTTCATGAAATCTCATTCTGAATTACCTTGCTGATAAGGGGGTGAGGTTGTAACACCTCTGACTTACCTCTTACATACTCATGCATATAACTTAACACTCATCATATTAAAATATTATCATAAGTATATAATTTGCTTCAAGCAACTTAACATGCACGTTCATAATACAATGACTTCATGATCATCTTATGCAAATTAGTGCACTTATACATGCATTCATAAATCTCGAGTAAAATTACTCATAGCATTCACTTAACTTCTCTAGTTATACATATAACATCATACAAATGCCAATTTAACATGAACACTTATCTCAATATAAACTTTCCTTTCATCTTATCTCATCTTTCATATTTCCCAAACAATTCTTATTCACAATTTATTCACTACCACATAAACATCATGAACCATTATTCTTACATTTTATGACCCTCAACTCATTATAAACATATTGTATGTACTATCAAACTTAGCTCGGTTGGAGTGTGCATTTGTCTGACAAAACATTTTATATCTGGGTCGGGAGTCGTCACACTATCATAGTTCAATATGACATGTATAGCTAGACTCTTACTCATACTGAATATTTTGAGAACTGACTAAAAATTTGCTCTGATACCAATAAATATAACACCCCTTACTCGAGACCGTCGCCGAAGTCGAGCACGAGGCGTTACCTGACTTAACATACTAATTCGGGGCATAAAATTTGGTTTAAAATTAATTTATTTACATTCATTCAATATGTACCTAAAAAGGGCCCTCGAGACCCTAAAACATGTAATTGAAATGGTTCGGGACCAAACTGAGAACATTAAAAATTTTTCGAATGCTTAGACAAATCAAAACAATTTATTTCATTATTCCTTATAAAACTTCCCACCTGCGTCATAGTCACTAAATAAATCATAACTCGAGTCACAAAACTCAAAATTTAAATTTGTAAATTTTTCCTGAAACTAGACTCATATATATTCTTACTAATTTTTTTCCAGAATTTTTGGTCTAGCCAATTAGTACAATTTATTAGTTAAAGTTTTCCCTATTGTACTGTTCGACTACTCTAACCTCTCCTCACTACGAATCAATTTTCTCCCTGTACAGAATTCAAATAACCATGTCGTTTGTTTCTCGTGAATGTATATTCAATAAGGAATCTATAAATATAAACTATAGCTCCTAGTTATTTTGTACAATTTTAAGTGAATTTATAAAGTCAGAAAAGGGGATTCAAAAATCGCTCTGACCCTATCTCACTAAAATTCAAATATCTCTTAGTCTACACTTTTTTTCTTACTCTGTTTCTTTCATATGAAAATAGACTCAATAAACTTTAATTCTATATCTCATTCATCACCTAATTATTTTTCTACTATTTTTGGTGATTTTACAAGTTCACAACACTGCTGCTGTTCAATACTGTTTTAATGCTAATTTCACTTTTTCATGATTTCTTTGTATTAACTACCATTTAGGCATACATAACACTGAAACATGTTCTTCATTAGCCATTTCAATAGCTAATCATTATCAAATATTTACATACCATTCTTTAGCCATATCATAAGGACGTACACACAAAATGGGTAAGTCCCTTTACATGCCATAAACTAGAACGTTTGTAAACGAAGATACCCATTTGGTAACTTGATAGTAGATAGTGTGAAGTGATCTCCAACGACCTCCAACCTGAGCTTGCTTTTAAGTACGTTGAAACATGGGAAAGTGAAAGAAGTAAGCTTATAAAGCTTAGTAAGTTCACATGTAAAATAATAAGCATTACCAATCAATTTAGCTTACTACTATGCTGTCATAATTTGCTTAAATAATGTTTAGTTCTTACTTTCCCATCTTACTCATCGGTAACCTTACCAAAGGTTCAGAATACAAAAGACACCTTACTTAATAGCTTGCTTACATACCTGCAACATCTCACTTAACACATGAGTACTCTTTCATAATATAGGCATATTGCCAATCATGTCATAAAGTGTGACAAGCATAACTGAAAACTCATCACTTACTTAATACTTGATAATCTCAATTACTTACAATCTCAATATTAAATAAGCCTTAAATGCATACTTGTACTCTTTCTTCATGTTCTCACCTTGTCGTTTCTTTGTCTTACTCTTTGGATTACTCGGGAACCTTTTCCTTTTTGAACTTACCATTGCCATGTTTTAACATGATCTTACGTGGTATCCTTGCCTTATGAACTCACCAATGCCATGCCTTGGCGTGGTCTTACATAGGACCTTTGCCTTATAGTAACTCATCAATGCCATGTCTTAACATGGTCTTACATGATTTCCTTGCCTTATAGAACTTATCAATGCCATGCCTTGGCACGGTCTTACATGATATCCTTATCTTACCAAATGCCATGTTCCAAACATGGTCTTACATGGTATCCTTATCTTAGTGCCAATGCCACATCTTGATGTGGTCTTACATGGAGTCCTTAATCAATGCCAATGCCATGTCTTGACATGGTATTACATGGTATCCTTAACTGTCAATTCCTCCTTAAATGTCATGTTATGAACATGGACTTTTCTGTCAATTCTTCCTTAATTGCCATGGTACAACCATGGTCTTTGAGATATCAGTTCCTTGTCAAGTCATAGCTGAAACATACTTGCTCAAATTCTCAAGGTTAGTCGCATAACTCAATAATAACAATACTAATAGCAATAATTGCATAATAATAAAATGCTACTCAACTTACATACTTACATTCTCAATCTCATCATATCATCAACTTAACTTATTCTCATCAAACTATGCTAGTCAATACTTTATTGTTATCATACAAAGCCATAATACAAAACATGGTCTTACATATAAATTATACAAGTTCTCTTTCCAATATCGAATTATTATCGAACATTAATCATTATATCTGAAACTCAATACTAAAGTATTTATGGCCAAAATATCAATTTATCATTCAAATATGCATATTTAAATACTTATTAAACATATGAACTTACATCGATACCAAAACGACCATTTTACCAACTTTCTCGATTTTCAGTTTTTCTCCCGTTCTAGGTCCAAATCTAATTTTTCGGGATATAAAACACCATATTTCACTTATTTAATTAATTTACTATTCAAAACATTCCCTAACTCAAACTTTGGAAAAATTACAATTTTGCCCCTAAACCTTTGCAGAATTATGATTTTGCCCCTAGTCTTGGAAATTAAAATTTATCCATTTTTCTTATGTTTTATGACACTCTGAACATTTTTCCCTTCTATGGTAACATCAAATTCCCACTCTATCATGTACTTATGAACATTAGGTATTTTTATTGATTATGTCATCTCGTTTTCACTTAAAATCGCTTAGCAAAAGTCGTTTAACATAATTTAAAGCTTCATATTCTACCATAAAACATCAAAATAAACACATTTAACCTATGGGTATTTTTCCAAATATGAACCCTAGCTTGAATTATTGCTAGAATAAGCTAAATCAAGTTACCGGGACTCCAAAAACGTAAACATTAAAAACGAGGCTAGAACGGACTTACTATTGAGCTTGGAAAGCTTGGAAACCCTAACCATGGCTTCCCCCATGTTATATTTGGCCTCCATGAAGAAGGTGGACCAATTTTGACTTTATTTTCCCTTTTTAATTCTTTTAATTACTAAATGACCAAAATACCCTTAAAGGCTTTTCTTTCAAATTTGTCCTATTCTTGCCCATTTTTGTCCAAACTTAAATATAATGGTCTAATTACTAAATAAGGACCTCCACTTTAAGAACCCATTTCAATTAAATCCCCTTTATTATCTAGAACACACATTTTGCTAATTTTACAATTTAGTCCTAATTATCAAATTAGGCACTTATACATAAAATTTCTTCACGAAATTTTCACACAATTATTAAATCAATGAATAAACCTTAAAACTTAATCGAAATAAATTTTTATTGACCTCAGATTCGTGGTTTTGCAACCACTATTCCGTTTAGGCCCTATTTTGGGATGTTACAAGGAATGCCTTTTATCATACACTACTGGAACACCTGTAGAAATTAAATGAAACTAAGTTAAATCAAACTAACAGAATTAAGTAAAATAACCAAACCCAATTACACCAAATTGTCGATCCTCAGCAACGGTGACAAACTTGTCACGTGTGAAATGATATACGAATTATGCAAGTATATACGTCAGATAAAGTAATAAAGTGATAAGTGAGATCATCTCTATAGGGATCAGATTAGTTATAAAAATAGTCAAGTTATCATAATAATTAATGTTATGGCAAAACCAAGTTAAGTATGTAGTAATAAATTAAAAGAATAAGGATGAGAGCAAAATGTATACTGACTGATATTGGAAAATGCTAAGGCAAAGCAAGAGTAAAAAAATGCAATGACAATTATGAAAATGATGATGTGACTATTAATAAGTAAATGAACAGATAAACAACTAAGTATGCTATGGCAAAGATTTTATGGCAAAAGATAAGGGTTACACGATGTAGAGTGGGAAGGTCGGGATTACTAAGAATCTACTTTTCCTGTCAGTAATGCCTCAGCAAAATCATATGTATCCTACTGCTCAGAAGAGTTCTAAAGTGGCCTGCTTCTTTTGAGAGTGGAACCCTCAAGTTACCTTGCCTGTGTCTATAGGCCTTTAATACGATACCCTACACTATTTCCTTTTGTATGAATGATGCTCTATGTCTCGAGTCTACTACAAGTATCTGTAAAATACTTGCTCATATCATTCAACCACGGTCTAACTAATCTATCCTTTTCCATAATTTAGATAAATTTAAGGGTGTGCTGCACAGTCGACTATGTCTAGAGATTACTCACATACATTTCAAAAAATAAAACAATTGAATGAAACAATAAAATAGTTCAGATTTATACTTCAGCCATTACAAATAGTCAAAGTTTCATCAAAGTAATCCCAACCCTATGAGATTTAGCTCATAGGTTGGCAAATAAAATTAAACTGAAACAACATTTTCATCACTATAATTCATGAAGGAACAGATTTGAAATAATGGAAGAAAGTTGAGAAGACAACATTCGCTTGCCTAATCCACACTCTAGTTGTGCAATGTCCTAAGGGGGTAGAGAGGGACTCCCTTCGTTTTTCTCCTTCCTTTCTCTATTCAGCCTCTACCATCTTATTTTGCCTAAGGATCTTCACCCTTGTTCGCTCTCGAAGGTTTCCTCCTTTTCTTATTTTTACATTGTTCTTTTTCTTTTTTAGGATAATTCTAACAGCCGAAGATTTATCTTCTCCTCTTTTCTAGGTAGATTTATCTAGTACAAGTAGAGTTAGGCTAAAACTAATATGCGTTGAATGCTGATTGGGCACCTTCCTGGCATTGCCACAACATATGAGTTGGCAATCCGACCACCCTTTTGCCCTGACAAAACTTCACTCTTATATTTCTTGTTCCTTACCCTACACCTTTAAATACTACAAAATGTAGCCCAAGTTCTAATGTAATGTTAAAAATACTAATGAAATGTCCTAAATGAAACTAGATGTACTTAGGTATAGACAATTAACTAGGTCTAAAGGCATGAAATATAACTCTTTTCAAGAGTTATCAGATAGTATCTGTGAACAACTATTCTAGGAAAAATAGTAAGAGTTGGTTTGAAGAGAAAAATCGTAGAAAGTGGACTCTGTAGTGATATTCCTTAGAGAAGTACCTTTGTTGTTCTCAAGGAAAAATATAATAGGATATTGTCTGGTAAGATATGAAGTCATCCAAGTAGTAAAGTGAAAGTTGTTACGTTAGTATGGTAGTTGGCATATAAGTGCATGTCCAATATTACGACAGTGTCATGCCCAAATCAGAAATGATATGTTTAGTATGGAAATTGGCATATAGGCATAAATCCAACATTACAAAATTACCCACCATGGTTGTAACACCCCTCACCCGTATTCAATTCCAGAATAAGGTTACGGAGCATTACCAGACTTACAAAACAATTAAACATCCATTTAGCATATATTTTTTCAATTCAAGCATTCATCATTCAATCCCAATCAATTTGTTCCTTATATGAGCCTACGGAGCCGAAAACATGCTTTGAAAGTGGTTCGGGACTAAACCGATAACTCAAGAAACTTTCACGAAACTTTGAAAATTTTTCTCAAAACAGAGGACACACGCCCATGTGACCAGGCCGTGTGTCTCATACGGCCACCAAACACGCCCGTGTCACAAGCCATGCGGACATTCAAAATGGGAGCACATGGCCGTGTCCTAGCCCATGTCCTACCCAGTGTCCAAACAAGTGAGCTTACTAACTTAGGTCACATATCCAACACACATGCCCGTGTGCTCTAAAAATGGCCATACACGCCCATGTACCAGGCCGTGTGCTAGGCCGTGTCAAACCTGTAGGGTATACTATCTTATACCACACGACCAAGTCACACGCCCGTGTGTGAGGCCGTGTGGAGCATACTGACTCGACTTCAATTTCAACCCCAAGGGACACACAGCCGTATAACATGACCGTGTGTCACAAACAACTGAGACACACGCCCGTGTCTCTACCCATGTAGACAAAAATAGGCTATTTACCAAGCCATTCTGCCACCCAATTTGCACAAATCTAAACAAGCTCAAATGGTGCCATTTCAAGACATAAATAAGCAGCCAAATATCATCAACCAATGTACAAGTCATGTTATTTTATTACTAATCATTTCAATACTCAATTCAATGACATTTACCAATTCAAATACCTATCAACTCAAATTGCTTCACTAGACATAACTCACATATGTATATCATATACCATAATCCATCTAGTTCATCATCCAAAACCAATCTAAAACAAACATATCTCAACCAAATAAATACCTCATATCTTAATAACCATTTGACTATCATAATTCAACATCAACCATATCACATGGCAATATTTATAACAAACTACATAACTTTCATAAGTTACCTCTAATGGCCAAAATATATTTCCATCAAACACATCGAAATGACCAAATCCTATACATTCCATATACCATATGTACAACTCAAAAGTACCAAAATAGATGTTCGATAGTGCGATGAAGTCCCTGATGATCCCTGGATCCGAGCTAGCTTCAAAATACTATAGAACATGGAAAGGTAAACAAAGTAAGCTATGAAGCTTAGTAAGTTCGTATGTAAATATGAAATAATCTTATCATTCATTAATATTTCTAAATAGATAACATAAATTGCATTGAAGCATCAATCACTAAATTAACATAAAGTTTAACCACATAGTTAACCATAAGTTCTCGGCTTCCTTTAATTCATTACCTGTACAGATACATAACTATTTCTCATCAATTCACTTACCAAATCACTCCGATTTTATAATTGCTTATGGTACAAGCACATCGACTTTCTGATGCCATAGTCCAACTATGGTCTTACACATAAGTAGCCATGGCCTTGCTGTGGTCTTACATTCACATGCCATAACCCAGTTATGGTTTTATTATCCAATTTACCATAGCCTAGCTATGGTCTTATTTAGCAATTTTTCTTACTTAAATCGTACATTTAATTTAAATCTTCCAAATTTAACCAATAAGATAAATACAATCACAATACCATCCATCAATTTAATAGATACATAATTTAGTTCAATTATACGAACTTACCTCGAGTATGGAAGTGACGAAACAGACCGACTATTTAATTACTTTGCTTTTTCCCCAATCTAAGTCTGAATTCCTCTTTTCTTGATCTATAAGAAATCAAAATCAACTTATTTATTCTTATATTTATTCAATTCAATCCAACACACACATTAGGGCTATTTAACACATTTGCCCCTAAAATTTCACATTTTTACAATTTAGTGTGTATTTCATAAACTCACATATTAATGAAATTCCAATTAAAACCATGCTAGTCAAATTACTATTATTCCCTTAGTAGCCCATATTTTTCATTTATTTCACATTTTAACCACAAATTTTCAACATTTCTCAATTTTATCCCTATTTTGCATTTTCACTAAAAATCACTTTACAAAACTTGTTAACTAACATCAAATATTCATAATCTATCATTAAACATCAAAATACTCATACATTCATCATTGGCATCATCTAAAATCTCTAACAGTTTTTCAAATTAGTCCCTGGGCTAGCTAGATTAAGCTGCAATGATATTAAAAACGTAAAAATTATTAAAAACAGGACAAAAACCATACCTAATAAAGCAAGAATAGCATGGCCGAATGTTGAAACTAAGAAAATGGCTTCTTTCTCTTGTATCTTTGGCTAGGTGAAGATGACAATGAATAAAATGGATTTTTTTAATTATTTTATCATTTATTAACCATTTACCATTTTAACCTTAAAATTAATTCAAATTTTCATTTATGCCAAACCATTAACATCCACTAACATACTAATGGTATATTTACCACTTAAGGACCTAAAATTTAAGGTTCTATAGCTATTTAACACAATTAGTTAATAGAATAATACTTTTGGAATTTACGCGATTTAGTACTTTTTATCAAATTAAGCACTCAAACGATAAAATTTCTTAACGAAACTTTCACACAATCATTCAATCATGTTGTAAACATTAAAATATTAATAAAATTAATATTTTGACTTTGGATTTTTGGTTTCGAAACCACTATTTTGATTTGACTAAAAACAGGCTGTTATAACTCTCCCCCTTAGGGATTTTCGTCCCCGAAAATCTTTCCAGTGAATAGGTTTGGGTACTATTTTCTCATAGTCTCCTCAAGCTCCCACGTAGCCTCTTTAATACCATGATGTTGCCACAAAACTTTCACTAAAACTATTCATTTATTTCTTAGTTCTTTGATCTCTCGAGCTAGAATTCTAATTGGTTCTTCGTTGTATGACATATTAGGTTAAATCTCAATTTCTGACGAGGAAATCACATGTGATGGATCCAATCTATATCGACGCAACATCGATACATGAAGCACATTATGGATTTTTTGCAGCTCAATCGATAACGCTAGCCGATATGCCACTGGCCCTATTCGTTCAATAATCTCATACGGCCTAATGAATCGCGAACTTAATTTGCCTTTGCGACCAAAACGAAGTATTTTCTTCCACGGAGGTACCTTCAAGAACATTTTGTCACCGATCTGAAATTCAATGTCTATTCGTTTCAAATCCGCGTACAATATCTAACGATCTGAAGCTGCTTTCAAATAGTTACGAATTACTTTCACTTTCTCTTTCGCTTCTCTAACCAAATCAACCCCGTGAATTTGTTTCTCGCCATGCTCAATCCAGTAAAATGGAGTTCAACATTTGCGACCATAAAAAGCTTAGTACAATGCCATCTTTATGCTTGAGTGAAAGCTGTTATTATACACAAATTCAACCAGAGACAAATGTTTCTCCCAGTTATCTTCGAACTCTAAACCACAACATCTAAGCATATCTTCGAGGATCTGTATTACTCGTTCAAACTGTCTGTCAGTTTGCAGATGAAAAGCTATACTGAAATTCAACTTTGAAACCAAGGCTTCTTGACATTTCTTCCAAAATCGCGATGTAAACCTTAGATCTCTATCCGAAATAATCGAAACTGGCACACCGTGCAATCTTACAATCTCAGATATGTACAATTCAACCAATTTATCAAGTGAATAGTCTATACGTACCGAAATGATATGTGTAGATTTTGTCAGTCGATCAACGACAACCCAAATTGCAGCTTTCTTTTTCAGAGACAGGGGTGATCCCGATACGAAATCCATCGTCACTCTATCCTATTTCCACTTCGGTATCATCACAGGCTGAAGTAAACCTGAAGGTACTTGATGCTCAGCTTTCACTTGTTGACAAATTAAACATCTCGATACAAACTCTGAAATGTCTCGTTTCATACTTAACCACCAATATAGCTATTTTAAATCATTGTACATTTTGGTACTCCTCGAGTGAACAGATAAACATTCTTTATGTACTTCATGTAGAATTTTCTGAATAAGCTCAGAATTTCTCGGTAGACAAATTTTGTTTCGGAACATTAAACAATCATCGGCTCCAATTTGAAACTCTGAATCAGAAGTCGACTCGCAGTGAACTTGTTTAACTTGCAATTCATTATCGTATTTCTGGGCTTCATAGATTTGCTGAAGAAATAACGGTCTCGCTTTCAACTCAGCTACAATTGAACCGTCATCAGACAAAGTTAACTGTGTGTTCATCACACGCAAAGCAAATAATGACTTTCTGCTCAGAGCCTCAACAACTATGTTCTCTTTCCTAGGATGATAATCAATTACTAGCTCATAATCTTTCAGTAATTCAAGCCATCTTCTTTGTCACAATTCAAGTCTTTCTAAGTTATTAAATATTTTAAGCTCTTGTGATCAGTATAGATGTGGCATTTCTTACCAAACAAGTGATGTCGCCTAATTTTTAATGCAAACACAATCGTGGCCAACTCTAAATCATGCGTTGGATAATTCAAATCGTGCGGCTTCAAGTATCTAGAATCATAAGCTATTACTTTTCCTTCTTTCATCAATACACAACCCAAACCGTTCAACGACGCATCACTGAAAATTACGAATTCTTTACCCGACTCAGGCTGTACTAAAACTGATGCCTCTATCAATAAGGCTTTCAACTGTTCGAAACTCTGCTGACACTTTTTAGACCATTCGAGCTTTACATCTTTCTAAAGTAATCTAGTCAACGGTGTTACAATCATAGAGAATCCTTTTACAAAACGTTGATAATAGCCAGCTAGTCCAAGAAAACTTTAGACTTCAAATACATTTCTCTGAGGTTTCCAATCTATAATTGCAGAACTCTTGTTTGGGTCAACTCTAATACCTTCGGCTGAAATGATATGTCCCAGAAATCCAACCTCTCGGAGCCAAAATTCACATTTGCTGAACTTTGCAAATAATTACTTGTCTCTCAAAATTTGTAACACTATTTTCAAATGCTCAGCATGTTCGGAGTCATTTCGAGAATAAATTAGAATTTCATCAATAAATACAACAACGAATATATCTAAATACGGTCTGAAGATCCGATTAATCAAATCCAAAAAAATGGCAGGGGCATTAGTTAGTCCAAAAGGCATAACAAGGAATTCATAGTGTCCGTACCTAGTTCTGAATGTTGTCTTCGGCACATCAGCATCTTTAACTCGCAATTGATAATAGCCAGATCTCAAATCAATCTTTAAAAACACTATTGCACCTTTCAATTGATCAAACAAATCGTCTATTCGCGGCAACTAAAACTTATTCTTTATCGTAACCTTGTTGAGCTGACGATAGTCAATACACATTCTCATTTACCCATCTTACTTCTTAACAAACAACACTGGTGCACCCTAGGGCGAGAAACTCGGTCGTGCGAATCCTCTATTAGTTAATTCTTACAACTGAGCTTTTAACTCTTTTAACTCTGTCGGAGCCATTCTATACGAAGCTATCGATATCAGTGAAGTTCCTGGTATTAAATCAATAGCAAATTCAACCTCTCGGATCAGTGGCAAACCCAGTAACTCTTCTGGAAACACATCTAGATACTCACAAACAAATGATATTGATTCAATCTTTGATTCCAACACTTTAGTACCAAGTACATATTCAAGATATGTGTCGCATCCCTTTCTGACATATTTCTAAGCTAACATCGACGAAATTACAGCTGGTAAACCACTCAAATCATTTGATTTAATTCAGAGAATCTCATTATTCTAACATTTCAACTCAATTTTCTTTCGTCTACAATGTACTACTGCATCATGCAATTTCAACCAGTCTATCCCCAGAATTACATCAAACTCATCAAACAACAACAACATCAAATCAACCAGAAAACGGTAACCTTGAGTCATTAACGGACAATTGTTGCAAACTTTGTCAACTAGGACATATTTGCCTAAGGGGTTCACACTTTTATAACAAACTCAGTAGAATCAACAAGTAAATTCTTACTAGACACTAAATTCACACATATATATGAATGAGTTGACCCGGGGTCTATTAATGCAACTATATCAATGTCATAAAGAGAGAAGGTACCGGTAATAACATCTGGAGATGATGTTTCTTCATGTGCGCGAATAGCATAGGTTCTGGCAGGTGCTTTAGCCTCAGATCTCATAGCAGTATCTTGTGTTACACCTCTACTGCCACTCACATTTCCAACATTACGGGATGGTCTTCCTCTCCCAGTCGTGTTGTTTGGTCTTGCATTCTGAGATTTATCTTTCTCATCTAACTCAAGGCAATCTCGAATGAGATGCTCGTGCGAGCCAAATTTAAAATAGGCTTTGTCATTCATTCTACCGTCTCCAAAATGTCATTTTCCATATCGTTCACATTCAAGTTTATTCGATCTAGCATTACGTACACTTGCCACTGACATAGCTGGAGTTTTTGAACTTATAAATTGCTTTCCACGATCTCTATTAGAGTACTCCATTGATGCATTTGATCGACTATAAACATCTCGTGATTTCTTGGATAAATAGTGATAAGGTTAATTCATCAATCCCTTTCTCGAATCTCTAACTTTAGAATCAGCCTTTCTCTTTTCTTTGCCTAGTTCTTTAGCTTTGCAAGCATGATCGACGAGTACCATGAACTCTTTCAACTCTAGAATTCCAACTAGCAATTTGGTATCTTCGTTCAATCCGTCTTCAAATCTTTTGCACATAATAGTTTCCGTTGAAACATATTCTAGAGCATATTTACTGAGCGTCACGAATTCTTGTTCTTATTTTGTCACAAATCTACGGCCATATTTTAATTCTAGAAACTCCTTGCGTTTCTGATCAATGAACCTCTGGCTGATATATTTCTTTCTGAATTAAGATTGAAAGAAATCCCACATAACTCGTTCTTTCGGTGCCATTGATGTCAAATTATTCCACCATTGATATGCATTGTCTCTCAACAAGGATACAACACATTTAATACACTCTTCGGGTGTACATGACAACTTATCAAATACTCTGATTGTATTTTCAAGCCAGAATTTAGCTCTCTCAGGATCACCGTCAACTATAGTCTTGAATTCTTCAGCCCCATTCTTACGAATTTTATCAACTGGCAGCTTGTTCAAACGTATGGGATCAATAACTTGAGGAACTGCGGGAAATGGTTGAGGAATTGGTGGGGGTAAATGTTGTTGGACAGCTGGATTTGTCCGGAGAAATTGAGTGAACCACTCATTCATCATTTGGAAAAAGGCTTATTTAGCATCACCTCCGTGACTACTCGACACAGGTCCAGATACAGGAGGCGCTGTGCCTTGAGCGAGAGCAGGCGCATTACTCTCGACATCATCTACTACAGCTCATTTGGGATCCATTACTATACGAAAACATTGTTTATAATGTCAGGATTCATCACACTATCACAGGTTATATATGGCATGTATAGCTAGACTCACACATACGCTACGTTAGACCTAGAATCGACTAAACCGTAGCTCAGTTGCCAATAAATGTATAACCCTCACCCATATTCAATGCCAGAATAGGGTTACGGAGCATTACTGAACTTACAAAATAATTAAACATCCATTTAGCATATATTTTCTCAATTCAAGCATTCATCATTCAATCCCAATCAATTTGTCCCTTATATGAGCCTACGAGGCCAAAAATAAGCTTTGGAAGTGGTTCAAGACTAAACCATTAACTCAAGAAACTTTCATGAAACTTTGAAATTTTTTCTCTAAATAGAGGACAAACGTCCGTGTGACCAGGCTATGTGTCTCACACGGCCACCAGACACACCCGTGTCACTGGCCGTGTGGACATTCGAAATGGGAACAGATGGCCGTCTCCCAGCCTGTGTCTTACCCCGTGTCCAAACAAGTGAGCTTATTGACTTGGGTCACATGGCCAACACACACGCCCGTGTGCCCTAAAAATGGCCATACACGCCCGTGTACCAGGCTATGTGCTAGGCTGTGCCAAACCTATAGGGTATACTGTGTTATACCACATGACCAAGTCACACGCCCGTGTGTGAGGCCGTGTGGAGTATACTGACTTGACTTCAAATTCAACCCCAGGGGACACACGGCCGTGTAACATAACCATGTGTCACACACGGCTCAGACACACGCCCATGTCATTGCCCGTATGGACAAAAATAGGCTATCTACCAAGCCATTTTGCCACCCAATTTGCACAAACCTAAACAAGCTCAAATGGTACCATTTCAAGACATAAATAAGCAGCCAAATATCATCAACCAATGTACAAGTCATACTGTTTCATTACTAATCATTTCAATACTCAATTCAATGCCATTTACCAATTTAAATACCTATCAACTCAACTTGTTTCATTAGACATAACTCACAAATGTATATCATATACCATAATCCATCTAGTTCCTCATCCAAAACGAATCTAAAACAAACATATCTCAACTAAACAAATACCTCATATCTTAATAACCATTTGAGTATCATAATTCAGCATCAACCATATCACATGGCAATATTTATAACAAACTACATAACTTTCATAAGTTACCTTTAATGGCCAAAACATATTTCCATCAAACATATCAAAATAACCAAAGCCTATACATGCCATATACCATATATACAACTCAAAAGTACCAAAACAGATGTCCGATAGTGCAATGAAGTCCCTGATGATCCCCGGATCCGAGCTAGCTTCGAAATACTATAAAACATGGAAAGGTAAAGAAAGTAAGCTATAAAGCTTAGTAAGTACGTATGTAAATATGAAATAATCTTATCATTCGTTAACATTTCTAAATAGATAACATAAACTACATTTAAGCATCAATCACTAAGTTAACATAAAGTTTAACCACATAGTTAAGCATAATTTCTCGACTTCCTTTAATTCATTACTTGAATAGTTTCTATACATACCTGTACAGATACGTAACTATTTCTCTTCAATTCACTTACCAAATCACTCCGATTTTACAATTGCTTACGGTACAAGCACATCAATTTTTCAATGCCATAATCCAACTATGGTCTTAAACATAAGTAGCTATGGCCTTACCGTGGTCTTACATTCACATGCCATAACCCCGTTATGGTCTTATTATCCGATTTTCCATAGCCCAGCTATGGTCTTATTTAGCAATTCTTCTCACTTAAATCATACATTTAATTCAAATCTTTTAAATTTAACGAATAAGATAAATACAATCACAATACCATCCATCAATTGAATAGATACACATTTAAGTTCAATTATACGAAATTACCTCATGTACGGAAATGACGAAACAGACTGACTATTCAATTATTTTGCTTTTACCCCGATGTAAGTCTAAATTCCTCTTTTCTTGATCTATAAGTAATCAACTTATTTATTCTTCTATTTATTCAATTCAATCCAAAACACACATTAGGGCTATTTTACACATTTGCCCCTAAACTTTCACATTTTTACAATTTAGTCTTTATTTCATAAATACACAAATTAATGAAATTCTAATTAAACCCATGCTAGCTGAATTACTATGATGCCCCTAGCAGCTCATATTTTTCATTTATTTCACATTTTAACCACAAATTTTCAATATTTCTCAATTTAATCCCTATTTTGCATTTTCATTAAAAATCACTTTGCAAAACTTGTTTAACTTTTCCATAAATTCCCATTTCGTCCTTAGGCTCGGAAAATAAAATTTGTGCAATTTACTCCCTATTCCAAGCCTAACTAAAATTCCATTACAAAATTTACAGGACATGTATTCATAAAAATTCAACATTTTTCTTCAATTTCACAACTTTACACTTACTCTTAAATCATGTTTTCATAAAAAATCACTTTGTAAAAGTTGTTTATCTATCAACAACCTATCATTTTCTACCATAAATTTCTAATTTTTAGCATATACATCCATGACGCATTTTTCATACTTTGATAACTTCTCAAATTGATCCCCCAAATAGGTAGATTAAGCTATCCCGGTTTCAAAAATATCAAAATTACTAAAAACAGGCCAAAGAAACTTACCAAATTTGGACATGAATGTTTCTTCTCTCTCTCCTAGGGTCTCCATGTATTATTTTGGGGAAGAAGATGATAAAAATGATTTTTATTTCTATTTAATAATTTATCATCTTTTAATAATTTTGATTTCCAATTTAGTCCTTAGCTTTTTTCTAATTTTCCATGGATGAATCATCCAAAAATATATACATACTTTTTATTAATGGTCTAATTACCATATAAGGACCTTAATTTTTGAATTCCATAGCTATTTGATTCTTCTAGCAACTAGAATCCAACTTTTGTATTTTATGCGATTTGGTCCTTCACGTAATTAAACACTTAATCGATAATATTTTCTTATCAAAATTTTCAAATGACATGTCTATCATAATATGAACCATATAATAAAATAAAAATTAATTTTATTTTTTGGCTCAGATTTGTAGTCCCGAGACCACTATTTCGATTTCACTGAAATTAGGCTGTTACAGTTATTTAGGCTTAGTGGCTAGCAGGCTTCATGCCAGTGTGTTATTCAGGTTTAATGCCTAGCAAACTTCATGTCGGTGTGTTATTCAAGCTTAGTGCCTAGCAGGCTTCTTGTCGGTGTGTTATTTAAGCTTAGTGCCTAGCAGGCTTTTGTGCCGGTGTATCAAGTTGTTTAAGTTATTGATGTTTCATTAAATTTTGAATTGAGCTGAAAAGAATTTAGGTAATTTTTTGAACTTACTAAGCTATGTTGAGCTTACTAGGTTGATTTTATTTTTGTAGGTCTTTTGGAATCATGTCGTCGCTTGGATCGGATTGAGAGCACACACAATCATCCACTCCTTGGTAGTCATTTTTTATTTTGTTTTGTTGTTGGTTAAAAGTGGCATGCAACTAAGAAGGGTCTAGTGGTATTATCATATTATGTAATAGAACGAGTAGTTGAAATGGTCATTTTGATGTTTATATGGATTGCTTAGTATTTTGGTGTTTGTGCTTGTACATATATTATGTTATGCATATATATAATATTTGAATACATGAGATTTTGATTTTGATAATTTTGGGTTGAATGAATATTTATATGTGGTACCAATGAGGGTAAATTGGTTAGTTGATGGAATTAGATTGTTTGTGTGTGTTTTTAAGATGTCATAGTCTTATTTAGGTAAATATTGAATAGGTTTATAGGTTGGTTAATGTTATGCCTGGGACACAACAAATTGTAATTGGAAATTTTAATTTTTAAGGCATATTTTGGTACACATAGCCTAAGACACGAGCATGTCACACGACCGTGTGTCACACACGATCTGTTGACATAGCCATGTGTCTTTTAAGTTTTTAGGTTCAAGTTTCACATGGTCAAGCACACGGCCTACGACATGGCCTTGTGTCCCAAATCAACAAGTTACACGGGTGAAGACACGGGCTAGGACACGGTCGTGTGGTTATAGTTAGAAAGTTGCACGGGTTGGGAATACGGGCGTGTGGATTTACCATACGAGCGTGTGAGGTTGACATGGCCATGTTTTGGCCACACGGTTGGCCTAAGTCACACAGCTGTGTGACCCCCTTTTTTCCAAAATTTTTAACTTTTACCTAACTATTCAGGTTTATTTTAGATTGGCCCTAGAAGGTTTCCAAATTATGATTAGGGCCTAGTAAGCTCAGTTTAAGACCCGCAACAACATGTTTGACTTAATTTGAATGTATTTTTTTATTATTTTACTTTGTAACGCCCTAAAATTCTTATTTTTATTTCTGTTAAAATGTGACACAACTGTGTACCTGCTTTAGTGGTTAAGTGTTCTGGGTGTGTGTGAGAGGTCCCAAGTTCAAGCCTTGCATTTGGAAAATTTTGGTATTTTTCTGACGTAAGCCTTATACTTGTTCAGCTGGCTTATAGTTAATTATGTGAAGAAATATATCAGAATGGGCCTGTTGGTCTGGTGGTTAAGTTGAGTGTTAGGTTGCTGAAGGTCTGGTGTTCGAATCCCTGTGCGAGCGTGGGGGTTTATTTTTGCTCATCTGACTGAGAGAGTTTTAGTCAAACATGAATGCTGAGGAGGTTGAGTAGTGGATTAGTGGAGAGATTTGAGGGATACGGGGAGTTATGGGAATTATTTCCATTAATTTTCTTTTTTACAAAATTTTAGTTCTTTTTCTAAAATCTCTGATGTGGTTCTCTACTACTCTGCCGAAATTCCCTTACAACTTCTTCTATTCCTTTTTCCTTTTCATTTTCCTAATTCATCTTTTCTCTTAGCAACGCGATTTACACTTGTGCAGGTTCGGTAAGTTTTCTTTTTCTGTTCATTGTAGTGGTTGCACATTGAGCAATTAAAAATCTAATTTCTACTGTAATTGATGGTGTAGGCGAATGTCTCAAGCAGTAAGATTCATTTTTTTGGTTTAATAAGAGTTAACGAAGGTTCATTGTTGGTGGAAAGTCGGGTTTCAGTTGGTTCATTGTTGTCGAAATCCATTAATCAATTGCTAAATCGGTGTTGGTTAATCTGGTTTTTAGGTTTCGAGAGGCTTAAGAGTGGTTTCTTATCAAACCGATATCAGGTGTGTACCTGAAACGCAAGAAAATGAGTTTTTGACAAAAGTCAAAAACCTTATTGTCGACACCACACGGCCATGTAGTAGGCTGTGCGGTAGGCCAAGTGTGACAACCCGGGCATGTGATCGACGAAGGCTAGGCCATGCGCAATACACAACCGTGTAAAGGCCGAGGTGTGGCTGTATGGGCAACACGAGCTAAACCAAACTGGGCGTGTGGGCCCATACAGGTAGTCCACACGGGTGTGTGGAATTTGGGTTAGGCCATGTGATTCACACGGGCCAAGGCCAATTAGGGCCTGTGGGCCACACGAGCAAGCCACATGCGCATGTGGCCCCATTTAGCTAAAGTTTTTTCTAGGGTTGTAGGGGTGGCCCAGGCTAACTGTGAACCTACTGTAGGGTCGGTAAGCGCTACTTAGACCCTAAATCATGTGACTTGAATATATATAATGTATGCAGGTTTACTGATCTATATGTATGACTGAATTTTAGCATGTAAGCATGTATTTCTGTATATCTGCATTAAGCATGTTTAGTTGCATCTGCATCGGGGTGGGATGATTGATTATTGGACGAAGTGTACTGAAAGGCTTTCATGCCTATTATCTAGCAGCTCAGCTGTAATATTATTGATATGTGCCACATTCGGTACTACTTGGTATGTAGGGCTGGGTGGGTGTGTAGAGGTGTGTAAAGGCTGGTGGGTAGGATACTAATTTCTATTGCTATTGCATACTATATCTAAGATGGGCTAAGGCCCTAATATATATCTGGAACTGTATCTGAATGGGATAAGGCCTAAACTGTATCTGAACCTATAATGGGCTTAGGCCCCAAACTGCATTTGATTGATAATTGTTGTTTGACTGTATGCATGCCTTCTGTAAGGATTACACACTGAGTTTACGTAAACTCACCCCTCTCTATTTTATCTGTATAGGTAATCCCTGGACTTAGACGGATTGGTGCGGCGAAGGACTCAACAGTGACCACATGACTATTGAACTGATTTAAATCCATTTAAGGTTTTTAATTTCTATTTTTTGGGGGGTATTTTTATGTAATTTGGACTTTTGGGTTGTTTGCTTTTACTTTGGATTTTAATTTTTTTCATGGATTTTCAAACTACAAACTCGATAAAAACTCAGTTTAATTAAAAATATCATTTTCCCTAAACGTGAACAATTTTTTTTAAATATCACGGTTTTAAAAGCTTTCACTCAGAATATGTTTTTAAATGAACCAAATTAATGAGAAAATGATTTTGAAATTGACGAGAGATAAATAGAAACTAATAAACGGGAACAGTTGTAACTTGATAAATTCGATATCAAATTCCATTCCATGTGACATCGCCAGATTCAGCCATAACGTCTAGGCTGGGTTTGGAGTGTTACATTTAGTGGTATCAGAGCAGGTTACAAAACTCGGCTGTGGATTTTGGGTTTTAAGCTTGGTTTTTAAGAACTGATTTTCAAATAATCTGTAACGATTTGACTGAGAATGTGGTACATTGAGTCTCCAACGCCAATCCTGTAAGTATTCTATTAAATTGTTATGATATTAGAGATAGTCTGTTCCGAAGACACTGTAGTTAGTGTATACCGAAACTATAGTGAAACTGAAACTGGTAGAGATTATACTTGCGAAAAGAAAACTCTGAATTTATGATACTACTTTACATAAAACATCTGTCAATAAATACTGAAACTGTAAGTGATTCATAAAATTTGTAATACAGATAAATCTGAATAGACATGAATGTACGAGGTATCCGTAGACGTGGTACTAGAGGTCGACGTAGAGGTCGTAGGGGGCTCGAGCTGAGTCCTCTTCTCTGGGCAACATGCCGAACCTGGAAACGAGTGAGACACATGTGTCACTTGCTACTAAGACTGGGTCTCAAGATCGCATGGCTGGGGATGACACATTTTCCCAAGCTATGTTAAGGATACTGGAGAGGGTCGCAGGGCCTAACACTGGATCTAGGGGCCAAGGGTTAGTTACGGAACGACTCTAGTTCAATAGAGCTGAACTTTTTAGGGGTGTCATTGGAGTCACCCCTAATGTGGCTGATTACTAGATGGAGGCTACTAAGAGGATAATGGATGATTTAGACTGTATCCTTGAGTAGAAATTAAAGGGTGCAGTCTCGTTGCTTCGTGATGAGGCCTACCAGTGGTGGTTGACTATTAAAGAGGGCACTCAGCCTGATCGTCTGTCTTGGGAGTTCTTTAAGTCTTCATTCCAAGGAAAGTATGTGGGAGCAAGTTACATCAATGCTCATAGGTGGGAATTTCTGAACCTCACTCAGTGAGATCGATTAGTGGCCGAGTATGAGGCCGAATTTTTTAGACTGAGCTGTTATGCACGAGGTATGGTGGCGTTTGAATATGAAAGATGTGTCCGTTTTGAGGACGACCTTAGGGATAATCTGAGGGCATTGATAGCTCCGCAGAGAGAGCGAGAGTTCTCTGTTCTGGTAGAGAAGGGGAAGATCACTGAAGAGGTTAAGCGTGTTGAGCGCCAAAATAGGGATCATCAGAGAGGTAAGAAAATGAGGGGTTGGGAGCCCTCGAGTTCTGTATAGAGGCCTAAGAAAATGGCTGGGGTTGATGGGCCAATTACAGTTGGGCCCCCTATTGCTTCTACTGGATTGAAGCTATATGGAGATTATGGTAGAGGCCATCAGGGCGAGTGTTGGAGGAGGACTAGAGTGTGTTTGAGGTGTGGGTCATTAGAGCACTGCATTCGAGAGTGTCTGCTGAGAGCTGATCAGGTGCAAGCTCCGGGTTCTGGTGCTGTACAGCCACAGAGGGTAGTTCAGCAACCACCGAGGGGCTGTGGTCAGGCTAGGGGTGGTAACGGTATGGGCCATAGGCAGAGAGCACCAGGCAGAGGTGCTGGACAGACTAAGACGAGACAGCCTGCTCTTGTTTATGGTGCTCATCATCGAGAGGACAGATATGCTCCAGACGTCATTACCAGTACGTTCCTAATTTATGATGTACCTTACTTTGCTTTGATAGGCATAGGTTCCACACATTCTTATGTAGCTAGCACTGTGTCTGAAAATTTGGGGATTCTAGTTGAGAGTACTTCTAGTGAGGTGACTGTACTGAGTCGACTGGGGCAATCGGTTTAAGATAGCAAACTGTATAAATATGTTCTGTTAGAGGTTTAAGGGTCGGTCTTTTTGGCTAACCTAATGGAGCTTCTGTTTGGGGAGTTCGACCTCATTCTGGGTATGGACTGGTTGGTCAAGTACTATGTCAGTTTGGACTATGTCACTAAGAGGTTCATATTAAGAGCTGAGGAGGATAATAAGGTAGTCATGATTGGAGAACATCGGAATTATTTGGCTAATGTGATCTCTACACTGGTGGCTGAGAAATTGGCTTGTAAGGGATGTGAGGCGTTCTTGGCATATATTAGTGTTTTTGTTTCTGGGGACTCTACTATAAAGGACATCAGAACTTTAAGGGATTTTTCAGACATCTTTCCTCAGGTACTACCGGGTTTACTTCTAAATCAGGAAGTGGAATTTGAAATTGAGCTTCTTTCTAGTACAGCTCCGGTATCTATTGCCCCTACCATACGGCACTGAAGGAGCTCACAGAGCTTAAGGTTCAATTGTAAGAACTTTTAGACTGTGGTTTCATCCGTCCTAGTATGTCTCCATGGGGAGCACTGGTTTTATTTGTTAAGAAAAAGGATTGGACCATGAGGATGTACATAGATTATCAGCAATTGAACAAGCTGACCATTAAGAACAAGCATCCACTTCCAAGGATTGAGAACCTGTTTGATCAGTTTCGAGGGGCTTTTATATTTTTAAGATCGATCTCCATTCAGGGTATCATCAGTTGATGGTTAAGGAAGTGGATGTGCATAAGACGGCATTTAGGACTCGGTATGGGCATTACGAGTTTCTAGTCATGCCTTTTGGGTTGACGAATACACCGACCGCGTTCATAAACCTGATGAATCGAGTGTTTTAGCCTTATTTAGATCAGTTCATCGTCGTCTTTATCGATAACATCCTGCTATACTCTAAGACGGAGGATGAGCATGATGAGCATCTTAGACTTGTGCTTTAGATTCTGCGTAAGAAACAACTCTACGCTAAATTCAGTAAGTGTGAGTTCTGCCTTTGTGAAGTCACTTTTCTGGGGCACGTAGTTTCTATTGAAGGGATTCGAGTTGATCCTCTAAAGATTGAGGCTATGCTAGATTGGAAACAGCCAAAGAATGTGTCGGAGATCCGTAGTTTTTTGGGTTAGGGGGTAATTATCGGCGATTTGAGAAAGGTTTCTCATTGATTGCAGCACCCTTAATTAAGCTACTATATAAGGGCATTCCATTTGTCTGGACTGATGTGCAGCAGGAGAGCTTCGAGAACCTCGAGACTGTTCCGAGTAAGGCTCTTTTTTTTATACAACCTGAACTTGGGAAGGAGTTTGTGGTTTACAGTGACGCATCACATGTGGGTTTGGGTTGTGTTCTGATGCAGGATGGTAAGGTTAGGGCATATGTGCCTTGTCAGCTCAAGATGCATGAGGCAAACTATCCGACGCATGATTTGGAATTTACCGCCATAGTCTTTGCTTTGAAAATCTGGAGGCACTATCGGTACGGTGAGAACTACATTATCTACATTGATCACAAAAGCCTTAGGTACCTCCTGACTCAGAAGAAGTTGAATCTTAGGTAGCATAGATAGATTGAGTAGCTTAAGGACTATGACTATACTAGTGAGTACCATCCTGGCAAGGCCAATGTAGTGGCTGATGCGTTGAGCCGTAGGGCGATTACTGATTTGAGAGTGATGTTTGCTCGACTTAGTTTGTTCGACGACAGAAGTTTGTTGGCTGAGTTGTAGGTTAAACCGACTTGGATAGAACAACTTTGAGATAAGGAGTTAAAAGATGAATCATTGGGTCTTCGGTTCCGTCAGCTTGAGAGTGGTAGCACTATAGGTTTTGGGCTGAATAACGAAGGGGTACTCTATTTCCATGGTTAGATTTGTGTACCGAATGATACTCATCTGAGGCAGTCTATTTTGAGATAGGCGCATAGTAGCCCTTATGCTATGCATCCCGGTGAGAATAAGATGTACTGAGATCTTTGAGAATTGTACCGGTGGTCAGGATTGAAATGGGAGCTTACTAATTTTATGGCATGATGTCTGACATGCCAGCAGGTTAAGGCTGAGCATCAGTTACCTTCGGGTTTGATGCATCCAGTTAAGATTCTGCTATGGAAGTGGGAGCGAGTAACGATGGGCTTCGTTAGTAGGTTACCTCTAACACCCACAAAGAAGGATTCTATTTGGGTCATCGTGGATTGATTGACCAATTCGGCACACTTCAATCTGGTTAGGACCGACTATGCTCTTTAGAAGTTGGCGAAACTCTACATTTCTGAAATAGTGAGACTACATGGGGTACCAGTCTCAATCATTTCTGATAGGGATCCTCGCTTCACGTTTCGGTTCTGGAAAAAGTTACATCAGGCTCTGGGCTCGAGATTGGACTTCAGTACTGCGTTCCATCCTCAGATTGATGGTCAATCTAAGAGGGTGATTCAGATACTAGAGGATATGCTGAGCAGTTGTATTATCGATTTTTTAGGCAGTTGGGAGGATTATCTGCCCTTAGCCGAGTTCACCTACAATAACAGTTTTCAGTCGAGTATTCAGATGGCACCTTACGAGGCTCTGTATGGTCGTAAGTGTCATACTCTTTTGTGTTGGACTGAGTTGGGTAAATGTCAAGTTTTAGGTCCTGAATTGGTTTTTAAGACTGAGGATAAGGTTCGACTAATTCGGGATCGTCTAAAGGCTTCTTCGAATAGACAGAATTCCTATGGAAATTTGAAGAGGCGTGATGTAACACCCCAAACCCGACCTAAATGTTAGGACCGAATCTGGCGTGTCACATTAAAATGCTTTTTCGAAAAACTTTGTCTTATTAATAAATCACGCTTAAAAGACAAAAGCCCCTTTGTTTAATTCTAAAGTCAACTTAATTATTAGCTAACCATTTCAAACCAACCTTACTTTTAGAAACATGGTTATTGCGGAAGCATTTAAAAAGAGTTACTGAAGCTTGTAAGATTTTGTAGTTTGCGGAAACGCGATGCTTTGAAAACAGTTTAAGTTTTTTAAAAAACGCGTCCAATTACTAGCAAATGTAAAACGTATTAAACTAAAAGTCCCAAATAAAAATCCAAAAATAAAGAGAGGCCTTATTACAACCCAAATAAAAAATACTCAGCAGTAAATAAACAAATTTGAAAGCATAAGCAGTGTGTGTGGCCATCTCCGAGTCCCTCGCAGCACCAATCCACCTATCGCTGGGGATTACCTACACAGTTAATAAATGGGGTAAGTTTACGAAAACTCAGTGTGTAATCTCTTAGTATCCAAACAGTCAATCAAAAATAGAATTTAGAACCATTCTGGGCTTGAGCCCTATCCAGTAACAGTACAATCCAGTTTAGAATATATGTGGGCCCAAAGCCTGATTCATTAACATTTGGGTCTCAGCCCATCACAGTATCAATTGGGCCTAGCCCATATCAAAATCAATATCAGTTGGGCCTAGCCCATATCAGAATCAAATCCATATGAATAATGCATGATAACCCATCCAACCCTGCACTTGCCTCCATCCAAACCTACACTACTTGTGGGGAATAAATCACCCACACCATCCCTACACTTACAGTGTTAGCACCGGTTGCGGCACTAACTAGAGTCGCAGCAAAGCTGCTAATATAAGAATATGTGGCATAGGCACCAATACGATTCCAATCCCAAACAGGATGTCATGTATGTAGAATGTCATACACAAAATCAGTCATACAAATTACAAAAAAATCAGTCATTTACCCTCAAGGGGAAAAATAGTCATTTTACCCTTTCGGGGTATTTTGGTCATTTTACTAATTTTGGGGTCCCAGAATAGATTACGACCTCATAGATGGTCTACCGTCGCCTCGAGCAACTTAGGTAACCTTTATGGTCAAAACGGTGTAAATGGGCCCAAGGCCCATTACTCGGCCCAAGTGGGCCCACACGCTCATGTTGCCCATTTAGCCCAATTTTAGTGACGGCTATGCGAACACCATAGCCCAGTTCATTATTTATCACTTACCGCATATTATATGTGTGGGGCCCACGAGCTCATTGGGCCTACACGGCCCATTTCGACCAATCGATACCCAGAACAGCCCCAGTACACGAGAACACTCGTGGTGGCCTCAACAGTCTATCACCCCAGATCTATGGGCTCAATTTTCCACACGAGCAATCGTACGCTCGTGAGGTCTCAAATGTCGAAGTTTCAGCTTTTCGGCTTTTTTCGATTTCCAAAAAAGAAGGCCGTGAATACACACCTTTTTGCGATACGTGAGCAACTCTCCACAACGCCAACCCTGATTAAGCAAGCAGAGTTCACTCTTTCCTTAACCTAGTGATCGCCACTCCTTGTCAGGAATATGCACTACCCAAAGTGGTCCATTAAATGGTGGTCTCTTATACATACTCAACTAGAATCAAAACAACCTTATAGAACATACTAGATCCAATATAGGGAAGTAGGACATTCGGCCAACACCCTCTACTACCAAACACACACGAAGTGCACCACAAGATATTTAAAGCTTGAGTTACCTTTAGCCGAATGATGGCACAAGATCTTGAACGCCACAGAAGTCCCTTGAGAATCCCTTCACTCCTCACGTAGAACTAAAATGCAAGAACACTATGAACGTGGGCAAGAAGGTAAGAACCGAGGATGAAGGAACACAATAGACTTACCTGACACCAATCGGTCAATACATCAAATACAATGGAAGGGTGAAGAGAGAAAACAAATAGAGGGGAATAAAAGACTAGATAATCGGCCATGGAAAACAAGGGTTGAGGGAGAATGTTGATAGAAGAAATCGGTCTAGAAAGAAGGCTCAGAAGGAAGGAAAGGAACCATCGGTTTGAAGAAGAGCCAAATGGTCAAAAAGAACAAGTACCAATAATTGAGAAAAACAAAACTGAGTTACCCGAATAACAAGCACTATTCGGCTTCTACCAGAAAGTGCAGGGAAAGAAAAAAGGAACGTTTTGGCCAAAAATTGAAAAGAAAGAGCAAACCCCAAACAAATTCGGCACCAAGTGCCCCAAAACCAAAATTGCACAAGAGAACAACTCCCAAACCTTTCCAATTGCCGAAAATGCACATAAAGGGACCCCTTAGCAGAATTTGCACACACTAGCCTCCCTATTCGGCTACAACACTCTCCAAGTTTGAAATTCCTTGATTCACTCCACCCTTTTCTCCATAATCCACTCCTTCAAATCCCCAACAACCAACATCCTTTCCCTTGATTCACTCCTCTTTTACCAAGTTGACAACCACCTCAGGAGAGTTTTAATCCAACTCTACCTCTCTCACCTCATGGAAATAAAATAAATGTACCCTACAAATCATGGGATTCGAACTCAAGATCCCCTTTCCACCATAATAACGCCATAACCACTAGACCACATGCTTCCTTATGATACATTTTAACCTCTAATATTTATAAGGCCTACAAGCTAAAGCCAAGATTCACTTAAGGGAAAAACTAAAATTTTGCTAAAGCCTAGATTTGAACCCAAGACTCCTCAGACATCCCCAAACACACCTAAATCACTTAACCACCATACCAAACATGCAATTTATGTCACTTTCTTTCTCAACTAAAATATTTATAAGCCGCCTACTAACAGTTCCCACACTCAAGGCCCAATACTTCTAGGCCTAGAATTTGGGGCGTTACACGTGAGATTGAGTATTCTGTGGGGGACTTCGTGTTTCTCAAGTCTCGCCATGGACGAAGGTTCTGAGGTTTGGCTGCAAGGGCAAATTGAGGCCTAGGTTTATTGGGCCTTACCGAATTCTGAAGTGAGTTGGACCGGTCACTTATCAGTTGAAGTTACCTCCAGAGCTAGACTGTATCCATGACATATTTCATGTCTCGATGTTGAAGTGTTACCACTTTGATCCTACTCATATTATCCCTATTGAGAAGATTGAGGTTAGGCCAGATTTGACCTTCGAAGAGGAGTCGGTTCAGATACTGGAGCCAGATGTAAATGTTCTTCGTAAGAAGTCTATCCCATTAGTGAAGGTCCTGTGGGAGAATCATAGCACTAAGGAGGCCACGTGGGAACTTGAGGACTCGATGTATCAGTAATATCCTCATCTGTTCTGATCAGGTAAATTTCGAGGTCAAAATTTCTATTAGGGGTTAGAGTTCTAACACCCCAAAATTTTTTTTTCAAATGTGACACAACTATGTATCTGCTTCACTAGTTAAGTGTTCTGGGTGTGTGTGTGAGGTCCCAAGTTCAAGCTCTGCATTTGGAAAATTTTGGTATTTTCCTAACATAAGCCTTATACTTGTTCAGCGGGCTTATAGTTAATTATGTGAAGAAATATATCAGAATGGGCTTACTGGTCTAGTGGTAAAGTTGGTTGTTAGGTTGCTGAAGGTCTGGTGTTCGAGTCCTTGTACAAGCGTGGGAGTTTATTTTTGATCGTTTGACCGGGAGAGTTTTAGTCAAACAGGAACGTTGAGGAGGTTGAGTAGTGGATTAGTGGAGAGATTTGAGGGATATGGGGAGTTATGGGAATTATCTCCATTAATTTTCTTTTTTTCAAAATTTCGGTTCTTTTTCTAAAATCTTTAGCATGATTCTCTGCTACTTTGCCGAAATTACCTTGCAACTTCCCATCTTCCTTTTTCCTTTTCATTTTCCTAATTCATCTTTTCTTTTAGTAGCCCAATTTACACTTGTGCAGGTTCAGGAAGTTTTCTTTTTCTATTCGTTGTAGTTGTTGTGTATTGAGCGATTAAGAATCTGATTTCTACTGTAATTGATGATGTAGATGAAGATCTCGAGCAGTAAGATTCGTTTCTTTGGTCTAATAAGAGTTAATGAAGGTTTCTTATCGGTGGTAAGTCAGGTTTCAGTTGGTTCATTGTTGTCGAAATTTGTTAATCAATTGCTAAATTGGTGTTGGTTAATCTGGGTTTTAGGTTTCGGGAGGCTTAGGAATGGTTTCTTATGAAACCAATATCAAGTGTGTACTCGAAACACAAGGAAACGAGCTTTCAGTAAAAGCCAAAAACCTTACTATCGATGCCACAGGGCCATGTGTAGGTCGTGTGGTAGCCGTGTGCGATAACACAGGTATGTGATCGATAAAGGCTAGGCCGTGCGCAATACACGACCATGTGAACACCGAGGTGTGGCCATGTGGGCCACACGGGCTAAATCGAATTAGGCATGCAGGCCCACATGGGTAGTCCACATAGGCATTTTGGAATTTGGGCCAGCCGTGTGATCCACACGGGCCAAGGCCAATCAAGGCATGTGGGCCACACGGCCGTGTGGACCCATACGGGTGAGCCACGTGGGCGTGTCGGCCCATTTAGGTAAAATGTTTTCTAGGGTTGCATAGGTCTCCTAAGCTGACTGTGAACCTACTGTAAGGTCGATAAGCGCTACTTAGACCCTAAATCATGTGACCTGAATATATATAATGTATGCAGGTTTACTGATCTATATGTATGACTGAATTTTATCATGTAAGCATGTATTTCTATATATCTGCATTGAGCATGTTTAGTTGCATCTACATTGGGGTGGGATGATTGATTATTGGAGGAAGTGTACTGAAAGGCTTTCATGCCTATTATCTGGCAACTCAACTGCAATATTATTGATATGTGCCGCATTCAGTACTACTTGGTGTGTAGGGCTGGGGGGTGTTTTAAACCCCACATAGTGTGTAGGGATGGTCGGAGATGGTGTGTAGAGGCTGGTGGGTAGGATACTAATTTCTGTTACTATTGCATGCTATATCTGAGATGGGCTAAGGCCCTAATATATATCTCGAACTGTATTTGAATGGACTAAGGCCTAAACTGTATCTGAACCTTTAATGGGCTTAGGCCCTAAACTGTATTTGATTGATAACTGTTGTTTGACTGTATGCATGCCTTCTGTATGGATTATACACTGAGTTTATGTAAACTCACCCCTCTTTGTTTTATCTGTATAGGTAATCCCTGGACTTAGACGGATCGGTGCAGTTGAGGAATCAATGGTGACCACATGACTATTGAATTAATTTAAATCCATTTAAGGTTTTTAATTTCTATTATTTTTTGGGTATTTTTTATGTAATTTTGGACTTTTGGACTATTTGCTTTACTTTGGATTTTAACCGTTTTCATGGATTTTTAAACTGCAAACTCGATGAAAACTCAGTTTAATTAAAAACATTAGTTTCCTTAGACGCGAACGATTTTCTTTAAATATCACAGTTTTAAAAGCTTCCGCTATAGAATATGTTTTTAAATGAACCAAATTAATGAGAAAATGATTTTGAAGTTGACGAGAGATAAATAGAAACTCATAAACAGGAATGGTTTTAACTTGATAAATTCGATTTCAAATTCCATTCTATGTGACATCGCCAGATTCGGCCATAATGTCTAGGCCGGGTTTGGGTGTTATATACTTAGTAATGTATGGACTTTATGTAAGGTTATTGTTGTTAAATTCTTTGTAATACTCAATAATCCAAATCTGGTATGGTAAGTGAGTTAGGGGTCTTACACAATAAATTTGTTTTATTAACCAATCTACTCAAAAAAATTACAAGTTTATAAATGAACATACTACACTTAAGGCACCAAATCCAGTAGATTCAACCTTAATTGTAGTATTAAATTGAAGGGCACTTTGGTCTTTGGATTCTTCATTATATAACCAACATTCTACGCAAAATTAGAGAGGTTCAACAGAGACGTTTGGATTTTTTCAATAGAGTAGCTAGTTAGTAGAATAGTTTTAGGGTTAGGTTTTCTCTTAGAATAATTTTGTATTAGTTTCTTTACATTTATATCATTTTAGTTGTTAGATTGAATTTCTATTTTCTGATTAAACGTTGCATTTGGAGAATGATTTTATGTGCTTTCACGACTATCTTGTACGAAATAATTGATAATCAATCGATTATTTGATTGGGTTTTATTCTTATTCAATTATGGGTTGTTATTGGATTTTGTCAAATTATTAGAATACTAGAATTGGCGCCTCTAGTAGAATATCTACGCAAATGAGACTGAAAGGGTATTTTGTGGTGTATCGATTTGGTAAATGTGATGTCTGATATATTGTCAGTCTAGTCAGTCACATCTATGTCTCTATCTTTTGGGAGTCGTTTGCTCCGATGCTCAAGAAGCTTCTCCTCAGTTGGGCTTGATAGACGACATATTAGTCTTTTAATCAGTCTGCTTATTTATGATTAGACTAAGTGCATGTTCAAATTCATCTACTGATACAAGTTGACATTCCATATTACGATCTGACAACGTAATACCACTTAGTATTAGTTAAATGTTAGATAACCAGTGAGCTAATATTTGTTTTCATTTTGCTTTGCTTGCAAAAACCATTGAAGACAATATATAAAGGGTATTAATGTAATTTATGGATAATTTTAATAAACCAATCTATTCAAAAAAATACAAGTACAGAAACGAATATACTACACTTAAGGCACTAGATCCAACAACACCAACCTTTGGGGTCACAATGTTGGCTACATTCTCTTAAGTTGAAGAGGTCGAAGTCGTGACACTGGAGTACCTTTGTCGTGACACTAAAGCATAACATCCCCAAAGGAGTAAATTATTGTTGATGCTGTATGTAACACCCCAAAATAAGGCCTAGGAGTTTTTGTGGTATTTTAGGAATTTTAGCCTTAGAGTGCTCAAAATTTAGTAGCAGGGTAAATCATAATTATATTCGACTATGACATCTTAGCTATTAAATAAAATTTTGAAAATAAGTTTTAAAAGTCTTTCAATTTGGGCCTAGGGACTGATTTGTAAAAAGGGGCAAAATTGGGAGTTTTTAAGAGGCAATTAGCCCAAATTTTAAAGTTTTAGCCTATTTCTTTCCCCCCAATAGCATATTTACATTAGTTTCATCCTCTCCCCTCTCTTGTTGCTATCCCTCATTCTCCCAACACTAAACCACTTGATTTTGATTTCCAAACTATAAGCTTTTGATTTCTCTCAACACCCAAGCCTTAAACACTCATAGAATCACTTTAAAAAAACCCAAAACTCTATAAACTTCATCATCTTCTCCAAACGTGGGTTTTTTAGATTTATTTCAAAACTTGTTTAATCTTTTGTCAAAGGTAGTGTTTCAAATTCTTATGAGTATTTCATGGTACCTAGTCCTTATGAGTGTTTCAAATTGAAGTATTAGCCATTGAAACGCAAATTTTTAATAAAACCCAAAAATTGGGACATTAATGGTGGATTTCATGATTTTGAGTAAAAACATGGTTTTGAAGTATTTTTTAACTCATTTTGTCATGACTAGAAGGTTTCTAAACTTACCTTGATGTTTCGTTAATGATTTTTTATGCTTTAAAGAATTCTGTGAAAATCATAAAAAAGATGTCAAAAAATTTTGATACCATGAATTGGGTAGTTTTTAGTGGTTTAAGGGTTGAGGATTAGATTTAGATGACTAATTAGGTGAACGGAATTCGTTTTAGGTGAAAAGGTTGAGTATAGATCGATTTATGAGCATTCTAAGTTTGTTATGTTAAATTTTTGTTACATGAGAACTTAGAATAAATTGATGTTTTAGTTGGTTTAAGTGAGTCCTTGACTACTATTTGATTGTGAATTTTGTATGGTTATTGTGTGTAAAGCCTCAGATTCATTAAAGCATTCTACAAGTTAAAAGAAGATCTAGTTTGAGTTTTTGAATTCTTAGTGAAAGCATAGTGGTGAGCGTTTGGAGTCACTACTCGTAGACATGAGTCATGTGTCATGTGGGAATTTAGTAGTAGCCTAACCCCTACTCTAAGTTCTGAGTGAAAGTTTTCTTGTATCTATATTTTCTTTATGGTTTTGTGCTTATATGATTATGAAATGTGCAAATGAATACATGATATATATGTTATATGACAGTGACAGTGTATTGCAAAAGATACTAACATGCAGCGATAGTGCATGGATAATCTATAAACGTGACGTGTTTGATTTCAGATATTTTGGCCTTGTGATTTTGAAACCATTAGATATAGTTGGCATGCCATAGGATTGTGAGCACTCACCTATATGTACAGTGATTTTGGGCATTGAGGCCCTGGGATGTAACACCCCTAACCCCTAACTGACATCGGATTAGGGTTATAAGGCATTACCAGACATATAGAACATCTCAGACCAATTCAGAATCACAAATATTATTTAACATCATTTCATAAGCAATTATCTCATAAGATGGTCTACGAGACCTAAAACATATGTTTAAGAACGATTAGAGCTAAACCGAACACATTCATAAAATTCAGAACATAGAAAATTTTTCAATTCTGTTGAGGTCACAAGCCTGTGCGTCCAGGCCGTGTGCCTCACACGGGCATCAGACACACCCATGTGAATCAGCCGTGCCAAAACAGAGCATGCATACTGACTTTTTCACACGGCCAATAGGCACGCCCGTGTACTATGGCCGTGTGATACTTAGCTAGGTACTGACTTTAGCCCACGACCATATGACATGCCCGTGTGCCAAGACCATGTGATTCTTGGGAGAATACTGCTTTTCTTACGCGGCCACAAGGCACGCCCGTGTCCCCTAACCGTGTGGCACCAAGCAGACTTGGTTTAAGCCAAAATTTGCCACCCCTTTTTGGATCCAATCCTACAAGAAATAATATACAACATTCATACCAAAATTTCCAACCAGTTCCATACTTAAGAATGACCAAAACACTTTAGAACTTAGCATATTAAAAACATACACCAAAACTATACACAAACTTATCGTTTGTTAGCCAACTCCCATGGCATATTATATACACTACAAAACTTATATACATAGACCTTCTAGCCTATACATGCCATACTTTAATATATTTACACTTTCCAAAAGTACCAAAATGAGATCGATAGTGTAATGACGATCCTTGATGATCCCCGAGCCTTCAGTAGCTTTGATATCTATAAAACAATGCAAATACACACAAAGTAAGCTTTCAAAAGCTTAGTAAGTTCGTACTCAAGTCATTCATAATATATGAAACATAATATAAAAACATATATGTATTTGCATAATTTCAATCCATAAATCTATATCAACTCAATGAGATTCATATACATAACATCATCTACCACTTAGGTATTATACATACCTGAAAATTCCCATACTTATACACTTTCATACTCACCTCTTGTGAATGTTATAAGACTTTCCATAACTTAGTAGTATTTTAGACATCTGCACACTTAGTGCTATATGGTTAGCCCAACATAAATACTTTTTTTTCGCACACTTAGCATCTCAAATAACTGAGACTAAGTCGGTATCGCACACTTAGTGTCTCAAATAGCCGAAGCTAATTTAAATCGCACACTTAGTGCCAAGATAGTTTAAACCGTACACTTAGTGCCAAAACTTCCGATTCATCATCATATCATCCAATTTAATTATATACAAACCATGTATAATTAAGGCATTAAAGCTTACTTAACATCATATTTTAAGTACGTACTTACCTCGTACTCGGAATTTGTCGACTTGGACTATCTACTCGATAACCTTCGACTTTCCTCGATCTAAGTCTGAATTCCTCCTTTCTTGATCTATATGATTTCAAAATTAACCCTTTTATTCACCAATTAATTCAATTTAATCCATAAACATTTATTTAGGGCAATATGCAAACTAGCCCTTACATTTTCACATTTCGACACTTTAGTCCCTATTTCACAAAATCACAATATACACATAAATTGCAGACACACAAGTTTAGCCGAATTCTCCTAGTACTCATACTAGTCAACACAATTAATTTATTTCACATTTTAGTCCCTCAAAAATAACATTTTACAATTTAGCCCAAAATATTGAAATTCTTCAAAAGTCCCAATACAAAGTATATCTATCTATCATCAAGCTTTCATATTTCACCATTTATCATTACAAAGCTCACAAAATCAACAATGGCATCTTATGAAATCCTCAACAATTTTAGAAATTCAAACATGGGTTCTGAAGAACACGAAGCAACGATCACAGAAACATAAAAATTATCAAAAATCGAGTTAAAACCGTACCTTAATCAAGAAATCAAAGTGTCGAAACCTAAAATGGCTTTCTCCTTTTTCTTTTTCTTTGATTCTCGGCAATGCATGCATGAAATGGCTTCATTTTTATGTTTATTTTCATTTAATATACATTAATATGCATTTTCCAATTTTGCTCTTTAATTAACAAATAAAAATTCCATCCACTCGTGTCCATACTTGTCCATGCATTAATACAATGGTCAAATTGACATGCAAGGACCTTTATTTTAAAAGCCAAGCCAAATAAGTGCTTTAACATTTAACACTCAACTTTTACACATTACACGATTTAATCCTTTTTCATAATTAAGCACAGAAACGGATAAATTAAATCACAGAGATTTCACAGATGTAAATTCACATATCACAGACACAGAAAATAATATTAAAATATATTTTTCGGACTCGAATTTGTGGTCCCGAAACTAATATTTCGAGTAGGGTCAAGACTGGACTGTTACATGAGATATGTTGGAGGGATAAGGAAGTGTGAGCTAAGCTACATTCTTTCTTTTTTTTTTTTTGATAAAAATACCCGAGGGTCAACTTCAATTAATAACATCATTTAAAATAAGCGCATGGACTTCCGACGGATAGTCCATATTAAAATCCTTAGTACAATCATAAGTTTTGGCCCAATTACAAAGGGAGTCAGCCACTTTATTACAACAGCGAGGGGCCCAGCAAAAATTACAAAAACTAAAGTAATGAAAATGCTTCTCGATCTCCCACAGACGATGGCCCAGCATAGTCAAGTCAGAATTCCTTTTTTTTAAAGCGGTTCACAAGGCTGGCACAGTCAGACTCCAACTCTAAACACGTCCAATTATTTGACCGAGCAACCATTATGTTTTCTTCCATGGCCAGCATTTCAGCCTGCTCAGCATTCATATCCTTATCCACAACACCCACCCACCCACCATGAACGAAGCCTTCAGAGTCTCTAGCAACCAGACCGTAGTACACTCTCTTCCCATGAATAGAAGCGTCAAAGTTAATCTTCATCACCCCCTGAGTCGGTTTCCGCCAAACTTTCTTCTC
Organism: Gossypium longicalyx; assembly: GCA_025698465.1. Classification (NCBI taxonomy): domain Eukaryota; kingdom Viridiplantae; phylum Streptophyta; class Magnoliopsida; order Malvales; family Malvaceae; genus Gossypium; species Gossypium longicalyx. Next base: position 35,542,414 of record CM046995.1, read on the forward strand.
CGCTTTCCTTTGTAACATCGGTTCCTCCGGCAGGTTAAAGATTCAGAAATCCTTACTCAGAGCCAAAGGTCTCTCCCACGTCACTTTAGTTCCTTCCTCAACCCCTCTAAAGATCCGATTATTTCTGCAGTTCCAAATATTCCAGAGGACGGTGATGAGGTCGGAGACCGCCTTGCAATCCAACGCTCTCGCCATGTCTTCGATCCAATCAATACAATTGGAGTAAATTTTGACTAGAAACTTATGATTAAGCCCTCCATACTCAAGCACTGTACGAGCCAACAGGCAATCCTTCATCGCGTGAATAAGGGTTTCCCTTTCTTTGCTGCATCTCGGACAGGTATCATCGAAACCAGAACGGAAACTAGAAATATTGTCGTACGTAGGCAGGATGTTATGGCCAATTCTCTAGAAAAAAACACGGATTTTTGGAAGGGTTTTTAACTTCCAGACTATTCTCCAGAAAATCCTGTGAGGGTCGTACCCCACCTGCTTAAACAGCAACCACGAATAAGCAGATTTAGAAGAAAACACACCGTGCGGGTTATAGAACCAAGTACGACAATCTTCAGGGCCATTATGAATAATGGGGATATTGCAAATATGGTCCCCCGTATAATCACCATAGAAATCCATGACCTTATTCTTGTCCCATCCATCCTTGCTGTCGTTGAACAAATCACACACGTATTCCTCATTGACCAACCTTCTGTCAATACAAATAGAGTGACCCGAAAGACCTTCAAAACCCCAATTATCGTGCCATATTTTAATACTTTTACCGTTACCAACAGTCCAACCAAAATCCTCGTAAAGCTCTTGAGCTGCCTTAGCAATACTCTGCAATGTGAATGAGGGCTTGCCCATGCTTTTAGGTTGAAAGACATCACCATTCGGATAGTACTTCGCACTTAAAACCTTATAGCATAACATAACCCTACAGTTGATGAGGCGCCACACTTGTCTGCCCAACAACATAACGTTAAACAGACGTAAATCCCTGATGCCAAGGCCACCCATACCTTTCGGGTAGCACAATCTATCCCAAGGCAGTATATTCCAGCCCCTTTTCTTCTCACCACCTCCCCACCAGACCCGACTCATCATTGATTGGATCTCCTCAAGGACCCCCCTTCGGCGCCATAAAGACCAAAAATGCATAAGTAGGGATTGCTTGGATCACCGACTTAATGAAGATTTCCTTGCCACCATTTGACAAAAGACCCTTCGACCAATATTCTGCTCGCCAAACGATCTAGGATGTTCTGAAAAATGCTCGATCTTTTTTTACCAGCAGGGATGGGAAGACCAAGGTAACCATCTAGTTTATCCACCACTTTCATATTGAGTAAGTCCACATCTAATTTCTTTAGCTACATAACACTTTTGAACATAATTTTCACTCTTTATGTGATTTAACCCCTTTTCAAAATTGAGCATGCAACTGCTAAAATTAATTCACCAAACTTTTCAAATATCTATAAAATCATGCTATAACACATAAAATAATATCAAAAATAATTTTTCAGACCTCGAATTTGTGTTTCCGAAACCACTATTCTGACTAGGCCAAAAATTGGGATGTTACAATTCTCCCCCCTTAGAGATTTTTGTCCTCGAAAATCTCATCGAAAAAGAGGTTAGGGTATCGTTCTCGTAGTTACCCTTATCTTGAAAAAGAGTCCTCTTCAAGGGGATACTTTCATGATCACTCTGTCATCGACCTGAATTCAAACATCTTAAAATTTCAAACCCATATACCACATGTCAGTCTGAAGTTGCTTTCAACTTTCACAAATCACTTTCACTCCCTCCTTTTTTCCTCAGAATTACAAATCAATTCCATCTCAAAGTATTAATAATAATAGAAATCTGAATCTGAAGTCATCTCACATTGTACTTGTTTAGTTGCCACTCACCATCACATTCTGATAGTTCTTAGTCTTGCAAAGAAGACATCACTCCAGCTTTTTATTTTAGCTAAATTTAGACTCCCATCAAACAAGAATGATCATGTAGCCAACACTCACAAAATGAACAAAGGCTTTCCATTCTATTGTCTATAACATTGCATCCTCCACATTCTTGGAATCAAGGAGCATATGACTTTATTCGTAAAAAAAACAAAGTAATCAATTTCTCAACACCGGCACACTAGCAGTCGACTCTAAGTCACTCATTTGGTAACTCTTTTAATGAGATTTTAACTGTTCAAAAGCATAAACTGTCACTTTACATTCTTATTTTAGAACACATTCCAATTCGTTCGATAGTACATTACTTACAACTCACGAATTCTCTAATCAATTTAAATAGAACTCAAAACTAATGCTTCGATTAATAACACTTTCAACTGTTATTTTTCTATTTTACTAATATGAAACTGACCAGCTCATTCAAATGAAAACAATTGAGTCGATTTCAAATACCAAATAATAGCATATCAAAATACTCTTTTCTTCATGCTATTAACTAACTCAAACATACAATCTTTTACAACTCCTTTAGCATTCTAATTAGAACCTTCACAACTACATTTGCTCAAGAAAAACAAAATATCCTAATTGAACTCACTGACTTTAATCAGACTTTCCTGAGAAAAAGAAAATTTTCATAGAGTTTGAGCCTGAGCTTTCACTATTTTTACCTTTGCCAAGGTCAATTCTTTTCACAAAAAATAGAGGAATTCTAATATCAGAAGCATTACATTCTCATGATCGAATCAAGATTACACCTATAGCAAACATAGCTATCACAAGCCAACGAATACACATACTAGAAGTCCGAGAACCTAACTCATAAGAAAAACAATAAGGATCTTGATGATTCCTTAGAGAAAACTGGAAGAAATCAACGCTCACATGCTCTGAATCAATTGTAATAGAGATAATATATATTCCAAATATACGAGTACAAATCAAAACAACTTTCGGTAGAAACAGAAGAGTAGTCTCATATAAATTTTCATCATCCACTCGTATTCCAACATAATAGGATAGAATCCTGAAGAGATGAGGCAATGCCATTCACAATTCAAACAGACCATCAATACTTTCTTCTAGCATTAAGGTTAGCTAACATTCTCACTCGGTAAGAATTTCACCAGAAAACAGACATTCACGTGAATCTCTGAGGATGAATGAATATATACTCATAATACTAAAAAAAAGATCATTGTAATCTATTCAACCATAATTGTTACACACAGTCATCTTTACAATTCAAACATCATTCCTCTGACTAATCCTATTATCATAAACCCTTGAATTATTCCACTCACTAACAAAAATCAATTCAGAAGAACTTTCAGTAAACACATGTTTAGACTCCATACCTAATTGAGTTGATTAGCCGAGACTAACTTCTTCTTTAACAGTGACATTACATAATCCGTATAATCTTTAAAACAATCTGATATTTCTTTTAAAACTAAGTTAGTTTATCTCACTATACTTAAATCTGTTTGTATTACTAATTATTTCACCACTGAACTCTTTAGTTCACACTTATGAACTTATTCAACATGATTCTCATAAAATTTCATCATAAAGCAATACTGGTAAAGGGGTGAGGTCGTAAAGCCTCTAACTTGACTCTCATAAATACACACATATGTCTTAGCATTCATCAGTAATGTAATACCAACATAATCACATAGTTCATTCCAAAAAAATTAACACACTTATTTATTATACAAATGTTTTCTATCATCCACAATTTCAAACAATGAATTTACTTACTCAAGCTCAATATTAATATCTAATTAAATTCCAACACTTAGCTTCCATTTTACTTATTGACATTTGTCAAATTAGAGAATGCCTTACGGGTTTGATTACGTTGTTTACTTGATGCCATAGTCCAACTACGGTCTTACACAAAATCACAATGCCATAGCCCTGCTATGATCTTACATGTCATTATGATGCCATAGCCCAGCTATGGTCTTACATTCCATACTTTGCCATGGTTCAACCATGGTCTTATCCGTCAATTCCTCATTGAATGATCATACTCATTTCCTACGTTCTACTCAATTTGATCTTCCAATTCAATTTTTATACTATTATAATATTCATGGTTCAGTAACAAAGACAAAAAAAAAACATCATATTATCTCTAATTTAACAATTAAACATACGATTCTACCATATGAACATACTGATTACACTTATTTTAGCAACTGTACATAAACACACATTCTGTCTATTTGAGTAAATTTGCTTACCATTTTCACTTAATCAAATATGTTGAGTACATAACATCATATGCATGCCAAGCAAACACGGATGGGCTTATCACTATATAAACTTTCATTTTATTCTACGGTTCCACATTTCTCAACTCATGGTTATCTCACTTCATACATTAACACATACATATCATGAACTTCTATTCATACCTTTCTAAGTTTCATCTTATCATAAACACATTTCAATCACCTCAATATCATTTTTCAGCATTATTGAAAATAGCTCGGTTGGAAGTCATCTCTGTCTTAACAAAATAATTTCGTTAGAGCTGGGAGATATCACACTATCATGAGTAATAATATGGCATGTATAGCTAGACTCACATGCGTTATGTTAGTCTGAGAACCGACTAAACTGTAGCTCTTATACCACTAAATGTAACACCCCTTACCCACGTTCATCGTCGGAATAGGGTACGAGGCGTTACCAGACTCAAATGCATGCATACAAACATTTTCAGGTATTAAAATTTTGTTCAAATTTAAAACTTTTCAGTTTCTAGCTGAAAGTCTCTTATATGGGCCTACGAGGCCCAAAACATACATTTGAGGTGGTTAGGGACTAAACCGAGAACTTTTAAAACTTTTGAGACACTAAGAAAATTTTTATATTTTGGAGAGTCACACACCCGTGTGAGCAGGCCATGTGGTCACACACGCCTGTGTGGCTCAGGACATGCCCGTATCCTCCACCCGCGTAACTCTCTGCTTATGACATTATCACCCATTTAGGGTCACACGGCCATGTCACATGCCCGTGTGCTTGGCTGTGTGGCCATCCGTGTGGATGGTAGTTAGGCTATTTTCCAAGCCTTTTTCCATCCAAAAACACTTGCACACCCATACTAAGTTTATCAGCACACAACATGGCATTTTTAAGCATCCTAATAACTACACCATGGCATTCACACACTATTTATAAATCACATTCAACATGCACAACCACACACACACTTAACTAATTATAACATGTAATTTACTCAACCATTCACATTTAGTATTTGCCACACATAATTATCACACATTCACTCATCCAACCCAAACAAGCATGCACATCCATGTAATGCTTCATCATAGACTTATAACATAGCAAACATTGGCCATACTAAATGGCCTTATACAACAATGACCTTCAATTAGCATAGGCCAATATTCTAGGCCAACTCATAATATCATGTACACAATAACCAAATCCCTATACATGCTGTACACTTAAAATGCTAGAAAATCACTAATACCCATCAATAGCTTGTTAGTGTGATAGGATCTCCGACGACCTCCAACTCGAGCTAGCATCTGTGACACTATAGGAAAAAGGAAAGGAAGAGAGAGTAACCATATAGCTTAGTAAGTAGGTATGTAAATAAAAAAAATATTAACATGCTTTTAACAATCCTCATAATATGTTCTCAAGAAATGCAATCATAATTGCACAAAGTTCCACTATTCACTTATGTTCATATCAAGCTATCTACACAAGTTATAGTCACTAAATTCTTTATATCTTGAGCTATGAAACTCCAAATTAAGTTCCCCTAATTTTTCCTGAAACTAAACTCACATATCTCCTTACCATAAAATTTCCAGAATTTGTGGTTAACCTAATAAGTACAGTTTAGTCTTTAAAGTCGTCCCTGTTTTGATATTTGACAGTTTCAACCCTTCTTCACTAAAAATTAATTATCTCTTTATACGGAATTCAGATGATGTTCTCGTTTAATAATATTGAAAATAGATTCATTAAGAATTTAAAAAATATAAATTATAACTCATAATTATTTTTATACTATTTTTAATGATTTTCCAAAATTAGAATAGGGGATTCTGAATTCATCCTGCCCCTGTCCCACAGAAATTCAAACATCTCATAATATGAAATATTTTTGCTTACGCTATTTATTCTATATGAAAATAGACTCAATAAGATTTTATTTCATATCTTATTCAACCTCTAATTCAATTTCGAAAATTTTTGGTGATTTTTCAAAGTTATACAATTGCTCCTGTCCAGAATTGTTTTACTGCTAACTTTACTCTTTCATGATTTCTTTGAATTAACATCCATTTAATCAATAATAACACCAAATCATATCCTTAACTATTCATTCCAATAGCTAGTCATTATCAAGTATTTACATGCCATTCATTGACCAATCTAACCTATACATTAACAACAAAACTTAAACTTATCATGTCTCAATTTAATTTGGCCTAAAAGCCTCACACATGATCATCAATCAAATTTACCACCTATTCATACATCATAAGTATAGACTTATAATCACAAGGTCATCACAAGATCATTTTCATAGGTAGGACTTACTCGTTTACATTCTTACCAAATGTCTCATATACATCAAATTCATTACTCATGAATTTTGCGTACATACCTGTACCTTTTCAACATGATCATACCTTATCATTTCTTTGACAAAATCTTTAGATTTACCGGTTAAACCTCTTGGGATACCAAGGATACTCGAAAAACTCGTACATGATGTATTGTACCAATGCCATGTCCCAGACATGGTCTTACACGAAAATCTCATATCGATGCCAATAGCCCAACTATGGTCTTACACGATGCCTCATGTTGATGCCACATCCCAGACATGGTCTTACACTGGCTCACATAATGATGTTGATGCCATGTCCCAAACATGGTCTTACACTATCTCACATAACGATGCCGAAGCCATGTCCCAGACAGGTCTTAGACGGGATCACATAACGATGCCGATGCCATATCCCAGACATGGTCTTATATGGAATCACATGTCGATGCCGTATCCCAGATATGGTCTTGCATAGTTACACATATTACCATGGTCCAACCATGGTATTTACCGTCAATTCATAACATGTCATAATTCGATCATGCTCAACCCTACATTTCTCTTAATTTGATCTTTCAATACGATCTCGTATTTTTATATTATTCATGATCCAATAATAACTTTTGAAATAATACATGATATCGATTAAGCATTTATACATATCAAATTTAATGCTTATTAACATACGAACTTACCTCGGTATGAAATGACGAAATAAGTCAATTACTCGATTATCTTACTTTTCCCCCGATCTAATTCTGAATTTCATCTTCCTTGATCTATAATAACACATTTAATTTATTTATTCATCAGGCTACTCAAATTATCCCAATTTCACATTTTTGTAAAAATTACATTTTTACCCCTATACTTTGTCATATTTACACTTTTGCCCCTAGGCTCGTAATGTAACATCTCGAGTTAGGGCATAGTCAGAATAGTGGTTTTGAGACCCCAAATTTGAGATAAAAATAACTATTATATGATTTCTATGAGGTCTATGATATGGATGCATGCTTATGTGAAAGTTTCATGAAGAAATTATATGTATAAAGTGTCTAATTGAATTATAGGGACCAAATTGAATAAGATGCAAAATTTTCATTCTAGAAGCTTTAAGCATGAAATTTCTTTAGATTATGAATTAGAGTGTCCTAAATAGAAATTTGACCAATTTCTATAATTTTGGACAAAAATGGACATGCATAGGAAAAATTTGAAAGAAAAACCCTAAGGGCATTTTGTTCATTTGGTAATTAAAAGAATAAAAAGGGAAAATCAAAGCAAAAATGAGTCCATATTCTCCATATGCTAGCCAAATTTCTCAACAGCCATAGCTAGGGTTTTGATCAACATTTCCAAGCTTGATTGTAAGTGCTCCCTAGCCCCGTTTTTAATGTTCTTTGTATTTTTGAAGTCTTTGAAGCATGATCTACCCATTTCTAGCTATATTTTGAGCTAGGGTTCATGTATAAAATTTTACCCATGTATAACATGCATGTATTTTGTTGATTAATAGAGGAATATGAATGCTTGATGTATGATAAACATCTTTTACTAGGTGATTTTTAGTGAAAACACCTAAAAACAGGACTTGTTTGTAAAAGTGTAAAAGTGAGTAGTAATAATGTGAAGTAAAGGAAAATATGGGCTGATATGAGCATATTAAAGGTTTTGCTAGGCTTGGATAACCAAGAAAATGCATGCATTTCATTTTACGAGCCTAGAGACTAAATCGTAAATAAGTAGAAAGATAGGGGTAAAAAGGAAATTTTACCAAAGCATGAATTATGGATTGATCTGAGCAATGTGATTAATAAACAAGTTAAATTTGGCATTACAGATCAAGAAAAATGTTAACCGGGTCTTAATTGAGGGAAGAATAAAGTATATGATGATTAGCTCGAATACCATCATTTTGTACCGAGGTAACTGCATATGCAAATAATGTGGTGTTGTAGCATGTTTTTAATGTTTTGATATTATATGATAAATGTCTTTGTGTTATTATGAGTTATATACTTATTAGTTGTTATGAAAGCACAAATGATAATTTTCCGTTACATACGACATCACGAGCAAGTACGACAAAGTATGCCATGTGTAAGTGAGGAAAGTCCCGTTTGAACCTTAGGAATAGTCTAGGATACAAGTGACATGTCACTAAGAATTTAGAAATCCAAACTCGTTGAGTTGGTTTGGGTTCGTGATATGTATGAGGCATCCGAACTCGTTGAGTTGGTCGAGTTCATTATGGATGCAAGCATCCGAGCATATTAAGTTGGTCCGAGTTCATTATGGATACGATACATGTGATTGGGTTTCAGGCAATGCTCTTATGTGTCCTACCGGTGGCTAGGTAATCCATGAGTTGGTCGGATACCTAACAGCTTGTGTGCGCAGCTCGTGTAGATACACTTTGACCGATAGCTTTGATGAGCAAGGCGGTGAGTAGCTCCATTGCGAGTGTTACATGTTATGAGGTAGCTTTGGCTACGTATGTATATGTGGCACTTATGTGTAAGTTTTCAGTGTATCCAATAGTATTTTGAGTGTTCAACGGGTAATGCAATGGATATGATAAAAGTCCTGAGGAGGGCATGATAAAGAGGTATGGTTATAAGATATACTACGATGAGTATAGGTATGTATGCTAAACCAATGAATAATGCCTTGATAAAGAATAATTTGTGATGAGAAAGTATTTGTGTACATATGATAAGTAAGTCGAAAGGTTTACATGATGAATAATTTTTATGTATATGTTATTATGTCTTTGCATGTTAATTGCCTACTATCATTGCATATTATTTGCATGTGGACTTACTAAGCTTTAATGTTTACCCCCATTGCTTTCCATCCTTTGTTGTTCTGCCAGCTAGCTCGAGGATCGGAAGCTGTTGGAGTATTCGATCACACTATCGAAGCAATATTGGGTATAGTGAAATTGTTATTTTGAGTATGACATGTATAGGGGACTTGGTTATTTTGTGATATGTTTCATGATATTTGGCCAAATTGTGAAGGCCTATGATGTTGATGATTTATTTTGTAATGGCCATATGATATGGCTTATATTTGATCATTGGGCAGTAATCTAATTACCCATGCATGCATGTGTTAGTGTCTTGATGATGTGATAAGTTATTGCTTCGTGAATGTATGATAAAGTATGGATTAGATGCTAAAAGATAAGGGATGACTTAATGGCTTAAAATGACTATAGTCATGAATCATAATTTGAAGTTATGGTAACAAGTTTGATAATGCATGAAATTGGTGTGGAATGCTTCTAAATGGTGTAACAAAATGAAAGTACAATATGATGACATTATGAAGATGTGAGAGTGCCACGGTGTTGAATATTTGAGTGTCTAAATATGTCATGTAGCATGCTATGAAATATGTTTGAATGTATGAATGATTGAGGGTGACAATTGGCTTGGAAAATAGCCTTTAAATGGTCCATATGTGTAGACACACGGGCATGTGTCTAGACCGTGTGTGACACATGATCTGCCCCATGGGCGTGTTGAATGGCCGTGTGTCCCCTGCACCCTAATTTTTCCAAGTCAGTATGCTCAGTAGTAAACACACGGGCTAAGACACGGGCGTGTGTCTGGGCTGTATGAGAGGCACGGCCTACCCACATGGGTGTGTACTCTGGCCTTGTGAAGTCTGCACCTTTTTATGAAAAATTCATTTAATTTTAATTGACCACATGGTCTAGCCACACGCCCATGTGACCCTAAATTGATGCTGACGACATAGTGAGAGAGTTACACGGCTGGAGGACGTAGGCGTGTCGAGAGCACACGGGCGTGTCCGCTGTCTCACCAGGCATGTGGCTCTGTATTAGGGAAAATTTCCAAAACTATTCTAAAGTCTTCAATTTAGTCCCAAATTGTGACACCCCTAACCCATATCTGTCGCTGAATTAGGGTAATGAGGCATTACCGATCATAATACAGTTCATACAAATATGCATCACATATTACAATTTGATATTTTAATCACATCAATGCTCATAACTTAATCAAATATTACATCTTATGATCATATCATTCACAACCTGGCCTAATTAAAACATAATCTAACACATACCAAAACAAATTATACTTATACAGAACATATAACAAATCAATAATTTCATTGATTGATTATCTGACCTATTTTACGTAAGTCATGCGCATGTACCAAATTAAACACCAATTGAAACAAATTTCATTACTAATGTTTCCATTCATTTATGCGACATTAATATATTAGTCTATAAGAAACTCACATGTTTTGCATATTAACACAAATTGAAAACAATTGTTCGGTTATAATTAAAACCCATTCATTCTTTATTTAATCGGCTAACACAATTCATATATACATATTCATAAACTTACAAATAGCTAACGAATCTATATAGCCATGCACAAATACATACCAACCATAATGTAAGCGCATATATTTATACATGTAAAGACACACATAGAGCTCACTAACATATCATAATCGAATACCAATGCACTCATAACCTTTATCATTAATTTATTCTCCTTATATAAATCTAAGTCACAATATGTCTACCATACCATAACAAATAAATCAATGATCTTACATATCATTAACATAGTCCTTAAGTGAACACCAAATTTATACCAAGTATATGTCTTGATTTTACCTAGAAAATTCAGGATTTACCACAGCTCAATTAACAACCATTAAACACCATATAATCGAAACACATAACAAATTTCACAAACATCACATATTTGAATATACTCCAAATTTAAGCTCAAACCAAGACTAAACATATATAACATAGCTGATTCATTCATACCTCACCCGAATCCATCAACCAACCTCAATATACATTCGCATAACACAAGTTATAATTATCCATAACACACGACATATTAAGTAAAATAGACTTTAACCATAATTAAACCAAAACCGAACCCAAGCATAAAAGTTAAGCCATTTTTGTATGGGTATCAAAATACAAATAAAAATAAACCCAATCGAACCTAGCCTATACATGCCACATTACTAAATCTCAAACATTTATTTACCAAACCGAAAACTAGATAGTGTGATGAGATCTCCTACGACTTCCAACCCAAGCAATTCTTCGAAACTCTATAAACATAAGAACAATACACAGAGTAAGCTGAAAAAGCTTAGTAAGCCATTAGCAAATAAATAACTCAATAACAGTATCAGTTCAATTACCAAACCAACTCATACAATCATAACCACATTCAATTTCAAACTTATATTTTCATATAATACATATACTTTCATTTTGCCAAATATACATACAACTAACATCAAAGTATCATTCAAACCCAAAACCATAATATCATTATTTAACTGATTATACATAAACCCCTACACAAATATTCATGGATCATTTCATAATTATTCCTATTTTATATCATTAAGGTCGTACATAACCATTTGTATAAGTTTGCACTTAGGTCACAAATATGATATCTCTATAGATAACCTTTGCACGAATGTACTATATCTATTATCATGGTAACATTCAATTTTAAAACCATAGGACCATTATATAATCAAATATGTATATACACATTCGTAAGCATATGTTCTTGAAACAAACTTTAATATCCCATTCTTATACTTTTCATGTAGCCAAATATACATATGTCTATACCAAAGTACCATACACTATTAAAACCATATTATCAATGCATAAAGCCGAACCTTTAAACATTTGTTTAAACATACTCATGTATCAAACCTTTATACCACATAATTACACTTAACGCATAACCGAATATACTTCACAATTACTCACAAATTCAAACTAACATCATACATATATTTTTACCACATCTTAATTAGTCAACTTACCTCATTTTCAAATAGGTATCCAACTATCACATACCTGGTCGCTTAGCCCGATTTATACATTCGTACCCAACTTATCTTTGCCCGTTGAACCATTCAGAATTGGATAGGATACTCGGATAATCACATATATCGTACAATGCCAACGTCCCAGACATGGTCTTACATGTAATCACATATCGATGCCATTATCCTAGACAGGGTCTTACTCGTAAACACATATCGGAATCGCATATCAATGCCAACGTATAAAATGTGGTCTTACTCGCACACATATATCAGAGTCACATATCGATGCCAACGTAATGAACGTGGTCTTACTCGCACACATATATCGGAGTCACATATCCTTCTAGGTATCAACTTTAAATTGGCCAAAATATACATATGTTTATTAACAAAGTCATCATTCACTTCCAAGGTCACGACATTGTCATATATGAGAATATATATATTCATCGTGATTCACACTTTAATATCACCTACATATAGATCATTTAGTTGAATATTGACTTACAATTAATATTACAAATAATCAACATTCTAACATATATAGCTCATGTCATCACTTTAATTACTAAACTTACTCTTAGTTTATCATTATACATAAATCATTTTCATTACTCAATGCCAATTCATAATTTACTTCTAATCATTATAACTATATATATTGATCACATATATTGAAATTTAACCACATCTATTTGCTTATAAACTTACCTCAAACGATATAACACGGAACGGGACAGCTAGTTGACAACTTTTGTTTTTCCTCCGATCCAAATCCGATTCCTTTAATTCTTGATCTAAGCATATTTAAATAAAATCATTCAAACATACTTTCATTCAATTTAGTCCAAAAACACATAAATGGGAAAATTACCATTTTACCCCTGATATTTTACACTTTTTACAATTTAGACCCTATTGCACAAAACACAAAATATGCAAAATCTCAACATACCCATGTTAGGCCGAATGTTCCTATTATTCATACAAATCCATATATTTCATTTATTTCGCATTTTAGTCCCTCAAATTATTATTTTTTCAATTTAGTCCTAATTACTCAAAATCATCAAAAACTCCAATACAGAACATGTTAATCCAAAACATATCTTTCATATTTCATTATCAAACAACAAAAATCACAAGCTTTCAACAATGGCATAACTTAAAATATTCACCAAAATAAAAAATTCAAGCATGGGTTTACTAGTACTCAAAGCAACGATCTCAAAAACGTAAAAATTATCAAGAACTGAGTAAAAACAAACCTTGAATCAAGCTTGGAAGGTGGCCGAATATTTGAAAGCTTCAAAACCCATTTTCTTTACTTTTGTTTCGGCAAGAACATGATATAAAACACTAAATGGCTTTCTAATTTTTATGTTATAATTTAACATATATTACTTAATGTTTAATTTACATTTTTAACCTTAATAAAATAATATGGAAACTATATAATATACGCCTAATGTCGTCCGTTCATTTGGTCAATGGCATAATTACAACATAAAACCTCCATATTAAAAGAACAACAACAATTTGGCCCTTTTACAATTAACCATCAAATTTTCATTTACGCGATTAAGTCCTTTTATTTAATCGGGCACTCAAACGACAAAATTAAATCACGAAAATTTCACAGATATAAATTCACACATAATAAACACAGAAAATAATTTTAAAATATTTTTCTGACTCAGATTCATGGTCCCGAAACCACCATTTTGACTAGGGTCTAAATCGGGCTGTTACAACTCTCCCTCCTTAGGGATTTTCGTCCCTGAAAATCTTACCGATGAATAGATTCAGATAATATTCTTTCATTGAGTCTTTCTTCCTCATTGTCAATGGTAATTCGGATATAAAATCCATCGTAACTCTATCTTATTTCCACTCAAATATCATAATCGGTTGAAGTAATCTAGAAGGTATCTGATGTTCAACTTTTTCTTATTGATAGACTAAACATTTCGAAACAAAATCAGAGATACCTTTTTCATACCATGCCACCAGTAAAACTGTTTTAAACCATTTTACATTTTTGTACTATCCAGATAAACAGATAACCGACTGTTGTGAGCTTCGTTCGAAATCATCTGAATCAGCTCTGGATTTCTTGGAACCCATATTCAATTCTGAACCTCAGACAACCTTCAGCATTAATCTAAAACTCTGAATCAACATTTAAATCACATTGGCCCTGCTTTTCTAACAATTCATTATCAACTTTCTAAGCCTCACAAATCTGTTGAATATATAACAGTCTTGCTTTTAACTCAGTTATAATCGAACCATCAAATATGTCACTTAACTCTCCCCCCCTTTTTTTTTAATGCAGCTTTAACTGTTTGGAATCACAAAATATCTCTGTACACTCTATTATTAGAACACATTTCAAACCATTCATTGACACATGACTGAAAATCATAAACTTTTTCTTCAACTCAGGCTGAATCAGAGCTGATGTTTCAGTTGACAATATCTTCGTGCAAAATGAACTTCAACAATCGAACTAACTTTAATTTACCACAACATTTCTCAGATAGAATTGTTCCAATAAATATAATTTTGTATCAAGTTTTCAAGAATACGAATTCTTCCTCCAAACTATCCTTCATTTCACACATGTGCGTTCAAAGTTTATTTCCAATCCAGTAAATAGATTCAAACACATATAACCTAGTTAACTTTTCAATCAAATAATTCCAGATCAGATTAAACTACTGAATCAATCTTTTCGAATAAATCTTTCTTCTCGTTAAAAAAGAATAACCCAGACATATCATTATACAGATACCATAATCATCAAATAAAAATCATATGTCATAATAAGACTGATGTCTTACCCGTAACAATAGATAATATCCCGACTGATAATAAAGTATCTAAACCCAAAAGAAAATCAAATATGATTTGAACAGCAATCAATGCAGAAGCATAACTTTTATAACTCTAATAACAGTACTGCAGTACTTCCCAAATTTTTAGAACATAAATTATGATTGTAACAGATATAGCCATTTTCGTCAAATAGATATCCCATATAGATAATCATATAGAATCATAAGAAAACCAGAATAGCAAAATTTCAACGTATGAAGCCACACAGGATTTCTAAAAATTACAACCCATATATAATGATAACAATTCTGATGATATTCCAGAAATTTTCCGAGAAGAATGACGTCACTCATAAATACTAAAATTCACAATAACAGAAGCAATATAATATTTACGTATGTTCAATAGAACAATAGCCAGTAGAAACAAAATATTAGCATTATACAGAGTTTTACTGTCAATTTTAATATCCACACAATGGAATAAATATCAGAGAGAGACGGAGCAATGTCGAACATAACCCAAACAGACCAACAATGCTTTCGTCTATAAACATATTAGTATAGTAAGAATTCCTTCTGAACTTAAACAGTTAGATATAATTCTGAAAATAAATGTACACGTAGAATACTCAGAAGAAGTCATAGTAACTACCCAACTATAACCACTGCACTCAGCCATTAATACAATTCAAACATTATTTTAACTATCTAATTCTGCCATCAGAAATTTTCATATTATTCCTTGACTAACAAAAGTCAATTCAGAAAAGCTTCTAGCTAATATTTTCCTTAGATAACTTCCTGAATAGATCAATTGATCGGAGATAACTTCTTCTATAACAGTGATTTTATATAATCTGAATAGTTTTTAGAACCATCCAATACCACTTTTAATACTGTATTTATTTGCTGATTCATTCACTTTTCTGACCTCATTATTGATCTTCCAAACACGAACTTATGTAATTCCACACTCATGAACTCAAATCTTACAGATTTTACAGTAATATTTCACTAATAAGGGGGTGAGGGTAACAAAGCCTCAAATTTAACTTACACTTAAATACACATAACGCATACTTTTACAAATAATCAATTCATTAATAATTTCACATTTTCCAAACATTTAACAAACATTTTCTTTTAATCACTTTTGTTCTTAGCATTTAATTCATAGACCAACTCAAATCATTACTTCAGAATCAAAACATTTCAGATAGCAATCACAACTCAAATATCATATTCTATATACTAATATAATTATAATATTTGTCAACATCAATATATCATACATTTTGATCCATACTTTTATGAGTTTCAACACATCATCAACACAATTCCATTCAAAGATTTGAGTACACATTTTGTACTAATAGAATTAGCTCGGTTGGAAGACTTATCTGTCTTAACAAAACAATTTTCGTTAGAGTCGAGAGATATCACACTATCGCAGGTTAAATATGACATGTATAGCTAGACTCACATATGCTATGATAGTCCTAGAACCGACTAAACCATAGCTCTGATACCAATCAAATGTAACACCCCTAACCCGTATCTATCGCCGGATTACGGTAATGAGGCATTACCGATCATAATACAGTTCATACAAATATGCATCACATATTACAATTCGAGATTTTAATCACATCAATGCTCATAACTTAATCAAATATTACATCTTATGATCATATCATTCACAACCTGGCCTAATTAAAACATAATCTAACACAGACCAAAACAAATTAGACTTATACAGAACATATAACAAATCAATAATTTCATTGATTGATTATCTCACCTATTTTACATAAGTCATGTGCATGTACAAAATTAAACATCAATTGAAACAAATTTCATTACTAATGTTTCCATTCATTTATGCGACATTAATATATTAGTCTATAATAAACTCACATGTTTTGCATATTAACAAAAATTGAAAACAATCATTCGGTTATAATTAAATCCCATTCATTCTTTATTTAATCGACTAACACAATTCATTTATACATATTCATAAACTTACAAATAGCTAACGAATCTATATAGCCATGCACAAATACATACCAACCATAATGTAAGCGCATATATTTAGAAAGACACACACAGAGCTCACTAACATATCACAATCGAATACCAATGCACCCATAACCTTTATCAGTAATTTATTCTCCTTATATAAATCTAAGTCTCAATATGTCTACCTTACCATAACAAATAAATCAAGTATCTTACATATCATTAACATAGTCCATAAGTGAACACCGAATTTATACCATGTATATGTCTTGATTTTACCTAGCAAATTCAGGATTTACCTCAGCTCAATTAACAACCATTAAACACCATATAATCGAAACACATAACAAATTTCACAAACATCACATATTTGAATATACTCTCAATATAAGCTCATCCCAAGACTAAACATTTTTAACATAGTTGATTCATTCATACCTCATTCGAATCCATCAACAAACCTCAATATTCATTTGCATAACACAAGTTATAATTATCCATAGCACACGACATATTAAGTAAAATAGACTTTAACCATAATTAAACCAATACCGAACCCAAGCATAAAAGTTAAGCCATTTTCGTATGGCTTTCAAAATACAAATCAAAATAAACCCAATCGAAACTAGCCTATACATGCCACATTACTAAATCTCAAACATTTATTTACCAAATTGAAAACTGGATAGTGTAATGAGATCTCCTACGACTTCCAACCCGAGCAAGTCTTCGAAACTCTATAAACATAAGAAAAATACACAGAGTAAGCTTAAAAAGCTTAGTAAGCCGTAAGCAAATAAATAACTCAATAACAGTATCAGTTCAATTACCAAACCAACTCATACTATCATAACCACATTTAATTTCAAACTTATATTTTCAAATAATACATATACTTTCATTTTGCCAAATATACATACAACTAACATCAGACTATCATTCAAACCCAAAATCATAATATCATTATTTAACCGATTATACATAAACCCCCACACAAATATTCATGGATCATTTCATAATTATTCCTATTTTATATCATTAAGGTCGTACATAACCATTTGTATAAGTTTGCACTTAGATCACAAATATGATATCTCTATACATAACTTTTGGACGAATGTACTATATCTATTATCATGGTAACATTCAATTTCAAAACTATAGTACCATTATATAATCGAATATGTATATACACATTCGTAAGCATATGTTGTTGAAACAAACTTTAATATCTCATTCTTATACTTTTCATGTAGTCGAATATACATATGCCTATACCAAAGTACCATACTTTATTAAAACCATATTATCAATGCATAAAGACGAACCTTTAAACATTTGTTTACATATACTCATGTATCAAACCTTTATACCACATAATTACACTTAACTTATAACCGAATATACTTCACAATTACTCACAAATTCAAACTAACATCATACATATATTTTTACCACATCTCAATTACTCAACTTACCTCATTTTCAAATAGGCTTGCCTGATTTATACATTCGTACCCAACTTATCTTTCCCCGTTGAACCATTCATAATTGGATAGAATACTCGAATAATCATATATATTGTACAATGCCAATGTCCCAGACGTGGTCTTAAATGTAATCACGTATCGATGCCACTATCCTAGACAGGGTCTTACTCGTAAACACATATCGAAATCGCATATCGATGCCAACATATAAAATGTGATCTTACTCGCACACATATATCAGAGTCACATATCTATGCCAACGTATAAAATGTGGTCTTACTCGCACACATATATCGGAGTCACATATCCTTCCAGGTACCAACTTTGAATTGGCAAAAATATACATATGTTTATTAACAAAGTCATCATTCACTTCCAAGGTCACGACATTGTCATATATGAGAATATATATATTCATCATGATTTACACTTTAATATCACCTACATATAGATCATTTAGTGGAATATTTACTTACAATTAATATACAAATAATCAACATTCTAACATATATAGCTCATGTCATCACTTTAATTACTAAACTTACTCATTACTTTATCATAATACATAAATCATTTTCATTACTCAATGCCGATAAATAATTTACTTCTAATCATTATAACTATATATATTGATCACATATATTGAAATTTAACCACATCTATTTGCTTATAAACTTACCTCGGACGATATAAAACGGAATAGGACGACTAGTCGACAACTTTTATTTTTCCCTCGATCCAAATCCGATTCCTTTAATTCTTGATCTAAGCATATTTAAATTAAACTCATTCAAACATACTTTCATTCAATTTAGTCCAAAAACACATAAATGGGAAAATTACCATTTTACCCCTAATATTTTACACTTTTTACAATTTAGGCCCTATTGCATGAAACACAAAATATGCAAAATCTCAACATACCCATGTTAGGCTGAATGTTATTATTACTCATACAAGTCCATATATTTCATTTATTTCACATTTTAGTCCATCAAATTATTATTTTTTCAATTTAGTCCTAATTACTCAAAATCATCAAAAACTCCAATACAAAACATGTTAATCCAAAACATATCTTTCATATTTCATTATCAAACAAAAAAAAAATCACAAGCTTTCAACAATGGCATAACTCCAAATATTCATCAAAATAAAAAATTCAAGCATGGGTTTACTAGTACTCGAAGCAACGATCTCAAAAACGTAAAAATTATCAAAAACTGAGTAAAAATAAACCTTGAATTAAGCTTGGAAGGTGGCCGAATATTTGAAAGTTTCAAAACCCATTTTCTTTTCTTTTGTTTCGGCAAGAACATGATATAAAACACTAAATGGCTTTCTAAGTTTTATGTTATAATATAACATATATTACTTAATGTTTAATTTACATTTTTAACGATAATAAAATAGTATGGAAACTATATAATATATGCCTAATGCCGTCCATTCATTTGGTCAATGGCATAATTGCAACATAAAACCTCCATATTAAAAGAACAACAACAATTTGGCCATTTTACAATTAACCCTCAAATTTTCATTTTGTGCGATTAAGTCTTTTTATTTAATCGGGCACTCAAACGACAAAATTAAATCACGAAAATTTCACAGGTACAAATTCACACATAATAAACACAGAAAATAATTTTAAAATATTTTTTGACTCAGATTCATGGTCCCGAAACCACCATTCCGACTAGGGTCTGAATTAGGCTATTACACAAATCCCTTCTGATGGTTGTTTTGGGCGTCGCAGGCCCATTTTAAGGACAAGTTGTGTATGTATGAATGAAGTTGTTTTAAAGAAAAAATTTATAGCTCGATTTTTGCATGAATGACTGTGTATATGTTCGGTAATGCCCCGTATGTTATCTTGGCCTTAGGTACGAGTAAGGGGTGTTACATTTAGTGGTATCAGAGCTATGGTTTAGTCGATTCTCAGACTAACCTAACATATTTGAGTCTAGCTATACATGTCATACGTATATATATAATGATAGTGTGATGACTCTTGACAATATTAAAATGGGTTTTCATATAGCAAATGGATCCCGACAGAGCAGTGGCGGATGATGTAGAAAGTAACGCACCTACTCTAGCTGAAGGAGCGGTGCCATCCTAGAGTAGACCTGAAACTGTCAGTAGAGGAGAAAGAGGTAGAGAGGCCTTTATCCACATGATGAATGCATGTTATACGGAGTTCGTTCTAATGAACCCGAATGCCCAACCTCCCCCACCTCCCCTAAATCCTCTACCCGCACCCGTGATGCCTCAAAGTATGGATTTCATGAGATTCTCAAGAACACCTGTTGATAAAATTCAAAAACAATGTGCTGAGGAATTTAGGGCAAATGCCAATGACGACCCTGAGAAAGTAGAGTTTTGGTTAGAGAACTCGATGCAAGTATTTGATGAATTATCTTATACACCCAAGGAGTGCCTAAAATGTGCCATATCTTTATTAAGAGATGCGACATATCACTGGTGGAGAACACTGATATCTATGGTACCATCGGAGAGGGTTACTTGGGAATTCATTCAAGAGGAATTCCGAAAGAAATACATTAATGAACTGTTCATCAATCAGAAGCGTAAGGAATTTTTGGATTTGAAATAGGTTCGTATGATAGTTAGTGAATATGAGAGGGAATTTGTTAGACTTAGTAAGTACGCTCGGGTGTGTGTATCCTCCGAAGCTAAGATGTGTAGAAGATTTGAAGATGGAATTAATGAGGATATTAAGACATTAGTGGGTATTCTTGAGTTGAAAGAATTTGTGGTACTCGTTGAACGGGCTTGTAAAGCTGAGGAGTTGATTAAAGAAAAGAAGAAAGTCGATTCTGAGGTAAGAGATACAAGAAAGAGATATATGAGTAAGTCATTACCATCTCAATTTAAGAAATCTAGAGGGATGTACTCTCGTTCATATGTGTCAGCTGGACATTCATATAGGAACCGTAGAAAGTAGAATTCGGGTTTTAGATCTCAGGCTACATCCATTGCAAGTGTGGGTAACGCTAAACCTTCCAAGTCCAAGTGCCAAAAATGTGGTAGATGTCATTTTGGCACCTGTAGGGTGAGTGAGGGATCTTGTTTCAAGTGTGGTTCTCAAGATCACTATATTAAAGACTTTCCCGAGATGGTAGAGAAAGGAAGATTTTAGAACTCGAGGTCAAGTGGCACAACTTCTAGGGGAAGACCCTCGAGAAATGTCAAGAATGGATCTGGTAGTAAGAATATGACACGAGATACAACAGTGAGATCTGAAGCTAGGGCTCTAGCTAGAGCCTACGCCATACTTGCGTGTGAAGATGCAACTTTTCCTAATGTGATCACTGGTAATTTTTCTCTCTATGACACTAATGTTATTGCTTTGATAGACCCTAGCTCTACTTATTTGTAAGTGTGTATGAAATTGGTATCTAGTCTGAATATACCTGTTAAGTCTACTAAATTTATGATTGAAGTGTCAAATTTATTAGGAAAGCATGTGATAGTTGGTAAAGTATGTAAGAAATGCCCTTTGATGGTTAAAAATTATTATTTTCTAGCCGACTTGATGTTGTTGCCTTTTGATGAATTTGATGTCATACTGGGTATGGATTGGTTGACATTCCATGATGCTATAGTGAATTGTAGACAGAAAGTTATGGAATTGAAATGTGAAAACGATGAGATTCTTCGAGTTGAATCAGATGATGCAGATAAGTCGCCAATGGTAATTTCTTCAATGATTGCTCAGAAATGTATGAGAAAAGGGTATGAAGCTTATTTGGCATACATAATGAATACTGGGTATGGATTGATTGACATTCCATGATGCTATAGTGAATTGTAGACAGAAAGTTATGGAATTGAAATGTGAAAACGATGAGATTCTTCGAGTTGAATCAGATGATGCAGATAAGTCGCCAATGGTAATTTCTTCAATGATTGCTCAGAAATGTATGAGAAAAGGGTATGAAGCTTATTTGGCATACATAATGAATACAAAGGAATCCGAATTGAAAATCAAATCAATGCTAGTTGTATGCGAGTATGCGGATGTATTTCCGGTGGAATTGCCAAGTTTGCCTCCAATTAGAGAAGTTGAATTCGGTATTGAGCTAATGCCAGGGACAACACCTATCTCTATTGCTCCGTATAAGATGGCCCCGACTAAGCTGAAATAATTGAAGTCACAATTGTAAGAGTTGACTGACAAAGGTTTTGTGAGACCAAGCTTTTCGCCATATGGTACTCCTGTATTATTCATGAAAAAAAAGGATGGTTCTATGAGATTATGCATTGACTACCGGCAGCTCAATAAGGTGACAATAAAAAATAAGTATCCTCTTTCAAGGATTGATGACTTTTTTTATCAGCTGAAAGGAGCGACATGGTTCTTTAAGATAGATTTGAGATCTGGATATTACCAGTTACGAGTTAAGGAGTCAGATGTGCCTAAGACAGCCTTTAAAATGAGGTATGGCCACTACGAGTTTCTTGTTATGCCATTTGGATTAATGAATGCTCCTACCATGTTTATGGATTTAATGAACCGAGTTTTTCGGCCATATTTGGATAAGTTTATTGTGGTGTTTATCGATGATATTCTGATTTATTCTAGAGATGAGGCAGAGCATGCCGAACACTTGAGAACTGTTTTGCAGACTTTGAGGGAGAAACAGTTGTATGTTATGTTTAGTAAAAGCGAGTTTTGGCTTCGAGAGGTCAAGTTCTTAGGCCACATTGTTTTAGGAGATGGTATACGAGTTAATCCTAATAAGATTTCTGCTATTATCGAATGGAAGCCACCAAGGAATGTATCTGAAGTTAGGAGCTTTTTGGGTTTGGCCAGATACTACAGACGGTTTGTGAAAGGATTTTTGATGATTGCCACTCCAATGACGAGGTTGTTACAAAAGGATGTTAAGTTCGAATGGACAGAGATGTGCCAACAGAGTCTTGAGAAACTGAAAGCATTGTTAACTGAGGCACCAGTGTTAGTGCAACCGAAATCAGTGAAAGAAATTGTGATTTACAGTGATACGTCCTTGAATGGACTAGGTTGTGTGCTTATGCAATAAGGCAAGGTAGTAGCTTATGCTTCGAGGCAATTAAAGCCCCATGAGAAAAACTATCCTACACATGATCTAGAATTAGCCGCCATTGTATTTGATTTGAAGATTTGGCGACATTACCTATTCGGGGAGAAATACCATGTCTATAGAGACCATAAAAGTCTTAAATATCTGATGACCAAAAGGACATGAATTTGAGGCAATGAAGATGGCTTGAATTGTTAAAAGACTATGAGCTTATGATTGATTATCACCTCGGTAAAGCAAACGTGGTTGTCGATGCCTTGAGCAAAAAGTCTCTATTTGCTTTGAGAGCTATGAATGCACGGCTAACCCTATCTCATGATGGTGCAATTCTAGCAGAGTTGAGAGCTAGGCTGACTTTTCTACAACAGATTTGTGATTCTCAGAAAGCTGATAAAGAGTTACCAGCAAAGAAAGCTCAGTGTGAGTCGAACAGTGAATCAAATTTCAGGTAGACTTTGAGGGTTGTCTAAGGTTCCATGGAAGGATTTGTGTCCCAAAGAATGTTGAGTTGATTCAGAATATTTTACATGAGGCTCATAACGGAGGTATGTCAGTTCACTCGGGTAGGACAAAAATGAACAATGATTCAAAGAAAATGTATTGGTGGAATGGCATGAAAAGAGATATATCCGAGTTTGTATCAAGGTGCTTGATTTGTCAACAAGTAAAGGCCGAACACCAGGTACCTTTAGGTTTACTCTAGCCTATTTTAGTTCCGTAATGGAAATGGGACCGAATTACTATGGACTTTGTAATAGGCTTATCGTTGACACCAAGAAAGAAAGATGTCGTATGGGTTGTGGTTGACAGATTGACTAAATCAGCTCATTTTATACCGGTACGCATTGATTATTCACTTGATAAGTTAGCCAAATTGTATGCTTCTGAGATTTTTAGACTTCATGGAGTACCTTTATCGATTATTTTAGATAGAGATCCGAGGTTCACTTTGCAGTTTTGGAAGAAGTTACAAGAAGCTTTGGGTACAAATCTGAATTTTAGTACCGCTTTTCATCCATAGACTAATGGATCGATTTGAGTAATGTGATTAATAAACAAGTTAAATTTGGCATTATAGATAAAGAAAAACGTGAACCGGGTCTTGATCTAGGGAAGAATAAAGTATACGACAATTAGGCTCGATTACCATCATTTTGTACCGAGGTAAGTGCATATACAAATAATGTGGTTTTGTAGCATGTTTTTAATGTTTTGATATTATGTGATAAATATCTTTTTGTTATTATGAGTTATATATTTATTGGTTGTTATGAAAGCATAAATGAAAATTGGTCGTTACATACGACATCACGAGCAAGTACGACAAAGTATGCCATGTGCAAGTGAGGAAAACCCTGTTTGAACCTTAGGAATAGTCTAGGATACAAGTGACATGTCACTAGGAAATTTGAAATTTGAACTCGTTGAGTTGGTCTGGGTTCATGATATGTATGAGGCATCCGAGCTCGTTGAGCTGGCCCGAGTTCATTATGGATGCGAGCATCCTAGCTCGTTGAGTTGGTCCGAATTCATTATGAAAGTGATACATGTAATTGGGTTTCGGGAAATGGTTTTGTGTGTCCTACCGGTGGCTAGGTAATCCTTGAGTTGGTCAGATACCTAACAACTTGTGTGAGCGGCCCGTGTAGCTACACCTTGACCGATAGCTTTTATGAGCAATTCCGTGAGTAGCTCCATTACGAGCGTTACATGTGATGAGGTAGCTTTGGCTACGTATGTATATGTGGCACTTCTGTGCAAGCTTTCCGCGTATCTAATAGTATTCCGAGTGTTCAACGGGTAATACAATGGATATGATGAAAGTCCCGAGGAGGTCATGTTAAAGAGGTATGGTTTTATGATATACTACGATGAGTCCATGTATGTACGCTAAACCTATGAATAATACCTTGATAAAGAATGATTTTTGATGAGAAAGTATTTGCATACATATGATAAGTAAGTCGAAAGGTTTACATGATGAATAATTTTTATGTATATATTTTTATGTCTTTGCATGTTAATTGCCTACTATCATTGCATATTATTTGCATGTGGACTTACTAAGCTTTAATGCTTACCCCCTTTACTTTCCATCTTTTGTAGTTCCACCAAGCTAACTCGAGGATCAAAAGTTGTCGGAGTATTCGATCACACTATCAAAGCAATATTGGGTATAGTGAAATTGTTATTTTGAGTATGGCATGTATAGGGGACTTGGTTATTTTGTGATATGTGTCTTGCTATTTGGCCAAATTGTGAAGGCCTATGATGTTGATGATTTATTTTGTAATGGCCATGTGATATGGCTTATATTTAATCATTGGGTTGTAATCTAATTACCCATGAATGCATGTGTTAGTGCCTTGATGATGTGATAAGTTATTGCTTGGTGAGTGTATGATAAAGTATAGATTAGATGCTAAAAGTTAAGAGATGACTTAATGGCTTAAAATGACTATAGCCATGGATGCATAATTTGAAGTTCTGGTAACAAGTTTGATAATGTATAAAATTGGTGTGGAATACTTCTAAATGGTGTAACAAAATGAAAGTGCAATAGGATGACATTATGAAGATGTGATAGTGCCATGGTGTTGAATATTTGAGTGTCTAAATATGTCATGTTGCATGCTATGAAATATGTTTGAATGTATGAATGATTGAGGGTGACAATTGGCTTGGAAAATAACATTTAAATAGTCCACACAGGTAGACACACGGGCATGTGTCTAGACCGCGTGTGACATACGGTCTGCCCCACGGGCATGTTGAATGGCCGTGTGTCCCCTGCACCCTAATTTTTGCAAGTCAGTATGCTCAATAGTAAACACACGGGCGTGTGTCTTGGCCGTGTGAGAGACACGGCCTACCCACAAGGGCGTGTACTCTGGCTATGTGAAGTCAGCACCTTTTTTATGAAAAATTCATTTAATTTTAATTGACCACACGGTCTGGCCACACAGCCATGTGACCCTAAATTGATGCTGACGTCATAGTCAGAGAGTTACACAGCTAGAGGACATGGGCGTGTCGAGAGCACACGGGCGTGTCCCCTGTCTCACATGGGCATGTGGCTCTGTATTAGGGAAAATTTCCCAAACTTTTCTAAAGTTTTCGATTTAGTCCCGAATCCCTTCCGATGGTTGTTTTGGGCCTCGTAGCCCATGTTAGGGACAAATTGTGTATGTATGAATGAAGTTGTTTTAAAGAAAAATTTTATAGCTCGGTTTTTGCATGAATAACTCTGTATGTGTTCGGTAATGCCCCTTATCCTTTCCCGGCCTCGGGTATGGATAAGGGGTGTTACACGTAAAATGAAATGTGTTCAATTTCTTTACTACCCATGCATAGCCGAACCTTTTTCATGCTTAGAGTAGCCCACATTTTCCATTATTTTACACATTTACCACCTATTTTACATCTTTTACAAAATGGCCCATTTTAGATGTTTTCATGAAAATCATTTACCAAAAGTTGTTTATTTAACAACCAATATTCATTTTCTTCCTTAAAAATGCAGCGAACAACATGAATATTCTCATGGCAAGGCCCTAGATTTTCAACCATTTTGCAAAATAGTCCCTTCATTAGCTAGATTAAGCTACAAGGGTTCCAAAAGTACAAAAATCATAAAAAATGACCATCAAAATCACTTACTTGTGAGGGTTAGAAGTTGCTGAAACTTTCCAGCTTCCATGGCCATTTCCTTGGGTAAGAATCGGTGGAGAAGAAAGAGAATTAAAAAGATGATAGCTTTTCTTTTTCTTTTACTATTATTCTACCTATTAAGTCACCTAAAGCCACCAACTTTGACCATTTTAATTTTTTTGTCTCCATGTACATCCACCACTCATTATTAGTGGTCTATTTACTCAATAAGGACCTCCATATCTAATTTCTTTAGTTACATAACACTTTTGACTAGTAGAACATAATTTTCACTCTTTATGCGATTTAATCCCTTTTTCAAAACTAAGCATGAAACTACTAAAATTAATTCACCAAACTTTTAAAATATCTATAAAATCATGCTATAACACATAAAATAATATCAAAAATAATTTCTCCTACCTCAAATTTGTGGTTCTGAAACCACTATTTCGACTAGGCCCAAAATCGGGATGTTACAAATTCACACAACAAAAATCCATTCAACCAATATGCCATATAGGCACCTCAAACACATATATCAAACACACCTGAACATATGTATATTTAACCATTCATCAACTAACTTGTTTCCATACCAAAACATATCACAATTAACACATATCAACCATACCATATTAGACTCATGCCATATCAAAATAACCTTACCACTTGATCATTTTTTACATGCATCAAAACCATTTAAATGATACAAATCTAGCCATTTCCAAATGGTTCCAACAACCAACATATGTACTTACCATATTTCATATCGTGCACCACTATTCAAAACCTTTCCAAAGCATACCATAACTTGACCATGTTGAGATCAATTCATCACCTATCATTTTAGCCATTCAAACATGCATTAATACATTGTCAAAATAACATACATCAATAAGGCATCAAAAGTACCAAGGTTACATCAACCAAAATGACATATACATGCCAAATTCATCAACTAACATAAACCACAAGTCCATCTATACATGCTATTATAACCTCGACCAAGACATCAAAATCTACCAATATAATCACTGGATAGTGTGATAAATCTCTAACAAGCTTCAGAACTAATCAAGCTTCTGATAATCTGTAAAGTAAAGGAAAATAAATTTGTAAGTAATGAATACTTAGTAAGCTCGTATAGACTTTAAACATGGCATTTCATTTTAATAATAAACTTTATGGGGTAATTATAAACCTATACCAACTTCACAAAGTTTATCAAACTTTATAACCATCAACTCAAAAATGAGTAAGTTTATCAATATCACATATATTTTTCATTCCTAACATAATAGGATTTTATAAGACTTTGAACCCTTCCATTTACTTACTTTCCATTCCATTTACTTACCTTAGCTTAAATAACAACATCAATTCACTAATTAGTATATTTTTTCATGAAATAGGTATATTCATCCATAGCATACGTAAATTTCTCACATATAAGTACATCATTCAACTCATCATTCCCTTTTTATCATATTGCATTTCAACTATGAACTTACCATTTCATTACCTTTCCTCACCCGTTTCATATGCATAACACACAAGACATAAGCATAACATCAACCATGGCTACAAGCTAGTGCATTTAAATATAGCTCTTTTGAAATCTGTATCAGCCCATTTTTAGTCAAATTAGAATAGTGGTTTCTGGACGACAAATCTGAAGTTGAAATATTTATTTTATTATTATTTTAATGTTTACAGCATGATTGAATGATTTTGTGAAAGTTTCGTTTAGAAATTTTATCATTTGACTAGTCAATTTGATAAAAAGGACTAAATCGCGTAAAGTGCCAAAGTGTTGTTCTATTAGTTAAAGGTATTCAATAGCTATAGAAACATAAATTTAAGGCCTTCATGTTGTAATTATTCCATTAATAAAGGTAATGGACAAATATGGAAATAATTAATGTCATTAAGTTAGGTTATATAAGAATTTAATTAGTAAATAATTTAAATAGGTAAAACAAAATCAAATTATTTCATTCATCTTCTAGCCAAAATTCTAGGGAAACGAAACACAATTTTTAAGCTTTCAAATTTGACCAAGCTTGGATAGCTAATTAAGGTACGATTTTTGTCCTATTTTTAATGATTTTTATGTTTTTGAGATCGTTGCAACTAGGCCTAGCTAGCCCAGGGACTATTTTGCAAATCTGTTACAGATTTTGAATGATGCCATTGATGAATACATGTGTGTTTTGATGTTTGATGCTAGATTATGAATGTTTTTTGTGAATTATACAAGTTTTATAAAGTGATTTTTAGTGAAAATGCAAATTAAGGATTAAATTGTGAAATATGGAAACTTTATGGTTAAAATGTGAAATAAATGAAAAATATGGGCTGCTAGGGGCATAATAGTAATTCAGCTATCATGGGTTGTGATTGAATTGCATTAATTTGTGTTTTTATGTAAGGACTAAAATGTAAAAGATGTGAAATACTAGGGGCAATTGTGTAAAAATGCCTTAAAGTGAATTTTGGACTAAATTGAATAGAGAGATGATTAAATAAGTTAATTTTTATTATATTTAGATCAAGAAAGGTGAAATACAAATTTAGATCAAGGAAAGAACAAAGTTACAGAATAGTTGACTCGTTTCGTCGTTTTAGCATCCGAGGTAAGTTTGTATGTTAAAAGCGTTGTTATAATTATGTTTTAAATGCTTTGATATTGCATAAACTGTGAATACGAGAGTACAGATACATTCCACAATGATTCAACGATGATTCAGCATTTGAAATCTCTATTGAACCTTAGGAATAGATTCGGATACTAGTGACGTGTCATTAGGGATTATTGTGATTATGTGATCCGGGTGCTGGTCCTATACGTCCAACCAACGGCTGAGTATATCTGCATATGTTGCGGATACTTGACAGCTTGTGTGAGCAGCACCATGTAGCTACGTCTTGACTGGCAACTTGTGTGAGCAGGCTCATTGATAGCTCTAGTGTGAGCAGTATATATGATACATTAAGTTGGTTTCGGGAAATGATATTGGCACTTCGGGTGCGAGATACATTGAGTTGGCTTTGGGCCATGATATTGGCACTTAGTGTGTGAGATTCTCAAGTATTCGATAGTATTCCAAATGGTTCAACGGGTAAATGAAAGATGGGATTGTATATGAGATTGATACGTGATGGTACAGGTATGTACATTAACCGTATAAGATTAAATCGAAGAAGTTGTGAAGTTCATATATAAGATTTTGATTGAAAATGTGAAAGGTTTGTTAGTTAAATCAATTATATGTTGATATGTTCAAATTTATGAAATGTATATTCATGTTAAGATTGAGTTTATTTCATACGAGCTTACTAAGCTATAAAACTTACTTTGTTTATTTGTTTTCATGTTTTATAGTGACTTCAAATCTAGCTCGGATTTAGGGATCGTCAGAGACTTAGTCACACTATTCTAATATCACGTTGGAACTTTTTGTGCTTATGTTTTGAGTATATGGCATGTATAGGGATTTTGGTCATTTTGGTATATTTGGTAATGTGTTGTACCATTTGAAAGGGCTTGTAAATGTCTATGTTTTGGTTTGTATATACAGCCATGTAAGTTGGTTTATGGATGATTTTGATGATGTATATATATGTGCAAATGGCCTTTGATGAGGGGTTTATAATTGTCTTGTGAATAGCTTATTGAGATTTAGTATTGAAGGTAATAATGGATCGATATTGAGGATATAATAGCTTGTTATGTACAGGTAAAATATTACATATGATAAGTGAATTATTTAGATGGTTTGGGTTGTGATTTTGGCATGTATGGTTGATGATAATGAAATAGCATGATTTGGACTTGTATATGGTTGGCTTGAATGAATATTTATGCCTTGTGTTGGTGTCAAATGATATGGTGCAGGTACATGCAAGTTGGGGTGGCAAACTGGCTTCGTAAATAGCCTATTTTTGTCCACAGGGGCAGAGACACCGGTGTGTCTCAGCCGTGTATGACACACTTTATGGTGTACGGCCATGTGTCCCCTGGCGTTGAAATTAAAATCAAGTCAGTATGCTCCACACGGCCTCACACATGGGCGTGTGACTTGGCCATGTGGCATAAGTCAGTATACCCTACAGGTTTGGCACAGCCTAGCACACGGCTTGGTACACAGACGTGTATGGCCATTTTTGGGGTACATGGGCTAGCTACACGGGCATGTGTGTTGGCCGTGTGACCCAAGTCAGAGAGTTCCACTGGTTCAGACATGAGCTGGGACACGACCATGTGCTCTCATTTCAAATGTCCACACGGCTTATGATACGAGTGTGGCTGTTGGCCGTGTGAGACACACGGTCGGGCCACACGAGCGTGTGTCCCCTGTTTTGAGAAAAATTTTCTAAGAATTTTATGAGTTTTCAAAGTTTTCGGTTTAGTCCCGAACCACTTCTAAAGCATTTTTGGGCCTCGTAGGCTCGTATTAAGGACATATTGATTGAGATTGAATGTTAATTGCATGAAATGTGAAAATATATATGAAGTGAATGTTTAAATGTTTTATAAGTTCGGTAATGCTTTGCATGAAATGTGAAAATATATATGAAGTGAATGTTTAAATGTTTTATAAGTTCGGTAATGCTCTGTAACCCTATTTCGTCATTGAATACGGGTGAGGGGTGTTACATTTATTTGTATCAGAGCTACAATTTAGTCGATTCTTGGACTAACCTAGCATGTGTGAGAGTCTAGCTATACATGCCATATATAACCTGTGATAGTGCGATGACTCCTGACAATTTCAAATGTGTTTTTGTATAGTAAACGGATCTCGATGGAGCTGTAGCTGACGATGTTGAGAGTAATGCGCCAGCTTCCGCTCAAGGGATAGCACCATCTGAATCTAAAAATGTATTGAGTAGTCACAGAGGAGAGGCTAAAGAAGCCTTTTTCCAAATGATGAACGAATGGTTCACGCAATTTTTCTGGACAAATCCAGCTGCTCAACAACCTCCACCCCACCTAATCCCCAACCTGTTCCCATAGCTCCTCAAGTTGTAGGACATCAACGACTGAATAAGCCGCTAGAAGATAAAATCTGAAAACACGGGGTTGAAGAGTTCAAAGCTACCGTTGATGATGATCTTGAGCAAACTGAATTTTGGCTTGAAAACACTATTAGGGAATTTGATGAACTATCGTGTATGCCAGCTGAGTGTTTAAAATGTGTCATATCGTTATTGAGGGATATAGCGAATCAATGGTGGAATACTTTGGTATCAGTGGTTGTAACATCCTGAATTAGGGCCTAGCCAAAATAGTGGTTTTGAGACCACATATTCGAGATAGAAATAATCATTATATGATTCCTATGAGGTCTATGATATGAATGCATGCTTATGTGAAAGTTTCATGAAGAAATTATGTGTATAAAGTGTCTAATATAACTTTTGGGACCAAACTGAATAAGATGCAAAATTTGTATTCTAGAAGCTTTAAGCATGAAATTGCTTAAGAGTATGAATTAGGGGGTCCTAAAAAATAATTTGACCAAATTCTATAATTTTGGACAAAAATGTACTTGCATAGGAAAAATTTGAAAGAAAAACCCTAAGGGCATTTTGGTCATTTGGTAATTAAAACAATAAAAAGGGAAAATCGAAGAAAAAATGTGTCCATCTTCTCCATGTGCTAGCCGAATTTCTCAATAGCCATAGCTAGGGTTTTGTTCAACATTTCCAAGCTTGATTGTAAGTGCTCCCTAGCCCCGTTTTTAATGTTCTTTGTATTTTTGAAGTCTTTGAAGCATGATCTACCCATTTCTAGCTATATTTTGAGTTAGAGTTCATGTATGAAATTTGAGCCATGTGTAACATGCTTGTATTTTGTTGATTAATAGAGGAATATGAATGTTTGATGCATGATAAACATCTTTTACTAGGTGATTTTTAGTAAAAACACCTAAAAAGGGACTTGTTTGTAAAAGTGTCAAAGTTAGTAGTAATAATGTGAAATAAAAGAAAATATGGGCTGATATGAGTACAGTAAAGGTTCAGCTAGGCTTGGGTAACCAAGAAAATGCATGCATTACATTTTACGAGCATAGGGACTAAATCGTAAATAAGTGGAAAGATAGGGGTAAAAAGGTAATTTTACCAAAGCATGAATTATGGATCGATTTGAGTAATGTGATTAATAAACAAGTTAAATTTGGCATTATAGATAAAGAAAAACGTGAACCGGGTCTTGATCTAGGGAAGAATAAAGTATACGACAATTAGGCTCGATTACCATCATTTTGTACCGAGGTAAGTGCATATACAAATAATGTGGTTTTGTAGCATGTTTTTAATGTTTTGATATTATGTGATAAATATCTTTTTGTTATTATGAGTTATATATTTATTGGTTGTTATGAAAGCATAAATGAAAATTGGTCGTTACATACGACATCACGAGCAAGTACGACAAAGTATGCCATGTGCAAGTGAGGAAAATCCTGTTTGAACCTTAGGAATAGTCTAGGATACAAGTGACATGTCACTAGGAAATTTGAAATTTGAACTCGTTGAGTTGGTCCAGGTTCATGATATGTATGAGGCATCCGAGCTCGTTGAGCTGGCCCGAGTTCATTATGGATGCGAGCATCCTAGCTCGTTGAGTTGGTCCGAATTCATTATGAAAGTGATACATGTAATTGGGTTTCGGGAAATGGTTTTGTGTGTCCTACCGGTGGCTAGGTAATCCTTGAGTTGGTCGGATACCTAACAACTTGTGTGAGCGGCCCGTGTAGCTACACCTTGACCGATAGCTTTTATGAGCAATTCCGTGAGTAGCTCCATTACGAGCGTTACATGTGATGAGGTAGCTTTGGCTACGTATGTATATGTGGCACTTATGTGAAAGTTTTCCGCGTATTTAATAGTATTCTAAGTGTTCAATGGGTAATGCAATGGATATGATAAAAGTCCCGAGGAGGGCATGTTAAAGAGGTATGGTTATATGATATACTACGATGAGTCCATGTATATACGCTAAACCTATGAATAATGCCTTGATAAAGAATGATTTTTTATGAGAAAGTATTTGTGTACATATGATAAGTAAGTCGAAAGGTTTACATGATGAATAGTCTTTATGTATATGTTATTATGTCTTTACATGTTAATTGCCTACTATCATTGCATATTATTTGCATGTGGACTTACTAAGCTTTAATGCTTACCCCATTTGCTTTCTATCCTTTTTAGTTCTGCCAAGCTAGCTCGGGGATCGAAAGCTGTCGGAGTATTCGATCACACTATCAAAGCAATATTGGGTATAGTGAAATTATTATTTTAAGTATGGCATGTATAGGGGACTTGGTTATTTTGTGATATGTGTCTTGCTATTTGGCCAAATTGTGAAGGTTTATGATGTTGATGATTTATTTTGTAATGGCCATGTGATATGGCTTATATTTGATCATTGTGTTGTAATCTAATTACCCATGAATGCATGTGTTAGTGCCTTGATGATGTTATAAGTTATTGCTTGGTGAATGTATGATAAAGTATGGATTAGATGCTAAAAGATAAGAGATGACTTAATGGCTTAAAATGACTATAGTCATGGATGCATAATTTGAAGTTCTGGTAACAAGTTTGATAATGCATGAAATTAGTATGGAATTCTTCTAAATGGTGTAACAAAATGAAAGTGCAATAGGATGACATTATGAAGATTTGAGAGTGCCACGTTGTTGAATATTTGAGAGTCTAAATATGTCATGTTGCATACTATGAAATATGTTTGAATGTATGAATGAATGAGGGCGACAATTGGCTTGGAAAATAGCCTTTAAATGGTCCAGATGGGTAGCCACACAGGCATGTGTCTAGACCGTGTGTGACACACGGTCTGCCCCACGGGCGTGTTGAATTGCCATGTGTCCCTTGTACCCTAATTTTTGCAAGTCAATATGCTCAGTAGTAAACACACGGGCTAAGACACGGGCATGTGTCTTGGCCGTGTAAGAGGCACGGCCTACCCACATGGGCGTGTAGTCTGGTTGTGTGAAGTCTGCACCTTTTTATGAAAAATTCATTTAATTTTAATTGACTACATGGTCTAGCCACACGGCCATGTGACCCTAAATTGATGCTGACGTGATAGTCAGAGAGTTACACGGCTGGAGGACATAGGCATGTCGAGAGGACACAGGCGTGTCCCTTGTCTCACATGGGCGTGTGGCTTTGTATTAGGGAAAATTTCCAAAAATTTTCTAAAGTCTTCAATTTAGTCTCGAATCCCTTCCAATGGTTGTTTTGGGTCTCGTAGGCCCATGTTAGGGACAAATTGTTTATATATGACTAGAGTTGTTTTAAAGAAAAATTTTATAGCCCAGTTTTTGCATGAATGACTATGTATGTGTATGGTAATGCCTCGTATCTTATCCCAGCCTCAGGTACAGGTAAGGGGTGTTGCTATGGTACTGAGAGAAAAAGTGACTTGGGGATTCTTTCAAACTGAGTTCCGAAAGAAATATATAAGTCAACAGTTTCTTGATCAAGAGCATAAAGAGTTTCTAGAATTGAAACAAGGTTGTACGACTGTGACTGAGTACGAAAGAGAATTCGTAAGATTGAGTAAGTATGCTCTGGAGTATGTTTCTACTGAAGAAATCATGTGCAAACGGTTCGTTGCTGGGTTGAACGAGGATATTAAACTTCTGTTTGGAATTCGAGAATTGAAAGAATTTGTTGTCCTGGTCGATAGAGCTTGCAAAGCTGAGAAGCTTAGCAAAGAAAAGAGAAAAGCAGATTCAGAGGCAAGAGACTCGAGAAAAAGACTGATGTATAAGCCATATCAATCTTCATCAAAGAAATCCAGAGATTTGTTCACTCGTCCAAATGCTTCAATCGGGTATTCAAATAGAGATCGTGGAAAACAATACTCAAGTCCTAAAGCTCAAACTACATCGGTACCGAGTGTTGGCTTTGTGAGAAATTATAGACCTGAATGTCAGCAATGTAGAAAACGACATCCTGGTGAATGTAGAATGAATAACCAAGCTTGTTTTAAATGTGGCTCACAAGATCATTTCATACGGGATTGCCCTGAATTAGCTAAGAAAGAAAATTTCCAAAATGCAAGACCGAGCAACATAGCTTACATTATTCACTCTCGCGAAGAGGCATCATCACCTGATGTTATCACTAGTACATTTTCTCTTTACGACACTGATGTGATTGCATTGATTGATCTTGGATCAACTCATTCGTATATCTATATAAATTTAGTGTTTAATAAGAATTTGCCTGTTGAGTCTACTGAGTTTGTGATTAAAGTATCGAACCCCTTAGGCAAGTATGTGCTAGTTGATGAAGTTTACAAGAACTGTCCTTTAAAGACTCGGGGTTACTATTTTCTGGCTGATTTAATGCTACTACCTTTTGATGAATTCGATGTAATTCTAGGTATGGATTGGTTGACACTACATGATGCTGTTGTGAATTGTAGATGAAAGACTATTGAATTGAAATGTCAGACTAGTGAAATCCTTCGAAATGAATCTAATGAGTTGAGTGGGTTGTCAATTGTGATTTCGTCGATGTCAGCTTAGAAATGTGTGAGGAAAGGTTGTGAAGCTTACCTTGCATATGTTCTAGATACAAAAGTGTTTGAATCGAAGATTGAATCAGTGTCAATAGTTTGAGAGTTTTCGGATGTGTTTCCAGAAGAATTACCGGGGTTACCACTGATCAGAGAGGTTGAATTTGCTATTGAGTTAGTACTTGGAACTTCACCGATATCTATAGCTCCAAACAGAATAGCTCCGACAGAATTGAAAGAGTTGAAAGTTTAGCTACAACAGTTAACAGATAGAGGTTTTGCACGACCTAGTTTTTCACCTTGGGGTGCGCCAATATTGTTCGTAAAGAAGAAAGACGGATCAATGAGAATGTGTATTGAATATCGACACCTCAACAAGGTTACGATAGAGAATAAGTATCCGTTGTTGAGAATAGATGATTTGTTCGATTAGTTGAAAGGGGCAACAGTATTTTCAAAGATTGATTTGAGATCTGGCTATTATCAGTTGTGAGTTAAAGACTCAGATGTGCCAAAAACTGCATTCAGAATGAGGTACGGACATTACGAATTTATGCCTTTCAGATTGACTGATGCTCTTGCAGTTTTTATGGATTTGATGAATCAGATTTTTAGATCATATTTAGATAGATTAGTTGTTGTGTTCATTGACGACATTCTGCTCTATTCATGAGATGAGTCTGAGCATGCCGAGCATTTAAGGATTGTGTTACAAACCTTGAGAGATAAGCAATTGTATGCTAAATTCTGCAAATGTGAATTTTGGCTCCGAGAAGTTTGATTTTTGGGGCACATTGTTTTAGCGGAAGGTATAAGAGTTGATCTGAGCAAGATTTCAGCAGTTGTTGACTAGAAACCACCGAGAAACGTATCTGAAATTAGAAGTTTTTTGGGGTTAGCTGATTATTATCGACATTTTGTTAAAGGGTTCTCGATGATTGCTACACCTATGACCAGACTGCTACAAAAAGATGTGAAGTTTGAGTGGTCTGAGAACTGTCAACAGAGTTTCGATCAGTTGAAAATATTGTTAACTGAGGCACCAATGTTAGTTCAACCTGAGTCGGGTAAAGAATTCGTAATTTATAGCGACGCATCATTGAATGGTTTGGGTTACGTTTTGATGCAAGAAGGAAAAGTCGTAGCATATGCCTCTAGACAGCTAAAATCGCATGAAAAGAACTATCCGACGCATGATTTAGAGTTGGCTGCTATTGTTTTCGTATTGAATAGTTGGCGACATCATTTGTACGGAGAAAAGTGCCATATCTTTATCGATCACAAGAGTTTGAAATATATAATGACTCAGAAAAATTTGAATTTGCGACAACGGAGATGGCTCGAGCTATTGAAAGATTACAAGTTAGTATTTGATTATCATTTAGGAAAAGCAAATGTAGTCGCAGATGCTTTGAGTAGAAAATCTCTATTTTCTTTGAGAGTGATGAATACAAGACTGACTTTATCCGATGATGGTTCGATTCTAGCAGAGTTAATAGCTAAACCAGTTTTTCTTCAACAAATTTCTGAAGCTCAAAAGTTTGATACCGAGTTACAAGATAAAAGAGTGCAATGTGAATCGAATAGTGATTCAGACTATCAGATCGAAGCTGATAATTGCTTAATGTCCAAGATAGAATTTGCATACCAAAGAATTCTAAGCTCATTCAGAAAATTTCACACGAAGCACATAGTGGTTGTCTATCTGTTCACCTGAGGAGTATCAAAATGTACAATGATTTGAAACAATTGTGTTGGTAGTGGGGTATGAAACGAGACATTTCCGAATTCATATCGAGATGTTTAGAATGTCAGCAAGTCAAAGCCAAACACCAAGTGCCTTCAGGATTGCTACAGCCTGTGATGATACCAGAATGAAAATAGGATAGAGTTACGATGGATTTCGTATTGGGCTACCCCTATCTCCGAAAAAGAAGGATGCTATCTGGGTTGTCGTTGATCAACTAATGGAGTCAGCACATTTCATTCCAGTACGTACAAACTATTCACTTGATAAATTGGCTGAATTTTACATATCTAAGATTGTTAGTGCCAGTTTCAATTATTTTGGATAGAGATCTGAGGTTTACATCTCAGTTTTGGAAGAAACTACAAGAAACTCTTGGTACGAGGTTGAATATTAGTACAGCGTTTCATCCGTAAACTGATTGTCAGTCTGAGAGAGTAATACAAATTCTCGAAGATATGCTTCGTTGTTGTGTGTTGGAGTTCGAAGGTAATTGGGAGAAATCTTTTTCATAAGTTGAATTTGCATATAACAACAGTTTTCAATCGAGCATAAAGATGGCACCGTACGAAGCTTTGTATGGTCACAAATGTTGAACTCCATTGTACTGGAATGAGCTAAGTGAGAAAAAGATTCAAGAGGTTGATTTAATTTAAGATACTGAAGAAAAAGTGAAAGTAATTTGCGACAGTTTGAAAGCAGCTTCAGATCGACAGAAATCGTATGCAAATTTGAAACGAAATGTAACAGCCCATTTTTGAGTCAAATCAAAAAGTGGTTTCGGGACCACAAATTCAAAATAAAAATACTTATTTTACTACTATTTTAAGGTCTACAACATGATAGAATAATTGTGTGAAAATTTCATTAAGAAATTTTATCGATTGAGTGCTCAATTTGACTAGAAGGACTAAATTACAATAGGTGCAAAACTTGAATTCTATAAGTTAAAGGTGTCTAATTACTATGAGATCTTAATTGGAAGTCCTTAGATGTTAATTAGACCATTATACTTTAGTATGGACAAAAATGGACATGATTAGGTGAAATTTTAAAGTTTTGCATTAAGGGTATTTTGGTAATTTGGTAAATAAAGACAAATTAACCTAATAAAAGATGTCCATCTTCTTCAATTTAGTCCTCCCTAGCCGAAATTTTGGAGGAAGCCATAGCTAGGGTTTTGGCCAAGCTTTTAAGCTCGATTGTAAGTCCGTTCTTGTCCCGTTTTTAATGATTTTTATATTTTTGAGATCGTAGTAACTTGATCTAGCTATTTCAAGGACTAATTTGAAAGAAAGTTAAAGTCTAAAATCTTACCCAAGTTGAATAAGTTTGTATTTTGATGTTTGATGGTAGAAAATGCATGTTTGTTAAACAACATTTGTAAAGTGATTTCGATAAAAACGTCAAATAGGGACTTATTTGATAAAAGATTATAAAATGTGTAGAAAGTGTTAATAAATGAAAAAAGTGGGCTGTTATAAGTACAAGTAATATTCGGCTAGGCTTGCGTCGTGATGAAATTGAAAGAAATTAATTTTACGAGCCTAGGGACTAAATCGTAAAATGTTGAAATGTTAAGGAAAAAATATAATTTTTGCTTGTGTATTTGGGCTACACTGAATAATTTGATGATTAAATAAGTTAAATGTGGTATTATAGATCAAGAAAAACGAAGTTCGGGTGTAGACCAGGGGAAAAATAAAGTAACTGACGAATAGATCATTTTCATCGTTTTTGTAACCGAAGTAAGTTTGTATGTTAATAAGCTTTATTATAATTGTATTTTAAATGCTTTAATATTGCATAAATTGTATGAACGACTTCACGGGCACATTTGATGATGTTTTGGCAAGTGAGAAATCCCAATCGAACCTTAGGAATCGATTAGAATACAAGTGACATGTCACTAGGGTATTATGTTATGTGATCCGGGTGCTTGTCTTGTATGTCCTACCGGTGGCTGAGTATACCGGCATATGTTATAGTTACTTGACAGCTTGTGTGAGTAGTACCGTGTAGCTACGTCTTGACTAACAGCTTGTGTGAGCAGGCCCGTTGATGGCTCGAGAATGAGCATATATGTGTTATGAGATAGAGGTAGCAATGGCTACATATGTGACACCTTGTGTGTAAGTTTTTCCGAGTATTCGATATTATTATTTTGAGTGGTTCATTGGGTATGCCAACGATGAGAATAAGTATGAAATTATTATGAGATGGTACAGGTACGTGCATAAAGATTATG
Source organism: Gossypium longicalyx (assembly GCA_025698465.1). NCBI lineage: Eukaryota > Viridiplantae > Streptophyta > Magnoliopsida > Malvales > Malvaceae > Gossypium > Gossypium longicalyx. The sequence goes on from CM046995.1 coordinate 35,583,547, forward strand.
ATTACTAAATTCGTGAAATGATGATTTCAAGGTAAGTTTGTGATGGAATGAATTATGGTCATGAGATTATGGCAAATTACATTATCTTATATTATATTACTTGAATGTTAAATGAATGGTAAGATTTGCTTATTTTCATTCATATGAGCTTACTAAGCTATATAGCTTACTACGTTTTATTTTTTCCATGTATTATTGTGTTACCAAGCTAGCTCAAATTGGAGATCGTCGGAGGTCACATCACACTATCAAACTATTATTTTGGGTATCAATGATTTTAAACATTTTGAGTATATGGCATGTATAGGGACTTGGTCATTTTGTTATATGTGTCATCATGATTTTGGCCAAATGTATTTGCTTGGAATAGTCAAAGGCTTGATATGGTATTTGGCCATGTAAATTGGCTTATTTTGGTTGAATTGATTGTAAGCGTAAATATATTTATATAAGTATATGTGCCAATGCCCTTTTATTTATGTGTTTGTAATGGGTTGCCATATGCTTATTTATGATTAAATAGCTTTGTAGTTAAATGATTGAGTTTGGTTCATTGGTATGCTAGGAGATCTATATGATACAATGCATGTTAATGGTAGTCATACTAAACCTTGTAGAATGTGAGTTTGGTATGATTGGATTTGGTAAAATATGATGTTGTAAGTATGTAACTGTTGATAATAAAAAGACATGATTTAGCCTTTATTGTGAATGTCTTGGTTGTCTGAATACGCTATGATTTGTGCCATTAAGGTTGTGACTGTGTGTGTACAAATGAGAGTAACAAATGGCTTGGTAAATAGCCTTTATTTTGTCCACATGGGTAGACACACAGGCATGTATCTAGACTGTGTGTGACACCCGGCTTGTCCCATGGGCATGTGTTTTAGTCGTGTGTCCCCTGTACCTTAATTTTGAGAAATAGAATGCTTAGAATTGAGCACACGGGCAGAGACATGGGCGTGTGTCTCAGTCGTGTGAGGGACACGACCTCAATCAAAAACGTGTGTCTTGACCGTGTGAAGTCTACACCTAAGTTATGGAAACTAATTAACCACACGGCCTAGCACACGGGCGTGTGACATGGCCGTGTGACTTCAATTTGTTCATGACTTACAAAATAGAAAGTTACACGGGTTAGGGACACGGGCGTGTGCGACCACACGGCCTACCCACACGGGCATGTTGTAACACCCCTAACCCATATCCATTGCCGAATTAGGGTTATGAGACATTACCGTTCCATACACAGCTTAAGAGAGTCAAACGTTACTGTTCATGTTTAAAGTAATACAAACTCATTTATAAGAATCATATGTACATTTCCTTTATAACATTCAAATAATTGAATTATAACATATCTTAATACATAACAAATTCCATGCGCATACCTTAAAACACTCAGACACATATATCAATTACATGCTAATATATATCTATTTAATTTAATAAAAATCAAACATATCATTTAAATAACTCTACATGTGCGCATGTTAAAAACCAAACATACCATTACACACCAATTAATGTCCAAATACATATACAACCTTTATATCATTACTATATAGCCGAATATAACTTTAATACCATATATATAATGCACATTTTATCATACCACTATAAACCATTAAATGAGCACAAAATATAACCCATAGTACACCCCATTTGCATGCTAAATATCATACATAATTAACACTCACATAATCAAGTACACATGCTCATACCATTGGTGAATACACTTATTTTACTTATAACTATCTGATTACAAGCATTAACTTAACATTTCTTTTTACTATTCAAACAGTCATAATTTCAATCTTCAAATATATACATACACAAGAATCATACTAATCCATCACATAATATATGCCATAAAAACACTTCTAAAATAATTTAGTAACATAGCCGAATATACATTATGCTTAACATTACCCCTTTACCGAATCATATAACAAACATGACAAACATATATTCTTTGTATTAAATTTATTAACTTGAACTAATTCATATTACAAATCATGTGTTCCAAATAAGCCAATTTTAAGCCACAACCAAAATATATTTACATATATCCAATATAAAAAGCTTACCAAAATGATCGATCTATTCATATCATTACTTTAAAACTGTGAGCATATACCAAGCACACTACATATATATGGCATGCATATTACTTAACTATTATATTACCTATTATAACTAAATAAGCATCCATCATTTACCCCATTACCGAAACACATGATCAAGCACCACAACAAATATACCTTGAGATAACATATATATATCAAACCAATACATCATGAGCCTAAATATTTATATATGCAAGTGACGAATCATCAATCAAGTATATTCATTACCTAAATTCAATATTTAACCAAATACATTTGACATCCAAGTTAAATCATTCCTATCAAATACAAGTCATAACCAAATCATTTTAACCAAGAATAACATAACAAGCATAATTCATACTTATGTATATATCATGGCCGATTCAATCAAACCACATCCAAAATCACCAACCATTTTCAAAACATATAACACATATAAACTTGACTAAAATTTCACATATTCTTATAGCATATTAGCCATTTTCGCATGGCTTAATATATACACTGTAACGCCCCCATGCTCGAGACCATCGCCGGAGTCGAGTATGAGGTGTTACTAAACTTAATTTAACATTTTTAGAACTTTGAATTATTTATTTCTACATTCACAGCTTTCAAGCTACTTGCATCACAGTCACAAGAAAAATCATATCTTGATTTACGAAACTCGAAATCAAGATCCGTAAATTTTCTCTGAATCTAGACTCATATACCCATCTACTAATTTTTTTCTAGAATTTTTGGTTGGGCCAATTAGTACATTTTATTAGTTAAAGTTACCCCTGTTACAGGACTTGATTGGACTGACCTCTGTTTACTACGAACCACATTTCTCTCTGTAAAAAATTCATATGATTATGAGGTTTGCTTCTCCTGAAACTATACTCAATAAGGATTCTGAGAATATAAAATACACCACCTAATTATATCTTTACAATTTATGGTGAATTTTTAAAGTTGGAATAGGGGATCCAGAAATCACTCTGGCCCTGTTTCACTAAAATTCAAATATCTTCTAACATATAATTCCTTTACTTGTTTCATTTGTTTTATGTGAAACAAGACATATTAAGCTTCAATTTCATATTTAATCCATCACCTAATTCGATTTCTATGATTTTTAGTAAATTTTCAAACTCACATCAGTGTTGCTGCAATGTTCTGTTTATGGCAAATTTCATCCCTTTTTATGAGTTTTCATGCACTAAGTATCTTAATAACTTTCCATAACATCAAACATAATCTAAACTAACCATTTCCATAACTTATCATTATCCAACATTTTCTCAACCATTCCATCACCATATCATAAGATCATTTACACAAAATAGGTATATTGCTATACATGCCATACTTAAATTTACAAGCCATTTACCGAAAAGTTCTTCAGATAGTGTGACTGAGCCTTCGACCTATCCCGACTCCTGAGTTGGCTTGTCCAAAACTACAATGAGTAAGAAGGAGGGAGTAAGCATTAATGCTTAGTAAGTTCATATGCAAATAATAAGTAACATAACAAAGCAATCAAACCAATCAACATTAGCATATATCACCAAAACACATATCACATTTCTAATCATTTTTCATCATCTCATTACCTTATCGTGGTTGTATCAATACTCAACCCGAGGATTAAATACATACCTGTCCAAAATATCCATTTCACATCACTTACCAATACGTCTCTTTACATCTCGAGTTTTCCTCCATTTGAGTAGAACTTTACCCGTTGAACACATCGGAATATAATTCGGATACATGGATAACTTGCACATAAGTGCCACATATGCAATCAAGCAATCATGTAACCCGCCCATGTTTAACTCGGACTCAACTCAACGAGCTCGGGCGTTCACATCCATAAGTGAACTCAGACTCAACTCAACGAGCTCGGATGCCTAGTTACGTTTCACGAACTCGGACTCAACTCAACGAGTTCGGCGCAACTCAACGAGTTCAGCGTAACTCAACGAGTTCGAATGCTTAACCATCCTAGTGACATGTCACTTGTATCCTAATCTATTCCTAAGGTTCAAACGGGATTTTCCTCGAATACATATCCTTGCCGTCTTCCATAGAATGCCGAAATCAATACTCGGTAATAATTATATTTAGCAAGTAGCACACATGATTTGCATTTTGTTTGAAAATAACCACAAAGCATATATTTCATGATAAAAATCAGCATATCACATAATTGACATCAATGACTTAAAAATAACAATTATGCTACATTATTTACACATGAACTTACCTTGGTACCAAAATACAAAGATTTTGCAATTTAGTCCACAATCTTTTCTTTTCCTCGATTGGGGTCGATTCCACGTCTTTCTTGATCTAAAATAACAAATTTAGCTTATTTAATACTCACATTATCAAATTAATCCTTAATTCAAATTTTGGCAAAATTACAATTTTACCCCTAAACTTTTGCATATTTACATTTTTGCCCCTAAACTCGGGATTAAACTTTATTCCTTATTCTTATGTTTTATAACATGCTGATCACTTTTTTCTTCTATGGAAACATCAAATTCTCACTCTAACATGTACTTGTGACTATTAGGTATTTTTTACCGATTAAGCCCTTTACTGCTTTTTGCTTAAAATCGAGTAGTACAAGTTGTCTAACATAATTTAAAACTTCATAGTCTATCATAAAACATCAAAATACACAAATTTCACCTATGGGTATTTTTCCAAATATAAACCTTAGGTTAAATTATTGCTAACATAAGCTTTATCGAGTTACCGGGATCTCAAAAACGTAAAAATCATTAAAAACGGGGCTTAGAATCACTTACTATGAAGCTTGAAAGTTGAAGAAACGCTAGCTATGGTGAGAGTGAATTTCGGCAGCAACTAGATGAGGAAGATGACTATTTTGTGTTATTTTTCCCATTTTATTTCATTAATTATCCAAATGACCAAAATGCCCTTAATACCTTTCTTTGAAAATTTTCATGTACAAGCCCATTTTTGTCCAAAATTTTAGAAATTGGTCAAATTGCTATTTAAGACCTCCTAATTAATATTTCAAAGCAATTTCATACTAAAAACTTCTAGAATGCAAGTTTTGCAACTTATTCGATTTAGTCCCTAACTTCAAATTAAGCAATTTATGCATAGAGTTTCCTCACAAAATTTTCACACAATCATGCAATCATATCATAAACCTCAAAATAATTATAAAATAATTATTTCTATCTCAGATTTTTTGTCACGAAACCACTATTCCGATTAGGCCCTAATTCAGGATATTACAACTCTCTCCCCCTTTAAGGATTTTCGTCCTCGAAAATCTTACAGGTAAACAGATGTGGATATTGATTTCTCATATTTTCTTCGGATTCCCATGTAGCTTCTTCTACTCCATGCTTTTGCCACAACACTTTCACAAGTGCAATCTTTTTATTCCTTAGTTGTTTGACCTCTCGAGCTAAAATCTTAATCGGTTCTTCTTCGTAGGTCATATCTGGTTGTAGTTCAATTTCTGTCGGTGAAACCACATGTGAAGGATCCGAACGATACCGACGTAACATAGATACGTGGAACACATCATGAATCTTCTCTAATTCAGGTGGTAAAGCTAGCCAATATGCTACCGGTCCAACTTTTTCAATTATTTCATACGACCCAATAAAACGCGGACTTAATTTGCCCTTCCGTCCAAATCTGAGAACTTTTTTCCACGGAGACACCTTTAAAAATACTTTATCACCAACTTGAAATTCAATATCCTTTCGTTTTAAATCTGCATAAGATTTTTGTCTATCTGAAGCAGCTTTCAAACAATCTCGAATTACCTTCACTTTTTCTTCGGTTTCTTTTATTAGATCAACTCCATAAATCTGATTTTCCTTGAGTTCAGTCCAATACAAAGGCGTTCGACACTTACGACCATACAATGCTTCATAAGGTGCCATTTTCAAGCTCGTCTGATAACTATTATTGTAAGCAAATTCTACCAATGGTAAATATTTTTCCCAACTTCCTTGAAATTCCAATACACAACATCTGAGCATATCTTCAAGAATCTGAATTACTCTCTCTGATTGTCCATCAGTTTGTGGGTGAAAAGCAGTACTGAAATTTAACTTCGTACCTAACGCGTCTTGCAACTTTTGCCAAAACCGCGAGGTAAACCTTGGATCTCTATCTGAAATAATCGACAATGGTATTCCATGTAGTCTAACAATTTCTCTAATATACAATTCAGCCAACTTGTTAAGAGAATAATCCGTACGCACCGGGATAAAATGAGCCGACTTAGTTAATCTGTCAACTATTACCCAGTTGGCATCTTTCTTTCCTGGAGTCAATGGCAATCCTGATACAAAATCCATAGTAATCCGATCCCATTTCCATTCAGGAACCATAATAGGCTGAAGTAATCCCGAAGGCACTTGGTGTTCAGCTTTCACCTGTTGACAAATTAAGCATTTGGACACAAACTCTGATATATCTTTTTTCATTCCATTCCACCAATATATTTTCTTCAAGTCATTATACATTTTCGTACTACCTGGATGAATCGAGAAACAACCACTATGTGCTTCATGTAGGATCTTTTGAATCAATTCCTCATTCTTCGGTACACAAATCCGATCTTTAAACATTAAGCACCCATCAGAACCAATTCTGAAATCTGACTCTGTATCATCTTCACACTGCTTTCTCTTGGCTTGCAAATCTTGATCATCTTTCTGAGCTTCAGAAATCTCTTGTAAAAACATCGGTTTTACTCTTAACTCTGCTAGAATTGAACCATCATCTGACATTTTCAACTGAGTGTTCATAATTCTCAAAGCAAACAACAACTTTCTGCTCAAAGCATCAGCAACCACATTCGCTTTTCTCGGATGATAATCAATAACAAGCCCGTAATCTTTCAATAACTCCAACCATCTTTGCTGTCTTAAATTCAAGTCTTTTTGTGACATCAAGTACTTAAGACTTTTATGGTCGGTATATACCCGGCACTTTTCACCATACAAATAATGTCGCCAAATTTTTAAAGAAAACACCACCGCAGCCAATTCCAAACCGTGAGTAGGATAATTCCTCTCATGAGGTTTTAACTGCCTCGAAGCATAGGCCACCACTTTTCCTTCTTGCATAAGTACACACCCCAAACCATTTAGAGAAGCATCACTATACACCACAAATTCTTTACCTGATTCGGGTTGTACTAACACTGGTGCCTCTGTTAATAACTTTTTCAATTCTTCAAAAATTTGTTGACATTCTTCCGTCCATTCAAATTTTACATCCTTTCGGAGTAGTCTAGTTATAGGAGCAGCAATCATAGAAAATCCATTTACAAACCGCCGATAATACCCAGCTAGCCCCAAGAAACTTCTAACTTCGGTTACATTTTTCGGTGGTTTCCAATCAACAATGGCTGAAATTTTACTAGGATCAACCCGTATACCATCACCTGAAACAATATGACCCAAAAATCCAACTTCCCGGAGCCAAAATTCACTTTTACTAAACTTAGCATACAGCTGCTTATCTCTCAAAGTTTGCAAAACTATCTTCAAATGCTTAGCATGCTCTGTCTCATCTTTGGAATAAATTAAAATATCATCTATAAACACCACAACAAATTTGTCCAAGTATGGTCGGAATATGCGATTCATTAAATCCATAAACACAGCAGGAGCATTTGTCAACCCGAATGGCATAACTAAAAATTCATAATGACCATACCTTGTTCTAAAAGCAGTTTTAGGCACATCCGACTCTTTTACCCATGATTGGTAATACCGGATCTCAAGTCAATGTTTGAAAACCATGTCGCCCCTTTTAGCTGATCAAACAAATCATCAATTCTTGGCAACGGATACTTGTTTTTGATTGTCACCTTGTTTAATTGTCGATAATCAACACACAACCTCATAGAACCATCCTTCTTTTCACAAATAACACGGAGCACCCCAAGGTGAAAAACTCGGTCTCACAAAGCCTTTATCACCAACTCTTGCAATTGCGACTTTAATTCCTTCAACTCTGCTGGTGCCATTCTATACGGAGCAATCGAGATCGGAGTTGTTCCCGGTATCAAATCAATACCAAATTCTACTTCCGATCGAGGCAAACCCGACAATTCTTCTGGGAATACGTCCGCAAATTCACACACTGGCAAGACCGATTCAACTTTCTTTTCAACTTCTTTTGTATTAATTACATACGCCAAATAAGCTTCATATCCCTTTCTCAAATATCTTTGAGCTGACATTGAAGAAATCACACTAGATAATGCCTCTGATTTGTCTGATTCAACCCGCAGAATTTCACCACTTTCACACTTTAATTCTATAACCTTTTATTCGCAATTTATTTTAGCATCATGCAATGTCAACCAATCCATACCCGAAATAACATCAAACTCATCAAACGGCAACAACATCAAGTCGGCCGGAAAGTAATGATCCCGAATCATTAAAGGACATTTCTTACATACTTTATCAACAATCACACATTTGCCTAACGGATTCGACACTCTAATCATAAATTCTGTGTTCTCAACAGGCATATTCATACTAGACACCAATTTTATGCACACATATGAATGAGTAGAACTGGGATCAATCAAAGCAATAACATTAACATTATAGAGAAAAAATGTACCGGTAATCACATCAGGTGAGGAAGCATCTTCACGCGCTTTAATAGCATAAGTCCTAGCCGAAGCCCTTCCTTCTGGTCTAATTGGTGCATCCCTGGCTACATTCTTACTGCTTGCTTCGCTCCCAGCTTTTCTTGGATATCTTCCTCTCGAATCCGCCCCACTTGTTTTTGTATTCTGAAATTTTTCTTTTTCAGCTCTCTCTGGGCAGTCTCTAATAAAATGATCCGGAGAACCACATAGAAAACATTCATTTGCTCTGCACGGACCAAAATGATTCCTACCACACCGCTGGCACTCAGGTTTAACAAATCTCGAATTCCCTACACCGTCGCCAAGTAGTCCGGGACTTAGGACCCACATTCTGCTTCTTATAATTCCCATATGATTGCCCAGCTGAAGCTTGGGAACGAGGATTCATATTCCTTGATTTTCCAGGTTGCTGTGAGAATGAACTGCTTGTCGGTCTTTTCTTCCAATTTCTAGTCTCAGCCTCTACCTTTTTCTTCTCTTTAAGTAGTTCTTCAGCCTTGCAAGCTCGATCCACTAGCACTACCATTTCTTTTAATTCAAGAATTCCTACAAATACCTTAATGTCTTCGTTGAGCCCGCGTCTTCAAATCGTCGGCACATCTTGGCCTCTGAGGAACATACTCCGGCATACTTACTTAGTCGAACAAACTCTCTTTCATATTCTGTAACTGTCATATTACCTTGCTTCAATTCAAGAAATTCTTTACGCTTCTGATCAATAAATCTTTCACTAATATATTTCTTCCGAAACTCTTCTTGAAAGAATTCCCAAGTTACTCTCTCTTTCGGTACCACCGAAATCAAAGTCTTCCACCAATTATAAGCTGAATCCCTCAACAAAGATATAGCGCATTTCAAACATTCTTCATGTGTACAAGATAATTCATCAAACACCCGGATAGAATTTTCAAGCCAGAACTCTGCTTTCTCGGCATCATCATCAATATTTGCTTTAAATTCTTCGGCCCCTTGCTTGCGGATTCTATCAACTGGAGTTCTATGAAATTTCATCAGATCCATACCTTGAGGCATCGGGGGTACAGGTTGAGGAATTGGGGGAGGTGGGGGAGGTTGTACATTTGGGTTCGTACGAACGAACTCAGTGTACCATAAACTCATCATTTGGAGAAAGGCTTCCCGACCCCTTTCTCCTCCTCTCTGACCAACAGTAGGAGGTGGATTTTCAGTCGGAGCTGCTCCTTCAGCCGGAGCTGGCGCGTTACTCTCTACTTCATCTGCCACAGCTGGATAGGGATCCATTTACTATAAAAAAATCATTTAAAAAAGTCAGAAGTCGTCACACTATCACAATTTATACATATGGCATGTATAGCAAAATCTGTACATACAACACGTAGTCCGAGAACCGACTAAACCTACTCTAATACCACTAAATGTAATGCCCCCACGCCCGAGACCGTCGCTGGAGTCGAGTATGAGGTGTTACTAAACTTAATTTAACATTTTTAGAACTTTGAATTATTTATTTCTACATTCACAGCTTTCATGCTACTTGCGTCATAGTCACAAGAAAAATCATATCTCGGGTTACGAAACTCGAAATCAAGATCAGTAAATTTTCCCTGAATCTAGACTCATATACCCATCTACTAATTTTTTTCTAGAATTTTTGGTTCGGAAAATTAGTACAGTTTATTAGTTAAAGTTACCCCTGTTACAGGACTTGACTGGACTGACCTCTGTTTACTACGAACCACATTTCTCTCTGTAAAAAGGTCATATGATTATGAGGTTTATTTCTCCTGAAACTATACTCAATAAGGATTCTGAGAATATAAAATACACCACCTAATTATATCTGTAAAATTTATGGTGAATTTTTAAAGTTGGAACAGGGGATCCAGAAATCACTCTGACCCTGTTTCACTAAAATTCAAATATCTTCTAACATATAATTTCTTTACTTGTTTCATTTGTTTTATGTAAAACTAGACATATTAAGCTTCAATTTCATATTTAATCCATCACCTAATTTGATTTATATGATTTTTAGTAAATTTTCAAACTCACGTCAGTGTTGTTGCAATGTTCTGTTTATGGCAAATTTCATCCCTTTTTATGAGTTTTCATGCACTAAGTATCTTAATAACTTTCCATAACATCAAACATAATCTAAACTAACCATTTCCATAACTTATCATTATCCAACATTTTCTCAACCATTCCATCACCATATCATAAGATCATTTACACAAAATAGGTATATTGCTATACATGCCATACTTAAATTTACAAGCCATTTAATGAAAAGTTCTTGAGATAGTGTGGTCGAGCCTTCGACCTATCCCGACTCCTGAGTTGGCTTGTCCAAAACTAAAATGAGTAAGAAGGAGGGAGTAAGCATTAATGCTTAGTAAGTTCATATGCAAATAATAAGTAACATAACAAAGCAATCAAACCAATCAACATTAGCATATATCACCAAAACACATATCACATTTCTAATCATTTTTCATCATCTCATTACCTTATCGTGGTTGTATCAATACTCAACCCGAGGGTTAAATACATACCTGTCCAAAATATCCATTTCACATCACTTACCAATACGTCTCTTTACATCTCGAGTTTTCCTCCATTTGAGTAGAACTTTACCCGTTGAACACATCGGAATATAATTCGGATACATGGATAACTTGCACATAAGTGCCACATATGCAATCAAGCAATCATGTAACCCGCCCATAAGCGAACTCGGACTCAACCCAATGAGCTCGGGCGTTCGCATCCATAAGTGAACTCGGACTCAACTCAACGAGCTCGGATGCCTAGTTACATTTCACGAACTCGGACTCAACTCAACGAGTTCGGCGCAACTCAACGAGTTCAGCGTAACTCAACGAGTTCGAATGCTTAACCATCCTAGTGACATGTCACTTGTATCCTAATCTATTCCTAAGGTTCAAACGGGATTTTCCTCGAATACATATCCTTGCCGTCTTCCATAGAATGCCGAAATCAATACTCGGTAATAATTATATTTAACAAGTAGCACACATGATTTGCATTTTGTTTGAAAATAACCACAAAGCATATATTTCATGATAAAAATCAGCATATCACATAATTGACATCAATGACTTAAAAATAACAATTATGCTACATTATTTACACATGAACTTACCTTGGTACCAAAATACAAAGATTTTGCAATTTAGTCCACAATCTTTTCTTTTCCTCGATTGGGGTCGATTCCACGTCTTTCTTGATCTAAAATAACACATTTAGCTTATTTAATACTCACATTATCAAATTAATCCTTAATTCAAATTTTGGCAAAATTACAATTTTACCCCTAAACTTTTGCATATTTACATTTTTGCCCCTAAACTCGGGATTAAACTTTATTCCTTATTCTTATGTCATGCTGATCACTTTTTTCTTCTATGGCAACATCAAATTCTCACTCTAACATGTACTTGTGACTATTAGGTATTTTTACCGATTAAGCCCTTTTACTCGTTTTTGCTTAAAATCGAGTAGTACAAGTTGTCTAGCATAATTTAAAACTTCATATTCTATCATAAAACATCAAAATACACAAATTTCACCTATGGGTATTTTTCCAAATATAAACCCTAGGTTAAATTATTGCTAACATAAGCTTTATCGAGTTACCGGGATCTCAAAAACGTAAAAATCATTAAAAACGGGGCTTAGAATCACTTACTATGAAGCTTGAAAGTTGAAGAAACCCTATCTATGGTGAGAGTGAATTTCGGCAGCAACTAGATGAGGAAGATGACTATTTTGTGTTATTTTTCCCATTTTATTTCATTAATTATCCAAATGACCAAAATGCCCTTAATACCTTTCTTTGAAAATTTTCATGTACAAGCCCATTTTTGTCCAAAATTTTAGAAATTGGTCAAATTTCTATTTAAGACCTCCTAATTAATATTTCAAAGCAATTTCATACTAAAAACTTCTAGAATGCAAGTTTTGTAACTTATTCGATTTAGTTCCTAACTTCAAATTAAGCATTTTATGCATAGAGTTTCCTCACAAAATTTTCACACAATCATGCAATCATATCATAAACCTCAAAATAATTATAAAATAATTATTTCTATCTCGAATTTGTGGTCACAAAACCACTATTCCGATTAGGCCCTAATTCGGGATATTACATACACAACTTCAAACTTAACAAAATATAACCTAGCTTATACATGCCATAGATTCAAGTTTAAGCTTATAATGTACCAAAAACAGTCGATAGTGTGATAGGCTTTACTGACGATCCCCGAGCTCATAACTAGACTCCAAAATCTATAAAATAGAGGCAAACATAAACACAAACAGTAAGCTATCATAGCTTAGTAAGTCATAAGCAAATAAATAACTCAATGTTAATATCAACTCAACTTAACCAAACTAATTTATGCTATCATAATCACATTTATTTTCAAGATCACAATCTCATATATAACATATACTTCCATATACAAGTTTTACCTTAGCCGAATATACATGTATCTATTATCAATGTAATATTCAATTTCAAAACCATAGTACCATTATATAACCGAATATACCTAAACCCACATACATATATCCATGAATCATTTCATAAATATTCACATGATATACTCAAAAGGCCGAATATACTTTCCATATGCACATACATTTTTCATTTACATCATACATGTTTTGCAACACATATCAAGTAACCTACTTACCTTATTTCAAATAGGTAATAAGATATCACATACCTGGTCACTTTAGCTCATTTTACACTTTCAATCACAACTATCATTGCCCGTTGAACTATTCAGAATTGAATAGGATAATTGGATAATCACATATATCGAACAATGCCAACATCCCAGACTTGGTCTTACATGCTATCTCATATCGATGCCACTGTACCAGACACGGTCTTACACGAATCAAATACGAAGCTGATGTCCCAAACATGGTCTTACACGTAACCACATATATCGATGCCAATGTTCCAGACATGGTCTTACATGAAAACACATATTGAAAATCCTATGTCATGACATATGTATCCTGGCTATTCCTAAGGTTCGTACGGGGCCTTCGGACATCATAACTCAGTTGAATCAAACTCGTAAACTTAATTCCCAAGCATATACACATTCGGTCATTATGTATATATATTCATAAAATTCAATTCAGCATTTTAAATTTACATATATTCAAAATTAACAACATTTATTTTCTTATAAACTTACCTCGGACGACGAAAATAGGAACGGGACGATTAATCGACAACTTTGATTTTCCCCCAATCCAAATCCAATTTCTTTGGTTCTTGATCTAAACATATTCAAATTTAACTCATTCAAAAATATTTTCACTCAATTTAGTCCAAAAACACATAAATGAGCAAATTACCATTTTACCCTAACATTTCACACTTTTTACAATTTAGTCCAAATTGCACAAAACACAAAACATGCAAAATTTGCATACACCATGCTTAGGCCGAATCTTCCTTACGTTCATACAAGTCCATACATTTCATTTATTTCACATTTTAGTCCCTCAAATTATCATTTTTTCAATTAAGCCCTAATTACTCAAAATTATAAAAAATTCTAGTATAAAACATATTAATCCAAAACATATATTTCATAATTCATCAAATAACATCACAAAACTCAAATATTCATCAATGGAATAACTTAAAATATTCATCAAAATCAAAAATTCAAGCATGGGCTTTGTACAATATACTGCAACGATCTCAAAAACGTAAAAATTATCAAAAATTGAGCTAGTTACATACCTTGATTAAGCTTAACAAAGGGTCGAACCTTCAAACTCTTTCTTTATCTTTTTATTTTCTTTAGTTTCGATCATGCAAAGAATATATGAACAATAGTTTTTAATTTATGTTTTATTTAATACATGATATTACACGTTTTACCTAATTAACTTTTGACTTAAAATATAAAGCCATTATAAATTAAGGTCACTACCGTCCATCACATTATATCATGAGAAAATTTCAACTTAAATACCTTATATTATAAAGACAACATCAATTCGGATCCTTTCACATTAAACCTTCAAATTTTCATTTTACGCGATTAAGCCCTTTTTATTAAATCGGGCACTCAAACGACAAAATTAAATCACAAAAACTTCACACATTTAAATTCACACATAATAAACACATAAAATAATTTTAAAATATTTTTTTGACTTGGATTTGTGGTCCCTAACCACCATTCCGAATAGGGTCTAAATCGAGCTGTTACACGTGTTCCAAACCACACGGCCGTGTGACCCCTATACATGGCAAAAATCTTCTAAGTTTTGTAAACATTTCCTAAGTTCTCAACTTAATCCCGGACCACTTCCAATGCATGTTTTAGGCCTCGTAGGTTAGTATTAGGGACTTTATGAGTAAATGCAAATGGTTTAAAATTTGGTTGAAATTTATAACTCGGAATTGTATGACTGTTTGCGATGTAAGTCTAGTAATGCCTCGTAACCCTATTTCTATGTCGAATACGGGTGAGGATTGTTACACAAAAAGACCTTGAATTTCATATCAGTGATAAAGTGTTTCTGAAAGTATTTTCGTGGAAGAAAATACTTAGATTTGGTTGCAAAGGCAAATTGAGTTCGCGTTTTATCGGGTTGTATGAGATCATTGAAAGAATAGGTGAAGTGGCATATCGGTTAGCTTTATCGAATGAGTTAGAGAAAATCCATAATGTGTTTCACGTATCTATGCTACACCGATATAGATCAAATCCATCACATGTAATTTCTATGGTAGAGATTGAAATTCAATCTGATATGATGTACAACGAAGAACCGATCAAAATTCTAGCTCGAGAGATTAAAGAAATAAGAAATAAATGAATAGCTTTAGTGAAGGTTTTGTGGCAACGACATGGTGTCGAAGAAGCCACATGGGAACCTGAGGAAGCTATGAGAAAACAGTACCCTAGCCTTTTTGCTGGTAAGATTTTCGGGGACGAAAATCCCTAAAGGGGGAGAGTTGTAACATACCGTTTTTAGTCAAATCAAAACAGTGGTTTTAGACCATAAATACAAAGTCAAAATATTTATTTTATTATTATTTTAATGTTTACAACATGATTGAATGATTATGTGAAAGTTTTGTCTAGAAATTTTATCGTTTGACTAATTAATTTGATAAAAAGGACTAAACCGCGTGAAGTGCAAAAGTGTTGTTCTGTTAGTTAAAGGTATTCAATAGCTATAGAACCATAAAGTTAAGGTCCTTCTGTTGTAATTATTCCATTAATAAAGGTAATGGAAAAATATGGACATCATTAATGTGACTAAGTAAGGTTATATAAGTAATTTAATTAGTAAATAAGTAAAACAAAATCAAATTATTTCATTCATCATCTTCTAGCCGAAATTCTAGGGCAAATAAACACCATTTTTAAGCTTTCAAATTCGACCAAGCTTGGATAGCTAATTAAGGTACGATTTTTGTCCTATTTTTAATGATTTTTGTGTTTTTGAGATCGTTACAACTAGGTCTAGCTAGCCCAGCGACTATTTTGCAAAACTGATACAGATTTTGAATGATGTCATTGATGAATACATGTGTAACAGCCCGATTTTGGGCCTAGTCAGAATAGTGGTTTCGGGACCACAAATCTAACGAGGAAAAAAATTATTTTTATTATATTTTTATGGTCTACGATTTCACGGAATGATTTCATGAAAATTTCGTTCGAAAATTTTGATATTTGGGCACTCAATTTAGTCAAAAGGACTAAATTGTAAAAAGTGCAAAAGTTGAGTTCTACATGTTAGAGGTGTCCAATTGTTATGAAATTTTAAATTGGAGGTCCTTAAATGGTAATTGAACCATTGGTTAATTTTTTGGACAAGAATGGACATGAAATAGGTGAAATAGAATATTTTTAAGTTAGGGGCATTTTGGTTATTAGTAATTAAAATAAATTAAAAACAAAATTAAAAGCCAATTTTTGTCCATCTTCAACCCCATGGCCGAATTTCACAAGGGGAAACCATGGCTAGGGTTTTTCAAGCTTCCAAGCTCCGTTCTAGCCCCGTTTTTAATTATTTTTACATTTTTGAGATCCTCGTAACTCGGTTTAGCTATTTCTACCATTATTTTGAGCTAGGGTTTGTGTTTAAAATTTTCCCATGGATGACTACATGTGTTTTGATGTTTTATGGAAGAATATGAAAGTTTTGAGTGTGATAAACAACTTTTACTAAGTGATTTTTCATGAAATTTCATAAAAGGACCTATTTGTAAAAGTTGTAAAATATGTGTAAGAAATGTGATTTAGTGAAAAATGTGGGCAAAAATAAGAGGGAATATGAATCTGCTAGACTTGGGTATTGAGAAAAATGGATACATTTCATTTTACGAGCTTAGGGACAAATGTGTAAATATGTGAAACTTTAGGGGCAAAAATGTAATATTTCCATGATATGATTTTTGGATTGATTTGAATAGTATAATAATTTAATAAGTCGAATGTGATATTATAGATCAAGAAAAACGAAGTTCGGACTTAGAACGGGGGAAAAATAGAATTTGACGATTTGGTCCTTTTCGCCATTTTAGGACAAGGTAAGTTCGTATGTTAATAAACGTTATTGATTTGTGTTAATTATGCAATATTATTATATATTTGATTAAATTGTAAAAATTAAAGTAAATGTTCGAATTAAGTAAAAACATAGGATCAATCACGATCGTTGTGTAGTGAAATATGAATTGACGGTAAAAGACCATGGTTAGACCATGGTAATGTGCTAAGTGAAAAAAGTGATTCGCATGTAAGACCATATCTAGGATACGACATTGTGCTAAGTGAAATAAGACCATGGCATCTAAGTGAAATAAGTCCATGGCATCTAAGTGAAATAAGTCAATGGCATTGTGCTAAGTGAGAAATTTCCCGGTTGAACCTTAGGAATAAAATAGCTTTGGACACAAGTGTGGTACTATGTGAAGGCTACCATGTATTCGTTATTATTTCGATGTGTTCAACAGGAAATGACTAAGTGTAAACGAATAAGACTATATGATGATTAAATGTGAAAGAATTATGAACCAATAATATTATTTGATGTTGAATTGAAATAATGTGTTTTTGTATCAACTGACATAGCCAAGATGAAAAAATAAAAGTATAACTGATTTAAGCGATACAGGTATGTACGAAATCTATGTGAATGTTGAATGAAAGTTAATACAAAGAAAACGTGAGAGAGTAAAATTAGCAATAAAATAGTTTTGGACAACAACAGTTGTGTGAATTTGAAAAATCATCAAAAATGGTGGAAATCAAATTAGGGGTTGAATAAGATAGTAAATTAAATCTTATTGAGTCTATTTTCACATAAAAGAAACAGTGCAAGAAAAGAATTTCATATTACGAGTTAGTTGAATTTTTGTGAGATAGGGTCAGAATGATTTCAAAATCCCCTGTTCTAATTTGGGAAAATAATTAAAAATTTTTAAAAAATAATTATGGGTTATAATTTATATTATTAAAATCCTTAATGAGTCTATTTTCAAAAGAAATAAATGAGAACATCATCAGAATCCCGTATGAGGAGATAATTAATTTTTAGTGAAAAGGGGTCGGAATTGTCAGACTGTAAAATAGAGGAGATTTTAAGGTATAAACTGTACTTATTGGATAGACCAAAAATTTTAAAAATTTTATGGTAAGAAGATATGTGAGTCTAGTCTTAGGGAAAATTAGTGGATCTTAATTTGGAGTTCCGTAGCTCAAGATATAAATAATTTAGTAATTGTGACTCGAGTAGACAGCTTGAGATGAACAAGAGTAAATAGTGGAACTATGTGCAATTATGATTGTATTATCTTGAGAACATATTGTGAGAATTAGTAAAAGCATGTTAACAAATTTCTTATTATTTACATACCAACTTACTAAGCTATATAGCTTACTCCGTTTATTTTCTGTATTTATAGTGTCCTCGGGTTAGCTTGGGTTAGAAGTTGCCGGAGAACCTATCACACTATCAAACTAACAAATTGGGTATTGATAATTCTTATACTTAAGGTCATGGCATGTATAGGGGACTTGGTTATTTTTGCATGTGTCATAATTGTTTTGGCCTAAAATGTTGGCCTATGCTATTTGAAAGTTCATTGTTGTGTAAGGCCATTTGATGTTGGTATATTGGCTATATTATAAGTCCATGATGATGCATTTCAATGATGTGTATGCTTACATATGTGGATGAATGAGTGGTGATATCTATCTGACGTAAATTTTTTTTGCAACGGCAAGTCAAATTAGTGCATGGGCTAGGGACATGGCCATGCGAGCCACACGGTCGTGTCTTAATAGCACACGGGAGTGTGCCCCTGTTTTTCATAAAATTTTTCAAAGTTTTCTAAAGCCCTCGATTTGGTCCCGAACCATTTCCAAAGAATGATTTAGGCTTCGTAGGCCCATAGTAGGGACTTTAGGATGAAACGTGAAAAGTTTTAAATTTGAACGCAAATTCATGACCCGGTTTTATACGATTACATGTGTTTATGTTCGGTAATGCCTCATACCTTGTTTCAATGTCAAACATGGGTAAAGGATGTTACAACATGTGTGTTTTGATGTTTGATGGTATATTATGAATGTTTGTTGTGAATTATACAAGTTTTATAAAGTGATTTTTAGTGAAATGCAAATTAGGGATTAAATTGTGAAATGTGAAAACTTGATGGTTAAAATGTGAAATAAATGAAAAATATGGGCTACTAGGGGCATAATAGTAATTTAGCTAGCATGGGTTGTCATTGAATTGCATTAATTTGTGTTTTTATGAAATAATGACTAAATTGTAAAAGATGTGAAATATAAGGGGCAATTGTGTAAAAATGCCTTAAAGTAAATTTTGGACTAAATTGAATAGAGAGATGATTAAATAAGTTAATTTTGATTATATTGAGATCAAGAAAGGCAAAATACGAATTTAGATCGGGGAAAGTACAAAGTTACAGAATAGTTGACTCGTTTCGCCGTTTTAGCATCCGAGGTAAGTTCGTATGTTAAAAACATTATTATAATTATGTTTTAAATGCTTTGATATTGCATAAACTGTGAATACGAGACTACGTACACATTCGATAATGATTCGATGATGATTTGACATTTGAAATCTCGGTTGAACCTTAGGTTAGGATACTAGTGACATGTCATTAGGGATTTTTGTGATTATATGATCCGGGTGCTGGTCCTATACGTCCTATCGGTGGCTGAGTATACTGGCATGTGTTGTGAATACTTGACAGCTTGTGTGAACAGCATCGTGTAGCTGCGTCTTGACTGACAACTTATGTGAGCAGGCCCGTTGATAGCTCTAGTGTGAACAGTATATGTGATACATTGAGTTCGTTTCGGGCAATGATATTGGCACTTCGGGTGTGAGATATATTTAGTTGGATTCGGGCCATGATATTGGCACTTAGTGTGCGAGATTCCTGAGTACCCGATAGTATTTTGAATGGTTCAATAGGTAAATGAAAAATGGGATTGTGTATGAGATTGATACGTGATGGTATAGGTATGTACATGAACTGTATAAGCTTAAATCAAAGAAGTTGTGAAGTTCATATATAAGATTTTGATTGAAAATATGAAAGGTTTGTTAGTTAAATGAATTGTATGTTGATATGTTCAAACTAATGAAATGTATATTCATGTTAAGATTGAGTTTATTTCATACGAGCTTACTAAGCTATAAAGCTTACTTTGTTTATTTGTTTTCATGTTTTATAGTGACTTCAAAGCTAGCTCAGATTCGGGGATCGTCAGAGTCTTTATCACACTATTCTACTATCACAATGGTATTTCTTGTGCTTATGTTTTGAGTATATGGCATGTATAGGGATTTTTGTCCTTTTGGTATATTCGGTAATGTGTTGTGCCATTTGAAATGGCTTGTAAATTTCTATGTTTTGGTTTGTATATATAGCCATGTAAGTTGGTTTATATGGATGATTTTGATGATGTATATATAATGTGCAAATGGCCTTTGATGAGTGGTTTACAATTGTCTTGTGAATAGCTTATTGAGATTTAGTATTGAAGGTAATAATGGATCGATATTGAGGATATAATAGCTTGTTATGTACAGGAAAAATATTACATATGATAAGTGAATTATTTAGATGGTTTGGATTGTGATTTTGGCATGTATTTTAAAATGGTCAATTGGGGTTTATAAGGTTTGTGGTTGATGGTAATGAAATAGCATGATTTTGGACTTGTATATAGTTGGCTTGAATGAATATTTATGCCTTGTGTTGGTGCCAAATGATGTGGTGTAGGTACATGCAAGTTTGGATGGCAAACTAGCTTGGTAAATAGCCTATTTTTGTCCACACGGGTAGAGACGCGGGTGTGTCTCAGCTGTATGTGACGCACGGTTATGTTATACGGTCGTGTGTCCCCTGGTGTTGAAATTAAAATTAAGTCAGTATGCTCCACACGACCTCACACATAGGCGTGTGACTTGGCCATGTGGCATAAGTCAGTATACCCTACAGGTTTCGCACGGCCTAGCACACAGCCTGGTACACGGACGTGTATGGCCATTTTTAGGGCACACGGGCTAGCCACACGGGCATGTGTGTTGGTCGTGTGACCCAAGTTAGAGAGTTCCATGGGGTCAGACATAAGCTGAGACACGGCCATGTACTCTCATTTTGAATGTCCACACGGCCTGTGACACAAGCATGTCTGTTGGCCATGTGAAACACACGGTTGGGCCACACGGACGTGTATCCCCTATTTTGAGAAATTTTTTCTAAGTGTTCTATGAGTTTTCAAAGTTGTCAGTTTAGTCCCGAACCACTTCTAAAGCATTTTTGGGCCATTTAGGCTCGTATTAGGGACATATTGATTGAGATTGAATGTTAATTGCATGAAATGTGAAAATGTATATGAAGTGAATGTTTAATTGTTTTATAAGTTCGATAATGCTCTGTAACCCTATTTTGGCATTGAATACGGGTAAGGGGTGTTACATTATTTGCATCAGAGCTACGGATTAGTCGATTCTCAGACTAACATAACATGTGTGAGAGTCTAGCTATACATGCCATATATAACCTGTGATAGTGTGATGACTCTTAACAATTTCAAATGTGTTTTCGTATAGTAAATGGATCTCAATCGAGCTGTAGCTGACGATGTTGAGAGTAATACGCCAGCTCCCGCTCAAAGGGTAGCACCATCTGAATCTAAAAATGTATCGAGTAGTCACAGAGGAAAGGCTAAAGAAGCCTTTTTTCAAATGATGAACGAATGGTTCACGCAATTTGTCCGGACAAATTCAGCTGCTCAACAATCTCCACCCCCACCTAATCCCCAACCTGTTCCCGTAGCTCTTCAAGTTGTGCAACATTAATGACTGAATAAGCCGCTAGTAGATAAAATCTGAAAACACGGGGTTGAAGAGTTCAAAGCTACCGTTGATGATGATCCTGAGTGAGCTGAATTTTGGCTTGAAAACACTATTAGGGTATTTGATGAACTGTTGTGTACGCCAGCTGAGTGTTTAAAATGGTCAATTGTTGTTTATAAGGTTTGTGGTTGATGGTAATGAAATAGCATGATTTTTGACTTGTATATGGTTGGCTTGAATGAATATTTATGCCTTTTGTTGGTGCCAAATGATGTGGTGTAGGTACATGCACGTTTGGGTGGCAAAATGGCTTGGTAAATAGCCTAATTTTGTCTACACGGGCAGAGACACAGGCGTGTGTCTCAGCCATGTGTGACACATGGTTATGTTATACGGTCGTGTGTCCCCTGGTGTTGAAATTAAAATCAAGTCAGTATGCTCCACACGGTCTCACACATGGGTGTGTGAATTGGTTGTGTGGCAAAAGTCAGTATACCCTATAGGTTTGGCACAACCTAGCACACGACCTGGTACACGGACATGTATGGCTATTTTTAGGGCACACAAGCTAGCCACACGGGCGTATGTGTTGGCCATGTGACCCAAGTCAGAAAGTTACACGGGGTCAGACACAGGCTAAGACACGGCCATGTGCTCTAATTTTGAATGTCCACACAGCTTGTGACATGAGCGTGTCTGTTGGCCGTGTGAGACAGACGGTCGAGCCACACAGGCTATAACAGCCCATTGTTAGTGAAATCGGAACAGTGATTTCGAGATGACAAATCCGACCTAAAAACATGATTTATTTTTATTTCATTATATGGTCCATATTATAATAGGCATGTCGTGTGAAAATTTTGACACGAAAATTTTATTGATTAAGTGCTTAATTACGAGAAGGACTAAATCGCATAAAAGTTAGAGGTATCAAGTAGCTATGGAATTCAAAATTTAAGGTCCTTATATGGTAATTAGACCATTGAAGAGTAGTTAATAGATATTTTAATGACTCATCCATGCAAAAATTAGAAAAGGTAAGGAACTAAATTAGAAATCACAAAAATTAAAAGATGGTAATTAAATAAAAAGAAATAATCATCTAATTTCATATCATTTTTCCCAAAATTTCTATGGAAACCCTAGGAGAGAGGAAGACAACTTACAAAGCTTGAAAAGGTATGAAATCAAGTCCCGTTTTTAATGAGCTTTATATTTTCGAAACCAGGATAGTTTAATCTCTCTATTTAGGGGATTAATTTGAAAAGTTATCAAAGTATGAAATTTGGGTCATGGATGAATATGCTGACAATTAGAAATTTATGGTAGAAAATGAAAGTTAGTTTATAGACAAACAACTTTTACAAAGCAAATTTTGATGAAAACATATTTAGGGACTAAAATGAAAAGTTGTAAAATTTGATGAAAAATTCTGAAATTTTATGAATACATTTGCTGGAAAATTTGTAATGGGGCTTTGGTTAGGCTTGTAATAGGGATTAATTTGCACAAGTTTCATTTTCCAGGCCTAGGGACAAAATCAAAATTTATGGAAAAGTTAGGGGCAAAATGGTAATTTTGCCTAGGGCGTAAATTGAGTCCATTTAAATATGAAATGTGTGAAATTGATATTTAAATTCATTTATATAGGTCCAGGCAACACTAATTTGAGGTTAGATCGAGGAAAAGAAAAGGTTTTGGATTAGTAGACTTTATACGCGAACAAGTGTCGAGGTAAGTTCGTGTAACTTAATCCAGCATGTAATTATGTTAATTGAATGTTGTGTTTGTATGTAATGTGATTTATGTTGATGTGCTTTACTTGTATGCTATGATGGAAAATTGATACATGCTTGAAATGGTGATAAAGGGGTTAAGTCCCGATTGAATGTGAAATTCGATGATTATATGCGCTTTCCTGAAACTAATAATGTTTTGCATTTGTTGCGGACGAGATTTAGCACAAACGAGTAATCCCATTGACCTTGTTATAGAAAGGATTTAGCCCGGATGGGTAATCTCGATATAATACCTCTCAAGCATAAGTTATGATTAGGAATTAGCCTGGACTGGTAATCCTAATCAAGCTCCCCTAAGCATACGTTATACAAAGAATTTAGCCTGGACTGGTAGTCCTACTATAGAATATGTGGCTCGAGAGAGGGTTTCTTGGTTAAGTGCCCTGATGGGTACCTTTGAATAAGGAATTGATGGATTATTTAATCGTACACTTCGAGTGACTACTTGAGCATCCATCGGAATTCAATGATTCAACAGACATGAAACTCTTAACATGGCACGAAAATCTGGAGATGATATGATAATGACTTGAAA
Source organism: Gossypium longicalyx (assembly GCA_025698465.1). NCBI lineage: Eukaryota > Viridiplantae > Streptophyta > Magnoliopsida > Malvales > Malvaceae > Gossypium > Gossypium longicalyx. The sequence continues at coordinate 35,608,072 of CM046995.1, forward strand.
GAATACTGCTTGATGAGCTCATCTATTTTACTTGATTGATATGAGGATTTTGGTGAGTAGCATGTTTGATTGAATGTATGTGATTAGGCAATTTAGCCAAATGATGGAAACATAACATTGTATGCCTAGATTTAATAAGCATGATTGGTAAGTTTAGTTTCCGTTATACGAACTTACTAAGCATGTAATGCTTACTCTGTTTATTTTTCCCCTGTTTGATAGTGCTCAGAAGCTCGCGAAGGTTGGAGGATCATTGGAGCATCGTCACACTATCAACTAGTCATTTTGGGTATACTTAGTAAAATCATTTTGGTATAATGGCATGTATAGGACAACTTGGGCAACTGTGGCTTGAAATGTTATTTTGTAACCTAGCTATTGGAATGGCTAGTAATGGTTCATTTTGGTATTACAAAATAGATTATTATGATATACATATACACATGTGTTATGTCATGAATATGTTATCGAAGGTTGTTATTGCCTAAGATAATCCAAGGTAAGTTTATAAACACTTATGCATGTAATGGTATGCCTTGTTAAATGATGAATTTGCCTATTTTAAAATGCTTGGAATGGTTGGTATTGGTTGTGTAACATCCTGATTTTCGGGTTTTTCGCGATTCGCGATATTTTAGTAAAGTTTCTAAAATTTTGTATGTGGTTGTGAAATTCATAATTTGAGTATGTAAATAGGCTTATGGAAGGCCCATGTGTTGGCCAAAACCCGGTAGAATTTTTGAATTTTGGACTTAAGAGTTAGGGGTACTGGCTAGATGACCTTATGTAAAGTTGTGGGTAAAATGTATCACGAAATAGAGCTTTGGTAAAGTGGCAAGGGTGACGCCACTAAGCTCCTAAAAAGGTGGCGTGGGGAGCATAGAGGAAGACCTGGGTTCGATTCCCTGTGTTGGCAAATAAGGTTATTTATTTTTATGAGCAGGAAGGGTAAGCGTTGGAACCCAAGGGGATTCTGTTGGAGGAGTTTGAATTAATCAAGTGCATGGCTTAGGGAGTGATAAGGGGAGAGATTTTAGGGATGATGGAGAGATAAGAGGGAGCGTATCTAGGAGAGATTTTAGGAGATTTGAGATTGGAGAAGTGTTGGCCGGTCAAGGGGAAGGTTTGGTGCAAATTCGGCTATTGGGTTTTAGGGTGGCATTTCTTTTCACTTGTGCCGATTGTTCTTAAGCAAATCCCTCTCATTTCTCTTCCATTATTTCTTCCACAAATTCTTTTCCTCTCATTCTTCCTCTCTTTCATTCATAGTAAAAGCCGAACCTATCATTCTTTTCATTGCTAACCGAATAGCAATAAGCCAAATCTCGAAGGAGTCAAGGGAAGTCGATTTATCTATAAAGGTATACACTTGTTCTTTTTCTTTTTAGCCGATTATTGTTATTTCAAAAGCCTTTCAACTCTTTTGTCAACACCCTTTTTTTGGTCCATAACCACTTTTTCTTCAGTAACCCAAAAGCTGAAAGCACAGCACCCTTGGGTGACTTGGTGGCCGATTCTTAGGATCCTTGTGGTGCGATTTCTGCTAGTGTTTTGGAGCTGAGACTGCGTTGAATCAGAGTTAACACGGATTGGAATCGTTTGGGTAGGTGAACCTTGGTAAGTGCTCGTGGCCTTAATCAATTTGGTATTATAGAGGTTAAGAAAAGCCAAAACCCCTATAGTTTAGGGAGGTGGCCGAATGTGAGTAAAGGTCTTATTCAGTTTTTCTTTTAAATCTGTTTATGGTTTGTATAGTAGAGGAGCAGCAAGGCGTGGTGTCGACTTGGATTAGTTTGGATCATCGGAGAAACTAGAGCTAGTCATCAAGTTCGGCAAAGGTAAGGTTTCTAGGGACATTATGGAGGGTGGCTGAATGTTTAAGTGTTTATTATAGATGGTTCTCGATTTGGTTGATTATTGTAAGTTGATCTATTAACGGTTGATTATAGGAGAAAACGTGTAGGAGATTTCGTCGAGGAATATCGTAAATCAGGTGTGTAACGAACCCTTTTTCATAGCTTAAAGCGATAAATGCCGAAAAGCCGAAATGCCAAAATTCTAGCATTTCGAGGACTTGTGAGCAAGCGAATGCTCATTAGTTAGTTAGATTCGTTAAGATGATGATCGGAAACGTTGGTAAAGGTAAGAGCGTGATTTTTGGCATTCACGGTAAGTTGAGCCTCAAGGGGCTGAAATAGGGCCCAATGGGCTTTCGGGCCCATTTGGGTAAAATTGGTAGAAAATGGGAATCTGTTAAATTGCATATTAAGACTGTTAATACCGTTATAGATTATAGGCTAAATAGGCCCAGATGAAAAAATCGACTATGTAGGGCCCATTAGAGGTTTTAGGCCAATAACTCGGTTTCGCTAAAAATGGGCCAGAATCACTGTTTGCACGCATCAATTGTTAGTAACCGTTAATGAACATGGAAAACCCTAATTTTTGTAAAGTTACGGAATTACCCTTATAGTATGAAAGTGACTATTTTGCCCCTAGGTAAAAATGACCATTATACCCCTAGGGTTGAATTTTGAATTTGATAAATGGGATTTTGATATACATGATTGATATGATATGCACATGATATGTATGATATGCACATGATATGTATGACATGCACATGATGTATTCATAAATGCATTGGGTAGGGTTTTTATATGGATGGAGGAAGTGCAAAAGGGCTTATGCCCCAGTTTACCGAAAAGGGCTTATGCCCTAGTTTACTGAAAAGGGCTTATGCCCCAATTATTAAAAAGAGGCAAGGCCTCCAGTTATATGATAAAGCAGCTATGCTGCCAGTGGAGAGTTTTGGCTGGGTGGGTTGAGTTATTCCCCACATGGAGAGCTTGGTTGGTACGGGTGGAGAGTAGCGGATGGTGGGTCGAGTAGTCTCCCCAAATGGGCTTGCATTCATTCTTTCATTAACATTGCATATGATATTGAAATTGGCCTATGGGCCAGACAGTTTACAGTGAAGGCTTCGGCCCAGTAATATGAAATATGTAAAGGCTTCGGCCCAGTGTTATGAAATATGAAAAATGAAAGGGCTACGGCCCAGTATATGTTGAGATTGGACTTGGGCTAAGGCCCAGCAGGTTGTTATTGTTTTGGGCTCTGAAAGGGGCTTGTTGCACACTGAGTTTCCAAACTCACCCCCTTTCCTTAACCTTGCAGGTGAGCCTTGATGTGGGGACTTGGAGCCGGAGGGGATTCAGAGTGGCCACGGTGATCGCCCTTGGGCTTTTAATTAAGCGTTTGGTTTTCCTTAAGTTTTCTTTATTTATTATTTATTTTTGGGTTGTAATAAGGCCATTTTAACTTTTCTTTTATTTCTTTTCGGGATTATTTTATTTTTATTAACTTTAAACTGGTTGATAATTAATGGGCTAGACTTAGGACGCGTTTTCAAAATGAAACTCGTTTTTAAGATAACACAACGTCACGATTATCCAATTTTAACAAGAATATTCACTTAAATAAATTTCAACTCATTATAATCAAGTGTGGCAATGGCTGTGGGCATGTCTAGGATTGGATCCAATCGAAGAGCTTGGTACTTAAGCAGCCTTCATGGCTCACCTCCTTTGTTTCGGATACCTACCTGGTGCCCAGCTTCCATTCACTTTGTTAGCTTAACAAAAGTCTTTTTTTTAAGCACAAAAACGAAACATGGATTTTAAAACTTTTATGTGGCACGTCAAATTCGGCCATAACGTCTGGGCCGGGTTTGGGGTGTTACAGGTTGTGTTTTTAAAGTGCAGGTCTTGGGTGAAATTTTGGGTGAGAAATGAAGCTAGAAATGACTTCATTTTGTCCACACGGGCAAACATATGGGCATGTGTCTAGACCGTGTGTGACTCAAAGCCTGGTAACATGGGCATGTGGTTAGGCCGTGTGTCCCCTACACCTTAATTTTGAGAAACAGAATGCTCAGAATTGAGCACATGGGCGTGTGTCCTGGCCGTGTGAAACCTGCACCTAATTTTGAATTGAATTATAACCATACAGCCTAGCACACAGACGTGTGGCATGGCCGTGTGTGCAAGTCAGAGAGTTACACGGGGTCGAACACGACCTCTAACAGGGGCGTGTCCCAAGGTCACATGGGCGCGTGAGCCTGCACCTTGGAGAAAAAATTTATAATTTTGCGAAAAATTCTTAGAGGTCCCGATTAAGTCCTGACTCGATTCTAGTGCTCGTATTGGGCCTCGAGGGCCTAATCAAGGGACGTTATGGATGGTCTCGGTAAATGAATAGTAATTTACGTAGATTAATGGAAAAATATTCTGAATGTTTTGGTAATGCTCTGAAATCCTATTCTGGAGACGGGCACGGGTTAAGGGTGTTACACTGGCGTGTGCCCCCTATTTTGAGAAAAAAATTCTAAGTGTTCTATGAGTTTTCAAAGTTGTCGGTTTAGTTCCGAACCACTTCTAAAGCATGTTTTGGGCCTCGTAGGCTCGTATTAGGGACATATTGATATTGAATGTTAATTGCATGAAATGTGAAAATGTATGCGAAGTGAATGTTTAATTGTTTTATAAGTCCGGTAATACTCCGTAACCCTATTCTGACATTGAATATGGGTGATGGGTGTTACAAAATCAACTACATGATAAACCATTTCATAAGAAATTACATACTTTAATCCTTATCACCGTTTCATGAACATAAGCATATTTCTATTTGGACACTTACAATTTCAATGCATAACTTTATAAGTAAACATAATACAAACTAACCAATAGCTTGGCACAAGCCTAAGCATCATCAACAACACATGTTAGTGCATCAATTCATAATTCACTTGAATTAACATAAGTCATTGAACATGGATAACCTCACTTGAAATCATCAATTTTATGAACATAAACATACTGTCATTTAACATTCTCTTTTTATTCATTTTCATAGTTTTAATGACATAAGTAATTTGAATGCATACCTTTCCTTCCTTTTCATGCTCGTTGAACCACTTAGAATAATATCGGATATGCGAGAAAGCTCACACAAAGTTGCTAAACATATGGTCGAAACCATTCCTTTTCATCATTGCTCACTCAAGCCATAAATGGGTCTACTTACACAAGTTGACAGTCGGAATGTAGCTACACGATGTAGCTCACACAAGCTGACGAGTATTAACAAAAAATGTCAGAACTCAGCCATTAACAGGACCTTCAAGACCAGCACCCTGAACATGGTAATTCTGGGTTTGCTCACAAAAGCTGATGAGTGTCTGTATCAAATGTGGGACCTCAGCCATCGGTAGAACATTCAAGACCAGCACTCGAAACATGATAACTCTAATGACATGTCATTTTTATATATTCCTAAGGTTCAAACGGGGGCTTGATAATCGTCAAAACGTTGTTGGATTTTCATCGTTTCTATACATAATAATCTGCATAATAACATATATATTGATTCATTTACATTAGAACAAAAAATTAAACATTCAATTTAATCAACATTAAAGTGATTATAGTTCATAGGAACTTACATCACTAAATTGCAAAAATGTCGAAATGTAGGGACTATTTGGTAATTTTCCATTCTCCTCGATTTTCCATTCAATCTTGATCTAAATTAATAATTTCATTCAATTTATTAATTTAGATAGTAGAAAAATTATTTTATGCAATTTAATCATTTTTTACATTTTTACAAAATTGCCCCTAACATTTTACTTTTATTCATTTTAGTCCCCGAGCCTAAAACATGCAAATTTATCATTTTTATTGCAAACCCATGCCAACCAAATATTAACAGCATCCATTCTAGCCCATTTTTGCAATAATTTCACATCAAGTGCTTGAACTATTTCTATTTCAACAATTTAGTCCCTAATCAACAAATTCATCAAAAATCACTTAACAAAATATTATTATATACTAACCAACAGTTTCATTATTTAACATCTAAAATCACAAATATTACTAAGAAACACTTCAAATTAATCATTTATCATCTAAAATCACAAAGATTCATCAATGGAAACATTCAAAATCTTTAACAGTTTCAAAAACGAAGGTACGAGCTAACTGGACCTAGTTGCAACGATATCAAAAACATAAAAAAAAATTAGAAACGAGCCAAAAATCACATACCAAATTAGCTTGTAAAGTTTCTGAAACCTCAAGGTCTAAAATAGTTTCTTTCTTCTTACAATTCGGTGAAGAAGACATGAAAATGATGATAATATAACACCCCTTACCCGTCTCCGACGCGTGAACAGGGTTCGAGGCATTACCGGACTTACAACACAACATTCATACATATCCGAATTATAAATCTTGCGTGTAAATTAAAACTTTTATCAATCACAATCATATTTTCCCTTACTAGGCTCGTCTCAGCCTTAAATGCTTAGAAGTGGCTCGAGACTAAACCGATATCTTAGACATCTTATACGAGACATACAAATTTTTCACCACTGCAGGGGTCACATGGCCGAGAGACATGCCCGTGTCCAAGCAGTGTGGAAATAGGGCATACATACTGACTTAATTCGAAAGGCTACCCCAAGGGACACACGACCGTGTAGCATAACCGTGTGTCGCACACAGCTGAGACATACGCCCGTGTCTCTTCCCGTGTGGACAAAAGTATGCCATTTACAAAGCCAATTTAACCACCCTTTCTTTTTTCTTTTCTTTTTTCATCCCTACAAGTATCAAACCAAGCATATTTCATGTCCAAAAGAAATTTAAAAGCATACCAAATCATGCATTAATCGACCCATAATACCATCATTCATTATCATATACAAATCCAACTCAAACATACCAATTCAAAATACTAACTTCATATCCAAACATATGATTCATACATCATATTAATCCATTTGAATTTATAGCATTTCCTATCATATCAACGTTTCAAATCAACCATAAAACTTACCAAAATTGACTATTTCATTTGGACATTCAGGAGCACATTAAATTCTACTATTTTTGAACACAAAGCATATACTAAAATTCATTCCTAATCTCATCCATAACCAAGCCATATCACATGGCTAGATATACACATCTCAAAACAGATCTAAAATTCTCTAGCCTATACATGCCACGCAACCAAAAACTCAAAGCTTTTATTTACCGAAGCGATAACCGGATAGTGTGATGAGATCTCCAACGACTCCCAACCCGAGCAAGTCTCTGAAACTCTATTAACATAGGAAAAACACACAGAGTAAGCTTTGAAAGCTTAGTAAGTCATAAGCAAATAATTCATTTCAATGATATTTATAAATCATTATCATTAAACCAAATTTAACAAATCTCAATCACATATACATTCATTATTATTTTTAAATTCATAGAACCACATTAAATAACTTCACTTATCTTGTTTATCAATGAACATATAACCATACTTTCAAAATTGAATAACAACCGTTAGTTCATCATATAAATCAAGCTCACTCATATTCATTTCATCGCCAACCTAACCATGGTCATTTATTACGAATCATACATAAAGTTATATCAGCTTCTTTTAAACACTTCCAAACTCAAACATCTATAATTTCCTTATTCACCTAAACCCAATTGCATATATAAATCATATAACCAACTCACCATTTTAATTTCAATACCTGTTCTAGTTTTTGAACCAAGAAATCATACATCATCACGAGTCATGTTTTGAGTTTCAGTAAATCTCATATCCGAAACATAGCACCCTAAATTCATATAGCGAGTATATATAATACATCATACTACTCATCTTTATTCAAAGTCATATCTTACTTTTATTTCACATCTTTAATCTTATGAATAGCATTAATAATGACATTCAATCCAACTCATTTCACCATTCATTTACATAATTTTTCATCTACTTCATACTTAACATCATCAAACACATAGGTTTCGTACATACATGTACCATTACCTTCTTATCTGTCACGCTTATTCTTTTCAATGCTCGAAACATTAATTGTCTTTGAACATTCAACGAACTCACACACTTAGTGCTAATTAATTAACCGAAGCTATAATTGTATCGCACACTTAGTGCCAATTAATTAGCCGAAGCTATAATTGTATCACACATTTAGTGCCAATTTAGTTGCCGAAACTATAATTGTATCGCACACTTAGTGCCATTACATTAAACCGAACTTATATCAGTGTCGCCCACATAGTTCCATTTACTCAGCCAATGCTATTACAATCTCACGCACTCAGTGCCATTTTAATAGACATAGCTATTGCCTTTATCGCACACTTAGTGCATCAAATCCAATTCACATATTACATATTTCAATCTCACAACCATAATTCTCTACAACTCCATTCAACATATATATAATCCACACACATTTCAATTTAACAAAATTTATATACTTATGAACTTACCTCGTACTAATACGAACAGACCGGAACGACTATTCGATAATTTGACTTTCTCTCGATTTAGATCCGAATTCCACTTTTCCCAATCTATTTAATAACAAAATTTACTTATTTAATCATTAATTCATTCAATTTAACACAATTTACACATTTTGGAAAAATTACACTTTTACCCTTAAAGTTTCACACTTTTACAATTTAGTCCCTATTTCAAAATAACACAATTTACTCAAAATTTCCACAAACCCATGTTTAGCCGAATTTTCATAGTACTCATACAAGTCCACATATTTCATTTATTTCACATTTTAGTCCCTCAAAATATCATTTTCACAATTTAGCCCAAATTACTCAAATTCATCAAAAATCCAAACACAAAACATGTTAACCCAATACATATCTTTTATTTTTCATCATCAAACCACAAATTCATCATATTATCAACAATAGCATCATCCGAATTTTTTAACAATTTTGAAATCAGAGGTACGAGCTAGCTAGATTATGAAGCAATGATCTCAAAAACATTAAAAACATTAAAAACATCAAAAACGGATAAAAAATTGTACCTTAATTGCTTGAATTAGCTTAGCCGAATGAAAAACTCCATTTTTAGCTTTTCTTCAAGCTTTATTCGGCCAAAAATGATGAACATAAAGATGGCTTTATGTTTTGTTTTATTTATTAACCTTTATTATCAAAATTACGTATGTACCCTTAATTATAAACCATTTAAAATATTTCATGCATGGCCAAACATGTCCACTCACAAATCAAATGGTTTAATTACCATTTGAGGACCCTCACTTTAAAAGCAAGGACAAATAACACCTCTTTACTAATAGCATGTAACTTTTGTATTTTACGCAATTTAGTCCTTTTTGCTTAATTAACTATCAAAACGATAAAATTTTTCAACGAAACTTTAATACCATCTTTTTGCCACTCCTTAAATATTTATAAAAATATTTACGACTCGATTTATAGAAACGAGGTCCCGATACCTCATTTTCTAAACCCACTTGACCTAAGGGTCATACCACTTGAACTTAATAAATCGCTTATAAAACAAAAATCACAATATCAAAAACCATTTTAAAATAACAATTAACTCGTAAATATTAAATATAATATTTACAAACCTACTCATCGAATTTGGTGGCCCCTAAACCACTGTTCTGATTAACCCTAAAAACGGGCTGTTACAGATAATAACTTTTGTTTTTATTTAATTTATTAAATTACCATTTAAACCTTGGTTAATAAATAAATAAAACATCAAATCCATGCCCATATTTGTCCACTAACTCCTTAAATGGTTTAATTACCATTTAAGTCCCTTTACCATTACTCATTAAGCCATTTAATCACTCAAATCTTATAGTGATCAAATTTTACATCCTTTACAATTTAGTCATTTTTAGTTAATTAATTATCGAAACATTAAAGTTTCTTAACGAAACTTTAGTACAACCTTAATAACACTCCGTAAATATTTATAAAAATATTTACGACTGGGTTTATAGAAACGAGGTCCCAATACATCATTTTCTAAAACCACTTCACTTTAGGGTCTTACCACTTGAACTTAATTAATCATTTATATAACATAAATTACCAAATCAAAAACCTTTTTAAAACCATATTTGACTCGTAAATATTAAATAATAATATTTATAAACTTACTTGTCGGATTTATGGCCTCGAAACCACTGTTTCCCATATTTGACTCGTAAAGATTAAATAATAATATTTACTAACTTACTCATCGAATTTGTGGCCCCGAGACCACTGTTTCTAACACCACTAAAAAACGGGCTATTACAACTCTCCCCCTTATGAAAATTTTGTCCTCGAAATTTCTCACCTGATAATAGCCATCAAGTCAAGTCTTTCTTCCACCTTTTTAATGGTAGTGCATAAATAAATCAATCATAACTCGTCTCGATTCAGAACTCATATATAAACTTGATGCTATATCTGGACTTAATTAAACAACTATGATGTTCTCATGTCATAACTTTATCATCAGTAATACTAAGAAATTTCCAACAATCATCTGTCAAAACATAATCAAAAGAAAACCCAAATTATCATAATCAAGGCACATTAGACAATTCATAGCGTTTAGTTAAAGTTTGTAATTTTCACAACAGACTCTAACTGATGTTTCCGATGCATCTGTATCTATAACTTTTGACCAATGAATGTTCCATTTCACTAAAAGCTTCAAACAATATCATTTAAATACAGGTGTGATAGTTGTAACTATCAAAACGATTTTAACTACTAATAACATTTCCTGATTATAACTGATTTGATTGATATATTCTTGTATCATGTCTTTTAGAATATGAATCCTTCATTCTGATTATCCGTCTATTTAATCGTGAATCCACTAAATTTATTCCTGAATCTAGAGATGTACTCGAATATATATATACAACTCATCTAACTTTTTCAGTGAATAATTCGTTCTGACTAAAACAATTGAGTCAATCTTATCAATCACATAATAACATTTCTGAATAATTCTTTCTTCTTGCTGTCAAGATATCCCAGACACAAATTCTATCATAATTCCCTCATAATACCAACTAAAGATCATCACAAACTGCATTAACTCATACAAAATATGATATCCCATTTTGACTAGTTGACATAATCCGAGATTACCTTGCTAATAGGAATCAATATGTAAGATTAAGCTTGATCTTCCATCGTCTATACTTTTGTCATTACCTATCCCCTTCATGAAAGCTTTAAATGGGATATATAATAAAATTATTTCAATTATTAACATTGAGGCTTTGAATCATACTGAAGCTGCAACCATTGGATGAATTAAAACTATAGTGCTTTAATAAGACTAACGTTACAATCCGTACAGATAGAATAATACCTCAACCATCAATAGTGTATTCTAAAACAAAAGAGGAAAATCGAATGTAGTCCCAATAGCAACCAGTGTAGTAATACAACCTCTATAATCTGAGATCTATATTATCGTGCTCACAGGATCCAATCAAGAATTATACCTGTAATAAATATACTTATCTCAAGTCAATATATATCCTTTATAGATGAACCACATTTGATAGAATAGACCATAAGAATGATAAGAAAGTCGAGATAAAGAACTCCAAGATATAAAGCTCTACTGAATTCCCGAAAATACAACCCATATTGAATGATAAAGAGATTGATGATACCCCAGAGAAAATCCAGAAGAAGAATATCGTTCATACGCACTGGAACCAGTTGTGACGGAGACAACATAAATTGCACATATATATAAAGCAAAGCAACAACCAGTAGAAATAGAAAAAATATCATCATATGAGTCTTATCGTCGAGTCTTCTACTGAACATAATGGAATAGAATGCCAAAGAAAAATAGAGCAATGTTGATCATTAATCAACCAGACTAATAATACCTCTGTCTAGCATCATGGTTAGCCAGCATTCCTATATGATAAGAATCACATCTGAAGATGAACAATTGCATATGCCTCTGAGGATAAAAGAACATATAAAATACCCAAAAGAGATTGTTTTAAGATACTTGGTCATAATAGCTACATTAAGATCAATTTACAGTTCAAACATTATGCCACTAACTACTAAAGTCATCGATGATCCCACATTATCCCATTCCACTAAAGAAATTAGTTCGAAAGAAATCCCAGTTAACCCGTTATTTGGATACTATCCCTGATAAAGTCGAATACCAGTAAAGAATTTCTTCCTTACTTGCTAACCAATTCTAGATTCTGGCCACATTATTACTCAATTAACCGCTAAGCTCTTTGTTTCCCTTTTCTAAGACTTAGACAACATAAGTCTCGTAAATTCCGTTCTATAAGACTTCGAGGGCGAGGGGGCGGAGGTTATAGAGCCACTAAATTTAATTTTCATATATACACATCAAACATAAATTTCATTATCAACATAATATTATTAATCTCTACTCTTACCTTTATGAGTTTCTGCTCAACAATAGCAACTTTTTAATCAGATACTTGAGTATCACTTTCAGTATTAGCAGAAATAGCTCAGTTGGAAAACATCTCTGTCTAAAAATGAAGCAAATCTCATTATATTTAGGATATTATCACACTACCATAGGTTATATATTGGCATATATATATCCAAACTTCATACATGCTACGTTTAGTCTGAGAATCGACTAAACTATAACTCTTATACCACTAAATGTAACACCCCTAACCCGTATCTGTCGTAGAAATAAGGTTACAAAGCATTACTGTAAAAATGTAACTTATAATCATTCATTACTAAACATTTCATAAATCATATCATATTTCATTCAAACACATGCATATCATCCCTTATTTGATCCCACGAGGCCTTAGAAACACTTTAAAAATGATTTGGGACTAAATTGGAAACATTTAGAACTTATTAAAAACAGATAGAAAATTTCACACTACAAGGTCACACGGCCATATGGCCAAGCCATGTGACTCACACGGCTGAGACACATGGCCGTGTTCCACCCGTGTTCGTGCCTATATAACTCATTGACTTGAGTCACATGGTCAAGCCACAGGCCCATGTGCCAGGACATGTAACTTTCAAAAAGCAACCTTTAAAACCTACAAGGGACACACGACCATGCCGATACATGGCTGAGACACACGCCCATGTCTTAGGTCGTGTGGACAAGAAATAGGCCAAATTCAAGCCATTTCTTTCACCCAATTTAAGTACACACTTACAAGACATTTGCACCTTTGACCAAGGCATCAAAAGATACCAAAACATGCACAAAATGACCAATTCATATGACCAAAATACATTCAACCAATATGCCATATAGGCACCTCAACAACATACATCAAACACAGATGAACATATGCATATTTAACCATTCATCAACTAACTTGTTTCCATACCAAAACATATCACAATGGACACATATCAACCATACCATATTAGATTCATGCCATATCAAAATAACCTTACCACTTGGATCATTTCTCACATGCATTAAAACCATTTAAATGACACAAATCTAGTCATTTCCAAATTGTTCTAACAACCAACATATGTACTTACCATATTTCATATCATGCACCACTATTCAAAACCTTTCCAAAGCATACCATAACTTGACCATGTTGAGGTAAATTCATCACCTACCATTTTAGCAATTCAAACATGCATTAATACATTGTCAAAATAACACACATCAATAAGGCATCAAAAGTACCAAGGTTACATCAACCAAAATGACATATACATGCCAAACTCATCAACTAACATAAACCACAAGTCCATCTATACATGCCATTATAACCTTGATCAAGACATCAAAATCTACCAATATAGTCGCTGAATAGTGTGATAAATCTCTAACGAGCTTCCAAACTAATCGAGCTTCCAATAATTTATAAAGTAAAGGAAAATAACTACGTAAGCAATGAATGCTTAGTAAGCTTGTATAAACTTTAAACATGACATTTCATTTTAATAATGAACTTTATAGGGTAATTATAAACCTATACCAACTTCACAAAGTTTATCAAACTTTAGAACCATCAACTCATAAATGAGTAAGTTCATCAATATCAGATATATTTTTCATTCCTAACATAATAGGATTTTATAAGACTTTGAACCCTTCCATTTACTTATTTTCCATTCCATTTACTTACCTTAGCTTAAATAACAACATCAATTCACTAATTAGTATTTTTTTCATGAACTAGGTATATTCATCGATAGCATATGTAAATTTCCAACATATAAGTACATCATTCAACTCATCATTCCCTTTTTATCATATTGCATTTCAACTATGAACTTACCATTTCATTACCTTTCCTCACCTGTTTCATATGCATAACACACAAGACATAAGCATAACATCAACCATGGCTACAAGCTAGTGCATTTAAACATAGTTCTTTTGAAATCAACTGCATGATAAACCATTTCATAAGAAATTACATACTTTAATACTTACCACCCTTTCATGAACATAAGCATATTTCTATTTGGACACTTACCATTTCAATGCATAACTTTATAAGTAAACATAATACAAACCAACCAATAGCTTGGCACAAGCCTAAGCGTCATCAACAGCACATGTTAGTGCATCAATTCATAATTCACTTGAATTAACATAAGATAAGTCATTGAACATGAATAACCTCACTTGAAATCACCAATTTTATGAACATAGACATACTTTCTTTTAACATTCTCTTTTTATTCATTTTCATAGTTTTCATGGTATAAGTCATTTAAATGCATATAAGTCATTTGAATGCATACTTTTCCTTCCCTTTTCATGCCCGTTGAACCACTTAGAATAATATCGGATACGCGAGAAAGCTCACACAAAGTGTGCTAAACATATGGTCGAAACCATTCCTTTTCATCATTGTTCACTCGAGCCATAAATGGGTCTGTTCACACAAGCTAACGATCGGAATACTGCTACATGATGCTGCTCACACAAGCTGATGAGTATCCACAACAAATGTTAGAACTCAGCCATCGGTAGGACATTCAGGACCAGCACCCTGAACATGGTAATTTGGGTCTGCTCACAAAAGCCGGCGGTCGAAATGTAAACTACATGATGCTGCTCACACAAGCTGATGAGTATCTGCAACAAATGTGGGACCTCAGCCATCGGTAGAATATTTAGGACCAGCACCTGAAATATGAAAACCCTAATGACATGTCATTTGTATTCTATATATTCCTAAGGTTCAAACGAGGCTCGATAATTGTCAAAACATCAATGGACTTCCATCGTTTCTATACATGATAATTTACATAATAACATATATATATTGATTCATTTACATTAGAAAAACACATTAAACATTCAATTTAATCAACATTTATGTTATTATAGTTCATACAAACTTATCTGGCTAAATTGTAGAAATGACGAAGTACATAGGCCATTTGGTAATTTTCCATTCTCCCCAAGTTTCCACTCGATCTTGATATAAATTAATAATTTCATTCAATTTATTAATTTAGATAGTAAAACAATTTATTTTATGTAATTTAGTCTTTTTTACATTTTTACAAAATTGCCCCTAATATTTTACTTTTATTCAATTTAGTCCCTAAGCCTAAACATGTAAACTAACTATTTTTATTGCAAACCCATGCAAACCATTTCAGCCCATTTTTGGAACAATGTCACATCAAGTCCTTGAACTATTTCTATTTCAACAATTTAGTCCCTAATCGGCAAATCCATCAAAAATCACTTAACAAAATACTTTTATATACTAACCAACACTTAAAATTCATCATTTAACATAAAAAGTCACAAAGAGTCATCAATGGAAACATTCCAAATCTTTAACAGTTTCAAAAACGAAGATACGGGCTAGCTGGACCTAGTTCAACGATCTCAAAAACATAAAAATTATTAGAAACAGGCTAAAAATCACATACCAAATTTGCTTGTGAATCATTTTTTTCTTCTTACAATTCGGTGAAGAAGACATGAAAATGATGATAATAACTTTTGTTTTTATTTAATTTGATTTAATTTATCAAATTACCATTTTAACCTTGGTTAATAATTAAATAAAACATCAAATTCATGCTCATATTTGTCCACTAACTCCTTAAATGGTTTAATTACCATTTAAGTCCCTTTACCATTACTCATTAAGTCATTTAATCACTCAAATCTAATAGTGATCAAATTTTACATCCTTTACAATTTAGTTATTTTTAATTAATTAACGATTGAAACATTAAAATTTCTTAACGAAACTTAAATAAAACCTTAATAACACCCCGTAAATATTTATAAAAATATTTACTACTCGGTTTATAGAAATGAGGCCCCGATACATCAATTTCTAAAACCACGTGACTTTTGGGTCTTACCACTTAAACTTAATTAATCATTTATATCACATAAATTACCAAATCAAAAACCTTTTTAAAACCATATTTGACTTGTAAATATTAAATAATAATATTTACGAACTTACTTGTCAGACTTGTGACCCCGAAATCGTTGTTTTCGACACCACTGAAAAATAGACTATTACAGTGGTGTAGCATTTCGTATTTAGGCTTGGCGACCAAGCTGGGTATAGGGTGTTACATCGCAACACCAAGGTCTGGGTGTCACAATAGTGGAGCCTAACAAGGAAAAATTTCGAAGGGAAATTTTCACTCCATCAAGCCTTAGGTCAAAGTTTAAGTAACGACATAATTGTCATTATTAGGTTAAATTAAAAAATACTATAAAAAATACTTTATAAGTCTTTTTAGAGAGTTAGAAAAGAAGGGTAAACAATTAGATTTTTACTTATCATATTTTTTTAGATTAGATTTTCTCTTTTTTTTTTTTTTTTACTTTCTTATTCTTTTACTTATCATCTATTCTAAATCTTTTATGCATATTTTTCTTTGTAGCGCGATTAAGTTGTTGACGTTGTTACTGAGAATCGTAATGATAATATTGTGTAGTCAAGTTAATTGCTCTTAAGACAATATTAATAGAAAGATGAGAAAGTTAAATAAAAACTCTACAATCTAACTAAAATATAAAAGCCTAATATTCTTTAAAAAAAAAAAACTAGTTTAAAGCCTAAAATGAAATCCTACGATTTGACTAGATGCAAAAATCTTTTTAAAAAAAACTCCTAAAATAATTCTAAAACACAAATTAACTTCAAAAGTAACCAAACAGCTAAAAATCTAACATACTAGCAACTCAAAATCCCAAGAACAGAAGTAAAAATCAAAACATATACTAAAAGTCAATTTTTTATTTGATGTAGTAATTTTTATGATAATATATAATAAAAATACCGTACATAAAATTAGTATTTAAATATTATTTAATTATACCAAAATATATAAGGTGATACTAAAATATATTTTGGTATACAAATTTCTAAAATACAATATATAAAAATAATATATAATGAAGTATATTTAATTTTGTATCCCAAAGTACAATATATTTTGGTATATAAAATTTCTAACTATTTATCAATACGCACTATTTTTTTTTTTTTTGTGTCCCCACCCCTCAAATTTTTCTTCAAATTATTTTTTTCTCCTGCTCTTGTGGCCTTGGTATACCAAAATTTTTATGATGATACTAATAATTTTAATATCATATCAATATTTTTAATACAAAATCAAAATTTCTAAATGGGTAACAAAATTTTTCTGTGTATCTTGTTAAATATATTGATATCTAATAGGTATTCAATTAAAAAATTTGTATTAATTAAAAATTTTTATATCACGTTAGAAATATAATATTTATTAAAAATTTTGGTATCACGTAGAGATATTGGTATTGTTTAAAAAATTTGATAATTCATTAAAAAAATTTGTATGACATTAAAAATTTTGGTATAAATTAAAAGTATTGCTTTAGAAATTTTAACATCTATTAAAAATTTAAAAATATTGATATTGCGTTGATATCGTATTAGAAAGTTTAATATTAATTTATAACCTGTTAATTTGATCCAACTTTTCTAAGTTTTTTAAGCGTAAAGTGGAAAGCATATGCTTAATTTTAATTGAAAAAATAAAGAAAGGCAGAAATAGGAGTCACTAAGTAAAAAGAAGAAAAAAAGCAACTAAATATTCGTGGAATCCAATAAGGTTTTCAGCTTGGCACATGCGATTGTCACATATTATGTTTTTCAAAGAAATTTGCATAACAAAATGTACACTCGTTTATATGTTTAAATATTTCCCTTATTTTTCAAAAGATGTTTGACATGACAAGATGTTAATCAAGGGATCCACTAAGTTTGTTTTTTTCTTGGATGGTTTTCCACGTGGAGTCTCTTAAACTTCAAATCGTGGTTCTAATTCACTACAGATAAGACCGGAGCCAAGAAAAGGGAGACTTATTAGTTACTAGAGAATTCCAACTTGTAGTGATAAGAAGTTACGGCTCAAATCTTGATTTACAAAGAGATTTTAAGTTTGAATTCTCTATATTTAAATAATTTCAAAATTTACAGGTACTTCATATGATTGTGTTGAGAATTACTAGCAGAGGTCATAGAAGTTATCGGTACTATTAAAGAATGGGACAAAGCTTTGATATGGCATATAGTGTTCGAAGACTTTTTAGAGATTAAGAGAGTTTATATAAAGAAGTTTGATTTAGATTTTCTAGGGAGTGCTAGACTAAGATATGAATTAATGGTACTTAACCTTGTAATTAAAAATTAGTTGTAAAGTCTTCAAAGACTTAAAAATTTTAAATAAATTTAGAAGTGATATGTTGATAGCCTAATAAAAAAAAAAGTATATAAGAATTTTATAATTGTTTTTATAGATAATTTTTTTTAAATTAAAGCGGTTGAGTTGATGAAATTAATTGGTTAGATATATCAAAATTAACTTGATAATACCGAATAGAATATATTCAATTCTATATATTAAAATGTACTGTTGTTTAAATTGAATCGGACTGATCGGTTGGATCAAAAATCGAATTAAAATTCTATTCAAAAAGTGGCTTTGAACTAATGAAATTATCAATTAAACCTAAATTTTTGAATTTTTTTTATTTTTAATATTTTTATTCTAATCGATAAGATCCATGAACTAATTACATAACCTATTCAACCACTAATCTAATTTTTAAAAATCTTTAAAATGTTGGGACTAAAATGCAGTTATAAAGAAAAAAAGTAGAAGATAAATTTAAAATTAATGCTTTTTTAAATAATTAATCAACAGCCTAACAATATCTTTATTTAATTGCAAGACAGGGAAGTTTGGATTCAAACAGTAATAACCCAACTCCCAAATTCTTAAAAAAGAAAAAAATCAACAGTCTCGCATATCAACTAGAATGATGCTAGAAAATAAAAGGACTAACCCATAAATAATCCATGCACCCACAAATTTGAAGTCAATAATTCTTCAAAAGTGGAGCAACTTCAATTAATTTGTTCGACTATAGCCATCAGATGTTGGACGAACTTATCAATACACTCATCAGAGCTCCCACCTTCACTGATTGCTTTCTTAGCCAATTCCTTCCATTTGTTAGCTTTACTCTTGATCTCTTTGCCTCTCTCCCCTTCCATTACTTCCTTCAAGCACTTAATCAGTTCCTCTCGCCTCACAACTCCCTCCTCATCCTCTTTGGCCCTCACTCCAATCCCCCAAATCTCCTCCACAAACTTGGCATCCGTCAATTGATCAGCCCATTTGGGCACACACACCATTGGCACGCCAAGGCTTAGCCCTTCAAGGGTTGAGTTCCACCCACAATGTGTCACAAAGCAGCCTACGGCTGGATGTGCCAGCATTTCTAGTTGGTTGCACCATGTCACCACCATGCCCTTTTCTTTATTTGATTCTAGGAACCATTTGGGCAGTTTTTTCTGTTCCGTCTCTCTGACTATCCACAGGTAATGCAAATTGCTTTCCTCTAAGCCGCGAGCAATCTCTTCCGTTTCTTCCTCCGTTAATGAAACCATGCTTCCAAATGAAATATAGACAACGGATTGAGATGGCTTTGTTTCTAGCCATTCCATGCACTCTTCGCTAAGTGGCTTCCATAAACTTGAACCATAACCTCTGTCACCTTTGATCCTTTCATCTAGGTAAGCAGATGGTACCATAGGCCCAATCAACTTCGCTTGCCAGAGCTCTGACACGCCTTTTGCTTCCTACAATAACATATAACAAAAAATATCAGTGCATATTTATAAAACTGTGAAAAAATAATGAAAATGAAATCAATTAAGCTTTGACCAATGGTAATATGATTGTTGGACTGGCAGTATCATGATGATGGTAATTCTACTTATAGTCAGCAAGGGCAACACCATGGGGACAGGCAGGGGACATAAAATGGGAAATTTTCCCTTTAACACCTCCATACGGTAAATTTACACTTTAACTCCCAAAAATAATAAAATTGTAATTTAGTCCTTATAAAAACAGCAAAATTATAAACTAATACAATGACGTTTTATCTCTCATAAAATCTATAATTTAACTTTAGCCCGTCAGGAAAAAAATTTCTGGCTTGCCGGAGATCGCTAGTACTAATGTTGATCTAAACATACCTTTCCTTCCAAGTCTTCAAAGGAGTTATCCAAAACCCAATCAGCTTCATTCAAATTCGAATACTGACTCAATTTCATGGCCAAGTAAGCAGGGTAGCTATCTGGAAACCGAAGAAAAGTGGGCAGGTCACGGAAATTCAATGGAGGAAGTCCTGGTAACACTAAGGGTTTGCTTTCAGGGGTCAGCGGCAGAGCAAGCCGGCCATGATGGATGCGAGAAAAGATGCTACACACAGCGGCAGAGTTGGTAAAGAAAGAAGCTCCATAAATCCCTTGCTGCTTTGCCACATCAAGAGCCCATGGCAGAAACGAGTCATACACCACACAGGTAACAGGGGTGCTAGAGTCTTTAAACTTTTGGATGAGTTGCGACAGCGATCGGGACCCTTCTTCCTTGAATGACTTAAGGTAAAAGTCTACATTTCCAGCTTGTGAAAAGCCACCTTCATCGAATCCATCAGATATAGGTTCAACCCCAATGTGAGCTGCACATATGGAATTGACTGTGTAATGGGTGGTGGCTAGTGTTGCCTTGACACCTTTAGAGGCTAAACGTTTAGCAAATTGGAGAAGAGGGTTGATGTGGCCTTGGCTTGGGTATGGTAGAAGTATCACGTGCCCTTTGAACTGGTTGTGTTCCATTTACTTTTTCTTCTCTTTTGTTAAAGGGTCTGTGTGCTTAATTGAATGCTGATTGCTAGCCAGGGTGTCCTCTTATAGGCCAGAGGAAGAGAAATCTAAAATTGGTTTTAAGGATTTTGTGTGAGGACAGGCACTTGACAGCAAAAGAAATGAACGGCGAAAGCAATATTGGTACGGCTTTGATTCTGTGGTGTAAAATACGTGTTTGAGGTTCCTACAGTCGCACGTGATTTCTATGTGTGAAAATTTAATGATATTTTATAAGTGAAGTTCTCTAAGAATCTCTTTCGAAACGGAAAGTGCAGAAATTTCATTTCGACAAATTAAATTATCCATCGCGTAAAAATAAAATTTTTATTTAAATACAGATCTATTTACATGAATTTAAAATTTAAATAGAAATAATATGTTTATATAAGGAATATATTTGTACATTATCTATATCAATGAATTATAAAATATAACAATTGAATCTTTAAAATATTAATTATATTAAAAATTACAAAATTATATAAAACCACTAGTGTAATTGAATCTCTCTCTATTTATAATATAAATTATATCTATTCAATGAAATAAAAAAGATCTTATCTAAAAATTTTTAAATCCGATTATTTTAAATAGCATTTTTAATTGTTTTATATAAAAATTTTATATAAATTTATGAAAAGAAAATATATTATTATAATAATATTTTTATTTATTAAATATTTTTTATTTATTTTAACAATCAATTAATTTGAGATATCAACTTATCGTAATTATAACATAATAGATGCAATAATTTTAAAAGAATATTTTTTGTTCTACAAGATATATTTATATAAAAATAAAAAAGAAATGTGTATCATTAATATCTTTTTAATATAATAATTATAGTTACTCTATTTTTCTAATCTCGCCTATTGAATTCGATTATATGTAGTAGAATAGGGTCCATTTGATTGTTGTAAAATAGTAAACTAAAATTTAATATTTTCAATAGTTTTATTTTTTAAATATGTTTGACAACTTTAAATTAAAATTAATTGATAGATTTTTTTATAAAAAACTGTGATAAATGATAAATAAATAAATGCTTACTTATCACTTAATCGAAAACATGTTTAATTCTTTTCAATTTTTTTAGACTATATTATCCTTTAAACATTCTTTGCGCTCAAATTTTCTTTTTTTTAAAAAAAAAAACAAGAAAAGTTACAATCAATTAAATTATACTAAAAGGATTAGCTATGAACATATGTACCCCTTTTTCTCTATTAAAGATATTTTAGCCATTCGATCTGCTTTTGTGTTTTCTTTTTCAGGGATGTATTCAAGTGCCCAATCTTCAATATTCCTCAAAAGATGGTGAATGCGCCTGATTATCATTGACTTCTAGAGTGTTGAATCTAGAATTTGGATAGCTTTAATTGTTAGAATTGTAAAATAAATCTAAAATAAAACTGTAAACTGTAAATAGAGATTTGTCATGTCAAATCATTAAGAATAAATCAAGAATAAAACTAGATGCAAAAGCATACTTGAATCCATGAATTTCTTGATATTTATAGATCTTGGGGATTTGATCTTAAAAATTTGCACATAAGAAATTCAGAGAATATTTGCTCTCTCTTTTCTAAGCATAAGATATTAAAAAATATATCTTGTTGTAATTTGGGAACCATAACCCTAATATATATAACTTTGGCACATTAGCCCTAATTCCTAATTAGTCCATCATTAATTAGAACTTAATTACTATAATATCTACACATATTTGACCCATACTTTATTTAATAATTAAATCCCAATAAACCTTAACCAAATTAGATCACTTTTAATTTAGGCTAACATATAATGATAGTAAATAACATGTAATTACTATTATTATATATGTGATGCCCATATTTTTCAACAATGTCCCACTTGGACCATATTTATATACTAATTACTCTATTAGTTTACAGGTCATTATATAACATTATGAGCTCAAAATTTTATTATCATATCCAAAAGGTATTTCGAATAATCTCATCCATTAATTATGTTAACATAGAACCAAGGCGACTTTCGTTACATATATCGTAACTAAATCCATCCTTGATCACGTATACTAAAACAACCAAATGACATAGATCAAGTATGGATGTGTAGCATGAAAATTGCATGCAATATGATTTAAACATGTATATTTCCAATTGGTCCTCCTTAGTGAGATCAAACCTTACCAAAATCAGAGTGTGAATAAACCAAATAAACTTTATTTTTGCAGAAAATAAACTTAATATCTATAAACTAAAATAACTAGAAATTTGTCTATAACATAAAAGCATTTAAAAGTACAAAATCCCACTAAAATCAAATATCCTTAAATGACATTATACCCCTATGAGTAGTGCACTCTTATAAAACCATAGGTGTAGTCCCTTAGTAAGCATATCCGCAATCATGAAGTTTGTCCTAATATGCTTTATAGGCACCTAACCACTTTTAACTTTTACTTTAACAACCAGGAACTTAAAGTCTATGTGTTTTGAATTTGATGTACTCCTGTTGCTATTGGAATAAAATATTGTAATTTATTTTTACAATTTGCACCTTAGTGACTGAATATTGTATCCACATTCCATCAAAATCGGAGTTCTGTATACCTGATGATCTCTAACTGATTAAACCTCCGATATCTGAGCATGTAATCTTTTGTTCTCTGAAAATACCTTATAACCCTCTTGGATGCCATCCAATGGTCTAAACCAGGGTTGCTTAAAATATATGCCTAACATCCCAATAGTGTACACAATATTCCAATGTATACAAACCTAAAAGTACATTAGACTTTCCACTGCTAAAATGTAAAAAATCTTATACATTTTTGTAATCTCAAAATCATTCTTAGGGCATTGATTGAGGCTATACTTATTATTGACAAGCAATATGCCATTAATATATAAAACCAAATATAGAACCTTACTCCCATTATACTTATGGTATATACGATTATTAGCAAAATTCATTTCTAAACCAAATAAGATAATCATTTGGTAAAATTTGTAATATTATTGATGAGAAGTCTTACTTAAGCCCATAAATGAAGTTCTTTAATTTGCAAATCATTACCTTTGTATCATCAGACACAAAGTTTTCTAATTGCACCATATAAATATATGATCAATGTTACCATTGAGAAACCATTAACTTAATATTCATCTGATGCAGCTTGAGGTCAAAATATTCTACTAAAGCCATTATAACCCTTTCTCTAGTGGACATTTTTAATGACATTCATTCTTGAGGTTGTTGAGTTTGTTCTTCTGGAACAATTACCTCATCTTGAATAAGGACTTGTTCAACATTATCTTATTGAGGTTTTGAATTCACTTCTTAATCAATGATAGGTATGAGAACCTAAACATCGTCAAAAGTGATAGTAAAAACTGAGTTAGAATTTAATTCCTCCTTAAAAGTAATGCCTTAAACCTTATTTCTCTCTCCAAACTCAACATCCTACAAGAATGTTGAAATTATCATCTAAAAAATATTCCTAATTGTGGGATCATAAAACTCATAGCCCCTAGATTACTTAGAATTTCCTTGACCCTTATACTATATAGACATCAAATAAGTCAGAAGTGATATCATCTCAACCTTATCATTTTTAACAAAACGTTTCTTAATTTCATCAAGGAAACCTTGGCCTGAGTAATCTCTTCAGATCTTATGCCCCTAAAGGCTTTCGGAATGCTATACTTCATGATAATTAGACTTATGCGATTTAAGCGGTCCCACCTCTTAAAATCTCTTTTAACATAAATGGTGTTTTCCGTAATGAGAGGTGCGGGTTGTTCTTCCCTTAGTTCAAGGTTTATGTCCATATAGCCAAGCATTACAAATGTCTTTTCCATTCCTTAAAATTAGTCTCACTAAACATGGGTGTAGAATTAGTAGATACTGTGGCAGCAAAAGATAAACTAGTTGAATCCAGAATAAAATAGATAAAAACAAGCTCATATCAATATTCATAAGTAAACAATAAATTCAAAATAATGGCTAATCCTATCTCAAGATACCAAACACAACATTAATATCAAGTCTTTGAACAATAATATTAACAATAAGCGATACTCTTGTAGTAGTAATCAAACATTGACAATAAATTATGTCAAATAATTAATTAATCTTTGGACTAACTTATTGCTCACATAAAATACCTTATAATTGTCACACATTTATCATCACAGATGTTGAAATTCTGAAAAATATTAAATTATCTTTGGGTCAATTAATAAACGCATGAATCAGAAAAACATATTGTAACATCCTGAAATAGGGCCTAAACGGAATAGTGGTTGCAAAACCATGAATTCAAGGTAAAAAAAATTATTTCGATTAATTTTTAAGGTTTATTCATTTATTGAATAATTGTGTGAAAATTTCGTGAAGAAATTTTATGTATAAGTGTCTAATTTGATAATTAGGACTAAATTGTAAAATTAGCAAAAAGTGTGTTCTAGATAATAAAGAGGATTTAATTGAAATGGATTCTAAAAGTGGAGGTCCTTACTTATTAATTAGACCATTATATTTAAGTTTGGACAAAAATGGGCAAGAATAGGACAAATTTGAAAGAAAAGCCTTTAAGGGCATTTTGGTCATTTAGTAATTAAAAGAATTAAAAAGGGAAAATGAAGCCAAAATTGGTCCATCTTCTTTATGGAGGCCGAATATAGCATGGGGGAAGCCATGGTTAGGGTTTCCAAGCTTTCCAAGCTCAATAGTAAGTCCGTTCTAGCCTCGTTTTTAATGTTCTTTACGTTTTTAGAGTCCTAGTAACTTGATTTAGCTTATTTTAGCAATAATTCATGCTAGCGTTCATATTTGGAAAAATACCCATAGGTTAAATGTGTTTATTTTGATGTTTTATGGTATAATATGAAGCTTGAAATTATGTTAAATAACTTTTGCTAAGCGATTTTAAGTGAAAACGAGTAAAACGACATAATCGGTAAAAATACCTAATGTTCATAAGTACATGATAGAGTGGTAATTTGATATTGCCATAGAAGAGAAAAATGTTCAGCGTGTCATAAAACATAATAAAAATGGATAAATTTTAATTTCCGAGCTTAGGGGAAAAATTGTAATTCTGCAAAGGTTTAGGGGCAAAATTGTAATTTTTCCAAAGTTTGAGTTAGGGAATGTTTTGAATAGTACATTAATTAAATAAGTGAAATATGATGTTTTAGATCCTGGAAAGTGAGATTTGGACCTAGAACGGGAGAAAAACCGAAAATTGGGAAAGTTGGTAAAATGATCGTTTTGGTATCGAGGTAAGTTCATATGTTTAATAAGCATTTAATTATGCATATTTGAATGCTAAATTGATATTTTGGCCATAAATACTTTAGTATTGAGTTTCAGATATAATGATTAATGTTCGATAATAATTCGATATTAGAAAGAAACTTGTATAATTTATATGTAAGACCATATTTTGTATTATGGCTTTGTATGATAACAAGAAAGTATTGACTAGCATAGTTTGATGAGAATAAGTTAAGTTGATGATATGATGAGATTGAGAATGTAAGTATGTAAGTTGAGTAGCATTTTATTATTATGCAATTATTGTTATTAGTATTGTTATTATTGAGTTATGCGACTAACCTTGAGAATTTGAGCAAGTATGTTTTAGCTATGACTTGACAAGGCATTGATATCTCAAAGTCCATGGTTGTACCATGGAAATTAAGGAAGAATTGATGGAAAAGTCCATGTTCTCAACATGTCATTTAAGGAGGAATTGACGGTTAAGGATACCATGTAAGATCATGTCAAGACATGACATTGGTAAGGCAAGGATCTCGTGTAAGACCATGTCAAGACATGACATCGGCATTGATTAGGGACTCCATGTAAGACCACATCAAGATGTGGCATTGGCACTAAGATAAGGATACCATGTAAGACCATGTTTGGAACATGGCATTTTGTAAGACAAGGATACCATGTAAGACCATGTTTGGAACATGGCATTTGGTAAGATAAGGATATCATGTAAGACCATGCCAAGGCATGGCATTGATAAGTTCTATAAGGTAAGGAAATCATGTAAGACCATGTCAAGACATGGCATTGATGAGTTACTATAAGGCAAAGGTCCCATGTAAGACCATGCCAAGGCATGGCATTGGTGAGTTCATAAGGAAAGGATACCACGTAAGACCATGTCAAGACATGGCAATGGTAAGTTCAAAAAGGAAAAGGTTCCCGAGTAATCCAAAGAGTAAGTCAAAGAAACAACAAGGTGAGAACATGAAGAAAGAGTACAGGTATGAATTTAAGGCTTTTTTAATATTGAGATTGTAAGTAATTGAGATTATCAAGTATTAAGTAAGTGATGAGTTTTTAGTTATGCTTGTGACACTCTATGACATGACTGGCAATAGACCTATATTATGAAAGAGTACTCATGTGTTAAGTGAGATGTTGTAGGTATGTAAGCAAGCTATTAAGTAAGGTGCCTTTTGTATTCTGAGCCTTTGGTAAGGTTACTGATGAGTAAGATGGGAAAGTAAGAACTAAACATTATTTAAGCAAATTATGATAGCATAATAGTAAGCTAAATTGATTGCTAATGCTTATTATTTTACATGTAAACTTACTAAGATTTATAAGCTTACTTCTTTCACTTTCCCATGTTTCAGAGTACTTAAAAGCAAGCTCGGGTTGGAGGTCATCGGAGATCACTTCACACTATTGACTATCAAGTTACCAAATGGGTATATTCGTTTACAAACGTTCTAGTTTATGGCATGTATAGGGACTTAGCCATTTTGTGTGTATGTCCTTATGATATGGATAAATAATGGTATGTAAATATTTGATAATGATTAGCTATTGAAATGGCTAATGAAGAACATGTTTCGGTGTTATGTATGCCTAAATGGTAGTTAATACAAAGAAATCATGAAAAAAGTGAAATTAGCATTAAAATAGTATTGAACAGCAGCAGTGACGTGATCTTGAAAAATCACCAAGAATAGTAGAAATAGAATTAGGTGATGAATGAGATATAGAATTAAATCTTATTGAGTCTATTTTCATATGAAAGAAACAGAGTAAGAAAAAGAAGTGTAAATTAAAAGATATTTGAATTTTAGTAAGATAGGGTCAGAGCAATTTCTGAATCCCCTATTCTGAATTTATAAATTCACTAAATATTTTACAAAAATAATTAGGAGTTATAGTTTATATTTATAGATTTCTTATTGAATCTAATTTTAATAGAAACAAACAGCATGGTTATTTGAATTCTGTACAGGGAGAAAATTGATTTGTAGTGAGGAGAGGTTAGAGTAGTCGAAGAGTGCAACAGGGGAAAATTTAACTAATAAACAGTACTAATTGGATAGACCAAAAATTCTAGAAAAAAATTAGTAAGAATATATATGAGTCTTGTTTTAGGGAAAATTCACGAATTTAATTTTTGAGTTTTTTGACTCGAGTTATGATTTATTTAGTGTCAATAACGCAGGTGGGTAGTTTTATAAGCAATAATGAAATAAATTGTTTTGATTTGTCTAAGTATTCGGAAAATTTTTAATGTTCCCGGTTTGGTCCTAAACCATTTCAATTACATGTTTTAGGGTCTCAAGGGCCCTTTTTAGGGACATATTGAATGAATGTAAATAAATTAATTTTAAAAGCAAATTTTATGCCCCGAATTAGTAAGTTAAGTTAGGTAACGCCTCATGCTCGACTCCGGCGACGGTCTCGGGTAAGGAGTGTTACACATATAATCATCTTGATACTTCAAATAAACTAATCTACACAAAAGATGTCACTTTGGCGGCATTTTGTTTCAACTAATCTATTTAAAATATTAGACATCCTTAATTAAAACCTAAAGCCAAAATCTAGATTTATTTGTTTCAAAATATTTCTCTTAATTTCATCTTTCAATCAAATTAAAAGATAATAGTATATATATATGTATATATTTATCTCCAAACAACATACAATGATGTTGGCAAATATAATAATAGTTGAATAAATCATAAACCATAAACAACCTTACATAAGTCTTCAAATGTAAACCAAAACAATTTGAATAAAGGTAAACCTCATCTCAAGATATCGGACACTCCATTAATATTTTATCTTTGGACAAAATATTAACTTGTAAGTGATAATAATCAAATATTGACAATAAGAACATGTCGAACCATAAATCTTCCTTTGGGCCAATTTACTACTCACATGTAAAACTGAATAATTGTCTCATGTTTATTACCATAGTTGCACATGTAATATTATTAACTTTCATTTGGGCCAATTAATATTAACATAACTTAAGTTACATACACACAACCTTTTATATTTTAAAACAAAATAATTTATACAAAAAAAATCAATTTGGTGACTTATTGCTTCAATTAAGTTATTTTAAAAAAATATATAAACATACGAATATTCAAATTTAAAATTTACCCAATAGTCAAGGGACAAAACTATTTTTTTATTGCTTTATAGATTCCGAAATAACCCAAAATAATGTTGTCTTAATAATGCAATAAAAAATCGAAAATCTTAATCTTTGACCCTTTTTCTGTTCCAAAACCATATAAATCAAAACAAAACAAAAATAATATAGTGGTTCAAAGCTAAATAATTAACAAGCACATGTATTTATAATTTTGGCATAGACAAAAACACCAAAATAATTCACGCATATACATGTATTCAAAATTAAATAGAAAAACTTATCTTGAATATACCATGTAAATCCAAAGTTATATGTATGATTAAACAGAGATTCACATGAATAATTGAATAATATTTTCAAGTCAATAAATCTCAAAAACAAAATCATAATAGTTGACATATCCCACAATTCATACAATAAACCATATCATCATAATTTAACCAAATATTTGGAACCATAAGATACCAAAACCTAATATTATAGAACCAAACTTAAAACCAAATTATTTAAACATGTATATAGTTGACATGAATTTGCACCAAAGCACCCATAAAATTGAATATATAACCATAATAAAAAAAAATTTAACAACTTCAACGATATCCATCAAAACTTAATTTCACCAATTAAATTATAAAAGATATCTTATTGAATAATAGTTATAAACACCTATTCACACAAACTATAATTATGTATTAATCCTCAAAATCAATGATATGCATATAATATATGTACACATAAATATGATAATAGAAAAATAATATTGGCTTATCTTAAATATTTCAGGTAAACTCAAATTTATATTCATGATTAAAGATATTATCATAAAACTTCTTTATACGCATAAATACTTAAAAAAATCATAACCACCAAATATAAAAAGAATCTCAAATTTATAAAAGTCTTCATATGCGCAACTACTTATGAAAATTCATAGCCACAATATTAAAAAAAATCTCAAATATTTTAATTTTAGTCGGGTTCCATAAGGACTAAAACTTATATAAAATAATTATAGCAGAAACCAAAAGTAATCATTCGTATATACTGAATTGAATTCAATGGTGAATATAATTCATCGTGAATAAAGACAAAAGATGATAATTCCATATACATTCTACCACAAACAGAAAATTAAAACAAATAGTGCGAAAAAAATATCTTAACAACATTCATTTATTCGATTATCAAGTGAATTAACTTTGAAAACTAATTATACAACCCAATTGAAATTCTTCAATTGTAAAAAGTTGTAAGTTTGTAATTTTAATCTAATAATAACTTTAACCAAATTTTATAAAATAATTGTGTAAAAAGAAGAGAAAGAAATCTCACAAATCAATTTTTATCAATTGATTATAAATATATGAATAAACCTTCATCTTTAGAATAACATGTGCAAATATTAAACTAGATTTTATAAAACCCTAAAACTTTATTTAAAGAATCAAAGCCCAAAAATTTTATCAAGAATCTCAAAGATTCAACATAATGTATAATTAAAATATCAAATTCATAAAATTAAAAAAGAAAAACGAATCAATCCAACAATAATAAAGAATCAATTCATTCTCAATGATTCAACATGACGAAGCTCTAATACCACTTGTTAGAATTATAAAATAAATCTAAAATAAAATTGAAAAATGAAAACTGTAAACCAAGATATGTCATGTCAAATCATCAAGAATAAATTAAGAATAAAACAAGAATAAAACTAGATGCGGAAGTGTACCTGAATCTATGAATTCCTTGATATCTACAGATCTTGGGCATTTGATTTTTCAAATTAGCACACAAGAAAGTCAGAGAATATTTGCTCTCTTTTTCCTAAGAATGGGATATTAAAAAATATATCTTGTTGTAATTTGGGGACCATAACCCTAATATATATAACTTTGGCACATTAGCCCTAATTCCTAATTAGCCCATCATTAATTAAAAATTGGTTAGAACTTAATTATTATAATATCTACACATATTTGACCTATACTTTATTTAATAATTAAAGCCCAAAAAATCTTAACCAAATTAGATCATTTTTAATTTGAGCTAACATATCTTGATAGTAAATAATAATATGTAATTACCATTATTATATATGTGATGCCCATATTTTCCAACATCAATAGACTCTAAATTGTCTGTTTGTATCAACACTTCTTTTCCTCGATTTTCTTGCACTAAAGATAGACCATCCAAGATACCCCATAATTTAAAATCAAGAATTGATCATTTCCCTAACTGTCTACAAAAACCCGTGATCCAATTTTCGTGGTTGTCCCTTAAGATACCTCATGTGTCAGACAATTTATTTAATGGCATTTTGGGGGAAACAGGAAGATGACCCTTGTTAATTGATAGTCTCTTTATGAACCCAAGGTGAATGAGGGGTTGGGGATTCGACAGTTGAAGGATCAAAACACTTCCTTCATGTTAAAATTGGGCCATAACATTTTGTCTAACATTGAATCCTTATGGGTTCGAGTTCTCAGGTTGAAGTATAGGGTCAGGGAAGGAGTATCTGCTGATATTAATTGAGGGAATTGCTATTTTCTTTGGAGAGCCCTATCAAAAATTTCGCCCCTTCCCTATGAGAATATTATATGGTCAATGGGTAATAGTGAAACCATAAGGTGTTGGAAAGACAATTGGATTCTTGGAATAAGACCTTTGCTGAATCATATTCCATAACGCAACAATCTCGATGAAAAATGTCTCCTTAAGGATATGGTAACTGAGAAATGCTCGTGAAACCTAGACTAACATTGTGTTTGGTTGCCAAAAGAGGTTTTAAATCGTATTATCAGTATTCCTCCTCCACACCCTAATGTTGGGGTAGATAAAGTTATTTGGATGGGAACCTCAATAGGGCTTTTCACTATCAAGAGTGCCTATAAGACGATAAAAGAAAACTTATGGAATTGCAGAGTTGAAATTTGAAATTTACTGTGGAAATATCAAGGGCCTTAGAGGGTTTGAATGTTTATCTAGCTGATTTTCAAAAAGTGATTACTTACGCAAGTGGAAAGGTCAAAGCATGGTATAGTGAATGATGACTATTGTACGATCTATGGAGCAAAATCGGAGGATGCTATCTATGCCATCAGAGATCGTAGGGTAGCAAAAGAGGTTTGGTCGTATGTTGTTCCGACAAAGAAGCAAGCCTAGTTTTTTTTTTGGAATTTGCAAGAGTGGCTCACGTCAAATCTGCAAAATAAGCAAAAACTCGCTTTTGGGGAGATAGTTAGGTCAACACTATTTGAGATTGTCATGTGGCGCATTTGGAAAAATAAAAATTTTTATTTTTCAGGGGTTCCATGAAGTGTTGAAGAGATCATCAAAACTTTGTATAGCTGGGAAAAACAATATGCTTCCCTATCCAAAAGAAATTCTACTGTTAAACAGAAGATGAGAGTTAAGGCTAATTCACCAGACAGACAAATGAAACTAAGATCAGGTAGTTCTTTTTTAGTTAATTCTTTCATTCAACAAAATTTTCTATCAACAATGAGCATTCAATTCCTTTTTATTATCCATATAATATTTATTGTTCATAGTATTTATAATATTCTACATTTAATAGTATAAGTTATTACTAATATTTCATATTTATAGTAAAGTTATTTAAAATTTGACTTTGTTTTAAATAACATTTAATGATTAAAATTAAGAACAAAATTTTTCATAATTTTAACTTTATGGTTATCAAGCATTGTAATTTTATTCAATACTTAAGTAGTATATCAAACAAATATTTTTTTCAATACTTAATTTTGTGATAAATACTAAAATTATATATGAACTTTAATATAATTTGCAATGCTATACACCAACTTTAATCTGATGCGTTTGTATACACCATACTTTAATTTTGGTTCAATTTTCTCATTTCACTAATCTTATTATCTATGTGGCATAATTTTTCATTAAGTCATATGTAAATAGTTGACATGACATTTGATTAGAATAGAAAACATGCTTGGAAAAATGGTTTCTTATTTCCCCCAGGAAATCCTTTTTTTTTTTTCCAAATCTAGGTGAAAATAATTTAAATTTGTTTGTTTGTTTTTTAACATAATAAAATGTCATGTCAACAATTTACATTTGATTTAATGGGAAATTGTGCCACATAGATAACTGGTTAGTGAAATGAGAAAATTAAACCAAAATTAATGTTTGATGTATACCATGCACCATATTAGTTTTCATCTCCGTAATCTTTTGATACTTAATTTTTCAAAACTTAATTTTTCATACCAAATTAGTATACAAATGCACCAAATGAGAAAATTGAACCAAAATTGAACATGCAAATTGAATCAAAGTTAATGTATAATTTTGATATTCCTCCCCTTAGTTTTTCAATTTTTAACTTTTCAGTTTATCAAATGGGGCATTTGCCTCTTGTTGCACTTTTTAAAATTATGAAAATTGAATTAGATTTTTTTAATAAAAAAGACTAAATAGTGTCAAATAATATATTACATATACATTCTAGTCACCTTTTTTTAATATGTAGCAAGAATATGATCTCAAATATGTATATGAAACCTAATTCTCCTAAATACCTTTCAGGATTTCTCTTAAGAATCATGTAAATTGTTTTTACAGACATATTTGACTTGATTAACAACACATTGGCTACCATGAGTATTAAGTTTAGTCCTTAGCTACACATTGAACTAGACACTATGATTGTTAAAGTTATGTTATCTTAAGTTGCTCAATCTTCTTTCCTTCTACAATAAATTTTGCAAAATCGAAAATCATATTTCATTTAAAAATTCTCTCGAAATCCTTTAAAACCTACAAACTGTAAACTATTCCAATTACTTACAAGTTATTTTATCATGTAAATGTTTTTTTCTTATAACTCATGAAGTGGTGTTATGAAAGTTTCCTATATTTCCACTAACACTCTTGATTCACTTGATTAAGTGCACTTAATAGGTTTCGAGTCTAAACATCTACACTAGTCTAGTTTCGTTCTAACTAAGTTTCAACTAAATTCCAACATAACTAATTAAGTCTCAACTAAACATCTGAGGTACACAAATACTTAATAGAAGAGTCTATCAAACCCTAGTGTTCGCCAAAACTAGGGATTCACCAAATGATGAATCACTCAGAATACTCTACTTAGATATAAAAACTACTCTACTTACTCATCTCTATCTTAAATTTTACCATCTATACGTCAAATAGTAACAAAATACTAAGACTTCGTCGGGTGAGCTGTTACATAATGTTATGTTATTATTATTGTTAAAGATTTTGAATACATTATATGCATGTTATAAGGAAGTTATGTTATTATTGTTGCTTGCCATTGTAGTAAGTTGGTTTTAATTTTATTGGATTCTCTGTTATTAAGGATTGTTGAAATTGTTAGTATTGCTTGTAATGTTCAAAATTTAATATTTGATTGCCTCAATTTTGAAATAGTGAATCGTTTAATGACCCAAATCCATTTGAATGTTTATTTTATTTTTACTGGGGATGAAGTTGTATTTCAATCCAGAGTTCTTTTGACATTTCAGAACGATGTTACCTTGGAAAACATGAAAAATAGGATTCTTAGGAAAATTCAAGCTAAACCTAGTAAGTAGATATCCAATGTGAAGTATAGATTTCTAATGTATAATAGAAAGGGTATAAATACTATGCAATAGATCTCAGCGACGATGAAGATATTGAGATTTAGTCACCAATGAAGTGGCAATGTTATAGTGGAGTTGTTAGTGTAGATCCAATATATTCTTGATATTGGTCATAAGATTTCTATAACACCTTATATCCGAACCGAATTATTGAATCCTAATATCGAATATTACAAAACTTAAATACTTAACAAAATTTTTTATGATAGGCATAAAGCCATTCTAAAACATACTTCTTATTCTTTTATTTACTATTTTTAAAACAAAGATTAATGAAAGAGAATGTTTAATAATTACATTAGATTTTCAAAAGCAACATATGACGTTACAACATAACACTTTGTTAAAGACAAACTTCTTACGAAATAGAGTTCCAAGTGCCATATTCCTATTGTGTCCCCCTGTATGCATAATATCACAACTCGAACTGCCACCCTGGCACATTCTTGGCTTGGTCCCTCTTAGTGTACCAACTCTTTAATTAGAACCTGCATCACAAACAAACGCTTGTAAGTTTAAACGAACTTAGAAAATTTTAATCCAGGTTATGTTTGAACATTTATTGTTGAATTTCTCAACTTGAAGATTTTGGATTTCTTTTCAGTCTTTGGCAGATATTTTTCTAATGTCGGGCACATACATATATGCCAACTTCCATACTTGACCACCACATACACAATTCACTCATTAAGTAGATTATAAATTTCACCACTTAATATAGATCTCATTTTATTTTTAAAAACAGATGCATTCCATAGAAGGATATTCATACAAAATCTATTTTCGACGGTTTCTCACACAGACAGATATTGAACACTTCACCCAGGACGGTGCACTCTTCGATATTATTCTTGGTCGATACTTATACTAATTGATCTTTTAAGGTGAACTTCATATGGATCCTACCTTTGGCAGATTCTCATATTAAACTTGGTAGCTATCTAGATACCAATCAGATCATATCTTAGATCAACTAGGACCACCACTTATTCTAATGGATGAAACATTTTAAGTCATCCTAAGGACTTCCAGAAAACAATGTTACATATCCTGAGAACTCCCAGGTTTAGAAAAAAAATTAGACTCTAGACAACCTCTATACATCGTATGATAGAACTCAAATTTGGTGGATACTGAAAAACTTAAATAACTTCCATACACAGCGTAGACAAACTCAGGTTTTGCAGGCACTTAGACCACATATAATGAAAAATCCACCAAGTTCTCTTTACTGAAGAGCTATTACGCTGGATTCACTGCTTAGAAACACTGCTGAGAAATTTTTCAGGAAATACCCCTAGGAAATACACCTAGGGCAAATTCAAATTTTGAGATAAGGCTATCCAAGCAAAGATATTTTCAAACTTACCCAGATCTTTGCTATAGAGTCAGCTAGCAAAGAAGTCCCAAAGCTTACCCAAATCTTGCCACAAAGGTGGTTAACCAAATTTTGCCTTCAGGGCGTTACAGGAACGACAGAATGTAGAAGTATACAAAATTGTAGCAAGTAATAAAGTGAGAAGTAATGTCGAGTTATAATATGCACAGGTACTTTGAAAGAGAATATTTATGAAATGCAAATTTAAACAATTTGGTGATGAAAAATATGTTGATTTGAATTGGTGATATGAAAACTAAAAAAATTAACTAAGTGCTATCTAAGAAAATAAAAAGTAAAATTCCAAAGAATATGACATAAATGTGTTAGTTTAATTTTATTCTTTAACTTAGAATTATTAAAATTGTGTTTATGTTGTTACGAATAATTTCATGGCAACTCAATAACTTGCTAACTAATGCACATACTTACCTACTAGTACTCAATAATCTCTTAACCATATCTCTATGTCAATTTAAATGATTAATAGAATTTTAATAAGCAAGTAAAAGATTAAGTGAGGTAACAATATATCTCTATATTGAAACAATTTAATCACAATAATCTTGCAAGTTATGCAAGGCTAATGTCTTATTTAGTATTATCGCTAATTTAACCCTTATCTACCTTAGAAGATTAAACATGCACCAATTAAATATTGTATCCATTAATTACAATTTCAATCCTTTTAAATAATTAATTCAATTATTACATTACAATTAAACTGCAAGCATAACACAAGCATGGTTTTATTTAATTGAACAATTTATTGAGACCTAATAACAAGACAAACACATTTTTAATAATCCTAAGTGGACAGAATACAATTAATTTAACACAGATGGAATTTAATTCATTTTAATTAATTGTAGAACAAAAAAAAATATTCATGATCATGATCAAAACTAAACTAAAACAAAGATTAAGAGAAGGGAACTAGAAAACTAAATCTCGATGGTCTTCCGAAGCCAAACTAATGTGCTTCTCTCTTCTCTGGTCGTCCTGTTAATCCAAGGCCTTCACGAACACTTGATTGCTACTACTCCAAGAGACGTACAAGCTCTTTTTCAAGAGGGAAAATCAAAAAAAGAAGGAAAAAATTTGGAAAGCAATTAGAAGGGAAAAAGAGAGAAAATGTGTGTGCGAGATATGTCTGAAGTGATGGATAAGAAATGAGGAGGTGAAGGGGGATTTTTATAGGTGGAGATGACTGCTAAAAATATTATCCTTTCCCTCTTCCCTTGGCCGGTGATGCATGGTAGGAGGGATGGTTTGATTTGAATGTGCTATTTTTAGCTTGTGGCTAAAAACAGCAAGCTTGAAAAGGGGAGGGGTTTGAATGACATTAAGGACAAGTTTGAGGGCTGATTTGTAATTATAAAAATAAGCAAAATTAACCTAATTGGGTCAGCTACATGGCATAACTTGGGTTTCCAATTTTCTCGGTGGATTAGTCCTCTTCATTTAGCACAATTGGACCTTTTTTTCTTCATCAGGCTTGTAATTAATTTTAACCCAATTTGTGTTGGATCAAAATTAATTATAAAATGTGTTCAATAATTATTATTGGACCATCCATGGCTGGGAAAATAATTAGCCTAACTCTTGGGTCACTTGATAGAAAAATTACCTCAACGGTCCAATCTTCCCAAGGTGATTGTCGAGCTAATTTTTCACCCTTTGTGCAAAGCTGTCGAAAATAAATCAAATTTATGTAAATTTATTATAAAAATAATTAAAATTCAATAAGTTCATAATTTGAGTGAGAATTAATTATTTTATAATTAAAATATGAATTTTGACAAAAATTACTAAGAAACTGCATGAATTAGAGTTAAAAAAGGGGTTGAAAAAGTCTATATATTTTTGTGCTTCCACACCCCAAAACTTAATTCATTGCTCGTCCAGAGTAATGCACAAATTGTAAAAGAACTTTCTTGAATTCACATTTGAAATTTTTTTCAGAAATCATTTCTCCCCATAATTATGAGTTTAGTGCAATTATGCCCAAGAACAAATTTTGTGCTTGTGCAGCATAAGTGTACACATTGTTCTAATTATTCTCAGTTATTATCATCATAGCAAGAATAGACTAAATGCTTTCTCAATAAAGATATGCTATGTAACAGCCCGATTTTGGGCCTAGTCGGAGTAGTGGTTTTAGAACCACTATTTCGAGGCCAGAGAAATTATTTTTAATATTATTTTATGTGTTATTGCATGATTATATGAGTGCATGAAAATTTTGGTGAGTTAATTTTAGCGTTTGTGAGCTTAATCGTGAAAAAGGACTAAATCGCATAAAGTGCAAAAGTTCTGTTTTATTAGCTAAAGGTATAAATTGACTATGAATAATATTGTGGAGGTCTTTAAAGGGCAAATGGACACTTTCAAGAGAGTTGGCCGGCCATGGGAGACAAAGAAATAGAAAAGTCAACATTTGGTGGAAATTAAGTGATAAAATTGAATAAAATAAAACAAATAGGAAAAGTTGTCATTTTTCTCATCTCTCTCCTTCTTTCTCCACCAATTTCTCTTCAAGAAAACAGCCATGGAAGCTCAAAATTTTCAGCAACCTTAAACTCTTATAAGTAAGTCTTCTTGGTGGCTTTTCTTGATAATTTTTGTGTTTTTGGAACCCCTAAAGCTTAATCTAGCTATTGAGGGGACTATTTTGCAAAATGATTGAGAGTCTAGGGTTTTGCCATGAAATAATATGTGTTTTTAACTGAAATTTTATGAAAGAAAATGAGTCTTGGTTTGTAATAAACAACTTTTGTGAAGGATTTTCATGAAAACACCTAATATGGACCATTTTGTAAAGATGGCAAAATGATTGGTAAGTATCAGTAATAATGAGAATTGTGGCCTGCTCCTAGTATAAAAAGAATTCAGCTAGGCTTGGGTAGTGAGAAAATTTGATAAAAATCGATTTACGAGCCTAAGGGCAAAATCATAATTTTTGTAAAGTCTAGGGGCAAAATGGTCATTTTGTCAAAATATAAATTATGGAATGTATTGATTAATATGATGATTAAAGTAATGAATTTTATCATTATAGATCAATAAAACCGAGATTCGAGATTAAATCGAAAAGTACGAGGTTATGGACTAAAATGGAGTAATTAGCCAAAATTGCATTCGAGGTAAGTTCGTGTGATAATAATAATGCAATGTTATAATTGAATATTAAATGATTTATTGTTATTATTATATAAATTGTATGATTGATTATACGGATAATTTTGATGAAGATTCAACAAGTAAGTACATAAGCAAATAATGTGATGTTGTAGCATATTTTAATGCTTTGATAATATGTACATTTAAATGTTTTATTACTACCATAAAAGTATGAAATGTGTGATGGAAGAATAAATGACATTATGAGCAAGTGCGACGATATTGAGTTAGACAAGAATCCCATTTGAACCTCAGGAATAGTATAGGATACACGAGATATGTCATGAGAAATAATGTGGTCTGAACTCATGAGTTGTGTCTGAGTTCATGAGATAAGTGATATATGTAATGTGAGTCTGGGTGTTGACTATGTGATCAGGCCCATGAGTAACTCGCTGAGTGAGCATATCATGTTAATGCTTTGGGGTTCGGGTGCTAACTTATTGTATAGACCCGTGAGTAGCTCAAATGCGGGCATTACATAATATTTGGTAGCTTTAGCTACATACGTTACGCGCTATGAGTTGGTTCTTGTTGCGTATATAGCACTATGTGCAAGTTTTCCGTGTATCCATTACTGTTCCTAGTGTTCAACGGGTAATTCAATTAAGGATTTGATAATGGTCCTAATGAGGTATGTCATTGGTGAGAACAAACTTGAGTTATGTTACGAATGAGTACATGTATGTTCAGAAACTCAATTGAATATGAAATCCATGAATGGTAAGTCCATGAGTATTGTGAAATGATGTTGTGTTAATTTGGTGGACTATGATATATGTTTATAAACGCATAGATTTCTAATTTAAAAGAAATGAAGGTGTGATGAACTTAGTTATGATCATTTTTGTACTAAAACTGTTTTGGATAGTAGCTGTAGTCCGACTTTGAAAATCCCACAAAAATTGTGGAAATTGATTTAGAGGCTGAATAAAATATGAAATTAAAGATTAATCAATTTAGTTTCATACAGAAGAAACGATGTAAGCAAAGGAGTTTCATGTTATGAGATATAAAAATTGTTTTGAGACAGAGTCAGAATGAGCTTTAAATCCCCTATTCTGATCTGAAAAAATCATTGAAAATTGTACAAAAATAGTTATGGGTTATAATTTATATGCTTAGAATTATTAATGAGTATTTTTTTCAAGATAAATAGACAGGAATATCATCTGAGTCTCGTATTTTGAGATAATAAATTTTTAGTAAAGAGGGGTCAGAACTGTCAGACAGCAAAAAAGGGGTAACTTTAAGGAATAAACTAAACTTATTGGTTGAACCAAAAATTCTGAAAATTTTATGGTAAGAAGATATATGAGTCTAGTTTCAGATAAAATTAGTGGATGTTAATTTGGAGTTCCGTAGTTTCGGATATAAATAATTTAGTTACTATGACTTGAGAAAATAGCTTGACTGGAACATGAGTAAAAATGCAAATAAGGTTGTATTATCTTGAGAAGCAAGTTGATAAATTGCTTATTATTTTCATACGGTCTTAGTAAGCTATAAAGCTTACTCCTTTCCTTTTATTTTTTTTAGTGTTGGCAGGTTAGCTCGGGGTTGGAGATCGTCGGAGGTAGCATCACACTTTCAAGCCATTGTCTTTGAAGTATTGACCCATATATGTTAAGCGTTTTTGTGTGAGAGGCATGTATAGGGACTTAGTTTTTATGTTAACCATTATTATGATTAGCCAAAGGTATTGGCTTACATTGAGTTACTAATATATGGCCATGAAGTGTGGCTCATAGTGATTATGGTTTGTAAATCTATCTATTCATGCTAAGTTCTAGTGCTTGTAATGTGATTATGCTTGTAAGGTATGCATGATTGGTATTAAGACATATGTGCATGATGAATGTTTTAT
Organism: Gossypium longicalyx; assembly: GCA_025698465.1. Classification (NCBI taxonomy): domain Eukaryota; kingdom Viridiplantae; phylum Streptophyta; class Magnoliopsida; order Malvales; family Malvaceae; genus Gossypium; species Gossypium longicalyx. The sequence goes on from CM046995.1 coordinate 35,649,727, forward strand.
GACCAAATCTAGACGGTCATGGCCATGAATTAATTATGTAATATGGAAATAAAGATGTGAAGGATTAATGGTAACTTAAAGCTAGGAAAATAGCCTAAGTGTTGGCCACACGGGCTGAAACACAACCATGTGTCTCAACCGTGTGGAGGACACGGCCTTAGCACACAGGCGTGTGGCTTGGCCGTGTGGTTCAAATCATTCACTGACGTCATAGTCAGAGAGTTACACGGCCTAAGGACACGGGCATGTCGAAGGCACACAGGCGTGTTCCTGTGTCCACACGGGCATGTGCCTTGTGTCATGGAAAATTTTTCTAAATTTTCCCAAAACATTCTAAGGTTCTCAGTTTAGTCCCTAACTACTTTCAATGCACGTTTAGGGCTTTGTAGGCCCATAAATGGGACATTATGCATGTGTATGAAAAGTTTTGATACGAATGAAATTTTGTAGCCCGATTTTTGCATGTTTGTGAATGATTAAGTCTGGTAATGCCTCGTACCCTGTCCCGGCGTCGGACACGAGTAAGGGGTGTTACATGCTAAATTCTTATCAATTAATTTTTATTTCCTTATTTAAGAATAAATTGCAATCACTAAGTTTAATTTATGTCTTCATATGTTAAACTTAGCAATGTCTTTCCACTAATGTAGTTAGCATAAAATCTGAATCAATAGGTCTTTTAAATAGGTTATAACGTGGCTTGGCTAGGGGTACGTAAAAGATAGCTAATTCTAAGCTAAAAAACCTAGACTCAGCTTGCATCATACCTTCGGAGTAAATCCCTTCAAATTCACCAACTAATTTTGCATTTAAGTACACATGCTCCTTGTACATCTATTTTTTTGAGTACATATGCTCTCTCTGTTTCCTTTCTTCTTCTTTTTTAACATGAGCATATTATTGTATGTACTAATTTTTTTGAGCATTTGATACTTCTTCTCAACTCCCCCAAACTTATTTGTAGCGAATATTCTGGATCGACTGAGTATTGTGTTTGGGACAATTTAGAGATAATTATGAGAGAAGGGATGACTTATTATTGTAGGGTTCAAAGAAAATTCAAGCCCTATAGTCTCAAAGTTAGGCTTCAAGAGATAAATATTCATTAGGATTGGCTTGAAAGACTCAATTGGTCCAAACAAAGTTTGTAACACCCCTTACCCTTATCCGTCACCGGGATAGGGTTTGCGGCGTTACTGGACTCAAAAATAAACATTCATACATAATCGGGCCAAAAAATTTTGCCCAAATTAAAACCATTAATAAACAAGCATATTGTACCTAACACGGGCCCACGAGGCCCAAAACATACGTTGGGGGTGGTTCGGGACTAAACTGTGAACTTTTGGGACTTTTACAACACTTAAAAAAAATTTCTTGTTTTGGAGCATCCCCGTGTGGGTAGGCCGTGTGGTCACACACGCTCGTATCCTCATCCCGTGTAACTCTCTGTTTATGATGTCATCAACAAAATAGGGTCACACAGCCAAGTCACACGCCCATGTGCTTAGGCCGTGTGGCGAATTAAATTCCAAAAATCAAGTGCAGACTTCATACAGTCAGGGAACACGCCCATGTCCTGAGGCCGTGTCCTTTACACGGCCGAGACACACAACCGTGCCTCTGCCCGTGTGTTTACTACTGGGCATTCTGTTTTACCTAATTAGGGTGCAGGGGACACATGGTCGGATCACACGCATATGGGGCAGGCCGTGTGTGTAACATCCCTCACCCGTATCCGACTTCGAAATGGGGTTCGAGGCGTTACTGGACTTAAGCATTCACAAACATACAAAATCGGGTCACCAAATTTCACCCAAAATTAGAACTTTTCAAACACATGCATATCATCCCTTATACAGGCCTTCGAGGCCTAAAACATACATCGGCCCTTGTGTGTTGAACCATGTGGTCACACACGCCCATGTGGCTTAGGCACGCCCGTGTCCTCAGCCCGTGTAACTCTCTGTTTGTGACGTCAACAAAACAAATTAAACCACATGGCCAGGTCACACACCCGTGTGCTTGGCCGTGTCCTCCATACGGCTGAGACACACGGCTGTGTCTCTGCTCGTGTAGCCAACACTTAGGCTATTTTCTAAGCCTTTTGTTGCCCTTAATCTCTTTCATACTTAAACATATCATAAGCACATGTTATAACATTAATTCAATGGTCAATCATTCTTTAATAAAACCTAATTAAAGTATTTGCATGTTGTCATACATGTGTTTTTCAATTTCTCATGTTACACTGAGATAGACATTCCAACTCACATTCAATAGCCATGACCACTTCGTATGGTCCTAAGGCATTCATTATACACATATGTCATACACTTCCCATTCATAGTAATCAAGCAAAATCACATAACCACATCACAAGACATTAACACATAACATAGATAAATAGGCTTACAAGCCATAATCATTATAAGCCACATCTCATGGCTATATACATTGAATCAATATAAGTCAACATCTTGGCCAAAACATAAGAACACATATATGTGATTAAGTCCCCATACATGCCACTCACATGAAGACATTAAAATTCATCAATTCTCCAAAGGAGGGAGCTTGATAGTGTGAAGTTGCCTCCGACGATCTCTAACCCTGAGCTAACCTGTCAATACTAAAGAAGTGGAAAGGAGGGAGTAAGCTTAAAACTTAGTAAGTCCATATGAAAATAATAAGCAAACTGTAAACATGATTCCATGGGAATATAATCATAATTACACTTTTACTTATTTTCTGGTCATGTTGTTTTCTTGAGTCATAGTTACTAATTTATTTATATCTAGATCTACAGAACTCCAAATTAATATCCGTAAATTTTCCCTAAAACTAGACTCAATATAATCTTACCATAAAATTTTAAAAATTTTTGGTTTAACCAATTAGTACAGTTTATTCATTAAAGTTACTCCTATTTCACTGTTTGACAGTTTCGACCTCTTTTCACTAAAAATTATTTATCTCATAGTACGAGGCTCCAAATTGAGAACCGCTAATTTTTCCAAAAACTAGATTAACATATATTTTTACCATAAAATTTTCAGAATTTTTTGGTTTATATAATTAGTACTGTTTATTCATTGAAGTTACCCCTGCTTCACTGTCTGAAAGTTCTGACCTCTCTTCACTAAAAATTATTTATCTCATAGTACAAATATTGGATGTTGTCTCCGTCAATTCATCTTAAAAATAGGCTCATTAAGGATTTTAAGAATGAAAATTATGACCCATAATTATCTTTGTACAATTTTTAATAATTTTCCTAAGTCAGAATAGGGGATTCTAAAATCACTTTGACCTTGTCTCACAAAAATCCAATTATCACAGAATATGAAATTCTTTGGCTTTCATTGTTTCTTTTATGAGAAAATAGAGTCATTAATATTTAATTTCATATCTTATTCAACCTCTAATTCAATTTATACAATTTTTGGTGATTTTCCAAATTCACACAACTGCTGCTGTCCAAAACTATTTTATTACAAAATTTCACTTTTACATAATTTCACTTACTCCATTCTATCTTAACAAAAGATTCGCTCAACTATCGAGCACATTGCTCACAACTTTTCATATCGATATACCTGCACTTATTCATCACATAGTCATGTACATATGTATTTTCACTTAGTAAATTTCCCGTTGAACTCATCGGAATAATAATAGATACCCGGTGGCCTGTACATATTACCACCCTTGTAACTGAAGCGCTCTAGTACGCATAGTAGCCTGCACTTAGTACTACACATGCGACCTAACAATCTAGTACACGTAGTAGCCTGCACTTAGTACTACACACGTGATCGAAGCTATCGGGTACGCATAGTAGCCTGCGCTTAGTACTACACATACGACCTAACAATTTGATACACGTAGTAGCCTGCACTTAGTACTACACATGTGACTTAACCATATGATACACGTAGTAGCCTCCACTTAGTACTACACACGTGATCGAAGTTAACGGGTACGCATAGTAGCCTGCACTTAGTACTACACATGCGACCTATCAATCTGGTGCACGTAGTAGCCTGCACTTAGTACTACACACGTTACTCACAATGAATCATTTGTATCTCTTCTATTCCGAAGGTTCAATCGGGAAATTCTTCACTTTTCAACATTTTACTAACTCGTTCTTAGTCAATTTCGATTCGTAGTTTACATCAATTGATCATTCTATAAGCAATCACTTCTCATATAATAACAAAAGATAATAACATAAAAAGATTCGAAATATTATTTACACACAAACTTACTCATTTCATTGAAACATCCCGTACCATCAAATTTCCATCATAATCCATCGTCACATAACATGTAGTCGACATTTTAACTACCGATTTCTGTACAGGGTACATCATATTATTATTCACAATATCATTAACATAAAATTCAATACAATTAAAGCATGATAGATTCATGTATAACAACGATAATGAAAATAACATGCTTATTAATTCACACAAACTTACCTCGAATACAAAAACGACCATTTTTACCATTTTTGTCCACAGCTTGGTATTTTCCCGATTTTAGCCCAAATTTCGATTTTCCTTGATCTATCATTTCAAATATACCCTATTTAGGACTCACATTATTCAAATTGACCCAAAAATCATATTTTGGAAAATTTATAATTTTGCCCCTAAACTTTGCCAAAATTACACTTTTGCCCCTAGGCTCGAAAAATGATTTTTATTCAATTTCCTTACTCTTTAAGCCTAGACAAACCAATTACATAACTAAGTCAAACTCTAATTCTCATGATAACACCCTTTTATACCCTTTTTACAACTTATGCAAAACGGTCCTTTCTGACGTTTTCATCGAAAATCGCTTAGTAATATTCATTTATTTAACTCCCAACATTCATTTTATACCATTACACTTCAAAATACAAGCATGTCACTCATGAGTAAATTTTTAAACATGAACCCTAGCTCAAATTAATGGTAGAAATAGGTAGAACATGTTACCGGGACTTTAAAAATGCATAGAACGTTAAAAACAGAGCTCGGAATCACCTACTATTGAGCTTGGAAGCTTGGCCAAACCCTAACCATGGCTGCTCTTGGTAAATTCGGCTGAAACAAGAATAAAGGGACACATTTGGGTTTTAAAATTTATCTTTTAATTCAATTTACCCCTAAATGACCAAAATGCCCTTTTTACTATTCTTTCAAAATTTACCCAACCAATGCCATTTTTGTCCAAATTTTTAGGACCTGGTCAATTTTCTCTTTAAGTACCTCTAATTAATAATCTAATTCAATTTCATGCAAATTGCTTCTAGAATACAAGTTTTACAAATTATTCGATTTGGTCCCTAAGGTCCAATTAAGCATCTGTCACATAAATTTCCTTATGAAATTTTCACACAAGCATAGAAATACATCAATGACCTTATAATAATCATAAAATAAATGTTTCTATCTCAAATTTTTGGTCTCGAAACCACTATTTTGACTAGGCCCTAATTCGAGATGTTACAGTGTGTTACCCACGGTCTAGACACACGCCCGCGTGTCTACTCGTGTGGACAACTTTGAGGCTACTTTCCAAGCCTTTTGTCACCCTCAATAACACATGTACACTTACACATCTCAATGACATCCTACATGGCATAAATGAGCACTTACACGTTCATAAACATCACTCATGCATGTCAACTTCTTATCAATTTATACTTGCTTAAGACTTCATATTTTATTTAGACCAAGCTTACCAAATCATATGCAATACGTGACATCAATTTACTTCTATTTCATACATTCATGCCTTAGTTATTATTATGCCATTTACTCTCAATTCCATCATCAAACATCCATGATCATATCCACAATTCATCCATGCCAAATCATTTTAACCACAACATGAGTGACCTTAGTATATGCATGCATATATGAATAGGATTACATCCCCACAATTAATATGAGCCATATCTCATGGCCATATATAAGATGAATCACCAAATCATTATAAGCCAACACACTTGCCCAAATTAATATGACACATAAACAAAAAGACCAAGTCCCTATACATGCCATACTAAAAATTTTGAGACTAACTATAACCAAATGTCCAATTGATAGTATGATCGAACCTCCGACGTCCTTTGGTCCCCAAGCTAGCTTGATGATACTATAAGAAAATGGAAAAGAGAGGGGAGTAAGCATAAAGCTTAGTAAGTTCACATGCAAATAAATAGCAACATAAGCATGAATATTATACAATTAATATAACATAATTTACATATATGTCATCATAATTTCATAGGAATAACTGACTTATTTTCAATCTTACCAAAAGTTCATCACATACCAAGCTCATTCATATGATTTTTTCGTACATACTTGTACCAAATCATAACACATTCTCATATTTCCTCATCATTGACTTACTTGTTGCATGTCTCATTGATTTACACGTTGAACACTTGGAATACTATCGGATACACAGAAAGTTTGCACATAAGTGCCACATACGTAGCCAATGCTACCTTATATCTCATATCACATATTGCTCGCTCTCGAGCTAATCACGGGCCTGCTTAAACAAATTGAAAGTCAGGACTTAACTACACAGGCTGCTCACACAAGCTGGCAAGTACCCCCAACACATGCCGGGCTACCCAGCCACCGGTAAGACGTACCTAACTAGCACCCAGATTCACATAGTCACATATACACATAATCTCATGAGCTCACAATCACATAATTCCTAGTGACATGTCACTCATATCCTAACCTATTCCTAAGGTTCAAACGAGATTTTCTCGATGTCACATATTCGTCAAACTCGTTCACAATTTCATGCTCATAGACTATAACGTCATTCATACACTCATCATAACAATTAAACAGATAGACTCATACATTAATAAACATTAAAACATGATATAACATTGCATTATTTACACATGAACTTACATTGGTACCAAAATATGGCTAATTATTCGATTTAGTCCACAACCTTATTCTTTTCTCGGTTTAGGTCCGGACTTTATTTTCTTGATCTATAATAGCAATTTTACTTATTTAATTATCACATTGTTCAAAATAGCCCATAAATCATACTTTGGCAAAATTATAGTTTTTCCCTTAAAATTTCACATAATTACAAATTAGTCCTTAGGCTCGTAAAATGAAATGTAGTCATTTTCTTTGTTACCTAAGCCTAGCCGAACTTATAACATGCTCATAACAGCCCATATTTCTCATCAAATCATACATCTTACTACTCATTTTTCAAACTTTACAAATAACTCCTTTTTAGGTCTTTTCATAAAAAAACCACTTAGTAAAAGATATTTATCATACATCAAACTTTCATATTCCTCCATTAAACATCAAAATACATTCATGTCACATATAGGCCAATTTTTAAACATGAACCCTAACTCAAAATAAGGCTAGAAATATGTAGATCATGCTTCAAGGATCTCAAAAACACAGAGAACATTAAAAACGGGGCTAGGGTGTACTTACAATCGAGCTTGAAAGTTGAAGAAAAACCCTAGCTATGGCTCTTTTAATTTTCGGTACACACTTGAAGAAGATGAGCAAATTTTGCTTCATTTTCCTAACTATGTCCATTTTTATCCATAAAAATAGAAATTGGGAAAATTGCTATTTAAAGACCTCTAATTAATAATCCATGGCAATTTCATGCTTAAAGGTTCTAGAACTCACATTTTGCAACTTTTGCAATTTAGTCTTAAAAGTTAATTTGGACACTTATTCACAAAATTTCTTCATGAAATTTTCACACAAGCATGTAATCATATCATAGACCTCATAATAATCATAAAATAATTATTTTTACTTTAAATTTGTGGTCTCGAAATCACTGTTTTGACTTGGCCCCAATTCGGGATGTTACAAAGTTTGTCTGAATCATTTTCAAAATTCCATGCCTCCTAGGATTTCTCCTCAATAAATTACTATGGCAATTTTAGAGACTTAAACTTTCATGCATGCTTAGCTTTTCTAAGGAATTTAAAATTTAATTATTCGATTTATGTAGTTTATTAAGACTACCATTTATGATATGATTCAGCTAACATAACAATTATTGAGATAATAGAACTTTATTTATACTAAAGTTTAGCACAATCAACAAAAATTCAAATTTTTTAGCAAAATATAACTTAATAAAAATTTAATAATAAAAAGAAAGAATTATTGAAATAAACAATTCAATTTTTTGGTCCCCCTACTTAAGATGAACAATGTCCCCATTGTTAAAAACAATAAGGAAAACGAAAATATATAAGTGAATAGATATTGTACACTAAGTAAGATCCCCAAAAAAAGAGGTGAGTCAAATTTGAATGCTTAAATACCAAGTTTTTCCTAAAGAAATTCAATTTTAGACATGTGCATATCTATTGTCACACTCTTTATTTTCTGAATTGTTCTATTTTATTTATGATTTCTCCTATTATTTTATTACGTGTGAAGTAGAAATATCCTAAAAGAAACCTAATTTCTAAAACTTAAAATATCCTAAAAATATAAATAAAGTAAAGATAAGATTCCCCCCTTTTTTATTTGTTTGTAGACACCTCAGAATCTGACCCATCTTTTGCTTCAGCATCCTTGTTTATGACTGAATTACCTCGTTCCTTCTTCGGCATTGGAGTCCATGGTTCTAGTATAAAGTCTGGAAATCCAAGCACAAAAACAAATGGGTCATGAAATATTTTTGTAAAAGCGCCTCTAATTGAGTCATTCCGTATTTTTCAGTATCTCTAATAAGATTGTTGCTACCACTGCATATGTTGCATTATGTCCATCAACTTTGATAGCTCATCACAAAGATTTGGACGAGGTGAACGAGTTCTAAACATTGGGGTAGTCATGTCAAGTTTAGAAATTGGTTCAATTGCCTCTGCCAAATCAGGAATTTCAATTGGCTGCATTGGTTTTGTCTCTATAGGAACTTCTTTTTCTCCAAGTTCCTCGCTCAATTCAACTTGATGTTGAAGAATAGAATTTCCTACTACTCGAACAAGGTCCTAATCTGTGATTGTGCCTTAGCTATACCCTGTCTTCTTTATCGTTTACAAGAATTTTAGCTTTCAAGCACAAAACTATTATCGTAAAGGGAAAGTAGGCTAGACTAGAACGTCTAGCGGCATAGTTTTGAATTTCTATTAGAATGATCTTTCCCACATTAATGGTCTTTGCTGTCATAATTGAGTATAACAAGACCATTCGTTATATTGAAATCTTAGTCCCATGTGAGATAGGCATTAGACTAAAGTGAATAAAATAAAACCATACCTTTGCTAATGGTGTCAAATATTCTCTGCGACAAGTGTGAGTCTCATGCTTTGACACAATCCATTTAGAACTCGAAACTGTAAGTTCTTCTAGAATTTATTGCAATTTCTCAACCTCAATATTTTCTATTAAGGAAGAATATTCATCATCTTCGAAATCAGGTAAATCAAAGAATTCATTAATATTACTTGAGTTTATTGGTACCTTGATTCCTCCAATAGAGACTTCTGTTAATTCACTTGAGGTCAAATTTACATAAAATTCCCGGAATAACTCTTCATCTACATTAGCTCTTTCCTCACAAAAAAGCTTCAACAACTTGTCGAATGCTCGCCATGAAATCAATATAGTTATTTTCTTTCAATGAAAAACCTTTCTTTGAAAGCATTTGTTGAGTTTTGAAGATGCTGTTGTATCTTGCTTTGGCTTCTTCACAAATGGAATTTGTTTTGTGATTCTTCAACTTTGACAGAGGCACTAGTTCTTTGCGAGGCATGATTTGTAATACCCTGAAAATATTTACAGTAAGATATTATCCTTGATATAGTAAAATAAGGAAATAAAGTGAAAAAAAAAGAAGGAAATTTTGAGATATGTCAATATTGAGAAGTATATTATGATATATTAATTCAAGAAAGGACTAAATTGTAAAAGTGAGAAAAGTTTTGTTGCACAAGAGTAAATACTCAAAATTTGAGGGGTTAAAGTGTAAATATGAAAAATTTGAAGGACCAATAGTGTAAATATTTTAAGAGTGGAATAATCTAGAAACTAAGGAAAATGGATGAATTAGGACCAAATTGAATAGATGAAGAAATTATGAGGGACTAAATTGCAATTTTACCAAATTAAATGATGACTTAAGGATGGAATTTTAAAAGATAATGAAGGGCAAAATGGTCAATTGGAAGAGAGAGAAATCTACAAAGTAATAATAATGCTAGAGATATTTTGATATTTTATAATTATTTAATTAGATAAATATTATTTTATTAATATTTTAATAAGATATTTTATTATTATTTTATTAGTATATAAAGAAAGAAAGATGAGAAATTCTCATCCATATTTCCCATGCACTAACGTGAGAGAAAGTGAGGAAGAAAGAAAGTTTTGCTTTCTTTACAATTTGGTCCTTTTTACCAAAAATTCACCATTTTCACCCAAAAATCAAATGAATTTCCATAGCTACCAAGAGAGAAAAATGTTAAGGAGACCATGGGGAGTTAGAATATCAAGTTGGATTCAAGAAATAGAAGCTGGAGGAGAGAGAAATCAAGTTAAAGATTAGTATCAATAGAACAAGGTAAGTATATCAAGATTTCAATATGTTTTTAAGTTTGTTATTATTGACAAAGCATGGAAATAATGTTATAGTAGAGTTTTCTTACATAAGGTCCTATGTTCATGATATGTTAGTGAAGAGAAAATAAGAGAAAGTGATGAGAAATGGTGTAGAAAAAGAAAATAAGGGTGTTATAACATGGTAATTAATATTTTGTACTAAAACAGTTTTGGACAGCAGCAGTAGTCTAACTTTGAAAAATCATCAAAAATTGTAGAAATATAATTATAGGATAAATAAAATATGAAATTAAAGCTTATTAAGTCTAGTTTCTTATAGAAGAAATTATGTAAGCAATGGAATTGTAAATCATGAGATATGATGAATTTTGTGAGACAAGGTCAGAATGATTTCGGGTTCCCCTGTTCTGACTTTGTAAAATCATAAAAATTTGGATAAAATAATTAGGGGTTTAAATTTATATTTTTAGAATCCTGAATGAGTCTATTTTCAATATAAACAAACGGGAACATCATTTGAATTCTGTACAAAGAGATAATTAATTTTTAGTGAAGAAGGGTCAGAACTGTTAGACAGCAGAACAGGGGTAATTTTAAAGAATAAACTGTACTTATTGGATAAACTAAAAATTCTGAAAATTTTATGGTAAGAAGATATATGAGTCTAGTTTCAGGAAAATTAGCGGATCTTAATTTTGAGTTCTATAGCTCCAGATATAAATAATTTAGTGACCATGATGCAGATAGACAGCTTGAATATTCATAAAAGTAAATAATAAAAATTATGGATAATGTTACTTACAAGTGTATTATCTACATTAAGGATGTGGAATGGAGAGGAGGAGGAGGAAAAATATGTATGAATATTCATCTATCATGGCTAATTTGCATATTCTAGGCTCAAGGACTAAATTGAATAAAAGTAAAATTTTATGGGCAATTTTGTAAAAATGTAAAAAAATGATCAAATTGCATGAAATGGATTATTTTATTATTTAAATTACAAAATTGAATGAAATTATTAATTTAGTTCAAGATCGGGGGAAAACATGTTTTAGGGATTAAATTGAAAAGTGTTGAAAGAATAAATTGAAAAGTGTTGAAATTATAGAAAATTCTGATATTTTATAGAATTCATGGACTGTTATCAATATATATAAGAATAATAGCTGGAAATAAGGATTAAATTGCAAGAATTTTATTTTCCTGACCCTAAGGATGAAATCATCATTAATTAAGAGTTCAGGGGCAAAATGGTAAATTTTGTCTAAAGCATTAATTAAATGCATTAGTATATGAAATGAATGAAAATGATGATCAAATTTATTTATAAAGATCCGAAAGACTCAAATATGAGACTCGATCGTGAAAAAGAAAAGATATCGGATTAATGAAATTATAAACACAAACAAGCAATGAGGTAAGTTTGTGTAACTTGAATTGTATTTTAAATACTTGAAATATGTGGTTATGTGATGAAAATATGATTTGAATATTCAATTCATGATATTTGATGAAATATTGATAATACTCGAAATAAATTGAAAATAAATCTCGGTTGAATGAAAAGGAAAAATTCGATGGATCTCTACGAAAAGGAATTGATGGTAAAAGGATCAGCCGGACAGGTGATCCTATCCGATATAGCCCTCCGAAGAATATGTGTAAAATGGATTTAGCCGGACGGGTAATCCGAATCGTGGTGCGAATTTAGCTGGGTGGTAATTCAGATCCAAGCTCATTAGAGTAATTGTCGTTGCGTGGGGATTTAGCTTGGGTGGTAATCCCGACAATACTCTATGAGTTTATATTACTGAGGGATTTAGCCCGGGTGGTAATCCCCCCTTTGTAAGGATGAGGTTCGCGGAGAGTGCTCTCTCGATATGAAACGTGTAAGACCATGGTTGAAAGATACCATGGCAACCTGATATGAAATGTGAAAGACCATGGTTGAAAGATACCATGGCAACTGATATGAAATGTGTAAGACCATGGTTGAAAGATACCATGGCAACGTGATATGAAATGAACAAGACCATGGTTGAAAGATATCATGGCAACATGATGAGAAAATGAGTAAGACCATAGTTGAAAGATACTATGGCATCATGTCAAAGATGAATAAGACCGTGGATGGGAGATGCTATGACATCTGTTGAACAATTGATATCCGGTAATATATGTATCGATGACGAATGGTTATATGAAATGGTTGTGTGTAATGTTTACAAGAACTGGTCATATAGAAATATATATGTACAAAATAGTTGTATGAAATAATTATGAAGATAGATAAACGAAATAAGTATGAGTACGTGGAATATAAATTATGTTAGGTTTGATATAAGCTATTATCGAATAAATATACATAAAATATATGGAAATGATGGAGTATGAAATATTAATATAATGAAATGAATCATATATGCTTATGAAGAAGCGGTAAGAGCATGATATGTTTCATGACATGTACATATATGATTATCTTTGATATGTTGATACAAGAAAATTATGTAAGTTGAGACTATTATTGAACTCAAGTACGATATATCGAGAAAATAGTTATATCAATGTTGAATTTATATGAGATATGTGCAAGTACACTAACAATATTACTGTTTGATGCTTATACAAGTACTAATCTGTTGATTGAATGGTAATATATTTATTTACATGATGCATTGAATCGGTAAGCATTTAAATTTTTTTTAAGTAATCTGCAAATGGTAGTAATGCTCCGAAACCCTGTTCTGGCAACGGATACGAGTTAGGGGTGTTACATGATTTAACCTAAATATTACACAAGACAAAAACAAATAACAATTCCCAAAATTTAATTAGAAGTAAAATGAATTAATAGTTCATAAAATTGAAAAGTTAAATAATTAAATCAAATTAAAATTTGGGGAAAAAAACTCTTACCACATTTGTAAAAACTAATAAAAACTCAAGAAAATAATATGAAAGGGAAACAAGGTGACATCAAGCTAAGTTTAGAGGGAGATTTGATGCTACCTAGGTGTTTGTGGAAGGTGTTGGTTTGGGTACTTGAAGGTTGTAGAAGTGGCATGGTGTAAAGGGAACAAGCGCGTGTGCGGGTTGGTGTGTGCAAGCTGGGACACGCGAGGGTTAGAGGGTAAGATGTACCAGTGCATGAGGGAGTAAGGTGGAATGAGTGGTTGCTACGCGAGGAAAGGCGTGTATGGTTGGAAAGTGAGGAGTAGAGCACGCGGGGGATAGGCATGAGCTATTGTGTGCGCAAGCCAAATAGAGGGTTGGTGCGCACACTAGGTGCTAGTTGTACTTGTTGCATGTAGTGGGTGGTGGTAGTAGATGAGTGTTTTAAGATGAGGGAGGGTGGATGGTAATGGAAGTAAAAATATATGGGAATGTGGTATTTAAAGTATGAGTAAGGGGGTGTTCGACGCAAACATTAAGTAAAAAGTATTATATCTCCTAATGCTATATAAGGACAATAAAAATTAATATATAATATATAATATAAAATATAAAATATATTAATATATTATTTGTTGTCATCTTATTTTAAAAAAACTCTTAGGTAAAATAATGATAAAATAATGAACAATTCTAATCCTATACAAGGTTAATAACAATTAATATATAATATAATATAATATAATATAATATAATATAATATAATATAATATAATATAATATAATATAATATATAATTTGTTATTATCCTATTTATTAAAATAAAAAATAAAAACCTTTATTTTAGCTGTTTTAAAATATTTACAAAAAAACACAGCTAATTTCAATATTTACAACAAGGACAAGTAATTATTAAAAATAATTCAATTAAGTACCTGAACTTAAAGATAATTAGATCAAAATTGACCCTTTTATTGAAAAAGTTAAAAATTTATTTTGTCACTTAGGAAATATTTTCTTAGAAGATTTTGTTAAAATCAATTCCCAAGAAAGATTGTAGGGTTCACAAGTGGTCCCATCTAAGTTTTAATATCCTAGACAGAATTTATTTTAACATATTAATCCAACAAATATAGCTTAAGTCATTTATTTTAAAAGAATAATGAAAAAAATTAGGAATCTGATAAAATGAGCGAGGTTTTATCTTGCTCAATTTTATCCCCTAGTAATGTTTCAAGCATTGAGCGTTAACTCTGAAATTAACTCTCTTACTGTGAAGTTTAACAACCCCGTATGGGAAAACTTGATGAATAGTGAATGGATCGGACCAACGTTATTTTAACTTACCTGGAAAAAACTTAATCTGGATTTGAACAACAAGACTTGCTGACCTGTTTGAAATTCTCAAATTTGAATTTTCTTGTCATGCCATCTTTCCAATCTCTCCTTAAACAATTTTCCATTTTCGTATGAAAACATTCAGAATTCTTCCAACTCATTAAGCTGAAGCATCCGTTTCTCTTTAGCAAGCTTGATATTTAAATTGAGTTGCTGGAGAGCCCAATAAGCTTTATGTTCTAACTCCAAGAGTAAATGATAGGCTTTCCCAAAAACCAATCGATAGAGAGACATCCCTAAAGGTGTTTTGTATGTCGTCCTATAGGCCCATAAAACATCACCTATTCTTTTGAACCTGTCTCGCTGGTTTGGACAAACTATCTTTTCGAATATACTTTTTATCTATTTATTCGCCAATTCAGCTTGCCCATTTGTTTGCAGATGGTAACCTGTGGCAACCTTATGGTAAGCTGTGGCAACCTTGTGCTTCATTCCATGTCTATCAAGCAACCATTTCAACTATTTGTTCACAAAATGGGACCCTCCAACACTGATGATAGCCTTAAGAGTTCCAAACCTTGTGAACACATGTTTCTACAAAAACTTCATCACTATTTTGACATTGTTCATCGAATATGCCTTGGCCTCAACCCACTTAGATACATAATCTATTGCTACTAATATATACTTTTGACCAAAAGAAGGAGGGAAAGGACCAAGAAAGTTAATACCCCAAACATGGAATAATTCTACCTTAATAATGTTTGTTCAGGGCATCTCATTTATGTTGGTCATGTTTCCAACCCTTTCGCATCAATCACAACTCTTTATGTTGGCATACACATCTTTGAATAGAGTTGGCCAAAAGAATCCAACTTGTAATACTTTGGCCGCAGTGCGTGATCCTCTAAAGTGTCCTCTACTTGGAGTTGTATGACAATGTTATAAGATTTCTTGTACCTCATTTTCTGTCACACATGTCCGGATCATTTGATCTGCGCACTATTTGAATAAGTATGGCTCTTCCCAGAAGTAGTACTCACAATGTGAAATTTTTTTCTTTTTTTGATATGTCTTATCAAGCGACATCAATCCACAAGCTAAATAGTTAGCAAAATCAATAATCTAAAAGGTGTTATGGATGTGATTTACCTTAAGTATGTACTCATTTAGGAATGTCTCCTGAAAGGGTATAGTAGAGAGGTTCCTTCTTATGGCTTCAATCTGGATAAGTGATCTACTACTTGATTTTCTACCCCTTTTCGATCTTAAATTTCTAGATAAAAATCTTGAAGTATATGTACCCATCGGAACAATCTCAGCTTAGCATTTTCCTTAGCAATTAAGTATTTAATTGCCAAATGATCTTTATAGATAGTCGCTTTGGTAACTACAAGATAAGATTGAAACTTGACAAAGTAAATACGATAGCAAGTAACTATTTTTCTATTACTGTATAGTTCAGTTGAACTCCCATCAGAGTCCAACTTGCATAGTATAGGATGAAAAACTTTGATCCTTCACTGGCCCATTACAACTCCTATAGTGAAGTCACTTGCATAACACATCAATTCAAATGACAACTACCAATCCCGTATGATGATAATTGGTGTTGAAACTAATCATTTCTTCAAATCATTAAAAGCTCTCAAACATTCTTCATCAAAGTTGAATGTTGTATCCTTCTCCAATAATTTGCATAAGGGTTTAGCAATTTTGGAGAGGTTTTTGATGAATCTCTGATAAAATCCAGCATGTCCCAAAAAGCTCCTAACACCCTTCATAGATGTTGGAGGAGTGATTTCTTAATGACATCTAACTTTTCTTTATCTACCTCGATCCCTTGTCTAGTTATTCGGTGCCCCAAAACAATACCTTCTTGTACCATGAAATGACACTCTTCTCAGTTAAGTACAAGGTTTGTTTCTTTGCACTGCCTTAGTACCTTGGCTAGATTGGCTAAGTAATTGTTGTAAGTTTCTTCAAACATTGAAAAATCATTCATAAAAACTTCCAAAAATTTTCCACCATGTCAGTAAAAATTGCCATCATACATCTATGAAATGTAGCAGGTGCATTACACAAATCAAATGGCATATGCCTAAAGGAAAGTGTACCGTATGGGCATGTGAATGTTGTTTTGTGTTGATCCTCTAATGCTACCATGATTTGGTTGTACCTTGAGTATCCATCGAGAAAATAGTCATAGTCTTGCCCGCGAGTCTATCTAGCATTCCAATTTGTCTTATTCAATTTTTGATAATCTATGCAAATTCTCCATCTCGTAACTATTCTAGTCAATATTAACTCGTTGTTTTCATTCTCCATGACCGTAATCCCTCTTTTTTTGGCACGCATTGGACAGAACTTACCCATGAAATGTTTGAGATGGGGTAAATTATACCTGTATCTAACCATTTAATGATTTATTTCTTTACCACGCCCTTTATAATGGGGTTTAGTCTCCATCATCCATCAATCAATCCTTTTTCACCATCTTCTAAGATGATCTTGTGCATGCACATGGATGGAATAATACCACGAATATCAGCTATGGTCCATCTGATAGCCTTTTTGAATTGTTTGAGCACTAAAATATGTTTCTCTTCCAGCTCTTTAGTTAACACTGCTAAAATAATTACAGGCGAAGTAGAAGCATTACCTAAATAAACATATTTTAAGTGCGAGGGAAGTACCTTAAGTTTTAATTTAGGTGGTTCCTCGATCGACACTTTTGGTTGGACATAATCTGTGCTCTCTAATTCCAAAGATTCAAAGTAGAATTGCGAATTAAATCCCCTTTGGTTAGCTTTTAGCAAAGCTAAATATTCCTCCCCCTCATCATCACTTGGAGGTTTGATGTCAAAATTTGTTCTAATGGGTCCTCAACAGAGTCAAGTCCCCATTCTACAGCTAACTCTTCTAACTCAGATACTGTAGAACAATCGTCAACTGTTTCAAGAGATCACATAGACTTAAAAAAATATTGAATGTTACCTGGTCTTCCTGAACACGAATGGTAAGCTTTCCTTTTTGCACATCAATAAGGGTCATTCTAGTTGCTAGGAAAGGCCTTCCTAGGATGATTGACACTTTCTTATCTGCTTTAAAGTCTAAAACAACAAATTCAACTAGAAAAATAAACTTGTCTACACGTGCCAATACATCCTAGATTTTTTCCTTTTAGATGTGCTAAGGATCGATCTATTAACTGAAGCGTAACCATAGTTGGTCTAACCTTACCTTTCCCCAATTTTTTGAATATGGACATGGGCATAAAATTGATGCTCACACCCAAATCAAATAGTTTCTTACCACAATAAGATGCTCCAATGTGGCAAGGTATGGCAAAACATCTAGGGTCCTTTGTAATAGCCCGGTTTTAGCTAAATTAGAATAGTGGTTTTAGAATCACAAATTCGAGGTCAAAAAATTATTTTAATATTATTTTTGGTGATTACAACATGTGACTATATATGTATGAAAATTTTGTGAGCTAATTTTATCGTTTAATAGCTCAATTTGAGGAAAAGGACTTAATCACGTAAAATGCAAAAGTAGCATGCTATAAGTTAAAAGTGCCTAATTGCTATGGTTTGTTAAATGTGAGGTCCTTATTATGTAATTAGTCCATTAATAGTAGAGATGGACATAAATGGCCTTTAATTATGTGAATTATAATGTTTTAATTAATGGTTAAAATAGTAATTTGGTTATTAAGTTAATATTATTAAAACAAAACAAAATTTATTTTATCTTTTATCATCCTTAGCCAAAAATAAAAAAGAAAAAGAAGCTAAAATAGGGTTTTGATATTCGGCACTTGTGTGGCTTGATTAAGGTATGTATTTTGCTTGGTTTTTGATGATTATTATGTTTTTGTGATCATTGTATCGAATACTATCTAGCCCGTACTTTAATTTTTGGATTTGTTGATGATTTTGTGAATGCCATTGATGAATGCTTGAGCTTTGTGATAGATGATGATGAAAAATGGAAGATAAATGATAGATTATCAAGTTTTGTTAAGTGATTTTGAGTGAAAATGCCTAAATAGGATTAAATTGTGAAAAGTATAAATTGAGGGGTTAAATTGTGAAATAAAAGATAAATATGGGCTGATATGTTCACTAGGAAAATTCGGCTAGCATGTATTTGAAAGAAATTGTGAAATTTTGTGTATTTGTGAAATAATGACTAAATTGAATAAATGTGGAACTTTAGGGGCTAAAGTGTAAAAATGCCCAAATATGTGTTTGTGGATGAAATTGATTGAGTTGGTGATTAAATGGATTAATTTTGAATATATATAGATCAAGAATGAAAGAAATCGGATTTAGGTCGAGGCAAGAACAAAGTACTCGATTAATCAGCTAGTTTCGTTGTTTCTATGACTGAGGTAAGTTCATATGCAATTAAATGTCTTTAAATTGAATTACACGTGTTTACTTGTCATTAAAATGTTATAAATTTTGAATGAACAATTACGAGAAAGAATCAACAGTGTTATGATATCCGAAAGTCCCGTACGAACCTTAGGAATAGTATAGGATACGAATGTAATGACATTAGGTTATCTAGAGGTGATTACATGTAAGACCATGTCTGGGACATTGGTATTGTATTGTGATTACGTTTAAGACAATGTCTGGGACATTGACATCGTATTATAATTTCGTGTAAGACCATGTCTAGGACATTGGTATTGTATTGTGATTACATTTAAGACAATGTCTAGGACATTGGCATCGTATTATAATTTTGTGTAAGACCCTGTCTGGGACAGTGGCATCGATATGTGATAACATGTAAGACCATATCTTGGATATGGCATTGTACAAACTTATATGATTTTCAAGTATCCTTAACAATTCCAAATGGTTCAATGGGCAAAGACAATTTGTGAAAGAATGTGTGAATGAGTTAAATGACTCAGGTATGTATGAAATTCATACGAATATTAAAAAGGGAAGTAATTGATGAAATTACATGTGAATTTCAATAAACATTCATTGAGAAAATTTTGTGTATCTGTATGTGTTTACTTGTATTTGGTTTATTAATAGAAATATTGTGATTCATGTAGTAAATTTATTTGTATATGGCTCACTAAGCTTTTAAAGCTTACTTTGTGTGTTCTTTCCATGTTTTATAGTTTATCGAAGCTAGCTCGAACTCGGGGATCGTTGGGAAACGTCATTACACTATCGATCATCTCGTTGATATTTTTGAAGCTATGTATATATTGTATATGGCATGTATAGGCTAGTGTTATCTTGATATGTTTTGAGTTATGATTATGAGCCATGAGATTTGGCTTGTAAATGTTGGTATGTATTTGGCCATTTAAGTTGGCTTAAATTATGTGTTTGATAAGTGATATATGTGATGTATATAATACCTTATGTGTTGGCTTGTTTGGTATGGTTATATGGTTGCCCTTTTGGATAGTTGTAAGTTGGAGTATTATTGCTTGGAAGTTGGTATATTGTGGTTTGATTTTAAGATGATGATATGGTATGTTTTGTGACATGAAATAGTTGATAAGTTTATAAGGAAATACATTTGGTACTTATGTAAGCTTTGATGATTTTGGCATAATGATTTTGTTTGTTTTAAATATAAAATTTAGTAGTTAAAGTGGTTGAGGATAGATGGCATGAAATGTGTATGAAATAGTATGCTTTGGTTGCTTATATATGTATAAAATGGTGCAAATTTGATGTGGTTTAGGTATGTTTGAGGAGGGTGAGAAATGTGGCTTTTACCAAGCCTATTTTCACTCCACACGGCTAAGCACATGGGCGTATGGCTCGACCGTGTGTGACATATGGCCTTGGTACATGACCGTGTGTCCCCTGGGGCACCCTTTTGAATTAAGTCATTATACCCTACAGGTTTGACACGGCCTAGACACACGGGCGTGCCTACTGGCCGTGTGTGGCACATGGACGTGTGGCTGGCCGTGTGACCCAAGTCAGTAACCCCTCCAGATTTCCCACGACCAAGGCACACGGGCGTGTCTCCGGCCGTGTGGTGCAAGTCAGTATGTATGCCCTGTTTTCACATGGCCTGTGACAAAGGCGTGTCTGGTGGCCGTGTGAAGCACATGGCTTGTTCACACGGGCGTGTAACCCTTTAATGTTTGAAAATTTTCTAAATTACCCAAAGTTTACAAATGTTATCGGTTTAGTCCCGGACCTTTTCCAAGCATGTTTTAAGGTATGATAGGGCCTTATAAGGGACAATGTGAATGCGTTGAATGGATTTTGATTATGAATGCTTAAATGTATGTGTATTATCCGGTAATACCTTGCAACCCTATTCTGGCGACGGATACTAGTTAGGGGTGTTATATCCTTCATCTTTGGGGGTAGTTTATCTTATAGATATGGGTTGCATTCCTTTGCTAGAGCTACCATTTCAACTTCTCCAAGTCTCCATTTCTTGGACATGATATCTTTTATGAATTTGACGTAGTTGGGCATCTACTCAAGATCTTCTACCAACTAGATGTTGATATGAAGTTGCTTGAGTATGTCTAGGAACTTCTTGAACTAGACTTCTTGATCTTTTATGAATTTGACGTAGTTGGGCATCTACTCAAGAGCTTCTACCAACTAGATGTTGATATGAAGTTGCTTGAGTATGTCTAGGAACTTCTTGAACTAGACTTCTTATTTTTACTTCTGAAGTCTTTGAGAGTAAGGTGGTGGAGGATTCTTAACTTGAACTGGACACTTCATCTATTGTGGCACTTCTGCATCTAACAAAGGTGTTAGTTTATTAAAATTGACTGGGTCAGAAGTTAGCTTATCAGATTTTGCAGATTTTAGTTCTAGTGAAGCTGGATTTTTAACACTTGATTGAACTTCCACTTTATCTCAACCATCAACTAACTCTTTTTCAACTTCAACAGTGTTGGGGTCTAATGTCTTTCCGCTTCTTAGAGCCAATGTTTTACAATGCTTCTTCCTAGGATTTCTTGGATTCTCTGTATCACTAGGTAAAGCACCTTGTGGTCGATTCCTAAGTTCAGTTGCAAGCTAGCCCATTTGGTTCTCTAGATTTTTCAAGGTGGTTGTTTGGCTTTGGATTAAAACATCATTTTTCAATATGTATGCCTTCAAAATGTTTTCTAAGCCATTGAAAGGTTCAACTTGAGTTGGTTTCTAAATTTGTTGGGTGAATCCAAGTGGCTTGGTTGATCTAGGTTGTGCATAAATGTTATTGGGTCCAGCCCCTTTGTTACTCCAAGAGAAATTTGAGTGGTTTCGCCAAGATAGGTTATAAGAATTGGATTGCAGCCCTTGCCTTCCTCAGTTCTGGTTTTGGATACCCATGTAATAAACATATTCTAGTTATCCATATAAATATATTTTGATTTGAAGTGGTGATATAAAAACTAAAAAAATTAACTAAGTGCTAACTAAGAAAATAAAAAGTAAAATTCCAATGCATGATTTTTGAAAATGAGTTTAATCAATATGACATAAATGTGTTAGATTAATTTATTATTTAACTTAGAATTATTAAAATCGTGTTAATGTTGTTACGAATAACTGCACGACAACTCGGTAACTTGCTAACTGATGCACATACTCACCTACTAGAACTCAATAATCTCTTGACCATATATTTATGTCAATTCAAATGATTAATTGAATTTTAATAAGCAAGTAAAAGATTAAGTGAGGTAACAATATATCTCTATATTGAAATAGTTTAAACATAATAATCTTGTAAGTTATGCAAGGCTAATGTATTGTTTAGTACCATCGCTAATTTAACCTTTAGATATCTTAGAAGATTAAACATGCACCAATTAAATATTTTGTCTATTAATTACAATTTCAATCCATTTAAATAATAAATTCAATTGTTACCTTACAATTAAAATGTAAGCATAACACAAGCATGGTTTTATTTAATCGAACAATTTACTGAGACCTAATAATAACACAAACACATTTTCAATAATCTTAAGTGGATAGAATGCAATTAATCTATCATGGAAGGCATTTAATTCATTTTAATTAATTGAGGAACAAAAATACAAATATTCATGTTCATGATCAAAACTAAACTAAAATAAAGATTAAGAGAAGGGAACCAGAAAACTAAATCTTGGTGGTTTTCCAAAGCTAGACTAGTGCGCTCCTCTCCTCTCTTCTCTACTCGTTCTATTTATCTAAGGCCTTCACGAACACCTGATTGTTGCTACTCCAAGAGGCGTGAAAGCTCTTTTTCAAGATAGGAAACCAGCAAAGGTGTAACACCCCTTACCTGTGTCTAACTCCAGGATAGGATACGAGGCATTACAGGACTTAAACATGCACATACATGTAAAACTGGGCCATAAAATTTCAATCATATAAGAATCATTTGATCACATGCAAAATGTCCCATACACGAGCCTTCGAGGCTTTAAACATGCATTAAAAGCTGTTTGGGACTAAACCGAGAACTCACGAATATTTTTACAACACTTAGAAAATTTTCATGTTTAGAGAGTCACATGTCCGTGTGGGTAGGCCAGGTGGTCTCACACGCATGTGTAACTCTCTGTTTATGACGTCAGTAAACATTTAGGGTTACACGGGCAAGTCACATGCCCGTGTGCTAAGGCCATGTCCTCCACATGGCTGAGACATACGGACGTGTCTCTGCCTGTGTGGTCAAAACTTAGGCTATTTTCCAAGCCTTTTTGTTGCCTTAATCTTTCACATACTTAAATACTTTAAAGACACATATCATAGCATCATTTTAATGATTTAGCATGCCTCACTAAAGCACATTTTCAACAATCAACCACAACATATTTCCCATTAATTAATCTCTACTTATTCAATAAATGTCCATGTTCAATCATTATCAACTTAATGCCAATTTACGCGTTTATTCCATAGTCGTGACCACCCCGAATGGTCCTAGGGCATTCCCGTGAACATATGTTATTTACTATTCATTCATGGCAGACAATTATAATCATATCGCAAAGCATCAACACATGGCAAGGATAATTAGGCTTACAAGCCAAAACATTATAAGCCATATCTCATGGCTATATACAATGAATCAATATAAGCCAATACATTTGGCTAAATCATAAGAACACATATCAATAACTAAGCTCCTACACATGCCACTCACTTGAAGATGCTTAAGACTTATCGATATCCCCTATTGATAGCTCGATAGTGTGATACTGCCTTCGACGATCTCCAAACCCGAGCTAACCTAACAACACTAAAGAAATGAAAAGGAGGGGGTAAGCTATATAGCTTAGTAAGTCCATATGAAAATAATAAGCAATTTATCAACATGATTCCATCAATTCTTACAACATGAATCCAAGGTAAAATAATCATAATTGCACTTTTACTTATGTTCAAGTTAAGTTGTTTACTCGAGTCATAGTCACTCAGTTAATCATAACTGGAGCTACGGAACTCCAAATCAAGATCCGCTAATTTTCCTTGAAGCTAGACTCATGTATTTGCTTATCATAAAATTTTTATAATTTTTGGATTATCTAATAAGTACAGTTTATTCTTTAAAGTCTCCCCTATTTTGCTGTTCAATAGTTTCGACCCCTCTGCAGTAAAAATTAATTATCTCTTCGTACAAGATTTGGATAATGTTCCCATTTGTTAATTTCGAAAATAGGCTCATTAATTATTTTAAGCATATAAATTATAACCCATAATCATATTTGTACAATTTTTAATGATTTTTCCAAGTCAGAATAGGGGATTCCAAACTCATTTTGACCCTGTCTGACAAAAATTTAAATATCACAGTCTTTTATGTGAAAATAGACTCAATATTTTTTTTATATCTTATTCAACTTTTAATCCAATTTTCACCATTTTTGGTGATTTTTCAAAATCACACAATTTCTTGTGTCTAAAATTGTTTTATTACAAATTTCACTCTTACATAATCTCACTTACTCCATTCCATCTTACCGAAAGTTCACTCAACTATCGAGCACATTGCTCATAAATTTTCAAACACATATACCTGCACTTATTCATCACATAGTCGTATTCAATTACACTAGTCATTACATTATCACATGTATTTTCACCTAGTCAATTTCCTGTTGAACTCATCGAAATAATAACAGATACACGGTGGCCTACACATATTACCACCCTTGTAGCCGAAGCTATTTGGTGCACATAGTAGCCTACACTTACTACTAAATCTGTGACCAAAACCGTCTCTTACACATAGTGGCCTGTACTTAGTACCACACATGTGATCGAAGCTATCGGGTACACATAGTAGCCAACACTTAGTACTACACATGCGACCTAACTATCTGGTACACGTAGTAGCCTGCACTTAGTACTACACACGTGACCTAAAACCATCTTAAACACATAGCAGCCTGCACATAGTACTACACATGTGTTCTCACAATGGATCATTCATATATTTTCAATTCCGAAGGTCCAACCGGGAAATTCCCCAATTTTTAACATTTTACCAATTCGTCCATAATCAACTTCAATTCATAATTTACATCAAGTGATCATTCAATATACAACCACATCTCATATAATAACAAAAGATTATAACATAAGTAAAAACGATATATTATTTACATACAAACTTACTCGTTTCAAAGAAATATCATGTTCCATCAAATTTCTATTATAGTCAATCAACCCATCACATGTTATCGACATTTGAGCTTTCGATTACTTCATGGGTACATCACGTTCCCATACACAATATCATTAACATATAAATCAATACAACCATAGCAAAATAGATTTCAAGTGTAACAACAATAACATGAATATCTTGCTTATTTAATCACATGAACTTACCTTAAATGCAATTACGGCCAATATTCCAATTTAGTCCATAATCTCGAACTTTCCCGATTTAGGCCCGAATCTCAGTTTTCTTGATCTAACATTTCAAATATAGCTCATTTATTATTCGCATTATTCAAATTGACCCAAAAATCATACTTTTACAAATTTGCATTTTTACCCCTAAACTTTGTCATATTTACACTTTTGCCTCTAGGCTCGTAAAATGATTTTTATTCAATTGTTTTTGCACTTTAAGCCTAGCTGAATCATTTTCATAACTATAGTAGCCCACAATTTCCACTAAATCACACTTTTATGACAAATTTCATAACTTTTACAATTTAGTCCTTTTTAGAGTTTTCACCGAAAACTACTTAGTAAAAGTCTTTTTTCCAACCATAAACATGCATAATCTACCATTAAACATCAAAATGCACAAATTTCTAACATGGTTAAAACCCTAAACCTTTATAATAACTCAAATAAACGGTAGAAATAGGTAGATCTTGTTACGAGGATTTCAAAAATGTAAAAGACTTTAAAAATGGGGCTAGAACGGACTTACAATTGAGCTTGGAAGCTTGACAAACCCTAGCTATGTCTTCTCTATGCAAGTTTCGGCCATGGGGTTGAACATGGAAAAAAATTGTCTAACTCAAATAAACGGTAGAAATAGGTAGATCTTGTTACGAGGATTTCAAAAATGTAAAAGACTTTAAAAATGGGGCTACGGACTTACAATCGAGCTTGGAAGCTTGACAAACCCTAGCTATGTCTTCTCTATGCAAGTTTCGGCCATGGGGTTGAATATGGAAAAAAATTGTCTTTTAATTTTGTTTTTAATTCATTTTAATTACTAAATGACCAAAATGCCCCTAACTTAAAAAATTCTATTTCACCCATTTCATGTCCATTTTTGTCCAACATATTAACCAATGGTCTAATTACCATTTAAGGACCTCCAATTTAAAATTTCATAACAATTGGACACATCTAGCATGTAGAACTCAAGTTTTGTACTTTTTACGATTTAGTCCTTTTTACTAAATTGAGTGCCCGAACGTCAAAATTTTCAGACGAAATTTTCACAAAACAATTCCATAGAATTGTAGAACATAAAAATATAATAAAAATTAATTTTCTTATGTCGGATTCGTGGTCTCAAAACCACTGTTCTAACTAGGTCCTAATTCAGGATTTTACAAAAGGAAGGAAGAAATTTGGAAACCAACTAGAAGGGAAAAAGAGAGAAAATATGTGTGAGAGAGATGTTTGAAGTGAGGGATGAGAAATGAGAAGGTGAAGGGGGCTTTTTATTGGTGGAGATGGCTATGAAAAAATAATTAAAAATAGTAGCCATTCCCTCTTCCTTTGGCCTGCCGTGCATGGTAGGAGGGATGGTTTGACTTGAATTTGCTATTTTTAGCTTGTGGATAAAAATAGCAAGCTTGAAAAGGGAGGGGTTTGAACAAAATTAGGGAAAAGTATGAGGGCTAATTTGAAATTAGGAAAATCACCTAAGACAAGCTTATTAGGTCAGCTTGGGCTACCAATTTTCTTGGTGGATCAGTCCTCTTCATTTAGCATAACTAGACCCCCTTTTTTTCTTCATCAGACTTGTAATTAGTTTTAACCTAATTTGTGGTGGAACATAATTAATTATAAAATGTGTTAAATAATTATTATTGGACCGTCCATGGCTGGGAAAATAATTAGCCAGACTCTTGAGTCACTTGATACAAAAATTGCCTCACTAGTCCCATCTTCGCAACGTGACTACTGAGCGGATTTTTCACCCTTTATGTAAAGCTATCGGAAATAAATCAAATTTGTGTAAATTTATTATAAAAATAATTAAAATTCAATAAGTTCATAATTTGAGTGAGAATAATTATTTTATAATTAAAATATGAATTTCGATAAAAATTACTATGAAACTGCATGAATTAGAACAAAAAAGTGCTAAAAAGTCTAGATTGTTGTGTTTGCAATTATAGAATACGCCACAAAGGCCTCACAGAAGACGCCACAAAGGCTTTCTAGAGAATTTCGTGTTTATTGTCCCAATGGACCATCTCTATGGGTACCATGGGGCTTCTCCCACATGGTCTTATCCATACCTTCATGTTGTGAGATACCAATTTGGTTTACATCTCACTGGAGGATACAACATGAATATCCTCATTGTCATATAATGCTATGGGTCTATACCATGTGGTCTTAATGTCATGATCTACTAGTCTGATTTACATCTCGCTGTAGGCTGCACCATGAATATCCTCATTGTCATATAATGCCATGGGCCTCTACCACGTGGTCTGATGCGATCTCTTATTCATTTGATGAATTGAGCCGCGTATGTTCCCGATTGTAAAATTAAGTAGTATGGCTTAGTTCTTGGACAGGTTTGTAAACGAACAAGTTGGCTTGAAAACAAAGGGGTTTAAGTGTTTAGAAAATGGCAAAGTTAGGTTCAGTTTAAGGCTAAAGAAAGAACCAATATTATACGGTAATATTCACCCGAATCTTATAGTAGCACTTAAGCTGAAAATGGTGTGGATAGTTTAAAACCGTGACCCACTATCTATATTGAGATAGGAACCAAAACGGTATTGGTTGAACGCCACACATCAATGAAGTGATAAGTTCAAAAAGAAAACAGAATTGACACCACAAGATAGACTTGATAAGTCAATCGAGTCAAGAGAGAACAAAGAGAGTTGAACACTCACAAATATGATAAAATTCATAAAAGGTTCAAAAAGTCTCCACAACATGTTTTAAGCCTAGTATTTATAGGCTCAAAAAATACCATCCGAATAGGCATGGTTTACAATTAGATTTAATGAGCTAATGCCTATTGTTTTGTCCAACACACCTGTTGATGATTTCTAGTTATGGAAGACGCCAATAGCCATGTCTTTTTGTAATCCCAATCAGCTAGTTCATTTGACTTTAGGAATAAGCTGAATGTGCATGGAGCTAATCAGCTAAGATGGTGTGAACAAGTTGAGATGCTGCTTTGGAAACCCGAATGGACATGCAGCTCTTTATGGTTGCTTGGGGTGTAACATCCCTTACCCATATTCAATGCCGGAACAGGGTACGAGGCATTATCAGACTTAAACACAAGCAAACATACACTTTTGAGTTGTAAATTTACGTTCAAATTTAAAAAATTTTGTATTCAATCACAATGTACCTATTACGAGCCTACGAGACCCAAAACATACTTTGGAAGTGGTTCTGGACTAAACCAAGAACTTTAGAAATTTTTTTACGACACTTAGAAAATTTTTGCTAAAACAGGGATCGCACACCCGTATGGTTTGGGACACGCCCGTGTGGGCAGGCCGTGTGGTCACACACGCCCGTGTCCCTAACCCTTGTAACTCTTTTTTTGTCACCCAAGAACAAATTGAAGTCACACGGCCAAGACACACGCCCGTGTCCCGAGGCCGTGTCTTTCACATGGCTGAGACACACGCTCGCGTCTCTGCCCGTGTGCTCAATAGTGAGCATTTTGTTTTGCAACAATTTAGGTGCAGGGGACACACGGTCTGATCACACGCCTATGGGGATAACTGTGTTTCACACACTGCCTAGACACATGCTCGTGTGTCTACCCGTGTGAAAAAAAACAAGGCTATTTACCAAACCATTTTGTCACCCTCACCTGCACATATTTACTTAACATCACATGGCACAAAATCAAACATGAAGAGCAACCAACCATATCAACATGTCATTCTCATACCATTTTCAAACATGCTTAAAACATAAACCATTTTACATCAAATTATGCAAGTTTTCACATTCACAAATGACATTAATACAAATATACTCATAACCAACATTAGCCAACTTCCAAGGCTATATACAAAATGAACCATGAACCATTCACAATTATGACCATCACATATTAGTACCATATCAGCATCTATCATACACACAACCTTTATCATGCCATAAATCATTCATGTCATAAATCACATTTTCAAACAATTCACAATCACCAAGCATACCATGATCATATCACCAAAGGCATTGACATATATATGAATATACTTAGGCTTACAACCATGTTAGCCAATATAAGCAAACTTACATGGCCAAATATCAACACAAGCCTTTGACCCTTACAAGCCAATACATAGGCTAAAGACATAATGGCACATATGACAAAATGAATAAGTCCCTATACATGCCATAACTCAAAATACTTGAATTCATCAATACCCAAAGTGTTAGCTGGATAGTGTGATAGGATCTCCGACGATCTCCAATTCGAGCTAGCTTATTAACCTTACAAGACATGGAAAAGGAAGGGGGTAAGCTATATAATTTAACTTAATAAGTTCATATGCAAATAATAAGCAACCTCAACCATACATATACCATACAATTAACATAATATAAATTCATATGAATGTCATTTAAGTCTCATAGTATAACTTACTCATTCATGTCTTACCAAGTGTTTATCACGTTCAACAATATGAACACAAATTATTATAATCTACCATAATCTCATGGTTACAATTTATCTCGTCACAATGCTTACCCCTTTCAACTTATAAGTATAATTTAACATATCCTAGCATTAGCCTAACAACCGTAATCTTTCCTTTGTAACATATTACAAAAATTAACAAATCATTTAACATCTTATAATAAACATGCACATTAATTATGTGTACTCGTATTTCCAAGCATATATCTTAATATCTTTCGATTTCATAAACTTTTATCTTCCCGTACTTTCATGACCATTTTAATAGGCAATTTTTCCAACCTTTCCTTTTTCTCATATCCGATAAATCACAATTTATGTGATTAAAACATGCTATATCTTAACTCAATTTGACCCGAAAGCCAATCATATAATAGTCAACCAAATTTGCTCTGAATTTCATACATCACAAGTATAGACCAACAATCACAAGGCTTTCACAAAATCATTCTCATAGAAATCATGAACTCACAATATCATGAAGTCAATGCTTATAAACTTTATGTACATACCTGTACTAATTCGTAATACTTACGTATACTTTCTCTTCTTTGACATTCTCATTAAATTTTCCCGTTGAACTATTTGGAATACTAAAGGATACTCGGGGATCTTATACACACAGTACCGTACCAATGCCATATCCCAGATATAGTTTTACACGTAATCTCACATCGATGCCAATAGCCCAGCCATGGTGTTACACGAAATCTCATATCAATGCCATATCCCAGATATGGTCTTACACGAAATCTCATATAGATGCCATATCCCAGATATGGTCCTACACATAATCTCAGTAACCCTAATGTCATGGCATTTGTATCCTATCTATTCCTAAGGTTCAACCGGGACTTTTGCTGTACCGAACCTCTATCGATCATTTCCGTAGTATCGTACTTAATAGCATTCACATTTCATTTTCAATAATGTAGCATTGACCACAATTATATCAATTAAGCATTTATACATATATAATTTAATGCTTATTAAACATACGAACTTACCTCGACATAGAAACGACAAAAGGGACAAAATCATCAAATACTTATTTTTCCCCCGTTCTAATCCCGAATCTTGTTTTTCTTGATCTATAACATCACATTTAACTTATTTAATCATTATACTATTCAAAACAGCCCAAAATCACATTATGGAAAAAAATACATTTTTGCACTTAAACATTTTAACAATTTACAATTTAGTCTTTAGGCTCGTAAATTGAAATATAGTCAATTTCTTCAAAACCCGAGCCTAACCGAACCTTATACAAGCTTATAACAGCCCACATTTTTCATTAAATCACACTTTTACTACATATTTTACAACTTTTATAAACTAGTCCTTTTTGGCATTTTTACCGAAAATCACTTAGCAAAAGTCGTTTAACAAACAACAAACATGAATTTTCTACCATCAAACATCAAAATACATACATGTTCAACATCGGTAAAATTTTAAACTTTGACATCACTTCAAATTAGTGGTAGAAATAGATAGATCTTGTTACAAGGATTTCAAAACGTAAAAATCATTAAAAACGGGGCTGGAACGGACTTACAATCGAGCTTGGAAGTTTCCAAAACCCTAGCTATGTCTTTTTCATGCAAGTTTCGGCCATGGGGTAGAAGATGAGCAAAAATTGGCTTTTATTTTCTTTTTAATTTATTTTAATTACTAAATGACCAAAATGCCCTTAATGAAAAAAACTTTGGAAACATACCTAACCACGTCCATTTTTTTCCACCAACTTAACCAATGGTCTAATTACCATTTAAGGACCTCTAATTTAAAATTTTATAACAATTGGACACATATAACAAGTAGAACTCAAGTTTTGCACTTTTTACAATTTAATCTTTTGGACTAAATTGAGTGCCCAAATGTCAAAATTTTCGAACGAAATTTTTACGAAACAATTCGATAAAATTTTAGACCATAAAAATGTAATAAAAAATAAATTTTACTATGTCAGATTTTTGATCCCGAAACCACTTTTCTGACTAGACCTAAAATCACGCTGTTACATGGGGCGCATGAAAAGTTTTCGATGTGAACAGCCGAAATTGGATAGTCCGTTGGTGTGAACATGGCAACCAATCGATCAATCAAGTGTGAAAGCACTTGATGCGTTGCTGAACACGAAATGGGTTTTGGGAGGTTGTGTTCAGCTCATAATTGTGCTATATGAACAGCCCAAAGGAAGCTTCCTAGCAACAACCAATGTGAACACCTACATGACACATTAAACTCGACTTAAATATGGTAATAACACAATTTAATTTGTCTGAACTAAAGACATGTATTAAAGACGTCTAAACAAGGACATATTTAAAACATATATTTAAAATGTCCTAAACTATGACATAATTAAAATCCCTTATTAAAGATGTTTAGTTTATGACATAATTAAAACCCATATTAATGATGTTCAAATTATGACATAATTAAGACTCAAACTAATTTAACTAAATAACTAAACCGAATTAATTTATTTATTCCAGCAAATAAATTCATAAACTAAAAGAGCTAAAATTGAGCTTGAAGTAGGTAGCATGGTACGCATGGAGAGTTTGTCCAAGATTGATCGATGAGCCCTACAACAGCTTCTCCTTAAATTCGATCAATGAGGCCCGAGATAGATTCCTTGAATCTCTTGGCTCAAGCATGAGTAATCGGCCCCATTGGTAACTCAATTGGTTCGGTAGCAGCCTTGGTCATGATCGTATCATCATCTTACACATATCTTCATGTCATGATCTACCAGTCCGATTAGCATTATAATTGCCCTACTGGAGGAAACACAAATAAATCTCTTTCTCACCTTTCTACATATCCTAAATTTGTCTGGTACTAGGATCATTTAACGAGATAGTATTAGGCAATGACTACACACATGACAACAACATCTTATATTACACTACGTCATATATGCCACACATGATTCACCTCATTTACGTATTTGTAGATATCCTTCAGAAACACATATACATTTAATTACATGACATGCAGGAGTAAGGTTTAGAGACTCACCTAAAACTTACCTTTACTTCAGCTCGGAGTTCCTATTCTGATAGTCCTATCCGAACTAGTAGTAGCAACTAGTTAAGAGATTATGGAACTCCTATTAAAACTCTATTTACAATTAGTTTATTAACATATCAATTTCATGCAACCTCTATACAAGGCCTCCCACTCACACTCTACTGTTCTTACACCTTATAACTTCATTCTTCCTTAGAAATCTCAACATGCAGAGTTATAGAACTTGCTAGGATTTTGAAACATCCACTAATTAAATCAAAAATCTTAGCTTCCAGTCCTAAAGAAGAAGAGATTGTTTAGGTTCAGGAAAAAGAACCAGAATGTAGAGTGGAAGGAAAGAAAGACAATTTGAAATGTTCCCTTCCTACTATATATACTCAGTTTCCCCTTTAGTGGATTTGGACAAGTGTCAAATGCATACTGAAGTTTCCCCTTAAATGCCTTACCAAAATCGGGGAAAATATAAAAGGAAATCAAGATGCAGATATTGTTTGACTAGTCAAGTCCATTAAGTTGACTCTTAACCAATCTCATTACAGGAACCACTTGCACAGTGTTCGAGCAAACCAAGTGTACCATACCCCTAGCAGTAACTCGTATGTGGTGTGGTCTTAAATACACTTTATTCCCCTACAACTTTCTCAAATACTTAGTATGCGCTTCATGCTAAACCAACTTTGAGACAAACTATGAGTGTAACACCCTTAACCTGAATCTGTCACTGGAATAGGGTTACGAGATATTACTAATCATATTACATCATTCACATTCATTTAAGCATTTATAATAGAAGTCCATACAAATCATTCACAATGTCCCTTATATAGGTCTGCAAAACCTTAAAACATGTTTAGAAATGGTTCGGGACTAAACCATTAACATTTGCAAACTTTAGAAAACATGGAAAATTTTTAAGCATTTTAGGGTCACACGCTCGTGTGAATAGACGGTGTGCCTCTCACGGCATTAGACACGCCTGTGTGTCTAGGCCATTGCAAAATAGGGCATACATACTGACTTCACCACACGGCCACAAGACACGCCCGTGTGCCAGGCCATGTGAAAATTAGGGAGGTTACTGACTTGGTCACACGGCCAACCACACGCCCGTGTGTCTGGCCCATGCTCGAGACTAATTAAGTTCATAGGGCTACCCTAGGGGACACACGGCCATGTAACATGACCGTGCATCACACACGGATGAGACACACACCTGTGTCTCTGCCCGTGTGGACAAAAATAGGCCATTTGTAAAGCCAATTTGCCACCCCAAACTCATGCACACATAGCAACCAATATAGCACTATTTCACTACATTTTTAAACAACCAAAACATGCCAATTTATACAAATATCATACCATCTATACATTACAAATTTAACCATTCAGGTCCACAACTATATCATACCATTTCAACATGTCATAAACATCAAGTCATCACATATGCATTAAATACATCACTTACTTACTTACCAAACACATCATTTAGGCCAACTTAAAAGACCATACATACCAACATTTACAAGCCAAATCTCATGGCTATAATCACAAATCAAAACATGCCAAAATGACACTAGCCTATACATGCCATATACCATATATACAAAGCTTCAAAAGTACCAACAAGTTTTTCGATAGTGTGATGACGCTTCCCAACGATCCCCGAGTCCGAGCTAGCTTCGATTATTTATAAAACATAGAAAAATAGCACATAGTAAGCTTTATAGCTTAGTAAGTTCATGATATAATACATATAACTTATCAATTAAATATAATTCAATCAATTAACTAACACTTATTTCAACTCATCACATTACTCATTCTTATTCAAGGCTATATCTTATTTTCATACCACATCTTTAAGCTTATAATAGAAATTCATAATGTTATTCAATCCAACTCATTTCATCATTCATTTACATAACTTTTCATCTACCTCATACTTAATACCATCAACCACATAGGTTCCGTACATACCTGTACCATCAAGTTCTTATCTATCACATTTATCACCTCAACGCTCGATGCACTAATTCCTTTGATCATCATTAAACGTTCAATGAACTCGCACACTTAGTGCCAATTAATTAGCCGAAGCTATAATAGTATTGCACACTTAGTGCTATTTCATTAAACCGAATTTATATCGGTGTCGCACACATAGTGCCATTTATTCAGTCAACGCTATTAATCTCGCACACTCAGTGCCATTTTTTATAGCCGAAACTATTTCATTTTTTGCACACTTAGTGCCTCATATATTCAATCCACATTTCACATACTCAAACTTCACAATGACATTTCTATTCATTTCATCACATATAAACATTATTTAAAAAATATGTATTAAACACAAACTTACCTCGGACGTAAAAACGACGATATTAGTTGATCAATCGAGTACTTTGTTTTTACCTCGATCTAGGTCCGAATTTCTCCTTTCTTGATCTATATAAATTCAAATTCACTTATTCAATCTCATATTCATTCAATTAAATTCATAATCACATAATTTGACCTTTTTGAACATTAGCCCCTAACTTCCACATTTTTGACATTTTAGTCCCTATTTCGGAAATACACAAAATTCACATAATCCCATTAAACACAAGCTTGGCCAAATATCTATTGAGTCCTTAGCAGTCCATATATTTCATTTATTTCACATTTCAACTCCTCAATTTTTCATTTTCACAAATTAGTCCATAATAAGTAAATTCATCAAAAATCATAATACAAAACATGTTTATCTATCACCAAGCTTTCATATTTCACCATTTAACATCTCAAAACTCACATATTAAACAATGGCATATCTTAAAACCATCAACAATTTCAGAAATTATGGTATGGGCTAGCTAAAACACGAAGTAACAATTTCAAAAACGTAAAAATTATCAAAAACCGAACAAAAACCATACCTTAATCAAGGTTTAAAAGTGCTGAACCCTAAAGCTTGTAAATGGCTTCCTTTTTCTTCAAAATTTGGTGGAACAAAGATGATACATGGCTACATTTTGATTTATTTTAATAAATAATAACATAATTATCAATTTCTAATTTTATCCTTAATTAAAACCATTTTAAAACACATAATACAAGGCCATTTATGTCCATCTCCACTATCAATGGTGTATTTACAACATAAGGACCTTTCATTTAATAAGCCATAGCAATTAGGCACTTTTAACTTATAGCATGCTACTTTTGCATTTTACGTGATTTAGTCCTTTTCTCAAATTAACCATTTAAACGATAAAATTATCACACGAAACTTTCACTCATACTTACTCACATGATATAAACACGGAAAATAATATTAAAATATTTCTCTGACCTCGAATTTGTGGTCCCAAAACTACTTGATGTGACTATTCCCCAAGGCTCAACAAGTCCTAGTCCTGATCCTATCGAATTTCCCAAAAGACCCATAACTCGAGCACGAACTAGGCGATTTCAAGAAGCTATTTCAGCTTTAATTATTCAAATTTGGGAAGAAAAAAAGCTCGATGTTAATGAAGTAGCTCAGACCAGCTCCTTAAAGATCACTTGCACCTTTGTGCAAGCCGAACTCAGCTCATCTCTAGCTCTCCGAGCTCCATTCAGCTCAAATCAGCTCATTTGAGCTTATCTCAGTTCGTTTGAGCTCAATTTAGTTCTTTTCCAGCTCGTTTCTTTTGTCCTTATAATAAACTAAGTATTAGTTTTATTTAATTTAATTTGACATAGCTCATGGCTGAATTTAATGAGTTTTATTGCATTTAAGTGTTAAATGTGTCTTAGTCTAAGTACATGAAGTTAATATGCCCATATTTTTACATGTTTTAAATTTGTCCTGATTTAAAACTTGTTTTTAATGTGTTCCTAAGCTGTCGAATTAATGTGTCCCAAAATGAATTAATGTTGTTGATTTAATTGGTGCAGGTACACTCCCCTTTGGACGGCATAGGTGCATGGATGGATTAAATGAAGGTGTGTTGATGCTTGGTGTTTCCCAAGTGACTATTCGGCCAAGCCCTTCAACTCTCCAAGATGGTTGATTGGTTGCCTAAGGCAAATTAAAGGGTTTTTACACCAGCCGATTATTCCTTTCACACCAAAGGCTATTGAATTTTGCTTGTTCACACTCAAATGACCATTCAACTTAGCTTGTTCACACCTCATGACCAATAAAGTGCCCTAAGCAGCTCATTTACTCCCAAGACCATTCGGCTGAACCAAACAGCATAATTAAAAAACATTCAAGCATATGGCTGAACCTATTTAATGCATTTCAGCTCTCAATCATTCCAATTAATTTTCCTATTTAATCCATCTAAAATCCATCTATCTTGTATCCACCTTGAACCTATTCCGACATATATTTCCATACTTAACCAAAAATCATCCATTTACAAAACCGGACGTTACTTCCTCGACGACGATCGGCCAACTTACGTAGACTCGACTCATTCAACAGAGCAGGATCACGTCATTTGGTATTAGAGCTATTAAAATGAGGAGCGCCGACGTTTGTAGCGATTCCGAAGTAGGTTCGTAAAAAAAATTCAAGTTGTATTCAAAGTTCTTTTGTATTCATTCAATTTTAATTGAAGTTAAAAAAAAGTTTCAAACAAAAAAAAATATTTTGTATTCAAGTGTTCATATTGTATTCAGTAAGTTGCTAGTGAAAAAAAAAGAAATACGAAGTTAAAAAAAACTCGAGATTTAAAAAAAAGAAGTGTTGAAATTTATTCATTCATATTTGTATTTTCGATCCAACAATTTTGAATTTTCTATCATTTTCCATCAATTACCCCCCTAACGCCACACTTAAACTTAAATTTCTTTTATTTTAGCCTACCACACACCTATTACAATACATCCCTTGTAACCACTTTGAAACCGACCCCAAAGCAACAAATAAGTTTAAATGAGATGAAATACGAAATCATGAGAGAAAGCTTGAGTGGTAAAAGGCAAAGAGTGAGTGAGAGATTAGAGCGCCGAAAAAGCCTTAAAACGAGTGCAAACACGAGCGTGAGCAAAAATCATTTATTTTCTTTCCGAGTGAATTGTGAGATTTTTTGATGAGGTTATTAAATTCTTATGTCTAGAAGTCTTGAAAGAAATATGGCGGAAAGACAACCTGTTCGGAATGTGCCGAATTTGAATCTACAAGCCCTACTACGTGAGGTTGAACGATTGTTTGATCGAAACTTGGAACCAATACAAGAAAGACTCGATCATATGGAAGGAAGAGCCTGACGAGAAAGGACCCTTTTAAGTCCACCAAGGAATCGAGGCCGAAGACGAGTACAAGATGATGAGTTATTTGAACCAAGTGAGGCCGAAAGTGACCAAGGCTCTAATATAAGTGACCGGAGGAAAGGTCAACATCACCGTAGCCAACGAGATCAAGAGAGGTAAGATAACGATCTCAAAAGTATCAAGTTAACCATTCCTTCATTCCCAGGCCGTTCGGACCCGAAAGCCTATCTAGAGTGGGAAAAGAAAATCAAACTTGTATTGGAATGTCATAATTATTCCGAGGCCAAGAAAGTCAAGTTGGCAACGATTGAATTTTCTGATTATGCCATGATTTGGTGGGACCAACTTACCTCGAGCCGAAGGCAAAATGGCGAGCTCCCTATCAGCTCTTGGGCCGAGATGAAGTCTGTGATGCGCTGGAGGTTTATTCCTTCATATCACCACCGATAGCTTTATCAAAGGCTCCAAAATCTCTCCCAAGGGACAAAAAGTGTGAAGGATTATTACAAGGAGATGGAAGTCACCATGATACGTGCAGATGTGTAATAAGATCGCAAGGTGACTATGGCTCAATTTTTGGCCGGTCTTAACCGCGAGATAGCCAATATCGTGGAGTTGCAACACTATGTGGAGATCGGCGATATGGTTCATATGACAATTAAGGTCGAGAAGCAACTCAAAAAGAAAGGCATTGTTCGAGGTTATTCGACTCCCAATGCATCCAAATGGAGCCAAGGTGCTAGTAGAAACGTTTCGGTAAGCCAAACAAAAGAACCTATGGTGCCGAAGAAATCAACCAAGTCCATGGCTAAAACCAACAAATGTAAGGCCATTGAAGGTTCCCAAAACTGATCAAGAGACATAAAGTGCTTCAAGTGTCTCGGAAGAGGTCATATCGCAAGCTAATTCCCAAATCGGAGTGCGATGGTGCTTTGACCTAATGGTGACATAGAATCAAAAAAGGAAGACGAAGAGAATGAAAACGAGATTGACTTTCCTACCGATGAATATGAAAAGTTAGAGTACGCAGTAGAAGGTGAAATTCTTGTGGTGAAAAGAAGCCTAAGCACCTAAAACGCCGAAAGGGAACCACAACATGAAAACCTATTTCATACTCATTATCACGTTCAAAGAAAAGTCTATAGTTTGGTTATCAATGGAGGTAGCTGTACTAATGTAGCAAGCATGCTTATGGTGGATAAGCTTGCCCTGCCGACTACTAAACATCCGAGCCCTTACAATCTGCAATGGCTCAATGAAGGTGTCGAACTAAAGGTGACCAAACAAGCTCTTATTTAGTTTTCCATTGGAAAATACCATGATGAAGTCCTATATGATGTGATGCCTATGCATCCAAGACATTTACTTCTTGGAAGACCTTGGCAATTTAACCGGTGAGTCAAACATGACAGGTTTGCCAATCAATTCAAGCACCAAGGCCAGCATGTTACCTTGGCACCTCTCTCGCCACAATAAGTTTTGGAGGACTAGCGATGCTTGAAAGAATCTATGGAGTAAATGAGAGAAAAAATGAGAAATTAAAAGTGAAAAAGAAATAAACAAAGAAAAATCGAGAGAAAAGAAATCGAGTTGTGAGGAAAACAAGAACATAGAAAAAGAAAAAGAAATAAAAGAAAAGTGAGTGAGTGAGAAAAAGAAAAGTGTTTTGATTAACCGCTGTCTTCATGTTTCTTCATCATCTCAGGTTAATTCGAGCAAGGAGTTTCGATTACACTATATTTTTGAGGAGAGAAGGTTTGAGTTGATCGAAAAAGGTAAAACCAATCTTTGCTTTCCTATTTCTGAAGGTAAACAAGGTATGACTTCTGAAAATTTTAAGACACCTCTGCTCTATTCGGATGATGACGAAAACCTTGTTGATGATTTAGTTATTAGAAAGGATTTGTACTCTGTCATGGTTACTTGCCAATATTTTATTGTTAATAATATCTTTGTGTTGAGTGATGGCAAAAATAGTAACGCTTTTGGAAATTGTGATACGGATGAGTCTGTTAATGAAATATTAGCTATTTGGCATTTGCAAGACAAGACCTCCATGTCTAAAATTACCTTGATTCGTTTGTCTGATGAAATTTTTTTTTGGGATGGCATGTTAAATCAGCTTGGTTATACAAGTTATGCATGTTTGAATCCATGAGAACAAATAAGTGATTGTTTGCACGAATTTTTCATGCTTTCTAAATTGACTATTTTGCCTAATCTATTGCCGAACAAGGTAAAATTCATTTATTCTTTTGAATTTGGTAATCCATTATTGGCTCAAGTACGATTCAAGGTTTCCAAAAGGGTTAGCATACTTGTCACTCTTTATATTTCTAAACCTTTTCCTAACAATGATGACATTATTCTCTGGCGTCAAGTTAGAAACTTATTTCAGGTTGTTGTGAGACCATTCGCCCCATTCGTCTGCAAGGAGCCATGTAAGGAGAAATATTTTCTAGTAAACCAACGGCTCAACTTGAGGACAAGTCGGTTCGAAGAAGGGAAGAATGACGTGACCACACCCCGAGGCTCAACAAGCCCTAGTCCTGATCCTATCGAATTTTTCAAAGGACCCATAACTCGAGCGCGAGCTAGGTGGTTTCAAGAAGCTATTTCAGCTTTAATTATTCAAATTTGGGAAGAAAACAAGCTCGATGTTAATGGAGTAGCTCGGACCAGGTCCTTAAAGATCACTTGCACCTTTGTGCAAGCTGAACTTAGCTCATCTCCAGCTCTCCGAGCTCCATTCAGCTCAAATCAGCTCATTTGAGCTTATCCCAGCTCGTTTGAGCTCAATTTAGTTCTTTTCTAGCTCGTTTCTTTTATCCTTATAATGAACTAAGTATTAGTTTTATTTAATTTAATTTAACACAACTCATGGCTGAATTTAATGAGTTTTACTGCATTCAAGTGTTAAATGTGTCTTAGTCTAAGTACATGAAATTAATATACCCAGATTTTTACATGTTTTAAATATGTCCTAATCTAATACTTGTTTTTAATGTGCTCCTAAGCTACCGAATTAATATGTCCTAAAATGAATTAATGTTGCTGATTTAATTGGTGCAGGTACACTCCCATTTGGACAACATAGGTGCATGGATGGATTAAATGAAGGTGTACTGATGCTTGGTGTTTCCCAAGTGACTATTCAGCCAAGCCCTTCAACTGTCCAAGATGGCCAATTGGCTGCCCAAGGCAAATTAAAAGGTTTTCACACCAGCATATTATTCCTTTCACACCAAGGCTATTCGATTTTGCTTGTTCACACTCAAATGACCATTCAACTTAGCTTGTTCACACCTCATGACCAATGAAGTGCCCCAAGCAACTCATTTACTCCCAAGACCATTCGGCTAAACCAAGCAGCACAATTAAAGAACATTCAAGCATATGGCTGAACCTAATTAATGCATTTTAGCTCCCAATCATTCCAATTAATTTTCCAGCTAAATTAAGGCATCTAGAAGCTGCCCATTGTCGTTCTCCATGCACAAGAAACTTCAAGGAATCTTCCTAAAGAATTCTGGAATTTCCAGCTAACCATTTAGCTACCTTAAGAGCCTATTCGGCTATCCTATGTATTGCCTATAAATTTCGGCTCATTTCACCTTGTAAAGAACTTTTTGCCAAATTATTAAATGAAACTTTGTTTCTATGAGGTTAACTTCCTCTCAAATTTCGTACGAGTCTCAAGTGACTTATCTAGCGTGCTGTGGTGTCAACCGAACTCCTTTTCTAAACTTATTAGCGTTTCTTGGTGTGGCGTTCTCCTATCCACCTACCAACCATCCTTCACCTTAAGCCATATAAGATTCGGGGCGATACTCGATATAGTATCGAATCATTCTTGACGCTTAAGTTCTATCGTCCATCTCCATCATTTATCTTAGCTATCATACTTTCTTGTTAAGCTGACCTATCCACATTTAATCCATCTAAAATCCATCTATCTTTTATCCACCTTGAACCTATTCCAACATATATTTCCATACTTAACCAAAACTCATCCATTTACGAAACCAGACGTTACTTCCTCGACGACGATCGGGGAACTTACTTAGACTCGACTCATTCAACCGAGCTAAATCACGTCACCACTGTTTTGACCAGGGTTTAAACCGGGCTGTTACAATGAGTTTGTTGTACTCTTTCTTCGATTGAAGAATACCCCGAGATGAGATCCTTAGATACTTTCGCTGACGAATATTTTATGAGGCAAAATTTAGTTTGCCAGAAGTCTGTAAAATGCTAGATTATGCTAACATAGTGTGCCAAAACATATAACATGCATGCCTACTTGCCCTTTTTCTCGAACCTGTCGATGCTGGGGTGTGACAACTTCAAATTATAAAAGTGTATTGACTATCCTAACGCCAACATATTTTTTTGGAGATTCCCTTAATGACAAACATTTTTTATATCATTTGTAAGTATTATACATAAGATTACATGATTATGGATATTCATGATTTCCATGAAAAGATAGTGGTTGTTTCATTGTTGGAGGCATTGAATTGTTCAAAGCATATTATCTAAATACGCTTACATCTTATGGTATGAGACAATCTCTGATACATATGATCAAAATTATGCTCGACCTTCTTTATTTAAGGTGTTCCTAGAACCGAAACATCATGATAATGACATTGGTAAGTTTGTTAAAGTCAAAGTTGAAGCCCAAGCCCATGTTGAAGTTGATATTGAAGCCAAATGTGGCAATGGTCTCAAGTCGAAAGATGAACCAACTATTTCTATTGTAATGAGTCACAATATTCCTACATATGCCAAGCTATTATCATATGCTTAACCTAAACACTTATAGGCATGAATTTCCTAATATGCCCATGAAATGTTCAATTTGAGTTTCCCTCAGGTTGAAACAGTGGCAAGCTTATGTCAAGAATGTCAAGAAAAATTTCTATATGTAGCACTGGTCACGCCATTCTCAATGGCGCCACCAAAAGAAAAAAATTTCATTTTTCTATTAAATATTAAAAAAAACTAAAAAAAAACTAATGGCAGCATGGTGGTCACGCCATTCTATTTGGATCCACCACTAATAAAATAATAATGGGTAAACTATCAAAACAATTACTTTTCTTTGCCTCAAATTACTTTTTAGTCACTTATGTTTGAAATGTTACATTTTAGTCACTTACATTATCTTGATGTGATATTTTAGTCAATAAGCTGTTAATTATCGTTAACAGTGTAATGTTAAGTTGACATAGAACGTTAAATCATCATTTTAAACGAAAATTTTAGTGTAAAT
Source organism: Gossypium longicalyx (assembly GCA_025698465.1). Lineage (NCBI taxonomy): Eukaryota > Viridiplantae > Streptophyta > Magnoliopsida > Malvales > Malvaceae > Gossypium > Gossypium longicalyx. The sequence continues at coordinate 35,693,494 of CM046995.1, forward strand.
TCTACAATTGATCCTTATATATATATTTTTTAATTTTGAGCAATTTAATTTTTTTCTTTTGTATTATTTTAAAATTTTTTCTTTATTTTCCATTCTCTTCTGCTTCTCCTTCTATTTTCCTCCCTTCTTCATTTCTTTTAACGTAAACTTTCTATGTTTTCCATTTGTTAAAATTAGTCCACAAACTTCCTTCACTCAAAAAAATTAAATTGTTCAAAAAAAATAAAAGTATAGGAACTAGTTTTAACAAATGGAAAACATAAAAAAAAACTACATTAAAAGAAATGGAGAAGGGAGGAAAACAGAGAGAGAAGTATAAGAGAATGAAAAATAAAGAAAAATAAAGAAAGTTAAAAGAACAAAAGAGGAAAAAATTAAATTGCTCAAAATGAAAAAATATGGGGAAGGTTTGTATAAATTAACCTTAAATTTTTTTTTGAAATGATGATTTAACGTGCCAAATCAGCTTATTGTTACACCGTTAATGAAAATTAATGGCTCTGTGACTAAAATGTTACAACATGATAACGTAAGTGACTAAAACGTAACATTTCAAATATAAATAACTAAAATGTAAACTGAAGTAAACAAAAGTGACTATTTTAATAGTTTACCTAATAATAATTTAGTTTTAAAAAAAATTAAAATTACTTTAAAAAAAGTCTGACACATTAAAAGTGGTGACAGCAAAATATTTGGCCCCATATGTTAACTTTAGATTGAAGGGTCAAAAATTTCCTAAATGAAAATTAAAAAAAAAATATCGATTAACTCCTTAAAAAAATTCATCTTATTAAACCTTCAATGAAAAAGAAATTAATTTAACTCTTCCATTAAGAAAATTGTCAGTTGATCAATTTGACTGTTATTAGCGTTGACCTTATTGACGGAGCTGACACGTGGCATGCCACATATATAGTATGTTGACATGACATGCCATGCAAACAGTTATTTTTAAAATTCTTAAAATAAAAAATTTACTATATATGTCTAGAGCGAATTTGGACATTAGCAAAAAAAGAATGAATTTAGACAAATAACGGTCTAGACTTTTATGAATCTAGACATCTAGTTGTTCAAGTTCATTCTAGATATATATTAAGAAAATTAAAAAAATTGTTAAACTACAAAAATAATAAAAATTAGTAAAAATTATAGTAACTACTAATTAACTACAATTTAAAAAAAAAAGGTTTAGAATGAATTTACAGAAATAATTATCTAGGTACATTTGAATTTGAACTACAGGTTTCCAAATTATTTTAAATATATATAAAGAATATTAAAAAAATATAAAAATAAATAGTTATTAAAAATTATTAAATTTATAAAAATATAAAAATTGACCTTAGTTTTCATTGACGTAAAAATTGTTTTTATAATACAAATTGACCTTTTAATTTTGGAATAATGACTTATTTGGCTCTCCAACTTTTAAAAAAATTAATTTAGCTCTCCATTTAAATTTTCTCCTTTTTTAGCCCTTAAATTTGATTTTTTTTTGTCAAATAACCCAAGAATGGAAGGGAAAGTTAACATTTTTTAACTTTGCTAATGTGACATACACATGGATTGTCATGTGGATGACACGTTAGTATTCGATTAAATTTTTTAAAATAAAAAAATAAAAAAATATTTTTTAAAATAAAAAATCATTAAAATTATTAAAAGGTATAAAAATTAAATATATAAATTTTAATATTTTTAACAAATTAATTAAATGTTAACATATCATCTATGTGGCAATCCACGTGTATACCACATTAGTAAAGTTAACATATGTTAATTTTTCCATCAATTTAGGGGTGATTTGACAAAAATACAAGTTCAAAGGTTAAAAGAGACGAAAATTAAATGAATAGCTAAAATGTCTTTTTTCAAAGTTGAAGGGCCAAAAAGTTCATTTTGCCATTGATTTTTTTATATATATTTGGCATAATGACTAAAATAGCCACTAATGTTTGACTGTTTGGTCACTTTGGCCCTTTATCTATTTTTGGACCACTTTAACCCCTAATGTTTATTTTTTTGTCAAATTGGTCTCTTTTTAATGGACATGCTTACATGATTGTTAGTTGACTAACGGTCAATATTAATCGCTAATGTGGCAGTCCAAATGTAATTAAATGCAAACGTGGTACTATTTTGTCTTATATACCACGTTAGCAAATGATTTTAAAATTATTAAAAAATAATAAACCCTTAAATACACACAAACATATATAAAATAATCTAAAACCCCTAAACGAAGAACCCTAAATCTAGAATCCTCTCCCTCTACAGAATTCTATAGAAATCGAAGCTTGAAATCTAGTGGTTCAGTAAAAGAACCGAAAATTTTGTCTGAAAATATTGGTTGGAAGCCATCAATGGAGAAGCAGCCTTATTTGAAATTGGTTTCTTCATTACGAGGGGAGTTCGTTTATAATGGAGAGAAAATAACATGTTTCTGTAACAAGTTAGCTTCGAGAGAGACTTTATGCAGCGATTTAAACCCAGGAAGAAGGTATTATAGTTGCTTAGCTTTTTGGGTAAGCATATGTTTAGCAATATTATTTTAGGGTTCCTATAGAATTCGGGATTTTTTTAGTTTGTTTTATTTTTGTGTCGGTTGGACTAAATTGGTGTTACATTTTGTCCTAGCAATGAATTTTTGAGTGAATTGTAGGGTTTACATAATAAAATCTCGACCTTTTTTCTATGAATTTTAGGTTGGTGGATGCAGATTTTTTAAGTGGTATGATGATAAGCTGTGTAACAAGGTGAATGAAGTAATGTAACACTCTTGATCTGTATTCGAGAATGGAACAAGATACGAGGCATTATCGGGCTCACATCACAAGCAAACATACAATTTCGAGTCATAAATTTGCATCTAAATTAAAACCGTTTGTATTCAATCATAAAGTCCCTAATACGAGCCTACGATGCCCAAAACATGCTTTGTAGTGGTTTGGGACTAAACCGATAACTTAGGAAATTTCTACGAAACTTAGAAAAATTTTGCTATAAACAAGGGTCACACGCTCGTATGGTTTGGGACACGCCCGTATGGGCAGGCTGTGTGGTCACACACGCCTGTGTCCTTAACCTGTGTAACTCTTTGTTTTGTAAAGCATGAACAAATTAAGGTCACACGGCCAAGTCACACGCTCGTGTGCTAGGCCGTGTGGTTAATTTAATTTTCATAAAATAGGTGCAGACTTCATACACCCAGGACACACGTCCATGCCTGTGGCCATATCCTTCACACGGTTGAGACACACCCGTGTGCTCAATTCTGAACATTCTGTTTCTCAAAATTAAGGTGCAAGGGACACACGACCAAAACACATGCCCACGGGATAGACCGTGTGTCACACACGGCCTAAACACACGCCCGTGTGTCTACCCATGTAGACAAAATAAAGGCTACCAAGCCATTTCTCACCCTCATTTCCACCTACACACACACACACACAAGTTCAATGGCATAAATCATGACATACTTAAGCAATCAAACATCCACAATCGTGGCCCATACATGTCATTCCATCATCCACTCTCAACCTATTTACAACAACATATTTTTGGCAAACCAAATCATACCAAACTCACTTTCTACAAGTCCTAATATGGGTACCTATAACATGCATGATTTTACTTAGTTTTCCTAGCACACCAATGAGCCAGTCTTAACCATTCAACAACAAAACTATTAAGTCACATTCAACCACTTACCAAGCATTTATGAACCACATCGCACAAGAGACAATTGCACATGCATGTATATATATAAGCTTACATCCAATTGAACCAAAATAAGCCAATTTACATGGCCAAATATAAATTCAAGCTTTTAACAATTTCAAGCCAATACATTTGGCTAAAATCATGATGACACATATAACAAAATGACCAAGTCCCTATACATGCCATATTCTCAAAATGTTTAAAATCATCGGTACCCAAAATAACAGTTTGATAGTGTGATGCGAACTCCGATAGTCTCCAACCCGAGCTAGCTTGGTGACACTATAAAACATGGAAAATAAAATGGAGTAAGCTATATAGCTTATTAAGTTTGTATGAAAGAAATAAGCTAACCTTACCAAACATTAACATGGAAGTAATACAACATAGGGGAATGTAATTTACCATATTCTCATGATCATACTTTATTCCATCACAATTTACCTTGAATTTGTCATTTCATGAATTAACAATCACAAGCTTTAAGTACATACCTGTACCATCTCGTAATAATTTCATACTTAGTCTTATCATCGTTATACCCAATGAACAACTCAGAATAATAATATCAGATACTCGGGAAAACCTTGCACACAAGGTGCTACATATGTAGCCATTGCTACCTCTATCTCATAACAAATATATGCTCACTCTCGAGCCATTAATGGGTCTGCTCACACAAGCTGCCAGTCAAGACGTAGCTACTTAGTGCTACTCACACAAGCTGTCAAGTAACTGCAACATATGCTGGTATACTTAACCACCAGTAGAACGTACAGGACCAGCACCCAGATCACATAACATAAAACTCTAGTGACATGTCACTTGTATCCTAATCTATTTCTAAGGTTCGATTGGGATTTCTCATTTGTCAAAACGTAGTTGGACGGGTCCATAGAGTTGTTTATAAAATTCATACAATATTAAAGCATTAAAAATACAATTATAGTAAAGCTTATTTAACATACGAACTTACCTCGATTACAAAAACGACCAAAAAGGATCTATTCGTCAGTTACTTTGTTTTTCCCCTGATCTAGACTCGAACTTCATTTTTCTTTATCTATAATATGACATTTAACTTATTTAATCATCATATTATTCAATTCAGCCCAAAAACACATTATGGCAAAATTTCTATTTTTGCTCCTAACTTTTTAATATTTTACAATTTAGTCCCTAGGCTCGTAAAATAAATTTCATTCAATTTCATTACAACCCAAGCTTAGCCGAATATTATTTATACTCATAACAGCCCACATTTTTCATTTATTCACGCTTTTCTACACATTTTATAGACTTACAAATAAGTCCCTATTTGAATTTTTTTTACCAAAAATCACTTTTCAAAAGTCGTTTAACAAACAACAAACATGCATTTTCTACCATGAAGCATCAAAATACAAGCATACTCAACATGGGTAAAATTTTAAATTTTAATCCTTCTTCAAATTAGTCCTTGGAATAGCTAAATCAAGTTACAATGATCTCAAAAATATAAAAATTATTAAAAAGGGGACAAGAATGGACTTACAATCGAGCTTGAAAGCTTGACCAAACCCTAGCTATGTCTCATCTTCTAATTTTTGACTATAGGGATGAAATTGAATAAGATGACATCTTTTATTTAGTTATTTTGGCTTTTTTTACCAAATTACCTATTTACCCCTCACTTAAACTTTGAAATTTTACCTACTCCATGTCTATTTTTTTTCATCCTTAGTATAATGGTCTAATTACCATTTAAGGACCTCTAATTTAGAATTTCATAACAACTTACTACCTTTAGCCTATAGAACTCAAATTTTGCACCTATTGCAATTTAGTCCTTCTAGTCGAATTGAGTACTCAATCGATAAAATTTCTTAACGAAATTTTCACACAATTATTCTATCATGCTGTAGACCTAAAAAAATAATAAAATAAATATTTCTACTTCAGATTCATGGTCCCGAAACCACTGTTCCGATCTGACCCAAAAACGGGTTGTTACAAGTAATACTTGAATTACATGATAGTAAAAGAATACTTGCAATAGAGAATATGAGACTTAGGAAGCAAATTATAAAGTGTGAGAGTCTATTTGGTAGTAAAAGTAGTAATGTTGAGATGTTTGTGAGTGCTAGTGTGCAAAATGTGGGCAAGGAGAACGATTATAAATAGGTCAAAGATGATTTTGTGGATCACATTGAATTAATGATAAAGATTAAGGGCTTAAAGAAAAAATGTAACTCACCCATGAAAGAGAATGAGTTTTATAAGAAAATGTTTTTTTCCAGTGTATTATTTATCTTTTGTTTCATATTATGTTGGAATGTTATAACTTGAAAAGTATGGTGTCATGTTCTTGTGCTTTGTATATCGTGTTCCTTCAAAATTTGTTGTTGGCATAAATTGTCACATTTGAATTGGTATTTATAGCTAATTTTAGGGAAGTTTAATGGAAGGTGTACTTAGCTTTGTAGTAATATTGGGTTTGTAGCTAATTTGAGGAAAGTATAATGAAAGGAGAGTTGGGCCTAAGATATTTAACATTGTATGTCATGTACAAAATATTTTTTTGTATGGGTAATTGTAACATCTCAAAATAGGGCCTAGAAGTTTAGGCTTGGCAAGTTGTGGTCGCTAGTGAGCTAGATGAGCTGTGGTTGCCAGTGGGCTTAATGAGATGGGGTTGCTAATGGGCTTGGTGAATTGTAGTAGTTGGTTTGGGACTAGCAAACTAGGGTCGCCAGCGGGCCTGGTGAATTGAGATCACTGGTTTGGGTCAAGAGTTAAAAGTAGGAATAGCGAAAGGGCAATTATACCAAATTTAGGAACCCAACTTACTTTCCTCTTCACAACACCAATCATGTGCGTAACTCTTTCCTATTTCTACTGTGACTAGGGCATCCTAAGAACATCAAAACACCTAGTGCCTATAAATTAAGCAATTTTTATTAAAAATTCAATATTCTTTTAAATGACAAAGCTCTCTCAAATTCGTTCATCGACTACTTCTCTTATTGTCAGGTTCTACGAAAACAAGAATCCAACACTTAGCTCTTAGGACTTAAGGCAAGACCCTATTTCTTTATTAAGTTAGATGTATAGAAGTAACTATGAAAGTTTGCAACAAAGAAAACTAGGTTCGCTAAAAGACTAGCATGTTTGAACTTAGGTTCGCTTGTAATTACGTATGAGTTTTAATGTGCTTTGATAGTTAGTGAATTGTTTATGTTTGTAAAATTGTGAACCTAATAGAACTATCTATAAGAAAATACAAGGGAAATGTGAAGCTTGTTTAAAGCTTTCAGCAAATTGGTAAGTGTTCAGGGATCGCCACATGTATACGCAAACCATAGTGTTAATTAGGAGCTTAGGGTTTTATCTTAAGTTCCAAGTGTAAGTCTTCTCTATATTCTATTTTGTGATTATGATTATAAACGTGTTTTTATGAACAGTGATATGTGAGCTCTATATTGCAAGCTAATTATGAACAGTTTTTTGCGAGCTCCTCATGACCTGCGAGGTCTATGTTTAAGTAGATGTTTTGACACTCTAATCTTCTAAAACCATTGGATATAATGGCATGCCAGAGGATTGTGAGTACTGACCTTTGTGCTTTGTGTTTTGAGCGAGAGGCCCTGGGACAAGTTAGGAGGAATAACTGAATGTTGAGCTAAGCTCTATTCAGTGGGATATGTTGGTGTGGTTAGAGAGTGCTTAGCTTTATACTACACTTATAAGACATGTTAAGACTCTTTGAGTCAAAGTGAAGAGTTATAAGGAGATCCACTTATCCAACAAAAAAGGACATGTGAATAAGATTATGTTTTCTGAAATATTATGTTTTACAGTTTTAAAGCTAACTGACAGTGAATATTTGCAAACTAGGCTTTGCGTAAGTATGGCAACCCCAGTTTGCTATTTAATGACCTTGCAAAAGCTTTTGTTTAAATCATGTTTTGTGCGTGCTATGTTGTTTTTCTTTCCTGTATATTCACTAGGCTCGCATCGGAGTTAGTGATCCAGGCGAGGAATAAATATTGAATAGGTGGCACAAACAAACTCTAGACTTAAAGGCAATGTGGGATTTCTACTTGGGCTTAGAGATATCTTTCTATTTGTTGACTTCATCGATTTTTCTAGGACTTAGTTTTTTATGTTTATTTTTAATACCTCTTGTGAATCGATAAAACTATATATACATGTAACATCCCGAATTAGGGCCTAGTTGGAACAATGGTTTCGGGACCACAAATTCAATGTAAGAAAATTTATTTTTATTATATTTTTATAGTTTATGATTTCACAGAATGATTTTGTAAAATTTTTGTTCAAAAATTTTGACGTTTGGACACTCAATTTAGTCAAAAGGACTAAATTGTAAAAAATGCAAAAGTTGAGTTCTACATGTTAGAAGTGTCTAATTGTTATGAAATTTTAAATTGGAGGTCCTTAAATGGTAATTAGACCATTGGATAATTTTTTGGACAAAAATGAACATGGAAGGGTAAATTTTCAAAGATGAGTAAAAAGGGCATTTTGGTAAATTGGTAATTAAATGGACTAAAAGACAAAATAAAAGCCAAAAACCCCTGTCTATCTTCTTGTTTGGCTGAATGTAGCAAGGAGGAAGCCATGGTTAGGGTTGTCAAGCTTCCAAGCTCTATAGTAAGTGATCCTGAGCCTCGTTTTTAATGTTCTTTGCATTTTTGAAGTCCCGATAACATGATCTACTCATTTCTACCCATATTTTAAGCTAGGGTTCATGTTTAAAAAATTGAACCATGTGTGACATGCATGTATTTTGATGTATAATGGTGGAAAATGAGTGTTGGTTGTTAAATAAATGACTTTTACTAAGCGATTTTCGATGAAAACATCCGAAAGGACCGTTTTGTAAAAGTTGTAAAAATAGTATAAAAGGGTGTTATGATGAGAATTTTAGTTTTCCATACTTATGAAAATGGTTCGTCTAGGCCTATAGAATGGGAAAATTGAATAAAAATCACTTTATGAGCCTAGAGGGAAAAGTGTAATTTTGACAAAGTTTAGGGGCAAAAATGTAATTTTACAAAAATATAATTTTGAGAAAATATGATTTTGGGTCAATTTGAATAATGTGAGTCCTAAATAAGATATATTTGAAATGATAGATCAAGGAAATCGAGATTCAGGCTTAAATCGGGAAAATACAAGTTTTGGACTAAAATGGTAATCTTGCCGTTTCTGTATTCGAGGTAAGTTCGCGTGATTTAATAAGCGTATCACACATGTTATTATGGTTATACATGAAATATATCTTGCTATGATTATATGAAAATGTGTTGATTGGAATGTACATTGCATGATCACCTATGCATGTAGATATACTTGATGGAAAGAGAAAATCCCGGTTGAATAAAAAGGAATAACTAATGGATTTTCCGAAAATGTATTGATGGTAAAAAGGATCTATCCCAGACGGTTGTTCCTTAAGTGATCGAGCCTCCCGAAGAATATGTGTGCTGAAATGAGAAATGAGATCCTGTATGTGTTGCAGAAAGGATTTAGCCCGGACGGGTAATCCATCGATCTCAGTATAAAAAGGATTTAGCCCGGACGGGTAATTTGATTAAGGACTGAATTTAGCCTGGATTGGTAATCTAGATTCAAGCTCATTAGAGTATTTGTCGTTACAAGGGATGTAGCCTGGACTGGTAATCTCGACATTTACTCTTTGAGTTTGTAATGCCAGAGATTTAGCCTAGACTAGTAATCCCGCCATAAGAGCGAGGTTCGCGGGAGTGCATACTTGAAATGATTACTTGTATGAATTGATGGTGAATGGGATATCCATCGAGATTCCAAGAAGTTCAACGAGATTAATATGAGAAATGAAATAAAAGGTTCTTGCTGTGATACATCATGTATGTTATATGATACTATTATGATCATAAAAATTGTCATGTTTAGATGAGTGCAGTGCTAAATGATAGCACAGGTAAGTACTCGAAACCCATGAGCACGTGTTTGACATGTGAAATGAAATGGTCTTGTGATGATAGTGCAAATGAATGAATGATGTTTATGAGAATAATTTCTATGACAAATTTATGATGGTTATTCTCATGTTGCACTAAGATAGATTGGTACAATAGCAGTGGTCCAATTTTGAAAATCCACTAAAAAATGTTAAAATTGAATTAACAACTGAATAAAATATTAAATTGAAGCTCATCGAGTCTAGCTTCAGATAAAAGAAACGGTGTAAGCAAAGGAATCTCATATTATGAGATATTGGAATTTTTGTGAAATAGGGTTAGAGTGATCTCGGACTCCCCTATTCTAAATTTGGAAAATCATTAAAAATTGTAAAAAATTTATTATGGATTATAATTTATATGCTTCAAATCCTTAATGAGTCTATTTTCAAAAGAAATAGACAAGACCATAATCCAAGTTCCGTATTATGAGATAATTAATTCATAGTAAAGAGAGGTCAGAACTATCAGACCATAAAATATAGGTAAATTTAAAGAATAAAATGTACTTATTGAATAGACCAAAAATTATGAAAATTTTATGGTAAGAATATGTATGAGTCTAGTTTCTGGGAAAATTTACGTATCTTGATTTGGAGCCTCGAAACTCTGGATATTAATAATTTAGTGACCGTGACTCAAGAAAATAACTTGACTAGACTTTGAAAAAATAGAAAGAATTTAAAAATAGCATGTTATCACATCGCTTATTATTTTTCGTGTGAGCTTACTAAGGGTAAATCTTACTCCCTCTTTTCCATTTCCTTAGTGTTTTTAGGTCATCTCAGGGTTGGAGATCGTCAGATGCAGCACCGGACTATCAGACATCATCTTTGGAATATTAATATATATATGCTAGCGATTCCAAGTGAGTGGCATGTATAGGGACTTAGTTTTATGATAGATGTTGTTATGGGTAGCCAAATGTATTGGCCTATAATGATTCATTGTATATATCCATGAGATGTGGCTTATGATGATTATGGCTTGTAGGTCTATTTATCCATGTTAAGTTCTAATGTCTGCAATGTGAATAGCCTCGTTGAAAATGCATGCTAGCTATAACATGGGTGTGTAATGAATGCTTCATGACCAATTGAACCGGTCATTGCTATGAAAAAGTGTATAAAAATAAGATGGTATTGATTGAACTTGAATGCTTAAGGTCTAATGACACAAATGATAAGTGAATAATTCTAGATTGTTAGTAAATGTGGTGCAATACATGAATATCGCATGAGTATGAGTATGAGTATTCGAAATACATGAATAATGGCATGTTGATGTTAAGAATATATCTTAATGAAGGAGGTTAAATCATTAAAATGATGCCATGATATGTGTCCTTAATGTACGTAATGAATCGTGGAAACAAGGGTAACACAAAGGCTTGGAAAATAGCCTAAGTGTTGGCCACACGGGTTGAGACACGGCTGTGTGTCTCATCTATGTGAGAGACACGGCCTGGTGACACTGGTGTGTGGCCTGGCCGTGTGGTTCAAATTGTGTGCTAACGTCATAAACAAAGAGTTACACAGCCTGAGGACACAGGCGTGTGGATGACACACGGACGTATCCTAGTGTCTACACGGGTGTGTGACCCTGTTTTATGAGAAAAAATTCTAAGTTTTCCTAGAACTCTCCAAAGTCCTCGGTTTAGTCCCGGACCATTTTAAATGCATGTTATGGACCTCGTAGGCCAAACAAGAGACTTTAAGATAGAAATTGAAAAGTTTTAAATTTGAACAAAATTTTATGGCTTGAATTGTATGATTCCTTGAGTTTAAGTCCGGTAATGCGTCGTTTCCTGTTTCGGCGTTGGACACGGGTAAGGGGTATTACAATACAAACTCAAATTTCATGTATAAAAATATACCAAGTTTGGTTGATTTTTTTTTAATTTACAAGTTCATACTTAAGTATTTAATTCCTATCAAAGTGTTCACCATAAGCAAGAACAAAATAATCGAAATTGGTTAACTTATTTAGAGTTCACAAATGTTGCTGTAATGTGACAAGTTTCTCGAATTGTGCAAAGTAAAAACACTAAGAATTGGCGAACTGGTGCTTGCAAGCCCTGGATAGCTTTTGATACATGAAACTAGGAGAGACCTTGTGAGACGTGTTCGAAGAATCTAAACACATTGAGTTCGTTTGCGGAGACCTACCTTATTTAAGGAAACTTACCTCGTGAAAGACATAGAATGTATGAGCTAAGCAAATGTGCAAACCTGAATGTCAGATAATTAAACTGTTGTGTTTCACGGGGTATCTTGTTTTGCAAAACTTAGGGTTTGCATGTTCTTAATTCCTTTCATCAAATATTTATGTCTTCAGAGAAAGAGTAGTTAAGTTCTTGCAAGTGATGTAGGTTTGCATATTACTCCTATTGCATACTAGGAAGCAAGCGAAGTGAGTTCACGAGCTTGTGTTTTCTTAAATCTAAACATGTTTTATGTTTTAACTTATAGTGTGTTGGAGGTTAGATTGGGTTTAAACAGAGAGTCATTTAGGTAGCTAATATGGCGTTCCATAGCTCGAGTCTGGTAATTAGACTGGGTATGGGTTGTTACATTTATTGGTATCAAAGCTCGCCAGGTTGGTAAATTTGTTAGGTTCGCTAGGTTTGTAAACTTTTAAAGTAGTAAGTATGATTGTTTGTTGTTTGGGTAGGATTGGGAAAAATACATTATCTTGGTTCAATTGTTTCTTTTGTAGGATTATGCTTCACACCATTTTCCATTACTCACCTTCCTAGTGGTTGTGCTCATAGATACACTTGGTGAGTTGTGCTCACAGGTGTGGTTTGTGAACTATGCCTGCAAATGTGTTTTGGTGAACTAAGTTCACAAATGTGTTTGTCAAGCTTAGGATGCATAATTGAACATGCTTTTTTTATTGCATAAACTGGTTTATTATACACATTTAAATTTAAGTAAAATGCTACCTAGAAGTGTAAACGTGAATGCGAATCATGTTAATGGAGTTGCGGTCACTCTAGAGGGTGACTAGACATCGGCGTCAGTTGTGCGATCTCACAGGGAAAATGTTCTAGATGAAAGTGTTGAACTGTTGGTACAAGCCTTGATTGGGGCTTTCAAATGTGTCACTGGTATCAATGTTACTTCAACCAATCGAGGATTTCTATTGAGTGCCTGCGAGCTATAGGTGGTAAGGAATTCAGTGGTGTCAAGGGAGCCGATCCTACTAAGGTGAAGTATTGGATTGAGGGTGTTGAGAATATCCTTGAACATATGGCATATACCAAGGAAAAAATCTGGGATGTACTGTGTCCTTACGCACTGGTGAAGCCCACGCTCGTGGAACACTGTGAAACAAGGAATTGCTATGAACCGATTGACTTAGAACTTTTTTCTTGGAAACGTTTACGAAGAATTTCATGGGTGAGCAGTACATGGAAGCTCGCAAGTGTGAATTTATTAACTTGGTGTAAGGCGAAATGTCTGTAGCTAAGTACGAGGTAAAATCTATTCGACTAAGCCAGTATACAACTGAGATGGTCTCCCTTCGTTAATCTTTTTAAATAGTGGGTTCTCTTATGGTGGGTTGCTTGTAGTAGGTGACTGGTTTTGCATCTATTGTTGCTGTTGTTGTTGTCGACGATTTGTATGAATTAGTCTTTCTAGATCAGTGGTCGACTTGATAATTGTGCCCCTACTTCGAGTCATACATTGAAACCAAAAAAGAAAATAAAATATTTAGTAAAAATAAAATAAAAATCGTAGCTGTAAGTTAAAAATCTCCTAATTATTCTATTAACGCAAAAATTTAAAAATAAACTAGTGGCGTGCCTCCCTAACAACGACGTTAACAACTTGATTGCCTCCGAACGTACTAGCGTCTAGAGTGTGAATATTGCTACTAAAAATATGGAATTTGAGGCGGTGTCCGTAAGTATATGGGTTAGGTTGTAATATAGTTTGTTTACAATGAAGTAGGTGAGTACTTTGATGATCGTACCCAAAAGAGGCGAGCACTAAATTAATATTAACCTAAATTTAAAAAATTATAATTAGTACTTTAGATAAATTATATTACAAAAATACATAAAATAAAATAATTTAGATTTTTATAAGAAAAGAAATAAATATGCATAATAGAGTGAACACAGAAAACCAAATCTAAGCATGGATGATTAGCTTGCTTCGGTGGTCCTAACTAATTCTTATTTCGAGTTTCTACTCAATCAACTAGTTGTTGCCCTAGTAGGATCTCTCGATCTTCCACTAAACTAACAAGTCGAAAAGAACAGCTTATCTCTCGACTTCACAGTCCATACCGAATTGGGGTAAGGGGTTTACTGATAGGGAATACCAATTTTGGGTTAATTCTCACGTAGATAACTTTCTAGGGTTGTCAAGTCGAGGGTTTAAGTTCTTCTTCTCCCAAACAGTTGATTCATTAAGAAACCCCTACATAGAAATGAATTAATCACACTTCCACTCACTAATCCCCCATAAAAGGATTAGTTCCTCATGGATCTCAAAAACATATTAAACTTGATAAATAAGATAAACATAAAGGATGAATCAAGAATAAATGTTTAAGAAGAATCCTAAATTGTATTTAATAATTGATGTGCAAAAATCCATAAAGTTTGTGTTGGATCTACAAATTAGATATTTCGATGAACATGAATGAAAAAACTGAAAATAAATCATAAGCCTAAAAAGGACTGGAAGCTAAATTACAAAGAAAATTCTAAGATCTGAAAGTCATCCTCTCTTAAGTGTCTTTTAAGTCTATTTATAGTTTTAGGGTTGGCCGTTGTCCTTAGCCTTAGGTCAGCTGAATTTTTTACATTAATTTCTATTGTATGGTCCAAAACACCTTGTGCTCATAATTCTTCCCATACATGGTTGGTTTTACGACATCCAATGCCAGTGTCACGACATTGAAGGCGGGTTGCTTGGCTCTAGGGTAAGCTTCAGGGCTATGTCGTGACATCCACTGGCTTTGTCGTGACAACGAAGGTAGTCTTGAATTTTGACACTCTACTCATTATTTTGTGACATTGGACTCCCGTGTTGCAACATGGTGACTAGCCTCGAGCTTTCATGCCTTTGAATGGTGTCCTACACACTAACTAAGTACGTTAGTCCTCCCTTAGGCCTCTTTTGGCTCCTAAGGTCATAAAATGACTTAAATTACACTTTTTATTTAATTGAAACTAAAATATAAAAACTAACTAAATCATAATAGTATTGCTCGTATTCAAACTCCTTAAGTATGAAAACTAGTTTAATATGCTAGAACAAATTACAACAGATCACTTATCCAAAAGTTTTTGGTGTGGAGATGAATCTCCCTTCTAGTTGTAAACGATACATGTTACATTATTTGTTAAATTCATTTTTTGTTAAAGGAGTTTAGTGATATTGTGGCTATTTCCAACTTGTAACTATGAAAATTTAATGTGTTTAGTTAAATAAGTGGGGGAAGGTCCTAGTGTAAAAGAGAAGGAGCTTGTTGTGTAGATAGAAGCATCCTTGGAAGATTTTTGGTAAGTTCCTCTAAATTTTGTGCTTGATAAATTGATGAACTAGCATAAGGGTTTCAACTATCCAAGTAAAGCTAAGTGATGTCATTAATTTACTGATTGTGTGTTGCTTAAGCTTTTTTGAAGTTTAAATCCAGCAATCAACTGTTAGTGATGCTAGCAATCTATGTAAGTTGACAATTGGTTATAATCTTTTCATTCGAGTGATTGTATGCTTATTAGTGAGTGTGCATTCTATGTTAGTGAACTGTAAAGATAGAAATTGAATATGAGTACAAATATTGAAATGGTTAAACCATCCTTGGTGCTAGTGACTCGTATAAGAAGACGGAGGAAATGTAGGGAATTCAGTTGACTATTGAAATGTGTTTTTGATGGGAGAATTGATTTGTGTTGTGATTGGATAATAATAATCTAATATGTTTTTTCCTCCAGTAGGGCATATAAATGCAAACCATGATTGGCGAAAAACCCTCAACTTGCGGGGGAACACATATGTGTTAAAATTTCTAGGTGGCTTTGCGGAGGCACATTGATAGAAATGAAATATTGCCTTTGTGGAGGGATGATATTTGAAATGAAATAATGGCTTTGTGGAGGTAAGATATGTTGGGATTGAGGGCTAGCACAAGGAAACATACATGAAATTCTATAAAGTGTTTATATGCAAGATTTTTGCAAAGAATATGTGAACTATCAATGTATTGTATGTGTGTATTATCTCTACAAAATATGTGTGAACTATCACTATATTGTATGCATGAACTGTATTTGCATAAAATTGTGATCTGTCGTTCTAAAGTATGAGTAAACCGACCTGTAAGGTACTTATATGAACTATATGTAAGTAGTTATGTGAAAGCCAATTGACCACCTTTGGACGCACTAACATCTAGAGTGTGAATACTGCAACTAAAAGTATAGATTTGAGGCAGTGTCCACAAGTATACGGGTTAGGTTGTAATATAGTTTTTACAACAGAATAGGTGAGTATTCCGAGGATCTTACCGAAGGGAGGCGAATGCTAAATTAGAGTTAATCTAAACGCAAATAGAATTAATTAGAAGTTTAAATAAATTATATTACAATGAAACATAAAGGAAAGATTTTTGGGTTTTTATAATAACGAAATAAAAGTAGCTAAAATAAAGTGAACTTTGGTTGAATGGATTCTAACTTAATTAAATCTAAGCATGGGTGATTAGCTCGCCTCTAGGATCATAACTAATTCCTATTTCGGGTTTCTACTCAATCAACTAGTCATTACCCTAGTAGGATTTCTTGATATTCCTCTAAACTAATGAGTTGGCAAGAACTACTTATCTATCGACCTCACAGTTTAGACCTGTTTGGGGCTAAGGTGTTCATAGATAGGCCATACCAATTTTTTGTTAATTCCCACCTAAATGACTTCCTAGGGTCATCGATCCTAAGGTTTAAGTTCTTCCTCTCATTAATCCCGCATAAAATATATAAAAGAGGCGGTATCCGCAAGTATACGGGTCAGGTTGTAGTATAGTTACAACGGAGTAGATGACTACTCCGAGGATTGTACCCAAGGGAGGCGAGCACTAAGTTAATTCTAACCTAAGCACAAATAGATCTAATTAGTATTTTAGATAAATTATATTACGATGAAATAAATGAGAGAAGTTTTTTGGGTTTTCAATAATAATAAAAAGAAAACAAAATAAAGAATAATGAGAAATCAAATAATAGATTTGTCAAACCTAAGCATGGGTGATTAGCTTGCTTCGGTAATCATAACCAACTGTCTCTTTGAGTTTTCTTGTTCAATAAACTAATCGATACCTAGTAAGATCTTCCGATCATCCAATAGTATAAAGAGTTAGAAAGAACTACTTATATCTCGACCTCATAGTCCAGACCGATTTAAGGTTAAGGTATTCATGTATAAGCCATACCAAATTTGGGTTAATTCCCACCTTAATGACTTCCTAGGATTGTCAAACCTAAGGTTTAGGATCTTCCTTTCCTGAACAACTGATATGCTAAGAGAACCCTAAAAAATAGTTAATTAATCATACCTCCGCTCACTAATCCCCTACAAGAGGATTAGTTTCTCATGGATCTCATAAACAATATAAACTTGATATATAGAATAGACATGAGCAATAATGCAAAAATATAAAGTTTAGAAGAAGCCTGACTTGTATTAGAATCGAATGCTGAATCCTAACAGAGCCTGATCACATTTCACAATTCTGATTTCCTCTAAAGCAAAGAACAAAACTTAAAATAAACCTAAAGCCTAAGAAAAGAGAAAAACTAAAGACTAAAACTTGGAAGAAAATTATACAATATTAAAGTTGTCAACATGTGTTAAATGAGCCTATTTGTAGACTTTAGAGTGGCCGTTGTCTTTAACCCTAGGTCAGTTGCTGTCCTCGTGCTTAATGTTTGATTGTGCTGACCAAAATGCCCCTGGCTCATAATTATTTCCTGTACAGAGGTGATGTTGTGACACACCAGGTTCTGTGTTGCGACATTGAGGGTAGTATGGTTTATCTCCAGGGATGTGTCGCGACACTGAAGGCAATCTTTAAAGTATTCTATTCTGTTACCTATTATACGACATCCAGCTCTCCTTGTTGCAACATAGTGACCAGTATCGAGTTAGCACGCCTTCTAATGGTCTCTTTCACTCTAAAAAAGTATATTACTTCACCCTTAGGCCTTATTCGGCCCCTAAGCTCAATAAAATACTTAAATTACACAATTTATTAAATTTAGATAAAATTACAAAAACTTAATTAAAACTTAACAGAAGTGCTTGTATTCAAGCTCCTAAACTGTGAAAACTAGTTTAATCTACTAAACCTAATTATGGCATATCAAACTCCCCTACAGTTAAGTCATTGCTTCTCTTTAAGTAAAACAAACAGAAATAGTAAATGAAAAGACGACCCTTGAGCAAGAATGGTACAAATGTTAGCTTTGGAGCACATAAATAAGTATTTCATATTCACACATAATCTCGACATGATATATAATTGACTTTCCACTTTTGATATCAAACACTTAAGTTTAGTATATTACGAAGCATACAAGCATTAAGGGTCTCAAATATAGGAATCCATCGATAAATTGTACAAGTAATTTGATTATTCTAGAAGAATATAGAGATTCATATCTGTGATTGTTTAATGTAATGTCTGTAACACCCCTAACCCGTAGTCGTTGCCAGATTGGGGTTACGAGCCATTATAGACAAAAACATGGCTCAGAACAATTTTTCAGTTTAAAAAAAATCATGTACAAACTTATAATACATAAGCAAATCATGCTTAAAAATTTAAACATGTTAATATTAACTATTTAACCACATATTCAAATTAACTAATGTGAAACAAAGCCATGTTGATTGTACTTAATACATGTAATGTTCGAACCATATGACTTCAACAGTAATGGCATTCGCTTCCTTAATACATATCCAAACATATATCTTTACATTTCATGGATTGAATATATATATTAATACATTTATTTCGTTAACTAAATGTTAATCACATCATTTTTATAAATTTTTGTGCATGCACATATTAAAAACAAAACAACCATATTACATGGCCTAATTTTTTTCATTCACATAAGCGTCATTAGTTAATTTACAACATGATCAAATATGCTTTTAATACTATCCATATATATATATGTTGTCAACTTATTATCAATAGCTATTTCCTAGCTCAATTATTGAACCAACATACAAGACCTATGTACTAATCAATATGTCAATATTACGCATACAAATCATTTCTTATCAAACAGGCTAGCTAGATTAATAACACTACACATTATAAAATAACATTATGACAACAAAACATGATCATTATTAGCCACTACCTAAGTACCCAAAATGACCAACCAATTAACAAGTAAATCACATTCATTATTTATCATCACAAATCTTACCCAAATAGCCAAACCACAAATGATCATATCATAGGCATATACATTTATTTTACTTAAGATTAGCCAAATATAAACATGCATTATATAACCTAAATTTTATCTCACAAAACAACCAAAGTAATTACATGCGCTTATGACATTAACATCTAACTAAATAATCATTTTCATGTATATACCAAATTTTCCAAAATACAAGATTGAATGTAAACATCACTTCCATTTATCAATTCACAAAACAAGTTCATTTGCATAGCCAACTTACGTAATAAAACCACACCCAAAAACATGTCCATCCACCACATTGGTATCATTCAAACCAATTTTTTATAAAACCAAACATCACACAAGATATATCATGAAACGTACTTCACAAAATGAGCTTACACCGCGACCAAGAATACACAAACATAAACATCATTAACAAGCCATTTTCACATGGCTACATATACACAAATCAAAATGAATCTTATCGAAACTAGCCTATACATGCCATATGTTATAAATACAAGTTTTCAAAGTACCAAAATAGCGATCGATAGTGTGACGAAGTTCCTTGACGATCCCCGAACTCGAGCTAGCTTTATAAATCTATAAAACAACGAATAAACACACAAAGTAAGCTTGAAAAGCTTAGTAAGCCATAAGCAAATAAATCATCACAAGAACATTCATAATTCAATTCGAAATAACTAAATCTAATTAGTTCCATACACATTATAATCACATTTCTCATGTAGTTCATATGATCACATTAAGTACTTTACTTACCTTAACTTTCATAAACATATAAACTTCACATGTACCTGATCTATTTAGCTCAAATTTCACATTCGGTCTCGACTTGACATTGCCCGTTGAACCATTCGAAATTGTTAAGGATACACAGAAATCATAGAAGCTCATATAATGCCATATCCCGGATATGGTCTTACATGTTATCATATATCGATGTCACTGTCCCAAACAAGGTCTTACACGAATTATATACGATGCCAATGTCCCAGAAATGGATCCTGATCCAGCTGTGGCAGATGAAGTAGAGAGTAATGCGCCAGCTCCGGCTGAAGGAGCAGCGCCGACTAAAAATCCACCTCCTACTGTTGGTCAAGGAGGAGAGGAGAAGGGTCGGGAAGCCTTTCTCCAAATGATGAGTGCATGGTACATCGAGTTCGTCAGATGCGAACCCAAATGTACAACCTCCCCACCTCCCCAATTCCTCAACCTGCACCCGATGCCTCAAGGTATGGATCGATGAAATTTCATAGAACTCAGTTGATAGAATCCGCAAGCAATGGGTCAAGAATTTAAAGAAAATATTGATGATGATGCCAGAAAGCGAGTTCGGCTTGAAAATTCTATCCGAGTGTTTGATGAATTATCTTGTACACTGAAGAATGTTTGAAATGCGCTATATCTTTGTTGAGGATTCACCTATAATTGGTGGAAGACTTTGATTTTGGTGGTACCGAAAGAGAGAATAACTTGGGAATTCTTTCAAGAAGAGTTTGGAAGAAAAATATTAGTGAAAGATTTATTGATCGAAGCGTAAAGAATTTCTTGAGTTGAAGCAAGGTAATATGTGATTCTGAGAATATGAAAGAGAGTTTGTTCGATTAAGTAAGTATGCCAGAGAGTATGTTCCTACAGAGGCCAAGATGTGCCGACGATTTGAAGACGGGCTCAACGAAGATATCAAGGTATTTGTTGGAATTCTTGAATTAAAAGAAATGTTAGTATTGGTTGATCGAGCTTGCAAGGCTGAAGAACTACTTAAAGAGAAGAAAAAGGTAGAGGCTGAGACTAGAAACTGGAAGAAAAGACCGATGAGCAGTTCATTTTCACAGCAACCTGGAAAGTTAAGAAATATGAATCCTCGTTCCCAAGCTTCAGCTGGGCAATCATATGGGAATTATAAGAAGCAAAATGTGGGTCCTAAGTCCCAGACTACTTCGGCAGCCAGTGTAGGGAACTCGAGATTTGTTAAACCTGAGTGCCACCGGTGTGGTAGAAATCATTTTGGTCCGTGCAGAGCAAATGAATGTTTTCGATGTGGTTCTCCGGATCATTTTATTAGAGATCGCTGAGAGAGAGAGTGAAAAGAAAAATTTCAGAATACAAAAACAAGTGGGGCGGATTCGAGAGGAAGATATCCAAGAAAAGTTGGGAGTGAAGCAAGCAGTAAGAATGTAGCCAGGGATGCACCAATTAGACCTGAAGGAAGGGCTCCAGCTAGGACTTATGCTATTAAAGCGCGAAGATGCTTCCTCACACGATGTGATTACGGTACATTTTCTCTCTATAATGTTAATGTTATTGCTTTGATTGATCCCGGTTCTACTCATTCATATGTGTGCATGAAATTGGTGTCTAGAATGAATATACCTGTTAAGAACACAGAATTTATGATTAGAGTGTCGAATCCGTTAGGCAAATGTGTGATTGTTGATAAAGTATGTAAGAAATGTCCTTTAATGATTCGGGATCATTACTTTCCGGCCGACTTGATGTTGTTGCCGTTTGATGAGTTTGATATTATTTTGGGTATGGATTGGTTGACATTGCATGATGCTAAAATAAATTGCAAAGAAAAGGTTATAGAATTAAAGTGTGAAAATGGTGAAAACTCAGTGGGTTGAATCGAGATAAATCAGAGGCATTGCCTAGTGTGATTTCTTCAATGTCGGCTCAAAGATATTTGAGAAAGGGTTATGAAGCTTATTTGGCGTATGTAATTAATACAAAAGAAGTTGAAAAGAAAGTTGAATCGAGTCTTAGGTTGTGTGTGAATTTGCGGACGTATTTCGGAAGAATTGCGGGTTTGCCTCCAGTTAGGAAAGTAGAATTTGGTATTGATTTGATACCGGGAACAGCTCCGATTTCGATTGCTCCGTATAGAATGGCACCAGCAGAGTTGAAGGAATTAAAGTCGCAGATTGCAAAAGTTGGTGATAAAGGCTTTGTGAGACCGAAGTTTTTCACCTTGGGGTGCTCCGTGTTATTGTGTGAAAAGAAGGATGGTTCTATGAGGTTGTGTGTTGATTATCGGCAGTTAAACAAGGTGACAATCAGAAACAAGTATCTATTGCCAAGAATTGATGATTTGTTTGATCAGCTAAAAGGAGCGACATGGTTTTCAAAGATTGACTTGAGATCTAGGTATTATCAATCAATGTAAAAAAAGAGTCGGATGTGCCTAAAAGCGCTTTTAGAACAAGGTATGGTCATTATGAATTTTTAGTTATGCTATTCGGGTTGACAAATGCTCTCTTTGTGTTTATGGATTTAATAAATCGCATATTCAGACCATACTTGGACAAATTTGTTGTGGTGTTTATAGATGATATTTTAATTTATTCAAAAAAGATGAGACAGAGCATCTTGAGCATTTGAGGATAGTTTTGCAAACTTTGAGAGATAAGCAACTGTATGCTAAGTTTAGTAAAAGTGAATTTTGGCTCAGGAAGTTGGATTTTTGGGTCATATTGTTTCAGGTGATGGTATACGGGTTGATCCTAGTAAAATTTCAGCCATTGTTGATTGGAAACCATCGAAAAATGTAACCGAAGTTAGAAGTTTCTTGGGGCTAGCCGGGAATTATCGGCGGTTTGTAAATGGATTTTCTATAATTGCTGCTCCTATAACTAGACTACTCCGAAAGGATGTTAAATTTGAATGGACGGAAGAATGTCAATGAGTTTTGAAGAATTGAAAAAGTTATTAACAGAGGCACCAGTGTTAGTACAGCCCGAATCAGGTAAAGAATTTGTGGTGTATAGTGATGCTTCTCTAAATGGTTTGGGGTGTGTGCTTATGCAAGAAGGAAAAGTGGTGGCCTATGCTTGAGGCGATTAAAACCTCATGAGAGGAATTATCCTACTCACGATTTGGAATTGGTTTGCGGTGGTGTTTGCTTTGAAAATTTGGCGACATTATTTATATGGTGAAAAGTGCCGGGTATATACCGACCATAAAAGTCTTAAGTACTTGATGTCACAAAAGACTTGAATTTAAGACAGCAAAGATGGTTGGAGTTATTGAAAGATTACGAGCTTGTTATTGATTATCATCCGGGAAAAACGAATGTGGTTGCTGATGCTTTAAGCAGAAAGTTGTTGTTTGCATTGAGAGTTATGAACACTCAGTTGAAAATGTCAGATGATGGTTCGATTCTAGCAGAGTTAAGAGCAAAACCGATGTTTTACAAGAGATTTACGAAGCTCGAAAGATGATCAAGATTTGCAAGCCAGAGAAAGCAGTGTGAAGTTGATACAGAGTCAGATTTCAGAATCGGTTCTGATGGGTGCTTAATGTTTAAAGATCGGATTTGTGTACCGAAGAATGAGGAATTGATCCAAAAGATCCTACAGGAAGCACATAATAGTTGTTTCTCAATTCATCCAGGTAGTACGAAAATGTATAATGACTTGAAGAAAATGTATTGGTGGAATGGAATGAAAAGGGATATATCAGAGTTTGTGTCCAAATGCTTAATTTGTCAACAGGTGAAAGGTGAACACCAAGTGCCTTCGGGATTACTTCAGCCTATTATGGTTCCTGAATGGAAATGAGATCGGATTACTATGGATTTTGTATTAGGATTGCCATTGACTCCAGGAAAGAAAGATGCCATCTGGGTAATAGTTGATAGATTAACTAAGTCGGCTCATTTTATCCCGGTACGTACAGATTATTCTCTTAACAAATTGGCTGAACTGTATATTAGAGAAATTGTTAGACTACATGGAATACCATTGTTGATTATTTCAGATAGAGATCCAAGGTTTACTTCGCGATTTTGGCAAAAGTTGCAAGACGCGTTAGGTACAAAGTTAAATTTCAGTACCGCTTTTCATCCACAAACTGATGGACAATCAGAGAGAGTAATTCAGATTCTTGAAGACATGCTCAGATGTTGTGTATTGGAATTTCAAGGAAGTTGGGAAAGATATTTGCCGTTGGTAGAATTTGTTTACAATAATAGTTATCAGACGAGCTTGAAAATGGCACCTTATGAAGCATTGTATGGTCGTAAATGTCGAACGCCATTGTATTGAACTGAACTCAAGGAAAATCAGATTTATGGAGTTGATCTAATAAAAGAAATCAAGAAAAAGTGAAGGTAGTTCGAGATTGTTTGAAAAGTCGCCGGATAGACGTAAATCTTATGCGATTTAAAACGAAAGGACATTGAATTTCAAGTTGGTGATAAAGTATTTTTAAATGTGTCTCTGTGGAAGAAAGTTCTCGATTTGGACGGAAGGGCAAATTAAGTCCGCGTTTTATTGGGCGTATAAAATAATTGAAAAAGTTCGACCAGAGTAGCATATCGGCTAGCTTTACCACCGAATTAGAGAAGATTCATGATGTGTTCCACGTATCTATGTTACGTCGGTATCGTTCGGATCCTTCACATGTAGTTTCACTGATAGAAATTGAACTACAACCAGATATGACCTACGAAGAAGAATCGATTAAGATTTTAGCTCGAGAGGTCAAACAACTAAGGAATAAAAAGATTGCACTTGTGAAGGTGTTGTGGCAAAAGCATGGAGTAGAAGAAGCTACATGGGAATCCGAAGAAACTATGAGAAATCAATACCCACATCTTTCTCGGTAAGATTTTCGAGGGACTAAAATCCTTAAAAAGGGGAGAGTTGTAATATCCCGAATTAGGGCCTAATCGGAATAGTGGTTTTGTGACCACAAATCCGAGATAGAAATAATTATTTTATAATTGTTTTGAGGTTTATGATATGATTGCATGATTGTGTGAAAATTTTGTGAAGAAATTCTATGCATAAAATGCTTAATTCGAAGTTAGGGACTAAATCGAAAAAGTTGCAAAACTTGCATTCTAGAAGTTTTTAGTATGAAATTGCTTTGAAATATTAATTAGGAGGTCTTAAATAGCAATTTGACCAATTTCTAAAATTTTGGACAAAAATGGGCTTGTACATGAAAATTTTCAAAGAAAGGTATTAAGGGCATTTTGGTCATTTGGATATTAAATGAAATAAAATGGGAAAAATAACACAAAATAGTCATCTTCCCCATTTAGTTGCTGCCGAAATTTCACTCTCACCATAGCTAGGGTTTCTTCAACTTTCAAGCTTCATAGTAAGTGATTCTAAGCCCCGTTTTTAATGATTTTTATGTTTTTGAGATCCCGGTAGCTCGATTTAGCTTATGCTAGCAATAATTTAACCTAGGGTTTATATTTGAAAAAATACCCATAGGTGAAATTTGTGTATTTTGATGTTTTATGATAGAATATGAGGTTTTAAATTATGTTAGACAACTTGTACTACTCGATTTTAAGCAAAAACGAGTAAAAGGGCTTAATCCGTAAAAATACCTAATAGTCACAAGTACATGTTAGAGTGAGAATTTGATGTTGCCATAGAAGGGAAAAGTGATCAGCATGTTGTAAAACATAAGAATAAGGAATAAAGTTTAATCCCGAGCCTAGGGGCAAAAATGTAAATATGCAAAAGTTTAGGGGTAAAATTGTAATTTTGCCAAAATTTGAATTAAGGATTAATTTGATAATGTGAGTATTAAATAAGATAAATGTATTATTTTAGATCAAGAAAGACGTGGAATCGACCCCAATCGAGGAAAAGAAAAGATTGTGGACTAAATTGCAAAATCTTTGTATTTTGGTACCAAGGTAAGTTCATGTGTAAATAATGTAGCATAATGGTTATTTTTAAGTTATTGATGTTAATTATATGTTATGCTGAATTTTATTATGAAATGTATGCTTTGTGGTTAATTTCAAATAATATGTAAATTATGTAAGCTACTTGTTAAGTACAAATTGTTACCGAGTATTGGTTTCGGCATTCTACGGAAGACGGCAAAGATATATGTTCGAGGAAAATCCCGTTTGAACCTTAGGAATAGATTAGGATACAAGTGACATGTCACTAGGATGGTTGAGCATCCGAACTCGTTGAGTTGAGTCCGAGTTCACTTATGGATGCGAATGTCCGAACTCGTTGAGTTGAGTCCGAGTTCGTGAGATGTAACTAGGCATCCGAACTCGTTGAGTTGAGTCCGAGTTCACTTATGGATGCGAACGCCCGAGCTCGTTGAGTTGATTCCGAGTTCGCTTATGGGCGGGTTACATGATTGCTTGATTGCATATGTGGCACTTATGTGCAAGTTATCCATGTATCCGAATTATATTCCGATGTGTTCAACGGGTAAAGTTCTACTCAAATGGAGGAAAACTCGAGATGTAAAGAGACGTATTGGTAAGTGATGTGAAATGGATATTTTGGACAGGTATGTATTTAACCCTCGGGTTGAGTATTGATACAACCACGATAAGATAATGAGATGATGAAAATGATTAGAAATGTGACATGTGTTTTGGTGATTTATGCTAATGTTGATTGGTTTGATTGTTAGTTATGTTACTTATTATTTGCATATGAACTTACTAAGCATTTATGCTTACTCTCTCCTTCTTACTCATTGTAGTTTTGGACAAGCCAGCTCAGGAGTCGGGATAGGTCGAAGGCTCAGTCACACTATCCGAAAGACTTTTTGGTAAATGGCTTGTAAATTTAAGTATGGCATGTATAGCAATATACCTATTTTGTGTAAATGATCTTATGGTATGGTGATGGAATGGTTGAGAAAATGGTTGATAATGATAAATTATGGAAATGGTTAGTTTAGATAATGTTTGATGTTATGGAAAGTTATTAGGACACCTAATTCATGAAAACTCATAAAAAGGATGAAATTGCCATAAACAAAATATTGCAGCAACACTGATGTGAGTTTGAAAATTTACTAAAAATCATAGAAATTGAATTTGGTGATGGATTAAATATAAAATTGAAGCTTATTATTTCTAGTTTCACATGAAACAAATGAAACAGGTAAAAGAATTATATGTTAGAAGATATTTGAATTTTAGTGAAACAGGGTCAGAGCAGTTTCTGGATCCCCTGTTCCAACTTTAATAATTCACCATAAATTGTACAGATATAATTATGTGTTGTATTTTATATTATCAGAATCCTTATTGAGTCTAGTTTTAATAGAAACAAACCTCATAATCATATGAATTTTTTACAGAGAGAAATATGGTTCGTAGTAAAAAGAGGTCAGTTTAGTCAAGTCCTGAAACAGGGGTAACTTTAACTAATAAACTGTACTAATTGGCCCAACGAAAAATTCTAGAAAAATTTTAGTAGATAGGTATATGAGTCTAGATTCAGGGAAAATTTACAGATCTTGATTTCAAGTTTTTTAACTCGAGATATGATTTTTCTTGTGACTGTGACGCAAGTAGCTTGAAAGCTGTGAATGTAGAAATAAATAATCCAAAGTTCTAAAAATGTTAAATTAAGCTTAGTAACACCTCATACTCGACTCCGGCAACGGCCTCGGGCGTGGGGGCGTTACAGAAGTTTTGTCAGGGCAAAGTGTAGACAGTTTGCCAGCACGGATGCTGTGGCATTGCCGGGAAGACCAAGTCTACATTTTCCGCACAACAGTCCATTTCAAATTCAAACTTGTGCCACATAAATTTCCCTAAAAGAGGAGAAGATAATCATGAGTTGTTAGTTGACCCTAGCCTAATCTATCTATAAAAGGCAATGAAATGGACATCACAAACGACGAAAAAAAGTGAGAGAGATCATTAGGCATTAATAAGGGTCCGGCTGTGCAAAGGACAGGAAGTCAAAGGCAGTCCTTCTTAGCCATCACAAGACACTGTGCTGTTAAAGTGTGGACTGGGCAAGCGAAAGTTGTTCCACGAAGTTCTTCCATTATTTCCATTAGTGTTCCTTCGAAATATCGAATTGAAGTAGCTGAACACAATGTCGGATAATATTTTGGTTTAGACTTTTATTTCCCAGCCCATGAGCTAAATCTCATAGGGTTGGGATTACTTTCTATGAAACCTTAAACTATTTTTATGGATGCAGTATATATTTAATTTACTTTACTATTTCATTTGATTGTTCTTATTTCTTAATTAAAATGCAACCATCTCTAGAAATAGAAGGTTGTTTGCATACTATAAACTGATTCTAATTCTAAAAAGGTTGGATTAAAATTAAATGAAATGAGTAAGTATTCGATAGACACTTGTAGTCGACTCTAGACATAGAGTCACGATCATACAGAAGGAACCCATGCAAGATTCCTAAAAAGGCTATAGACACGAGCAAGGTAACTTGAGGTTTTGCTCTCGCGAGAAGCAAGCCATTTTAGAACTCTTTTGTACAGTAAAGTAGATACGATTTTTCCAAGGCATTATTGACAGTCGATTCTAGGTAATCCTGACCTTCTGAACCAACATCACTCTTGTAACAGTCCGATTTAGACTCTAATCGAAATGGTGGTTTCAGGACCACGAATCTGAGTCAAAAAAATATTTAAATATTATTTTTCGTGTTTATTGTATATGAGTTTGCATGTGTGAAATTTTCATATGAAAATTTAATTGTTTGTGTGCTTAATTAAATAAAAAGGGCTTAATCGCATAAAATGAAAACTTGATAGTTTAATTCATAAAAGTTGATTTGTTAGTGGCTTTTTAATATAGGGTGTTTATGTTGCAAATTTCCCATGATAATATACATTGGACGGTTGTAGCCTTATTAAACTATGGTTTATTATTTTATTATAAAGGTTATTAAAGTAAATTTTGAAATATTATGAATTATAATAAAACAAAATTTAAAAGACATGCATTATATACATGTTTTTGGCTGACCCTTAAGAAAAGAAAAGAAGTTAAAAGATTTTGAAATTTTGGCACTTTGGAGGCTTAATTCAAGGTTAGTTTTTATTTGGTTTTTGATAATTTTTACGTTTTTGAGATCGTTGCTTTGAATACTACTCGACCCATGCTTGAATTTTTGATTTCGATGAATATTTTGAGTTATGCCATTGATGAATATTTGTGTTTTGTGATGTTTGATGATGAAATATCAAAAATATGTTTTAGATTAACATGTTTTGTATTGGAGTTTTTGATGATTTTGAGTTATTAGGACTAAATTGCAAAAATAATAAATTGAAGGATTAAAATGCAAAATAAATGAAATATATGGATTAGTATAGGCATAAGGAAGATTCGGCCTAACTATGATGTGGTGATATTTTGAGTATTTTGTGTTTTATACATTTATGACTAACTTGTAAAATTATGAAATATTAGGGGTAAAATGGTAATTTGTCCATTTATGTGTTGTTGGATTAAATTGAATGAAATTGTGTTTAAATGAGGTAAATTTGAAATTATATAGATCAAGAACAAAGGAAATCAGATTTGGATTGGGGAAAAACAAAAATAGTCGAATAGCTTATTTGTAACATCTACCGATATCCGAGGTAAGTCTTTAAGTAATTAAACATGGTTTATTTTGAACATAGAATGTTTTACTGTGATGATTCGAATTTTATAATCTATTAGTAAAATAGCCGAATGTGATGTATCATTGAATTATTGTGGTTGAGTTTCATTCGACTAATTTAAAACCTCTGAAAGTGTGTACGTGTTACATGGAATATTGTATGATTCGATATATGAAATTTTGTGGAACGATTCTATAATTCTGATATTCAGGCTTTGAGCCTAGCAAGCCTTGTGCTGGTGAGTTTGATCGGGCTTTGTGCCTAGCAGGCTTAGTGCCAGTGAATAAATATTAGACCTTGGGTCTCTGTGTGATTCAGGCTTATGCCTAATAGGTTTTATGCCGATGATTTATTTCAAGTCTATATCTATAAGACTTTACATCTATGTGGAAATTGAGCAAGTAAGTTGATTTAAATGACTTCTATATTCGGTCACATAGGTAAGTACATGTGAGCTTATATTGAACTTGTATACTTGGCTGCATGTGAGGTTATATTGAACTTGAGTATTCGATTACATGTGAGCTTATATTGAACTTGCATATTCGGTTATATATGAAGTTATCTTAAATGTGCATATTCGGCCATATGTGATGTTCTATTGAATTCGAACTTTAGGTTACATGTGATGTTTTATTTAACTTTTATAATCGGCTACATGTGATGATATAGTGAACCTTGTGTATTCGGCCATACATGTAAGTGTCTATTTAGTGATATATATATGTTTGATATTGAACATTCGGCCAAGGTAACTCATTGTGTTAAAGTATAACATTATTGATATAATTCAATTTGTTTGAATATTTTGATTATTCATTGAGTTGTTTAATTTGCTTAAGGCTTACTAAGCTAAGTTAGCTTACTCTGTGTGTTTTTGTTACTTTGTTTTATAGATTTTGGTTGTAAGTTACAAGCTCGGGGATCGTTTTCGAAGTCATCCACACTATCGTCAACTTTCGGTACTTTTAAAAGTCTATTTTTGAACTTATGGCATGTATAGGCTAATACGTATTTTGTTCGACCTTGAATATGTATAACTTTAGCCATGCAAAAATGGCTTAATTTCCATGATAAATTCACTCATATTTTGGTTATGGTTTGAGCTCACTTTTAGTTGATATGTTATATATATTATATATGAATGATGTAACACCCCTTACCCGTGTTCGATGCCGGAACAGGGTACGAGGCATTACTGGACTTAATCACTAATCATCGTATAAAAACCGATTCATAATTTCACTCTAATTTAAAACTTTTTCAAACACATTCAAGCTGTCCCTTAAAAAGAGCTTACAAGGCCCATATCATGCTTTAATTCAACCACACACATAGGCAAGCATGCACATTCATAAACTGTATCATTTAATTAA
Source organism: Gossypium longicalyx (assembly GCA_025698465.1). NCBI lineage: Eukaryota > Viridiplantae > Streptophyta > Magnoliopsida > Malvales > Malvaceae > Gossypium > Gossypium longicalyx. Next base: position 35,724,459 of record CM046995.1, read on the forward strand.
TAACATAATCAAGACTATCTACATTAAATGACTTTATACAATTGAGACCTTCAAATAACATAGGTCAGTATTTTAGGCCAATTCCTAGCAACTTAGTAACAATTAAATGAGTCTCCATACATGCCAAAGACTTAAAAATACTTTAAAACCTTTATATATCGATCAATAGTTTGATAGTGTGATTTAACCTCCAGCGACCTCCAACTCGGGCTAACATCTGAGACACTATAGGAAAAAGGAAAGGAAGGGAGTAAGCATTATAGCTTAGTAAGTAAGTATGTAAATATTAATAAACAATATATTATCATACTTTAAATGAAGTCACAATATGTTCCCGGAATATTACCATCACAAACACACACATACTTTCACTATTACAATCATAAACAGGTTAAAAATAAGTTGTCTAGCAGAGTACTAGCAGCTAAATTATTTATTTCTGGAGCTACAGAACTCCAAATTACAAAATGTTAATTTTTCTTGAAACTATATTCACGTATATTTTTACCATAAAATTTTCAGAATTTTTGGTCTAGCCAATTAGTACAGTTTATTCATTGAAGTTACCCCTGTTTCACTGCTCAACTATTCTGACCACTCTTCACTACGAATAAATTTTCTCCTCATACAGAACTCAAAGGATGTTATCATTTATTTTATTTGAAACTAGACTCATTAAGAATTTCAAGCATATAAATTATATCCCCTAATTATGTTTGTACAATTTTTAATGATTTTTCCAAGTAAGAACAGGGCATCACATAGTCATTCTGAACCAGTCTCTCAAAAACTTAAATATCTCATAATATAGAATTCCTTTTCTAGCTCTGTTTCTGTTATATGAAAATAAACTCATTAAGATTTAATTTGATATCTCATTTAGTCTCTGATTCAATTTCTACTATTTTTGGTAAATTTTTAGATTCACATCACTGCAACTATTCGTAACAGTTTTATTGTCAATTTTGATCTTTCACACTTCAATTGTATTCATCACTTACCCATAACAATCTTTCCAATTTCCAATCACATATCGAGCATATTGCTCATAAGTTACACATGTATATACTTACACTTATCATCACAAAGTCATACACAATTTCATTTAATCAATTTCCGAGTTGAACGCTTCGGAATAGTAACAGATACGCGATGGTATCGCACAAAGCCCACCTTTAAAATCGAAGCTCTCTTATACACATAGTGGCCTTCACTTAGCACCACTCATGTGACCTAGCTCGATTGTACACATAATTTTTGCTCTTTTGTACACTTGGTGAACACTCAGTACCACCCATGTTGACCTAGCTAGTTTATCTCGTAGCTCTCTTGTCTACATGGTGTACACATAGTATCACCCATGCGAGCTAGCTACATCATAATGTCTCGTAGCTCTCTTGTACACATGATGTGCACTCAGCACCATACATGTGACCTAACTACATACCATCTGTATCATCCAATCTTTCCGAAGGTTCAACCGGGATTTCTCTCTCTTTCTAATACTTGATTCCATACTTCCAATAGTCAATTATGATTCAAAAATCAGCTACAATACATAAAATATGTTGAAATATAAAAACATAATAAAGATAATGTATTATTTACATACAAACTTACATACTTTCTCATTTCCATGTCGAATTAATATTGAACATTTAAATCATCATAATTATACTTACTTTCAACACCTCGGCAATCATAGTAAATATATCAATTTTACATTGAAACATGCATAAATTAATGCTTATTATACATATGAACTTACCTTGATACTAAAACGGCCATTTTACCAACTTTCCTGATTTTCGATTTTTCTCCCATTCTAGGTTCAAATCTTGTTTTCCGAGATCTAAAACATCATATTTTACTTATTTACTTAATGTACTATTCAAAACAGTCCTTAACTCAAACTTTGGCAAAATTACACTTTTGCCCCTAGGCTGGGGAATTAAACTTCATCCCTTATTCTTATGTTTTATGACATTCTGATCATTTTTCCCTTCTATGGCAACATCAAATTTTCACTCTAACATAGTTATGAACAATAACAACTTTTACCGATTAAGCCGTTTTACTCATTTTTGCTTAAAACCGCTTAGCAAAAGTTGTTTAACATAATTTTAGCCTTCATATTCTACCATAAAACATCAAAATAAACACACTTCACCTATGGGTATTTTTCCAAATATGAACCCTAACTTAAATTATTGCTAGAATAAGCTTAATCAAGTTATTGGGATTCCAAAAACGTAAAGAACTTGAAAAACGGGGCTAGAACGGACTTACTATTGAGCTTGGAAAGCTTGAAAACCCTAGCCATGGCTTCCCCCATGCTAATTTCGGCCTCCATGAAAAAGATGAGTCAATTTTGGCTTTATTTTCCCTTTTTATTTCTTTTAATTACCAAATGACTAAAATGCCCTTAAGGCCTTTCTTTAAAATTTTGTCCTGTTCATTCCCATTTTTGTCCAAACGAAATATAATGGTCTAATTACTATTTAAGGACCTCCTCTTTAAACCCCCATTTCAGTTAAGTACTTATGAATTAGAACACATATTTTGCAACTTTTACAATTTAGTCCTAAAAGTCCAATTAAGCACTTTATCAATAAAATTACTTAACGATATTTTTACACAATATTTTGATCAATAAATAAACCTTAAAACTTAATCAGAATAAATTTTTTGACTTCGAATTCGTGGTTTTAAAACCATCGTTCCTTTTAGGCCCTAAATCAAAAACATTAAAGAACTTCTACAAATAAGCCCTAATAGGCAAATTAAACATGCAATCTATAAAATTTCTTATCAATACTCTAACACATGCATCTAATCACTCGGTAAATCATAAAAATTAATCGAAATAAACTTTTCTATCTCAGATTTGTGGTTTCGCAACCACTATTTCATTTAGGCCCTATTTTGAGATGTTACATTTCTCCCCCATTTAGGGATTTTCGTCCCTGAAAATCTTACCGGTAAAAAGATTCAATATCTTCTCTCAAAATTTCTTAAACATCTCCAAACAAATTTTCTTCAAAGCAGTGCTTTCAAAATCACCCCACTATCAAATTGAAATTCAATATAACTAAGTTTCAACTCGATATGACCTCTATATTAATCGAAAACTATTTCCAATTCTCACATTTGCTTTCACCTTTTTTTTTAACCAAAAACTCTGCATTCAGCTATTAATACAACTCAATCATTATTCTTCTATCTAATTTTATCATTACTAAATCCACATTATCCCATTCACAATTAAAATTTATTTTTTTTTTTAAAAAAATCCAGCAATCATATACTTTAAGCATCATACTTGGATGAGTTAATTAACTAAGTCTAATTTTTCTTTAACTGTAACATTTCAGAATTCAGAAAATCTTCATATTAACCTAACATCTTTTCTGCAACTGAGTTCATTTATTAAACCATTCTCAAATGCTATCACATTGTCAATTAATCTTATTGGAAGGGGGTGAGGCTGTAACACTTCTAACTTGCCTCTTATATATTCATGCATATAACTTAACACTCATCAATATATATAATTTGGTTCAAATAACTCAACATGCATATTCATTTTACACAACCCTCCTATCAACTTATACAAACAAATACACTTATACATGCGTTCATAATTCTCAAATAGAATTACTCATAACATTCATTTAATTTCACAAGTTACACTCATAGCATCACACAATTGCCAATCAACATGAACACTTATCATAATATAAACTTTCCCTTCATCTCATCTTTCATATTCCAAGAGAAATTCTTATTCACGACTCATTCATTATCACATAAAAATCATGAACTAGTACTCTTACCATTTACGAGTCTCATTTCATCTTAATATTATCACAGTTATATAATTCACTTTAGACAGACTTACACACATATTCATATTTTAAAACAAATGCATTCAAACATACATTCCACAAATTTGAGTAAATCTATTTATCACATTCACTTAGCCAAATAAGTTAGACACATAATATCATGTCAATGTCAAACGAACATAGATGAGTTTATAACGAGGTAAACTTTCGTTTCTTTTCACTTTTCTATATTTCTCCATTTATGTCTATTTCATTTTACACTTGATCTCACACATATCATCACAAGTCACCAAGATTAATTTAAGTACACCAATATATCCACCAAATTATATGAACTTACTTAACACCTTTTTACACTGTCGATGGTAGCTCAATTGGAAAACACTTCTGTCTCAACAGAACTATTTCATCGGGATCGGGAGGCATCACACTATCACAAGTAGTAATATGGCATGTATAGCTTAACTCTTACACATACTAGGTAAGTTCGAGAACCAACTAAACCATAGCTCTGATACCACTACATGTAACACCCCTTACCTGTGTTCGACGCCAGAACAGGGTATGAGGCATTACCGGACTTAATCACTAATCATCGTATAAAAATCGATTCATAATTTCACTCTAATTTAAAAAATTTTCAAACACATTCAAGTTGTCCCTTAAAAAGATCTTACAAGGCCCATATCATGCTTTAATTCAACCACACACATAGGCAAGCATGCATATTCATAAATTGCATCATTTAATTAATAACATAATCAAAACTATCTACATTAAATGACTTTATACAATAGGGGCATTTAAATAACATAGGTTAGTATTTTAGGCCAATTCCTAGCAACTTAGTAACAATTAAACGAGTCTCCATACATGCCAAAGACTGAAAAATACTTTAAAACCTTTATATATTGATCAATAGTTTGATAGTGTGATTTAACCTCCGGCGACCTCCAACTCGGGCTAACATCTGAGACACTATAGGAAAAAGGAAAGGAAGGGAGTAAGCATTATAGCTTAGTAAGTAAGTAGGTAAATATTAATAAACAATATATTATCATACTTTAAATAAAGTCACAATATGTTCCCGGAATATTACCATCACAAACACACACATACTTTCACTATTACAATCATAAACAGGTTAAAAATAAGTTGTTTAGCAGAGTACTAGCAGCTAAATTATTTATTTCTGGAGCTATAGAACTCCAAATTACAAACCGTCAATTTTTATTGAAACTAGATTCACGTATATTCTTACCATAAAATTTTCAGAATTTTTGGTCTAGCCAATTAGTACAGTTTATTCATTGAAGTTACCCCTGTTTCACTGCTCAACTGTTCTGACCACTCTTCACTTCAAATAAATTTTCTCCTCGTACAGAATTCAAAGGATGTTCTCGTTTATTTTATTTGAAACTAGACTCATTAAGAATTTCAAGCATATAAATTATATCCCTAATTATATTTGTACAATTTTTAATGATTTTTCCAAGTCAGAACAGGGGATCACATAGTCATTCTGAACCAGTCTCTCAAAAACTTAAATATCTCATAATATAGAATTCCTTTGCTTGCTCTGTTTCTGTTATATGAAAATAAACTCATTAAGATTTAATTTGATATCTACATTCAGTCTCTGATTCAATTTCTACTATTTTTGGTAAATTTTTAGATTCACGTCACTGCAACTATCCATAACAGTTTTATTGTCAATTTTGATCTTTCACACTTAAATTGTATTCATCACTTACCCATAACAATCTTTCCAATTTCCAATCACATATCGAGCATATTGCTCATAAGTTACACACGTATATACTTACACTTATCATCACAAAGTCATACACAATTTTATTTAATCAATTTCCTAGTTAAACGCTTCGGAATAATAAAAGATACGCGATGGCATCGCACACAACCCACCTTTAAAATTGAAGCTCTCTTGTACACATAGTGGCCTTCACTTAGCACCACTCATGTGACCTAGCTCGATTATACACATAATTTTGGCTCTCTTGTACACATGGTGAACACTTAGTACCACCCATGTGACCTAGCCAGTTTATCTCGTAGCTCTCTTGTCTACATGGTGTCCTTCACCTGGAACCACGCATGTGACCTAGCTACATATATCCTGTAGTTCTCTTGTCTACATGGTGTACACATAGTATCACCCATGCGACCTAGCTATATCATAATGTCTCGTAACTCTCTTGTACACATGCTGTGCACTCAGCACCATATATGTGACCTACCCACATACCATCTGTACCATCCAATCTTTTCGAAGGTTCAACCGGGATTTCTCTCTCTTTCTAATACTTGATTCCATACTTCCAATAGTCAATTATGATTCAAAAATCAGCTACAATACATAAAATATGCTGAAATATAAACACATAATAAAGATAATGTAATATTTACATACAAACTTACATACTTTCTCATTTCCATGTTGAATTAATATTGAACATTTAAATCATCATAATTATACTTACTTTCAACACCTCGACAATCATATTAAATATATAAATTTTACATTGAAACATGTATAAATTAATTCCTATTATACATATGAACTTACCTCGATACTAAAATGGCCATTTTACCAACTTTCCCGATTTTTGATTTTTCTCCCATTCTAGGTTCAGAATCTCGTTTTCTGGGATCTAAAACATCATATTTTACTTATTTAATTAATGTACTATTCAAAACAGTCCTTAACTCAAACTTTGGAAAAATTACAATTTTGCCCCTAAACTTTTGCATATTTACACTTTTGCCCCTAGGCTCGGGAATTAAAATTCATCCCTTATTCTTATGTTTTATGACATGCTGATCATTTTCCCTTCTATGGCAACATCAAATTCTCACTCTAACACATAGTTATGAACAATAACAACTTTTACCGATTAAGCCGTTTTACTCATTTTTGCTTAAAACCGCTTAGCAAAAGTTGTTTAACATAATTTCAGCCTTCATATAATACCATAAAACATCAAAATAAACACATTTCACCAATGGATATTTTTCCAAATATGAACCCTAGCTTAAATTATTGCTAGAATAAGCTGAATCAAGTTACCGGGATTCCAAAAACGTAAAGAACTTGAAAAACAGGGCTAGAACGGACTTACTATTGAGCTTGGAAAGCTTGAAAACCCTAGCCATGGCTTCCCCCATGCTAATTTCGGCCTCCATGAAAAAGATGAGTCAATTTTGGCTTTATTTTCCCTTTTTATTTCTTTTAATTACCAAATGACTAAAATGCCCTTAAGGCCTTTCTTTAAAATTTTGTCCTATTCATGCCCATTTTTGTCCAAACGAAATATAATGGTCTAATTACCATTTAAGGACCTCCTCTTTAAACCCCCATTTCAATCAAGTACTTATGAATTAGAACACATATTTTGCAACTTTTGCAATTTAGTCCTAAAAGTCCAATTAAGCACTTTATCAGTAAAATTACTTAACGATATTTTTACACAATATTTTAATCAATAAATAAACCTTAAAACTTAATCGGAATAAATTTTTTGACTTCAAATTCGTGGTTCTAAAACCATCGTTCCGTTTAGGCCCTAAATCTGGTTGTTATAGCAACTTCTGCAAATAAGCCCTAATAGGCAAATTAAACATGCAATCTATAAAATTTTTTATCAATACTCTAACACATGCATCTAATCACTTAGTAAATCATAAAAATTAATCGAAATAAACTTTTCTATCTCAGATTTGTGATTTCGCAACCACTATTCCATTGAGGCCCTATTTCTAGATGTTACAAATGATATATGTGATATACGTTGTATGTTTGAATTGGTTTAATGATGTTAGTAAATTTGGAAGTGGTTGATGTAATGGTCATCGTATATATAAAAATTTCATGGTATAATTAATTGTTTTGGTTAAGGTTTGTAACGCCCCATACCCGAGACCGTCGCTGGAGTCGAATACGAGATGTTAGCAGACTTAATTCATTACTTAAACAGCTCAAACAATTTAATTTTAGAAATTCTAGACAAGCTGGCTAACTGCATCACAGTCGCTTAAAAATTCATATCTCAAGTTCTAAAACTCAAAATCCAATTCCGTAAATTTTCCCTGAAACTAGACTCATATATCTATTTACTAATTTTTTTCTAGAATTTTTGGCTAGGCCAATTAGTACAGTTTATTAGTTAAATTCTCCCCTGTTTCAGGGTTTGACTGCTCTGACCTCTGTGTATTACGAATCAGATATCTCTCTGTACAGAATTTCAATGACTATGAAGTTTGTTTCTATTAAAACTAGACTCAATAGTAAATCTTTACATATAAATTACAACTTCTAATTATTTTTATACAATTTATGGTGAATTTCCAAAGTCAGAACAGGGGGTCCAGAAATCGCTCTGGCCCTGTTTCACAAAAATTTAAATATCTCATAAAATATAACTCATATACCTGTTTTGTTTCTTCCATATGAAAATAGACTCATAATTCTTCAATTCCATGTTTTATTCATCATCTAATTATATCTCTACTATTTTTAATGATTTTTCAAATTCACGTCACTACTGCTGTCTGAATCTATTTTATGGTAAATTTTACCTATTTCATGGTTTCCATGGATTAACTAGCAATTTGACATACATAACACCAAATATGATCATAATTAGCCATTCCAATGGCTAATCATTACCAAGCATTTTTATACTACTCAATAACCATATCATAAGACCATATATACAAAATGATTATAATGTTATACATGCCATACTCAAAATATACAAGCCATTATGCCAAGATGGTATACGGATAGTGTGAGCGTGCCTCCGACCGTTCCCGATTTCCGAGCTGGCTTGTCAACACTACAAGGAATGAAAAGGAGGGAGTAAGCATAAATGCTTAGTAAGTTCACATGCAAATAGCAAGTAACATAACCATATAAGCAAGCATAAAACATCATTTGCATAATCATCACCAAGACATTCATATCATATTTTCATTTATCATCTTACCATATTATTGTTATATCGATTTTTCAACCCGAGGGTTAAGTACATGCCTGTTCAAAGTATCCATTTCACAACACTTACCAATACGTCCCTTTCATCTTGAGTATTCCTCCATTTGTGTAGAACTTTACCCGTTGAACACATCGGAATATAATTCGGATACATGGAAAGTTTGCACATAAGTGCTACATATGTAGCCAAGCTACTATGTAACCCGCCCATAAGCGAACTCGGACTCAACTCAACGAGCTCGGGCGTTCGCATCCATAAGTGAACTCGGACTCAACTCAACGAGTTCGGACATTCGCATCCATAAGTGAACTCGGACTCAACTCAATGAGTTCGGATGCTCAACCATCCTAGTGACATGTCACTTGTATCCTAATCTATTCCTAAGGTTCAAACGGGATTTTCCTCGAACACATATCCTTGCCGTCTTCCGTAGAATGCCGAAACCAAAACTCGGTAACAATTTGTACTTAACAAGTAGCTTACATAATTTACATTTTATTTGAAATTAACCACAAAGCATACATTTCATAATAAAAATCAGCATAACATATAACTAACATCAATAACTTAAAAATAACAATTATGCTACATTATTTACACATGAACTTACCTAGTATGCGAAAATGGCTACTTTTACCATTTCGTCCACAACTTGGTATTTTCCCCATTTTAGCCCGAATTTTACTTTTCCTTACTCTATCATTTAAAATATAGTCTAATTAGGACTCACATTATTCAAATTGTCCAAAAATCATATTTTGGAAAAATTACAATTTTGCCCCTAAACTTTTGCATATTTACACTTTTTCCCCAAAGCTCGTAAATTAAACTTCAGCCTATTTTCTTATGTTTTATGACATGATGATCATTTTTCCCTTCTATGGCAACATCAAATTCTCACTCTAACATGTACTTATGACTATTAGGTATTTTTACCGATTAAGCCCTTTTGCGAGTAGCACAAGCTGTCTAACATAATTTAAAACCTCATATTCTATCATAAAACACCAAAATACACAAATTTAGCCAATGGGTATTTTTCCAAATATAAACCCTAGGTTAAATTATTGCTAGCATAAGCTAAATCGAGCTACCGGGACTCCAAAAACGTAAAGAACTTGAAAAACGGGACTAGAATGGACTTACAATTGAGCTTGGAAGCTTGAAAAACCCTAGCCATGGTTTCTCGTTGCTATATTCGGCCATGGGGTTGAAGATGAGCAAAATTGGCTTTTAATTTTGTATTTTAATTCATTTTACCCCTAAATGACCAAAATGCCCTTACTACTAAACTTTCCAAAAATTCCATCCATGTCCAATTTTTGTCCATAAACTTAGAAATTGGTAAAATTGCTATTTAAAACCTCCTAATTAATATTTCAAAACAATTTCATACTAGAAACTTCTAGAATGTAAGTTTTGCAAATTATTCGATTTAGTCCCTAATTTCAATTTAAGCACTTTAGGCATAGGATTTCATCACGAAATTTTCACACAATCATGCAATCATATCATAAACATCAAAATAATTATAAAATAATTATTTCAATCTCGAATTTTGTGGTCACGAAACCACTATTCCGACTAGGCCCAAAATCAGGATATTACAACTCTCCCCCCTTTAGGGATTTTCGTCCCCGAAAATCTTACCAGAAAAGTGGTCTTCACTTTTAATCTCATATTCGGTGCCGAAGAACTTTCACTTAGACTGTACCTCCAATACATCTCTTTAATTTCTCATATGATCTGAAAGCTTACAGTCTCAACTCTCAACTATTCTTAAATTTTCAACCCTTCTCAGTTTCCCATGATATCATGACATAAAACCCGGATCTTAACTTGATTAATGGAGACCGGAATTCCAAGAAATCCAACAATCAAAGAGACCTAAATTTCCATGAATCTGATGAGTAGGAATTCATTCAATACAGATATGATTTATAGATCTCGCCAAACATTTAACAATAGGATACATCACATTTTCCTTTTTCCTGCCATGGAAATAATTTACGATATGGCCTCAAGAATAATCCTTCTCATTTCCATCCCAATATCAACACTGACAAGGATAATTTTGATAGATCCCAATGCTCGGCTTTAACCTCTTTAACAACTTAGATTTTATGTAACATCGAATGCTCTAAACTATCACATTACCTCACTGTCTTGAAACACATCACAATTCATACCACAATACATTACTGAAAGTCAAGAAGTCTTTACTCAATGTAGACTAGTCTAGTTCAGACGCTTCGGTTACCAATATTCTCATCTATCCAAACTTTGTCAACATGTAATAAACTTTTCAGCTTTTACAAAATGAAAACCTTATCATTCGTAGTGACTTTAACTAATATCAAACTTTTTCTAATAAATATACACTTCTCGTTCAGACTATTTACTCTTTTATCCGTACAAAATGAAATTCTATTATCAGACTTGGGAAAAATAATCCTGAAATAATTGTCGCATGAAATCTTTCAAATAGATAATTCACCATACCGACTGAAACTCGCGCTTTTATCACTTATGCCTTTACTGATGTCAAATCCTTACACAGAAATTAGAAAAAAAAAACCTTAATACTAAAATCACCACATTATCAAGATCAAATTAGAAGTATAGTCATATTTGACATGATTATCACGAGCTGAAGAACGCACTTCGAACACGAGTCATAATTGACAAATTATGGAACAAAGATAACAAGAAAACCGAATAAAGAAATCCAAAATAGAGAAATCCAGAATAAAGAAATCCAGAATAAAGAAACCCAAGATACAATACTATGCTGGAGAATCAAAAACCAAGTTGGAGAATCGAAAACCAAACTCATAGAGAAAATACGGAATACCCCGATAATTCTTCAAAGAAAGAAAGTCCAAAAGAAAACATCATTTAATCCCACTAGAATCAAATATAACAAGAACAATATATCTTCCCATACATATATATCAGATGAAGCATCAAGTAGAAGAAACAGAATCATAATATCATATGTATTCTCTCATCAATTCTTATCAGACGAAATGAAATAGAATACTCGATGAAATAGAGCAATATAAATTATAAACCAGTCAGACTACCAATGCTTTCATCCAACACCAGGATTAAAAGACATTCCCAAATAACAAGAATTTCTTCAGAAGATCAATAGCCATAGAAATATTTTCGAGAACGGGTAAACACATAGAACATCTCAAAAGAGATGCTAAATCTGTCAAGTCATAACTATCACACTCGGATAGTTCACATTTCAAATATCATTTCCCCAACTAGTTCTGCCGTCACAAATTTCATATTAAACCATTCACTAAAAGAAGGCCGAGCTGAATAAATTTCGATTTACACTTTTCTCGACCTTGCACTGAGTAATTTGGTTTACCAAGGAGAATTCTTTTTCTAACTAGAACAGTGCATAATTCCAATAATCTTTACGTCAATCCGATACTTTACGGGCTCTAACTTTACTTATCAGCTCATTTTCAATCTCTGATCATACTTATAATTATTCTATCACTGAACTCTTTGGGTTCTCAATCGGAAACTTATTCAATACAAATCTCATGAAATTCCATTATAAGTACCATTTCGGTAAGGGGAGGGGTTGTAGGACCTCTTGACTCGACTTTCTTATACATACACATATGACACAACTTCCATCATCATAGCAACATCATCAAAATCATGTCATTCATTCATGTTGGCTTACACCAATTTTCCTATTGTCCCATTTAGACAATATACTTATGCATACATTCTATGTTTTCTAGATAGCTTTACTTATCCATTCATTTAATTAAATTAAGTCATGCTCATGACATCATATAAGGCCAAACAAACATAGATATTTGCACCATAATCATAACTTTCATTTCGTGCATCATCATGTACATATCATTACAATCATATAATTCAGTCCAACAATTTAACACAAATAAGTTCATTTCATTATAATCCTTTATCTCATAAAAATTATATATCATTAGCATTCATCAACATTCGACGTCCAAATCAAAACAAGGACATTTTCATTCGTATCATAATATTATGACTTTTATTCATACCTCTACTACTTTCTATTTATTCTGTTCATCTTATCAAGTAAGCCATATACACTACATCATATGAGCATTAAGCAAATATGAATATTTATCACATATGTATCATAAACCTTTATTCATACTTTTCTAAACCGATACTTATCATAATCATAATTTTACTCAAATACCTTTACATAACATTGAACATGGTCGGCGCAGCTCGGTTGGAGAGTACCCTGTCTAAATACGACGGTACTCATACGCGTCGGAAGACATCACACTATCACAGATCAGTGGCATGTATAGCTAAACTTTTACACATGCTAGGTTAGTCCGAGAACCGGCTAAACCTGCGCTGATACCACCAAATGTAAAGCCCCGTACCCGAGACTGTCGCTGGAGTCGAATACGAGGTGTTAACAGACTTAATTCATTACTTAAACAGCTCAAACAATTTAATTTTAGAAATTCTAGACAAGCTGGCTAACTGCATCGCAGTCGCTTAAAAATTCATATCTCGAGTTCTGAAACTTAAAATCCAATTCCGTAAATTTTCCCTAAAACTAGACTCATATATCTATTTACTAATTTTTTTTCTAAAATTTTTGGCTAGGCCAATTAGTACAGTTTATTAGTTAAAGTCTCCCCTGTTTCAGGGTTTGACTGCTCTGACCTCTGTGTATTACGAATCAGATATCTCTCTGTACAGAATTTCAATGACTATGAAGTTTGTTTCTATTAAAACTAGACTCAATAATAAATCTGTACATGTAAATTATGACTTCTAATTATTTTTATAAAATTTATGGTGAATTTCCAAATTCAGAATAGGGGGTCCAGAAATTGCTCTGGCCCTATTTCACAAAAATTTAAATATCTCATAAAATATAACTCATATACCTGTTTCGTTTCTTCCATATGAAAACAGACTCATAATTCTTCAATTCCATGTTTTATTCATCATCTAATTATATCTCTACTATTTTTAATGATTTTTCAAATTCACGTCACTACTGCTGTCTGAATCTATTTTATGGTAAATTTCACCTATTTCATGGTTTCCGTGGATTAACTAGCAATTTGACATACATAACACCAAATATGATCATAATTAGTCATTCCAATGGCTAATCATTACCAAGCATTTTTATACTACTCAATAACCATATCATAAGACTATATATACAAAATGATTATAATGTTATACATGCCATACTCAAAATATACAAGTCATTATGCCAAGATGGTATACGGATAGTGTGAGCGTGCCTCCGACCGTTCCCGATTTCCGAGCTGGCTTGTCAACACTACAAGGAATGAAAAGGAGGGAGTAAGCATAAATGCTTAGTAAGTTCACATGCAAATAGCAAGTAACATAACCATATAAGCAAACATAAAACATCATTTGCATAATCATCACCAAGACATTCATATCATATTTTCATTTATAATCTTACCATATTGTTGTTATATCGATTTTTCAACCCGAGGGTTAAGTACATACCTGTTCAAAGTATCCATTTCACAACACTTACCAATACGTCCCTTTCATCTTGAGTATTCCTCCATTTGAGTAGAACTTTACCCGTTGAACACATCGGAATATAATTCGGATACATGGAAAGTTTGCACATAAGTGCCACATATGTAGCCAAGCTACTATGTAACCCGCCCATAAGCGAACTCGGACTCAACTCAACGAGCTCGGGCGTTCGCATCCATAAGTGAACTCGGAATCAACTCAACAAGCTCGGATGCCTAGTTACATCTCACGAACTCGGACTCAACTCAACGAGTTCAGACATTTGCATCCATAAGTGAACTCGGGCTCAACTCAACGAGTTCGGATGCTCAACCATCCTAGTGACATGTCACTTGTATCCTAATCTATTCCTAAGGTTCAAACGGGATCTTCCTCAAACACATATCCTTGCCATCTTCCGTAGAATGCCGAAACCAATACTCGGTAACAATTATATTTAAGAAGTAGCTCACATAATTTACATTTTGTTCAAAAATAACCACAAAGCATATATTTCATGATAAAAATCAGCATATCACATAATTGACATCAATAACTTAAAAATAACCATTATACTACATTATTTACACATGAAGTTACCTAGTATGCGAAAATGGCTACTTTTACCATTTCGTCCACAACTTGGTATTTTCCCCATTTTAGCCCGAATTTCAGTTTTCCTTGCTCTATCATTTAAAATATAGTCTAATTAGGACTCACATTATTCAAATTGTCCCAAAATCATATTTTGGAAAAATTACAATTTTGCCCCTAAACTTTTGCATATTTACACTTTTGCCCCAAAGCTCGTAAATTAAACTTCAGCCTATTTTATTATGTTTTATGACATGCTGATCATTTTTCCCTTCTATGGCAACATCAAATTCTCACTCTAACATGTACTTATGACTATTAGGTATTTTTACCGATTAAGCCCTTTTGCTCGTTTTCACTTAAAATCGAGTAGCACAAGCTATCTAACATAATTTAAAACCTCATATTCTATCATAAAACACCAAAATACACAAATTTAACCTATGGGTATTTTTCCAAATATAAACCCTAGGTTAAATTATTGCTAGCATAAGCTAAATCGAGTTACCGGGACTCCAAAAACGTAAAGAACTTGAAAAACGAGACTAGAATGGACTTACAATCAAGCTTGGAAGCTTGAAAAACCCTAGCCATGGTTTCTCCTTGCTATATTCGGCCATGGGGTTGAAGATGAGCAAAATTGGCTTTTAATTTTGTATTTTAATTCATTTTACCCCTAAATGACCAAAATGCCCTTACTACTAAACTTTCCAAAAATTTCATCCATGTCCAATTTTTGTCCATAAACTTAGAAATTTGTAAAATTTCTATTTAAAACCTCCTAATTAATATTTCAAAACAATTTTATACTAGAAACTTCTAGAATGCAAGTTTTGCAAATTATTCTATTTAGTCCCTAATTTCAATTTAAGCACTTTAGGCATAGGATTTCATCACGAAATTTTCAGACAATCATGCAATCATATCATAAACATCAAAATAATTATAAAATAATTATTTCTATCTCAGATTTTGTGGTCACGAAACCACTATTCCGACTAGGCCCAAAATCAGGATATTACAAGGTTTTTGCTTAGGTAAAATATAATTGATTGATGTGTTTAGAAACTATAACTTATAGGATGTTTATACATGTTTTCATGTGCGGATGTATATTTGTTGTGATGAAATAATGTTGAAAGGAAAATGATGATAGGTATGTGCCTATTCGGTTAATGAGATGAAAATTGACCAAATGTATAGTGATTTGTGTAATAATACACTATAGAAATTATATGAATTTTAGTAAGATGTTAATTTTATGTATATATATACAAGTACATATTTGTGTGTTCGAATGATGCTTACCATAATGGTTTGGTTTATAATGAAAGTATATGTGTATTTTTATATTTGTTAATGAAAATGTGATTATTTGAATGGTATAGATTCGGTTGAATTTTGAGGTATGATTCGTAAATGCAATATGATTAATAATGTATGTTTAATATTTAATTAGCCATGTGATTATTTGAAGTGTTTATTAATTCCACATATTGTATACATCACTATTCCTACAATTGCCACTGCATACTTACCATAGCTTTACATAGCATTAATTTCATTTTATTATAATAACTTGACCACTGTTGTGCCTCAATCTGATCCTCGTGGGAATGATACCCACTCATCACTTTATTACTTGAATCGACATGTATACTTGCACAAAATCGCATATCAGTTTACATGCGACATTGGACTAAAAAATTAGTTAGATATACAATAATTTACATAAATTAAATATTGATATCAATTATCAAATTTTACTGC
The DNA here is from genome assembly GCA_025698465.1 of Gossypium longicalyx. Classification (NCBI taxonomy): domain Eukaryota; kingdom Viridiplantae; phylum Streptophyta; class Magnoliopsida; order Malvales; family Malvaceae; genus Gossypium; species Gossypium longicalyx. The sequence continues at coordinate 35,741,251 of CM046995.1, forward strand.
TGGATTCATCCAACAGCTCTATTAATGTATATGAGGACGCTTCTTTGGTTCTTTAGGTGTTAGTCCATCACCCATTGTGCTACATCACCTTCTTTTTCTTGTCTCATCTTTTAAACCTATTCTTTCTACATGCACCAGTTACATAAAATATTTCCCTTGATTCAGGGTAGTTAGGTTTAAAGATAGAAATTTTATTACATTCTCTCCTACCTTCCTCCTATTTTCCTCACTCTGTTGGTGACCACATGAAAAAGTTTTTGTTTCACCATTGATCTTCATGGTTAACTCATTTTTCTCTAGATCGATGGTGGATCTTGACGTAGCTAGGAATGGTCTACCTAACAGAATGGGCATTTCACAGTCTTCCTCAAAGTCGAGGATCACAAAGTCTGCAGGGATTATGAATCTATGCACCTTGACTAACACATCCTCTAGTACATCTTTAGGTTGTACTGACGACCTATTAGTTAACACTAATATAATTTGAGTATTCTTGAGGTCCCATATCCCAATTTTTTCATATATAGAAAAAAGGTATTAGGTTTATACTTGCTCCTAAGTCACACAGAGCTTTGCTAAAATGAATATCCTCTATCTCTCTAGATGTCGCATGTGAATATGATGTGGGAATTGTACAAGTATACACGTCGAATCAAGTAATAAAGTTTTGAGTGATTATCATTCCCACGAGGATTGGATTAGTATTCTTTGTCTAAATTTTCACAATTGAGTAGAAAAGATAAATGGATCAAATGATATTTTGAGAAATAACAATCCAATTAATACACTAAAAATGAAAGTAATAAAATGTACTATCATAGACTGCAAATGCAACAAATTGAATAAAAGCACTAAGGATTCGAGCAATATTAGAATATTGATTGTAAAGGCTGGGGTTACTAATGAATCAGTTATAACCCAAGAACAATGCCATGGCAAAAATATGGTAACCAACTACTCGATTGGGTACTAACATGATCTACCTCAGTCGAAAGCAAGACCTAAACCTGCTCACTCCTAGGACACTCTACATCCCCTAAATCGTATAAGGTAAAAATCTATGTCTAGAGTTTACACGAGCATTTCACTCAACTCTCTCTTATATTATCCAATTTTGGTCCAGACAACCTAACTCTATCAATATTAAGTTACTTTCAGACTTATCAAACATTTATCAATACCTTAATAAGCATATAAACAGGAATAAACATTCGGTAAAGTAGTAAGCTAAATCATATTCATCCATAAACATTCATCAGAGTTAAAACATCATTAAAAGTAAATCCCAGCTATGCTAAGTTAGCTCATGACTGGGTTATGCAAATTCAAGTATTTTAATATCATCAACATCCTAAAATAACAGTTTAAATAAACATATTTATAACAAATTACAGAGGAAGAAATCTGGGTTCAGAACATGAATCCCCCCAACTTGGCATCTGGTGCGAGTCATCACCCAAGCTCCTTATAGCTTAAATTACCCTCATTGTCACAAAGAGACCTCTATCAAAACCCCGTATTTGCAATCAGCCATACCTTTAGCTCTCATTAATGGCAAACCTCTCCTTGATCGTCAATCCCGCTTTTTCTTTTAAACTTGGGTCGACCTCTAGGGTAAAAGCCATCATCCAATGATTTCTTTTTCCCTGATGTTGAGGTGGATATTTTCCATTACACGTGCATGTGGAGGGCCAATTGTTGAATGATGGCAGGGTATTTGTCATTTTCTTCCTCAACATTCCATGGAAATCTCTCATAATGCCTCAACCGATCTCCATCCATTGCTATCTTTCTTCCTCAAACCTGTCATTCAACCACCACAAAGCCTTTTCACCAACAAGTAAAAGTACAGATGCACTAAAGTAATCACCATCCTAAGTCTTTAAATGCAATACTCGATTAACTAAATATAATCATGCAATTACTTAAAATGAAACTAATTTTACTTAAGTACAAGCAGTTAACTAAGTTTAAAAGTATGAATTATAACTCTTTTCAAGAGTTATCATACCCCCAAACCTAAATCATTGCTTGCCATCAAGAAAATATGCATGAATGCATGAATGCGAAAATTACCATTGCACATAACCACCTTGTACTGCCAGTCTATTCAAAGAACAAATTATACATCAGTTCTCAGCATTCTTCTATGTCTAAAAACTTGTTCAAGTTTCAAAGGTTTGCTTAGCGAAAGTAGTGCCGAGAATTTCACCCTATAAATAAAATTCCTAACTGCTCATATACGCATTTTGGCTATAGCTAGTATCTCCTAATTTACTGAGCTCGTCTTTTATCTAAACTCAGTTTTTGTAAAGCAGTAATAGTAGCTCAACTCGTCACATAATTCATTGACTTGACAATCACAATGGAGTATACATTGAAATACCAAGTACTCAATCATGTCACGATTTGAATGGAATTCACTCATGAAGCTAAGGCTTTTAACTTAGAAGATGGATGGAGCAAACAACTATCTCCTTAGCTACTCAGCTTGTTACTACGGTGGAGTCCCCCTAATTATCCTTTTTCCTTATTAGACACTCTTGCTTAAGCTCGCTTTTCTAGCCAATAGCACGATGGAGCAAACAAAGTGTTACTAACCTATTTGATAACTCTAAGCATTGGAGTGTCTACTGGTAATTCTATAAGTAATGCTCTGGTAATTTTACTAAGTTTAGCTTGAAGAATTTCTAAATTCATTAAAAGAAACTCAATATAGTCCAATTGTAATTGAGGTTAGGATATCTCATTTTTTGGATTTGATTCTCAAGCAACCTAACGTAAACTAAATTAAGCTCATCATTGAATATCACAAGTAAAAATTGTACTCATCATTGTCTAACCAGTTCTTGGTAGTTACATGGCAAAACAAATTTGGCTATACTAGAATGCCTATACTAAAATGAGCATGCTTACTAAATACATGATGCATCCTAAATGCTCAATACACCTTCAAACCTAAAGGAAGCACTATCCTCAGTGTATGAACATCTATGTAACAATAATATAGGAATATATATATACAAAAATGTCATGGTAAAAAAATATGAATGCATGAACAGATAAGGGAAAGAGAAATCTCTTGACTTGGATGTTGATGGTTGTTTCTTTATTGCCTGTGGGTGGATTTGCGTACACTATGCTTATAACGCAACTTCCTTTTAATTGAATGGAGTGGCACATCCTCTTCTTCTTTATCAGACTCAGTGATCTCATTAATGATGCAATCAATTTCACAGTCTTGGGCAGTCATGGCTTGAGCTGATATGGGTGGAACAGTTTCTTTGCCCTTCTTGGTGGCTTTAGTAGCAAGTATGGGCTCATTTTGCTCGTCTTCGTCACTCTCAATATTTAGAGATTTTGTTTTTTCAGGCTCCTTCTCAGTTGCTTTCACTGTGTCAGGAGTAGCTCTCATGTTCACAAATTTGACCATATTAGAGTGGATTTCAACTGGTTCCTCCTTAGCCTTGGAAAATGGTGGGAAAACTTTAGGGAAATCAAGGAAGTCAGGCATAGCCTTGGTGAAGTTCTTCTGTAAGGACCATTTTAGAGCCAAATATCTATCCTTCACATAGGACTAGTAGCATGCGTGCTGTTCCTGGGCTTTTGTCATCTCTTCAGCAAGTTGAAATTGCTAAGTCTCAAATAGGGACATTCTCTGCTCCAGTTGCTCTAATGATTGTAACACTTGTTTTTCAAAAGAGCTTTGAGATGGTGAGGCTTATATTGCGAGAAAGTGCTTGGCGGAGGAGGTGGTTGCCTTTATTAAGCTGAGGTTGTTTTAATGTGTCCACACATTGGATTTTGGCAAATATAACCGTAGACATTCTTCCCTTATTTGGTGTGACGTCCTCATTTCTATTTAAAGGTAGTTGAGTTGTTCTACAAATAGCAACAATGAGGAAGGAAAATTGAGATTGCCGACATTCTTCTCTATACATTGATGCACTTCATGGAAAATGACCCGACCTATGTTGCTTTTTCGACCCAGAATGATTGAATGTAACAATAGCATTCGTTCCTTTGATACTGTGGTGCTGTGGGTGGATGACATTAGTCGACTTTTGAGGAAGTAGTACCAAACTTTACCTATAGGATTTAGGGAAGCCCTTTCAATTGTATGGCATTCTTTACTAGAGACAATCAATCGAGTGCCTACAACACACAAATCTTTTAATACTTGATTTAAACTATCAACAGTAATGGTTTCAATGAATGGAATATGTTTGTCTTGAATGTCAATTAACCTAAATTAGGAATTAATGCAGTCTTCACCAAATAGGACTAAGGTTTCGCAAGCATAAATAAAAGTATTGTCAGGAGAAGTGATGTACGCATAGAACTCGCAGACGACTTTCCCTCAAACATTATCTAGATGTTAGCAGAAAATTTACCATCCATGCTTCTTAACAATGGTGGAAACTGACATATTATATCCCATATAAGGCTCATCTTTGAACAAAAAACCTTGTTCGAAGCAAAATGGTCGCTTGGAGATGTTGTTAAACTTCACAGTAATAGCATTGTTAAAGAAGGTTTTAGGTTGGGTAGCACCTTTTTGTCAAGATTCAACACCTTTAGAAGTGTTTTTTAGTCTTTTCATTGAAGAATGTTGACAAATCCTTGATAATGTGGTCTAGGTTAGACGGGAAAATAACACTACTTAAGAGAAGTTAAAGGAAGTTGAAAGTGCAAGAGAAGAGGTATGGATAGTTGAAGAGAAGTAGTGGGGGTAATGTGTTGATAGTTCAGACTTGCAGATTAAGTTTTGTGAAATAAAAGAGGAAAAATAAGAATGTTTTGGAGGGAACCCTAGAATGACCTAACCTTAATACAACACGTTTGGCATTTTCTTCATGGGCTACCTAATTAGCAGAGTGGGCCCAGCTATCCAAAATCTCTTCGTTAAACCGTTCTTTCTTGTCAACCCTCATTTTCTCTTACTTCAATATCCAATAACCAAGTTTGTCGAGGTATAATTCTATTTGGAAATGTTGGGGCAAACACCCATTGGTACTACTTCTAGCAAGCTTGCACCTTCATTCTTTCCCTACAATTCTTGCAAAAACAATAAATTAATAAAAACAATTATAAAAAATGAAAATAACATTAATTAACTAAAGAGAAAAACTATAGAAAATGAAATTAAAGTAAAGAAACTAAAGAAAATAAAGATAGAAAAGATTTTGATCTCAAACATCTCGAAGGTCAACGGATTCTTTGTCTCGATCCATATGAGCACCCAATAGTGCTTTAAACATTAACAATTAACTCTAAAAATCACCCCAGTCTTGGTATCCTTGATGTCCACTACGCCATGAGGATAGGCCTTGATCATATCAAAAGGCCTTGACCATCACGATTTTAACTTACTAGGGAACAATTTCAATTCTTGAGTTAAATAGCAACACTTGTTGCTCTTGTTCAAATTTCCTTGGCATAATCCTCCTGTCGTGCCATCGCTTGGTCTTTTCCTCATAAAGATTAAAGTTTTGATAAGCTTGAGCTCTAAATTCTTCCATTTCATTCAACTCAAACAGTTTTTTATGTCTGGTGGCTATCCAATCTATATTCAGCTTTTTAATGGCCCAAAATACTTTGTGCTCTAACTCAACAGGTAGGTGACATGGCTTACCATAAACAAGCTTAAAAGGTGACATTTTTAATGGTGTTTTGAAGGTAGTACGATAAGCCCACAAGGCTTCATCCAATCTCAAAGACCAGTCCTTTCGAGTTGGTTTCACCACTTTTATAGAATATGCTTAATCTCCTTGTTAGAAATCTCAACTTGTCCATTGGTTTGTGGGTGATATACTGTGGCAAGTTTGTGCTTCACCCTATACATGTGCAAAGCATTAGCAATGAGTTTGCAATCAAAATGAGACCCCTCATCACTGATGATGGCTTGAGGCATACCGAATCTTGTGAGCATGTTCTTGTACAAGAATTTCATCATCGACTTGGCATTATTGGAAGGAAAGGCTACAACTTCTACCAATTTAGAGATGTAGTCAACTACCACAAGTATGTATAGGTTGCCAAATGAGGGTGGAAATGGACCCAGAAATTCTATTCCCTATACATCAAACAACTCAGCCTCTAGAATGTTTTGCAATGGCATTTCGTGTCTTCTTGAAACATTACCAGTTCGTTGACATTGATCATATGTTTTATAAAAGCTATGGGCATCCTTGAATAAACTTGGCTAATAAAATCTTAACTGAAGTACTTTGGTAGCAGTTCTCATTCCTCCAAAGTGACATTCATAAGGGGTTGAGTGGAAATGTCACAAAATGTTGTGTATTTCATCATTAGGGACACACTTCTTAATTATCTAATCAGCATATTGCTTGAATAGGAAGGGTTCATCCTAGTAATAATATCTTGCATCATGAAGGAATTTCCTTTTTGTTTTGTTTTTAAGATTAGGTGGTAGCAGACCGCTTACTAAGAAGTTCACTATATTGGCATTCCAAGTTAGTGCCATGGTAGCTAACAGTTGGTCATTTGAGAAGTCTTCCTCAATAAGCTTGACATTTCCATCCTAATTTCTAGCTTCTAACCTGGATAGATGGTCTGCTACTTGATTATTTGTTCCTTTTTTCTATCTCAAATTTCTAGATCGAATTCTTGTAGTAAAAGAATCCACTTGATCAGTCTCGGTTTCGCGTGTTTCTTGGATACTAAGTACTTAATTACAGAGTGATCAATATACACTATACACCTAATGCCTACTAGATATGATCTAAACTTATCAAACGCAAACACAACAGCCAATAATGTCTTCTCAGTGGTAGTGTAATTTAGTTGTGCATTTGTTAGAGTGTGGCTGGCATAGTAAATAGTGTGAAAAATCTTACCTATCCGTTGCCGAAGCACTACTCGAATAGAAAAATCACTAGTGTCGCACATGAGCTCTAATGGAAGTGAACAATATAGGGCCACTTGTAACACCCCTAACCCATATTCGACACCGGAATAGGGTTACAAGGCATTATCGAATAATACCTCCCATTCACACACATTTATACATTCATTATCAAAAACCATTCGTAAACATTAAGATTGTCCTTATAAGGTTCTACGAGACCTTAAAACATGCTTAAGGATGGTTCGGGACTAAACCGATCTCATATAAAAATTTCGAAACACTTAGAAAAATTTTACATTCATAGGTCACACGTCCATGTAAACAGGCTGTGTGCCTCACACGGCTACCAGACACGCCCGTGTCTTAGGCCGTGTGAAAATAGAGGATACATACCGGCTTCCACCACACGGCTGGAGACACGCCCGTGTGCCTTGACCATGGGAATAATGGAGGGGTTACTAACTTGGGTCACACGGCCAACCACATGCTCGTGTGTCTAGCTCGAGTACCCTTCGAAGTGGTCACACACGCCCATATGCCAAGGCTGTGTGCCTCACACGGTCGTCAGACACGCCCGTGTGTCTAAGCCGCGCTCAAAATTGACTTAAATTCGTAGGGCTACCTTAGGGGACACACGGTCATGTAACATAACCATGTGTCACACACGGTTGAGACACACGCCCGTGTCTCTACCCGTGTGGACAAAAATAGGCCATTTGTAAAGCCAATTTGCCACTCTACTTTCAAGTGTACAAAGCAACCAAATTGATACCGTTTAAACACATATATAGGTAGCCAAAACATGCCAAATAAAACATATATTAAGTCATCTATCAGCCACCAATTCGACTACTAAATTCCATATACAAAACATACTAAATTCAAATCTATTTCATATCACAAACCACACTATACTATCATCTCAAAATCAAACCCCAAAATGTCATACTTTAAGCAACAATACAATAACTTACAACTATCCAAAATAGCTAACACATAACCATACTAAACACATGATTTAAGTAAAATTAAATGGCCAAATACATACCAACATTTTCAACAAAAGCAAACCAAATCTCATGACTATATAAATCTCAAAACATATCATAAACTCACTAGCCTATACATGCCATATAACATATATACAAAGCTTCAAAAGTACCAACGAGTTGATTCGATAGTGTGATGATAGTTCCCTATGATCCCTGATGTCTGAGCTACCTTTGATACTCTATAAAACAAAGACAAATATCACACAGTAAGCTTCATAGCTTAGTAAGTTTGTACCAAATATACTCAACAGTTTATATAATACCAAACATCAATTAATAAACACTTAGTAGTTCTTGTATCATCATTCAATTCTAATCCATTATCATTTAACATATATATACAAATTCATTAAGCTACATACACATAGTTACCTGAACTTTCCCGTATATATTTATTTCATTCTCACCTCTTTGTTTAATAATACATTAATTCGTTCGGAATTCTTTTAATGCTCTAAGAATTCATACATTTAGTACATCAGTAATTAGCCGAAGCTATAATGATCTCACACACTTAGTGCCATCACATTAAACAGTATCTCTCTTGGTATTGCACACTTAGTGCCTCATATAGCCGAAGCTATTCCAATTCACACACTAAGTGCTATTTATAGCCGAAGCTATTTTGAAACGCACACTAAGTGCCAAACATAGTCGATTTATCATCGTACGTAATCGTAGTCACTTATATACAATTTATACATTATTAAAGCATTAAAAACATAATTATAACTTCATTTATCACGTACGAACTTACCTCGTATTTGAAATTGACGAATCAAATCAATTACTCGATAACCTTAGATTTTCCCTGATCTAAATCCAGGTTCTTTGTTTCTTGATCTATATGTATTCAAAATTAACCCATTTAATCACCTATTCATTTAATTTAATCCAAAAACACATATTTGGACATTTTTGCACTTTAGCCCTTAAAATTTCACATTTTGACATTTTAGTCTCTATTTCGTAAAATCACAAATTACAAAAAATTTAATTTCACTCAAGCCTAGCCGAATTTCCTAAGCACCCTTTGTAGCCCAAAACTTTCATTTATTTCACAATTTAACCCCTCAATTTACAATTTTCTCAAATTAATCCCTATTTGACATTTTTGTCAAAAATCACTTTACAAAACATGTATATCAAGCATCAAGCTTTCATTATCCATCATCAGACATTCAAAAGCTCAAGCATTAATCAATGGAGACTCTCAAATTCATCAAGAAATTTAGAAATTAGGGTACGAGCTAGCTAGTTCTCAAAGTAATAATCACAAAAACATAGAAATCATCAAAAACCGATAAAAAATCATACCCTAATCAAGGATTAAAGGTGCTGAATGTGTGATCCCTAAATGGAGTATTCTCCTCTTCAATTTCAGTTAAGAAATAAACAAAGATGAACATACTTTCATCTTTTGTTTTAATTAATATACATTATTCAACTAAATTGTAATGCCCCAAAAATATTAGGTCTTTATTTTTGTATATTTTGTTGCTTAAGCATGTGCTTTTAGCAATGGTGGAGTGTCTTGAGGTGTTGGAGAGGTCCTGTGTTCAAGCCTTGGCTTGTACAAAATTTTGGGTTTTTGTTTGAGTTAAACCTACCTTTAGTTAGTTGGTTTTTTAAATTAAGTTGGGTAAAGTATGGCATAAGAAGCTTGATAGTCTAGTGGCAAGGGGCGTATGGAGTGATCTTGGAGGTCTTGAGTTCGAGCCATGTTGCACACAAGGATGATCTTTTTGCTGTTGTGCATGGGAGTGTCCTAGGTTGACCAAAATTGGAGTGTTTGAATGACTTTGAATGGGTGGTTGAGAGAGAGAATCAAGGAGATAATTGAGGGATTTGGATAGTGATCAGGTTGAGTGAGGTGTGGAGAGATTTTAGGAGAATTTTGGGGAGTTGGGGAGTGAGGAGGTAGTGTGCCAAATAGGAATTGCGATTTTCAGAAAATTCAGCTAAGGGTTTGTGCTCAAGAGCTATCGATTTTGGTTTCTTCTTTTGCTAGTAGCTAATTAGTGTTGGGGGGTTTCTTTCAGGTTTGCATTTTGCTCATTTGGTTTTTACCAATTAGCTTTTTCTCTCCTTGCATTTTTTGGATTTCTCAAGTGAGTCTTTCGGGTTTTCTTTTGGCCGACTTCTCCATCTTCCCCTCCCTCTTCTAGTAGTTGGTGACCGATTAACCTTATTCTCTTTTCTTTTTGCACCTCTTTCTTCTGCTAGTCGTTTCTCTTATCATCTTTCCCTTCTTTAGATCATTTGTCGAACACTCATTCTTTTCTCTACTCTCCTCTTGTAATCTTTTCACCAATTGGTACTGTAGCGATATTACCTTTTCTTTTTCCTTATCTCTACTTTCAGCTTTTGCAATTGATTATTGGAGCAATTGGTTCGTGTGGCTAATCAATCTTCTTTGACTGAATATCTTGTTTGGGTGGTGAGCCGATTTCTTTCTCCCTTATTTTTTTCTCTTTCATTTTGGGAACCTGGCCGAATACTCTAGGGTCACTTTTCTTTTGCCGTTGGTTGGCTAGGGTGTGGTGATCAGTTAGGTTGAGCGTACGGTTCTTTTCTCTGACTCTAGAGTTTTGGTGTTGGTCGAATATTCTAGGTAAGTTTCAACTGTTTCTTCTTCCCATTCATTTCGACACCTTACTGAACCCACTTCTTACTAAATCTCTTCTGGTCGTTTACTCTTTGCTTTCTTCCAGATTAATCCCTATTCCTAGTTCGGTGGGCATTACATCTTTGGTCTGTAATCTACTTCATCGTGTTGGTAAGTATGTTAGTTTATAAAGGTATTCATATGACTACAAGTGTGAGACTAATAATAAGAAGTGATGTCCCTTATGTAGGTGGTGATCAAGTTGATTGACACATCCCCTATGAATCAAGGGTACGTGTGTGGGGGAGGACTTTTGGTAAGAAGGTTGAGATTGTTTTAGAACTCCATTGATTCTTTTTGGATCAAGGGTTGAATACTGGTCTATCGATTATTGATCATTCTTCAGGGGTAGGAGCGGTCGGAGCAGATTTACTCCAAATCGCAATAGGTGTGTCATCATACTGCCATTAGCACTAGATCGGTAAAAGCCGAAAGTGTTCGACTGTTAACACTACGTGAGCGTACGTTCGCACATGTAAAAAGCCGAATGCTTAGAACGTGGGCATTCAAATAGGAAGATTTTGGGCCACGATGGGCCAAAATGGGCCATGTGGGCCCTACGAACTCGTGGCCCCGCACGGGCAAACCACACGAATGTGTGGAGATGGTTGGGTTGGCTATGTAGTTTACACGGCCAAGGCCATTATTTGGGCTTATTGGGCCACACGAGCATGTGGGCCCGCATGGGTCGTATTATGGGCTTAGACCCATTTTCGCTATTTGATTGTTAAGGTCGCATGGGTCGTACGAGACGACTATGGACCTACTATTGGGTCGGGAAGTACACCTAGACCCTAAATTATGTTATGACTGTTATAGCCCTATAAGGTAAAAAACGGATATACCCTTTTATGTTATATGACTGTTTAGCATGCCATCGTTATTGTATGAACATTTATATTTTGTTGCATTGCATGGGGTGGGTTATATGATATTGGAGAAAGTGTACTGAAGGGCTATAAGCTTATACTGGCAGCTCTGCTGTAAATACTGTTAGTGCCGAGATCGGTACCATATTTTAGAGTGTAGGGATGGGTGGGTCGATTTTGTCCCTATATGGAATGCAGGGCTGGACAGAGTAAAGTGTAGAGGATGGATGGGTAGGATATCTGTATATATTTCTGATACTGTACTAAATTGGGCAAAGGCCCATACTGTTACTATTGTTATTATGGGCTAAGGCCACACTAGTATTGCGACTGATATGGGCTTAGGCCCAGACTGTTCAACCCTGCATGTTTGACTGTTTGATAATATGGATTACACACTGAGTTTTCATAAACTCACCTTTTTCTCGCTTAATCAGGCAGAAATCCTTAGGCGGGTCGGTCTGTCGCGAGGACTCAAGAGGCGGCACACCACTGTTTATAAATTCGTTTTGATTTTTGTAATAGTAGCTTTATTTGGGTTATTTTATGTAATAAGGTAGTTTTAAGTTTTTATTCTTACTTGGGAGTTTTTCAAGACTGTCTTCTAAGGGAAATATGTTAGCGCTAGCTATGTGGATGCCCGCAGAAGATAGTTTCTGAATCTGACCCTAGGGGATAAGACCGTAGTTGAGTATGAGGCAGAATTTTTGCGATTGAGCTGATATGCGCGAGGTATGGGGGCACTGAGTATGAGCGCTGTGTTCATTTTGAGGACAACCTCAAAGATAATCTGTGGATTTTGATAGCTGCATAGTGGGGGCGGGATTTTGCAATGTTAGTTGAAAAGGCAAAGATTGCTGAGGATGTAACGTGCACTGAGCTCCAAAATCGTGAGAAGGATAAAGGGAAAAATAAGAGGGTTTGAGAGCCCTCAAGTTCAGCTATGAGACTTGGGAAGAAGGCCAAAGTTGATGGACCAGTAAGACTTGGGCCCTCTGTTGCTACTTTTGGGTTGCAGACTTGTGCAGTTTGTGGGAAACACCATCAGGGCAAGTGTTGGGTACATAATGAGGCATGTTTTGGGTGTGGATCTATGGAGCACCGTATCAGGGATTGTCCACGGAGGCCCTATCAGATGCAAGCTATTGGTAGGGGTACCATTCAGTCGCAGAGAGGTTTTCAACAGCCACCAAGAGGTTGTGGTCTGGCCAGAGGATGAAATGGTATGGGCTGTGGTCGTGGAGCACCGGGCAGAGGTGTGAATCATACTGAGGCGAGGCAATCGGTACTGGTTTATGCTACAAATAGTCGAGAGGACAAATACTCCTCAGATGTTATTACAGGTACGTTCTTTATTCATCATGTACCTTACACTGCATTGATTGATGTTGGGTCTACGAATTCTTATATAGCATGCACTGTGTTTGAGACTTTGGGTGTGATGTGCGAAAACATTATGAGTGAGGTTACTGTGTTGAGTTCATTAGGGCAATCGGTGACAGTGAACAAACTGTTTAAGGATGTACCTTTGGAGGTTCAAGGAATGATCTTTTTAGCGGATTTAATGGAACTTTCTTTTTGGGAATTTGACTTGATATTGGGCATGGATTGGCTAGTTAAGTATCAGGCAAATTTGGACTGTGCTGCTAAGTGGGTAATACTAAAAACTACAGAGGGTGATGAGGTAGTTATGATTGGGGTGTGTCAGAACTATCTTTCAAATGTGGTTTCTGCGCTTAGAGCTGAGAAGTTGGTTCGTAAGGGTTGCGAGGTGTATTTAGCTTATGTCAGTGCTTCTAGTTCTGAGGTTTCGTCTGTGAAAGATATCAAAATAGTTAAGGATTTTTCAGATGTCTTTCCCGATGAGCTACCGAGGTTACCTCCTAATCATGAAGTTGAGTTTGGGATAGAGCTCTTGCCTGGTATAGCTCTGGTGTCAATCGCCCCTTACAGAATGGCACCGAAAGAGCTCGTGGAGCTTAAGGCTCAAATTCAAGAGTTACTAGATCGAGGGTTCATCTACCCTAGTATGTCTCCGTGGGGAGCATCGATTTTATTTGTAAAGAAGAAGGATAGAACCATACATATGTGCATCGACTATCGGCAACTGAACAAATTGACTGTCAAGAATAAGTGCCCTCTACCGAGAATTGACGATCTATTCGACTAGTTTCAGAGAGCCTCGGTCTTCTCTATGATTGATCTCCAATCAGGGTATCATCAACTGAGAGTTAAGGTGGCTGATGTATACAAGACAACATTTAGGACTTGTTACGGACATTACGAGTTCCTAATAATACAGTTTAGACTGACGAATGCACTAGCGATTTTTATAGATTTGATGAATCGTGTATTCCAGCCCTATCTAGATCGGTTCATAGTGGTGTTTATAGATGACATTCTGGTCTATTCAAGGACTGAGGAGGATCATGATGCACACCTTTGGGTTGTTCTACAGATTTTGAGGGAAAAGCAATTGTATGCTAAATTCAGCAAGTGTGAATTCTAGCTACGTGAGGTAACTTTTCTAGGTCACGTGGTATCTGCGGAGGGGATTAGGGTTGATCCTCGAAAAATTGAAGCGGTTCTAGATTAGAAGCAACCTAAGTCGGTGTCAAAGATTTAAAGTTTTCTGGGTTTGGCAGGGTATTATAGACGGTTTGTTGAGGGGTTTTCGTTAATTGCTGCACCTCTAACTAAGTTGTTGCATAAAGGGGTACCGTTTAACTAGATTGATAAGCAATAGGAAAGTTTTGAGAAGCTTAAGAAAGTTCTGACTGAGGCCCCTATTTTGATTCAACCAGAATCTAGGAAAGAATTTACGGTTTACAGCGATACGTCACATGTTGGCTTGTGGTACGTGTTGATACAAGAGGGTAAGGTAGTGGCATATGTATCTCGTTAGCTTAAGACGCATGAAGCAAACTACCTGACGCATGACTTGGAGTTGGCTGTAGTGGTATTCACATTGAAGATTTGGAGGCATTACCTGTATAGTGAGAAGTGTATTATTTACACAGATTACAAGAGCCTCAATTATCTCTTCACTCAAAAGGAGTTAAACCTTAGGCAGCGTAGATGGGTTGAGCTGCTTAAGGATTACGACTGTTCGATTGAATACCATCCTGGGAAGGCTAATGTGGTGGCTGATGTTTGCTCGTCTCAGCTTGTTTGATGATGGTAGTTTACTGGCCAAACTTCAGGTTAAAATAATATGGGTTGAACAGATCAAAGGTAAGCAGTTCGTGGATGAGTCGCTGGGTTCTCGTTTTCGGCAGATTGAGAATAGGGACACATCAAATTTTGGGTTGAATAGCGAAGGGATACTTTGTTTCTGTAGGAGAGTTTGTGTACCGGTGGATACTGATTTGAGACGGTCTATACTACAAGAGGCACATAGTAGTCCTTATGTCATGTATCCTGGCAGAAATAAGATGTACCGAGACCTTCGGGAGTTATATTGGTGGCCAGGACTTAAGCGGGAAGTTATTGATCTTGTGAGTAAGTGTCTGACTTGCCACCAGGTTAAGGCGGAGCATCAGTTGCCTTCGGGTTTACTTTAGCCAGTTAGGATTCCAGTGTGGAAGTGACAGAGAGTGACTATGGACTTTATTAGTGGGCTGCCCTTAATGCCTACTAAGAAGGATTCAGTATGGGTTATCGTAGATCGACTGACAAAATCTGCTCACTTTATACCTGTCCTTATTGATTACTCATTACAGAAGCTGGCTAAGTTGTATGTATCCGATTGTGAGATTACATGGGATACCAGTTTCTATCATATTCGATATAGATCCTCGTTTTACGTCTCAGTTTTAGAAGAAGTTGCATGAGGCACTTAGGACAAGGTTGGACTTCAGTACTGCGTTCCATCCTCAGACTAACAGTCAGTTAGAGAGGGTGATTCAGATACTAGAGGACATGTTAAGAAGTTGCATGATTGACTTTCGGGGCAGTTGGGAGGATTTCTTACCCTTGACAGAGTTTGCATATAACAACAGCTACCAATATAACATACAAATGGCACCTTATGAGGCATTATATGGTCGTAGGTGTCGTACTCGTTCTTGTTGGACGAAGTTGGGTGAACGGTGTATTTTGGGCCCTGAGTTGATTACAGATACTGAAGACAAGGTCAGGTTAATTCGGGATCGGCTAAAGGTAGCTTCAGACAAACAGAAGTCTTATGCAGATTTGAAGCGTAAGGAGATTGAGTTTTTGGTGGGGGAGTTGGTGTTTCTTAAGGTCTCGCCATAGAAGAAGGTACTGAGGTTTGGGCGAAAGGCCAAGCTATGCCCAAGTTTCATTGGGCCTTATCGTGTATTGAAGCGCATAGGACCAGTTGCTTATCAACTTGGGTTACCTCCAGAGTTGGACCGGATTCATGATGTATTCTATGTCTCTATGTTGAGACGATATCGCTCTGACCCTTCACACATTGTATCGACTGAAGAGATAGAGGTTAGACCAGATTTGACTTTTAAGGAAGAGCCGGTTCAAATTTTAGACCGCGAAGTGAAAGTTCTAAGGAGGAAGTCAGTTCAACTAGTTAAGGTGCTATGACATAATCACAGTTCTGAGGAAGCTACATGGGAGCCCGAGGAGGCGATGCAATAACAATACCCTCACCTATTTTGATCAGGTAAATTTCGAGGCTGAAATTTCTTTTAAGAGGGTAGAGTTGTAACACCCCAAAAATATTAGGTCTTTATTTTGGTATATTGTGTTGCTTAAGCATGTGCTTTTCCTAATGGTGGAGTGTCTTGAGGTGTTGGAGAGGTCCTGTGTTCAAGCCTTGGCTTTTACAAAATTTTGGGTTTTTATTTGTGCCTCTAGTTAGTTGGTTTTTTAAATTAAGTTGGGTAAAGTATGGCATAATAAGCATGCTAGTCTAGTGGCAAGGGGCGTGTGGCAAGATCTTGGAGGTCTTGAGTTCGAGCCATGTTGTGCACAAGGATGATCTTTTTGCTGCTGTGCCATGGGAGTGTCCTAGGTTGACCAAAATTGGTGTGTTTGAATGAGTTTGAATGGGTGGTTGAGAGAGAGAGAATCAAGAAGATAATGGAGGGATTTGGATAGTGATCAGGTTGAGTGAGGTGTGGAGAGATTTTAGGAGAATTGTAGGGACTTGGGGAGTGAGGAAATAGTTTGTCGAATGGGGATTGTGGTTTTCAAAAAATTCGGCTAAAGATTTGTGCTCAAGAGCTGTCGGTTTTAGTTTCTTCTTTTGCTAGTGGCCGATTAGTGTTGGGGGGTATCTTTCAGGTTTGCGTTTTGCTCATTTAGTTTTTACCAATTAGCTCTTTCTCTCCTTTCATTTTTAGAATTTGTCAAGTGAGTCTTTCGGGTTTACTTTTGGCCGACTTCTCCATCTTCCCCTCCTTCTTCTAGTAGTTGGTGACCGATTAACCTTATTCTCTTTTCTTTTTGCACCTCTTTCTTCTGCTAGTCGTTTCTCTTACCATCTTTCCCTTTTTTAGATCACTTGCCGAGCACTCATTCTTTTCTCTACTCTCCTCTTGTAAACTTTTCACCATTTGGTACTGTGGCAGTGGCGATATTACGTTTTCTTTTTCCCTATCTCTGCTTTCAGCTTTTGCAACTGATTATTGGAGCAATCGATTCGTGTGGGTAATCAATCTTCTCTGGCTGAATATCTTATTTGGGTGGTGAGCCGATTTCTTTCTCCCTTATTCTTTTCTCTTTCATTTTGGGAATTCTGGTTGAATACTCTAGGGTCACTTTTCTTTTGCCATTGGTTGGCGAGGGTGTGGTGATCGGTTGGGTTGAGCGCATGGTTCTTTTCTCTCGCTCTAGCGTTTTGGTGTTGGCCTAATATTCTAGGTAAGTTTCAACTGTTTGTTCTTTTTTTTCATTTCAACAAGTTACTGAACACACTTCTTACTGAATCTTTTCTGGCCGTTTACTCTTTGCCTTCTTCCAGATTCATCCTTATTCCTAGTTCAGTGTGCATTACATCTTTGGTTTGCAATCTGCTTTGTCGTGTTGGTAAGTATGTTACGTTTATGAAGGTATTTATATGACTACAAGTGTGAGACTAATTATAGGAAGTGATGTCCCTTATGTAGGTGGTGATCAAGTTGATCGAGACATCCCCATGGAATCAAGGGTGCGTGTGTGGGGGGGAAGACTTTTGGTAAGAAGGTTGAGATTGTTTTAGAGCTCCATTGATTGTTTTTGGATCATGGGTTGAATACTGATCTATCTATTATTGATCATTCTTCTAGGGTAGGGGCAGTTGGAGCGGATTTACTCCAAATCGTAAAAGATGTGTAATCACACTGCCATTAGCAATAGATCGGCAAAAGCTAAAAATGTTTGACTGTTGACATTACGTGAGTGCACGTTCGCACATGTGGAAAGCCGAATGCTCAGAATGTTGGCATTCGAACGATGAGGCCACCATGAACGATTTCGTGGGCTTAGGCCAAATTTGGGCCACGATGGGCCGAAATGGGACATGTGGACCCCACGGGCTCGTGGGCCCCGTACGGGTAAACCGCACGAACATATGGAGATTGTTAGGTTGGCTATGTAGTTTGCACGGCGAAGGCCATTATTTGGGCTTATTGGGCTAGACGAGTGTGTGGGCCCACATGGGTCGTATTATGGGCTTGGGCCTATTTTCGCTGTTTGATTGTTAAGGTCGCATGGGTTGCACAAGATGACTGTGGACCTACTATTGGGTCGGTAAGTACACCTAGACCCTAAATTATTTTATGACTGTTATACCCCTATAAGGTAAAAGACGTCTATACCCTTGTATGTTTTATGACTGTTGAGCATGCCATCGTTATTGTATGAACATTTATATTATGTTGCATTGCATGGGGTGGGTTATATGAAATTTGAGGAAGTGTACTGAAAGGCTATAAGCCTATACTGGCAGCTCTACTGCAAATACTGTTAGTGTCGAGATCGGTACCATATTTTGGAGTGTAGGGATGGGTGGGTCGATTTTATCCCTACATGGAGTGCAGGGTTGGACGGAGTGGAGGGTAGAGGATGGATGGGATATCTGTAGGCATTTCTGATACTATCATGAATTGGACGAAGGCCCATACTGTTACTGTTGTTATTATGGGCTAAGGCCCACACTGTATTGCGACTGATATGGGCTTAGGCCCAGATTGTTCAACCCTGCATGTTTGATTGTTTGATAATATGGATTACAAACTGAGTTTTCATAAACTCACCTTTTTTGCTTAACTATGCAGGAAATCCTTAGGTGGGTCAGTACTGTGAGGGACTCGGAGACGGCCACACCACTGCTTATAATTTTGTTTTGATTTTAGTAATAGTAGCTTTATTTAGGTTATTTTATGTAATAAGGTCGTTTTATGTTTTTATTCTTATTTGGGGTTTTTATTGAACTGACTTATATCTGTTAGCCAAGGATTCGGGTTTCAAAAGGCAAATGATTTTCAACTATCATACCACGTAACTTGATTTAAAAGCTTCCGCAACGATTAATGTTTTATGAAATGAACTTGAAATTTGGAAAATGGATTAAACAAATCAACTTTTCAAAGGATTCCAAACAAGGTTTTAAACAAATGAACTTTTCTATTAAATTTTCGATTTTCAAAACCCACTCTAATGTGACATCACGGATTCGGCCATAATGTCTACGTCGGATTTGGGGTGTTACATAAATTACCAAATTAACCTTATTTAAAACCATTTAATATCATCCATTTTAATGTCCATTTATGTCAAATTCCACTATCAATGGTCTAATTTCAACATAAGGACCTCCCATTTAATAAGCCATTACAAATAGGCACCTTTATCATATAGAATGCAACTTTTGCATTTTACGCTATTTAGTCTTTTTTCTCAAATTGAGCTATTAAACGATAAAATTAGTTCACAAAATTTTCACACATATAAATTAACATACTGTGAACACCAAAAATAATATCAACATAATTTTACGACTTCAAATTTGTGGTCTCAAAACCACTATTTTGATTTAGCTAAAATTGAGTTGTTATAACTCTCCCCCTTTAGGGATTTTCGTCCCCGAAAATCTTACCAGTGAATAAGTTTGGATATTGCTTTCTCACAGCATCCTCGGGTTCCCACATAGCTTCTTCAACCCCATGACGATGCCATAATACTTTCACTAATGCTTTTCTTTTATTTTTCAATTCTTTGTTCTCACGAGCTAGAATTCGAATCGGTTCTTCACTGTACGATAAATCTAATTGAATCTCAACTTCAGTCGGGGAAATAACATGTAAAGGATAGGATCTGTATCATCGAAGCATCAATACATGAAATACGTTATGTATCTTTTCTAACTCATATGGCAATGTTAACTAATAAGCTAGTGGTCCAATCCACTCGACAATCTCATACGGCCCGATGAATCTCGAAGTCAAGTTTCCTTTTTTGCCGAATTTAAGTATTTTCTTCCACGATGAAACTTTTAAAAACACTTGATCTTCGATCTGAAACTCAATATTTTTTCATTTCAAATCTGCATAAGATTTTTGACGATCTGACACTACTTTCAAACTATCACGAATCACTTTTACTTTCTCTTCTGTTTCTCTAATCAGATCAACCACGTGAATCTTATTCTCACTTAGCTCAATCCAATGCAATGATGTTCGACACTTCAAACCGTATAAAGCTTCGTAAGGTGCCATTTTAATACTCGATTGAAAATTGTTGCTATACGCAAATTCAATCAATGGAAGATACTTTTCCAACGTAACTTCAAACTCAAGAATGCAACATCTCAACATATCCTCTAGTATCTGAATAATTCGTTCGGATTGACCATCCGTCTGTGGGTGAAACGTAGTACCAAAGTGTAGCTTTGTACCCAGTACATCTTGTAGTTTCTTTCAAAACCTCGATGTAAACCTCGGATCTCTATCCAAAATAATAGAAATAGGTACTCCGTGTAATCTCACAACATCTGAGATATACAACTCAGCTAACTTTTCAAGCGAATAGTCTGTTCGTATAGGAATGATGTAATAGCCCGATTTTGTGCGTAGTTGGAACAGTGGTTTTGGGCCCACTATTCCGAGGTCAGAGAAATTTTTTTTTAGTATTATTTTATGTGTTACAATATAATTTTATAAGTTCATGTAAATTTTGGTAAGTTAATTTTAGCGATTTCTAGTCCAATTTCAAAAAAGGACTAAATCGCGTAAAATGCAAAAGTTGTGTGTTAATGCCTAAATGTGTTAATAGACTAGAGAACTAAAATTGGAGGCCTTTAAAGGGCAATTAGACCCTTTTTAAGTGTGTGGCCGGCCAAGGGGAGACCAATTGGTCAAATAGCCAAAATTTGTGGCTTTTAGGTGTTTTATTTTGACTAATTTGTAATAAAATAAGAAAAAAAGAAATAAAATGTCAATTTCTCTTTCATTTCTTCTTCTTCCTCATGAAAATGGCAGCAAAGAATGAGGGTTTTGAGCTTTAAACTTTCAGCCACTTTAAGCCCTAACAAGTAAGCAATCTTTGGTTATTTCTTGATGATTTTTACATTTTTGGAACCCCTAAAACATAAGATTTCAAATGAGGGGTCTAGTTTACAAAATGACAAAGATTCTAGGGTTTTCCCATGAATGTATATTTGTTTTTTTTTTAGTTTTTATGGAAGAATATTAGTTGTAGTTGTCTAATAAACAACTTTTGTGAAAGAAATTTGCATGAAAATACCTTAAAAAGGTTATTATGCAAAGTTGTAAAATGGGTTGTTAATGCGTGTAATAACGATTTTTGTGAGTTGCCATAGTTATGAAAATGGTTTACCTAGGCTTAAGGAGTATAGAAATTGAACAAAGATCTTGTTTCGAGCCTAGGGGCAATTTGGTAATTTTGGCAAAATAGAGGGGCAAAATTTATGTGTCAAGGGACTAATTTGAACAGTACATTGTTTTAATTAGCTAAATGTGATGTTTTAGAAGTTGAAAAATGCGATTTGGGCCTAGAACGGGGAAAATCGATTTATGGACGATTACATTTCTTTTTCACCTTTGCGGTATCGAGGTAAGTTCGTATGTAAATAATACCATGCTATACATGTATTTAAATGTTATCATTGCATGAATTGTAGAAATATTAATATGTATGTGATTAATAGAAATATGATAAGACAAAGCCTTGATAGGCGAGGAAAAATCCCGTTTGAACCTTAGGAATAGAAAAGAATACGAGTGACATGTCACTAGGAATTTTGAGTCTTGATGACTAGCTCGAGGATGTGCATTTAAATGTCATGAGATATCAGGTAGCTTTAGCTACAATTGAGTCACTTATGTGCAAAGGTTTTTCTGAGTATTCGATTAGTATTCCAAGCGTTCAACGGGTAATCCGAGGAAAGAATTGATGATGGTCCCAATGAGGTAAGTCATTGGTGAGTAGGCACTTGAGTTATGGTATGAGTTGTGAAGGTATGTACACTAAGCCTATGATAATGCCTTGGTATGTGATGATCTATGATGCATAAATATGTGTTCTTACCATGATGGATGAAATGATGTTGTATTAATTTTGTGAACAATGATCATGAATGAGTAACTTAGCCTTGACAGATTTGGGTTGATGTAGTGGTGTAACTTTGAAAATACACTAAAAATAGTGAAAAATGAGTTATAAGCTTAATAAAATATAGAAATAAATATTATTGAGTTTAGTTTCTTATAAAAGAAACCGTGTAAGCAAAAGAATTTCCGATAATGAGATATTTGAAGTTGTGTGAGACAGAGTCAGAATGACTTCGAAATTCCCTGTTCTGAATTAAGAAAATCATTATAAATTGTACAAAAATAGATATGAGTTATAAATTCTATTTTTAGAATCCTTAATGAGTCTATTTTCAATATAAATAGACGAGAACATTATTTGAGTTCTGTGCTATGAGATAATTGAACTTTAGTGCAGAAGGGTTAAAATTGTCAGACAGTGAATCAAGGGTAACTTTGAGGAATAAACTGTACTATTTTGCTGAACCAAAAATTATGGAAATTTTATGGTAGAAAGGGACATGAGTCTAGTTTCAAGAAAAATTAACGTAACTTAATTTGAAGTTTTGTAGCTCTAGATATAAATATTTTATTGACTGTTGTACAAGAAGAGAGCTTATTAAGAACTTGAGAGTATGTTGGGAACATTAATAAAACATGTTAATGAGTTGCTTATTGTTTTCATATGAACTTACTAAGCGTAAATCTTACCCCTTTCTTTCCCATGTTTCCTAGTGTTGCCAGATTAGCTTGGGTTGGAGGCCGTCAGAGATATTATCACACTGTCGAGTTAACGCTATCGGCGTAAGTAAATCCTAGTGTTTTGAGTCTATGGCATGTATAAGGTTTAATGCTGAGTGTGTGATATTATGATTTAGCCAAAGGCATTGGCTTGTTATTAAGGTAGTATGTAGTCATGTAAATTGGCCTATGTCAGCTAATAATGTTATGGGCCCATATGATTATTCTTATGCACGTATGTTATTATCTCTTGTGATGTGGCTTACAACATGTACGCCTAGAGATTGAATTGAGATTCATTGATGAGTTAGTAACTGATGCAAGATTAAGTGATTGGTAAATAGTTAATAATGCCTCGTTAATGGTTTGTGGATATGATTATGCATGCCTAGTGATGGACATGAGGTTTGTGACGTAATGATAGTTATGACAAGTATGTAGTAATGATGTGAGTAAATTCTATGATATTTATTGCATAAGAAATTGACATGAGCATAACACGTTTGTAGATGTTTAAGAGCTCGTTTATGCCAAGTTGTAGGTTATTGGATAAGTATGTGTGTATATGTTGTGAGGGTGAAAATGACTTGGAAAATAAACTTGTAATTGTCCACACGAGTAGACACACGGGAGTGTGTCTAGACTGTGTGTGACACACGGCCTACCCCCATTGGCGTGTGTCATGGTCGTGTTTTAAAGTCAATGTTACACACGGGTTCAGGACACGGGCGTGTCCCTAGCACATAGGCGTGTGCTCAATATCCACACAGGCATATGTAGCCTTAAAGCATGAAATTTTTTAAGTTTTTCTTAAGTTCTCGGTTTAGTCTCGAATCGTCTCTAATGCATGTTTTGGGCCTCGTGAGCCCGTTTAAGGGACAAAATGTATGTGAGATGAAAATTTTTAAATTGATCAAAATTTTACGGCCAGGTTTATATAGTTGGTTGAGTTTAAGTCCGGTAGCACTTTGAACCCTGTCCCGGCGTTGGATACGGGTGAGGGGTGTTACAAATGAAATGAGCTGATTTTGTTAATCTGTCAACAACAACCCAGATTACATCTTTCTTACTCAGAGAAATGGGTAAACACAAAACAAAATCCACAGTTAGTCTATCCCATTTCCACTCAGGAATCATAATCGGTTGTAATAAACCAGACGACACTTAATGCTCAACTTTAACTTGTTGACAAATAAAACATTTAGAAACGAACTCTGAAATGTCACTTTTCATACCATTCCACCAATATAATTGTTTCAAATCATTACGCATTTTCGTACTTCCCAGATGTACAGGTAACCCACTACTATGAGGTTCATTTAAAATCATCTGAATCAACTCTAATTTTTTCGGAACACAAATTCGGCCTCTGAATCTTAAACAATCATCAGCGTCAACTTGAAACTCTGAATTAGAGTTCAAATCAGATTGAGTTCATTTTGCTAACATTTTATTATCAACTTTTTGGGCTTCACAAATCTGCTATAAAAACAACGGTCTTGCTTTCAATTCAGCTAAAATTGAGTCATACTCAGATATAGCCAACAGAGTATTCATTGCACGTAGAGCAAACAAAGATTTTCGGCTTAAAGCATCAGTAACAACATTCACTTTTCCTGGATGGTAGTCAATTATTAACTCATAATCTTTTAACAATTCTAATCATCTCCACTATCACAAATTCAAATATTTCTGAGTCATCAGATATTTCAAACTCTTATGATCTAAATAAACATGGCATTTCTCACCAAACAGATAATGGTGCCAAATCTTCAATGCAAATACAATGGCTACTAATTCCAAATCGTGCGTCTGGTAATTCTTTTCATGCGGCTTCAACTGTCTCGTGGCATAAGCTATAACTTTGCCTTCCTACATCAAAACACAACCCAAACCATTCAACAATGCATCACTATAGATTACAAATTCTTTACCCGATTTTGGTTGTACTAACACTAGAACTTCGGTCAATAAAGCTTTCAACTAATCAAAACTTTTCTGACAATTCTTGAACCATTCAAACTTTACATCTTTCAAAAGCAATCTCGTCAATAGAGTTGCAATCATCGAAATGCCTTTCACAAATCGTCTATAATACCCAGTAGTCCTAGAAAACTATGGACTTTAGAAACATTTCTCGGAGGCTTCCAATCTATAATCGTAGAAATCTTGTTGGATCGACTCGAATACCCGATGCTAAATATGAATGTGACTGGGCCTAACGGGCCATATAAATGTGATTTTGGCCTAATGGGCCATATACAGGTGATTTGGGCCTAATGGACCATATGAATATGATTGGGCTTAATGGGCCAGATCCAGGCATGTGAATTTGATTGGGCTCTGTAAGGGGTTTTGGGCCTAGTATATGATAATTACATAAAACTTAATTAATATATTGCGACCGTGGACAAGTCAAAGGGTTAAGGTGTGGCAACGGGTATATGCATGTCTAGGATTGGATCTAGGGAGAGCTTGGTACTTAAGCGGTCTTAATGACCCACCTCCTCTTCTCTAGAATCCTACCTAGTGCACGGTATTTGTTTATCTTAGCTCACGGGATTTGTTAACGGGCCAAGGTAAGTGAAAACCTTAATAAAGGGAAAATTACTGAAATGCCCCTAAGGGTGAAAATAACCAAAATACCCCTAGATGATGAACGTAAGTTTTATGGATGTGACATGCATACATATGATATTCTGCTTAGGTTGCATATGGGTTGGGAATTATGGAATGGAGGAAGTACATGAGGATAGCATGGTTGCTTGACAATCGTGGATCCACCGACGGCTTTTAAAGCCTAATATGTAAATGAAGGTAGTTCCGCAACCGGGTTACCATTGATGTGTCGGTTGGGTGGGCTGATATTTATATCCCCACATGGTGTGACGGGGGATAGAGCTGGTGTGTAGCGGATGGATAAGTTGGATGGGATTGCATTGTATGTTTGATGTATGATGGTTTTTGGAATGCTTGTTTTTTTTTTTGTAGAGGGTTGTACACATTGAGTTTGCGAAAACTCACCCCCTCTTTTATTTTATTTTCAGGTGATGCTCAGTAGAAGGTTCGATGTTTGGAGGGACTCTGGATGGCCAGCTAGCAAGATAATTTGGACTTGGGTTTTTTTAAGCATATAAGTTTTTATTTTATTAAGTATGTTTCAGACTAGATTGTAACAAGTTTTCATTATGTTATTATTACTTGAATTATTATTATTTTCGTTGTAAATACGAAAAGTTGAACATGAGTTTCTTAAATTATAAATTATAGTATGTTTTCTACATTTCCGCAACTAAATTCTAAAATGACATGTTTTCATAAAATCATATGTTTTAAACAAGTGATTGAAAGGAGTTTTTTTTAAGTTAATTAAGGTTTCTTTTATTTTAAGAAGGGTTTTTAATGAAAACACGATTTTCACTAAAACACTTCAATGTAACATGCCAGATTCCGCCATAATGTCTGGGCCGAGTTTAGGGTGTTACACTAAAAATTCATAATAACCATACCTCGTTCTAAATGCAATCTTTGGCACATCAGAGTTTCTAACTCGTAACTTGTAAAAACCCGATCTCAAATCTATTTTTGAAAACACAGTAGCCCTCGTCAATTGATCAAACAAATCATCAATTCGTAGTAGAGGATATTTGTTCTTGACCGTCACTTTGTTGAGCTGTCTATAATCTATACACATTCTCATAGTATTGTCTGTCTTTTTCACAAACAACACAGGAGCACCCCAGGGCGAGAAACTCGGTCGTGCAAATCCTCTATCTATCAATTCTTGCAACTGAGCTTTCAACTCTTTTAACTATGTTAGAGCCATTCTATACAGAGCTATCAATATCGGTGTTGTACTCGGCATTAACTCAATACCAAATTCACCTTCTCGGATCGGTGGTAAACCTGGTAACTCTTTAGGAAACACATCAGTATATTCACTCACATCTGGCACTGATTCAATCTTCTTTTCAATCATTTTCTTATCAAGCACATAAGCTAAATAAGCTTCGCAACCCTTTCTCACATATTTCTGAGCTAACATCGAAGAAATCACTGCTGGCAAACAATTCAGATCATCTGACTCAATTCGAATAATCTCAGTATTCGAACATCTCAACTCTATCGTCTTTCTTTTTCAATTCACAATAGCATCATGCAACGTTAGCTAATCCATACCCAGAATTATAATAAACTCATCAAATAACAACAACATCAAATTGGCTGGGAAACAATTATCTCGAATCATCAATGGATAGTTCTTGCACACTTTATCAACAAAAATACACTTGCCTAAGGGGTTCGATACTCTAATTACAAATCCAGTAGACTCTACAGGCAAAGTCTTACTGGATACTAAGTTGACACATATATATGAATGAGTTGATCCTGGTTCTATCAATGCAATAACTTTAGTATCATAGAGAATAAAAGTATCGGTAATAACATCTAGAGATGACACTTCTTTGCGAGCGCGAATAGCCTAGGCTCGGGCAGGTGCTCTAGCATTAGATCTCGCTGCAATGTCTCATGTCACACCTCTACCACCACTCATATTGCCTGAATTTCTGGGTGGCTTACCTCTAGCTGCAGTGTTACTCAGCCTCGCATTCTGAACATTATCTTTTTCAGCTAACTCTGGACAATCTTTAATAAAGTGACTTGTGAATCACAACTGTAACAAGTTCAATTATTACTTTTCCCCCAACAATCTCCAAAATGTTGTCTTTTACATTGTTGACACTTGGGCTTAACATCTTTTACGTTACCAACACTCGATACCGATGTGACTTGAGCTTTAGGGTTGGTGTATTGTTTTCCATGATCTCTATTATGATATCCCCTAGAAGCAATCGATCAGTTAAAATAGTCTCTGGATTTCTTCAACGAATGATAAGATTTATTCATCGATCTCTTCCTCGAATCTCTTGCCTCTAATTCAGCTATTCTTCTTTGCTGAGATCTTTGGCTTTACAAGCCCTGTCAACCAATACTACAAATTCTTTGTAACACCCCTTACCTGTACATGAGACCAGGACAAAGTACGAGGTATTACCGTACATAAACAGGGCATCTCTAGAAAATACGGGTCATAAAATTTCACTCCAAATTAAAACCAATCAAAAAAATCCATATTATCCTTATCATGGACCTACGAGGCCCAAAACATACATTAAAAGTAATCCGGGACTAAATCGAGAGCTTAAGAAAATTCTAAGAAAATTTCTAGGTTTAAGCCTCACACGCCCGTGTGGAGGCAATGCACACGCCCGTGTGCTTTGCGACACGCCTTTGTCCCATACCCGTGTGGAATTTCTAGAATCTATTTTTCATTTCAAACCTATAGGGGTTTTCACACAACCGAGCACACGCCTGTGTCCCTAGCCCGTGTCCCTCACACAACCTAGATATGCACGTGTTATCGCCCGTGTCCAAAAACCTGGACATTTTATTTATGACATCATCATTCATTTAGGGGCACACGGCCAAGGCACACGTCCGTGTGCTAGGCTGTGTCCTTCACACGGTTGAGACACACGGTCGTCCCTCTGCCCATGTGTTTACTACCATGCATATTGACTTGGAAATTTTTGGTGCAGGGGACACACGGCCATTCAACACGCCCATGGGACAGACCGTGTGTCACACACGGCCTAGACACATGCCCGTGTGTCTACCCGTATGGACCTTTTTAAAGGCTATTTTCCAAGCTAATGGTCACCCTCAATCACTCATACATTCATACACACTTTATAACATGCAACATGACGTATTTATGCACTCAAATACTCCACACCAAAGCACTCTCACATCTTCATAATGTTATCTCATTGCACACTCATCTATTACACCATTTAGAGGCATTCCACACCAATTTCATGCATTATTAAACTTGTTACCATAACTTCAAATTGTGTATTCATACACATAGTCATTTTAAGTCATTAGGTCATCCTTTAACCTTTAGCACTTAATTCACACTTTACCATACATTCATCAATCAACAACATATCACATCATTATCATGCACTCACCAAGCAATAACATATCCTACCATCAAAACACTAACACATGCATGCATGGGTAATTAGATTACAACCCAAACGATCAAATATGAGCCATATCACATGGCCATTACAAAAAGAATCATCATCATCATAAGCCTTCACAATTTGGCCAAATAGCATGACACATATCACAAAAATGATCAAGTTCCTATACATGCCATACTCAAAATAATAATTTCACTATACCCAAAAGTCTTTTGATAGTGTGATCGAATACTCCGACAGCTTTCCATCCCTGAGCTAGCTTGGTAGAACTACAAAGGATGGAAAAGAGAGGGGAGCATTAAAGCTTAGTAAGTCCACATGCAAAGACATGATATCATATACATAAAATTCTTTATTCAAACCTCTTTGCTTACTCATCATATGCACATACATACTTGCTCATCTTAAACCGATCTTTATCAAAACATTACTCATAGGTTTAGCATACGTACCCGTACTCATAATAGAGATCGATAACCGTACCTCTTTCATATGCCCTCCTCAAGACTTCATTACAATCATTACATTACCCGTTGAACACTTGAAATATTATTGGGTACGCGGAAACCTTGCACATAAGTGCCACATATACAAACGTAGTCGAAACTACCACATAACATGTAACACATCCATAGTGAACTCAGAGCTCTCAACAAGCTCTGGTGTTACATAAAACACATCCACTAAGAACTTAGACCACTCAACGAGCTCGGATGCTCGCATCCATAATCAAGTCGGACCTCTCAACGAGCTCGGATGCCACATATCTCACAAACCTGGACCACTCAATGAGTTCAAACTTCTTAGTTTCTAGTGACATGTCATTATTCCTAAGGTTCAAACGGGATTTTCCTCACTTGCATATAGCATCTCCGTCATACTTGCTCATAACATCAAGGATAACGACCATAATAACATTCAAGCTTTCATAGCAATCAATAAGCATAAAACTCATAATTACAATAAAATAATTATCACAATTTATTAAAGCATTAAAAAATAGCACAACACCACATTATTTGCACATGTATTTACCTCGGTATAAAACGATGATAATGGAGCCTAATCGTCGTATACTTTATTCTTTCCTCGATCAACTCCCGATTCACGTTTTTCTTGATCAATAATGTCAAATTTAACTTATTTATTATTCACATTATTCAAATGATAATGGAGCCTAATCGTCGTATACTTTATTCTTTCCTCGATCAACTCCCGATTCACGTTTTTCTTGATCAATAATGTCAAATTTAACTTATTTATTATTCACATTATTCAAATGGGTCCATAAATCATACTTTTTCAAATTTACATTTTGACCCCTAATCTTTTACATATTTATAATTTAGCCCCTAGGCTCGTAAAATGAAATGTATGCATTTTCTTGATTACCCAAGCTTAGCCGAACCTTTACTATGCTCATATCAGCCCATATTTTCTTTTATTTCACATTATTACTACTCACTTTTACACTTTTTACAAACAAGTCCCTTGTTTAGGTGTTTTCATTAAAAATCACCTAATAAAATATGTTCATCATGCATCAGACATTCATATTCCTCCATTAATCATCAAGATACAAGCATGTCATGCATGGTTCAATTTTCATACATGAAACCTAGCTCAAAATATAGCTAGAAATGGGTAGACCATGTTACTGGGACTTCAAAAATATAGAGAACATTAAAAACGGGGCTAGGTAACACTTACTATTGAGCTTGGAAATGTTGAACAAAACCTTAGCTATGGTGTTGTGTGATTTTCGGTGGCCAAGGAAGAAGATGGATACATTTTTGGTTTGATTTTCCCTTTTTATTCTTTTAATTACCTAATGACCAAAATGCCCTTAGGGTTTCTCTTTCCAATTTTTCCTATGCATGTCCATTTTTGTCCAAAATTTTAGAAATTAATCAAATTGCTAATTAGGACCCTCTAATTCATAATCTAATGCAATTTCATGCTTAAAGCTTCTAGAATGCAAATTTTGCACTTTATTCAATTTGGTCCCTAAAATGCAATTAGACATTTTATGCGTAGAATTTCTTCATGAAACTTTCACACAAGCATGCATTCATAACATAAACCTCATAAGAATCATAAAATAATTATTTCTATCTTAGATTTATGGTCTCAAGACCACTGTTCCGACTAGGCCCTAATTCAGGATGTTACATTCTTTTAGTTCAAGTATCCCAACTAACAACTTTATATCTTCATTCAACCCATCAACAAATCTTTTATGATCTCCTCAGTAGACACATATTCCCGGGCATATTTTCTTAACTGTACAAATTCTTTTTCATACTTAGTGATAGTCATTCGGCTCTACTTCAATTCTAGAAACTCTCTATGTTTTTTATCAAAGAATCTTTGGCTTATATACTTTTTTCGAAACTCAGTCTGAAAGAATTCCCAAGTAACCCGTTCTCTAGGAACTATCGATGTCAACGTTTTCCACCAGTGATATGCATTATCTCTAAGCAAGGATACTATGCATTTGATACATTCATCTAGATTACAGAACAATTCATCGAATACTTGGATAGTATTCTCAAGCCAGAACTCAGCTTTCTCAGCATCATCATCAATTGTAGCTCGAAACTCTTTAGCTCCGTGTTTACGAATCTTATCAACATGTGGCTTACTTAATCGAATCGGATCTAATACTAGTGGCACAACTAGGACTTGTTGAGGAACATATGAGGGTGGAGGTTGTTGAGCAGCAGGATTAGTTTACACGAATTCCGTGAACCACTCACTCATCGTTTGGAAGAAGGCTTGCTTAGCATCTCCTCCCTGATTATTGAAAATAGGCCTAGAATCGGCCGGCGATGCCCCTTGAGTGGGAGAGGGTACATTACTTTCAACATCGTCAGCTATTGCTCGATCGGGATCCATTTGCTATACAAAAACACATTTTAACTGTCAAGAATCATCACATTATTGCAGTTTATATATATATATATGGCATGTACAGCTAGACTCTCAGTCACTAAATTAGTCCTAGAATTGACTAAAACATAGCTCTGATACCAATAAATGTAACACCCCTAACCCATATGCGACGCTAGAATAGGGTTAAGAGGCATTACTGAATAATACCTCCTATTCATATACATTTATACATTCATTATCAAAAACCATTCGTAAACATTCACATTGTCCCTATAAGGTTCTACAAGACCTTAAAACATGCTTAAGGGTGGTTCGGGACTAAACCGATCACATATAAAAAATTTTGAACACTTGGAAAAATTTTACATTCATTGGTCACACACCCGTGTAAGCAGGTTGTGTGCCTCACACGGCTCCCGAACACGCCCGTGTAAGCAGGCCGTGTGAAAATAGAGCATACATACTGACTTGCACCACACAGCCAAGACATGCCCGTATGCCTTAACCGTGGGAATAATAGAGGGCTTACTGACCTGGGTCACACGGCCAACCACACGTCTGTGTGTCTAGCCTGTGTACCCTTCAGAATGGTCACACACGCCCATATGCCAAGGCTGTGTGCCTCACACGGTCGTCAGACATGCCCGTGTATCTAAGTTGTGCTCAAAACTGAGTTAAATTCGTAGGGCTACCCAGGGGACACATGGCCGTGTAACATAACCATGTTTCAGACACGGCTGAGACACACGCCTGTGTCTCTGCCCGTGAGGACAAAAATAAGCCATTTGTAAAGCCAATTTGCCACCCTACTGTGTCTCTGCCCGTGAGGACAAAAATAGGCCATTTGTAAAGCCAATTTGCCACCCTACATTCAAGTACACAAAGCAACCAAATTGATACCATTTCAACACATATATAGGTAGCTAAAACATGCCAAATCAAACATATAAGTCATCTATCAACCACCAATTCGGCTACTAAATTCCATATACAAAATATACTAAATTCACATCTATTTCATATCACAAACCACACCATACAATCATCTCAAAATCAAACCCCAAAATGTCATACTTTAAGCAACAATACAACAACTTACAACTATACAAAATAGCTAACACATAATCATACCAAACATATGATTTAAGCCAAATTAAATGGCCAAATACATACCAACATTTTCAACAAAAGCAAACCAAATCTCATGACTATATAAATCTCAAAACATATCATCAACTCACTAGCCTATCCATGCCATATAACATATATACAAAGCTTCAAAAGTATCAACGAGTTGATTTGATAGTGTGATGATAATTTTTGATGATCCCCAATGTCTGAGCCAGCTTTGATACTCTATAAAACAAAGACAAATATCACACAGTAAGCTTCATAGCTTAGTAAGTTCATACCAAATATACTCAATAGTTTATATAATACAAAATATCAATTAATAAACACTTAGTAGTTCTTGTATCATCATTCAATTCTAATCCATTACCATTTAACATATATATACAAATTCATCAAGCTTCATACACATAGTATCAACTACCACATAGGTATCGTACTGTAATGACCCGAAATTTATGGGTATCAGAAATCTAGTTTCTAGCTTACAATTTCAGAAAATCTTACGAAGCTAGTTGAGTGATTAATTAGATTTTAGTTAAGTGAATTAACTTGAATTAAGGTTAATTTAGTGTAAGGACTAGATTAAATATAGTGCAAAATTTTAATTATAGACTAAAGAAAATTGAAGGGACTAAATTAGCAAATAACCCATAAAAAGGAATAATGCCAAATGTATGAAAAATATTATTCCATGTGTATGTATAATATACATATATTTATACTTAATACTTAAGTATATAATATAATAATATATTAAAACATAAAAGAAATAAAGAATTAAAAAAAAACAAAGAATCAGATAGTGGAACGAAATTGGGGAGAAAAAGAAAGAAAGAGAAAGAAAAGGGATGCAACACCTCTAACCCGTAACCGTCGCCGGAATAGGTTAAGAGGCATTACCGGACTTATAACTCAAATCAGAACCACCATACATCAAATATCATCTCATTACTACTAAAAGTCATTCATTCACATTCAATATTCACATAAAATCGAGTATACAATGCTTAATCATGCATTTGGGATCAAATCGATAACATACACAAGTTTCAAAACTTATAAAAATTTCAGCTTCTAAAAGGTCACACGCCTGTGTGAACAGGCCGTGTGCCTCACACGGTCTAGACACGCCCGTGTGTCAAAACCGTGGCAAAATAGGGCATAGCTACTGACTTGCTCACATGGTCACACCACACGCCCGTGTGTCCAGCCCGTGTGCTATGCACAAACCCGTGTCCTGGCCGTATGCTAGGACATGCCAAAAATAGAGGGTATTCTGTTTGTGATGTCATCATACCAATAAGGGTCACACGGCCAGACCACATGCCCGTGTGTCTAGCCCGTGTACGAACCTGACTTACAATTTAAGGGTACCCCAAGGGACACACGATCGTGCAACATGGCCGTGTATCGCACATGGCTGAGACACACGCTCGTGTCTCTGCCCATGTGAACAAAAATAGGCCATTTGAATAGGCAATTTGCCACCCCAAACTTGGGTCAACCTACAAGCAAAGTGTTAAGCATTTTTGCTTAACCAATTTAGCCAAATTTCACTCCAAATCTTAAGCTATTCATCTCATAAAATAGTCACCCAATTCCATACTCATAACCTTACCTTTTCATGCCAAACATGGGTAAATTCATATCAAAACATTTTCTTCTATACATCATTCAAACCCATACTAACCTACCAAAAACTTACCATCATTTACCATTTCTTTTGTCCATCTAAAACATTCCACAATTTCATATAAACATCACATACCATAAACCATTATTAACTATGAGTTCAAGCACAACTTAGCCAAACCATATGGCTAAGTATAAACATCACAAAACACCATTCCACCACTACTAGCCTATACATGCCATACTTCAAAAATATACATTTTCAAAAGTACCGAATTAAGGTTCGATAGTGTGGTGATGATCCTTGATGGTTGTCGAGCTTGCAGTAGCTTCGATATCTATAAAACAATACAAACACACACAAAGTAAGCTTTCAAAAGCTTAGTAAGCTCGTACTATAATCAACAATAGTATATAAAACATAAAACATCAACATATAAGTATTTACAAATTCCCA
This sequence comes from Gossypium longicalyx, assembly GCA_025698465.1. Lineage (NCBI taxonomy): Eukaryota > Viridiplantae > Streptophyta > Magnoliopsida > Malvales > Malvaceae > Gossypium > Gossypium longicalyx. The sequence continues at coordinate 35,776,134 of CM046995.1, forward strand.
AATCATCTATCAAATCTATACCAACCCAATCCATATGTTCATAACAATTCAATGAACTTTATCTACATAAAACTATCTACCACAAAGGTATCGTGCATACCTGGATCTTCCCATCTTTATTCACTTTTGTTCTCACCTGTTGTTCGAGTATATCAAAACTTCCCGTAAATTATTCACACTTAAACATCCACACACATAGTGCTGTAAAGGTTAACCGAAGTTAAAATGATTCCGCACACTTAGTGCCATTTCAATTAACCAAAGCTAAGTCGGTATCGCACACTTAGTGCCTTATATAGCCGAAGCTATTCCAACTCGCACACTTAGTGCCATTTGTAGCCGAAGCTATATATATTAAACCGCACACTTAGTGCTAAGCATAGTCGAATATCATCGTACTCAAACCGTAATCAAATATCTATACAATTTATGCATTGTAATCACATTAAAACATAACTTTAACATCATTTATCATATACAAACTTTTCTCGTACTCAGAATTGTCGATTTGAATTGTCTACTCGATAACCTTCGACTTCCCTCGATCTAAATAAAAATTTCTCCTTTCTTGATCTATATGTATTAAAAATTAACCATTTTATTCACCAATTAATTCAATTCAATCCATAAACACATATTTAGGGTATTTTACAAAATAGCGCTCACATTTTCACATTTTGACACTTTAGTCCCTATTTCACAAAATCATAAAATACACTAAAATTTGCTTGTACACAAGCTTAGCCGAATTTTCATGACTCTCATGCAAGTCCATACATTTCATTTATTTCACATTTTAGTCCCTCAAAATAACATTTTTACAATTTAACCCAAATTACTCAATTTCATCAAAAATCCAAAGACAAATCATTTAAACCCAACATCAAGCTTTCATAATTCATCTACTAACAACTCAAAACTCATAGTTTCATCAATGGTACATTTCAAAATCATCACCAAAATTAAAAATTGAGGCATGGGTTCTATAGTATACAAAGCAACGATTACAAAAACGTAAAAATTATCAAAAACTGATCAAAAATCATACCTCAATTGAGCTTTAACCTAGCTGAACCCTTAAATCTTCTTTATCTTTTATTTTCTTTGTATTTTTGGCAAGAACAAGGATGATAATGGCCATTTTCATATACATTAAGTGAATATTAACATAATAAACATTTTACTATTATAACATTTGTTAGACTATTATAAAATCACATAATGGATGGTTATAAATGTCCACTCAAATTTCCAATGATCAAATAACCACATAAGGACCTCTCAATTATAAAACCAAGTCAAATAGGCACTTTTAACATCTAGCACACAACTTTTAAATTTTACGTGATTAGGTCATTTTTCAAAATTAAGCATACAAATATTCAAATTTTTATACGAGATTATCACACATGCTAATTCACACATCATAAGTACGAAAAAATAATAAAATAATATTTAAATATTTTTCTAACTCAGATATGTGGTCTCAAAACTACTATTCAGACTAGGGTCAAAATCGGGCTGTTACAATTCTCCCCCTTAGGGATTTTCGTCCCCAAAAATCTTACTGTTAAACAGATTTGGATATTGCTGTCTTATTGAATCTTCAGGCTCCCACCTGGCCTCTTCAATACCATATCGATGCCACATCACTTTAACTAATGGAATTTTCTTATTTTGTAACTCTTTAACTTCACAAGTTAATATACGAATTGGCTTTTCTTCACAAGTCATATCAGACTGAATTTCAATCTCAGATGAAGGGATTACATGCGAAGGATCAGATCTGTATCGTCAAAGCATCAATACGTGAAATACATTGTGAATCTTTTCCAAGTCTGGCGGTAACAACAATCTATATGCAACCGGCCCAATACGTTCGATAATTTCATACGGCCCAATGAACCTCAGACTCAACTTGCCTTTTCTACCAAACCGAAGCACTTTATTCCACGGAGACACTTTCTAAAACACTTTGTCGCCGATCTCAAACTCAATGTCTTTTCTTTTCAAATCCGCATATGATTTTTGACAATCAGAAGCTGCTTTCAAACTATCTCGGATTACTTTTACTTTTTGTTCGGTTTCTTTTATCAAGTTAACCCTGTGAATCTTGTTTTCGCTGAGCCTGGTCCAATACAAAGGTGTACGGCATTTGCGACCACATAAAGCCTCGTATGGTGCCATTTTAATGCTTGACTAAAAACTGTTATTATACACGAATTCAATGAAAGGTAGATATTGTTCCCACGTACCTTCAAATTCAAGAATGCAACGTCTCAACATATCCTCGAGTATCTGAATAATCTGCTCAGATTGACAATCCATTTGTGGATGAAAAGCAATACTAAAGTGTAATTTAGTACCCAGGGCATCTTGCAACTTCTTTCAAAATCGTGATGTAAATCTCGAGTCTCTATCTGACACTATCCAAAATGGCACACCATGCAATTTCACAATATCAAAAATGTATAACTCAGCTAATTTAGCAAGTGAGTAATATAAAATGAGCTGATTTCCTCAATTGATCGACTACAACCCAAATTGTATCTTTCTTTCTCGGAGATAAGGGCAAACCCAAAACAAAGTCCATGGTCACTCGATCCCATTTCCACTCTGGAACCATAAACGGTTGTAGCAAACCAGATGGCACCTGATGTTTAGCTTTAACTTGCTAACATATTAAACATTTAGAAACAAAATCAGAGATATCTCTTTTCATTCCAGACCACCAATAATGTTGTTTCAAATCATTATACATTTTCTTACTACCCGGATGCACAGATAAATGACTACTGTGAGCTTCACTTAGAATCATTTGAATTAACTATGGATTCCTTGGAATACAAATTCGATCTTGAAATCTCAAGCAATCATCTTTATCAACTCTGAATTCTAAATCAAACTCTACATCACACTGAGCTCGTTTAGCTAAAATCTCATTATCAATCTTCTGAGCTTCAATAATCTGCTGTAAAAACAAAGGTCTCGCTTTTAATTTAGCTAAAACTGAACCATCATCAGACAAAACCAAATAAGCATTCATTGCATGCAAAGCAAACAACAATTTTCGACTCAAGGCATCAGCAACAATGTTTGCTTTTCCCGGATGATAATCAATCACAAGTTCGTAATCTTTTAGCGGTTTTAACCATCTTCTCTGTTGCAGATTTAAGTTTTTTTGAGTCATCAAATACTTCAAACTCTTATGATCTGAATACACATGACATTTCTCACCGAACAAGTAATGGTGCCAAATCTTTAAAGCAAACACAATCGCAGCTAATTCAAGATCGTGTGTTGGATAGTTCTTTTCGTGCGGCTTTAACTGTTTCGAAGCATAATCAATAACTTTTCCTTCTTGCATTAGAAAACATCCCAAACCAATTAATGAAGCATCACTGTAGATCACAAATTCTTTACCCGATTCAGGTTAATACCGGAGCTTCAGTCAACAAAGCTTTTAACTGAACAAAGCTGTTCTAACACTTTTCAGACCACTCAAACTTCACATCTTTCTGAAGCAGTTTTGTTAACGGAATTGCGATCATCAAAAAACCTTTTACGAATCTTCTATAATAACTCGCAAGTCCCAGAAACCTATTATGTTGCATTATATGGGGTGGGGTATATGATGTTGGAGGAAGTGTACTGAAAGGCTATAAGCCTATTACTGGCAGCACTGCTGCAAATACTGTTTTAGTATCGAAATCGATACGATTTGGTGTGTATAGTTGGGTGGGTCGATTTTATCCCCACATGGTGTGTAGGGCTGGTACAGAGTTGGTGTGTAGCGGATGGATTGGGTAGGATTCTTTGTTTGCATACTGTACTAAAATAGGCTAAGGCCTAGATTGTCACTGTTACTGAAATAGGCTAAGGCCTAGACTGCTACTATTACTGAAAGGGGGCTAAGGCCCCTAACTGAAAATAAAAAAGGCTTAGCCCAGATTATGTCTACTCTGAATGTTTGTTATTTTGGGATTTCACACACTGAGTTTTCGTAAACTCACCCATTTGTTATCTGTGCAAGAAATCCCCAGGCTTAGACGGATCGAGGCGACGGAGGACTCAGAGGTGGCCACTCAATGTAGTTATTTTATTATACACTATAATTAAGATTTTATTTTATTTTGGTTTTTATATTGTAATAGGGCCTCTTTAAATTTCTTTATTTTAATTTGGGTATTTATTTACTTGAGATTTTTATCGGTTAGTAGTAGGTGTAAAGCCCCTCACCCGTGTCTGTCGCCGGAACAGGATATGAGGTATTACCGAGTTTTAATGTTCGTAATCATGTAAATCCGAGCTATATATATTCAACCAAATAAAAAAATTACTCAATCACATGTATATTATTCCTTATTCGAGCCCAAGAGGCCAAAAACATACATCAAAACTGATTCGGGACTAAATCAAGAACTTTCAAAATATAAATATTATTTAGAAAATTTTACATGTCTTGAAGGGCCACATGCCCATGTGGTTGGGCCATGTGAATTTCACACGCCCATGTGTTATAAGACACACCCATGTCCATGACTCGTGTCCCTCACACGGCCATGACACGTCCGTGTCTCAACTTGTGTACAAGAACCTTAACATTCTATTTATGACATCATCATATATTTAAGGTCACACGACCAAGTCACAAGCCCGTGTTCTTAGGCCGTGTAACAGATTTAATTTTTGTAATTAAGGTGAAAATTTCACACGGCCTGGGCACACACCCGTGTCTATGATCGTGTCACTCACACGCCGTGTCTAGCCTGTGTGACCGTTTCAAAGCTAAAATTTAAAATGCAGGGGACACACGATTAGACTACATGCCTATGGGGTTGTTCATGTGTCACACGTGGCCTAGACACATGCCCGTGTGTTTTACCCGTGGACAAAATAAGGCCATTTTCTAGCCCTATTTCTCACCCAAACTTAACCATTTTCCTGCATGAAAACTTACAAGTATACACCAACCAATTCAAGCAATCCCTAATATTCAAATTGATATGTTCCTATCTTTAATCATGCTTTCAAACTTAACTTGATTAACCAAAATAACTCATGATACAATACCATACCATATCATCTTTAAAACATACATTACTAGCCATTCCAATGACTAGATTTCAAAACAACATTTTAAGTAATTTCTTATCTACATTAGTCTTTACATGCCATTATATCAAAATTAGTCTAAAATTTATACCAAGATCAAGAGATTGATAGTGTGATGATAACTCCGACCCCAAATCCAACCTTCACGAGCTTTGAGCACTATAAAACAGGGAAAATAAACCAAGTAAGCATTAATGCTTAGTAAGTTCATATAACCAAGGCTACACTTACCCATCAAGTTCAACAATCAAATCACACATGAAACAATTTATCCATCAATTTAGCAAGCTAGCAAATATTGCCTAATTTCACTCATTCAATCAAATTGATTAGTACAAAAACATTAATATGCATAGATGAGCTCATCATGCCATTTCATCTTGTATCACTTACAATATCATTTCTGTTGAATCATTGAATTTCCAATGGACCTTTTCTTTTCTAGTTGTACACCGGAGGTGTACATTCCCTTTTCAATAATACACACAAAGTGTACGTAACCTTTTCAAGTGTACACACAAAGTGTACGTAACCTTTTCAAGTATCACCCTTACGGGTTACATTCCATTTTATAATGAGATCAAAGATTTCCCCTTTTGGGACAACCTATACTGCAACATATGTAGGACCTTATATACACAGTAATCACCTGTCCAATTGGAAATCAATATTCAAACGGATTCATATACCTTGTTATTAATTACAAATCAATATTTGCTTGCTACATGTACATATCAACTACAAGTCATAACTCACATAATTTAATAATCAATTTAACACATTCACATGCTTAATTTAAGTTATACGAACTTACCTTGATAATTTATCGTATCTTCTATTTCGAGACTTTTTCTTTTCTTCTGTCTTTTTATTTGTTCGACACTTCCGGATCTACATATATAATTTTATTTGTGGTGATCGTATTTGATATGTGTGTGATTAATCGTTGAGTGACATCGTTTGTAGGTTCGTGGCTAAGGAGATCGCGGCACTTCTTAGTACCAAGTGTGTACATACACTGCACACACACAGTAGGCGGCAAATCCCAAAATGCCGAAAAGTCGAAATCCCGAAAAGTCAGAAGTTTGGCTACAATAGTCTTGCGAGTGCGCGGACATTCGTAAGGGGGGAACCAATAAGTTATCAGAGGCTCCATGAACGATCCCATGGACTTGGGCCATGTTTTGGCCAACTAGGCCAGAATGGGCTAAATGGGCCGATGGGCTGTAGGGACCATAATGGGTAAAATTGGCAATTTGATACTAAGTAATGAAAAATCACGTGATTGTATGACTATGAATATGATTGGGCCTGATGGGCCATATGAATGTGATTGGGGCCTGATGGGCCATATAAATGTGAGTGGGCCTAAAGGGGTAAGTGAATAAGTGTGAACCTGTTAGTGTTTAGTACGGGGTTATGGATCTAGTTTTTGGTAATTACTCAATCAGACATAAAACTTAAATAATTAATTAATTGCGGCCGTGGGCGAGTCATAAGGTTAAGGTGTGGAAATGGGTATATGCATGTCTAGGATTGGATCTAAGAAAACCTTGGTACTTAAGCGGTCTTAATGACTCACCTCCTCTTCTCTACAATCCTACATGGTGCATAGTATCTGTTCACTTTAGCCAATGAAGACTTGTTAATGGGCCAAGGTAAGTAATAAACCCATAATAAAAAGAAATTATCGAAATGCCCTTAAGGGCAAAAAATGACTAAAATACCCCTATGTGTTGAATGTAAGACTTATGGATGCTACATGCATACCTGCTGCATTCATATGATATTCTGTTTATGTTGCAGATGGGTTGGGAATTATGGAACGGAGGAAGTATATGAGGATCGCATGGTTGCTTGATGATCGTGGATCCACCGATGGCTATTAAGCCTAGTATTTATTTAGCAGCTTGTTGCAATGAGGTAGTACCGCAATCGGGCAACCGTTGATGTGTATCGGATGGGTGGGTTGATATTTATATCCCCACATAATGTGTACCAGAGGACAGAGTCGGTGTATAATAGTTGGATTATTGGGACGGGTTGCACAGCATTGCATGTATGAAATTGTGGTTATTGATTGGTGTTTAATACTCATTGAGGGTTTTACACACCGAGTTTTGAAAACTCATCCCCTCTTTTATTTTTCTCAAGTGATCCTAAGTAGGTGGTTTGACGGTTGGAGGGACTCCGAGGTGGCCAACTAGAAAGACGACTTGGACTTGTTTTCTTAAGCCTATAATTTCTAGTATTTAAAGTTATTTCAGTCTGGATTATAATAAGGCCTATTCGATTGATATTATTTCATTATCATTACTACGCTTTGGAAACTAAATACAAACTGAATGTTACTTAATTTTCTCTTGAAGGGCTTTCAATGAAAATAAGGTTTTCGATAAAACACTCCAGTGTGACACGTTGGATCTGGCCATAACGTCCGGGCCAGGTTCGAGGTGTTATAAGGTTAGTAATGAAAAGTTGTTCAGTTGACTAATAACTTCTGTATATTCATGACTTATTTAAGATTAAAACAAAAATAATAATATATATATAGGTTTAATATTCCATAATGAAATTATTGATATGTTGTATGTTCTGTATATGTATTGAATTATTTTGGATATAAATATGTATATATTTTGGATTAAGTCATAAGCATTAATGTGATTTAAATCGTGAATTGAAATGAACGTATGATTCGCATATGTAATACGGTTGTTAAATCTATATGATTATGACTTGATTTAATATGATAACGTTTGGAACTGTGCTTTCATTTAGTAATGCCTCGTAACCCTATTTCGGCGACAGATACGGTTAGGGGTGTTACATTTTATTGGTATCAGAGATACGATTTAGTCAGTTCTAAGACTATTGTAGTGTGTGTGGGTTTAGCTATACATGTCATATTATATACTGCAATAGTGTGATGACTTCTGACATTTGAAAATGTGTTTTCATATAGTATATGGATCCCGACAGAGCTATAGCTGATGATGTCGAGAGTGTAGCGCCTGCTCCCGAGCAAGTGACAGCGCCGGTTGATTCTCGATCGAATTCAAGTAATCAAGAGAGTGAGGCTAAACAAGCCTTCTATCAAATGATGAATAAGTAGTTTACTCAATATATCCGGACTAACCTGCCTGCACAAAAACCTCCACCCCCGATTAATCCATCTTCGATGCCTGCTATACCTCAAGTATGTGATCCACTGAGATTGTATAAGCTACCTGTTGATAAAATCAGAAAACACGGGGCTGAAGAGTTTAAAGCTACTGATAAGGATGATGCTGAGTGGGCTGAGTTCTGGCTTGATAATACCATCCGTGTGTTTGATGAGTTGTCTTATACCCCAGATGAGTGCTTGAAATGTGCCATATCTTTACTTCGAGACACTGCATATCACTGGTGGAATACCATAGTATCAGTAGTTCTGAGAGAGTTTGTGGTACTGGTTGAGCAGGCTTGCAAAGTTGAAGAGCTGGGGAAAGAGAAGAAAATCTGACTTTGAAGCTAAAGATGCACGTAAAAGAACATCTGGTAAGTCATTCCAGTCGACACCAAAGAAGTTTCAAGATTCTTTCAGCCGGTCTAAAGCCACTTTAGGTTACTCCAGACGGGATCAGAATAGACCATTAGTGAGCTCAAGAGCTACCTCAGTAGCGAGTGTGGGTAATGTCAGATCGAATCAACCCAAATGCAAACACTGTGGTAAACGACATCTCGGCAGTTGCAGATTGCATGATCAGGCTTGCTTTAAATACGGATCAACAGATCATTATATTTTAGATTGCCCAGTGTTACCTGAGGAAAATCCAATGCAAAATTCAGGTAATACTGTAGCTCGAGGTAGACCACCCAAAAATCCTGGTAATACGAGTGGCAGTCAAAGAGGGACTAAGGATACGACAGTCAGATTTGAGGCTCGTACACCTACCAGAGCCTACTGAATGTATTTGCTCTTTATGATCAGGCTATCCGTGCATGAGAGGAGGCTTTATCCCCAGATGTTATTACTGGTACATTCACTCTTTATGATACTAATTTAATTGCATTGATTGATCCTAGTTCTACTTATTCTTATGTGTGTAAGACATTAGTATTCAGCAAGACTCTACCTGTTGAGTCTACTGAATTTATGATTAGAGTGTCAAACCCCTCAGGCCTGTGTGTTATGGTTGACAAACTGTGAAAGAATTGTCCCTTGATGGTTCGAGATCTGTGTTTTCCAGCTGATTTGATGTTGCTGCCATTTGATGAGTTCGATATAATTTTTGGTATGGACTGGTTGACATTACATGATACTGTTGTAAACTGCAAGAGGAAGACTATTGATTTACGGAGCCAAAATGATGAGATTATTCGGAATGAATCTAGTGATTTTTATGGTTTACCAACAGTAATGTCTTCGATGCTAGCTCAGAAATATGTGAGAAAAGGGTGTGAAGCTTATTTTGCCTATGTTCTTGACAGTAAAGTGGCTGAAAGAAACATTGAATTAGTACCTATTGTGTACGAGTATCCGGATGTGTTTCCTGAAGAATTACCGGGTTTGCCATCTATTCGAAAGGTAGAGTTTGGTATTGAGTTAATGCCAGGGATGACTCCGATATCCATAGCTCTGTATAGAATGGCACCTACAGAACTAAAAGAATTGAAAGTTGAGTTACAAGAATTGACAGATAGAGGTTTCGCGCGACTGAGTTTCTCTCCGTAGGGTGCACCTATGTTTTTTGTGAAAAAGAGAGACGAAACTATGAGAATATGCATTGATTATAGACAGCTTAATAAGGTGACAATAAAGAATAAGTATCCGTTACCACAGATTGACGATCTGTTTAACCAACTGAAAGGGGCTACAATATTTTACAAGATAGATTTGAGATCAGGCTACTATCAGTTGCGAGTTAAAGACTTCGATGTACCAAAGACTGATTTCTGAATGAGGTACGAACACTACAAGTTTTTGGTTATGCCATTTGGACTCACTAATGCACCTGTTGTTTTCATGGATTTGATGAATCGAATTTTTAGACCGTATCTGGATCGGTTTGTGGTTGTGTTTATAGATGACATTTTGATCTACTCTCGTGATAAAGCTGAACATGCTGAACATTTGAGACTTGTGTTGCAGACTTTGCGAGATAAGCAATTATATGCGAAATTTAGTAAATGTGAATTCTAGTTAAGTGAAGTTAGTTTTCTGGGTCATGTGGTATCAGCATCGGGTATTCGAGTTGATCCGAGCAAAATTTCAGCTATACTTGATTGGAAACATCTGAAGAATGTTTCTGAAGTCCGAAGCTTTCTAGGACTTGCTTGTTATTATAGACGATTCGTGAAAGGTTTCTCTATGATTGTAGCCTCGATGACAAAGCTATTGTAGAAAGATGTAAAATTCGGGTGGTCAGAAATGTGCCAGAAAAGATTTGATCAGTTGAAAGCTCTTTTTACCGAAGCTTCAGTGCTAGTTCAGCCAGAATTGGGTAAAGAATTTGTTATTTATAGTGATGCATCTTTAAATGGTTTGGGCTGTGTTTTGATGCAGGAAGGAAAAGTTATAGCTTATGCCTCGAGACAATTGAAACCACATGAAAAGAACTATTCGACACATGACCTGGAATTGGCAACTATTATGTTCGCATTAAAAATTTGGCGTCATTATCTGTTTGGTGAGAAATGTCATGTTTATTCTGATCACAAAAGCCTAAAATACTTGATGACTCTAAAAGATCTAAATTTAAGACAACGCCGATGGTTAGAATTGCTAAAAGACTATGAGCTTGTTATTTACTATCACCCAGGAAAGGTTAATGTTGTTACTGATGCTTTAAGCCAAAAATCACTATTTTCTTTGAGTGCAATGAATTCACATATGGCCATGTCTGATGATGGTTCAATAGTAGCTGAATTGAAAGCAAGACCGTTATTTATTCAACAAATTTATGATGCCCAGAAGGTTGATAATGAGTTGATCGCAAAATGAGCTCAGTGTAAGATTGATGCTGATTTAGAATTCAGAGTTGATACTAATGACTGCTTGAAATTTAGAGACCGAATATATGTTCCGAGGAATTCAGAGTTGATTTAGATGATTTTGAATGAAGCTCATAGCATTCGTTTATCTGTTCATCCAAGTAGTACAAAAATGTATAATGATCTGAAACAACTTTACTGGTGGCATGGTATGAAACGAGACATTTCAGACTTTGTTGCAAAATGTTTAGTCTGTCAACAAGTAAAAGCCGAGCATCAGGTACCTTTTGGATTGCTGCAACCAATCATGATACCTGAGTGGAAGTGGGATAGAGTTACTATAGATTTTGTATCTGGTTTACCGTTTACACCGGGCAAGAAAGATGCAATCTGGGTTGTTGTAGATAGATTGACTAAATCGACTCATTTTGTTCTGATATGTACAGACTACTCACTGGATAAGCTGGCTGAATTGTATGTCTCTCAGATTGTGAGATTACATGGTGTGCCGATATCTATTGTTTTGGATAGAGATCCGAGGTTTACATCGCGGTTTTGGAAGAACCTGCAAGATGCACTAGGTACGAAATTATATTTCAATATTGCTTTCCATTGGCAAATAGATTGTAATATCCCGAATTAGGGCCTAATCGGAATAGTGGTTTTGTGACCACAAAATTCGAGATAGAAATAATTATTTTATGATTATTTTGAGGTCTATGATATGATTTCATGATTGTGTGAAATTTTCGTGAAGAAATTTTATGCATAAAGTGCTTAAATTGAAATTAGGGACTAAATCGAATAATTTGCAAAACTTGCATTCTAGAAGTTTCTAGTATGAAATTGTTTTGAAATATTAATTAGGAGGTTTTAAATAGAAATTTTACCAATTTCTAAGTTTATGGAAAAAAATTGGACATGGATGGAATTTTTGGAAAGTTTAGTAGTAAGGGCATTTTGGTCATTTAGGGGTAAAATGGATTAAAATACAAAATAAAAGCCAATTTTGCTCATCTTCAACCCCATGGCCGAATATAGCAAGGAGAAACCATGGCTAGGGTTTTTCAAGCTTCCAAGCTCGATTGTAAGTCCATTCTAGCCCCGTTTTTCAAGTTCTTTACGTTTTTGGAATCTCGGTAGCTCGATTAAGCTTATGCTAACAATAATTCAACCTAGGGTTCATATTTGGAAAAATACCCATAGATGAAATTTGTGTATTTTGATGTTTTATGATAGAACATGAGGTTTTAAATTATGTTAGACAACTTGTGCTACTCGGTTTTAAGTGAAAACGAGCAAAAGGGCTTAATCGGTAAAAAACCTAATAGTCATAAGTACATGTTAGAGTGAGAATTTGATGTTGCCATAGAAGGGAAAAATGATCAGCATGTCATGAAGCATAAGAAAATAGGCTGAAATTTAATTTACGAGCTTTGGGGCAAAAGTGTAAATATGCAAAAGTTTAGGGGCAAAATTATAATTTTTCAAAAATATGATTTTGGGTCAATTTGAATAATGTGAATCCTAATTAGACTATATTTTAAATGATAGAGCAAGGAAAACTGAAATTTGGGCTAAAATGGGGAAATACCAAGTTGTGGACGAAATGGTAAAAGTAGCCATTTTTGCATACTAGGTAAGTTCATATGTAAATGTTGGTAACATAGTTATTATTTTAAATGTTTTTATGTTATTTAAATGATATGATAATTATTATGAAATATTATACTCGTGATAATTGTTTGATAATATGTCAAATTATGTGATATACTTGGAAAATGTGAAATACTATCGAGTATCGGTATCGGTATTCCGTAGAAGATGGTTGAGACACATGATTGGGAAAAAGGTCCCGTTGAACCTTAGGAATGGATTAGGATACAAGTGACATGTCACTGGGATATTTGGGCATCCGAACTCGTTGAGTTGAGTCCGAGTTCACTTATGGATGCAAATGTCCGAACTCGTTGAGTTGAGTCCGAGTTCGTGAAATGTAACTAGGCATCTGAGCTCGTTGAGTTGAGTCCGAGTTCACTTATGGATGCGAACGCCTGAGCTCGTTGAGTTGAGTCCGAGTTCGCTTATGGGCGGGTTACATAGTAGCTTGGCTACATATGTGGCACTTATGTGCAAACTTTCCATGTATCCAAATTATATTCCGATGTGTTCAACGGGTAAAGTTCTAATCAAATGGAGGAATACTCAAGATGAAAGGGACGTATTGGTAAGTGTTGTGAAATGGATACTTTGAACAGGTATGTACTTAACCCTCGGGTTGAAAAATCGATATAACAACAATATGGTAAGATGATAAATGAAAATATGATATGAATGTCTTGGTGATGATTATGCAAATGATGTTTTATGTTTGCTAATATGGTTATGTTACTTGCTATTTGCATGTGAACTTACTAAGCATTTATGCTTACTCCCTCCTTTTCATTTCTTGTAGTGTTGACAAGCCAGCTCGGAAATCGGGAACGGTCGGAGGCACGCTCACACTATCCGTATACCATCTTGGCATAATGGCTTGTATATTTTGAGTATGGCATGTATAGCATTATAATCATTTTGTATATATGGTCTTATGATATGGTTATTGAGTAGTATAAAAATGCTTGGTAATTATTAGCCGTTGGAATGGCTAATTATGATCATATTTGGTGTTATGTATGTCAAATTGCTAGTTAATCCATGGAAACCATGAAATAGGTAAAATTTATCATAAAATAGATTCAGACAGCAATAGTGACATGAATTTGAAAAATAATTAAAAATAGTAGAGATATAATTAGATGATGAATAAAACATGGAATTGAAGAATTATGAGTCTATTTTCATATGGAAGAAACGAAACAGGTATATGAGTTATATTTTATGAGATGTTTAAATTTTTGTGAAACAGGGCCAGAGCGATTTCTGGATCCCCTGTTCTAACTTTGGAAATTCACCATAAATCGTATAAAAATAATTAGAAGTCACAATTTATATGTACAGATTTCTTATTGAGTCTAGTATTAAGAGAAACAAATTTCATAGTCATTGAAATTCTGTACAGAGAGATATCTGATTCATAATACAGAGAGGTCAGAGCAGTCAAACCCTGAAACAGGGGAGACTTTAACTAATAACCTGTACTAATTGGCCTAGCCAAAAATTCTAGAAAACAATTAGTAAATAGATATATGAGCCTAGTTTCAGTGAAAATTTACGGAATTGGATTTTGAGTTTCATAACTCGAGATATAAATTTTTAAGCGACTATGACGCAATTAGCCAGCTTGTCTGGAATTTCTAAAATTAAATTGTTTGAGCTGTTTAAGCAATGAATTAAGTCTATTAACACCTCGTGTTCGACTCTGGCAACGGTCTTGGCTACGGGGCATTATATTTAATGGTATCAGAGCAGGTTTAGTCGGTTCTCGGACTAACCTAGCATGTGGAAAAGTTTAGCTATACATGCCACTGATCTGTGATAGTGTGATGTCTTCCGACGTGTATGAGTACTGTCTTATTTAGACAGGGTACTCTCCAACCGAGCTGCACCGACCATGTTCAACGTTATGTGAGGGTATTTGGATAAAATTATGATAATGATAAGTATCGGTTCAGAAAAGTATGAATAAAGGTTTATGATACATATGTGATAAATATTCATATTTGCTTAATGCTCATATGATGTAGTGTATATGGCTTACTTGATAAGATGAACGGAATAAATAGAAAGTAGTAGAGGTATGAATAAAAGTCATAATATTATGATACGAATGAAAATGTCCTTGTCTTGATTTGGACGTTGAATGTTGATGAATGTTAATGATATATAATTTTTATGAGATAAAGGATTATAATGAAATGAACTTAGCTATGTTAAATTGTTGGACTGAATTATATGATTGTAATGATATGTACATGATGATGCACGAAATGAAAATTTATGATTGTGGTGCAAATATCTATGTTTTTTCGCCTTATATGATGTCATGAGCATGACTTAATTTAATTAAATGAATGGATAAGTAAAGCTATCTAGAAAACATAGAATGTATGCATAAGTATATTGTCTAAATGAGACAATAGGAAAATTGGTGTAAGCCAACATGAATGAATGACATGATTTTGATGATGTTGCTATGATGATGGAAGTTGTGTCATATGTGTATGTATAAGAAAGTTGAGTCAGAGGTCCTACAACCCCTCCCCCTTACCGAGATTGTACTTATAATGGAATTTCATGAGATTTGTATTGAATAAATTTCCGGTTGAGAACCCAAAGAGTTAGAATAATTATAAGTATGATCAGAGATTGAAAATGAGCTGATAAGTAAAGTCAGAGCCAGTAAAGTATCGGATTGACGTAAAGATTATTGGAATTATGCAATTATTCCGATTAGAAAAGGAATTCTCCTTGGTAAACCGAATTACTCAGTGCAAGGTCGAGAAAAGTGTAAATCGAAATTTATTCGTGATCGACTTCTTTAGTGAATGGCTTAATATGAAATTTGTGACGGCAGAACTAGTTGGGGAAATGATATTTGAAATGTGAACTATCCGAGTGTGATAGTTATCTTTGGATGATTTAGTGATCTCTTTTGAGATGTTCTATGTGTTTACCCGTTCTCGAGAAATATTTCTATGGCTATTGATCTTTCGAAGAAATTCTTGTTATATGGGAATGTCTTTTAATCACGGTGTTGGATGAAAGCATTGGTAGTCCTGATGGTTTATAATTTATATTGATCTATTTCATCGGGTATTCTATTTCATTTAAATCGATAAGAATTGATGAGAGAATACATATGATATTATGATTCTGCTTTCTTCTACTTGATGCTTCATCCGATATATATGTATGGGAAGATATATTGTTCTTGTTATATTTAATTCCAGTGGGATTAAATGATGTTTTCTTTTGGACTTTCTTTCTTTGAAGAATTATTGGGGTATTTCGTATTTTCTCTATGAGTTTGGTTTTCGATTCTCCGGCTTGGTTTTCGATTCTCCAAAGATAGTATCGTATCTTGGGTTTCTTTATTCTGGATTTCTCTATTTTGGATTTCTTTATTCGGTTTTCTTGTTATCTTTGTTCCATAATTTGTCAATTATGACTCGTGTTCGAAGTGCGTTCTTCATCTCGTGATAATCATGTCAAATATGACTATACTTCTAATTTGATCTTGGTAATGTGGTGATTTTAGTATTGGGGTTTTTTCTAATTTACGTGTCGATTTGACATTAGTAAAGGCATAAGTGATAAAAGCGTGAGTTTTAGTCGGTATGGTGAATTATCTATTTGAAAGATTTCATGCGACAATTATTTCAGGATTATTTTTCCCAAGTCTGATAATAGAATTTCATTGTGTACGGATAAAAGAGTAAATAGTCCGAGCGAGAAGTGTATATTTATTAGAAAAAGTTTGATATTAGTTAAAGTCACTACGAATGATAAGGTTTTCATTTTGTAAAAGCTGAAAAGTTTATTACATGTTGACAAAGTTCGGATAGATGAGAATATTGGTAATCAAGGCGTCCGAACTAGACTAGTGTACATTGAGTAAAGACTTTCGACTTTCAGAGTAATATCTTGTTGTATGAATTGTGATGTGTTTCAAGACGGTGAGGTAATGTGATAGTTTAGAGCATTCGATGTTACATAAAATCGGAGTTGTTAAAGGGGTTAAAGCCGAGCATTGGGATCTATCAAAATTATCCTTGTCAGTGTCGATATTGGGATGGAAATGAGAAGGATTATTCTTGAGGCCATATCAGAATTATTTCCATGGCAGAAAGAGGAAAATTTGATGTATCCTATTGTTAAATGTTTGGCGAGATCTATAAATCATATCTGTATTGAATGAATTCCTACTCATCAGATTCATGGAATTTCAGGTCTCTTTGATTGTTGGATTTCTTGGAATTCTGGTTTCCATTAATCAAGTTAAGATCCGGGTTTTATGTCATGATATCTTGGGAAACTGAGAAAGGTTGAAAATTTAAGAACAGTTGAGAGTTGAGATTTAAGCTTTCAGATCATATGAGAAATTAAAGAGATGTATTGGAGGTACAGTCTAAGTGAAAGTTCTTTGGCATCGAATATGAGATTAAAAGTGAAGACCACTTTTCTGGTAAGATTTTCGGGGACGAAAATCCCTAAAGGGGGGAGAGTTGTAATATCCCGAATTAGGGCCTAATCGGAATAGTGGTTTTGTGACCACAAAATTCGAGATAGAAATAATTATTTTATGATTATTTTGAGGTCTATGATATGATTTCATGATTGTGTGAAATTTTCGTGAAGAAATTTTATGCATAAAGTGCTTAAATTGAAATTAGGGACTAAATCGAATAATTTGCAAAACTTGCATTCTAGAAGTTTCTAGTATGAAATTGTTTTGAAATATTAATTAGGAGGTTTTAAATAGAAATTTTACCAATTTCTAAGTTTATGGAAAAAAATTGGACATGGATGGAATTTTTGGAAAGTTTAGTAGTAAGGGCATTTTGGTCATTTAGGGGTAAAATGAATTAAAATACAAAATAAAAGCCAATTTTGCTCATCTTCAACCCCATGGCCGAATATAGCAAGGAGAAACCATGGCTAGGGTTTTTCAAGCTTCCAAGCTCGATTGTAAGTCCATTCTAGCCCCGTTTTTCAAGTTCTTTACGTTTTTGGAATCCCGGTAGCTCGATTAAGCTTATGCTAACAATAATTCAACCTAGGGTTCATATTTGGAAAAATACCCATAGGTGAAATTTGTGTATTTTGATGTTTTATGATAGAACATGAGGTTTTAAATTATGTTAGACAACTTGTGCTACTCGGTTTTAAGTGAAAACGAGCAAAAGGGCTTAATCGGTAAAAATACCTAATAGTCATAAGTACATGTTAGAGTGAGAATTTGATGTTGACATAGAAGAGAAAAATGATCAGCATGTCATAAAACATAAGAAAATAGGCTGAAGTTTAATTTACGAGCTTTGGGGCAAAAGTGTAAATATGCAAAAGTTTAGGGGCAAAATTGTAATTTTTCAAAAATATGATTTTGGGTCAATTTGAATAATGTGAATCCTAATTAGACTATATTTTAAATGATAGAGCAAGGAGAACTGAAATTTGGGCTAAAATGGGGAAATACCAAGTTGTGGACGAAATGGTAAAAGTAGCCATTTTTGCATACTAGGTAAGTTCATATGTAAATGTTGGTAACATAGTTATTATTTTAAATGTTTTTATGTTATTTAAATGATATGATAATTATTATGAAATATTATACTCGTGATAATTGTTTGATAATATGTTAAATTATGTGATATACTTGGAAAATGTGAAATACTATCGAGTATCGGTATCGGTATTCCGTAGAAGATGGTTGAGACACATGATTGGGAAAAAGGTCCCGTTGAACCTTAGGAATGGATTAGGATACAAGTGACATGTCCTTTGGGATATTTGGGCATCCGAACTCGTTGAGTTGAGTCCGAGTTCACTTATGGATGCGAATGTCCGAACTCGTTGAGTTGAGTCCGAGTTCGTGAAATGTAACTAGGCATCTGAGCTCGTTGAGTTGAGTCCGAGTTCACTTATGGATGCGAACGCCTGAGCTCGTTGAGTTGAGTCCGAGTTCGCTTATGGGCGGGTTACATAGTAGCTTGACTACATATGTGGCACTTATGTGCAAACTTTCCATGTATCCAAATTATATTCCGATGTGTTCAACGGGTAAAGTTCTAATCAAATGGAGGAATACTCAAGATGAAAGGGACGTATTGGTAAATGTTGTGAAATGGATACTTTGAACAGGTATGTACTTAACCCTCGGGTTGAAAAATCGATATAACAACAATATGGTAAGATGATAAATGAAAATATGATATGAATGTCTTGGTGATGATTATGCAAATGATGTTTTATGTTTGCTTATATGGTTATGTTACTTGCTATTTGCATGTGAACTTACTAAGCATTTATGCTTACTCCCTCCTTTTCATTTCTTGTAGTGTTGACAAGCCAGCTCGGAAATCGGGAACGGTCGGAGGCACGCTCACACTATCCGTATACCATCTTGGCATAATGGCTTGTATATTTTGAGTATGGCATGTATAGCATTATAATCATTTTGTATATATGGTCTTATGATATGGTTATTGAGTAGTATAAAAATGCTTGGTAATGATTAGCCGTTGGAATGGCTAATTATGATCATATTTGGTGTTATGTATGTCAAATTGCTAGTTAATCCATGGAAACCATGAAATAGGTAAAATTTATCATAAAATAGATTCAGACAGCAATAGTGACGTGAATTTGAAAAATAATTAAAAATAGTAGAGATATAATTAGATGATGAATAAAACATGGAATTGAAGAATTATGAGTCTATTTTCATATGGAAGAAACGAAACAGGTATATGAGTTATATTTTATGAGATGTTTAAATTTTTGTGAAAAAGGGCCAGAGCGATTTCTGGATCCCCTGTTCTGACTTTGGAAATTCACCATAAATTGTATAAAAATAATTAGAAGTCACAATTTATATGTACAGATTTCTTATTGAGTCTAGTTTTAAGAGAAACAAATTTCATAGTCATTGAAATTCTGTACAGAGAGATATCTGATTCATAATACACAGAGGTCAGAGCAGTCAAACCCTGAAATAGGGGAGAATTTAACTAATAACCTGTACTAATTGGCCTAGCCAAAAATTCTAGAAAACAATTAGTAAATAGATATATGAGCCTAGTTTCAGTGAAAATTTACGGAATTGGATTTTGAGTTTCATAACTCGAGATATAAATTTTTAAGCGACTGTGACGCAGTTAGCCAGCTTGTCTGGAATTTCTAAAATTAAATTGTTTGAGCTGTTTAAGCAATGAATTAAGTCTATTAACACCTCGTGTTCGAATCTGGCAACGGTCTCGGGTATGGGGCGTTACATAGATGGTCAGTCTGAGTGAATTATTCAAATACTTAAGGATATGTTGAGATGTTGCATTCTCTAGTTTGAAGGTTTGTGGGAACAATATTTAGCTCTGATTGAATTTGCGTATAATAACAGCTTTCAATCGAGTATCAAAATGGCACCTTATGAGGCTTTGTATGGTCGTAAATGTCGTATGCCATTGTACTGGACTAAGCTCAGTGAAAACAAGATACACGGGGTTGATTTGATCAGAGAAACCGAACAGAAAGTAAAGGTGATCCGTGAAAGTTTGAAGGTGGCATCAGATCGTCAGAAATCATATGTGGACATGAAACGTAAAGATATAGAGTTTCAGATCGGAGATAAATTTTTCTTGAAAGTCTCACCGTGGAAGACAATACTCAGATTTGGTCGTAAAGGCAAATTGAGTCTGAGATTCATTGGGCCGTATGAGATTATAGAGTACATCGAGCCAGTTGCTTACAGACTATTGTTGCCACCTGAGTTAGAAAAGATCCATAATGTATTCCATGTCTCGATGCTTCATAGATATCGATCTGACCCTTCGCATGTGATTAGTCTGTCTGAGATTGTGATTAAGACTGATATGACATACAAAGAAGAACTGATTCGCATTTTGGCTCGTGAGATTAAAGAGTTACGGAATAAGAAGATTTTGTTCGTTAAAGTATTATGGCATAAAAACAGAGTTGAGGAAGCAACGCAGGAACCAGAAGATACAATGAGAGAACACTATCCGAACCTATTCACTGGTAAGATTTTCGGGGACGAAAATCCCTAAGGGGGGAGAGTTGTAACAGCTCAATTTAGACCCTAATCGAAACGGTGGTTTCGAGACCACGAATCTGAGTCAGAAAAATATTTTAAAATTATTTTCTTTGTTTATTATGTGTGAATTTATATCTGTGAAATTTTCGTGATTTAATTTTGTTGTTTGAGTGTCCGATTAAATAAAAGGACTTAATCGCGTAAAATGAAAATTTAGTGGTTAATTCTAAAAAGGGCCGAATTGCTATTGGCTTTATTAATGGAAGCCTTTATGTTGCAATTAACCCATTAAGAGAATAAGTGGATGGTACTAGGCATATGTTATATGGCTTTGTTATAATACTATTAAGGTTAAATAAGTAATTATGTAAAATGTTATTCTATGTTATGATATATATCAAATTAAAATAAGGTTTTCATATTAACTTTCTCTTGGCCGAAACTTAAACAAGAAAGAAAAAGAAAAAGAAGCTAGGGTTCGGTTATATTCAAGCTTGATTAAGGTACTAGTTTAGCTTGGTTTTTGATAATTTCTACGTTTTTGAGATCGTTGCTTAGTAATCTTCAAGACCCATGCTTTAATTTTTGAGTCTGATGAATATTTTGAGTTATGCCATTGTTGATAGATTGTGATTTTTTTTGTTTGATGATGAAATATGAAAGATATGTTTTAGATTAACATATTTTGTATTGGAATTTTTGATGATTTTGAGTAATTAGGACTAAATTGCAAAAATAATAATTTGAGGGACTAAAATGTGAAATAAATGAAATATATGGACTTGTATGGTAATGGGTAAGATTCGGCCAAACATGGGTACTTTGAAATTTTGCATATTTTGTGTTTTGTGGAATAGGGACTAAATTGTAAAAATTATAAAAATTGTAAATGTCAGGGGTAAAATGGTAATTTACCTATTTATGTGTTTTTGGATTAAATTGAATGAAAATATGTTTGAATGAGCTTCATTTGAATATGTTTAAATCAAGAACCAAAGAAATCAGATTTGGACTGGGGGAAAACGAAAGTTGTCGATTAGTCGATCCATACCGGTTTTTCATTGTCCGAGGTAAGTGTATAAGCAAATAGCTGTGTTTAATTGTATATAAATGTTAAATATATATATGCTAGTTTGAAAGGCACGAATTTATATGTGTTATTGTCGAATGAGAATAAGCTTAGTAATTATGTTCAAGCATTCGATTCGACTGAGTTACGATGTTTGAAAGCCCCGTATGAACCTTAGGAATAGTTAGGATACATATGTCATGACATAGGATTTCGATATATGTGTGCGAGTAAGACCATGGCATCGATATGTGATTCTGATATGTGTTTACGAGTAAGACCCTGTCTGGGACAGTGGCATTGATATGTGACTACATGTAAGACCACGTTTGGGACGTTGGCATTGTATGACTTGTGTGATTATCTGAGTGTCCTACCCAATTTCGAATGGTTCATCGGGCAAAGGTAAATTATGTACGAGTGTGTAATACGAGTTAAACGACCAGGTATGAATTAGTTTATTGGCTGTTAATGATAAGGTAAGTTTATACTTGATAATTGTTTTATTCATGTGCAATTGATGATAATGAACTTATGTGATGTTGGTATGTGTATTCGGCCTTGTGGTCATACAAGTCGAGTATTAGGAAATGATTCATAATTATGTGCAAGTGTGTGATTATGTATAATTGGTCTTGTTGGTGATATATATAAGTGATACTATATTGTGATTTTCGAGCTTATGTATAAAAGTATATGGAGGCATAATTATATTATATCTAGTTGTTTTGGGAAGTTGATTATTAATATGCTTAATTGGTCAAGTGAGTATTCAGCCAAGTAAGAAGTGTAACTACTTCTTGTGATGTTTTGATTCTTGAACTTGTGTATAAAAGTATATGTGTATTCAATAGGGTAAAGACAAATTGGTTGGAAAGTTGAATGATAAATAGACAATTTGGTTATTAGACCATTCGGCCAAGATAATGTTCATGTGCGAATGTATACATGTGGATATAATACAAGTTATAAGTTGGGACTAAATGGTATATTGTTACTATAAATATTGGTTAACTTAATTGAGTTGAATACTTTGTTAGGTCAATTATTTGCTTATTACTTACTAAGCTATAATAGCTTACTGTGTGTATATTTGTTTCTGTTTTATAGATTTTGGATTCAAGTTACAAGCTCAGGGATCGTTAACAAAGTCATTCACACTATCCACTATTTCGGTATTAAAATAGTTAAACTCAAATTATGGCATGTATAGGCTGAGACATACTTTAAAATAATAGAATTCTGGTTGTGTAAATCTAAAGCTATGCGAAAATGGCTTAATCCCTAAGTTTGGAATGGTTTTGTTTTGGGTATGATCTAAACTATTCCATTATAATGTTATATATTATGTTATGCATGGTACATGTGTTTAGTGATGTAAGTGTTGGAAATGACTTGTTAACGGTCATGATATATATTTTATATAGCATGTTAGTTAGTTTGGATAAGTTTCAGACAGCTAATAATAATATATGATACTAATAGTTATGTTTTATACATGGTTGTGTGTGAATGAGATTAAGGTAATAGCTTTCGGTCATATGATGTATAGCATGAATAATATTTATGAGATATATGTGATTCGATACTTAAGTAAGTTAAATATTTATATTGGATTGATTGAAGTTTTTAGTGAATTATATGTTAATAGATAAAAATAGTTGCTAAAACATAATTGGCGAAATGACATTGGATAAGTATATTTATGTAATTGAACATGGCTAGTTTGATGTGAGTTTATATATCTATTCATGTACATATATATGCTTAAAATATGGTTGATATGTATATGTGCATGGCAAAATAAATTCGTTAGATATTTATAAACTATTAAGTATATATAAATGTGTTGAGTTAGCCAAGTAAACGTAGAATTGAAATAAGTTATTTTTAACCGAATATTTATCATTAAGTTGTGTTAATATGCTAATACATGAATTACAAATAGATTAACACATTAAAGCTGTATAAATGAAAGAAAAGGTTAGTAATGAAAATTTGTTCAATTGACTAATAACTTATGTATTTTCATGACTTATTTAAGATTAAAACAAAATAAAAATATATATAGGTTTAATATTCCATAATGAAAATATTGATATGTTGTATGTTCTGTATATGTATTGAATTATTTTGGATATATATATGTATATATTTTGTATTAAGTCATAAGCATTGATGTGATTTAAATCGTGAATTGAAATGAACATATGATTCGCATATGTAATACGGTTGTAAAATCTATATGATTATGACTTGATTTAATATGATAATGTTTGGAACTGTGCTTTCATTTAGTAATGTCTCGTAACCCTATTCCAGTGATGGATACGGATAGGGGTGTTACAGATCATTTGTATCTCTTCTATTCTGAAGGTTCAATCGGGAAATTCTTCACTTTTCAACATTTACTAACTCGTTCTTAGTCAATTTCGATTCGTAGTTTACATCAATTGATCATCCTATAGGCAGCCACTTCTCATATAATAACAAAAGATAATAACATAAAAAGAATCAAAATATCATTTACATACAAACTTACTCATTTCATTGAAACATCCCGTATCATCAAATTTCCATCATAATCCATCGTTACATAACATGTAGTCGACATTTTAACTATCGATTTCTTTACAGGGTACATCATATTATTATTCACAATATCATTAACATAAAATTCAATACAATTAAAGCATGATCGATTCATGTATAACAACGATAACATAAATAACATGCTTATTAATTCACACGAACTTACCTCGAATACGAAAACGACCATTTTTACCATTTTTGTCCACAACTTGGTATTTTCCGATTTTAGCCCGAATCTCGATTTTACTTGATCTATAATTTCAAATATAGCCTATTTAGGACTCACATTATTCAAATTGACCAAAAAATCATATTTTGGAAAATTTACAATTTAGCCCCTAAATTTTGCCAAAATTACACTTTTTCCCTTAGGCTCAAAAAATGATATTTATTCAATTTCCTTACTCTTTAAGCCTAGCCGAACCAATTTCATAACTGAAGCAAACTCTAATTCTCATCATACCACCATTTTTACAACTTATACAAAACAGTCCTTTTGGACGTTTTCATTGAAAATCGCTTAGTAAAAGTCATTTATTTAACTCTCAACATTCATTTTCTACCATTAGACTTCAAAATACAAGCATGTCACTCATGGGTAAATTTTTAAAAATGAACCCTAGCTCAAATTAATGGTAGAAATAGGTAGAACATGTTACTGCGACTTCAAAAATGCATAGAACATTAAAAAAGGAGCTCGGAATTACTTACTATTGAGCTTGGAAGCTTGGCCAAACCCTAACCATGGCTGCTCTTGGTACATTCAGCTGAAGCAAGAAGAAAGGGACACATTTGGGTTTTGAAATTTGTCTTTTAATTGATTTTACCCTTAAATGACCAAAATGCGCTTTTTACTATTCTTTCAAATTTTACCCAACCAAGGCCATTTTTGTCCAAATTTTTAGGACTTGGTCAATTTTCTCTTTAAAAACCTCTAATTAATAATCTAATTCAATTTCATGAAAATTGCTTCTAGAAAACAAGTTTTACAAATTATTCAATTTGGTCCCTAAAGTCCAATTAAACACATTTCACATAAAATTTCCTTGTGAAATTTTCACACAAGCATAAAAATACATCAGTGACCTTATAATAATCATAAATAAATTTTCCTATCTCGAATTTGTGGTATCGAAATCACTATTTTGACTAAGCCTTAATTCAGGATGTTACAGTCTAAGCTGAATTTCGGGTGTTACATTTAGTGGTATCAGAGCCAACTTTCAAAACTCGACTGTGGGTTTGGGTTTTCAAAAAATGTGGAAATGTTTTACTGAAGGAGTGGTGCACCAAGTCTCCACGCCAATCTTGTAAGTCTTCTGACTGTTTATACTGAAATAACAATAGTGAAATATCATTGCTGAGACTACTTTAGGTAGTAAAACTATACTGAAAACTCTTTAGTTAGAGTAAACTTCGAACTGTGAACTGTGAAAACAAACTCTGAAATAATACTGTTCATAAAACATCTGTAATAAACATTGAAACAATAAACTGACTGGCATAAAACTTTTTGTACAAATAAAAGCGCGATTGGATAATGAGCACTAGAGTTACTCATGCTAGAGGCCACGACAGAGGCCGTAGAGGTGCTTGGGCTGGGTCTTTATCTTCTGGACATCAGCCTAATGAAGAACCTAGAGAGGTTCCATCTTCACCTTCGACCGAGGCGGGGTCTCAAAATCGAGCGGCGGGGGACAACGCACTGTCCCAAGCAATGCTAAGGATTCTAGAAAGGGTCGCTAGGCCTGGTACTGGTAATGTGGGCTGTGGGTCGGTTACGAAATGACTCAGGTGTAATGAGGCGGAGATATTCAGGGGTGTTGCTGGAGTTGCCCCTAATGTGGCTGAATATTGGATTGAGGCCACAGAAAGGATCATGGATGTAATAGCCCGATTTGGATCTTAGTCGAAATGGTGATTTTAGGACCACGAATCTGAGTTAGAAAAATTTTAAAATATTATTTTTCGTGTTTATTGTATGTGAATTTGCATGTGTGAAAGTTTCGTATAAAAATTGATCGTTTGTGTGCTTAATTTAATAAAATGACTTAATCGCGTCAATTGAAAACTTGATAGTTTAAAGCATAGGGGCTGAATTGTTAATGGCTTTTAAAAATAGAGTATTTATGTTGTAAATAAACCATAAACATTTGTGATGGACGGTAGTGCCCATGTTTATAATTGTTTCATATTTTATTATAAAGGATAAATAAGTAATTAAGTTAAAAGTTAACATATATTATAATAAAACATAAAATAAATTTATATTCATTTCATTCTCTCATCACCGAAACTAAATAAAAGAAAAAGACACAAAATTTTTGTGATATTCGGCCATTCTCAAGCTTGATTCAAGGTTAGTTTGGTTTTGATTTTTGATGATTTTTATGTTTTTGAGATCGTTGCTTCGAATACTATCCGACCCATGCTAAAATTTCTGATTTTAATGAATGTTTTGAGTTATGCCATTGATGACTATTTGTGTTTTTGTGATGTTTGATGATGAAATATTAAAGATATGATTTAGATTAACATGTTTTGTATTGGATTTTTTGATGATTTTGAGTAATTAGGACTAAATTGTAAAAGTAATAAATTGAGGGACCAAAATGTGAAATAAATGAAATATATGGACTGGTACGAGTATAAGGAATATTCGGCCTAACTATGTTGTTGTGAGATTTTGCATATTTTGTGTTTTATGCAATAGGGACTAAATTGTGAAAAATGTGAAATATCAGGGGTAAAGGTGTAATTTTCTCATTTGCATGTTTTTGGATGAATTTGGTTGAATATTTGAATTAATAATTTTAATTTATCTTAATTTAGATCCAGAAAAGAGAAAATCAGATTTAAATTGGGGAAAAACTAAAGTTGTCGACTAGCCGATCTGTACCGATTTTTTCATCGTCCAAGGTAAGTCTATAAGCAAATAGATATTGCTAATTCTAATTATTTATGAGTTAATATGCTGATTTGGAATTTATAGATTTATAGTAGAGTTAGCCGGATATGATTAAGAATGGAAATAATGTATTTGAGTTTAATTCGATCGAGTTATAACATTTGAAAGTCCGTATGAACTATATGGAATATCTGGAAGTTTCGATATATGAATTGTTTATGAGAGAACTTTAAAATAGTGATATTCGAGCTTTGAGCCTAGCAAGCCTTGTGCTGGTGAATTAAATCGGGTTTATGCCTAGCAGGCTTATTGCCAGTGGATAAAATCAAACTTTGACTTTAGCAGGCCTTGTGCTGGTGTGGGATACAGGCTTAGGCCTAGCAGGCTTTATGCCGGTGAATTATTATAAGTTTATGCCTAAAAGACTTCATGCTGATGTGGTATTTGAATATGTTAAACGAGCTAAATAGCCAGGTATGAATTAACTTGTTACCTACTTAAAATAAGGTAAGTAAGTAACTTGATTATTTGTTACAAACCATGTGTGATGCAAATGAAGTATATATGTGATTATGGTATGTGTATTCGGTCTTATGATCGTATAATATGAATATTATGGATTTGGTCTTTGAATATGTGTATACAAGACCATGTATATTAGGCCATATGGATAGTTCGTGTACATGATGTTATATTACAATTTTTGAGCTTGTGTATATGAATGTATGTAAATTTGGTTATATATTGACATCTTGATTTTAAAGGTTGATGATAATTAATTATTTTGATTATATAAGCATTCGGTCAAGGAGGAATTGTTCTATGAAATTATATGTTATATATGTATGGAATTAAAAGCTTGAGATTAAATGTGAGTACAAATGTATAAGTTGAATTATTTGATTGAAATGATTTAGTATTGAGATGATATTATGCATTAATTATTTAATTTGCTTAAGGCTTAGTAAGTTAAGTTAGCTTACTCTATGTGTTTTCGTTTACTCTGTTTTATAGATTTTGGATTCAAGTTACGAGCTCGGGGATCGCCAGCAAAGTTCACCACACTATCTTCAGCTTCGGTACTTAATTAATTGAACTTGAATTATGGCATGTATAGGCTGGAGTATGTTTAAGTTGATGAACTTAGTTTTTTATAAAGGCCATGCGAAAATGGCTAAACTTATAGTATTAAATTCGGTTATTTAAGTTCAGTTTATGTTCACATTGGTTTTAAAGTTACGTGCCATGCATGTGTAATGTTTGTGTTAAGTACTATGTGTTTTAAAAATGGTTTGCTTGCTATGTCTAATTTCGGTTTTATATGCTTTTGGTTAAATGTTCTTTGATTTTGATTGTTGATAAATATTGTATATGCTTCACAGATAAATTTGGTCGATTGATTGGTATGTATTTAAGTTAAATGTAATCGTTATTTTAGGTAAGCTGCATATATTATATGTGTGCATCATTAACAGGTTTGACTATGACATAATGTATTGAAAACATATATGTTTGTTATTTAAATTATATAATATGATTGTTTATGTAAATTTGGTTGTCATGTTTAATTTAGATGTATTATGTGAATTGGCAATAAAGGGTATATGATTATTTTCGAACTTGGTAAGTTTGACATGTTGGAACTTAGGCTCACAAATCGAAAGTTGGGTTGATAGTAAAAGTTATATGCTAATATATTCGGTTAAGCTTTGTTTAGTTAGTTAAAATTATAAATATATATTGTATATATGATTATTTTATGGTTGGTATATGTGTATGTTATTTCATTACTTATAAAGATTTTTGCATATGAATTGATAAGGTAAAATGAAGAAGAATGAAATCTTGAGTATAGAATGGTCATATATTCGGGTAATGTAATGATATAAAAGACCATATAAATAGTGGATTTTGTATTAGTAAAACAAATGTGTATATCTATGATATAATCAATTGAGGTTCAGTATTTAAAAAATAAATTATTGCCCCTATAGTTGTTTATGAAATATTTTATATGTGTAGTAGCAATTCGGCTAAGGTAAGTGTTTTATTTTGAAAAACATGTGCTTTGATAATGTTGACTCATTGAGATAAAAATTTATAGTATCCATATATGATGTTAATACATGATTTGTTGAATTAAAGCTTAAAAGTTAATTATGAGTTGTTCTTGTTAGGTAACGCCTCGTAACCCTAATTTGGTGACGAATACAGGTTAGGGGTGTTACATTTTATTAGTATCAGAGCTATGATTTAGTCGATTCTACGACTAACATAGCATGTG
The DNA here is from genome assembly GCA_025698465.1 of Gossypium longicalyx. Classification (NCBI taxonomy): domain Eukaryota; kingdom Viridiplantae; phylum Streptophyta; class Magnoliopsida; order Malvales; family Malvaceae; genus Gossypium; species Gossypium longicalyx. The sequence goes on from CM046995.1 coordinate 35,805,790, forward strand.
TGAGGTTAACTATACATCCCATAATATATACAGCGATAGTGTGATGACTTCTGACATTTGAAAATGTATTTTCGTATAGTATATGGATACTGACAGAGCTGTCGCTGATGATGTCAAGAGCATAGCACCTGCTCCCGCGCAAGGGATAGCGTCGGTTGATTCTCGATCGACCTTAAGTAACCAAGAAGGAGAGGCTAAGCAAGCCTTTTACCAAATGGTGAATGATTGGTTTACTCAATATATCCGGACTAATCCGGCTGCACAACAACCTCCATCCCCGATTATTCCATGTTCTATACCTGTTATATCTCAAGTGAGTGATCCGTTTAGATTGCTTTAGCCACATGTTGATAAAATCAGAAAACACGGGGCTAAAGTGTTTAAAGCTACAGATGATGATGATGATGCTGAGCGGGCTGAGTTGTGGCTTAATAATACCATCCGTGTGTTTGATGAGTTATCTTGTACTCCGGATGAATGTTTAAAGTGAGTCATATCTTTATTACGAGACACTGCATATCACTGGTGGAATACACTTGTATCAATGGTTCCGAAAGAATGGGTGACTTGGGAGTTCTTTCAGACTGAATTCCATAAGAAATACATCAGCTAGAAATTTATCAACCAAAAACGCAAAGAATTTCCGGAATTGAAACATGGTCGTATGACCGTAACAAAGTATGAGCGGAAATTTGTGAGACTCAGTCGATATGCCCATGTATGCATTTCAACCGAAGCTATCATGTGTAAAAGATTCAAAGACAGTTTGAATGAAGACATTAAATTGCTAGTATGCATACTTGAGATAAAAGAGTTCATAGTACTGGTTGAGTGAGCCTGCAAAGCTGAAGAGCTCGGGAAAGAGAAAAGAAAAGCTGATTTTGAAGCTAGAGATTCCCTAAAACATCACCAGGTAAAACTTTTTAGTCTGCATCAAAGAAGTTCAGAGATGATTCTGGTCAATCTAAGGCTATTGCAGCCTTTTCTAGACGAGATCGAGACCAACCCCCTATGAATTCATGAGCCACTTCGATAGCTAGTGTTGGCAATGTTCAACAGAATAGATTCGAGTGCATGCATTGTGGTAAATGGCATTCTGGAGATTGCAGATTGCATGATCGATCTTGTTTTAAATGTGGATCGATGGATCATTTTATTCGAGAGCGCCCGATGTTAGTCGAGCAAAACACTGTTCAGAGTGAGAGGTAAGGAAATGTGCCAGTACGAGGCAGACCACCCAGAAATACGGGTAATGTGAGTGGCAGTTAGAGAGGGACGAAAGATACAACAGTTCAATCTGAGGCTCGAGCACCTGCCAGAGCATATGCTGTACGCGCTCGCGAGGAGGCTTCTTGTAACACCCCAAACCCAGCCCGGACGCTATGGCCGAGTCTGGTGCGTCACATTGAAGTGTTTTAGCGAAAACCTTATTTTCATTGAAAACCCTTCCTTAAGATATGAAACCTTAGTTAACTTATGAAAACACTCTTTTCAGTTGCGAAAGCCTTGTTTAAAACATTTGATTTAAGCAAACTTATCATTTAAAAATTTAGTTGCGAAAACATAGAAGAACATACTATGACTTAGGAAACCCATGTTCAACTTCTCGTAATTATAATGCATAAAAATGACAAAAATCCAGATAATAACATAATTGAAGCCTTATTACAATTAGGTCTAAAACATACTTAATAAAATAGAAACTTATATGCTTTTAAAAGGAAAAGAACACATCAAGTTGTCTTGCTAGCTGGCCACCCAGAGTCCCTCCAAACATTGAACCTTCTACTGAGCGTCACCTGAAAATAAAATAAAAGAAGGGGTGAGTTTTCACAAACTCAGTGTGTACAACCCTCAACGAGTAACAACCATTCAATAATCACCATACATCAAACATGCAATGCAATCCCATCCCAATAATCCATCTGCTACACACCAGCTTCGTCCCCCAATACATATCATGTGGGGATATAAATATCGACCCACCCAACTGATACACATCCAGGTAGCCCGGTTGCGAAACTACCTTCATTTACATATTGGGCTTAAAAGTTGTTGGTGGATCCACGATTGTCAAGTAACCATGTGATCCTCATATACTTCCTCCGTTCCATATTTCCCAACCCATATGCAACCTAAGCAGAATATCATATGTATGCAGCAGATATGCGTGTAACATCCATAAAACTTACATTCAACACATAGGGGTATTTTGGTCATTTTTGCCCTTAGGGGCATTTTGATAATTTTTCCTTTATTACGGATTTCACTTACCTTGGCCCGTTAACAAATCTTGTGAGCTAAGATGAACGAATACTGTGTACCAGGTAGGATTCCAGAGAAGAGGAGGTGAGTCATTAAGACCGCTTAAGTACCAAGCTCTCCCTAGATCCAATCCAAGACATCCATATAACCGTTGCCACACCTTAACCCTATGACTTGTTCACGGTCGCAATTAACTAATTAAGTTTTATGTAGTCATCATATACTAGGCCCAAAACCCCTACAAAGCCCAAACTCACATACCTATATATGGCCCATTAGGCCCAATCACATTTATATTACCCATCAGGCCCAATTCACATTCATATGGCCCATCAGGCCCAATTCACATGCATACGGCCCATTAAGCCTATTATGGCCCGGTTGACCAATTCATGGCCCAAACCCATGGAATCGCCCATGGGGCCTTAGACAAGTTATCGGTTCCCCCTTGCGAGAGTTCATGCACTCGCAAGACTACCGTAGCCAAACTTTCGGCATTTTGGCATTTCAGCATTTTGGCTTTTATCTACTTGTGTATGCAGTGTATGTACACATATGGTAAGCAAGCGTGCTACGATTCCCTCAGTCACCAACTTACAAATGATATCACCCTTCAATTAATCGCATGCTTAATACATATCTTTACTAAAATCGAAACCTCACCTTAACCTTACCTTGCACGACAAGTATAACAACCCTTTCTTTAATCACTAACCACGATCAACTCCTAGATCTGCACCAATCTTAACTATTAAAACCAAAATAATAGGTGACTCGTATCCAACACAAGTCCCCTTACCTTAACTATGACCATTCGGCCAACCTTAGCCAATAAGAGAGGAATACTTACCAAAATCGCAAACACCTAAGGAGCAATTCGGTAGAGAGCTAAAACCCGAGACCAGATACTAATTCCCTACCAAAGTTGATTAGAAAGAGTAAGGGACATGAGTAATCGGTATTAACAATACTAGCCGAAAAAGAGATAAGGTGCTTACACCAAAAGAATAATCGGCCCAAGGGAGATTCGACTTTTCGGCTTTCAAACTAGTATGGTAAATAAGGTTTATTTGGCACAAATTAAAGACGAAGAGTAGAAGAAGGAATTGGCTAACCCAAAAGTGAAACAAAGAAAATTGTGTAAAGGAAGGATAGAAATCAATATAAAGAAAAGAAAGTAAAATAGAGGGTTTTCGGCTTTTAGGGAAAAGGGTTTCTAGAAACAAGGTGAAAGAGATTTCGAAATTAGCCTGACAACCTTGCATTCGGCACCTATTTATAGCCCTTATAGCTGAATTTCTCATGCCCAGGTTCCCAATTCGGCTCCACCTCCTCCTCACTTCTCATGTCCTTGTTTTTCTCCCTGATAACCCCTTGATCCTTTCCTCAAATCTCTCTTCGGAACACTCCCCTTGGAGTCCATATTCACGCCACTTCCAACCTTCTAGAAGGCCAAAATTGAACTCCTAAAAATACTAAGCTAGGATTCGAACCTCGGATCTCCTTACTATCCACTAACGCCACCTCCCTACACCGTAAGTGGCATCACTTAGCTACTCTTCCACAAGGCTTTTTTTGATGCCATTTTCCCCTATCCTTATTTAAAAGCCCAAGTTCTTGCCATCAGGGTTCCTTTAATAGTTGCACTATAATTTTTTCTACCCCTAGGTTCAAACTCAAACCTTGACCAAGACCTACCATCACGTAATTAACACTTAACCGAAAATGCTAACCACAAAAAGAAAATTTTGAGATTTTAGGATTTTTGGGGCGTTACACTTCTTCCCCAGATGTTATAATCGGTACTTTCACTCTTTATGATATTAGTGTTATTGCATTGATTAATCCTGGTTCAACTCATTCATATGTGTGCGAGACATTAGTATCTAGTAAGACTTTGCCTGTTGAGTCTACTGAGTTTGTGATTCGAGTATCAAACCCCTTGGGTCGGTGTGTTCTAGTTGACAAAGTGTGTAAAAATTACCCGTTGATGATTCGATATTCATGCTTTCTAGCCGATTTGATTTTGTTACCCTTTGACGAGTTCAATATAATTTTGGGTATGGACTGGTTGACTTTGCACGATGCCATTGTTAATTGAAAAAGGAAGACCATTTATCTGAGATGTCAGAATAATGAGATTATTCAGATTGAATCTAATGATCTAAGTGGTTTACCAGTAGTAATATCTTCGATGTTAGCTTAGAAGTATGTGAGAAAAGGTTGTGAAGCTTACTTTGCTTATGTGCTTGATAGTAAAGTGACTGAAAAGAAGATTGAATCTGTACTAGTTGTGTACAAGTATCCAGACGTGTTTCCTGAAGAATTGCCAGGTTTACCACCTATTCGAGAGGTAGAGTTTGGTATTGAGTTAGTACCAGGGACGACTCCGATTTCAATAGCTCCGTACCAGATGGTACCTACCGAATTAAAAGAGTTGAAAGCACAGCTGCAAGAATTGATAGATAGAGGTTTCATGCTACTGAGTTCCTCTCCCTAGGGTGTGCCTGTGTTATTTGTGAAAAAGAAAGATGGAACTATGAGAATCTACATCGATTATAGACAGCTAAATAAGGTGACTATAAAGAATAAGTATCTATTGCCAAGGATTGATGATTTGTTTGATCAGCTGAAAGGGGCAACAATGTTTTCGAAAATAGACTTGAGATCAGGCTATTATCAGTTGCGAGTTAAAGATTCCGATGTGCCAAAGACTGCTTTCCGAACGAGGTACGAACACTATGAGTTTTTAGTCATGCCTTTTGGACCTACTAATGCACCGGCTGTTTTCATGGATTCGATGAATTGGATTTTCAGATAGTATCTGGATCAGTTTGTAGTTGTGTTCATCGATGACATTTTGATTTACTCCCGTGATGAAATTGAACGTACCGAACATTTGAGACTTGTGTTATAGACTTTGCGAGATAAGCAATTATATGCGAAGTTCAGTAAATGTGAGTTCTGGTTAAATGAAGTTAGTTTTTTGGGCCATGTTGTATCAGCATCGGGTATTCGGGTAGACCAGAGCAAAATTTCAGCTATACTTGATTGGAAACCTCCGAGAAACGTTTTTGAAGTTCGAAGTTTTCTGGGACTTGCTGGTTACTATAGACGATTCGTGCAAGGTTTCTCTATGATTGCAACCCCGATGGTGAAGCTATTACAAAAAGATGTTAAGTTCGACTGGTCAGAAAAGTGTCGGAAAAGTTTTGATTAGTTGAAAGCTCTTTTAACCGAAGCTCCAGTGCTAGTTCAGCCAAAATCGGGTAAAGAATTTGTTATCTATAGTTGATGCATATTTAAATGGTTTGGGTTGTGTTTTGATACAGGAAGGCAGAGTTATAGCTTATGCCTCGAGACAGTTGAAGCCCCATGAGAAGAACTATCTGACACACGACCTAGAATTGGCAGCTATTGTGTTTGCGTTGAAAATTTGGCTTCACTATCTGTTTGGTGAGAAATGTCATGTTTATTCTTATTAAAAAAGCCTGAAATACTTGATGACTCAGAATGATCTGAATTTGAGACATCGTCAATAGTTAGAATTGCTAAAAGACTACAAGCTTGTGATTGACTATCACCTGGGAAAGGCTAATGTTGTTGCTAATGCTTTAAGCTGAAAATCACTGTTTGCTTTGCGTGCAATGAATGCACATATGGCTATGTCTGATGATGGTTTGATAATAGCTGAATTGAAAGTAAGACTGTTATTCTTTCAACAAATTTATGATTCTCAGAAGGTTGATAATGAGTTGATAGAAAAACGAGCTCAATGTGATTTAAATACTAATTCAGAGTTTCGAATTGATGCTGATGATTGTTTGAGATTCAGAAATCGAATATGTGTCACGAGGAATTCAGAGTGGATTCAGATGATTTTGAATAAAGCTCACAATAGTTGGTTATCTGTTCACCCAGGTAGTACGAAGATGTATAATGATTTGAAACAGCTTTATTGGTGGCATGGTATGAAACAAGACATATCTGACTTTGTATCAAAATGTTTAGTCTGTCAGCAAGTAAAAGCCGAGCATCAGGTACTTTTTGGATTGCTTAAACCGATTATGATACCTGAATGGAAATGGAACAGAGTCACGATTGATTTTGTATCTGGTTTACCATTAACACCGAGCAAGAAAGATGCAATCTGAGTTATTGTGGATAGATTGACTAAATCGACTCACTTTGTTCTGGCTCGTATAGATTATTCGCTCGATAAACTTGCTGAGTTATATGTTTCTCAAATTGTGAGACTACACGGAGTACCTATTTCTGTTGTGTCGGATAGAGATCTGAGGTTTACATCGTGATTTTGGAAGAAACAGCAAGATGCATTAGGTACTAAACTGCATTTTAGCACTGCTTTTCATCCCCAGACAGATGGTCAGTCCAAGTGAATCATTTAGATACTTTAGGATATGTTGAGATGTTGCATTCTTAAGTTTGAAGGTATGTGGGAACGATACCTACCTCTGATTGAATTTGCGTACAATAATAGCTTTCAATCGACTATCAAAATGGCACCTTACAAGGCTTTATACGACTGCAAATGTCGTACACCATTGTATTGGACTGAACTCAGTGAAAACAAGATTCACGAGGTTGATTTGATCAGAGAAACTAAACAAAAAGTGAAAGTGATCCATGAAAGTCTAAAAGCAGCATCAGATCGTCAGAAGTCATATGCAGACTTGAAATGTAAAGGTATAGAGTTTTGGATAGGAGATAAAGTCTTCTTGAAAGTCTCACCATGGAATAAAATACTCAGATTTGGTCGTAAAGGCAAATTAAGTCCGAGATTCATTGGGCCGTATGAGATTATCGAGCAAATTGGGCCGGTTGCTTATAGACTATTGTTACCACCTGAGCTAGAAAAGATTCATAATGTATTTCATGTTTTGATGCTTCGTAGATATCGATCTGACCCCTCACATGTATTTAGTGTGTCTGAGATTGAGATTAAACCCGATATAACGTACGAAAAAGAACCGATTCACATTCTAGCTCGTGAAATTAAAGAGTTACAAAATAAGAAAATTTTGTTGGTTAAAGTACTATGGCATAAACACGGAGTTGAGGAAGCAACGTGGGAGTCAGAAGATGCAATGAGAGAATGCTATCCGAACCTTTTCACCAGTTAAATTCTCGTGGACGAAAATCCCTAAAGGGGAGAGTTGTAACAACCCGATTTAGACCCTAGTCGGAACGGTGGTTTCGGTACCATGAATCCAAGTCAGAAAAATTTTTAAATATTATTTTTCGTGTTTATTATATGTGAATTTGCATGTGTGAAAGTTTCGTATTAAAAATTGATCATTTGTGTGCTTAATTTAATAAAAGGACTTAATCGTGTAAATTGAAAACTTGATAGTTTAAAGCATAAGGGCCGAATTGTTAGTGGATTTTAAAAATGGAGTATTTATGTTGTAAATAAACCATAAACATTTGTGATGGACGGTAGTGCCCATGTTTATAATTGTTTCATATTTTATTATAAAGGATAAATAAGTAATTAAGTTAAAAGTTAACATATATTATAATAAAACATAAAATAAATTTATATTCATTTCATTCTCTCATCACTGAAACCAAATAAAAGAAAAAGAAACAAAAGCTTTGTGATATTCGACCATTCTCAAGCTTGATTCAAGGTTAGTTTGGTTTCAGTTTTTGATAATTTTTATGTTTTTGAGATCGTTGATTCGAATACTATCCGACCCATGCTAAAATTTTTTATTTTGATGAATGTTTTAAGTTATTCCATTGTTGAATATTTGTGTTTTAGTGATGTTTGTTGATGAAATATTAAAGATATGTTTTAGATTAACATGTTTTGTATTGGAATTTTTGATGATTCTGAGTAATTAGGACTAAATTGTAAAAATAATAAATTGAGGGACCAAAATGTGAAATAAATGAAATATATGGACTACTATGATTATAAGGAATATTCGGCCTAACTATGTTGTTGTGAGATTTTGCATATTTTGTGTTTTATACAATAGGGACTAAATTGTGAAAAATGTGAAATATCAATGGTAAAAGTGTAATTTGATCATTTGTGTGTTTTTGGATGAATTTGGTTGAATATTTGAATTAATAAGTTTAATTTATATTAATTTAGACCAAGAAAAGAGAAATTTTTATTTAGATCGGGGAAAAATTAAAGTTGTCGACTAGCCGATCTGTACCGGTTTTTTCATCGTCCGAGGTAAGTCTATAAGCAAATATATATTGTTAATTCTAATTATGCATGGGTTAATATTCTGATTTGAAATTTATAGATTTATAGTAGAGTTAGCTGGATATGGTTAAGCATGGAAATAATGTATTTGAGTTTAATTCGACTAAGTTATAACATTTGAAAGTCCGTACAAACTATAAGGAATATCTGGAAGTTTTGATATAGGAATTGTTTATGAGACAACTTTATAATAGTGATATTTGGGCTTTGAGCCTAGCAAGCCTTGTGCTGGTGAATTAAATCGGGCTTTATGCCTAGCAGGCTTATTGCTGGTGGATAAAATCAAACTTCGAGTTTAGAAGGCCTTGTGCCGGTGTGAGATACAGGCTTAGGCCTATTAGGCTTTATGCCAGTGAAGAATTATAAGTTTATACTTAAAAGACTTCGTGCTGATGTGGTATTTGAATACGTTAACGAGCTAAATGGCCAGGAATGAATTAACTTGTTACCTACTTAAAATAAGGTAAGTAAGTAACTTGATTATTTATTACAAATCACGTGTGATGAAAATGAAGCATATATGTGATTATGGTATGTGTATTCAGTCTTATGATCGAATAATATGAATATTATGGATTTGGTCTTTGAATATGTGTATACAAGACCATGTATATTTGGCCATATGGATAGTTCGTGTACATGATGTAATATTACAATTTTTGAACTTGTGTATATGAATGTATGTACATTTGGTTATATATTGACATCTTGATTTTGAAGGTTGGATGATAATTAATTATTTTGATGATATGAGCTTTCGGTCAAGGAGGAATTGTTCTATGAAATTATATGTTTTATATGTATGGAATTAAAAGCTTGAGATTAAATGTGATTACAAATGTATAATTTGAATTATTTGATTGAAATGATTTAGTATTGAGATGATATTATGCATTAATTGTTTAATTTGCTTAAGGCTTAGTAAGCTAAGTTAGCTTACTCTATGTGTTTTCGTTTACTCTGTTTTATAGATTTTGGATTCAAGTTACGAGCTCGGGGATCGTCAGCAAAGTTCACCACACTATCTTCAACTTCGGTACTTAATTAATCGAACTTGAATTATGGCATGTATAGGCTGGAGTATGTTTAAGTCGACGAACTTAGTTTTCTATAAAGGCCATGCGAAAATGGCTAAACTTATAGTGTTAAATTCGGTTATTTTAAGTTCAGTTTATGTTTACTTTGGTTTTAAAGGTACGTGCCATGTATGTGTAATGTTTGTGTTAAGTACTATGTGCTTTAAAAATGGTTTGCTTCCTATGTCTAATTTTTGTTTTATATGCTTTTGGCTAAATGTTCTTTGAGTTTGATTGTTGATAAATATTGTATATGCTTCATGGATAAATTTGGCCAATTGATTGGTATGTATTTAAGTTAAATGTAATCGTTATTTTAGGTAAGCTGCATATATTATATGTGTGCATCATTAATAGGTTCGGCTATGGCATAATGTATTGAAAACATAAATGTTTGTTATTTAAATTATATAATATGATTGTTTATGTAAATTTGGTTGTCATGTTTAATTTAAGTGTATTATGTGAATTGGCAATAAAGGGTATATGATTATTTTCGAACATGGTAAGTTTGACATGTTGGAACTTAGGTTCACAAATTGAAAGTTGGGTTGATAGTAAAAGTTATATGCCAATATATTCGGTTAAGCTTTGTATAGTTAGTTAAACTTATACATATATATATGTATATACGATTATTTTATGGTTGGTATATGTGTATGTTATTTCATTACTTATAAAGATTTATGCATATGAATTGATAAGGTAAAATGAAGAATAATGAAATCTTGAGTATAGAATGATCATATATTTGGGTAATGTAATGAAATAAAAGACCATATGAATAATGGATTTCGTATTAGCAAAACAAATGTCTATATCTATGACATAATCAATTGAGGTTCAATATTTAGTAAATAAATTATTGTCCCGATAGTTGTTTATGAAATATTTTATATGTGTAGTAGCAATTCGGCTAAGGTAAGTGTTTTATTTTGAAAAACATGTGGTTTGATAATGTTGATTCATTGAGATTAAAATGTATAGTATTCATTTATGATGTTAATACATGATTTGTTGAATTAAAGCTTAAAATTTAATTATAAGTTGTTCTTGTTAGGTAATGCCTCGTAACCCTAATTCAGCGACGAATACTGGTTAGGGGTGTTACAATGGATGACCTTGACTGCACCCTTGATCAGAAGCTAAAAGGTGCAGTATCTTTACTGTGAGACGAGGCTTACCAATGGTGGCTTACCGTCAAAGAGGGCACTCAAGCCAATCAATTGACCTAGGAGTTTTTCAAGACTACTTTCCAGGCTAAGTATGTGGGTGCCAGCTATGTAGATGCATGTAGAAGGGAATTTCTGAACTTAACTCAGGGACATAGAACAGTGGCTGAATATGAGGCTGAATTTTTACGACTGAGCTGCTATGCACGTGGGATGGTGGCAACAGAATACGAGTGGTGTGTCTGATTTGAGGATGGCCTCAGGAATGGTTTAACGGTTCTGATAGCTCCCCAAAAAGAGCGAGATTCCGTAGCACTGGTTGACAAGGCAAAAATTACTGAGGATGTGATGCGCGTTAAGCGCCAGAACAGAGGGAAAGGCAGAGGAAAGAGGGATGCTAAGCCCTTAAATTCTTTTCACAGGTTTGAGAAAAAGCCCAGAGCTGATGGGCCAAACAAAGTTAGTACCCCTGCTATTGCTGGTACTGCTGCTACTACTGGACTGGAGTTTTATGTTGATTGTGGAAAACGCCATCAGGGCGAATGTTGGAGAAAGTTAGGTGCATGTTTGAGATACGAATCATTGGAGCACCGTGTCAAGGATTGTCCACAGAGACCCGAGCATATGCAAGCTACTGGTTTGGGTAATGTACAGTGGGGTGGTCAGCAGCCACTGAGAGGTTGTGGTCAGGCCAGGGGTGGAAATCGAATGGGTCGTGGTCGTGGAGCACCAGGCAGAGGTGCTGGTCATACAGAGGTGAGGTAGTCGGCACTAGTTTATGCTGCACGTCGCTGAGAGGATGGAGGTGCTCCAAACGTCATTACGAGTATGTTGTTTATCCATAATGTACCTTATACTGCATTGATTGATATTGGGTTTACACATTCGTATATAGCATGCTCTGTATCTGAGATATTGGGTATTATGGCTGGAAACATTATGACTGAGATCACTATTCTAAGTCCACTAGGATAGTCCATTCGGGTAAATAAGTTGTTTAAAGATGTTCCCTTAGAGATACAATGAGTTGTCTTTTTGGTTGATCTTATGGAGCTACCTTTCAGAGAATTCGACCTAATCCTGGGCATGGATTGGTTGGTTAAACATCGAGTAAGCTTGGATTGTGCCACTAAACGGGTCGTACTAAGAACTAAGACAAATGAGGAGGTAGTGGTAATTGGGGAACGACGAAACAATTTGAGTAATGTAATTTCTGCGCTAAGGGCCGAAAAGTTGGTTCGCAAGGGTTGTGAGGTGTTCTTGGCAGACGTTAGTGTTTTAAATAGTGAGAACTCTACGGTAAAGGAGATCAGGACTGTTAAGGATTTTCCAGACATCTTTCCTGAAGATTTACTGGGATTATCTCCAGAACGTGAAGTAGAGTTTGGGGTTGAGCTCCTTCCTAGTACAGCTCTGGTGTCCATCGCCCCTTACAGAATGGCACCGAAGTAGCATTGTAAAACTTAAGGCCCAGATTCAAGAACTACTGGACCGTGGGTTTATTCGACCTAGTGTGTCTCCATGAGGAGCACCTGTTTTGTTTGTGAAAAAGAAGGATGGATCCATGCGTATGTGCATCGACTACAAAGAATTAAACAAGCTGACTATTAAGAACAAATACCCTCTGCTAAGGATTGATGATCTGTTCGACCAAATGTGTGGAGCGCTGGTTTTGTCTAAAATAGATCTCCGGTCAGGGTATCACCAACTAAGAGTCAAAGAGGTTGATGTGCACAAGATGGCGTTTAGGACTCGTTATGGTCATTACGAGTTCTTGGTAATGCCTTTTGGACTGACAAATGCACTGGTAGCTTTTATGGACCTAATGAACAGAGTGTTTCAACCCTATCTGGATCGGTTTGTGGTAGTGTTTATCGATGACATACTGGTGTACTTAAGGACTGATCATGAGCATGATGAACATCTCCGGGTAGTTCTGCAAATTTTGAGGGAGAAACAACTGTACGCCAAGTTTAGCAAGTGTGAATTCTGGTTACGAGAGGTAATGTTTCTTGGTCATGTGGTATCTGCTGAGGGGATTAGAGTTGATCCTCGAAAAATTGAGGCTGTTTTGGATTGGAAGCAGCCTAAGACTGTGTCAAAAATTCGTAGTTTTCTGGGACTGGCTGGATATTATCGAAGATTTGTAGAGGGGTACTCACTGATTGCCGCGCCCTTAACCACTATTTACAACGATGCTTCACACGTTGGTTTGGGTTGTGTGTTAATGCAAGGTGGCAAGGTCGTGGCATATGAATCTCCCCAGCTTAAGACTCATGAGATGAATTATCCGACACATGACTTGAAGTTCGCCACTGTGGTATTCGCTTTAAAAATTTGGAGGCATTACTTGTATGGTGAGAAGTGTATTATTTACATGGACCACAAGAGCCTCAAGTATATCCTCACTCAGAAGGAGTTAAATCTTAGGCAACGTAGATGGATTGAGATGCTTAAGGATTATGACTGTTCAATTGAATACCATCCTGGTAAGGCCAATGTGGCGGCCGACGCACTGAGTCGTAGGGCTATGACTGATCTGAGAGCAATGTTCGCTTGTCTCAGCTTATTCGATGATGGTAGCTTGTTGGCTAAGCTCCAAGTTAAACCAGTGTGGATTAAGCAGATTAGGGGTAAACAGTTGGAAGATGAGTCATTGGGTCCTCAGTTCCGTCATATCAAAAATGGTAATATTGTGGATTTTAGGCTGAACAGCGAAGGAGTACTCTGTTTCCGAGGCAGGACTTGTGTACCTAAAGATACTAATTTGAGACAAGCTATATTGCGAGAGGCGCATAGTAGCCCCTATGCTATGCACCCAGGTGGAAATAAAATGTACGGATATCTTCGTGAGATATATTGGTGGTCGGGCCTTAAGCATGAGATTACTAATTTTGTGGGGAAATGTTTAACTTGCCAACAGGTTAAAGTAGAACATCAATTGCCTTCTGGGTTGCTTCAGCCGGTTAAGATACCGATATGGAAGTGGGAAAGAGTAACTATGGATTTTTTGAGTGGGCTACCCATAACACCCTCTAAGAAAGATTCAGTGTGGGTATAGTGGACCGATTGACCAAAACTACCCACTTCATACCGATTCGCACAAATTATTCATTACAGAAACTAGCTAAGTTGTATGTATCCAAGATAGTGAGACTACATGGGGTACCAGTTTCCATAATATCCGACAGAGATCCTTGCTTCACGTCTCGGTTCTGGAAGAAGTTACATGAAGCTCTGGTTACACGATTGGACTTCAGTATTGCGTTCCATCCTCAGACAGATGGTTAGTTAGAGAGGGTGATTCAGATACTAGAGGACAAGTTAAAGAGTTCTGTAATTGACTTCCAAGGCAGTTGGGAGGAGTATTTGCTTCTAGTAGAGTTTGCTTACAACAATAGCTATTAGTCTAGCATACAGATGGCACCTTACGAAGCACTATATGGTCGTAGGTGTCGCACTCCGTCATGTTGGACTGAGTTGGGTGAGCAGCGTATTCTGGGTCCTGAGCTAGTATTTGATACTGATTAGAAGGTCAGATTAATTTGGGATTGACTAAAGGCAACGGCAAACAGACAGAAGTCATATGCAGATCTGAAATGTAAAGAAATTGAGTATTCTGTGGGAGATTTTGTCCTTCTGAAGGTCTCGCCAAGGGCAAGTTGAGCTCAAGATTTATTGGGCCTTACCACATATTGAGATGAGTAGGACCAGTTGCCTACCAGTTAGAGCTACCTTCAGAATTAGAATGGATTCATGATGTGTTCCACGTCTCGATGCTGAGACACTACCACTCTGATCCTACACATGTGGTACCAGTTAAGGAGATTGAAGTTAAACCAAATCTGACTTTCGAGGAGGAACCAGTCTAGATCTTGGATCGAGAGGTGAAAGTCTTAAGAAGAAAATCAATTCCATTAGTGAAAGTTCTTTGGTGGAACTACAGTTCTGAAGAGGCTACGTGGGAACCCGAGGAGGCAATACGACAATAATACCCTCACCTGTTCTAACCAGGTAAATTTCGAGGCTGAAATTTTCTTTAAGGAGGGTAGAATTGTAACGCCCCAAATCCCGAAAACCCTATTAAAATTATTTTTGTGTGTTGTGCATACAAATACATGTCTGCTTCAGTGGTTATGTGTCTTGAGGAGTGTTGGAAAGGTCCTGAGTTCTAGCCTTGGCTTGTACAAAATTTTGATTTTTGGCTTAAATAAACCCTGTCTCCTGGTAGTGAGTTTTTAAATAAATGTGAGAAGGATGTGTCATAAAAAGCCTACTGGTCCAAGGGATAATGGCGTGTTTCTAATGCTAAGGGACTTGAGTTTGAGTCCTACTGTGTGCAAGGAGTGTCTTTTTTGCTCTTGCGTCATGTAGGAGGTTGAATGTTAGTGGGATACTCATGTTCATGGGCGGTTGAGAGTGTTAGGAGAGTGGGAAATGTGTGGCCGAAATTTAGGAGAGGTCATGGGGGGATTTGGGATAAGGATCGGTTGAGAGATTTGAAGAGGGGATTGTGGAGAAGATTAAGGAGTTGTGGAGAGTGTAGGAGTGTTGTGCCATGAGGGGGAGTCCCTGTTTTGCCAAAATCAGTTTCTAGCTCACTTAAGCCATTGGTGCCGAAATCTCACCTTTTAGTTTTTGGCTATTTTGTATCTTTCTTCTGTGGGACGAATTAGTAAAAGTGAGCATTCAGGATTTTACTCTTTTTGCTCTTGTCGAGTTGTTCTCTAAAGTCTTGGTTGATCGATTGCCTCTGCTTCTCCCCCTTTCGTAATTTAGTCTCATTGGCCGAATATCTCTGCTTTGGGGTTGTAGCCAACTTATTTCTTCCTCTCCTTATTCCTTTCCTTTTCATTTTTAGTACCTTGGCCGAATATCCATCTTACTCCTCTATTCTACTTTCAGTTGGCAAGTGTGTTATGATCTATTGGGTTAGGCGCATGGTTCTCTTCTCCCACTCTAGTGCTCTTGTGTTGGCTGAATATTGTTGGGTAAGCCTCAGTTTTACTCCTTCCCCTCTCGGTTTGTTTCACCTTGTTGATCCTTCTTCTAACTTTTTCTCTTCTTATCGGCTATCCCCTCTACCTTTCAAATTAATCCTTATTCGTGCTTCTGTGTGTGTTACTTCATTAATCTGTACTCTGTTCAGTTGTTGTGTAAGTATGGTTCGGTTGTGATGTTGTTATGATTCTAAGATGAGTTTGAGATAGAAAGATGGTATTTTTGTATAGGTGGTGATTGAAGTTGATTGACACACCCTTGGAGAATCAAGGGTGCGATTATTGTTGGCTTTTGGGTAAGAAGATTATGATTTATTTGGAACTCTGTTAGTTTCCAATTGAAACCTAAGTTAGGTAACTGATTAGTTGTCACATTATTTGTTCTTCAGGCATAAGAGTGTTCGGAGCGCGAATTAACTCCAAATCGTATTAGGTGTGCAGCAGCACTGTTATTAGAATAGGTCGGCAGAAAGCTGAAAAGCGAAAAAGTGGGCTATCGACACCACACGAGCGTGTGGCAGGCCATGATATAAACCATGGCCGTGTGGTCGACGAAGCGACCATGAGTGTTTCATGGATTGCTACGATATTAGGCCATTTTGGGCTGAACTAGGCTGTATGGGCCCAATGGGCCTATGGGCCCCACACGGAGAAATCATACAAAAGTATGATAAGTATTGGGCCAGTTGCGTAAAACAAACAGCTAAGGCCATTCTAGGCTATGTGGGCCATACGAGACTGTGGGCCCACATGAGCTCGCAATATGGGCGATAGGCCCATTATCACTAATAGACTGTTAAGGTTGCACGGGTCGCCCAAGATGACTGTGGACCTACTGATGGGCCGGTAAGTATACCTAGACCCTTATTTTGGTAAAATTACCATTATACCCCTATGAGGTAAATTGACTGAAATACCCTTGTATTATGTGTAACTTTTTTTATAGCATGACATATCTGCATACACGTATGATTTTATGTTGCAATACATGGGGTGGGATATATGATGTTGGAGGAAGTGTACTGAAAGGCTATAAGCCTATTATTGGCAGCTCTGCTGCAAATACTATTTTAGTACCAAAATCAGTACGATTTGGTATGTAGGGTTGGGTGGGTCAATTTTATCCCTACATGGTGTGTAGGGCTGGTACGGAGTTGGTGTGTAGCGGATGGATTGGGTAGGATTCTTTGTTTGCATACTATACTAAAATGGGCTAAGGCCCAGACTGCCACTATTACTGAAATGGGATAAGGCCCAGACTGCTACTGTTACTGAAAGGGGGCTAAGGCCCCTAACTGAAATTGAAACGGGCTTAGGCCCAGATTGCGTCTACTTTGAATGTTTGTTCTTTTAGGATTTCACACACTAAGTTTTCGTAAACTCACCCATCTATTATCTGTGCAGGAAATCCCCAGGCTTAGATGGATCGAGGCAACAGAGGACTCAAATGTGGCCCCTCGATGTAGTTATTTTATTATACACTATAATTAAGATTCTATTTTATTTTGGGTTTTTATATTGTAATAAGGCCTCTTTAAATTTCTTTATTTTAATTTGGGGATTTATTTACTTAAGATTTTTATTGGTTAGTAGTCAGTCTCGGGTTTTCAAGAAATTATAAACAAAGGTTTTCCTAAAAACACCATGTCTACACATCACAAATTAAAAGTTTTCGCAACAAGCACTATTTTAAAGTTTGATAAACTAGTATAGTTAATATTTTGCTTAAACAACTTGAGTGCTCAAAAGGAACTAGACATCCTAACCTTTTATTAAGAACCTAAAGAAGTTTTTATGAAGAATGAGTTTTTTGTTAATTTACGTTTTGGAATTGAAGAAATTGAAGAAATTGTATAGTGGACAACTTGGGGTGCGCCAGTTCTATTTGTGAAAAAGAAAGACGAAAATATAGGAATGTGTATTGATTACCGACAGCTAAATAAGGTGACTATAAAGAATAAATATTCGTTGCCACGGATTGAAAATCTGTTCGATCAGTTGAAAGGAGCTTCAATGTTTTCGAAGATAGATTTGAGATCGGGTTATTATCAGTTGCAAGTCAGAGACTCCGATGTGCCAAAAACTGCTTTTCGAACAAGGTATAGACACTATGAGTTTCTGGTTATGCCGTTCAAACTTACTAATGCACTTGTTGTTTTTATGGATTTGAGGAATCGAATCTTCAAAAAGTATTTGGATAGATTTGTGGTTATATTCATTGATGAAATATTGATCTACTCCCGTGATGAAACCGAACATGCCGAGCATTTGAGACTTGTGTTACAAACCTTGCAAGAAAAACAGTTGTATGCGAAGTTTAGTAAATGTGACTTCTGGTTACACAAAGTTAGCTTTTTAGGACATGTTGTTTCAGCATCAGGTATTCGGGTTGATCTGAGTAAGATTTCAACAATACTTGACTGGAAACCTCCGAGAAATGTTCCTGAAGTCCGAAGTTTTCTGGGACTTGCTGGTTACTATAAATGATTCGTGAAAGGTTTCTCTATGACTACAACCCAAATGACAAAGTTATTACAAAAAGATGTTAAGTTTGAATGGTCAGAAAAGTTTTGATCAGTTGAAAGCCCTTTTGACCGAAGCTCCAGTGCTAGTTCATCCAGAATCAGGTAAAGAATTTGTTATTTATAGTGATGCATCTTTAAATGGTTTGGGCTGTGTTTTGATGCAGGAAGGAAAAGTTATAGCTTATGCCTCGAGACAGTTCAAGCCACATGAAAAGAATTATCCGACACACGTCCTAGAATTGGCAGCTATTGTGTTTGCATTGAAAATATGGTGCCACTATCTGTTTGGTGAAAAATTTCATGTATATTCTGATCATAAAAGTTTGAATTACTTGATAACATAGAAGGATCTGAGTTTGAGACAGCATCGATGGTTAGAGTTGCTAAAAGATTATGAGCTAGTGATTGACTATCATCCGGGAAAAGCTAATGTTGTTGCTGATGCTCTAAGTCAAAAATCCCTGTTTGCTTTGCGTGCAATGCATGCACCTATGGTTATGTCAGATGATGGTGTGATAGTAGCTGAGTTAAAAGCAAGACTGTTATTTGTTCAACAAATATGCGATGCCCAAAAGTTTGATAATGAGTTGATAGCAAAACGAGCTCAATGTGAATCAAATGCTGATTCAAGTTGATGTTGATGACTATTTGAGATTTAGAAATCGAATATGCGTTCCAAGAAATACAGAGTTGATTCAGATAATTTTGAATGAAGCTCATAACAGTCGGCTATCTGTTCACCCGGGTAGTACGAAGATGTATAATGATCTGAAACAGCACTATTGGTGGCAAGGTATGAAACGAGACATTTTTGAATTTGCATTGAAATGTTTAGTCTGTCAGCAAGTAAAAGCCGAGCATCAGGTACCTTCTGGATTGCTTCAACCAATTATGATACCTGAATGGAAATGGGACAGAGTCATGATGGATTTTGTATCCGATTTACCGATGTCACCGAGCAAGAAAGATGTAATATGGGTTATTGTGGATAGATTGACTAAATCGGCTCACTTTGTTCCGGTTCGTATAAATTATACGCTCGATAAACTTGCTGAATTGTATGTCTCTCAGATTGTGTGATTATACGGTGTGCCTATTTCTATTGTTTCGGATAGTGATCCAAGGTTTACATCGTAGTTTTGGAAGAAACTGCAAGATGCACTAGGTACTAAACTGCATTTTAGCACTGCTTTTCATCCCTAGACAGATGATCAGACCGAGTGAATCATTCAGATACTTGAAGATATGTTGAGATGTTGCATTCTCGAGTTTGAAGGTACGTGGGAACGATACTTACCTTTGATTGAATTTGCGTATAATAACAGTTTTCAATCGAGTATCAAAATGGCACCTTACGAAGCTTTATATGGTCGTAAATGTTGTACACCATTGTATTGCACTGAGCTCAGTGAAAATAAGATACACGGGGTTGATTTGATCAGAGAAACTGAACAGAAAGTGAAAGTGACTCGTGAAAGTCTGAAAGTAGCACTAGATCGTTAGAAATCGTATGCAGACTTGAAACGTAAAGATATAGAGTTTCAGGTCAGGGATAGAGTGTTTTTGAAAGTCTCACTGTGGAAGAAAATACTCAGATTTGATCGTAAAGGCAAATTGAGTCCGAGATTCATTAGACCGTATGAGATTATCAAGCGAATAGGGTTGATTGCTTATAGACTGTTGTTACCACCTGAGCTAGAAAAGATCCACAATGTATTTCATGTTTCAAAGCTTCGTAGATATCGATCTGATCCCACACATGTGATTTGTCTGTCTGAGATTGAGATTAAGCCTGATATGACGTACGAGGAAGAACCGATTCGTATTCTGGCTCACGAGATTAAAGTGTTATGAAATAAGAAAATTCCATTAGTCAGAGTACGTGGCAGAAACACGGAGTTGAGGAAGCAACGTGGGAGCCAGAGGATATAATAAGAGAACGTTATCCGAACCTATTCACTGGTAAGATTTTCGGGGATGAAAATCCCTAAGGGGGGGTTGTAATAGTCTAATTTAGTCCTAATAAGAACAGTGGTTTCGAAACCACAAATCTGAGTCAGAATAATATTTAAATATTATTTTTCGTGTTTATTATATGTGAATTTGCATGTGTGAAAGTTTCGTATGAAAATTTGATCGATTGTGTGCTTAATTTAATAAAATGACTTAATCACGTCAAATGAAAATTCGATGGTTATATGTCAAAAGGGCCGAATTGTGATTGTCTTTGTAATTTGATGTGTTTAAGATACAATTTGTCCATGATAACATTTATTGGACGGTAGTGACCTTAAGTTATAATTATTTTATATTTATGTTTAAAGGTTAATATGGTAATTTATAAAATAACATATGTTATAATAAAACATAAAAAATTAAATAAGCATGCATAATTCTTTTTTTCTTGCCAAAACTTGAGAAAGAAAGAAAGAAAGTATAGCTTTGTGATATTCGGCCATTCTAAAGCTTGATTGAAGGTTAGTTTGGTTTCGGTTTTTGATAATTTTTACATTTTTGAGATCGTTGCTTCGAATACTATCCGACCCATGCAAGAATTTCTGATTTTGATGAATGTTTTGAGTTATTCCATTGATGAATATTTGTGTTTTGTGATGTTTGATGATGAAATATTAAAGATATGTGTTAGATTAACATGTTTTGTCTTAGAGTTTTTGATGATTTTCAGTAATTGGGACTAAATTGTAAAAATAATAAATTGACGGACTAAAATGTGAAATAAATGAAATAAATGAAATATATGGACTAGTATGAGTATAAGGAAGATTCGGCCTAACTATGTTGTTGTGAGATTTTGCATATTTTTTGTTTTATGCAATAGGGACTAAATTGTGAAAAATGTGGAATATTAGGGGTAAAAGTTTAATTTGCTCATTTGTGTGTTTTTGAATAAATTTGGTTGAATATTTGATTTAATAAGTTTAATTTATATTAATTTAGATCAAGAAAAGAGAAAATCGAATTTAGATTGGCGGAAAAATAAAGTTGTCGACTAGCCGATCCGTACCGGTTTTTCATCGTCCGAGGTAAGTCTTTAAGCAATTAAACATCGTCCATTTTGAATGTTAAATGGTTTAATATGATGATTCGTAATTTATGGAATTATAGTATATTTAGTCAAATGTGATTAAGCATGGAAATAAGGTATTTGAGCTAATTCGACTGAGTTATAACATTTGAAAGTCTGTATGCACTATATGGCATATTTGGAATTTTTGATATGTGAATTGTGTATGAGACAACTTATTAATAGTGATACTCGGGCTTTGAGCCTAGCAAGCTTGTGCTGGTGAATTAAATCGGGCTTTATGCCTAGCAGGCTTATTGTCGGTGTATAAAATCAGTCTTTGAGTCTAGCAGGCCTTGTGTCGGTGCGTGATATAGGCTTAGACCTAGCAGGCTTTATGCTAGTGATTTATTATAAGTTTATGCCTAAAATACTTCATGCAGATGTGGTATTTGAGTAAGTAAATTGGGCTAAATGGCCAGGTATGAATTAACTTGTTACCAATATGAGATAAGGTAAGAAAGTACCTTGAATAATTGTGTTAATTCATGTAAGATAGAAATGAAAAATATATATGAGATTAGTATGTGTATTCGGCTTTGTGACTGAATGATTTGAACATCAATGAAATGATTCTTCACTATGTGTATGTGTGTGACTATGTAAATTCGGCCATGTAGGTAATGTACATATGTGACGATATATATAATTTTCTATATTCAGCCAAATAAGTGATGTTTGAATATGAAGTTAAATCTTGATTTGTGAGCTTGTATAAATGAGTGGAAGTATATTGTTTGTGTAATGATATTTGGCTTTGAAAGGTGAACGTAAATTTGTTAAAATTTAATTTTATAAGTATTCGGCCAAAATGATTGTTTTGTTAAATATGTGTAGTTATGGAATATATAAGTTGATACTAATTATGACATTGATATAGTAAATTGGTTTAGTTTAAAATTAAGAAGTTGACTATATTATTGAGTTGATATTTGCTTATGACTTACTAAGCTACAATAGCTTACTGTGTGTATGTTTATTCTTTGTTCTTATAGATTTTGGAAGTTAGTTACAGGCTCTGGGATCATCTGTGAAGTCATCCACACTATCATCAACCTTCGGTATTTTTAAAAGTCTTATTTCGAACTTATGGCATGTATAGGCTAGTATGTATTTTGTTTGATTTTGGCTATGTATAATTTAAGACATGCGAATATGGTTAACTACTAAGTTTGAATTTGGTTATGTTTTGTAATGTTTAATCTGATTTGATTATAATGTTATATACTATGAACGAATGGTATATGTGATTTGTATTATACGTTTTGGAATTGGCTTGATAATGGTTGGTGAACTTGATTATGGTTGATGAGTTGGTCATGATGTATATAAATTTTCATAAGTATGGTTAGATGATTCGGTTTTGGTTGTATATAGATAAAGTATATAGATGAAATTGGTTGATAAGTTTGATATAGGTGTTAAAATGTGAATAGGCATTTGATGATATATATAACTTATATATATAAGTTCGAATATGGTAAAGGTTATTTATGTTATGTTAAATCTTGTAAAGGTTTTGTAATTTGGCTTAACAGTCGAGTAATATGTTGATTATATATATATGTACATGTGTATGTATGTGTAATCGAATGATGCTTGTCATTATGATTCGGTTTGTAATGGAAGTGTATATGCGTATATGATGCTTATGTGGTTGGTAAAATAGGTATAATTGATGAAGTTAAATATTTAATAGGTATTAGATATGTTTTGTTAGTAAATTGTATATTTAATAAATAACAAGTATGTTTATATATATATTTATTTGCGGATATGTAATTAGTACACTTTTAGTTTAAAATTAAAAGGTGGTATTTGTATGACTTTAATGTTCAATGAAATATTTTTGATCATTTGTAAAGTTGATAATGTCATTTATGCTAAGGGATAAAATGCTTTGTGATACTATTTATTTAGTTATATGATCCACATGTATATATATATATATATATATATATATGAATATGACTTGTGTTAGCATGAGAATGTTCAAAACTATACTTATGTTTAGTAATGCTTCGTGACCCTAGTCCGGCGACGGATACGGGTTAGGGGTGTTACACCTGAAAATTCCCGTATTTATTTATTTCATTCTTACCTCTTTGTTCAATACATTAGTCCGTTTGGAAGTCTTTCAATGCTTTAAGAATTCGTACATTTCGTACATCAGTAATTAGCCGAAGCTATAGCGATCTCGCACACTTAGTGCCATCACATTAAACAGTATCTATCTCGGTATCGTACACTAAGTGCCAAGCATAGTCGATTTATCATTGTACGTAATCGTAGTCACATTTATACAATTTATGCATTATTAAAGCATTAAAAACATAATTATAACTTCATTTATCACGTACGAACTTACCTCATATTCGGAATTGACGAATCGGATCAATTACTCGATAACCTTTGATTTTTCTTGATCTAAATATGATTTCTTTCTTTCTTGATCTATATGTATTCAAAATTAACCAATTTAATCACCTATTCATTCAATTTAATCCACAAACACATATTTGGGCATTTTTTCTCTTTAGCCCCTAAAATTTCACATTTTGACATTTTAGTCCCTATTTCATAAAATCACAAATTACACAAAATTTAATTTCAGTCAAGCCTAGCTAAATTTCGTAGGTACCCCTAGTAGCCCAAAACTTTCATTTATTTCACAATTTAACTCCTCAATTTACACTTTTCTCAAATTAATCCCTAATTGACATTTTTGTCAAAAATCACTTTACAAAACATGTATATCAAGCACCAAGCTTTCATTATCCATCATAAAACATTCAAAATCTCAAGCATTCATCAATGTCAACTCACAAATTCATCAACAAATTCAAAAATTAGGGCACGGGCTAGCTAGCACTCAAAGTAACGATCACAAAAACATAGAAATCATCAAAAACCGATCAAAAATCATACCTTAATCAAGGATTAAAGGTGCCGAATGTGTGAGCCCTAAATGGAGTATTCTCCTCTTCAATTTCGGTTAAGAAATAAACAAACATGAACATACTTTCATTTTTTGTTTTAATTAATATACATTATTTAACTAAATTACCAAATTAACCTTATTTAAAATCATTTAATATCATCCATTTAATGCCCATTTATGTCAAATTCCTCTATCAATGGTCTAATTTCAACATAAGGACCTCCCATTTAATAAGCCATGACAAATAGACACCTTTATCATATAGAATGCAACTTTTGCATTTTACGCGATTTAGTCATTTTTCTCAAATTGAGCTATTAAACGATAAAATTAGGTCGCAAAATTTTCACACATATAAATTCACATACTGTAAACACAAAAAATAATATTAAAATAATTTTACAACCTTGGATTTTTGGTCTCAAAACTACTGTTCCGATTTAGCTAAAACCGGGCTATTACACCACTATTATTGGAGCAACCAGTAGTTGCTTCTTTAGCTCCTCGAAAGTAGACAAGCAAGCATCATAAAAAAGGAAAGGTTTATTTTGTTCCAAAAAGGTACACAAGGGCTTAGAGATCTTATAGAAGTCTTTGATAAATATCTTATAGAATCCAACATGCCCTAAGAAGCTCCTAATTCCCTTAGCACTCGTTGGTGGTGGCAGCTTCTCAATCTCTTTGATTTTTGCCTTCTCAAGTTTGATTCCTTTATGAGAGACCTTATGTCCTAGGACAATGCCTTCTCTTACCATGAAATGACACTTCTCCCAGTTTAAAATGAGGTTAGTCTCCTTACATTCCAGATCTAAGTTGTGCAAACAACTTTCAAAGTCATTCCCAAGTACAGGGAAATCATCCACAAACACTTCGAGGAACTTCTCAACCATATCTAAGAATATTGACATCATGCACCATTAGAATGTTGTCAGTGCATTACACAAACCAAAAGGCATTCTTCTGAAGGAAAATGTACCATATGGACAGGTGAATGTTATTTTTTCTTGATCCTACGGGGTGATTGCAATCCAATTGTGTAACACCCCTTACCTGTACTCAACGTCGGAATAGGGTACGAGGCATTACCGGACTTACATCGCAAATAGACATATAATTTCGAGTCATAAATTTGCATCCAAATTAAAACCTTTGATATTCAATCATAAAGTCCCTAATACGAGCCTACGAGGCCCAAAACATGCTTTGAAAGTGGTTCGGGACTAAACTCAGTACTTAAGAAAATTTTGCAAAACTTAGAAAATTTTTGCTATGAACAAGGGTCACATGCCAGTGTGGTTTGGGACACGCCCATGTCCATAACCCGTGTAACCCTCTATTTTTCAAAACATTAACAAATTGAGGTCACACGGCCAAGTCATACGCTCATGTGATAGGCCGTGTGGTTAATTTAATTTTCATAAAATAGGTGCAGACTTCACATGGTCGAGACACACGCTCGTGCTTGAGGCCGTGTCCCTCACACGGCTGAGACACATGCCCGTGTCTCTGCCCATGTGCTCAATTCTAAGTATTCTGTTTCTCAAAATTTAGGTGCAGGGGACACACAGCCGAAACACATGCCCATGGTGTAACATCCCGATTTTGGGGTTAGTCAGAACATTGGTTTTGGGACCACAAATTCAACATAGAAAAGTTATTTTTATTTCATTTTTATTTTCTACAGTTTCATAGATTGATTTCGTAAAAATTTCATTCGAAAATTTTGACGTTTGGGCACTCAATTTATTAAAAAGGACTAAATTGTAAAAAGTGAAAAAGTTGAGTTCTACTTGCTAGAGGTGTCAAATTGCTATGAGATTTTAAATTAGAGGTCTTTATATGATAATTAGACCATTTTATATTTTTGTGGACAAAAATGGCCATAGATAGGTGAATTTTGAAAGAAAGGCATTAATGGCATTTTGGTCATTTAGTAAATAAAAGAATAAAAAGGGAAAATAAAGCCAAAATTGTGTCCACCTTTCTTCTACCTTACCTAAATTTTATAAGGGCTCCATAGCTAGGGTTTCTTCAACTTTCAAGCTTGGTAGTAAGTGCACCCTAGCCCCGTTTCTAATGTTCTTTACATTTTTGAAATCCTCGTAACTCGATTTATCTATTTCTACCATTATTTTGAAGTAGGGTTCATGTTTAAAAATTTACCCATGTGTGACATGCATGTATTTTGATGTTTGATGGAAGATGTTTAAGGTGTAATAAACACCTTTTACTAAGTGATTTTTCATGAAAATACCTAAAAGGATCTATTTGTAAAAAGTTGTAAAATGGGTAGTAAAAAACTGATTTGATGAATAATGTGGGCTGATATGAGCATGTTTATGGTTTGACTAGGCTTGGGTAACGAATAAATTCAATACATTTCATTTTATGAGCCTAGGGACTAATTTGTAAATATGTCAAAGTTTAAGGTCAAAAATGTAATTTTTCTATAGTATGATTTTTGGACTGAATTGAGAAATGTGAATAATGAATAAGCTAAATTTGCTATTATAGATCAAGAAAAACGAAGTTCAGATCTTGATCGGGGAAAGAATAAGGTGTGTGACGATTAAATCCATTTCTCCTATTTTTGTACCGAGATAAGTTCGTATGTAAATAATGCATTATTAATTATGTTTTAATTGTGTTATTATAGTATAAATTTTGAATTACTCTTTGATTAAATTTGAAAAAGTTTCGACAAGTGAGAAATATCCCGGTTAAACCTTAGAAATAGATAAGATACGAATGTCATGACATTAGGGTTATTTGAATTTACGTGTAAGACCATATCTGGGATATGGCATCAATATGAGATTTCGTGTAAGATCATAGCTAGGCTATTGGCATCGATTTGAGATCCCATGTAAGACCATATTTGGGATATGGCATTGGTATGGTACTATGTGTGTGAGATTTCCCGAGTATCCTTTAGTATTCCAAGTGGTTCAACGGGTAATTTAACGGCCATGTTAAAGTTATGAAAGATTATGGTACAAAATTGATGCTTAATGATCTCGATATGTGATGAGCCCACGGTAAGGCTCGATTGAGTAAGTTACAATGTTAAGGTTTTAATATCATCTATGCCAAGTTTGATTATGAGATTTACAATGATACATATGTTAATTTACTTCTTGTAAAAAATATGTTAAAATGTGTTTATGATGCCTATTATTTGCATAGGTTGCTAAGCTTTAAAGCTTACCCCTTTCTTTTTCCCTTGTCTTATAGTGTCACCAAGCCAGCTTGGGGATCAAAGACGGTTGGAGATCCATTCACACTATCAAATTATCATTTCGGGTACTTATGATTTCATTATTTTGAGTATGGCATGTATAGGGACTTTGTCATTTTGTTATGTGTCATATTTGATTTGGCCAAATGTGTTGGCTTATAATGATTGATAATTCATTTTGTAAATGGCCATTGAAATTGGCTAATATTGGTTAAGTATATATGCATATGATGATGTTTTCATGGATATGGATTTTGCATGGTTTGAGATGATAAGTATGAGATGTTGTATGCGATAGAACATAGCATGTAATTGATGTGTGAATGACTTGGTTGTGGCTGAATTGGTTGTATGTTTATGCTTGAATTGGTGCTGGTTGTTTTTGTGTAGGTTGGTGCAAGTAAGGGTGGCAAAATGGCTTGGAAAATAGCCTTATTTTTGTCCACATGGGTAGACACACGGGCGTGTGTCTAAGCCGTGTGTGACACACGACTTGCCCTATGGGTGTGTGATCCGACCGTGTGTCCCCTGCATCTTGAATTTTTAGCTTCGAATTGGCCACCCGAGTAGAGACATGGTTGTGTATCTCAGTCGTGTGAAGGACACGTCCCAGGGACATAGGCATGTGCCCAAGGCGTGTGAAGTCTGCACCTATTTTATGAAAAATTATGAAAATTAAATCGCCCACACGGCCTAAGCACACAGGTGTGTGACTTAGCTGTGTGACTTCAATTTGTTGATGACGTCAAAAATAGAGAGTTACACGGGTTAGAGACACAGGCGTGTGTGTCCACACGGCCTACCCATACGAGCGTGTCCCAAAGCCAAACGGGCGTATGACCCCTATTTTGATGAAAAATTTTCTAAGTGTCAGGAAGTTTTCTAAAGTTCTTGGTTTAGTCCCGAACCACTCCTAATGCATGTTTTGGGCCTCGTAGGCTCGTTTAAGAAACGATATGAATGTTTTCAAAAAGTTTTAAATTTGAGTGGAAATTCATGTCCCGATTTTGAATGTTTGTTTGAGTTTAAGTCTAGTAATGCCCCGTACCTTGTTCCAGCGTCGAATACGGGTAAGGGGTGTTACATATAGGACAGACCATGTGTCACACACAGCCTAGACACACACCCGTGTGTCTACTCATGTGGACAAAATAAAGGCTATTTACAAAGCCATTTGTCACCCTCATTTACCCCTACACACACGAGTTCAATGGCATAAATCATGGTATACTTAGGCAACCAAAACATCCATGATCAAGGTTAGAACAGATCATTTTATTATCACATATAACATACTTCCAACATCATACTCTACCAAACCAAATCAAACCAAGCTTACATCCACAACTACCAACAAAAATACTTTTATCATACATAATTCTCCATAAATTTCATAGCACACCAATGAGCCAATCTTAACTATTCAACAACAAACCATTAAGTCACATTCAACTAGTCACTAAGCATTTATAAACCACATCATACAAGAGATAATTACACATGCATACATATATATATATATAAGCTTACAACCAATTCAACCAAAATGAGCCAAGTTACATGGCCAAATACCACATCAAGCCTTTGACAATTACAAGCCAATACATTTGGCCAAATTCACAATGACACATATAACAAAATGACAAAGTCCCTATACATGTCATATTCTCAAAATGTTTAAAATCATCGATACCCAAAATAAAAGTTTGATAGTGCGATGATCTCCGACGATCTCCGATCCGAGCTAGCTTGGTGACACTATAAAACATGGAAGATAAAATGAAGTAAGCTATATAGCTTAAAAAGCTCGTATGAAAGAAATAAGCTGACCTGACCATACATTAACATGCAAGAAATATAATATAAGATAATGTAATTTACCAAAATCACATAATCATAATTCATTCCATCACAAACTTACCTTGAACTCGTCATTTCACGCATTAATAATCATAAGCTTAAAGTACATACCTGTACCATATCGTAATAATTTCATACTTAGTCTCATTTTTGTTATACCCAATGAACCACTCGGAATAACAATATCAGATACTTGGGAAAAACCTTGCACACAAGGTGCTACACATGTAACCATTGCTACCTATATCTCATAACACATATATGCTCACTCTCGAGCCATTAACGGGTTTGCTATGTAACACCCCAAATTTGGGCCTAGAAGTTTGGGCCTTGAGTACGGGTCCGTAAGGAGGTTGTATATAGGTATTTAATTGTGCAATGAAATGACACAATTAAATGTCTGCTTTCGTGGTTAATGGCCCTGAGAAGTGTTAGAGAAATCTTGGGTTCAAACTTGGGCTTTAGCAAAAATTTTGGTATTAAGTGAAAAAAAAAATGGATGCTTGGATGAGGGCTTTTAAATTATTGTGTTAAATAAATGGCACAAGGAAGCTTGTAGTCTAGTGGTTGTGGCGTCATTAAAGTTGTATGGGAGCCTGGGTTCAAGCCTTGGCTCTTGCAATTTATTTTGGTTTTTTTTTTAAGGGAACCTGGACTTTGGCCTTTAGACCTTATAATTAATTTGGGATAAAATATGACACAAAAAGCCTTATGGCTTAGTGGCAAGTAGCGTGTGGAGCATTTGAGGGGAGGCATGGGTTCGAATCCCAGGGCAAGCAATGAGCATTTATTTTGCTAACAGGGGGCGGCAAGAGTTGGTGTTGAATTTAAACTCTGATGTTGGAGGGATCCCACATCGGGAAGCTAACATAAGAGTGGTTGGAAAGCTGGCTTTAAATAGAGGGAACCATGAGGAGAGTAAAGGTACCTTTCTTGGCTGATCCCTTTTGCTGTATGGCGTGCTCGTTTGGGTTAGGCGTCGGCTAAGAGTGCTCGGAGCATGGATTAACTCCAGTCTCCTATCAGGTGTGTATTTCTCACTACTCTAGTGTAGGATGGCTACTTTGGGCGCGATGGTAGAAAGGGCTATATGGGCCCAATGGGCCTCACTGGGCCCAATTGGATAAGTTGTTTGATTGTGTGGTAAATATTGGACTAGGCTAGGTGAATCTCATATTCGTGGCTAGATTTGGGCTAAAAGGGCCACACGAGCGTGTGGGCCCATTTGGTAGAGAATGGGCTTTAGGGCCATTTGTATTGTTATCCTGTTTAGAATACTTTAGTTTACCAATTATTGAAATGCCCTCGACTTGTAAAATTACCAAAGTACCCTCGATTTATAGAATTATCGTTTTACCCTCGATTTACAAAATTACCATTTTACCCTCAGTTTACAAAATTACCGTTTTACCCTCAATTGTGAAATTACTGAAATACCCCTGTAGGATAGAATTACCAAAATATCCCTATTTTGTAAAATAACCAAAATACCCCTAGTTTGTAAAATTATCGAAATACCACTAGTTTGTGAAATTACATAAATACCCTCAATTTGAAAAATTACCAAAATACCCCTAATTTACAAAATTACAGAAATACCCTTGACTTTCTAAAAATTATAGAAATACCATTGGTTTACAAAATTACTGAAATACCCTTGGTTTGTAGATTTACCAAAACACCCTTGTAGGATGAAATGACTAAAATACCCTAATAGGTAAAAAAGACCAGTAAAGCCCCCTGTAGGGTAAAGTGACCGTAATACCCTTGTATGGTAAAATGACGAATATGCCCTTATGTTCCGTATGACTAATGTGCTTAGGATTTACATATATTGATATTGGATTAGTTAAGTTTGAGTGACAGGTGGTGGTTATCGTAGGTGATTGATTATGGAAACGTTTCAACTTCAACCCATAACAGGTGTGTACTAACCCTCGTAGTAGCTTAGATTAATATTTGCTGAGAAGCCGAAATGCTAAAATATCGGTATTTCGGGAACTTGTAATGTTGCGTGTGGGTATAGATACGATAAATACGATAAGGTCAGTGTTTGGATCGATGGAACGGGTAAGAACTCAATTTTGTGCACGATGGTAAGTTGGGCCTCAATGGGCTGCAATTGGGCCAAATGGGCTCTTGGGCCCATTTGGGTAAAATTGAAAGAAAATGGAATTTGGAAAAGTTGCATGTTAACACGGTTAGTATTATTGTAAAATTTGGGTTAAGCAGGCTCAGTGGGCTAAATCAGCATTCGTAGGGCCCATTAGGGGTTTTGGGCCCAAAAGCTCGAATTTGATAAGTGGGTTAAAGATTATTGTTTAAACACTCAGAAATATTAACAATTGTAATGAACATGGAAAACCCTGATTTTTGGTAAAATTACAAAAATACCCTTATAATATGAAAAATGATTGTTTTGCCCTTGTGGGCAAGTGGTGACTTAATTTGTGTGGTTGTGATTTGATTGTGAATATATGTTGGTGATATGAATGACTTGACTGTGATTGTTTGATTCAAATATGGGCATGACATTCTGCATACATGACATATTGCATGGGATATGGGTTATATTGATGGAGGAAGTGCTAAAAGGGCTCTGCCCCAATTTACCGAAAAGGGCTTTGCCCCAGTTTATCAGAAAGGGCTTTGCCCCAGTTATTAAAAAAGGCTAGGCCTCCAGTTATATGATAAAGCAAGCTATGCTGCCAGTGGAGAGTTTGGTTGGGCGGGTTGAGTTATTCCCCACATGGAGAGCTTGGTTGGTACGGGTGGAGAGTAGCGGATGGTGGGTCGAGTAGTCTCCCCAAATGGGCTTGCATACACTCATTGACATTACATGTGATATTGAAATGGGCTTGCATACATTCATTGACATTACATGTGATATTGAAATGGGCCTAAGGGCCATACCGTTTACAGTAAAGGCTTCGGCCTAGTGATATGATTTATGAAAAGGCTTCGGCCCAGTGATATGATTTATGAAAAAGCTTTGGTCCAGTGATATGATTTATGAAAAGGCTTTGGTCCAGTGATATGATTTATGAAAAGGCTTCGGCCCAGTAATCGTTAAACGAAAGGCTTCGGCCCAGTATATGTCAAGACTAAATAGGGCTTTGGCCCTGATTGTACTGATACCGTGTTATTTACTGTTTGTTTGTTATTGGGATTACACACTGAGTTTTCGTAAACTCACCCCATTTCTAACTGTGCAGGTAATCCCTAAGCTTAGATGGTTTGGAGCTGCGAGGGACTCGGAAATGGCCACACCATCATTTTCATTTTCTGTTTCTTTTAATTGCAATAAGTAGCCGATTTATTTCTTTATAAGTTTTATCTTATTAATATTATTATTTGGTTTTGGGGTGTAATAAGGCCGTTTTAATTATTTTTCTGGGATTATTTTATCTTATACCCTATATTTTTCTAATAACAATATGAGTTAGACCTAGGGCGTGTTTCCAAAATGATAATTGTTTTCAAAATAACGTAACGATATAATTAATCAGTTTATCAAAAATATCTACTTAAATGAATTCCAACTCGTTGTTCTCAAAACCTAACCTAGCACCAAAGTTTGGCAATGGTTGTAGGCATGTCTAGGATTGGATCCAATCAAGAGCTTGGTACTTAAGCAGCCTTCTAGGTTCACCTCCTCTGTTTCGGATATCTACCTGGTGCACAGCTTCCATTCACTTTATTAACTTAGCAAAGACTATTTTTTAAAACACTAAGAAGGACGTTGAAAGAGGCATGGGTTTTCTTAAAAACTTCAATATGACACGTCGGATCCGGCCATAACTTTTAGGCCGGGTTTGGGGTGTTACATTTAGTGGTATCAGAGCCAGGTTACAAAACTCAGCTGGGGTATGGGTAGTAGAAAATTATTGTTGTTTTTTTTCTTTTTCTGAAATTGGGATTTGAAAAGGGTTTTTCTAAAAATTTTGTTTTGAAATTTATCAACAAAACTTGACTTGTTTCTGGAAAGATGTTATTGGAAGTGTGGCACACCGAGTCTCCGGCACCAAATCTGTAAGTTCTCTAACTCTGTTTACTGTTATAGATTGAAATGCTATATTGAGAAACTACTATAGGTAGTAGCGCTATACTGGAACTTTCTAGTTAGAGTAAACTGTAACGCTTGAATTTAGATTTAGTATTTATTTGATGTGTGTTCTGAAAATGTAGAAATTGGTTGCATGTGAAATCAATTCGCTCCGATGGACAAATGTTTTGGGTGTATGTTAGTATTATTAGTATCAGAGTGCGTAGCGGAAGTGTGGTGGTGTAGTCTGAGAGTGGAAAATTTCGAGGACGAAATTTCTTTAAGGGGGTAGAATTGTAACACCCCGAATTTGGGCCTAGAAGTATTGGGCCTTGAGTACGGGTCCGTAAGGAGGTTGTATATAGGTATTTAATTGTGCAATGAAATGACACAATTAAATGTCTGCTTTGGTGGTTAATGGCCCTGAGAAGTGTTAGAGAAATCTTGGGTTCAAACTTGGGCTTTAGCAAAAATTTTGGTATTAAGTGAAAAAAAAACTGGATGCTTGGATGAGGGCTTTTAAATTATTGTGTTAAATAAATGACACAAGGAAGCTTGTAGTTTAGTGGTTGTGGCGTCATTAAAGTTGTATGGGAGCCTGGGTTCAAGCCTTGGCTCTTGCAATTTATTTTGTTTTTTTTTTTTTTTTAAGGGAACCTGGACTTTGGCCTTTAGACCTTATAATTAATTTGGGATAAAATATGACACAAAAAGCCTTATGGCTTAATGGCAAGTAGCGTGTGGAGCATCTGAGGGGAGGCATGGGTTCGAATCCCAGGGTAACCAATGAGCATTTATTTTGCTAACAGGGGGCGGCAAGAGTTGGTGTTGAATTTAAACTCTGATGTTGGAGGGATCCCACATCAGGAAGCTAACATAAGAGTGGTTGCAAAGCTGGCTTTAAATAGAGGGAACCATGAGGAGAGTAAAGGTACCTTTCTTGGCTGATCCCTTTCGCTGTATGACATGCTCGTTTGGGTTAGGCATCGGCTAAGAGTGCTCGGAGCGTGGATTAACTCCAGTCTCCTATTAGGTGTGTATTTCTCACTACTCTAGCTGTAGGATGGCTACTTTGGGCCGCGATGGGCCGAAAGGGGCTATGTGGGCCCAATGGGCCTATGGGCCCAATTGGATAAGTTGTTTGATTGTGTGGTAAATATTGGACTAGGCTAGGTGAATCTCATATTCGTGGCTAGATTTGGGCTAAAAGGGCCACACGAGCGTGTAGGCCCATTTGGGCCGAGAATGGGCTTTAGGGCCATTTGTATTGTTATCCCTGTTTAGAATACTTTAGTTTACCAATTATTGAAATGCCCTCGACTTGTAAAATTACCAAAGTACCCTCGATTTATAGAATTATCGTTTTACCCTCGATTTACAAAATTACCATTTTACCCTCAGTTTACAAAATTACCGTTTTACCCTCGATTGTGAAATTATTGAAATACCCCTGTAGGATAGAATTACCAAAATACCCCTATTTTGTAAAATAACCAAAATACCCCTAGTTTGTAAAATTATCGAAATACCACTAGTTTGTGAAATTACATAAATACCCTCAATTTGTAAAATTACCAAAATACCCTTAATTTACAAAATTACAGAAATACCCTTGACTTTCTAAAAATTATAGAAATACCATTGGTTTACAAAATTACTGAAATACCCTTGGTTTGTAGATTTACCAAAACACCCTTGTAGGATGAAATGACTAAAATACCCCTAATAGGTAAAAAGACCGTAAAGCCCCTGTAGGGTAAAGTGACCGTAATACCCTTGAATGGTAAAATGACGAATATGCCCTTATGTTCCGTATGACTAATGTGCTTAGGATTTACATATATTGATATTGGATTAGTTAAGTTTGAGTGACAGGTGGTGGTTATCGTAGGTGATTGATTATGGAAACGTTTCAACTTCAACCCATAACAGGTGTGTACTAACCCTCGTAGTAGCTTAGATTAATATTTACTGAGAAGCCGAAATGCTAAAATACCGGCATTTCGGGAACTTGTAATGTTGCATGTGGGTATAGATGCGATAAATACGATAAGGTCGGTGTTTGGATCGATGGAACAGGTTAGAACTCAATTTTGTGCACGATGGTAAGTTGGGCCTCAATGGGCTGGAATTGGGCCAAATGGGCTTTTGGGCCCATTTGGGTAAAATTGATAGAAAATGGAATTTGGAAAAGTTGCATGTTAACACGGTTAGTATTATTGTAAAATTTGGGTTAAGCAGGCTCAGTGGGCTAAATCAGCATTAGGGGTTTTGGGCCCAAAAGCCCGAATTTGATAAGTGGGTTAAAGATTATTGTTTAAACACTCAGAAATATTGACAATTGTAATGAACATGGAAAACCCTGATTTTTGGTAAAATTACGAAAATACCCTTATAATATGAAAAATGACTGTTTTGCCCTTGTGGGCAAGTGACTGACTTGGACTGTGTGGTTGACGGATTTGGTTGTGAATATATGTTGGTGATATGAATGACTTGACTGTGATTGTTTGATTCAAATATGGGCATGACATTCTGCATACATGACATATTGCATGGGATATGGGTTATATTGATGGAGGAAGTGCTAAAGGGCTCTCGCTTGATTCACAAAAGGGCTTTGCCCCAGTTTATCAGAAAGGGCTTTGCCTCAGTTATTAAAAGAGGCTAGGCCTCCAGTTATATGATAAAGCAGCTAAGCTGCCAGTGGAGAGTTTGGTTGGGCGGGTTGAGTTATTCCCCACATGGAGAGCTTGGTTGGTACGGGTGGACAGTAGCGGATGGTGGGTCGAGTAGTCTCCCCAAATGGGCTTGCATACATTCATTGACATTACATGTGATATTGAAATGGGCTTGCATACATTCATTGACATTACATGTGACATTGAAATGGGCCTAAGGGCCATACCGTTTACAGTAAAGGCTTCGGCCCAGTGATATGATTTATGAAAAGGCTTTGGTCCAGTGATATGATTTATGAAAAGGCTTTGGTCCAGTGATATGATTTATGAAAAGGCTTCGGCCCAGTAATCGTTAAATGAAAGGCTTCGGCCCAGTATATGTCAAGACTAAATAGGGCTTTGGCCCGATTGTCTTGATACCGTGTTATTTATTGTTTGTTTGTTATTGGGATTACACATCGAGTTTCGTAAACTCACCCCATTTCTAATGTGAGGTAATCCCTAAGCTTAGATGGTTTGGAGTCTGAGGACTCGGAGATGGCCACACTCATCATTTACATTTACATTTCTTTTAATTGCGATAAGTAGCCGATTTATTTCTTTATAAGTTTTATCTTATTAATATTATTATTTGGTTTTGGGGTGTAATAAGGCCGTTTTAATTATTTTTCTGGGATTATTTTATCTTATACCCTATATTTTTCTGATAACAATATGAGTTAGACCTAGGGCATGTTTCCAAAATGATAATTGTTTTCAAAATAATGTAACGATATAATTAATCAGTTTATCAAAAATATCTACTTAAATGAATTCCAACTCGTTGTTCTCAAAACCTAACCTAGCACCAAAGTGTGGCAATGGTTGTAGGCATGTCTAGGACTGGATCCAATCAAGAGCTTGGTACTTAAGCAGCCTTCTAGGCTCACCTCCTCTGTTTCGGATACCTACCTGGTGCACAGCTTGCATTCACTTTATTAACTTAGCAAAGACTATTTTTTAAAACACTAAGAAGGACGTTGAAAGAGGCATGGGTTTTCTTAAAAACTTCAATATGACACGTCGGATCCGGCCATAACTTCTAGGCCGGGTTTGGGGTGTTACATGCTCATACATGCTACCCGATGTTGCTTACACAAACTGTCAAGTAACCACTACATATGTCAGTATACTCAGCCACTGGTAGGACTTACAGGACCAGCACCCGGATCCCATAACATAAAACCCTAGTGACATGTCACTTGTATCTTAATCTATTCCTAAGGTTCGATTGGGATTTCTCGCTTGCCAAAATAATCGTCAAACTTGTTTATAAAGTCATTTACTCAATTCATGAAGTATTAAAGTAGTTAAATTACGATTATAATAAAGCTTATTTAACATACGAACTTACCTTGGTTACAAAAACGACCAAAATTATCTATTCGTCAGTTACTTTTTTTCCCCCGATCTAGACCCGAACTTCATTTTTCTTGATCTATAATACCACATTTAACTTATTTAATCATCACATTATTCAGTTCAGCCCAAAAACACATTATGACAAAATTTACATTTTTGCATTTAATTTTTCAACATTTTACAATTTAGTCCCTAGGCTTGTAAAATGAATTTCATTCAACTTAATCACAACCTAAGCCTAGCCGATTGTTGTTTGTACTCATAAAAGCCCAAGTTTTTTTTATTCACACTTTTCTACACATTTTATAGACTTTTACAAATAAGTCCCTATTTTACTTTTTACCGAAAATCACTTTACAAAAGTCATTTAACAAACAAAAAACATGCATGTTCTATCATCAAACATCAAAATAAACACATATTCATCATGGTTCAAATTTTAGACTTTAATTTTCTTTCAAATTAGTCCTTGAAATAGCTAAATCAAGTTACAACAATCTCATAAATATAAAAATTATTAAAAACAGGACAAGAACGAACTTATGATTAACCTTGGAAGCTTGGCCAATAACCCTAGCTATGGCTTCTCCTAAATTTTAGCTATGGAGAAAGAAGATGGACAACATTTTTCCTTTCTTTACTTAGTAGTCCATTTAATAGCCAATTAACTAAAATGCCCTTAATGCATAACTTAAAAATTTTACCTAGCCATGTCTATTTTTGTCCATCATAAGATATAATGGTCTAATTACCATTTAAGGACCTCAAATTTAAAAATTCATAACAATTAGGCACCTTTAACTTATAGAATTCAAGTTTTACACCTATTGCAATTTGGTCATTCTAGTCAAATTGGGCACTCAATCGATAAAATTTCTAAACGAAATTTTAAGAAAATTATTCTATCATGTTGTAGACCTTAAATTAATAAAATAAGTATTTCTACTTCAGATTCGTGATCCCAAAACCACTGCTTCGATCTAACCCAAAAACGGGTTGGTACTAATTGTATCTAAAATAGTCATCTAAGATGCAATGAAACCCTTACCAGCTAATCGATCTAATATTTGATCAATGAAAGGCAGTGGAAAATGGTCTTTCCTTGTGGCTTTGTTTATCTTGTGATAGTCCATACATACTCGCCATCCCGTGACAGTTCATGTAGGTATAAGTTCATTATTATCGTTACTGACCACGGTGACACCTCCCTTCTTTGGCACACATTAGATTGGACTCACCCAAGAGCTATCTAAGATTGGGTAGATAACGATAGCATCCAACCATTTGATTATCTCCTTTTTTACCTTCTCCTTCATAATGGGGTTCAACCTCTTTTGCTGCTCAATAGAATTAACATGGCAAATTTTCAGCAAAATTTTGTGCATGCACATTGTGGGGCTGATTCCTTTAATATATGTGATTGTCCATCCTAATGCTTTTTTGAATTTCCTAAGTACATCTAACAATTGAACCTTTTACTCATAAGTCAGCTCAGTAGATACAACCACATGCAATGTATTATCCTTCCCCAAATAAGTGTACTTTAACTGTATAGGTAGAGGGTTCAACTCTAACATGAGTGGTTCTTCTATGGATAATTTAGCAGGGTTGAAGGTTCAAGTAGATAAATCTAATATGTCCAAACTCTTTCTAGTTCTATCGACAATTAGTTTAGATGTCAGCAACTGCTTGTGGTGTCCTAATGGCCTTTCATAATCAATATCACTGGAATCCAATTCACTATTCTCTTTGTCATCATATTTTTTTTAAATTCCTCTTCCACAATAGAGTTTAACAATATGGCAACATGACACTCTTCTATATCATCAACACATTTCAAAGCCTGGAAAACATTAAAAGTGATTTGTTGAAAGTTCACCCATATAGTTGACTCACCGTTTTGAACATCAATCATAGTCCTACCTATTGCAGGAAAAGGTCTACCAGAATAATAGGCACATCTTTGTCAGCTTTACGGTCTAGTACAATGAAATCAATAGGGAAAATGAATTTATCTACCTTTACCAGGACATCTTCGATTTTATGTTCTGGGTGTGCATATGATCGATCTGCCAATTGCAAGGTCATAATGGTAGGTCTTACTTCACCAATCCCAGCGTTTTAAACATAGACATGGGCATAAGGTTTATGCTTGCTCCTAAATCGCACAAGGCCTTCCCAACATATTGGTTACCAATTGAGCAAGGTATTGTGAAGCTTCTTGGGTCCTTCAACTTTGGAAGCAATTTATTTGTCAGCATAGCAGTACACCCTTCAGTGAGTGCGGTTGTTTCAAATTCTCCCAATCGTCTCTTCCTTGAAAGTATGTCTCTCATAAACATGACATAGTTGGGAATTTGCTCCAAAGCTTCCACCAAAGGTATATTGATGTGAATTTGCTTAATGACATCCAAGAATCACCTGAATTGTTGGCCTTCTTTGTGATTCTGAAATCGTTAGGGAAATGGTAGGGTGGGCGAACTTCATGTTGCAGTGATTGTTTTGCTTGAACATTGTGTTCAGCAGTATTTGAGTTTGCTTTAGCATTGCTTGGTCCAGTTTTCTCATTTGTGGTGCTCTTCTTGTGTTGTTCAAGAATTTTGCTTTGATCAGATTTTGAATTCGATGTTTTAGCAACAGCACTCTTGAAAAATCTATCTAGCTGTGTGCCACTTATAAGAGTGATTGCTTTATAATGTTCTTTCCTATGTGGTCTTGCATTCTCGGTATCACTAGGCAAAGTTCCTTGTGTTCTTGAGTTCAAAGCATTAGCTATTTGTCCTACTTAATTCTCTAAAGCTGGATCATAGCATCGTCTTGGCCATATACTCTTTCAATAGAGATCCAAATATAATAATTTAACATAAATTAAAATAAAAAAAAACTATTGATTGATGTATAAGAAGTTTTTTTATTTTTTATGTATGATTTAAAATGCATGTTTGGGGTTTATGATTACCCTTCTTGATAATTTTGTCTTTAAAATTTAAATTTATATTTTTTTTTTGAATATACAATTTATCTTACCATTACACAAACACTTATGGATGTAATTTGTCAATTAGATTTTCATTCTTTTTTATCTTATTATTATTAAACCCTGGCTCCTAACACCCTTATTCACTATGCTCATTGACATGACCATCAA
Organism: Gossypium longicalyx; assembly: GCA_025698465.1. Taxonomy (NCBI): domain Eukaryota; kingdom Viridiplantae; phylum Streptophyta; class Magnoliopsida; order Malvales; family Malvaceae; genus Gossypium; species Gossypium longicalyx. The sequence goes on from CM046995.1 coordinate 35,846,474, forward strand.
TTGATTGTTTCAAAGGATTGGCGTTGGGGAGAAAAATTCGGTTTGCTAAGTTTCCTTGAGACCGCTCGTTGGCCTTACATCAGCCCAACAACGATTGAAAAATTTGTATACACTAATTTTCCTCTCATTACCGCAAAACCTGAAACATTTGACACCGATTTCTCCATAAAATTCTCTCTTCCTCAATTCCTTTCCTCTTCATCTGCCTTTCCCCAACGCCTACATTATCTCTAGAAACTAATTAACATCTGAATTCCCTTAGACTTTTTGCCCAGGCCCCAAACAAACATTATTTTCAATCTTTCGAAACAACATGGCCTTCCCTAATCTTGTCCTCCGTTTCACACTATTTTCGTTCCTCTTACTCTTTCGCTCAACACAATCAAAGCTATCCGCCGATTACTACAACAAAACATGCTCTAAGTTTCAGAACATAATGCAAACAATCCTAGCAGAAAAGCAACTCAGTGCCCCAACAACCGCCGCAGCCACCCTCCGTGTCTTCTTCCATGACTGTTTTGTTAATGGCTGCGATTCCTCCTTGCTTATTGCCTCCAACGCCTTCAACAAATCGGAGCGCGACGCTAACGTTAATCTGTCAGTTGCTGGAGATGCCTTCGACCTTATTACTCGTGTCAAGACTGCTCTTGAGCTTGAATGCCCTGGCGTTGTTTCCTGCTCAGACATTCTCGACGTTTCAGCTAGAGACCTTGTTGTAATGGTAGGAGGTCCGTTCTATGAAGTGGTTTTGGGGAGAAAAGACAGCAGGGAATCTAACCCCTCGATAGTTGATAAAAACCTTCCGAAAGCTTTAACACCCATGAGTGATTTGCTTTCTCTCTTCTCTTCCAAAGGGTTCTCAGCAGAAGAAATGGTTGCTCTTGTGGGTGCACATACCATTGGTTTCTCTCACTGTAAAGAGTTCGCCAATCGTATATTCAACTTCAGCCAGACTTCTGAGTTTGACCCAGCCTATAATCCTGTTTTCGCACAAGGGTTAAGGAAACTTTGCGCTAATTATACCAAATCTCCAGCAATGTCAGCTTTCAACGATGTGTATACCCCAGGGAAGTTTGATAACATGTATTACAAGAATTTACAAAACGGATTAGGGTTGTTGTCATCTGACCAGGCGATGGTGACTGACAATAGGACTAAGCCATTTGTGGACCGGTTTGCTGCAAACGAGACTGCGTTTTTTGATATGTTCGCTCGTTCGATGGAGAAGTTAAGCGTTTATAAAGTCAAGGAAAATAATGACGGCGATGTAAGGCGCAGATGCGATCAGTTTAATACACTTCAGGTTTGATGAGAGATATAAGTTGCACAGATAGATAATGAAACAAGATTTTCTTTTTTCTTTGTTCATACAACATGATTTATGTAGTCCAAAAATATTGCATTTTAATCTTTTAAGAAAGTATTTTTCAAAAGATAAAAATAAAAAATCTTGTAATAAAGTGTGAGCATTGTCATGCTTCAACATTCTCAACATGTTTTCTAGTTTCAAAGTCGGTCATCCCCCTATCTAAAGTAGACAACTGAAAATTCACATTTCGAAAATCCTAATAATTATAAGGAAACCAAATTTCTCAACGATCACCCCCAGTGCAAGGTCTTTTCTCTGCAAAAACTCAAAAGGTCAAGAACAAGATGATCAAACATCAAAGCAATCACACCACAATGCATTAACGTTTTGCCTCTCCTTTTTTTTTTCTCTTTCTTATTGAAGAACTCTATAAAATGTTAGAATATCATATTACACTATAGTCTTTGTCTTCATGCTTAAAAATCATATCAAAATTTGATTCTAGATATGTCGAGCTAGCATTGTTTAGCTTTCGAGCATATTTCCAACATTTTATGATTTCCCCAAGCAAAATTGATAGCTCTATTATGTTACTTTCTTAAATCATGATTAATACTTACAAGTACATGGTACCAAGCAATCGATTAACTAAATCCAATTAAGTATGTACATTAGGAGAAGTAAAAGAAGAATATTATTTGGTACAAATTATAGTTTCTCTTAGTAAAAGAACAAGTTTTAGATTTTGGTTTTTAGTCTATTAATTTTTTTACGGTTTGTTTTCGGTTAATAAACAATAATGGTCTGTTTATTTCACTAAAAATAGTTTTCGAAAAATAATTTTTGAAAAATGACTTGCATTCCTGGAAAAGTTAATATTTTAGTTTTTGGATGAATCTGTGTAACATATTCTCTATTGGTTGACTGATTTCTTAAAAATATTTCATAAAAGTTGTTTTCAATTAAATAAACATACATTTGACATTTTCTTATCTTTCCATTGTTTAATTGAGTTTATTTTATTTCTATAAATTTATATTTTATATTGTTTTTGCATATATTAAAAATATTTTGTTAAATTCATGTTCATTACAACGTCATTTTTTTTGTTACATGACTACCAAGTGAGTACTTTTTATTTAAAAATGTGACATCAACAAAATTGATAAAAAAGTTTAACAATGTCAACAATTGGACTTGATTTTCAAATTTGAAAAGTAGAGAGACTAAATTGCAAATTTGTGAAGAGTACATAGACTTATGACATATTTTAACCTTTATACTACAAAAAATTAATTATTAATATATTTATAATTGTAATAAATATTTATTATTAAAATATTAATATTGAATAATTTCAATAATATATTAAATAAAATAATTTTAAATTTTATTATTAAAAATAAAATTGAAATTAATAAATTATATTAATTATATTAATAATTTATTATATGACTAAATATTAATAATTAAATATGTATGTTTAATAATATTGAAAAATATAATGTTTTATATTGATATTTTAATAAATTTAAATATTTTTAAAAATAAAAATAATATTTATTATTAATATAATATTATTAAATTTTAGTTAATTTAATTTTTATATAAAAATAAAATTACCTATAGAGGAGCTCTTTTTCGGAAAATGAGTTATTTTACATTCACATGTAAGTCATTTCTCATTGAACAAATTGTTTTCTTTGAAGCAAACTTAATAAAATGTATAAAACAGTGGAAAATGTATAAAACATTTTTCGTAAAATCTTTTACATATAAAAAAATAAACTAAACGTTATGACTAGATTTCAGAAGCTACATCAATTTCGTAGAAATGATTCAAGAGACAATATGTTTTAAAACATTTTTCAGAAAAAAACATTATTTATCTTTGATAGAAATTTCAAAAATGAAAATAATTAATAAAACATGTTCAATTTAAGTAAGCTTTTGCAAATAGATCATGTTGTTTCTTTTAGTAGTACAAAGAAAAAGGATTTCATATCACTTCTCAAATGTTCTATTTTTAAAAATAGACAGCAAACTGAATAATACTTTTGAAAACTTTATTTTTAAATTAGTTTAGAAATTAAGATTTATCAATTTAAGTTTTTAAATCAATGGTTTAAGCATTTTAAAATCCAAAGTTTATACATGCATTCCAAATATCATATCGAGTTCTCATGCACAATTACAATAGCAAAACAAACCAATGTTCATAATCCAAAACAATCTCAAAAGAGTTTTAAATACTTTATTTTAAAATAAATTTGAGAATCTCTTCTAATTACTGCATCCAAGTCATATCCTTGAGTATTATCTGAAAAGTTTTAAGAAACTAGAAAGAGTGAGCTAATAAGCTTAATGTGTGTTTTAATCAAGCTTAAATAACATAAGAAATTACTTTAAATATAACAAAAATACTATTAACCACATAATAATCAAACATGCAATCTTTATGTGCATGATTATGATATATGTTTTATAAAATTTCCTACCCATCATGAATTTCTTAACTGAAATTCATCATTTTCACACATAAAGAAAGAATTAAAAAACTTAAATTGTAATATAAAAAGAAAAATAAGATGAATAAAAAGAGATAAAAAGTAAGTGATAAAAAATATAATGATTACTAGTGGTGTCAAAACTGATGAATGATGATGAACCACTCCAAGATGAGGAGAAGAAATGGTAATATAGAGATTAAAATAGTAGGAGAATGATTTATATTAAGAATAAAAAAGTAATATTGTTTGGGAAAAAATAAAGGAAAAAAGAATGGATGATTTTTGAAATAAAGAAAAGAAAGAAGAAGAAAAGTTATGGAGGAAAATAGTGTTTCAATGCGGTGCAAGGGTGGTAGTTTGGTGGTGCTAGGGTTGTGGTATTGTAGTTCGATAGTGGTGATTTAATGAAATAGAGGTGGATCATGGGTAGTGATTCAATTTGTTAAAAGTAAAAAGAAGCAAGGAAATAAGAAGATCAAGGAGAAGTAACCAAATTTGGGTGCTAAAAGGTGGTGAAAAGGAAGGAGAAAACAGAGAAAAGATGTAACACCCTATACAAGGTGGCCAAATCGTGTAGTAACTTGTGCCCGTTTAACATTGGGTGTAACACCCCAAACCCGGCCCAAACGTTATGGTCGAATCTGGTGTGTCACATTGAAGTGTTTTAGCGAAAACCGTGTTTTCATTGAAAATCCTTCTTAAAATAAAAGAAACCTTAATTAACTTAAAAAAAAACACACTTTTTAGTTGCAAAAACCTTGTTGAAACATTTGATTTAAGAAAATTTATCATTTAAAAATTTAATTGCGGAAACATAGAAAACATACTATAATTTAGAAAACCCATGTTCAACTTCTTGTAATTACATTGAAAATAATAATAATTCAAGTAATAATAACACAATGAAAACCTTATTATAATCTGGTCTGGAACATACTTAAAAAGAAGTAAAAATTTAAATGCCTGAAAAAAAACCCAAGTCTAAATCATCTTGCTAGCTGGCCACCCAGAGTCCTTCCAAACATCGAACCTTCTATTGAGCATCACCTGAAAATAAAATAAAAGAGGGGGTGAGTTTTCGCAAACTCAGTGTGTACAACCCTCGACAAAAACAAGCATTCACAAAAAACATCATTCATCAATCATGCAATGCAATCCCATCCAAATTATCCATCCGCTACACATCGACTCTGTCCCCCATCACACCATGTAGGGATATAAATATCGACCCACCCAACCCACACACTATGGTAGCCTGGTTGCGGAACTACCTTCATTTACATATTAGGCTTTAAAAGCTGTCGGTGAATTTAGATTGTCAAGCAACCATGCGATCCTCATATATTTCCTCCGTTCCATAATTCCCAACCCATATGCAACCTAAGTAGAATATCATATGTATGCATGTCGCATCCACAAAACTTACATTCAACACCTAGGGGTATTTCGGTCATTTTCTCCCTTAGGGGCATTTTAGTAATTTTCCCTTAATTACGATTTTCACTTATCTTGGCCCGTTAACTAGTCCCGTGAGCTAAGATGAACGAATACTATGCACCAGGTAGGATTCCAAAGAAGAGGAGGTGAGTCATTAAGACCGCTTAAGTACCAAGCTCTCCCTAGATCCAATCCTAGACATGCATATACCCATTGCCATACCTTAACCCTATGACTTGTCCATGGTCGCAAATAATTAATTAAGTCTTATGTGGATATCATATACTAGGCCCAAAACCCCTTACAGAGCCCAATCAAATTCACATACCTGGATCTGGCCCATTAAGCCCAATCATATTCATATGGCCCATTAGGCCCAAATCACTTGTATATGGCCCATTAGGCACAAATCACATTTATATGGCCCGTTAGGCCCAGTCACATCCATACTCATGCTCACATACAAATTCCTATCACATAGCATCAATATTCAGTTTTTGCCTATTATGGGCCCAACAACCCATCGGGCCCATTTAGCCCATCTGGCCCATATGACCAAATCACAACCCAAGTCCATGAAATTGCCCGTGGGCCTCAAACAACCTATCGAGTTCCCTCTTATGAGTTTTTGCGCACTCGCAAGACTACCGTAGCCAAACTTTCGGCTTTTCGGCATTTCGGCTTTTCGGCTTTTCAACTTTTCGGCTTTTGCCAAATCATTGTGTGTGTGCAGTGTATGTACACACCTGGTGAGCAAGCGTGATGCGATCTCCTTAGCCCAAACCTACAATCGATATCACCCTTCAATTAATCACATGCTTAATACTTATTTACTCAAAAACCGAAACCTCACCTTAACCTTACCTTGAGCCCAATCCTTAATCGCATTTTCCTTGATCACGTATTTCCTAGATCTGTACAAATCTTAACTATTAAAACTCGAATAATAGGTGACTCGTATCCAACACAAGTCTCCTTACCTTAACTATGACCTTTCGGCTACCTTAGCCAATGGGAGTGGAATACTTACCAGAACTGCAAGCACCTAAAGGCAATTTCAGTAGAGAGCTAAGATCCGAGATCCGATACTAATTCCATACCAAATTTGATTAGAAAGAGTGAGGGAAAATAATCGATACTAAACAAAGAAAACAGATTGGAAGAGCAACACTTACACTAGATTCGGTCAAAGAGTATTCGACACTTGGAAGATTCTGTTTTTTGGCTTTTGAAACTTAGTATGGTGAATAAGGTTTATTTAGTACGGATTAAAGAAGAAGAGTAGTAGAATAAATCGGCTAAGTGAAACAAAGAAAGCTATGTAGAGAAGAATAGAAATCGGCAGGAAGAAAAGAAAGTAAAATAGAGGGTTTTCGGCTTTTTGGATCTTGAAGAGAAAAGGGTTTTTGGCACAAAGTGAAGAAGAATTTCGATAGTAGCCTTGAAACCCTGTATTTAGCCCCTATTTATAGCCCTATAGCCGAATTCTTCAAGCCCCAATTCCCAATTCAGCTCCACTGCTTCTCCCTTCTCATCTCCTCGTTTTCTCCCTGATAACCCCTTAATTTTTTCCTTGATTTTCTCTCTTGAAAACTTCCCTTGGAGTCCATTTTCACGCCACTTCCATCCTTCTAGAAGGCCAAAATTAAACTTCTAAAAATACTAAGCTAGGATTCGAATCTTGGACCCCCTTGCTAGCTACTAACGCCACCTCACTACACCTTATGTGGCGTCACTTAGCCACTCCACCACAGGCTCTTTTTGTGTCCAATTGTTTCTTCATTTATTCAAAAGCCCAACTACTAGCCAACCCTGATTCTTTTAATAATTAAATTATAATTTCTTCTAACCCTTAATTCAAACGCAACCTTAGCTAAAACCTACTAAAATTATCACTTGGATAAGAATATTAAACATAATTTTCATCAAAATTGAAAATAAAGAAAATTCGGGATTTCAAGATTTTTGGATTTCGGGATTTTTTGGTTTCGGGATTTTTGAGTTCGGGAGTTTTGAGGCGTTACATTGGGTCACATGACCATCTTGCCAGGTTATGTAACTCTTTGAGACCATGTGGACAAACCTGTACCAAAAATCAAAGAGGTCACATGGTCGTGTCATGCAACCATATGGGACACACGGTTGTGTCACAGATCATGTCCCAAGTTGTGTACCCAGGAGCACTTCCAAACATAAGCCATTTCACATACCAAAACTTAGACTCCAAGCTATGCATTAATAAATTTTCAAAGGTATTAACAAATACAAAGAAAAGTACTTAAAAAATAAAATAATAAATCAGACTTTAAACATATTTCTTATTAATGTATCTAATATCTTATTATTTATCTAAGACTTAAAACATATTTCTTCCACTCTCTTTTTTGTCCACCACCATGCTCCTCCCCGTTTTCTTTTTTCTTCTTCAATTCACCACTTAAATCATCATTTCTTCTCATTTCTCTACCACTCCACCCGCACATAAGGCCGTTGTACCTCCACCTCACCACCACCTCTCTTTCGCCACTTCTGTTGTTGTCGTGTCACCACCATCGTTGACCACCACCTAAAATTTCTCGATTTTCCTCTTTTCTCCTCCTCATTTCAAAATTCATCTCCGTAGTCCCTCAATTTTGATTTCTGTTCAGTAAAGGGTTACCTCCTATTCTATTTTCTAACTTTTATTTCACATTATATTATTTTCTAATAGTATCGAGTCCTCCTCTCTAATCAACATATCGTAGGAAGTTGTTGAGCGCTCTTTCCTCCGTTACTACGTGAGTATAGTCAATCCTCTGTTCTTGTTTCACTCTTGTATATTTTATACGTACATATTTGATTAAGACAACACAGATTAATAAATTTAACAATTTTATTGAATTGCTATTCAAGTCTCGAAATCCATACACCACTTGTGTTAGAGCGCAATTAGGCAATCGATTACGTAATATTTCTCTATAAAATAAGATTGAAGGATTATTTATTTGAGTAACTCGTTATAATACATATGATTGGTTAATCCATAAAAGTTCAAGAAGCGATCTCATCTATTAGAAGTTGGATTGGAATCCTTATTATCAGATTTGCAAAGGTGTGGGGGTTTATTTGATAAAAATAATTAGTATTATTTAATCGACATAAAATATCTATATTTGATAAATATTTTCTATTTTTTAATTAAGTCTCTAAGAAGTGACATTTGGCGATTACATAAATTATTCGTATGGATTAGAAAAAAATCATCAAAGGAAGATTTCAAGTAAGTGTTCTTAAACTTCAGGTCTGTGATGAAATATGCGATTGTGTCATTTTTGTTAAAAATGTTGATGTGTGATTTCCTTACACTCATGATATATGGGATATGGCGATTTGAATATGTATGTACAATAAACACGATATTGAATTATTGATGTTCTAATTCGCATGTTAAACATATAGCAACCCGTTTTCGGTAAAATCAGAATAGTGGTTTCGGGACCACAGATCTGAGTCTGGAAAGAAAATTTATTTTAATACTATTTTATGATCTACAGTATGATAATAATATTATGTGAAAATTTCGTAAAGAAATTTTATCGATCACATGTTTAATTTGATAAAGGACCAAATTGCACAAAGTGCAAAAGTTGAGTTCTAATAGCTTAAGGGATTAAATAGCTATAGAACTTTAAACTGGAAGTCCTTATATGGTAATTAGACCATTAAAGATACTTAGTTGTAAAGGATGATGATTCATCCATGGAAAATAAAATTAAAGAAAAGGACAAAATTGGAAAGACGAATGATGGTCGTGAAACTAACTAAAAATGCAACTAAGGCAAGCGCACCTATCAAACAGTTGTATAGTTATGGTGAGACCAGAAATATCGTATCCATGAGGACTAAAAGTACTAGTAATTACTATCTTTTTATTATCTAGCCTAAAAATTAAGAGAATGTTTTATCTATAACTAATTATCTAATTAACTAAGTTTGCGACAGAGATTAAAGTTGGAAAATACTTTTGGAAAACCGATGGAGAAGACAATACCCAAGGAAGAATTCACCTAGACTTCACTTATTACTTTCTAAATTAGATGATTTATTCACTTGACTTAATCCGTAGAAATCCTTGATTTATGTTAATATCTCTCTCGAGACTAAAAACAACTGACTCTAGGTTGATTAATCGTAATCTCTTTCTAATTAAAACTCCTATTGTCGCATTAACTCAATCTATGGATTCCCTTACTAGATTTGACTCTAATCCGACATATTTATGTCATCCTATCTCTAGGATTGCATGCAACTCTGCTTAATTATGAGTGATCTACTCTTAAACATGGACTTTTCCTCCACTGAATAATTAAATCAAAAACCTGATTTAATATCCTGGATTATTAAAACAAGGGTTAAACTCACACTTAAGAACAGGAAAAAGTATTTATCATATAAGTCAAATAGTAGTAAGATTAATCTTAGGTTTCATCTCCCTTAGGTATTTAGGGAGTTTAATTCATAATAATGGAAAACATCTCAAAATTGGGAAAACAGCAAAACATAAAGAAATCCAAAAAACTTCTGAGGAAATTGAATGGAGATCTTCAGTCTTGAAGTAGATCCTGCTTCCGAACTAATTCTGATGGTTGTCCTCGAGTGTTTTCTGCCTTCTACTCTCTGTGTGTCCCATTAATCCTCTTCTAGGGTGTTCATATAGACTTTGGAATGCTTCCAAACCCTCTAAATTGGCCTTTTCTGAGTAGAATTAGACTTGGGCTCGACAGGGACACGATCGTGTGCCACGCCCGTGTGCAAGTGCTCAGGCCGTGTGCAATTCTGACTTGATTTCATGTCAACACGGCCATGACACACGGGCATGTGGTTTACCTGTGTGTTACACACGGGCATGTGGATCACCCGTGTGGAAGTGCCTAGGCCGTGTGAAACACTGAATCAGGCCCAATTTGCCTATTCTTTGCCCGTTTCTTGCTCTTTTTGCTATCCTAAGCTATTCTGAGTATAAAACATGAAATTAAAGGATTAGAAGCATCAAATTCATTAAATCTTATGATAAATCATCCATAAATATGCCAAGCATGGGGTAAAAATATGTATAAATTATGGTTTATCAAATACCCCCACACTTAAGCATTTGCTTTTCCTCAAGCAAAATCTTCAACTTACAATTAAAATAAATCCTTCTTAACTTATAATTCTCATTAATAATGTTCGAAATAACTCACAAGTAATCATACGTTAAGAGCTTAACTAGAAGAATATTAAAGTTTCAAACAATCCAAATTGAGCATTTCAATCATAAAATCATTGGTATCCCCCTTTAACTTAGTAATCACCTTTAATTCCAAATTGACATGGTTGACATCCTCGCTAATGATTCACTCAAATCACTCAAAGTGTTTAAGGTTCAATAATTAAGCACTCAATAGTCAAACATGAAAAGTTATTACCATAGGTTTGCATGAAAATCAAATCTCCACCACTATAATGAAATGATACACAAATCAAAAGGTCTTTAATAGGGTTGTAATGGGGCTTGGTTTAAAGGTGTGGATAAAGGCTGAAAAAAGGGTTAGAATCGAGATTAATTTAATAGATTACCAAACTTAGACAAATGAAGCTAATTGCTGAATTACAAAAAAGTGACAGAATTCAAACTATCCAAAACTAATGGTGTGAGTTTTTTACAATAAAACAACTTTAACTTATCCAAGCTCTTTAGAAAAATATGTAACTTGAATGAATATAACTATACGGTTTTTTTTATAATAAGAACATAATGGGTAATATATAATCATAAATAATTCAGCAACTGGAATGAACGAACATAGTTAGGTAACTAGTCAAATCAAATATCGATAAAAAGGAGTCAATGAAAAGGGAGAAATTCTTAATGAATCAAAAAGGGTTAAGTTATGGGTTATTATTAAGGGGAAAATTAAGAAATAATAGTCAAGGCTCAAAGGGGTTCACTAGGGGTCAATTATGTGGGTAGGCCTTTTATGGGGTAAATGGGTTAACATCTAAGTGCCTTTATCATTTTAGTATATCAAATCAAAGGTGTGGTCTCGACATGTATAATCAATGCAAGTTCTAGAATAGCAAATCACTGTTGACACACTTATAAAGAAGAAATCAGTGAGCAAGAAAGATATATGCTCTAAAAGGCTCAAAATCTCATGAAAATTATGGTTATTTGATGTCAATCCTGTAAATTCAAAACTTCAAGATAATACCTCAATTTAGGGAAACAACCTAGCAATTTTAATTCTCAAAAGTCAACGTATCATGCTTGATCCTTTAATGTCTTAAAGTTTAAACAATCAATGCACAGTTACCTATGATTTAATTCAAAACAAATCAATAAAAATCATAAATCATTTAGAATTCACTCTAATAATGATATGAGAAAATTATTTAAGAATAAGATAAAAATTCAAGGATTCTCTGATAATCACATAAATAACCTCTCCACACTTAATATGTACATTGTCCTCAATGTGGAAAGATAGATAATAGCAATATAAGCATAATATCAGAAGAGAATGAGAGAAGCGAAATTGCCCTGAATTTTTGGATAAAATCTTTAGAAGAGCGAAAACAAGAATTGTAGGGAAAGCCAAATGAAAGGCATGATTCAGAGTTACTAATAAGAAAATAAACACCACTGTGGAAGAGAATTAAGGGATCACTCGATAAAACCATAAAGATAAATATAGTTGAAAATATAAAACATAAGTTCTTCAAAAATAAATAAAAGAAAAATTAAAATTAAAATTAAAAAGAAAAATAATAATAAAATAAATGGACTCAAAGGTCCTTATCATCAGAGTCGTGAGCCGGTGGCACTGGAGAAGCGATATGGAGGTGGTGGCAAATCTGTCGGAGAGTGGCATCGATGCTATCGAATCACTCGAAACACTGCTGCTCAAAACGAGTGAGTCGGTCGAATATATCTGTCAAAGTGGTAGTAGGAGGGAGGTGATTCGGTGGTGATGGTAGGTGTTGTTCCTCGTGAGGAGGAGGGACATCATCAGTAATGTCCTCTGGGTCATCCTGGTCATCAGAGTGAACGAGTCTGTACTGAGGGGGGTCGACTCCACGGCGTCGCTCTATCATCCTCATGTGGATCATGGTGGAAATTCCCTGAGGAGACATCTGGCCGACTAGTGTGAGTGTCGATGACATCTCTAGAGTGTCAAAGAGGCTGAAGTGTCGAGCGAGGCGAGTCACGTAGGGGCTAGGGCAGATGGGACCCCTCCTATGGTGATCCATCTAGTGGCGAAAAGCAAGGGCAATAAAATATGCCAAATCAAATACATGGCCAGTCGCCATGCTCCATAAGAAGTACGCATCGGTGGTGCTAACGACGCCAGTGCTCTCTCTCCTTCCAATCAAGGTGTGAGCCAATAAGGTATGGATGCATCGTAGAGCCGGAGAAAAAGATGTCGCCTTTGAGCGACTCGCATCATAACGTGTCTGACTAGATGTGAGATCCATCCAACAGTACGAAGGTGAGTGATGGATGTGACGATGGAGTTGAAGAAAGCTATTAGCACCTATAAACTTGTCGGTGTAGATGCCCAAAGTTGCGCCAAACTCAGGGATGCTCATATGTCGCACTAAGCCATCGAGTCGAAAAGTGATAGTACCGGCCTCATCATGGTTATTATCACATGCTGTAGATGGAACATAGTGCAAAACTCCAAAGTAAGCTCTGAATATGTGGGCTCGATAATTGCAAAGAACCGATTCCACGGGGCAGTGGTAATGAAAGCACGGACCTCATCAGCTAGTCTGACCTGTTCCAATGCGATCCAATTTATGCAGGGGCCCACTTCTAGCGGTCATATTTGTAAAAGCTGAAATAAGTCGTCTTGTGGGCCTGATGAGAATTGAAGTAGAGGACGACGTGCTTCAGTTGAGGTGCTTGAGGAGGTTACGGTGGGGCCCTTCTACTTTTTCAAAGTGGGGACGACAGTTTTCTTGCCTTGTGTGTTTGTCATTATGTACCAATGGTGGTTTGTGGTCGTCGGAGGGGCGTGGTCAGAGCCAGCAAGGGTTTGGGCCGTCGGTGGTAAACGGGGAGGGCAAGGGCGTAAGGGCTAGGCCGTGCGGCGTGAAGGAGGCCGAGGGTAGGGGGTGGTTGTTCGGTTAAGAGAGAAATGCGGAAGAAAGAGAAGAGGGGTGAAAGTGAAAGAAAGAGGAAAGAAAGAAAGAAAGGAGAAGAAAAGAAAGAGAAGGGAAAGAAGAAGAGACGGAGAGAAAGAGAGGAGCTAGATGGTGGCCGGAGTAGGGGGAAGGGGGTTGCGGCGGCTAGGGTTTGGGGGTAAAGATTGAAGAAGAAGAAGAAGAAGAAGAAGAAGAAGAAGAAGAAGAAGAAAAAGACAAAAATAAAATTAAGGTTGGGGTTTTAAAGGGGACATGGTCATGTGAGGACCGTGTTGGGCCACACAGTCGTGTCACATGCTTGTGTGGCTCGAGTTCATCCCGTGTTTGTTGCGAAAATTGAATGTCTAATCGTCACACGGCCTGGGGACATGCCGGTGGGTCCAATCCATGTGGGTCACAAGGCCGTATCGCACGGTCGTTTGTTTCATTGTTCGTTTCTCCCACGCCTGTGTGGTTCCTCACACGTCCGTGTGTCCGAACACACGACCGTGTGCCTTACCCGTGTAACTCTCTGACTTGTTTAAATTCAAAAAATTAAGCTCCAGGTTTCACACAGCGTAAGACACGCCCGTGTGTCCAGGCCGCGACCGTGTTGCACGCCCGTGTAGATTTATCGCAGGTCGTGTGCATGTCAATTTTTGAGAAATTTTAGCCCTGTTTCCACACGGCCAAGGACACGTCCGTGTGTCTAGGCTGTGTGGATCACTGTTCCTGCATGGAAAACACGAAAAATTGCTAAAAAAAATAGTTAGTGGTGTTAGTGCTTGGGTTGCCTCCCGAGAAGCGCTTATTTAGAGTCTAAGCTCGACTTACCTCATAATTGCACGGTCATAGTGGTTCAAGGAGTTGAAACTCCTCACCTCTGCTATCAATTTGATTAAAATAAGGTCTGAGTCGAGTAACATTTACCTTGAAAGTTCCAAATTCAGTATGTGTTACCTCGATTGTACCATATGGGGAGATATTCAATACCGTGAAGGGAATCACTTTGTTTGTATTGTATGCTGAAGTAGAAATTCTAGGGTCTTTTCATCTAACAATACCTTATCCTCGACCTTAAATTACTTTGTTTCATCCTTACGCTCATTATGGTGTTGCTTTGATTCCTCGCGTACGTTTGGTTTTTCCTTGACATGTGTCTGCCATTCATCTAGTTCATCAATCTGTATTCCTCATTCCTCATTATTTGTTCTGTTTTTATTACATGGGCTAAAATGTGGCTGTATCACATTCTTCCTAGGGGTTTCCTAAAAAGATGTTTGAGCCATAATGTTACTTGAGTTAACAGGACTTAAACAATCGTCTTGATTACTAGATATATTAGTAGAATCACGAGCTTGGAGTGTAATCATGTCATCTCCTACACGGAGTATCAATTCACCTGTGCCAACATCTATGATAGTTCTAGCAATTGCTAAAAGGGGCCTTCCTAAAATTAAAGGTACGTTACTATCCTCATCCATGTCTAGAACAACGAAGTCAACTGAGAATATAAATTTATCAATTTTGACAAGCACATCTTCAATAATACCCCTAGGAAATCTAATTGTTTTATCATCTAATTGAATGCTCATCCTAGTTTGTTTGGGTTTCCCAAGACCGAGTTGTTTAAACATTTTATAAGGCATGACATTAATGCTCGCCCCTAGATCAGCAAACGCATTATTAATATTTAAACTACCAATTAAGCAAGGAATCATAAAACTCCCTAGATCCTTCAACTTGTTGGGTAGCTTATTCTGTAGAATAGCTTAGCAAACTGCATTTAATTCCACGTGCAATGCATCATCTAACTTTCGTTTATTAGCCAAGAGCTCCTTTAAAAATTTAACTGCGTTTGGCATCTGCGAAAGGGCTTCAATAAACGGTAAGTTAATATGCAATTTTTTTAATAATTTAAGGAATTTACTGAATTACTCTTCCATGTGGTCTTTCCTTGTCGCCTTAGGGTATGGTACACAAGGTTTATACTCCTTGCTTACCAGTTTCTGTGTACCATTACTTACATCAACCTTACCTTTATCTTCCACTTTGTCTTGCCTCGGTTTCAGTTCAGCTTCAATTAACCCTTCATCATTGTGCAAAGTAATGGCATGAAGTTGATCCCTTGGGTTAGTTTCAATGTAACTTGGTAGGCCACCTTGTGGTCGTTCAGAGATCAACTTAACAAGCTGTCCTATTTGAGGTTCGAGCCTTTGAATTGATGCTTGTTGATTCTTAAGCGTTGTTTCGGTATTCTACAAATGAGTTTCTGACATCGAGATGAATTTTATGAGCATTTCTTCAAGGTTCGATTTCTTCTCTTGTTGGTAAGGTGGTTGTTGAAAACCTAGAGGATGTTGTGGTCTTTGATTTCCTTGACCACCGCACGAGAAATTGGGATGGTTCCTCCAACCTGCATTATAAGTGTTACTATATGGGTTATTTTGAGGTCTAGAATTATTACACATATAGTGGACTTGTTCCTCCTCGGTGCTAGGGTTGAAGGATGGATAATCTGTGTTGTGTACTCCTCCTCCATTTGAATCACAACTCATCACTGGATGTACCTGAGTAGAACCATACAAACCATCAATCTTTTTTTTTAAAGTTCTACCTGGTTAGATAGCATAGTGACTGCGTCGAGGTTGAAAACATCGGCTACTTTTGTCGGCTTTTTTCTCATGACTTGCCACTAATAGTTATTCAGCGACATCTCTTCAATAAATTTGTAAGCCTCTTCAGTTTTTTTTGTTTAAAGCTCCACCGGCGGCTGCATCGATCAATTGGCTTGTTGAGGGGTTCACACTGCTATAAAAAGTCTGAACCTACAACCATAGAGGTAACCCATGGTGAGGGTACCTTCTTAATGAGTCCTTGTATCTCTCCCATGCATTATAAAGGGTTTCCAAATCCATATGCACAAAAGAAGAGATATCATTCCTTAGTTTAGCCATTTTAGCCAGAGGAAAATATTTAAGTAAGAATTTTTCAGTCATTTGTTCCCAAGTGGTGATTGACCTTTGTGGTAACGAGTTCAACCACTGTTTAGCCTTATTTCTCAATGAGAATGGAAACAACCGAAGGCAAATGGAATCGTTAGAAATGCCATTGATCTTAAAAGTGTCACAGAATTCCAAAAAATTTGCAAAATGAGTGTTTGGATCTTTGTCCTGCAAACCATCAAACTGAACAAACTGTTGTATCATTTGAATCATGTTAGGTTTCAGTTCAAAATTATTTACAGTAACAGCAGGTCTAACTATACTCGATTCAGCTCCTATTAAAGTAGGTTTAGTATAATCATACATAGTACAAGGAGCAGGATTCTGTTCTACTAGATCTGTAGCAACCACAGGAGGTAGCGGATTATTCTGATTTTTAGCCATCTCCTCGGTTGTAGTATGAATATCATCCTCTTGCCCTTCCTCTATGTATTGTAGGCTTCGCCTTATTTCTCTTCAATTTCTGCGAGCTGTGCTCTCGATCTCACTATCAAAAAGCAAAGGTCCTGACGGGTTTCTTCTAGTCATAAACTATAAAAACCTACTAGAAGTAATGAGAAGAAAAATTAGTAAAGAAAATTTAAACTAAAAACAAAGAGTAAATTGCAATAAAAGTAAAAATGGCTAAAGTAATAAAAAATAAGCGTTCCTAATATTTTAGTCCTTGGCAACGACGCCAAAAACTTCATGGTTGTGAAACTAACTAAAAATTCGTCTAAGGCAAGTGCACCTATCGAATAGTAGTATAGTTATGGTGAGACCGGAAATATCGTATCCACGAGGACTAAAAGTACTAGTAATTACTATCTTTTTATTATGTAGCCTAAAAATTAAGAGAATATTTTATCTATAACTAATTATCTAATTAACTAAGTTTGCGACCGAGATTAAAGTTGGAAAATACTTTTGAAAAAGCGATGGAGAAGACAACACCCAAGGAATAATTCACTTAGACTTCACTTATTACTTTCTAAATTAGACGATTTACTCACTTGACTTAATCCGTAGAAATCCCTGACTTATGTTAATATCTCTCTCGAGACTAAAAACAACTAACTCTAAGTTGATTAATCGAAATCTCTTTCTAATTAAAACCCCTATTGTCGCATTAACTCGATCTATGGATTCCCTTATTAGATTTGACTCTAATCTGACAGATTTATGTCGTCCTATCTCTAGGATTGCATGCAACTCCGCTTAATTATGAATGATCTACTCTTAAATAAGGACTTTTCCTCCATTGAATAAGCACATCAAAAACCTGATTTAATATCCTGGAATATTAAAACAAGGGTTAAACTCACAATTAAGAATAAAAACAAGTATTTATCATATAAATCAAAGAGTAATAAGATTCGTCTTAGGTTTCATCTCCCTTAGGTATTTTGGGAGTTTAGTTCATAATAATGGAAAACATCTCAAAATTGGGAAAACAACAAAACATAAAGAAACCCAAAGAACTTTTGAGGAAATTGAATGGAGATCTTTAGTCTTGAAGTAGATCCTGCTTCCGAGCTGATTCTGATGGTTGTCCTCGAGTGTTTTCTACCTTCTACTCTCTGTGTGTCCCCTTAATCCTCTTCTAGGGTGATTATATCAACTTTGGAATGCTTCCAAACCCTCTAAATTGGCCTTTTTCGAGTAGAATTAGACTTGGGCTCGACAGGGACACGGTCGTGTGCCACGCCCGTGTGCAAGTGCTCAGGCCATGTGCAATTCTGATTTGATTTCATGTCGACACGACCATGGCACACAAGCATGTGGTTTACCCGTGTGTCACACAAAGGCGTGTGGATCACCCGTGTGGAGGTACCTAGGCCGTGTGAAACACTGAATCAGGCCCAATTTGTCCATTTTGGCCCGTTTCTCCTTCTTTTTGCTATCCTAAGCTCTCTTGAGTATAAAACTTGAAATTAAAGGATTAGGAGCATCAAATTCACTAAACTTATGATAAATCATCCATAAATATGCCAAGCATGGGGTGAAAATATGTATAAGTTATGGTTTATCAATGAAAAATAAAGATGATAAATAATAAAAAGATGAAAATATCATCATTTATCATCATCTTCCCCAAATATTTTGCATGGAAACCCTAGGAAAGAGAAAGCAAGCTTTCTTGGCCAAATTAGGTAAGTAGTTAAATCCCGCTTTTAGTAATTTTTATATTTTTGAGATCGGGACAACTTAATTTAGCTATTTTGGGGATTAATTTGTAAAGTTATCAAAGTATGAAAATTTTTCCACGGATGAATTTGCTGAAATTTTAAAATTTATGGTAGAATATGAAAGGTTGTTGATAGATAAACAACTTTTATAAAGTGAATTTTGATGAAAACAAGATTTAGGGACTAAATTGAAAAGTTGGAAAATCATGGAAAAATTCTAAATTTTATGAAATAAATGGGCTATAAATATTACATGTAAAAATCGGTTAGGCTTGGAACAATGATTAAATTGCATGAATATCATTTTTCGAGCCTAGGGATGAAATCGGGGGAAAAACAAGGTGCTGGATTAGTCGATATACTTTGTCATTTTTACATTCGACGTAAGTTCGTATGTGATAAGTATTGTTTTATTTGTATTTTAAATATTTTAATATTGCATAAATTTTGAATACGACCTTGCAAACATATTCGACGACGATTCGACAAATGTGAAATCCGGTTGAACCTTAGGAATAGATTGGGATACGAGGGACTTGTCATTAGGGATTATGTGATTTGGGTGTTGGTCCGTACATTCTACCGGTGGCTGAGTTATCTGGCATGTGTTGCGGATTCTAATTAGCTTGTGTGAGCAGCATCTTGTAGCTACGTCATGACCGTCAGCTTATGTGAGGAGATCCGTTGATAACTCGAGAGTGAGCCTTAGATGTGTTATGAGATTGAGATAGTTTTGGCTATATATATGTGGCACTTAGGGTGCAAGTTTCCCGAGTATCTAATAGTATTCCAAATGGTTCAACAGGTATATCAAAGATATGAAATGGTGAGAAATAGACAAGTATCAATACATGTATGTACAAAAACTATGTAAGCATTGAATCCATGGAAGTTATGAGTTTATGGTTAATTATGTGATTGAATATATGTTAACATCGTGGTTAAATGTTTTATAGTGTTTTATGTTCATATTATGAATGGTAATTGAATGGTGAGCTTTGCTCATTATTATTATACGAACTTATTAAGCTTTATAGCTTACATTGTTTTTTTTCCATGTTTTATAGTGAAATCAAAGCGAGCTCAGATTCGAGAATCGTCAGAGACCTCATCACACTATCACGCGATCACTTTGGTACTTTTGAATCTATGTTTTTGGGATATATGGCATGTATAGGAGCTTTGTTCATTTTGGTTTATAGTTTGGTAATGAATTTAGCCATTTGGATTGTCTTGTAAATGATTAATGTTTGGCTTTGTATATGGCCATGAGAGTTGGCTTATTTTGACATATTTGGTTATGTATATATATATATGCATATGGCTTTAGATATGTGTTTGATGATGGATATGTGATGCTTGTTGATAATTGGTAAATAATGATACTAAATGGTTGAAATTTGAATTTTGTATGTTTGTGAATTTAGGCCAATTAGTGCATTATTCAAAATGATCATTTAGATGATTTGAGAATGTGATATTAGCATGAAATTGAATGCCCAAGTGTGATATTTGTGTGTCTTGTATATGTTGGTATTGAAATGGCATGATTTATGCTTGGTTAAGGTTGGATGAACGCCTATTTATGCCATGTTTGGTGCCATTTGGTTTGGTGTAGGTGTATGCAAAATTGGGTGGCAAGATGGCTTGGTAAATAACCTATTTTTGTCTATACGGTTAGGGTGTGTCCCCTAGTGTTGAATTAAAAATCAAGTCAGTATGCTCCACACGGCCTAGCACATGGGCGTATGACTTGGCCATGTGGCATAAGTTAGTATACCCTATAGGTTTGGCATAACCTAGCACACGACCTGGCACACAGGCGTGTGAGGCCATTTCGTAGGGCACACGGGCTAGTCACATGGGCGTGTGGTTGGCCGTGTGACCCAATTCAAAGAGTTATACGGGGTCAGACACGGGCTAGGACACAGCCATTTGTTTCCATTTCGAATGTCCACATGGCCTGTGACATGGGCATGTCTTTGGCCGTGTGAGACACATGGTCGGGCCACACAGGCGTGTGTCCCCTATATTTTAAATAATTTTCTAAGTTTTTCAAAATTTTCCTGAGATATCAGTTTAGTTCCGAACTACTCCTAAAGCATGATTTGGGCCTCATAGGCTCGCATTAGGGACAATATGAATGATTTTGAATGATGTTTAATTGGAATTTGAAAATGTATGTGAAATTTATGTTTATTTGTGAAATAAGTCTGGTAATACTCCGTAACCCTATTCCGGCATTGAATATGGGTGAAGGGTGTTACACAACTTTCGAGGCTGAAAATTTTTAATGGGGAGAGTTGTAACAGCCCATTTTTGATAAAATTGAAACAGTGGTTTTGGGACCACAGATCCGAGTCTGGAAAGAAAAATTATTTTAATACTATTTTATGATCTATAGTATGATAATAATATTGTGTGAAAATTTCGTATAGAAATTTTATCGATTACATGTTTAATTTGATAAAGGATCAAATTGCACAAAGTGCAAAAGTTGAGTTCTAATAGCTAAAGGGATTAAATAGCTATAGAACTTTAAATTGGAGGTCCTTATATGGTACTTATATGGTCCATAGAAAATAAAATTAAAGAAAAGGACAAAATTGGAAAAATGAAAAATAATAAAAAGATGAAAAATAATAAAAAGATGAAAATATCATCATTTATCATCATCTTTCCCAAATATTTTGCATGGAAACCCTAGAAAAGAGAAAGCAAGCTTTCTTGGCCAAATTAGTTAAGTATTCAAGACCCGTTTTTAATAGTTTTTATATTTTTGAGATTGGGACAACTTAATCTAGCCATTTTGGGGGTTAATTTGTAAAGTTATCATATGAATATGCTAAAATTTTGAAATTTATGGTAGAATATGAAAGGTTGTTGATATATAAACAACTTTTACAAAGTGAATTTTGATGAAAACATGATTTAGGGACTAAATTGAAAAGTTAAAAAAATCATGGAAAAGTTCTATATTTTATGAAATAGATGGGTAGTAAATGTTACATGTAAAAATCAGTTAGGCTTGGAACAAGGATTAAATTGCATGAATTTCATTTTCCGAGCCTACGGACGAAATCGTCATTAATTAAAATTTTAGAGGCAAAACGATAATTTTTCCTAAGGTGTAAATTGGACTAAATTGAGTTTAAATTGTATTAAATTGATGTTAAATTTACTCATATAGATCCGGACAGACCAAATTCGAAGCTAGAACGAGGAAAAGAGGAAAATGTCAGATTAGTAGATTTTACGTACACAAACATTTGTCGAGGTAAGTTCGTGGAAATAAATTGTGTATATTTATATGCTTGAATTAGATGTTGTGTATGTGGATTGTATAAATATCATATATTTATGACATTGAAAACATATCCGATAAAACCCAATAAAAGATAATGCTCGATAAATGATAAATGATAAAAATGTTATTTTTATGCTTGAAATGAATATGAAATGTGTTTATTTGAGTATTGTGTAAATTATAAATGTATGAAATAATCACATGCCTGGTAATGCCTGGAAAATGTTAAATATTGTTTGAATAAATGAAAGTCAATGGATACATTATTTTCCGTATAAATATTAAGGTTCTGTATATGTTGCAGATGGGATTTAGCTCGGACGAGTAATCCTGATAAAAGCCCTCTCGAGCATCCTGTTATATAGTTGTTGTGAGCATCCTGACCGGTAGTGATTTAGCATGTGTTGCGCACTACCGTAACTTTTTATAAGCATCCTGATATGTGATCAGTTGCGATCTTGCATATAACATAGAAAAAAATGCAGCTCTTCATAAGTGTCCTGTTAAGCTCACTTGAACTCTCTGCTACCTTATCTGGTGCTTCTTGATAGTATCTCTTCAAAGATATCTGTTAAGCTTTATGAGTTTCTTGAATAAAACTCTTATGAGTTTCCTGATTAGCCCGGATAAGTGTCCTATTACATAGTTACATGGCTCATCTGAGCATTCTGATATGTGACTCGAGAGTGTGCTTCATGGTTATGTGCCCTAACGGGTACCCTTGAATATGAATTGACATATCCTCTTTTGTACACCTTAAGTGTACTACTCGTGTATCCATCGATATTTTGAACAAACAGGTAAATATCCTGTCATGAGAAGATATAAATAGGAAATGAATTATTACACGTATCTACTTGAAATACATGAAAATGATGATACATGATATATGAAAATATGAGATGATGATATCTGTACATGAAATTTATTTGATGAATACGTTCATCTATGATTATAGATTTATGCACCTTGAGTGTACTATTTGTGTGACATTGATATTTCAAATGATTTTATGAATAAAGTTCCAACATGGAATAATCTGAGCTCGAGATGAATTATTATGAAATTGAATTTGAAATATAGGGATATGATTTGTACATGTTACATGAATACATGATGTGAAAAGCATATGAATATGGAAATCTAATTATTGTTGAACCCATGTATGTTTCTTAATGTTATAGTGGAATGTATAACTAACACGGGTGATGAGGATATATTTTCCCCTGTTCTATAGTAATTCGGAAGCTTGTTCGATTGAAAGCTTTGGCAAAGATCACTCACAGTATCCATCAACCTGTTTTGGTATATATGGTAAATCAATTATGGTTATAATGGCATGTATAAGTTATTTAGCCAACGATGGCATGTAAATGTTTTGAATGAAACTAGCCATCGGGATGGCTTGTGTTTGACATATTTTGAGTACGAATAATAGATTAACATGAAAATAAATTGTCATCTAAGATACCTAAGGGTACATTGGTTGTATGTTATAATATGTCATGTTCAAGACATGATTTAGACTTGTTTTTAATGCTTTCACATGGTTTATGAAGGTGTTCAAGTATTAGTGTAGATGACAGACAAGAAGGGTGATAAATGTGGCTTGTTAAATAGTCTATTTTTGTCTACACGGGGATGTGTCTCAGCCGTGTGTGACATATTGTAACAGCCTGATTTTGGGCCTAGTCAAAATAGTGATTTCAGGACACGAATTCGACGTAGTAAAACTTGTTTTTATTACATTTTTATGGTCTACAGTTTTATGGAACGATTCTGTGAAAATTTCATTCGAAAATTTTGATGTTTGAGCACTCAATTTAGTTAAAAGGACTGAATTGAAAAGAATGCAAAACTTGAGTTCTATATGCTAAAGATGTCTAATTGCTATGGAATTTTAAACTGAAGGTCCTTAGATGGTAATTAGACCATTTGTTAAGTTAGTGGACAAAAATGGACATGAGGTAAGAGAAATTTTATGTTTTAAGTTAGGGGCATTTTGGTCATTTAGTAATTAAATGAATTAAAAGGCAAAATTCAAGCCAATAACCTTGTCCATCTTCTCCCCTTTGTACTGGAAATTAGAAGGAAGACATAGCTAGGGTTTGGCCAACTTCCAATCTCGATTGTAAGTCCATTCTTGTCCCGTTTTTAATGCTCTTTACAGTTTTGAAGTCGTTATCACTCGATCTACCTATTTCTACCATTAATTTGAGAAATGATTAAGGTCTAGGGTTTGACCCATGTTAAACATGTGTGTATTTTGATGTTTAATGGTATATTATGAAAGTTTGATGTTTAGTAAATGACTTTTGCTAAGTGATTTTCGATGAAAATGCCTAAAAGGACCTATTTGTAAAAAGTTATAAAATGAGTAGTAAAAATGTGAAAGAATGGAAAATGTGGGCTGTTATAAGCATGAAAGAGGTTCGACTAGGCTTGGGAATCGAAGAAATTGAATCCATTTCAATTTACGAGCACAGGGACCAAAGTGTAAAAATGTCAAAGTTTAGAGGTAAAAATGTAATTTTGCCATAATGTGATTTTTGAACTGAATTGAGTAATGTGAATAATAAATGAGTTAAATTTGCTATTATAGATAAAGAGAAACGAGGTTCGGACCTAGATCGGGGGGAAACAAAGTGTTTGACGATTAAGTCCCATTTCTACTATTTTTGTACCGAGGTACGTTTGTATGTGAATAATTCATTGTTTTAATTATGTTTTAAATGCTTTATTATTGTATGAATTGCGATTGACCCTTGAACGTATTCGACAAAGTTTTAAAAAGCATGAAATCTCGATTGAACCTTAGGAATAGATAAGATACAAATGTCATGACATTAGGGTTGTTGAGATTTACGTGTAAGACCATATTTGAGTTATGACATCGATATGAAACTTTGAGTAAGGCCATAGCTGGGCTATTGGCATCGATATGAGATTACATGTAAGACCATATCTGGGATATGGCATTGGTACGGTACCGTGTCTACAAGACTCTCGAGTATCTTTTAGTATTCCAAGTGGTTCAACGGGTAATTTAACGAATATGTCAAAGATGAATTGTGTGTAAATCCAATTCGAGATGAATCAGGTATGCACGTAAAAATCATACGTAATGAGCTCGTTATATGATAAACCCTCGGTAAGGTTATAATTGAGGAAGTTATGATTATAAAATCTTAATAATATTTATGTTGATTATCATCATGTTAATTTATGCTTATTATTTGTATAGGAACTTACTAAGCTTTAAAGCTTACTCCCTTTCCTTTCCCTTGTCTTTTAATGTCACCAAGCTAGCTTGGATTTGGGGATCTTTGGAGACTCTATCACACTATCAACTGATTATTTTGGGTATCAATGAATTCAACATTTTGAGTTATGACATGTATAGGATTTGGTTATTTTGTTATGTGCCATAATCGATTTGGCCAAATGTGTGGGCATATGTTGGTTGATAATTCATTTTCTAAATGGCCATTGAAATTGGCTAATATTTGTTTAAGTATATATGCATATAATGATGTTTTCATGGATGTGGAAATTTGCATGGTTTAAGTTGATAAGTATGTGATGTTCGTATGTGATAAATGGTAGCATGCGAATGATGGTGGATGTCTTGATTGTGGCTGAATTGGTTGAATGTAATTACTTGTATTGGTGCTATGTTTTGTTGTGTAGGTGTGTGCATAAAAGGGTGACAAAATGGCTTGGTAAATAACCTTGTTTTTTTCCACATGGGTAGACACACAGGCGTGTGTCTAGGCCGTGTGTGACACACGGCTTGCCCTATGGGCGTGTGTTTTGGTTGTGTCCCCTGCACCTTAATTGTTGTAAAATAGAATGCTCAGTCTTGAGTACACGGACAGAGACACGGGCGTGTGTCTCAGCCGTGTGGATGACACGGCCCCAGGCATGGGCGTGTGCCTTGGGCGTGTGAAGTCTGCACTTATTTTATGAAAAATTATGAATATTAAATTGACCACACAGCCTAAGCACACGGGTGTGTGCATTGGCCATGTGACTTCAATTTGTTATTAGGTGACAAACAGAGAGTTACACGGGTTAGGGACACGGGTGTGTACGACCACACAGCCTACCCACACGGGCGTGTCCCAAAGCCACACAGACGTGTGACCCCTATTAGTGAAAAATTTTCTAAGTGTTGTAGAATTTTTTGAAGTTCTCAATTTAGTCCCGAACCACTTCCAATGTATGTTTTGGGCCTCGTAGGTTCGTTTTAGGGACGATATAAAAAGTTTTAAATTTGGATGGAAGTTTACATCTTGGTTTTGTAAGATTGCTTGTGTATAAGTCCGGTAATGCCTCGTACCCTATACCGACATTGGATACGGGTAAGGGGTGTTACATTTAATGGTATTAGAGCTATGGTTTAGTTGATTCTCGGACTAATGTAGCATGTGTAAGGTCTAGCTATACATGCCATAAATGAACGGTAATAGTGTGATGACTCCTGACAATTTTAAATTGTGTTTTTATATAGAAAATGGATCCCAATCGAGCTGAGGCTGATGAAGTTGAAAGTAATGCGCCAGCTCCTGCTCAAGGGGCAGCGCTATCTGATAGTAGACCT
Organism: Gossypium longicalyx; assembly: GCA_025698465.1. Taxonomy (NCBI): domain Eukaryota; kingdom Viridiplantae; phylum Streptophyta; class Magnoliopsida; order Malvales; family Malvaceae; genus Gossypium; species Gossypium longicalyx. The sequence continues at coordinate 35,872,961 of CM046995.1, forward strand.
CTTACGGTTAGTCAGGGAGAAGGTGTAACACCCCTAACCTGAATCAGATCACCGGATTAAGGCTAAGAGATATTACCGAACTAAACATTTAATAATCTCATCCACATTGTAAATAAACATAAACAGAGATCTAGCTGAAATACAAACTGATATTTAAGTTATACGCCATTTTCGTATGGCCAGAATATTTACAATTTCAAAACATCGTTATCACCAGCCTAACCTATACATGCCATATCGAGTCCAAAATATAACTGTACCCAAAAAGATCGATAGTGTGATGAACTGCTGACGATCCCCGAGTCGGTGGCCAACATCAACAATCTATCAAACAGAGAAATAAAGAACAGAGTAAGCTTTCAAAGCTTAGCAAGTTTTAAACAATACAAACAATTAAAACTTGTCATTTAAATCGAGCATTTAGTATCACAACACTAATATTCTAATTACAAATCACTTGGCTGAATATACACAAGTACACCAATTAAAAAGCCTATTGGCCGAATATATATATATAAATATATGAATACACAAAGAAATTTCAGCACACACTTTACTTTACTTTATAGCTCATACAATTAATTTAAGTCACATACTTTCATATAATGATAAACATCGACCGAATAGGTCATTCTCATATTTGTAGATATAGTAATCATTCACACACATATATCGTTATTTGATACTAATAATTCACTAAAAAAAATCAATTCACTTATGAGTACATAATACGTACCTGACTATCATAATGTATCATACAAAATCAATAGTAGTTTACCTTGAACTTTTGAATTCATAATCTTACTCGAATCACCGGCGTTAAGCCTACTAGGTTTAAAACCCGAATCCAGTCACCAGCACAAAACTTGCGGGACTTTAAGCTCAGATATAATACCAGCACTAAGCCTGCGGGATTTAACCCGGATATAATACTAGCACGAAGCCTATGGGATTTAACCCGGATATAATACAAGCACGAAGCTTGCGGGATTTAACCCGGTTATATTACCAGCACGAAGCCTGCGGGACTTAACCCGGATATACATATCGAGTGCTAAGCATATTTACTTACATGATAACTCAATTCACATAACATATCACATTACTAATTCAATTTCTTCACTCGAATATAAGCACAAAAAAAAAAATACACTTTCAACATAACTTTCGGTTTAATATTCATACACAAGAACACATAACCATTTCACTATCCCAGGTTAACTCCTAATAACCATTCGGTTACATGCCATATACTCAATTTATTTATCAAACAACCTCATTCAAGTAGAGACAATAGGTCGCAATTCATCTATCATACCTATCTCATGACATCATCAATTATATAATAAATGTGATTACTTAAAACTTACCTCGGATATACTCGAACGATTGCGGAAAGGCTACTCAATTACTTTCTCTTTTTCCCTATCCAACTTCGACCCCCTTTGCTCTTGAGCTTAATTAAAACAAATAGATTTGTTTAATTACTTACTCAACTTTATTTCTTAATAGTCACATTTGACGATCATATATAACTTCAATATGTATTATATTTTATAAAATATGCCATGACTCGATTTCATGCTTATTTAATCTATATCTAATTCGCATACACAAGCAAAGATTCACATAACTTATCATGCTTCCTTATACATGAATTTAACCATATTCCCGAATGTCTCTATAAGCACAAGGTACATACATAAGGCATATATATATACCTATATATGACTATCACAATTTAACCATTTACTCATATTTATGCACAACCGCGTATACACATGCATATATATAATACATGCTTTAATATCATATACTTTTATTTATTTTTCAAATTACACTGTAGCTCCAAGACATATAGCTAACTCCGAATGTCAACTTATTAAACATTTACCCCATTACCAATTGCTATTTATCATCAATGCCGCACACACAAATACATATATACTCATATGCATAAAATCCGTTTATGTTTAATCTATAACCCATTCGACCTTAACTACTCAAACTTAGCCTTCATATTTAATTCCATTTTATGACCGAATGTAACAAATTCATATAGGTTTCACCTATGCCAAACAATGACCGAACCATTTAATCATGCTTATGGCCGATTATCATATTAACACGAGACACACAAACATAAATATCCAAGTATGCTAATATATCACACCATCAACTAAATCATACATATAGAAACATAAAATTCGTTTGACCTATTATACTTTCATGTGCACATTTTTAACCATATAGCCAACACCTTAATAAACAATTTAAATACATATTACCTACCAATTCACATCTCTAAAATTACCGATACAATCATTTTTTTATCATAGCCGAATGCCACAAAACAAGGCATCCAAAATCTCAAATCACATTATATAATCCATTCGGCCATTTCAAATTAAATATACAAAATTTTATTTTTTATTTTTCAAAAACTATCAAACCTGAATCAATATAACATTAAACTCCATATTAATCCACCCTTAGTACATTCAAACATCTACCCTATTCTTTTCAAATCATCTAAACTACTTACATGAACATTAACTATCTCAAACATCACTCATTTGTAACTATTCATTAAAACTTGAAGACAATCATCTATCCTCTTCATTGATTACCATGACCGAAAGTTCAAATCATCCCCAAAAATCAAAATTTTAACATGGGTTAAATAAAGAACTTGGTAATTAACTTAAAATTAACTAAAACTTCAAGAACTAACATGAATTTCTTACCTTAATTCAAGCCTAAGATGACCAAATGGTGTTTTCTCCCCTTTTCACTCTTAACAATCGGCTTAGAAGAAAACAAAGATGAACACCTTGTTTTCTTCACCCATTTTCTATTTTTAATAATCATTATTCTATAATATAAAGCCATTTAATTGAAATAATGCTAATAGAAAATACATATATTATATATTTGTAACGCCCCGTATCCGAGACCGTTGCCGGAGTCGAACACGATGTGTTAACAGACTTAATTCATTGCTTAAACAGCTCAAACAATTTAATTTTAGAACTTCCAGACAAGCTGGCTAACTACATCACAGTCGCTTAAAAATTCATATCTCAAGTTTTGAAACTCAAAATCCAATTCCGTAAATTTTCCCTGAAACTAGGCTCATATATATATTTAATAATTTTTTTCTAGAATTTTTGGCTAGGCAAATTAGTACAGTTTATTAGTTAAAGTCTCCCCTGTTTCAGGTTTCAACTGCTCTGACCTCTGTGTATTACGAATCAAATATCTCTCTGTACAGAATTCCAGTGACTATGAAGTTTATTTCTATTAAAACTAGACTCAATAAGAAATCTGAAAATATAAATTATGACTTCTAATTATTTTTATACAATTTGTGGTGAATTTTCAAAGTCAGAACAGGGGATCCAGAAATTGCTCTGGCCCTGTTTCACAAAAATTTAAACATCTCATAAAATATAACTCATATACCTGTTTCGTTTCTTCCATATGAAAATAGACTCATAATTCTTCAATTCCATATTTTATTCATCATCTAATTATATCTCTACTATTTTTAATTATTTTTCAAATTCACGTCACTACTGCTGTCTGAATCTATTTTATGGTAAATTTTACCTATTTCATGGTTTCCATGGATTAACTAGCAATTTGACATACATAACACCAAATATGATCATAATTAGCCATTCCAATGGCTAATCATTACCAAGCATTTTTATACTACTGAATAATCATATCATAAGACCATATATACAAAATGATTATAATGCTATACATGCCATACTCAAAATATACAAGCCATTATGCCAAGATGGTATACGGATAATGTGAGCGTGCCTCCGACCGTTCCCGATTTCCGAGCTGGCTTGTCAACACTACAAGGAATGAAAAGGAGGGAGTAAGCATAAATGCTTAGTAAGTTCACATGCAAATAGCAAGTAACATAACCATATAAGCAAACATAAAGCATCATTTGCATAATCATCACCAAGACATTCATATCATATTTTCATTTATCATCTTACCATATTGTTGTTATATCGATTTTTTTTCAACCCGAGGGTTAAGTACATACCTGTTCAAAGTATCCATTTCACAACACTTACCAATACTTCCCTTTCATCTTGAGTATTCCTCCATTTGAGTAGAACTTTACCCGTTGAACACATCGGAATATAATTCGGATACATGGAAAGTTTGCACATAAGTGCTACATATGTAGCCAAGCTACTATGTAACCCGCCCATAAGCGAACTTGGACTCAACTCAACGAGCTCGGGCGTTCGCATCCATAAGTGAACTCGGACTCAACTCAACAAGCTCGGATGCCTAGTTACATCTCACGAACTCGGACTCAACTCAACGAGTTCGGACATTCGCATCCATAAGTGAACTCGGACTCAACTCAACGAGTTCGGATGCCCAAATATCCCAGTGACATGTCACTTGTATCCTAATCCATTCCTAAGGTTCAACGGGACCTTTTTCCCAATCATGTGTCTCAACCATCTTCTACGGAATACCGATACCGATACTCGGTAGTATTTCACATTTTCCAAATATATCACATAATTTGACATATTATCAAACAATTATCACGAGTATAATATTTCATAATAATTATCATATCATTTAAATAACATAAAAACATTTAAAATAATAACTATGTTACCGACATTTACATATGAACTTACCTAGTATGCGAAAATGGCTACTTTTACCATTTCGTCCACAGCTTGGTATTTTTCCCATTTTAGCGTGAATTTTAGTTTTCCTTGCTCTATCATTTAAAAATATAGTCTAATTAGGCTCACATTATTCAAATTGACCCAAAATCATATTTTGGAAAAATTACAATTTTGCCACTACACTTTTGCATATTTACACTTTTTCCCCAAAGCTCGTAAATTAAACTTCAGCCTATTTTCTTATGTTTTATGACATGCTGATCATTTTTCCCTTCTATGGCAACATCAAATTCTCACTCTAACATGTACTTATGACTATTAGGTATTTTTACCAATTAAGCCATTTTGCTCGTTTTCACTTAAAACCGAGTAGCACAAGTTGTCTAACATAATTTAAAACCTCATATTCTATCATAAAACACCAAAATACAAAAATTTCACCTATGGGTATTTTTCCAAATATGAATCCTAGGTTGAATTATTGCTAGCATAAGCTTAATCGAGCTACCGGGACTCCAAAAACGTAAAGAACTTGAAAAAAGGGGCTAGAATGGACTTACAATCGAGCTTGGAAGCTTGAAAAACCCTAGCCATGGTTTCTCCCTGCTATATTCGGCCATGGGGTTGAAGATGAGAAAAATTGGCTTTTAATTTTGTATTTTAATTCATTTTACCCCTAAATGACCAAAATGCCATTACTACTAAACTTTCCAAAATTTCCATCCATGTCCAATTTTTGTCCATAAACTTAGAAATTGGTAAAATTTCTATTTAAGACCTTCTAATTAATATTTCAAAACAATTTCATACTAGAAACTTTTAGAATGCAAGTTTTGCAAATTATTCGATTTAGTCCCTAATTTCAATTTAAGCACTTTATGCCTAAAATTTCTTCACGAAAATTTTACACAATCATGCAATCATATCATAAACATCAAAATAATTATAAAATAATTATTTCTATATCAGATTTTGTGGTCACGAAACCACTATTCCGATTTGGCCCTAATTCGGGATATTACAACTCTCCCCCCCTTTAGGGATTTTCGTCCCCGAAAATGTAATGCCCCCACGCCCGAGACCGTCGCCGGAGTCGAGTATGAGGTGTTACTAAGCTTAATTTAACATTTTTAGAACTTTGGATTATTTGTTTTTACATTCACAGCTTTTAAGGTACTTGCGTCACAGTCACAAGAAAAATCATATCTCGAGTTACGAAACTTGAAATCAAGATCCGTAAATTTTCCCTGAATCTAGACTCATATACCTATCTACTAATTTTTTTATAGAATTTTTGGTTTGGCCAATTAGTACATTTTATTAGTTAAAGTTACCCCTGTTACAGGACTTGACTGGACTGACCTCTGTTTACTACGAAACACATTTCTCTCTGTACAAAATTGATATGATTATGAGGTTTGTTTCTCCTGAAACTATACTCAATAAGGATTCTGTGAATATAAAATACACCACCTAATTATATCTGTACAATTTATGGTGAATTTTTAAAGTTGAAACAGGATATCCAGAAACTGCTCTGACCCTGTTTCACTAAAATTCAAATATCTTCTAACATATAATTCCTTTACCTGTTTCATTTGTTTCATGTGAAACAAGACATAATAAGCTTAAATTTGATACTTAATCCATCACAAAATTCAATTTATATGATTTTTAGTAAATTTTAAAACTCACATCAGTGTTGCTGCAATATTCTGTTTATGGCAAATTTCACCCCTTTTTATGGGTTTTCATGAATTGGATATCCTAATAGCTTTCCACAACATCAAACATAATCTAAACTAACCATTTCCATAATTTATCATTATCAAGCATTTTCTCAACCATTCCATCACCATATCATAAGATCATTTACACAAAATAGGTATATTGCTATACATGCCATACTTAAATTTACAAGCCATTTACCGAAAAGTTCTTTCGGATAGTGTGACTGATCCTTCGACCTATCCCGACTCCTGAGCTGGCTTATCCAAAACTACAATAAGTAAGAAGAAGGGAGTAAGCATAAATGCTTAGTAAGTTCATATGAAAATAATAAGTAACATATCAAAGCAATCATACCAATCAACATTAACATGCATCATCAAAACACATATCACATTTCTAACCATTTTTCATCATCTTGTTACCTTATCGTGATTGTATCAATACTCAACCCGAGGGTTAAATACATACCTGTCCAAAATATCCATTTCATATCACTTACCAATACGCCTCTTTACATCTCAAGTTTTCCTCCATTTGAGTAGAACTTTACCCGTTGAACACATCGGAATATAATTCGGATACATGGATAACTTGCACATAAGTGCCACATATGCAATCAAGCAATCATGTAACCCGCCCATAAGCGAACTCGAACTCAACTCAACGAGCTCGGGCGTTCGCATCCATAAGTTAACTCAGACTCAACTCAACGAGTTCGGATGCCTACTTACATCTCACGAACTCGGACTCAACTCAACGAGTTCGGACATTCGCATCCATAAGTGAACTCGGACTCAACTCAATGAGTTCGGATGCTCAACCATCCTAGTGACATGTCACTTGTATCCTAATCTACTCCTAAGGTTCAAACGGGATTTTCTGCGAACACATATCCTTGCCGTCTTCCGTAGAATGCCTAAATCAATACTCGGTAACATTTTATATTTAACAAGTAGCTCACATAGTTTACATTTTATTCGAAAATAACAACAAAGCATATATTTCATGATAAAAATCAACATATCACATAATTGACATCAATAACTTAAAAATAACAATTATGCTGCATTATTTACACATGAACTTACCTTGATACCAAAATACAAAGATTTTGCAATTTAGTCCACAATCTTTTCTTTTCCTCGATTGGGGTCGATTCCACGTCTTTCTTGATCTAAAATAACACGTTTAGCTTATTTAATACTCACATTATCAAATTAATCCTTAATTCAAAATTTGGCAAAATTACAATTTTACCCCTAAACTTTTGCATATTTACATTTTTGCCCCTAGGCTCGGGATTAAACTTTATTCCTTATTCTTATGTTTTATAACATGCTGATCACTTTTCCCTTCTATGGCAACATCAAATTCTCTCTCTAACATGTACTTGTGACTATTAGGTATTTTTACCGATTAAGCCCTTTTACTCGTTTTTGCTTAAAATCGAGTAGTACAAGTTGTCTAACATAATTTAAAACTTCATATTCTATCATAAAACATCAAAATACACAAATTTCAACTATGGGTATTTTTCCAAATATAAACCCTAGGTTAAATTATTGCTAACATAAGCTTAATCGAGTTATCGGGATCTCAAAAACGTAAAAATCATTAAAAACGGGGCTTAGAATCACTTACTATGAAGCTTGAAAGTTGAAGAAACCCTAGCTATGGTGAGATAGAGCATTCGGCAGCAACTAAATGGGGAAGATGACTATTTTGTGTCATTTTTCCCATTTTATTTCATTAATTATCCAAATGACCAAAATGCCCTTAATACCTTTCTTTGAAAATTTTCATATACAAGCCCATTTTTGTCCAAAATTTTAGAAATTGGTCAAATTGCTATTTAAGACCTCCTAATTAATATTTCAAAGAAATTTCATACTAAAAACTTCTAGAATGCAAGTTTTGCAACTTTTTCGATTTAGTCCCTAACTTCAAATTAAGCATTTTATGCATAGAGCTTCCTCACAAAATTTTCACACAATCATGCAATCATATCATAAACCTCAAAATAATTATAAAATAATTATTTCTATCTCGGATTTGTGGTCACGAAACCACTATTCTAAGTAGGCCCTAATTCGGGATATTACAACTCTCCCCCTTTAAGGATTTTCGTCCTCGAAAATCTTACCAGTAAACAGATGTGGGTATTAATTTCTCATAGTTTCTTCGGATTCCCATGTAGCTTCTTCTACTCCATGCCTTTGCCACAATACCTTCACAAGTGCAATATTTTTATTCCTTAGTTGTTTGACCTCTCGAGCTAAAATCTTAATTGGTTCTTCTTCGTAAGTCATATCAGGTTGTAGTTCAATTTACATCGTGAAACTACATGTGAAGGATCCGAACGATACCGACGTAACATAGATACGTGGAACACATCATGAATCTTCTCTAATTCAGGTGGTAAAGCTAGCCGATATGCTACCGGTCCAACTTTTTCAATTATTTCATACGGCCGGATAAAACGCGGACTTAATTTACCCTTCCGTCCAAATCTAAGGACTTTCTTCCACGGAGACACCTTTAAAAATACTTTATCACCAACTTGAAATTCAATGTCCTTTCGTTTTAAATCTGCATAAGATTTCTGTCTATTTGAAGCAACTTTCAAACAATCTCGAATTACCTTCACTTTTTCTTCAGTTTCTTTTATTAGATCAACTCCATAAATCTGATTTTCCTTGAGTTCAGTCCAATACAAAGGCATTCGACACTTACGACCATACAATGCTTCATAAGGTGCCATTTTCAAGCTCGTCTGATAACTATTATTGTAAGTAAATTCTACCAACGGTAAATATTTTTCCCAACTTCCTTGAAATTCCAATACACAACATCTCGAGCATGTCTTCAAGAATCGAATTACTCTCTCGATTGTTCATCGGTTTGTGGATGAAAAGCGATCTTGAAATTTAACTTTGTACCTAACGCGTCTTGCAATTTTTGCCAAACCGTGAGGTAAACCTTGGATCTCTATCTGAAATGATCGACAATGGTATTCCATGTAGTCTAACAATTTCTTTAACATCTGATTCAGCCAACTTGTTAAGAGAATAATCTGCACGCGTCTGCAGGGATAAAATGAGCCGACTTAGTTAATCTCATCAACTATTACCCGGATGGTATCTTTTTTTCCGGAGTCAATGGCAATCTGATACAAAATCCATAGTAATCCGATCCCATTTCCATTCGAGAACCATAATAGGGTGAAGTAATCCCGAAGGCACTTGGTGTTCAACTTTCACTGTTGACAAATTAAGCATTTGGACACAAACTCTGATATATCTCTTTTCATTCCATTCCACCAATACATTTTCTTCAAGTCATTATACATTTTCGTACTACCTGGATGAATCGAGAAACAACTACTATGTGCTTCCTGTAGGATCTTTTGAATTAATTCCTCATTCTTTGGTACACAAATCCGATCTTTAAACATTAAGCACCCATCAGAACCGATTCTGAAATCTGACTCTGTATCAACTTTACACTGCTTTCTCTTGGCTTGCAAATCTTGATCATCTTTCTTAGCTTTAGAAATTTCTTGTAAAAACATCGGTTTTGCTCTTAACTCTGCTAGAATTGAACCATCATCTGACATTTTCAACTGAGTGTTCATAACTCTCAAAGCAAACAACAACTTTCTGCTTAAAGCATCGGCAACCACATTCGCTTTTCCCGGATGATAATCAATAACAAGCTCGTAATCTTTCAATAACTCCAACCATCTTCATTGTCTTAAATTCAAGTCTTTTTGTGACATCAAGTACTTAAGACTTTTATGGTCGATATATACCCGACACTTTTCACCATACAAATAATGTCGCCAAATTTTCAAAGCAAACACCACCGCAGCCAATTCCAAATCGTGAGTAGGATAATTCCTCTCATGAGGTTTTAACTGCCTCGAAGCATAAGCCACCACTTTTCCTTCTTGCATGAGTACACACCCCAAACCATTTAGAGAAGCGTCACTATACACTACAAATTCTTTACCTGATTCGGGTGTACTAACACTTGGTGCCTCTGTTAATAACTTTTCAATTCTTCAAAACTCTGTTGACATTCCTCCGTCCATTCAAATTTAACATCCTTTCGGAGTAATCTAGTTATAGGAGCAGCAATCATAGAAAATCCATTTACAAACCGCCGATAATACCCAGCTAGCCCCAAGAAACTTCTAACTTCAGTTACATTTTTCGGTGGTTTCCAATCAACAATGGCTGAAATTTTACTAGGATCAACCCGTATACCATCATCTCAAACAATATGACCCAAAAATCCGACTTCTGAGCCAAAATTCACTTTTACTAAACTTAGCATACATTTGCTTATCTCTCAAAGTTTGCAAAACTATCCTCAAATGCTCAAAGCATGCTCTGTCTCATCTTTTGAATAAATTAAAATATCATCTATAAACACCACAACAAATTTGTCCAAGTATGGTACGAATATGCGATTCATTAAATCCATAAACACAATGAGGAGCATTTGTCAACCCGAATGGCATAACTAAAAATTCATAATGACCATACCTTGTTCTAAAAGCGGTTTTAGGCACATCCGACTCTTTTACCCGTAGTTGATAATACCCGGATCTCAAGTCAATCTTTGAAAACCATGTCGCGCTCCTTTTAGCTGATCAAACAAATCATCAATTCTTGGCAAGCGGATACTTGTTTTTGATTGTCACCTTGTTTAATCGCCGATAATCAACACACAACCTCATAGAACCATCCTTCTTTTTCACAAATAACACGGAGCACCCCAATGTGAAAAACTCGGTCTCACAAAGCCTTTATCAGTCAACTCTTGCAATCTGCGACTTTAATTCCTTCAACTCTGCTGGTGCCATTCTATACGAGCAATCGAAATCGGAGCTGTTCCGGTATCAAATCAATACCAAATTCTACTTTTCTGATTGGAGGCAAACCCGACAATTCTTTCCGAAATATGTCCGCAAATTCACACACAACAACAAGCACTCGATTCAACTTTCTTTTCAACTTCTTTTGTATTAATTACATACGCCAAATAAGCTTCATAACCCTTTCTTAGATATCTTTGAGCCGACATTGAAGAAATCACACTAGGCAATGCCTCGATTTATCCGATTCAACCCATGAGTTTCACCATTTTCACACTTTAATTCTATAACCTTTTCTTTGCAATTTATTTTAGCATCATGCAATGTCAACCAATCCATACCCAAAATAACATCAAACTCATCAAACGGCAACAACATCAAGTCGGCCGGAAAGTAATGATCCCGAATCATTAAAGGACATTTCTTACATACTTTATCAACAATCACAAATTTGCCTAACGGATTCGACACTCTAATCATAAATTCTGTGTTCTCAACAGGTATATTCATACTAGACACCAATTTCATGCACACATATGAATGAGTAGAACCGGGATCAATCAAAGCAATTGAAGAAATCACACTAGGCAATGCCTCTGATTTATCTAATTCAACCCGCAGAGTTTCACCATTTTCACACTTTAATTCTATAACCTTTTCTTTGCAATTTATTTTAGCATCATGCAATGTCAACCAATCCATACCCAAAATAACATCAAACTCATCAAACGGCAACAACATCAAGTCGGCCGGAAAGTAATGATCCCGAATCATTAAAGGACATTTCTTACATACTTTATCAACAATCACAAATTTGCCTAACGGATTCGACACTCTAATCATAAATTCGTGTTCTCAACAGTTTATTCATACTAGACACCAATTTCATGCACACATATGAATGAGTAGAACGGGATCAATCAAAGCAATAACATTAACATTATAGAGAGAAAATGTACCGGTAATCACATCGGTGAGGAAGCATCTTCGCGCTTTAATAGCATAAGTTCTAGCGGAGCCCTTCCTTCAGTCTAAGCGGTGCATCCTGGCTACATTCTTACCGCTTGCTTCGCTCCCAGCTTTTCTTGGATATCTACCTCTTGAATCGCACCACTTGTTTTTGTATTCTGAAATTTTTCTTTTCAGCTCTCTCTCTGGCGATCTCTAATAAAATGATCAGGAGAACCACATCGAAAACATTCATTTGCTTTGCACGGACCAAAATGATTTCTACCACACTGCTGCACTCAGGTTTAACAAATCTCGAATTCCCTACACTGGCTGCCGAAGTAGTCTGGGACTTAGGACCCACATTCTGCTTCTTATAACTCCCATATGATTGCCCGGTGAAGCTTGGGAACGAGGATTCATATTTCTTGACTTTCCAGTTCTTTGTGAGAATGAACCGCTCGTCGGTCTTTTCTTCCAATTTCTAGTCTCAGCCTCTACCTTTTTCTTCTCTTTAAGTAGTTCTTCAGCCTTGCAAGCTCGATCCACTAATACTACCATTTCTTTTAATTCAAGAATTCCAACAAATACCTTGATGTCTTCGTTGAGCCCGTCTTCAAATCGTCGGCACATCTTGGCCTCTGTAGAAACATACTCTCTGGCATATTTACTTAATCGAACAAACCCTCTTTCATATTCTGTAACTGTCATATTACCTTGCTTCAGCTCAAGAAATTCTTTACGCTTCTGATCAATAAATCTTTCACTAATATATTTCTTCCGAAACTCTTCTTGAAAGAATTCCCAGGTTATTCTCTCTTTTGGTACCACCAAAATCAAAGTCTTCCACCAATTATAAGCTGAATCCCTCAACAAAGATATAACGCATTTCAAACATTCTTCGTGTGTACAAGATAATTCATCAAATACCCGGATAGAATTTTCAAGCCGTAACTCGCTTTCTCGGCATCATCATCAATATTTGCTTTAAATTCTTCTACCCCTTGCTTTATGGATTCTATCAACTGGAGTTCTATGAAATTTCATCAGATCCATACCTTGAGGCATCGGGAGTACAGGTTGAGGAATTGGGGAGGTGGGGAGGTTGTACATTTGGGTTCGCATTGAACGAACTCGAGTGTACCATGCACTCATCATTTGGAGAAAGAATTCCCGACCCCTTCTCTCCTCCCACGACCAACAGTAGGAGGTGGATTTTCGATCGGCGTGCTGCTCCTTCAGGCGGAGTGGCGCATTACTCTACTTCATCTGCCACAGCTGGATCGGGATCCATTTACTATAAAAAAAATCATTTAAAAAGGTCAGAAGTCGTCACACTATCACAATTTATACATATGGCATGTATAGCAAAATCTGTAAATACAACACGTAGTCCAAGAACCGACTAAACCTGCTCTGATACCACTAAATGTAATGCCCCCACGCCCGAGACCGTCGCCGGAGTCGAGTATGAGGTGTTACTAAGCCTAATTTAACATTTTTAGAACTTTGGATTATTTGTTTTTACATTCACAGCTTTTAAGCTACTTGCGTCACAGTCACAATAAAAATCATATATCGAGTTACGAAACTCAAAATCAAGATCCGTAAATTTTTCCTGAATCTAGACTCATATAACTATCTAATAATTTTTTTCTAAAATTTTTGGTTGGGCCAATTAGTACAGTTTATTAGTTAAAGTTACCCCTGTTACAGGACTTAACTGGACTGACCTCTGTTTACTACGAAACACATTTCTCTCTGTAAAAAATTGATATGATTATGAGGTTTGTTTCTCCTGAAACTAGACTCAATAAGGATTCTGAGAATATAAAATACACTACCTAATTATATCTGTACAATTTATGGTGAATTTTTAAATTTGAAATAGGGAATCCAGAAACTACTCTGACCCTGTTTTACTAAAATTCAAATATCTTCTAACATATAATTTCTTTTCCTGTTTCATTTCTTTCATCTGAAACTAGACATAATAAGCTTAAATTTGATATTTAATACATCACCAAATTCAATTTCTATGATTTTTAATAAATTTTCAAACTCACATCAGTGTTGCTGCAATATTCTGTTTATGGCAAATTTCACCCCTTTTTATGGGTTTTCATGAATTGGATATCCTAATAGCTTTCCACAACATCAAACATAATCTAAACTAACCATTTCCATAATTTATCATTATCAAGTATTTTCTCAACCATTCCATCACCATATCATAAGATCATTTACACAAAATAGGTATATTGCTATACATGCCATTCTTAAATTTACAAGCCATTTACTGAAAAGTTCTTTCGGATAGTGTGACTGATCCTTCGACCTATCCCGACTCCTGAGCTGGCTTGTCCAAAACTACAATGAGTAAGAAGGAGGGAGTAAGCATAAATGCTTAGTAAGTTCATATGCAAATAATAAGTAACATATCAAAGCAATCATACCAATCAACATTAACATGCATCATCAAAACACATATCACATTTCTAATCATTTTTCATCATCTTGTTACCTTATCGTGATTGTATCAATACTCAACCCGAGGGTTAAATACATACCTGTCCAAAATATTCATTTCATATCACTTACCAATACGCCTCTTTACATCTCGAGTTTTCCTCCATTTGAGTAGAACTTTACCCGTTGAACACATCGGAATATAATTCGGATACATGGATAACTTGCACATAAGTGCCACATATGCAATCAAGCAATCATGTAACCCGCCCATAAGCGAACTCGGACTCAACTCAATGAGCTCGGGCGTTCGTATCCATAAGTGAACTCGGACTCAACTCAACGAGTTCGGATGCCTAGTTACATCTCACGAACTCGGACTCAACTCAACGAGTTCGGACATTCGCATCCATAAGTGAACTCGGACTCAACTCAACGAGTTCGGATGCTCAACCATCCTAGTGACATGTCACTTGTATCCTAATCTATTCCTAAGGTTCAAACGGGATTTTTTGCGAACACATATCCTTGCCGTCTTCCGTAGAATGCCGAAATCAATACTCGGTAACATTTTATATTTAACAAGTAGCTCACATAGTTTACATTTTATTCGAAAATAACAACAAAACATATATTTCATGATAAAAATCAGCATATCACATAATTGACATCAATAACTTAAAAATAACAATTATGCTACATTATTTACACATGAACTTACCTTGATACCAAAATACAAAGATTTTGCAATTTAGTCCACAATCTTTTCTTTTCCTCGATTGGGGTCGATTCCACGTCTTTCTTGATCTAAAATAACACGTTTAGCTTATTTAATACTCACATTATCAAATTAATCCTTAATTCAAAATTTGGCAAAATTACAATTTTACCCCTAAACTTTTGCATATTTACATTTTTGCCCCTAGGCTCGGGATTAAACTTTATTCCTTATTCTTATGTTTTATAACATGCTGATCACTTTTCCCTTCTATGGCAACATCAAATTCTCACTCTAACATGTACTTGTGACTATGAGGTATTTTTACCGATTAAGCCCTTTTACTCGTTTTTGCTTAAAATCGAGTAGTACAAGTTGTCTAACATAATTTAAAACTTCATATTCTATCATAAAACATCAAAATACACAAATTTCACCTATGGGTATTTTTCCAAATATAAACCCTAGGTTAAATTATTGCTAACATAAGCTTAATCGAGTTATCGGGATCTCAAAAACGTAAAAATCATTAAAAAGCAGGGCTTAGAATCACTTACTATGAAGTTTGAAAGTTGAAGAAACCCTAGCTATGGTGAGATAGAGCATTCGGCAGCAACTAAATGGGGAAGATGACTATTTTGTGTCATTTTTCCCATTTTATTTCATTAATTATCCAAATGACCAAAATGCCCTTAATACCTTTCTTTGAAAATTTTCATATACAAGCCCATTTTTGTCCAAAATTTTAGAAATTGGTCAAATTCTATTTAAGACCTCCTAATTAATATTTCAAAGCAATTTCATACTAAAAACTTCTAGAATGCAAGTTTTGCAACTTTTTCGATTTAGTCCCTAACTTCAAATTAAGCATTTTATGCATAGAGTTTCCTCACAAAATTTTCACACAATCATGCAATCATATCATAAACCTCAAAATAATTATAAAATAATTATTTCTATCTCGGATTTGTGGTCACGAAACCACTATTCCGATTAGGCCCTAATTCGGGATATTACAGAAAATCTTACCAGAAAAGTGGTCTTCACTTTTAATCTCATATTCGGTGCCGAAGAACTTTCACTTAGACTGTACCTCCAGTACATCTCTTTAATTTCTCATATGATCTGAAAGCTTACAGTCTCAACTCTCAACTGTTCTTAAATTTTCAACCCTTCTCAGTTTCATGACATAAAACCCAGATCTTAACTTGATTAATGGAGACCGAAATTCCAAGAAATCCAACAATCAAAGAGACCTGAATTTCCATGAATTTGATGAGTAGGAATTCATTCAATACAGATATGATTTATAGATCTCGCCAAACATTTAACAATAGGATACATCACATTTTCTCTCTTTTCGCCATGGAAATAATTCGATATGGCCTCAAGAATAATCCTTCTCATTTCCATCCCAATATCAACACTGACAAGGATAATTTTGATAGATCACAATGCTCGGCTTTAACCCCTTTAACAACTCCGATTTTATGTAACATCGAATGCTCTAAACTATCACATTACCTTACTGTCTTGAAACACATCACAATTCATACAACAATATATTACTGAAAGTTAGGAAGTCTTTACTCAATGTAGACTAGTCTAGTTCAGACGCTTCGGTTACCAATATTCTCATCTATCTGAACTTTGTCAACATGTAATAAACTTTTCAGCTTTTACAAAATGAAAACCTTATCATTCGTAGTGACTTTAACTAATATCAAACTCTTTCTAACAAATATACACTTCTCGTTCAGTCTATTTACTCTTTTTATCCGTACAAAATGAAATTCTATTATTAGACTTGGGAAAAATAATCCTGAAATAATTGTCACATGAAATCTTTAAAATAGATAATTCACCATACCGACTGAAACTCGCGCTTTTATCACTTATGCCTTTACTGATGTCAAATCCTTACACAGAAATTTGAAAAAAAACCCCAATACTAAAATCACCACATTACCAAGATCAAATTAGAAGTATAGTCATATTTGACATGATTATCACGAGTGAAGAACGCGACTTGAACACGAGTCATAATTGACAAATTATGGAACAAAGATAACAAGAAAACCGAATAAAGAAATCCAAAATAGAGAAATCCAGAATAAAGAAATCCAGAATAAAAAGATCCAGGATAAATAAACCCAAGATACGATACTATGCCGGAGAATCGAAAACCAAACTCATAGAGAAAATACAGAATACCCTGATAATTCTTTAAAGAAAGAAAGTCCAAAAGAAAACGTCATTTAATCCCACTGGAATCAAATATAACAAGAACAATATATCTTCCCATACATATATATCAGATGAAGCATCAAGTAGAAGAAACAGAATCATAATATCATACGTATTCTCTCATCAATTCTTATCAGACGAAATGAAATAGAATACCTGATGAAATAGAGCAATATAAATTATAAACCAATCAGACTACCAATGCTTTCATCCGACACCAAAAATTAGAAGACATTCCGTATAACAAGAATTTCTTCAGAAGATCAATAGTCATAGAAATATTTCTGAGCACGGGTAAACACATAGAACATCTCAAAAGAGACTGCTAAATCTGTCCAGTCATAACCATCACACTCAGATAGTTCACATTTCAAATATCATTTCCCCAACTAGTTCTACCGTCACAAATTTCATATTAAACCATTCACTAAAGAAGGCTAGTTCTGAATAAATTTTGATTTACACTTTTCTCGACCTTGCACCTGAGTAATTCGGTTTACCAAGGAGAATTCCTTTTCTAACTGGAACAGTGCATAATTCCAATAATCTTTACGTCAATTCGATACTTTACTGGCTCTGACTTTACTTATCAGCTCATTTTCAATCTCTGATCATACTTATAATTATTCTATCACTAAACTCTTTGGATTCTCAACCGGAAACTTATTCAATACAAATCTCATGAAATTCCATTATAAGTACCATTTCGGTAAGGGGGAGGGGTTGTAGGACCTCTGACTCGACTTTCTTATACATACACATATGACACAACTTCCATCATCATAGCAACATCATCAAAATCATGTCATTCATTCATGTTGGCTTACACCAATTTTCCTATTGTCCCATTTAGACAATATACTTATGCATACATTCTATGTTTTCTAGATAGCTTTACTTATCCATTCATTTAATTAAATTAAGTCATGCTCATGACATCATATAAGGCCAAACAAACATAGATATTTGCACCACAATCATAACTTTCATTTCGTGCATCATCATGTACATATCATTAAAATCATATAATTCAGTCCAACAATTTAACATAGATAAGTTCATTTCATTATAATCCTTTATCTCATAAAAATTATATATCATTAGCATTCATCAACATTCGACGTCGAAATCAAAACAAGGACATTATCATTCGTATCATAATATTATGACTTTTATTCATACCTCTACTACTTTCTATTTATTCCGTTCATCTTATCAAGTAAGCCATATACACTACATCATATGAGCATTAAACAAATATTAATATTTATCACATATGTATCATAAACCTTTATTCATACTTTTCTGAACCGATACTTATCATAATCATAATTTTACTCAAATACCTTCACATAACATTGAACATGGTCGGCGCCGCTCGGTTGGAGAGTACCCTGTCTAAATAAGACGGTACTCATACGCGTCGGAAGACATCACACTATCACAGATCAGTGGCATGTATAGCTAAACTTTTACACTTGCTAGGTTGTCCGAGAACCGACTAAACCTGCTCTGATACCACCAAATGTAATGGCCCCGTATCTGGAGACCGTTGCGGAGTCGAACACGAGGTGTTAACAGACTTAATTCATTGCTTAAACAGCTCAAACAATTTAATTTTAGAACTTCCAGACAAGTTGGCTAACTGCATCATAGTCGTTTAAAAATTCATATCTCGAGTTTTGAAACTCAAAATGCAATTCCGTAAATTTTCCCTGAAACTAGACTCATATATCTATTTAATACTTTTTTTCTAGAATTTTTGGCTAGGCTAATTAGTACAGTTTATTAGTTAAAATCTCCCCTATTTCAGGGTTTGACTGCTCTGACCTCTGTGTATTTCGAATCAAATATATATCTGTACAGAATTCCAATGACTATGAAGTTTGTTTCTCTCAAAACTAGACTCAATAAGAAATCTGTACATATAAATTGTGACTTCTAATTAGTTTTATACAATTTATGGTGAATTTCCAAATTCAAAATAGGGGATCCAGAAATCGCTCTGGCCCTGTTTCACAGAAATTTAAACATCTCATAAAATATAACTCATATACCTGTTTCGTTTCTTCCATATGAAAATAAACTCATAATTATTCAATTCCATATTTTATTCATCATCTAATTATATCTCTACTATTTTTAATGATTTTTCAAATTCACATCACTACTACTGTCTGAATCTATTTTATGGTAAATTTTACCTATTTCATGGTTTCCATGGATTAACTAGCAATTTGACATACATAACACCAAATATGATCATAATTAGCCATTCCAATGGCTAATCATTACCAAGCATTTTTATACTACTGAATAACCATATCATAAGACCATATATACAAAATGATTATAATGCTATACATGCCATACTCAAAATATACAAGCCATTATGCCAAGATGGTATACGAATAGTGTGAGCGTGCCTCCGACTGTTCCCGATTTTCGAGCTGGCTTGTCAACACTACAAGGAATGAAAAGGAGGGAGTAAGCATAAATGCTTAGTAAGTTCACATGCAAATATCAAGTAACATAACCATATAAGCAAACATAAAACATCATTTGCATAATCATCACCAAGACATTCATATCATATTTTCATTTATCATCTTACCATATTGTTGTTATATCGATTTTTTTTCAACCCGAGGGTTAAGTACATACCTGTTCAAAGTATCCATTTCACAACACTTACCAATACGTCCCTTTCATCTTGAGTGTTCCTCCATTTGAGTAGAACTTTACCCGTTGAACACATCAAAATATAATTCGGATACATGGAAAGTTTGCACATAAGTGCCACATATGTAGCCAAGCTACTATGTAACCCGCCCATAAGTGAACTCGGACTCAACTCAATGAGCTCGGGAATTCGCATCCATTAAGTGAACTCGGACTCAACTCAACGAGCTCGGATGCCTAGTTACATCTCACGAACTCGGACTCAACTCAACGAGTTCAGACATTCGCATCCATAAGTGAACTCGGACTCAACTCAACGAGTTCGGATGCCCAAATATCCCAGTGATATGTCACTTGTATCCTAATCCATTCGTAAGGTTCAACGGGACCTTTTTCCCAATCATGTGTCTCAACCATCTTCTACGGAATACCGATACCGATACTCGGTAGTATTTCACATTTTCCAAGTATATCACATAATTTGACATATTATCAAACAATTATTACGAGTATAATATTTCATAATAATTATCATATCATTTAAATAACATAAAAACATTTAAAATAATAACTATGTTACCAACATTTACATATGAACTTACCTAGTATGCGAAAATGGCTACTTTTACCATTTCGTCCACAACTTGGTATTTTCCCCATTTTAGCCTGAATTTTAGTTTTCCTTGCTCTATCATTTAAGATATAGTATAATTAGGACTCAAATTATTCAAATTGACCCAAAATCATGTTTTGGAAAAATTACAATTTTGCCCCTAAACTTTTGCATATTTACACTTTTGCCCCAAAGCTCGTAAATTAAACTTCAGCCTATTTTCTTATGTTTTATGACATGATGATCATTTTTCCCTTCTATGGCAACATCAAATTCTCACTCTAACATGTACTTATGACTATTAGGTATTTTTACCAATTAAGCCCTTTTGCTCGTTTTCACTTAAAACCGAGTAGCACAAGTTGTCTAACATAATTTAAAACCTCATATTCTATCATAAAACACCAAAATACACAAATTTCACCTATGGGTATTTTTCCAAATATGAATCCTAGGTTGAATTATTGCTAGCATAAGCTTAATCGAGCTACCGGGACTCCAAAAACGTAAAGAACTTGAAAAACGGGGCTAGAATGGACTTACAATCGAGCTTGGAAGCTTGAAAAACCCTAGCCATGGTTTCTCCTTGCTATATTCGGCCATGGGGTTGAAGATGAGAAAAATTGGCTTTTAATTTTGTATTTTAATTCATTTTACCCCTAAATGACCAAAATGCCATTACTACTAAACTTTCCAAAAATTCCATCCATGTCCAATTTTTGTCCATAAACTTAGAAATTGGTAAAATTTCTATTTAAGACCTCCTAATTAATATTTCAAAACAATTTCATACTAGAAACTTCTAGAATGCAAGTTTTGCAAATTATTCGATTTAGTCCCTAATTTCAATTTAAGCACTTTATGCATAAAATTTCTTCACGAAAATTTCACACAATCAGGAAATCATATCATAAACATCCAAATAATTATAAAATAATTATTTCTATCTCAGATTTTGTGGTCACGAAACCACTATTCTGATTAGGCCCTAATTCGGGATATTACAATATTAAATAACAATATGACCGGGCACTTTCTACAAATGGATACTTTGACATGCAAGTCCATTCTCTTTTTTTTTTATAACATGCATTAATAGACCATTTTAAATTTAACTTATCACATTTCAAATTGTCTCACATAAGTCCTATTTAATAAATTTCACATACAAATGACAAAATCAAAGCATGAAATTTTCACACATGAACTTTCACATATAATAAGCACCGAATATAACATCTAATTATTTTTATGACTCGGTTTTCTGGTCTCGAAACCACTTTCTGACTGGGGTTAAATTAGGGCTGTCACAACTCTCCCCCCTTAAAAATTTTCGTCCCCGAAAATCTTACCAGCGAAAAGGTTAGGATAACGTTCTTTCATTGAGTCTTCTGGCTCCTAACTCGCTTCTTCAACCCCGTGTTTGAGCCACAGTACTTTCACTAATGAGATTTTCTTATTTCGAAGTTCTTTTACTTCACGAGCCAAAATATGAACCGGTTCTTCTTTGTAACTCAAATCAGATCGAATCTCAACCTCTGATGGACTAATTACATGCGATGGATTAGATCTATAACGTCGAGGCATCGAAACATGAAAAACATTGTGAATCTTTTCAAGTTCAGGGGGCAGAATCAATCTGTATGCTACCGGCCCAACTCGTTTTGATATTTCATACGGCTCGACGAACCTCGGACTCAATTTGCCCTTACGGCCAAATCTGAGCACCTTTTTCCAGGGTGAAACTTTAAGAAAAACTTTGTCTCCGACCTAATACTCAATGTCTTTTCGTTTTAAATCCGCATACGACTTCTGACGATCTGAAGCTGCTTTCATACTTTCACGGATCACTTTTACTTTCTGTTCAGCATCTTTAATCAAATCAACCCTAAAAATTTTACTTTCACTAAGCTCGGTCCAAAACAACGGTGTATGACATTTACGACCGTACAAAGCCTCGTAAGGTGCCATCTTAATACTTGATTGAAAACTATTGTTGTAAGCGAATTCAATCAAAGGCAAATACCGTTCCCATGAACCATTAAACTCAAGGATGCAACATCTCAACATATCCTCGAGTATCAGAATTATCCGCTCAGATTGACCATCAATCTGGGGATGAAAAGCGGTGCTAAAACGCAACTTGGTACCCAATGCTTCTTGCAATTTCTTCCAAAATCGCGATGTGAATCTCGGGTCTCTATCCGACACAATAGAAGTAGGTACCCCATGTAACCTTACAATCTGAGAAACATATAGTTCGGCTAACCTGTCAAGTGAATAATCCGTACGTACGGGGATAAAATGAGTCGACTTTGTCAATCTATCAATAACAACCCAGATCGCATCTTTCTTGCTTGGTGACAATGGCAACCCAGATACAAAATCCATCGTGACTCGATCC
Organism: Gossypium longicalyx; assembly: GCA_025698465.1. Classification (NCBI taxonomy): domain Eukaryota; kingdom Viridiplantae; phylum Streptophyta; class Magnoliopsida; order Malvales; family Malvaceae; genus Gossypium; species Gossypium longicalyx. Next base: position 35,896,340 of record CM046995.1, read on the forward strand.
CATTTTCATTCGGGTATCATGATCGGCTGAAGTAATCCCGAAGGCACTTGATGTTCGGCTTTCACTTGTTGATATATCAAACACTTTGAGACAAAATAAAAAATGTCTCGTTTCATACCATGCCACCAATACTGACATTTCATATCGTTGTAAATTTTCGTACTATCCGGGTGAATTGACATTCGGCTGTTATGAGCCTCGCTCAAAATCATCGGAATAAGTTCTGAATTTCTTGGAACACACAATCGACTTCTGAGCCTCAAACAACCATTGTCGTCAATTTGAAACTCTGAATCCCCATTTGAAACACATTCAGCTCGTTTAGCAACCAATTCATCATCGACTTTCTGAGTTTCACGTATTTGATGAATCAATAACAGTTTGACTTTTAATTCTGCTACTAACACATTATCAGATGAAACAGACAAGTGCACATTCATCACTCGCAAAGCAAACAGCGACTTGCGACTTAAAGCATCGACAACTACGTTAGCCTTTCTCGGGTGATAGTCAATGACAAGCTCGTAATCTTTCAACAATTCAAGCCAACGTCTTTGTCTCAGATTCAAATCTCTTTGAGTCATCAAATATTTGAGACTTTTATGATCTGAATATACATGAAACCTCTCTCCAAATAAGTAGTGTCGCCATATTTTCAAAGCAAATACGATGGCAGCTAATTCGAGATCATGTGTCGGATAGTTTTTCTCATGTGGCTTCAATTGCCTCGAAGCGTAAGCTACAACTCGACCTTCTTGCATCAATACACAACCCAGCCCATGTAAGGATGCATCACTGTAAATGAAAAACTCTTTACCAAATTCGGGCTACACTAACACTGGAGCTTCAGTCAAATAGGTTTTCAGTTGGTCGAAACTTTTCTGGCACTTTTCTGACCATTCGAACTTAACATCTTTTTGAAGTAGCTTCGTCATTGGTGTGGCTATCATCGAGAAACCCTTTATAAACCGTCTGTAGTAACCGGCAAGTCCCAAAAAGCTCCGAACTTCAGTAACATTTCTAGGAGGCTTCCAATCAAGTATGGCTGATATTTTACTCGGATCAACACGAATACCCGATGCGGATACCACATGCCCCAAAAAGCTAACTTCTCTCAACCAAAACTCACATTTACTGAACTTAGCATATAATTGCTTGTCACGTAAAATCTGCAACACTAATCTCAGGTGCTCGGCATGTTCGGTTTCATCTCGCGAATAAATCAAAATGTCGTCTATAAACACAACTACAAACCGATCCAAATACTGTCTGAAGATCCGATTCATCAAGTCCATAAATACCGCAGGGGCATTAGTGAGCCCAAACGGCATCACTAAGAACTCGTAGTGACCGTATCTCGCTTACGAAGCGATTTTAGGCATATCGAGTCTCGAACTCATGAATCGATAATAACCCGATCTCAAATCTATCTTTCAAAACACTGAGGCTCCCTTCAGCTGATCAAACAAATCATCAATACGCGGTAACATATATTTGTACTTTATTGTCACTTTATTTAATTGACGATAGTCGATGCACATTCTCATAGTTCCGTCTTTCTTTTTCACAAACAATACTGGTGCACCCCAAGGTGAGAAACTCGGTCGAGCGAAACCTCTATCCGTCAACTCTTGCAACTAATCTTTCAATTCCTTCAATTCGGTTGGTGCCATACGATATGGAGCTATCAAAATTGGTGTAGTCCCAGGTACAAGTTCAATGCCAAACTCTACCTCTCGAACAGGTGGTAATCCCGGTAACTCCTTAGGAAAAACATCCGAATACTCACAAACCACTGGCACTGATTCAAGTTTCTTTTCTGACTCTTTACTATCAAGTACGTACGTAAGATATGCTTCACACCCCTTATTTACATATTTTTGAGCCAACATCGAGGATATTACTGCTGGTAACCCGTTCAAATTAGTACACTCAACTCAGATTATCTCACTATTTGCACATATCAAATCAATATTCTTTCTTTTGCAATTCACAACTGCATCATGTACGGTCAACCAATCCATACCGAGAATAACATCAAATTTATCAAACGGTAAAAGCATCAAATCGGCCGGAAAATAGGAACCTCGGATTATCAGGGGGCATTTCCTGCACACTTTGTCGACTAGCACATATCGACCCAAGGGATTTGACACTCGAATCACGAACTCAGTAGAATCAACAGGTAGAGTCTTACTGGATGCTAAAGTTTTACATACATATGAATGAGTAGAACTAGGGTCAATCAATGCAATCACATCAATATCAAAGAGAGTGAAAGTACCGGTAATAACATCAGGTTAAGAAGCATCCTCGCGTACGCGTATAGCGTAAGCTCTAGCAGAAGTACGAGCCTTGGATCTGGTCGTAGCATCTCTAGATCCTCTCTGACCGCCGCTAGCATTTCCTGTATTTCTAGGTGGTCTACCTCGTGCTGTAGTAGTACTCGGTTTCCCACTCTGATTCACATTCTGCTCAGACAAACTCGGGCAGTCCTTGATAAAGTGGTCAGCTGATCCACACTTATAGCAGGAGCGGTCATGAAACCTACAACTCCCCGAATGTCGTTTTCCACAAAACTTGCACTCGGTCCTATCCCAACGATCATTTCCAACACTAGCAATTGAAGTGGCTCGCGTACTCACAGGGGGTCTATCACAGTCTCATCTGGAAAAGCTCAAAGTGTTCTTAGATCGGCCCGAATGATCTTAGAATTTCTTCGGTGACTACTGAAAGGGCTTTCCCGAAGATCTTTTACGGAACTCTCTAGCTCCATCTTCAACTTTTCTTTTCTCTTTACTGAGCTCTTCAGCTTTGCAAGCTCGCTCGACAAGTACTACAAACTCTTTGATTTCAAGAATGCCAACAAACAGTTTTATATCTTCGTTCAATCCATCTTCAAAATGTTTACACATAATAGCTTTTGAAGAAACACATTCTCGGGCATACCGGCTAAGTCTCACAAATTTTCGTTCATAATCAGTAACTGACATGGAACCCTATTTAAGTTCAAGAAATTCCTTCGGTTTCTGATCGATGAATCTCTGGCTGATATACTTTTTCCGGAACCCGGTTTGGAAGAACTCCCAAGTCACTCGCTCTTTGGGCACAACAGAAACCAATGTATTCCACCAATAGTAGGCAGAATCACGTAGCAAAGATATAGCACATTTTAGGCATTCATCGGGTGTGCAAGACAGTTCATTGAACACTCGGATAGTATTGTCCAACCAAAATTCAGCTTGCTCTGCATCATCACTGTCTGTAGCTTTAAATTCCGTAGCCCTGTGCTTTCGAATTCTGTCAACCGGGGGCTTATTCAACCTCATTTGATCAATTACCAGAGGTATCATAGGTGCAGGGGGTGTATTATTCGGGAGTGAGGGTTGTGGAGCAGCTGTATTAGTTCGAATGTATTGGTTGAACCAATCATTCATCACATCATAAAAGGCTTGTCTAGTCTCGTCATTTTGATTGCTCGCAATAGGTTGAGAGTCCACCGGTGCTGTCCCGTGCGCGGGAGCAGGCGCTACACTCTTGATATCATCAGCTACCGCCCGATCGGGATCGGGATCCATTACTATACGAAAACACATTTTTAACTGTCAGAAATCATCACACTATCGTATTATCACATAATGGCATGTATGGCTAGACTCATATACGCTACATTAGTCCTAGAATTGACTAAATCGTAGCTCTGATACCAATAAAATGTAACACCCCTAACCTGAATCAGATCGCCGGATTAAGGCTAAGAGGTATTACCGAACTAAACATTTAATAATCTCATCCACATTGTAAATAAACAGAAATAGAGATCTAGCTGAAATACAAACTGATATTTAAGTTTACGCCATTTTTGTATGGCCAGAATATTTACAATTTCAAAACATCGTTATCACCAGCCTAACCTATACATGCCATATCGAGTCCAAAATATAACTGTACCCAAAAAGATCGATAGTGTGATGAACTACTGACGATCCCCGAATCGGTGGCCAAAATCAACAATCTATCAAACAGAGAAATAAAGAACAGAGTAAGCTTTCAAAGCTTAGCAAGTTTTAAGCAATACAAACAATTAAAACTTGTCATTTAAATCGAGCATTTAGTATCACAACACTAATATTCTAATTACAAATCACTTGGCCGAATATACACAAGTACACCAATTAAAAAGCCTATTGGCCGAATATATATATATAAATATATGAATACAGAAAGAAATTTCAGCACATACTTTACTTTACTTTATAGCTCATACAATTAATTTAAGTCACATACTTTCATTTAATGACAAACATCGACCGAATAGGTCATTCTCATATTCGTAGATCTAGTAATCATTCACACACATATATCGTTCTTTGATACTAATAATTCACTAAAAAAAATCAATTCACATATGAGTACATAATACGTACCTGACTATCATAATGTATCGTACAAAATCAATAGTAGTTTACCTTGAAATTTTGAATTCATAATCTTACTCGAATCACCGGCATTAAGCCTACTAAGTTTAAAACCCGAATCCAGTCACCAACACAAAACCTGCGGGACTTTAAGCTCGGATATAATACCAGCACTAAGCCTGCGGGATTTAACCCAAATATAATACTAGCACGAAGCCTGCGAGATTTAACCGGGATATAATACCAGCACGAAGCCTGCGGGATTTAACCCGGTTATATTACCAGCACGAAGCCTGCGGGACTTAACGCGGATATACATATCGAGTGCTAAGCATATTTACTTACATGATAACTCAATTCACATAACATATCACATTACTAATTCAATTTCTTCACTCGAATATAAGCATAAAAAAAATACACTTTCAACATAAGTTTCGGTTTAATATTCATACACAAGAACACATAACCATTTCACTATCCCAGCTTAACTCTTAATAACCATTCGGTTACATGCCATATACTCAATTTATTTATCAAACAACCTCATTCAAGTAGAGACAATAGGTTGCAATTCATCTATCATACCTATCTCATGACATCATCAATTATATAATAAATGTGATTACTTAAAACTTACCTCGGATATACTCGAACGATTGCGGAAAGGCTACTCAATTACTTTCTCTTTTCCCCTATCCAACTTCGACCCTCTTTGCTCTTGAGCTTAATTAAAACAAATAGATTTGTTTAATTACTTACTCAACTTTATTTCTTAATAGTCATATTTGACGATCATATATAACTTCAATATGTATTATATTTTATAAAATATGCCATGACTTGATTTCGTGCTTATTTAATCTATATCTAATTCGCATACACAAGCAAAGATTCACATAACTTATCATGCTTCCTTATACATGAATTTAACTATATTCCTGAATGTCTCTATAAGCACAAGGTACATACATAAGGCATATATATATACCTATATATGACTATCACTATTTAATCATTTACTCATATTTATGCACAACCGCGTATACACATGCATATATATAATACATGCTTTAATATCATATACTTTTATTTATTTTTCAAATTACACTATAGCTCCAAGACATATAGCTAACTCCGAATGTCAACTTATTAAACATATACCACATTACCAATTGCTATTTATCATCAATGCCGCACACACAAATACATATATACTCATATGCATAAAATCCGTTTGTGTTTAATCTATAACCCATTCGACCTTAACTACTCAAACTTAGCCTTCATATTTAATTCCATTTTATGACCGAATGTAACAAATTTATATAGGTTTCACCTATGCCAAACAATGACCGAACCATTTAATCATGCTTATGGTCGATTATCATATTAACACGAGACGCACAAACATAAATATCCAAGTATGCTAATATATCACACCATCAACTAAATCATACATATAGAAACATAAAATTCGTTTGACCTATTATACTTTCATGTGCACATTTTTAACCATATAGCCAACACCTTAATAAACAATTTAAATACATATTACCTACCAATTCACATCTCTAAAATCCCCGATACAATTATTTTTTTCTCATAGCTGAATGCCACAAAACAAGGCATCCAAAATCTCAAATCACATTATATAATCCATTCGACCATTTCAAATTAGATATACAAAATTTTATTTTTTATTTTTCAAAAACTATCAAACCCGAATCAATATAACATTAGACTCCATATTAATCCACCCTTAGTACATTCAAACATCTACCCTATTCTTTTCAAATCATCTAAACTACTTACATGAACATTAACTATCTCAAACATCACTCATTTGTAATTATTCATTAAAACTTGAAGACAATCATCTATCCCCTTCATTGATTACCATGACCGAAAGTTCAAATCATCCCCAGAAATCAAAATTTTAACATGGGTTAAATAAAGAACTTGGTAATTAACTTAAAATTAACTAAAATTTCAAGAACTAACATGAATTTCTTACCTTAATTCAAGCCTAAGATGACTGAATGGTGTTTTCTCCCCTTTTCACTCTTAACAATTGGTTTAGAAGAAAACAAAGATGAACACCTTGTTTTCTTCACCCATTTTCTATTTTTAATAATCATTATTCTATAATATAAAGCCATTTAGTTGAAATAATGCTAATAGAAAATACATATATTATATATTAAATAACAATATGACCGACCACTTTCTACAAATGGATAATTATACATGCAAGTTCATTCTTTTTTTTTTATAACATGCATTAATAGACCATTTTAAATTTAACTTATCACATTTCAAATTGTCTCACATAAGTTATATTTAATAAATTTCACATACAAATGACAAAATCAATGCATGAAATTTTCACACATGAACCTTCACATATAATAAGCACCGAATATAACATCTAATTATTTTTATGACTCGATTTTGTGGTCCCGAAACCACTTTCCAACTGGGGTCAAATTAGGGCTGTCATAGAAGGGGGTAGGGAAGCTTTTCTCCACATGATGAATGAGTGGTATATGGAGTTTGTTCGTACAAATCCAAATGCCCAACCTCCTCCAGTCCCACCTATTCCTTGATCAGTTCCCATAGCTCCACAAGGTATGGAATTTGTAAGAATTAACAAGCCACCAGTTGATAAGATCTGAAAACAGGGAACTGAAGACTTTAGAGCTAATGTGGATGATGATCTCGAGAGAGCCGAGTTTTGGCTCAAAAACTCCATCAGGGTATTTGATGAGCTGTCTTGCACACCAGTTGAGTGTTTAAAGTGTGCCATCTCATTTCTGAGAGATTCTGCATGTCACTAGTGGAATACACTAGTATTGGTGGTACCGAGAGAGAAGATTACATGGGAATTCTTTCAAGAGGTGTTCCAAAAGAAATATATTAGTCAGTGATTCATCAATAAAAAATGTAAGGAATTTCATCGAGAGTGTGTTTCCACCGAGGCCATCATGTGCAAGAGATTTGAGAATGGATTGAATGAGGATATTCGTGTGTTAGTTGGGATCTTAGAGCTGAAAGAATTTGTGGTGTTAGTCGACCAAGCTTGTAAGGACAGATAGCTAAATAAAGAGAAGAGGAAAGCTGATTATGAAGCTAGAGATTCGAGGAAAAGATCGATGAGTAAGTCATTTCCATCTCAGTTAAAGAAATCTAAAGAAATGTATTCCCGTTCGAATGTTTCAGTTGGGTATTCTCGTAGAGACCGTGGGAAGCGATACTCTAGTTTTAAATCTCAAGCCACTTCAATGGCAAGTGTGGGTAATGTAAGGCCTAATATACATGAATGTCAGCATTGTGGAAGAAGACATCCCGGCGAGTGTAGGATGAATGACCGGGCTTGTTTCAAGTGTGGTTCTCAAGAACATTTTATCCGAGATTGCCTTGAAATGGCTGACAAAGAAAAATTTCAGAGTGCAAGGCTGAGTAATACTAATAATACGGGTAGGCCACTGAGAAATACTAGAAATAGAGCTAGTAGTAAAGGTGTGATGAAAGATAGCTGTGAGATCTAAAGTTCGAGCACCTGCTAGAGCCTATGCCAAATGTGCTCACGAAGAAGCGACCTCTCCCAATGTTATCACTGATACTTTTTCTCTCTATAATATTAATGTAGTTGCATTGATTGATACTAGATCGACCTATTCTTATGCTTGTGTGAAATTGCTAACTGTAAGAGCTTGCCTGTTGAGTTTACTGAGTTTGTGATTAGAGTGTCAAACCCCTTAGACAAACATGTATTAGTTGATAGAGTTTGCAAGAATTATTCCTTGCTGATTCGAGGTCATTGTTTTTCGGCTAATTTAATGTTGTTGCCATTTGACGAATTCGATGTTATTTTGGGTATGGATTGGTTGACACTATATGATGCCATAGTGAACTATAAAAAAAATATTATTGAACTGAAATGTGAAAATGGTGAAACTCTTCGAATTGATTCAGATAAGTCGGGTGAGTTACCTATTGTGATTTCTTCGATGTCTACCCAAAAATATGTAAGGAAAGGTTGTGAAGCTTATCTTGCTTATGTGTTGAATACTAAGATGTCTAAATTGTAAATTGAGTCAGTGCCGATAATTTGTGAATATTCGGATGTGTTCCAAGAAGAGTTGCCCAGGATACCACTAGTTAGAGAAGTTGAGTTTTCTATTGATTTAGTACTAGGGACCTCACCTATATCTATTGCTCCATATAGGATGGCCCCGACTGAATTGAATGAATTAAAAGCTCAGTTGCAAGAGTTGACAGATAAAGCTTTTGCGAGACTGAGTTTTTCTCCCTAGGGTGCTCTTGTATTATTTATAAAGAAGAAAATACGGATCCATAAGGCTTTGTATCGACTACCATCAACTTAACAAGGTGACTATACAGAATAAGTATCCTTTACCGAGGATTGATGACTTGTTTGATCAGTTGAAAGGAGCAACGGTATTCTCGAAAATTAATTTGAGATCTGGCTACTATCAGTTGAGAGTTAAAGAGGCGGATGCACCGAAAACCACTTTCAGGACAAGGTATGGGCACCATGAATTTTTTGTTATGGCTTTCGGACTAACTAATGCACCTGTTGTTTTTATGGACTTGATGAATAGAATCTTCTGACCATATTTACATAAGTTTATGGTTGTGTTCATCGATGATATCCTGATTTATTCTCGAGATGAGTCCGCACATGCCGAGCACTTGAGAACTGTATTACAGACTTTGAGAGATAAGAAATTGTTTGCTAAATTCATTAAAAGTGAGTTTTGGCTCCGAGAAGTCAGATTTTTAGGACATATTGTTTCAGGTGATGGTATTCGGGTTGATCCAAGTAGGATTTCAACAATTGTTGATTGGAAACCACCAAGAAATGTAGTTGAAGTTAGAAGCTTTTTGGGCTTAGCCGGATATTACTGATGTTTTGTCAAAGGATTTTCGATGATTGCTACTCCTATGACCAAGCTGTTGCAAAAAGATGTTAGGTTTGAATGGTCTGAAAAATGTCAACAAAGTTTTGAGAAGTTGAAAGCATTATTGACTGAGGCACCAATTTTAGTGCAACCTGAATCGGGAAAAGATTTTGTGATTTATAGTGATGCGCCACTGAATGGATTAGGATGTGTGTTGATGCAAGAGGGAAAAGGGAAAGGTTATGCCTCGAGACAATTGAAACCGCATTAGAAGAATTATCCGACATATGATTTGGAATTAGTCGTAATTATGTTCGCTTTAAAAATTTGGAGACATCATTTGTACAGTGAGAAATGCCATATCTTTACTGATCATAAGAGTTTAAAATACTTGATGACTTAGAAAGATTTAAAATTGCTGCAATGGAGATGGCTTGAGTTACTGAAGGATTACGAGCTAGTAATTGATTACCACCCGGGTAAGGCAAATGTAGTCGTAGACGCGCTGAGTACATAAACTTTGCTTGCTTTGAGAGTGATGAATACATGGTTGACTTTGTCCGATAATGGTTCGGTCTTAGCTAAGTTGAGAGCTAGACCGCTATTTCTTCAACAAATTTGTGAAGCTCAGAAATGTGACAGTGATTTGCAAGCCAAAAGAGTTCTTTGTGAATAGGGTAGTGATTCAGATTTTCATTTCGGACCCAATGATTATTCGCTATTCCGAGGCAGAATTTGTGTACTTAAAAATGATGAACTTATTTAGAAAATCCATCATGAAGCATATAATGGTTTTTTTTTTCTGTACATCCGGGTAATACAAAAATGTATAATGATTTGAAGAAATTGTATTGGTGGTTAGGTATAAAATGAGGTATTTCAAATTTTGTTTCGAGATGTTTGATTTGTCAACAAATGAAAGCCGAACACCAAGTGCCTTCGGGTTTACTTAAGCCAGTGATGGTGCCCGTGTAACATTCCGATTTTAGGTCTAATTGGAATAGTGGTTTTGGGACCACAAATCTGACGCAGAAAAATTTATTTTTATTATATTTTTATGGTCAACAATTTTATGGAATGATTTCGTGAAAATTTCATTCGAAAATTTTGACCTTTGGGCACTCAATTTAGCCAAAAGGACTAAATTGTAAAAAGTGAAAAAGTTGAGTTCTACATGCTAGAGGTGTCTAATTGCGATGAAATTTTAAATTGGAGGTCCTTAAAGGGTAATTAGACCATTGGATAAGTTGTTGGACAAAAATGGGCATGGTTAGGTATGTTTCTAAAGTTTTTTATTAAGGGTATTTTAGTATTTTGGTAATTAAATGAATTAAAAAGCCAAATTAAAAGCCAATTTTTGCTCATCTTCTACCCCATGGCCTAATGTACCAACAAGAAACCATGGGTAGGGTTTTTCAAGCTTCCAAGCTCGATTGTAAGTCCGTTCTAGCCCCGTTTTTAATGATTTTTATGTTTTTGAAATCCTTATAACATGATCTATCTATTTCTACCACTAATTTAAGAAATAATCAAAGTCTAAAATTTTAACCATGATGGATATTTGTGTATTTTGATGTCTAATGGTAGAAAATGTATGTTTGGTGTATGATAAACGACTTTTGCTAAGTGATTTTCGATTAAAATGCTTAAAAAGGACTTAATTGTAAAAAGTTGTAAAGTAGGTGTTAAAATGTGAATTAAAGAAAGCTATAGGCTGCTATAAGCATGTATAAGGTTTGGAAAGGCACAGGTATTGAAGAATTTGAGTACATTTCATTTTACGAGCCTAGGGACTAAATTGTAAAAATGTTAAACTTTACGGGCAAAAATGTAATTTTTGCCATAATGTGATTTTGGGCTGATTTGAATAGTATAATGATTAAATAAGTTAAATGTGATAATATAGATAAACAAAAATGAGGTTCGAAAATAGGACGAGGGAAAAACAAGTACTTGACGGTTAGGCCCTTTTCGACATTTTTATGCCGAGGTAAGTTCGTATGTTTAATAAGCATTAAATTATATATGTATGAATGCTTAATTGATATAATTGTGGTAAATGCTATATTATTGAAATGAAAAGTGAATGCTATTGAGTACGATAGTACAAAAATGACTGACAAAGATTCGATACAGCGAAAGTCCCGGTTGAACCTTAGGAATTCTTGACATTAAGGTTACTGAGATCACGTGTAAGACCATATCTAGGATATGGCAATGATATGAGACTTTTTTTAAGACCATATCTGGGCTATTGGCATCGATACGAGATTACATGTAAGACCATATCTAGGATATGGTATTGGTATGATACTGTGTACGAGATTCTCGAGTATCCTTTAGTATTCCAAGTGGTACAACGGGTAATTTAATGGGTATGTCAAAGAAGAGAAAGAGCATGTAATTATTATGAATTTGTACTGGTATGTACATAAAGTTTATAAGCATTGACTTCATGATATTGTGATTTCATGGTTTCCATGAGAATGCTTTTGCGAAAGCCTTGTGATTATTGATCTATACTTGTGATGTACGAAATATATGGTAAATTCGGCTGGCAATCATGTAATTGGCTTTCGGGCGAAATTGAATTATGATCTAGCATGTTTGATTCACACAAATTGTGATTTATCGGATATGAAAAAAATTAAAGAATGACATAATTGCCTATTAAAATGATTATGAGAATATATGGGCTTTAAACAATTGGAAGATGTTAGAATATATGCTTGAAAAGTGAAAATTCATAATTAATATGCATGTTTATTATGAGGTTTGAATTGATTGGTTGATTGTGGTAAACGGTTATAATGGAGAGATTTCGGTTATTAGGCTAATGTCAAGACATGTTAAATTATGCTTGCAAATTGATAGAACAAAAAATCTGACTGAATAAGTTATAACTGTGAGTTTTAATGCAATTTATATTATCTTGTGTTTATATCATTGAATTTGGTAAATGATTTGTAAGAGTTGCTTATTATGTTCATGTGGACTTACTAAGCTATATAGCCTACCCCCTTCTTTTCCCATGTTTTATAGTGTCGTCAAGCTAGCTCGGGTTAGAGATTGTCGGAGATCTTATCACATTATCAAGCTATCATTTTGGGTATTGATGAATTTAAGTATTTTGAGTTTATGGAATGTATAGGGACTTAGTCTTTTGGTCATATGTGTTGGCTTATAATGGATCATGGTTCATTCTATATATAGCCTTGGAAGTTGGTTATTGTTGGTTATGAGTATATTTATATTAATGTCATTTGTGAGTGTGAAAACTTGCATAATTTGATGTGGAAAGGTTAATTTTTTAAGCATGATTAATAATGGTATGAGAATGACATGTTATTGTCTTGGTTGAGGTTGTTTGGTTGCCCTTACATGCTTGAATTTGTGCCATGTGATGTTGTGTAGATGTGTACAGGTGAGGGTGGCAAAATGGCTTGGTAAATAGCCTTGTTTTTGTCCACACGGGCGTGTGTCTAGGCCGTGTGTGACACACAGCTAGCCGCATAGGCGTGTGATCTGGACATGTGTTCCCTGCACCTAAGTTGCAAAACAGAATGCTCAACATCGAGTACATGGGTGTGAGACACGGTCGTGTGTCTCAGTCGTATGAAGGGCACAACCTCAAGACATGGGCGTGTGCCATGGCCGTGTGACTTCAATTTGCTCTTGGGTGACAAACAGAGAGTTACACGGGTTAAGGGCACGTGCGTGTGTGACCACATGGCCTGCCCACACGGGAGTGTCCCAAGACACACGGGCATGTGACCCTTGTTTTTGCAAAAATTCTCTAAGTGTTACAAAATTTTCTAAAGTTCTCGGTTTAGTCCCGAACTGCTTCCAAAGCATGTTTTGGGCCTCGTAGGCTCATTTTTGGGACGATGTGATTGATTGTTAAAAAATTTTAATTTGGTGCCAAATTTACAACTCAAAATGTATGTTTACTTGTGTTTACATCCGGTAATGCCTTGTACCCTGTTCCAGCGTCGAATACGTGTAACGTCCCCACACCCGAGACCGTCGCCGGAGTCGAGTATGAGGGGTTACTAAACTTAATTTAACATTTTAAGAACTTTGAATCATTTGTTTCTACATTCACAACTTTCCAGCTACTTGCGTCACAGTTACAAGAAAAATCATATCTCGAGTTACAAAACTCGAAATCAAGATCCGAAAATTTTTCCTGAATCTAGACTCATATACCTATTTGCTAATTGTTTTCCAGAATTTTTGGTTGGGCCAATTAGTACAGTTTATTAGTTAAATTTACCCCTGTTTTAGGACTTGACTGGACTGACCTCTGTTTACTACTAACAACATTTCTCTCTCTAAAAAATTTATATGACTATGAGGTTTCTTTCTCCTGAAACTAGACTCAATAAGTATTCTGAGAATATAAAATACACCATCTAATTATATCTGTAAAATTTATGGTGAATTTCTAAAGTTGGAATAGGGGATCCAGAAATCACTCTGGCCCTATTTCACTAAAATTCAAATATCTTCTAACATATAATTCTTTTACCTGTTTAGTTTGTTTTATGTGAAACTAGACATATTAAGCTTCAATTTCATATTTAATTCATCACCAAATTCTATTTCTACAATTTTTAGTAAATTTTCAAACTCACATTAGTGTTGCTGCAATGTTCTGCTTATGGCAAATTTCATCCTTTTTATGAGTTTTCATGAACTAGATAACCTATTAACCTTCCATGACATCAAACATAATCTAAACTAACCATTTTCATAACTTCTCATTATCAAACATTTTCTCAACCATTCCTTCATCATATCATAAGATCATTTACACAAAATAGGTATATTGCTATACATGCCATACTTAAATTTTACAAGCCATTTACCAAAAAGTCTTCAAGATAGTGTGACCGAGCCTTCGACCTATCCCGACTCTTGAGCTGGCTTGTCCAAAACTACAATGAGTAAGAAGGAGGGAGTAAGCATAAATTCTTAGTAAGTTCATATGCAAATAATAAGTAACATAACAAACAATCATACCAATCAACATTAGCATGGTATCACCAAAACATATATCACATTTCTAATCATTTTTCATCATCTTATTACCTTATCGTTGTTGTATCAATACTCAACCCGAGGGTTAAGTACATACCTGTCCAAAGTATCCATTTCACATCACTTACCAATACGTCTCTTTTCATCTCGAGTATTCCTCCATTTGAGTAAAACTTTACCCGTTGGACACATCGGAATATAATTCGGATACATGGATAACTTGCACATAAGTGCCACGTATGCAATCAAGAAATCATGTAACCCGCCCATAAGCGAACTCGGACTCAACTCAACAAGCTCGGGTGTTCGCATCCATAAGTGAACTCAGACACAACTCAACGAGCTCGGATGCATAGTTACATCTCACGAACTCGGACTCAACTCAACGAGTTCGGACATTCGCATCCATAAGTGAACTCGGACTTAACTCAACGAGTTCGGATGCTCAACCATCCTAGTGACATGTCACTTGTATCCTAATCTATTCCTAAGGTTCAAACGGGATTTTCCTCGAACACATATCCTTGCCGTCTTCCGTAGAATATCGAAACCAATACTCGGTAACAATTTATATTTAACAAGTAGCTCACATAATTTGCATTTTATTCGAAATTAACCACAAAGCATATATTTCATAATAAAAATCAGCATATCATATAATTAACATCAATAACTTAAAAATAACCATTATGCTACATTATTTACACATGAACTTACCTTGGTACCAAAATACAAAGATTTTGCAATTTAGTCCACAATCTTTTCTTTTCCTCGATTGGGGTCGATTCCACGTCTTTCTTGATTATGAAGCTTGAAAGTTGAAGCAACCCTAGCTATGGTGAGAGAAAAATTCGGCAGCAACCAAATGAAGAAGATGACCATTTTGTGTTATTTTTCCCATTTTATTTCATTTAATATCCAAATGACCAAAATGCCCCTCCTTACTAAACTTTCAAAAATTCCTTCCATGTCCTAATTTTGCCCATGAACTTAAAATTGGTCAAATTGCTATTTAAGACCTCCTAATTAATATTTCAAAGCAATTTCATACTAAAAACTTCTAGAATGCATGTTTTGCAACTTATTCGATTTAGTCCCTAACTTTAAATTAAACTCGTTATGCTAAAAATTTCTTCACAAAATCTTCACACAATTATGCAATCATATCATAAACCTCAAAATAATTATAAAATAATTATTTCTATCTCGGATTTGTGGTCACGAAACCACTATTCTGAGTAGGCCCTAATTCGGGATATTACAACTCTCTCCCCCTTTAAGGATTTTCGTCCTCGAAAATCTTACCGGTAAACAGATGTGGGTATTGATTTCTCATATTTTCTTCGGATTCCCATGTAGCTTCTTCTACTCCATGCTTTTGCCACAACACCTTCACAAGTGCAATATTTTTATTCCTTAGTTGTTTGACCTCTCGAGCTAAAATCTTAATCGGTTCTTCTTCATAGGTCATATCTGATTGTAGTTCAATTTCTGTCGGCGAAACCACATGTGAAGGATCCGAACAATACCGACGTAATATAGATACGTGGAACACATCATGAATCTTCTCTAATTCAGGTGGTAAAGCTAGCCGATATGCTACCGGTCCAACTTTTTCAATTATTTCATACGGCCCAATAAAACGCGGACTTAATTTGCCCTTCCATCCAAATCTAAGAACTTTCTTCCACGGAGACACCTTTAAAAATACTTTATCACCAACTTGAAATTCAATGTCCTTTCGTTTTAAATCTGCATAAGATTTCTGTCTATCTGAAGCAGCTTTCAAACAATCTCGAATTACCTTCACTTTTTCTTCGATTTCTTTTATTAGATCAACTCCATAAATCTGATTTTCCTTGAGTTCAGTCCAATACAATGGCGTTCGACATTTACGACCATACAATGCTTCATAAGGTGCCATTTTCAAGCTCGTCTGATAACTATTATTGTAAGCAAATTCTACCAACGGTAAATACTTTTCCCAACTTCCTTGAAATTCCAATACACAACATCTGAGCATATCTTCAAGAATCTGAATTACTCTCTCTGATTGTCCATCGGTTTGTGGATGAAAAGCAGTACTGAAATTTAATTTTGTACCTAACACGTCTTGCAACTTTTGCCAAAACCGCGAGGTAAACCTTGGATCTCTATCTGAAATAATCGACAATGGTATTCCGTGTAGTCTAACAATTTCTCTAACATACAATTCAGCCAACTTGTTAAGAGAATAATCTGTATGTACTGGGATAAAATGAGCTGACTTAGTTAATCTATCAACTATTACCCAGACGACATCTTTCTTTCCTGGTGTCAATGGCAACCCTAAAACAAAATCCATAGTAATCCGATCCCATTTCCATTCAGGAATCATAATAGGCTGAAGTAATCCCGAAGGCACTTGGTGTTCAGCTTTCACCTATTGACAAATTAAGCATTTGGACACAAACTCTGATATATCCTTTTTCATTCCATTCCACCAATACATTTTCTTCAAGTCATTATACATTTTCGTACTACCCGGACGAATCGAGAAACAACTACTATGTGCTTCCTGTAGGATCTTTTGAATCAATTCCTCATTCTTCAGTACACAAATTCGATCTTTAAACATTAAGCACCCACCAGAACCGATTCTGAAATCTAACTCTGTATCAACTTCACACTGCTTTCTCTTGGCTTGCAAATCTTGATCATCTTTCTGAGCTTCAAAAATCTCTTGTAAAAACATTGGTTTTACTCTTAACTCTGCTAGAATCGAACCATCATCTGACATTTTCAACTGAGTGTTCATAACTCTCAAAGCAAACAACAACTTTCTGCTTAAAGCATCGGCAACCACATTCGCTTTTCCCGGATGATAATCAATAACAAGCTCGTAATCTTTCAATAACTCCAACCATCTTCGCTGTCTTAAATTCAAGTCTTTTTTGTGACATCAAGTACTTAAGACTTTTATGGTCGGTATATACCCGGCACTTTTCACCATACAAATAATGTCGCCAAATCTTTAAAGCAAACACCACCATGACCAATTCCAAATCCCGAGTAGGATAATTCCTCTCATGAGGTTTTAAGCGCCTCGAAGCATAAGCCACCACTTTTCCTTCTTGCATGAGTACACACCCCAAACCATTTAGAGAAGCATCACTATACACCACAAATTCTTTACCCGATTGAAGTTTGTACTAACACTTGGTGCCTCTATTAATAACTTTTTCAATTCTTCAAAACTCTGTTGACATTCTTCCGTCCATTCAAATTTAACATCCTTTCGAAGTAGTCTAGTTATAGGAGCAGCAATTATAGAAAATCCATTTACAAACCGCCGATAATACCCAGCTAGCCCCAAGAAACTTCTAACTTCAGTTATATTTTTCGGTGGTTTCCAATCAACAATGGCTGAAATTTTACTAGGATCAACCCGTATACCATCACCTGAAACAATATGACCCAAAAATCCAACTTCCCGGAGCCAAAATTCACTTTTACTAAACTTAGCATACAGCTGCTTATCTCTCAAAGTTTGCAAAACTATCCTCAAATGCTCAGCATGCTTTGTCTCATCTTTTGAATAAATTAAAATATCATCTATAAACACCACAACAAATTTGTCCAAGCATGGCCGAAATATGAGATTCATTAAATCCATAAACACAGTAGGAGCATTTGTCAACCCGAATGGCATAACTAAAAATTCATAATGACCATACCTTGTTCTAAAAGAAGTTTTAGGCACATCTGACTCTTTTACCCGCAGTTGGTAATACCCAGATCTCAAGTCAATCTTTGAAAACCATGTCGCTCCTTTTAGTTGATCAAACAAATCATCAATTCTTGGCAACGAATACTTGTTTTTGATTGCCACCTTGTTTAACTGCCGATAATCAACACACAACCTCATAGAACCATCCTTCTTTTTCACAAATAACACGGGAGCACCCCAAGGTGAAAAACTCGGTCTCACAAAGCCTTTATCAGTCAACTCTTGCAACTGCGACTTTAACTCTTTTAACTCTGTTGGTGCCATTCTATATGGAGCAATCAAAATCGGAGTTGTTCCCGGTATCAAATCAATACCAAATTCTACTTCCCTGACTAGAGGCAAACCCGACAATTCTTCTGAAAATACGTCCGCAAATTCACACACAACCGGCACTGATTCAACTTTCTTTTCAACTTCTTTTGTATTAATTACATACGCCAAATAAGCTTCATAACCCTTTCTCAGATATCTTTGAGCCGACATTGAAGAAATCACACTAGGCAATGCCTCTGATTTATCTGATTCAACCCACAGAGTTTCACCATTTTCACACTTTAATTCTATAACCTTTTCTTTGCAATTTATTATAGCATCATGCAATGTCAACCAATCCATACCCAAAATAACATCAAACTCATCAAACGGCAACAACATCAAGTCGGCCGGAAAGTAATGACCCCGAATCATTAAAGGACATTTCTTGCATACTTTATCAACTATCACACATTTGCCTAACGGATTCGACACTCTAATCATAAATTTCGTGTTCTCTCTGGTATATTCATACTAGACACCAATTTCATGCACACATATGAATGAGTAGAACCGGGATCAATCAAAGCAATAACATTAACATTATAGAGAGAAAATGTACCGGTAATCACATCAGGTGAGAAAGCATCTTCGCGCGCTTTAATAGCATAAGTTCTAGTCGGAGCCCTTCCTTCAGGTCTAACTGGTGCATCCCTGGCTATATTCTTACTGCTTGCTTCACTCCCAGGTTTTCTTGGATATCTTCCTCTCGAATCTGCACTTGTTTTTGTATTCTCAAATTTTTCTTTTTCAAACTCTCTCTCAGGCGATCTCTAATAAAATGATCCGAGAACCACATCGAAAACATTCATTTGCTCTGCCACGGACCAAAATGATTTCTACCACACCGCTGGCTTTTCGGGTTTAACAAATCTCGAGTTCCTTACACCGGTCGCCAAGTAGTCTGGGACTTAGGACCCACATTTTGCTTCTTATAATTCCCATATGATTGCCCAGCTGAAACTTGGGAATGAGGATTCATATTTCTTGACTTTTCGGGTTGCTGTGAAAATGAACTACTCGTTGGTCTTTTCTTCCAATTTCTAGTCTCAGCCTCTATCTTTTTCTTCTCTTTAAGTAGTTCTTCAGCCTTGCAAGCTCAATCAACCAGTACTACCATTTCTTTTAATTCAAGAATTCCAAAAAATACCTTGATATCTTCGTTGAACCCGTCTTCAAATCGTCGGCACATCTTGGCCTCTGTAGGAACATACTCTTTGGCATACTTACTTAATCGAACAAACTCTCTTCCATATTCTGTAACTGTCATATTACCTTGCTTCAACTCAAGAAATTCTTTACGCTTCTGATCAATAAATCTTTCACTAATATATTTCTTCCGAAACTCTTCTTGAAAGAATTCCTAGGTTACTCTCTCTTTCGGTACCACCAAAATCAAAGTCTTCCACCAATTATAGGCTGAATCCCTCAACAAAGATATAACGCATTTCAAACATTCTTCAGGTGTACAAGATAATTCATCAAATACCCGGATAGAATTTTCAAGCCAGAACTCTGCTTTCTCGGCATCATCATCAATATTTGCCTTAAATTCTTCGGCCCCTTGTTTACGAATTCTATCAACTGGAGTTCTGTGAAATTTTATCATATCCACACCCTGAGGCATCGGGGGTACAGGTTGAGGAATCTGGGGAGGTGGGGGAGGTCGTACATTTGGGTTCGTACGAACGAACTCAGTGTACCATGCACTCATTTTGGAGAAAGGCTTCCCGATCCCTTTCTCCTCCTTTCTGACCAACAGTAGGAGGTGGATTTTTAGTCGGCGTTGCTCCTTCAGCCGGAGCTGGCGCATTACTCTCTCCTTCATCTGCCACAGCTGGATCGGGATCCATTTACTATAAAAAAATCATTTAAAAAGATCAGAAGTCGTCACACTATCACAATTTATACATATGGCATGTATAGCAAAATTCGTACATACAACACGTAGTCTGAAAACCAACTAAACCTGCTATGATACCACTAAATGTAACGCCCTCACGCCCGGGACCATCGCCGGAGTCGAGTATGAGGGGTTACTAAACTTAATTTAACATTTTAAGAACTTTGAATCATTTGTTTCTACATTCACAGCTTTCCAGCTACTTGCATCACAGTTACAAGAAAAATCATATCTCGAGTTACGAAACTCAAAATCAAGATCCGAAAATTTTCCCTGAATCTAGACTCATATATCTATTTCATAATTTTATTCCAGAATTTTTGGTTGGGCCAATTAGTACAGTTTATTAGTTAAATTTACCCCTGTTTCAGGACTTGACTGGACTGACCTCTATTTACTATAAACCACATTTCTCTCTGTACAAAATTCATATGACTATGAGGTTTCTTTCTCCTAAAACTAGACTAAATAAGGATTCTTATAATATAAAATAAAGCACCTAATTATATCTGTAAAATTTATGGTGAATTTCTAAATTTGGAACAGGGGATCCAGAAATCACTCTAGCCCTGTTTCACTAAAATTCAAATATCTTCTAACATATAATTCCTTTACCTGTTTAGTTTGTTTTATGTGAAACTAGACATATTAAGATTCAATTTAATATTTAATCCATCACCAAATTCGATTTATACAATTTTTAGTAAGTTTTCAAACCCACATCAGTGTTGCTGCAATGTTCTGTTTATGGCAAATTTCATCCTTTTTATGAGTTTTCATGAACTAGATAACCTATTAACCTTCCATGACATCAAACATAATCTAAACTAACCATTTCCATAACTTATCATTATCAAGCATTTTCTCAACCATTCCTTCATCATATCATAAGATCATTTACACAAAATAGGTATATTGCTATACATGCCATACTTAAATTTTACAAGCCATTTACCAAAAAGTCTTCCAGATAGTGTGACCGAGCCTTCGACCTATCCCGACTTCTGAGCTGGCTTGTACAAAACTACAATGAGTAAGAAGGAGGGAGTAAGCATAAATGCTTAGTAAGTTCATATGCAAATAATAAGTAACATAACAAACAATCATACCAATCAACATTAGCATGGTATCACCAAAACATATATCACATTTCTAATCATATTTCATCATCTTATTACCTTATCGTTGTTGTATCAATACTCAACCCGAGGGTTAAGTACATACCTGTCCAAAGTATCCATTTCACATCACTTACCAATACGTCTCTTTTCATCTCGAGTATTCCTCCATTTGAGTAAAACTTTACCCGTTGAACACATCGGAATATAATTCGGATACATGGATAACTTGCACATAAGTGCCACATATGCAATCAAGAAATCATGTAACCCGCCCATAAGCGAACTCGGACTCAACTCAATGAGCTCGGGCGTTCGCATCCATAAGTGAACTCAGACTGAACTCAACGAGCTCAGATGCATAGTTACATCTCACGAACTCGGACTCAACTCAATGAGTTCGGACATTCGCATCCATAAGTGAACTCGGACTCAACTTAACGAGTTCGGATGCTCAACCATCCTAGTGACATGTCACTTGTATCCTAATCTATTCCTAAGGTTCAAACAGGATTTTCCTCGAACACATATCCTTGTCGTCTTCCGTAGAATATCGAAACCAATACTCGGTAACAATTTATATTTAACAAGTAGCTCACATAATTTGCATTTTATTCGAAATTAACCACAAAGCATATATTTCATAATAAAAATCAGCATATCATATAATTAACATCAATAACTTAAAAATAACCATTATGCTACATTATTTACACATGAACTTACCTTGGTACCAAAATACAAAGATTTTGCAATTTAGTCCACAATCTTTTCTTTTCCTCGATTGGGGTCGATTCCACGTCTTTCTTGATTATGAAGCTTGAAAGTTGAAGAAACCCTAGCTATGGTGAGAGCAAAATTTGGCAGCAACCAAATGAAGAAGATGACCATTTTGTGTTATTTTCCCCATTTTATTTCATTTAATATTCAAATGACCAAAATGCCCCTCCTTACTAAACTTTCAAAAATTCCTTCCATGTCCTAATTTTTCCCATGAACTTAAAATTGGTCAAATTGCTATTTAAGACCTCCTAATTAATATTCCAGAGCAATTTCATACTAAAAACTTCTAGAATGCAAGTTTTGCAACTTATTCAATTTAGTTCCTAACTTTAAATTAAACTCGTTATGCTAAAAATTTCTTCACAAAATCTTCACACAATTATGCAATCATATCATAAACCTCAAAATAATTATAAAATAATTATTTCTATCTCAAATTTGTGGTCACGAAACCACTATTCCGATTAGGCCCTAATTCAGGATATTACAATACGGGTAAAATGTGTTACATTTAGTGGTATTAGAGCTATGGTTTAGTTGATTCTCAGACTAATCTAGCATGTGTGAGAGTCTAGCTAAACATGCCCTAAATAATCTGTGATAGTGTGATATCTCCCAACTCTGATGAAATTGTTTTGTTGAGACAAATATGCTTTCCAACCAAGCTACTTTCGAAAACACTGAAAATGTGTTTGTGATAAGTTGAAACTTGGAAAGGTATGAATAAGAGTTCATGATGTGTATGTGACGATGTACAAAATGAAATAACTATAAGTTGAGAAATATGGGTAAAAATGTTATTGTTTTGGTTGAACGTTGTGTTTCTGTGGGTTATGGTGATTTTATGAAACGAAATAAAAGTTTATATTGTGATAAGCTCATCCATGTTTGTTTGTCATTCATATGATGTTATGTGTCTAACTTGTTTGATTAAGTGAATGGGATAAGTAAATTTACTCAAAAGTTATAGAATGTATGTATAAGTGCACTTGTTTGAATAATATACTTGGAAAGTTCGTGTAACATAAATATATATGTTAGTTTTCCTGAAGTAAATTGTATAATTGTGATGATATTATGATGATGATGAATGTTAAGTCACATTTGTGTATATATGAGAGTCGAGTTAGAGGCTTTACAACCTCACCCGCTTACCAATGTGGTATTTTATGATGAAACTTCATGAGATTTATGTTGAATGAGCTCACAAGTGAGTGACTAAAAAGTTCAGTTGTGGAATAACTAATAATGTGGACAAAGATGAGAATAGTTTTGCAAGTGAATGCAGTTTTGGAATAGATGCCAGATTATTCTAAAGATCATTTGGATTTCGCAACGGTTAAAGAAACAGTTAATCTCAGCTAATCGACTCATTAAGGTATGATGTCTAAAGTATGTATTTGCTGGAATTTCTTCCGGATTGATTTTTGTTAGTGAATGGAACCATATGGGATCAGAGGTATATGTAATTGTTTGTTTTCAGATGAAATTCTTATCGTATGATAATGCTAGCTGATTATAATGTTAGATGAAAGAATTGTTGGTTTGGTTGGTTGATGATCAACATATTTTATCTCTCTCGCTTTGGGGTTCTATTCTATTATGTTTGGAATAAAAGTTGATGGTGAAAATCTGTGAGGCTATTTTTTTGTTTCTACTAGATGTTGTTTTGTTTTATATATCTATTTGGAAAATATGTCATCTCTGCTACAATTGATTCTAGAACGTGTAAGCATTGTTTTTCTTCTGGTTTTCTCTAAGGAATCATCAAGATTTTTATTATCTTCATATGAGTTATGTTCTCAGAATTCCAGTATGGTATCGCATCTTGGATTTCTTTATCCCAATTTTCTTATCATCCTTATTTCGTAAATTATCAATCTTGGCTCATCTTTGAAGTGTGTTCTTTGGCTTGTGATGATTATGTCTATTATGGGTGTATTTCTGGTTCGATCATAGGAACGTGGTGATTCTTGTATCAGGATTTCTCTAATTTTCGTGAAAGGAATTGACATCGACAAAGGTATATATAGTGGAAGTTCAAGCTCAAATTGTATGATGGTTTTATTTTCTCAAGTAAGTTTGATTAAGGTCAATGAGTTCAATCAGGACATTTTGTTTTCTTGAGCTAATGCAATTGTAAAGATCTTTAATTAGAATGTTAAGGGAATTATAAAAGATTGTATGCTTGAGTCATTTAACAACATGAAGAAAAGAGTATTTTGATATGTTATTATTTGATAGTTGAAATCGACTTAGTTGATTTTATCTGAGCAAGCTAGTCAATTGAAAGGTAATTTCAGTTATATGCATTTAAGTTATCCCTAGGTAAGCAAATAAAATCTTGTACATTCATGGGTAGATAGATAGACAGTTTGAAGGAAGAATTTATATTCTAGAAAGTATGATACAAAGATATACCTATTAGATTTGTTCTAATCGAATGATGTTGTTATGAGTTAAAGCTGTTCTGATTGATGAGTTATCTCATTTGCGAAAGTTTGAATGGTCTGTTGCTTGTTAACAAAGTTGAAAACAATTGAAGGTGTTCTTAACCGAAGCACTGACTCTAGGTTTTGTTTGAATTGAGTAAAGGAAAACTGAGTCCACGGTTCATTGGGCTATATGAAATCACAGAAAGAATTGGACTTGTTGCATATCGGTTGGCATTACCACCAGAACTTGATAGAATTCATAATTTTTTTCATGTGTCTATGTTTTGATGGTATCGATCGGATCCTTCGATGTTATTTCTCCGATAGAAGTTGAGATTCAGCCTGATATGACTTACAGTGAGGAACTGATTAAAATCTTGGCACGTGAAACAAAAGAGTTAAGAAATAAAAATGTAGCATTAGTGAAAGTTCTTTGGCAACGACATGGGATTGAAAAAGCTACCTGGGAACTGAAGGATACCATGAGAAAGCAATACCTGACTCTTTTTACTGGTAAGATTTTCGAGGACGAAAGTTCTTAAGGGGGGAGAGTTGTAACAGCCCATTTTCAGTGAAATAGGAACAGTGGTTTCGGGACCACAAATTCGAGCTGAAAATAAATTTTATTTTAATATTATTGCTTGGTTCGTATTATGATAGGATTGTTATATGAAAATTCTAATAAGAAGAATTTTATCGATTATGTGTTTAATTATGGAAATGACCAAATTATATAGAATGTAAAAGTTGAATTCTAGTAGCTAGAAGGATCAAATAGCTATGGAATTCAAAATTTGAGGTCCTTTTATGAGAATTAGACTATTAAAGAAAAGTTAGTCGAAATTTTTGGCGATTAATCCATGGAAAAATTAGAAAAGACTAAGGACTAAATTGGAAACTAAAATAATTAAAAGATGATAATTGAAATATCATCTTATTTTATATCATCTTCCCCAGATTAAGATATGGAAACCCTAGGAAAGAGAAAAGTCTTCAAGCAAGCTTAATTGGTTCAATTGGGTAAGTATTCTTGTCCCGTTTTTAGTAATTTTTATATTTTTGAGACCGTGATAGTCTAATCTATCTATTTTGGGGATTAATTTGAAAAGTTATCAAAGTAACAAAGTTTTTCCATGGATGAATATTCTGAAAATTTGAAATTTATAGTAGAAAAGGAAAGGTTGTTGATAGATAAACAACTTTCACAAAAGCAATTTTGATGAAATCATGATTTAGGGACTAAATTGAAAAGTGGTAAAATCCATGGAAAAATTCTAAATTTTGTGAAATACAAGTGCTATAAATGTTATATGAAAATTTCTGTTAGGCTTGGAACAAGGATTAAATTGCATGAATTTTATTTTCCGAGCCTAGGGACGAAATTGGAATTTATGGAAAGTTTAGGGGCAAAATGGTAATTTTGCCTAGGGTGTAAACTGAATCCAATTGAGTATGAAATGGATTAAATTGATGTTTAAATTCATTTATATAGATCTAGACAACTCAAATTCGAAGTTAGATCGAGGAAAAGAAAAAGTTTCGGATTAGTAGTTTTCGTATACGAACAAGTATCGAGGTAAGTTCGTGTAACTTACATGTTAATATGTTTGAAAATGAATATTGTATTTGGGTGAATTATATAAATGCTTCAAGTATAAAATAAATTATATGCCCGATATTGCTTGAATAAATGATAAGTTCAGATTGAATTGAGAAATTCGGTGGATATATGTGATTTCCCTTATTGAATGTGGTCCTACATATGTTGCAGATAGAAAATAGCTCCGACAAGCAATCCTGTTATAGCCCTCTTGAGCATCCTGTTCAATAGTCCTTGCAAGCATCCTGATTGGTAGTGATCTTGCATGTGTTGCACACTACCGCAGCTCTGTGTGAGCATCCTATTACATGATTCGATCAGTTGTGATCCAGCATATAATGTAGACACAAATGCAGCTCTACATGAGCGTCCTGATATAAGCTCTTACGGGCTTCCCGACATTGCTCTTTTGAACTCTTTGTTACCTTCTCTGATGCTCTCTGATAATAACTCTTTGGAGTTACCTGATAAGCTCTATGAGCTCCTTAATTAAAACACTTATGAGTTTTCCTCTTTAGCTAGGATAAGTGTCCTGTTACATGGCTCATATGAGCATTGTGATATTTGGCTCGAGAGTGTGCTCCTTGATTATGTGCCCTAATGGGTACCCCTGAACATGAATTGACGGATCATTGATTTGTATACCTCGTGTATACTACCTAAGTATCCATCGATATTTCAATAATTCAACGGATAAAACTTCTGACATGAGAAATTGTGAGAAAGGAATTATGTCGAATGCTTCTTAAATACTTGAAAGTTTGTAGCATGATGAGCTCATCCATGATTATTTGATGTACATGTGAATTATGTGACTAACTTGATTATTTGAGTGTAAGTGATTAGGCAAATTGCCAATTTGTTGGAAAGCATGTTATTGTATGCTTATTGTAGTAAATGTGATTGGTAAGTTTAATTCTTGTTATACGAACTTACTAAGTATTAATTGCTTACTAGGTTTTATTTTCTCTATTTTATAGTGCTCGAGGGCTCGCAAAGGTTGGAAATCGGTTAGAGCATCATCACACTATCCACTAGTTCGTTTTGGTATAAATAGTAAATTTATTTTGGTATAATGGCATGTATGGTATAATGGCATATATAGGTTAACTTGACCAAATGATGGCTTGTAAATGGATGTTTGTAATCTAGCCATTGGTATGGCTAGTGATGTTTGATTTGGTATATTCTATAAAGTTATATCATGATAATATATATATGTGTATGGTATGGTTAGATTAAATTAAGGTAAACTATATGCCTTAACAAAAAGGTAAGTTTGGCTATATGAATTTCGGTGATGTTATATCATATATGTTAAAGTTGTTTCTTGGTTTAATGTTTGGAATTAGTTGATTTATGTGTGTAAGTGTTGGTGTAGGTTGATGGAAAATTTTGGGTGAGAAATAAAGCTAGGAAATGACTTTATTTTGTCCACACGGGTGTGTGTCTTGAGTGTGTGTGACACACGGCCTAACACATGGGCATGTGGTTTAGCCGTGTGTCCCCTGCGTCTTAAATTTGAGAAACAGAATGCTCAGAATTGGGCACACAGGTAGAGACATGGGCGTGCGTCTTAGCCGTGTGTAACACATGGCCTAGAACAAGGGTGTGTGTCTTCGCCGTGTGAAACCTGCACCTAATTTTAGAAAATAAAATTGATTACACGGCCTAGCAAACGGGCGTGTGGCTAGCCGTGTGGCACAAGTCAAGGAGTTACACAGGGTTGGACATGGCTTGCAGCGTAGGCGTGTCCTATGGTCACACGGGCGTGTCCCTTGACCACACAGGCGTGTGTGCCTTGCATTTAGGAAAAGTTTTAAAATTTCGCGAAAATTTTTCTGAGTTCCTGATTTAGTCCCGATTCGATTCAAATGTTTAAATTGGGCCTCGAGGGTCCATATAAGGGACAATATGATTAGTTTCATATATGAATCAGTAAATGATATAAATTACATAAAATTATTCTGTAAACTCTGGTAATGCTCTGTAAGCCTGTTCTGGTGACGGATATAGGTTAGGGGTGTTACACCATTCATTCAAGAGCGAGGGTTTGAACCCTCAATGGTTTTGTGCAATGATATTTGTACTTTGATTAGATACCATCGTGGAGCGATTCTATAACATTCCCAAGGAAACTGCAGCAACTTCAGTAGTAGAAGAATTTTATGCTTCTTTTAGAGATCAAGAAATAAAACAAATAGAAAGTTGGGATACAATAACAGTATAAGGAGAAGAGGTGCTGATTACCCCTAGAAAGATATGAGAGTTTTATGATGTACCTTACTATAGCAAAGACTTTCTTGATAAAACTGATTTAGATAAATTTGAGGATATAAATATGGAGGATGTCATTAATTACTTAACTCGAGGTAGAAGTACATGGAACCATAGGCTAGATACAGATTTTCCAACTAACTTCAACCAAGCAATACTATTGCCAGTAGCAAAAATGTGGATTCTATTCATAGACACTAGAATTGCACCTATATTAAATGTTTCTAACGTTAATAGTTTCGAAGTTATATTCTATTGTATGGAATTTTACAGAAGAATCAGATTTGAATGGGCAGATGGATCTATCGTGAAATGAGTTGCTGTGCACACAGCCAAAAAGTTGAAATCTTCTTTCCCAACTTGGTGATAAAACTGTGTCGAAGAGTAGAGGTTCAGATGGGAGAAAATGAATAGGTCATGAAGCCTATAACACCCCAAAATAGGGCCTAAAAGTTTTAAAGGTATTTTAGGAATTTTAGCCTTAGAGTGTTTGAAATTTTAAGACATGGTTTATCGGTAATGTTTTCGACTTTGATTTGTAGAAAGTCAAATCAAATTTTGAAAATGAGTTTTAAAGACCTTTAACTTTGGAAAAAAAAAAGACTGACTTGAACAAGGTCAAAATTGTGAGCAGTTGCGTTGCAGTTTTACCAAATTTTAAAAACCAACCTAAAAACCCCCATTCCCAGCTTATTTTTCACGATAGTTTTCTCCCTACTTGTTAGTGTTGTCATCCCTTGCTCTACCTTACTCTTCTAATTGATTTTTGATTCCCAAACTCCATACTCTTGAATTCTTTCACTTTCCAAGCATTAAACCTCAACAATATTTCAAGAAAACACCAAAAAATCTCATTGATTTCATTATCTTCGTCACTTGTGGGTTTTCAGGTTTTCAGCAAAAACCTCCATTTTTCTTCCACCAAAGGCAACAATTCATTTCCCTATTAGTTTTTAGTTTTATTAGATCCTTAAGACTGAGTTTTTAACCATTAAATCGTCAAATTTGAATAAAAGTAAAAAATTGTGTTGTTAATGGTAAATTTTAGGTTTTTGAGTAAAAACGTGCTTTTGAATTTCTTTTCAATTAGTTTTGATGTAGTTAGAAGGTTTCTAAACTTGCTTTAAAGTTTCGTTAAATAATCCTTGAGTTTTAATGAATTTTTGTTAAAATTGCCATGAATATGTCAAAAATTTTGATACCATGAATTGAGTAGTTTTGTGTTGTTTAAGGGTTAGGAATTAGTCGTAGGTGAATTATAAGATGAACATAATTGGTTTTTAGGCAAAAAGAATGAGATTAGACATAGATATTTGAATTTAAAGATTGCTTTGTTTAAAGTTTTCGATTATATGGGAACACAGCTTAGGCCTACGTTTTTGATTGCTTGTGGTGAGTTCTTAGCTGATTTTTGAATATATTGCTATGTGAATTGTTGTGTTGAAGTTCTGGATTTGTTAGAACCATCTACGGGCTAGGAAAGGCTAGTTTGAGCTTTTAGCATTTTGGAAAAAGCGTAGTGGTGAGTGTTTAGGTTAACTACTTGTGGACATGATTCAAGCGTTATTTAGGAATTTAATGGTAGCCTAAACCCTTAATCTAAATTTTTAGTGTAAGCTTTCTTGTACCCGTGTTTATCTTGTGAGATACGTGCATGTGTGATTATGAAATTGTGAATTGAAATGAGATGCTATATATGTGTTATATGTTCATGATTACTGTTGTGAAAGAGTATATGTGTAGGCATGTCATACATGTTAAGTGACAGTGATAATTATGTGAAAATGATACAAATGTGCAGTGAAAGTAATCAAAAATCAGTAAGTAATATGTGTGTCTAAATACATATATTTTGCCATTGTGATACTTGAGACCATTGGATATAAAAGAGCATGCCATAGGATTGTGAGTACTCGTCTATATATTATATGTGATTTGGGCGTTGAGGCCCTGAGACATGTTTGGAGAGATAAGTTGAATGTGAGCTAAGTTCCATTCAACGGGACATGTTTGGTGTGATTAGAGAGTGTTAGCTTAATGCTTCACTTACATGACATGTTTGACTTTATGAGTCTATGTGGAGAGATAAAGATTCGTGTATCCGATGAGTGGTGATAGTGTCCACTTTTATGTTTCATAGCTCAAGTGCCAAATTATCTATAAATATATTTGTGTATATTGTGATGTATGGATGAATATGTATGTATTGATTCTTTAAATAAACTATCATATATGCATGTGAAGTAAAATATGTCAACTAAGTTAAAACTGCTATAATTATGCTACATGTATGTTTCACTAATGCTTGATGGCATGTTTGCATGGTAGTTGTTCTAGGCATTCATTGAGCTTGTTAAGCTCACCCACTCCCTTCTTAAACTTTTGCAAATTAGGCATGTGCCGGTGTGAGCGGTGTGGTTTCCGAGGGGTGATCCAAGCCAAAACTCTATTAGTTATTCTTAGGTGTTTATTTGCTTATTTATGTTTTGGGAACTGAAGGCAATGTGGTAGACTATATGCTGGTTTTTATTATGATATTTAAGTTGTTTATGTGGTTATTTTTGCTTAGGACTCATGGACTTTCAGTTTGAATTATTTGTTTCTTGCTCGATCATGATTATGAAGTTTTAGAGTGTTACTTCAGACATTTTAGTGGTCATTTGATGAAGTGAATGATACATGATGATTAGACATTAGTTGATATGAATTATATGCTTGTAATTGTTGTATTTTTTTATTTTTGGATCAGAGGTATCGATATTCGAGTTTTAATATCGATACCTCCATGTTTTTGGAAGTGCAAGAAGTTAGTAATGTAATTTGGTATCGATATCATATCATGAGTATCGATACTTGGGGTAATTTTTTGAAAGGTACAGATAATTTTTGAGACCTTGGAATCTTGACAAAAAACAGAATGCTGATTTGGTACCAAATTTCCAAGCAGTATCAATACCACATGAGAGAAATATTGGTACCTAAGCATCAATATCGATACCTACGTACTTAGTTTCTAAATTTTTCTAAGTGGCCCTTATGTATGTACAAATGTTATTATATGATTCTTAAAGGTATGTTTAGTAAGACTTAGCGGTAATTAGGAGTATATTCCACTTAAAACCTATACAAATACTAAAATGGAAGGCGTATCTTTAAGAATGAGTTTTTGATTCCTGTGTATAACATGAGATGGTGGTGTGGCATCCTGATATTTGGGCTCAGCGATTGGGTCGGGTATAGGTTGTTACCAAGCCAACAAGGAGTATAATTGGATATTTGATGTATACACAATACATTAAGCTTTAAAGAAAACATATTATGAACTCGAATCAAAGCAGGAAAAAAAATGGATGTTTTGGTTTCACTTAAATGGAAAGAGAAGTCGAAAGCTCGAAGAGGGTTAAGTGGGAGTGCAGAGGAAACACTTGATGGAATGATTAGTATGCAAGAAATGGGCCCAGTACTCCAAGAATTTACCCGATTGAATGGGTTAAAAGCTCCAAATTACCCGCCGGACATGTTTAGCCAACCACAGACACATCATGGGACTAAAAGGATGAGACAACTTCAATGAATGAGAGTGAACAAGGCCTTTCAAGAGAAGAAGATGACTATGAAGTAGCCTTCTAGCAACATTATTCTACACCAAAAAGACCTGTCATTCGAAGCCCAACTCGCCATGCACCTGTAATGGGTGGGAGCTCCCACCAAAAGTGCACGGGAAAAGGGAAAGCACCGATGGAAAGGAGGCATTCTTCTAATTTTAATGAGTCATATGAAGATTGAAACTGGATTTTATTAATTTTTAGATGATATTTAAATTCTTAATTTGTTAATAGTAGGTGAAGCAATAAATTGTTAGTTTCTATTTCCTACTACGAAAAGTATTTTTTTCTGCAGGAACCTCACATGGAAGAAACAACAATTTTGAGGTTGCAAGCTGTAACACCCCTTACCTGAGACCGTCACTAGAGTCGAGCACGAGGCGTTACCTAACTTAACTTACTAATTCGGGGCATAAAATTTGCTTTTAAAATTAATTTATTTACATTCATTCAATATGTCCCTAAAAAGGGCCCTCAAGACCCTAAAACATGCAATTGAAACGGTTCGGGACCAAACTGGGAACATTAAAAAATTTTCGAATACTTAGACAAATCAAAACAATTTATTTCATTATTCCTTATAAAACTTCCCACCTGCATTATAGGCACTAAATAAATCATAACTCGAGTCACAAAACTCAAAATTAAAATTCGTGAATTTTTTCAGAAACTAGACTCATATATCTTCTTACTAATTTTTTTCCAGAATTTTTGGTCAAGCCAATTAGTACAGTTTATTAGATAAAGTTTCCCCTGTTGCACTGTTCGACTACTCTGACCTCTCCTCACTACGAATCAATTTTCTCCCTGTACAGAATTCAAATAACCATGCTGTTTGTTTCTATTGAAATTAGATTCACTAAGGAATAATATTTCTCCTAATTATTTTTTTACTATTTTTAGTGAATTTATAAAGTCAAAATAGGGGATTCAGAAATCGTTTTGACCCTGTCTCACTAAAATTCAAACATCTCTTAATATACACTTTTTTTGCTTACTCTGTTTCTTTCATATGAAAATAGACTCAATAAGCTTTAATTCTCTATCTCATTCAGCACCTAATTTCATTTTTACTATTCTTGGTGATTTTTCAAGGTCACATCACTGCTGCTGTTCAATACTGTTTTAATGTTAATTTCACTTTTTCATGATTTCTTTGTATTGACTACCATTTAGGCATACATAACACCGAAACATGTTCTTCATTAGCCATTTAAATATCTAATCATTATCAAATATTTACATACCATTCTTTAGCCATATCATAAGGACATACGCACAAAATGGCTAAGTCCCTATACATGCCATAAACTAGAATGTTTGTAAACAAAGATACCCATTTGGTAACTTGATAGTCGATAGTGTGAAGTGATCTCCGACGACCTCCAACCCGAGCTTGCTTTTAAGTACTCTGAAACATGTGAAAGTGAATGAAGTAAGCTTATAAAGCTTAGTAAGTTCACATGTAAAATAATAAGCATTAGCAATCAATTTAGCTTACTACTATGCTGTCATAATTTGCTTAAATAATGTTTAGTTCTTACTTTCCCATCTTACTCATCGCCTTCGGTAACCTTACAAAAGGCTCAGAATACAAAAGGCACCTTACTTAATAGCTTGCTTACATACCTGCAACATCTCACTTAACACATGAGTACTCTTTCATAATATAGGCATATTGCCAATCACGTCATAAAGTGTCACAAGCATAACTAAAAACTCATCACTTACTTAATACTTGATAATCTCAATTACTTATAATCTCAATATTAAATAAGCCCTAAATGCATACCTGTACTCTTTCTTAATGTTCTCACCTTGTCGTTTCTTTGACTTACTCTTTGGATTACTCGGGAACCTTTTTCTTTTTGAACTTACCATTGCCATGTCTTGACATAGTCTTACGTGGTATCCTTGCCTTGTGAACTCACCAATGCCATGCCTTGGCATGGTCTTACATGGGACCTTTTCCTTATAGTAACTCATCAATGCCATGTCTTGACATGGTCTTACATGATTTCCTTGTCTTATAGAACTTATCAATGCCATGCCTTGGCATGGTCTTACATGATATCCTTATCTTACCAAATGTCATGTTCCAAACATGGTCTTACATGGTATCCTTATCTTAGTGCCAATGCCACACTTGAAGTGGTCTTACATGGATTCCTTAATCAATACCGATGCCATGTCTTGACATGGTTTTACACGGGATCCTTGCCTTACCAATGCCATGTCTTGACATAGTCTTACATGGTATCCTTAACTGTCAATTCCTCCTTAAATGCCATGTTATGAACATGGACTTTTCCATCAATTCTTCCTTAATTGCCATGGTACAACCATGGACTTTGAGATATCAATGCCTTGTCAAGTCATAGCTGAAACATACTTGCCCAAATTCTCAAGTAGTCACATAACTCAATAATA
This sequence comes from Gossypium longicalyx, assembly GCA_025698465.1. Lineage (NCBI taxonomy): Eukaryota > Viridiplantae > Streptophyta > Magnoliopsida > Malvales > Malvaceae > Gossypium > Gossypium longicalyx. The sequence goes on from CM046995.1 coordinate 35,930,961, forward strand.
ACAATACTAATAACAATAATTGCATAATAATGAAATGCTACTCAACTTACATACTTACATTCTCAATCTCATCATATCATCAACTTAACTTATTCTCATCAAACTATGCTAGTCAATACTTTCTTGTTATCATACAAAGCCATAATACAAAATATGGTCTTACATATAAATTATACAAGTTCTCTTTTCAATATCGAATTATTATCGAACATTAATCATTATATCTGAAACTCAATACTAAAGTATTTATGGCCAAAATATCAATTTATCATTCAAATATGCATAATTAAATGCTTATTAAACATATGAACTTACCTCGATACCAAAACGACCATTTTACAAACTTTCCTGATTTTTTGGTTTTTCTCCCGTTCTAGGTCCAAATCTCACTTTCCGGGATCTAAAACATCATATTTAACTTATTTAATTAATGTAATATTCAAAACATTCCCTAACTCAAACTTTGAAAAAATTACAATTTTGCCCCTAAACTTTACAGAATTACGATTTTACCCCTAGGCTCAAAAATTAAAATTTATTCATTTTTCTTATGTTTTATGAAACAATGAACATTTTTCCCTTCTATGGCAACATCAAAATTTCACTCTATCATGTACTTATAAACATTAGGTATTTTTACCGATTATGTTGTTTTACTCGTTTTCACTTAAAATCTTAGCAAAAGTTGTTCAACATAATTTCAAGCTTCATATTCTACCATAAAACATCAAAATAAACACATTTAAACTATGGGTAATTTTTCAAATATGAACCCTAGAATGAATTATTGCTAGAATAAGCTAAATCAAGTTATCGAGACTCCAAAAACGTAAAGAACATTAAAAATGAGGCTAGAACAGACTTACTATTGAGCTTGGAAAGCTTGGAAACCCTAACCATGGCTTCCTCTATGCTATATTTGGCATCCATGAAGAAGATGGACCAATTTTGGCTTTATTTTCCTTTTTTAATTCTTTTAATTACTAAATGACCAAAATGCCCTTAAAGGCTTTTCTTTCAAATTTGTCCTATTCTTACCCATTTTTGTCCAAACTTAAATATAATGGTCTAATTACTAAGTAAGGACCTCCACTTTAAGAACCCATTTCAATTAAATCCCCTTTATTATCTAGAACACACATTTTGCAAATTTTACAATTTAGTCCTAATTATCAAATTAGGCACTTATACATAAAATTTCTTCACGAAATTTTCACACAATTATTCAATCAATGAATAAACCTTAAAACTTAATAAAAATAAATTTTTTTGACCTTGAATTCATGATTTTGCAACCATTATTCTATTTAGGCCTTATTTCGGGATGTTACACAAGCAAACGAGGAGGCTCCCACCAATAGCAATCAGAATTATCACGATCAAACGGGTAATCGCTTTCCCTATTCTTAGAGGGGCTACACATTGAGAATAATGTGTTATCTAAAGTGTGGGGGGTAACATAGATTTTTTTTTTTGAAAATTTTACTCTTTTCATTGATTTTTTTTTGTCATTTGTGTGCTTGAGTTGTAAAAATACAAGTGATTGGTTAGGAGCACGTACATAAGTTGGTTGTATTTACAATAAATTTGGCATAAGAATAGATGATTTTAAACTTTCGATTATTAGAATAATAAGTTCTATATATTACATTGTACATAGGTAGTAAGCAATCAAATGTTCTGAATGATATAGAGAATACAAGGAAACAAGCATGCTGGTATGAATGATAAATTGTTGAATTTGTGATTGTTTGGTTGAGTAGAGTTGTGAATATTGAGATACCTAGGGATGACCTAAGGCATTGTTTGCTATACAACTAGAGCTAAAAAGCTCACATTTATTATCTACCCTTAGTACCTATTTTGAGCTAGAAGACACTTTTTGATGAACCTTTATACAAAAACCAAGCTAAAAACGATAATTTGTGCTTACCTTTTTCTTTGGTCCTAAACTACATGATTTTGGACGTCTTGCCATACATATTGAGGGTGAAGTAGATACATTAAGGTGGTTTTGTAAAAATAGAGTGATAGGAAAGATTAGTCGAGTATAGTGATTATAGGATAGCTTAAAAGTGCACAAAGAAAAATTAAAAAAATAAAATTAAACGAGTAGAAAAGGTAGGTGAAAAGTAAAAGCAATTGTGAGTGAGATACTATGAGAAAGAAAAAAGAGTGACAAAGTCACAAACCATAGAAAAACTCATTCATTATTGTACAAAAACTCGTGAGCTATCCGTAGTTACTATATGATACTAAGATTTCCTATAAAGAGATAAAAAGAAGGTGAGAGAAGGAGAAATAAGGCGGTGAGTAGAAAAAGGTCATTAAGGGGAAGAATAGGGGACAATATTATGTGCCAAACTACTTTCTTACTTGAAACTATTTGATGCTTATCATTCTTGAAATCCATACCTCTCCTAAAGCCTAAGAACATTACAAGCCAAAATGCCCTATGTGTTCTAGGTAGACTTATTCAAAATTCAAAATCATACTTAATAATTGCATTTATGACTGTTTGTATTCTGCTAAGATAATCAAATTACTTGTATAATTTATTGATGGATTCTTACATTTGAGACCCTTAATGCTTGTATGTTTTTAAGTATATTGAACTTAGGTGCTTGATATCAAAAGTGGTAAGTCAGTTATATCTCATGCCAAGATTATATGTAAATATGAAATGCCTATTCATGTGCCCTAAAGCTAACATTTGTAACATACTTGCTTAGGGGTTGTCTTTTCATTTATTGCTTTTGTTTGTATTGCTTGAGGACAAGTGATGACTTAAGTGTGGAGGAGTCTGTTTTGTTGTAATTCAGTGTAGCAGATTAAATTAGTTTTCTCACTTTAGGAGCTCGAACATAAGCATTTTAGTTAAGTTTTAATTACATTTTTGTAAGTTCAATGAAGTTTAATAAAATGTGTAATTTGAGTCTTTTATTAACCTTATGGGCTGAATGAGGCCTAAGGGTGAGCTTATATACTTTGTGAATGTGCAAGATACCATTAGAAGGTGTACTAACTTGATACTGGTCGCTAGGTTGCAACACGGAGTACTGGATGTCACAACCTAGGGAGTAGAATAGAAAAATTCTAAGACTGCTTTCAATGTCGTGACATAGCCTGAGGATGTCGCAACATACCTCTGAAGACCCCCTGAAGATAAGCATACTACCCTCGATGTCACGACATAGGACCTAGTGTGTCACAAGATCATCTATATACAATAAATAGTTAGGAGCCTGGGGCATTTTGGTCTGTACAATCAAAAGTTAAGCACAAGGGTGACAACTAACCTAGGGTTAAGGAGGACGGCCACCTTAAAGTCTAGAAATTGTCTCATTTAGCACATGTTATGTATGCTTTATCATATTGTAGAATTTTTTTTTTAGATTTAGTATTTAGTATTTCTTTATTCCTAAGTTTTAGATTTTATTTTCGTTCTTGTTATTTTCTTTTGTGGAAAATCATATTTGGGAAATATTGTCAAACTCTGTGAGGATTCTGCATTAAAATTTAAATACAAATCAGGCTTCATCTAAAAATTAAATACTGTTTATTAGATCCATTAGGAACTAATCCACCTGTGGTGGATTAGTGAGTGGAGGTATGATTAATTAACTATTTTGTAAGGGTTTCTTAGCGTATCAGCTGTTCAGGAGAGGAAGAACCTAAAACCCTAAGCTTGACAATCTGTCCCGTGTGTATATGATATGCGGATTGTGCAAGTATACATGTCGGATTAAGTAATAAATTCATAAGTGAGATCGTCTCCACAGGGACTGAATTTGGTATAGAACTAGTCTAGTTATTATAATCAAATTTTGTAACACCCCTTACCAGTATTCGACGCCGGAACAGGGTACGAGGCAATATTGGACATAAACACAAGCAAACATACATTCTGAGTTGTAAATTTTAGTCAAATTTTAAAACCATATGTCCCTAATACGAGCCTACAAGGCCCAAAACATACATTGGAAGCGGTTTGGGACTAAACCGGAACTTTAGAAAATTCTACAACACAGAGAAAATTTTTCCACCAAATAGGGGTCACACGCCTGTGTGGCTTGGGACACGCCCGTGTGGGCAGGCCGTGTGGTCACACATGCCTGTGTCCCTAACCCTTGTAACTCTCTATCTTTCACCCAAGAACAAATTGAAGTCACATGACAAAGACACATGCCCATGTCCCGAGGCTGTATCCTTCACACGGCTGAGACACACACCCGTGTCTCTGCCCGTGTGCTCAATTCTGAGCATTTTGTTTTACTCACACTCCCATGGAGATGACCATGTGTCACACACGGCCTAGACACACGCCTGTGTGTCTACCCATGTAGACAAAAACAAGGCTATTTACCAAGCCATTTTGCCACTCTCACTTGTACACATCTACACAACACCACATGGCACAAATTCAAGCATGTAAGAGCAGCCGAACAATCACAATCAAGAGAATAACATGTCATTCTCATTCCATTATTAATCATACTTAAAACATCAACCTCTACACATCAAATTATGTAAGATTCCACATTTACAAATGACATTAATATAAATACACTCATAACCAACACTAGTCAACTTCCAAGGCTATATACAAAATGAACCATGAACCATTATAAGCCAACACATATAACCAAAAGACCAAGTCCTTATACATGTCATAAACAAAAAATACTTGAATTCATAAATACCCAAAATGATAGCTTGATAGTGTGATAAGATCTCCGACGATCTCCAACCCGAGCTAGCTTGATGGCACTATAAGACAAGGGAAAGGAATGGGGAGTAAGCTTTAAAGCTTAGTAATTTCCTATGAAAATAATAAACATCATATCCAAACATTTAACATACAATTAACATGATGAAAATCGGCACAAATGTAACACCTCTAACCCGTATCCTTCGCCGAAATAGTGTTACGAGGTATTACTTATCAAAGTACAACATATAATATACATTTCTTATACATGATTCAATTTCACATCAATATCAATCTAACATAATCATATTGTCCCTTATAACACTCTACGAGACCTTAAAACATGCTTAGAAGAGGTTTGGGACTAAATTGATAACATTTGAAAACTTTGGGAAACTTAGAAAATTTTCAAACTTATAGGGCTCACACGCCCGTGTGAACAGGCCGTGTACTTCACACGTCGACCTGAAATGCCCGTGCCTTAGGCCGTTTGAAAATAGGGCATATATATTGACTTGTACCACACGGCCAGAGACACGCCCGTGTACCATAGCCGTGGGAAATCTGGAGGGGTTATTGACTTGTGTCACACGGCTGGCCACACGCCTATGTGCCAGCCTGTGTGTCACACACGGCCAGTAGACACGCCCTGTGTCTATGCCGTGCTAAACTTGTAGGGTATACTGACTTAAATTGAAGGGCTACCCCAGGGGACACATGACTATGTACCAAGGCCATGTGTCACATACGGTCGAGACACACGCCCGTGTGCTCAGTCGTGTGGAGTGAAAATAGGCTTGGTTAAAGCCACATTTCTCACCCTCCTTGAGCATAACTAAAACACCACATTTCATACCATTTCAATACATTCAAAGTCAACCAAAGCATTCTATTTCATACACATTTCATGCCACTTATAAGCCATTCACTTCTCCACTCAAATCCATAGCCAAAACATACCAAATAAATATGCCAAAATCATCAAACTTACATAAATTCTAAATGCATTTCCTCATTAGCTAGTCATTTATTTCATGCCTCAAAACATACCATAATAACTGTAACATCCCAAACCCGACCTAAACGTTATGGCCGAATCTGGCCATGTCACATTGAAGTGTTTTTCGCAAAGTGTGATATTGAAAGAAAACCTTTTTTAACTGTATACTTATCTTTGTTACTTGTTTTTAATGAGGGTTTTAGAACACATCGTTTACCATGTTAAAACAGCTTTGATTTTTAAAACATTGTCTCTTGCAGAACTTATAAAATGTGTTCCGTAAACGTGATGTTTTTGATAAAAACAATTATCTTTTGAAAACCCGTCTTTTCTTACTACTAGCAGTTATAAAGAAAAGCAATTGAAAATCCCCAAATAAAAAATAAAATTTTAAGAGGCCTTATTACAAAACCAATACCCAAATTAATAACTTAAGGAATAAAAATCGAGTCAGTAAAAAAAATTGGTAGTATGGCCCCCATCGAGTCCCTCACAGCATCGGCCCATCTAAGGATTACCTGCACAGGAAAACAGAGGGGTGAGTTTATGAAAAACTCAGTGTGTAATCCCTTTTTAATAAACAACAATCCATAGGCAAACAGTTTGGGCTTAGGCCCATTTCAGTAACAGTCTAGTATCAATGTGGGCCTTAGCCCATTACAATAACAGTATCAGTGTGGGCCTTAGCCTATTACAGTAACAATAACGTACATGCAAAAAAAATCCTACCCATCTATCCTCTACACTCCACTTTGTCCAGCCCTACACTCCATGTGGGGATAAAATCGACCCACCCATCCCTAAACTCCAAATATCACTGGTTGCGACACTATTCAATAATTACAGCAAAGCTGGCACTAATTGCAGCAGAGCTGCCAATACAGTACACTTCTCCAATATATATACCAAACCCACCCCAGGCAACATGTCATGTCAAAATATATACGTGTATGCAAAATGTCATGCTCGAATACATTCAAATATAGCCTAGGGTATATCAGTCATTTTATCAGTATGGGATCTAAGTGTACTTACTGACCCATCAGTAGGTCTACAGTCGTCTTGGGCAACCCGTATGACCTTAATAGTCAAACAGTGGAAATAGGCCCAAAGCCCATAACCCATTTGGCCCACACGCCCGTGTGGCCTATTAAGCGCAATAATGACCTTGGCCGTATGAACTACACAGCCTGGCCCAGAAAACTCCACACATTCATGTGGGGCCCACGAGCTTATGGGGCCCACACTACCCATTTCGGCCTAACATGGCCCAAAACGACCTAAACCCGTGGAATCGCTCGTGGTGGTCTTTGCAATCACATGCTTGTGCATATGCGTTTAGATGACCAGACGAGTGAGTGTGTGTCAGTGTGGCATCGATGGTAATAGTTTTTTGGCTTTTGCCATTGTACTATTGAAGCAGTGTGATTACACACCTGATTATGCGAATAGCGTAAATCCCCACGAACAACAACCTTGGTTATGCAAGTACCATTTAATCCTTCCTTAAGCCAGTGATAACCAAATCCTAGCACAACCTGCATTGAAACCCAACCTCTTTAACTATAACTAAAGACAAAGTAACTAAAACAAAACGGACGACATCTTACCACCATGCCAAACTAAGAACAGTTGATAGATAAAGTCGGTCTACCACACTAGAGCCGAAAGTGCACAGGATACAGATACCAATCGAAACGACTATACCCTTATCAGAAATTAGTAACATAGGATGATATTAGAAGGAAGGTCGCTACCGTAGAGAGAAATAAGAATAGACCATGAGTACTTACCGATTCACTAGAGGCCTCTACTAGCCAAAAATAAGATAAAGAGAAGATGGAAAGTATTCGGCTAACTCAAAAACAGGAGGAGAGAATCGAAAACTGAAAAGTTAGAGAGAGTAGATGTATTCGGTTTACACCCTACGAGAGAATATACCTGATAGAAGCCGAAAGAATCAGACGAGAAGAGAAAGAACTGCTCGACAACTGCTCCAACGAATGAGAAAGAAGTGGTATTCAGTTAAGGTACAAGAATTAGCATGACTGGAAGGATAGAAAACCGAAAAAGGGGTGGAGAAGAATAACAAAATACCAAAAAGGTCGAGGCCTAATTCGGCTATCAATCAAGCATAAAACAAAAGAGAGGCAGAAAGAAGGAAACATATTAGTTATCAAAAAGAAAAGAAAAGAGCAAAAATGACAAATTCCTCACCAACAGCATAATACTGAAATGGCAAGAAGGAAACCCACTTTCGGTCAACTACTTCTATTCCTCAAAGCTCTCCCCGAACCTCTCCTTTAATTCCTCAATTGACCACTTCAAAACCCTTTCAAACTCTTCCTAGCAATTCGATCACACCCTCTAACCGTCCAACCTCTTATCCTAATCCCCTTTTTTCCTCCTTCTATCCCTCCATGCTGTCCACTCCCTCTCAACCACTTCCATGATAGAGTTTCGGTCAACCCCAACTTCTTACATTGCAAGAGTAGCAAAATAGAACATCTTTGCACATGGAAGGGCTCAAACTCAAGGCCCCTAGGCATACTCCACATGCCACTTACCACTAGGCTAGCAAGCCTTATATTGTCATGATTTACTCATTTCAATTTAAAAGTCTACTGGCTGGAGACAAGGGTTAATTCAATTAGAAGCAAAATTTTGCTCAAGCCAAGGCTTGAACCCATGACTTCCCAAACACTGCCAAAGCACTAAACCACTAAGGCAGACATACAACCACATCACAGACACAAAAATAATTTTAACAGGGATTTCGGGACTTTGGAATTTTGGGTGTTACAATAACACTAGCCAATTCAATACCTTAACTTCATACCATACTATGCCAATTCACAATCCATTCAATACCATGAACATTTCACCATTTATCCAACCATCAAAACAGATACAACAACTTGATCAAATTCACAAGGCATACCATACACATCACATAGCATAAATAAACACATTCTATAAGGAAAAATCACATCCCACAACTTTACCATATACAAGCCAAATCACATGGCTATAATTCCATAACAGAAAATATACCATAATGATACTAGCCTATACATGCCATATACCATATTTACTAGGCTTCAAAACTACCAACTAAGTGATCGATAGTGTGATGACGTTTCACGACGATCCCGCAATCCGAGCTAGCTTTGATTATCTATGAAACAGGGAAAGAACACACAAAGTAAGCTTTTAAAAGCTTAGTAAGATCTTATGAAATAAATATAATGCAATCACATAAATATATTTCAATTAATTAAAACACCAACATATAGCTCATTAGCTAACAAACCTTCCAAGTGCTCATTCATAAAATTTATATACTTTCATCATAGTTTTCTTGATTCAATGCTCAAATAGCTCTTTCATATACTTGTATCATCTCGTATGAATTTCATATACGTTCTCGTCTTTCATTTACCCGTTGAACCATTCAGAATAGAATTCGGATACATAGAAATCTCACACAATAAGTACCTATACCATGGTCTGAAACCAAATTAAGGTAACTTATCCGTAATTCTGATATCATGGCCCGTAGCCAAATTAACTGATATGCATGGCCTGAAGCTAACTCAAATGTCCCTAATGACATGTCACTAGCATTTTAAACCATTCCTAAGGTTCAACCGGGCTTCCATCTTTCGAATCTTCCTTGACTCACTTCCAAACTTATTTGTAATCACAAAATCACAATTCATGCTATATCAAAGCAGGTAAAATACATATGTAATGAATTTGTAACATATAAACTTACCTCAGATGTAAAAAACGACTAAAGTGAATGTTTAGTCAAGAAGTTCACTTTGGATTGGCTACTCCTCAAAGGTTAGATCTAGCCTAACCTCAATTTCCTCAATCGAAATGATGTGTGCAGGATCAAAATGATATCACCTCAACGTAGAGACGTGGAACATATCATGAATCCAGTCCAACTTTGGAGATAACTCAAGTTGATAGGCAACCGGTCCCACGTGCTTCAAAATACGGTAAAGCCCAATGAATCTAGGGCTTAACTTGCCCTTCTGACTAAACCTCATCACCTTCTTCCATGGCGAGACCTTGAGAAAAACTAAGGTCCCCACAGAATATTCAATCTCCTTATGCTTCAAATCCGCATATGACTTTTGTCTGTCAGATGCTGCCTTCAGTCTATCTCGAATCAACTTAACTTTTTCCTCAGTATCAGCAATCAATTCAGGACCCAAAATATGCCACTCACCCAACTCAGTCCAATACAAAGGAGCACGACACGTACGACCATATAGTTCCTTGTAGGGTACCATCTGTATGCTAAACTAGTAGCTATTGTTATACACAAACTCTTCTAGCAGCAAACAGTCCTCCCAATTACTTCGGAAATCTATTACACAACTTCTTAACATGTCCTCCAGTATCTGAATCACCCTCTCTGACTAACCATCTGTCTGAGGATGGAATATAGTACTGAAGTCCAATATTGTACCTAGTGCCTCATGTAGCTTCTTCCAAAATCGAGATGTGAAGCGAGGATCTCTATTAGATATTATAGAAACTGGTACCCCATGCAGTTGCACTATCTCAAACACATCCAACTTAGCCAATTTCCACAATAAATAATCTGTGCGGACCAGTATGAAATGGGCAGACTTGGTCAATCGATCCATGACCCACACTGAATCTTTCTTAGAAGGCATTAGGGGTAGCCCACTCACAAAGTCCATAGTTACTCTTTGCCACTTCCACAGTGGAATCTTAACTGGCTAAAGCAACCTAGAAGGCAATTGATGTTCTGTTTTAACCTATTGGCAAGTCAGACATTTTCCCACAAAGTCGGTCACATCACGCTTAAGCCCTGGCCACCAATATACTTGACGAAGATCTCTGTACATTTTATTTCCACCTAGGTGTTTCGCATAGGGGCTACTATGCGCCTCTCGCAGTATAGACTGTCTTAAATCAGTATCCTTAGGTACACAGACTCTCCTACGAAAACACAGTATCCCTTCATCATTCAATGCAAAGTCTGATGTTTCCCCACTCTCTATCTGCTGGAATGAGAACCCAGTGACTCATCGTCCAACTGTTTACCCTTAATCTGCTCAGTCCACGTTGGTTTAACTTGAAGTTCGGCCAACAGACTACCATCTTAGAACAAGCTGAGACGACCGAACATCGCCCTCAGATCAGCCACAACTCTACGGCTCAGCACGTCAGCTACCTTATTAGCTTTACCAGGATGATATTCAATCGAACAATCATAATCCTTAACTAGCTCAATTCATCTATGCTGCCTAAGGTTTAGCTCCTTTTGAGTGAGAAGATACTTAAGGCTCTTGTGATCTATGTATACAATACATTTCAAACCGTACAAGTAGTGCCTTCAACTTTTTAGAGCAAATGCCACCACAGCCGATTCCAAGTCATGCGTCGGATAGTTGGTATCATGCATCTTAAGCTGACGTGACGCATAAACCACCACCTTACCTTCTTACATCAACACACATCCTAAACCAACATGTGATGCATCACTGTAGACAGTGAATTCTTTCCCAAACTCAGGCTGTATTAAGATGGGAGCCTTAGTTAGAACTTTCTTGAGCTTTTCCAAACTTTCTTGCTGCTTATCAATCTAGTTAAAAGGCACGCCCTTTTGTAGCAGCTTAGTTAAAGGTGCGACAATCAGTGAGAACCCCTCTACAAATCTTCGATCTACGAATTTTTGATACAGTCTTAGGCAGCTTCCAATCCAAAACAGTCTCAATTTTCTGAGGATCAACCCTAATTCCCTCAGTAGACACCACATGACCCAGAAAAGTTACCTCTCGCAGCTAGAATTCACACTTGCTAAATTTGTCGTACAACTGCTTCTTTCTCAAAATCTGCAAAACCACTCGAAGATGTTCATCATGCTCAATCTCAGTCTTCGAATACACCAGAATATCATCAATGAACACTACTACGAACCAGTCCAAATAAGGTTGGAACACGCGGTTCATCAAATCCATTAAAGCCACTGGTGCATTCATCAATATAAATGGCATCACTAGGAACTCGTAATGACCATACAGAGTCCTAAACGTCATCTTATACACATCAGTCTCTTTGACCCTCAATTGATGGTACCCCGATCGGAGATCAATTTTTGAGAAAATCGACGCTCCTTGAAATTTGTCAAATAGATCATCAATCCTCAGTAAGGGGTACTTATTCTTAACAGTTAGTTTATTCAGTTGCCGGTAGCTGATGCACATTCGCATGGATCCATCCTTCTTTTTCACAAACAAAACTGGTGCTCTCCACGGAGACACACTAGGGCAGATGAACCTTGATCTAATAACTCTTGAATTTGAGCTTTGAGTTCTACAAGCTCCTTCGATGCCATTCTATAAGGGGCGATAGACACCAGAGCTGTACCAGGCAGGAGTTCAATCCCAAATTCAACTTCATGGTTAGGAGGTAACTCAGGTAGCTCATCGAGAAAAATGTCCAAAAAATCCTTAGCAGTCCGAATATCCTTTAACAAAGAGTCCCCAACATTTGAAACACTGATGTAGGCCAAGAATGTCTCACAACCCTTGCGAACCAACTTCTCAGCTCTAAGTGCAAAAATCACATTACTCAAGTAATTTCGTCGCTCCCCAATTACCACTACGTCCTCATCTGCCTCACTTCTCAGTACTACCTATTTAGTGGCACAGTCCAAACTTACTTGGTGTTTAACTAACCAGTCCATGCCCAGTATCAAATCAAATTCTCCAAAAGGGAGTTCTATCAGGTCTTCCGAAAAGATAACCCTTTGTACCTCTAATAGAACATATCTAAACAGTTTATTAACTCCGACGGACTGTCCTAACAGACTTAACACATTAATTCCACTTGAAGTATTCTCAACCAGAATCCCCAAGTTCTAAGTAACAGTACAAGTAACATAAGAATGGGTAGATCCTACATCTATCAATGCAGTATAAGGTACACTAAAAATCAAAAACGTATCTGTAATAACATCTAGGGTATCTCCGTCCTCTCGGTGACGAGCAACATAATCCAGAGTTGGTTGCCTCACCTCAATGTGACCAGCACCTCTGCCTGGTGCTCCATGGCCATGACCCATACCATTTCCACCCCTGGCCTGACCACGACCTCTCGGTGGCTGCTAAACACCTCTCGACGGCTGAACAATACCCATACCAGTAGCTTGCATCTGATCGGGCCTACACAGACAATCTCTAACGCGATGCTCCAAGGATCCACACCTCAAACATGCCCCTATCCGTACCCAGCACTCACCTTGATGGCGTTTCCCACAAAAAGTATAAGGTTGCGACCCAAAAGCAGCAACATGAGGCCCAACTTTGACCAGCCCATCAACTCTAGTGTATTTCTTAGGCCTCCCAACTGAACTTGAGGGCCCCCAAACCCTCTTGTTCCTTCCCTTGTCTGACTCACGACTCTGGTGCTCAGTGCACTTTACATCTTCAGCGATCTTCGCATTTTCCACTAACACAGGAAAATCTCGCTCTCTCTGTGGAGCTATCAGAACTCATAAATTATCTCTGAGGCCATCCTCAAAATGAGCACAGTGCTCATATTTCATTGCCACCATGCCTCATGCATGTCGGCTCAATCGCAAAAATTTCGCCTCATATTCAACCACGGACTTATCCCCTTGAGTTAAAGTAAGGAACTCTCTCCTTCGGGCATCTACATAACTAGCGCCCACGTATTTTCCTTGAAAGACAGCTTTGAAAAATTCCCAAGTTAATAGGTCAGGTTGAGTTCCCTCTTTAACAGTAAGCCATCATTGATACGCTTCGTCTTGCAACAAAGACACCGCACCTTTCAATTTCTGGTCAGGGGTGTAGTCGAGGTCATCCATGATCCTTTCAGTGGCTTCAATATAATATTTAGCCACATTAGGGGCAACTCTAGAGATACCCTTAAAAATCTCAACCCCATTGGACCAGAGTTATTTTGTAACCGACCCACGGCCCACATTACCAGTATTAGGCCCAGCGACCCTTTCCAAAATTCTCAACATGGCTTGAGACAGTGAGTCATCCCTAGCCGCTTGATCGTGAGACCCCATCTCAATCTCAGGTGAAGCCGATGCCTCTCTAGTTTCAACATTAGGCATGTGGCCCGATGCCGAAGACCCAGCCCCAGCACTTCCATGGCCTCTACTGCGACCTCTTGAACCCCTTTCAAGAGTATCTCTAGTGCTCATCTCAATTCGCTTTTTATTTGGATTAACATTTTTATGTATTAGTGTATAGTTCCAGTGTTTGTTACAGGATATTTTATAAAGAATACTATCAGTAGTTCAAAGTTTTGTTTTCACAGATCGCAGTCTAACTACTGTTTTAGGTTACCCTAAACAGAGTATTCCAGTATAGTCTATTGCCTACAGTAATTTTAGTCTTTCAGTTGAAACAAGTAGTAGTTTAGAGAACTTATAAAGATGGCATCGGAGACTCAGTGTACCACACTTTTCGGTAAAACATTTCCAAGGATTTCAAATCAATTGAAACAGTTTTTTTTCAAAATTTTAATTTTTAAAGAATACCCAAATCCACAGTCGAGTTTTGCAACCTGACTCTGATACCTCTAAATGTAACATTCCAAAGCCGCCTAGTCGTTATGGCCGAATCTGGCCATGTCACATTGAACTGTTTTTCGCAAAGTGTGATATTGAAAGAAAACCCTTTTTAGCTGCATAATTATCTTTGTTACTTGTTTTTAATGAGGGTTTTAGAACATGTCGTTTACCATGTTAAAACGGCTTTGATTTTTAAAACACTGTCTCTTGCAGAAGCTTATAAAATGCGTTGCGTAAACGTGATGTTTTTGAAAAAAAGTAGTTATCTTTTAAAAACCTGTATTTTCCTACAACTAGCAGTTATAAAGCAAAGCAATTGAAAATCCCCAAATTAAAAATAAAACTTTAAGAGGCCTTATTACAAAACCAATACCCAAATTTATAACTTAAGGAATAAAAACTGAGTCAGCAAACAAAATTGGTCGTGTGGCCCCCATCGAGTCCCTCGCAGCACCAGCCCATCTAAGTATTACCTGCACAGGAAAGCAGAGGGGTGAGTTTATGAAAAACTCAGTGTTTAATCTCTTTTTAATAAACAACAATCCGTAGGCAAATAGTTTGGGCTTAAGCCCGTTTCAATAATAGTCCAGTATTAATGTGGGCTTTAGCCCCTTACACTAACAGTATTAGAGTGGGCCTTAGCCCATTACAGTAACAATAACAGACATGCAACCAAAATCCTACCCATCCATCCTCTACACTCCACTCCGTCCAGCCCTACACTCCATGTAGGGATAAAATCGACCCACCCATCCTTACACTCCAACTATAGCACCAGTTGCGGCACTATTCAGTAATTGCAGCAAAGGTTCCAGTAATTGCAGTAGAGCTGCCAGTACAGTACACTTCCTCCAATATATATACACCAAACCCACCCCATACAACATGTCATGTCATAATATATATGTGTATGCAAAATGTCATGCTCGAATACAGTCAAATATAACCTAGGGGTATATCTGTCATTTTATCAGTATGGGATCTAAGTGTACGTATCGACCCATCAGTAGCTCCACAGTCATCTTGGGCGACCTGTGAGATCTTAACAGTCAAACAGTTGAAATGGGCCCAAAGCCCATAACCCATGTCGGCCCACACGCCTGTGTGGCCCATTAAGCGCAATAATGACCTTGGTCGTGTGGACTACACAGCCTAGCCCACAAAACTCTACACATCCATATGGTTTAACCGTGTGAGGCCCACGAGCCCGTGGGGCCCACATGGCTCATTTCGGCCTAACGTGGCCCAAAATGACCTAAGCCCACCGAATTGCTCTTGGTCGTCTCTAGAATCATATGCTTGCGCATATGCGTTTAGATGACGACAAAAGCGAGCGCACGCTCGTGTGGCATCGATGGTAATAGTTTTCTAGCTTTTGCCGTTGTACGATTGAAGCAGTGTGATTACCCACCTGATTATGCGAATAGTGTAAATCCCCACGTACAACAACCTTGGTTTTGTAAGTACTGTTTAATCCTTCCTTAAGTTAGTGATCATCAAATCCTAGTACAACCTACATTGAAACCCAACCTCTTTAACATTCACCATGGACAAAGTAACTAAAACCAAACGGACGACATCTTACCACCATGCCGAACTAAGAACAGTTGATAGATAAAGTCGGTCTACCACACTAGAGCCAAAAGTGCACAGGATGCAGAGACCAACTAAAACGACTATACGCTTGTGAAAAATCAGTAACAAAAGAAGATATTAGAAGGAATGTCGTTACCGTATAGAGAAATAAGAAAAGACCATGAGTACTTACTGATTCACTAGAGGCTTTTATTAGCCGAAAATAAGATCAAAAGAAGATAGGAAGTGTTTGGCTAACTCAGAAACAAGAGGAGAGAACTGAAAACTAAAAAGAGATAGAGAGTAGATGTATTCGGTTTAAACCCTACGAGAGAAAATACCTGACAGAAGCCGAAAGAATTAGATGAAAAGAGAAAGGAATGTTCGGCTATTACTTAAACAAATAAGAATGAAGTGGTATTCAGTTAAGGTACAAGAATGAGCACGACTGGGAGGATAGAAAACTGAAAAGGGGGTGCAGAAGAAGAACAAAATACCAAAAAGGTCGAGGCCTAATTTGGTTATCAATCAAGCATAAAACAAAAGAGAGGCAAAAAGAAAGAAATAGATTAGTTATCGAAAAGAGAAGAAGAGAGCAAAAATGACAAATTTCGCACTAACATCATAATACCAAATTGGCAAGAAGGAAACCCACTTTCGGCCGACTACTTCCACTCCTCAAAGCTCTCCCTGAATCTCTCCCCTAATTCCTCAATTGACCACTTAAAAACCCTTTCAAACTCTTCCTAGCAATTCGGTCACACCCTCTAACCGTCCAACCTCTTATCCAAATCCCCCTTTTTCCTCCTACTATCCTTCCATGCCGCCCACTCCCTCTCAACCACTCCCATGATAGAGTTTCGGTCAACCCCAAATTCTTACATTGCAAGAGTAGCAAAATAGAACATCTTTAAGCATAGAGGGGCTCGAACTCAAGGCCCCTAGGCATACTCCACACGCCACTTACCACTAGGCTAGCAAGCCTTATATTGTCATAATTTACTCATTTCAATTTAAAAGTCTACTGGCTGGAGACAAGGGCTAATTCAATTAGGAGCAAACTTTTGCTCAAGGTAAGGCTTGAACCCATGACTTCCCAGACACTCCCAAAGCAATAAACCACTAAGGCAGACATACATCCATGTCACAGACACAAAAATAATTTTAACAGGGATTTCGGGACTTTGGAATTTGGGGTGTTACAATAACACTAGCCAATTCAATACTTTAACTTCATACCATACTATGCCAATTCACAATACATTTAATACCATGAACATTTCACCATTTGTCCAACCATCAAAACAACTACAACAACTTGACCAAATTCACAAGGCATACCATACACATCACATAACATATATAAACACATTCTATAAGCAAAAATCACATCCCATAACTTTACCATATACAAGCCAAATCACATGGCTATAATTCCATAACACAAAATATACCATAATGACACTAGCCTATACATCCCATATACCATATTTACAAGGTTTCAAAAGTACCAACTAAGTGATCGATAGTGTGATGATGTTTCCCGACGGTCCTCGAGTCCGAGCTAGTTTTGATTATCTATGAAATAAGGAAAGAACACACAAAGTAAGCTTTTAAAAGCTTAGTAAGAACTTATGAATAAATCTAATGTAATCACATAAATATAATTCAATGAATTGAAACACCAACACATAGCTCATTAGCAAACAAACCTTCCAAGTGCTCTTTCATAATATTTATATGCTTTCATCATCGTTTTCTTGATTCAATGGTCAAATAGCTCTTTCACATACCTGTATCATCTCGTACAAATTTTATATACGTTCTTGTCTTTCGTTTACCCG
Organism: Gossypium longicalyx; assembly: GCA_025698465.1. Lineage (NCBI taxonomy): Eukaryota > Viridiplantae > Streptophyta > Magnoliopsida > Malvales > Malvaceae > Gossypium > Gossypium longicalyx. Next base: position 35,948,690 of record CM046995.1, read on the forward strand.
TTGAACCATCAGAATAGAAGTCGGATACACAAAAATCTCACACAATAAGTACGTTTACCATGGTCTGAAACCAAATCTAGGTAACTTATCTGTAATTCTGATATCATGGCCCATAGCCAAATCAACTGATATTCATGGTCTAATGCCAAATTGGATTATCTCGCACCCATAGTGCTATATCATGGCCTGAATCCAACTCAAATGTCCCTAATGACATGTCACTAGCATCCTAAACTATTCCTAAGGTTCAACCGGGCTTCCATATATCGAATCATCCTTGACTCACTTCCGAACTTATTCGAAATCACAGAATCACAATTCATGCTATACCAAAGCAGGTAAAATACATACATAATGAATTTATAACATGCGAACTTACCTCGAATGTAAAATTGACTAAAGTGAACATTTAGTCAAGAACTTTACTTTTCCCTTGATCGAGATCTGAGTTTCGCTTTTCTTGATCTATATATAATCAAAATTTAACTTGTTTTTTCATCTATTTACTCAATTCAATCCAAACACATTTTAAAGCATTTTACAAATTTACCCCTAAATTTTACAACTTTTACAATTTAGTCCTTATTACTCAAAATCACAAATTTACGCAAATTCAATTCAAGCCATGTGTGCTGAATTACTATAGTACCCTTAGCAACCAATATTTATCATTTATTCACACTTTTAACCCCACATTTTCATATTTTCACAATTTAACCCCTAATTTGTATTTTCTCTAAAAAATCACTTAACAAAACATATTAATCTATCAACAATTATTCATTTTCCATCATCAACATTCAAAAACATCAAGCTATCATCAATGGAAACTCACAAATTCATCAACCAATTCAGAAATTAGGGTACGGGCTGGCTCGTACTCAAAACAACGATCACAAAAATGTAAAAATTATAAAAAAACGGATCAAAACACATACCTATTTGAAAGAAATGAAGTTGGCCAAACCCTAGCCTTCTTTTCTTCTCAAAGAAACGATTTTTCTTCTCTTTTTTGGATAATATGAACACAAATTAGGTGTTTTATTTTATTAACTTATCATTTAAAATATCATTTACTAAAATAACCTTAGTATTAAAACATTAAAACACCTTAATAAATGTCCATTTATGACCATTCCTACTATCAATGGTCTAATATAAACTTAAGGACCTTTCATTTAATAAGACATGCCAATTAAGCACTTTAAACAAGTAGAATGCAACTTTTGCATTTTACACGATTTAGTCCTTTTGTCAAATTAACTAACCAATCGATAAAATTAGCTCACGAAATTTTCACACATATCTAATCAAATGCTATAAACACCAAAAATAATATTAAAATAATTTTTTGACTTCAGATTTGTGGTTCTAAAACTATTGTTCTGATTTAGCTAAAATCGGGCTGTTACAATAAATATTATTAAGATTTTATAATCATAACTTACTCAATCATAACCTTATCGAGGGTTCATGACGTAACGAGCTCATTACGTATGACTTTTACGTATATACCTGAGTCATCTCGAATTGGATTTACACACAATTCATGTAACACCCCAAACTTGGCTTAGACGTTATGGCCGAATTTGTGATGTGACATGGAAGTGTTATTCCATAACACTAATTGACAAAAAATCCATTTTTCATAAAAAACTACTTTAGATTCTAAAAAAAAGAGAGGTTAAGATGACTAGTTCCTTGTGAAAACTCAAGTTATTTAAGAAAAATATAAATTATACAAGTTTCTCAAATTTAAAACAGTGTTTGTTGTGGAAGCTTTTAAAATGTATGGTGTAAGCGTGATGATTTTTAAAAAACTTTGGTTTGCGCCTTCTTGAAAATACAAGTCATATTACTAACAGGTAAAATTAAAGTAATTAAATTCCCAAATTAAAATAAACTTTAGAAATGCCTTATTACATAATGAAAACCCAATATCAAATAAAATCTAAAACATAGAATTTTAAGTAAATTAACTACGTCGAGTGGCCACCTTCGAGTCCTCCGTCGCCTCGATCTGTCTAAGCCTGGGGATTTCCTACACAGATAACAGATGGGTGAGTTTACGAAAACTCAGTGTGTGAAATCCCAAAGTAACAAATAACCAGAGTAGACACAATCTGCGCCTAGGCCCGTTAGTTCCAGTTAGGGCCTTAGCCTCCTTTGATTAACAGTATCAGTTTGGGCCTGAGCCCATTTCAGTAACAGAGGCAGTCTGGGCCTTAGCCCATTTCAGTACAGTATGCAAACAAATGATCCTACCCAATCCATCTGCTACACACCATCTCCGTACCAGCCCTACACACCATGTGGGGATAAAGTCGACCCACCCAACCCTACACACCAAGTCGTACCGATTTCGGTACTAAAACAGTATTTGCAACAGAGCTGCCAGTAATAGGCTTATAGCCATTCAGTACACTTCCTCCAAAATCATATATCCCACCCTATGCAATGCAACATAATATAAATGAATGTATAGTAAATATGGCATGCTCACACAGTCATATATCATGTAGGGGTAAATCAGTCATTTAAAAAAATAAGGACCCGGGTACACTTACCGACCCAACAGTAGGTCCACAGTCTTCTTGGGCAACCCGTGCAACCTTTAACAGTCAATCAGTGATAATGGGCTCACGGACCCTATTATGGCCCATGTGGGCCTACACGCTCATATGACCCACATAACCCAAAAATGGCCTTAGCCTGTGGTTCACACAGCCTAGCCCAACAGTTGCCACACTTCAGTGGGAATCTTTCCGTGTGGGCCTGCAGGCCCACTGGGCCCACTTGGCCTAGCTTGACCCAAAATTGCCCAATGTCAATTCGGCCCATGAAAATGCTCATGGACCTCTCGTTGACCACACAGCCGTGTTTGGTTACACGGCCTGCCACACGGGCGGTGACATGAAAATGCTGATAAAGATTGTTAACAACCTCCTTGATGGTTATCTGCACATTAAACGGATTCATTACTCGTGTTGCTTAAACATGTAGTTTGAATCCACATATATTAGCCTATAGAAAACGCAAATCCCAAAGTGAGAAAAAGGCATTCGGCCAATACCAACCCAAGCCAACATAATCTAGTTCAGATCAATCACGACAAATGGTATTACCTTCTATCAAGAACAAGCAAAAAGGTTTTAATCATATCTGCAGCGCTAGAGAACTCCTTTACTCCTCGAGGATTACTTAAACTCAAAAGAACACCATAATCAAGAAAAAAAGAATATAAGAATTCGCATTAGAGAAAAACAGGACCAAAGCCGAACAAAACAGAGATGCAAAGACTTACCAACCGATATTTAGCCAATGGAAACCGATTGAATGAAAGGGAAATGAGGATAGAATCAAGAAAGAGAGATGAGGATCGAAAAATAAAGGACGGAAAGAGATCGATGGAATCAAAGCAATGTTCGGCTACAGAGGCAAAAGGGTATTTGGCCTAGACAAAAGAAGGGGAGAAAGAATTGAGAAGAAGAAGAAAGTTGACCAACCAATCACACTATCGCAAAGCAAAACCAAAATAGGTCAACCCTGAAAAGTATTATTCGACCACCAAACAAAAATATTCAAAAGGAAGAAAAGAAAAAAAAGGGTAAAAGTTATCGAAATGGAGAGCAACTAGAGCACAATTTTGACACTCTGGGAAAAGAGGTCCTAAGACTAAATTTGCACAATAGGGAGTCCCATATTCGACCAACTACTACCACTCCCCTCAACCTCCCATAATCCACTCCTATAATCTCTCAACCTACCGATTTGAATCTCTTTCAAACTCCTCAGAGTTTCAGCCAACCTAAAACACCTCCACCACACTTGCAGCAAAAAATAAAAACACTCTACCACCCCACATGGATTCGAACCTCTGCCCTCTAACCTCATCAACACGCCACTTATCCCCTGGGCCAGCAGGCTCGTTTTTGACATACCTTACCAAATTTTATTTAAGAGCTCTACTGACTAGAGACAGGTTTGTTTCAAACAAAGGAAAAAATTTAGTACAAGCCAAGACTTGAACTCAGGACTTCTCCAATACTCCTCAGGGCACTCGAGCACTGAAGCAGAAATACAATTGTGCATCACAACACACAAAAATAAATACTTAGATTTTTGGGGCATTACAATTCATCTTTGACATAGTTATTTAATTACCCGTTGAACCACTTGGAATACTAAAGGATACTCAGGTGTTTCGTACACATGGTATCGTACCAATGCCATATCCCAGATATGGTGTTACATGTGATCCCGTATCGATTCCAACAGCCCAGCTATGGTCTTACACGAAGTCTCATATCAATGCCATATCCCAGATATGGTCTTACACGTGGCCTTAGTAACCCTAATGTCATGACATTTGTATCCTATCTATTCTTAAGGTTCAACTGGGATTTCATGCTTCTTGAAAATTTTTTGAATACGTCCAAGGGTCAATCACAATTCATACAATAATAAGGCATTTAAAATGTAACACCCCAAACCCGGTCCAGACGTTATGGCCGAATCTGGCGTGTCACATCAAAGTGTCATTCAAAAATTGAATTGTCGTTAAAAGTTCATTTCTATGATTAAAACCTATTGCTCAAGGTTAGCAAATCATCTCATAAAAAATGTTTACTTAATGTCTGACATTGATCTTTAAGTTATTTCAAATCGCGGAAGCTACTAAAGTTTGAAATATAAAAAACGTTTGTTTTTAAGTGTTTCTGAAAATAGTTATTATTTTTTAAAAAAAAATTTAAAAATTTAAAAATTTAAAAATAGTTTTTGAAAATCCCAATTAAAAATTTAATCCCTCAAAGGCCTTATTACAAAATTAAAACCCCAAAATATAAAATTCAAATAAAAAAGTCTACAGTAGAGCATCAGTGGTCGTGTGGCCACCTCCGAGTCTCTCACGACTCCAAATCGCTTAAGGTTGGGGATTACCTGTACAGTTAGAAAGAAGGGTGAGTTTGCGAATACCCAGTGTGTAATCCCTTATAATACAAACAGTTAGATATACGGTATGTAGAAATAGACTGGGCCTGACCCATCACAGACACAGTATCAGGTGGGCCTTAGCCTATTAACAGAATCAGGGGGGCCTATGCCCAATACAGAATCAGTATCAGATGCAGATATGCAGACAAATATCCAGCACAGTCCAACCAACACACCAATCATACCAACCAACACACCATGTGAGGATAAAATTGACCCACCCAGCCAACAAACCAAGCTCAGTACCGGTTGCTGCACTAAGTCAACAGAACGGCTCAACACTGTAGACAGAACAGCTAAAGGTCATAAATATCGTAGCAACGCTGTCAGTTAACAGAATGGCTAAAAGCCATAAGCAGAAAGGTAGTAAGCCTTGAACAGAACGGCTACAAGCCATACACTTCCTCCGTCAATAATCACCCATCCCCACGTAGAATGTCATGTCATAACATCATATGTCAATGCAGAATGTCATGCTCAATCATTGTCATATATAATTCATATAGCAAACCTCTCATACATAATATAAGAGTATAATAGACATTTTACCCTATAGAGGTATTACGGTCATTTTACTAATTTGGGGTCTCGGTATAGGTAGCCACCCTTCAAAAGGTCTACAGTCATATCTAACGACTCAAATAAACCATATGGCTAAAATAGTGTAAATGGGCCCAAGGCCCATTACTCGGCCTAAGTGAGCCCACACGCTTGTGTGGCCCATTTAGCCCAAATTCAGCCACGACTATGCGATCACCAAAGCCCACTCCATTCTTTGTTACTTACCCTAAATTTTATCCATGTGGGCCCACGAGCCCATTGGGCCCATACGGCCCAACCTTATGAGAACGTTCATGGAGGCCTCTACAGTCTAACGCCCATGTTCATGGGCTCAGTTTACCACACGTGCGATCGCACGCTCGTGTGGCATCAAATGCCGAAGTTTTGACTTTCTACTTTTCGGCTCTTGCCGAACTACAGTTTAAACGGTGTTAGTACCCATTCACACACACACACTTGTTTACGCAACCGCTCCAAGTTCCTCAAGCACCCAACCTTGACCGAAAGAGGGAGACTTAATCCTCCAAAATTACTGACTAGAAATGATCACACACTCTTGCCGATTATCTGTATTTTGAACATATATATTTAATAATCAGGATTAATCATCTTTGTGGTCTAACCCACAAAAATTAATCTTACAGAGACATAGGGAATATTCGGCTAATAGCACAAAACCAAAGTAACATCTCACCTTAATTGAACGATGAGAGAAATAGTTGATTGCTTCCAAAACGCTTGCACCCCTTTACCCCACTGAAATACCTAGAACCCAAATCACATTGTGGAGATGGAGTGAATTATGAAATCAGAGAATATAGGGAGAAATAAACTTTGACTTTCAGAAAAAGATAAAAGGAACAGATTGAAAAGCATATATCAGAACAATAGAGAACATACTCATACCCACTGCAAAACCGAAATCTTAACACCAACAGCAGAGTACAGAATGATTAGTCAAGAATTAGGGAGGGGAGAAAGACCGTGAGTGATTGATTTAGAAAGAAGAAATGAAAGAAGAAAAGAATAGAAAAGGGAGAAATCGGCTACAGAGAAAACATAAAGAAACCAAAGTAAGGGTTTATCACAATTTGACCAAAGAAAAACGTAAAAGGGAGAACCAGGAGAAAGGTACTTTGGCAAAGATTGGAACACAGGAAAGAAGAGAAAAACTTAGAAAAAGCTACACAAAATTTCGGCACTCGACCAATTGGGGTTTCAGCAGAATGAAAACCAAAAAGAAATCAAGAAGAGAGCAAAAACGACACAAATGAAATATCCAACATTAGAAGTCTAAAACAAATCAATAAAAGAAAACTCTCCCTAAAGCCACAATGACCAAAACCGAATACTCTCAATTCCCTTAGCAAATTCGGCATCAGCCTTCTACAACTCAAACTCCACCTTTTTCATCCTAAAATCCCTCTATAATCCTCTCCTTGATTTCCTCCACAAATTACTCCAACTTCCTATTCAAACTCTATTCAAACTCCCATGACCAATTCAACCTTAGAGTCCCAGTCCAACTCCACCTCCTTTCAAGCTCAACCAACAAAATAAATAATCCATTGCGCATCCCAAGACTTGAACCTCAGACCTCACAGTTACACCACACGCCACCTTACCCCTCCACCACAGGCTCTTTCTGTGTCATAAATCATCCACAAATAATTATAAAGTCTGTAGGCCAAAATCCAAGTTCCTTTAAAAGAAAAACCAAAATAAATTGCAAAAGCCAAGACTTGAACCCAGGCTCCCTTGCAACCAAAATGATGCCACAACCACTAGACCACGTGCTTCCTTGTGTCATTTATTTAACACAATAATTTAAAATGCCTTCATCCAAGCATCCAGGGTTTTATTCACTTAAAACCAAAATTTTTGCTAAAGCCCAAGTTTGAACCCAGGACTTTTCAGAAACTTCCCAAAACACTCAGAACACTTAACCACTGAAGTAGACAGTTAGTTGTGTCATTTCCTAGCTCACATAAACTTTTATACACAGTTTCCTAACAGTTCCCTTGCTCAAGGCCCAATACTTCTAGGCCCAAATTCTGGGGCGTTACATAAAACAAAATTAAACAATGCATTATTTACATACGAACTTACCTCGGTACAAAAATAGTAGAAATGGGACCTAATCGTCAAACACTTTGTTTCTCCCCCGATCTAGGTCCGAATCTCATTTCTCTCGATCTATAATAACAAATTTAAGTTATTCATTATTCACATTACTCAACTCGGTTCAAAAATCACATTATGGAAAAATTACATTTTTTACCCCTAAACTTTAACATTTTTACACTTTAGTCCCTAGGCTCATAAAATGAAATGTACTCAATTTCTTCAATACCCATGCCTAGTTGAAACTTAGAAATGCTTAATGCAACCTACATTTTTCTTTTATTCGCATTTTAACACCCATTTTACAACTTTTTACAAATAAGTCCTTTTTAGGCATTTTCATAAAAAATCACTTAGCAAAAGTCGTTTATCAAACAACTAGCATGCATTTTCTACCATTATAGATCAAAATACACAAATATCCACCATGGGTAAAATTTTAGATCTTGATTATTTCTTAAATAGATAGATCATGTTACAAGGATTTCAAAAACATAAAAATCATTAAAAACAGGGCTAGAACAAACTTACAGTCGAGCTTGGAAGCTTGAAAAACCCTAGCCATGGTTTCTTCTTAGTACATTTAGCCATGGGAGGAAGATGGACAAAAATTGGCTTTTAATTTGGCTTTTTAATTCTTTTAATTACCATATTACTAAAATTCCCTTAATGAAAAAAAACTTTGCCACATAGATGGCCGGCCAAGGGGTGGCTCTTTGGCTACTAATTTTAGCAAATTTTAGCTACCAAATTCAGTTATTAAAACCCCCTTGGCTGATCATTCAAGGCATCCCTAATTTATTCACATCTTTTCTCTCCTCTCTCACTTTCTCCTCTCATTTTCCCATTCCAAGTCCCTTGCTCTTGTGTCGATTTCTCCCCTTGAGAAAGGGTTCTTCTTCAGTCATTTTGGAGCAAAAATTTAGTGTTCATAGAAGCCTTGATCAGTGAGGACAACAAAGAAGGAAGAACGGAGCAACCTAGTCAAGCCACGGAAAAACACCGGATTTGATTCTTATTCCCTATCTCTTTAATTTTTGTTATTGTTATGATGAACATATCTATGAATATTTATGTTGTTGAAATGGTTAATTTAATCAGCTTAGCTTGAATTTAATTTGTGTTGGTTTGATTGCATTTCATCTGCTTAAATTATTAAAATTATGTTTATGATGTTATACGCCTTAGTAAAATGATTGATTAAGTAAAATCATGCCTAAGTTATTCTTGCATTACGATTTTAAGGTAACTAATGAATTAATTATTTATATGGATTGAAATTGCAATTAATTGACACAATACTTAATCAGTGCATGTTTATTCTTTTAAGGTAGTTGAAGGTTAAATTATCAATGTATCTGGTGATACACTTGCCTCGCATAACCTGCAAGATTTTTGTGATTAAACTGTTTCAAGGTAAGAATACCTTGTTACCTCACATATTCTTTTATATGCTCATTAGATTTAATTAATCGTTTGAATTGACATAGGGATATGCAGGAGATTAGTTCAATTTAATGAGTATGTATGTGCAATAACATGTTTGCTTATTAAAATCTGTTTAATCATTTGAATTGACATAGGGATATGTTAAGAGATGAATGGATTTATGTAGGTGAGTATGTTCATAAGTTAGCAAATTACCGAGTTTCTGTGAATTTATTCGTAACAACATAAACATGAATTTAATAATTCTAAGTTAAAGAAATGTAATTAATCCAACACAATTATGTCATCTTGATTAAATCATATTTTGAAATCATGCATTTGAGATTTATTTCTTTAGTTTACTTAGTTTAAAATCTTAGTTTTTAATCACCCTCTTCAAACAAAATATTTTTTCTTCACCAAAGTGTTTTAAATAACATTTATAAATAATTCTTTTCACAGTCTCTATGAGTACAATAACTGTAACTGTCCAGTTTAGACCCTAGTCAGAATAGTGGTTTCGGGACCACAAATTTGAGTCCAAAAGATATTCCAATATTATTTTCTGTGTCTGTGATATGTGAATTTATATCTGCGAAGTTTCTGTGATTTAAATTGTCTGTTTCTGTGCTTAATTATGAAAAAGGATTTAATCACGTAAATGATAAAATTTGCATGCCATATATTCAATGTGTTTAATTGGCATGGCTTTGGATTATTATGGCCTTATGTGGCAATTACTTCATGGAATTTTTAGTGGTCATAAATGACCTTGTTTTATGTAATTGATATGTTTATTAATGAGGGATACAATGATAATTCATGCTTTAACATGAATTAAAGAAAACAAATTGCATGCATGTGTTCATAAACACATATTATAACCGAAAATAAAAGAAAATAAAAAGAAGAAAGCCATTTTAGGTTTCTTATGTTTTTGATAATTTCTATGTTTCTATGATCGTTTCTTCGTGTCCTTCAAAACCCACGTCTGAATTTCTACTTCTGTTGAAGATTATGAAATGTGTCGTTGATGATTATATGAGTTTTGTAATGTATTTTTATGGATTATGAAAGATATATGTAGGATTATCATGCTTTGTTCTTGAAATTTTGATGGAAATGAGCTATTTGGGCTAATTTGTGAAAATGAGGTTTTGGAGGACTAAATTATGAATAAATATTTTATTTGGGCTTGTATGGAAGCTATGTATATTCGGCCAAACTATAGTCTTGGTGAATTTTGCATATTTGTGATTTTGTGAAAAATGGACTAAATTGTCAAGGTGTGAAAATGTAAGTGCTAAAATGCAAAGTACCCTAAATATGTGTTCATGGATTATTTTGAATGAAATGAATGATTGAATTGTATTAGATCAAGAAGAAAGAAAATCAGACTTAGATTGAGGGAAGTCCAAAATAGTTGAATAGTCGACTCGTTTCCGTCCCCAATACGTATGTGGTAAGTCAAAATACAATTACGTATTAAATCGGTTGAATGTTGTATATACTAGTTATAATCTATATTGGACGGCTGTGAGAGCCTGATGAATGAATTTTGAGTAAATTACGATAATATGTTAGTATCTGAAAAGCTCTGTATGTTTCTAAAGGAACGTTGACATCGATCTGAGATATCGTGTAAGACCGTGTCTGAGACACAGGCCTCGATTTGAGATTTACGTGTAAGACCTTAATTCCGTGTAAGACCATGTCTGGGACATCTATACTAAATTACATGTAAAACAACGTTCGAGATGTCGGCATTATACCTATTTATGAGTATCTGTATCGTTTCTAAACTGTCTGATGATAGAGTACGAGATATGGGAATGAAAATATTAAATGTATAATTTATATAGGTACGTTTGTATCATACTAAATTTATGAATATGAAAGACTCTGTTTCTGTGAAATAATGAATGCGAGGTATGTACGAAATCATGGAAATGAAACATGACATGTATACAAGCAAAAGAGCATGGTTAGGCTCATGAATTACTCTGTGAAATGGCTATGAATTTTTACTATTGACTTTTACTTTATATGCTTTAATAGTTAGACTAGTTGTATTTGGCTTACTAAGCTCTTTGTAGCTTAGTCTATGTGATTTCTGTCTTTTTTCAGTTATCGTAGCTACTGAAGGCTCAACGATAGTCGAGGATTGTCACCATACTATCAAACTCATTTTGGTACTTTTTAAAGTGTAATTTTTGAAGTATGGCATGTATAGGCTAGAATGTTTATGTATTTAAGCTTTGATATGTAAATATGTTATGCCATAAGAGTTGGCTAGCAAATGATATATTTGTGCATAGTTTTGATAATTGGATTGTGATGCCAAATTGTGTATGCTTGTAATGGTTATATAGCCTTGTATGTGGTGGTCATTTTGAAATATGCCAAGTTGAGGAAAATTGTAAGTTTAAACATGAGTTAGAAAGTGTCATAAGTAAGCTATGAAATGAGCATTTTGGCATGTTGTTGTAATAAGATTTTAATGTGTTTTGATATGGATTTGGATAGGTTATTGAATGATGATGATTTAGTTATAATGAAGCATGTTTTGAGCATTGAATTTCCTGAAAATTTTGGTATAAATGTTGTTCCATATTGCTTGTAGGAATGACACAAATAGGGGTGGCAAATTGGCTTAAACCAAGCCTGCATTGTGCCACACGGTTAGGGAACACGGGCGTGCCTCGTGGCCGTGTATGCAAAGTAGTAACCTCTTAAGATCACATGGTTAAGACACATGGGCGTGTCATATGGTCGTGGGCTTAAGTCAGTAGCCAGCTAAGTATTACATGGCCATGGCACACGGTCGTGTATGTTGGCCGTATGTAAAAGTCAGTATATATACTCTATTTTGGCACGACTGGATCACATGGGCATGTCTAGTGCCCGTGTAAGGCACGCGGCCTGGTCACACGGGCGTGTGACCTCAACAGAATTAAAAAATTTTTCTACGTTCTGAAAATTCTGAATGTGTTCGGTTTAGTCTGGACCTTTTCTAAAAGTATGTCTTAGGTCTTGGAGACCTCCAGAAGGGATGAATTTTTTATTTGCTTATGCATTAATATTATGTGATATCTGTGATTCTGCATTGATCTGTAATGTGCTGTCTATTTGGTAATGCCCCTTACTTATTCCGGCAACAGTTATGGGATAGGGGCGTTACATTTTATTGGTATCAGAGCTATGGTTTAGTCGGTTCTAAGACTACCATAGTGTATGTGAGTCTAGCTATACATGCCATATATCTAAAACTGTGATAGTGTGATGAATCCTGACATTGAAATGTGCTTTTATATAGCAAATGGATCCCGATAGAGATGTAGTTGATGATGTAGAAAGCAATGCACTTGTTCCCGTGCAAGAGACTGTGCAAGCTGATTCTTGACCGACTACGAGTAGTCGTGATGGTGAGGCTAAACAAGCCTTCTATCAGATGATAGATGATTGGTTCACCCAATACATTAGAACCAATCCGACTGTACAAGAACCTCCAACCCCGGTTAATCCTTCTCAAATTCTTGCTATGCCCTTAGTGAATCCGGTTTAGTTAAGTAGACCACCAATTGATAAGACTAAAAAGTATGGGGTTGAAGAGTTCCGAGCTACAACGAATGATGATGTTGAAAGAGCCAAATTCTGGTTAGAGAATACAATACGAGTGTTTGATGAAATGTCTCTGAATCCCAAGGAATGTGTAAAATGCGTTGTTTCAGTTATGAGAGATACGGCGTACCATTGGTGGAAAACTTTAATATCTGTGGTTCCGAGTGAACGAGTTAGCTGGGATTTCTTTCAAGCTAAATTTCGGAAGAAATACATTTGTCAGAGATTCATCGATTAGAAACGTAAAGAGTTTCTTAAGCTTAAACAAGGTCGTATGTCTGTTACTAAATATGAACGTGAATTTATGAGATTGAGCCAGCATGCTCGAGAATGTGTATCAAATGAAGCATTATTGAGCAAAAGGTTTGAAGATGGACTAAACGAAGATATCCATCTGTTAGTTGGGATTTTGGAGATTAAAGAAATGGTAGTGCTCGTTGAGCGAGCTTGTAAAACTGAAGAATTAAGTAAAGAGAAAGAAAAGTTGATTCTAAAGCTAGAGATGTTAGAAAGAGATCTTCGAGTAGATCATTTCAGTCTGTGTTAAAGAAGTTCTAAGATGATCATAGCCGTTCAAAGGCTAAGGTAGGACATTCGAATCAAGATCGAGCTAGATCGTATTCGAATTTCAGAGCTCCTGCTGTTTCTATTGCAAGTGTCAGGAATGTCTGATCTGAGAAACCGGAATGTAAACACTATGGTAAAAGACATTTGAGAAATTGTAGATTGATTGACTGAGCCTATTTCCGATGTGGATCTCTGGACCACTTTGTAAGAGATTGTTCTAAACCTGCTGAGTAAGAGAATATACAGAATCCGAGACTGAGCAACACCTCAGCTAGAGGTAGACCTTCAAGAAATACAGGAAATCCAAGTGGTGGTCAAAAAGCTACTAGGGATACTGCTGTTAGATCTGAGGCTAGAGCACCTGCCAGAGCCTATGCTATCCGAGCTCGTGAGGAAGCCTCGTCTCCAGATGTGATTACTGGTACTTTTACTCTTTATGATACTTTTATGATTGCATTGATAGGCCCTGGATCAAAGCATTCTTATATCTGTATGAATTTAGTGCACAGTAAGACTTTTCCTGTAGAGTCTATTGAATTCGTAATTAGAGTATCAATCCCCTTTAGGCAAAAGTGTCTTGGTTGATAAAGTCTACAAGAATTGCCCATTATTGATTCAAGATATCTATTTTCCTGCAAATCTGATGCTTTTGCCTGTCGATGAATTTGATATAATTTTGGGAATGGATTGGTTAACTTTGCACAATGCTATTGTGAATTGCAAATGAAAAGTTATTGATTTAAGGTGTAAGAATGATGATATAATTCGAATTGAGTCTAGTGATCTGAATGGACTACCAGCTGTGATATCTACAATGAAAGCACGAAAATATGTGAAAAAAGGCTGTGAAGCCTACTTAGCTTATGTGTTAGACTCGAAAGTGAATGATAAGGAAGTTGAATCAGTGCCTATTGTCTGTGAATTGTCTGATGTGTTTCCTGAAGAACTACAGGGTTTGCCGATTTGAGAAGTCAAGTTTGGCATTGAATTAGTGCTTGGTACTACTCCGATTTCGATAGCTCCGTATAGAATGGCTCCGGCCGAGTTAAAGGAATTAAAATCTCAGTTGCAAGAATTAAGTGATAGAGGATTTGCTAGACCGAGCTTTTCACCATGGGGTGTTCCTGTTCTGTTTGTGAAAAAGAAAGATGGCACAATGAGAATGTGTATTGATTACCGTCAGCTTAACAAAGTGACTATAAAGAACTAATATCCTCTACCTAGAATTGATGACTTATTCGATCAGTTGAAAGGTGCTACTGTGTTTTCAAAAATAGATTTGAGATGAAGCTATTAGCAGTTGCGAGTAAAAGACTCAGATATTCCGAAGACTGCTTTCAGAACAAGGTACGACCACTATGAATTTTTAGTTATGCCTTTGAGATTGACTAATCCACGTGCTATCTTTATGGATTTGATCAATAAAATTTTCAGACCGTATTTAGATCAATTTGTTGTGGTAATCATTGATGATATATTGATTTATTCACGTGATGAATCTAAACATGCCGAGCATTTGAGAATAGTGCTACAGACTCTGCGAGATAAACAGTTGTATGCATGTAAAGTTTAGTAAATGTGAGTTCTAGTTGCAAGAAGTTGGTTTTCTGAGCCACATTGTGTCAACATCGGGTATTCGAGTTGATCCGAACAAAATTGCTACTATTCTGGATTGGAAGCCCCCGAAAAATGTTTCTGAAGTCTGTAGTTTTCTGGGACTTGCCGGTTACTACAGACGATTCATAAAAGGTTTTTCAATGATTGTGACTCCATTGACAAAATTGCTCCAGAAAGATGTGAAGTTTGAGTGGTCTGAAAAATGTCAGAATAGTTTTGATCAGTTAGAAGCTCTTTTAACTAAAGCTCCGGTACTTGTTCTACCTGAATCAGGTAAAGAATTCGTTGTTTATAGTGATGCTTCGTTGAACGGACTAGGTTGTGTTTTGATGCAAGAAGGCAAGGTTATAGCTTATGCCTCGAGACAACTAAAATCGCATGAAAAGAATTACCCAACCCATGATCTGGAATTAGCTGCTATTGTGTTTGCTCTGAAAATCTAGCATCACTATCTATTTGGTGAGAAATGTCATGTGTTTTCTGATCATAAAAGTCTGAAGTATTTAATGATGCAAAAATATTTGAATCTACAATAGAGAAGATGGTTAGAACTGCTAAAAGACTACGAACTTGTGATTGATTATCATCCGGGAAAAGAAAATGTTGTTGCCGATGCCTTAAGTTAGAAAACGTTGTTTGTTTTGCATGTAATGAATGCTCATTTGGTTCTGTCTGATGATGGTTCAGTTTTAGCTGAATTAAAAGCGAGACCTTTGTTCTTACAACAGATTATCGAAGCTCAGAAGGTTGATAATGAATTAATAGCAAAACGAGCTCAGTGTGATTCTGAATTCTGAGTTGATGTTGATGATTGTTTGAGATACAGAAATATACTTTGTGTTTCGAGAAATTCAGAGTTAATTCGGACGATTTTGTGTGAAGCTCACAGTAATTGTTTATCTGTACATTTGGGTAGTAGTAAAATGTATAATGATCAGAAGCAGCATTATTGGTGGTCCAGAATGAAAAGTATCTCTGATTTTGTTTCTAAATGTTTAATCTGTCAGCAAGTTAAAGCTGAACATCAGGTGCAATCTGGGTTACTACAACCGATTATGATTTCGGAGTGAAAATGGGATTGAGTGACCATGGATTTTGTTTCGGGTTTGCCCCTATCTCTGAGAAAAAAAAGACGCAATTTGAGTTGTAGTTGATCGTTTGATGAAATTAGCTCATTTTATTCCAATTCGAACTAATTATTCTCTTGATAAATTAGCTGAGTTATACATTTCTGATATCGTGAAATTGCATGGTGTGCCACTGTCGATAGTGTCAGATAGAGACCCGAGATTTACATCACGATTTTGGAAGAAATAGCAAGATGCTTTGGGTACTAAATTGCATTTTAGCACTGCTTTTCATCCGCAAACAGATGGTCAATCTAAACGGATTATTCAGATACTCGAAGATATGTTGAGATGTTGCATTCTTGAGTTTGAAGGTACGTGGGAACAATATCTACCATTGATTGAATTCGCTTATAATAACAGTTTTTAGTCGAGCATTAAAATGGCACCATACGAAGCTTTATATGGTCGCAAATGTCGTACACCTTTGTATTGGTTTGAGCTCAGTGAGAATAAGATTTACGGTATTAATCTGATAAAAGAAATAGAACAGAAAGTGAAAGTAATTCGAGATAGTCTGAAAGCTGTCTCTGATCGTCAGAAATCTTATGCGGATTTAAAATGAAAAGATATCAAATTTGAGATCAGTAATAAAGTGTTTCTAAAAGTATCTCCGTGGAAGAAACTGTTTAGATTTGGTAAAAAGGGCATATAGATTGTCATTGACACCAGAGTTAGAAAAGATTCACAATGTGTTTCAAGTATCAATGCTTTGACAATACAGATTCGATCCTTCGCATATAATTTCCCCGTCTGATATTGAAATCCAATCTAATATGACTTATGAAGAAAAACTTATCCATATTTTAGCTCGTGAGGTTAAAGAGTTACGAAATAAGAAAATTCCATTAGTTAAAGTGATGTGGCATCGACACAGTGTTGAAGAGGCCACATGGGAGTCTGAAGATGCTATGAGACAACAATATTCGAATCTGTTTAATGGTAAGATTTTCGTGGACGAAAATCCCTAAGGGGGGAGAATTGTAACAGTCTGGTTTAGACCCTAGTCAAAATAGTAGTTTCGGGACCACAAATCCAAGTTTAAAAAATATTTTAATATTATTTTCTGTGTCTGTGATATGTGAATTTACATCTGCGAAGTTTCTGTGATTTAAATTGTTTGTTTCTGTGCTTAATTATGAAAAATGATTTAATCGCGTAAATGATAAAATTTGCATGCCATATATTCAATCTGTTTAATCGGCACGACTTTGGATTATTATGGCCTTATGTCGCAATTACTCTATGGAATTTATGAGTGGTCATAAATGACCTTGTTTAATGTAATTGATCTATTTATTAATGAGGGATACAATGGTAATTCATGCTTTAACAGGAATTAAAGAAAACAAATTGCATGCATGTGTTCATAAACACATATTATAACCGAAAATCAAAGAAATAAAAAGAAGAAAGCCATTTTAGGTTTTGGCTAGCTTAATCCTTGATTAAGGTATGAATTTTCCTCTGTTTTTGATAATTTCTACGTTTCTGTGATCGTTGCTTCGTGTTCTTCATAACCCATGTCTGAATTTCTGTTTCTGTTGAATATTATGAAATGTGCCATTGATGATTATATGAGTTTTGTAATGTTTTTATGTGGATTATGAAAGATATATGTAAGATTATCATGCTTTGTTCTTGAATTTTTTATGGAATAGAGCTATTTGGGCTAATTTGTGAAAATGAGGTTTTGAAGGACTAACTGTAAATTAAATATTTTATTTGGGCTTGTATGGAAGCTATGTATATTCGGCCAAACTATAGTCTTGGTGAATTTTTCATATTTGTGATTTTGTGAAAAATGGACTAAATTGTCAAAGTGTGAAAATGTAAGGGCTAAAATGCAAAGTGCCCTAAATATGTGTTCATGGATTATTTTGAATGAAATGAATGATTGAATGGTTGAATTTGAATTGTATTAGATTAAGAACAAAGAAAATCAGACTTAGATCAAGGGAAGTCCAAAATAGTTAAATAGTCGATGTACGAGGTAAGTCAAAATACAATTACGTGTTAAATCGATTGAATGTTTTATATACTAGTTATAATCTGTATTGGACGGCTGTGAGAGCCTGATGAATGAACTCCGATTAAATTCTGATAATATGTTAGTATTTGAAAAGCTCTGTATGTTTCTAAAGGAACGTTGACATCAATCTGAGATATCGTGTAAGACGGTGTCTGGGACACAGGCCTTGATTTGAGATTTACGTGTAAGACCATGTTTGGGACATCGGCATCATATTTAATTTTGTGTAAGACCTTGTCTGGGACAGAGGCATTGATATTGAATTACATGTAATACCACGTCTGAGACGTCGGCATTGTACCCGTTTATGAGTATCTGTATCGTTTCTAAACCGTCTGATGATAGAGTACGAGATATAGGAATGAAAATATGAAATGTATAATCTATATAGGTACGTTTGTATCATACTAAATTTCTAAATATGAAAGACTTTGTTTCTGTGAAATAATGAATACGAGGTATGTACGAAATCATGGAAATGAAACATGACATGCATACAAGCAAACGAGCATGGTTAGGCTGATGAATTACTCTATGAAATGGCTATGAATTTTTACTATTGACTTTTACTTTATATGCTTTAATAGTTAGACTAGTTGTATTTGGCTTACTAAGCTCTTTGTAGCTTAGTCTATGTGATTTCTATCTTTTTTCAGTTATCGTAGCTACTGAAGGCTCAACGATAGTCGAGGATTGTCACCATACTATCAAACTCATTTTGGTACCTTTTAAAGTGTAAATTTTTGAAGTATGGCATGTATAGGGTAGAATGTTTATGTATTTAAGCTTTGATATGTAAATATGTTACGCTATGAGAGTTGGCTAGCAAATGATATGTTCGTGCATAGTTTTGATAATTGGATTGTGATGCCAAATTGTGTATGCTTGTAATGGCTATATAGCCTTGTATATGGTGGTCATTTTGAAATATGCCAAGTTGAGGAAAATGGTAAGTTTAAGCACGAGTTAGAAAGTCTCATAAGTGAGCTATGGAATGAGCATTGTTTTGATATGGATTTGAATAGGTTATTGAATGATGATGATTTAGTTATAATGAAGCATATTTTGAGCATGGAATTCCCTGAAAAGTTTGGTATAAATGTTGTTTAATATTGCTTGTAGGAATGACCCAAATGGGGGTGGCAAATTGGCTTAAACCAAGCCTGCATTGTGCCACCCGATCAGGGAACACGGGCGTGCCTCATGGCCGTGTATGCAAAGTAGTAACATCTTAAGATCACACGGTTAAGACACATGGGTGTGTCATATGGCCGTGGACTTAAGTCAGTAGCCAGCTAAGTATTACACGGCCATGGCACGCAACTGTGTATGTTGGCTTTGTGTAAAAGTCAGTATATATACTCTGTTTTGGCACAGCTGGATCACATGGGCGTGTCTAGTGCCCGTGTAAGGCACACGGCCTGGTCACACAAGCGTGTGACCTCAACAGAATTGAAAATTTTTTCTAAGTTCTGAATATTCTGAATGTGTTCGGTTTAGTCTTAACCTTTTCTAAAAGTATGTCCTAGGTCTTGGAAACCTCCATAAGGGATGAATTGTTGATTTTCTTATGCATTAATATTATGTGATATATATGATTCTATATTGATCTGTAATGTTTTGTCTGTCTGGTAATGCCCTTTACCTATTCCGGCAACGGTTACGAGATACAGGCATTACAATAACTCGACATTTACTTGTCACTTTATTACTTATTGCGTTTGTGTACACTTGCACATTTTTGTCGTGCTAAGTTTTTAGCACCGTTGTCGGGGACTATTTTAAAAAGTCATTATTTGTGAATTTGTTAGTTTACATTTTGGTTTAATTTTCTAGTTTATTTTTTTAACTTAATTAATTTTTCTGTGATTATTTCAGGTGTTTATGAGTATTGACCAGATTATTGACCTACTCCCTGTAGACCCTGAGATAGAATGAACTTTTCGAGATTAAAGAAGACAAGCAAATCAGAGAAGGACCGAAGAAATGAACTTTGAAAATCTAAATCTAAGAAATGGAGCAGACCCTGCTAAGAATCCTATCCTTGTTACTAATGATAGGCATATAGCTTTAAAACAGTATGCCGTGCTAGTGTTTCATGATCTTAATCCAGGTATTAGGAGACCCAAAATTGAGGCACAACAGATCGAGCTAAAGCCAATCATGTTCCAGATACTTCAAACAGTGGGCCACTTCAGTGGAATGCCTATCGAAGATCCTCACCTACACTTTAGACTGTTTATAGAGGTAACTGATTATTTCAAGTTAGCCGGGATACCTGAAGATGCATTATGATTGAAGTTGTTCCCGTATTCGCTAAGCGACAGAGCTCGACCCTGGTTGAATTCATTGCCACTGAATTCAATTTCCACATGGCAAGAGTTAGCAGAAAGATTACTTATGAAGTATTTCCCACCTAGCAAGAATGCTAAGTTGAGGAACGAGATCACTGTTTTCCAACAAATGGATGATAAGTCCATGTATGTGGCATGAGAAAGGTACAAAGAATTGTTACAGAAGTGCCCTAATCACGAAATCCCACATTGCATCCAACTTGAGACATTTTATAATGGTCTCAATGCTCACACGAGGATGGTAGTGGACGCTTCTGCTAACGGTGCTATCCTTTCTAAGTCTTATAATGAGGCTTATGAAATTATTGAGAGTATTACCAGCAATAATTATCAACGGCCAACCAATCGAGCAGCGTCAGGAAGATGAGTTGCAAGAATACATGAAGTAGATGCTCTTACTTCACTTGCATCTTAGGTATCATCAATATCCTCCATGTTAAAAACTCTTACTACTAATGGGTCTAACAGTTTTGCAGCACAGCCACCAACCCAATTTGAAAATATAGCCTGTGTCTATTGTGGGGAAGGACATTTGTTTGAAGAATGTCCATCAAACCCAGAATCCATGTACTATATAGGTAACCAGAACCAAAATCAAGGAAGGCAAGGACTGCAATCCAATTTCTATAACCCATTGTGGTGAAACCACCCGAATTTTTCCTAGAGTCACCAAGGGGTTGGAGCCAATAATACTTATGCCCAACCTAGATTGACCCAGCTATCTAGTTTTCCCCAACAAGTTCAGAAACCAACCTAAGCGGAACCATCCAATGGCTTAGAAAATTTATTGAAGGCATACATGGCAAAGAATGATGCCTTAATCCAAAGCCAAGTAGCTACATTGAAGAACCTTGAAAACCAAATGGGCTAGCTTGCAACTGAACTCAAGAACTGACCACAAGGTGCTTTACCTAGTGATACGAAGAATCCGAGGAATCCGGGGAAGGAACATTGCAAAGCTATGACATTGAGGAGTGGAAAGATAGTAGAGCCCAACACCATCAAAGATGAAAAGGAGCAGGTTGACGTTCAAGATTTATGGGAAGTTCAACCGAGTGTTGAAATTCCAGTTTCACAAGAACCAGAATCTACAAAACCCGACAAGCTAATTTCAGAACCAGCTAATTCTAATCAACTAACAACCCTGTTATATGCAAAATTGCCCCAAAAGACAAATCAACCAGTTCCAGTAAAGAAACCACCACCACCCTACCCTCAAAGACATAAAAATCAGAAGCATGATATTCAATTCAAGAAGTTCCTAGACGTACTCAAGCAACTTCATATCAACATCCCGTTGGTTGAAGCACTTGAGTAAATGCTGAACTATGTCAAATTCATGAAGGATATCCTGTCCAAAAAACAAAGCTCAGAGAATTTGAGATGGTAGCTCTGACGAAGGAATGCAGTGCATATCTTCAAGACAAACTACACCCAAAGTTGAAGGATTCTAGATGTTTTACCATCGCTTGCAACATTGGAGCAACATATTATGGTAAGGCATTATGTGACTTAGGTACGAGTATTAACTTGATACTTATGTCAATATTTAGGCAGTTAGAGATAGGTGAAGTTAGACCTACTACGGTTACACTTCAGTTAGCAGATCGATCCTTAGCACATCTAGAAGGAAAAATCGAGGATGTATTGGTATGTGTAGATTAATTTATCTTCCCTACTGATTTTTTTATTTTAGACTTTGAAACAGACAAAGAAGTGCCAATTATCTTAGAAAGACTGTTCTTAGCAACCAGAAGGACCCTTATTGATGTGAAGAAGGGCGAGCTTACTATGTGTGTTCAAGATGCTCAGGTAACATTTAACGTTTTTAAGTCTATGCGATTTCCTGACACAATTGATGATTGTTCTATAGTATCCGATTTAGAGGATTTAATAGTGGAGAAGGAGCTCAACTACGTTGAGGATCCATTGGAACAAATTTTGACATCAGAACCTCTGAATGATGAAGAGGAGGATGAATACTTAGCGTTGTTAGAAGCTAATAAAAAGGGATTTAATCCGCAATCTCATTTTGAATATTTGGAATTAGAGAAAAAGGACTATGCCTAACAAAACGCGTCAATTGATGAGCCACCTAAATCAGAACTCAAGGTACTACCTTCACATCTAAAATATGTTTATTTAGGTAACGCTTCTACTCTACCTGTGATTGTTTCAGCAGAATTAACTAGTAAGCAAGAAGGGAAACTCATCCTGGTGTTAAAACAATTCAAGAAGGATGGACCATAGCCGATATTCGTAGAATTAGTCCATCTGTATGCATACACAAGATTATCCTAGAAGATGGCGAAAAAGGGACGATTTATTGACAACAAAGACTGAACCCCATCATGAAGGATATAGTCAAGAAAGAAGTCATCAAGTGGTTAGATGCGAGTATAATATACCCCATCTCAAACAGTTCATGGGTAAGTTCGGTCCTGTGCATGCCAAAGAAAGGAGGTATCACGGTCATTAAAAAGGAGAATAACGGGTTGATACCGACTAGAATAGTTACGGGATGGAGAATTTGCATCGATTACCGGAAGCTGAACAAGGCGACTAGGAAAGATCACTTTCCTTTACAATTCTTGGACCAGATGCTGGACAGACTCGCGGGGCGAGACTATTACTATTTTCTTGATGGATACTTGGGGTATAATCAAATTACAGTAGCACCAGAAGATCAAAACTAGACAACATTCACCTGCCAGTATGGTACATTTGCATTTAGACGCATGCCATTTGGTTTATGTAATGCACCTGCTACATTTCAAAGATGTATGATGTCTATCTTTATTGACATGGTTGAGAACTATTTGGAAGTATTTATGGATGATTTTTCAGTATTTGGAGATACATATGATGGTTTCCTAGCCAATCTAGTGAAGGTACTAAGGTAATGTGAAGAAACAAACCTTGTACTCAATTGGGAAAAGTGCCACTTCATGGTACGAGAAGGTATTATTCTAGGGCATCGGATAACAAGACATGGAATATAGGTTGATAAAGCAAAGGTAGATGTTATAGATACACTCCCACCTCTAACATCTATAAAGGGTGTTAGGAGCTTTTTGGGCCATGCCGGTTTCTATCGAAGAGTTATCAAGGACTTCTCCAAAATTGCTAAACCCTTATGCAAATTATTGGAGAAGGACATGACATTCAAATCTGATGAAGAGTGCTTAAGAGCTTTCAACGATTTGAAGAGTCGATTAGTTTCGGCACCCATAATCGTTACACTAGACTGGGATTTGCCATTTGAATTGATGTGTGACACAAGTGACTTCGCGATAGGAGCTGTCATGGGTCAGTGAAGGAACAAAGTTTTTCATCCCATCTACTACGCAAGTCAGACTCTGATAGGAGCTCAACTGAATCATATGGTAACAGAGAAAGGCTTACTTGCTATTGTGTTTGCTTTTGACAAGTTTCGATCTTATCTTGTAGGTACCAAGGTGACTGTCAATACGGACCACTCGGTAATTAAATATTTACTTGCCAAGAAAGACGCTAAGCCGAGACTGATCCAATGGTGCTTCTACTTCAAGAGTTTGATCTAGAAATTCAAGATTGAAAGGGAGTGGAAAACCAAGTAGCAGACCACTTGTCTAGATTGGAGCCGTAGGAAGGGAACTGTCCTCTTATACCATTCGAGAGACGTTTCTAGATGAACACATACTGAAGGTACATCATGTCCATAATACCCCTTGGTTTGCTGATATTGCTAACTATTTAGCTTGCGGTTTGATGCCGATTGATAAGATATATCATCAAAGGAAAATTTTTCTTCATGATGTGAAGTACTATTCCTGGAAAAAGCCATATTTGTTTAAAAAGTGCGCAGATCAAATGATCAAGAGATGCGTGGTAGAAGAAGAAGTGCAAAAGACTCTATTCCATTGTCACTCAGCTCCGAGTGAGGGACACTTCGAAGGTACTCGTATTGCGGCCAAAGTATTACAAGTCAGATTTTTTGGCCAACACTATTCAAGGATGTATATGCTTCCGTAAAGAATTGTGATCGATGTCAAAGGGTTGGAAATGTCACCAATAGAAATGAGATACCTCGAACAAATATTATTGAGGTAGAATTGTTCGATGTATGGGTTATTGACTTTCTTTATCCTTTCCCTTCATCCTTTGGTCACAAGTATATATTGGTAGTAGTAGACTATGTGTCTAAGTGGGTCGAGGCTGAAACTTATCCAACAAATGATGCTAGGGTTGTGATGAAGTTTTTGCAAAAGCACGTATTCACAAGGTTTGGAACCCCAAGAGCTATTATCAGCGATGAAAGGTCACATTTTGTGAACAAGTGGTTGAAATGGTTATTAGATAAACATGGAGTGAAACACAAGGTCACTGCAGCTTACCATCCGTAGATGAATGGGCAAGTTGAACTGGCAAACAAGGAGATCAAAGGCATACTTGAGAAGATAGTTTGCCCAAACCAACGAGATTGATCCAAAAGACTGGATGATGCTTTATGGGCTTATAGAACAACATACAAGACACCTTTAGGGATGTCACCCTATAGGTTGGTCTTTGGAAAAGCTTACCATATACCCTTGGAGTTAGAGCATAAAGCTTACTGGGCTCTTCGACAACTCAACTTGGATCTTAAGCTTGCTAAAGAGAAACGGATGGTCCAACTCAATGAGCTAGAGGAATTCTGAATGTTTTCGTACGAAAATGTCAAATTACTCAAGGAGAGACTTAAGAAATGGCATGACAAGCACATTCGAGTTCTAGAATTTGAAGCAGATCTGCAAGTCTTGTTATTTAATTCCAGATTAAGGTTCTTTCCAAGTAAACTAAAATTAGTTGGTCTGGTCCATTTACGATTCATTGCGTCTATCCGTACGGAGTTGTTGAACTCCAAAGTAAGTGAGGTAATTTTTAAGTTAATGCTCAGCGTCTGAAACATTACTAGGGAGATAAGACTGAACGGAATCAAATTTTGTTCATTTTATCAGATGTTTAAATTTTCTTATTTTCCTTTTTAATAAATGATTTAGGGTATATTTTTGGGATTAGTATGTTTAAATAAATTCTGTCTAGGAGATTGGAACTTAAGCGGGACCGCTTGTGACCCCTCCAATCTTTCCTGGCAATTGATTTTAACATAATTTTCCAAGAAATTATTCCTTAAATAAAAAATAAAATTTTTGGTCTTTCAAATAAAATGGTCAATTTTGATCCAAGTTTTAAATTGAAACTCAATTTCAAATTTTCATTAAGCCTAGGGACTTAATTGAATTATTTTTAAAATTTGGTTGCTCTTTTTGTAAATAATAAAAATTAGATGACTCTTTTTATAAATAATTTCAAAAGGCTTCTAGAATAAATGTTTTTAGTTTAATAAAAAAGATTATAATTATTAATATATAATTATATCCATTATAATATATATTAATTATTATCAACATTATATAGAGTTAGGATTAGTTTTAATTTAATCATATTTGATAAGTTTTTATCTTAATAAATTAATAGCAATTAAATAATTTAATATGTATTTTATTAATTATTAATTGTTGTTAACTCTAATTAGAATTAGAACTTAGAATTTTTAATTATTAAATTTTTCTACGAATTCTACTTTAACTCTTATTTCCTTCGCTATAAATACCACCAACCTTCATTATTCTTCACTCAAAATTCCCTCTAAACACCAAATTCCCTAAGTGCCGCAGCTTCCTAGCTAACTTTGCCTATCTACCTAGCAGCCAGTTGGCCAACAGCCCTAGCTCCATCGTAAGCCGCACGCCCACCTCGCGCATACCTGTCCTCATCGCGGGTTGCATTACGCATCCTGTCCTGTTCCAACACTAGCTACCTACACCAGTCCTTTGTCCCGTGCATTATTACCTGTGCCCAGCTCCCACGCGCGTTCACATCAAGTCTGCACGACGAGGATCCGGACATTGCTCACACATCCAGCCTAGCCTGCACGCATTGCTACTTGCTCCCAACTCCTGCTACGTCTACTGCCTCGGGCACATGAGCAGCACACCAACTTTGCACCAACCTCTTTAGCTGATAACCCTCCAACCTACCCTAAATCGACCTCTTTTGTTTTCTAATTTTTTTCTTAATTTTTATAAAAAGGTGGTAAGACAATTTTTTCTCTTAAATTTTAAATTTCATTTAATCATTTAATTTTTCAATTAATTGAATTATTAATATTTTATATTAATTAAAATTTTAAGAAAATATTTGTTTCCATCTTATATTTAGGTTAATCATGCCTCGCAAGAGAACTCATGCCTACGTCCAAATTGATGAAACACAAAATTAGTTCCATTGTGAAAAAGCGAAAGTAAGATATGAGAGTATCTTCAAAAATCAACAGATGCATCCAGAGAAAGGCTTTACATTGAAAGAGAGTAACTACAAATACTTTATTGCTAGTATTCGTCAAGTTGCTGAAGCCCTCAATTGGGAATTATTTTATGAGAAGAGACCTAGTGTGGATGAGGAACTAGTTCGCGAATTCTATGCGAATTTAACCTCAAGCGAGTTGATAGAAGTTCTAGTTCGTGGAGTCTAGGTACCAATAACTTCAAACACTATTAATGAGTTCTTTGAATTGCCTAATTACGAAAACGATGATTATTCTTCCTTGATGAACAATATAAAGCCTGAAAATTTGCAAGAAATTCTCGAGGAACTTATAGTTCCAGGTTCTAAGTGGATTGTGTCAAAGCAAGGAATCCACACTTGTCGAAGAGAATAATTGAGACCATTAGCAAAGGTATGGTTCTACTTCATCCGTTTCAGCCTTATGCTTAGTTCACATGGAACTACGATTTCATTAGAGCGAATGGTCTTATTATACTCGATTTTAACTAGAAAGACCATTGATGTGGGAAAAATCATCCAGAGAGAAATGCGAAATTGTGCCGTTACAGATTCTAGCCTAGCCTACTTTCCTTTTACGATAACAATTCTATGCTTGAAAGTTAAAATTCTTGCAAACGTAAAGAAGACAGGCTATAGCCAGGTCACAATCACAGATTGGGACCTCTATTGAATAGCTAGAGATTTTGTTCTACAGCAGCGAATCGAAGAAAGTGAGGATCCCAAAGCAGAGGAAGCAGATCTCATAGAGATTGAATGTAACACTCTGAATTTGGGCCTAGTAAAATTGGGCCTTGAGTATGGGAGCAGTTAGGAGACTGCTCATAGATATTTTAGTTAAGCAATAAGTGGCATAATGAATGCTTTCTTCAGTGGTTAAGTGTCTTAAGAAGTGTTGGAGAAGTCCCGGGTTCAAACTTGGGCTTTAGCAAAAATTTTGGTTTTAAGTGGATAAAACCCTGGACGCTTGGATGAAGGCCTTTTAAATTATTGTGTTAAATATATGACACAAGGAAGCATGTGGTCTAGTGGTTGTGGCATCATTAAGGTTGCAAGGGAGCCTGGGTTCAAGTCTTGGCTCTTGCAATTTATTCTTTTAAAGGAACCTGGACTTTGGCCTATAGTCCTTATAATTAGTTGAGGGTAAAAGGTGACAATAAAAGGAGCCTGTGGTGTGGTGGCAAGGTGGCGTGAAAGGGAACCTTAAGGTCTCAGGTTCGAGCGTGGCACAACACAAATGAGGTATTGATTATGTAATTGGGTTCGGATGGTGGTTGAGTTGTAGTGGAATTCTGGTGGAGGAGGTTGTTGAGGAGAGAATTGAGGAGTGATCTTAGGAGTAGATCATGGAGAGATAAGGGGAGGACTATGTGGAGAAAATTGTAGAGTTTGATTGCGGAGGAGTTGGCTGAATTTGGGAGTCTATGGGTGCCTATTCGGTCATTGGCTTGGTACCGAATTGGTCAATGACCTTGGGGGTTTCAATAGTTGCTTCTTTGACATTCGTTTTACTTTTGTTGACTTGGCCGAATATTGCATTTTGGGGATCGTTCTCTGCTACATTTTGGTGTTAGCCGAATGTGTCTTTATCATTCGGGTTCCTTTTGCTTTACTATCTTCTTTTGTCGAATGTGATAAGTGCCAAGCCTCTTCTTGACTCTTCTTATCTTCCATATTCCCCTCTCTGTCGAAATTGTTATGTCTTTTATGTTATCTCTCTCACCTTTCCTCAACAATGGCCGAATAGTCTCTCTTGGATCATCTTTGTTTCTGATTCTCTTCCTCTTTTCTTAAGGAAATAACCGAATATAGTTTCCCTTTCTCTCTAGCATTTCATTCTTTCTTTTGATCTTTTCTGAGCCGACCATTCCTCCTTCCCCTATTATTTGTTTTCAGTTTCTTGTCTCCTATTCGATGTGTGGTTGATCGTTCAGTGCACTGTGGTATGGTGGTTTGGTTTTGCTGAAGATTTGACAATTGGTATGTGGTTGCAAAGTTTCTTCTTTGCTTTTCTGTCAATTCTGTATGCACTCTATTTATCTTCTTCTATCATTTTCGAAAGCTGAATGTTTCTTATTATTTATTGATCGTTCTTTTTGTTCCCTTCTCGCAAGGTGGGATGCGTTGGGGATAAGAAATCTTAAGGAGTGAAAAAGGGCAAAGATTATTCAAGTCATCAAACTCTGCCTCTCATTAATTGTATAAGGCAAGATCACTACCTTATTCTTACTTTGGGCCGTATACTCCTGTGGTTGGTAAGTTAACATCTGTAGACTGAGGCCACATATTTGACCTGTATGGGCTAATAAAATCTGTTTTAATTCAGATATTTGACATTCGCGTGTGATCAATCCTGATCGGAGGTCTTAAAAGATTAAAGTCTTTCGCTATTCAAGGTTGGGACTTGGAGATTTTTACCGCGTGTTTTTGCAAACATGTGTGTAACTGTACACCGAAATCTATTACTGTGAATTGGCAAAAGCCAAAAAGCCAAAACTTTGGCATTCGAGGCCTCACGAGTGTGCGATTGCTCGTGTGGTAAATCGAGCCCACTGATCATGGGCGATAGACTATATAGGCCGCAGCGAGCGTTCTCGAGTACTTGGGTTGTTCTGGGCCTCGATGGGTCGAAATAGGCCGTGTGGGCCCAATGGGCTTGTGGGCCCCATACAAATATAATCTGTGGTAAGTGAAAACTAATGAACTGGGCTATGGTGTTCGCATAGCCGTGACTGAAATTGGGCTAAATGGGCCACACGAGCGTGTGGACCCACTTGGCCCGAGTGTTGGGCCTTGGGCCCATTTACACTATTTTGACCATCTAGGTTACTTGAGTCGCTCGAGGCAACAATGGACCCTAGGTTGGGTCGCTAAGACCCTTGATTGTGAAATTACCGAAATACCCTTGATTTGTGAAATTACCAAAATACCATGTAGTGTAAAATGACCAAAATACCCGTAAAGGGTAAAATGACTGTTTTGACCCTTAAGGGTAAAATGACTCTTTTGCCTCTTGAGGGTAAATGACTGATTTGTCTGTGATTTGTATGACTAATTTTGTGCATGACATTCTGCCTACATGACATACTGCTTGGGATTGCGATATTGTTATGGAGGAATAAACCGTATTGGTGGCTGTGCCACATATTCTGATATTAGCAGTTTTGTTGCGACTTTAGTTAGTGCTGCAATCGGTGCTAGCATTGTAAGTGTAGGGATGGCGTGGGTGATTTATTCCCCACAGATACTGCAGGGTTGGACGGAGGCAAGTGCAGGGTTGGATGAGTTATCATGCATTATTCATATGGGTTTGATTTTGATATGGGCTAGGCCCAACTGATAGATATTCTGAGATGGGCTAGGCCCAATTGATACTGTGATGGGTTGAGATTCAAATGTTAAGGAATCGGGCTTTGGGCCATATATATTCTAAACTGGACTGTACTATTACTGGATAGGGCTCAAGCCCAGAATGGTTCTAATTTTTATTTTTGACTGACTATTTGGATGCTATGGGGTTACACACTGTGTTTTTGTAAACTCACCCCGTTTATTAACTGTGCAGGTAATCCCCAGTGATAGGTGGATCGATGCTACGTGGGACTCAGAGATGGCCACATACTGCTTGTTTTTTCAGATTTGTTTATTTACTGTTGCGTTTCTTTTTCGTTGGGTAGTAATAAGGCCTTTCTCAATTCTGGTTTTTATTTTAAACTTTGGGATTTTATCTACTATGTTTTATAATTATTAGAAGTAGGTCGCGGTTTTCCAAAACAACAACTGTTATCAAAACACTACGTTTCGCAACTTAACTTTTAAACATTACGTTTTTGTAAATCGGTTACTTTTAAAAATTAGCTTTCGCAACCCAAAAAGGAATTTTGGGAATAAAATTAATCAGTTTTCAACATACTACGTTGTAAATAAGAAGGGTTTTTATGGAAAACACGATTTTCAAAAAACACTTCAATGTGACACACTAGATTCGGGCCATAACATCTGTGCCGAGTTTGGGGTGTTACATTGAACCAATGCAATCGGCTGAAGTTCCTAATAAGGTGGAACCAATGGAACTAGAAGTTAAACCTGATAACGAAACTTCAATATTCAGAGCTCAACTGCTCAGCCCAGATCTTCGAGATGAGTTGTCAAAGTTGATGGACATAATGCAGCATATGCAATGGCAGCAACAAGCTTACTAGAGATACTCAAAAATAAGGGATGACTCGATGAGAAGTGCTCTTAAGAAAATTTACAATGACCCATTTATTTTTGTGCCTGAATTTCCAAATTTTATATTTGAACCATGGAGTCCATTATCAAAAAAAGAGCGAAGAGATTTATGCAAAGGCAATAATGATGGAACAAAAGATGAAGTCAAATTTAGAAGGGTCTGCAAATAATTAAAAGGGGGGATCTTGACCTTATTTTATTTCTATTCTTAGGTCATTTTAGGATTAAGTTTAATTAGGAATTTTTATTTTTTACATAATAAAGCAAGATCTAGAAATCATGAATAATGAACAAGTCCCAAAGTATAAAGTGTGGCAATAGTTATATACATGTCTAGGATTGGATCTAGAGAGAGCTTGGTACTTAAGTAGTCAATTTGACTCACCTCCTCTTTTCTAAAATCCTACCTGGTGTATAGTATCTATTCACTTTAAACAATGAGAACATTGTTCATCTTAAGTAGGGGGGACCGAAAAATTGAAATTGAATTATTTCCACTCAGAATAAATTTTCTTTTAATTATGATTAGGATATATTTTGTTCAATAATTTGAAATTTTGTTAAGTATGCTAAACTTCAATATAAATAAAGTTCTATTATTTCAATAAATTATTATGTTAGCTTAATAATGATATGAATGTATTTTTAATAAAGCATGAAAATCGTACCATAAATTTTTAGTTCCTTACGAAAGTTAGGCATGTATGAAAGTTTAAGTCTTAGAATTGACTTAGTAGTTTCTTGAGGCGAAATCCTAGGAAGCATTGAACATTGAAAATGATTTAGGCAACTTTTGTTTGGACCATTTGAGCCTTTCAAGCCAACCATGATGAATTTTTATCCTTTGAAACCTAACTTTGAGACTATATGGCCTAACTTTATTTGAACCCTTGCAAATTTAGCCATCACTTCTCTCTTAACTATCTAAAAATTGTCTAAAACTATTCAAAGTATTCTTTAAAAATAAGTTTGGGGGAGTTGAAAAGAAATATCAAATGATCTAAAATTGTAGTACATTTAGTAAAATGCTCGTGTTAAAAAAAAAGAGAGAGCATGAGTTCTTAAGACAAGATGTACAAAAGAGCATGTGAAAGCAAAGAAAGTTGATGTATTGAAGGTAATTATTTCGAAGGTCCGATGCAAGCTGAGTCTAGGGTTTAAAAGCCTAAATTTATCTATCTTTTACCTACCCTTAAGCCCAGCCACGTTACAACCTTGTTAAAGACCTATTGATTCAAAAGTTCCAATGCTACCTACATTAGTGGAGAGAAATCGCTACAGACAACATATGAAGACATAAGATAAACTTAATGGTTGCTGCTTAATCTTGAATAAACTGAATAAAATTACATTGGTAAGGTTTAGCATGACTTTATTAGGAAGCATTTAGTCAAATTTTTGCTATCATAATAGTTGTTGAGATTCATTTGAACGATATGTATACTAAAGTAGCATAACTATCAAATTTCTTGTCTTTAAGCATAAGTATATTAAATTCATAATTTTGGAGAAAATGTTGTTCTGAAGGAATTTTTCAAAGGTATTTTCGAGAAATTCTTTTCAAAATTTGTTCATTGCTCGGGACGAGCAATGAATTTAGTTTGGGGGTGTGGAAACACAAAAAATTACACACTTTTTCATACCTTTTTTAACTTAAATTCATGCTAATTCAGTTAAATTCTTGTTGAAAAATAATTATAAAATAATTAAAGTGAAATTAAAATATGAACATGTTAAAATTTAGTTAATTTTACAATTATTTTTGATGAATTTTTGTTATTTTCGACAGATTTGCTCAAAGGGCGAAAAATGGCTCGGCAGACATTACCAAAAGCACAAAATCGAGAAGCAATTTAAAGTATCGAGGCGAATTAATTTTCTGCCTAAGACGGTCCAAAATTATATGTATTAATTCATAATATAATTAATTTTAATTTATATCCAAGTTAAATTGGCTTAATAAATTATTATTAATTAATTATGAAAAATGGTCCAATTGAACCGAATTGAGTGAACCGAACCAGCCAAGGAGAGGATAGCCCAAACCCGTCCAAGTGCTGACCCAATTCAGCTTATTAGCTAATTATTTAAGCTACAAAGAAGCCCTTGAAGACTTATTCAAATTGCAAATCAGCCCCTTCACAATTGATGGCTTTGAAGATTTGCCTCAAGCTATATTTAGCAAAGTTGAAGCCATCAAATTTGGCACAAAGATGGCTCTTTGGCTGCTATTTTTAGCAAATTTTAGCTGCCACATTCAGCTATAAAAACCCCCCATTGGCTGATCATTCAAGGCATCCCTCATTCATTCACATCTCTTCTCTCCCCTTTCACTTTCTCCTCTCATTTTCCCATTCCAAGTCCCTTGCTCTTGTGTCGATTTCTCCCCTTGAGAATGGGTTCTTCTTCAGCCATTTTGGAGTAGCAATTTAGTTTTCATAGAAACCTTGATCAGCAAGGAAAACAAAGAAGGAAGAACGGAGCAACCTAGTCAAGCCACGGAAAAACACCGGATTTGATTCTTATTCCATATCTCTTTAATTTTTGTTGTTGTTATGATGAACATATTTATGAATATTTATGTTGTTGAAATGGTAAATTTAATTAGCTTAGCTTGAAATTAATTCATGTTGGTTTGATTGCATTTCATCTGCTTAAATTATTAAAATTATGTATATGCTATTATAGGCCTCGGTAAAATGCTTGATTAAGTAAAATCATGCCTAAGTTATTCTTGCATTACGATTCTAAGGTAACTAATGAATTAATTATTTTAACAGATTGAACTTGTAATTATTTGACACAATACTTAATCAGTGCATCTTTATTCTTCTAAGGTAGCTGAAGGTTAAATTAGCAATGTATCTGGCGATACACTTGCCTTGCATAACTTGTAAGATTTTTGTGATTAAACTGATTCAAGGTAAGAATACCTTGTTACCTAACATAGTCTTTTATATGCTCATTAGATTTAATTAATCGTTTGAATTGACATAGGGATATGCAAAAGATTAGTTCAATTTAATGAGTATGTATGTGCAATAACATGTTTGCTTATTAAAATCTATTTAATCGTTTTAATTGACATAGGGATATGTTAAGAGATGAATGGATTTTTGTAGGTGAGTATTTTCATAAGTTAGCAAATTATTGAGTTGCCGTGAATTTATTCGTAACAACATAAACATGAGTTTAATAATTCTAAGTTAAATAAATGTAATTAATCTAACACAATTATGTCATCTTGATTAAATCATATTTTGAAATCGTGCATTTGAGATTTATTTCTTTAGTTTACTTAGTTTGAAATCTTAGTTTTTAATAACCCTCTTCAAACAAAATATTTTTCTTCACCAAAGTGTTTTAAATAGCATTCATAAATAATTCTTTTCATAGTCCCTGTGGGTACGATAACTCGACATTTACTTTTCACTTTATTACTTGTTGTGATTGTGTACACTTGCACATTTCTGTCGTTCTAGTACTTTAATTTTGGCGAGCGGTCTTTCGTACACTCATCTTCTAATGCATCAGATTTTTATGTAAATTGAGGGGTACATCTTCCTCTTCATTATCAAATCTGGTGAGCTCATCAAAAATTTGATCGATCTTATGATCCTCTTTAGTCATCGGTTTAGAAGAAGGACATGGAACAGCCGCAATGCTGTCCACCAATGGTGCAATTGAAGGGTTTGCTTCCTCTTCGTCCTCACATTTAGTCTTAATTCTGACAGAATCTATTTTCTTTAGTTCTTCCTCCAATGCTTTAGGTGTGTTCTCTTCATTAGCAGGATTCATCTCAATGAGGTCTGTGTCATCGACCCTTTCCCCTCCCGTAGTTTATTAAACAAAGAAAATTAAATAAGTAAGAGAAATTTAAATAAACAAAATGAAATAAAAATAAAAAGAATTTTCAAGATGTTGAAGTTAAACATCTCGAAGATCAATGGACTATTTGTCTTGCTCTACTTGAGCACCCCAATAGTGCTTCAAGCGTTGTGCATTAACTTTAAATGTGTCATCCGTTTTTATGTCCTTGACAACAACAACTGCATGTGGATATACATGAGCTACCAAGCATTGTTCATCAAAATTGAAAGGTCTATTTTGCTCCAGCAAAGTGCACAAGGGTCTCCGCTCAAATGAATTTTCATCACTATCAGATTTGTTATGGCAAAATCTCATGAACTCTTCCTCCACTATTGTTTCTATCAAGTTAGTGTCATGAAATTCTTCATTCTCATCAGCACATTTTAGTTGAAATACATTAAACGTGACCTACTGATCATTCATTTTCATAGTCAGTTCACCTTTCTACACATTGGTTAAAGTTTTACCTGTAGTAAGAAAAGGTCTTCTAAGGTTAATCGGTACATCTTTCTCAGATTCACGTTTTAAAATAATGAAATCGACTGGAAAATTAAACTTTTCTACTCTTACCAGCACGTCTTCAATTTTAACTTCCGAATGTGCATAAGACCGATCAACTTGCTACAATGTGACTATTGTATGTCCTTCTTTCCCAATTCTTAGCTTCCTAAAAATGGACATAAGCATTAGATTTGTACTTGCTCCTAAATCACACAACACCTTACCAATATAATGATTTCCAATTGAGCACGGGATAGTGAAATCCTTGGGTCCTTTAACTTAGGAGGTAATTTATTCATCAACATTGTTGTGCACCCTTCAGTGAGAGCAAAAATTTCAAATTCTCCTAATTTGTGCTTCTTTGACAGTATATCCTTCATAAATTTCACGTAATTAGGCATTTGCTCCAAAGCTTCTACCAGTGGTATGTTGATATGGAATTGCTTCAAGACCTCCAAAAATCTTTTAAACTGAACATCCTGTTTAGAATTAAATCGCTGAGGAAGAGGTAGAGGTAGTCTTCCTTCAGGTTGCTGATATTCTTTTGTTGTGGCATTGTTGTTAGCAACACAATCTGATCTTGCTGCAACATTTTATTGTTTACCCTTTTTTGGGTACAGTGTGCTTTTCAGATGGCTCTAGAATCATTACATGGTTGAGTCTTATGTCTTCCTCTACCGTGGTATCTTGAACAACATCATTCAGCTAAGTTCTACTTCTAAGAGTGATAGCTTTGCACTGCTCCATCCCTTGTGTTCTTGAAGTCTCAGTATCGCTTGGCAATGTTATTTGTGGCCTTGAATTTAAAGCATTTTCTATCTACCCCACTTGATTCTCAAGAGCTTGTAGGGACACAACTTGATTCTCAGTTACGAATCTTGGCCATAACTTCTTTCAACAAGTCTTCAATAGATGGTGATGATGACGATGACGATGACTGACCTTTTGGACATTTTGCATCGGCATAGGTTGATTATAACCAGGTAGTGCACTAATGGCATTCTGTCTTGTAACATTTTTAAAATTCCCCATATCATGATTATTCCAACCAAAGTTGGGATGCTTCTTTCACCTCGGATTATAGGTGTTGGAATAGGGATTATTATTCCAATTGAAATTACCCATGTAGCACACTGAAGCTGGATTTGATAGGCATTCATCAAACACATGGTCTTCACCGCAATAATCACATGACTCCTGAAGTGTAGTTGGTCTCTTTATTATTTTGATCATACCTGCGCAATCAATGAAGTGATTGCATCAAGTTCCATGGTACTTGCAGCTTTCTTACCCGTCCAAACTCTCCTGGTAGGATATTGATAAACATTGTTGGCAATCTTTTCCAAAATCTCATATGCTTCATTATAAAATTTATCCAACAAAGTACCATTGGCGAAGGCATCAACTACCATCCTCCTATACGCATTTAACCCAATATAGAATATCTCCATTTGTGTCCATTGCTGGAATCCATGCATTGGACATTTCCAAATTAAATCTTTGAATTGTTTCCAAGCTTCATATAATGTTTTATCCTTTAATTTCTAAAAAGATGTGATGTCATTTCTAAGCTTGGCATTCATATTTGGGGGATTATACCATAGCAAAAACCTCTGGCAAAGATTATTCCATGATGACACTATTTCTAACAGTGAAGCATTCAGCCATGATCTCACACGATCTCTTAAAGAATAGGGAAACAATTTAAGCCACAGAGTGTCTTCAGGAACACTCTGTTGCCTAAATGAGTCACAGACGTCTAGAGAAAGTCTTAAAATGAAGTATTGGATCTTCAGTGGGTAATTTGATAAACTGTCCTACTATTTGTAACATCTAAAACATTACCAGTTTCAACTCAAATTGCTGAGCTTCTATTTGTGGTCTGATTATCCCTAGATTCAGATTATCCAAAATTGGAACAACATACACTCGAATTGGTCTGTATCAATCATCTACAACCCTACGAACAAGAGGATTAGCATCCTGACCATTCGGATTATCACTGAGGCCAGGATCTTTCTCGTTCTTAGCCATTTTGCATAGTTATTTCTGTCTTCTTCGTAAAGTTCTCTCAATCTCTAAGTTAGAAGGATACACTTTGTTAGCAGGAATGCCTCCTCTTATGAAGTGATGGTAAACTTGTAGAAATTAAATATAATTAAGTTAAATAAACTAATGGAATTAACTAAAATAACGAAAAAAATTACACCAAATTGTTGATCTCCGACAATGGCACCAAAAACTTGTCGTGTGTGAATATGATATGTTAATTATGCATGTATACACGTCAGATCAAATAATAAAATGGTAAGTGAAATCGTCTCTATAGGGATCAATTTAGGCATAGAAGTGGTCCAGTTATTATAATGAAAATTGATTAATGTTATGGAAAAATAATAATATGAATGTAGTGTCAACTTAAAGGAATAATGATATGCGCAATATGTGTAACTGATAAATAATCTAAAATGCTATGGCAATGCAAGAGTAAAAATGTAATGGAAATTAAGAAAATGATTATATGAATAATATGTAGCTGAATAAATAAACAACTAAGGATGCGATGGAAAAT
Source organism: Gossypium longicalyx (assembly GCA_025698465.1). NCBI lineage: Eukaryota > Viridiplantae > Streptophyta > Magnoliopsida > Malvales > Malvaceae > Gossypium > Gossypium longicalyx. Next base: position 35,986,658 of record CM046995.1, read on the forward strand.
ATACTACGGTAAGGGATAAAGGATATACGGTGTTGATATGAAAGGTTGGAATAACTAAGAATCTACCCCTACTATCAGAAATCCCTCAGTAAAATTGTAATCAATTTACTGCTCAGAAGAGCTCTAAAATGGTAGGCTTCTTTCGGGAGCAGAAACCTCAAGTTACCTTACTCATGTCTATAGGCCTTGAATATAGTACCCTGCACTATTTCCTTTTGTATGAACGCTACTCTATGTCTAGAGTCTCTACAACTATTTGTCAAGTACTTGCTCATATCATTCAATTTCAGTCCAACTAATCTAACCTTTTCAAAATTAAATTAGTTTATGGGCATGCTGCACAGTCGTCTATGTCTAGGGCTTGCACACATAGAATTTAGAAATAAAAATAATTGAATGAAACAATAAATTAAATCATATCTATGCTTCAACCATTAAAGAAAATAAAGGTTTCATCATGTAATCTCAACCCTATGAGATTTAGCTCATGGGTTGGAAAATGAAATTCAAAACCAAAATATCATTCAACATCTTTTTCATCGAATCAATTCACTAAGAAATAGTTAAGATATAACAGAAAAATGTTAGGAAGATAACTTTCACGTGTCCAGTTCCTAGTCTAGCCACACAGTGTCCTGTGGTTGCTGAAAGGGATTGCCTTTGTCTTCCTCTGTCCATCTCTACTCAACCGCTACCCTCTAGTTTCACTTATGGATCTCCACCTTTGTTTGTCGTTGAAGGTTTCCTCCTTCAGCTATTTATAAGTGTTTTCCTTAAGGTAAATCTAACAACCCAAGTTATCTTCTCTTCTTTTTTAGATTTTATTTTTTGTTTAAAATCCCTTCCTTTAAGGTAGGTGGTTATCAACCCATGATCTCATGATCTTTTTTCCTCCTTCTTAGGCAGATTTTCTTGTACAAGTAGAGTTGGGCTAAAACTGTTATGCGTTGAGTGTTGACTTAGTATTCCAAGAATTGCCACAACATTTGGGTTGGCTAACTGTCCAACATTTTGTCACGACAAACTTTCATTCCTTTATTCCTTTCTCCACATCTTGCATCTACCAATTACTACCAAATAATTCCTTCCCGCAAACAAGTAAAAGTAACATATAATAACATTGAAACACAGCCCAATCTTCTTATGTAATGCATTGAAAATAACGAATGGAATGTCCTAAAATGCAACTAAATTTACTTAAGTACAGGCAATTAGCTAGGTTTAAAGGCATGAATATAACTCTTTTCAAGAGTTATCACAATCCTAGTAAGTCATTATGGTTGGAATTAACCTAGGTTTGGTATGGCCTATTCATGAACACCTTAACCCTGAACCAATTTGGATTGTGAGGTTGAAACATAAGTTGTTATAACACCCCTTACCCGTATTCAACGTCAAAACAGGGTAAGAGGCATAACCGGGCTTTTATCGCAAACAAACATACAATTCCAAGTCATAAGTTTGCATCCAAATTAAAACCATTTATATTCAATCATAAAGTCCATAATATGAGCGACGAGGCCCAAAATATTCTTTGGAAGTGGTTCGGGACTAAACCGAGCACTTACAAAAATTTTACGAAACTTAGAAAACTTTTACTATGAACAAGGGTCACACACCCGTGTGGTTTGGGACACGCTCGTGTGGGCACACATGCCTGTGTCCCTAACCCATGTAACTCTTTGTTTTGTAAAGCATGAACAAATTGAGATCACACAACCGAGTCACACTCACATGTGCCAAGCCGTATGGTTAATTTAATTCATAAAATAGGTGCAGACTTCACATGGTTGGGATACACGCCCGTGCCTGAGGCCATGTCCCTCACACGGCTAAGACACATGCCCGTGTCTCTGCCCGTGTGCTTAATTTTGAGCATTATGTTTCTCAAAATTAAGGCGTAGGGGTCACATGGCCAGAAAACATGCCCATGGAGCAGACCGTGTGTCACACATGGCCTAGACACACACCCGTGTGTCTACCCTGTGGACAAAATGAAGGCTATTTACCAAGCCATTTGTCACCCTCATTTCCACCTACACACACAAGTTCAATTTCATAAATCATGGCATATTTAAACAACTAAAACATTCACAAACAAGGCCAAATCATGTCATCTCATTATCCACACTCAACATTTTTACAACATCATATTTTGTCAAACCAAATCATACCAACTGACATTCTACAAGTTTCAATATGGCTACCGATAACATGCATAATTTTACTTAGTTTTCCTAGCACACCAATGAGCCAATCTTAACCATTCAAAATCCAAAACCATTAAGCCACATTCAACCATTTACCAAGCATTTATAAACCACATCACACAAGTGATAAATGGACATGCATGCATATATAAATATATATAAGCTTACAACCAATTGAACCAAAATAAGCCAAATTTCATGGCCAAATACCACATCAAGCCTTGACAAATACAAGCCAATACATTTGGAAAAATTCTTAATGGCACATATAACAAAATGACCAAGTCCCTATACATGTCATATTCTTAAAATGTTAAGATCATCGATACCCAAATTGACAGTTGATAGTGTGATGCAAACTCCAACAATCTCCAATCTGAGCTAGCTTGGTGACTCTATAAAATGGAGTAAGCTATATAGCTTAGTAAGCTCGTATGAAAGAAATAAGCAAACCTTACCATACATTATCATGCAAATAATATAACTTTAGATTGTGCAATTTACCATATTCTCATGATCATAATTCATTCCATCACATCTTACCTTGAGTTCATCATTTTGCGAATTTAATAAGCATAAGTTTTGTGCACATACCTGTACCACTCATAATGGTTTCATACTCATTCTCATCTTTGTCATACCCAATGAACCACTAAGAGTAATAAATTTTGATATTCGAGAAACCTTGCACACAAGGCGCCACATACGTAGCCATTGCTACCTCTATCTCATAACACATATATGCCCGCTCTCGAGCCACTAATGGGCCTGCTCACGGAAGCTGTCAGTCAAGATGTAGTTACTCGGTGCTGCTCACACAAGCTGTCAAGTAACCGCAACTTATGCCGGTATACTTAGCCACTGGTAGGACGTACAAACCTAATGACATGTCACTTGTATCCTAATCTATTCCTAAATTTTGATTGGGATTTCTCGCTTGCCAAATCGTCATCAAATATGTTCGTAAGGTTGATTACACAATTCATGTATAAATTAAAACATTTAAACACATTTAAAGTAAAGCTTATTTAACATACGAACATACCTCGGTTACAAAAACGACCAAAGAGATCTATTCGTCAATTACTTTGTTTTTCCCCCGAACTTTATTTTTCTTGATCTGTAATACCACACTTAACTTATTTAATCATCACATTATTCAATACAGCCTAAAAACACATTTTGGTAAAATTTATATTTTTGCCCCTAACATTTCAACATTTTTTAATTTAGTCCCTAAGCTCGGAAAATGAATTTCTTTCAATTTCTTTACAACCCAAGCCTACCCAAATGTTGTTTGTACTCATAAAAGCCCACATTTTTCATTTATTCACACTTTTCTACACATTTTATAGACTTTTACAAATAAGTCCCAATTTGACTTTTTGTCGAAAATCACTTTACAAAAGTAGTTTAACAAACATCAAACATGCATTTTCTACCATCAAACATCAAAATACAAGCATATTCAACATGGGTAAAATTTTAAACTTTAACTTTCTTTCAAATTAGTCCTTGAAGTAGCTAAATCAAGTTACAACGATCTCAAAAACATAAGAATCGTTAAAAATGAGACAAGAACGGACTTACAATCGAGCTTGAAAGCTTGGCCAAACCCTAGCTATGTCTCCTCTTCTAATTTTCGGCTATGGGGATGAAATTGATGAAGATGAAATCTTTTATTTAGTTATTTTTATCTTTATTTACCAAATTACTAAAATGCCCTTAATGCATAACCTTAAAATTTTACCTAGCCATGTCTATTTTTGTCCATACTAAAATATAATGGTCTAGTTACCATTTAAGGACCTCCAATTTAAAATTTGATAACAATTTACTACCTTTAGCCTATAGAACTCAAATTTTGCACCTATTGCAATTTAGTCCTTCTAGCCTAATTGGGCACTCAATCGATACAATTTTTTAACAAAATTTTCACACAATTATTCTATCATGCTGTAGACCTTAAAGAAATAATAAAATAAATATTTCTAATTTAGATTTGTGGTCCCAAAACTATTGTTCTGGTTTAACCTAAAAACGAGCTGTTACAACTCCCCCTTTAGGGATTTTCGTCCCTGAAAATCTTACCAAAAAAGAGGTTAGGGTACTATTTTCTCATAGCTTCCTCGAGTTCCAACGTAGCCTCTTCAACCCCGTGTTGTTGCCACAAAAATTTCACTAGGGCCATACTTTTATTTCTCAACTGTTTAACCTCTCGAGCTAACACTTTGATCGGTTCTTCACCGTATGTCATATGGGGTCGAATCTCAATCTTTGATGGTGAGATTACATGCGATGGATTTGATCGATATCGTTGCAACATTGGCACATGAAATACACTGTGGATCCTTTTTAACTCCGACAGCAAAGCTAGTCGATATGTCACTGGCCCTATTTTTTCAATAATCTCATACGGCCCAATGAAACGGGGACTCAACTTGCCTTTGTGACCAAATCTAAGAATTTTCTTCCACGGGACACTTTCAGAAACACTTTATCACCAACCTAAAATTCAATATCCTTCCGTTTCAAATCCGCGTATGATTTCTGTCGATCCAAAGCTACTTTCAAACAATCATGAATTACTTCTACTTTCTCTTCGATTTCTTTGACCAAATCAACCCCATGAATCTGTTTCTTACTAAGCTCAGTCTGGTACAATAGAGTTCGACACTTGCGGCAATGCAATGCTTCATTCGGTGCCATCTTAATACTCAATTGATAACTATTATTATAAGAAAATTTGACCAACAGTAGATATTTCTCCCAACTACCTTCACATTCTAAAACACAACAACGAAGCGTATCCTCGAGAATTTGAATTACTCTCTCAGATTGACCATCAGTTGGTGAATGCAACATAGTACTAAAATTCAACTTCGTACCTAACGCTTCTTACAATTTCTTCTAAAATCGAGACATAAACCTCGGACCTCTATCCAAAATAATAGAAGTAGGCACCCTGTGCAATCTAACAATCTCAGTAATGTACAATTCAGCCAGTTTATCAAGTGAATAATCAGTACATACCGGAATAAAATGAGCCGATTTCGTCAATCTATCAACAATAACCCATACAATATTCTTCTTCTTCAGAGTCAAAGGTAACCCTGTTACGAAATCCATTGTAACTCTATCCCATTTCCACTCGGGTATAGTCACAAACTGAAGTAAACCCGAAGGCACTTGATGTTCGATTTTCAATTGTTGAAAAATCAAACATCTCATTACAAACTCTGAAATGTCTCGTTTCATGCCTAACCACCAGTACAATTCCTTCAAATCATTTTACATCTTTGTACTCCCAGGATGAACATATAAACAACCATTATGTGCCTCATGAAGAATTTTTTGAATCAGTTCAGTACCTCTTGGTACACAAATCCTACCTCGGAACCTCAAACAATCATTCGATCCAATCTGATATTCTGAGTCACTATCTGATTGGCACTAAACACTTTTAGCTTGCAACACATTATCACTTTTCTGAGCTTCGTAAATTTGCAGAAGAAATACCGATCTAGATTTTAACTCGACTAGAATTGATCCATCATCAGATAAAGCTAGTCGTGTATTCATTGCCCTTAAAGCAAACAAACACTTTCTACTTAAAGCATCTGCAACTACGTTCGCTTTCCCCGGGTGGTAGTCAATCACTAACTCATAATCTTTCAATAGCTTGAGCCATCTTTGTTATCATAAATTCAAATCTTTCTGAGTCATCAAATACTTTAAACTCTTGTGATCGGTAAAGATGTGACACTTCTCACCAAATAAATGATGTCTCCAATTTTTTAATGCAAACACAATAGCGGCTAATTCCAAGTAGTCCGTCAGATAATTCTTTTCGTGCGGTTTCAATTGTCTCGAGGCATAAGCTATCACTTTACCCTCTTACATCAACATACAGCCAAGACCATTCAATGACGTGTCCCTAAAAATCACAACCAACACACAATCAGGTTGCACTAACATCAGTGCCTCAATCAACAACGCTTTCAACTGTTTAAAACTCTCTTGACATTTCTTAGACCACTTGAATTTCACATCCTTTTGTAACAATTTGGTCATAGCTGTAGCAATCATCGAAATTCCCTTAACAAAACGTTGATAATATCCAGCCAAACCCAAAAAGCTTCTAACCTTAGATACATTCCTTGGTGGTTTCCAATCAACAATAGGTAAAATCTTACTCCGATAAACCCATATACCTTCTGCTGAAACAATGTGTCCCAAAAATCCGACTTCTCAGAGCCAAATCTCACTTTTGCTGATTTTAGCCAACAATTTCTTATCTCTCAGAGTCCCGAAGCCAAATCAAGGTAACTTATCTCTGAAGTACTGATATCATGGCCTGAAGCAAAATCAGCCGATATGCATAGCCTGAAGACAAATTAGTTATTTTTATCTTTCTTTACCAAATTACTAAAATGCCCTTAATGCATAACCTTAAAATTTTTCCTAGCCATGTCCATTTTAAAATATAATGGTCTAATTACCATTTAGGGACCTCCAATTTAAAATTTCATAACAATTTACTACCTTTAGCCTATAGAACTCAAATTTTGCACCTATTGTAATTTAGTCCTTCTAGCCAAATTGGGCACTCAATCGATAAAGTTTCTTAACGAAATTTTCACACAATTATTCTATCATGCTATAGACCTTAAAGAAATAATAAAATAAATATTTATACTTTGGATTTGTGGTCCCAAAACCACTATTTCGATTTGACCCAAAAATCGACTGTTACAGTTGTTCTTGCTGACTCGGTAGTCTAGTAGAAGAATCGAAAGATCATGCTGGGGGTACTGACTTTTTGTTTGAAGAAGAAAACTGAAATGACAGTTGACTATGATTACTAAAGCAAGGTAATCACCAATTCCCATATTTGATACATATTTGAGTATTTGATTTCTTGTGTTTTATTTATTTACTTTCTTTTATTTCCTTTCTTATTATTTTTAGTATAGTTCAACAAAACCCTTCTTTTAATTCTTTGTACTACAATCTAGTTAAACTACTAATTAGATTTGTATATTTTTAGATTAGAATAAAATTAGTACTCACCTCCCTTGGGTATGATCCTTGGAGTACTGACCTACTTTGTTGTAATTATATTACAACATGACCCGTATACTTGCAGATACCACTTTTCATATCTTTTGTGCAGGATTTCTACTCTGAATGTTGGTATGTGCAGAGGTGGTCATTTATATTAATAATTTCGATAAAATATATATAATTAATATTTTGTATGAATCAAATTAAAATATTAATTTTATTTATGTTCTCTATTTATGTACAACAAGTTTGTACATATAGTGTGTTTAATATTTAATTATCAAATTAAATGAATTTAATTCATGTGACAGCTAAATAAAATACCTAATGTATTTGGATTCTTTTTGCTTCAACTATAAGGTGTAACACTGTAGGCTCTTCTAATGTTGGTAGTAATAGTAGAACGTTTCTAATATTACAAGTAATGAGTGGCATCTAGCAAGGGATCACTGCTACCCAAGTTACAAGAAGTCGTGATTCGACATAACATTTCTGTGATAATATTTTCATGTATTATATCCATTTATCCTTAATATCTAGATTGGACACTTTTATATTCCAATATCATATTTCTTGATTTTTTTTGAGTAGACTACAATAAAAAAATTAGTGTGATATTTCATATCAACTTATTCGAGCAAGGCCATGCATTTCTAGTCTAACTCCATCAAAAGGCCTAAGATATTTCTCCCATTATGTAAGATGGATAAATCCTATCTTGATCAACCATATCCAACTACATGGATTGTGTTATATCCAACATCAGTCTTTATAGTACAACCTGTTACGATATACGTTTGATCATATAAAAAAATACTACTCATGATGTTGAGACAATGATCATATCAAGCCTGAGGATCACATACATAGTTATCACTATAGGTAATATTTGTGATTGTTACATGTTAATCCAAGAAACATACTCATGGCAGGTCAATCTAGTATGTTGTTCTCTAAGACAAACTCATGTAGTTATTTTGACATATCTATTTCAATGGAAACACTTTTTCATTAATCAACTACACATTAGTCTCAACGCATTATCATTGTCCAAACCCATAATAATATTCAACTAAGGACCTTTTTAAGAATAATCATATTATTTATACGAGTTTATTATTAACCAATTTATTTATGCACATAGAAAAATAAACTAAAATAATAATGACAGTGCCTTATATTAACAAACAAGGTAAAATGAGTATATGATTACAATCATCTCATGATTGGTCTTTGAGCATAATGTAACAAGGCCTTGTGTGATTGGTGGGTCGGGTAGACAAAGGTTGTCCTTTTTGTCCAAGTTTGTCCTTGTGACGAAAGTGATATCAATATAGCCAAAAGAGGATATCGTGATATCTCGAGCAGTTTTGAAACTTGGGGTCTTCCTTGGGAGATGGGTATCATGATACCACTAAAGGGAATCCTTGGTTGTAACACCCCTCACCCATATTCAATGCCGAAATAGGGTTACAGAGTATTACCGAACTTATTACACAATTAAACATACATCTCTCATACATTTTTCTATTTCAAAAATAAATCATTCACAAACATCCATACCATCCCTAATATGAGCCTACAAGACCCAAAACATACATTTGGGATGGTTCGGGACTAAATCGATAACTCAAAGAACTTTTAGAAAACTAAGAAAATTTTTCAAAATATAGGGGACACGTGCCCGTGTGGCCCGGCCGTGTGTCTCAAACGGCCCAAGACCCGTCTGTGTCACAGGCCGTGTGGACGGAAACACGAAAATATACAAACTTTTTCATGCCCTTTTTAACTCAAATTCATGCAAGTTCGGTAAAATTCTTGTCAAAAAATATATAATTATTATAAGATAATTATTTTGTACTTAAATTATTAAGATAATGAATTTTAACTAATTTTATAATTAATTTTGATTATTTTCGATAGATTTGCACAAAGGGCGAAAAACGGCTTGGTAGACACTACTAGAAGTGCAAAACTGAGAAACAATTTTGAAGCATCAAGGTGAAATAATTTTTCAGCCTAAGATGGTCCAAATTATGTGTATTAAATCATAATAGAATTAATTTTAATTTATATCCAATTTAATTTGGTTTAAATAAATTATTATTAATTAATTATGAAAAGTGGCCCAATTGAGCTGAACCGAGAAAACCGAACCGACCAAGTACTGGGTAGCCCAAAACCATCCCACATGCTGACCCAATCAGCCTGATTGGTTGATTAATTAGCTTGCAAAATGCCCTTGAAGAATTTTTCAAATTGCAAACAAACCCCTCCACTATTTGTGCCTTTCTAGATTTGCCCCTACCTTAATATAGCAAGTTTGAAAACTTCAAACTAGCCACATGTGTGGCCGGCCATGGGAGGGCTCTTCGGCTGCTGGTTTTGGCTATTTTTAGCAGCCTTCTCAACCTATAAAACCCCCCCTTGGCTACTTATTTCAAACACACCTCAACATTTTCATCTCTTCTCCTCTTTATCAATTTTCTCTCTTCATTTCCCATCCATTCTTCTTTATCCTCTTGCCGATTTCACCTCTTGAAAAAGAGTCATTCATCCACCATTTGGAGCAGCATTAAAGTGTTCGTAGCAGCCTCGGTTTGACAAGAACAAGCGGAGAAGGAAGAGTGGAGCAAACCAGTCAAGCCACGGAGAAACACCAGATTTGATTCTTGTTCCCTATCCTTTTAATTTTTGTTGTTGCTATGATGAACATGTCTATGAATATTTGTGATGTTGATATGTTTAATTTAACTAACATGGCTTAAATTTAATTTGTGTTAGGTTGATTGCATTTCGTCTACTTAATTTATTAAAATTGTGCTTGTGTTGTTATAGGCCTCAGTAAGATGTTTGATTAAGTAAAACCATGACTAAGTTATTCTTGCATTACAATTGTAAGGTAACTAATGAATTAGTTATTTAGACGCATTGAAATTGTAATTAATTGACATGATACTTAATTAGTGCATGTTTAATCATCTAAGGTAGCTGAGGGTTAAATTAGCAAGTCAGAGAAAGACTGAAGAGATGAATTTCAAAAATCTGAATCAAGGAAACGGAGCAAACCCTGCTCAAAATCCTCTCCTTGTTATTGATGATAGGGATAGAGCTTTAAGACAGAATGCCATGCCAGTATTTCATGATCTTAATCCAGGTATTAGGAGACCTAAATTGAGGCACAACAATTCGAGCTGAAGCCAATCATGTTCCAGATGCTTCAGACTGTGGGCCAATTCAGTGGAATGCCTACAAAAGATCCTCTTCTTCACTTAAGGCTATTTATGGAGGAGAACAATTCTTTCAAGTTAGCTAGAGTACCCAAAGATGCATTATGATTGAAGTTGTTCCCATAATCGCTAAGGGACAGAGCTCGAGCCTGGTTGAACTCATTGGCACCAAATTCAATTACCACATGACAAGAGTTAACAGAAAGATTCCTTATGAAGTATTTCTCGCCTAGCAAGAATGCTAAGTTGAGGAATGAGATCACTGCTTTCCAACAAATGGATGATGAGTCCTTGTATGAGGCACGGGAAAGGTATAAAAAACTATTATGAAAGTGCCCTCATAACATAATCCTACATAGCATCCAACTTGAGATGCTTTATAATGGTTTCAATGCACACACGAGGATGGTAGTGGACGCTTCTGCTAATGGTGCTCTCCTTTCTAAGTCTTATAATGAGGCTTATGAAATCATTGAGAGGATTGCTAGCAACAATTACCAATAGCCAACCAGTCGAGCAGCGTCAGGAAGACGAGTCACTGGAATACATGAAGTGGACACTCTCACTTCACTTACATCTCAAGTATCATCAATATCCTTAATGCTTAAAAATTTTACCGCTAATGGGTTTAATAGTTTTACAGCTCAACCACCAAATCTAGTTGAAAATGTAGCCTATGTCTATTGTGGGGAAGGACATTTGTTTGAAGAATGTCCATCGAACCAGAATCTATGTATTACATGGGTAACTAGAACTAAAATCGAGGAAGGCAAGAACTGCAATTCAATTTCTATAACCCATCATGGTGAAACCACATGAATTTTTCCTAGAGTAACCAAGGGGTTGGAACCAATAACACTTACGCCCAACCTAGACTAACTCAGCTACCTAGTTTTCCCCAACAAGTTTAGAAACCAACCCAAGCTGAACAGTCTAATAGCTCAGAGAATCTATTGAAGACATACATGGAAAAAAAATGATGCCACTCTAAGGAATTTAGAGAATCAAGTGGGCCAGCATGCAACTGAACTCATAAACCGACCACAAGGTGCTTTACTTAGTGATACGGAGAATCTGAGGAATCTAGGGAAGGAGTATTGTAAAGCATTGACATTGAGGAGCGGAAAGACATTAGAGCCGAACACCGTCGAAGTTGAAAAGGAGCCAACTGATGCTCAAGACTGAGAGGAAGTTCGACTAAGTGTTGAAATTTTGATTTCACCGGAACCAGAATCTACAAAATTTGACAAGGTAACTTCAGAACCAGCTAATTCTGATCAATTAACAACTTCGTTAGATGTAGAATTGCCATAGAGGACAAAACAACCAATTCCAGGAAAGAAGCTTCTACCACCTTACCCTCAAAGACTTCAGAAGCAGAAGTAGGAAATTCAATTCAAGAAGTTCATAGACGCACTCAAGCAACTTCATATCAACATCCCATTGGTTGAAGCACTTGAGCAAATGCCGAACTACGTCAAATTCATGAAGGATATTCTGTCAAAAAAAATGAAGACTTAGAGAATTTGAGACGGTAACCCTGACAAAGGAATGCAGTGCGTATCTTCAAGACAAACTACCCCCAAAGTTGAAGGATCCTGGATGTTTTACCATACCTTACAAAATTGGAGCAACATATTGTGGTAAGACATTATGTGACTTAGGTGCGAGTATAAATGTAACACCTCTAACCCGTAACCGTCGTCAGAATAGGTGAAGAGGCATTACTAGACTTATAACTCAGTTCAGAACAATAATTTATTAAATAACATTACATTTCAGTAAATATCACTCATTCACATTCATTACATACTTAAATTAAGCATAAAAAGCCTTAATCATCCATTCGAGACTAAATTGATAACATATAAAAATTTCAGATACTTATAAAATTTTCAACATTTTAAATATCACACGCCCGTGTGAACAGGCCGTGTGCCTCACATAGCTAATAGATGCGTCCGTGTCTTAAACCGTGTGGAAACAGGGCATACATACTAACTTGTGTCACACGACCAAGGACACGCCCGTGTGCCAGGCCGTGTGAAAACTGGAGAGGATACTGACTTAGGTCACACAGCCAACCACATGCCCGTATTTCTAGCCCGTGTGCCCTTCGAAATGGCCTCACACGCCCGTGTGCTAGGCCATGTGCCATTTAGGGGGTATACTCACTTATGTCACACAGTCAATCACATGCCCGTGTGTGAATCCGTGTGACACACACGGCCAGTAGACACGCCCGTGTGTCTAAGCCGTGTCAAACCTGTAGGGTATATTGACTTAATTTGTAGGGTACCTCAGGGGACGCACGGCCGTGTAACATAACCGTGTGTCACACACGGCTGAGACACAAGCTTGTGTCTCTACCCGTGTGGACAAAAAATAGGTCATTTGCAAAGCTATTTTGCCATCCTATAAATACAAGCATTTGCAAACATAATTGAACATATTTATACAACTCAATTGGCAACCAGAATAACCATTTCAATGCACATTATAAGCCATATCAAAACTTACCATTTACATGTCCAAATACCTATTTAACCACATGTATAATACATTTATCTAACATTTATATATCAAGACTTCATTTGCATAATTTCATTCCATCTTTCCTTGCTAAAACATACCATAATTGAACACTTCAATTCAACCAAAATATAATATCAAAATAAGCCAAATCACATGGCTTAACATATACACAAAAATATGCCAGAGTTAAGATATCAAGTAACATAACTATCATCCCTTAAACTAGCCTGTACATGCCATATTTACAAATTCACAAGTTCAAAAGTACCAATCGAAATTTGGATAGTGTGATATGCAACCTCGACCTGTCCAGAACGAGCGAGCTAACGAACCTCTATAAAACATAGAAAAAGAAATGGAGTAAGCTTATAGCTTAGTAAGCTCGTATAATTCACAATTAAACTTACCATTTATACATAATCAAAGCAATACAAAGATGCAACCAATTCAATTAACCAACACCTAGTCACATGTATTCATCAAATGTTAGTCACTGTAAACATACATGAAATCATCCATTAATACAATGCTTCTCATCATTCTAGATTCATATATCATGTATAACATTAATAACATTTATAAATCGTAACTTGTCGATATAACATTATTTAGGCCCATTGAACTTATTAGAACCTCAAAGGATAGTCGAGTGTACAATGACAGTAATCTGTCAATTCATCTTCATACATGCTCTTTCGAGTCATGGTCGGTAAGCTCCTCCCGAGTTGATAAACAATAAGCTCTATCGAGTTGTGTAATGCCCCAAATCTTCAGTAATTTAATTTGCATGTTTTATTGTATGTGGCTTGCTTGCTTTGTTGGTTAAGGGGGTTCTTAGAGGTGTAAGAAGTCCTGGGTTCAAACCAAGGCTTCAGTAAAATTTTGGCTTTTTATTGAATAACTCTTATTTGCTGCTAATGGACTCTTAAATTAATGAGAGTGTTGAAAGGCAAGAAGGGCTTGTTAGTCAGGTGGCTTGTGGCGTGTGGTGTGTGCCTAGGGGTCTTGAGCTTGAGCTACCCTTGGCGCAAGAGAATAATATTTTGCTGCTCTCGCAAGGTAGGTGGTAGAGTTTGGCCAAAACTCTGACAGTGGAGTGGTTGTATGAGAATGGATAGTCGAATTTGAGGAGAGAATCGTGGGAGTAGGTGAGAGAGTTATCAGTTTGAATTGGTGAAGAGGAAAAATAGGATAGAATCAAGAAAGTGGGGAGTTGATGTAACACCCCTCACCCGTATGCAACCTCGGAACAGGGTTTATGGTGCTACCGAACTTAAACTCAACCAATCTAGGAAATCGGGCCATAAAATTTTGATCAATTTAAAACTTTTAATTTCATATTCAATTCGTCCCTTAATAGGGCTTATGGGGCCCAAAACATACATTCAAGGTGGCTCGGGACCAATCCGATGGCTCAAGAAAAACTTGGAGGATTTCATGCTTTAAGGTGCCACATGCCCGTGTGGGCATAGGGCACACGCCCGTTTGATAGGGACATGCCCATGTCTCATACCCATGTGGCCAATTTAATTCCACAATTTTTCGTAAAATAGGTGCAGACTTCACACGGCTTGGACACAGACCCGTGTCATTTTCCCGTGTCCTTTCACACGGCCACGACATGCCCGTACCGTAGCCCGTGTGCAAAAAACTGGGTATTCTATTTCTGATGTCAGCATCACACGACCATAGTACATGCCCGTGTACTAGGTCGTGCCCTTCCACACGACTGAGACACACGATCGTGTCTCTACCCGTGTGACCCTTATCATGCATTCTGACTTGAAATTTCTAAGTGCAGGGGACACACGGCCTTCTCACATGCCTATGGGGCTGTCCGTGTGTCACACACGGCCTAGACTAATGCTCGTGTGTCTACCCGTGTGGACAATATGAGGCTATTTACCAAGCCTAATTACCACCCTAGTATGCCTATTTTCATGACAATACTAATCAATACCAAATCAAGCATGATAGACTTTCATTTAACCATAAAGATGCATCTATTATAGACTCAAAATGAATGTTACCCTCAATCAAGGCTTAATGTAAAGTGTGGAATCTATCCCAAGCCAACACATTTGGTCAATTCTCAAAGACACAAAATAATAAGGTCTAGCCCTATACATGCCATAATAAAAATATAAATCCTACTATACCGAGTATTACGGCTGATAGTGTGATTGATATCTCTGACTTCAAGGGATCCTTGAGCTTGTTAAGCAGTACTGAAAGGAAAGGGAATTGAAAGAGAGTAAGCGTAAAGCTTAGTAAGTTGCATTTAAATAAGTATACAACAACAATTTCACCATTAGTCATCATACTCATAGTTCAAAGGTAAGCATAAACTTGACTTACTCATTACTGACCACTCAAGTCACATTTCTAATTTGAGTTCATTACTCATGCATACCAACTAGGTACCTGTACCACTCACAACATTATTATACTTTCCGTATTAAATCGCTTTCATAATCTTTAAAGTTGAACCTTTCAGAATACTACCGGATATTCTATAAGCCTCAAACATGGGATAAATTGCTGATGCCATGTCTCAGACATGGTCTTACACTGGCTATCATCATCGAGGCTGAAGCCATGTCCCAGACATGGTCTTATACTAGCTCTCATATATACGTGTTGATGCATGTCTCAGATATGTCTTACACTAGCACAACTCTTAGCCGATGCATGTCCCAGACATGTCTTACACTAGCACTTATCTCAATGCCAATGCCATGTCCCAGACATGGTCTTACACTGGCTCTCATTATGTGGCTGATGCATGACCCAGACATGTCTTACACTGGCACACAAATTACCCGAATGTCATGGCTTGAATATTCGGTTTGTTTCTTAGGGTTCCAACGGGATCTTTCTATTATCTCAATCATTAATATGCATTCTCAGTTCATAATCTAGCAGTTCATGCTATATCAAATCAATAACAATTTGAGTGCATGCATTAACAATGTAGTTGAATTACTTACATACAACTTACCTCGATTTACAAAATGTACTCGACTAGTCGATTTAGTCGACTTGCTTGGCTTTACCCCGGTCTAGGTTCAGATTTGGAAAAACTTGATCTATAATAAAAAATACACTCATTTAATCACTAGTTACAATTAGGAATTCATAAATTCACTTCTTTGGTAAAATGACCATTTTGCCCCTAGACCTTGAAAAAATGTCCATTTTGCCCCTATGCTCGAAATTTGATTTTTATTGAATTTCATCGCATCTTAGGACTAGCTGACCCCTTTTTTACTCTTACAGCATCACCAAAATCCCACTATTTCACACACTTATCACCTATTTTGCAACTTATGCAAAATAGTCCCTTTAGGTGTTTTCATGCTAACACCCTTCACAAAAGTTGTTTAGATATCTTCTAAGACTCATATTCTTCAATAAAATTTCAGAAAATGGCATGAACATTCACATGGTGAAACTTTAGACTTATCACCATTTTTCAAGGTATTCCTCTCATTAAAAAGCCTATTCTTCAAGGAGTCCAAAAATGTAAAAATCATTAAGAGAAACTTTCAAAATCACTTACTTGAGAGGCTTTATGTTGCTGAAATTTTTCAAGCTTTCAAAACCCCATTCTTTGCTGAAAATTTTTTTGGAGGAAGAAGATGGAAAGGGATGATATCATCCTTCTCTCATCTATTTCTATTTTAGTCAAAATAAGTCACTTAACCCACCAAATTCTAAAATTTGTCTCCTCTTGACCCTATGGCCGGTTACGCTCTTATAAAAGGGTCTAATTGCCCTTTGAAAGCCCTCAAATTTAGTTCTCTAGCTATTTAACACATTTGGGTACTAAAATGCAACTTTTTCCTTTTATGCGATTTAGTCCTTTTTCGCAATCGGGCTCACAAAAATTAAAATTAACTCCCCTAATTTTTCATGCACTAATATAATCATACTATAACCTCATAATAATAATAAAAATAATTTTCCAACTTTAGATTTGTGGTCTCGAGACCACTATTCTGACTAGGCCCTAATTCGGGCTATTACATTTCTCCTCCCCTTTAGGGATTTTCATCCTCGAAAATCTTACCGATGAATAAGTTCGGATAGTGTTCTCTCAGAGACTCTTCGGGTTCCCATGTGGCTTCCTCGACCCCATGTCTATGTCACAAAACCTTCACAAGTGGTATGTTCTTATTTCGCAACTCTTTGACCTCTCGAGTCATAATCTTGACCGGCTCTTCACCCTAAGTTATATCCGAAAGAATCTCAACTTCAGTTGGAGAGATAACATGCGAAGGGTCTGATCTATACCAGTGTAACATGGACACATGAAAAACATCGTGAATCTTTTCTAACTCTAGTGGCAAGTCCAATCGGTAGGCAACACGCCCTACTCTCTCGGTAATCTCATAAGGTCTTATGAAACAAGGACTGAAGTTGCCCTTTTTGCCAAATCTGAGGACTTTCCTCCACAGGGAAACTTTCAAAAATACCTTATCACCGACTTCAAACTTAATTTCCTTTCATCTCAAATTCGCGTAGGATTTTTGTCTATCCGAGGTGGCTTTTAGGCAGTCATGGATCACTTTAACTTTATCTTCGGCCTCTTTGACTAATTCGACCCCGTGAATCTGATTCTCTCTCAACTCAGTCCAGTATAAGGGTGTTCGTCACTTTCGCCAGTACAAAGCCTCATAAGGCACCATTTTCAAACTCGACTGATAGCTGTTGTTGTAGGCAAATTCAACCAATGGCAAGTATTTTTCCCAACTTCCTTGAAATTTGAGAACACAACATCTTAACATGTCCTCTAAGATCTGTATCACTCTTTCCGACTGTCCGTTAGTTTGCGGATTAGTTTGCGGATGAAATGCCGTGCTGAAACTCAACTTGGTTCCCAAAGCTTCTTGTAACTTTTTCCAAAACCTTGAGGTAAACCTCAGATCTCTATCTGACACAATTGAAAATTGTACTCAATGAAGTCTCACAATCTCAGAAATTTATAAGTCGGCTAATTTCTCGAGGGAGTAGTCAGTATGCACTGGTATGAAATGTGCCGACTAAGTTAGTCTGTCGACAATAACCCATACTGCATCTTTCTTTTTCAGGGTTATTGGCAATTTGGTCACAAAGTCCATAGTGATACGATCCCATTTCCACTCGGGGACCATAATAGGCTGAAGTAAACCCGAAGGTACTTGATGTTCAGCCTTTACTTGCTGACACACTAGGCACCTGGAAATGAACTCTGAAATGTCTTTTTTCATACCAAACCACCAATACATTTTCTTAAGGTCGTTGTACATTTTTGCACTACCCAGGTGAACGGATAAACAACCACTATGTGCCTCACTCAGAATCTTCTAAATAAGCTCATTGTCCTTGGGTACAGAAACCCTATCTTTGAACATTATACACCCATCGATATTGATACAAAAATCTGAATCAATTTCTGACTCACACTAAGTTCTCTTAGCTTGCAATTTCTCATCACTTCTCTGAGCTTCTCGGATCTCTTGAAGAAAGGTCCATCTAGCTTTCAACTCAGCTAGAATTGAACCATCATTAACTACAGTCAACTGAGTATTCAAGGCTCGTAAGGCAAACAACAACTTCCTACTCAAGGCATCGGCGACTACTTTCGCCTTTCTCGGATGGTAGTCAATAATCAATTCATAATCTTTTAACGGCTCTAACCATTGGCGTTGCCTCAAATTCAACCCCTTTTAAGTCATCAAGTATTTTAAGCTCTTATGGTTAGTGATTACTCGACATTTTTCTCCATACAAATGATGTCTCCAAATCTTCAACGCGAACACTACAGCCGCTAGCTCCATATCATGAGTTGGATAATTTCTCTCGTGTGGATCTTTTACGGAATCGATCCCCTACAAGAATATGTGGAGCTCGGCATGTCTGGAAGCACAGGAGAACGTTCTTTTGTTGATATTATTACCAGTATTCGATACTGGGTCATTCATAGTATTACTATACCTTCCCTATTCATCGCGGGTTGGTTATTCGTCAGCACAGGTTTAGCTTATGATGTGTTTGGAAGCCCTCGTCCAAACGAGTATTTTACAGAGAGCCGACAAGGAATTCCATTAATAACTGGCCGTTTTGATTCTTTGGAACAACTCGATGAATTTAGTAGATCTTTTTAGGAGGACCCAATGACCATAGATCGAACCTATCCAATTTTTACAGTGCGATGGTTGGCTGTTCACGGACTAGCTGTGCCTACCGTTTCTTTTTTGGGGTCAATATCAGCAATGCAGTTCATCCAACGATAACTGTCTCGAGGCATAGGCTATAACCTTGCCTTCCTGCATGAGCACACACCCTAAACCATTTAAGGATGCATCGCTATAAATCACAAACTCCTTGCCCAACACTGGTTGCACTAATACTGGGGCTTTCGTTAACAAAGCCTTTAGTTTCTTGAAACTTTGATAGCATCTTTCGGTCCATTCAAACTTGACATCTTTTTGTAGTAATTTAGTCATCAGGGTAGTGATCACAGAGAATCCATTTACAAACTGTCTATAATATCCGGCCAAACCTAAAAAGCTTCGGACCTCTATTATATTCCTCGGCAGTTTCCATTCCACAATAGCGGAGACCTTATTTGGATCAACTTGGATTCTGTCTCCCGACACAATATGTCCTAAAAACCTAACCTCTTTAAGCCAAAATTCACTTTTGCTGAACTTGGCATATAATCGTTTGTCTCTCAAGGTTTGCAACACAACCCTCAGATGCTCAGCGTGCTCACCCACATCATACGAGTAAATTAATATGTCATCAATGAAGATGACGACAAACTTATCCAAATACAGCCTGAAAATGCGATTCATCAAATCCATAAAAACTGTCAGGGCATTAGTCAAGCCAAAAGGCATGACGAGGAACTCATAATGCTCGTATCTTGTCCGAAATATAGTCTTCGACACATCTTTCTCTTTAACCCTTAGCTGATAGTAGCCAGACCTCAGGTCGATCTTAGAAAACACGGTGGCTCCCTTTAACTGATCGAACAAATCATCAATCCTTGACAAAGGATACTTGTTTTTCACTGTCACCTTATTTAGTTGATGCATAGCCTCATCGACCCATCTTTTTTTTCACAAAAAGTATCGGAGCACCCCACTGGGAATAGCTTAATCTCGCAAAACCCTTGTTTATTAGCTCTTGCAACTGTGTTTTCAATTCTCTCAACTCCGTTGGAGCCATTCTATATGGGGCGATCGAGATGAGTGCCATTCTAGGAACTAATTCAATCTAAAACTCAACTTCCCTCACTGGAGGTAATCCGGGTAACTCTTCCGGGAACACATCAGTGAACTCACAGATTACCGGCACTGATTCAATCTTTACCTCTTACTCTCAAGTGTTCAGCACAAAAGCTAAGTAAGCCTCATATCCTTTTCTCAATTATTTCTCTGCAGTTAAAAACGATATTATTATGGGCAATTTATCTGACTCATTTGGTCCAACTCGAAGAACATTCTCGTCTTCACATTTTAGCTCAATTTCTTTCTTTCCACAGTCCACTACAACACTATAGGCAGTCAACCAATCCATCCCGAGGATTACATCAAACTCATTGAATGGCAATAAGATTAAGTTAGCCAAAAAATAATGATCTCTAACTGTTAAAAGAACAATCTCGACACACTTGGTCTACTAACACATATCTACCCAAAGGATTGGACACTCTTATTACAAATTCAGTAGACTCCACTATCAAGTTCATACGAGGAATCAATTCCATACAAATATAGGAGTGGGTAGACCCCGGATCAATTAATATAACAACAGATATATCATGGATAGAAAAACTACATGTGATCACATTAGGACACTCTGCCTCATCCCGAGCATGTATAGCATAGGTCCTCGCTAGTGCTATACCTTCAAACCTCACCGTGGCATCTCTTAGTGCACCTCTACCACTAGCCCCACTCCTGAGGTTCTTTTGTGGCCTACCTCTCAAGAGAGCACTACTTACTTTCATATCTTGCTTTCTCGCTCTCTCATCCATCTCAGGACAATCACGAATAAAGTGGTCAAGCTACCCACACTTGAAACAACCCATCTCGTTTACTCGGCATTCGCCTAAGTGACGTCTCCCACATTGTGGACGCTCTTGCCTATTTGGCCGAGCACTACCAACACTAGCGACCAAAGTAGCCTAGGCTTTGGATGCCATATTCTGTTGATTCTTGTTTCTTCTCGAATACCCCACTAAAGCATTCAATCAGGTAGTAAATTCTTTTGATCTCTTAGATGAGGACTGATGTGCTTTCCCCATCTGTCTTTTCTTCAAATCCTATGACTCAGAGGCCGCTTTCCTCCTCTCTTTTACCAGCTCCTCTGCCTTGCACGCTCTCTCAACGAGCACCAAAAATTCTCTTATTTTTAAGATGCCTACAAACACCCGGATATCCTCATTGAGGCCATCCTCAAATCTCTTACACATTGCAGCTTCAGAGGATACGCATTCCCAAACATACTTGTTGAGTTTCACAAACTCACGTTCATACTCCGTCACAGTCTTATTACCCTGTTTCAACTCTAAAAATTCTTTCCTTTTCTGGTCCATGAACCTCTGGCTAATGTACTTCTTTTTAAACTTCTTGGAAAAATTCCCAAGTTACTCTTTCTTTCGGTACTACTGACACGAGAGTATTCCTCCATTGATATGCCAAATCCCGTAGAAGTGACGTTGCACACTTCACGCACTCCTCAGGTGCGCATCATAATTCATCGAACACCCTTACGGTATTTTCTAACCAAAACTCTGCCTTCTCTGGGTCATCATCTAATCTAGCCTGAAATTTCTCAGCCCTTTGTTTTCGAATCTTTTCTACCGGAGGTTTCTCTCTTCTAAACATGTCTACACCTTGCGGAGCTATCGGGGCATACTGAGGAATCGGGGGAGGTGGGGGAGGTGGAGTGTTCGGGTTCGCACGAACGAACTCCATATACCAAGTGTCCATCATTCAGTGGTAGGCTTCTCTAGCCCCTCTACCTTGACCCATACTCACAGGTTCGCTCTCTACTGGGGCGGTCCCCTCGGCGGGACCCGGCGCATTACTTTCCACGTCGTACGCCGTGGTTCTATTAGGATCCATTTACTATATTAAAAACATAATTCATAATCATCAGAATTTGTCATACTATCAATGTACAACTATGGCATGTATAGCTAGACTCGTACTCTCGCTAGGTTAGTCCTAGAACCGACTAAACCTAGCTCTGATACTACTAAATGTAACACCCTTCGCCTGTATATAACACCGAAATAGGGATTGAGGTGCTACCAAACTTAAGCTAAACCAATCTAGGAAACCAGGCCATAAAATTTTGATCAATTGAAAACTTTTCATTTCATATTCAATTCGTCCCTTAATAGGGCTTACGGGGCCCAAAGCACACATTTAAGGTGGTTCGGGACCAATCCGATGGCTCAAGAAAAACTTAGAGCATTTCATGCATTACAGCTCCACACACCCGTGTGGGTATAGGGCACACACCCATATGCTAGGGACATGCCCGTGTCCCGTACCCGTATGGCCAATTTAATTCTACAATTTTTCATAAAATAGGTGCAGACTTCACACGGCCTGGACACACGCTCTTGTCTTTTGCCCATGTCCTTTTACACGGCCACGACATACTCGTGGCGCAGTCCATGTGCAAAAACCTTACCATGGTACACGACCATGGTACACGCCCGTGTACTAGGCCGTGCCCTTCCACACGGCTGAGACACATGGCCGCGTCTCTGCCCATGTGACCCTTACCATGCATTCTGACTTGAAATTTCTAAGTGTAAGGGACACACGGCCTTCTCACATGCCCATGGGGCTGTCCGTGTGTCACACACGGCCTAGACATATGCTTGTGTGTCTACCCGTGTGGATGATATGAAGCTATTTACCAAGCCTCATTGCCACCCTAGTATTATTATTTTCATAACAATACCAACCAATACCAAGTCAGGCATGATAGACATTCATTTAACCATAAAGATGCATCTATTATAGACTCAAAATGAATGTTATCCTCAATCAAGGCTTAATGTAAAGTGTGGAATCTATCCCAAGCCAACACATTTGGCCAGTTCTCAAAGACACAAAATAATAAGGTGTAGCCCTATACATGCCATAATAAAAAATATAAATCCTACTATACCTAGTATTACAGCTGATACTGTGATCGATATCTCTGACTTCAAGGGATCCTTGAGCTAGTTAAGCGGCACTGAAAGGAAAGGGAAAGGAAAGAGAGTTAGCATAAAGCTTAGTAATTTGCATATAAATAAGTATACAACAACAATTTCACCATTAGTCATCATATTCATAGTTCAAAGGTAAGCATAAACTTGACTTGCTCATTACCGACCACTCAAGTCAAATTTCTAATTTGAGCTTATTACTCATGCATACCAACTAGGTACCTTTACCACTCACAACATTATTATACTTTCCTTATTAAATTACTTTCATAATTTTTAAACTTCAATCTTTCGGAATACTACCGAATATTCTATAAGCCTCAAACATGGGATAAATTACTGATGCCATGTCCCAGACATGGTCTTACACTGGCTATCATCATCGAGGCCGAAGCCATATCCCAGACATGGTCTTATATTAGCTCTAGTATATACGTGCTGATGCATGTCCCAGACATGTTTTACACTAGCACTCGTCTCAATACCGATGCCATGTCCCAGACATGGTCTTACACTGGCTCTCATTATGTGGCCGATGGATGTCCCAGAAATGTCTTACACTGGCACACAAATAACCTGAATGTCATGGCTTGAATATCCGATTTGTTTCTTAGGGTTCCAACGGGATCTTTCTATTATCTCAATCATTAATATGCATTCTCAGTTCACAATATCGCAATTCATACTATATCAAATCAATAACAATTTGAACGCATGCATTAACAATGTAGTTGAATTATTTACATACAACTTACCTCGGTTTACAAAATGTACTCGACTAGTCCGTTTAGTCGACTTGCTTGGCTTTCCAGCAGTCTAGGTTCAGATTTGACAAAACTTGATCTATAATAAAAAATAAACTCATTTAATCACTAGTTACAATTAGGAATTCATAAATTCACTTCTTTGGCAAAATGACCATTTTGCCCCTAGACCTTGGCAAAATGACCATTTTCCCCTATGCTCGAAATTCAATTTTCATTGAATTTCTTCATATATTAGGACTAGCTGACCCATTTTTACTTTTATGGCATCACCAAAATTCCACTATTTTACACACTTATCACCTATTTTGCAACTTATGCAAAATAGTCCATTTAGGTGTTTTCACGCTAAAACCCTTCACAAAAGTTGTTTAGAACTCTTCTAAGACTCATATTCTTCCATAAAATTTCAGAAAATGACATGATCATTCACATGGTGAAACTCTAGACTTATCACCATTTTGCAAGGTAGTCCTCTCATTAAAAAGCCTATGCTTCAAGGAGTCTAAAAATGTAAAAATCATTAAGAGAAACTTTCAAAATCACTTACTTGAGAGGCTTTATGTTGCTGAAATTTTTCAAGCATTCAAAACCCCATTCTTTGCTAAAAATTTCAGTGGAGGAAGAAGATGGAAAGGGATGATATCATCCTTCTCTCATCTATTTCTATTTTAGTCAAAATAAGTCACCTAACCCACCAAATTCTAAAATTTGTCTCCTCTTGACCCTATGGCTGGCTATGCTATTATAAAAGGGTCTAATTGGTCTTTAAAAGCCCTCAATTTTAGATCTCTAGCTATTTAACACATTCGGGTACTAAAATGCAACTTTTGTCTTTTATACGATTTAGTCCTTTTTCGCAATTGGGCTCACAAACTTTAAAATTAACTCCCCAATTTTTTCATGCACTAATATAATCATACTATAACCTCATAATAATTAAAATAATTTCCCAACTTAGGATTTGTGGTCTCGAGACCACTGTTCCAACTAGGCCCTAATTCGGGCTGTTACAGTTGAGGTGTTAGTGGTTGATTGAAAGTGGGATTCCCCAATGTGCTAATTTGGTCATGGGGTTGCTAGTGCCAAATTTGTGCTGGCCATTTTGGGATAGCCGATTGTTTCTTTGTGCTTTTCTCCTATTTTCTTGCTTTCGGGTTTTTGTCATTTGGGGTTTCTTTTCTTTTGTTTCTGAAGCCTAGTTGTGTACTTGTTTTGAAGGTACCCTTCGATTCTAAATTTCTGAAATTGGTTTTTGTCTCTTGGTTCTTTGAAGTGATTATTCTTTGGGATTGCTGAATATTGTCCCCTTCTTGAGGTCCTTACTATTACTTTTGGGTTTGTCTTGGGCAAGTCTCATCAACTCTCCTTCTTCTTCTCTTTTCTGAACCGATTTTTTCTCTTGGTCAACCGCACTTCTTCCCTCTTGTTCACTTAACGATTTTCCATTGGTTTTCCCTCCTCTCGTCTTTCTTTTCTATTGTAATATTCAACCTTTTCGGCACATACCTATTCCCTTCCAGTATTCAGCTTCTGTCTGTGTTCTTTGATTTTGGTAGGTACTTATGACTCTCTCTCTAGTTCTTTCTCAAAAGGGGGATCATTTGTCTGACATTGTTTTTCCTTGCCAAACTTTGCTAGGGACTCTTCTTCTAGTCTGCTTGTACCTTTAACTTGTGTGGGTTAGAGTCGATTGTACTTTCTTTCAATCTGGTTCCTGCGTTTGTGGTAAGTAGACATCCGTCAAAGTTTAGACTGTTCTTTTGGGGGATGATTGATAAGACTCGGTTGGTTTGTAGGTTATTCCTAAGGATTAAGGGTAGGGCTTTTGGAATAAAGTAAGATAAACAAGCCAAGTAACTTATCTAGGCATTAAATGGTAATCTTATGATAAAGAATTTGATTAAGGCTTATTTTCTACTCTGATGTTAGGCATCTAACCAAAGCTTTTGATACAATAGGTTGGGAGTGTTCGTGGTTTCGTGGCATTTTCGCAATTAGGTGTGTAACCCCACTGTTTCAATTGATAAGCGATAAAAGCTGAAAAACTGTTACCATCGATGCCACGCGGGTGTATATTCACCCATGTGGTCATCTAAGCGCATATGCGTGAGCATGTGACTGTAGAGGCCACCACGAGCGATATCGTGGGCTTAGGTCGTGTTGGGCCACTTTGGGCCGAAATGGGCGGTGTGGGCCCCACGAGGCTCATGGACCTCGCATGGGAAAACTAGACGGATGTGTGGAGATTGTTAGGCTGACTGTGTAGTTTGCACGGCTGAGGCCATTATTTTGGATTATTAGGCCACACAAGCGTGTGGGCCTACATGGGCTGTAATATGAGCTTGGGCCTATTTTTTCTATTTAACTGTTAAGGTTGCACGGGTCGCACGAGACGACTGTGGACCTTCTGTTGGGTCGGTAAGTATACCTAAACCCTAATCTATGAAATGACTATTATACCCCTATGAGGTAAATGACAAAAATATCCCTATGTGATGTATGACTGTTTGAGCATGCCATTCTTATTGTATATACATTTATATATTATGTTTCATTGCATGGGGTGGGATATATATATTGATGGAGGAAGTGTACTGAAAGGCTAAAAGACTATTATTGGCAGCTCTGCTGCAAATACTGTTAGTACCGAAACTGGTACTTTATTCTGGAGTGTAGGGATGGGTGGGTTGATTTATTCCCCACATGGAGTGTAGGGCTAGATGGAGTAGAGTGTAGAGGATGGTTGGGTAGGATCTCTTTATGCATTGCTGATACTGTACTGAATTGGGCTAAGGCCCACACTGTTACTACTACTATAATGGGCTATGGCCCACACTAATATTGCTACTAATGCGGGCTTAAGCCCAGACTGTTCAACACTGTATGTTTGACTATTAGTTAAATTGGGATTACACACTGAGTTTCATAACTCACCTTTTCTGCTTAACTGTGCAAGTAATCCTTAGGTGGGTCGGTGTTGCGAGGGACTCAGAGACGGCCACACCACTGTCTATAATTTTGTATGACTTTAATAAAGTAGATCTATTTGAGGTATTTTATGTAATAAGGCCATTTTAAGTTTTTATACTTGTTTGGGGGATTTTACTAAATTGATTTATATTTGTTAGCCATAGGATTCGGGTTTTCAAAAAATAAATGATTTTCAACCAGCATACTATGTAACCTGATTTAAATGCCTCTGCAATGACAATGTTTTAAAGTATAATAACAACCTAGTTCAAGACATGTTTTACTAAATAAACCTGTAATTTGGCAAATGGATTAGACAAGTTAGCTTTTTAAAAGAATCACAAACAAGGTTTTAACACAAACGAGCTTTTCTATTAAATCTGCGATTTCCAAAGCTCACTCTAATGTGGCATCACAGATATGGCCCTAGCATCCAGGCCGGGTTTAGGGTGTTACAAGTTGAATCAGTAAGCTCCAATGAGCTGAAACAGTCAGCTCTTACGAGCTAAATCGGTAAGCCCATACGAGCTGTGGTGAGTCCGTAAGAAATGCAGGAGCTCAACCAATACGATAATCCCAGTAATATGTCACTCGTATCCAATGAATTCATATAGTTCAAACGGGGTTTGGTAACGAATACAATATATCATTAAGACATTTATATTTCAAGTATTTCAATCATATACATTCAATTCAACAATTACAAGTATAGAAAATTTTGATTCTGATTATACGAACTTACCTTGAGTTGCTCGGATGAAAACTAACGTTTATTCGCCAACCTTTCTTTTTCCCTGATCTAGTTCCAGTATTTGCTTATCTTGATCTATATGATATGAAATTAACTATGTGATATAAAATTAACTCATTCAAACTTTCATTCAATTCAATTTAGCCTAAAACATTCATTTTGGTTACAAATTTACCCCTAGACTTTTGACTACTTTAAAATTTAGTCCTTAACACATAAAATTGCAAAATCATGCAATTAAATACCAACCCATGTCTAGCCAAATTTCCTATATACTACTAGGAACCCACATCTTTCATTATTTCACACTTTTAACTACCACACTTTACATTTTCACAATTTAATCCCTAATTCTCATTTTTGTCAAAAATCACTTTATAAAACTTGTATACCTATTGACATCCATCAATAATCTAACAAGAAACTTCAAAATACCCAAGTATTCAATAATGGCATATCTCAAAATCTATAACAGTTTCAAAAACGAAGGTACGGGGTAGCTAGATTAAGCTGTAACGAGCTCAAAAACGTAGAAATCATTAAAAACTGAGTTAAAATGGACTTACAATTTGATCCTACAATGGCTGAATGTTTTCAAGCTCTTCCAAACCATATTTTCTCTTTTACAATTGGTTTCATGAAGAAGATGACACCAAATTAAGTTTTTGTTTTATTGATTTTAATATTAATAATTAAATTACTAATATAACCTTATAATAAAACATCAATATATCATGTAATTCATGGACATGAATGTCCACTAATATTAACAAGGGTATATTATCAACTTAAGGACTTCTAATATTAATTTCATAGCCATTTGAGTCATTTAACTAATAAATCTCATATTTTACGCATTACACGATTTAGTCTTTTTTACCAAATTAAGCATTTAAACGGTAAAATTTATTAACAAAAATTTCACATAATCAATATATCATGTTATAAACCTTATTAAAATAATAAAATAAATATTTTGACTTTGGATTTGTGGTCCCGAAACTACTATTCTAATTTGACCTAAAAATGGGTTGTTACAATAAACTTGATGCTTATGTGAATATTTAGGAAGTTAGGGATAGGTGAAGTTAGACCTACTACAGTTACACTTCAATTAGTAGATCGATCTTTAGCACATCCAGAAGGAAAAATTGAGGACGTAGTGGTATGTGTAGACAAATTTATTTTTCCTGCTGACTTTATGGTTCTAGACTTTGAAGCAGACAAAGAAGTGCCAATCAGCCTAGGAAGGCCTTTCCTAGCAATCGGAAGGACCCTTATTGATGTGCATAAGGGCGAGCTTACTATGCGTGTTCAGGATGATCAGGTAACATTTAATGTTTTTTAAGTCTATGTGATTTCCTAACACAATTGATGATTATTCTCTAGTGTCCGATTTAGAGGATTTAATCATGGAAAAGGAACTCAACTATGTGGAGGATCCATTGGAACAAATTTTGACATCAGACCCTCCAAATGATGAAGAGGAGGATGAATACTTAGCTTTGTTAGAAGCTAATCAAAGGGAATTTAATCTGCAATCCCGTTTTGAATCTTTGGAGCTAGAGAATAGGGATTATGCCCAACCAAAAGCGTCAATCGAGGAGCCACCTAAATTAGAACTCAAGGTGCTTCATTCACATTTAAAATATGTTTATTTAGGAAACGCTTCTACTCTGCCTGTGATTGTTTCAGCAGAATTAACTATTGAGCAAGAAGAGAAACTCATCCTAGTATTGGAACAATTCAAGAAGGCTATCAGATGGACCATAGTCGATATTTACAGTATTAGTCCATTTGTATAGATGCACAAGGTTATCTTGGAAGATGGTGAAAAAGGGATGATTGATGGACAACGAAGGCTGAACCCCATCATGAAGGACATGGTGAAAAAGGAAATCATCAAGTGGTTAGATGCGTGTATAATTTACCCCATCTTAGAATGTTCATTGGTAAGTCTGGTCAAGTGCGTACCAAAGAAGTAAGGTATTACGGTCGTTAAGAACCAGAATCAAGAGTTGATACGGACTAAAATGGTTATGAGATGGAGAATTTTCATTGATTACCGCAAGCTGAACAAGGCAACTAGGAATGATCATTTTCCTTTGCTATTTTTAGATGAGATACTAGATAGACTCGCGGGGCGAGACTATTACTATTTTCTTAATGGATACTCGGGGTATAACCACATTACAGTAGCACCAGACGACCAACACAAGACAACATTCACCTACCCGTATGGTACATTTGCATTTAGACGCATGGCATTTGGTTTATGTAATGCACCTGTTACATTTCAAAGATGTATGATGTCTATTTTTTACTTACATGGTTGAGAAATACTTGGAAATCTTTATGGATGATTTTTCAGTATTTGGAGATACATATGAGGATTGCCTAGCCAATCTAGGCAAGGTACTAAGGTGATACGAAGAAACAAACCTTGTACTCAATTGGGAAAAGTGTCATTTCATGGAATGAGAAGGTATTGTTCTGGGGCATCGGATAACGAGACATAGACTCGAGGAAGATAAAACAAAGGTAGACGTTATTGAGAAACTCCCACCTCCAACATCTGTAAAGGGTGTTAGGAGCTTTTTGGGCCACGTCAATTTCTATCGAACCCTTATACAAATTATTGGAGAAGGACACGACATTCAAATTTGATGAGGAGTGCTTAAGAGCTTTCAATGATTTAAAGAGTTAGCTAGTTTTGGCACGCATAATCGTCACACCTGACTAGGATTTGCCATTTGAATTGATGTGTGATGCAAGTGACTTCGCGATAGGAGCTGTCATGGGCCTACGAAGGAATAAAGTTTTTCATCTCATCTACTACGCAAGTCGAACTCTGACAGGAGCTCAACTGAATAATACGGTAACAGAGAAAGAGTTACTTGCTATTGTGTTTACTTTTGACAAGTTTCGATCTTATCTTTTAGGTACCAAAATGATTGTCTATGTAGACCAGTCGGCAATTAAGTATTTACTTGCCATGAAAGACGCTAAGCCGAGGCTCATCCGATGGGTACTTTTACTTCAAGTGTTTGATCTAGAAATTCAAGATCGAAAGGGAGTAGAAAACCAAGTAGCAGACCACTTGCCCAGATTGGAGCCACAAGAAAGGAATTCTCCTCTTATACCAATTCAGGAGACATTTCCAGATGAACACATATTAAAGGTAAATCATGTCCATAATACCCATTGGTTTGCTGCTATGGCTAACTATTTAGCTTGTGGTTAGATGCCGATTGATAAGACATATCATCAAAAGAAAAATTTTCTTCATGATGTGAAGTACTATATTTGGAACAACCATATTTATTTAAAAAGTGTACAGATCAAATGATAAGGAGATGCGTGGCAGAAGATGAAGTACATAAGATTCTATACCATTGCTACTCAACTCTGAGTGGGGGACACTTCAGAGGTACACGTACTGCAACCAAGGTATTACAAGCCGATTCTTTTGGCCAAATGTAACACCCTTTACCTGTATCCAAAGCTAGAACAGGGTTCGAGGCATTATAGAACTTTAACACAAGCACACATACAAAATCGAGCCATAAAATTTTTGTTGAAATCAATTTTCATTCATGCATATGTAAATTGTCCCTTATATGGGCCTATGAGGCCCCAAAAATACATTGAAGGTGGTTCGGGACTAAACCGAGGACTTTAGAAAACTTTAGGATAACTTAGAAAATTTTCATACTTTGGAGAGTCATACACCCGTGTGGGCAGGCCGTGTGGTCTCACACGGCTGTGTGGCTTGGGACACGCCCCTGTCCTTAGCCCTGTCACTATCTGACTATAACGTCACCAATAAAATACGGTCACACAGCCAAGTCACATGCCCATGTGCTTGGGCCATGTGGCTAATTAAATTCCAAAACTTAAGTGCAGACTTCACGGCCTGGGTACACGCCCATGTCCTAAGGTCGTGTCCTTTACACGGCTAAGACACACAGCCATCTCTCTACCCGTGTGTTTACTACTGGGCATTCTGTTTTGCATAATTAGGGTGCAAGGGACACTCTGCCAGATCACACACTCATGGGGCAAACCGTGCGTCACACACAGTCTAGACACATGCCCGTGTGTCTAACTGTGTAGACAATTTCTAGATTATTTTCCAAGCCATTTGCCATCCTTAAGCACTCACAACTTAGATCCACTTCATGGCATACAATATGACACTTTTAATCACTTAAGCAAACACATTCATGGTTAATTATGACTTGACAATGTCAACATATCACCTATCCAAATTATTATACTTTCATATGGCATCCCACACAAATTTTATACTTGACTATTATCATTACTACCCTATTTTCAAGTTATACATTTGCACCACATTTATCGGGAAACACATTAATCATATTTTATACAATCACCATACATGCCATCCATCACACTCATTAACCATAAGCAATTATAACCACATTAAAACATAAGCACATTTACATGCATGCATCAATAACTATGGTTACAACCCAAAATAATCAACATGAACCACCTCTCATGGTCATATACAAAATAATCATAATAGCATCATGAGCCAACAAATTGGCTAATCAATATGACACATAACAAAAAGGCGAAGTGTAACAGCTCGGTTTAGACCCTAGTCAGAATAGTGGTTTTGGGACCACAAATCCGAGTCAAAAAAATATTTTAATATTATTTTCTAAGTTTATTATATGTGAATTAGTATCTTTGAAAATTTTGTGTGAAAATTTTATCGTTTGTGTGCTCGATTTGATAATAGGACCTAATTGCATAAAATGTAAAAGTTGCCTGCTGTTTGTTAAAGTGCTTAATTGATTTGTCTTATTAAATGAGAGGTTCTTATTATGTAATTGGACCATGGATACTGGGATTGGTCATAAATGACCTTAATATTAATGTTTTATAAGTTATTAAAATAATGGTAGAATGGTAAATGATGAATTAATGTTTATTAATTAAACAAAACATAATTTTTACTTCTTTTATTCATCATTTTGCCGAAAAACACCAAGGAATTAAGAAGAAAATCACAATCTAGGATTCATCACTTTGATTTGGTGATTAAGGTATGGATTTTGTTCGATTTTTGATAGTTTCTGCGTTTTTGTGATTGTTGCTCAATGTTCTATCAAGCCTATGTTTGAATTTCTGAAATTGTTGATGATTTTGAGTTGATCCATTGATGTATTTATCAATTTTATGAAGTTTGATGATAGTATATGGAAGCTTGATGTTGGGTTAACATGTTTTGTCTTTGAATTTTTGATGAATTTGAATAATTTGAACTAAATTGTGAAAATGAGATTTTGAGGGACTAAAATGTGAAATAAATGAAATATGTGGACTTGTATGAACACTATGAAAATTCAACTAAGCTTGTGTAAAAGGAAATTTTTTGTATTTTGTGATTTTATGAATTAAGGACTAAAATGTCAAAATGTGAAAATGTGAGGGCTAAATTGTAAAATGCCCTAAATATGTGTTTTTGGATTGAATTGTATGATGTGGCGAATGAAAGAGTTAAATTTGAATTTATACAGATCAAGAACAAAAGAAAACGGAATTAGATCGAGGGAAATCGAAAGTCATTGA
This sequence comes from Gossypium longicalyx, assembly GCA_025698465.1. Classification (NCBI taxonomy): domain Eukaryota; kingdom Viridiplantae; phylum Streptophyta; class Magnoliopsida; order Malvales; family Malvaceae; genus Gossypium; species Gossypium longicalyx. The sequence goes on from CM046995.1 coordinate 36,020,023, forward strand.
ATAGTCGTTTGTTTCTGTTCATTTCTGTACGAGGTAAGTCAATATACAAATAAATGTGTTTTGAATTGAATTATATCAGTTGAATAATGATAAATGATTATATGAGTTGAGCATGAGATATTCGAGAAAGTATCGACAAAGTTTCGAAGTCCGAAAAGCCCGTACAAACCATAGGAATAGTTAGGATGCATATGTCATGACATAGGATTTGACAGGTGATTTCGTGTAAGACCATGTCTAGGACGTTGGCATCGACTTATGATTTACGTATAAGACCATGTCTTGTACATTGACATCATATTTCATTTCGTGTAAGTCCCTGTTTGGGGTAGTGGCATCGATATTTGGTTACATGTAAGACCACATCTGGGACGTTGGCCTTGTATGAGCTTTTCAAGGTATCCGCGTATCCTTATGATTCTGAATGGTTCAATGGGCATTCCAAGAAAAGAATGATCATATGAAATGTGTATTCGAATCAGGTACATTTGAAATGTGTACAATGTTTGAGAATATAAGGTAAGTACATGTGCAATAGATAATGTGTTATAAGTATGAGAAAATATATTATATGTGAAAATGAATTGGGAATATATGAAATGTATATGAACTATGTTGTTTATATTAGCATTTGGCTATGGATATATGTAATTCGATAATGCTTATATGTTTAAAATTATAAGTTTATTTGTATATGGCTTACTAAGCTTTCGAAAGCTTCCTTTGTGTGTTTGCATTATTTTATAAATATCAAAGCTATCGAGAGCTCAAGAATCGTAGAGGATTATCACCACACTATCAAACTCTATTTTGGTACCTTTTGAAAATGTATATATTGAAGTATGGTATGTATAGGCTAGAAGTATGTGAATATGTTTTGTAAAGTGTTTATCATGCCATGTGATATGGCTTGGTTTTGGTTATGATTATGGTTTAATTTTGGTATATGAAATGTGATACAATATGATCAATATGATGTGTTTATGAATGGCCAAGAAATTTGGTAAGTTCGGTAACAATGTGGTATGAGATTGAATGAGTATATTAAGGTTATAAGCCATTTGTTTTGCTTTGATTATGGCTCACGATATGGTATGTTTTGGTATGGATGTTAAGCATGGAAATTGTTGATAATGATATGGCATGAATGGTGGTTGTTTTGTGGTTGAAATTGGTTGGAAATATAATGTATTTGATGCTTGAATGGTTTTTGTAGGGAGGACCCTAAATGGGTGGCAAATTGGTCTTATAAATGACCTATTTTTTGCCACACAGAAAGGGACACGGGCATGTGTCTCAGCCGTGTTGCTCAATGGCCATTTCGAAATGAGCCTGGGCAGACCACACGGTCGCACACAAGGGCGTATGCTACGCCGTGTGGCCAAGTCAGTTTCGAGCACAGGCTAGACACACGGGTGTGTGCTGGCCGTGTGACCCAAGTCAGTAGCCTCCCTAATTTTCACATGGCCTGGCACACGAGTGTGTCTTGTGGCCGTGTGGACAAGTCAGTATGTATGCCCTGTTTTTCCACGGCCTATATACACGAGCGTGTCTAATGTCATGCGAGCCACACGGCCTGTTAACACAGGCGTGTGACCTGTATAACTTTGAAAAAATTTTAAGTTTCAAAAAAAATTATATATGCTCGGTTTAGTCTCGACTTCACTCTATTGCATGTTTAAGGTCTCGGTGACTAAGAAAGGGACTTAATAGTGATATTTTTATACCTTTTACAAACAAGTCCTTTTTAGGTGTTTTCACTAAAAATCATTTAGCAAAAGATGTTTATCACACATCAAACATTCATAATCCTCCATTAAACATCAAAATTCAACCATGTCACACATGGGTCAAATTTCATACATGAACCCTAACTCAAAATAATGGTAGAAATGGCTAGATCGGATGATGACAACTTCAAAAATATAAAGAACATTAAAAACGGGACTTGGGAGTAGTTACAATCAATCTTGAAATTGTTGAAAACCCTAGCTATGGAGACTCCCCAAATTTTGGCACCCTTAGAGAAGATGGACATCATTTTTGCATGATTTTCCCCTTTTTATTCTTTTCTTTACCAAATGACCAAAATACCCTTAAGGCCTTTCTTTCAACATTTTTCGATTCATGCCGATTTTTGTCCAAAATTTTAGAACTTGGTCAAATTAACATTTAAGGACCTCTAATTACTAATCCAATGCAATTTCATGCTTAAAGCTTCTAGAACACAGGTTTTACAACTTATTCAATTTGGTCCTGAAAGTCAAATTAGACATCTTAGGCATAGAATTTCTTCATGAAAATTTCACACAAACATCATGTCATGGACCATCAAACAATCATAAAATAATTATTTCTATTTCAAATTTGTGGTCTCGAAACCACTATTCCGACTAGACCCTAATTCAGGATGTTACAACTTTCCCCCTTTAAGGACATTCGTCCCTGAAAATTTTACCAATGAAAAGGTTTGGGTATTGTTTCCTCATGGCCTCCTTAGGCTCCGAAGTAGCCTCTTCAACCCCGTATCTTTGCCATAACACTTTCACCAGAGCAATGCTTTTATTTCTCAACTATTTGACCTCTCGAGCCAAAACCTTAACTGGTTCCTCACCATAAGTCATATTCGATCGAATTTCAACTTCTGCCGATGAAATAACATGTGAAGGATCTGATCTATAGTGGCATAACATAGACCCGTGAAATACATCATGAATCTTCTCCAACCCTAATTGTAACACCCCGAATTTGGGCCTTGAGTATGGGTCCATAAGGAGGTTGTATATAAGTATTTAATTGTGCAAGGAAATGACACAATTAAATGTCTACTTTGGTGGTTAATGGCTCATAGAAGTGTTGGAGGAATCTTGGGTTCAAACATGGGCTTTAGCAAAAACTTTTGGTATTAAGTGAATAAAACCCTAGATGCTTGGATGATGGCCTTTTAAATTATTGTGTTAAATAAATGACACAATGAAGCATATGGTCTAGTGGTTGTGGCGTCATTAAGGTTGCAAGGGAGCTTGGGTTCAAGTCTTGGCTCTTACAATCCATTTTGGTTTTTCTCTTAATTGAATCTGGACGCTGGCACATATGTTTTAAAGTTAATTGTTGACGTTTTTATCAAAGAAAGAGCCTATGGTGGAGTGGCAAGGTGGCATGTTGTGTAACTGTGAGGTCTGAGGTTCAAGTATTGGGATGCATAGTGGAGTATTTATTTTGCTATTTGAGTTGTGTGGGAGGTGGAGTTGGACTGGAACTCTATGGTTGAAGTGGTCATAAGAATGAGGAATTTTCCAAATGGTTGAAAGCAATCCCACAACGGGAAGCTAACATGAGAATTCGTGAGAAGCTGGCTTTAAATAGAGCGAACCAAATGAGTTCGGAGGAAGACTCAATGCAGGATGTGCCAAGGTTGGTGATCGTGGACTTCGGTGTGTTCTCATAAACAGGTATGTATTCGCGCCCTTCTTTGTTAGAAGTCGGCAAAAGCCGGAAAGCCGAAACTTTGGCATTTGAGGCTTCACGAGCGTGCGATCGCTTGTGTAGTAACCCAGCCCACAAACCATGAGTGATAGACTGTAGAGGCCACCACGAGTGTTCTCGTGTACTGGGCCTTGACGAGCCAAATGGGCTCAATGGGCCCATGGGCCCGCTTGTGTAAATCTAATTGTTAGGTAGGAAATAGTTGGGCTAAATGGGCCACACTAGCGTGTGGGCCCACTTGGGCCGTGTAATGGGCCCTAGGCCCATTTGCACTGATATTTAAGTTGCTCGAGGCGACGGTGGACCTTTTGTTGGGTCGTTAATACCCCTAATTTGTAAAATTACTAAAATACCCTTGATTTGTAAAATTACCGAAATATCCCCAATTTGTGAAATTATCGAAATACCCCCAATTTGTAAAATTACTGAAATACCCTCGATTTGTAAAATTATCGAAATACCCTCGATTTGTAAAATTATTAAAATACCCTAGGTTTGTAAAATTACCGAAATACCCTCGATTTGTAAAATTTTTGAAATACCCTCGATTTGTAAAATTATTGAAATACCCCCAGTTTCTAAAATTACCAAAATACCCTCGATTTGGAAAATTACCGAAATACCCCCAGTTTGTAAAATTATCAAAATACCCCCAGTTTGTAAAATTACCAAAATACCCCCGATTTGTAAAATTATCAAAATACCCCCAGTTTGTAAAATTATCGGATTACCCTTTTAGTGTAAAATTACTGAAATACTCCTATAGGATAAAATGACTGTTTTGCCCTTGTGGGTAAATGACTGACTTGGACTATGAATTTGACTGATTGACTGTGATTGTATGATTGTGTTTCAACTGACTTGACTGTGGTTGTAAAACTTATATGTTTTTAATATATGTTTAAATGATTGTTACTGAGCATGGTCATTTTGCTTAAACGTGTGATGATTGAGCATGACATACACGACATATTGCATGGGGTTGGAATTGTGAAACGGAGGAAGAAATTGAGGATCGCATGGTTGCTTGACGATCATAGATCCACCGATTAAGGATCGCAAGGTTGCTTGACGACCGTGGATCCTCCGGTGGGGTTTAAGCCCAATATATGATTATTGACGACTCTGTGTCGATCATATTCACCCGAGGTTGTGTGCTGACTGTATTACCGTTGCTGATGGCTATGTGCCTAACATGAAACAGCTACCGATGGCTTAAAGCTAATTATTCTGATTGTGGCTATGTGTACCAGGGGACGGAGTTGATGTGTAACAGTTGGATTATTGGGATGGGATAGCATGCATCCATCCATTCACACATTCTACTCTGTTATTGGTTTGGGCTGGGCCCAATTGATTCTGTTATGGGATGTGACCCAAATGACATTGTAATAGGCTTTGGCCCACGTATGATCTGAACTGGACTGTACTGTTACTGTTAACGGGCTCTGGCCCAGACTATTTCTGTTTTCATTTCTTTATATTGACTATTACTCTAGTAAGGGGATTACACACTGAGTTTTTGTAAACTCACCCCGTTTATTAACCGTGCAGGTAATCCCCAGCGTTAGGTGGATCGATGTCGCAGAGGGACTCGAAGACGACCACACAACTGCACATGTTTTTCTATTTTGTTTATTTAGTTAAGCACTTTGGTTTTGATTTGGGTTGTAATAAGGCCTCTTTATTTCCATAACTTTTTATTTGGAAAGCTTATTTAGTATGTCTAATATATGTTAGAAGCAAGACACGGTTTTCGAAAATAATAACTATTTTCAAACACTATATTTCCACAACATTTTCAAAATACTTTCGCAACTTAACTTTTAAACATCATGTTTTCGTAAATCAGTCACTTTTAAAATTAGCTTCCGCAAAGTAAAAAGGAACTTTTGAAATAAAATTAAGAATTTTCCAATGTACTATGTTTTAAATAAGAAGGGTTTCTAATGAAAACATGGTTTTCGAAAAACACCTCAATGTGACACGCCAGATTCGGGCCTAACTTCTAGGCCGAGTTTGGGGTGTTACACTGATGGTAAAGCCAATCGATAGGCTATCAGCCTTATTCTCTTGGTGATTTCATACGGTCCTATAAAATGATGACTCAACTTGCCCTTCCTGCCAAATCTCAAAACCTTTTTCCATAGAGATACTTTGAAAAATACCTTATCACAGACATGATACTCAATCTTTTTTCATTTCAAATCTGCATAGGAATTCTGTCTATTCGAAGCGGCTTTTAGACAATCACAAATTACCTTTACTTTCTCTTCGGTTTCTTTGACTAGATCAACTCTGTGAATCTGATTTTCTTTGAGCTCGATCCAATACAAAGGTGTTCAACACTCACATCTGTATAATGCCTCATAAGGCACCATTTTCGAACTCAACTGATAACTGTTGTTGTACGCAAACTCCACTAACGATAAGTACTTTTCCCAACTACCTTGGAATTCCAATACACAACATCAAAGCATGTCTTCCAAGTTCTGAATTACTCGTTCAAACTAACCATCAGACTTTGGATGAAAAGTAGTGTTAAAATTCAACTTTGTACCCAAATCCTCTTGTAACTTTTTCCAAAACCGTAAAGTGAATCTCAAATCTCTATCTGATACAATCAATATAGGTACTCCATGAAGTCTAACAATTTCACCAATGTACAATTCAACTAACTTATCGAGTGAGTAATCATTATGCACTGGAATGAAATGAGCTGATTTAGTCAGTCTATCGACAATAACCCATATGACATCTCTGTTTCTCGTAGTTGAAGGCAAACCTATCATAAAATCCATAGTAATCCGGTCCCATTTCCACTTGGGAACCATGACGGGCTAAAGTAAACCTGAATGTACTTGATGTTCAGCCTTCACTTGCTGACAAACTAAACATTTCGATACAATCTCTGATATATCCCTTTTCATACCATTCTACCAATACATTTTCTTCTTCAAGTAATTATACAATTTTGTACTCCTAGGGTGGACTGACAAACAACTATTGTGTGCCTCATGTAAAATATTCCAAATCAACTCAGTGTCTTTCGAAACACAAATCCTACCATGAAATCTTAAACAACTATTGGAGTCACTTAGAAAATCATGTTCACTGCTGGACTCACACTGAATTCTCTTGGCTTGCAACTCTTTATCAACTTTCTGAGCATTACAAATCTGTTGGAGAAAAGTGGGTCTAGCTCTCAACTCGGCTAGAATTGAACCATCATCGAACCAAGTCAACCGTGTATTCATAGCCCTCAAGGCAAACAACGACTTCCTACTCAAGCCGTCGGCAACTACATTCGCCTTACTCGGATGGTAATCAATCACAAGTTCATAATCTTTTAACAGTTCCAACCATCTTCATTGCTGCAAGTTCAAATCCTTTTGAGTCATAAAGTACTTAAGGCTTTTGTGATCAGTAAAGACATGGCATTTTTCACCAAATAAATAATGTCGTCAAATCTTCAAAGCAAACACTATGGCAGCCAACTCTAAGTCTTGTGTCGGGTAGTTCTTCCCATGAGGCTTCAACTGTCTCGAAGCATAAGCTACGACTTTACCCTCTTCCATAAGAACACATCCCAAACTATTTAAGAAAGCATCACTATAAATCACAAATTCTTTACCTGACTCGGGTTGTACCAAAATCGAAGCCTCAGTTAATAATGCCTTTAATTTCTCAAAACTCTATTGGCACTTTTCTATCCATTCAAACTTGATATCTTTTTGTAACAACCTCATCATCGGAGCAGCAATAATGGAGAATCCTTTAACAGTCTGTTTGTTATAATCAGCCAAGCCTAGAAAGCTTCTAATCTTAGTTACATTCTTCGGCGGTTTCCATTCAACAATAGCCGAGATCTTATTCAGATCAACTCTAATACCATCAACAGAAACAATGTGGCCCAAGAATCCAACTTCTTGAAGCCAAAACTCACTCTTAATTGTTTGTCAATACAGGTTTGCAAAACGGTTCTCAAATGTTTAACATGCTCGGATTCATCACACGAATAAATCAATATGTCATCAATAAAAACAACAACAAATTTATCCAAGTACGGTAGGAAAATATAGCTTATCAAGTCCATAAATGCGGTAGGAGCATTCGTTAACCCAAAAGGCATGACAAAAAATTCATAGTGACCATACCTCATTTAGAAAGGAATTTTCAGTACATCTGAGTCTTTCACTCTCAACTGGTAGGAATCGGACCTCAAGTCTATCTTAGAAAACCATGTCGCTCCTTTTAACTGGTCAAACAAATCATCAATCCTTGGCAAAGGATACTTATTCATAATTGTTACCTTATTGAGCTATCGGTAATCTATACATAACCTCATAGATCTATCTTTCTTTTTCATGAATAATACCGGAGCACCCCACGAAAAAAAGCTGGGTCTCAAAAAACCTTTGTCGGTCAACTCTTGCAACTGTGACTTCAGTTCTTTCAATTCAGTCGGGGCAATTCTATATGGAGCAATTGAAATAGGTGTTGTACCAGGGACTAACTCGATACCAAACTCAACTTTCCTAATAGGAGGTAATCCAGGCAACTCTTCCAGGAACACATCCGGATACTCACACACAACAGGCACCGATTCAATCTTTAACTCAGACTCTTTTGTATTCAACACATGAGTTCGCATCCCTTTCTAATACATTTTTTAGCAGACATCGAAGAAATCACAGTTGGCAACCCATCTGACTCATCTGATTCAACCCGGAGAATTTCACCATTTTCACATTTCATTTCAATAACTTTTTATCTACAATTTACTATAGCTTCATGGAATGTCAACCAATCCATACCCAATATAACATCAAATTCATCGAATGGCAATAACATCAAGTCAACCAGAAAAAAATGATCTTGAATCATCAAAGGACATTTCTTACATACCTTATCCACTAAAACATGCTTGCCTAACAGGTTTGACATTTTAATCATAAATTTCATAGACTCAACAGGCATATTCATACTAGATACCAGTTTCATGCACACATATGAATGATTAGAACCGGGGTCAATCAAAGCAATAATAGAAGTGTCATAGAAGGAAAAAGTACCCGTAATCACGTCGGGAGAAGATGCATCCTCGCGCGTACATTTGGTATAAGCCTTAGCTGGAGCTCTGGTTTAGATTTCACTGTTGTATTCCTTGTTACAATTCTACTACTACCCTATTACCAGCGTTTCTCGAGGGTCTCCCCTTTGTAGCTGTACTACCTGCCCTTATATTCTGAAATTTTTCTTTCTCGACCATCTGAGGACAGTCCTTGATATGGTGGTCATGAGAACCACATCGGAAACAAGATCCATCGTTCACCCTACACTTACCGAAATGGCCTCTACCACATTGTTGGCATTCAGGTCTAGAAGCTCTATCATTACCCACACTTGCCACAGATATAGCATGAGATTTAAAACCCGAATTTTGCTTCTTACAATTTCTGTAAGAATGTCCAGTCGAAACATAAGAACAGGAATACATATCTCTTGATTTCTTAGACTAGGATGGAAGTGACTTGCTCATCAGCCTCTTTTTCATATCTCCAGCCTTAGCCTCGGCTTTTCTCTTTTCCTTATTCAATTCCTCAGCTTTACAAGCCTAATCAACGAGCCCCACAAATTCCTCCAGCACAAGAATAGCCACTAATACTCTAATTTTCTCATTAAGTCTGTCCTCAGACCTTCTACACATTTTAGTCTCGGAGGATACACACTCTCGAGCATACTTACTGAGCTGAACAAACTCTCTTTCGTACTCAGTAACTACATGTGACCTTGCCTCAAATCAAGAAATTCCTTACGCTTTTGGTCGATGAGTCGCCCACTGATGTATTTCTTTCAGAACTCCTCTTGAAAGAATTCCCATGTGACCTTTTTCTTTGGAACTACTAAAAATAGCGTCTTCCACCAATGGTACGCCGCGTCTCTTAACAAGAAAATAGCACACTTTAAACACTCTTTAGGTGTGCACAACATCTCATTAGATACTCGGATAGAATTCTCGAGCCAAAATTCTGCTTTCTCAGGGCATCATCAGCATTGGCCTTAAATTCCTCGGCTCTTTGCTTTCAAATTCTACCAACGTGGGTTCTATGAAATCTCACAAATTTCATACCTTGGTGCACTTGGGGTATGGGTTGGGGATTTGGAGAGGGTGGAGGAGGTTGAGCGTTTGGGTTCATTCGAACGAACTCTGTGTACCAGGCATCCATCATATGGAGAAAGGCTTCTCTACCTCCTTCTCCTCTCCTAATAGTTGTGGGTCTACTATCAGATGACACTGCTCCTTCAGCGGGAGCAGGCGCGTTACTTTCAACATCATGCACCACTACTTTATCGGGATGCATTACTATATGAAAAACACAATTTAAAATCGTCAGGAGTTGTCACATTATCACAATTTATGTTTGGAATGTATAGCTAGACCCAAAAACATGTTACGTAATCGATGAACTGACTAAACTGTAGTTCTGATACCACTAAATGTAACACCCCTTACCCGTATATAAAGTCGAAATAGGATTCGAGGCATTACCGGACATTAACACAAGCACACATACAAAACCGGGCCATAAAATTTTCATTCAAATCAATTTCATTCATACATATGCAAATTGTCCCTTATATGGGCCTACAAGGCCCCAAACATACATTGAAGCTGGTTCAGGACTAAACCAAGAACTTTAGAAAAATTTAGGATAACTTAGAAAATTTTCATACTTTGGAAAGTCACACGCCCATGTGGGTAGATCGTGTGGTCTCACACGCCTGTGTGGCTTGGGATACTCCCGTGTCCTCAGCCCATGTAACTCTCTGACTGTAATGTCATCAATCAAATAAGGTCACACGGCCAAGTTATACGCCCATGTGCTTGGGCCGTATGGCTAATTAAATTCCAAAAATTAAGTACAGACTTCACACGGGCTGGGTACACGCCCATGTCCTAAGGCCGTGTCCTTCACACAACTGAGACATACAGCAATGTCTCTACCCGTATGTTTACTACTGGGCATTCTATTTTGCATAATTAGGGTGTAGGGGACACACGACCAGATCACACGCCCATGGAGCAGACCATGTGTCAAACACGACCTAGACACATGCATGTGTGTCTAACCACGTGGACAATTTCTAGGCTATTTTCCAAGCCATTTGCCACCTTTAAGCACTCACAACTTAGATCCACTTCATGGCATAGAATATGACACTTTTAATCACTTAAGTAAACATATTCATGGTTAAATTATGACTTGACAATGTCCACATATCACCTATCGAAATTATTATACTTTCACACCAATTTCATACTTGACTATTATCATTACTACCCTATTTTCAAGTTATACATTTTCACCACATTTATCGGCAAACACATTAATCATATTTCATACACTCACCATACATGCCATGCATCACACTCATTAACCATAAGCAATTATAACTGCATTAAAGCATAAGCACATTTACATGCATGCATCAATAATTATGGTTACAACCCAAAATAATCAACATGAGCCACCTCTCATGGTCATATACAAAATAATCATAATAGCATCATGAGCCAACACATTGGCTAATCAATATGACACATAACAAAAAGGCCAAGTCCCTATACATGCCATATCCAAAATGATAAAGCTAACTATACCCAAATGTTCAATTGATAGTGCGATCGAGTCTCTGACGTTCTCCGATCCTCGAGCTAGCTTGGAAAAACTATAAAAGATGGAAAAGAAAGGGCGTAAGCATAAATCTTACTAAGTTTACATGCAAAAAAAAGGAAACTTAAGCAAGCTTGAATCATACATTTAACATAACGAACATAATCTTGCATTTTATAAATTCTCATAAACTTATTCCTCATATATATAAATACATGTTCCTACCACGAGTTCATAATATTTCATGTCATTCACATGGGTTCGAGGTACAAACCTGTGCCTACTTGCACATTATAACTTACTTTTGTGTTTTGATGCAATCGTTACGATTACTCATAGAACTTCTTTGAACTACCTGTTGAACATTCAGAATACTATTGGATTCATCGGAAGTTTACACCTAAGTGCCTTATAGTAGCCAATGCTACTTCATATCTCATATCATATGTTGCTCATTTACGAGCTACTCACAGATCTGCTCATGCAGGCTATCAGGTATCCGCAACACATGCTGGACTACCTCGCTATCAATAACATATATGAGACCAGTACTCAGATGCCAAAACATGTGTCACATATATCACAAACTCAAACCACAACTCAATGAGTTCGGATGTCACATATATCGTGAACTCAGACCACAACTGAATGAGTTCAGATTACATAATTCCTAGTGACATGTCACTTGTATCCTAACTATTCCTCAGGTTCAAACGGGATTCTTCGATACCACATTTCTGTCGAACTTGCTCGTAACATCGATTTCAATGCTCACAGCACCAATCACATACTCATAATAATAAAGTATTAACATACACTCAATATCAAAGTAATAGAAATATGACATAACATTTTATATGAACTTACCATATAGGTAATATAAAAGCATTTAAAGTATGGTACATGTTGTATTATTTGAAAATGAACTTACATCGGTAAAAAAATGATAGATCTGAATCACATTTTTCTTAATCTATAATACCAAATTCAAATTGTTCAATACATACACTGCTCATATCGACCCATAACATGTACTTGGGTAAAATTACCTTTTTACCGCTAACTTTTTACTTATTTACAGTTTATTCCCTAAGCTCGTAAAATGAAATGCATGCAATTTCATGGTTACCCAAGCCTAGCCTATTCATATTCTAACTCATATTAGCCCACATTTTCTTTTAACATTTCTACTACTTATTTTTACACCTTTTACAAATAAGTTCTTTCTAGGTGTTTTCACTAAAAATCACTTAGCAAAATATGTTTATCACACATCAAACATTCATAATGCTCCATTAAACATCAAAATTCAACCATGTCACACATGGATCAAATTTCATACATGAACCCTAACTCAAAATAATGGTAGAAATGGCTAGATTGGATGATGACAACTTCAAAAATATAAAGAACATTAAAAACGGGACTTGGTAGTAGTTACAATCAATCTTGAAATTGTTGAAAACCCTAGCTATGGAGACTCCCCAAATTTTGGCACCCTTAGAGAAGATAGACATCATTTTTGCATGATTTTTCCCTTTTTATTCTTTTCTTTACCAAATGACCAAAATACCCTTAAGGCCTTTCTTTCAACATTTTCCGATTCATGCCCATTTTTGTCCAAAATTTTAGAACTTGGTCAAATTAACATTTAAGGACCTCTAATTAATAATACAATGCAATTTCATGCTTAAAGCTTCTAGAACACAGGTTTTACAACTTATTCAATTTGGTCCGAAAGTCAAATTGGACATCTTAGGCATAGAATTTCTCCATGAAAATTTCACACAAACATCATGTCATGGACCATCAAACAATCATAAAATAATTATTTCTATTTCAAATTTGTGGTCTCGACCCATAACATGTACTTGGGTAAAATTACCTTTTTACCGCTAACTTTTACTTATTTACAGTTTATTCCCTAAGCTCAGAAATGAAATGCATGCAATTTCATGGTTACCCAAGCCTAGCCTATTCATACTCTAACTCATATTAGCCCACATTTTCTTTTAACATTTCTACTACTTATTTTTACACCTTTTACAAATAAGTCCTTTCTAGGTGTTTTCACTAAAAATCACTTAGCAAAATATGTTTATCACACATCAAACATTCATAATGCTCCATTAAACATCAAAATTCAACCATGTCACACATGGATCAAATTTCATACATGAACCCTAACTCAAAATAATGGTAGAAATGGCTAGATCGGATGATGACAACTTCAAAAATATAAAGAACATTAAAAACGGGACTTGGTAGTAGTTACAATCAATCTTGAAATTGTTGAAAACCCTAGCTATGGAGACTCCCCAAATTTTGGCACCCTTAGAGAAGATAGACATCATTTTTGCATGATTTTTCCCTTTTTATTCTTTTCTTTACCAAATGACCAAAATACCCTTAAGGCCTTTCTTTCAACATTTTCCGATTCATGCCCATTTTTGTCCAAAATTTTAGAACTTGGTCAAATTAACATTTAAGGACCTGTAATTAATAATACAATGCAATTTCATGCTTAAAGCTTCTAGAACACAGGTTTTACAACTTATTCAATTTGGTCTTGAAAGTCAAATTGGACATCTTAGGCATAGAATTTCTCCATGAAAATTTCACACAAACATCATGTCATGGACCATCAAACAATCATAAAATAATTATTTCTATTTCAAATTTGTGGTCTCGACCCATAACATGTACTTGGGTAAAATTACCTTTTTACCGCTAACTTTTACTTATTTACAGTTTATTCCCTAAGCTCGTAAAATGAAATGCATGCAATTTCATGGTTACCCAAGCCTAGCCTATTCATATTCTAACTCATATTAGCCCACATTTTCTTTTAACATTTCTACTACTTATTTTTACACCTTTTACAAATAAGTCCTTTCTAGGTGTTTTCACTAAAAATCACTTAGCAAAATATGTTTATCACACATCAAACATTCATAATGCTCCATTAAACATCAAAATTCAACCATGTCACACATGGATCAAATTTCATACATGAACCCTAACTCAAAATAATGGTAGAAATGGCTAGATCGGATGATGACAACTTCAAAAATATAAAGAACATTAAAAACGGGACTTGGTAGTAGTTACAATCAATCTTGAAATTGTTGAAAACCCTAGCTATGGAGACTCCCCAAATTTTGGCACCCTTAGAGAAGATGGACATCATTTTTGCATGATTTTTCCCTTTTTATTCTTTTCTTTACCAAATGACCAAAATACCCTTAAGGCCTTTCTTTCAACATTTTCCGATTCATGCCCATTTTTGTCCAAAATTTTAGAACTTGGTCAAATTAACATTTAAGGACCTCTAATTAATAATACAATGCAATTTCATGCTTAAAGCTTCTAGAACACAGGTTTTACAACTTATTCAATTTGGTCCTGAAAGTCAAATTGGACATCTTAGGCATAGAATTTCTCCATGAAAATTTCACACAAACATCATGTCATGGACCATCAAACAATCATAAAATAATTATTTCTATTTCAAATTTGTGGTCTCGACCCATAACATGTACTTGGGTAAAATTACCTTTTTACCGCTAACTTTTTACTTATTTACAGTTTATTCCCTAAGCTCGTAAAATGAAATGCATGCAATTTCATGGTTACCCAAGCCTAGCCTATTCATATTCTAACTCATATTAGCCCACATTTTCTTTTAACATTTCTACTACTTATTTTTACACCTTTTACAAATAAGTCCTTTCTAGGTGTTTTCACTAAAAATCACTTAGCAAAATATGTTTATCACACATCAAACATTCATAATGCTCCATTAAACATCAAAATTCAACCATGTCACACATGGATCAAATTTCATACATGAACCCTAACTCAAAAGAATGGTAGAAATGGCTAGATCAGATGATGACAACTTCAAAAATATAAAGAACATTAAAAACGGGACTTGGTAGTAGTTACAATCAATCTTGAAATTGTTGAAAACCCTAGCTATGGAGACTCCCCAAAATAGAGAAGATGGACATCATTTTTGCATGATTTTTCCCTTTTTATTTTTTTATTTACCAAATCACCAAAATGCCCTTAAGGCCTTTCTTTCAACATTTTCCTACTCATGCCCATTTTTGTCCTAAATTTTAGAACTTGGTCAAATTGCCATTTAAGGACCTCTAATTAATAATCCAATGCAATTTCATGCTTAAAGCTTCTAGAACACAGGTTTTACAACTTATTCAATTTGGTCCCAAAAGTCAAATTAGACATATTAGGCATAGAATTTCTTCATGAAAATTTCACACAAACATGCAATCATGACATGGACCATCAAACAATCATAAAATAATTATTTCTATTTTAGAATTGTGGTCTCAAACCATTGTTCTGATTAGACTCTTCGAGATGTTATAACTCTTCCCCCTTTAAGGACTTTCGTCCTTCAAAATTTTACCAATGAAAAGGTTTGGGTATTGTTTCCTCATGGCCTCCTTAGGCTCCGAAGTAGCCTCTTCAACCCGTGTCTTTGCCATAACACTTTCACCAGAGCAATGCTTTTATTTCACAACTATTTGACCTCTCAAACCTAAATCTTAACCGGTTCTTCACTATAAGTCATATCCGGTCGAATCTCAACTTTTGTCAGTGAAGTCACATTTGAAAGATTTGATCTATAGTGGCGTAACATAGACACATGAAATACACCATGAATCTTCTCAAACCCTGGTCGTAAAGCCAATCGATAGGCAACCGGCCCTATAAAACGATACTATAAAATGAGGACTCAACATGTCTTTCTTGCCAAATCTCAAAAGCTTTTTCCATGGAGATACTTTCAAAATTACCTTATCACCGACTTGATACTCAATTTCTTTCCGTTTCAAATCTGCGTAGGAATTCTGTCTATCCGAGGTGGCTTTCAGACAATCACGAATTACCTTCACTTTCGTTTCGGATTCTTTGACTAGATCAACTCCGTGAATAAGATTTTCTCTGAGCATGATCCAATACAAAGGTGTTCAATACTTACGTTCGTACAATGCCTCATAAGGCGTCATTTTAAAACTCGACTGATAACTGTTGTTGTAACGCCTCGTACTCGAGATCGTTGCCGGAGTCGAACATGAGGTGTTAACAGACTTAATTCATTGCTTATACAGCTCAAACAATTTAATTTTAGAAACTCCAGACAAGCTGGCTAACTGCATCATAGTCGCTTAAAAATTCATATCTCGAGTTCTGAAACTCAAAATCCAATTCCGTAAATTTTTCCTGAAACTAGACTCATATATCTATTTACTAATTTTTTTCTAGAATTTTTTCCTAGGCCAATTAGTACAGTTTATTAGTTAAAGTCTCCCCTGTTTCAGGGTTCGACTGCTCTGCCCTCTGTGTATTATGAATCAGATATCTCTTTGTACAGAATTTCAATGTCTATGAAGTTTGTTTCTCTTAAAACTATACTCAATAAGAAATCTTTACTTATAAATTATGACTTCTAATTATTTTTATACAATTTATGGTGAATTTCCAAAATCAGAACAGGGGATCTAGAAATCGCTCTGGCCCTGTTTCACAAAAATTTAAACATCTCATAAAATATAACTCATATACCTGTTTCGTTTCTTCCACATGAAAATAGACTCATAATTCTTCAATTCCATGTTTTATTCGTCATCTAATTATATCTCTACTATTTTTAATGATTTTTCAAATTCACGTCACTACTGCCGTCTGAATCTATTTTATGGTAAATTTTACCTATTTCATGGTTTTCATGGATTAACTAGCAATTTGACATACATAACACCAAAAATGATCATAATTAGCCATTCCAATGGCTAATCATTACCAAGCATTTTTATACTACTCAATAACCATATCATAAGACCATATATACAAAATGATTATAATGCTATACATGCCATACTCAAAATATACAAGCCATTATGCCAAGATGGTATACGGATAATGTGAGCGTGCCTCCGACCGTTCCCGATTTTCGAGCTGGCTTGTCAACACTACAAGGAATGAAAAGGAGGGAGTAAGCATAAATTCTTAGTAAGTTCACATGCAAATAGCAAGTAACATAACCATATAAGCAAACATAAAACATCATTTGCATAATCATCACCAAGACATTCATATCATATTTTCATTTATCATATTACCATATTGTTGTTATATCGATTTTTCAACCCGAGGGTTAAGTACATACCTGTTCAAAGTATCCATTTCACAACACTTACCAATACGTCCCTTTCATCTTGAGTATTCCTCCATTTAAGTAGAACTTTACCCGTTGAACACATCGGAATATAATTCGGATACATGCAAAGATTGCACATAAGTGCCACATATGTAGCCAAGCTACTATGTAACCCGCCCATAAGCGAACTCGGACTCAACTCAACGAGCTCGGGCGTTCGCATCTATAAGTGAACTCGGACTCAACTCAACGAGCTCGGATTCCTAGTTACATTTCACAAACTCGGACTCAACTCAACGAGTTCAGACATTCGCATCCATAAGTGAAATTGGACTCAACTCAACGAGCTCGGATGTCTAGTTACATTTCACGAACTCGGACTCAACTCAACGAGTTCAGACATTCGCATCCATAAGTGAACTCGGACTCAACTCAACGAGTTCGGATGCTCAAATATCCCAGTGACATGTCACTTGTATCCTAATCCATTCCTAAGGTTCAACGGGACCTTTTTCCCAATCATGTGTCTCAACCATCTTCTACGGAATACCGATACCGATACTCGGTAGTATTTCACATTTTCCAAGTATATCACATAATTTGACATATTATCAAACAATTATCACGAGTATAATATTTCATAATAATTATCATATCATTTAAATAACATAAAAACATTTAAAATAATAACTATGTTACCAACATTTACATATTAACTTACCTAGTATGCAAAAATGGCTACTTTTACCATTTCGTCCACAACTTGGTATTTTCCCCATTTTAGCCCGAATTTCAGGTTTCCTTGCACTATCATTTAAAATATAGTCTAATTAGAACTCACATTATTCAAATTGACCCAAAATCATATTTTGGAAAAATTACAATTTTGCCCCTAAACTTTTGCATATTTACACTTTTGCCCCAAAGCTCGTAAATTAAACTTCAGCCTATTTTCTTATGTTTTATGACATGCTGATCATTTTTCCCTTCTATGGCAACATCAAATTCTCACTCTAACATGTACTTATGACTATTAGGTATTTTTACCGATTAAGCCCTTTTGCTCGTTTTCACATAAAACCGAGTAGTACAAGTTGTCTAACATAATTTAAAACCTCATATTCTATCATAAAACACCAAAATACACAAATTTCACCTATGGGTATTTTTCCAAATATAAAGCCTAGGTTAAATTATTGCTAGCATAAGCTAAATCGAGCTACCGGGACTCCAAAAACGTAAAGAACTTGAAAAACGGGGCTAGAATGGACTTACAATCGAGCTTGGAAGCTTGAAAAACCCTAGCCATGGTTTCTCCTTGCTATATTCGGCCATGGGGTTGAAGATGAGCAAAATTGGCTTTTAATTTTGTATTTTAATTCATTTTACCCCTAAATGACCAAAATGCCTTTACTACTAAACTTTCCAAAAATTCCATCCATGTCCAATTTTTGTCCATAAACTTAGAAATTGGTAAAATTGCTATTTAAGACCTCCTAATTAATATTCCAAAGTAATTTCATACTAAAACCTTCTAGAATGCAAGTTTTGCAACTTATTTGATTTAGTCCCTAATTTCAAATTAAGCACTTTATGCATAGAATTTCGTCACGAAATTTTCACACAATCATGCAATCATATCATAAACCTAAAAATAATTATAAAATAATTATTTCTATCTCGAATTTGTGGTCACGAAACCACTATTCCGATTAGGCCCTAATTCGGGATATTACAACTCTTCCCCCCTTTAGGGATTTTTGTCCCCGAAAATCTTACCAGAAAAGTGGTCTTCACTTTTAATCTCATATTCGGTGCCGAAGAACTTTCACTTAGACTATGCCTCCAATACATCTCTTTAATTTCTCATATTATCTGAAAGCTTACATCTCAACTCTCAACTGTTCTTAAATTTTCAACCCTTCTCAGTTTCCCATGATATCATGACATGAAACCTGGATCTTAACTTGATTAATGGAGACCGGAATTCCAAGAAATCCAACAATTAAAGAGACCTGAATTTCCATAAATCTGATGAGTAGGAATTCATTCAATACAGATATGATTTATAGATCTCGCCAAACATTTAACAATAGGATACATCACATTTTCCTCTTTCTGCCATGGAAATAATTTTGATATGGCCTCAAGAATAATCCTTCTCATTTCCATCCCAATATCAACACTGACAAGGATAATTTTGATAGATCCCAATGCTCGGCTTTAACCCCTTTAACAACTCCGATTTTATGTAACATCGAATGCTCTAAACTATCACATTACCTCACCGTCTTGAAACACATCACAATTCCTACAACAGTACATTACTGAAAGTCAGGAAGTCTTTACTCAATGCAGACTAATCTAGTTCAGACGCTTCGGTTACCAATATTCTCATCTATCCAAACTTTGTCAACATGTAATAAACTTTTCAGCTTTCACAAAATGAAAACCTCATCATTCGTAGTGACTTTAACTAATATCAAAATTTTTCTAATAAATATACACTTCTCGTTCAAACTATTTACTCTTTTATCCGTACAAAATGAAATTCTATTATCAGACTTGGGAAAAATAATCCTGAAATAATTGTCGTATGAAATCTTTCAAATAGATAATTCACCATACCGACTGAAACTCGCGCTTTTATCACTTATGCCTTTACTAATGTCAAATCCTTACACAGAAATTAGAAAAAAACCCCAATTCTAAAATCACCACATTATCAAGATCAAATTAGAAGTATAGTCATATTTGACATGATTATCACGAGCTGAAGAATGCACTTCGAACACGAGTCATAATTGACAAATTATGGAACAAAGATAACAAGAAAACCGAATAAAGAAATCCAAAATAGAGAAATCCAGAACAAAGAAATCCAGAATAAAGAAATCCAAGATACGATACTATGCTGGAGAATCGAAAACCAAGCTGGAGAATCGAAAACCAAACTCATAGAGAAAATACGGAATACCCCGATAATTCTTCAAAGAAAGAAAGTCCAAAAGAAAACATCATTTAATCCCACTAGAATCAAATATAATAAGAACAATATATCTTCCCATACATATATATCAGATGAAGCATCAAGTAGAAGAAACAGAATCATAATATCATATGTATTCTCTCATCAATTCTTATCAGACGAAATGAAATAGAATACCCGATGAAATAGAGCAATATAAATTATAAACCAGTCAGGACTACCAATGCTTTCATCCAACACCAGGATTAAAAGACATTCCCATATAACAAGAATTTCTTAAGAAGATCAATAGCCATAGAATATTTCTGAGAACGGGTAAACACATAGAACATCTCAAAAGAGATCGCTAAATCTGTCGAGTCATAACTATCACACTCAGATAGTTCACATTTCAAATATCATTTCCCCAACTAGTTCTACCGTCACCAATTTCATATTAAACCATTCACTAAAGAAGGCCAGTTCTGAATAAATTTCGATTTACACTTTTCTCGACCTTGCACCTGAGTAATTCGGTTTACCAAGGAGAATTCCTTTTCTAAGCTGGAGCAGTGCATAATTCCAATAATCTTTACGTCAATCCGATACTTTATCTGGCTCGACTTTACTTATCAGCTCATTTTCAATCTCTCGATCATACTTATAATTATTCTATCATTGAACTCTTTGGGTTCTCAACAGGAAACTTATTCAATACAAATCTCATGAAATTCCATTATAAGTACCATTTCGTAAGGGGAGGGGTTGTAGGACCCTCGACTCGACTCTCTTATACATACACATATGACACAACTTCCATCATCATAACAACATCATCAAAATCATGTCATTTATTCATGTTGGCTTACACCAATTTTCCTATTGTCCCATTTAGACAATATACTTATGCATACATTCTATGTTTTCTAGATAGCTTACTTATCCATTCATTTAATTAAATTAAGTCATGCTCATGACATCATATAAGGCCAAACAAACATAGATATTTGCACCACAATCATAACTCTCATTTCGTGCATCATCATGTACATATCATTACAATCATATAATTCAGTCCAACAATTTAACACAGATAAGTTCATTTCATTATAATCCTTTATCTCATAAAAATTATATATCATTAGCGTTCATCAACATTCGACGTCCAAATCAAAACAAGGACATTTTCATTTGTATCATAATATTATGACTTTTATTCATACCTCTACTACTTTCTATTTATTCCGTTCATCTTATCAAGTAAGCCACATACACTACATCATATGAGCATTAAGCAAATATGAATATTTATCACATATGTATCATAAACCTTTATTCATACTTTTCTGAACCGATACTTATCATAATCATAATTTTACTCAAATACCTTCACAGAACATTGAACATGGTCGGTGCAGCTCGGTTGGAGAGTACCCTGTCTAAATAAGACGGTACTCATACGCGTCGGAAGACATCACACTATCACAGATCAGTGGCATGTATAGCTAAACTTTTACACATGCTAGGTTAGTCCGAGAACCGACTAAACCTGCTCTGATACCACCAAATGTAACGCCCCGTACCCGAGACTATTGCCGGAGTCAAACACGAGGTGTTAACAGACTTAATTCATTACTTATACAGCTCAAACAATTTAATTTTAGAAATTCCAGACAAGCTGGCTAACTGCATCATAGTCGCTCAAAAATTCATATCTCGAGTTCTAAAACTCAAAATCCAATTTCGTAAATTTTTCCTAAAACTAGACTCATATATCTATTTAATAATTTTTTTCTAGAATTTTTGGCTTGGCCAATTAGTACAGTTTATTAGTTAAAGTCTCCCCTATTTCAGGGTTTGACTGCTCTGACCTCTGTGTATTACGAATCAGATATCTCTCTGTACAGAATTTCAATGACTATGAAGTTTGTTTCTCTTAAAACTAGACTCGATAATAAATCTGTACATATAAATTATGACTTCTAATTATTTTTATACAATTTATGGTGAATTTCCAAAATCAGAACAGGGGATCCAGAAATCGCTCTGGCCTTGTTTCACAAAAATTTAAACATCACATAAAATATAACTCATATACCTGTTTCGTTTCTTCCATATGAAAATAGACTCATAATTCTTCAATTCCATGTTTTATTCGTCATCTAATTATATCTCTGCTATTTTTAATGATTTTTCAAATTCACGTCACTACTGTTGTTTGAATCTATTTTATGGTAAATTTTACCTATTTCATGGTTTTCATGGATTAACTAGCAATTTGACATACATAACACCAAAAATGATCATAATTAGCCATTCCAACGGCTAATCATTACCAAGCATTTTTATACTACTCAATAACCATATCATAAGACCATATATACAAAATGATTATAATGTTATACATGCCATACACAAAATATACAAGCCATTATGCCAAGATGGTATACGGATAGTGTGAGCGTGCCTCCGACCGTTCCCGATTTTCGAACTGGCTTGTCAACACTACAAGGAATGAAAAGGAGGGAGTAAGCATAAATGCTTAGTAAGTTTACATGCAAATAGCAAGTAACATAACCATATAAGCAAACATAAAACATCATTTGCATAATCATCACCAAGACATTCATATCATATTTTCATTTATCATCTTACCATATTGTTGTTATATCGATTTTTCAACCTGAGGGTTAAGTACATACCTGTTCAAAGTATCCATTTCACAACACTTACCAATATGTCGCTTTCATCTTGAGTATTCCTCCATTTGAGTAGAACTTTACCCGTTGAACACATTGGAATATAATTCGGATACATGCAAAGTTTGCACATAAGTGCCACATATGTAGCCAAGCTACTATGTAACCCGCCCATAAGCGAACTCGGACTCAACTCAATGAGCTCGAGCGTTCGCATCCATAAGTGAACTCGGACTCAACTCAACGAGCTCGGATGCCTAGTTACATTTCACGAACTCGGACTCAACTCAATGAGTTCGGACATTCGCATCCATAAGTGAACTCGGACTCAACTCAACAAGCTCGGATGCCTAGTTACATTTCACGAACTCGGACTCAGCTCAACGAGTTCGGACATTCACATCCATAAGCGAACTCGGACTCAACTCAACGAGTTCGGATGCTCAAATATCCCAGTGACATGTCACTTGTATCCTAATTCATTCCTAAGGTTCAACGGGACCTTTTTCCCAATCATGTGTCTTAACCATCTTCTACGGAATACCGATACCGATACTTGGTAGTATTTCACATTTTCCAAGTATATCACATAATTTGACATATTATCAAACAATTATCACGAGTATAATATTTCATAATAATTATCATATCATTTAAATAACATAAAAACATTTAAAATAATAACTATGTTACCAACATTTACATATTAACTTACCTAGTATGCAAAAATGGCTACTTTTACCATTTCGTCCACAACTTGGTATTTTCCCCATTTTAGCCCGAATTTCAGTTTTCCTTGCTCTATCATTTAAAATATAGTCTAATTAGAACTCACATTATTCAAATTGACCCAAAATCATATTTTGGAAAAGTTACAATTTTGCCCCTAAACTTTTG
The DNA here is from genome assembly GCA_025698465.1 of Gossypium longicalyx. Lineage (NCBI taxonomy): Eukaryota > Viridiplantae > Streptophyta > Magnoliopsida > Malvales > Malvaceae > Gossypium > Gossypium longicalyx. The sequence goes on from CM046995.1 coordinate 36,043,942, forward strand.
CATATTTACACTTTTGCCCCAGAGCTCGTAAATTAAACTTCAGCCTATTTTCTTATGTTTTATGACATGCTGATCATTTTTCCATTTTATGGCAACATCAAATTCTCACTCTAACATGTACTTATAACTATTAGGCATTTTTACCGATTAAGCCATTTTGCTCGTTTTCACTTAAAACCGAGTAGCACAAGTTGTGTAACATAATTTAAAACCTCATATTCTATCATAAAACACCAAAATACACAAATTTCACCTATGGGTATTTTCCAAATATAAAGCCTAGGTTAAATTATTGCTAGCATAAGCTAAATCGAGCTACCAGGACTCAAAAAACGTAAAGAACTTGAAAAACGGGGCTAGAATGGACTTACAATCGAGCTTGGAAGCTTGAAATACCCTAGCCATGGTTTCTCCTTGTTATATTCAGCCATGGTGTTGAAGATGAGCAAAATTGGCTTTTAATTTTGTATTTTAATTCATTTTACCCCTAAATGACCAAAATGCCTTTACTACTAAACTTTCCAAAAATTCCATCCATGTCCAATTTTTGTCCATAAACTTAGAAATTGGTAAAATTGCTATTTAAGACCTCCTAATTAATATTCCAAAGTAATTTCATACTAAAAACTTCTAGAATGCAAGTTTTGCAACTTATTCGATTTAGTCCCTAATTTCAAATTAAGCACTTTATGCATAGAATTTCGTCACGAAATTTTCACAAAATCATGTAATCATATCATAAACCTAAAAATAATTATAAAATAATTATTTCTATCTCGAATTTGTGGTCACGAAACCACTATTCCGATTAGGCCCTAATTCGGGATATTACAGTTGTTGTGTGGAAACTCCACTAACGGTAAGTACTTTTCCCGACTACCTTGGAATTCCAATACACAACATCAGAGCATGTCTTCCAAGATCTGAGTTACTCGTTCAGACTGACCATCAGTCTGTGGATGAAAAGCAGTGCTAAAATTCAACTTTGTACCCAAAGTTTCTTGTAAATTTTTCCAAAACCGTGAAGTGAGTCTTGGATCTCTATCCGATACAATTAATATAGGTAATCCATGAAGTCTAACAATTTCACCAATGTACAATTCAGCTAACTTATTGAGTGTGTAATTCGTACGCACTGGAATGAAATGAGCTGATTTAGTCAGTCTATCGACAATAACCCATATGGCATCTCTCTTTCTTGGAGTTGAAGGTAAATCTGTCACAAAATCCATAGTAATCCTGTCCCATTTCCACTCGGGAACCATGATGGGCTGAAGTAAACCTTAAGGTACTTGATGTTCAGCCTTCACTTGCTGACAAACTAAGCAATTCGATACAAACTCTGATATATCTCTTTTTATATCATTCCACTAATACATTTTCTTTAAGTCATTACACATTTTTGTACTCCCCGAGTGGACTGAAAAACAACCGTTGTGTGCCTCATGTAAAATATTCTGAATCAACTCAGTGTCTTTTGGAACACAAATCCTACCATGAAATCTCAAACAACCATTTGAGTCACTTAGAAAATCATGTTCACTGCTGGACTCTCACTGAATTCTCTTGGGTTGCAACACTTTATCAACATTCTGAGTATCACAAATCTGTTGGAGAAAAGTAGGTCTAGCTCTCAACTCGGCTAGAATTGAACCATCGTCAGACCAAGTCAGCCGTGTATTCATTGTCCTCAAGGCAAACAACGACTTCCTACTCAAAGCGTTGGCGACTACATTCACCTTACCCAGATGGTAATCAATCACAAGTTCATAATCTTTTAACAGTTCTAACCATCTTCATTGCCACAAGTTCAAATCCTTTTGAGTCATAAAGTACTTAAGGCTTTTATGATCAGTAAAGACTTGGCAGTTTTCACCAAATAAATAATGTCGCCAAATCTTCAAAGTAAACACTACAGCAACCAAATCTAAGTCATGTATCGGGTAGTTCTTCTCGTGAGGCTTCAACTGTCTCGAAGCATAAATTACGACTTTACCCTCTTGCATAAGTACACATCCCAAACCATTTAAGGAAGCATCAATATAAATCACAAATTCTTTACCTAACTCGGGTTGTACCAAAATCGAAGCCTCAGTCAATAATGCCTTTAATTTCTCAAAACTCTGTTGGCACTTTTCTGTCCATTCAAACTTGACATCTTTTTGTAACAACCTTGTCAACTGAGTAGCAATCATGGAGAATCCCTTAACAAATCGTTCGTAATAACCGGCCAAGCCTAGAAAGCTTCTAACCTTAGTTACATTCTTCGGCGGTTTCCATTTAGCAATAGCCGAGATCTTACTTAGACTAAATCTAATACCATCACCCGAAACAATGTGGCCTAAGAATCCAACTTCTTGAAGCCAAAACTCACTCTTACTAAACTTAGCATACAACTGTTTGTCTCTCAAGGTTTGCAAAACGGTTCTCAAATGTTCAGCATGCTCGGATTCATCACACGAATAAATCAATATGTCATCAATAAAAACTACAACACACTTATCCAAGTACGGTTGGAAAATACAGTTCATCAAGTCCATAAATGTGGCAGGAGCATTCGTTAACCCAAAAGGCATGACAAGAAATTCATAGTGACCATACCTCGTTCGAAAAGCAATTGTCGGTACATCCGAGTCTTTCACTCTCAATTGGTAGGAACCAAACCTCAAGTCTATCTTAGAAAACCATGTCACTTCTTTCAACTGGTCAAACAAGTCATCAATCCATGGCAAAGGATACTTATTCTTAATTTTTACCTTATTGAGCTATCGGTAATCTATACATAACCTCATAGATCCATCTTTCGTTTTCACGAAAAACATCGGAGCACCTCACGGTGAAAAGCTCGGTCTCACAAAATCTTTGTCGGTCAATTCTTGCAACTGTGACTTCAGTTCTTTCAATTCAGTTAGGGCCATTCTATATGGAGCAATTGAAATAGGTGTTGTACTAGGGACTAACTCAATACCAAACTCAACTTCCCTAATAGGAGGTAATCAAGGCAACTCTTCCGGGAACACATCCGGATACTTACATACAACAGGTATCGATTCAATCTTTAACTCAGACTCTTTTGTATTCAACACATAAGCCAAATAAGCTTCACATCCCTTTTTAATACATTTTTTAGCAGACATCGAAGAAATCACAGTTGGCAACCTATCTGAAACATCAGATTCAACCCGGAGAATTTCAACATTTTCACATTTCAATTCAATAACTTTTTTGTCTACAATTTACTATAGCATCATGGAATGTCAACCAATCCATGCCCAATATAACATCAAATTCATCGAACGGTAATAACATCAAGTCAGTCGAAAAATAATAATCTCGAATCATTAAAGAACATTTCCTACATACCTTATCCATTAAAAAATGCTTGCCTAATAGGTTTGACACTTTAATCATAAATTCCGTGGACTCAACAGGCATATTCATACTAGATACCAGTTTCATGCACACATATGAATGATTAGAACCGGGGTCAATCAAGGCAATAACAGAAGTGTCATAGAGAGAAAAAGTACCTGTAATCACGTCAGGAGAAGATGCGTCATCGCGCACATGTATGGCATAGGCCCTATCCGAAGCTATTGCTTCAGATCTCACTATTGTATCCCTTGTTACATTCCTACTACTAGCCCTATTACCAACATTTCTCGAGGGTTTCCCCTTTGTAGCTGTACTAGCCAGCCTTGTATTTTGAGATTTTTCTTTCTCGACCAACTCAGGATAGTGATATAGTGCTCTTGAGAACCATATCAAAAACAAGATCCATCGTTCACCCTACACTTACCAAAATGGCCTCTGCCACATTGTTGGCACTCAGGTCTAGAAGCTCTATCCTTACCCATACTAGCCATAAATTTAGCCGGAGATTTAAAACCCGAATTTTGCTTCTTACGGTTTCTGTAAGAATGCCCAGCCAAAACATAAGAACAGGAATACATATCTCTAGATTTCTTAGACTAGGATGGAAGTGACTTGCTCATCGGCCTCTTTTTCACATCTCTAGCCTCAGCCTCGGCTTTTCTCTTTTCCATAGTTAATTCTTCAGCTTTACAAGTCCGACCAATGAGCACCACAAGTTCCTTCAGCTCAAGAATACCCACTAATACTCTAATTTCCTCATTAAGGTCGTCCTCAGACCTTCTACACATTTTAGTCTCGGAGGATGCACACTCTCGAGCATACTTACTGAGCCGAACAAACTCTCTTTCGTACTCAGTAACTGACATGTGATCTTGCCTCAAATTAAGAAATTCTTTACGCTTTTGGTTGATGAATCGCTCACTAATGCATTTCTTTCAAAACTTCTCTTGATAGAATTCCTATGTGACCTTTTCCTTTGGAACTACTAAAACTAGCATCTTCCACCAATGGTATGTCCCGTATCTTAACAAGGAAATAACACACTTCAAACACTCTTCAGGTGTGCACGATAGCTAATCAAATGCTCGGATAGAATTCTCAAGCCGGAATTCTACTTTCTCAGGGTCATTATCAGCATTGGCCTTAAATTCCTCAGCTCATTACTTTCAAATTCTATCAACGAGGGTTCTATGAAATCTCTTAAATTCCATACCTTGGAGCACTTAGGGCACAGGTTAGGGATCTGGAGGGGGTAGAGGAGGTTGAGCCTTCGGGTTCGTTCGAACGAACTCCGTGTACCAAGCATCCATCATATGGAGAAAGGTCTCTGCCTCATTCTCCTCTACTAACAGTTGTGGATCTACTATCAGACGGCACTGCTCATTCAGCAGGAGCAGGTGCGTTACTTTCAACATCATCTGCCACTGCTCTATCAGGATCCATTACTATATGAAAAACACAGTTTAAAATCATCAGGGCTCATCACACTATCACAATTTATGTATGGCATGTATAGTTAGACTCAAACACATGCTACATAATCTGAGAATTGACTAAACCGTAGCCGTGTACCCTTCAAAATAGACTCACATGCCTGTGTGCTAGGCCGTGTGCTAGGCCATGTAATTATTTGACTTGCAACCCTTTGAAAGCTACAAGGGACACACGATCGTGTCGCATTGTCGTATGTCACACACGACTGAGACACACGCTCGTTCCCAGGCCATGTGGATGACAAATAGGTCATTTCCAAGCCATTTTTCTCACCTAATCATGCACACTCCTACAACCAATTTTCCACAATTAAATAAACATTCAAAATGCACAAAATAATGCATCCACAAGCTAAACCAATAAGGTATATGCACATACAACCAATATGCCCAAAATGCACCTCAATTAGAACAATTAAACATGTATAACCATATGCATAGTTTAGCCAAAAGTTCAATCAACTTATAACTAAGTTTATACCAAAACTTACCACTTTGTTTACCTATCAAATTCACAACAAAAATACCAAATTGGCCATTTGACATTTAGCACCATTAGCCACATATGTCCAATACATTCCAAATACCAAAATGACCATACTCAACCATGTCAAAAAACATTCCATTACACATATTTTAAGCACCATTTCAACTTCCATCATTTATGCATCATAAAGACTATAAAATCAACCATTATATGGTCATATATAAATATATACAAGAATTACAAGCTAAAACATAATGGCTAAAACATCAACCAAAACACCTATATATGTGCATATTTAACCAATTATCACTTAACTTGTTTTCATGCCAAAACATATCATAATTGATACATAACAACCATACCAATTTTGGCCATTTCAAAACATATACCATTTTGACCATATTAACCACAACCAACAAGCTATCAATAGTACCTTAAGTACCTCAAATCCAAGGTAAAATTTCATGCCATCATCATCAACCAAAATGACATATATATACCAAACTCATAAATTAAACATTAGACATAGTCCACCTATACATGCCATTATAACCATGACTAAAGTATCAAAATCTACCGATAAAATTGATGGATAATGTGATAGATCTCCGACTAGGTTTCAACCCGATCGAGCTTCTGATAATTTGTAAGGTAAAGGAAAAATAACTACGTAAGCATTGTATGCTTATTAAGCTCGTATAAACTTTAATCATAAAATTCCATATCGATAATAAACTTATTAGAATAGACATAACCCTATGTCAATGCCAAATTTCATAAATGTATATAATCATCGACTCACAAATGAGTAAATTCATTAATGTCACATATATTTATAATTCATAACATGAAAGGATTTTATGGGACATAATGAATAACCATCACCCTTTCTATAAGATTATACACCTTTCAATTTAGTTACTTTCCATTCTGTTCCCAATTCTTATCATAAGCCTAAACAATATTACCAATTCTCGACTTAGTGTATTTATCCTTGACATAGGTAGATTCATCCATAGCATATGCAATCTGCTCACATTTAAATGCATCATTTATCATATTAATCCTTTTATAAAATCATAATACATCCCAAATATTTACTTACCCATTTCATTCTCTTTTCTTACCCCTTTCATATGCATAGTTCAAGCACAATCATAAACATTAATCATATCTACAAGCATGGCATAATCCTAAGCACATCAACAACACATGTTAGTTCATTTAAACATGATTAAAATAAATTTGACATGGATAACCATTCTACTTGAGCATAATTCAATTACATTTATCATCCATTTCATAACATGTCATATTTTTCTTGTATTATCATTTTAATGAGTGTCATGCATACATATCTTAATTCATGCTAAACACTTACCATTCCACTTGCATAACACATAAGACTTAAACATAGCAGTAACTATAGTCACAAGTTAGTGATTAAAAACATAACTTAGCAAAATCACCACATGATAAGATAATTTTCATGAATATAGCATATAAGTATTCATACTTTTTATGAACATGGCTACACGCACTTTAATCATCAACAATTCATACCTTTCCATACTTTCATGACATTTCCAATCGAAACACTTACCATTCCTTCTCTTTCTATGTCCATTGAACCACTTAGAATAATATCGGATACGCTAGAATCTCACGCACTGTGTGCTAATATATGGACGAAACCATTTCTTTCCTTTTTCTTTACATAAATGTTTTCATTCGAGCCATAAAAGGGTCTGCTCACACAAGCTATCGGTTAGAACGTAGCTACATAGTGCTGCTCACACAAGCTGTAAAGTAACTACAACATATGCCGAAAACTCAAGCACCAGTAGGAAGTTCAGGACCAACACCCAAAACATAGTAACCCTAATGACATGTCATTTGTATCCTATATATTCCTAAGGTTCAAATGGGGCTTGATAGTCGTCGTACTTTGTTGAATTTCAATCGTCTCTTTACTTGATAAATTGTACAATAACATATATATATATATATATATTGATTCAATCAAAATAGAATCACATACTAGCATTCAATTAATCAGCATTATACAGAAATCATTTCATATGAACTTACCTAGCTAAATTGTAGAAATGTTTTACTTTTGTTCAATTTAGTCCATGAGCCTAAAACATGCAAATTAACCAATTTTAATGCAAATTTTTAACAACCAAATATTCATAGCACCCATATCAGCCCATATTTATAAAAATTTCACATCAAATCCTTGAAATTTTATTATTTTAACAAATTAGCCCCTAATTGATAAATACATCAAAAATCACTTACCAAAATACTTTTAATTATCAATCAACATTCTAAATTCATCATTTAACATCAAACATTACAAGATTCATCAAAAGTAACATTCAAATCTTTAACAGTTTCAAAATCGAAGGTACGAGCTAGCTGGATCTAGTTGCAACGATCTCAAAAGCATAAAAATGATTAAAAACGGGTGCAAAATGGACTTACATGCACAAAACGAAACATGGCCGAACCTCACTTCACCATAGCCATGGCTTTCGGTTGAAACAAAGAAAGCTTAATGTTGAAGATGGCCACTTTTGAATTATTCTTACTTTATTAACCTTTTTACTTTATTAATAATAATAAATTATCTTATAACACATATAAAATTAAAATATTTTAAAGCATCCAACCGTCCCACTAACTATAGAATGGGTAATTCACCCATTAAGGCCACCCAATTATAATTCTTTAATACCATGTTAATGACTCTCCGTAGATATTTAGAAAAATATTTACGGCAAGGTTTATAAACACGAGGTCCCGATACCTCATTTTCTAAAACCACTTGACCTTAGGGTCAAACCACTTGAACTTAATAATTCCCTTATATAACATAAATTATCAAATCAAAAACCTTTTCAAAGTCACATATGACTCGTAATGTAACACCCTTAGCCCGTATCCGTCGCCGAACTAGGGCTACAAAGCATTACCGGAGCATAACATCATACAACGAACATTTTATTATCATAAACAAATCGCAATGTAAATCACAACAACATCAGTCAAAAACAAACATATGGTCCCTTTTACAATCCCTCGAGGCTCTAAAAAGACATTAGAAGCAATTCAGGATTAAATAAAAAATATATGAAATTTTCAGGAAAAGGCAAAATTTTTCCAACTGCACGGGTCACACGGCTAAGAGACACGCTCGTGTCTTAGGTTGTGTGGGCATTCAAAATAGAGACACACAACCATGTCCTAGCTCATGTCCGTGCCCATGTAACTCACTGACTTGGTCACACGGTCAAACCACAGGCCCGTGTGCTAGGTCGTGTACCCTTCAAAATAACCTCACACGCTCGTGTGCCAGGCCATGTTCAAGGCTGTGTAACAGCCTAACTTACAACCCTTTGAAAGCTATAGGGGACACACAACCGTGTTGCCTATCCATGTGTCACACACGGCTGAGACACACGCCCTTATGGACAAAAATAAGCCATTTTACAAGCCATTTTCTCACCCAATTTCCTACTACTTGTAGAAGCCAAATGCACCTATAATCAAGCATTCAAAACTCACTTAACATATGCAAATTCAAGCTTAAACAATATAGAAATAAACCATTCAACCAATATGCCAAAATGGCACCACACCTTCATAAAAAAACTTACCTAAACAACTATCCAATTCATTCATCATTTAAACTTCCAACTGAAAAATTTTATTATCACATTTTTCATAATGATCATATACCAAAAACTCAAGTACAAACCATAAAAAAATGACCATTTTCTCAACTAACATATACCATACCAATTTGACCAAAGATTATCACTTCCAAACTACCAAAACATGGCCACTTTCAACATCATGCTACATTCATTCCACAACAACCATTAATTGCTGAAATACCATTTCTATTAACATTTCCTTACCATCATCTTAACCAACACAAACATCAAATTATTAACCACACAAAATACCATATAATCTTAATATCATACCAACTAGTTCATCAACCAAAAAAACATATATACAAGCCACACATAATAGCTAAATTCATTAAACAAGACAACTATACACGCTATTGTAACTATGACTCAAAAATCATCAAAATCTATCGATTTAGCCGATAGATAGTATGATGGATCTCCGACAAGCTTCCAACCAAAACAAGCTTTCAATTATCTAGAAAAATGAGAGAAATCACACAAAGTATGCATAAAATGCTTAGTAAGTTTGTAAATCATAAACAATGCTTACCATTTCATTATAAAAGATTAAAGGCAATTTATGAACATATCGAGCATAGCTTGGTACAAGCCTAAGCACCAACAACAATTCACATTACTTATGAACATTCATACTGTTATGAACATACAAGGAATCTTTAATCACTATCATCTCATACCTTTCTCATGAATACATGATATTATGAATCGAATCATATACTGCTCCTTCCCTTTTGTATACCTATTGAACCATTAGAATAATATCGGATATGCAAAAATCTCACACATTATGTGCCAATATGTGGTCGAAACCACTACTATCTCATATGTCATATACATGCTCTCTGTCGAGTCATAAATGGGTCTGCTCACACAAGATGTCAATCAAGATGTAACTACACGATGTTGCTCACACAAACTGTCAAGTAACCACAACACATGCCGAAAACTCAACCACCAGTAGGATGTACAGGACCAGCACATAAAACACAATAACCCCTAATGACATGTCATTTATATCCTATATATTGCTAAGGTTCAAACGGGATCTGAAAGTTGCCGAAACTTTGTTGGATATTTTCGTGGAGTCATAATATCAATATATAACATGAAAGCATTTAATTCAAACATAATTCAACACTATATAAATTAATAAACTTACCTCAAACACAAATAGAAAAGTACGATCGATTAATCTAACACTTTTTCTTTTCCCCGATCTAAATCCGTACGTTGCTTTTCTTGATCTATATAATCAAATTTAACTCATTCAAATATCATTCTATTCAATTTAATCCAAAAATCATATTTTGGAAAAATTATGCTTTTGCCTCTAAAATTTTGAAGTCATTACAATTTAATCCCTAGCTCATAAAAATGAAAATTCATGCAATTTAATACCAATCCATGCTAACCGAACATCAATTAAGTCCCTAGCAAGCCTTATATTCCATTTATTTCACATTTTAACCATGAACATTTTTCTATATTTCAAATAAATCCCTAAATGACAAATTCATCAAAAATTCATTTACAAAAGTTGCTCAACTATCATCAAATGTTCATTTTCATCCATAAAACATAAAATCCAACTAATATACATTCATGGTAAAACCCTAGACTTTTAATAGTTTTCCAAATTAGTCCCCGAGCTAGCTAGATTAAGCTACAACGTCTCTAAAACCATATAAATCGTTAAAAATGGGATGAAAAAAACTTACAAGCATGAGAATATAGATTGGACGAATGTTTAAAGCTCAAAAATGGTGGTTTCCTTCCTTAGACATTCGGCTAGATGAAGATGGGCAAGGTAATGTGATTTTTGATTTATTTATTTTGTTTTTTTATGTATTAAATTACTAATATAACCTTTATTGAACATATATATGGCATCCATAATTTTCCACTACTTAAATTAATGGTTTAATTACCATTTAACGTCACTTATGTTTAAACTTCCAAGCAATTTGACACCTCTTACTAATAGAACACAAGTTTTGCACTTTACGCGATTAAGTCCTTTTTATCAAATTAAGCATACAAACGATAAAATTTCTTCACTAAATTTTTATACGACATTACTAACATGTTGGAAATATAAAATAATATTAAAATAAATTTCTTGACGTCAGATTTGTGGTCCTAAAACCTTTATTCTGATTTCACTGAAAACAAGCTATTACATATAAATATTAAATAACAATATTTATGAACTTACTCATCGGGCTAGGTGGCCTCAAAACCACTATTTCCAGCACCACTAAAAAACGGGTTGTTACAGGTTCTGAATATCCAACTGATGACTAAGATCCAGCATTTGTTGCGGATACTCAATAGCTTTTGTGAGCAGTATTGTGTAGCTTACATTTTGACCGTCAGCTTGTGTGAGCAGACCCATTTCACAGCTCAAGTGAGCAATGATGTAAAGGAAAAAGAAAAGGTTATATGTTTAGCACACTTTGTGTGAGCTTTCCCGCGTATCTGATGTTATTCTAAATGGTTCAACAGGAATGAAAAGGAAAGGAACGGTAAATACTTAAATGACTTATTTCATGATTCTATGAAAAGATTGAAAATGAAATGTTAATGAAAGTATATCTATGTTCATGAAAATGATGATTGCATGTGATGTTTTTCATGTATAATGACTTACCTCATGTTAATTCAAGTGAATTGTGAAATCATGCACCAACATGTGTTCTGGATGATGCTTAGGCTTGTGCCAAGCTTGTGGTTGGATTGTATCATGTTTAATTTTAAGGTTACGCATTAAAATGGTAAGTTATGTTCATATTTTGTAACACCCCTTACTCGAGCCCGTCGTCGGAGTCGAGCACGAAGCGTTACCTGATTTAACTTACTAATTCAGGGCATAAAATTTGCTTTTAAAATTAATTTATTCACATTCGTTCAATATGTCCATAAAAAGGGCCCTCGAGACCCTAAAACATGCAATTTAAACGGTTCAGGACTAAACTGGGAACATTAAAAATTTTCCGAATACTTAGACAAATCAAAACAATTTATTTCATCTTTCATAAATAAGCTGTCCGTCTGCGTCATATTCACGAAATAAATCATAACTCAAGTTACAAAACTCGAAATCTAAATCCGTAAATTTTATCTGAAATTACACTCATATATCTTCTTACTAAATTGTTTTCAGAATTTTTGGTCTAGCCAATTAGTACAGTTTATCATTTAAAATTTCCCCTGTTTCAGTGTTCGGCTACTCTGGCCTCTGTTCACTACGAATTAATTTTCTCCCTATACAGATTTCAAATAAACATGCCGTTTATTTCCTTTAAAATTAGACTCAATAAGGAATCTATACATATAAAGTATAACTTTTAATTATTTTTTTTACAATTTTTAGTGAATTTCTAAATTCAGAACAAGGGATTTAGAAATCACTCTGACCCTGTCTCACCAAAACTTAAATATCTATTAATATACACTTCTTTTGCTTACTATGTTTCTTTAATATGAAAATAGACTCAATAAGATTTAATTATATATCTCATTCATTATCTAATTCCATTTATAATATTTTTGGTGATTTTTCAAGATCACATTACTGCTGCTATTTAATACTATTTTAATGCTAATTTCACTTTTTCATGATTTATTTGTATTAACTACCACTTAGGCATACATAACACCGAAACATGTTATTCATTGGCCACTTCAATAGCTAATCATTATCAAATATTTACATACCATTCTTTAGTCATATCATAAGGACATACACACAAAATGGCTAAGTCCCTATACATGCCATAAACTAGAACGTTTGTAAACGAAGATACCCATTTGGTAACTTGATAGTCGATAGTGTGAAGTGATCTCAGACGACCTCCAACCCGAGCTTGCTTTTAAGTACTCTAAAACATGGGAAAGTGAAAGAAGTAAGCTTATAAAGATTAGTAACTTCACATGTAAAATAATAAGCATTAGCAATCAATTTAGCTTACTACTATGCTGTCATAATTTGCATAAATAATGTTTAGTTCTTACTTTCCCATCTTACTCATCGGTAACCTTATCAAAGGCTCAGAATACAAAAGGCACCTTACTTATTAGCTTGCTTACATACCTGCAACATCTCACTTAACACATGAGTACTCTTTCATAATATAGGCATATTGCCAATCATGTCATAAAGTGTCACAAGCATAACTGAAAACTCATCACTTACTTAATACTTGATAATCTCAATTACATACAATCTCAATATTAAATAAGACTTAAATGCATACCTGTACTCTTTCTTCATGTTCTCACCTTGTCGTTTCTTTGACTTACTCTTTGGATTACTCGGGAACCTTTTCCTTTTTGAACTTACCATTGCCATGTCTTGACATGGTCTTACGTGGTATCCTTGCCTTATGAACTCACCAATGCCATGCCTTGGCATGGTCTTACATGGGACCTTTGCCTTATAGTAACTCATCAATGCCATGTCTTGACATGGTCTTACATGATTTCCTTGCCTTATAGAACTTATCAATGCCATACCTTGGCATGGTCTTACATGATATCCTTATCTTACCAAATGCCATGTTCCAAACATGATCTTACATGGTACCCTTATCTTAGTGCCAATGCCACATCTTGATGTGGTCTTACATGGAGTCCTTAATCAATGCCGATGCCATGTCTTGACATGGTCTTACATGGTATCCTTAACCGTCAATTCCTCCTTAAATGCCATGTTATGAACATGGACTTTTCCATCAATTCTTCCTTAATTGCCATGGTACAACCATGGACTTTGAGATATCAATGCCTTGTCAAGTCATAGTTGAAACATACTTGCTCAAATTCTCAAGGTTAGTCGCATAACTCAATAATAACAATACTAATAACAATAATTGCATAATAATAAAATGCTACTCAACTAACATATTTACATTCTTAATTTCATCTTATCATCAACTTAACTTAGTCTCATCAAACTATGGTAGTCAATACTTTCTTATTATCATACAAAACCATAATACAAAATATGGTCTTACATATAAATTATACAAGTTCCCTTTCCAATATCGAATTATTATCGAACATTAATCATTATATTTGAAACTCAATACTAAACTATTTATGGCCAAAATATCAATTTATCATTCAAATATGCATAATTAAATGCTTATTAACCATATGAACTTACCTCGATACCAAAATGACCATTTTACAAACTTTCTCGATTTTCAGTTTTTCTCCCGTTCTAGGTCCAAATCTCACTTTTTGAGATATAAAACATCATATTTCACTTATTTAATTAATGTACTACTCAAAACATTCCCTAACTCAAACTTTGAAAAAATTACAATTTTGCCCCTAAACCTTTGCAGAATTACGATTTTGCCCCTAGGCACGGAAATTAAAATTTATCAAATTTCTTATGTTTTATGACATGCTGAGCATTTTTCCCTTCTATGACAACATCAGATTCTCACTCTAACATGTACTTATGAACATTAGGTATTTTTACAGATTATGTCGTTTTACTCGTTTTTAAGTAAAATCGCTTAGCAAAAGTTGTTTAACACAATTTAAAGCTTCATATTATACCATAAAACATCAAGATAAACACATTTAACCTATGGGTATTTTTCCAAATATGAACCCTAGCATGAATTATTACTAGAATAAGCTTAATCAAGTTACCGGGACTCCAAAAACATAAAGAACAATAAAAGCGGGGCTTGGAATCACTTACTATGGAGCTTGGAAAGATTGGAAACTCTAACCACGACTTTCCCCATGCTATATTTGGCCTCCATGAAGAAGATGGACCAATTTTGGCTTTATTTTCCCTTTTTAATTCTTTTAATTACTAAATGACCAAAATGCCCTTAAAGGGTTTTCTTTCAAATTTGTCCTATTCTTGCCCATTTTTGTCCAAACTTAAATATAATGGTCTAATGACTAAATAAGTACCTCCAATTTAAGAAACCATTTCAATTAAATCCGCTTTATTATCTAGAACACACATTTTGCTAATTTTACAATTTAGTCCTAATTATCAAATTAAGCACTAATACATAAAATTTCTTCACGAAATTTTCACACAATTATTCAATCAATGAATAAACCTTAAAACTTAATTGAAATTTTTTTGACCTCGAATTCGTGGTTTCGCAACCACTATTCCGTTTAAGCCCTATTTCGGGATGTTACATTTCTCCCCTCTTTTAGGGATTTTCGTCCCCGAAAATCTTACCTACAAATGGATTCGAAATTGATTTCCAACAACACTTTCAAATTCTCATTCAGCCTTGGCATACCCAACATTTTACTTCTTAAACTAAGGCTCTGAACTGAAATACCTACTAATAAGTAACTAACCTTATTTTATCATTAACCTCACACTTTCTGATGAAACGCAACAAACTCTTCTTTTCTTACCAAAATAAAAATTCTCTGCCACTAAGGTACTTTCAAAAAAAAATACTTGTTTCTCTTTTGAGTGTCAATATTCTTAACTTTCGATTTTGTATACAATTTTTGATAATCTGTCTCTGCTTTCTGTAATTAATTTTCACTTTCCTCTAATCATTTCTGCTCAATTTAATTCTACGAATTGCTCTTCCTCAATTCAACTATTAGTACAAAGGTGACATGCAGTAACATTTAGCAATCTCATGGTCAAAACTTACTGTAGCTTACTTCTGAAGTCACGGTGCAACCCTGGATTTCCAACCATAACAACTAAAATATACACTCTGAATGAATTGACAACCTCAAAATGAATAACTTAGATAATCCTACTCATCAGATTTATAAAACATATCTGTATTGAATGAATTCCTACTCATCAGATTTATGGAAATTCAGGTCTCTTTGATTGTTGGATTTCTTGGAATTCCGGTCTCCATTAATCAAGTTAAGATCCGGGTTTTATGTCATGATATCATGGGAAACTGAGAAGGGTTGAAAATTTAAGAACAGTTGAGAGTTGAGACTGTAAGCTTTTAGATCATATGAGAAATTAAATAGATGTATTGGAGGTACAGTCTAAGTGAAAGTTCTTTGGCACCGAATATGAGATTAAAAGTGAAGACCACTTTTCTGGTAAGATTTTCGGGGACGAAAATCCCTAAAGGGGGGAGAGTTGTAATATCCCAAATTAGGGCCTAATCAGAATAGTGGTTTCGTGACCACAAAATCTGAGATAGAAATAATTATTTTATAATTATTTTGGTGTTTATGATATGATTGCATGATTGTGTGAAATTTTCGTGATGAAATCCTATGCCTAAAGTGCTTAAATTGAAATTAGGGACTAAATCGAATAATTTGCAAAACTTGCATTCTAGAAGTTTCTAGTATGAAATTGTTTTGAAATATTAATTAGGAGGTCTTAAATATCAATTTTACCAATTTCTAAGTTTATGGACAAAAATTGGACATGGATGGAATTTTTAGAAAGTTTAGTAGTAAGGGCATTTTGGTCATTTAGGGTAAAATGAATTAAAATACAAAATTAAAAGCCAATTTTGCTCATCTTCAACCCCATGGCCGAATATAGCAAGGAGAAACCATGGCTAGGGTTTTTCAAGCTTCCAAGCTCGATTGTAAGTCCATTCTAGCCCCGTTTTTCAAGTTCTTTACGTTTTTGGAGTCCTGTAGCTCGATTAAGCTTATGCTAGCAATAATTCAACCTAGGGTTCATATTTGGAAAAATACCAATAGGTGAAATTTGTGTATTTTGGTGTTTTATGATAGAATATGAGGTTTTAAATTATGTTAGACAACTTGTGCTACTCGGTTTTAAGTGAAACGAGAGCAAAGGGCTTAATCGGTAAAAATACCTAATAGTCATAAGTACATGTTAGAGTGAGAATTTGATGTTGCCATAGAAGGGAAAAATGATCAGCATGTCATAAAACATAAGAAAATAGGCTGAATTTTAATTTACGAGCTTTGGGACAAAAGTGTAAATATGCAAAAGTTAGGGGCAAAATTGTAATTTTTCCAAAATATGATTTTGGGTCAATTTGAATAATGTGAGTCCTAATTAGATTATATTTTAAATGATAGAGCAAGGAAAATTGAAATTCGGGCTAAAATGGGGAAAATACCAAGTTGTGGACGAAATGGTAAAAGTAGCCATTTTCGCATACGAGGTAAGTTCATGTGTAAATGTAGTAACATAATTGTCATTTTAAGTAATTTAATGTTAATTATATGATATGCTGATTTTTATCATGAAATATATGCTTTGTGGTTATTTTTGATAAAATGTAAATTATGTGAGCTACTTGTTAAATATAAATTGTTACCGAGTATTGGTTTCGGTATTCTACGGAAGACGGCAAGGATATATGTTCGAGGAAAATCCCGTTTGAACCTTGGGAATAGATTAGGATACAAGTGACATGTCACTGGGATATTTGGGCATCCGAACTCGTTGAGTTGAGTCCGAGTTCACTTATGGATGCGAATGTCCGAACTCGTTGAGTTGAGTCCGAGTTCGTGAGATGTAACTAGGAATCCGAGCTCGTTGAGTTGAGTCCGAGTTCACTTATGGATGCGAACGCCCGAGCTCGTTGAGTTGAGTCCGAGTTCGCTTATGGGCGGGTTACATAGTAGCTTGGCTACATATGTGGCACTTATGTGCAAACTTTCCATGTATCCGAATTATATTCTGATGTGTTCAACGGGTAAAGTTCTACTCAAATGGAGGAATACTCAAGATGAAAAGGACGTATTGGTAAGTGTTGTGAAATGGATACTTTGAATAGGTATGTACTTAACCCTCAGGTTGAAAAATTGATATAACAACAATATGGTAAGATGATAAATGAAAATATGATATGAATGTCTTGGTGATGATTATGCAAATGATGTTTTATGTTTGCTTATATGGTTATGTTACTTGCTATTTGCATTTGAACTTACTAAGCATTTATGCTTACTCCCTCCTTTTCATTCATTGTAGTGTTGACAAGCCAGCTCGAAAATCGGGAACGGTCGGAGGCACGCTCACACTATCCGTATACCATATTGGCATAATGGCTTGTATATTTTGAGTATGGCATGTATAGCATTATAATCATGTTGTATATATGGTCTTATGATATGTTTATTGAGTAGTATAAAAATGCTTGGTAATGATTAGCCATTGGAATGGCTAATTATGATCATATTTGGTGTTATGTATGTCAAATTGCTAGTTAATCCACGGAAACCATGAAATAGGTAAAATTTACCATAAAATAGATTCAGACAGCAGTAGTGACGTGAATTTGAAAAATCATTAAAAATAGTAGAGATATAATTAGATGATGAATAAAATATGGAATTGAAGAATTATGAGTCTATTTTCAGATGGAAGAAACGAAATAGGTATATGAGTTATATTTTTTGAGATGTTTAAATTTTTGTGAAACAGGGCCAGAGCGATTGCTGGATCCCCTATTCTGACTTTAGAAATTCACCATAAATTGTATAAAAATAATTAGAAGTCATAATTTATATGTACAGATTTCTTATTAAGTCTAGTTTTAATAGAAACAAACTTCATAGTAATTTAAATTCTGTACAGAGAGATATCTTATTCGTAATACACAGAGGTCAGAGCAGTCGAACCCTGAAACAGGGGAGACTTTAACTAATAAACTGTACTAATTGGCCTAGCCAAAAATTCTAGAAAAAAATTAGTAAATAGATATACGAGTCTAGTTTCAGGTAAAATTTATGGATCTTTATTTTGAGTTTCAGAACTCGAGATATGAATTTTTAAGCAACTGTGACGCAGTTAGCCAACTTGTCTGGAATTTCTAAAATTAAATTGTTTGAGCTGTTTAAGCAATGAATTAAGTCTGTTAACACCTCGTGTTCGACTCTGGCAACTATCTCGGGTATGGGGCGTTACATTTGGTGGTATCAGGGCAGGTTTAGTCAGTTCTCGGACTAACCTAGCATGTGTAAAAGTTTAGCTATACATGCCACTGATCTGTGATAGTGTGATATCTTCCGACGCGTATAAGTACCGTCTTATTTAGACAGGGTACTCTCCAACCGAGCTGCGCTGACCATGTTCAATGTTATGTGAAGGTATTTGAGTAAAATTATGATTATTATAAGTCTCGGTTCAGAAAAGTATGAATAAAGGTTTATGATACATATGTGATAAATATTCATATTTGCTTAATGCTCATATGATGTAGTGTATATGGCTTACTTGATAAGATGAACGGAATAAATAGAAAGTAGTTGAGGTATGAATAAAAGTCATAGTATTATGATACGAATGAAAATGTCCTTCTTTTGATTTAGACGTCGAATGTTGATGAATGCTAATGATATTTAATTTTTATGAGATAAAGGATTATAATGAAATGAACTTATCTATGTTAAATTGTTGGACTGAATTATATGATTGTAATGATATGTACATGATGATGCACGAATTGAAAGTTATGATTGTGGTGCAAATAACTATGTTTGTTTGGCCTTATATGATGTCATGAGCATGACTTAATTTAATTAAATGAATGGATAAGTAAAGCTATCTAGAAAACATAGAATGTATGCATAAGTATATTGTCTAAATGGGACAATAGGAAAATTGGTGTAAGCCAACATGAATGAATGACATGATTTTGATGATGTTGCTATGATGATGGAAGTTGTGTCATATGTGTATGTATAAGAAAGTCGAGTCGAGAGGTCCTACAACCCCTCCCCTTATCGAAATGGTACTTATAATGGAATTTCATGAGATTTGTATTGAATAAGTTTCGGTTGAGAACCCAAAGAGTTCGATGATAGAATAATTATAAGTATGATCGAGAGATTGAAAATGAGCTGATAAGTAAAGTCGAGCCCGTAAAGTATCGAATTGACGTAAAGATTATTGGAATTATGCCTTTGTTCCAGTTAGAAAAGGAATTCTCCTTGGTAAACCGAATTACTCAGTGCAAGGTCGAGAAAAGTGTAAATTGAAATTTATTGAATGGTATTCTTTAGTGAATGGTTTAATATGAAATTTGTGACGTGCAGAACTAGTTGGGGAAATGATATTTGAAATGTGAACTATCTCGAGTGTGATAGTTCTGATTGGGATGATTTAGTGATCTCTTTTGAGATATTCTATGTGTTTACCCGTTCTCAAAAATATTTCTATGGCTATTGATCTTCTGAAAAAATTCTTGTTATATGGGAATGTCTTTTAATCCTGGTATTGGATGAAAGAATTGGTAGTCTGACTGGTTTATAATTTATATTGCTCTATTTCATCGGGTATTCTATTTCATTTAAATCGATAAGAATTGATTAGAGAATACATATGATATTATGATTCTGTTTCTTCTACTTGATGCTTCATCTGATATATATGTATGGGAAGATGTATTGTTCTTGTTATATTTGATTCCAGTGGGATTAAATGATGTTTTCTTTTGGACTTTCTTTCTTTAAAGAATATCGGGGTATTCCGTATTTTCTCTATGAGTTTGGTTTTCGATTCTCGGCTTGGTTTTCGATTCTCCAAAGATAGTATCGTATCTTGGGTTTCTTTATTCGGATTTCTTTATCCTGGATTTCTCTATTTTGGATTTCTTTATTCGGTTTTCTTGTTATCTTTGTTCCATAATTTGTCAATTATGACTCGTGTTCGAAGTGCGTTCTTCAGCTCGTAATAATCGTGTAAAATATGACTATACTTCTAATTTGATCTTGGTAATGTGGTGATTTTAGTATTGGGGTTTTTTTTCTAATTTCTGTGTAAGGATTTGACATCAGTAAAGGCATAAGTGATAAAAGCGCGAGTTTCAGTCGGTATGGTCAATTATCTATTTGAAAGATTTCATGCGACAATTATTTCAGGATTATTTTTCCCAAATCTGATAATAGAATTTCATTTTGTACGGATAAAAGAGTAAATAGTCTGAACGAGAAGTGTATATTTATTAGAAAAAGTTTGATATTAGTTAAAGTCACTACGAATGGTAAGGTTTTCATTTTGTGAAGGTTGAAAAGTTTATTACATGTTGACAAAGTTCGGATAGATGAGAATATTGGTAACCGAAGCGTCTGAACTAGACTAGTCTATATTGAGTAAAGACTTCCTGACTTTCAGTAATATACTATTGTATGAATTGTGATGTGTTTCAAGACAGTGAGGTAATGTGATAGTTTAGAGCATTCGATGTTACATAAAATCGGAGTTGTTAATGGGGTTAAAGCCGAGCATTGAGATCTATCAAAATTATCCTTGTCAGTGTTGATATTGGGATGGAAATGAGAAGGATTATTCTTGAGGCCATATCAGAATTATTTCCATGGCAAAAAGAGGAAAATGTGATGTATTCTATTGTTAAATGTTTGGCGAGATCTATAAAACATATCTGTATTGAATGAATTCCTACTCATCAGATTTATGAAAATTCAGGTCTCTTTGATTGTTGGATTTCTTGGAATTCCGGTCTCCATTAATCAAGTTAAGATCCGAGTTTTATGTCATGATATCATGGGAAACTGAGAAGGGTTGAAAATTTAAGAATAGTTGAGAGTTGAGACTGTAAGCTTTTAGATCAAATGAGAAATTAAATAGATGTATTGGAGGTACAGTCTAAGTGAAAGTTCTTTGGCACCGAATATGAGATTAAAAGTGAAGACCACTTTTCTGGTAAGATTTTTGGGGACGAAAATCCCTAAAGGGGGGGAGAGTTGTAATATCCCGAAGTAGGGCCTAATCGGAATAGTGGTTTCGTGACCACAAAATCTGAGATAGAAATAATTATTTTATAATTATTTTGATGTTTATGATATGATTGCATGATTGTGTGAAATTTTCGTGATGAAATCCTATGCCTAAAGTGCTTAAATTGAAATTAGGGACGAAATCGAATAATTTGCAAAACTTGCATTCTAGAAGTTTCTAGTATGAAATTGTTTTGAAATATTAATTAGGAGGTCTTAAATATCAATTTTACCAATTTCTAAGTTTATGGACAAAAATTGGACATGGATGGAATTTTAGAAAGTTTAGTAGTAAGGGCATTTTGGTCATTTAGGGGTAAAATGAATTAAAATACAAAATTAAAAGCCAATTTTGCTCATCTTCAACCCCATGGCCGAATATAGCAAGGAGAAACCATGGCTAGGGTTTTTCAAGCTTCCAAGCTCGATTGTAAGTCCATTCTAGCCCCGTTTTTCAAGTTCTTTACGTTTTTGAGAGTCGGTGAGCTCGATTAAGCTTATGCTAGCAATAATTCAACCTAGGGTTCATATTTGGAAAAATAAAAATAGGTGAAATTTGTGTATTTTGGTGTTTTATGATAGAATATGAGGTTTTAAATTATGTTAGACAACTTGTGCTAATCGGTTTTAAGTGAAAACGAGCAAAAGGGCTTAATCGGTAAAAATACCTAATAGTCATAAGTACATGTTAGAGTGAGAATTTGATGTTGCCATAGAAGGGAAAAATGATCAGCATGTCATAAAACATAAGAAAATAGGCTGAATTTTAATTTACGAGCTTTGGGACAAAAGTGTAAATATGCAAAAGTTAGGGGCAAAATTGTAATTTTTCAAATATGATTTTGGGTCAATTTGAATAATGTGAGTCCTAATTAGATTATATTTTAAATGATAGAGCAAGGAAAACTGAAATTCGGGCTAAAATGGGGAAAATACCAAGTTGTGGACGAAATGGTAAAAGTAGCCATTTTCGCATACGAGGTAAGTTCATGTGTAAATGTAGTAACATAATTGTCATTTTAAGTAATTTAATGTTAATTATATGATATGCTGATTTTTATCATGAAATATATGCTTTGTGGTTATTTTCGAATAAAATGTAAATTATGTTAGCTACTTGTTAAATATAAATTGTTACCGAGTATTGGTTTCGGTATTCTACGGAAGACGGCAAGGATATATGTTCGAGGAAAATCCCGTTTGAACCTTAGGAATAGATTAGGATACAAGTGACATGTCACTGGGATATTTGGGCATCCGAACTCGTTAAGTTGAGCCCGAGTTCACTTCTAGATGTGAATGTCCGAACTCGTTGAGTTGAGTTCGAGTTCGTGAGATGTAACTAGGCATCCGAGCTCGTTGAGTTGAGTCCGAGTTCACTTATGGATGCGAACGCCCGAGCTCGTTGAGTTGAGTCCGAGTTCGCTTATGGGCGGGTTACATAGTAGCTTGGCTACATATGTGGCACTTATGTGCAAACTTTCCATGTATCCGAATTATATTCCGATGTGTTCAACGGGTAAAGTTCTACTCAAATGGAGGAATACTCAAGATGAAAGGGACGTATTGGTAAGTGTTGTGAAATGGATACTTTGAACAGGTATGTACTTAACCCTTGGGTTGAAAAATCGATATAACAACAATATGGTAAGATGATAAATGAAAATATGATATAAATGTCTTGGTGATGATTATGCAAATGATGTTTTATGTTTGCTTATATGGTTATGTTACTTGCTATTTGCATGTGAACTTACTAAGAATTTATGCTTACTCCCTCCTTTTCATTCCTTGTAGTGTTGACAAGCCAGCTCGAAAATTGGGAATGGTCGGAGGCACGCTCACACTATCCGTATACCATCTTGGCATAATGGCTTGTATATTTTGAGTATGGCATGTATAGCATTATAATCATTTTGTATATATGGTCTTATGATATGGTTATTGAGTAGTATAAAAATGCTTGGTAATGATTAGCCATTGGAATGGCTAATTATGATCATATTTGGTGTTATGTATGTCAAATTGCTAGTTAATCCATGGAAACCATGATATAGGTAAAATTTACCATAAAATAGATTCAAACAGCAGTAGTGACGTGAATTTGAAAAATCATTAAAAATAGTAGAGATATAATTAGATGATGAATAAAATATGGAATTGAAGAATTATGAGTATATTTTCATATGGAAGAAACGAAACAGGTATATGAGTTATATTTTTTGAGATGTTTAAATTTTTGTGAAACAGGGCCAGAGCGATTACTGGATCCCCTGTTCTGACTTTGGAAATTCAACATAAATTGTATAAAAATAATTATAAGTCATAATTTATATGTAAAGATTTCTTATTGAGTCTAGTTTTAAGAGAAACAAACTTCATAGTAATTTAAATTCTGTACAGAGAGATATCTGATTCGTAATACACAGAGGTCAGAGCAGTCGAACCCTGAAACAGGGGAGACTTTAACTAATAAACTGTACTAATTTGCCTAGCCAAAAATTCTATAAAAAAAGTAGTAAATAGATATATGAGTATAGTTTCAGGTAAAATTTACGGATCTTTATTTTGAGTTTCAGAACTCGAGATATGAATTTTTAAGTGACTGTGATGCAGTTAGCCAGCTTGTCTGGAATTTCTAAAGATAAATTGTTTGAGCTGTTTAAGCAATGAATTAAGTCTGTTAACACCTCGTGTTCGACTCCGGCAACGGTCTCAGGTATGGGGTGTTACATTTGGTGGTATCAAAGCAGGTTTAGTCGGTTCTCGGACTAACCTAGCATGTATAAAAGTTTAGCTATACATGCCACTGATCTGTGATAGTGTGATGTCTTCCGACGCGTATAAGTACCGTCTTATTTAGACAGGGTACTCTCCAACCGAGCTACGCTGACCATGTTCAATGTTATGTGAAGGTATTTGAGTAAAATTATGATTATGATAAGTCTCGGTTCAGAAAAGTATGAATAAAGGTTTATGATACATATGTGATAAATATTCATATTTGCTTAATGCTCATATGATGTAGTGTATATGGCTTACATGATAAGATGAACGGAATAAATAGAAAGTAGTAGAGGTATGAATAAAAGTCATAGTATTATGATACAAATGAAAATGTCCTTGTTTTGATTTGGACGTCGAATGTTGATAAATGCTAATGATATATAATTTTTATGAGATAAAGGATTATAATGAAATGAACTTATCTATGTTAAATTGTTGGACTGAATTATATGATTGTAATGATATGTACATGATGATGCACGAATTGAAAGTTATGATTGTGGTGCAAATAACTATGTTTGTTTGGCCTTATATGATGTCATGAGCATGACTTAATTTAATTAAATGAATGGATAAGTAAAGCTATCTAGAAAACATAGAATGTATGCATAAGTATATTGTCTAAATGGGACAATAGGAAAATTGGTGTAAGCCAACATGAATGAATGACATGATTTTGATGATGTTGCTGTGATGATGGAAGTTGTGTCATATGTGTATGTATAAGAAAGTCGAGTCAGAGGTCCTACAACCCCTCCCCCTTATCGAAATGGTACTTATAATGGAATTTCATGAGATTTGTATTGAATAAGTTTCCAGTTGAGAACCCAAAGAGTTCAGTGATAGAATAATTATAAGTATGATCAGAGGTTGAAAATGAGCTGATAAGTAAAGTCAGAGCCCGTAAAGTATCGGATTGACGTAAAGATTATTGGAATTATGCACTGTTCAGGTTAGAAAAGGAATTCTCCTTAGTAAACCGAATTACTCGAGTGCAAGGTCGAGAAAAGTGTAAATTGAAATTTATTCAGAATCTGGTCTTCTTTAGTGAATGGTTTAATATGAAATTTTGTGACTACAGAACTAGTTGGGGAAATGATATTTGAAATGTGAACTATCCGAGTGTGATAGTTATGACTGGACAGATTTAGTGATCTCTTTTGAGATGTTCTATGTGTTTACCCGTTCTCGTAAATATTTCTATGGCTATTGATTTTCTCAAGAAATTCTTGTTATATGGGAATGTCTTTTAATCTCGGTATTGGATGAAAGCATTGGTAGTCTGACTGGTTTATAATTTATATTGCTCTATTTCATCGGGTATTCTATTTCATTTAAATCGATAAGAATTGATGAGAGAATACATATGATATTATGATTCTGTTTCTTCTACTTGATGCTTCATCTGATATATATGTATGGGAAGATATATTGTTCTTGTTATATTTGATTCCAGTGGGATTAAATGATGTTCTCTTTTGGACTTTCTTTCTTTCAAGAATTATCGGGGTATTCCGTATTTTCTCTATGAGTTTGGTTTTCGATTCTCTAGCATAGTATCGTATCTTGGGTTTCTTTA
Organism: Gossypium longicalyx; assembly: GCA_025698465.1. Lineage (NCBI taxonomy): Eukaryota > Viridiplantae > Streptophyta > Magnoliopsida > Malvales > Malvaceae > Gossypium > Gossypium longicalyx. Next base: position 36,070,102 of record CM046995.1, read on the forward strand.
TTCCGGATTTCTTTATTCTGGATTTCTCTATTTTGGATTTTTTTATTCGGTTTTCTTGTTATCATTGTTCCATAATTTGTCAATTATGACTCGTGTTCGAAGTGCGTTTTTCAGCTCGTAATAATCGTGTCAAATATGACTATACTTCTAATTTGATCTTGGTAATGTGGTGATTTTAGTATTGGGTTTTTTTTTCTAATTTTTGTGTAAGGATTTGACATTAGTAAAGGCATACGTGATAAAAGCGCGAGTTTCAGTCGGTATGGTGAATTATCTATTTGAAAGATTTCATGCGACAATTATTTCAGGATTATTTCTCCCAAATCTGATAATAGAATTTCATTTTGTACGGATAAAAGAGTAAATAGTCTGAACGAGAAGTGTATATTTATTAGAAAAAGTTTGATATTAGTTAAAGTCACTACGAATGATAAGGTTTTCATTTTGTGAAAGTTGAAAAGTTTATTACATGTTGACAAAGTTTGGATAGATGAGAATATTGGTAACCGAAGCGTCTGAACTAGACTAGTCTACATTGAGTAAAGACTTCCTGACTTTCAGTAATATACTATTGTATGAATTGTGATGTGTTTCAAGACAGTGAGGTAATGTGATAGTTTAGAGCATTCGATGTTACATAAAATCGGAGTTGTTAAAGGGGTTAAAGCCGAGCATTGGGATCTATCAAAATTATCCTTGTAAGTGTTGATATTGGGATGGAAATGAGAAGGATTATTCTTGAGGCCATATCAGATTCCATGGCAGAAAGAGGAAAATGTGATGTATTCTATTGTTAAATGCTTGGCGAGATCTATAAATCATATCTGTATTGAATGAATTCCTACTCATCAGATTTATGGAAATTCAGGTCTCTTTGATTGTTGGATTTCTTGGAATTCTGGTCTCCATTAATCAAGTTAAGATCCGGGTTTTATGTCATGATATCATGGGAAACTGAAAAGGGTTGAAAATTTAAAAAGAGTTGAGAGTTGAGACTGTAAGCTTTTAGATCATATGAGAAATTAAATAGATGTATTGGAGGTACAGTCTAAGTGAAAGTTCTTTGGCACCGAATATGAGATTAAAAGTGAAGACCACTTTTCTGGTAAGATTTTCGGGGACGAAAATCCCTAAAGGGGGGAGAGTTGTAATATCCCGAATTAGGGCCTAATCAGAATAGTGGTTTCGTGACCACAAAATCTGAGATAGAAATAATTATTTTATAATTATTTTGGTGTTTATGATATGATTGCATGATTGTGTGAAATTTTCGTGATGAAATCCTATGCCTAAAGTGCTTAAATTGAAATTAGGGACTAAATCGAATAATTTGCAAAACTTGCATTCTAGAAGTTTCTAGTATGAAATTGTTTTGAAATATTAATTAGGAGGTCTTAAATATCAATTTTACCAATTTCTAAGTTTATGGACAAAAATTGGACATGGATGGAATTTTTAGAAAGTTTAGTAGTAAGGGCATTTTGGTCATTTAGGGGTAAAATGAATTAAAATACAAAATTAAAAGCCAATTTTGCTCTTCTTCAACCCCATGGCCGAATATAGCAAGAAGAAACCATGGCTAGGGTTTTTCAAGCTTCCAAGCTCGATTGTAAGTCCATTCTAGCCCCGTTTTTCAAGTTCTTTACGTTTTTGGAGTCCCGGTAGCTCGATTAAGCTTATGCTAGCAATAATTCAACCTAGGGTTCATATTTGGAAAAATACCAATAGGTGAAATTTGTGTATTTTGGTGTTTTATGATAGAATATGAGGTTTTAAATTATGTTAGACAACTTGTGCTACTCGGTTTTAAGTGAAAACGAGCAAAATGGCTTAATCGGTAAAAATACCTAATAGTCATAAGTACATGTGAGAGTAAGAATTTGATGTTGCCATAGAAGGGAAAAATGATCAGCATGTAATAAAACATAAGAAAATAGGCTCAATTTTAATTTACGAGTTTTGGGGCAAAAGTGTAAATATGGAAAAGTGAGGGGCAAAATTGTAATTTTTCCAAAATATGATTTTGGGTCAATTTGAATAATGTGAGTCCTAATTAGATTATATTTTAAATGATAGAGCAAGGAAAACTGAAATTTGGGCTAAAATGGGGAAAATACCAAGTTGTGGACGAAATGGTAAAAGTAGCCATTTTCGCATACGAGGTAAGTTCATGTGTAAATGTAGTAACATAACTGTCATTTTAAGTAATTTAATGTTAATTATATGATATGCTGATTTTTATCATGAAATATATGCTTTGTGGTTATTTTCGAATAAAATGTAAATTATGTGAGCTGCTTGTTAAATATAAATTGTTACCGAGTATTGGTTTCGGTATTCTACGGAAGACGGCAAGGATATATGTTCGAGGAAAATCCCGTTTGAACCTTAGGAATAGATTAGGATACAAGTGACATGTCACTGGGATATTTGGGCATCCGAACTCGTTGAGTTGAGTCTGAGTTCACTTATGGATGTGAATGTCCGAACTCGTTGAGTTGAGTTCGAGTTCGTGAGATGTAACTAGGCATCCGAGCTCGTTGAGTTGAGTCCGAGTTCACTTATGAATGCGAACGCCCGAGCTCGTTGAGTTGAGTCCGAGTTCGCTTATGGGCAGGTTACATAGTAGCTTAGCTACATATGTGGCACTTATGTTCAAACTTTCCATGTATCCGAATTATATTCCGATGTGTTCAACGGGTAAAGTTCTACTCAAATGGAGGAATACTCAAGATGAAAGGGACGTATTGGTAAGTGTTGTGAAATGGATACTTTGAACATGTATGTACTTAACCCTCGGGTTGAAAAATCGATATAACAACAATATGGTAAGATGATAAATGAAAATATGATATGAATGTCTTGGTGATGATTATGCAAATGATGTTTTATGTTTGCTTATATGGTTATGTTACTTGCTATTTGCATGTGAACTTACTAAGCATTTATGCTTACTCCCTTCTTTTCATTCCTTGTAGTGTTGACAAGCCAGCTCGGAAATCGGGAACGGTCGGAGGCACGCTCACACTATCCGTATACCATCTTGGCATAATGGCTTGTATATTTTGAGTATGGCATGTATAGCATTATAATCATTTTGTATATATGGTCTTATGATATGGTTATTGAGTAGTATAAAAATGCTTGGTAATGATTAGCCATTGGAATGGCTAATTATGATCATATTTGGTGTTATGTATGTCAAATTGCTAGTTAATCCATGGAAACCATGAAATAGGTAAAATTTACCATAAAATAGATTCAGACAGCAGTAGTGACGTGAATTTGAAAAATCATTAAAAATAGTAGAGATATAATTAGATGATGAATAAAATATGAAATTGAAGAATTATGAGTCTATTTTCAGATGGAAGAAACGAAATAGGTATATGAGTTATATTTTTTGAGATGTTTAAATTTTTGTGAAACAGGGCCAGAGCGATTGCTGGATCCCCTGTTCTGACTTTAGAAATTCACCATAAATTGTATAAAAATAATTAGAAGTCATAATTTATATGTACAGATTTCTTATTAAGTCTAGTTTTAATAGAAACAAACTGCATAGTAATTTAAATTCTGTACAGAGAGATATCTGATTCGTAATACACAGAGGTCAGAGCAGTCGAACCCTGAAATAGGGGAGACTTTAACTAATAAACTGTACTAATTGGCCTAGCCAAAAATTCTAGAAAAAAATTAGTAAATAGATATACGAGTCTAGTTTCAGGTAAAATTTACGGATCTTTATTTTGAGTTTCAGAACTCGAGATATGAATTTTTAAGCAACTATGACACAGTTAGCCAGCTTGTCTGGAATTTCTAAAATTAAATTGTTTGAGCTGTTTAAGTAATGAATTAAGTCTGTTAACACCACGTGTTCAACTCCAGTAATGGTCTCAGGTATGGGGCGTTACACTGCGTAACTCAAAAGAACATAGCATTCGGTCTTTAACTCACTGATATATATATCAAGATTATGCGAAAAATGAAAATCAATACACATGTCTGAACTGAACTACACTGAGGCCACAATACTCATACTACTTAAAAATCATAATGCCATAGTAAGACTGACTTCTCAATTACTTTAGTAAAAAATGTCCCGGGTAAAAATAAAACATCCTGATCATCTGAGAGATTTAAACACAAATTTCAATAATAACCAGTGCAAAAGCAGAATCTTTATACTTCTGATAACTATACCTCTGTACTTTCATTATCAGGCCCAAACTCGTAATAATAATAACCATACTCATAATAAGAAGAAACATTTTCATCAATAGAGCATTTTCTGCTAATGTCTCATGGCTGATACTTTGAACAGTAATTTATTAATAAAATCGAGATAATAAAATCTCAGAACATGGAGCTACACAGAATTCCTGGTAACCACATCTCATGTAGAACAGTTAAGGTTTCAATAGCATCTCAGAAAATTTCCAAAAGGAAAGGATAATATTCACAAGCATTGGGAACAACTATGACAGAAGCCATAAAATTTTCCTTTACTTTCATTAAGCAATAGTTAACAATACAGATCACTAACATCATATAGATCTTACTGTCAACCTTCCATCTGCATGCTAAAGTAGAAAACTGGAATAGATAGAACAATATCAATCACAACTCAAACAAACTATAATGCTTTCATCTGTCTGTAAATTTAGCTAACATTCCCATACTGCAAGAATTGCATCTATGATCTTGCATATATTTTTATATATCTCTGAAAGTAAATGTACACATATAATAGTCGAATTTTTTTCTATAATTTCTCAACTATAAACTCTACATTCAACTATTAATACGGCTCAATTATTATTCCTCTGTCTAATTCTGTCATTACTGAATTCACATTATCTCATTCACAGTTGGAATTTATTCGGAAGAAAATCTAGCAATCATATACCTTACATATCATACTTGAATGAGTGCATTAGCTGAGCCTGACCTTTCTTTTACTGTAACATTTTAGTTATCCGGATGAATTTATTATTAACCTGGCATCCTTTCTGCAACTGTGTTCATTTGTTGAATCATTCTTTACTCTTATTACATCGTTAATAAATCTGTCACTGAACTCTTTAGTTTTCCACTTTAGCCTATTCAATCTGAATTTTATGAAATTTCGTTCTGAATTACCTTGCTGATAAGGGGGTGAGGTTGTAACACCTCTGACTTACCTCTTACATACTCACGCATATAATTTAACATTCATCATATTAAAATATTATCACAATTATACAATTTGCTTCAAGCAACTTAACATGCACGTTCATAATACAATGACTTCATGATCATCTTATGCAAATTAGTGCACTTATACATGCATTCATAAATCTCGAGTAAAATTACTCATAGCATTCACTTAACTTCTCTAGTTATACATATAGCATCATACAAATGCCAATTTAACATGAACACTTATCTCAATATAAACTTTCCTTTCATCTTATCTCGCCTTTCACTTTTCCCGAAAAAATCTTATTCACAATTTATTCATTATCACATAAACATCATGAACCATTATTCTTACATTTTATGAGGCTCAACTCATTATAAACATACTGTCTGTACTATCAAACTTAGCTCAGTTGGAGTGCGCATCTGTCTGACAAAACATTTTATATCTAGGTCGGGAGTCGTCACACTATCATAGTTCAATATGGCATGTATAGCTAGACTCTTACTTATACTGAACATTTCGAGAACCGACTAAACCTTTGGTCTGATACCAATAAATGTAACACTCCTTACTCGAGACCGTCGTCGGAGTCGAGCACGAGGCGTTACCTGATTTAACTTACTAATTCGGGGCATAAAATTTTCTTAAAATTAATTTATTCACATTCATTCAATATGTCCATAAAAAGGGCCCTCGAGACCCTAAAACGTGCAATTGAAACGGTTCGGGACTAAACCGAGAACATTAAAAATTTCCGAATACTTAGACAAATCAAAACAATTTATTTCATCTCTCATAAATAAGCTGTCCATCAGCGTCATAGTCACTAAATAAATCATAACTTGAGTTACGAAACTCGAAATCTAAATTCGTAAATTTTTTTTGAAACTACACTCATATATCTTCTTACGAAATTTTTTTCAGAATTTTTGGTCGAGTCAATTAGTACAGTTTATCATTTAAATTTTTCCCTGTTTTAGTGTTTTGCTGCTCTGACCTCTGTTCACTACGAATTAATTTTCTCCCTGCACAGAATTCAAATAACGATGCCGTTTATTTCCTTTAAAATTAGACTCAATAAGGAATCTATAAATATAAATTATAACTCCTAATTATTTTTTTTACAATTTTTAGTGAATTTTTAAATTATAACATCTCACTTAACACATGAGTACTCTTTCATAATATAGGCATATTGCCAATCATGTCATAAAGTGTCACAAGCATAACTGAAAACTCATCACTTACTTAATACTTGATAATCTCAATTACATACAATCTCAATATTAAATAAGCCTTAAATGCATACCTGTACTCTTTCTTCATGTTCTCACATTTTCGTTTCTTTGACTTACTCTTTGGATTACTCGGGAACCTTTTCCTTTTTGAACTTACCATTGCCATGTCTTGACATGGTCTTACGTGGTATCCTTGCCTTATGAACTCACCAATGCCATGCCTTGGCATGGTCTTACATGGGACCTTTGCCTTATAGTAACTCATCAATGCCATGTCTTGATATGGTCTTACATGATTTCCTTGCCTTACAGAACTTATCAATGCCATGCCTTGGCATGGTCTTACATGATATCCTTATCTTACCAAATGTCATGTTAAAAACATGGTCTAAAATGGTACCCTTATCTTAGTGCCAATGCCACATCTTGATGTGGTCTTACATGGAGTCCTTAATCAATGCCGATGCCATGTCTTGACATGGTCTTACACGGGATCCTTGCCTTACAAATGCCATGTCTTGACATGGTCTTACATGGTATCCTTAACCGTCAATTCCTCCTTAAATGCCATGTTATGAACATGGAATTTTCCGTCAATTCTTCCTTAATTGCCATGGTACAACCATGGACTTTGAGATATCAATGCCTTGTCAATTCATAGCTGAAACATACTTGCTCAAATTCTCAAGGTTAGACGCATAACTCAATAATAACAATACTAATAACAATAATTGCATAATAATAAAATGCTACTCAACTTACATATTTACATTCTCAATCTCATCATATCATCAACTTAACTTATTCTCATCAAACTATGCTAGTCAATACTTTCTTATTATCATACAAAACCATAATACAAAATATGGTATTACATATAAATTATACAAGTTCTTTTTCCAATATCAAATTATTATCGAACATTAATAATTATATTTGAAACTCAATACTAAAGTATTTATGGCCAAAATATTAATTTATCATTCAAATATGCATAATTAAATGCTTATTAAATATATGAACTTACCTCGATACCAAAACGACCATTTTACCAACTTTCCCGATTTTCAGTTTTTCTCCCGTTTTAGGTCCAAATCTCACTTTTTAGGATCTAAAACATCATAGTTCACTTAGTTAATTAATATTCAAAACATTCCCTAACTCAAACTTTGGAAAAATTACAATTTTGCCCCTAAACCTTTGCAGAATTATGATTTTGCCCCTAGGCTCGAAAATTAAAATTTATCCATTTTCTTATGTTTTATGACATGCTGATCATTTTTCCCTTCTATGACAACATCAAATTCTCACTCTAAAAAGTACTTATGAACATTAGGTATTTTTACCGATTATGTCGTTTTACTCGTTTTCACATAAAATCGCTTAGCAAAACTTTTTTAACACAATTTAAAGCTTCATATTATACCACAAAACATCAAAATAAACACATTCCACCTATGGGTATTTTTCCAAATATGAACCCTAGCATGAATTATTGCTAGAATAAGCTTAATTAAGTTACCGGGACTCCAAAAACGTAAAGAACAATAAAAATGGGGCTTGGAATCACTTACTATAGAGCTTGGAAAGCTTGGAAACCCTAAACATGGCTATCCCCATGCTATATTCGGCCTCCATGAAGAAGATGGACCAATTTTGGCTTTATTTTCTCTTTTTAATTCTTTTAATGACTAAATGAGCAAAATGCCCTTAAAGGGTTTTCTTTCAAATTTGTCCTATTCTTGCCCATTTTTGTCCAAAATTAAATATAATGGTCCAATTTGTGGAATCATTTCAATTAAATCCCCTTTATTATCTAGAACACACATTTTGCTAATTTTACAATTTAGTCCTAATTATAAAATTAGGCACTTATACATAAAATTTCTTCACAAAATTTTCACACAATTATTCAATCAATGAATAAACCTTAAAACTTAAATGGAATATTATTTTTTTGACCTCGGATTCGTGGTTTCGCAACCACTATTCCATTTAAGCCCTGTTTCGGGATGTTACAAATTTTACGAACTTACTAAGCATTTTATGCTTATGTAGTTTTCTTTCTAAGGTTTTTTACATAATTGAAGGCTTGATCAGTTTGGAAGCTCGTCAGAGATTTATCACACTTGTGTTTTGGATGTTTTGGCCAAGGTTACAATGACATGTATAGGTGGACTTGTTTTTAATCATCTAGTTGATATGTTTGGCATGTATATGTTATCATGGTAGATGAACTTATGGTACCTTTGATACCCTGATGGTAGGTGTCATTATGGCTAAGTCATAATGCATGATTTAATGGCTGATATGGTATATGTTGTAATATTTTTGATATGGTCAAAGTCGGGTAAGTTTTGAAATGGTATTGACCTTGATGTGTATGTATGAAATGTGGTAATGTTTTTATGTTTAGGTAAGATATGATTGAATGCATTTGAGGTGCCTTGTTGGCATATTGGTTGGATGGATTTATGGTTCATTGAATTGGTATGTTTTGATGCCTTGAACTTGGGCACAAAATTCTTGTAGGCATATGCTTGAAATGGGTAATGGAAAATGCTTGATTTTGGCCAATTTCATGTCCATACTGCCTAAAACATAGGCGTGTGTCTCAGCCGTGTGTCCCTTATAGGTTTCAAATGTTACAAGTTAGGCAGTTACACAGCCTAGCACACGGCAGGGCGCATGGGCGTGTAAGGCTATTTTAAGAGTTACACGGCCTAGCACACAAGCGTGTGGCTTGGCCGTATGACCCAACTGTTATATGGGCATGGACACGGCTGGGACACGGCCGTGTGTCCCTATTTTGATTGTTACTCAGCTTGAGACACCGGCATGTGTCTCAGCCGTGTGACCCCTATACTTCAATTTTTCTAACTTTTTTCTTAAATGTTCCAGATGTTTACCATTTAGTTCAGAATCATTTCTAAGGTATTTCTAATGCCTCAAAGGCTGGAATAAGGGATGATATGCATCTGTTTGTATGTTTCATATCATGTTTATGTTGAATGTTTGAAATGTATGTTTTAAAGTTATGTTTTTATGGTTACGCTTTATAACCCTATTTTGACGATAGACAGGGTTAGGGGTGTTTCATGTAGTGGAACCAGAGCTACGGTATAGTGAATTCTTAGACTTAAAGTAGCGTGTACGAGTCTAGAAATACATGCCATTATATAACTTCTGATAACGTGATAACTCCTAACTCGATTTGAACTATGTTTTCATATAAATGTAATGTCATCCAACTGAGCTGATTTCGGTGAGGCTAAAAATAATGTTCAAGCCTCCGTTCACTAAGTAGCATCAAGTGGTAGTAGGGCCCATATCTTAGGGCCGGGTAGGAAAGGCTAAGAAAACTTTATTCCAGATGATGAATGAGTGGTTTATTGAGTGCGTATGAACAAACCCTATGGCTCAACGACCTCCACCCCCACATGTTCCTAAACCAGTCCCCGTAGTTCACCAAAGTTTGGAACCAGTGTAAGTGAGCAAGCCTCCAGTTGAGAAAATCCATAAATATAGGGCTGGAGAGTTTAGAGGTACGTATGAAGATGATCCGAAAAGAGCTTAATTTTGGTTAGAAAATATAATCAGAGTTTGCGTGAAATGTGTTGTATCGTTACTGAATGATTCAACTTATCAGTGGTGGAATACCCTAGTATCGTTGTACCGAGAAATTGAATAGATTGGGAAATTGCCCAGGTAGAATTTCGAAAGAAATATGTGTGCCAGAGATTTCTTGATAAGAAATGTAAAGAGTTGCTTGTGCTGAAATAGGGCCATATGACAGTATCTGAATACGAGAGAGAATTTGTTCAACTTAAAAAGTATGCCAGAGAATGTAAAGAGGTTGGTATGTGTAAACAGCTTGAAGACGAGTTGAATAAAGACATCAAGCTGTTAGTCGGGATTCTTCAACTGAAAGAATTTGTTGTTCTGGTTGACAAAGTGCACAAAGCGAAAAAGTTGAGTAAAGCAAAGAGAAAGGCCGACTATGAGGCTTGTGATCTAGAAAAGTGATCAAAGGGAAAGTCATATCAATCACCATCGAAGAAGTCAAAAGAATATCACAACCGTTCATCAGCTTCAGCGGGTTACTCTGGTAGGGATCGACGAAAACAACATGCGAATTTAAAACCTCAGGCTACATCTATAGCGAGCGTAAGCAGTGTTAAAAATAATAAGCTCGAATGTCAGTAGTGTGGACGACAACACTTTGTTGATTGCAAAATGAAAGATGGGGCATGTTTTAAATGTGGTTCATATGAATATTTTATCAGAGACTGCCCGAAAAGGTTTGACAAAGAAAAGGTTCAGACTACACGACTGAGTAATACTGCTGCAAAAGGTAGATTGCCACGGAACACTAGAAATGTGGGAAATAGTTGTAGTGGGACAAAGGACTCTGCTATGAGATCTGAGGTACGATCACTAGCTAGAGCTTATGCGATTTGTGCTCAAGAGGAAGCTTCAGCTCTAGATGTTATTGTTAGTACATTTTCTATCTTTGATACTGATGTTACTGATTTGATTAACCTGGGATCAACATATTCATATGTATGCATGACTCTAGTATCAGATAAGAAATTACCTTTCGAGTCTAATGAGTTTGTAGTTCAAGTAACAAACCCTTTAGGTTATTATGTCTTTGTTGATAAAGTTTGTAAAAACTATCCTTTGATGATTCGGTGTTGCAACTTTCCAGCTGATTTGATGCTACTACCCTTTGATGAGTTTGACGTGATTCTGGGTATGGACTGGGTAACTCTACATGATATTGTCGTGAATTGTAGACAGAAGCATATTGAGTTGAAATGTCAGAACGATGAAAAGCTTCGAATTGAGTCTGGTAGACTGGATGGCATATCTAATGTTATATCAACTATGTCAGTACATAAATATGTTAGAAATGGATATAAAGCATATTTTGCTAAAATATTTAATTCTAAAGTGTCTGAGTTAAAGCTGGAATTGGTTCCGGTGGTATGTAAGTATCTATATGTATTTTCAAAGGAATTTTTAGGGTTTTTGTAGGTCAAATAGGTTGAGTTTGTTATTGAGTTAGTGCCGGGAATATATCCAATATTGATAGCTCCTTATAGAATGGCACCTACAGAGTTTAAAGAGTTGAAAGCATAGTTGCAAGATTGACAGATAAGGGTTTTGCTCGACCCAGTTTTTCTCCTTGGGGTGGTTTGGTGTTATTTGTTAAGAAAAAGGATAGATCCATACGATTATGTATTGATTATCGATAGCCCAACAAAGTCACGGTTAAGAACAAGTATCCATTACCGCGTATTGATGATCTGTTTGATTAGTTGAAAGCTGCAACGGTATTCTCAAAGATCAATCTTCGTTTTGGTTATTATCAGTTGCGAGTTAAAGATTCAGATGTGCAAAAAACTGTGTTCAAGACCAGGTATGGATATTATGAGTTTCTTGTAATGCCATTTGGTTTGACTAATACACCTGTAGTATTTATGGATTTGATAAACATAATCTTCAGACCATATTTAGACAGATTCATTGTTATATTTATTGATGGTATCATGATCAATTCACGATGAGATAGAGCATGTCAAGCATTTGACACTTGATTTGCAAACTTTGTGCGAAAAATAATTGTTCGCTAAGTTTAGTAAATTTGAGTTTTAGCTTTGAAAAGTTAGATTTTTGGGACACGTTGTATCATATATTGGCATTAGAGTTTATTCGAGCAAAATTTCAGTTGTGGTAGATTGAAAACCTTCGAGAAATGTATCTAAGGTCAGAAGTTTTCTAGGTTTAGGCAAATATTATAGAAGATTTGTCAAGGGATTCTCGATGATTGCTACACCATTGACGAGATTATTGCAAAAAGATGTTAAGTTTGAATGGTTTGAGAAATGTCAATAAAGCTTTAATTAGTTGAAAGCATTGTTAATCAAGGCACCTGTATTAGTTTAGCCAGAGTCCAGTAAAGAATTTGTAATTTATAGTGATGCTTCATTAAATGGTTTAGGTTGTGTTTTGATGCAAGAGGGCAAAGTGGTAGCGTATGCTTCTAGACAGTTGAAACCACACGAAAAGAATTATCCGACACATGATTTAGAGCTTGCAGCTATTGTGTTTGCTTTGAAGATTTTGCAACACCATTTATACAAAGAAAAATGTCATATTTTAAGGGATCATAAAAGTCTAAAGTACTTCATGTCACAGAAAGATTTGAAATTGAGATAGCGCAGATGGCTCAAGTTATTAAAAGACTACGATTTGATCATTGATTATCCTCCATGATCGACTAATGTTGTTGTCGATGCTTTGAGTAGAAACTCCTAGTTAGCTTTGCAAGCTTTGAAGATGAGGTTGATGTTGATTGATGATGGTTCAGTTTTAGCTGAGTTGAAAGATAAACCACGTTTTTACGACAAATTCGCGAAGCTTAGAAATGTGACAATGTATTGATAGCTAAATGGAAATAGATTGAGATAGCACCTGATTCAGATTTTCTTGTTGGATCCGATGATAGTTTGTACTTCAAAAGTAGAATTTGTGATCCAAGAAATTCTGATCTGGTTTAGAAAGTCTTACAGAAAGCTCACAGTAGTAAGCATCTATTCACCCTAGTAGCAATAAAATGTACTATTAGTTGAAACAGATGTTCTAGTGGCCAGGTATGAACCGAGAGATTTCTGAGTTCGTATCGAGATGTTTAATTTTTCAGCAAGTTAAAGACGAGCATCAGGTACCTTCTTGTTTGTTACAGCTAGTGATGATTCTAAAGTAGAAAGGGGAACGTGTCACGATGGATTTTGTATCAGGGTTGTCTCTATCTCTGAGAAATAAAGATACTACATGGATCATTTTTTATCGTCTGATGAAGTTCGCACATTTCATTCCAGTGCGTTTGGATTTTTCATTCAAAAGATCAGTAGAGTTGTATGTGGCTAAGATTGTTAGGTTGCATGGTGTGCTAGTTTCTATTATTTCTGATAGAGATCTGCGTTTTACGTCTCAATTTTAGAGCAACATACATGAGGATTTAGGTACTCGACTGCATTTTATTACCGCATTTCATCCTTAGACTGACGGTCAATCTCAATGAGTGATTCAAATACTCAAGGATATGCTTCGATGCTGTGTTCTGGAGTTCGAAGGTAACTAGGAGAGATTTCTACCGTTAGTTGAATTTGCATACAACAATAGTTATCAATCGAGCATTAAAATGGCACCATATGAGGCTTTGTATGGTCGGAAGTGTCGAACTCCGTTGTATTGGACTGAGCTTAGTGAGAAAAATATTTTTGGGGTTGATTTGATTCGAGAAACTGAATAAAAAGTTAAAATAAGAGACAGTTTGAAAGAAACTTTAGATCGACAGAAATCCTATGCGAATTTGAAAAGAAAAGACATCAAATTTCAAGTCATTGACAAAATGTTTCTAAAAGTATCACCTTAGAATAAAGTTGTTCATTTTGGTCAAAAAGGAAAGCATAGTCCAAGGTTTATCGGGTCGTATGAGACTGTTGGGAGAATCGAGCTAGTAGCTTATAGATTAGCTTTGTCGTTAGAGTTAGAAAAGTTTCACAATGTATTTCATGTATCGATGTTACGACGGTATCAATCAAATCCTTCTCACTTGATTTCACCTGTTGATGTTGAGATTCAACAAGATATGACGTATAGTGAAGAACCAATTAGAATTCTAGCTCGAGAGGTTAAGGAATTAAGAAATAAAAGCATAGCTTTAGTGATAGCTCTTTGGCAATGTCACAGTATAGAAGAGGCTACCTGGGAATCAAAAGAAGCTATGAAAGTCAATACCTGAACCTATTCTCTGGTAAGATTTTTGAAGATGAAAATTCTTTTAGGGGGAGGGTTGTAACAACCCATTTTTATTAAAATTGAAATAATGGTTTCGGGACCAGAAATTTGACGATTAAATTATTGTTTTATTATTACTTTAATGTCTATGGTATGTTAGCAGGGTCGTATAGAAATTTTGTTAAGAAATTTTGCCGTTTGCATTCTTAATTAAGTGAAAAAGATTAAATCGTAAAAGGTGCAAAAGTGGAGTTCTATAAGTTAAAGGTATCAATTAACTATGAAATTTTAATCTAGAGGGATTTATATGGTAATTAGACCATTATTATTAGTGGACATTTATGGGCATAAAAATAAGTGATTTTAATGTATCATCTTTCTAGAGAGAATCACCACCAAAAATTGTTGAAGGAAAAAGCCATAGATAGGGTTTGAATTTTTGGTCACTTTGCTAGCTTGCATGTAAGTGAAATTTGTCTCATTTTTAATGATTTTTATGTTTTCAGGATCGTTGTAGCTTAATCTAGCTAGCTTAGGGACTAATTTGCAAAACTACTAAAGATTTATGGGTTATTCCATGAACATGTTTGCATGATTCTTGAAATTTAATGGAAGAATATGAATCTTTGTTGTTAAATAAACAAGTTATAGAAATGGAATTTTGATGAAATTGTCATTAAGGGACTTATTTGTAAAAGTAGTAAAATAACATGGTAAAATTGTGAAAAGTTGATTTGTATGAATTAGTAGAGGTCCCTAGAGCATTCAGCTAGCATGAAATGCGGATGAAATTACTTAAATTTCAATTTACGAGTTTAAGGACTAAATTGTAAAAAAAATAAAATAATAAAGGCAAAATAGTAATTTTGTGAAATATGAATTATGGACTGAATTGAATAATAGAAGTATTAGATGAATTTAATTTATCTACTTAGATCAAGATAGACCTTGAACGGGTTTAGATTAGGGAAAAGTGAATGCTGCAAATTGATCTCGTTACTACGTCTTTATTATTGAGGTAAGTTCATATGGTTTTATAATATTTTAATGTTATATTGAATTATACATTCATGTATTGTTTACTATGAAATTAAATGTGGAAAGCCAACAATGTTATATCGGTTATCGAGCCCCGTTGATCCTTAAGAATATATAGGATACAGATGACATGTCATTAGGGTTACTATGTTTTGGGTGTTGGTCCTGAATGTCCTACAGATGGCTAAGGTCCAACATTTGTTATGGATATTTAACAGCTTGTGTGAGTAGAATCGCATAGCTTACATTGCAACCGTCAATTTCTATGAGTAGACCCATTTCACAGCTGAAGTGAGCAACGACGTAAAGGAAAAAGAAAAGGTTATATGTTTAGCACACTTTGTGTGAGCTTTCCCGTATATCGATGTTACTCTAAATGGTTCAATGGGCATGAAAAGGAAAGGAATGGTAAGTATTCAAATGACTTATGTCATGATTCTATGAAAAGGATTAAAAATGAAATGTTAATGAAAGTATATCTATGTTCATGAAAATGATGATTTCATGTGATATTGTCCATGTATAATGGCTTAGCTTATGTTAATTCAAGTGAATTGTGAAATGATGCACTAACATGTGTTGGGGATGATAGTTAGGCTTATGCTAATCCTGTGGTTAGATTGTATCATGTTTAATTTTAAGGTTATGCATTGAAATGGTAAGCTATGTTCATGTTTTACGAACTTACTAAGCATTTTATGCTTACGTAGTTTTCTTTCCCATGTTTTATAGATAATCAGAAGCTCGATCGGTTTGGAAGCTTGTCAGAGATCTATCACACTATCCAACGAATATATCGATAGTTTTGGAATTTTTTCCAAGGTTATAATGGCATGTATATATGGACTTGTGTTTAATGATCTAATTGATATGTTTGACATGTATATGTTATTATGGTTTATGTGCTTATGGTACCTTTGATACCTTGATGGTAGGGTGTAATTATGGTTAAGTTATAATGCATTATTTAATGGCCAATATGGTATATGTTGGAATAGTTTTGATGTGGTCAAAATAGGGTAAGTTTTGAAATGGTATTGATCTTATTGTGTATGTATGAAATGTGGTAATGTTTCCATGTTTAGGTAAGATATGGTTGAATGCATTTGAGGTGCCTTGCTGGCATATTGGTTGGATGGATTTATGGTTCATTGAATTGGTTGTTTCATGCATGAATTGGTATATTTTGATGCCTTGAATTTGGGTGCAAAATGCTTGTAGGTATATGCTTGAAATGGGTGATGGAAATTACTTTATTTTGGTCAATTTCATGTCCACACGGGCATGTGTCTCAGCTGTGTATGATACACGACTGTGTGTCCCTTGTAGGTTTCAAATTTTATAAGTCAGGCAGTTACACAGCCTAGCACACGGTCGGGCACATAGGCATTTGATACCATTTGGAGCGTTACACGGCCTGGCACACGGGTATGTGGCTTGGCCATGTGACCCAACTCATAAAATTACATGAGCATAAACATGGGTTAGGATATGGCCGTGTGTCCCTATTTCGATTGCTACACGACCTGAGACACAGCCGTGTGTCTCAGCCGTGTGAGTCACACGATCATGTGACCCCTATAGTTCAAATTTTCTAACTTTTTCTTAAATGTTCCAAATGTTTCCAATTTAGTCCCGAATCATTTCTAATGTATTTCTAAGGCCTCGAAGGCTCGAATAGGAAACGATATGCATGTTTTTGTATGTTTTATATCACGTTTATGTTTAGGGTTTGAAATGTAACGCCCCTTACCCTTGTTCAACACCGAAACAGGGTACGAGGTATTACCGGAACATAACACATACCATTAAACAAAATCGAGATAGAAATATGCCATCTAATTAGATAATGCATCGTTATCACATATGTCTTGAACAATATTAACCAACTTCAATGGCTTTGTACAAAATGATTGGTCAAATACTGTAATCAATATTTTTAACCTAGGCAATTATGACACTAACAAAATAACTAAGCCTATTTATTATACATGCCATAATTCAAAATGTTTAGTTCAAATACCCTAAAGTATTGATAGTGCAGGCAGATCTTCACGATCCTTAACTCCTAAGCAAGCTGGACGACACTATAAGACAAAAGAGAGAAAAGAAAGTAAGCTTATAGCTTAGTAAGTAAGTATATAAATAATAATTAAAGAATCTAATACATATGCACAATAACTCAAGTATATCTACTTTAATTTTTCTATTCACTCCACTTTGATTAAGTTGTCTCTCCTGCATCACGTTCACTAAATAAATCATAACTCGATTTACAAAACTCAAAATTCAAATCCGTAAATTTTTCCTGAAACTAGACTCATAATACTTCTTACTAATTTTTTGCTGGAATTTTTTGTCCATTCAATTAGTACAGTTTATTAGTTAAATTTTCCACTGTTATACAGCTCGACTGATCTGACCTCTGTTCACTACGAATTGATTTTCTCCTAGTACAAAAGTCAAATAGCCACGAAATTTGTTTCATTTAAAACTAGACTCAACAAGGAATCTATGAATGTAAATTATATTTCTTAAATATTTTTGAACAATTTTTAATGATTTTTGAAATTCAGAACAGGGGATCACATAGTCATTCTGAACAAGTCACACACAAATATAAATATCTCAAAATATAGAGTTCCTTTACTTGCTCTATTTCTCTTACATGAGAATAGACTCACTAAAATTTAATTTAATATCTCATTCAGCCTCTAATTAAATTCCTTCTATTTTTGGTGATTTTTCAAATTCACGTCGCTGCGACTGTCCAAAAATAGTATTATTGCAAATTCACTCTTTTCCACTTTCTTTGTATTAACCTCATTTTAACGTACATGTCACAATTCATTTTCACCACATTTCATACATCACAAGTATAGGTCCATGATTAAAATGTCACTATAAAATCATCCCGTTGAACACTTCGGATCAATTCTCGATACTTGGTGGTTTCAGCACACAGCTCCACCCATCATAATTCATATAATTCGGCTCTCTTGTACACATGGTGAACACTTAGTACCACCCATGTGACCTAGCGAATTTATTTCGTAGCTCTCTTGTCTACATAGTCTCCTTCACTTGGAATCACACATGCGACCTAGCTACATTTATCTCTCCCGTAGCTCTCTTGTCTACATGGAATACATCTCGTATCACACATGTGACCTAGCTACTACATAGTATCTCGTAGCTCTCTTGTACACATGATGTGCACTCAGCACCATACATGTGACCTAGCTACGTTCCATCTATATTATTAAATCTTTCCGAATGATCAACCGGGATTTCTCTCTCTATTACTTATTTCCATTCTTCCAATAGTCAATTTATGCTTTAAAATCAGCTATAATATATATATATATATATAATAGGCTGAAATATAAGAATGTAAATGAAGTTAATGTATTATTTACATACAAACTTACCTCGGTGCAAATATGAAAATTTTGCAATTTAGTCCAAAATCTTTTCCTTCCCCCGTTCGAGGTCGATTCCACGCCTTTCTTGATCTATAACAACACATTTAGCTCATTTAACAGACATACTATTTATTTCAATCCAAAAATCACATTATGGAAAAATTACATTTTTACCCCCTAACTTTTACAAAATTACGATTTTTCCCCTAGGCTCGAAAATTTAATTTCAGCCCTTATTCTTATGTTTTATGACATGCTGATCATTTTTCCCTTCTATGGAAACATCAAATTCTCACTCTAACACATAGTTATGAACAATAGGTATTTTTACTGGATTATCTTAGTTTTGCTCGTTTTTGCTAAAAATCGCTTAGAAAATATCGTTCTCCTAACTTCAAACATTCATATTCTACCATCAAACATCAAAATACATGCATATCATTCATTGGTAAATTTTTAAACATAAACCCTAGCTCGAAATAATGGTAGAAATAGGTAGACCCAGCTACGAGGATTTCAAAAATGTAAAGAACATTAAAAACGGGGCTTCAATGCACTTACTATTGAGCTTGAAAGCTTGAGAAAGCCCATATCTATGGAGAACATGCAAGTTTCGGCCAAGCTTAATGAAGATGAACCCATTTTTGTGTTATTTTTCCCATTTTATTTCATTTAATACACAAATGACCAAAATGCCCTTACTACTAAACTTTCTAAAAATTTCATCCATGTCCAAAATTTTGTCCATATAAAGTATAATGATCTAATTTCCATTTAAGGACCTCTACTTAAAAGCCCCATTTCAATCAAGTACTTATGAACTAGAACACACCCATTTTTCACCTATTTCAATTTAGTCCTAAACGTCAAATTAAACACCCAATCGATAAAATTTTGCAACGAAATTTTCACACAATTATGCAATCATAATATAAACACTAAAACTTAATCAAAATAATTTTTTTAACCTCGGATTCATGGTTTCAAAACCACTATTCCATTTTGGCCCTAAATCGGGCTGTTACAACTCTCCCTCTTTTAGGGATTTTCGTCCCTGAAAATCTTACCGGTAAAGAGATTTGGGTACTGTTTTCTCATGGCTTCCTCCGGTTCCCACGTAGCTTCTTCTACTCCATGTCTTTTCCATAACACTTTCACTAAAGCTATACTTTTCTTTCTTAGCTATTTTACGTCTCGAGCCAAAATCTTAATCGGTTCCTCATCATAGGTCAAGTCCGATCGAATCTCAATTTCTGTTAGAGAAATCACATGCGAAGGATCAGAACGATAACGTCGCAACATTGATACATGAAACACGTTATGAATTCTTTCTAACTCTACCGGCAAGGCCAACTGATATGCCACTGGTCCAATCCTCTCAATAGTCTCGTACAGCCCAATAAAAAGCAGACTCAACTTGCCTTTTTGGCTAAATCTCAGAATCTTCTTCCATGGTGACACCTTCAAGAACACTTTATCACCCACCTGAAATTCAATCTCTTTTCTTTTTAAATCTGCATATGACTTTTGTCGATCTGAAGCAGCTTTCAAGCAATCACGAATTATTTTTACTTTCTCTTCGGTTTCTTTAACTAAATCAACTCCGTGAATTTGTTTCTCACTAAGTTCGGTCCAATATAAAGGAGTCTGACACTTGCGACCATACAAGACTTAAATGACGGTGCCATCATCATATACTTGACTGAAAACTGTTATTTTATGCAAATTCAACCAAAGATAGATATTTCTCCCAACTGCCTTCAAATTCAAAAACACAGCATCTAAGCATATCTTCGAGTATCTGGATTACTCTTTCTGACTGACCATCTGTTTGTGGATGAAACGCAGTACTAAAATTCAATTTTGTACCCAAAGCTTCTTGCAGCTTTTTCCAGAATCTCGAGGTAAACCTCGGATCTCTATCTGATATTATAGACATAGGTACCCCGTGCAACCTAACAATTTCAGCAATATATAATTCAGCTAATTTATCAAGTGAGTAATCGGTACGTACCGGTATAAAGTGAACCGACTTTGTTAACCTATCAACCACTACCCAGACAACATCCTTCTTTTTAGGAGTCAAAGGCAAACCGGTTACAAAATCCATGGTAATCCTATCCCATTTCCACTGAAGTACCATTACTAGTTGGAGTAATCCTGAAGGCAATTGATGCTCAGCTTTTACTTTTTGACAGATTAAACACTTGGTTACAAATTCAGAAATGTCCCTTTTCATACCTGGCCACCAATACAACTTCTTTAAATCATTATACATTTTCGTGCTACCAGGGTGAACTGACAAACAACCACTATGCGCCTCATGTAATATTTTCTGAATCAATTCATCATTTTTCAGTACACAAATCCTATCTCAAAACATCAAACAGTCATCTGGTCCAACTCGAAAATCTGAGTCGTGACCCGATTCGCACTGAGTTCTCTTGGTTCGCAACTCACTATCGTTCTTTTGAGCATCACAAATTAGCTGGATAAATAACAGTTTAACCCTCATCTCTGCCAAGATTGACCCATCATCAGATATTGCTAACCTCGTATTCATGGCTCTCAAAGTAAAAAGAGATTTCCTGAGGCGTCAGCAACTACATTCGCTTTTCCCGGATGATAATCAATCACTAGCTCATAATCCTTCAATAATTCAAACCATCTTCGCTGTCGCAGATTCAAATCCTTTTGATTCATTAAATACTTCAGACTTTTGTGATCAGTAAAAATTCGGCATTTTTCACCATACAAATAATGTCGCCAGATCTTCAAGGCAAAGACAATAGCGGCCAATTCCAAATCATGTGTAGGATAGTTATTCTCATGTGGTTTTAACTGTCTCAAGGTATAAGCTACCACTTTACCCTCTTGCATTAGCACACATCCAAGGCCTGTCAATGATGCATCACTATAAATTACGAACTCCTTCCCTGGCTCAAATTTGTACTAAAATTGGTGCTTCATCAATCGTGCTTTCAGCTTTTCAAAACTCTGCTGACATTTATCAGTCCATTCAAACTTAACATTCTTTTGCAGCAACTTAGTCATAGGAGAGGCAATTATCGAAAATCCCTCAACAAAACGTCTATAATACTCGGCCAAGCCTAAAAAGCTTCTAACCTCGGATACATTCTTTGGCAGTTTCTAATCAACGATCGCGGAAATCTTGCTCGGATCCACCTGAATACCATCACCTGAGACTATATGTCCCAAAAATCTGACTTCACGAAGCCAGAACTCACTTTTACTAAACTTAGCAAACAGTTTCTTTTCTCTCAAGATCTGCAATATGGTTCTCAAGTGTTCGGCGTGCTCAAACTCATCCCAAGAATAAATTAAAATGTCATCTATGAACACCACTACAAACTTATCTAAATATGGCCGAAAGATTCGGTTCATCAAGTCCATAAATATAGCCGGAGCATTTGTTAAGCCAAAAGGCATCACAAAGAACTCATAATGTCCATACCTTGTCCGAAAGGCGATTTTCGGCACATCTGACTCTTTAACCCTCAACTGGTAGTAACCGGACCTCAAATCGATCTTTGAAAACACTGTTGCCCCCTTTAACTGATCGAATAAATCATCAATCCTTGGTAACGGGTACTTGTTCTTTACAGTCACCTTATTGAGCTGACGGTAATCAATGCAAAGTCTCATTGAGCCATCCTTCTTCTTTACGAACAATACAGGAGCACCCCAGGGAGAGAAACTCAGTCCCACAAATCCCTTGTCTGTTAACTCTTGCAACTGAGCCTTCAGTTCTTTTAATTCAGTTGGAGCCATTCTATATGGAGCAATCGAGATCGGTGCAGTCCCCAGCAACAAATCAATGGCAAACGCTATCTCTCCGTTCGGAGGCAATCTAGGCAATTCCTCTGGAAATACATCCGGAAATTCGCAGACTATCAGTACTGATTCAAGCTTCAATTCAGACAGCTCAGTATTCATTACATAGGCCAGATAAGCTTCACACCCTTTCCTCATGTATTTCTGTGCAGACATGTCCAAAATCGCCATAGGCAATTTATTTGATTCATCTGTTTTAACCCACATAATTTCACCATTTTCACATTTCAACTCTAGTGTTTTCTATTTACAATCTACCTTGGCATCATACAATGTCAACTAGTCTATTCCCAAAATAATGTCAAACTCATCAAATGGTAACAGCATCAGATTAGCCGGAAAACAGTGACCTTGAATCATTAATAGGCAATTCTTACAAACCTTATCAACTAGCACATATTGGCCTAAGGGGTTCGACACTTTAATCGTAAACTCAGTAAACTCAATAGGCAATTTCTTATTAGATACTAAATTCATACAAATATAGGAATGAGTAGACCCGGGATCAATCAATGCAATAACAATAGTATCATAGATAGAAAATGTACCAGTAATCACATCGGGAGATGATGCATCCTCTCGGGCACGTATCGCATAAGCTCTAGCAGGCGCTCTAACTTCTGATCTCGCCGCTGAATCTTTCATTACAGTTTTACTACTAGCTCCACTTCCAGTATTTCTCGGTGGTCTACCTCTGCTAGTGGTAGTACTTTGTCTAGCACTCTGAATTTTTTCTTCTTTAACTTTCTCCGAACAGAATCTGATAAAATGCTCGCGAGAACCACACCTAAAACAAGCTCGCTCGTTTCCCGAACACTCACCAAAATGTTACCTGCCACATTGCTGACATTCGGGAATTCGAGACCGCACATTACCCACAATTGCCATTGAAGTAGCTTGAGCTTTAGACCCTGAATATGCCCTACCACGATCTCTGTGTAAATCCCCAGCTGAAACTGTCATTCGAGGGTTTGTCTCTTTGGGCCTCTTTGATTGAGGATGAAATGACTTGCTTATCGGCCTCTTTCTGGCATCTCGGGCCTCAATAGCAGCTTTTCTTCTTTATTTGTTTAATTCTTCAGTTTTAAGAGCTCGATCAACCAACACTACAAATTCTTTCAGCTCCAGAATTCCCACAAGCACTTTAATGTCCTCATTAAGTCCATCCTCAAACCTTTTACACATAATAGCCTCGGTGGACACACATTCCTTGGCATACTTACTGAGTCTTACAAATTCGCGTTGATACTCTACCACAGACATCTTGCCCTACTTCAATTCAAGGAACTCCTTCCGTTTTTTATCAATAAATCGCTGAATTATGTATTTCTTTCTGAATTTTTCCTGGAAGAAATCCTAAGTAACCCTTTCTTTTGGCACCACTGCTATCAAAGTCTTCCACCAATGGTAACCCGAATCTCTCAAAAGTGATACGACACACTTTAAGCACTCCTCGGGTGTACATGAGAGCTCATCAAATACACGGGTAGAATTTTCAAGCCAGAACTCCGCTTCCTCGAGATCATCGTCGATCTTTGCTCTAAACTCTTCGGCCCCTTGTTTCTAATCTTGTCAACCGGAGGCTTGTTCATTCTTACCAAATATATGCCTTGAGTAGCTACAGGAACCGTCTGAGGTATGGGAGGGGGTGGAGGAGGTTGAGCATTTGGGTTTGCTCGAATAAACTCAGTATACCAATTGTTCATCATTTGAAGAAAGGCATCCCGAGCCTCATCTCCTTGTCTCGATATCTCAGGTCTACTTTCTATAGGCGCGGTCCCTTGCGCGGGAGCCGGCGCATTACTAGCAGCATCATCAGCCGTAGTTCCATCAGGATCCATTACCTATATTAAAACAAAACACAGTTTAGAATAATCAGGAGTCACCACACTATCACAGTATATTTATGGCATGTATAGCTAGACTTTTACAAACATTATGTTAGTCCGAGAACCGACTAAACCATAGCTCTGATACCACTAAATGTAATGCCCCTTACCCGTGTTCAACATCAAAATAGGGTAGGAGGTATTATCGGAACATAACACATACCATTAAACAAAACTGAGATAGAAATATGTCATCTAATTAGATAATGCATCGTTATAACATATGTCTTGAACAATATTAACCAACTTCAATGGCTTTGTACAAAATGATTTGTCAAATACTGTAACCAATATCTTAAACTTAGGCAATTATGACATGGAACAAAATAACTAATCCTATTATACATGCCATAATTCAAAATGTTTAGTTCAAATACCCTAAACTATTGATAGTGCGGGTAGATCTTCACGATCCTTAACTCCTAAGCAAGCTGGACGACACTATAAGACAAAAGAGAGAAAAAAAGTAAGCTTATAGCCTAGTAAGTAAGTATATAAATAATAATTAAAGAATCTAATACATATGCACAATAACTCAAGTATATCTACTTTAATTTTTCTATTCACTCCACTTTGATTAAGTTATCTGTCCTGCGTCATGTTCACTAAATAAATCGTAACTCGAGTTACAAAACATAAAATTTAAATCCGTAAATTTTTCCTGAAACTAGACTCATATTACTTCTTACTGATTTTTTTCTGGAATTTTTTGTCAAGCCAATTAGTACAGTTTATTAGTTAAAATTTCCCCTGTTATACAACTCGACTGATCTGATATCTGTTCACTACGAATTGATTTTCTCCCAGTAAAAAAGTCAAATAGCCGCGAAATTTGTTTCATTTGAAACTAGACTCAACAAGGAATCTATGAATGTAAATTATATTTCTTAACTATTTTTTTAAAATTTTTAATGATTTTTGAAAGTCTAAACAGGGGATCACATTGTCATTCTGAACAAGTCACACACAAATATAAATATCTCAAAATATAGAGTTCCTTTACTTGCTCTATTTCTCTTACATGAGAATAGACTCACTAGACGTTAATTTAATATCTATCCAGCCTCTAATTAAATTCCTACTATTTTTGGTGATTTTTTAAATTCACGTCGTTGCATTTATCCAAAAACAATATTATTGCAAATTCACTCTTTTCCACTTTCTTTGTATTAACCTCATTTTAACGTACATGTCACAATTCATTTTCACCACATTTCATACATCACAAGTATAGGTCCATGATTAAAATGTCACTATAAAATCATCCCGTTGAACACTCCGGATCAATTCTCGATACTTGGTGGTTTCAGCACATAGCTCCACCCATCATAATTCATATAATTCGGCTCTCTTGTACACATGGTGAACACTTAGTACCACCCATGTGACCTAGCCAATTTATCTCGTAGCTCTCTTGTCTACATGGTGTCCTTCACTTGGAATCACACATGCGACCTAGCTACATTTCTCTCTCCCGTAGCTCTCTTCTCTACATGGGATACATCCCGTATCACACATGTGACCTAGCTACTACATAGTATCTCGTAGCTCTCTTGTACACATGATGTGCACTCAGCACCATACATGTGACCTAGCTACGTTCCATCTATATTATTAAATCTTTCCGAATGTTCAACCGGGATTTCTCTCTCTATTACTTGTTTCCATTCTTCCAACAGTCAAATTATGCTTTAAAATCAGCTATAATATATATATATAATAGGCTGAAATATAAGAATGTAAATGAAGTTAATGTATTATTTACATACAAACTTACCTCGGTGCAAAATATGGAAATTTTGCAATTTAGTCCAAAATCTTTTCCTTCCCCCATTCGAGGTCGATTCCACGCCTTTCTTGATCTATAACAACACATTTAGATCATTTAACATTCATACTATTTATTTCAATCCAAAAATCACATTATAGAAAAATTACATTTTTGCCCCCTAACTTTTACAAAATTACGATTTTTCCCCTAGGCTTGGAAATTTAATTTCAGCCCTTATTCTTATGTTTTATGACATGCTGATCATTTTTCCCTTCTATGGCAACATCAAATTCTCACTCTAACACATAGTTATGAACAATAGGTATTTTTACCGATTATGCCGTTTTGCTCGTTTTCGCTAAAAATTGCTTAGAAAAAATCGTTCTACTAACTTCAAACATTCATATTCTACCATCAAACATCAAAATACATGCATATCATTCATGGATAGATTTTTAAACATAAACCCTAACTCGAAATAATGGTAGAAATAGGTAGACCGAGCTACGAGGATTTCAAAAATGTAAAGAACATTAAAAACGGGGCTTGAATGCACTTACTATTGAGCTTGAAAGCTTGAGAAAAACCCTAGCTATGGAGAACATGCAAGTTTCGGCCAAGCTTAATGAAGATGAACCCATTTTTGTGTTATTTTTCCCATTTTATTTCATTTAATACACAAATGACCAAAATGCCCTTACTACTAAACTTTCTAAAAATTCCATCCATGTCCAAATTTTTGTCCATATAAAGTATAATGGTCTAATTTCCATTTAAGGGGCTCTACTTAAAACCCCCATTTCAATCAAGTACTTATGAACTAGAACACACCCATTTTTCACCTATTTCAATTTAGTCTTAAACGTCAAATTAAACACCCAATCGATAAAATTTCGCAACGAAATTTTCACACAATTATGTAATCATAATATAAACACTAAAAATTAATCAAAATAATTTTTTTTAACCTCAAATTCGTGGTTTTGAAACCACTATTCCGTTTTGGCCTTAAATCGGGCTGTTACATGAAATGTATGTTTTAAAGTTATGTTTTTATGGTAATGCTCCATAACCCTATTTCGACGATGGATACGTGTTAGGGGTGTTACAGGTTGCTTGAAGATTACCTCCTAAAAATGAGATGTCCTAACCTCAGTTATTTTTTTACTATAGTAAGTATATTTTAATGAATTTAGAGACTTCTGAAGCAAAACTCAATCACATTGCCACAACATTATTTAAATAAAGGATAGTGGACACTCCAATACTTATAATTACCAAGTCAGCACCACTTTGTTTGCCCCATCATGTTGTTGACTGGAAAGGTGAGTTCAAGTAAGAGTGTGTAATAAAGAAAAGAAAGTTAGGGGCACTCCACTTTAGTAATAGGCTATGTAACTAAGGAGGTAGTTGTTTGCTCCATCCATCTTCTAAGTTAAAAGCCTTAGCTTCAAGAGAGATTTTTATTTAAATTGTGACATGATTGAGTACTAAGTAATTCAGTGTATACTCCGTTGTGATTCTCAAGTCAAAGAATTTTGTAACATGCTAAATCCCCTAGTATGAAAGATAAAAAAACAAATATAAATAAATACTTTGATTAGATTTAGAGCAAGGGTTACAAAGTAACTTGAGTTTAGGTAACAAATGAACTAAGTAAATTAGGAGATGTTCGCTATGGCCAGAAAGCGTACATGAGTACTTAGGAAATTTTGTTTTTAGGGAGCAATTTTCTACACTACCTTCGTTGAGAAAACCATTGAAACTCGAACATGTTTTGAGAGACAGAAGGTTGCTGATAACTAAAATATGTATTATTCTTTGAATGGACTGGCAGTACAAGGTGGTTATGTGCGTAGGCAAAAGAATTGTTGTATTCATGTATATTTTGCTCTAGGACAAGCAATAACTTAGGTTTGAGGGTGAGATAACTCTTGAAAAGAGTTATATTTCATGCCTTTAGATCTAGCTAATTTCCTGTACTTAGGTACATTTAGTTGCATTTTAGGACATTCCATTAGTATTTTTCTTGTTTTAGCATTACATTAGGAGCTTGGACTGTACTTAAATGTTAGTTATTTTTAATTTATTGTGGAAGGGTTGTGTGTGGTGGTGGATTGGCAGGTGTAGGATGGGGAACAAGAAGTAAAGGAGTGAAGGTTTGGTGGGGCAAAGGGTTTGACAGTTTGTCAACACGAATGCCATGGCAATGCTGGGAAGATGTCCAGTCAGCACTCAAAGCATACTAGTCTTAGGCCCAGTTGAACTTGTACTAGATATATCTACCTAAAAAAGTGGGAAGAAAATCATGGGCTATTGGATTTACCCTAGGGAAAATGACTATAAAATATAAAAAAAGGAAACCCTAAGGGTGGCGAAAAAGACATAGAGGGTAGTAGCTGAGTAGAGATGGAAAGAGAAAGACGAAGGTAGTCCCTCTCAGCCACCATAGGACATTGCATCGCTTGAGTGTAGGATCGATAAGCAAAAGCTATCTTTCTGAAGTTCTTTCATTATTTCTTGATCACTTTTTGTGAATTGATTTGATGAAAACATGTTGAATAATACTTTGGATTCAAATTTTAATTGCCAACCCATGAGTTAAATCTCATAGGGTTGGGATTACTTGATGAAACTCTTATTTTCTTTAATGACTGAAGCATAGATTTGCTTTAAAATAATACTTTATTCAATGGATTTTTTATGAAATTACATGTTTGCACACTCTAGACATAGATAGATGTATAGCATGTTCATTAATTTAATATAATTCTGACAAAGTTAGGATAATGAGATTGAAATTCAATTATATGAGCAAGTGTTCGATCAAATACTTGTAGCAGCCTCTAGACATAGAGCAGCGATCATTCAAAAAGAAAATAAAATAGTGCAGGGTACTGTGCTAAAGGCCTATACACATATATTACTTAAGGCAAGGTAACTTGAGGTCTTGTACTCGAAAGAAGCAAACCATTTTAGAACTCTTCTCAAAAGTAGATTGACTATGGTTTTGTCAAGCCATTACTGTCAGTAAGGGAAGATTCTTAGTAATCCCAGCCATCTAAATCAACATCGCAGGCCCTTTATACTTTCCCTTAGTGTCTTTGCCATAGCATTTTAGTTGTTCTTGTTCGTTTGCATAATATTCACATAGTTATTCTCGAATTTGCCAATGCACTCTTACTCTTGTATTGTTATAGCAGTCTTCATTATAAAACACATCATTATTCCTTGAAATTACCACTGCATTCTTATCATTATTCTTGTCATAACTTTAATCATATTCATTATAATAAATGATACGAACTCAGTTGTAGATGTCTTGAGTCGTATTTGTTTGCCCTATCGTGAATTGGGTAAGGCTAGGTACGTTTCAAATTAAGTTAGGTTTTAAGTAAAATGTGCTAACAAGAAAAGGATTATAGGCTCAAAAAAAAAGGATGTAAGTGTAACACCCCTTAACTGTATCTGACGCCGGAATAGGGTACGAAGCGTTACCATACATGTACTCAGACATTCTAAAAAAATACGGACTATGAAATTTCGTTTAAAATTAGAACCAATGAAACCACATCTTAGTGTCCCTATTATGGGCCTACAAGGCCCTAAACATACATTGAGAATGGTCTGAGACAAAACTGAGTTCCTAAGGAAAATTTAAGAAAATTTCTAGGTTAATGCCTCACACGCCCGTGTCCTCTAACCATGTGGAATTAATTGAATTTATTTTCTACTTCGAACCTAAAGGGGTTTTCACACGATCGAGCACATGCCTGTGTCCCTGGCCCGTGTCCTTCACACGGCCTAGACACGCCCGTGTGGTTGCTTGTGTCCAAAAACTCGAGCATTCTGTTTACGATGTCAGCATGCATTTAGAGGTACACGTCCAAGACATATGCCCGTGTGCTAGGCTGTGTCCACCACACAGTTGAGACACACGGTCTTGTCTCCGCCCGTGTGTTTACTACCATGCATTCTGACTTAAAAATTTTAGGTGCAGGGGACACACGGCCATACCACATGCCCATAGGGCTATCTGTGTGTCACACACAGCCTAGACACATACTCGTGTGTATACCCGTGTGGACCTTATTAGGCTATTTTTCAAGCCTTTGGTCACCTTCTAACTTTCATACACACTATAGGTTTTAATAATATTTAACATGGTCTAAATATATTTTTAAACAACCTTGATAAGACTCATTGCATGTAAACCTCATCTCATCGGTTTTGCACATGCTAGGTTATCCCTTTTGTATTAAGGATTTCTATTTCTTACAACACTTTTAAGATTGGCTCATTATTATATCTCATTACCAATTATGGCCAAGTCATCCCATGTGATTTGGTCACATTACATGTATCTAAATGTGATATACCATATTTTGTCCTCACTAGAACAATTGAACATAAACATGCACTAATTTGTAGGTCATAACCCACATCAAAATGAGCCAATTCCTATGGCCATCTACAAGTGAATATGTATACCTTTACAAGCCTTCACATTGGAAAATCAAATGACACATATAACAAAATAACAAAAACCCTATACATGTCATTGAACAAAATGAAAGTATTTATATACCAAAGCTGGATAAGATGATAGTGTGTTGACTCTCTAATCGTCTTCTAATTTCTACGAGTCCTCGAGCTCTGTAAGATGGGAAAAAAAGAGGGGTAAGCATTTACATACTTAGTAAGCCCGAATAACTGGAAAGTAAACTTACCGATTAATTAGCATACAACCATAATAGGCAATATAACCAACAAGCAATAGGTTAGTCTCATAACAATACACCATGTAATTTTTCTTAGATGAGCTCATCATCCAACATTTTCAATTTTATATCTCATGTTAATCCCATTGAGTTTCTTGGAAATCTCGATGGATTATCCATTTACCGTCAAGTCATAAGAGTGATCATCTCATGTACGTACTCTCGCGAACCTCACATATTATAGTAGGATTACCAGTCCAGGCTAAATCCCCCATAATGTAAACTCATAGGGTGATGTCAGGATTACCAGTCCAGGCTAAATCCCTTGTAGCGACAAACACCCTTAATGAGCTCGGATCTGAATTACCCGTCGAGGCTAAATTCAGACCCTAGTTGGATTACCCATCCGGGCTAAATCCATAATGTACACATATTCTTCGGGAGACTCGATCACTCAAGGAACACTCGTTCGGGCTAGATCCTTTCTATGTTGAGATCAACGGATTACCCATCTGGGCTAAATCCTTTTCTGCAACACATGCAGGATCTTAAGTCATTTAAGCCATAATTTATCCATCGAATTTCCTTTTTTGACTTCAACCGGGACATTTATTATCATGTCATTATTATTAACACATTTCATGGATTTTCATACCATCATTACAACTAATTATCATACATTCATAATACATGCAATTAAGCATATTAAGAGTTTACTTTAAGTTATTCGAACTTACCTAGTACTCGTTTCAGTTTCGCGTTTTGGTTATTCTGAAACCTTTTGTTTTCCTCGATCAACCTTCGAAATTTGTTGCTCGGGGTCTATAACAATAAAAATGAATTATTAATACCTCACATATTTCTTTTCGAGTCTAAATTTCACCCCAAACAAAATGACCCTTTTGCCCCTAACCTTTGATATTATTTACGATTTAATCTCTAGGCTCGTATAATGAAATGCATGCAAATTCGATGTTACCCAAGCCTAGCCGAATGTTTTTCCCTCTTATGGAAGCCCACATTTTTCCATTATTTCTCATCTTTCTACCCATTTTTACAACTTTTACAAAATGGTCCCTAAAGCCATTTCCATGAAAAATCACTTAGTAATAGTTGTTTACCATCCTTTAAAATTTCATATTCCTCCATAAACCATTAAAATACAAGTGGTTCATGCATGGGTAAATTTCTAAACATGAACTCTAGCATGAAATATAGGTAGAAATAGAGAGAGTAAGTTACCGGGATTTCAAAAATACGAAGAACATTAAGAATGGGGCTTAGAAGCACTTACTATTGAGCTTGAAAATGTTGAAAACCCTATATATGGAGGCTTGAGAAATTCAGCTGCATAAGGGAGAAGAATGGCTGATTTTTGGCTTATCTTTCCCATTTTATTTCATTAAGCCTTTTCTTTCAAATTTTATCCATACATGCCCATTTTTGTCTAAAAACTTAGAAATTGGACAAATTGCTCTTTAAGACCTTCTAATTAATAATCTAAAGCAATTTCATACAAATTGCTTATAGAACCCAATTTTTGCAACTTATTCAATTTGGTCCTTGTTTTCTAATTGGACACACCCAAGTTTTGCAACTTATTCAATTTGGTCCTTATTTTCTAATTGGACACCTTACTCATAAAATTTCTTCATGAAACTTTAACACATGCATATTTTCATATTCTAGGACTTATAATAATCATAAAATAAATATTTCAACGTCGAATTTGTGATTTTGAAACCATTGTTCTGACTAAGCCCTATTTTTGGATGTTACAGTAAGATAGTTAAAAGAATGGATAGGTAGATTTGGCTAAGGCTAATGAAAGAACCAACAATAATGGGAATTGTTTTCCCGAATGTTAATGAGGCACTTAGGTGAATTTGGATTAGGAAATAATGGATAAACCTTGACCCGCTATCAATGGTGATAAGAATCAAAGGTATATGAACGCCACACTCGAAAGTGATAAGTTCGGTTAACAATGAAAAGGAAATGACGTCACAAGCTATGCTCGAAAAGTTAAATCAGTCCCAATAGAACAAAGTGTAACACCCTAAATTTTTGAGCCTAGAAGAATTAGGGCTTAGGCGTGGGAGCATTAAAATTTTTGGGAACAAGGAAAAGGCTCATATGCATGTTAGAACTATGGGGTTAGTGATTTTTGAATGTTAGGGGGTCTCTAGAAAGTCCGGGGTTCAAGTTTTGGTATAGGAAAAAATTTTGGCTTTTAGCCTTAAGGGAACCCTGACTCCTGGTGTGAAGACTTTTAATTAATTAAGGCTAAGTGGTGACACAAAGAGCCTTGTGGTGTAGTGGCAATGTGGCGTCACAAAGGTGGCATAGAGGTCCAGGGTTCGAGCGTTGGCATGGGATATTAATGGGTATTTATTTTGCACTTGTGGATGGCAAGTGGTTGAATTGGAGTAGAATTTTATATGGTAGAAGGTTGATTTGGTCTTGGAATTTGAATATGAGGTGGGAGTAAGTTGAGGAGGGGACTATGGAGAGAATTAAGGAGTGAATCAGGGAGATTTGAGTTGTTGGGAAGATGGAATCAAAATGGGACCCTTGTTCTGCATAGAATTTCAGCAAGGGGAAATTTGGGTTTACTTTTCGGCTTTGGTGAATATTTTGTCTTCCTTTTCTATTTTTGCCTAGTCTGTATTAGTGGGAGCCAAAATTTTTACCACTCAAGTCTTTGTTTTCTGCCTTTCAATTTCTGTTGGGGCATTTTCTTTCTCTCCATTCTCTGTGTGTCGAATTTATTTTGAATGTAACCTCTCAGGTTTTTGGTTGTCTTCTTTGTTGTTTGGTCGATTTCACCTCTCTTCTTTTTCTTCTTGCTTGTGCCAATTGTGTTCTTCTTTTCTCTTTTAAACCGTGACCTTGATTTTCTACTTTATTTCTCTACGTGGGCAAGACACCCTCTTCTTTTTATTTTTCCATATTAAACTTCTCATAGCCGAATACCCTGCTCTTTCTCTATCAACTACTGTTTTCTTCAAAAAGTTACGATTTCTTCTCCTCCTTTTTGCTGATATTAACTGTAAGTGCTGGTGTTTGCTCTTAATGGTATTGTTGTTGCTGTTAATATTCATTTTCTCTTCTGCTGAATCTCCCATTCCTTTTCTTAAACGATTTGCTTCTTGATCCCATACGTCTTCTTTCCCTTTTCAATACTTTTTGGTGGTAACGGTTCCTCTTTTCTCATATTTCGATATTGGTTGATACCTAGGTTCTCTCGGGCTTTGATAGAGGGACAAGCTGCTTGAAGTAATTGACTCTCTACTCTTAATTCATGACCAAGGTGAGCGTTCTTGCCTTGTTTGGTTGAGGCTGAATATTCTTGTTGGTATGTAAACTTTTAAGTGTGGTTTTAATCACATGATTACTCAACTTCTTTTAATAAGGCTCATTGTGATGCAGAATTCGTCTAGGGGTTTAACTTTTGCTAACGATTAGAGAGGGTTTGGCAAGGTGCGATCGATTAAGGTTAGTGAAGTATTAGTTTCGGCTTTGGATTGGATAAAGGAGTTTTTGTGCTGATCTAGTGACTAATTGCTAGTCATTACGATAAGTTTGGAGCTAGGGATTCATCGCACACTTCGTATCAAGGTGTGTACATACACCACTCAAACCATAAACTGACAAAAAGCTGTAATCCCAAAATGCCAAAACACCAAAAAGCCAAAAATCAAGTTTTTGGCCAGAAGGGCGTGCAAACGCCCATGTGATTATCTGAGATCACGGAATGTGGGCCTACATCGAAGAACGACCACTATGAGTGATTTCATGGGCTTGGGCCGAAAAGGGCCATAAGAGCCTAATTGACCCGTGGGCCTCACACGTGTAAAATTTACTGTTAAGTGGGTATAATTATTCTAGCTGAGACGTACACATGGCTGAGGCCAATTTTGGGCTTGGTGGGCCACATGGTTGTGTGGGCCCACATGGGCCTGCTTAGTAGGCTTTGGCCCAATCAACAATTTCTATACTTTTTTTGGTTGCACGTGTCGCTAGATGACCGTGGGCTTACTGATGGGCCTAAAAGTAGTTAGGCCCAAACTAGTAAAAATGTCTGTTTTGACCCTATAGGATATATGGCTGACTATGTATGCCATGAGATGATTTGTATATGTTTATTTGTTCTGTTTACATGTATGATAAAATTTAATAGCATGCCACTGATGTATGTTGCATAACATGGAGTTGGGTTATGTGATTGGAGGAAATATCCTATTCTGGCAACACTACTGCACATCTCTGATGGCTATTAGCCTACCGTTCTGGCAACTATTGGTACTACTATGTGGTGTGTAAGGATGGGTGGGTCGATATTATATCCCCACATGGTGTGTAGGGTTGGACGGAGCTGGTGTGTAGAGGTTGGATGGACAGGGTTTTTGCATGCTAGATTATTCTGATTCTGTTCTGTTCAGGGCTAATGCCCAAACTGCATCTGTTCTGTAATGGGTTTAGGCCCAGTTGGACACTACTTCTGAAATGGGCCTAGGCCTAGACTGTTTTGGTTGATCACTGTTTTGATCTAGGGCGCACACTGAGTTTTTGCAAACTCACCCAATTGTTTTAACTGTGCAGGTAATCCCCAGACATAGATGGTTCGGTGCTGCGAGGGACTTGGACCTGGCCACACACTTAAATTTGCTTTGGATTTTATTTACCTTATTTATTATTTTTGGGTTGTAATAAGGCCTTTATAATTTCTAGATTTTAAATTTTGGAATTTTATTTATTGTTTTATAATTGCTAGAATTAGAACACAGTTTTTTCCGAAACAACAACTGATTTTCAAAATATAACGTTTTTGCAACTGTCTTAAATTAAGCTTCACAACAAATAAGGTTTTAAGGGTAATAACGTTTTACAAGAGATTGACTTTTAATAAATCGTGTTTTAAAAATAAGCAAACGAAATCTGGGGTTTTAAATGGAAAAAAGTTTTGAATGGCAAGAAGGGTTTTCAACGAAAACACTATTTTTGAAAAACACTTCAATGTGACACGCCAGATTCAGCCATAACGCCTGGGCCGGGTTTGTGGTGTTACACAAAGAGATTTAAAATCTCACAAATATGAATTTAATTCATATATTTGGCAAAAGTCCATTACAATGAGCTGGTTACAAGTATTTATAATGCTAGATAAAGGCATAGCCGAATAGTCACAATGATCAGCTTAAATAAGCTATTAATGGCTGAAATAAAACTTAATCAATAAGCACAAACTCCTGAATTCCTCTAAGCCTAAGCAACTCCAACCATCAATATGATTTATTGCTCCAATTCAGCTAATTTTATGAGTTTGAATGCTTAGGTTTTATTCTTTGAGCAACCAAAGAGTTTTTAGAATAAGTTTTTAGTTCCCTCTTGGCAGCCGAATAGACACCAACAATTTTTTTGATATTTTGATCACTTGAAGAAGAGAAATAGGCTGCTAAATTTAAATGATGCAAAATGCTCTTCTTAAATGTTGTAACAGCCGC
Organism: Gossypium longicalyx; assembly: GCA_025698465.1. Classification (NCBI taxonomy): domain Eukaryota; kingdom Viridiplantae; phylum Streptophyta; class Magnoliopsida; order Malvales; family Malvaceae; genus Gossypium; species Gossypium longicalyx. The sequence goes on from CM046995.1 coordinate 36,106,540, forward strand.
ATTTAACACTTTATAATAGCTCCCTTGTACATAACTTATTCAAGCTGAATAGTCACCTACAAGCATTAACAAACACATTAAACACACTAAACTTAATAAGCTTAGTTAATAAACTGCAATAAACACTTTTAACTCTTAACTTAATTTAATAAACTGTAAATAAACATATTTAACAATAAGTTATTCTAGCAATTAAATAATCTAAGATAAGCATTTATTCCAGCTATTAATTAGGTAAAAGGGGTATAATGAAAATAAAGTCGAGCAACTTAATTATTAACTAAGATGAGTTTAAATAAATTAAAGTTCAGCTTGTAATAAATTGCGAGGGACGCCTATTGAGCTGGTCCAAGCATGATCAATGGATTCGGCTACTTGCTCTCCTCAAGCTCGATCAACATAGCTTTGCTAACACATCTTTAAACCTTTTAGCTCGTGACTGAGTTATTAGTCCTTGTGGCAGCACAATGGGTTCGGTGGTAACTTTCCGAGCTAGGATCACATCATTCCCCCTCTTCTAGGCATTTTGTCCCCAAATCGTCACCTACATCAAAAAGGGATAAATCAGCAACATTAAAAGTAGCACTAACCCCATACTCACCAGGTAAGTCTAACTTATAGGCATTACCGTTAATCCTTTCCAAAATTTGAAAAGGACCATCTCCCCTTGACAAAAGTTTGGATCGTCTTTGTACTGGGAATCTCTCCTTACGCATGTGAATCCAAACCTAATCACTGGGTTCAAATATCACTCGTTTATGTCCCTTGTTGACTTTACAAAAATATTGTTCAGTTCTTCGTTCAATGTTATCCTTAACTCGCTGATGCAATTGTTTCACAAAATCTGCCTTTTTCTTTCTATCTATGTGTACCAATTTATCAGAAGATAAAGGCAAAAAATCCAATGGAGTTAAGGGATTAAATCCACACACTATCGCAAATGGTGAATACTTGGTAGTCGAGTGTACTGATCGATTGTATGCGAATTCCATGTGGGGTAGACACTCCTCCCAAGTTTTTAGGTTCTTTTGAATAATTGCACGCAGTAGTGTTGATAAAACATGATTAACGACCTCTGTTTGGCCGTCAGTTTGTCGATGGCTTGTTGTTGAAAATAACAGCTTGGTGCCAAGCTTTCCCAATAAGGTCATCCAAAAATGGCTGAGAAACTTGGTGTCTTAGTCCAAACTATGGTCCTCGAAACACCATGCAATCGCACAATTTCCCTAAAAAGCAGATTAGCAACATTTAAAGCATCGTTAGTTTTGTTACACGCAATGAAATAAGCCATTTTTGAAAACTGATCGACTACAACAAACACAAAGTCTTTGCCGTTCTTTGTTTTAGGAAGGCCTAGAACGAAATCCATAGAAATATCCATCCATGGTGCTTCCAGGATCGGCAACGGAGTATAAAGTCCATGTGGCTGGATCTTTGATTTCGTTCTTGCAGGCAGTACAATGCTCGTGTAACACCCCTAACCCGTATCCGTCGCTAAATTAGGGTTATGAGGCATTACCGACTATTTTACGATTCAAATAAATACGCGTTATAAATTACAACACAAAATTTTATAACTCCAATGCTTATAACATAATCAAATACCAAATCTTAAATTAATCATATCAATTACAACACAGTTTAATTTAACATAATCCAAAATATATTAAGACAATTTATACAATACATAACATATATATAATAATAATTTCATTATTGGATTATTAGACTTATTTTGTATTGACCATGCTCATACTTATCAACCATAATATATAACATAACATATCATTAGTTTGGTCCATAAGTAAACACAGAATACTCACCATGTTTATGCCTTGATTCTTACCTAACTAACACATGATCTACTTAAGTATATTTAACAACTATCATATATTATAATACCAAAACATATAGCAACTATACATACATCATATATTTTGGGTTACATTCTTGACAAATGCTCAAACCAAAATCACACATATACATAACTATAAGTATTATACCCAACCATAAATCTCATGAACATGTATATAAATGCCGAACCATTGATCATCCATATTCTTATCTCATTCTAACATATAACCAAAAATAGTTATCAATTAAATGAGATTATATCTATCATTACAAGACATTAACCACCTGTGGACATATTTAAATATAAATCTCTCATGCCATGTAACAAACATTTCAAAATGATTTAAGACATAACAAAATCAATTATATACATATAATCGAAATCTCCAACCAACTTATACTCACAAAATATACATCACACACATCATTTAGTCATGTCTCATATCATAGTAACTAAAGTGGACTTATGCCATAATCAAACCAAAACCAAATTTGAACATTTAAATAAGCCATTTTCGCATGGCTTTTATACAAAACCAAGGTTGATCACATCAAAACACAATTCAGCCTATACATGCCATAATTTAAGTTCGATAATTTAAATACCAAAGCTGTGGATAGTGTGGTGAACTTTGCTGACGATCCCCGAGCTTGTAACTTGTTTCAAAATCTATAAAACAGAGTAAACAAAAACACACAAAGTAAGCTAATTTAGCTTAGTAAGCCTTAAGTATATTAAACAATTAATGCATAACAACATCTCAATTACTAATCATTTCAATAAATAAATTAACTTATGCATTTGTAGTCACATTTATTTCCAAACTTTTAATTCCATATATATATTTATATATAGCATATACTTTCATAGGAAAAATTTTCTACGACCGAATATACATGTATATAACATCAATATATTTCCAAATTTCGAAACCATATGGTTTTATATATTTAAAGTCATATATTCATCACTCAAAGCTTAACATTACATCCATTTACATCTTTAAGACCAAATATTTAACACCCCTAACCCGTATCCATCGCCGAATTAGGGTTATGCGGTATTACTGATTATACTATTATTCAAACAAACGTTTATTATAAATTCCATTTCAAGATTTAGATTACATATAAGCTTATTACTCAATTCAACATTAAATCTTAAAACAAAATTTAAGATACACAATACGGCACAAAAAATATATATCCTAAAATGTATGTACAAATTAAACATTTATTACGTACACAAGGCATGGAACACATCTATGGCTTCATTATTGATCATTAGACTTGTTATATTTATATGTCACGTGTAAGCACAAGTTTTGCACCAAATAAAACAAATGTCATAACCTTTCTTTTTATCTATTTAAGTGGCATTACTATTTTAATTATTATGTTGTACATAGGTAATACATCAAAGCGATCTAATTCACTCTTTAAATATATATAAACATGTAAGTAGTTGTATCTGAACATAACCGAATAAAACTACAAGACAAATTAAAAATTTCAAATTAATAAATTATCATCACATAAGGAACACAACATATATTACAAAGCTCAAACACATTTTACCATTTAGCATAAATCCTTCAAAGAACCATAATGATAATTTAATATTAAATCATGCAAAATCCATTATATTATCAAGCTGCCAATAACTCGCAAATTTCAACCCTTGCACACACTATATTATAAACTAGAAGAGTTCATAGTACATAATTTAAATAAAAATCACCTATGCATCATTGGTGCTATTTAACATGGCCGTACCCACTATCAATACATAATCATATATATGTAACTAAGGCTCATTTGCCCAAAATTTTAATGCCACACTTAAATTTTGCGCACATGTCAAATAATTAACCAAAACAATTTTAAAATGTATTTAATACTTGTTACCTTTCATCAACGAATGGTGGTACTCAAATCTAGGCTCACTAAGCATTATATCCATGTACATACGAGCCTAAGCCAAAGCATAAAAGTAAATTCACATATGTATATCCCATCCTACTCAATCACATCCAACCTATTCTAACATGCTTATGATTGAAACTACCCTGTCACTTACTAAATCATAAACCAACCTTGATATACAATCACATAGCACCACTTCTAAATGTTCATAGCATATGGCATCATGACCCAAAATAAATTTAAACCATAACTAAACCAAAACCAAAATCAAGCAAAGTAGTTAAGCCATTTTCGCATGGCTAATATACAAACATCTCCAAAATAATTAATTCCAAAGCCAGTCTATACATGCCATAATTTAAGTTTAGCTTAAAGGTACCAAAGCAGTAGATAGTGTAGCTTGCAACTTGACTTCAAAATCTATAAAACAAAGTAACGTAATACACAGAGTAAGCTACCACAGCTTAGTAAGTCATAAGCAATAAACATCTCAATAACATATTTTATTCATATTAACTAAATGAAATGCATTAACATTATTAGCCACCTAAGCCGAAAACAATAAACAATCATTTAATACAATACAAATCAACTTCCAAACCTAATAGCCATAATAACCACACATCCATTTACTCTTTTTATGCAACTTAAGAATCATCAAATGTCATCCCATGTATAGATAATACCTAGGTAGCCGAATACATAAATTATATATATACATATTAAGTAACATTTCAATACTACGCAAATTATTCATTCATAGGCCGAATACACATATCCAAATACACATGGATTTCTTATTTGCATTGTACATGATTTACAGCACATAACTATAATACTTTCTTACCTTATGTTAAGTAGACATCAAGTTAACTCATACCTGACCATTAGCTCGTTTTATACAATCCATACACGGTTTACCTTTGCCCAATGAACCATTCGGAATTGGTTAGGACACTCGGATAATCACATAAATCGTACAATGCCAACATCCCAAACGTGGTCTTACATGTAGCCATATATCGATGCCACTGTCTCAGACAGGGTCTTACTCATAAACACATATCGGAATCACAAATCGATGCCATGGACTTACTCACACACAAATATCGAAATCCTATGTCATGACATATGTATCCTAGCTATTCCTAAGGTTCATACGGGGCTTTCGGACGTTGCAACTCGATCGGAATGAATTCAGAAATGTAGTAACCAAGCCTTTTCATAATCGACTATATCAAATATAAATTCTAACATTCCATAACAGCATGTATATTTAATATTTAACTACAATTAGACACGTCTATTTGCTTATAAACTTACCTCGGACGTCGTAAAACGGGACAGGGCTGCTAGTTGACAACTTTCGTTTTTCCTCGATCCAAATTCGATTTCCTTAGTTCTTGATCTAAACATGCTCAAATTAAGCTCATTCAAACATATTTTCATTCAATTTAGTCCAAAAACACATGAATAGGCAAATTACCATTTTACCCCTGACATTTACAATTTTTACAATTTAGTCCCTATTGCACAAAACACAAAATACACAAAATTTCAAAACACCCATGTTAGGACGAATGGTACCCATGCCTATACAAGTCCATATATTTTATCAAATTTAAATTTTAGTCCCTCAAATTATTATTTTTGCAATTAAGTCCTAATTACTCAAAATCATCAAAAACTCCAATACAAAATATGTTAATCTAAAACATATCTTTCATTTTCCATCATCAAACAACAAAAATCACAAACTATCAACAATGGCACAACTCAAAATATTCATCAATATAAAAAATTAAAGCTTGGGTTTTGAAGATTACTAAGCAACGATCTCAAAAACGTAGAAATTATCAAAAACCGAGCTAAACTCGTACCTTAATCAAGCTTGAATACCACCGAACCCTAACTTGTTTTTCTTTTTCTTTCTTCTTTAAGTTTAGGCCAAGAGAAAAGGTAATATGAAAACATTATTTTAATTTGATATAAATTATAACATATAATAACATATAATAACATTTTATTTAATTACTTATTTAATCTTAATAATATTATAACAAAGCCATATAACACATGCCTAGTACCGTCCACTTATTCTCTTAATAGGTTAATTGTAACTTTAAGGCTTCCACTTAAAAAGCAAAGTACAATTTAGCCCTTTTTAGAAAAACCAATGAATTTTCTTTTTACTCGATTAAGTCATTTTATTTAATCGGACACCTAAACGATAAAATTAAATCACGAAATTTTCACAGATATAATTTCACACAAAATAAACACAGAAAATAACTTTTAAATATTTTTCTGACTCAGATTTGTGGTCCCGAAACCACCATTACAATTAGGGTCTAAATCGAGCTGTTACAAAATATGTTCTTCATATTACCACATATACTACCTCAACCTCATGTATCCTTTTTCATCACATATCAAGAAATCAATTCACCTTATTTACGAATAGATAACCAACTATCATGTACCTGATCGTTTTAGCTCGTTTAACGCTTTCAATTACCATATCAGCATAAAGTCTTTTAGGCATAAACTTATAATGATTCATCGGCATAAAGCCTGCTAGGCCTAAACCTGAATCACACACCTGCACAATGCCTGCTAGACTCAAAGTCTGATTTTATACACAGTCAATAAGCCTACTAGGCATCAAGCCCGATTAAACTCACCAGTACAAGGCTTGCTAGGCTCAAAGCCAAATATCAATATTATGAAGCTGTCTCATAAACAATTCATATATCGAACATTTCAGATATTTCATATAGTTCATACTAACTTTCAAATGTTATAACTCAATCGAGTTAAACCCAAATAAGTTATTTCTATGCTTTATCACATTCGGCTATCTCTACTATACATCCTTGAATTCCAAATCAACATTTAAACTAAGTTACATTCAAAATTAACGATGTTTAATTGCTTAAAGACTTACCTCGAATGATGAAAAATCGGATCTAAAATTAACGATCGGCTAGTCAACAACTTTATTTTTCCCCCGATCTAAATCTGATTTTCTCTTTTCTCGATCTAATTTAATATAAATTAAACTTAATAATTCAAATATTGAACCAAATTCATCCAAAAACACACAAATGGGCAAATTACACTTTTACCCCTGATATTTCACATCTTTCACAATTTAGTCCATATTGCATAAAACACAAAATATGCACAATCTTACAACAACATAGTTAGGCCGAATATTCCTTATACTCATACTAATCCATATATTTCATTTATTTTATGTTTTAGTTCCTCAATTTATTATTTTTACAATTTAGTCCTAATTACTCAAAATCATCAAAAACTCCAATACAAAACTTGTTAATCTAAAACATATCTTTAATATTGCATCATCAAACATCACAAAACACAAATATTCATCAATGGCACAAATCAAAACATTCATCAAAATCAAATATTCTAGCATGGGTTGGATAGTATTCGAAGCAATGATCTGAAAAACGTAAAAATTATCAAAAACCGAAACCAAACTAACCTTGAATCAAGCTTGAGAAATGGTCGAATATCACCAAGCTTTAGTTTCTTTTCTTTCATTTTAGTTTCGATCAAAACATGCATATATGAACATCATTTTTTTATTTATGTTATATTATAACATATATTATTTCATATTTTACTATTTTAACCTTTACTAAATAATATAAAATCCTTATATTGGTTGTCTATAACCGTCAAACTCATTTAATTATGGCCTAATTGCATTATAAGTGCTTCACATGAAAAAGCCATTAACACTTCAGCCCTTATGCTTTAAACTATCAAGTTTTCAATTTACGCGATTAAGTCCTTTTATTAAATTAAGCACACAAACAATCAAATTTTCATACCAAACATTCACACATGAAAATTCACATGTAATAAACACGAAAAATAATATTTAAATATTATTTTAACTCAGATTCGTGGTCCCTAAACCACCGTTCCAATTAGGGTCTAAATCAGAATGTTACAACTCTCACCCCATAGGGATTTTCGTCCTCGAAAATCTTACCGGTGAATAGATTCAGATAACATTGTCTCATTGCATCTTCCAGCTTCCATGTTGCTTCCTCAACTCTGTGTTTATGCCACAGTACTTTAACCAATGAAATTTTCTTATTTCGTAATTCTTTAATCTCGTGAGCCAGAATACGGATCGGTTCTTCCTCGTAAGTTAAATCTGACTGAATTTCAATCTCTGATGGACTAATCACATGTGAGGGGTCAGATCTATATCATCGAAGCATCGAAACATGAAATACATTATGGATCTTTTCTAACTCAGGTGGCAACAACAATCTATACGCAACAGGCCCAATTCGCTCTATAATCTCATACGGCCCAATAAATCTCGAACTTAATTTGCCTTTACGACCAAATCTAAGTATTTTCTTTCACGATGAGACTTTCAAAAGCACTCTATCCCCTATCTGAAACTCTATATCTTTACGTTTCAAGTCCGCATATGATTTCTGATGATCTGATGTTGCTTTTAGAATTTCGCAGATCACTTTCACTTTCTGTTTGGTTTCTCTGATCAAATCGACCCCATGTATTCTGTTTTCACTGAGTTCAATCCAATATAAAGGTGTACGACATTTATGACCGTACAAAGCCTCGTAAGGTGCCATTTTGATACTCGATTGAAAGCTATTATTATACACAAATTCAATCAGAGGTAAGTATGTTCCTACATACCTTCGAACTCGAGAATGCAACATCTCAACATATCCTCAAGTATCTGAACTCGCTCGGACTGACCATCTGTCTGGGGATGAAAACCAGTGCTAAAATGCAGTTTAGTACCTTGTGCATCTTGCAGTTTCTTCCAAAACCGCAATGTAAACCTCGAATCTCTATCCGAAATAATAGAAATAGGTACTCCATGTAATCTTACAATCTGAGAAACATATAACTCAGCAAGTTTATCGAGTGAATAATCTATACAGACAAGAACAAAGTGAGCCGATTTAGTCAATCTATCCACAACAACCCATTTTACATCCTTTTTGCTTGGTGACATCAGTAAACTGGATACAAAATCCATCGTGACTCTGTCCCATTTCCATTCAGGTATCATGATCGGCTGAAGCAGTCCAGAAGGTACCTGATGTTCGGCTTTTACTTGCTGACAGACTAAACGTTTCAATACAAAGTCAGAAATGTCTCATTTCATACCTTGCCACCAATAGTGTTGCTTCAGATCATTTTACATCTTCGTACTACCCGGGTGAACAGATAGTCTACTGTTATGAGCTTCGTTCAAAATCATTTGAATCAACTCTATATTTTTCGAAATGCATATTCGATTTCTGAATCTCAAACAATCATCAACATCAACTCAAAACTCTGAATCAGCACTTGAATCACATTGAGCTCGTTTTACTAACAACTCATTATCAACCTTCTAGGCATCGAATATTTGTTGAACAAATAACGGTCTTGCTTTCAATTTAGCTATTATCGAACCATCAGACATAGCCATATGCACATCCATTGCACACAAAGTAAATAGTGATTTTCGGCTTAAAGCATCAGCAACAACATTAGCTTTTCCCGGGTGATAGTTAATCACAAGTTCGTAGCCTTTTAGCAACTCTAACCATCGGGGTTGTCTCAAATTCAGATCTTTTTGAGTCATCAAATATTTCAGGCTTTTGTGATAAGAATAAACATGACATTTTTCCCTGAACAGATAATGGCGCCATATCTTCAATGCAAACACAGTAGCTGCCAATTCTAGATCATGCGTCAGATAATTCTTTTCATGTAGTTTTAACTGTCTCGAGGCATAAGCTATGACTTTGCCTTCCTGCATCAAAACACAGCTCAAGCCCTTTAAAGATGCATCACTATAGATAACAAATTCTTTATCCGATTCTGGCTGAACTAACACTAGAGCTTTGGTTAAAAGAGCTTTCAACTGATCAAAACTTTTCTGGCACTTTTCTGACCACTCAAACTTAACATCTTTCTGAAGTGGCTTTGTCATTGAGGTTGCAATCATAGAGAAACCTTTCACAAACCATCTATAGTAACCGACAAGTCCCAGAAAACTTCTGACTTCAGAAATGGTTCTCGGAGGTTTCCAGTCAAGTACTGCTGAAATCTTACTCAGATCAACCCGAATACCTGATGCTGAAACAACATGTCCTAGAAAACTAACTTTGTGCAACCAGAACTCACATTTACTAAACATCACATACAACTATTTTTCTTGCAAAGTTTGTAATACAAGTCTCAAATGCTCGGCATGTTCGGTTTCATCATGGGAGTAGATCAATATATCATCAATGAACACAACCACAAACCGGTCTATATACTACCTGAAGATCCGATTCATCAAATCCATAAAAACTGCAAGTGCATTAGTAAGTCCAAAAGGCATGAGTAAAAACTCATAGTGTCCGTACCTCGTTCGGAAAGCAGTCTTTGGGAATCCTTAACCCGCAACTGGTAATAGCTGGATCTCAAATCTATCTTCAAAAACATTGTAGCCCCTTTCAGTTGATCAAACAAATCATCAATCCGTGGCAACAAATATGTTTTCTTTATAGTCACCTTATTGAGTTGTCTATAATCGATGCGCATTCTCATAGTTCCATCTTTCTTCTTCATATTACCACATATACTACCTCAACCTCATGTATCCTTTTTCATCACATATCAAGAAACCAATTCACCTTATTTACGAATAGATAACCAACTATCACGTACCTGATCGTTTTAGCTCATTTAACGTTTTCAATTACCACATCAGCATAAAGTCTTTTAGGCATAAACTTATAATAATTCACCAGCATAAAGCCTGCTAGGCCTAAACCTGAATCACACAAGGGCACAATGCCTGCAAGACTCAAAGTCTGATTTTATACACCAGCAATAAGCCTGCTAGGCATCAAGCCCGATTAAACTCACCAGTACAAGGCTTGCTAGGCTCAAAGCCCGAATATCATTATTATAAAGTTGTCTCATAAACAATTCGTATATCGAACATTTCAAATATTTCATATACTTCATACTGACTATCAAATGTTAAAACTCAAACGAGTTAAACTCAAATACGTTATTTCTATGCTTTATCACATTCGGCTATCTCTACTATACATCCTTGAATTCGAAATCAGCATTTAAAACTAAGTTACATTCAAAATTAACTATGTTTAATTGCTTAAAGACTTACTTGGATGATGAAAAACTGGTACGGATCGGTTAGTCGATAACTTTATTTTTCCCCTGATCTAAATCCGATTTTCTCTTTTCTCGATCTAATTTAATATAAATTAAACTTATTAATTCAAATATTCAACCAAATTCATCCAAAAACACACAAATGGGCAAATTACACTTTTACCCCTGATATTTCACATCTTTCACAATTTAGTCCATATTGCATAAAACACAAAATATGCACAATCTTACAACAACATAGTTGGGCCGAATATTCCTTATACTCATAATAATCCATATATTTCATTTATTTCACATTTTAGTACCTCAATTTATTATTTTTACAATTTAATCCGAATTACTCAAAATCATCAAAAACTCCAATACAAAACTTGTTAATCTAAAACATATCTTTAATATTTCATCATCAAGCATCACAAAACACAAATATTCTTCAATGGCACAACTCAAAACATTCATCAAAATCAGAAATTCTTGCATGGGTTGGATAGTATTCGAAGCAACGATATAAAAAACGTAATAATTATCAAAAATCGAAACCAAACTAACCTTGAATCAAGCTTGAGAAATGGTCGAATATCACCAAGCTTTAGTTTAACATATATTATTTCATCTTTTACTATTTTAACCTTTACTAAATAATTTAAAATCCTTATATTGGCTGTCTACAACCGTCCAACTCATTTAATTATGGCCTAATTGCATTATAAGTGCTTCATATTAAAAAGCCATTAACACTTTAGCCCTTATACTTTAAGCGATTAAGTCCTTTTATTAAATTAAGCACACAAACAATCAAATTTTCATACAAAACTTTCACACATGCAAATTCACATATAATAAACACAAAAAATAATATTTAAATATTATTTTGACTTACATTCGTGGTCCCAAAACCACCACTCTAATTAGGGTCTAAATCAGACTTTTACAGCTCACACACTTTAGCCACATCTCGTTTCATCTTCGGCCAATAGAAGTGTTCTTAAAGAACGGCCAAAGTTTTGGCAATGTTGAAATGTCCCATTAAACCCCCACTATGTGCTTCATGAACCAACACATTTCTAGTTGATCATTGGGGTATGCACAACTTGTTTTCTTGAAAAAGGAATCCGTCTTTCCAATAGTACTTATCATATGCACCTTGCACACAAAACTTGCGAATCTCACCAAAATCAGAGTCATCAACATATAAATCCTTTAAATAAGCGAAACCAAGTAATTTAACATCCAAACGGTTTAAAAGAGCATACCTTTGTGACTGAGCAGCCGCAATGATATTTTTCTTACCTTGCTTATATTTAATCACATATGGGAAGGATTCTAATAACTCGACCCATTTTACGTGACATTTGTTGATCTTGGTTTGCCCCTTCAAATGCTTCAAAGCCTTATGGTCCGTGTGTATAACGAACTCCTTAGGCCAAAGGTAACGCTGTCATGTCTCTAATGTACGTATCAACAAGTACATTTCATTGTCATAGGTGGGGTAGTTGAGAGTAGCTCTGTTAAGTTTCTCACTGAAATAAGCCACCGGACACCCATCTTGTGTTAAAATCGCACCTATTCCTATACTGGAAGCATCACATTCCACTTCAAAAATTTTGTTAAAATCTGTTAAACATGAAGTGGAGCATTAGTTAAACAATATTTGATTTTAACAAAAGTAGATTCTTATTCATTAGACCAAATGAAAGGAGAATTCTTTTTTATAATACCAGTCAATGGGGCAGAAAGAGTTCTAAAGTTCGGTACAAATCTCCTATACAAGCTTCTAAGGCAATGAAAGCTTCTAACTTGGCTAATGCTGGTCGGGCGTGTCCATTCTTGTATCGCTTTAATCTTGTCCTGGTCCACCTCGAGACCACTCGCACTTACAACAAAACCTAGAAAAATGACTTTGTCAGTACAAAAGTTACATTTCTTAAGGTTTGCATATTATACTTCCTTGCGTAAAACCTCCAAAACAACATGCAAATGTTCAAGATGATCAGAAAAGGATTTGCTATAAATTAAAATATCGTCAAAATAAACTACACAGAAACGACCAATGGAAGACCTCAAAACGTGGTTCATCAACCTCATAAAAGTACTTGGGGCATTGGTGAGGCCAAATTGTAACATCCCTCACCCGAATCCAATGCCAGAACAGGGTTTGAGGTGCTATTGAACTTAAACTCAAACAATCTTAGTAAATCGGGCCATAAAATTTTGATCAATGTAAAACTTTTCATTTCATATTCAATTTGCCCCTTAATAGGGCTTACGTGGCCCAAAACATCCATTCAAGGTGGTTCGGGGCCAAACCGATAGCTCAAGAAAAACTTGGAGAAATTTATGCTTTAAGGCTTCACACGCTTGTGTGGGTATAGGGCACACGCACGTGTGCTAGGGATACGCCCGTGTCCTATACCCGTGTGGCCAATTTAATTCCATAATTTTTCATAAAATAGGTGCAGACTTCACATGGCTAGGACACATGCCCGTGTCCCGTGCCCGTGTCTTTTCACAAGGCCACGACACACCCGTGGTACAGGCCGTGTGCAAAAACTTGGGTATTCTGTTTCTGACGTTAGCATCACAAGACTGTGATACACGCTCGTGTACTAGGCTGTGCCCCTCCACATGGCTGAGACACACGGTCGTGTCTTTGCCCATGTGACCATTACTTTGAATTCTAACTTGAAATTTCTAAATGCAGGGGACACACGGCTTTCTCACACGCCCATGGGGCTGTCCGTGTGTCACACATGGCCTAGATGCACGCCCGTGTGTCTACCCGTGTGAACAATATGAGATTATGTACCAAGTCTCATTGCCACCCTAGTATGCCTATTTTCGTGTCAATACCAACCAATACCAAATCAAGCATGATAGATATTCATTTAACCATGAAGATGCATCTATTATAGACTCAAAATGATTTTTATCCTCATTCAAGGCTTAATGTGAAGTGTGGAATCAATTCCAAGCCAACACAATTGGCTAATTCTCAAAGACACAAAATAATAATGTCTAGTCCTATACATGCCATAATCAAAAATATAAATCCTATTATACCCAGAATTACGGCTAATAGTGTGATAGATATCTCTGACTTCAAGGGATCTTTCAGCTAGCTAAACGGCATGGAAAGTAAAGGAAAAGGAAAGAGAGTAAGCATGAAGCTTAGAAAGTTGCATATAAATAAATATACAACAACAATTTCACCATTAGTCATCATACTCGTAGTTCAAAGGTAAACATAAACTCAACTTACTCATTACCGACTACTCAAGTCACATTTTCTAATTTGAGCTCACTACTCATGCATACCAACTTGGTACCTGTACCACTCACAACATTATTATACTTTCATTATTAAACCACTTTCATAACCTTTAAAGTTGGACCTTTCGGAATACTACCGGATATTCCATCAGCCTCAAACATCGGATAGTTGCCGATGCCTTGTCCCAGACATGGTCTTATACTAGCTCTCATATATACGTACTGATGCATATCCCAAACATGTCTTACACTAGTACAACTCTTAGCCGATGCATGTCCCAGACATGTCTTACATTGGCTATCATCATCGAGGCTAATGCATGTCCCAAACATGTCTTACACTAGCAATCGTCTCAATGCTGATGCCATGTCCCAGACATGGTTTTACACTGGCTATCATTATGTGGCCGATGCATGTCCCAACATGTCTTACACTGGCACACAAATAACCGAATGACAAGGCATGAATATCCGGTGTGTTTCCTAGGGTTCAAACAGGATGTTTCTATTATCTCAATTACTATTATGCATTCTTAGTTCACAATCTAGCAACTCATGATATATCAAATTAATAACAATTCGAATACATGCATAAACAATGTAGTTGTATTATTTACATACAACTTACCTCGGTTTACAAAATGTACTCGACTAGTCGGTTTAATCAACTTGCTTGGCTTTCCCCCGGTCTAGGTTCGAATTTGGCAAAACTTGATCTATAATAACAAAATACACTCATTTAATCACTAATTACAATTAGGAATTCATAAATTTTCTTCTTTGGTAAAATGACCATTTTGCCCCTAGACCTTGGCAAAATGATCATTTTGCCCCTATGCTCAAAATTTGATTTTTATTGAATTTATTTGTATCTTAGGACTAGCTGACCCATTTTTACTCTTATAGCATCGCCAAAATCCCACTATTTCACACACTTATCACCTATTTTGCAACTTATGCAAAATAGTCCCTTTAGGTGTTTTCATGCTAACAACCTTCACAAAAGTTGTTTAGAACTCTTCTAAGACTCATATTCTTCCATAAAATTTTAGAAAATAACATAAACATTCACATGGTGAAACCCTAGACTTATCACCATTTTGCAAGGTAGTCCTCTCATTTGAAAGCCCATAAAACAAGCATTCCAAAAATGTAAAAATCATCAAGAAAATCATCAAGATCACTTACATTGTGACATGAATATGTTTCTGCAAATTTTTAGCTTTCAAAACTCCATATTTACTGGTATTTTCGGTGGAGAGAAGAGATGGAGAAGAAGAATATAATAGCTAGGCTTTTAGGCACTATTTTATCACCAAATCATGACATCACTTACCTAAACCTTGACTATTTGTTTAATATTTATCTCATGACCAGCCAACACAATTAGAAAGGGTATAATTTCCCTTTAAAAGCCCTCAATTTTAGTTCTCTAGCTATTTAACTCATTTGGGTACTAAAATGCAACTTTTGCCATTTATGCGATTTACTCCTTTTTCGCAATCGGGCTCACAAACATTAAAATTAACTCCCCAAATTTTTCATACACTAATATAATCATGCTAAAACCTCATAATAATAATAAAATTAATTTTACCAACTTTGGATTTGTGGTCTCCAGACCACTATTCCAATTAGGCCCTAATTCGGGTTGTTACATTTCTCCTCCTTTAGGGATTTTCGTCCTCAAAAATCTTATCGGTGAATAAGTTTGGATACTGCTCTCTCAGAGACTCCTCGAGTTCCCATGTGGCTTCCTCAACCCCATGTCTATGCCACAAAACCTTTACAAGTGGTATGTTCTTATTTCTCAATTGTTTGACTTCTCTAACAAAAATCTTGACCGGTTCCTCACCATAAGTCATATCCAGAAGAATCTCAATGTCAGTTGGAGCAATTATGTGCGAAGGGTTTGATCTGTACCGATGTAACATGGATACATGAAATACATCATGAATCTTTTCTAACTCTGGTGGTAAGTCCAATCGGTAGGCAACAGGCCCTACCCTCTTGGTAATTTCGTAAGGTCCTATGAAACGAGGACTCAACTTGCCCTTTTTGCCAAATCTGAGGACTTTCCTTCACGGGGAAACTTTCAAAAATACTTTATCACCGACTTCAAACCTAATTTCCTTTCGTCTCAAATTCGCGTAGGATTTTTGTCTATCCGAGGTGGCTTTTAGGCAGTCATGAATCACTTTAACTTTCTCCTCAGCCTCTTTGACCAAATCGACCCCATGGGTCTGATTCTCTCTCAACTCAGTCTACTATAAGGGCGTTCGACACTTTCGCCCGTACAAAGCCTCATAAGATGCCATTTTCAGACTCGACTAATACCTGTTGTTGAAGGCGAATTCAACCACTAACAAGTATTTTTCCCAACTTTCTTGAAATTCGTGAACACAACATCTTAACATATCCTCTAAGATTTGTATCGCTCTTTCCTACTGCCCGTCAGTTTACGGATGAAATGCCGTGCTGAAACTCAACATGGTTCCCAAAGCCTCTTGTAACTTTTTCCAAAACCTTAAGGTAAACCTCAGATCCCGATCTGACACAATCGACAATGGCACTCCATGAAGTCTCACAATCTCAGAAATATATAAGTCGACTAATTTCTCAAGGGAGTAATTGGTATGCACTCTTATGAAATGTGTCGACTTAGTTAGTCTGTCGACAATAACCCACATTGCATCTTTCATTTTCGCGGTTACTGGCAAACTGGTCATGAAGTTAATAGTGATACTATCCCATTTCCACTCGGGGACCATAATAGGCTAAAGTAAACCAAAAGTTACTTGATGTTCAGCCTTTACTTACTGACACACTAGTCATCTAGAAACGAACTTTGAAATGTCTCTTTTCATACCCAACCACCAATACATTTTCTTAAGGTCATTGTACATTTTTGCACTACCCGGGTGAACGGATAAACAACCACTATGTGCCTCACTCAGAATCTTTTGAATAAGCTCATTGTCTTTGGGTACGCAAACTCTATCTTTGAACATTAAACATCCATCGATATTGATGCAAAAATCTGATTCAATTTCTGACTCACACTGAATTCTCTTAGCTTGTAATTCTTCATCATCTTTCTAAGCTTCTCAGATCTCTTGAAGAAAGGTCGATCTAGCTCTCAACTCGGCTAGAATCGAACCATCATTAGCTATAGTCAACTAAGTATTCAAGGCTCTCAAGGAAAAAAATAACTTCCTACTCAGGGCGTCGGTGACTACATTCGCCTTTCCTTGATGATAGTCGATAATTAACTCATAATCCTTTAATAACTCTTACCATCGGCGTTGCCGCAAATTCAACTTCTTTTGAGTCATCAAGTACTTTAAACTCCTATGGTTGGTGAATACTTGACATTTCTCTGCATACAAATGGTGCCTCTAAATCTTTAGCACGAACACTACAGCCGCTAGCTCCAAATCATGGGTCGGATAATTTCTCCCATGTGGTTTTAACTGTCTCGAGGCATAGGCTATAACCTTGCCTTCTTGCATAAGCACACACCCTAAACTATTTAAGGAGGCATCGCTAAAAATCACAAACTCCTTGCCCAACTTTGGCTGCACTAACACCAGGGCTTCTGTTAACAAAGCCTTTAATCTCTAAAAACTTAGCTGGCATTTTTCCGTCCATTCAAACTTGACTTCTTTTTGCAACAGCCTAGTCATCAGGGTAGCTATCATAGAAAATCCATTTACAAACCGTCTATAATATCCGGCCAAACCCAAAAAGCTTCGGACCTCTGTCACATTCCTTGGCGGCTTCCACTCAACAATAGCTGAGATCTTGCTTGGGTTTACTCGGATCCCGTCACCCGACACAATGTGTCCTAGGAACCCAACCTCCTTAAGCCAAAATTCACTCTTACTGAATTTGGCATACAATTGTTGGTCTCTCAAGGTTTGCAATACAACTCTCAGATGATCCGCGTGCTCACTCTCATCACGCAAATAAATTAATATATCATTGATGAAGACGATGATAAACTTATCCAAATACGGCCTAAAAATACGGTTCATCAGATCCATAAAAACCTCCGGAGCGTTAGTCAAGCCAAAAGGCATGACGAGGAACTCATAATGCCCGTATCTTGTCCGAAATGTAGTCTCCGGCACATCTTTCTCTTTAACCCTTAGCTGATAGTAGCCAAACCTCAGGTCGATCTTAGAAAACACGGTGGCTCCCTATAACTGATCAAACAAATCATTAATCCTTGGCAAAGAATACTTGTTTTTCACTGTCATCTTGTTGAGTTGTCTATAGTTAATGCATAGCCTCATCGATCCATCTTTCTTCACAAAAAGTACCAGAACACCCCACGAGGAATAGCTCGGTCTCGCAAAACCCTTGTCTGTTAGCTCTTGCAACTATACTTTCAATTCTCTCAACTCTGTTGGAGCCATTCTATACGGGAGAATCGAGATGGGTACCGTTCCAGGAACTAATTCAATCTCAAACTCAACTTCCCTCACTGGAGGTAATCTGGGTAACTCTTGCAGAAACACATCTGTGAACTCACAGACTACTGGCACTGATTCAATCTTTAACTCTGACTCTTGAGTATTCAGTACAAAAGCTAAATAAGCCTCATATCCTTTTCTCAAATATTTCTTAGCAGTTAAAAATGATACTATTGCGGGCAATCTATTTGACTAATTTGGTCCAACTCGAAGGACATTCTCGTCTTCACATTTCAGCTTAATTTCTTTCTTTCCACAGTTCACTACAACACTATAGGCAGTCAACCAATCCATCCTGAGGATTACATCAAACTCATTGAACAACAATAACATTAAGTTAGCCGAAAAACAATGACATCTAACTGTTAAAGGACAATCTCGACACACTTGGTCTACTAACACATATCTACCCAAGGGGTTGGACACTCTTATTACAAATTCAGTAGACTCCACTATCATGTTCATTCGAGGAATTAATTCCATACAAACATAGGAGTGGGTAGACCCCGGATCAATCAATGTAACAACAGATATATCATGGATAGAAAAAGTACTCGTGATCACATTAGGAGACTCTGTCTCATCCCGGGCATGAATAACATAAGTCCTTGTAGGTGCTCTGCCCTCGGACCTCACTACAATGTCATTTACTGTACCCCTACTACTAGCCTCACTCCCGGGGTTCTTTTGTGGTCTACCCCTCAACGGAGCACTGCTTGTCTTCATTTCTTGCTTCCTCTCTCTCTTCCATCTCAGAAAAATCGCGAATAAAGTGGTCTTGTGACCCACATTTACAGCAGCCCCTCTCGTTCCCTCAGCACTCGCCAAAATGACACCTACCACACTGCGAGCATTCTGGCCTATTGGGTCGAGTGCTACCTACACTTGCGACCGAAGTGGTCAGGGCTCTCGCAGTTATGTTCTATCGGTTCTCATTTCTATTTGAGAATCCCACCGAAGTATTTGATCGGGTAATGAATTCCTTCGACCTCTTAGAGGAGGACTGTTGTGATTTCCCCACCTGTCTTTTCTCTGAGTCTCGCGACTCAAAAGCCATCTTCCCCCTTTCTTTAATTAACTCTTCAGCCTTACAGGATCTATCCACAAGGGCTACAAATTCCCGTAGTTCAAGAATGCCAACAAACACTTGAATATCTTCATTGAGGCCATCTTCAAACCTCTTACACATGATGCCTTATGTAGATACGTACTCCCGTGCATACTTGCTGAGCTTCACAAATTCTCGTTCATATTTCGTTACTGACATTCGGCCTTGCTTTAACTCTAAGAATTCTTTCCTTTTCTGGTCCATGAACCTCTGCTAATGTACCTCTTTCTAAATTCTTCTTGGAAAAATTCCCAAGTTACTCTTTCTCTCGGTACCATAGATACAAGAGTGTTCCTGTAATGCCCCAAAAATCCAAAACTTTCTTCTTCTTTTTTTTATTTTGATAAAAAGTGTTCTTAATATTCCTAGTCAAGTGTTATTTTTGTTATAATATGCCTTGGTTAAGTTTTGAGTTCAAACTTTAGGGTGAAGGAAATTATAGTTTAATAATTAAAAGAACCTTGTTGGCAAGTAGTTTGGTTATTAAATAAATGAATGAGGAATTGGACACAAGGAGCCTTGTGTTGGAGTGGCAAGTAGCGTCACAAGTGGGGCTTAGAGGTGGTGTCACATGCATGGCAAGGAGGTTTGGGGTTCGAATCCCTCATTGCTCAAAAGAATGATTTATTTTTTGCTCAATGAATGGCCAGTGGTGGCATTGGATGTGAACTCTGAAGGGAGTGATCAGAGGATAAATTTAGTGAAAGGATTAAGGAGTTATCACGGACAAAAGTTAAGAGATGAGGGGTGTAGAGAAGTGGAGCCAAATTGGGAATTTGGGATAGGTAAATTCGGCTATAGTATATATAGGTGTCGATTTTGGGAATTCTAGGGTAATGCCGAAATTGCTTCTCTTCCTTTAGCCTAATTCCTCATTTTTGTGTTGCCGAAACACTTTTTCTCTCTAAGTGCTCAAAAGCCGAATTCCTTGTTCCTTGCTTGCCAATTTTCCATTCTTTCTCTACTCAAATTCACTTTTGATTCACTTTTGGTTTTAGCCGATTCCTTCTTCTCTTCTTCTTATTTGTGCCAAATAACTCCTTTCACCATACAAATCTCAAAAGTCGAATACTTCTTTGGCTGAAGACCCTCTGTGCCTCCACTACTCCCTCTACTTCGACCGATTCTTGTGTAAGTGCTTTGCTCTTTCAGTTGATTTTCCTAGTACTGATTTCTTCTCTCCCTCACTCTTTCTAAATCGGTTTGGTAGGGGATTAGTATCGGATCTCAGAGTTTAGATCTCTACCAAATTGCTCCTTATGCATTTTGGGGTTTTGGGTAAGTATTCCTCTTTTATTGGTTAAGGTTGGCCGAATGGTCATGGATGATTTAAGAGTGGCTTAAGATGATTGCGAGTCACTTGTTGTTTAGTTATTAATGATTAAGATTGATGCAGATTTAAGAAATACTCGTGATTCGTGATCAAGGAAGGGCTGTTAAGGCTTGTCGTTCAAGGTAAGGCAAAGGTGAGATTTTAGATTTTTGGTAATCGTATTTGATAAGTATGTGATTAATCGTTGAGTGACATCATTTGTAGGTTCATGGTTAAGGAGATCGCAGCATGTTTTAGTACTAGGTGTGTACATACACTGCACACACAGAGTAAACCGATAAATCCTGAAATACCGAAAAGTTGAAATGCTGAAAAGCCAAAAGTTTGGCTACGATAGTCTTGCGAGTGCGCGAACACTCGTAAGGGGGAAATCGATACATTATCAGAGGCTTCATGAGCGATCTCATGGTCTTGGGCCATGTTTCGAACAGCCGGGCTAGAATGGGCTAGATGGGCCTAATGGGTTGTGGTCCCATGATAGGCATAATTGGCGATTTGATGCTAAGTGTTGTAATAGTCATGTTGGTTGCATGGCCTGGAATTGATTTGGGCCTAATGGGCCATATGAATGTGATTGGGCCTGGTGGGCTATATGAATATGATTGGGCCTTATGGGCCAAATGAATGAGATTGGGCCTGATGGGCGAAATGAATAGCTGTGGATCTGTTAGTGTTTAGTAAGGGGTTGTGGACCTAGTTTTTGGGTAACTACTCAATCAGACATGAAACTTAAATAATTAATTAATTGTGACCGTGGACAAGTCATAAGGTTAAGGTGTGGCAATGGGTATATGCATTTCTAGGATTGGATCTAGGGAGTGCTTGGTACTTAAGTGGTCTTATTGACCCACCTCCTCTTCTTTGGAATCCTACCTGGTGCATAGAATCTGTTCACTTTAGCTAACAAGGACTTATTAATAGGCAAAGGTAAGTAGTAAACCCATCACAAAGAGAAAGCACCGAAATGCCCTTAAGGGGGAAAATGACTAAAATACCCCTATGTGTTGAATGTAAGATTTATGGATGTTACATGTATACCTGCTGCATTCATATGATATTCTGTTTAGGTTGCATATGGGTTGGGAATTATGGAACGGAGGAAGTATATGAGGATCACTTGATTTCTTGACGACCGTGGATCCACTGATGGCTTTTTAAGCCTAATATATGATTAGCAGCTTTGTTGCAACGTTAGGTAGTACCGCAACCGGGCTACCATTAGAGTGTATCGGATGGCTAGGTCGATATTTATATCCCCACATGGAGTGTATTGGGGGATGGAGATGGTGTGTAGCGGTTGGATGGGTTGGAGGGACTCCGAGGTGGCCAGCTAGCAAGACGACTTGGACTTGCTTTCTTAAGCCTATAATTTCTAGTATTTAAAGTTATTGCAGTTCGGATTGTAATAAGGCCTATACGCTAGATATTATTTCAAACTAGGATTATTATTATTTTTATGCTTTATACTTGCTAGAAGTAGAACATGGTTTTTCTAAACCATAACTATTTTTAAATACTACGTTTCCGCAACTCACTTTTTAAATGACAAGTTTTCATAGATCCTCTGTCTAAAATAAAGCTTCTGCAACTGAAAAGAGATTTTCCAAAGTAATCATTGTCATACAAGAATGAATAGTTTTTTTTTTAAATACACCTCACTTTGAAAGCAACAAATACAAGCTGGGATTTTACATAAGGTTTTTATTTTACAGAAGGGTTTTCAATAAAAATAAGGTTTTCGAAAAACACTTTAATGTGACATGCTGGATCCAGCCATAACGTTCGGGTCGGGTTTGGGGTGTTACAGTTCCACCACTGATAAGCCGAGTCCCGTAGAAGTGACACGGCACACTTTACGTACTCTTCAGGCGTGCATGATAGTTTATCAAATACCCTAAGGGTGTTTTCTAGCCAGAACTCTACCCTCTCTGGATCATCATCTATACTAGCCTAAAACTCCTTGGCCCCTTGTTTCCGGATCTTGTCTATCGGAGGCCTCTCTCTTCTAAACATGTCCACACCTTGTAGAGCTACCGAGGCATAATGAGGAATCGGAGGAGGTGGGGGAGGTGGAGTGTTCAAGTTCGTACGAACAAACTCCGTATACTTAGCATCCATCATACAGAGGTAGGCTTCTTTATCCCCTCCATCATGGCCCATAGTCACGGGCTCGCTCTCTACTGGTGCGGTCCCTTCTGTGGGAACCAGCGCATTACTTTCCACGTCATCCGCCGTGGCTCTATGAGGATCCATTTACTATATGAAAACATAATTTATAATCGTTAGAACTCGTCACACTATCGAAGTACAACTATGGCATGTATAGCTAGACTCGTACTATCGCTAGGTTAGTCCTAGAACTGACTAAACCATAGATCTGATACCACTAAATGTAATACCCCTCGCCTGTGAAAAGGGTTTGAGGTGCTACCGAACTTAAACTCAACCAATCATAGTAAATCGGGCCATAAAATTTTGATCAATGTAAAACTCTTCATTTCATATTCAATTTCCCCCTTAAGGGCTTACGGGGCCCAAAACATCCATTCAAGGTGGTTTGGGGCAAAACCAATTGCTCAAGAAAAACTCAGAGAAATTCATGCTTTAACGCTTCACACACCCGTGTGGGTATAGGGCACATGCCTGTGTGGCCAATTTAATTCCCCAATTTTTCATAAAATAGGTGCAGAATTCACACGGCCGGGACACACGCCCGTGTCCTTTGCCCGTGTCGTTTCACACTGCCACGACACGCCCTTGGCGTAGCCCGTGTGCAGAAACCTGGGTATTCTATCTCTGACGTCAGCATCACACGACCCTGGTACATGCCCGTGTACTAGGCCGTGCCCCTCCACACGGCTGAGACACACGGTCGTGTCTCTGCCCGTGTAACCATCACCTTGCATTTTGACTTGAAATTTCTAAATGCAGGGGACACAGCTTTCTCACACGCCCATGGGGCTGTCCGTGTGTTACACACGGCCTAGACATACGCCCATGTGTCTACTCATGTGCACAATATGAGGCTATTTACTAAGTCTCATTGCCACCTTAGTATGCCTATTTTCATGTCAATACCAACCAATACCAAATCAAGCATGATAGACATTCATTTAACCATGAAGATGCATCTATTATAGACTCAAAATGATTGTTATCCTCATTCAAGGCTTAATGTGAAGTGTGAAATCAATTTCAAGCCAACACAATTGGCCAATTCTCAAAGACACAAAATAATAATGTCTAGTCCTATACATGACATAATAAAAAAATATAAATCCTACTATATCAAGAATTACGACCGATAGTGTGATCGATATCTCTGACTTCAAGGGATCTTTGAGCTAGCTAAGCGGCAATGAAAGTAAAGGAAAAGGAAAGAGAGTAAGCATAAAGCTTAGTAAGTCACGTATAAATAAATATACAACAACAATTTCACCATTATTCATCATACTCGTAGTTCAAAGGTAAACATAAACTCAACTTACTCATTACCGACTACTCAAGTCACATTTTCTAATTTGAGCTCACTCGTCATGTATACCAACTTGGTACCTGTACCACTCACAACATTATTATACTTTTCTTATTAAACCACTTTCATAACCTTTAAAGTTGGACCTTTTGGAATACTACCGGATATTCTATAAGCCTCAGACGTGGGGTAGTTGCTGATGCCATGTCCCAGACATGGTCTTATACTAGCTCTCGTATATATGTACTGATGCATGTCCCAGACATGTCTTACACTAGCACAACTCTTAGCCAATGCATTTCCTAGACATGTCTTACACTGGCTATCATAATTGAGGCCGATGCATGTCCCAGACATGTCTTACACTAGCACTCGTCTCAATGTCGATGCCATGTCCCAAACATGTTCTTACACTGGATATCATTATGTGGCCGATGCATGTCCCAAACATGTCTTACACTGGCACACAAATAACCTGAATGTCAATGCATGAATATCCGGTTTGTTTCCTAGGGTTCCAATAGGATGTTTCTATTATCTCAATTATTATTATGCATTCTCAGTTTACAATCTAGCAACTCATGCTATATCAAATTAATAACAATTTGAATACATGCATTAACAATGTAGTTGTATTATATACATACAACTTACCTCGGTTTACAAAATGTACTCGACTAGTCGGTTTAATCAACTTGCTTGGCTTTCCCCCGGTCTAGGTTCAGATTTGGTAAAACTTGATCTATAATAACAAAATACACTCATTTAATCACTACTTACAATTAGGAATTCATAAATTTTCTTCTTTGGTAAAATGACCATTTTGCCCCTAAACCTTGGCAAAATGACCATTTTCCCCCTATGCTCGAAATTTGATTTTTATTGAATTTCTTCGTATCTTAGGACTTGCTGACCCATTTTTACTCCTATAGCATCACAATAATCCCACTATTTCACACTCTTATTACCTATTTTGCAACTTATACAAAATAGTCCATTTAGGTGTTTTCATGCTAACACCCTTCACAAAAGTTGTTTAGAACTCTTCTAAGACTCATATTCTTCTATGAAATTTCAAAAAATAACATGAACATTCACATGGTGAAACCCTAGACTTATCATCGTTTTGCAAGGTAGTCCTCTCATTTGAAAGCCCGTAAAACAAGCATTCTAAAAATGTAAAAATCATTAAGAAAATCATCAAGATCACTTACATTATGAGAGGAATAAGTTGCTACAAATTTTCAGCTTTCAAACCCCCATATTTGCTGATATTTTTGTTGGAGAGAAGAGGTGGAGAAGAATAAAATATTAGCTAGGCTTTTAGGCACTATTTTATCACCAAATCATGACATCACTTACCTAAACCTTGACTATTTGTTTAATATCTATCTCATGGCCAACCAACACAATTAGAAAGGGTATAATTTCCCTTTAAAAGCCCTCAATTTTAGTTCTATAACTATTTAATGCATTTGGGTACTAAAATGCAACTTTTTCCTTTTATGCGAATTAGTCCTTTTTTGCAATTGGGCTCACAAACATTAAAATTAACTCCCAAATTTTTCATACACTAATATAATCATGCTAAAACCTCATAATAATAATAAAATTAATTTTCCTAACTTCGAATTTGTGGTCATGAGACCACTGTTCGGACTAGGCCCTAATTTGGGTTTTTACACGAATGGCATCACTAGCCACTCATACAAACCATATTTTGTTTTGAACGCGGTCTTCCACTTGTCCTCCTCCCTCATGCGAATATGATGATAGCCGCTTTTCAAATTGAACTTAGAGAAAAATTTAGCACCACTAAGTTCGTCCAACATATCATCAAGTCTAGGGATGGGATAACGGTATTTGACAGTAATCTTGTTGATAACTCGGCAATCTACGCACATCCTCCATGAACCATCCTTTTTAGGCACCAACAAAACGGGCACCGCGCATGGACATAAACTCTCCTGTATGTATCCTTTCTCCATTAAATTAGCCTTGAGGTTGCTTCAGTAAGCTGGTCGATTCAGAATTGTAGCCTCTGGAACAAAGTCTATTTGGTGTTCAATACCTCGGATAGGAGGCAGCCCATTAGGCACTTCTTCTGCGAAAACGTCTTCAAATTCTTGAAGCAATGAAACAACAGACAAAGGTAAAGAGTTATCAAGTTCATTAGCATCGAATAAACACTCCTTGTAGATAAGTACAAACACGGGCTGGCCCATTAACAAGGACTTTCTTATTTCTTTTTCCCTCACAAATACGCTCATTTTACCACTCTCATTTTCTTTTTGACTTTCTTGTTCCTCTCGTATTTTTACCTCCACTCCCTCACTTTTTCCTTTCTATTTTTCTTTTTTCTTTTTTTTCAATTTTTAAATATTTTTTTCTTGTACTTTTTCTTTCTTTTCTTTCAATTTCAATTGATCTTGGTACACTTGTTTTGGAGTCAGTGGAGCTAAAGTTACATTTTTGCCTCGATGCTTGAATGTGTACGATTTGTATATTTGTCATGGCCATCAAACTTCCTTGGACACCCCAAAAGGAGATGTCCAGCGTGCATGGGAAATACATCGCACACCACTTCGTCTTGGTACTTCCCGATGGAAAATGCTACCATAGCTTGCATTGTTACTTTAAGCTTACCTCCATCATTCAACCATTGCAGCTTGTATGGAGTTGGGTGTTTGGTCGTGGCCAAACTGAGATTTTCCACCAGTGTGTTGCTTGCTACATTAGTACGACTTCCACCGTTAATAATCATACTACATACCTTGCCTTGGATATGGCATCGGGTGTGGAAAATATTCTCCCTTTGTTGATCAGTTTCAGCACTTTAAACGCTAAGGCTTCGCTTCACCACAAGAATTTCTCCTTCAACTTGTAACTCTAATTCTTCTTCTTCTTCTTTATCGGATGGCATTTTAAGCTCATTTTCATTCTCTACCTCATATTCGATTTCACCATCTACCCTTACCACCATAACACATAGATTAGGACATTGGCTAGCCATGTGCCTCGAGCCTTGACACTTGAAACATTTTATGTCTCTCGTACGATTTGGCACTTGCTCGTTTCTATTCTGACTTGACTCACCAATGGGCTGATTGGATCTAGCTGCTACAATCGGCTCCTTTATTCAAATAGGGGGTTCGTTGACTCCTTGGCTCCATTTGTTAGTGGAGGGATTGGCATAGGATCAACTAACTCCTTTTCGTTTGTGTTTTTTTAAAACTTTTATTGCCATGTGGACCATGCCCATCACTTCAACATTGTGTTGTAATTCAACTATGTTGGCGATGTCATGGTTTAAACCCACAAGGAACCTAGCCATTGTCACCTCTCGATCCTTCTCGATATTAGCTCAGATCATTGTTATCTCCATCTCTTTATAATAGTCTTCAACACTTCTATTACCTTGAGTAAGGTTTTGGAGTCATTGATAAAGATCCCGATGGTAGTACGAAGGGATAAATCGTTTCTGCATAACTGATTTCATTTTAGCCCAAGTAGAGATAAGTCTTTCACCATTTTTTCTTTGGCTCGTCACTAGCTGGTTCCACCATAAAATTACTTTTTTGAAAACTCGATTGTCGCGAGCTTCACCTTTTTACTCTCTGAATAATTGTGGCATTCGAAAATGAGCTCAATCTTTTTTTCCCACTCCAGATAGCTTCAGGGTCATTCTTACCCTGGAATGATGGAATCTTCATCTTAATATTCCTAATGTTGTCATTTAGACAAACTCGGTCTCTAGGACCCCGACGTCATTGATGTCCTCGTTTTTGTACACTTTGAGCAGTTGAATGATCACTTTCGTGCTCACTCGCTTCATACAGAGCTAGGATTGGATGCTCGTGCTCTCGTCTTGCACCTTCCAGAGTTACCTCACGTTGTTCACGTCTCTCTACTCGAAATAATCGATCTTCAATTGGTTCAAGTTTACGATCGAATAATTGCTCCATCTCTCGCATAAGTGCTTGAAGGGTGAGATCTAACACGCCTCCTCTAATGTTTCTTGCAAGACGGAACCCGCCTTCCACGCTTGGATTTATTTCCGGTCTTTGTGACATTTTAGGAACTCATAACAAAGAACCTCACTATCCACTCACAAAGAAATCACACTCACTTGGATTTTACTTGCTCAAATAGTCTCACTTACTCTTGCCTTTTTCCGCTCACTCTTCCACTCTAAGTTCTTAAGGGACTATTTAAACTTAGAAGCAACTGTTGTGGGTCACCTTGCGAAATTGACGTTCAGTTTTGGTAGGGAATGTTGTAGGACAAAGGGTAGGCTTGAAATAAGAAATGGAAAAGGGTTGAGTGTGGTCGAATGACAGGATATTGATTTTGGATAATAAGTAGAACTTTCAAAACTCAGTGACAAGAACTTGAACACTTTCTCTCTTTTTTTTTCACGAATTTTTTTTACGTGTAAAACTTGATATTCACTCTTTGAATTTGAATGGAGGCTGAACTTTTGTTTTTAAATTCTAATTTTTTTAAATGAACTACAATACCGTAATACCATCCCCTAAATTCCACTAGCTCTAATACTAAATGATACGAACTCAGCTGTAGATGTCTTGAGTCGTATTTGTTTGCCCGACCATGAATTGGGTAAGACTAGGTACGATTCGAATTAAGTTAGGTTTTAAGTAAAATGTGCTAACAAGAAAAGGATTATAGGCTCAAAACAAAGGATGTAAGATAGTTAAAAGAGCGGATAGGTAAATTTGGCTAAGGCCAAAGAAAGGACCAACAATAATGAGAATTATTGACCCGAATCTTAATGAGGTACTTAGGTGAATTCGAATTAGGGAAGAATGGATAAACCTTGACCCACTATCAATAGTGATAGGAACCAAAGGTATATTAATGCCACACTCGAAAGTGATAAGTTCGGCTAACAATGGAAAGGAAATGATGCCACAAGCTATGCTCGATAAGTCAAATTAGTCCCAATAGAACAAAGAGATTTGAAATCTCACAAATATCAATTTGATTCATATATTTGGCAAAAGTCCATTACAATGAGCCGATTACAAGTATTTATAGTGCTAGATAAAGGCCTAGTCGAATAGTCACAATGATCAGCATAAATGAGCTGTTAATGGCTAAAATAAAACTCAATTAATAAACACAAACTCTTGAATTCCTCTAAGCCTAAGAAACTCCAAGCATTAATATGATTTATTGCTCCAATTCAGCTGATTTAATGAGTTTGAATGCTTAGGTTTCATTCTTTGAGAAACCAAAGAGTTTTTAGAATAAGTTTTAAATTCCCTCTTGGCAATCGAATACACACCAACAATAAGCTTTAAATTCCCTCTTGGCAGCCGAATAGACACTAACAATTTTGTTGATATTTTGAGCACTTGGAGAAGAGGAATAGGCTGCTGAATTTAAATGATGCAAAATGCTCTTCTTAAATGTTGTAACAGCTGCATTTAACACTTTATAACAGCTCCCTTGTACATACCTTATTCTAGCTGAATAGTCACCCACAAGCATTAACAAACACATTAAAAACACATTAAATACACCAAACTTAATAAGCTTAGTTAATAAATTGTAATAAACATTTTTAACTCTTAACTTAATTTAATAAACTGTAAATAAAAATATTTAACAATAAGTTATTCTAGTAATTAAATAAACTAAGATAAGCATTTATTCTAGCAATTAATTAACTAAAAGGAGTTTAATAAAAATAAAGTCCGGCAACTCAATTATTAACTAAGATGAGTTTAAATAAATTAAAGTTCAGGTTGCAATAAATTGCAAAGCACACCAATTGAGTTGGTCTAGGCATGATTAATGGATTCGGCTACTTGTTCTCTCCAAGCTCGATTAACATAGCTTGCTAACACATCTTGAAACCTTTTAGCTCGTGACTGAATTATAGGTCCTTGTGACAGCTCAACGAGTTCGGTGGTAACTTCCCAAGCTAGGATCGCATCAATAACTCAACCATTTTATAACTAACCAATCCCTACGGAGACGATCTCACTTATCACTTGATTACTTGATTCAATGTGTATACTTGTACAATTTGCATATCATTTCACATGCGACAATAGTTTTATTTGATTGGTGGATTAGTATAGGAGGTTCTTGAAAGGGTTCTCTACAATAACAATGCCATTAACACGGTTTCTAAGGAAAGAGAAGTTTCACTCGACTAAAGAATGTTAGTGAAGTTTCGATGAGTTAAAGAAAATGTTCACTGAAGCCCCAATGTTATTTCAGCCAGAATTGGGGGTAAAATATGTTTTGTTTACAAACGCATCCTTAAATGGGTTAGGTTGTGTACTCATGCAAAAAGGAAAGGTGATTTCTTATGCATCACGCCAACTCATGGTGTAACACCCCTAACCCATATCCATCATCGAAATAGGGTTTCAGAGAATTAATGAAACTTTCAGAACATTTTTCAAACAAATTACTATTTGTTAGGTGAGAACATTCAAAATGTCCCTTGATTAGACCCTCGAGGCCCAATACGAGTATTACAATCGAGTCGAGACTTAATTGGGAACTCTAAGAATTATTCGTGACTTTTCAAAAATTTTCCAAGGTGTAGGGCCCACATGCCCATATGGTCCAAGGGACACGATCGTGTGACCATAGAACACGCCCGTGCTGGAGGCCGTGTTCGACCCCGTGTAACTCTCTGACTTGAGCACATGGCCGTGCCACACGCCCGTGTGCTAGGCCGTGTGGTTAATTAATTCAATTCAAAATTAGGTGTAGGTTTCACACGGCCAAGACACACACCCGTTTTCTAGGCCGTGTAGCACACACGACTGAGACACAAGCCCATGTCTCTGTCCGTGTGCTCAATTTTGAGCATTCTATTTCTCAAAATTTAGGTGCAGGGGACACACGGCCTAACCACATGCCCATGTTACCAGGTCGTGTGTCACACACAGTCTAGACACACATATGGACAAAATAAAGTCATTTCTAGCTTCATTTCTCACCCAAAATTTCACCCTAGACCTGCACTTGAAACACACATCCAATACCATCCATTCTAAGCATTCAAATTAAACAATTCCATAATTCATCATGGCATACCATTACATGCATATGAGTTTATAAACTTACCTTGGATTATCTTAGACATTAATATCATTTGAACACACATACTTAACATATCACATATGAACATATCATAATAACCTACTTAATCATACCAAAATAATTATTACTAGCCATTCCAATGGCTAGATTACAAGCGTCATTAACATGCCACTAATGGCCAAGTTGTCCTATACATGCAATTATACCAAAATAAATTTACTATGTTTATCCAAAATAAGCTAGATGATAGTGTGACGATGCTCCAATGATCTCCAACCTTCATAAGCTTCCGAGCACTATAAAATAGGGAAAAAAACGGAGTAAGCATTACATGCTTACTAAGTCCATAAAATGGAAACTAAACTTACCAATCCTGTTTATTAAATCTAAGCACACAATATCATGTTTACCATCCATTAGCAATATTGCCTAAACACATGCATTCAATAAATCAAGTTAGTCACCAAAATTCTCATAGCAACCAAGTAAACATAGATGAGCTCATCATGCAAATTTCTTTCAAGTCATTATCATTTCATCTCATAATTCTCATACGATGTCAAGAGTTTTATGTTTGTTGAATCATTGAAATTCTGATGGATGCTCAAGTAATACACTCGAGGTGTACGGTTCCATAATCCGTCAATTCTTATTCGAGGGTACCTATTAGGGTACTTACTTAATGAACATACTTTCGAGCCACATATCGTATAACAGGATTACAAGTCTAGGCTAAATCCTTTATATAACGTATGCTTAGAAGAGTTGAATTAGGATTAACAGTACAGGGTAAACCTTACTCGTAACATAAACCTGAGAGGTATTATGTCAGGATTGCTTGTCTAGGCTAAATCCTTTCTATAACAAGGTCAATAGGATTATTCGTCCGAGCTAAATCCCATTCACAACAAATGCATGACCTTATTCATTTCGGGAAAGCGCATATAATTATCGGAATCCAATATTCAATCGGGACTTAACCCCTTTTTCACCATTTCAAGCATGTATTATATTTTTTATTATAGCATTCAAATAATGTAAATCAATGTAATTCACATTCCATACAAACACAACATTCAATTTAACATATTTACATGATCGATTAAGTTACAGGAACTTACATCGACACTTGTTCGCGTATAAAATCTACTAATCCAAAACATTTTCATTTCCTCGATTTAACCTCAAATTTGTGTTGTCTGGATCTATATAAATAGTTTTAATAATCAATTTCACATATTTTATATTTACTCAGACTCAATTTACATCCTAGGAAAAATTACCATTTTGCCCCTAACTTTTCCTTTTCCTTAAATTTTGATTTTGTCCCTACGCTCAGAAAATGAAACTTGTGCAATTTACTCCCTATTCCAAGCCTAACCAAAATCCCATTACAAAATTTACAGCACCTGCATTCATAATAATCCAGAATTTTTCTTCAATTTCACAAGTTTATATTTTAGTCCCTAAATCATGTTTTCATCAAAAATTACTTTGTAAAAGTTTTTTTATCTATCAACAACCTTTCATTTTCTACCATAAATTTCTAATTTTCAGCATATACATCCATGACCCATTTTTCATACTTTGATAACTTTTCAAATTAATCCCCAAATATATTGTTTAAGCTATCCCAATTTCAAAAATATCAAAATTACTAAAAATGGGACAAGGGAACTTACCCGATTAAGCCTTGAAAGTTTCTTCTCTCTCTCCTAGGGTTTCCATATAAATTTTGGGGTTGAAGATGACAAAATAAGATGATATTTTCTTTTTATCATCTTTTAATTAATTAATTAATTCAAATTCCAATTTAGTCCCTACTCTTTTCTAATTTTTCCATGGATGAGTCACCAAAAATCTACATACTTTTCTTTAATGGTCTAATTACCAAATAAGGACATCTAGTTTTGAATTCCATAGCTATTTAATCCTTATAGCTAGTAGAATTCAACTTTGGAATTTTTTGCAATTTAGTCCTCGTAATTAAGCACTTAATCGATAAAATTTTCGTATCAAAATTTTCACAAGACATGTCTATCATAATACGGACCATCTAATAAAAATAAAAATAAATTTTATTTTTGGGTCAGATTTGTGATCCCGAAACCACTGTTTCGATTTTACTGGAAAATAGATTGTTACAACTCTTGTAATAGCCCCTTTTTGGGTCAGATCAGAATAGTGGTTTCGAGACCACGAATACAAAGTAGAAATATTTGTTTTATTATTTTCTTAAGGTCTATAGCATGATAGAATAATTGTGTGAAAATTTCGTTAAGAAATTTTATCGATTAAGTGCCCAATTTAACTAAAAGGACTAAATTGCAATAGGTGCAAAATTTGAATTCTAAAAGTTAAAGGTGTCTAATTGTTATGAACTTTTAATTAGAGGTCCTTAAATGATAATTAGACCATTATACCTTAGGATGGACAAAAATGGACATGGTTAGGTGAGATTTTAAAGTTATGCATTAAGGGTTTTTTAGTAATTTGGCTAATAAGAGCAAAATTAACTAAATAAAAGATGTCCACCTTGTAAATTTCATCCTCCCATAGCTAAAATTCACAAGAAGTCTACAACTAGGGTTTTGGTCACTTTCAAGCTCGATTGTAAGTCCGTTTTTGCCCCATTTTTAATGATTTCTATGTTTTTGAAGTTGTCTTAACCTAATCTAGACTTTCCAAGGACTAAATTGAAGAAGGATTAAAGTCTAAATTTGACCCATGTTGAATATGCTTGTATTTTGATGTTTGATGGTAGAAAATGCATGTTCGTTGTTTGTTAAACAACTTTTGTAAAGTGATTTTCGGTAAAAACATCAAATAGGGACCTATTTGTAGAAGTCTATAAAATGTGTAGAAAAGTGTGACTAAATGAAAAATGTGGGCTGTTATGAGTATAAATAATATTTAGCTAGACTTGGGTTCTGAAGAAATTGAATGAAATTCATTTTATGAGCATAGGGACTAAAATGTAAAATGTTGAAAAGTTAGGGGCAAAAATGTAAAATTTGCCATAACGTGTTTTTTGGGCTGAATTGAATAATGTGATGATTAAATAAGTTAATGTGGTATTATAGATCAAGAAAAACGAAGTTCGGGTCTAGATCGGGAGAAAAATAAAGTAACTGACAAACAGATCCTTTTGGTTGTTTCTGTAACCGAGGTAAGTTCGTATATTAAATAAGCTTTACTATAATTGTATTTTTAATGCTTTAATATTGTATGAATGGTATAAACGACTCTATGGGCACGTTCGATGATGTTTTGGCAAGCGAGAAATCCCAATCGAACTTTAGGAATAGATTAGGATACAAGTGACATGTCACTAGGGCTTTATGTTATGTGATCCGGGTGCTGGTCTTGTACGTCCTACCAGTGGCTGAGTATACTGGCATACATTGTGGTTATTTGACAACTTGTGTAAGCAGCACCGAGTTGCTACGTCTTGACTGATAACCTGTGTGAGCAAGCCTGTTAATGGCTCAAGAGTAAGCATATATGTGTTATGAGATATAGGTAGCAATGGCTACATATGTGGCACCGTGTGTGTAAGTTTTTTTTCAAGTATCCAATATTGTTATTCTGAGTGGTTCATTGGGTATGACAAAGATGAGAATATGGATGAAATTATTTCGAGATGGTACAAGTATGTACTTAAAGCTTATGATTATTAATTCGTGAAATGACAATTTTAAGGTAAGTTTTTGACGGAAGTGATTTTTGAGCATGAGATTATGGAAAATTACATTGCCTTATGTAGTATTACTTGAATGTTAATGTATGGTGAGGTTGCTTATTTCTTTCATATGAGCTTACTAAGCTATATAGCTTACTCTGTTTTATTTTCCATGTTTTATAGTGTCACCAAGCTAGCTCGGGTTGGAGATTATCGGAGTTCTCTTCACACTATCAAACTGTTATTTTGGGTATTGATGATTTTAAACGTTTTGAAAATATGGCATGTTTAGGGACTTGGTCATTTTGTTATATGTGTCATTATCAATTTGGCCAAATGTATTAGCTTGTAATTGTCAAAGGTTTGATGTGGTATTTGGCCATGTAACTTGGCTCATTTTGGTTGAATTGATTGTAAACTTATATATATTTATATATGCATGCATGTGCAATTATTTCTTGTGTGATGTGGTTTATAAATGCTTGGTAAATGGTTGGATATGAATGGTTTTGTTGTTGAATTGTTAAGATTGGCTCATTGGTTTGCTAAGAAAACTAAGTAAAATTATGCATGTTAGTGGTAGCCATATTGGAACTTGTAGAATGTGAGTTTGGTACGATTTGTTTTGATAAAATATGATGTTGTAAATATGCTGAGTGTGGAAAATGAAATGATATGATTTGGCCTTGTTTGTGGATGTTTTGGTTGTTTAAATATGCCATAGTTTGTGCCAATAAGATTGTGGTTTTGTATGTACAAATGAGGGTGACAAATGTCTTGGTAAATAGCATTTATTTTGTCCAAACAAGTAGACACACGGGCATGTGTCTAGGTCGTGTGTGACACACAGTTTGCCCCATGGGCATCTGTTTCAACTGTGTGTCCCCTGCACCTTAATTTTGAGAAACAAAGTGCTCAGAATTGAGCGCACGAGTAGAAAAACGGGCATGTGTCTCAGCCGTGTGAGGGACACGGCCTCAAGAACGGGTGTGTATCCCAACCGTGTGAAGTCTGCACCTATTTTATGAAACTTAAATTAACCACACGGCCTAGCACATGGGCGTGTGACTTGGCTGTGTGATCACATGGCCTGGCCACACGGGCGTGTCCCAAACCACACGAGCGTGTGACCCCTGTTCATAGCAAAATTTTTCTAAGTTTTGTAAAAACTCCCTAAGTGCACAATTTAGTCCCGAACCACTCCCAAAGCATGTTTTGGGTCTCGTAGGCTCGTATTAAGGACTTTATGATTGAATGTAACATCTCGAAATAGGGCCTAAATGGAATAGTGGTTGCGAAACCACAAATCTGAGATAGAAAATTTTATTTCAATTAATTTTTATGATTTACTGAGTGATTAAATGTATGTGTTAGAGTATTGATAAGAAATTTTATAGATTGCATGCTTAATTTGCCTATTAAGGCTTATTTGCAGAAGTTGCAGTAACAGCCCGATTTAGGGCCTAAACGGAACGATGGTTTTAGAACCACGAATTTGAAGTCAAAAATTTATTCCCATTAAGTTTTAAGGTTTATTTATTGATTAAAATATTGTGTAATAATATCGTTAAGTAAATTTACTAATAAAGTGCTTAATTGGACTTTTAGGACTAAATTGCAAAAGTTGCAAAATATGTGTTCTAATTCATAAGTACTTGATTGAAATGGGGGTTTAAAGAGGAGGTCCTTAAATGGTAATTAGACCATTATATTTCGTTTGGACAAAAATGGGCATGAATAAGACAAAATTTTAAAGAAAGGCCTTAAGGGCATTTTAGTCATTTGGTAATTAATAGAAATAGAAAGGGAAAATAAAGCCAAAATTGACTCATCTTTTTCATGGAGGCCGAAATTAGCATGGGGGAAGCCATGGCTAGGGTTTTTAAGCTTTTGAAGCTCAATAGTAAGTCCGTTCTAGCCACGTTTTTCAAGTTCTTTACGTTTTTGGAATCCTGGTAACTTGCTTAAGCTTATTCTACCAATAATTTAAGCTAGGGTTCATATTTGGAAAAATACCCATAGGTGAAATGTGTTTATTTTGATGTTTTGTGGTAGAATATGAAGGCTGAAATTATGTTAAACAACTTTTGCTAAGCGGTTTTAAGCAAAAATGAGTAAAGCGGCTTAATCGGTAAAAGTTGTTATTGTTCATAACTATGTGTTAGGGTGAGAATTTGATGTTTCCACAGAAGGGAAAAATGATCAGCATGTCATAAAACATAAGAATAAGGGATGAAGTTTAATTCCTAAGCCTAGCGGCAAAAGTGTAAATATGCAAAAGTTTAGGGGCAAAATTGTAATTTTTCCAAAGTCTGAGTTAAGGACTGTTTTGAGTAGTACATTAATTAAATAGTAAAATATGACATTTTAGATCCCGGAAAACGAGATTTGAACCTAGAATGGGAGAAAAATTAAAAATCGAGAAAGTTGGTAAAATGGTCGTTTTAGTATCGAGGTAAGTTCATATGTATAATAAGCACTAATTTATGCATGTTTCAATGTAAAATTGATATATTTACTAGGATTATCGAGGTGTTGAAAGTAAGTATAATTATGATGATTTAAATGTTCAATATTAATTCGACATGGAAATGAGAAAGTATGTAAGTTTGTATGTAAATAATACATTATCTTTATTATGTTTTTATATTTCAGCATATTTTATGTATTGTAGCTGATTTTTGAATCATAATTGACTATTGGAAGTATGGAATGAAGTATTAGAAAGAGAGAGAAATCCCGGTTGAACCTTCGGAAAGATTGGATGATACAGATGGTATGTAGGTAGGTCACATGTATGGTGCTGAGTGCACAGCATGTGTACAAGAGAGTTACGAGACATTATGATGTAGCTAGGTCACATGGGTGATACTATGTGTACACCATGTAGACAAGAGAGCTACGGGATGTATGTAGTTAGGTCGCATGTGTGGTTCCAGGTGAAGGACACCATGTAGACAAGAGAGCTACGAGATAAACTGGCTAGGTCACATGGGTGGTACTAAGTGTTCACCATGTGTACAAGAGAGCCAAAATTATGTGCACAATCAAGCTAGGTCACATGGGTGGTGCTAAATGAAGGCCACTATGTGTACAAGAAAGCTTCGATTTTAAAGGTGGGCTGTGTGCAATACCATCGCGTATCTGTTATTATTCCATAACGTTCAACTGGGAAATTGATTAAATGAAATTGTGTATGACTTTGTGATGATAAGTGTAAGTATATACGTGTGTAACTTATGAGCAATATGCTTGATATGTGATTGGAAATTGGAAAGATTGTTATGGGTAAATGATGAATACAATTGAAGTGTGAAAGATCAAAATTGACAATAAAACTGTTATGGATAGTTACAGTGATGTGAATCTAAAAATTTACCAAAAATAGTAGAAATAGAATCAGAGACTGAATGAGATATCAAATTAAATTTTAATTAGTCTATTTTCTATAACAGAAACAGAGCAAGCAAAGAAAATCTATATTATGAGATATTTAAGTTTTTAAGAGACTGGTTCAGAATGACTACGTGATCCCCTGTTCTGACTTGGAAAACTCATTACAAATTGTACAAAAATAATTAAGGAATATAATTTATATTCTTGAAATCCTTAATGAGTCTAGTTTAAAATGAAATAAATGAGAACATCTTTGAATTCTGTACGAGGAGAAACATGATTCATAGTGAAGAGTGGCAGAACAGTTGAGTAGTGAAACAGGGGTAATTTCAATGAATAAACTGTACTAATTGTCTAGAACAAAAATTCTGAAAATTTTATGGTAAGAATATACGTAAATTTAGTTTCAAGAAAAATTAACGTTTTATAATTTGGAGTTCTGTAGCTCCAGAAATAAATAATTTAGTTTCTGGTACTCTGTTATACAGCTTATTTTGAACCTGTTTATGATTGTAATAGTGAAAGTTTGGGTGTGTTTGTGATGGTAATATTCCGGGAACATATTGTGACTTCATTTAAAGTATGATAATGTATTGTTTATAAATATTTACATACTTACTTACTAGGCTATAATGCTTACTCCCTTCCTTTCCTTTTTCCTATGGTGTCTCAGCTGTTAGCTCGAGTTGGAGGTCGCCGGAGGTTAAATCACACTATCAAACTATTGATCAATATATAAAAGTTTTAAAGAATTTTTTAGTCTTTGGCATGTATGGAGACTCGTTTAATTGTTACTAAGTTGCTAGGAATTGGCCTAAAATACTGACCTATGTTATTTGAAGGTCTCTATTGTCTAAAGTCATTTAATGTAGATAGTCTTGATTATGTTATTAATTAAATGATACAATTTATGAATGTGCATGCTTGCCTATGTGTATGGTTGAATTAAAGCATGATATGGGCCTTGTAAGCTCTTTTTAAGGGACAGCTTGAATGTGTTTGAAAAAGTTTTAAATTAGAGTGAAATTATGAATCGACTTTTATACAATGATTAGTGATTAAGTCCGGTAATGCCTCGTACCCTGTTCCAGCGTCGAACACGGGTAAGGGGTATTACATTTAGTGGTATTAGAGCTATGGTTTAGTCGGTTCTCGGACTTACCTAGTATGTGTAAGATTTAAGCTATACATGCCATATTACTATCTGTGATAGTGTGATGCCTCCCAATCCCGATGAAATAGTTCTGTTGAGGCAGAAGTGTTTTCCAATCGAGCTACCATCGACTGTGTGAAAAGGTGTTAAGTAAGTTCATATAATTTGGTGGATATACTGGTGTACTTAAATTGATCTTGGTGACTTGTGATGATATGTGTGAGATCAAGTGTTAAGTGGAGAAATATAGAAAAGTGAAAAGAAACGAAAGTTTACCTCGTTATAAACTCATCTATGTTCGTTTGACATTGACATGATATTATGTGTCTAACTTATTTGACTAAGTGAATGTGATAAATAGATTTACTTAAATTTGTGGAATGCATGTTTGAGTGCATTTGTTTTAAAATATGAATATGTGTGTAAGTTTGTCTAAAGTGAATTATATAACTGTGATAATATTAAGATGAAATGAGACTCGTAAAAGGTAAGAGTACTAGTTCATGATGTTTATGTGCTAATGAATGAGTCGTGAATAAGAATTTCTCTTGGAATATGAAAGATGAGATGAAGGGAAAGTTTATATTATGATAAGTGTTCATGTTGATTGGCAATTGTGTGATGCTATGAGTGTAACTTATGAAATTAAATGAATGTTATGAGTAATTCTATTTGAGAATTATGAACGCATGTATAAGTGTATTTGTTTGTATAAGATGATAGGAGGGTTGTGTAAAATGAATATGCATGTTGAGTTATTTGAAGCAAATTATATATATATTGATGAGTGTTAAGTTATATGCATGAATATATAAGAGGCAAGTTAGAAGTGTTACTGACCTCACCCCTTCCAATAAGATTAATTGACAATGTGATAGCATTTGAGAATGGTTTAAAAATGAACTCGATTGCGAGAAAAGATGTCGAGTTAATATGAAGATTTTC
Source organism: Gossypium longicalyx (assembly GCA_025698465.1). Taxonomy (NCBI): domain Eukaryota; kingdom Viridiplantae; phylum Streptophyta; class Magnoliopsida; order Malvales; family Malvaceae; genus Gossypium; species Gossypium longicalyx. The sequence goes on from CM046995.1 coordinate 36,147,458, forward strand.
TGAATTCTGAAATGTTACAGTTAAAGAAAAATTAAACTTAGTTAATTAACTCATCCAGGTATGATGCTTAAAGTATATGATTGCTGAATTTTTAAAAAAAAATAAATTTTGATTGTGAATGAGATAATGTGGATTTAGTAATGATAAAATTAGACAGAAAAATAATGATTGAGCTGTATTAATAGCTGAATGCAAAGTTTTTGGTTAAAAAAAAGGTGAAAGCAAATGTGAGAATTGGAAATAGTTTTCGATTAATATAGAGGTCATACCGAGTTGAAACTTAGTTATATTGGATTTCAATTTGATAGTGGGCTGATTTTGAAAGTATTGCTTTGAAGAAAATTTGTTTGGAGATGTTTAAGAAATTTTTAGAAAAGATATTGAATCTTTTTACCGGTAATATTTTCGAGGACGAAAATCCCTAAAGGGGGGAGAAATGTAACATCTCGAAATAGGGCCTAAATGGAATAGTGGTTGCGAAACCACAAATCTAAGATAGAAAAGTTTATTTCGATTAATTTTTATGATTTACTGAGTGATTAGATGTATGTGTTAGAGTATTGATAAGAAATTTTATAGATTGCATGTTTAATTTGCCTATTAGGGCTTATTTGCAAAAGTTGCTGCAATAGCCCGATTTAGGGCATAAACGGAACGATAGTTTTAGAACCACGAATTCGAAGTCGAAAAATTTATTCCCATTAAGTTTTAAGGTTTATTTATTGATTAAAATATTGTGTAAAAATATCGTTAAAAAATTTTACTAATAAAGTGCTTAATTGGACTTTTAGGACTAAATTGCAAAAGTTGCAAAATATGTGTTCTAATTCATAAGTACTTGATTGAAATGGGGATTTAAAGAGGAGGTCCTTAAATGGTAATTAGACCATTATATTTCGTTTGGACAAAAATAGGCATGAATAGGACAAAATTTTAAAGAAATGCCTTAAGGGCATTTTAGTCATTTGGTAATTAATAGAAATAAAAAGGGAAAATAAAGCCAAAATTGACTCATCTTTTTCATGGAGGCTGAAATTATCATGGGGGAAGCCATGGCTAGGGTTTTCAAGCTTTCCAAGTCAATAGTAAGTCCGTTCTAGCCCCGTTTGCAAGTTCTTTACGTTTTTGGAATCCTGGTAACTTGCTTAAGCTTATTCTACCAATAATTTAAGCTAGGGTTCATATTTGGAAAAATACCCATAGGTGAAATGTATTTATTTTGATGTTTTATGGTAGAATATGAAGGCTGAACTTATGTTAAACAACTTTTGCTAAGCGGTTTTAAGCAAAAATGAGTAAAACGGCTTAATCGGTAAAAGTTGTTATTGTTCATAACTATGTGTTAGGGTGAGAATTTGATGTTTCCATAGAAGGGAAAAATGATCAGCATGGCATAAAACATAAGAATAAAGGATGAATTTTAAATCCCGAGCCTAGGGGCAAAAGTGTAAATATGCAAAAGTTTAAGGGCAAAATTGTAATTTTTGAAAGTTTGAGTTAGGGAATGTTTTGAATAGTACATTAATTAAATAAGTAAAATATGATGTTTTAGATCCCGGAAAACAAGATTTGAACCTAGAATGGGAGAAAAATAAAAAATCGAGAAAGTTGGTAAAATGGCCATTTTAGTATCGAGGAAAGTTCATATGTATAATAAGCATTAATTTATGCATGTTTCAATGTAAAATTGATATATTTACTAGGATTGCCGAGGTGTTGAAAGTAAGTATAATTATGATGATTTAAATGTTCAATATTAATTCGACATGGAAATGAGAAAGTATGTAAGTTTGTATGTAAATAATACATTATCTTTATTATGTTTTTATATTTCAGCATATTTTATGTATTGTAGCTGATTTTTGAATCATAATTGACTATTGGAAGTATGGAATGAAGTATTAGAAAGAGAGAGAAATCCCGGTTGAACCTTCGGAAAGATTGGATGGTACAGATGGTATGTGGGTAGGTCACATATATGGTGCTGAGTGCACAGCATGTGTACAAGAGAGTTACGAGACATTATGATGTAGCTAGGTCGCATGGGTGATACTATGTGTACACCATGTAGACAAGAGAGCTACGGGATATATGTAGTTAGGTCGTATGCGTGGTTCTAGGTGAAGGACACCATGTAGACAAGAGAGCTACGAGATAAACTGGCTAGGTCACATGGGTGGTACTAAGTGTTGACCATGTGTACAAAAGAGCCAAAATTATGTGTACAATCGAGCTAGGTCACATGAGTGGTGCTAAGTGAAGGCCACTATGTGTACAAGAGAGCTTCGATTTTAAAGGTGGGTTGTGTGCAATACCATCGCGTATCTGTTATTATTCCGAAACGTTCAACTGGAAAATTGATTAGATGAAATTGTGTATGACTTTGTGATGATAAGTGTAAGTATATACGTGTGTAACTTATGAGCAATATGCTTGATATGTGATTGGAAATTGGAAATATTTTATGTGTAAATGATGAATACAATTGAAGTGTGAAAGATCAAAATTGACAATAAAACTATTATGGATAGTTGCAGTGATGTGAATCTAAAAATTTACCAAAAATAGTAGAAATAGAATCAGAGACTGAATGAGATGTCAAATTAAATTTTAATTAGTCTATTTTCATATAACAGAAACAGAGCAAGCAAAGAAATTCTATATTATGAGATATTTAAGTTTTTAAGAGACTGGTTCAGAATGACTACGTGATCCCCTGTTCTGACTTGGAAAACTCATTACAAATCGTACAAAAATAATTAGGGGATATAATTTATATGCTTGAAATCCTTAATGAGTCTAGTTTCAAATGAAATAAATGAGAACATCTTTGAATTCTGTACGAGGAGAAACATGATTCATAGTGAAGAGTGGCAGAACAGTTGAGTAGTGAAACAGGGGTAATTTCAATGAATAAACTATACTAGTTGGCAAGACCAAAAATTCTGAAAATTTTATGGTAAGAATATACGTGAATCTAGTTTTAAGAAAAATTAACGGTTTATAATTTGGAGTTATGTAGCTCCAGAAATAAATAATTTAGTTGCTGGTACTCTGCTGGATAGCTTATTTTGAACCTGTTTATGATTGTAATAATAAAAGTTTGTGTGTGTATGTGATGGTAATATTCCGGGAACATATTGTGACTTCATTTAAAGTATGATAATGTATTGTTTATTAATATTTACATACTTACTTAATAAGCTATAATGCTTACTCCCTTCCTTTCCTTTTTCCTATGGTGTCTCAGATGTTAGCTCGAGTTAGAGGTCGCCGGAGGTTAAATAACACTATCAAACTATTAATCGATATATAAAGGTTTTAAAGTATTTTTTAGTCTTTGGCATGTATGGAGACTCGTTTAATTTTTCCTAAGTTGCTAGGAATTGGCCTAAAATACTGACCTATGTTATTTAAAGGTCTCTATTGTATAAAGTCATTTAATGTAGATAGTCTTGATTATGTTATTAATTAAATGATGCAATTTATGAATGTGCATGCTTGCCTATGTGTATGGTTGAATTAAAGCATGATATAGGCCTTGAAGCTCTTTTTAAGGGACAGCTTGAATGTGTTTGAAAAAATTTTAAATTAGAGTGAAATTATGAATCAATTTTATATGATGATTAGTGATTAGTTCCGGTAATGCCTCGTACCCTGTTCTGGCGTCGAATACGGGTAAGGGGTGTTACATTTAGTGGTATTAGAGCTATGGTTTAGTCGGTTCTCGAACTTACCTAGTATGTGTAAGATTTAAGCTATACATGCCATATTACTACCTGTGATAGTGTGATGCCTCCCGATCTCGAGGAAATAGTTCTGTTGAGACAGAAGTGTTTTCCAATCTAGCTACCATCGACAGTGTGAAAAGGTGTTAAGTAAGCTCGTATAATTTGGTGGATATATTGGTGTACTTAAATTGATCTTGGTGACTTGTGATGATATGTGTGAGATCAAGTGTAAAATGAAAAAGACATAAATGGAGAAATATAGAAAAGTGAAAAGAAACGAAAGTTTACCTCGTTATAAACTCATCTATGTTCGTTTGACATTGACATGATATTATGTGTCTAACTTATTTGACTAAGTGAATCTGATAAATAGATTTACTCAAATTTGTGGAATGCATGTTTGAGTGCGTTTGTTTGAAAATATGAATATGTGTGTAAGTCTGTCTAAAGTGAATTATATAACTGTGATAATATTAAGATGAAATGAGACTCGTAAAAGGTAAGAATACTAGTTCATGATGTTTATGTGATAATGAATGAGTCGTGAATAAGAATTTCTCTTGGAATATGAAAGATGAGATGAAGGGAACGTTTATATTATGATAAGTGTTCATGTTGATTGGCAATTGTGTGATGCTATGAGTGTAACTTATGAAATTAAATGAATGTTATGAGTAATTCTATTTGAGAATTTATGAACGCATGTATAAGTGTATTTGTTTGTATAAGATGATAGGAGGGTTGTGTAAAATGAATATGCATGTTGAGTTATTTGAAGCAAATTATATATATATTGATGAGTGTTAAGTTATATGCATGAATATATAAGAGGCAAGTTAGAAGTGTTCTGACCTCACCCCCTTCCAATAAGATTAATTGACAATGTGATAGCATTTGAGAATGGTTTAAAAATGAACTCGATTATGAGAAAAGATGTCGAGTTAATATGAAGATTTTACGAATTACGAAATGTTACTGTTAAAGAAAAATTAAACTTAGTTAATTAACTCATCCAGGTATGATGCTTAAAGTATATGATTGCTGAATTTAAAAAAAAAATTGATTGTGAATGAGATAATGTGGATTTAGTAATGATAAAATTAGACAGAAAAATAATGATTGAGCTGTATTAATAGCTGAATGCAAAGTTTTTGGTTAAAAAAAAGGTGAAAGCAAATGTGAGAATTGGAAATAGTTTTCGATTAATATAGAGGTCATACCGAGTTGAAACTTAGTTATATTGGATTTCAATTTGATAGTGGGGTGATTTTGAAAGTATTGCTTTGAAGAAAATTTGTTTGGAGATGTTTAAGAAATTTTGAGAAAAGATATTGAATCTTTTTACCGGTAATATTTTTAGGGACGAAAATCCCTAAAGGAGGGAGAAATGTAACATCTCGAAATAGGGCCTAAATGGAATAGTGGTCGCGAAACCACAAATCTAAGATAGAAAATTTTATTTCAATTAATTTTTATGATTTACCGAGTGATTAGATGTATTTGTTAGAGTATTGATAAGGAATTTTATAAACTGCATGTTTAATTTGCCTATTAGGGCTTATTTGCAGAAGTTGCTGTAATAGCCCGATTTAAGGCATAAACGGAACGATGGTTTTAGAACCACGAATTCAAAGTCGAAAAATTTATTCCCATTAAGTTTTAAGGTTTATTTATTGATTAAAATATTGTGTAAAAATATCGTTAAGAAATTTTACTGATAAAGTGCTTAATTGGACTTTTAGGACTAAATTGCAAAAGTTGCAAAGTATGTGTTCTAATTCATAAGTACTTGATTGAAATGGGGGTTTAAAGAGGAGGTCTTTAAATGGAAATTAGACCATTATATTTCGTTTGGACAAAAATGGGCATGAATAGGACAAAATTTTAAAGAAATGCCTTAAGGGCATTTTAGTCATTTGGTAATTAAAAGTAATAAAAAGGAAAAATAAAGCCAAAATTGACTCATCTTTTTCATGGAGGCCGAAATTAGCATGGGGGAAGCCATGGCTAGGGTTTTCAAGCTTTCCAAGCTCAATAGTAAGTCCGTTCTAGTCCCTTTTTCAAGTTCTTTACGTTTTTAGAATCCTGGTAACTTGCTTAAGCTTATTCTACCAATAATTTAAGCTAGGGTTCATATTTGGAAAAATACCCATAGGTGAAATGTATTTATTTTGATGTTTTATGGTAGAATATGAAGGCTGAAATTATGTTAAACAACTTTTGCTAAGCGGTTTTAAGCAAAAATGAGTAAAATGGCTTAATTGGTAAAAGTTGTTATTGTTCATAACTATGTGTTAGGGTGAAAATTTGATGTTTCCATAGAAGGGAAACGTGATCATCATGTCATAAAACATAAGAATAAGGGATGAAGTTTAATTCCCGAGCCTAGGGGCAAAAGTGTAAATATGCAAAAGTTTAGGGGCAAAATTGAATTTTTTGAAAGTTTGAGTTAAGGACTGTTTTGAATAGTACATTAATTAAATAAGTAAAATATGACGTTTTAGATCTCGGAAAATGAGATTTGAACCTAGAATGGGAGAAAAATTAAAAATCGAGAAAGTTGGTAAGATGGCCGTTTTAGTATCGAGGTAAGTGCATATGTATAATAAGCATTAATTTATGCATGTTTCAATGTAAAATTGATATATTTACTAGGATTGCCGTGGTGTTGAAAGTAAGTATAATTATGATGATTTAAATGTTCAATATTAATTCGACATGGAAATGAGAAAGTATGTAAGTTTGTATGTAAATAATACATTATCTTTATTATGTTTTTATATTTCAGCATATTTTATGTATTGTGGCTGATTTTTGAATCATAATTGACTATTGGAAGTATAGAATGAAGTATTAGAAAGAGAGAGAAATCCCGGTTGAACCTTCGAAAAGATTGGATGATACAGATGGTGTGTAGGTAGGTCACATGTATGGTGCTAAGTGCACAGCATGTGTACAAGAGAGTTACGAGACATTATGATGTAGCTAGGTCGTATGGGTGATATCATGTGTACACCATGTAGACAAGAGAGCTACGGGATATATGTAGTTAGGTCGCATGCGTGGTTCCAGGTGAAGGACACCATGTAGACAGGAGAGCTACGAGATAAACTGGCTAGGTCACATGGGTGGTACTAAGTGTTCACCATGTGTACAAGAGAGCCAAAATTATGTGTACAATCGAGCTAGGTCACATGAGTGGTGCTAAGTGAAGGCCACTATGTGTATAAGAGAGCTTCGATTTTAAAGGTGGGCTATGTGCGATACCATCGCGTATCTGTTATTATTCCGAAACGTTCAACTGGGAAATTGATTAAATGAAATTGTGTATGACTTTGTGATGATAAGTTTAGGTATATACGTGTGTAACTTATGAGCAATATGCTTGATATGTGATTGGAAATTGGAAAGATTGTTATGGGTAAATGATGAATACAATTGAAGTGTGAAAGATCAAAATTGACAATAAAAGCTGTTATGGATAGTTCTGATGATGTGAATCTAAAAATTTACCAAAAATAGTAGAAATTGAATCAGAGACTGAATGAGATATCAAATTAAATTTTAATGAGTCTATTTTCATATAACAGAAACAGAGCAAGCAAAGGAATTCAATATTATGAGATATTTAAGTTTTTAAGAGACTGGTTCAGAATGACTACGTGATCCCCTGTTCTGACTTGGAAAACTCATTACAAATTGTACAAAAATAATTAGGGGATATAATTTATATGCTTGAAATCCTTAATGAGTCTAGTTTCAAATGAAATAAATGAGAACATCTTTGAATTCTGTACGAGGAGAAACATGATTCATAGTGAAGAGTGGCAGAACAGTTGAGTAGTGAAACATGGGTAATTTCAATGAATAAACTGTACTATCAAACTATTGATCGATATATAAAAGTTTTAAAGTATTTTTAAGTCTTTGGCATGTATGGAGACTCGTTTAATTGTTACTAAGTTGCTAGGAATTGGCCTAAAATACTGACCTATGTTATTTGAAGGTCTCTACTGTATAAAGTCATTTAATGTAGATAGTCTTGATTATGTTATTAATTAAATGATGCAATTTATGAATGTGCATGCTTGCCTATGTGTATGGTTGAATTAAAGCATGATATGGGCCTTGTAAGCTCTTTTTAAGGGACAGCTTGAATGTGTTTGAAAAATTTTTAAATTAGAGTGAAATTATGAATCGGTTTTTATACAATGATTAGTGATTAAGTCTGGTAATGCCTCGTGCCCTGTTCTGGCGTCGAACACGGGTTAGGGGTGTTACATATGCTTTGTTATGTGTATGGTTGAATTAAAGCATGATATAGGCCTTGTAAGCTCTTTTTAAGGGACAGTTTGAATGTGTTTGGAAAAGTTTTAAATTAGAGTGAAATTATGAATCGGTTTTTATATGATGATTAGTGATTAAGTCCGGTAATGCCTCGTACCCTGTTCTGGGGTCGAACACAGGTAAGGGGTGTTACATTGAATACAAATGGTTTTAATTTGGATACAAATTCATGACTCGATTTGTACGTTTGCTTCTTTTTTAAGTTCGGTAATGCCTCGTATACTGTTCTGGCATTGGATACGGATAAAGGGTGCTACAACTCTGCCCCCTTTAGGGATTTTCATCCTCAAAAATCTTACCAGTAAAAAGATTCGAGTATTTCTCCCTCATAGTATCCTCCAGTTCCTAGGTATCCTCTTCAATACCGTGTCGTTGCCAAAGAACTTTTACTAATGCTACCTTTTTATTCTTTAACTTTTTTGTTTCCTGAGCTAAGATTTTGATTGATTCTTCATTATATGTCTATCAAGCTGAATCTCTACCTCTATCGGAGAAATAACATGTGAAGGATCGGTTCGATACCGCCATAGCATAGACACATAAAAAACATTATGAATCCAATCAAGTTCTGGTGGTAAAGCTAACTGATATGCAATCGGCCCAATTCTTGCTATAACCTCATATGGTCCAATGAACCGTGGACTCAATTTTCCTTTGTGACCAAACTGGAGAACTTTCTTCCAAGGTGATACTTTCAAGAATACTTTGTCATCAACTTGAAATTCTATTTCTTTTCGTTTCAGATAAGCATAAGACTTTTGACGATCAGAAGCTACTTTCAAACTTTCTAGAATTACTTTCACTTTTTTCTTAGTTTTTCAGACTAAGTCAACTCCGTGTAACTTTTTCTCACTAAGTTCTATCCAATACAATAGAGTTCTACATTTGCGACCATACAAGGCTTCATATGGTGCTATTTTAATACTAGAGTGATAACAATTATTATAAGCAAATTCAACCGAGGGCAAATACTTTTCCCAGTTACCTTCAAACTCAAGTACACAACATCGAAGCATATCTTTCAATATCTATATTACTTGCTCAGATTGGCCATCTATCTAGGGATGAAATATTCTACTAAAGTGTAACTGAGTAACCAGAGCTTCTTGCAATTTGTTCCAGAATTGAGATGTAAACTGAGGGTCTCTATCTGAAATAATGAAGACAGGCACTCCATGTAATTTGACAATCTCAAAAACATATAATTTAGCCAATCTATCCAAGGAAAAATCCATACGTACTAGAATAATGTGTGCAGACTTTGTCAACCGATCAACAATTACCAAAATGGCATCTTTCTTCTTTGCAGATAAGGGTAACTCTGATACAAAGTCCATAGTAATTCTTTCCCATTTTCATTCTAGTATCGTAACTGGATGTAATAATCCAAAAAGCAACTGATTTTCAGCTTTTACTTGCTAACATATCAAACATTTGGATACAAACTCAGAAATATCTCATTTCATTCCCGGCCACCAGTACATCTTTTTCAGATCATTATAAATTTTATTACTGCCAGGATGTATAGACATGTTACCATCATGAGCTTCCCTCATAATCTTCTGTACTAGTTCTGAGCTTTTCGGTGCACATACTTTGCCTCTGAAAAACAAACAACCATCAGTCCCGATTTGAAATTCTGAGTTAGGAGCCGATTCACTCTGTATCCATTTTGCTTGAAACTTACTATCATTTTTATGAGCTTCAGATATCTGCTATAAAAACATTGGTCTAGCTTTTAACTCAGCTATAACTGGACCATCATTAGACAATGACAATCGAGTGTTCATTGCTCGAAAATATATAGTGATTTTCTACTCAAAGCATCTGCCACTATGTTGGCTTTTCCCAGATGGTAGTTAATAACAAGGTCATAATCTTTTAGTAATTCAAGCCATCTAAGCTGTCTCAAGTTCAAATCCTTCTGTGACATCAAATATTTTAGACTTTTATGATCAATGAATGTATGACATTTTTCACAAAACAAATAATGCTGCCAAATTTTCAATGCAAACACTATGGCTGCCAATTCAAGATCGTGTGTTGGGTAGTTCTTTTCATGTGGATTTAGCTATCTTGAAGCATAGGCTACCACTTTACCTTCTTGCATCAAAACATAGCCTAAACCATGCAATGACGCATCACTATGAACTATAAATTCCTTACCCGATTCTGGCTGAACTAATGCCGGTGCTTCCGTCAATAAAGCTTTTAATCTGTCAAAACTCTGCTGGCATTTATCACTCCACTCAAACTTTACATCTTTTGCAACAAACAGGTCATCGGGGAAGCTATCATTGAAAAACTTTTTACAAACCTCCATCAATAACCAACTAGTCCTAGAAAGCTTCGGACTTCTGACACATTTCTCAGTGACTTCCAATTAACAATGGCTGAAATTTTATTCGGGTCTACTCTGACACCTTCAGCAGATACTATATGCCCAAGAAAGCTAACTTTTCGTAGCCAAAATTCACATTTACTAAATTTGGCATACAATTATTGCTCTCGTAGGGTTTGTAACACTATTCTCAAATGCTCAGCATGTTCATTTTCATCTTAAGAGTAAACCAAAATATCATTTATAAATACCACCACAAACCTATCCAAATACAGGGTAAAAATTCTGTTCATAAGATCCATAAACACTACAACTGTATTTGTCAAGCCGAGTGGCATCATAAGAAACTCATGGTGTCTGTACTAGGTTCTAAAAGTTGTCTTTGGCACATCTGAATCTTTTACCTATAGTTGATAGTAACCATAACGGAGGACAATCTTGGAAAATACAGTGGCACATTTTAACTGGTCAAACAGGTCATCAATACGAGGCAAAGTATACTTGTTCTTTATTGTAACTTTGCTGAGCTATCTGTAATCAATACACAGCCTCAATGATCCATCCTTCTTCTTTACAAATAGAGCCGGTGCACCCCAAGGTGAGAAACTAGGTTGAGAAAAACCTCTATCAATGAACTCTTGCAACTGTACTTTTAGCTCTTTCAATTCAGTTGGAGCCATTCTATAAGATGCTATGGATATAGATATTGTAACAGCTCGGTTTAGACCCTAGTTGGAACGGTGGTTTCGAGACCACGAATCTGAGTCAAAAAATATTTAAAAATTATTTTCTCTGTTTATTATGTGTTAATTTGTAACACCTCGAATTTGGGCCTAGAAGTATTGGGCCTTGTGTATGGGTCCGTAAGGAGGTGGTATATAAGTATTTAATTGTGCAAGGAAATGACACAATTAAATGTCTACTTTGGTGGTTAATGGCCCTGAGAAGTGTTGAAATCTTGGGTTCAAACTTGGGCTTTAGCAAAAATTTTGGTATTAAGTGAATAAAACCCTATATGCTTAGATGATGGCCTTTTAAATTATTGTGTTAAATAAATGACACAAGGGAGCCTGGGTTCAAGTCTTGGCTTTTATAATTCATTTTGGGTTTTTCTCTTAAGTGAATTTGGACGCTGGCACATATGTCTTAAAGTTAATTATGGACGTTTTTGACACAGAAAGAGCTTGTGGTGGAGTGGCAAGGTAGCATGTTGTGTAACTGTGAGGTCTGAGGTTCAAGTCTTGGGATGCGCAGTGGAGTATTTATTTTGCTATTTGAGCTATGTAGGAGGTGGATTTGGACTGGAACTCTGTGCTTGAAGTGGTTGTAAGAATGAGGAATTTTCCTAATGGTTGAAAGTAATCCCACATCAGGAAGCTAACATGAGAATTGGTGAGAAGCTCGATTTAAATAGAGCGAACCAGATGAGTTGGGGAGGAAGACTCAATGCAGGATGTGCCAAGGTTGGTGATTGTGGACTTCAGCGCGTTCTCATAAACAGGTGTGTATTCGCGCCCTTCTTTGTTAGAAGTCAGTAGAAGCTAAAAAGTCGAAACTTCGGCATTTGAGGCTTCACAAGCGTGCGATCGCTCATGTGGTAAGTCGAGCCCACAGAATATGGGCGATAGACTGTAAAGGCCGCTATGAGCATTCTCGTGTGCTGGGGCTGTTCTGGGCCTCGATGGGCCAAATAGGCCTCAATGGGCTCATGGGCCCGCTTGAGTAAATCTAACTGTTAAGTGGGAAGTAGTTGGGCTTGTCATGTTGTGTGCATGGCATAGGTCGTGTGGGCCCAATAGGCCATGGGCCCCACACAGATTAAATCCACAGTAAGTGATAAATGTTGGACTGAGCTTTGTAGGTCACATAGCTGTAACTGAATTTGGGTTAAATGGGCCACACGAGCGTGTGAGCCCACTTGGGCTGAGTAATGGGCCTTAGGCCCATTTGCACCGTTAGGTCTGTTTAGGTTATTTAAGTCGCTCGAGGTGATGGTGGACTTTCTTTTGGGTCGTAAATACCCCAATTTATAAAATTACTAAAATACCCCCAATTTGTGAAATTATCGAAATACCCTCGATTTGTAAAATTATAGAAATACCCCTGTAGTGTAAAATTACTAAAATACCCTTGATTTGTAAAATTATCAAAATACCCTCAGTTTGTAAAATTACTGAAATACACTCGATTTGTAAAATTATCGAAATACCCCTAGTTTGTAAAATTATCGAAATACCCCTCTAGGGTAAAATGACTATTTTGCCCTTTTGGGTAACTAATTGACTTGGACTATGAATTTGACTGATTTGACTGTGATTTAACTGACTTGACGGTGGTTGTACGGCTGATATGCTTTTAATATATGTTTAAATGATTGTTATTGAGCATGGCCATTTTGCATACACGTGTGATGATTGAGCATGACATACATGACATATTGCATGGGGTTGGGACATTGATACTGAAAAAGATTTGATAGGATCACTCGGGTCACACGAGAAGCCTGTGGATCCAGTATTGATCTGTTAAGGTTACACAGATCGTACGAGACGACCGTGGACCGATGGACGGCTTACTACCGCTTAATCTGATTATTGCTTTGTGCCAACCTAAAAATGGCTCTGTGCCATCTTGACTCTAGCTTTGTGCCAAACGTATTTATCTGTGGCTATGTGCCTAACATACTTATGGATGACTTTGTGTAGATCATATTTACCTAAGGTTGTGTGCCTATTATATTACTGTCACTGATGGCTATGTGCCAAACATATTACAGTTACCAATGGCTTTGTGCAAATTATAATATCACTACTGAAGGCTTTTTAAGCCCAATATATAATTAGCAGCTTATTTGTAATGAAGGTAGTACCGCAACCGGGCTACCATTGATGTGTACTGAATGGGTGGGTCGATATTTATATCCCTATATGATGTGTACCGGGGGACAAAGTTGATGTGTAACGGTTGGATTATTGGGATGGGATAGCATGCATCCATGCATTCACACATTCTTTTCTGTTATTGGTTTGGGTTGGGCCCAATTGCTTTTATTATGGGCTGTGACCCAAATGACATTGTAATAGGCTTTGGCCCACGTATGCTCTGAACTGGACTGTACTGTTACTGTTAATGGGCTCTAGCCTAGACTGTTTATGTTTTTGCTTTTGTATACTGACTGTTACTCTAGTAAGGGGATTACACACTGAGTTTTCGTAAACTCACCCCGTCTATTAACTGTGTAGGTAATCCATAACGTTCGGTGGTTCGTTGCTGCGAGGGACTCGGAGATGGTCACACACTGCTTATGTTTTCAGATTTGTTTATTTACTGTTGTGTATTTCTTTTTAATTGGGTGGTAATAAGGCCTCTCTTAATTCTGGTTTTTATTTTACATTGGGATTTTATTTACTATGTTTTATAATGGTTAGAAATAGATCGCGATTTTCCAAAACAACAACTATTTTCAAAACACTACGTTTTAGCAACTTAACTTTTAAACATCATGTTTTTGTAAATAGGTTACTTTTAGAATTAGCTTCTGCAAAGTAAAAAGGAATTTTTGGACACAAAATTAAGAAGTTTTTAGTGTACTACGTTTTAAATAAGAAGGGTTTCTAACGAAAACATGGTTTTCAAAAAACACTTCAATATGACACGCCAGATTCGGGTCTAACTTTTGGGCCGGGTTTAGGGGTGTTACATTTTGTGGTATCAGAGACAAGTTATAAAACTCGACTGTGGAATGGGTTTTAAAATTAGATTTCTAAAAGAATTGTTTCAAAAAGGTTTGAAAAGATTTGAAGTATTTGAAATGTTTTTCTAGATATTTTTCTAAAAGTGTGGTTACCGAGTCTCCGGCGCCGAATCCGTAAGTTTTTTGTTAGACTGTACTTAAAGTTAGATTTTGTATTTATTCAATGTATGTTCTGGAAATCAATTTTTTTTTTAAGTTAGCAACAATACTGTGATGGATTCCGAAGGCAAGCAAGGTCGCGAGGAGTTGCGCGTCTTCCTGGAACATGAGATGGTTCAGGAAACTGTAGTCAAGGTAAGTCCGCCAACTTTAAGTAATAATAACCTGGAGCTTGGTACGGAGGCACTAACCCGGTTGGTAAGGGAAGTGCTGGAAGAAGTGTTCGAGGAAAGAGTTAAGGGATATGGTGAAACACTTTAGGCTAGGCGCTTGGAGTGCGGCAGGAAGAGGGATCACAGTCCTCTGAAGCAGGAGCCCCGTTCTATGAAATGCGTTAAGACGCATCCAAACTTTTCAGCTTGCGAGTGTTGCAAAAGGCACCATCTGGGCGAATGTTGGAGGAAGTCAGGAGCGTGTCTCAGATGCTGGTCTAAGGAGCATCAAGTTTGGGATTTCACAGTTCCTTTTAAGTTAGGTGTTTTTTTGTTTGGATGTGATGTTTGAATATAGAAATTGTATGCATGTGTGGTAAATATCTGTTTGCTTCTGTGGTTAGATTTTTGGTTCGGTGTGAGAGGTTTTGAGATCAAGTTAAAAGTGTATTAATCTAGTTTGGAACTAGAGTGCGCAGCGGGAGCGTAGTGGTGTAGGTTGAGCAAAATACTTGTTCAGATAGTTGGAAATTTCGAGAACGAAATTTCTTTAAGGGGGAAAAATTGTAACACCCAGAATTTGGGCCTAGAAGTATTGGGCCTTGAGTATGGGTCCGTAAGGAGGTGGTATATAAGTATTTAATTGTGCAAGGAAATGACACAATTAAATGTCTACTTTGGTGGTTAATAGCCCTGAGAAGTGTTGGAAAAATCTTGGGTTCAAACTTGGGCTTTAGCAAAAATTTTGGTATTAAGTGAATAAAACCATGGATGCTTGTATGATGGCCTTTTAAATTATTGTGTTAAATAAATGACTCAAGGAAGCATGTGGTATAGTGGTTGTGGCGTCATTAAGGTTGCAAGGGAGCCTGGGTTCAAGTCTTGGCTCTTATAATTCATTTTGGGTTTTTCTCTTAAGTGAATCTGGACGCTGATACATATGTCTTAAAGTTAATTATGGACGTTTTTGACACAGAAAGAGCCTGTGGTGGAGTGGCAAGGTGGCGTGTTGTGTAACTGTGAGGACTAAAGTTCAGCTCCTAGGATGCGTAGTGGAGTTTTATTTTACTATTTGAACTGTGTAGGAGGTAGAGTTGGACTAGAACTCTGTGGTTGAAGTGGTTATAAGAATGAGGAATTTTCCTAATGGTTGAAAGTAATCCCACATCGGGAAGCTAACATGAGAATTGGTGAGAAGCTAGCTTAAAATAGAGCAAACCAGATGAGTTGGAGAGTAAGACTCAATGCAGGATGTGCCAAGGTTGGTGATCGTGGACTTCGGCATGTTCTCATAAATAGGTGTGTATTCGCGACCTTCTTTGTTAGAAGTCGACAGAAGCCGAAAAGCCGAAACATCGACATTTGAGGCTTTACGAGCATGCGATCACTCATGTGGTAATTCGAGCCCATAGAACATGGGCGATAAATGTAGAGGCCGCCATGAGCGTTCTCGTGTGCTGGGGCTGTTCTGGGCCTAATGGGCCTCGATGGGCCCGTGGGCCCGCTTGAGTAAATCTAATTGTTATGTGGGAAGTAGTTGGGCTTGTCATGTCATGTGCATGGCATAGGCCGTGTGGGTCCAATGGGCTGTAGGCCCACACAGATTAAATCCACGGTAAGTGATAAATGTTGGACTGAGCTTTGTAGCTCACATAGCTGTAACTGACTTGGGGCTAAATGGGCCACACTAGCGTGTAGGCCCACTTGGGCTGAGTAATGGGCCTTAGGCCCATTTGCACAGTGAGGTCTGTTTAGGTTATTTAAGTAGCTCGAGGCGACGGTGGACTTTTTGTTGGGTCGTAAATACCCCCGATTCCGATAAAATTATCGAAATACCCCCAGATTGTAAAATTATTGAAATACCCTCGATTTGTAAAATTACCGAAACACCCCTGTAGTGTAAAATTATCGAAATACCCTCAATTTGTAAAATTAACAAAATATCCCTAGTTTGTAAAATTACCGAAATACCTTCGATTTGTAAAATTATCGAAATACCCCTATAGTGTAAAATTACTGAAATACCCCCGATTTGTAAAATTACCGAAATACCCTTGTAAGGTAAAATGACTATTTTCCCTTTTGGGTAAATGACTGACTTAGACTATGAATTTGACTGATTTGACTGTGATTTAACTTACTTGAGGTGATTGTACGACTGATATGCTTTTAATATATGTTTAAATGATTGTTACTGAGCATGGCCATTTTGATACACGTGTGATGATTGAGCATGACATATACGACATATTGCATGGGGTTGGGACATTGATACGGAAGAAGATTTGATAGGATCACTCGGGTCGCACGAGATGCTTGTGGATCCAGTATTGATCAGTTAAGGTCGTACGGGTTGTACGAGACAACTGTAGACCGATGGACGGCTTATTGCCGCTTAATCTGATTGTGGCTTTGTGCCAACCTAAAAATGGCTCTGTGCCATCTTGACTATGCCTTTGTGCCAAACGTATTTACCTGTGGCTATGTGCCTAACATACTTATGGATGACTCTGTGTGGATCATATTTACCTAAGGCTGTGTACCTATTATATTACCATCACTGATGGCTATGTGCCAAACATAATATAGTTACCGATGGCTTTGCGCCAATTATAATACCGCTACTGAAGGCTTTTTAAGCCCAATATTTGATTAGTAGCTTTGCTGTAATGATGGTAGTACTGCAACCGAGCTACCATTGATGTGTATCGGATGAGTGGGTCGATATTTATATCCCCACATGATGTGTACCGAGGGACGAAGTTGATGTGTAACGGTTGGATTATGTGGATGGGATAGCATGCATCCAGGCATTCACACATTCTGTTCTGTTATTGGTTTGGGCTGGGCCCAATTGATTCTGTTATGGGCTGTGACCCAAATAACATTGTAATAGGCTTTGCCCCACGTATGCTCTGAATTGGACTGTACTATTACTGTTAATGGGCTCTAGCCCAGACTGTTTATGTTTTTGCTTTTGTATACTGACTGTTACTCTAGTAAAGGGATTACATACTGAATTTTCGTAAACTCACCCCGTCTATTAGTTGTGCAGGTAATCCCCAACATTGGGTAGTTCGGTGCTATGAAGGACTCAGAGATGGCCACACACTGCTTATGTTTTCAGATTTGTTTATTTATAGTTGTGTATTTCTTTTTAATTGGGTGGTAACAAGGCCTCTCTTAATTCTGGTTTTTATTTTACTTTGGGATTTTATTTACTATGTTTTATAGTGGTTAGAAATAGACCGCGGTTTTCCAAAACAACAACTGTTTTCAGAACACTACATTTTCGTAACTTAACTTTTAAACAAGGAATTAGCTTCCGTAAAGTACAAAGGAATTTTTGGAAATAAAATTAAGAAGTTTTCAGTGTAC
Organism: Gossypium longicalyx; assembly: GCA_025698465.1. Classification (NCBI taxonomy): domain Eukaryota; kingdom Viridiplantae; phylum Streptophyta; class Magnoliopsida; order Malvales; family Malvaceae; genus Gossypium; species Gossypium longicalyx. The sequence goes on from CM046995.1 coordinate 36,165,320, forward strand.
TACGTTTTAAATAAGAAGGGTTTCTAATGAAAACAAGGTTTTCGAAAAACACTTCAATGTGACATGCCATATTCGGGTCTAACTTCTGGGCCGGGTTTAGGGGTGTTACATAATTTGTGTGTGTGAAATTTTCGTGATTTAATTTTGTCATTTAGGTGCCCGATTAAATAAAAGGACTTAATCGCGTAAATTGAAAATTTGATAGTTTAATGTATAAGGGGCCGAATTGCTATTAGCTTTCTAAATGGAAAATTTTAAGTTGTAAATAGACCATTTGAGTAGGTAATGGCAGGTTGTACCCTTGTTATATGTGATTTAGTTATTTAATTATAAAGGGTAAATAAGTAAATCAAATGTTAAGTTAATGTAATAATAAAACATAGAAAAATATAATATGGTTTCATATTATATTGTTCTTACCGAAATAACAAACGAGAAAGAAAAAGAAAAGAAACTAGGGTCCGACCATTTCTAAGCTCAATCAAGGTATGTTACTAGCTCAGTTTTTGATAATTTTTACATTTTTGAGATCGTTGCTAAGTTATCTTCAAGTCCCATGCTTGAACTTTTTATTTTGATGAATATTTTGAGTTATGCCATTGATGGGAGCCTGTGATTGTTGTTGTTTGATGATGAAATATGAAATATATGTTTTGGATTAACATGTTTTGTATTGGAGTTTTTGATGATTTTGATTAATTAGGACTAAATTGCAAAAATAATAATTGGAGGTACTCAAATGTGAAATAAATGAAATATATGGACTTGTATGAATATGGGTAACATTCGGCCTAATATGAGTGAAGTGAAATTTTGCATATTTTGTGTTTTGTGCGATAGGGACTAAATTATAAAAAGTGTAAAATGTTAGGGGTAAGACAATAATTTTCCCATTTGTGTGTATTTGGCCTAAATTGAATGAAAATATGTTCGAATGAGCTTAATTTGAATATGTTTAGATCAAGAACCAAAGAAATAAGATTTAGATTGGGGGAAAACGAAAGTTGTCGACTAGCTGTCCCGTTCCGTTTTACATCGTCTGAGGTAAGTTTATAAGCAAATAGACATACTTAATTTTAATTAGATGCAAATTATATATGCTGAAATGAAATATGTGATTTTATATATACAATAGCCGAATGTGAGTAGCTTGGCTACTATATTTCTGAATTCGTTTCGACTGAGTTTCGATGTCTGAAATCCTCGTATGAACCTTAGGAATAGCTAGGATACATATGTCATGATATAGGATTCCGATACATGATGTGCAAGTAAGACCATGGCACCGATATGTGACTCCGATGTATGTGTGCGAGTAAGACCTTGTCTGGGACAATGGCATCGATATGTGATTACATGTAAGACCACGTCTGAGACGTTGGCATTGTACGATATGTGTGATTATCCCAATGTCCTATCCAATTCCGAATGGTTCATCGGGCAATGATAGGTTGTGATCAATTGTCCAAAATGAGATAAGATGAACATGTATGGATTGGGTTATCACCTATTTGAATAAGGTAAGTAAGTTACTAATATGACATGTGTGCTTGTGTATTATGTTCGGCCATTGCTATGTAAATGTATAATGTGTCATATTTTGATTCAAGTATATGTGTATATGTGTTTACAATAATGATAATTAGTTTGAAATTGAAAGGTATTTTGTTAACATTTTTATATATGTGTATTCAGCTTTAAATAAAGCTATATGCAAAAGTATACAATATGTGAAATCATGAGATGTTGGATGTATACGACCATGAAAGTATAATTAGATTTACCTTAAATAATTTGTTCATGTTATTAAATAGTTTATTTGCTTATGACTTACTAAGCTACAAAAGCTTACTCTGTGTATATATGTGTTTCTGTTTTATAGATTTTGGATTCGAGTTACGAGCTTGGGGATCGTCAACCAAGTCTATCACACTATCGACTATCTTTGGTATTTTAATAAGCGAACTTTCGAATCTATGGCATGTGTAGGCTGGATTATGTTTTGGAATGTTGTATTTTGGTCTATGTATAATTGGAGCCATGCGAAAATGGCTTAATTTCCATGCTTGAGTTCAGTTTTGGTTAAATTATGGTTTAAGTCTATTTTGATTATCATGTCGTGTGCCATGGTTGATTATAATTTGTGTTATGTGTTTGTATTTTGAGGTTGGTAGATGAATTCGAAGGTGGAATGGATGAATTAGTTATGTTATGTGTTTGTATTTTGAGGTTGGTAGATGAATTCAGAGGTGGTATGGATGAATTAGTTATGTTATATATGTTTGATCTTGGCCTGAGCTTATATTGAGAGTGTATCCAAATTGTATGATGTTTGTGAAGCTTGTTATGTGTTTTGGCCATATGGTACATAATGGTTGTATATATGTTGGCCAGGTTTAATTTTGGTATTTAGTTATTGCTATCATGTGATGTATGCTTTGGAAATTGGTTGTTGAATACGGATATATATATGTATATTTATGTGGTTGAAAAATCGGTTATGGTATATATATTCATAAATGTACTAGTTTGACTTAACTATGATTTATGTTAAGATATAATATATATGTAAAATTGGTTTTTAAGTTGATTAAGGTGTTATTACGTGAACCGGATAAAAAATGGTTCAACTTGGTTGTAAAATATGTTCAGTTATATACTGAAATTTAAATAAGGTGAATACTTGACTTGTGATTCGGTACCTGCCCACATTTATATAACTTGGTACATAATGTAATAATAATATGCACATGTTCATGATCTCAAGAATATATATATGTGTGTTGTGATTTTTTTTATCTTGTGTTTCGGTAATGGTGTAAGGATGAATGTAATTTGAGTTAAAATGTGTAAGGCATCAGCTAGTAATGTGAATGCTATATATATATATGAATATAGTACTTGGTATAAGCTCACGGTTGTAAGGTAATAAGTCAGATGGGTTATGATATTATGTAATTAGTTATGTAAGATCATATTAAAAATAAATTTTGGTATGTGACTGAGTTGAAATTTATTTTATATACTTTGCTCAAACAATAATTTATAATGATATATTTGGTATTGCTAAGTTGGATTGATTTAATAGCATGATTTGGTATAAGAGTTTGAATGTTTTAATATTTGTATATGAGATTTTCCATGATAGTTCTTAATAAAATAATAATAAATTTGATATCTGAATATTATAAAAGAGGTGCATATATGTATGAATTGTGATATGATCGGTAATGCCTCACAACTCTAATCCAGCGACGGGTACAGGTTGGAGGTGTTACAGGTGTTGTTCCTAGAACAAGATCTATAGAGAATTCCACTTCTCTATCCGGTGGTAAACCAAGTAATTGTTTTGGGAATACATCAGGAAATTCACATACAACCGGCATTGATTGAAACTTTGACTCAGAAACTTTAATATCCAGCACATATGCCAGGTAAGCATCATAACCCTTTCATACATATTTTCGTACTAATATTGCTGAAATCACATTAGGTAATCCATCCAGTTTATCAGATTCAACATGAAGCAATTCACCACTCTCACATTTTAATACAATATATTTCTGCTTACAATTTTCCACAGCATCATATTGGGGTAACCAATCCATTCCCAAAATCACATCAAATTCATCAAATGGCAATACCATCAAGTCAGCCAAAAAGCAATAACCTTTTACCATCAACAGACAGTTCGTACAAACTTTATCCACCATAATACTCTGGCCCAGGGGGTTTGTGACTTTAACCACAAATTCAGTGAATTCAACAGGTAAATTTTTAACAGTCACTAAGTTCGTGTATATATATGAATGTGTGGAACCAGGATCTATCAATGCAGCAATATTAGTATCAAGTAGAAAAAATGTACCAGTAATGACGTCTGGTGCAGAGGCATCTTCTCTAGCACGAATAGCATATGTTCTCGCAAGTGTTCATACCTCAGATCTAACTGTTGTATCCTTAGTAGTACCTCAACTACCACCAACATTGTCAGGGTGATGGGGTAGTTTGCCTCTTGAGACAGGATTACTAGGCTTTGGAGCTGGTTCTATCTCTTTTTCAACTCTTCCTGGACAATCTCTGAGAAAATGGTCAAGTGAGCCACATCAAAAACAAGCTCCACTTCTAGACCGACATTCCCCGTGATGAAATTTGTTATAATGTTTAAATTTTAGTTTGGCATTACCAACACTACCCACATTGGTCATAGATGGAGATGAAGACCTCGGGTTAGAACGTTGAAAACCCTCCTTTCTTCCAGGATATCCCACAGAGGTGGTCACCTGATCATAATACTTCTTTAATTTCTTAGAAGCAAACGATTGTGACTTACTCATAGTTCTTTTCCTAGAAACCCGAGCCTCTCTTTTAGATTATTTCTTTTTTTTGCTCAATTACTCAACTTTGTGGGCTCGACCGGCTAACACAGCAAATTCCTTTATTTCGAGAATTCCAATCAATAACTTTATATCTTCCTTTAAACCCTCTTCAAAGCATTTTCACATTTTTGCCTCAGTTAGAACCCATTCTCTGTCATATTTACTCAGCCGAACAAATTCTAGTTCATATTCAGATACAATCATGTTTCCCTGTTTGAGTTCTAAAAATTCTTTCTTTTTTTGATCCATGAATCTCTAGCTAACATATTTCTTTCAGAACTTGGCCTGGAAGAATTCCCATGTAACGTTCTCCCTTGGTACAACTGAAGTTATGGTATTCCACCAATGATAAGATGTATCTTTTAGTAGGGATATTGCACATTTCAGACATTCGGCAGCTGTGCAGGATAATTAATCAAAAACCCGGATAGTAATTTCTAACCAAAACTCAGCCCTTTCCGGATCATCATCCGTAGTGGCTCTAAATTCTTCCGCCCCATGCTTGCAGATTTTATCCATCAGAGGCTTACCAATTTTGACAGGTTCAGCACCCTGTGGCATCTTAAAAATCAGTTGAGGAACATGTGGGGGAGGTCGTTGTACAGTAGGGTTTGTTCTGACGTACTGTTTAAACCATCTATTCATCATTTGAAAGAAGGTTTGTTTTGCCTCCTCACTTTGGCCCTCAGACACAGGCCTTTCACTACCAAAAGCAGGCACAACTCTTTGAGCCAAAGCTTAAGCATTGCTCTCAGCTTTCTCGAATTCAGCTCTAGCTCGGTTGGATGACATTACTATATGAAAAACACATTTAAAATGATCAGAAGTAATCACACTATCACAATTTATATAATGCCATGTATAGCTAAATTCATGTTTGCGATGTGAAATCTAAGAATTAGCTAAACCGTAGCTTTGATACCACTAAATGTAATAACCTTAACTCGTATCTTTCGTCAAAATAGGGTTTTAGAGCATTACGAAAACTTTCGGAACATCTTTTAAACAAATTACTATTCATTAGCTAAGAACATTCAAAATGTCCATTGATTAGACCCTTAAGGCCCAATACGAGCATTAGAATGAAGTCAGGACTTAATCGAGAACTCTTAGAATTTTTCGAGACTTTTCAAAAATTTTCAAGGTGCATGGCTCACACGCCCGTCTGGTCCAAAGGACACGACCATGTGACCTTGGGACACGCCTATTCTGGAGGTCATGTTCAACCTCGTGTAACTCTCTAACTTGAGCACACGGCCATGCCACACGCCCGTGTGGTTAATTAATTCAATTCGAAATTAGGTGCAGGTTTCACAAGGCCAAGACACATGCGCATGTTCTAAGCCATGTAGCACACACGGCTGAGACACATGCCCGTGTCTCTGCTCGTGTGCTCAATTTTGAGCATTCTATTTCTCAAAATTAAGGTGCAGGGGACACACGGCCTAACCACATGCCCATGTTACCAGGCCGTGTGTCACACACAGTCTAGACACACGTGTGGACAAAATAAAGTCATTACTAGCTTCATTTCTCACCCAAAATTTTACCCAAGACCTGCACTTGAAACACACATCCAATACCACCCATTCCAAGCATTCAAATTAAACAATTCCATTATTTATCATGGCATACCATTACATGCATATGAGTTTATAAACTTACCTTGGATTATCTTAAACATTAATATCATTTGATCACACATACTTAACACATCACATATGAACATATCATAATAACCTACTTAATCATACCAAAATAACCATTATTAGCCATTCCAATGGCTAGATTACAAGCATCATTAACATGCCACTAATGGCCAAGTTGTCCTATACATGCCATTATACCAAAATGATTTTACTATGTATACCCAAAATAAGCTAGATGATAGTGTGAAGATGCTCCAATGATCTCTAACCTTCGCAAGTTTCCGAGCACTATAAAACATGGAAAAAAATAAAACGGAGTAAGCATTACATGCTTAGTAAGTTCATAAAACAGAAACTAAACTTACCAATCCCGTTTATTAAATCTAAGCATACAATATCATGTTTACCATCCATTAGCATTATTTCCTAAACACATGCATTCAATCAAACAAGTTAGTCACCAAAATCCTCATAGCAATCAAGTAAACATAGATAAGCTCATCATGCAATATTCTTTCAAGTCATTGTCATTCCATATCATAATTCTCATACCATGTCAAGAGTTTTATGTCCGTTGAATCATTGAAATTTCGATGGATGCTCAAGTAATACACTCAAGGTGTACAGTTCCATAACCCGTCAATTCTTATTCAACGGTACCCATTAGGGCACTTACTCAAGGAACATACTCTTGAGCCACATATCGTATAACATGATTACCAGTCCAGGCTAAATCCTTTATATAATGTACGCTCAAAAGAGCTCAATTGTAATGCCCCAAATCCCCAAATCTCGAGAACTCTATTAAAAATTATTTTTGTGTGTTTGTGACGTGGTTGTATGCTTTCCTTAGTGATTTAGTGCTCTGTGAGTGTTTGGAAAGTCTTGGGTTCAAGCCTTGGCTTGAGCAAAATTTTTATTCTACTTGTATTAACCCTTGTCTCTAGCTAGTAGACTCTTTAATTAATGAAAATGTTGCATAACATAAAGGGCTTGCTAGTTTAGTGGCAAAAGGGGTGTAGAGTGTTCTTAGGGTCTGAAGTTAGAGGCTTAGCAATGTATAAGAGTATTTTATTTTGCTATATGTGTCATGGAAGTGTCCTAAATTGACCGAAATTGATGGGGTTTGAGTGGGTTGTTCAGGAGAGTATGTTGGAGAGAGTTGTGGACGGATAGAGGGAGTGATTTTCAGAGTGTTGGGGGGAGAAAAGTTGGGAGATTTTGAAGGGGTTTGGATAATGTTCGGTTGTAGAAAATGGAGGAGCCGATTGAGGGGGAGCTAGGGGTGTCGTTTGGGGAAAAACACCATTTGGAAAAACATCAGTCACAGTTCTTTTCTTGGAATGCCGAATTAACCTTTTGGGAACCTTTTTCTTTGGAAAACCGATTAGTGCTAGGAAATTTTAGGTGTTTTTTTTTTGGGCATTTGGGGGTCTTTTATTGTTCATTGCACTCTCCTTTTCTTTCCCTTTTGGCCAAACATCTTCTAAGTTTCTCTTCTTCTCTCTTTTTCTCTCAATCGCTTCTCTTACACCCTCTTTCTATTTGAAACCAAGCCGATTACTTCATCTCACACTCGCTTCTTTCTGCTCTGATTTGATAATTGTTCTCTGACAAGTCGGTGAATGCACTCGAGCTTTGTTTTCTCTCTACTCTTTCAACTATCATCAAGCCTATAACGCCCCTAACCCAAATCCATCATCGAAATAGAGTTACGGAGCATTACAGGAGTTACCGATTTATTTATCAGATATTTTATTTCATCTAACGTTCATATTTGGAACCAATTAAAATAAAACATATTGTCCCTTAACCGTACTTATTTTTCTCGACATATCACACTTAAGTTTAATAATAGTCTCAACTTACATAATTTCCTTGTATCAACATATCAAAGATAATCATATATGTACATTTCACGAAACATATTATTCTCTTACCGTTTCTTCATACGCATATATCATTCATTTCGTTATATCAATATTTCATGCACCATCATTTCCATATATCTTACGTACATTTATTTCGGTAATAATTTATATTAAACTTAACATAAATTAAATTCCATGTACCTATACTTATTTCATTTATCTATCTTTTTAATTATTTCATACAACTATTTTGTACATATATTTCCATATGACCAATTCCTGTAAACATTTCACACAACCATTTTGTATAACCAATTCATATAACCATTTGTCATCTGGTACATATTACCTGAATATTAGTTGTTCAACAGATGTCTTGGCGTCTCTCATCCACGATCTTATTTATCTTTGACATGATACCATAGTATCTTTCAACTATGGTCTTACTCGTTTTCTATCATGTTGCCATGGTATCTTTCAACCATGGTCTTATTCATTCCCCTGTCATGTTGTCATGGTATCTTTCAACCACGGTTTATTCATTTCATGTCATGTTGCCATGGTATCTTTCAACCATGGTCTTACACATTTCGTATCATGTTGCCATGGTATCTTTCAACCATGGTCTTACACATTTTCTATCATGTTGCCATGGTATCTTTCAACCATGGTCTTACACATTTCATTTCAGAAAGCACACTCCCGCGAACCTCATCCTTATAGCGGGATTTTCAATCTAGGCCAAAATCCCCTGTAATATAAAAGCATAGAGTATTGTCGGGATTACCAGTCCAGGCTAAATCCCCTGCAACCACAATTACTCTAATGAGCTTGGATCTGAATTACCAGTCGAGGCTTAATTCAGACCCTAATTCGGATTACCCGTCCAGGCTAAATCCATTTTACACATATATATTCTGGTGGGCTTTATCAGGATAGTATCACTCGTCTGGGCTAGATCCTTTTTACCATCAATTCCTTTTCAGGGACCATCGAATTTTCCTTTCATTCAATCGGGATTTCTTCCACTTTTTATAAAATATATCAATGTTTCATCAATTTTCATACAGTGAACATTCAAATCATATTCACATCAATAACATACATTTCAACCATTTAAGAATATAATTTAAGTTACACAAACTTACCTCGTTGCTTGTTCGTGTGTATAATTTCACTATCCGATAACATTTTCTTCTCCACGTTCAAGTCTCGTATTTGAGCTGTCTGTATCTTTATAAAAAACTTTGATCATAATTTTCATTCGTTTCATATTCTGATACGATCAATCAATATTCTAGGCAAAATTACCATTTTACCCTTGAACTTTTAATTAATGACGATTTTACCTTTAGGCTCAGAGAAATAAAATTCTTGTAATTTAATCATTGTTTCAAGCCAAATTATTCTCAACCAAATTGATAACAGCCCATGAATTCTATGAAATATTAGAATTTTCCATAATTTCAACACTTTTCAATTTAATCCCTAAAACATCTTTTCACCCAATCTTAGTCTAAATTAATAATTTCATTCAATTTTATAATTTAAATAATAAAATAATTGAATTCATACAATTTGGTCATTTTTGACATTTTTACACAATTGCCCATAAAATTTTATTTTCATTTAATTTAGTCCCTGAGCCTAAAACATGCAAATTAGCTGTAATACCCCTATCCCGTAACCGTCGCCGGAATAGGACGAGACGTTACCAGAAATTAGGAATCGGATTAGAACCGTAAAAATTTTGAACCTTTTCTTAAATAAAAGATCATTTATTTATGTAACTAATAGACACAAACAAAGATCGAATTTAAAACTTATAAAAGTAAACTTCCATAAGATGCCATTTTCGCATGGCTTATATACAATAGTCAAAATATCATTCTACTTATAGTCTATCCTATACATGCCATTAGCTAAGTCCAAATCACATGATTACCACAATAGTAGATAGTGTGACGAAGTGCTGACGATCCCCGAGCTGATAGTAAGAGTCAACGATCTACAAAAATAAACAGAGAAACATAACATTCAAAGTAAGCTTTCATAAGCTTAGTAAGTCTTAAGCAATTTAAACAGTTGAACTTAAAAACAACCCAAATGTTCAAAATCACATAACACTTTCTGAGTACAATACTATTTGGTCGATTATGCACAAACACATATCATTTTACTTCGTTTATACTCAAACTCATATAAACATAGTATTTACAAGCTTCCGAATTAACTTTAATTCTTTCAAATTTCACTAGTGTATCATTTCTTACCCACACTTACTTCCAACATTCATAGTTAAATGGCATATCGAAAACTATCTTGTAACTTTGCATAATAACTGAATGCACACATATACAAATATACATATGAATTTACAACATCTTTTCATATGCTTCTCATTACACATTCTTAATTCCCGTCAGATCAATCTCACATATATAATATATATATCACATACCTGAATCACTTAATGTGTAATACGAGTTCAATTTATCATCTTAGCATAGGATTTCGTAGTCATATACTTTATGAAATTCACTAGCACTTGGCCTGCGAGGTATAAAACCCAAACATAACATCAGCACGAAGCCTACGAGACTTTAAACCCGGATACAATCTTAGCACAATTTATTTTATATACTTTTTACTAACTTTGGCCTCATCAAATATCTAATAATACACACTTTTCACAATTGGTCATTTGGCCACATTATATACACATAAACATATGTACATTTCACACTTGCCCATTCGGTCACACCACATACACAAGCACATATATAAGATAATGCTATTATCATTACTTGCTAATACATCATATACTTTGCTTTCATTTAAATAACCACTCAGCCATATTACATTTCTAACTAACCATTAGGCCTCACTATACAAATAAGATAGCACACATTTTCATAAAGGCCATTCGGATAACTTGCACACATTTAATATTAGCCATTTCGGCCTCACCACATATACATATCTTGTACATCAATTTCATCATATCAAAATCGACTAGGTATACTAGTCATTCATGGCTTATAGCCTCATTTTAATATGGATTCGGTACTTTGATTACCAATATTTAATCAAACATGTTCTTAATTACAATTATTTAACATTTTAATTTACATTCGGCAATAACATGTTCATCTCCAATAATTCAATACTTATAAACTTATAATTTCATAAATTTTAACATCAAAGATCCATCTAACACTCATATATCATTTCCTAACGTCACAATTCAAAATTCACATATGGTTTTAATCAATATCTTATAAGCAACTCAAACAGTTTTATCAATGTTTACAACATAATCACAAATTCACTACAAGCTGTCTTCTTGAGCAACAGTCATTAAATTATTTGTAACTGGAGCTACGAAACTCCAAATCAAGTGCCGTTAATTTTCCCTAGAAATAGACTCATCAAGATTTAATTACATAATTTATTCAGTCTCTAGCTCAACTCCAACAATTTATGGTGATTTTCTAAAATCACGTTATTGCTGCTGTCTCAAGTAGATCTATTACAATTTACTCTTAAATTTCCAGAAGTTTAAACACTTAAGAACTTACTAAGATCTCAATTTCCCTTTTTCAATTTCCTAATCACATTAGTAGTTTCACTTACTTTGTAACATTAATCCACAATTCATCTCATAATTCATTCGGTAATTTTATCACATAGTTTATTAAAATACCATTTCCTTATATTGATTTCAAATACATTCAAGAATTTAAAGCATAATTTCATAGCCAAATGTAATCACTAATCGGCATTTACAAGAAATTCATAGTATTTTATTCACATCATAACTCATGATGCTTTCGGTTATTCCATCTTATCTCATGTATTCAAAACACCATTCACACATATTAGTTCATAAGACATTTGGCTATCACACATAGTCCTTACTAAATTCATACTCATTCTATTTACCATTACTTAACCGAAACACAGAGATCATATATCATTCTCTAAAACTCTTTTAACATATACCTCATTTCCATGCACAATTCAATCGAGTAAGTTAGCCATTTTCGGCTCATATTATGAACATTATTAATCATTCGAAAATATATATATTTATATATCACATATACTAAAACTTTATTCTATATTCATTTAATTTTTAAACACATAAATTCAACTTAATCGTTTAAGAGCTTACCTCAAAAGTTATAAATACGGCTATATATCGACTACACGACTACCTTCGCTTTTTTTCCTCGATCCGAGTTTGTCCCCTTAAGCTCTTGATGCTCAATCAACAATTTTAACTACTCAATTTACAAACGGCAATGTCATCACTTTACATAATGTGAAATTAAATTTCACTACTTAAACTATCCACGGCAATCACCTTCCGAGCACCTTAATTTTCTTTAAGCTAAACCACCTCATAGCATACATATACACATTCGGCTAATTATAAAACAAAATCAGCACTCATAACCGAATCATTAACTAAAATCACATTTGGTAATATGCTTAAATAATCTTCAATATTTAATAACATCTAAAACTAATTTGCTTGAGGTGCCATGAATTTTTAAATTGGCCGAATATCATTGAATTTCTAAAATCATGCTTATAACCACTTGGCCGAATTTCACATATCAAAGCCACTTATATATATTATTCAAAGTATTTAACAACACTTAAAAGTCCAAACCGAATGTTCATTATGCATTTCCTTAGTTCTAGATTCGGCAAACACATGTATAATTACCAAAACTTTATTATTATTATTATATATAATATATATATATTTTTAAAAAAATCCAAAACCATAAAACTCAATTCATATAACACCAAACTCAATGCTAAATCACCCAAGGCACATTCGGCACTAGCACAAGCACACACACATTTAACTTTTATAAAATTCAACTTTTAACAAGCTTCCTATGCTTCCATGATCAAAACCGAATGCTCATCTTACCACCAACATGCATATTTAATTATCTCAAGCCTCTCTTAATCAATTTTATTCATAAAAGCATGAACTCAACAATCCATTACTCATACAAAACAAACATAACTGAAAACCCCTTCATGACTAATCACTCACATGTAACATACTTTTCAAAAACAAGCTCATAAACATATGAATTTTGGTATCAAATTGTCCATTGAACATTCGTTTACTATCTTCTATCCTCAACTCAAATTTCCTCACTCATTTTCACTAAGGCCGAATCTAAAATGCCTCATAAACTAAATTTATCAAGTGGGTTTCGGCTAGAAAAAGATGAGAAACACAAATTCATCAACAATTTACAAAACCACATCAAATTACCTTCAAATTTGCCTCTAATTGACCGAACGGTCCCAAAACCATCCTTCACTCTTCTTCTTTTTATGAACTTCAGCTAGGTGAAGAAACAAAGATGAGTTCTTGTTTTCTTCACCAAATTCTTATTTTATTTTATCAATAAACTATATAATAATGAATATATCAATAAACTACTTAAAAAAATATCAATTCATTATTATACATATAAAATATGCTTATTTTGCTCACCAAAACCATCATGGCCGGCCACTAACATTAAAAGTGGCAAATTGACATGCAAATCCACTTATTTGCATCATTCAATAATTAATCACTTAAAATAAGCCACACATATATTCAAAGCTTCTCACATAAGTCCTTTTTATTTAGAAACACATTCAAATTGACAAAAATCAAAGCATTCAAATTTCACACATGCATGATTACATATTTTAGACATAAAAGATTATATTCAAATTATTTCTGTGACTCGGTTTAGCGGTCCCGAAACCACTTCACGACTAAGGTCGAGAATAGGGTGTCACAACTCTCCCTCTTAGGGATTTTCGTCCCCGAAAATCTTAGATAGCGACTAGGTTAGGATAACGTCCTCTTATTGAATTATGTCCATATAAACATTAGCTCATCAATAACAATTGTAATTCATTACTGCTTTCACATCGATCTATAAAGTCACTTTCTTATCTTAAAACAAATACATAAACATTTCTACAAGTATACACATACATCTCATTTTTCTTGATTTCATAAGCAATAATCACTTAATTGACTTTATACTTGCATTTCAAACACATATAAATCACATATTAACATGTATAATACATAACATCAACTCACATATTCATAACCCACATTTTAATTCATGTATAAGTCAGAATTTGGCCAAAAGTATACATATTCTCAAACATCCCAATGAATATCCTTAATAACTTTATCACATCTCAATATTCAACTTAACTTATTTCCAAAAGAAAAGTCAACTTCACGTGCACTGAACATTTAGTTCATTTAGCACATTCAATCATAGTTAACGTTACCGTATATGATCGAATAGGCATAAAGCCTAATATAATACACTGGCATGAGATTTATTCTAGCGTATAACTCGTATATCCAAAATTATCAGCATTCATCAAAAATTCTTACAGACTTTCGAATGTCGAAACTAAATCGAAATAATTTCTTGAACAAGATTAACAAAATAGTGTCCATTCAGCAATAGCACATATAACTTCATATACCGAGAATCTCATAGACTAAATCCATAACACATTTTCAACTAAGCACTTAAGTGTACATATAACATAAATCCATTCCTTAACAACATATCCACCACCACTTTTTTCACGTATCCACTTATAACAAAATACAGCCGAAACAATAATCAATCGTCAATTTATATCTATTAATCCCCAATTCAATCTCAAATACCAATTATCAGTATCTAATTAAAATTCAACATCTAACTTCAATCCTACTTCCTAACATTTGTCAATTTAAAGAGCGTCGTACTTGTCTGAGTATGTCGTTTACTTAAAGCCATAGTCCAACCATGGTCTTACATGTTATCACATATCAAGTTGATGCCATGTCCTAGACATGGTCTTACACAACATCTCAAATCAATGCCTTTGTCCCAGACGAGGTCTTACATGAATCTCATTTCACAGACTTAGTGCCCCCATTGACCGATCTCGCACACATAGTGCTCGGTTGAAGAACTCGCACACACAATGCCTCAACTATCGATCTCGCACACATAGTGCTCAGTTGAAGAACTCGCACACACAATGCCTCAATTATCGATCTCGCACACATAGTGCTCGGTTGAAGAACTCGTACACACAATGCCTCAATTACCGATCTCGTACACATAGTGCTCGGTTGAAGAACTCTCCCACACAATGCCTTAATTACTGATCTCGCACACATAGTGCTCAGTTAAAGGAATTTGCACACACAGTGCCTCTAATCATTCGCACGCATAATGCCCATATTCATTCGTTATTACACATTGAAATGACTTAACCAAGTCTATAAAACATCATATATGTACAATTTAAGCGTATTCTTTCATTTAACTTTGAATTCATATAGTAATGAACACTTAAACCTTGCTCGAATCACGGCATTAAGCACTGCTAGGCACTAAGACCGAATACACATCACCGAGTTTCATGCATATTTATTCACATTTTAATACATTTCATATAGCATATCATATTTTTAATTCATTACTTCGTTTCAATATATACATATCATATACACCTTGACATTATATCATAGATATCATTTACATGTAGACTCATTCCAAATACATTATTTTCTCTTCAAAGTTCTCATTCACATATTTAAAACATAACATCATATATAACATTAACAAAGCATAAATTACATGGCAATTCCATCTCTAATGGATGACATATATATATCGCCCATTTACATAAAATCCTGAACCAAAATATAACTTCTCATGCATACAATATACATCAATATTATCCTAATATACTTTTCCATATTTATTTCATAACACATTCAGCAAAATTACTTTGCATTTCAATACTTCAAATGTATATCATACTTTTATTCATACCTTTCTCAATTTTGTCACATCATAAGCATGTTTCAATCCTCTCAATACCATCTCACTTTCTGACTTGATCGGGATCGGAATTCATTATATTATGAAAAACACATTTTTAACTGTCAGAAATCATCACACTATCATTTTATCACTTTATGGCATGTATAACTAGACTCACACGTGCTACGTTAGTCCTAGAATCGACTAAATCGTAGCTCTGATACCAATAAAAATGTAACACCCCTATCCCGTAACCGTCGCCGGAATAGGACGAGACGTTACCAAAAATTAGGAATCGGATCAGAATCGTAAAAATTTTGAACCTTTTCTTAAATAAAAGATCATTTATTTCTGTAACTAATAGACACAAACAAAGATCGAATTTAAAACTTATAAAAGTAAACTTCCATAAGATGCCATTTTCGCATGGCTTATATACAATAGTCAAAATATCATTCTACTTATAGTCTATCCTATACATGTCATAAGCTAAGTCCAAATCACATGATTACCACAATAGTAGATAGTGTGACGAAGTGCTAACGATCCCCAAGCTGATAGTAAGAGTCAATGATCTACAAAAATAAACAGAGAAACATAACATTCAAAGTAAGCTTTCATAAGCTTAGTAAGTCTTAAGCAATTTAAACAGTTGAACTTAAAAACAAACCAAATGTTCAAAATCACATAACACTTTCGAGTACAATACTATTTGGCCGATTATGCACAAACACATATCATTTTACTCCGTTTATACTCAAACTCATATAAACATAGTATTTACAAGCTTAGGATTAACTTTAATTCTTTCAAATTTCACTAGTGTATCATTTCTTACCCACACTTACTTCCAACATTCATAGTTAAATGGCATATCAAAAATATCTTGTAACTTTGCATAATAACTGAATGCACACATATACAAATATACATATGAATTTACAACATCTTTTCATATGCTTCTCATTACACATTCTTAATTCCCGTCAGATCAATCTCACATATATAATAAATATATCACATACTTGAATCACTTAATGTGTGTCTGAGTTCAATTTATCATCTTAGCATAGGATCTCGTAGTCATATACTTTATGAAATTCACTAGCACTTGGCTCTGAGGTATAAAACCCGAACATAACAACAAAGCCACGAAGCCTACGGGACTTTAAACTCGGATACAATCTCAACACAATTTATTTTATATACTTTTACTAACTTTGGCCTTATCAAATATCTAATAATACACACTTTTCACAATTGGTCATTCGGCCACATTATATACACATAAACATATGTACTTTTCACACTTGCCCATTCGGTCACACCACATACACAAGCACGTATATAAGATAATACTTTTATCATTACTTGCTAATACATTATATACTTTGCTTTCATTTAAATAACCACTCAGCCATATTACATTTCTAAGTAACCATTCGGCCTCACTATACAAATAAGATAGCACACATTTTCATAAAGGCCATTCGGATAACTTGCACACATTTAATATTAGCCATTTCGGCCTCACCACATATACATATCTTGTACATCAATTTCATCATATCAAAATCGACTAGGTATACTAGTCATTCATGGCTTATAGCCTCATTTTAATATGGATTTGGTACTTTGATTACCAATATTTAATCAAACATGTTCTTAATTACAATTATTTAACATTTTAATTTACATTTCGACAATGACATGTTCATCTCCAATAATTCAATACTTATAAACTTATAATTTCATAAATTTTAACATCAAAGTCCATCTAACACTCATATATCATTTCCTAACGTCACAATTCAAAATTCACATATGGTTTTAATCAATATCTTATAAGCAACTCAAAGCAGTTTTATCAATGTTTACAACATAATCACAAATTCACTACTACAAGTTGTCTTCCCGAGCAGCAATCATTAAATTATTTGTGCTGGAGCTACGAAACTCGAATCAAGTGCCGTTAATTTTCCCTAGAAATAGACTCATCAAGATTTAATTACATAATTTATTCAGTCTCTAGCTCAACTCCAACAATTTATGGTGATTTTCTAAAATCACGTTATTCTTCTTTGTCCCAAGTAGATCTATTACAATTTACTCTTAAATTTCCAAAAGTTTAAACACTTAAGAACTTACTAAGATCTCAATTTCCTTCTTCAATTTCCTAATCACATTAGTAGTTTCACTTACTTTGTAACATTAATCCACAATTCATCTCATAATTCATTGGTAATTTTATCACATAATTTATTAAAATACCATTTCCTTATATTGATTTCAAATACATTCAAGAATTTAAAGCATAATTTCATAGCCAAATGTAATCACTAATCGGCATTTACAAGAAATTCATAGTATTTTATTCACGTCATAACTCATGATGCTTTCGGTTATTCCATCTTATCTCATGTATTCAAAATACCATTCACACATATTAGTTCATAAGACATTTGGCTATCACACATAGTCCTCACTAAATTCATACTCATTCTATTTACCATTACTTAACCGAAACACAGAGATCATATATCATTCTCTAAAACTCTTTTAGCATATACCTCATTTCCATCAATTCAATCGAGTAAGTTAGCCATTTTCGACTCATATTATGAACATTATTAATCATTCGAAAATATATATATTTATATCACAAATACTAAAAATTTATTCTATATTCATTTAATTTTTAAACACATAAATTCAACTTAATCGTTTAAGAGCTTACCTCAAAAGTTATAAATGCGGCTATATATCGACTACACGACTACCTTCGTTTTTTTTCCTCGATCCGAGTTTGTCCCCTTAAGCTCTTGATGCTCAATCAACAATTTTAACTACTCAATTTACAAACGGCAATGTCATCACTTTACATAACAGAAATTAAATTTCACTACTTAAACTATCCACGGCAATCACCTTCCGAGCACCTTAATTTTCTTTAAGCTAAACCACCTCATAGCATACATATACACATTCGGCTAATTATAAAACAAAATCAGCACTCATAACCGAATCATTAACTAAAATCACATTTGGTAATATGCTTAAATAATCTTCAATATTTAATAACATCTAAAACTAATTTGCTTGAGGTGCCATGAATTTTTAAATTGGCCGAATATCATTGAATTTCTAAAATCATGCTTATAACCACTTGGCCGAATTTCACATATCAAAGCCACTTATATATATTATTCAAAGTATTTAACAACACTTAAAAGTCCAAACCGAATGTTCATTATGCATTTCCTTAGTTCTAGATTCGGCAAACACATGTATAATTACCAAAACTTTATTATTATTATTATTATATATAATATATATATATATTTTTAAAAAAAATCCAAAACCATAAAACTCAATTCATATAACACCAAACTCAATGCTAAATCACCCAAGGCACATTCGGCACTAGCACAAGCACACACACATTTAACTTTTATAAAATTCAACTTTTAACAAGCTTCCTATGCTTCCATGATCAAAACCGAATGCTCATCTTACCACCAACATGCATATTTAATTATCTCAAGCCTCTCTTAATCAATTTTATTCATAAAAGCATGAACTCAACAATCCATTACTCATACAAAACAAACATAACTGAAAACCCCTTCATGACTAATCACTCACATGTAACATACTTTTCAAAAACAAGCTCATAAACATATGAATTTTGGTATCAAATTGTCCATTGAACATTCGTTTACTATCTTCTATCCTCAACTCAAATTTCCTCACTCATTTTCACTAAGGCCGAATCTAAAATGCCTCATAAACTAAATTTATCAAGTGGGTTTCGGCTAGAAAAAGATGAGAAACACAAATTCATCAACAATTTACAAAACCACATCAAATTACCTTCAAATTTGCCTCTAATTGACCGAACGGTCCCACAACCATCCTTCACTCTTCTTCTTTTTTTATGAACTTGACTAGGTGAAGAAACAAAGATGAGTTCTTGTTTTCTTCACCAAATTCTTATTTTATTTTATCAATAAACTATATAATAATGAATATATCAATAAACTACTTAAAAAAATATCAATTCATTATTATACATATAAAATATGCTTATTTTGCTCACCAAAACCATCATGGCCGGCCACTAACATTAAAAGTGGCAAATTGACATGCAAATCCACTTATTTGCATCATTCAATAATTAATCACTTAAAATAAGCCACACATATATTCAAAGCTTCTCACATAAGTCCTTTTTATTTAGAAACACATTCAAATTGACAAAAATCAAAGCATTCAAATTTCACACATGCATGATTACATATTTTAGACATAAAAGATTATATTCAAATTATTTCTGTGACTCGGTTTAGCGGTCCCGAAACCACTTCACGACTAAGGTCAGAATAGGGCTGTCACAACTCTCCCCCCTTAGGGATTTTCGTCCCCGAAAATCTTAGTAGCGACTAGGTTAGGATAACGTCCTCTTATTGAATTATGTCCATATAAACATTAGCTCATCAATAACAATTGTAATTCATTACTGCTTTCACATCGATCTATAAAGTCACTTTCTTATCTTAAAACAAATACATAAACATTTCTACAAGTATACACATACATCTCATTTTTCTTGATTTCATAAGCAATAATCACTTAATTGACTTTATACTTGCATTTCAAACACATATAAATCACATATTAACATGTATAATACATAACATCAACTCACATATTCATAACCCACATTTTAATTCATGTATAAGCTGTAACCTGGCCAAAAGTATACATATTCTCAAACATCCCAATGAATATCCTTAATAACTTTATCACATCTCAATATTCAACTTAACTTATTTCCAAAAGAAAAGTCAACTTCCACGTACCTGAACATTTAGTTCATTTAGCACATTCAATCATAGTTAACGTTACCCGTATACAGTCGAATAGGCATAAAGCCTAATATAATACACTGGCATGAGATTTATTCTAGCGTATAACTCGTATATCCAAAATTATCAGCATTCATCAAAAATTCTTCTGGACTTTCGAATGTCGAAACTAAATCGAAATAATTTCTTGAACAAGATTAACAAAATAGTGTCCATTCAAAGCAATAGCACATATAACTTCATATCCGAGAATCTCATAGACTAAATCCATAACACATTTTCAACTAAGCACTTAAGTGTACATATAACATAAATCCATTCCTTAACAACATATCCACCACTTTTTTTCACGTATCCACTTATAACAAAAATACAGCGAAACAATAATCAATCGTCAATTTATATCTATTAATCCCCAATTCAATCTCAAATACCAATTATCGTATCTAATTAAAATTCAACATCTAACTTCAATCCTACTTCCTAACATTTGTCAATTTAAAGAGCGTCGTACTTGTATGCGAGTATGTCGTTTACTTAAAGCCATAGTCCAACCATGGTCTTACATGTTATCACATATCAAGTTGATGCCATGTCCTAGACATGGTCTTACACAACATCTCAAATCAATGCCTTTGTCCCAGACGAGGTCTTACATGAATCTCATTTCACAGACTTAGTGCCCACTGACCGATCTCGCACACATAGTGCTCGGTTGAAGAACTCGCACACACAATGCCTCAACTATCGATCTCGCACACATAGTGCTCAGTTGAAGAACTCGCACACACAATGCCTCAATTATCGATCTCGCACACATAGTGCTCGGTTGAAGAACTCGTACACACAATGCCTCAATTACCGATCTCGTACACATAGTGCTCGGTTGAAGAACTCTCCCACACAATGCCTTAATTACTGATCTCGCACACATAGTGCTCAGTTAAAGGAATTTGCACACACAGTGCCTCTAATCATTCGCACGCATAATGCCCATATTCATTCGTTATTACACATTGAAATGACTTAACCAAGTCTATAAAACATCATATATGTACAATTTAAACGTATTCTTTCATTTAACTTTGAATTCATATAGTAATGAACACTTAAACCTTGCTCGAATCACCGGCATTAAGCCTGCTAGGCACGAAGACCCGAATACACATCACCGAGTTTCATGCATATTTATTCACATTTTAATACATTTCATATAGCATATCATATTTTTAATTCATTACTTCGTTTCAATATATACATATCATATACACCTTGACATTATATCATAGATATCATTTACATGTAGACTCATTCCAAATACATTATTTTCTCTTCAAAGTTCTCATTCACATATTTAAAACATAACATCATATATAACATTAACAAAGCATAAATTACATGGCAATTCCATCTCTAATGGATGACATATATATATCGCCCATTTACATAAAATCCTGAACCAAAATATAACTTCTCATGCATACAATATACATCAATATTATCCTAATATACTTTTCCATATTTATTTCATAACACATTCAGCAAAATTACTTTGCATTTCAATACTTCAAATGTATATCATACTTTTATTCATACCTTTCTCAATTTTGTCACATCATAAGCATGTTTCAATCCTCTCAATACCATCTGCTACAGCTTGA
This sequence comes from Gossypium longicalyx, assembly GCA_025698465.1. Classification (NCBI taxonomy): domain Eukaryota; kingdom Viridiplantae; phylum Streptophyta; class Magnoliopsida; order Malvales; family Malvaceae; genus Gossypium; species Gossypium longicalyx. Next base: position 36,187,637 of record CM046995.1, read on the forward strand.
TCGGGATCGGAATTCATTATATTATGAAAAACACATTTTTAACTGTCAGAAATCATCACACTATCATTTTATCACTTTATGGCATGTATAACTAGACTCACACGTGCTACGTTAGTCCTAGAATCGACTAAATCGTAGCTCTGATACCAATAAAAATGTAACACCCCTATCCCGTAACCGTCGCCGGAATAGGACGAGACGTTACCAAAAATTAGGAATCGGATCAGAATCGTAAAAATTTTGAACCTTTTCTTAAATAAAAGATCATTTATTTCTGTAACTAATAGACACAAACAAAGATCGAATTTAAAACTTATAAAAGTAAACTTCCATAAGATGCCATTTTCGCATGGCTTATATACAATAGTCAAAATATCATTCTACTTATAGTCTATCCTATACATGTCATAAGCTAAGTCCAAATCACATGATTACCACAATAGTAGATAGTGTGACGAAGTGCTAACGATCCCCAAGCTGATAGTAAGAGTCAATGATCTACAAAAATAAACAGAGAAACATAACATTCAAAGTAAGCTTTCATAAGCTTAGTAAGTCTTAAGCAATTTAAACAGTTGAACTTAAAAACAAACCAAATGTTCAAAATCACATAACACTTTCTGAGTACAATACTATTTGGCCGATTATGCACAAACACATATCATTTTACTCCGTTTATACTCAAACTCATATAAACATAGTATTTACAAGCTTCAGGATTAACTTTAATTCTTTCAAATTTCACTAGTGTATCATTTCTTACCCACACTTACTTCCAACATTCATAGTTAAATGGCATATCAAAAAATATCTTGTAACTTTGCATAATAACTGAATGCACACATATACAAATATACATATGAATTTACAACATCTTTTCATATGCTTCTCATTACACATTCTTAATTCCCGTCAGATCAATCTCACATATATAATAAATATATCACATACTTGAATCACTTAATGTGTAATACGAGTTCAATTTATCATCTTAGCATAGGATCTCGTAGTCATATACTTTATGAAATTCACTAGCACTTGGCCTGCGAGGTATAAAACCCGAACATAACACCAGCACGAAGCCTACGGGACTTTAAACTCGGATACAATCTCAACACAATTTATTTTATATACTTTTTACTAACTTTGGCCTTATCAAATATCTAATAATACACACTTTTCACAATTGGTCATTCGGCCACATTATATACACATAAACATATGTACTTTTCACACTTGCCCATTCGGTCACACCACATACACAAGCACGTATATAAGATAATACTTTTATCATTACTTGCTAATACATTATATACTTTGCTTTCATTTAAATAACCACTCAGCCATATTACATTTCTAAGTAACCATTCGGCCTCACTATACAAATAAGATAGCACACATTTTCATAAAGGCCATTCGGATAACTTGCACACATTTAATATTAGCCATTTCGGCCTCACCACATATACATATCTTGTACATCAATTTCATCATATCAAAATCGACTAGGTATACTAGTCATTCATGGCTTATAGCCTCATTTTAATATGGATTTGGTACTTTGATTACCAATATTTAATCAAACATGTTCTTAATTACAATTATTTAACATTTTAATTTACATTTCGACAATGACATGTTCATCTCCAATAATTCAATACTTATAAACTTATAATTTCATAAATTTTAACATCAAAGTCCATCTAACACTCATATATCATTTCCTAACGTCACAATTCAAAATTCACATATGGTTTTAATCAATATCTTATAAGCAACTCAAAAGCAGTTTTATCAATGTTTACAACATAATCACAAATTCACTACAAGTTGTCTTCACGAGCAATGATCATTAAATTATTTGTGCTCGAGCTACGAAACTCGAATCAAGTGCCGTTAATTTTCCCTAGAAATAGACTCATCAAGATTTAATTACATAATTTATTCAGTCTCTAGCTCAACTCCAACAATTTATGGTGATTTTCTAAAATCACGTTATTCTTCTTGTCCCAAGTAGATCTATTACAATTTACTCTTAAATTTCCAAAAGTTTAAACACTTAAGAACTTACTAAGATCTCAATTTCCCTTCTTCAATTTCCTAATCACATTAGTAGTTTCACTTACTTTGTAACATTAATCCACAATTCATCTCATAATTCATTCGGTAATTTTATCACATAATTTATTAAAATACCATTTCCTTATATTGATTTCAAATACATTCAAGAATTTAAAGCATAATTTCATAGCCAAATGTAATCACTAATCGGCATTTACAAGAAATTCATAGTATTTTATTCACGTCATAACTCATGATGCTTTCGGTTATTCCATCTTATCTCATGTATTCAAAATACCATTCACACATATTAGTTCATAAGACATTTGGCTATCACACATAGTCCTCACTAAATTCATACTCATTCTATTTACCATTACTTAACCGAAACACAGAGATCATATATCATTCTCTAAAACTCTTTTAGCATATACCTCATTTCCATCAATTCAATCGAGTAAGTTAGCCATTTTCGACTCATATTATGAACATTATTAATCATTCGAAAATATATATATTTATATCACAAATACTAAAAATTTATTCTATATTCATTTAATTTTTAAACACATAAATTCAACTTAATCGTTTAAGAGCTTACCTCAAAAGTTATCGTACGGCTATATCGACTACACGACTACCTTCGTTTTTTTTCCTCGATCCGAGTTTGTCCCCTTAAGCTCTTGATGCTCAATCAACAATTTTAACTACTCAATTTACAAACGGCAATGTCATCACTTTACATAATGTGAAATTAAATTTCACTACTTAAACTATCCACGACAATCACCTTCCGAGCACCTTAATTTTCTTTAAGCTAAACCACCTCATAGCATATATATACACATTCGGCTAATTATAAAACAAAATCAGCACTCATAACCGAATCATTAACTAAAATCACATTTGGTAATATGCTTAAATAATCTTCAATATTTAATAACATCTAAAACTAATTTGCTTGAGGTGCCATGAATTTTTAAATTGGCGAATATCATTGAATTTCTAAAATCATGCTTATAACCACTTGGCCGAATTTCACATATCAAAGCCACTTATATATATTATTCAAAGTATTTAACAACACTTAAAAGTCCAAACCGAATGTTCATTATGCATTTCCTTAGTTCTAGATTAAGCAAACACATGTATAATTACCAAAACTTTATTATTATTATTATTATATATAATATATATATATATTTTAAAAAAATCCAAAACCATAAAACTCAATTCATATAACACCAAACTCAATGCTAAATCACCCAAGGCACATTCGGCACTAGCACAAGCACACACACATTTAACTTTTATAAAATTCAACTTTTAACAAGCTTCCTATGCTTCCATGATCAAAACCGAATGCTCATCTTACCACCAACATGCATATTTAATTATCTCAAGCCTCTCTTAATCAATTTTATTCATAAAAGCATGAACTCAACAATCCATTACTCATACAAAACAAACATAACTGAAAACCCCTTCATGACTAATCACTCACATGTAACATACTTTTCAAAAACAAGCTCATAAACATATGAATTTTGGTATCAAATTGTCCATTGAACATTCGTTTACTATCTTCTATCCTCAACTCAAATTTCCTCACTCATTTTCACTAAGGCCGAATCTAAAATGCCTCATAAACTAAATTTATCAAGTGGGTTTCGGCTAGAAAAAGATGAGAAACACAAATTCATCAACAATTTACAAAACCACATCAAATTACCTTCAAATTTGCCTCTAATTGACCGAACGGTCCCAAAACCATCCTTCACTCTTCTTCTTTTTATGAACTTCACTAGGTGAAGAAACAAAGATGAGTTCTTGTTTTCTTCACCAAATTCTTATTTTATTTTATCAATAAACTATATAATAATGAATATATCAATAAACTACTTAAAAAAATATCAATTCATTATTATACATATAAAATATGCTTATTTTGCTCACCAAAACCATCATGGCCGGCCACTAACATTAAAAGTGGCAAATTGACATGCAAATCCACTTATTTGCATCATTCAATAATTAATCACTTAAAATAAGCCACACATATATTCAAAGCTTCTCACATAAGTCCTTTTTATTTAGAAACACATTCAAATTGACAAAAATCAAAGCATTCAAATTTCACACATGCATGATTACATATTTTAGACATAAAAGATTATATTCAAATTATTTCTGTGACTCGGTTTAGCGGTCCCGAAACCACTTCACGACTAAGGTCAGAATAGGGCTGTCACAACTCTCCCCCCTTAGGGATTTTCGTCCCCAGAAAATCTTAGTAGCGACTAGGTTAGGATAACGTCCTCTTATTGAATTATGTCCATATAAACATTAGCTCATCAATAACAATTGTAATTCATTACTGCTTTCACATCGATCTATAAAGTCACTTTCTTATCTTAAAACAAATACATAAACATTTCTACAAGTATACACATACATCTCATTTTTCTTGATTTCATAAGCAATAATCACTTAATTGACTTTATACTTGCATTTCAAACACATATAAATCACATATTAACATGTATAATACATAACATCAACTCACATATTCATAACCCACATTTTAATTCATGTATAAGCTGTAACCTGGCCAAAAGTATACATATTCTCAAACATCCCAATGAATATCCTTAATAACTTTATCACATCTCAATATTCAACTTAACTTATTTCCAAAAGAAAAGTCAACTTCCACGTACCTGAACATTTAGTTCATTTAGCACATTCAATCATAGTTAACGTTACCCGTATACAGTCGAATAGGCATAAAGCCTAATATAATACACTGGCATGAGATTTATTCTAGCGCATAACTCGTATATCCAAAATTATCAGCATTCATCAAAAATTCTTACAGACTTTCGAATGTCGAAACTAAATCGAAATAATTTCTTGAACAAGATTAACAAAATAGTGTCTATTCAGCAATAGCACATATAACTTCATATACCGAGAATCTCATAGACTAAATCCATAACACATTTTCAACTAAGCACTTAAGTGTACATATAACATAAATCCATTCCTTAATAACATATCCACCACTTTTTTTTTCACGTATCCACTTATAACAAAATACAGCCGAAACAATAATCAATCGTCAATTTATATCTATTAATCCCCAATTCAATCTCAAATACCAATTATCAGTATCTAATTAAAATTCAACATCTAACTTCAATCCTACTTCCTAACATTTGTCAATTTAAAGAGCGTCGTACTTGTCTGAGTATGTCGTTTACTTAAAGCCATAGTCCAACCATGGTCTTACATGTTATCACATATCAAGTTGATGCCATGTCCTAGACATGGTCTTACACAACATCTCAAATCAATGCCTTTGTCCCAGACGAGGTCTTACATGAATCTCATTTCACAGACTTAGTGCCCACTGACCGATCTCGCACACATAGTGCTCGGTTGAAGAACTCGCACACACAATGCCTCAACTATCGATCTCGCACACATAGTGCTCAGTTGAAGAACTCGCACACACAATGCCTCAATTATCGATCTCGCACACATAGTGCTCGGTTGAAGAACTCGTACACACAATGCCTCAATTACCGATCTCGTACACATAGTGCTCGGTTGAAGAACTCTCCCACACAATGCCTTAATTCATCGATCTCGCACACATAGTGCTCGGTTAAAGGAATTTGCACACACAGTGCCTCTAATCATTCGCACGCATAATGCCCATATTCATTCGTTATTACACATTGAAATGACTTAACCAAGTCTATAAAACATCATATATGTACAATTTAAACGTATTCTTTCATTTAACTTTGAATTCATATAGTAATGAACACTTAAACCTTGCTCGAATCAGGCATTAAGCACGCTAGGCACGAAGACCGAATACACATCACCGAAGTTTCATGCATATTTATTCACATTTTAATACATTTCATATAGCATATCATATTTTTAATTCATTACTTGTTTCAATATATACATATCATATACACCTTGACATTATATCATAGATATCATTTACATGTAGACTCATTCCAAATACATTATTTTCTCTTCAAAGTTCTCATTCACATATTTAAAACATAACATCATATATAACATTAACAAAGCATAAATTACATGGCAATTCCATCTCTAATGGATGACATATATATATCGCCCATTTACATAAAATCCTGAACCAAAATATAACTTCTCATGCATACAATATACATCACTATTATCCTAATATACTTTTCCATATTTATTTCATAACACATTCAGCAAAATTACTTTGCATTTCAATACTTCAAATGTATATCATACTTTTATTCATACCTTTCTCAATTTTGTCACATCATAAGCATGTTTCAATCCTCTCAATACCATCTGCTACAGCTTGATCGGGATCGGAATTCATTATATTATGAAAAACACATTTTTAACTGTCAGAAATCATCACACTATCATTTTATCACTTTATGGCATGTATAACTAGACTCACACGTGCTACGTTAGTCCTAGAATCGACTAAATCGTAGCTCTGATACCAATAAAAATGTAACACCCCTATCCCGTAACCCGTCGCCGGAATAGGACGAGACGTTACCAAAAATTAGGAAACGGATCAGAATCGTAAAAATTTTGAACCTTTTCTTAAATAAAAGATCATTTATTTCTGTAACTAATAGACACAAACAAAGATCGAATTTAAAACTTATAAAAGTAAACTTCCATAAGATGCCATTTTCGCATGGCTTATATACAATAGTCAAAATATCATTCTACTTATAGTCTATCCTATACATGTCATAAGCTAAGTCCAAATCACATGATTACCACAATAGTAGATAGTGTGACGAAGTGCTAACGATCCCCAAGCTGATAGTAAGAGTCAATGATCTACAAAAATAAACAGAGAAACATAACATTCAAAGTAAGCTTTCATAAGCTTAGTAAGTCTTAAGCAATTTAAACAGTTGAACTTAAAAACAAACCAAATGTTCAAAATCACATAACACTTTCTGAGTACAATACTATTTGGCCGATTATGCACAAACACATATCATTTTACTCCGTTTATACTCAAACTCATATAAACATAGTATTTACAAGCTTCCGGATTAACTTTAATTCTTTCAAATTTCACTAGTGTATCATTTCTTACCCACACTTACTTCCAACATTCATAGTTAAATGGCATATCAAAAAATATCTTGTAACTTTGCATAATAACTGAATGCACACATATACAAATATACATATGAATTTACAACATCTTTTCATATGCTTCTCATTACACATTCTTAATTCCCGTCAGATCAATCTCACATATATAATAAATATATCACATACTTGAATCACTTAATGTGTAATACGAGTTCAATTTATCATCTTAGCATAGGATCTCGTAGTCATATACTTTATGAAATTCACTAGCACTTGGCCTGCGAGGTATAAAACCCGAACATAACACCAGCACGAAGCCTACGGGACTTTAAACTCGGATACAATCTCAACACAATTTATTTTATATACTTTTTACTAACTTTGGCCTTATCAAATATCTAATAATACACACTTTTCACAATTGGTCATTCGGCCACATTATATACACATAAACATATGTACTTTTCACACTTGCCCATTCGGTCACACCACATACACAAGCACGTATATAAGATAATACTTTTATCATTACTTGCTAATACATTATATACTTTGCTTTCATTTAAATAACCACTCAGCCATATTACATTTCTAAGTAACCATTCGGCCTCACTATACAAATAAGATAGCACACATTTTCATAAAGGCCATTCGGATAACTTGCACACATTTAATATTAGCCATTTCGGCCTCACCACATATACATATCTTGTACATCAATTTCATCATATCAAAATCGACTAGGTATACTAGTCATTCATGGCTTATAGCCTCATTTTAATATGGATTTGGTACTTTGATTACCAATATTTAATCAAACATGTTCTTAATTACAATTATTTAACATTTTAATTTACATTTCGACAATGACATGTTCATCTCCAATAATTCAATACTTATAAACTTATAATTTCATAAATTTTAACATCAAAGTCCATCTAACACTCATATATCATTTCCTAACGTCACAATTCAAAATTCACATATGGTTTTAATCAATATCTTATAAGCAACTCAAACAGTTTTATCAATGTTTACAACATAATCACAAATTCACTACAAGCTGTCTTCCTGAGCAACAGTCATTAAATTATTTGTAACTGGAGCTACGAAACTCCGAATCAAGTGCCGTTAATTTTCCCTAGAAATAGACTCATCAAGATTTAATTACATAATTTATTCAGTCTCTAGCTCAACTCCAACAATTTATGGTGATTTTCTAAAATCACGTTATTGCTGCTGTCCCAAGTAGATCTATTACAATTTACTCTTAAATTTCCAAAAGTTTAAACACTTAAGAACTTACTAAGATCTCAATTTCCCTTCTTCAATTTCCTAATCACATTAGTAGTTTCACTTACTTTGTAACATTAATCCACAATTCATCTCATAATTCATTCGGTAATTTTATCAAATAATTTATTAAAATACCATTTCCTTATATTGATTTCAAATACATTCAATAATTTAAAGCATAATTTCATAGCCAAATGTAATCACTAATCGGCATTTACAAGAAATTCATAGTATTTTATTCACGTCATAACTCATGATGCTTTCGGTTATTCCATCTTATCTCATGTATTCAAAATACCATTCACACATATTAGTTCATAAGACATTTGGCTATCACACATAGTCCTCACTAAATTCATACTCATTCTATTTACCATTACTTAACCGAAACACAGAGATCATATATCATTCTCTAAAACTCTTTTAGCATATACCTCATTTCCATCAATTCAATCGAGTAAGTTAGCCATTTTCGACTCATATTATGAACATTATTAATCATTCGAAAATATATATATTTATATCACATATACTAAAAATTTATTCTATATTCATTTAATTTTTAAACACATAAATTCAACTTAATCGTTTAAGAGCTTACCTCAAAAGTTATAAATGCGGCTATATCGACTACACGACTACCTTCGCTTTTTTCCTCGATCCGAGTTTGTCCCCTTAAGCTCTTGATGCTCAATCAACAATTTTAACTACTAAATTTACAAACGGCAATGTCATCACTTTACATAACAGAAATTAAATTTCACTACTTAAACTATCCACGACAATCACCTTCCGAGCACCTTAATTTTCTTTAAGCTAAACCACCTCATAGCATATATATACACATTCGGCTAATTATAAAACAAAATCAGCACTCATAACCGAATCATTAACTAAAATCACATTTGGTAATATGCTTAAATAATCTTCAATATTTAATAACATCTAAAACTAATTTGCTTGAGGTGCCATGAATTATTCAAATTGGCCGAATATCATTGAATTTCTAAAATCATGCTTATAACCACTTGGCCGAATTTAACATATCAAAGCCACTTATATATATTATTCAAAGTATTTAACAACACTTAAAAGTCCAAACCGAATGTTCATTATGCATTTCCTTAGTTCTAGATTCGGCAAACACATATATAATTACCAAAACTTTATTATTATTATATATATATAATAGATATATATTTTTTTAAAAAAAATCCAAAACCATAAAACTCAATTCATATAACACCAAACTCAATGCTAAATCACCCAAGGCACATTCGGCACTAGCACAAGCACACACACATTTAACTTTTATAAAATTCAACTTTTAACAAGCTCCCTATGCTTCCATGATCAAAACCGAATGCTCATCTTACCACCAACATGCATATTTAATTATCTCAAGCCTCTCTTAATCAATTTTATTCATAAAAGCATGAACTCAACAATCCATTACTCATACAAAACAAACATAGCCGAAAATCCCTTCATGACTAATCACTCACATGTAACATACTTTTCAAAAACAAGCTCATAAACATATGAATTTTGGTATCAAATTGTCCATTGAACATTCGTTTACTATCTTCTATCCTCAACTCAAATTTCCTCACTCATTTTCACTAAGGCCGAATCTAAAATGCCTCATAAACTAAATTTATCAAGTGGGTTTCAGCTAGAAAAAGAAGAGAAACACAAATTCATCAACAATTTACAAAACCACATCAAATTACCTTCAAATTTGCCTCCAATTGACCGAACGGTCCCAAAACCATCCTGCACTCTTCTTCTTTTTATGAATTTCAGCTAGGTGAAGAAACAAAGATGAGTTCTTGTTTTCTTCACCAAATTCTTATTTTATTTTATCAATAAACTATATAATAATGAATATATCAATAAACTACTTAAAAAAATATCAATTCATTATTATACATATAAAATATGCTTATTTTGCTCACCAAAACCACCATGGCCGGCCACTAACATTAAAAGTGGCAAATTGACATGCAAATCCACTTATTTACATCATTCAATAATTAATCGCTTAAAATAAGCCACACATATATTCAAAGCTTCTCACATAAGTCCTTTTTATTTAGAAACACATTCAAATTGACAAAAATCAAAGCATTCAAATTTCACACATGCATGATCACATATTTTAGACATAAAATATTATATTCAAATTATTTCTGCTACTCGATTTAACGATCCCAAAACCACTTCCCGACTAAGGTCATAATAGGGCTGTCACATTAGCCATGCTAGCTGAATATTCATATGTATTTTTCTCCTCGTCCTCTCCATTCAACATGCTTAATGTATATAACATGCTTATAAGTAACATTATCTATAATTTCACTATTTACTTATATGTATATTCAAAGTTGTCCATCCGTGTCATAGTCACTAAATTATGTATATCTTGAGCTACAGAACTCTAAATTAAGATCCACTAATTTTCCATGAAATTAGACTTACATATCTTCTTACCATAAAATTTTAAAAATTTTTGATTCAGCCAATAAGTACAGTTTATTCTTTAAAGTCACCCCTATTTTGCTGTTTGACAATTTCGACCCTTCTATACTAAAAATTAATTATCTCCTCTTACAGGATTCAAATGATGTTCTTGTTTATTTCTATTTAAAATAGACTCATTCAAAATTATAAGCATATAAATTTAATTCCATAATTATTTTTATCCAATGTTTGATGATTTTCCAAAGTTAGAATAGGGGAACCCGAAATCATTCTGACCTTGTCTAACTAAATTTCTTATATATCACAATTTACAATTTCATTGCTTACAATGTTTCTTCTATGAAAAACTAGACTCAATAAAATTTAATTTTATATTTTATTCAACTTCTAGTTCAATTTCCACAATTTTTGGTGATTTTTCAGAGTTAGCCTACTACTGCTGTCCAAAACTGTTTTAGTGCAAGATGTTTATTTACCATGTTTATAACACCCTTATTTTCTTTCTCTACACTATTTCTTATTATTTTCTCTTATCTTCTCTTCACTAACATATCAAGAATATAATACCATATAAAATAAAACTCTACATTAACATCAATTTCATGCTTTTTCAATAATATCAAACTTAAAAATATATTGAAATCTTGATGTTCTTACCTTGTTCCATTGATTTCAATCTTTAACTTGATTTTCTCTCTCCTCCAGCTTCTATCTCTTGAATTCAACTTGATATTCTAGCTCCCCATAGTCTTCTTATTATTTTTCTCTCTTGGTAACCATAGAAATTCTTTTAATTTCTAGGTGAAAATGGTGAATTTTTTGGTGGAAGGACTAAATTGTAAAAAAAAGAAAATTTCTTTCTTCTCTTCTTTCTAACGTGGGGTGCATGGAAGAAGATGATGGTTGGTGTGTGTGTTCCATCTTTCTCTCCACACATATATATTTATACTAAATAAAATAACAATAAAATAATAAAATATCATTAAAAAAATCAATTCAAAATATTTATTAACTAATTAGTTAATGTAAAATATCACCAACATCATCATTGCCTTTTAGATTTCTCTCTCCTTTTAATTGACCAATTTGCCCTTTATAATCTTTAAATTTCCATCATTGAGTCATCACTTAATTTGGTAAAATTGTAATTTAGTCCATCATAATTCTTCACCTATTCAATTTGGTCCAAATTCATCCATTTTCCTTAGTTTCTAGATCAACCTACCCTTAAAATATTTGCACTATTGGTCCTTCAACTTTTCATATTTACACTTTACCTCTCAAGTTTTGAGTATTTACTCTTAGGCAATAAACTTTTCTCACTTTTACAATTTAGTCCTTTCTTGAATCAAGATATCATAATTTACTTCTCAATGTTGTCATAACTCAAAATTTCTCTTTTTGTCACTTTATTTCCTTATTTTATTATATCAGGGATAATATTACTGTAGAAATTTTCGGGGTATTACATTTCTCTCCCCCTTAAAATAAATTTTGTCCTCGAAATTTCCTTGTTTTTCTTTTTATCATGAACTCCATTATTTCTTTTATTCTATAGTTTCTTTCTGTACATATTTACCTAGTTTATCATTTATATCCGTTCTCTATCCTTTCATTTCACAATTTATTTTAATTTAATATTTCATATTTGCCTTTCAGATCTTCCACCAACAGGAATTAGAAGATAATATCATATGAATCTTAGTATCAAGTGTTTTATCATATATATTAGCTTGGAAAACCAAAGAAAAATATAGCAATACCATTTGTGAATCAATCAGACTTGCGAAAATTTTTGTCTATTAGCATATTTATCCAACCTTTCCATATAATGGTTATAACATCCAAACATGAACAGTTGTATATACCTCTAAAAATATCAGTACATATAAGATATTCATATAAAATCCCCCCAAAAAAATTTACCGTAATATACCTATTTATAACAGCTATATTCAAATATTTTTGCAATTTATTCGCCAATCCATTGACTAGTATAGTCATCAATAATTTCACATCATTCAGTTCACTCAAGAAACTAATTCGGAAGAAATTTTTAGTTAACCATTATGTAAATACCATATTTGAATAAATTGATTTTCCCATAAATAACTTCTTTTTTAATACTGATACTGTATATCTCAACTAGTTTTCAGAAAATCTAATATCTCTATTCAGAACCCATCTTTACTTATTAACTCATTCTCAGTTCTGACTGCATTATCAATTGCTCAACCATTGAACTTTTTCACTTTCACACTTCTGAAATTAATCAATATAAATCTCATGAATTTCATTGCATATAACTGTACTGGTAAGGGGGTAGAGATCGTAAAGCCTCATAATTTAATTTTCATGTATTTACTCATATAACATAACATTTACCATTCTCAAGTATTATAAAACATTTATCCGTACCTTTACGAGTTCTGTTTCATCATAATCAACATTTTTACTCAGAAATAATCCTTTACCTTGTAATGAAAATTGTTTACTTTTTACTTAACAAAGGCCTAGTAGACTAATAGAACACTTAGGATATACGGGACTAATAGAGGTGCATTATTATGCACTATTAAACAGAGAGCACTGAAGTGTTATACAGAGAGCACAAATGTGCTAAACGGAGAGCACTAATGTGCTAATAATTAGAGAGCACTGATGTGCTAAGGTTCTGTAATGGTATGCCACTAATATCCTAGTAGTTCTAATATTGTCTACTTGGGCAAATTATTTTATGCATGCATATCGCTTTTACACTTTTCGCATAATGCTTTTACATGCTTTACAATTTAATCCTTATACCAATAATTCATACATTTATATCTTCTGTATCTTTAATACATGTAATATATTTCAAAATTCACTATTCATCCATAATTCCCTAATAATCCTTATCATGTACTTCATATATTACTTTTCATATTTTGTAATTTAGCCATCAGCACAATTTTTGTGTAGCAATATATTTTACTTTTAATAATATATATAACATAATATTCATCATCGACATATATTATAAAACATTTATTTATACCTTTATGAGTTCTGATTCTTCACTTTCAGCATTATTAATTAGGTTGACAAGCATCTCTGTCTATAAGTAAAATAAATCTCATCAAAGTCGAGAAATATCACACTATCACAGGTTATATAATGGCATGTGTTTTTAGACTTCACATATACTACGTTTGGTCCGAGAACCGACTAAACCGTAGCTCGATACCACTTAATGTAACGCCCCTAACTCAAATCCATCACTGAGATAGAGTTACAGAGCATTACCGGAGTTACTGATTTATTTATTAGATATTTTATTTCATCTAACATTCATAACCAATTAAAATCAAACATATTGTCCCTTAAACGTCCTTATTTTTCTCGTCATATCACACTTGAGTTTAATAATAGTCTCAACTTACATAATTTCCTTGTATCAACATATCAAAGATAATCATATATGTACATGTCATGAAATATATTATTCTCTTATCATTTCTTCATAAGCATATATCATTCATTTCGTTATATCAGTATTTCATGCACCACCATTTCCATATATCTTATGTACATTTATTTCGGTAATAGTTCATATTAAACTTAACATAAATTAAATTCCATGTACCTATACTTATTTCATTTATCTATCTTCTTAATAATTTCATACAACTATTTTGTACATATATTTCCATATGACCAATTCCTGTAAACATTTCACACAACCATTTTGTATAATCAATTCATAAAACCATTTGTCATCTGGTACATATTACCTGAATACTAGTTGTTCAACAGATGTCTTGGCGTCTCTCATCCACGATCTTATTTACCTTTGACATTATGCCATAGTATCTTTCAACTATGGTCTTACTCGTTTTCTATCATGTTGCCACGGTATCTTTCAACCATGATCTTATTCATTTCCCCGTCATGTTGCCATGGTATCTTTCAACCATGGTCTTATTCATTTCATGTCACGTTGCCATAGTATCTTTCAACCATGGTCTTACACATTTCATATCATGTTGCCATTGTATCTTTCAACCATGATCTTAGACATTTTCTATCATGTTGCCATGGTATCTTTCAACCATGGTCTTACACATTTCATATCATGTTCCTATTGTATCTTTCAACCATGGTCTTACACATTTCATTTCAGAAAGCACTCTCTCGCAAACCTCATCCTTCTAGCAGGATTTCCAATCTAGGTTAAATCCCCTGTAATATAAACTCATAGAGTATTGTCGGGATTATCAGTCCAGGCCAAATGCCCTGCAACAACAATTACTCTAATGAGCTTGGATCTGAATTACTAGTCCAGGCTTAATTCAGACCCTAATTCGGATTACCCGTCCGAGCTAAATTCATTTTACACATATTCTTCGAGAATGCTTTATCAGGATAGCATCACTCGTCTGGGCTAGATCCTTTTTACCGTCAATTCCTTTTCAGGGATCCATCGAATTTTCCTTTCATTCAACCGGGATTTCTTCCCCTTTTTATCAAATATATCAATGTTTCCTCAATTTTCATACAATGAACATTCAAATCATATTCACATCAATAACATACATTTCAAGCATTTAAGAATATAATTCAAGTTACACGAGCTTACCTCGTTGCTTGTTCGTGTTTATAATTTCACTATCCGATAACATTTTCTTTTCCACGTTCAAGTCTCGTATTTGAGTCGTCCCTGTCTTTATAAATAACTTTGATCATAATTTTCATTCATTTCATATTCTGATACGATCAATCAATATTTTAGGCAAAATTACCTTTTTACCCTTGAACTTTTAATTAATGACGATTTTATCTTTAGGCTCAGAAAAATAAAATTCTTGTAATTTAATCCTTGTTTCAAGCCTAATTATTCTCAAACATATTGATAACAGCCCATGAATTTTATGAAATATCAGAATTTTCCATAATTTCAACACTTTTCAATTTCATCCCTAAAACATGTTTTCACCTAATCCTAGTCTAAATTAATAATTTCATTCAATTTTGTAATTTAAATAATAAAATAATCCAATTCTTGTAATTTGGTCATTTTTGACATTTTTACAAAATTGCCCATAAAATTTTGTTTTCATTCAATTTAGTCCCTGAGCCTAAAACATGCAAATTAGCCATGCTAGCTGAATATTCATATGTATTTTCCTCCTCCTCCTCTCCATTCCACATCCTTAATGTATATAACATACTTATAAGTAACATTATCTATAATTTCACTATTTACTTATATGTATATTCAAAGTTGTTCATCCGTGTCATAGTCACTAAATTATTTATATCCTGAGTTACAAAACTTAAATTTAAGATCCTATAAATTTCTATGCAACTAGAATCACATATCTTCTTGCCATAAAATTTTCAGAATTTTTGATATAGCCAATAAGTACAGCGTATTCTTTAAAGTCACCTCTGTTCTGCAGTCAAACAGTTCCGACCCTTCTTCACTAAAAATTAATTATCTCCTCGTACAGGATTCAAATGATGTTGTCGTTTATTTATCTTGAAAAAGGACTCATAATAATTATAAGTATATAAATTTAATTCCCTAATTATTTTTCTCCAATGTTTTGTGATTTCCCAAAGTCAGAACAGGGGAACCAGAAATCATTTTGACATTGTGTAACTAAATTTGTTATATCTCACAATTTACAATTTCATTGCTTACAAAATTTCTTCTATGAAAAATTAGACTCAATAAAATTTAATTTCATATTTTATTCAGCTTCTAATTTGATTTTGACAATTTTTGGTGATTTTTCAAAGTTAGCCTACTGCTGCTGTCCAAAATTGTTTTAGTGAAAGATGTTTATTTACCATGTTTCTAAAACCCTTATTTTCTTTCTCTACACTATTTCTCATTATTTTCTCTTATCTTCTCTTCACTGACATATCAAGAACATAAGACCATATAAAATAAAACTATACATTAACATCAATTTCATGCTTTTTCAATAATATCAAACTTAAAAATATATTGAAATCTTGATGTTCCTACCTTGTTCCTACCTTGTTCCATTGATTTCAATCTTTAACTTTATTTTCTCTCTCCTCCAGCTTCTATTTCTTGAATCTAATTTGATATTCTAGCTCCCCATAGTTTCCTTATTATTTTTCTCTCTTGGTAACCATAGAAATTCTTTTAATTTCTAGGTGAAAATGGTGAATTTTTTGGTGGAAGGATTAAATTGTAAAGAAAAGAAAATTTATTTCTTCTCTTTTTTCTAATGTTGGATGCATGGAAGAAGATGATGGTTGGTGTGTGTGTTCCATCTTTCTCTCCATACCTATATATTTATACTAAATAAAATAATAATAAAATAATAAAATATCATTAAAAAAATCAATTCAAAATATTTATTAACTAATTAGTTAATCTAAAATATCACCAACATCATCATTGCCTTTTAGATTTCTCTCTCCTTTTAATTGACCAATTTGCCCCTTATAATCTTTAAAATTCCATCCTTGAGTCATCACTTAATTTGGTAAAATTACAATTTAGTCCTTCATAATTCTTCACCTATTCAATTTGGTCCTAATTCATCCATTTTTCTTAGTTTCTAGATCATTCTACCCTTAAAATATTTGCACTATTGGTTCTTGAACTTTTTCATATTTACACTTTATTCCTCGAGTTTTGAGTATTTACTCTTAGGCAACAAATCTTTTCTCACTTTTACAATTTAGTCCTTTCCTGATTCAAGATATCATAATTTACTTCTCAATGTTGTCATAACTCAAAATTTCCCTTTTTGTTACTTTATTTCCTTATTTTATTATATCAAGGATAATATTACTGTAGAAATTTTTGGGGTATTACTATCACACTATTAGAACTGAATATCTCTTTCTTTTTTTCTACCGATTCTCACCTTCTCCCTCTTCTTGTGATGTCTATTTTGGTTTCTAGGTTTTCTTGTAGAGTAAAGGAGTTGCAAGTGATAACTGAAGTGTTCAAAACCTCCCCTCATCATCCAACCGAAGGTAACATTATTGTAATTATAGTGTTCAATTGGGGCATGCTGGCTTGCATTCCTTGCTGTTGGCCGAATGCTCCTCTCCCTTACTTATGAGTTGTGAGCCATGTGTTAAGCAATCATGTTAATGGATTTTGCTGATAACATAGATTTTCGGTTAGGAGCAAGGGAGCAATTTTGGTCAGCGACCTAGGAGTACTAAGCCACAGTTGGCCAATCAAGGCAAGTATCAATATTAGTTAGATTAAGAGTAAAAAGGAGGGCGTTTAACCCTAATGATGATAAGTGACTAATCCAACTTCTGACTGTGATAGGTGTGGAATACTCGTGGGCCAGTAGCGTATTTTTGCAATCAGGTGTGTAATCACACTACCATTGTTCATAAAACGGCAAAAGCTGAAATAGCGAATCATTGACCCTACACGAGCGTGCGCTCTCTTGTGTGGTAAACTGAACACGTAAATTGTGAGTGTTAGAATGTAGAGGCCGCCGTGGGCGAATTCATGGACTTAGGTCGTTCAGGGCCACGTTGGGCCGAAATGGGCTGTGTGGGCCCTACATGGGTAAAACACATAGATGTGTGGGGTTTATTGGGCCAAGCTATGTACTTCACACGGCCAAGGTCATTATTAGGCTTAATGGGCCATAAAGGCGTGTAGGCCCACATGGGTCGTGTTATGGCCTTTTGGGCCCATTTCCACTGTTTGATTGTTAAGGTTGCACGGGTCGCCCAAGACGACTATGGACCTACTATTGGGTTGATAAGTACACTTAGACCCCCTACTAAGGAAATGACTGTTATACCCCTAAGAGGTAAAATGACTGATATACCCTTATGATATGTTTGACTATATTCAAGCATGACATTTTGCATACATGGATTATATTATGGCATGACATGTTGCATGGGGGTGGGTTTGATGTATTTGGAGGAAGTGTACTGTACTGGCAGCTCCGCTGCAAATACTGATTAGTGCCGCAACCGGTGCTATATTTGGAGTGTAGGGATAGGTGGGTCGATTTTATCCCCACATGGAGTGTTGCGCGGGACAGAGTGGAGTGTAGAGGATGGATAGGTAGGACCCCTGTTTGCATTTTCTGTTACTGTTACTGTAATGGTCTAAGGCCCACACTGATACTAGACTGTTACTGAAATGAGCTTAAGCCCAAACTGTTCTGCCTACGGATTGTCTGAGTATTGAAAAGGGATTACACACTAAGTTTTCATAAACTCAGCCTTCTGCTTCCCTGTACAGGTAATCCTTAGGCGGGCCAGTGCTGCGAGGGAGTCGATGGGGGCCACACGACTATTTTTGACTACTGCCTCAGCTTTTATTCTTTAAGATATTAATTTGGGTATTGGTTATGTAATAAGGCCTCTTAAAGTTTTCTTTTTAATTCAGGAATTATCAATTGCATTGCTTTTATAGCTACTTGTAGTAGGAAAAAGATAGGTTTTAAAAAAGATAACTATTTTCAAAAACACCACGTTTACGCAACATATTTTATAAGTTTCTGCAAGAGACTACGTTTTACTAAGCTAAGCCATTTTAACATGATAACGACGTGTTTTAAAAGCATCATTAAAAACAAGTAACAAAGATAGTTACGAAAAAAGGGTTTTCTTTCAATATCTCACTTTGTGAAAAACACTTCAGTGTGTTATCGCTAGATTCGACCATAACGTCTAGGCCGAGTTTAGGGTGTTACATTTCGTGGTATCAAAGCCAGGTTGTAAAATTCGACTGTGGATTTGGGTTTCTTTACAACTTAGACTTTTGGAAAAGAACTATTCCAAATAATTTGAAAATGTTTTGCCGAAAGTGTGGTACACCGAGTCTCCAACGCCGATCTTGTAAGTTCTCTAAAGCTATTGCTTGATTAGATTGAGAGACTGAGATTACTGTAGGGAATAGACTATACTGAGATACTGAAAATATTTTTTCATAAAATATCCTGTAGTAAATATTGGAACTGTAAGTTGATGCATAAAAATTTATAATACAGATAATTACACAAATCAATAATGAGCATTAGAGGTACTCGTGGAAGGGTACAAGAGGTCGCGGTAGAGGCGGTGGAGGTGCCCGGGCTGGGTCTTTGGCATCGGCCCACATGCCTAATGTTGAAGCTAGAGAGGCACCAGTTTTACCTGCGACTGAGAATGGGTCTCACGATCGAGTGGCTGGGGATGACGCGCTGTCCCAAGCCATGTTGAGAATTCTAGAAAGGGTCACTGGACCTAATACTGGTATTGTGGACTGTGGGTCGATTACAGAACGACTTCGGTAAAATGGGGCTGAGATTTTTAGGGGTGTCGCTAGAGTTGCCCTAATATGGTTGAATATTAGATTGATGCCACTGAGAGGATCATGGATGACCTCGACTGCACCCCTAAGCAGAAACTAAAAGGTGCAGTGTCTTTGCTGCGAGAGGAAGCTTATCAATGGTGGCTTACTGTTAAATAGGGAACTCAGCTTGACCGATTGACTTGGGAATTTTTCAAGGTTGCCTTTCAAGGAAAATACGTAGGCACTAGTTATGTGGATACTCGGAGGAGAGAGTTCCTTAATTTGACCCAAGGGATATGTCTGTGGCTGAATATGAGGCAGAATTTCTACGATTGAGCAGCTATGCGCGAGGCATGGTGCAACCGAGTATGAGCACTACATGCATTTTAAGGACAGCCTTAGAGATAGTTACGGGTCTTGATAGTACCACAGAGGGAGTGAAATTTTATGGCATTAGTGGATAAGGTGAATATCGCTGAGGATGTGAAGCACGCGGAGCACCAGAACCGTGAGAAGGAAAAGGGTAGGAACAAGAGGGATTTAGAGCCCTCAAGTTATTTTCTGAGGCCCAAGAAAAAGGCCAGAGTTGATGGGCCAGTCAGAATTAGGCCCCTTGTTGCTGCTTTTGGGCCGTAGGCTTGTAGTGTTTATGGGAGACGCCATCAGGATGAGTGCTGGGTACGGTTAGAGGCGTGTTTGAGGTGTGGATCTTTGGAGCATCGCATCAGAGATTGTCCATGTAGACCCGATTAGATGCAAGCTACTGGTATGGGTATTGTTCAGCCACCAAGAGGTGTTCAGCAGCCACTGAGAGGCCGTGGTCAAGCCAAGGGTGGTAATGGTATGGGCCGTGGTCGTGGAGCACCAGGCAGAGGTGTTGGTCACACTGAGGCAGGACAGCCAGCCTTGGTTTATACTGTATGTCGCTGTGAGGATAGAGATGCCCCAAATGTTATTATGGGTACATTTTTAATTTTCAGTGTACCTTATACTACATTGATATATGTAGGATCTACCCATTCCTATGTTGCCTGTACTGTTACTGAGAATTTGGGAATTTCGGTTAAAGATACTTCGAGTGGAATTACTGTTTTGAGTCTATTGGGTCAATCTGTCAGAGTTAATAAATTATTTAGAGACGTCCCTTTAGAGGTACAAGGGATTATCTTTCCGGTAGATTTGATGGAACTCCTTTTTAGAGAATTTGATTTAATACTAGGCATGGACTGGTTGGTTAAACACCGAGTAAGTTTGGACTGTGCCACTAAACGGGTAGTACTGAGAACTGAGGAGGACAAGGAGGTAGTGGTAATTGGAGAGCGACGAAATTACTTGAGTAATGTAATTTCTGCATTAAGGGCTGAAAAATTGGTTCGTAAAGGTTGTGAGGCGTATCTAGCCTATATTAGTGTTTCAAAATCTGAGAGCTCTTCTGCTAAGGATATCAGGACAGTCAAGGATTTTCTGGACGTATTTCTCAATAAGCTACCTGGGTTACCTCCAAACCGTGAAGTTGAATTTGGGATTGAGCTACTGCTTGGTTCAGCTCCGGTGTCCATCGCTCCTTATAGAATGGAACTGAAGGAGCTTGTAGAACTCAAAGCTCAAATTCAAGAGTTACTGGATAGAGGGTTCATTTGCACTAGTGTGTCTCCGTGGGGAGCATCGGTATCGTTTGTAAAAAAGAAGGATGGATCCATGTGAATGTGCATCGACTACTGGTAACTGAATAAATTGACTATTAAGAATAAGTACTCTCTACCGAGGATTGATGATCTATTCAACCAGTTTTATGGAGCGTCAGTTTTCTCAAAATTTGATCTCTGTTCTGGGTACCATCAATTGAGGGTCAAAGAGACTGATGTGCATAAGACGGCGTTTAGGACTCACTATGGCCATTATGAGTTCTTAGTGATACTGTTTGGACTGACGAATGCATCAGCGGCTTTTATGGATTTGATGAACCAAGTGTTCCAGCCCTATCTGGATCAATTTGTAGTGGTGTTGATAGATGATATTCTAGTGTATTCGAAGACTGATATTGAGCATGATGAACATCTCCGAGTGGTTCTGAGACTTTGAGAGAGAAGCAATTGTACGCCAAGTTCAATAAGTGTGAATTTTGGTTATGAGAGGTGACATTTCTGGGTCATGTGGTATCTGCTGAGGGGATTAGGGTTGATTCTCAAAAAATTGAAGTTGTTCTAGATTTGAAGCAGCCTAAGTCGATATCTGAGATTTGAAGTTTTCTATGTCTGGCAGGGTATTATAGACGTTTTGTGGAGGGGTTTTCATTGATTGCTGCACCTTTGACTAAGTTATTGCGTAAAGAGGCACCGTTTAACTAGAATGACGAGCAGCAAGAAAGTTTTGAGAAGCTTAAGAAAGTTCTGACTGAGGTCCCTGTCTTGATACATCCGGAGTCTGGAAAAGAATTCACTGTCTAGAGTGATGCATCACATGTTGGTTTAGGATGTGTGTTGATGCAAGAGGGTAAGGTAGTAGCATATGCATCTCGCCAGCTTAAGATGCATGATGCGAACTATCTGACGCATGACTTGGAATTGGCTGCGGTGGTATTCGCACTGAAGATTTGGAGGCATTACTTGTACAGTGAGAAGTGTATCATCTACACGGATCACAAGAGGCTCAAGTATCTCCTCACTTAGAAGAAGCTAAACCTTAGGCAACGTAGATGGATCGAGCTGCTTAAGGATTATGATTGTGCGAGTGAATACCATCCTAGTAAGGCTAATGTGGTAGCCGACGCATTGAGCCTTAGGGTTGTGATTGATTTGAGGGCGATGTTCACTCATCTCAGTTTGTTCGATGAAGGTAGTTTGTTGGCCAAACTTCAGGTTAAACTGACGTGAACTGAACATATTAAGGGCAAATAATTGGAGGATGAGTCACTGGGTCCTCGTTTCCAATAGATAGAGAGTCAGGAAACTTCAGATTTTGGTCTAAACAATGAAGGGGTACTGTGTTTCCGTGGGAGAGTCTTTGTACCGAAAGATATTATCTGAGGCAAGCTATATTGTAAGAGGTGCATAGCAGTCCTTATGTTATGCATCTTGGCGAGAATAAGATGTACCGAGACTTTTGTGAGTTATATTGGTGGACAAGTCTTAAACGGGAAGTTACCGACTTTGTGAGTAAATACTCTACCTGTCATCAGGTTAAAGCTGAGCATCAGTTACCCTCAGGGTTGCTTCAGCCAGTTAAGATTTTGATGTGGAAGTGAGAGAGAGTGACCATGGATTTCGTTAGTGGGCAGCCCTTAACGCCTTCTAAAAAGGACTCAGTATGGGTCATCATAGATCGATTGACCAAGTCTACCCATTTCATACCAGTTCGTACTGATTTCTCATTGCAGAAGCTGGAAAAACTATATATGGTTGAGATAGTAAGACTGCATGGGGTACTGATCTCTATAATATCTGACAGAAATCCTTGCTTCACGTCTCGATTTTGGAAGAAGTTGCATGAAGCACTGGGTACAAGATTAGACTTTAGTACTGCGTTCCATCCTCAAACAGACGAACAGTCGGAGAGGGTGATTCAGATACTGGAAGACATGTTAAGAAGTTGTGTAATACATTTTTGAGGCAGTTGGGAGGACTAATTGCCATTAGCAGAGTTTGCATATAACAATAGCTACCAATCTAGCATATAGATAGCACCTTACGAGGCAATATATGGTCGTAGGTGTCGTACTCCTTCGTGTTAGAATAAGTTAGGTGAGTGATGAGTTTTGGGTCCTAAATTAATTCCTGATACCGAGGATAAAGTTTGACTAATTCAGGATCGACTGAAGGTAGCATCAGACAAACAGAAGTCATATGCAGATCTGAAGCATAAGGAGATTGAGTATTCCATGGGAGACTTAGTTTTCCTCAAGGTCTCGCCATGGAAGAAGATATTAAGATTTGGACAGAAGGGCAAGCTGAGCCCTAGGTTCATTAGGCCTTACTACATACTGAAGCGTATGGGACTGGTTGCCTATCAACTTGAGTTACCTCCAGAGTTGGACCAAATTCATGATGTGTTCCACTTCTCTATGTTGACACGATATCACTCTGATCCTACACACATCGTCTCGACTGAGGAGATTGAGGTTAGACTAGATCTGACCTTTGAGGAAGAGCCAGTGAAGATTTTAGACCGTGATGTGAAGGTTTTGAGGAAGAAGTCTATTCTACTAGTTAAGGTACTATGGCGTAATCACAGTTTTGAGGAAGCCAAGTGGGAAACTGAGGAGGCGATATGACAGTAATACCCTCATCTGTTTTGATCAGGTAAGTTTCGAGGTCGAAATTTTCTTTAAGGAGGGTAGAATGTAACGCCCTAAATCCCTAAATCCCGAAAACTCTATTAAAAGTTATTTTTGTGTATTTGTGACGTGGTTGTATGCTTGCCTTAGTGGTTTAGTGCTCTGGGAGTGTCTGGGAAGTCTTGGGTTGAAGCCTTGGCTTGAGCAAAATTTTTCTTATACTTGTATTAACCCTTGTCTCCATCTAGTAGACTCTTAAATTAATGAGAGTGTTGCATGACATAAAGGGCTTGCTAGTCTAGTGGCAAAGGGCGTGCGAAGTGTTCTTAGGGTCTGAGGTTCGAGGCTTAGCAATGTATAAGAGTATTTTATTTTGCTATATGTGCCGTGGGAGTCTCCTAAGTTGACCGAAATTGATGGGGTTAATGGGCTAGGCTGTGTAGTTCACACGGCCATGGTCATTATTGGGCTTAATGGGTGACATGGGCATGTAGGCCCGCATGGGCTGTGTTATGGCCTTTTGGGCCCATTTCCACTGTTTGATTGTTAAGGTCACACAGGTCGCCCAAGACGACTGTGGACCTACTGTTGGGTCGAGAAGTACACTTAGACCCCATACTGATGAAATGACTGTTATACCTCTAAGAGGTAAAATGACTGATATACCCTTATGATATGTGACTAGATTCAAGCATGACATTTTGAATACATGGATTATATTATGACATGACATGTTGCATGGGGGTGGGTTTGATGTATTTGGAGGAAGTGTACTGTACTGGTAGCTGCTGCAAATACTGATTAGTGCCATAACCGGTGCTATATTTGGAGTGTAGGGATGGGTGGGTCGATTTTATCTCTACATGGAATGTAAGGCTGGACGGAGTAGAGTGTAGAGGATGGATGGGTAGGACCTTTATTTGCATTTTCTGTTACTGTTACTGTAATGGGTTAAGGCCTACACTGATACTGGACTGTTACTAAAATGGGCTTAAGCCCAAACTATTTTACCTACGGATTGTCTGAGTATTGAAAAGGGATTACACACTGAGTTTTCATAAACTCACCCTTCTGCTTTCCTGTACAGGTAATCCTTAGGCGGGCCAGTGCTGCAAGGGACTCGATAGGGGCTAGACGACTAATTTTGACTACTACCTCAACTTTTACTCTTTAAGTTATTAATTTGGGTATTGGTTATGTAATAAGGCCTTTTAAAGTTTTATTTTTGATTCGGGAATTATCATTTGCTTTGCTTTATAACTGCTAGTAGTAGGAAAAAGATAGGTTTTAAAAAAGATAACTGTTTTTCAAAAACATCACGTTTACACAATACATTTTATAAGTTTCTACAAGAGACTACGTTTTAATAAGCAAAGCCGTTTTAACATGATAATGACGTGTTTTAAAAGCATCATTAAAAACAAGTAACACAGATAGTTAGGAAAAAGGGTTTTCTTTCAATATCTCACTTTGCGAAAAACACTTCAATGTGATATCGCTAGATTCGGCCATAACGTCTAGGCTGGGTTTGGGGTGTTATATCAATTAGGATTACCAGTCCAGGCTAAACCCTAATCATAACATAAACTCGAGAGGTATTATGTCAGGATTACCCGTCTGGGCTAAATCTTTTCTATAACAAGGTCAATAGGATTACTCGTCCGAGCTAAATTTCGTCTGCAACAAATGCAGGACCTTATTCGTTTCGGGAAAGCACATATAATCATCGGAATCCGATATTCAATCGAGACTTAACCCCTTTTTCACCATTTCAAGCATGTATTATATTTTCCATTATATCATTCAAATAATTTACGTCAATATAACTCACATTCCATACAAACACAACATTCAATTTAACATGTTTACATGCTCGATTAAGTTACACGAACTTACCTCGACACTTGTTCGCGTATAAAATCTACCAATTCAAAACCTTTTCTTTTCCTCGATCTAACCTCGAATTTGTGTTGTCCAGATCTATATAAATAGCTTTAATCATCAACTTTTCATATTTTATATTTATTCGGACTCAATTTACATCCTAGGCAAAATTACCATTTTGCCCTTAACTTTTCCATAAATTTCGATTTCGTCCCTAGGCTCGGAAAATGAAACTTGTGCAATTTACTCTCTATTCCAAGCCTAACCAAAATTCCATTATAAAATTTACAGCACATGTATTCATAAAAATTTAGAATTTTTCTTCAATTTCACAAGTTTACATTTTAGTCCCTAAATCATGTTTTCATCAAAAATTACTTTTACAAAGTTGTTTATCTATCAAAAACCTTTCATCTTCTACCATAAATTTCTAATTTTCAGCATATACATCCATGACCCATTTTCCATACTTTGATAACTTTTCAAATTAATTCCCCAAATAGATAGTTTAAGCTATCCCAATTTCAAAAATATAAAAATTATTAACGGGACAAGGAAACTTACCCAATTAAGCCTTGAAAGTTTCTTCTCCCTTTCCTAGCGTTTCCATATAAATTTTGGGGTTGAAGATGACAAAATAAGATGATATTTTCTTTTTATCATCTTTTAATTAATTAATTATTTTAATTTCCAATTTAGTCCATACTCTTTTCTAATTTTTCCATGGATGAGTCACCAAAAATCCACATACTTTTCTTTAATGATCTAATTACCATATAAGGACCTTTAGTTTTGAATTCCTGTAACACCCTTAACCCGTATCTATCATCAGATTAGGGTTACGAGGCATTACCAAACATAAGCACAATTCATCACATTCACTTATTACAAATCATGCACAATATTATATCGACTTCTTTATAATAATTTTGTACTCAATTAGCAATTAAACAATCATCCATATAAGCTGAGTTTATATATACCAAGTACATTACTAACACAATTCGAACATACATTATTAATCATATTACAAAAATAATTCAACCTATAAAATTTAATAATATCAATATCATTATCAAATAATCAAATATAATCATGTGCATTACTAACCAAACAAAAACCAACAAGATTTTTACCACTTATAATACATATACTGATCATGCTTTAGAAATTAAACATATCAAAAATATTTATTTAATCATTTTATAACCTCATTAACATAAAAAATATCGTATCGCATATACTTTATATTTTTATTAAGCGAACATATTAACTAAATAACATGGCATTTGAATACTTAATATAAACATTAATCATAATTCATTTTCATGTACTCAACTCACATTAATGCATTCATTTATAATCTTTCCTACATGCGCTTAATAGCCTAAGTTCAATTATACCTCATGGTCAACAAAGTAAATTTTTTACAAATACATATAATCTTATCTAAATGACCAAATTTCACTTGCAATATAATCAATTCATACATTGCTCACTCGACTAACATTAATAATTTTTCATATAATTTAACCAAATCAAAACATGTCAATTCCATATGCTATAAATCATACCGAAATTTCATATACGCAACTAAATCAATTTATGTATATATATATTCAGTCAATTAATATGACTTCATATATTAGTTAAAACATTTCCATTCTAGCCATCATAAACCGAACATAGATAGTCAAATATCATAGCCAAACATACATTCATCAAATATACATATATCTTTAATCTTTTTGCCAAAATAACTCAATCATAATCAAACTTACTAAACCTCAATATTAATAAACATATCAATTTCACTTCCTCTATATGCCATAACCGAATTTACCTTAATACCAACTCACATAACAAAACCTTAACAAATCATATCAACCAAATTCATATATATTTATATATGTATAAACCATAACCGAATCACCAAAACCACAACTAAACATATCCATGGTATATTCAAACTTAAAACCAAACCTAACATAAATAAACAAGCCATTTTCACATGGCTTATATATATACAAGCCAAAATCCCACATTAAACATTTACATCTCATAAACCAATTTAACCAATGCATCATCAATAATATATTCATCATTCTACTTATCTAACCAAGCCGAATCATATCATCATCCCACACACAAAATAAACCACATATCATACTTCCAAAATATGCTACTTATAAGGCCGAATCATATAACCAACATCACAACATTTTTACCATGAAATATACCTCCTAATTTAAGCTTATAACCTGACCGAATATATATACCAACATTAGCATCATGATTAAGCCATTTTCGTATGGCTATATATATACATAAATTTAAAAACTAAATATGTAAAAATTAGCCTATACATGCTACATAATCGAATTTTAAACATGATTTATCGAAATGGTAATTGGATAGTGTGATGACATCTCCATTGACTTCCAACCCAAGTAGATCTCCGAAAATCTATAAACATAGGAAAAACACACAGAATAAGCTTCGATAACTTAGTAAGCTATAAGTAAATAAATAACTCAATATTAATGTTAACTTAATTTAATCAAACTAATTTATACTATCACAATCACATTTATTTTCAAACTCACAATTTCATATATAACATATACTTCCATGTACAAATTTTACCTTGGTCGAATATACATGTATCTATTATCAAAATAACATACACTTTCAAAGCCATATTATCAATGTATATATAACCAAATAATTAAACTCTTGTATGCATATCTTCATAAATCAAACCTTAATATCACATATTTATACACAATATATAGCCGAATATACTTCACAATTGCTCAAATCTGAAAACACATACATTTTATTCACAAAATCACATATACTTATCATTTGGCCAATTATAGATTTTCTTATACATATATGCTCCCATTTATGTCATGAATTGACCGAATGTATACTTTCACATATGCATACATATAATTCACATTAACATGTAACATTTATATCATCAATTTAAACATTCAACTTACCATAATTTCATAACTTAGTATGAATACATACCTGAGCCTTTAAATTCTATTTTTCATTCGTCTTAACTTATTATTGCCCGTTCAACCATTCGGAATTGAATAGGATACTTGGATAATCACACATATTGTACAATGCCAACATCCCAGACGTGGTCTTACATGTAATCACATATCGATGCCACTGTCCCAGACAGGGTCTTACTCATAAACACATATCAAAATCACATATCGATGCCAACATATTAAACGTGTTCTTACTCGCACTTATATATAGGAATCACATATCGATGCCATGGTCTTACTCGCATATCATATATCGGAATCCTATGTCATGACATAAGTATCCTAGCTATTCCTAAGGTTCGTACGGTGCTTTCAAACGTCGTAACTCAGTCGAAACAAATTCGTAAACATAGTTCCCAAGCTTATTTACATTCGGCTTACATATATATTTTTTCAAATAATTCATTTTAGCATATAGAACTCATATTTATTTAAAATTAACAATATCTATTTGCCTATAAACTTACCTCGGACGATGAAAATCGGAACGAAACGACTAGTCGAAAACTTTAGTTTTCCCCCAATAAAATTTGATTTCTTTGGTTCTTGATCTAAACATATTCAATTTAAACTCATTCAAACATATTTTCACTTAATTTAGCCAAAAACACATAATAGGAAAATTACTATTTTAACCCTGACATTTTACACTTTTTACAATCTAGTCCAATTTGCACAAAACACAAAACATGCAAAATTTGAGTAAATCATGCTTAGGCTGAATATTACCCATGTTCATACAAGTCCATATATTTCATTTTTGCAATTAAGCCCTAATTACTCAAAATCATCCAAAATTCCAATACAAAACATGTTGATAACACATATTTTATATTTCATCAACTAACATCACAAAAATAAAATATTCATCAATGGCATAACTCAAAATATTCATCAAATTTAAAAATTCAAGCATAGACTTTGTAGATAACATAGCAACGATCTCAAAAATGTAAAAATTATCAAAAACCGAGCTAGAACTCACCTTGAATCAAGCTTAGACAATAGCCGAACCTTTGAAACCTAATTTTTTTCATTCTTATTTTGATGTTCGGTCATGAAAATAAAATATAAGCACTTGGTTTTATTTTATGTTTATTATAAAATATAATATTTTTTGTTTTACTAAATTAACCTTTATAAAATAATAATAAAACTATATAATAAATGTCCAAAACCGTCCATGCCATAACCATCTGGTCTAATTTCATTTTAAAACCTCCCTATTAAAAGAACAACAACAATTTAGCCCTTATATAAATAACCATCAAATTTTCATTTTATGCGATTAAGGCCTTCTATTAAATCGGGCACTCAAATGACAAAATTAAATCACGAAAATTTCACAGATATAAATTCACACATAATAAACACAGAAAATAATATTAAAATATTTTTTGACTCGGATTCGTGGTCCTGAAACCACCATTCCGAATAAGGTGTAAATTGGGCTGTTACAATTTTGTAGCTATTTAATCCTTATAGCTACTAGAATTCAACTTTCGCATTTTATGCGATTTAGTCCTTCTCGTAATTAAACACTTAATCGATAAAATTTTCGTATCAAAATTTTCACACGACATGTCTTTCATAATACGGACCATCTAATAAAATAAAAGTAAATTTTATTTTTGAGTCGGATTAATGGTCGCGAAACCACTGTTCCAATTTCACTAAAAATGGGTTGTTACCCATGGATTGGAGTTAGTAGGTGTAGGGCTAGCCATAAAGATTTGGAGGCATTATCTCTTTGGGAAGAAGTGTTGTATATTCTCTAACCATAAGAGCCTAAAGTAATTGCTCTCTCAGAAGGAGCTGAACCTATGACAATAAAGACAGATGAAGTTGTTAAATGTTTATGACTTAACCATCGAATATCATCTAGTAAAGCTTATGTGGTTGCTGATGTTTTGAGTTGAAAGATTCTATCGACTTTGGCTTCTTTGAGAGGAATAGTATGTTTGGAGAAAGGTGGGTCGATTTTCACTGAGTTAAGGACACGACCTGTATTCTTATCTCAAATTATGGAAACTCAATTGAAGGACACACGATGTAAGGAAATAAATGGAGCACCTTAAGTCTGGGGATGCTAATAATTTCAGCCTAGGTAAAGAAGGAGAGTTATGCTTCATAGGAAGACTGTATTTCCCAATGAAGAAAGCCAAAGAAAGGAAATTATTAAAGAAACTCATCAATAACCCTATTCTTTTCTTCCTGGAAGTGTGAAGATGTATAGAGATCTGAAAAGTTTTTTTTGGTGGCCAAGAATGTAAAAAGAGATATCCGAGTTTGTAAAGAAGTGACTGATGAAAAACCCCTAACCCGTATCCGTCGCTGGACTAGGGTTAAAAGGCATTACCGAACATATTAGAGCATTTCGCATTCATTTCACAAACATCAAAGCATCATAGTCAAACATCAACATAAAGTCCCTTTCTTAGGTCAACGAGACCTTAAACGTGCATTAGGAATAGGTCGGGAGAAAATCGAACACATACAAAAATTTTTCGAAACTTAACAATTTTCTAAGTTACAGAGGTCACACGCCCGTATGTCTAAGCCGTGGCAAAATAGGGTATACATACTGACTTGTCCACACGGCCACAAGACACACCTGTGTGCCAGGTCATGTAAAAATTAGGGAGGCTACTAATTTGGGTCACACGGCCAGTCACATGCCCGTGTGTCTAGCCCGTGCTCGAAATTGACTTGGCCACACGGCCTAGCACACGCCCATGTGTGTGCTACTGTGTGGTCTGCTCTGACTCATTTAGAAATGGCCCTTGAGTAACACGACTGAGACACACGCTTGTTTCCCTGCCCATGTGGGCAAAAATAGGCCATTTACAAGGCCAACATGCCACCCCTTAAGGGTCCTCCCTACAAGCATCAAACCAAAACATTTCATATCAAATTTTCAACCAATTCATAACCAAAATATATTCCATTAATGCCATATAAAAAAAAACCAATCTCATACTTCTAATCCAAACCAAAACATACCAAATCATAAGCCAAAGTTATGCCAAAATCTTACCAATTTCCAAAATAGGCACATACCACAACTTACCAAAATGGCCCATTCTATTAGCCATTCATGAGCACATTATAATGACCATATTACATCACATAACTTATACTCAAAAGTCATTTATAAACATAACCAAAACCAAGCCATACCACATGGCTAGATATACACATTACCAAATATATTCAAATTCTTCTAGCCTATACATGCCATATTCAAATATTCACATTTTCAAGAGGTACCAAAATAGAGTTCGATAGTGTGGTGATGATCCTCAATGATCCCCGAGCTTTCGGTAGCTTCGATAATCTATAAAGCAATGCAAACACACACAAAGTAAGCTTTCAAAAGCTTAGTAAGCCATATACAAATAAACTTGTCACATATCACAATTATAAACTATTTCATTCATGTAAATCACAACATAACTTAATAGCAAGTTCATATTTCTCATTTAACTCAATTGTTCACAAACACATACTTATAAGTGCATCACATTTTCATGTAATTCACATATCAATGGATCATATTCATACTCACCTTTCATTACCAAATTCCATATACAGTTCATACATACCTGCAGTAGATATACATTCATATAATTATCCATTTCTCGGAATGCCCGTTGAATCGTTCAGAATCATTAAGGATACTCAGATAGCTCAGAAAGCTCGTACAATGCCAACGTCCCAGATGTGGTCTTACATGTAATCAAATATCAATGCCACTTACGATGCCGATGTCCCAGACATGGTCTTACACGTAAATCTCAAATCGATGCCAACATTCCAGACATGGTCTTACACGAAATCACATATCGAAAATCCTATGTCATGACATATGTATCCTAACTATTCCTATGGTTTGTACGACACTTTTTGAACATCGTCGCATTATCAAAACTTTCTCGAATGTTACATATTCATCTTTTATATTCATCCATCACAATTCAAACACATATTATCATAAATTAATCAACTTAAACACATTTATTTGTATGTAGACTTACCTCATACAGAAATGAACGGAAACGAACAGCTAATCGACTACTCGACGACTTTCGACGACTTTCGACTTTTCCCGATCTAAATCTATTTTCTTTGGTTCTTGATCTATATAAATTCAAATTTAACTCTTTTATTAACTAAATCATGAGCTTCAATCCAAAAACATATAATTAGGACATTTTACAAATTAGCCCTTATATTTTTACATTTTAACACTTTAGTCCCTAATTCATAAAATCATAAAATACACAAAATTTCCTTTTACACATGCTTAGATGAATTTACACTTGGCTCATATAAGCCCATATATTTCATTTATTTCACATTTTAGTCCCACAATTTCTCATTTTCACAATTTAACCCAAAATACTCAAATTCATCAAAAATCCCAATACAAAACATAATAATCTAACAGATATCTTTCATTTTCTATTATCAAACTTCATAAACTCACAATTTCATCAATGGCATAATTCAAATTTATCATCAAAATTAGAAATTGAAACATGGGCTTGATAGATTACTAAGCAACGATCACAAAAACATAGAAATTATCAAAAATCGAGTCAAAATCATACCTTAAACATCAAATTCCTTAGCCGAACCCTAGCTTGAGTTTTGTTTTTCTTTTTATTTTGATATAATCGGCCAACAAGATACAAAATAAGCTAAAATTCAACTTTGGTAACATTAATACATAATTTACTAATTTACCCTTTTTCATTTCATTTAAAATCCACCAGCTCATGTCTAATTTTGTCCATGAATAATTCTAATGGTCCATTTACGTCATAAGGACCTCATATTTAATAAGACACAACAATTCTACACTTAATCAAATAGAAGGCCATTTTTGTATTTTACGCGATTAAGTCCTTTTTGGAATTTAATCACTCAAATGATAAAATTAAATCATGAAATTTTCAGGCATGAAAAATTAATATTAAAATATTTTTCTGACTCAGATTTGTGGTCCCAAAAGCACTATTCCAACTTGGGTCTAAATCGGACTGTTACAACTGACCTACCAAAGGGTCAAGGCAGAACATCAACTTTCTTTTGGTAAATTGTGTTCACTGGAAATCCCTGAATGGAAGTCAGACAGGATCACTGATTTTCCATAATTTGATATGCCAAATTATGCTTTCTCAATATACTTAAGGACTTTATTTTCAAGCAAAGTAGCCTATTTTTTGTAGTTTTTCATAATTTTAAGATTTTAAGTGAATAAGTGTACATGTCTCATTTTTACTCATTTTGAGACCCAATTTGGCCAATAGTGCCAATAGGGCCCCTAATGTGTGGTTAAGTGATGTAGGGATGTGTTAGAGGTTGAAAACTAGCCAAAACGACACTAAATGAGAGAGTATTGTGATATCTAAACCTTAAAATTGCAATACCTTTAACAAACTTTATGATTGGAGACCACCCTTTAGTGTATCATGATATCCACTTCGGGTATCGTGATATCCACCCTTCAAGAAGACCCACAAGTCTGAAATTTACCGGGGTATCATGATATCCTCTTCTTGGGTATCACAGTACCGATATCGTGAGGGACAAGATTAGACAAAAATGGTAGTCTTTTTCCACTTAACTTAACAATCACACAAGGCCTATGTAGAGGCAATTTTGGCAACAAAAGTTCATCAACCATCAACTTAAAACAACCAATTTTGGCTGAGGAGATACACATTAGCTTAGAGAAACTAATAGTTTTTTTGTAACTTTTTCTAAGGTTTCTATCTTCTCTTGCCCTTTCTTAGTTTTAGAGCTTATTTTACTGCACTTTCTTTCTATTCTTAGTGTTCTTGTAGTTAGTTAAGTTAATTATCAATATAGCATAGGTATATTTGCACTTTCAGTCTGTACTTTTGTTGTAATGACATTACTAGCTTTAGTTTGATGTATTCTAGTTTCTTTTACTTTAAATCTATTAAATTTTGTTCCTTTTATATTTATTGTTTTAGATTTTTCTTGTTTAATGCTTTTCGTTTCATGTTCATTAAGCTTTCTTACATCAAAGTCTCAAATTCTATATTTTTCTTAAGCTTTACTTTAATGGCTTCTTTGCTTATCATTTCCATGGTTGTTAGTTGTATTTTAAGCCTGAGTAGCTAAAACTTTAAGGTGATTTGTCGATGGAGATGTGGTGATCTAATTTTTTGCTGAAGGACCAAATTGTAATAAATTGGATTCATTTGAATGAACCTAAAAACTTTGGATTGATGCCCCTAAGGGAACATTTAGACAAGTATGACCAAGAGGTAATCTTGTTGTGCACCAATTCATTAGTCCCGAATTACTAGGTGAGATCAAGAGATAAACTGTACTAATTTGTCTAATTCTGTAAAATTGAGATCGAGGAAAAAATTGAGTCACTTTAGTAATTTAAGTGATTTAACTCCATTATTTGAAAATCGGTGAACCAAATAGAAGTCAACCGACCACTGTTAGTCATTTATTAGTTAATTACGTAGTCTTCTACTCTTTAGAATTTGGTTCCTAATGTAGTGTCTTTAATCTCTTTGCAACATTTTCTTGTTATGATTTGTCATACTATCTGTAACACCCCAGACTCGGCCTAGACGTTACGACTGAATCAGGCATGCCACCTCGATTGCCTAAAACCCAATTTAGTGATTCATGTTATTAACCACGTATAAAACTTCCAAAACGTCTATTTTTATAAGAATCGTAGTGATAGCTCGTTTTCGAAAAACTTTGGTGTTTTGAAAACTCAACGTTCCTACTCTAGCAGTTTATAAAAACCAAATCATAGCCCAATAAGAATTAGAAATCACCCAATGGCCTTATTACATAACAAAGCCCAAAAATAAATCATTAAACAACAAAGTCTTTTACAATCTCTGTGGCCACCTCCGAGTCCCTCGCCGCTCCAAATCGTCTAAGGCTGGGGATTACTTGTACAGTTAAAGAAAGAGTGAGTTTACGAAAACTCAGTGTGTAATCCCTTAACAGACAAAAGAAGTCAGCACATGCAGTAACAGTCTGGGCCCGAGCCCTATCCAGACTCAGCATAGTATGGGCCCTGGTCCTTAAATAGTGGCAGTGTGGGCTCCAGCCCAAAACAGTGTCAATATAATGCACCATGTAACCCATCCCATAACCAACCATCACACCACCTATACCAACCAACACACCTATGGGGATATCAATCGACCCACCCAACTAGCACACCAATATTGCAGCGAAGCTGCCAGTAGTAATAGTAACGCAACAGCGTGGCTTGTCGGTATATGAATATATCATAACGTGTTGCGATGCCGATATGATAAGTGTGGTAAATGTAACGCCCTAATTTTTGGGATTTTTTGGGTTTCTATGATTTCAGGTAAATTTTGAAATTTTGGTGTTCTGAATATTGGAATTGCATTTAAATGTGTTAGTGGGCCTTTAGAAGACCTAAGCCTAAGTTAAACGCGGAAAAATATCAAGGTTGGATTTTAAGTGAATAGGAGACTTGGTTAAGTGGGTTTTTAAGAAGAGCTTCGTAAATTATGGCACAAATAAGGCCTTGGTAAAGTGGCATGGTGGCGCCACTAGGTTCCTAAAAAAATGGCACCTGGGAAGGAATTAAAGGTCCAGGGTTCAAGTTGCAAGGTAGGCATACTGTTACTTTTTAATTTTAGGCATGTGCTGAGCATGTGATCGCTTAAGTGAATTTCGGCAAGGACCTTAGGGAGGTTGTGCCAATTATTTTAGTTGATATTAGGGTTAGGTTCTTTTCTTTTTCTATCTTGGAGAATTAGGGTTAGCCACCTGAAAGCTTTCACTGTCATTCATCTGTTCTGAGTTCTCACAAAAGCCGAAAACGCAAATTCCTTCTCCTTGGTGTCGAGTTCTTCTTCCTCTCTTTTTCCTTCATTTTCTTTCTTTCTTTTTTCTTTTTCTTCTAGCCGAAACCTTTTGACCACCTTACTCACCTCCTCTATCGATTCCATTCTCCATAAAAACCTTCATAGCCGATCGCCATAAAAGCCAAAATCCTGAAAACTCACTTCTTGTGCCGATTTCTCCAAGCCAAAATTCTTCAGTTATTTTTGTTCCTTTTGATTAACTTTCATCTTCTCTAAACCCTTAGTATCTGTCGAAAACATTACTTCAAAGTTATAGCCTCAAATCGTCATCTTTTTCATCACTTAAAAAGCTGAAGTACCATAGATTTAGGGACTTATAGCTGAAACTTTAGATCTCCTGGATTCGAGTTCTACTATCGTTTAGAGAATAGATCTGCGTAGAAATCAAAGAGGAATAGGTGGTAAGTGCTCATCACTTCAGATCTAGTCTTATTTTACAATTTAGAAAAAAGCCGAAGTCCCTAAAATCTAGGGAGGCTGTCGATTTGGGCATAGGGCTTTAAGGGTCTTTAACCGATGATTTCTTTTGGTGTTTAGTGTCTTCTAGAGATTGGATCAAAGGCTTGGATCTTTGGAACAACTAGACTTAGATCTAGTCATCGGTTTTCGGCAAAAAGGTAAGATTCTAAAGGCTTTAAGGCATGGTTCGAATATGGTAGGTGAATATTGGGATTGGTTATTGTGGTTTGCAATCTAAGAATTGTGGTAATCAATTGTAGGACATCGTAAGGGATCTCAGTGGCAGTCGTCACAAAATAGGTGTGTAACAACCCTCGTAATAGCTTAGGCTAATATTCGCAGAAAAGCCGAAATGCCAAAATTCCGGCATTTCGAGAACTTGAGATTTTGCATGCGGTTTTAGATGCGATAAAAACAATATGATCAGTGTTTGGATCGATGGAATAGGTAAGAGCACAATTCTGTGCACGACGGTAAGTTGGGCCTCAATGGGCTGAAATTGGGCCCAATGGGTTTTGGGCCCATTTGGGTAAAATTGCTAAGAAATGGAATTTGGAAAGATTGAATGTTAACGCGGTTAATACTGTTGTAAAATTTGGATTATGTGGGCTTAATGAGCTAAATCGGCATTCGTAGGACCCATTATGGGTTTTGGGCCTAAAAGCCCTAATTTGATAAAGTGCGTTAAAATTACTGTTTAAACACTTGAGGATATTGATAATTGTTAATGAACGTAGAAAACCCATAATATTTGGTAAATTTACGAAATTACCCCTAAAATATGGTAAATGACTATTTTGCCTTTAGGTAAAAATGACCATTATACCCCTAGGGTTTAATTATGAATATGATGTATGAGATTTTGATATACATGATATGACATGATATGCACATGATATGTATGAGATGCACATGATATACTCATTATATGCATGGGTTGGGTTTGATATAAATGGAGGAAGTGAAAAAAGGGCTTTGCCCCAGTTATTAAAAGAGGCTAGGCCTCCAGTTATATGATAAAGCAGCTGTGCTGCCAATGGAGAGTTTGGTTGGGTGGGTTGACTTATTCCCCACATGGAGAGCTTGGTTGGTACAGGTGGAAAGTAGCGGATGGTGGGTTGAGTAGTCTCCCCAAATGGGCTTGCATACATCCATTAATATTACATGTGGCATTGAAATGGGCCTATGGGCCATACCGTTTGCAGTGAAGACTTCGGCCCAGTAACATGATTAATGAGAAGGCTTTGACCCAGTAACCGTTAAACAAAAGGCTTCGGCCCAGTATGCTGGTATTAGTTTGGGCTCTGAAAGGGGCTTGTTGCACACTGAGTTTCCAAACTCACCCCCCCTTTTCGTTATCTTTACAGGTGAGTCTTGATGTGGAGACTTGGAGCCGGAAGGGATTCAGAGTGGCCGTGATGATCACTTTCGAACTTTGTAATAAGTAACTGGTTTTTTTATTATTATTATTTGGTTTTTGGGTTCTAATAAGGCCATTTTAATTATCTTTCTGGGATTATTATATTTTATACTCTATATTTTACTGATAATAATTCCAAATAGGTTAGACTTAGGGCGCGTTTTCAAAATGATACTTATTTACAAAATAGCGCAACGATGCAACTAATCGGTTTATCAAAAATATCTACTTAAATGAATTCCAGCTCGTTTTTTTTCCAAAACCTAACCTCGCACCAAAGTGTGGCAATGGTTGTGGACATGTCTAGGATTGGATCCAGGCAAGAGCTTGGTACTTAAGCAGCCTTCATGGCTCACCTCCTCTGTTTCGGATACCTACCTGGTGCATAGCTTCTATTCACTTTGTTAACTTAGCAAAAGACGTTCTTTTTAAACACTAAAATGAATCATGGGTTTTTTTAAAACTTCAATGAGACACGTCAAATTTGGCCATAACGTCTGGGCCGAGTTTGGGGTGTTCTGAAGAAACCACCTGATAATAACAATCGTGTGATCATACCGAGACAAGTACTTCCTCCATATCATATGCCCAACCCCATGCAGTATGTCATGTCAAAAATATTACGTGCATGCAGTATGTTGTAATCACAACCAGTCACATGAATGTCACACACACATCAATTAACCTATTACTAGGATATAATATCATCTCGTCTTATTAGGGGTAAAATCGTAATTTTTTTACCCTTCAAGGGTATTTCGGTCCGTTAACCAATTTTAAGGTGTTAGTATAGCTATCGACCTCTCGGAGGTCTTCAGTCATTACAAAAAGCTCAATTAACCCATATGGCCAAACAGTGTAATTGGCCCCAAGTGGGCCCACACGCTTGTGTGGCCCATCCAGTTCCTATTCGGTCGCGATTATACGATGTTCGCAGCCCAACCCATAAACTGGCACTTACCGCATATTTTATTCGTGTAAGCCCACGAGCCCATCGGCCCACATGGCCCATCTTGGCCCAACAAAGCCCAAAAATGGCTCAAGCCCACGAGAACGTTGTGGTTGACCCCCTTAATGTATGGCACGGTTTACCCATGAGCATTCACATGCTCGTGAGGCCTCGTATGCCGAAATTTTGGCTTTTCAACTTTTACCAATTTACAGTCACACAGTAGTGTGGATACATACTTTTTCGGCTATTGATCACTAATAGAAAGGGGTTGCGATTACACACCTGCTATGGGTTGTAGTTGAAACGTTTCCAAATTCAGTCACCTACGAAACCACCACCTATTAGCACACTCAAACTTTAACTAATCCAATATTAATGTATTGAAACCACTTAAATCCTCTAACGCTACTTACCAATATTCAGAAGACCCCTTGCACAGAAAAAGGTAATCGGCCTGCACCTTGGTCAAAGGAAACGAATCTCTAGCATCCATTGAAAAGTGTTAGATGAACCCGTGCAACCAAAAAGGAAATAGTCTTTCGTCCAAAGGGATACAAAATCAAACACAAAGGAAAGAGCTTTCCAAGATTCGGCTAGAGAACCACTTACCTTTAACTGTACGAGATCAAGAAACAGCTAGCTCCTCCCCGATTCGGTCAATCACCAGAAGACAAGTATTCGGCTACCCTCCAAAAGAAAGAAGCAATGAAAAAGGAACAAAAGAAAAAAGATGATAACCAAAAGGGGATTTGTTTGAGACTTGGTAGAAATAATAGATTCAGTTTAGAAGAGAAAGAAAAAGGTCACCAACATTCGGCTTAAGAGTAATTTGGCAGCCCTTGGAACAAAGAGGAAAAGAGAAGAATTTAGAGGAAACGTGACAAACTTTCCGGTATAAAGACCCTTACCACTTGACACTAAAATACTTGCACCAATAAGTCCCGAATAAACCCAAGTGACTACCAAGAAATCAGCACAAGAGAACAATGGAACCCAAAACGACAAAAGAGTAAAAACCTGAGATTAGAAAAGAAAGAATTCGGCTCCTACCCATACCAAATTCCGAAAAACGCACCCTAAGAGTTCCACTAGCCAAATTTGCACAAGGAAGTTGCACAATTCGGCTACAACACTCCCCCTTTCCAAATCCCTTGAAACTCTCCTCGAAACCCTCCTTGATATCCTTCACAATCTTCTCCCAACAACTCAAGACCAATTCAAACTTCCACTACATAGAAGTCTACTCCAACTCAACCACTAGTCGTCCCCAAGTACAAAATAAATGCTCCTTGTTTGCCATGGGTTTTGAACCCTTGTTCTTCCTAACAGTTATGTCACGCCACCTCCACCAAGCCACAAGGCTTTTTGTGACATAGCACCACCACAATTATTCAAAAGGCACAAGTGAAAGCAACCAGGTTCTTTTAAGAGCAAAACAAAAATGCTGCAAAAATCGAAGCTTGAACCCCCAAGACTTCTCAGACCCTCCAACCACACCCAAATCAACTTACCCTTTAAACAAACATGGAATTTATGCTACAACATGCAAAAATTACAGGCCCCACCTTTTTAGGGCGTTACACTATCAAATTGTACCAGTAGCCACAAAGACTCTAGAGTGTATGCTATTCACTAGTCAATCACCATCTCATTTGGGTTTGACCCATTGGAATACTCTAGTGTTTCATTGGACACTATAAATATTACAACTAACATGTATTCTTGAGTTAAAACAACTCTTCTAAAAAAATAGTTTCTTGAAACCATTTATTTTAACGTACATGCACACAGGCGGTCAACTTGTTGCGTCGTTGTCGAGGAGACGGTGCAAGATTGAGCGATTTTTAGCTATGCACCTTTATGTAGAGCTAAGTAGTAAAAGTAGGATTTATAACTAGGACTTTGTTTTAATTTGTCTTTATTTCATTTTCAACTTTTAGTCAATTTACTTCATCCTCTTGTGCTTGTAGGAGGCATTGTATGACTCAGAC
This sequence comes from Gossypium longicalyx, assembly GCA_025698465.1. Lineage (NCBI taxonomy): Eukaryota > Viridiplantae > Streptophyta > Magnoliopsida > Malvales > Malvaceae > Gossypium > Gossypium longicalyx. Next base: position 36,229,884 of record CM046995.1, read on the forward strand.
TGGTAATAGTGTCTTATCATTTTAACCAGCACCGGAACATATCATCACACACATGAAGAGGGCATAACATTTGAGAGATACCCAACTTCCACAAAGATATCAACCCATCGATTATCCGTGACAAGAGTTTCAATCACCATAACACCCATCCATAGAGCAACGTACTTTGTGTGACTACGTAATGTCCAATCTTGATGTAGTTCTTGGTAGCATTAATAGCCTTATGATTAATGCTAATAACTTCAAATCAAACCAATAATGATCCAAATGATACAAGCGAACCTTCAATTACAAGGGTCAATGAAAGAGGATTCAAACCAACATCTTAAGAAATTTTTAACCATTTTTGATACCTTTAAATATAATAGGGTATCCAATGCTGCTTTCCCTCTTTGGTTATTCCCTTTCTTTCTTACTATTATTTTGTTAGATTCACAACCGGTAGATTCCATCACCACTTGGGACAAACTAGTGAGCAAATTCTTGGTGAAATGCTTTCCCTCAAGCAAGACAAAGAAGCTTCGTATGGATATTATGAATTTTTAGAAATTGGATAGGGAAACACTATACTAGGCATAGGATCACTTTAAACTCATGTTACGTAAGTGCTCATATAATGGCTTGAAAGATTGGTTTTGACTTCATGTTTTTTATAATGGGCTTGATGGACATTTTTGCTCTAGTCTTAACGGAGTGTCAATGTCGGCATTCATGTCAAATACATATGCTAAAGCTTGCCAACTCATAGAGGACATGGAAATGAATTCTTACATGTGGTCAACTGAACGATTCATATATATAGCCAAACAATTGACTGTGAATGCAGTCAGTAGCGAGGACAAGTATCAAAAGGTCTCGAAAGGCTTAATAAATTAGAGATGTGTTCGGCCAAGGTGCAAGTCCAAAATTAGCCAATTTTATCCTATTCTAATAAAGACATGATGGTGAAAAATATATGTCGGGAAATGCTAATAAAAGTAACCAAATGAAGGTTAACTATGTGGGGAATAGAATATATAACCCATACTGCAATGCCTATAACCCGGGATGGTGTGACCATCTTAACAGGTGGGGAGGGAACCAAGGAGGTCCTTCCAATTAAAGAGCCCCAAATCTTAATCCTCCTAGATCAAATGCACCTTATCAACCTCTATTACCATTTAGGGCACCCTAAGATCTGGAAAGAAAACCAACCTTTAATAGTGACCCTACGATGTTGATTAGGGTAAGCAAGGTAGAGGAAGGCTTGCATGTGGTACAAGCTAATGTGTGTCAAATTTGTGGTTAATTAGACCAAATCGTGCAATTATTGCCTTTAGATCCGGGGTTGTGGTTAAGGAACCTATTCGACCAATTAGTGGCAATATGGAAATAGGTAAGAAGGATGAGAGCACCCGCACTCCTAATGTTGAAGACGGGATGGAAAAGAAGGAAAGACCTGAGAGCAAGCCCACACAAACTGAATTAGAAGATAAAACCATTCCAATACAACAACCAAATCTGACCCCCAAACTCTTTCCTAGTAGACTAGGAGAGAAGAAAAAGTGAGACAATGAGGAGTTTCTAAACTTCCTTAAGATGTTTAAGGCTTTGAATGTCAACCTCCCATTGCTTGATGTCTTTGAAGATGTGCCGAAATATGTCACATTCCTTAGAGAAGTGATGTCTAGGGGAAAAAAGATTGGGAGAGAAGAGCAATTCACTCTTAATGCCGAGTGAAGTGTTGTGGTGTCTAGAAGAGTCCCATCAAAACACTATGACCCCAATACTTTCACCATTCCCAAAGAGATTGGAGGTGTGAATTTTGGCAAGGTACTTTGCGATCTTGGAGCAAGTATAGACTTAATGCCTTTGTCCATCTACCATAGGTGATGTGATTTTGGTCACATCATATTACGATGCAATTTGAAATTGCTTAGATTAGCCCAAATAAGAAGGGTCCAAGTGAAAAATGAAGCTTGTTAATAAAATTGGCTCAAGCCCACTGTCTATGATGGTTAATTAGGTTCAAGTGTGGATGAATTTACTGATAGGTTTGATTAATCATGGGACAATTCAAAGGACTTTAATTAATTTTTAGTTTAGTTTATGTTTGCATCTTTAATTAATGTCTTGCATTGTATTATCTTTAATTAATGTCTTGCATTGTATATCTGCATCTTTAAATTGTGACTTGCATTATGTGTTCTTCATTTAATTAAGTCATGCATTAAAGAATCTCACATGTTAATAAAGTTTGTGTTTTAATTATGTCATGCATTATGTAACACTTATGTTAATTAAGTTTGCATTTTAAATTATGTCATGCATTATGTAACTCATTTATTTATTTTGTTTGCATCAATTTAAGCCTTGCATTTAAGCATCTTATTTGTTCATTTATTTTAAGCATGAATTAGTGTCATAAGTGTGTGGAGTTGTCATTTATTTTTTTTGTTACTTTTTATCCATGAGAAATAGTATGATAATTTTCATTATAAACAGGGTGTTTTAAGTTGAATAAGAATACAAAAATTTGTTAACGATTAATGTCTATTTACTTATGATGTAGATGACTGTTCATTTCACTTTAGCTTATTAGCATGATTAAATTGTCTTAATGCATGTTTAATGTGTCTTAGAGATGATTTATGGCTAATAAAAAGACATAGGGGAGTTTATACACTAAGGCTGTTCAGTTTTGGCATGAAAAAGTGTGCATTAGGTCACTTAAATTGCTGGTACATGAAGAGGACATTTTTGGTGGATATTGAAGGTGAATAAATGCATAAAAGTCATTCAAGAATCAACTTTCAATATTGATGCTGTAACATCCCGTTTTCCAGTGATGTTGGAAACAGTGGTTTCAGGCCACAAACCCGACAAGTAAGTTTGAAAATGTTATTATTTAATATTTACAAGTTAAATATGGTATTAAAAACATTTGCAATTTATGTTTTTTGAATGAATAGTTAGGTTTAAGTGGTATGACACTAAAGTCAAATGGTTTTAGAAAATGAGGTACCGGGACCTTGTTTCTATAAATTGATCTGTAAATATTTTATTAAATATTTATGGAGTGTTATTAAGGTTGTATTAAAGTTTTGTTAAGAAATTTTGAGGTTTAAATGGTTAATTAAGTAAAAAGGACTAAATCATAAAAAGTGTAAAAGTTGAGTTCTATTAGTTAAAAGGGTTAAATGACTATGGAAATGAAAGTAAATGGACTTAAATGGTAAATAAACCATTTAAGGAATTTGTGGACAAATATGGACATGGATTTGATGTTTTTTTTAATTATTAACCAAGGTTAAAATGGTAATTTGATAAATTAAATTAAATTAAAATAAGACCACAATTGTATCATCTTCCCGAATTATTTCTCCACTGAAATTAAAGAGCAAAAAGACACCATTTTTGTGCTTTGAAGGTTCGGTTAAGCATAATTCATGCATGTTGGTATTTTAAGGTTAATTTTTAGTAATTTTATGTTTTTGAGATCGTTCAAGCTTAATCTAGCTAGCCCGGGGGTCAATTTGTAAAGTTTTTAAATGTTTAGAATTTTACCATGGATGAATTTCAGGTGTTTGTGAAAGTTTATGATAGACTGTTAAGCTTTGTTGTTAAATAGACATATTTTATTAAGTAATTTTTGATGATTTTAAGGTATAGGGACTTATTTATGAAAATGGTAAAATTTAAGGAAAATATTGAAAATGGATGATAAATGTGTGCTATTATAAAAAGAGGTAAAAATCGGTTTGTATGAATTTTATTTAGAAATGATGAAATCGTAAGTTTCAGATTTTAGGGACTAAATTGAAAAAAGGGAAAACTTTGACGGGAATTTTGTAAATTTTTATTATTATGGGTTATAAGCTAAATTAATTATTTTAAATGTTGAAATGGTATTAATTGAATAAAAATGGTTAATTGGCATGTTTTGAACTTAGGGACTAAATTGTATAAAAGTAAAATGTTAGGGCAATTTTGTAAAAATGTCAAAAATGACTTAATTGCATAAAATGAATTGATTTTTCTTTTAGAATTAGTGAATTGTATGGAAATATTATTTTAGATAAATAATGAGTGAAAAATCGAGAAGAGAAACTTACCAAATAGCCCCCGTACTTAGTCGTTATTGCAATTGAGTTTGGTAAGTTCATATGAGCTCTAATCATTATAATGTTAATTAAATTAATGTTTGCTATGTTGTTTTTAATGTAAATGAGTCAATATATATGTGGATGTATCCATATTATGATGAACTGACAGATATCGAGTCCCGATTGAGCCTTAGGAATTCTTAGGATATAAATGACATGTCATTAGGGATTTCATGTTTTGGGTGCTGGTCTTGAATGTCCTATCGATGGTTGAGGTCCTGCATTTTTTGCAAATTCTCCACAGCCCATTTGAGTAGCATCATGTAACTTACATTTCGACCCACAGCTTGCGTGAGTAGGCATATTTCAGAGCTCGTGTGAGCATTCATGTAAAGGAAAGGTTACATTTATATGTAAATGTACACTTCGTGTGAAATTTCCCAAGTATCCAATGTAATTCTGGATGGTTCAACTGGTATGAAAAGGGAATGAAACGATAAGTTCACAATTGAGATGAAACATGATGTTATAAAAAGATTGATGAATTAAATGATGTATTTATATATGGGAAATCTACTTATGCTGGGGATGAACTCATTTATATTATGGACAAATGTACTAACTTGTGATTTGATGATGTTGCTTAGGCTTATACTAAGCATTTGGGAACGGTAAGTAAGCTAATGGAATGAAATATGATCATATGGTAATGATGATGAATTGAATGTTATGTTTATATATATATATGGTTAATTTCATATGTATCATGAACAAGTATGCTAACTTGAAAGTTTGATAGTGTTATATAGGCTTTATTAATCTTATGGCATTGGTAAAGGTTTATACTTATCTCATAAAGTTCATCATTGGAATGATATATTATGTTTAAAGTTTATACAAGTTTACTAAGAATTCATTGCTTACATATTTATTTTCCTTTGTTTTACACATTATCAAAAGCTCAATCGGTTGGAAGTTCGTAGGAGATTTATCACACTATCCATTGGACAATTCGGTAGGTTTTGAGTAAATTGACTAAGGTTTTTTTTTTAGCAAAAAATGACCATAAAAGGTCTAAATTTCATTAATAGCATCTTGAATTACAATTTCATGAATTTCTTTAGGATATTTCACGTCAAAATCCCAAGAGCAGTTATTATTTAAAACAAATTTACACATAAAATCATCTAGCCTATTATTGCTTCTAGGGGCCCACATCACGTCAGCCGAAACAAACATCTCTAATTTCCTGCATGTTTTATGCATGTACTAGCCCATGATGGTAATATCCCTACTGCGATTTTTAATTCTATTTATTAGGCTGGCATTATCAGATTCGAATAGAACCTGCTGGATCTTTAATCTCCCGATTAGTTGCACCCCTTCATCCAGAGCCACTAGCTCTGCCCTTTCGCTAATCACCTTCATGTTTTTACAGCCTCCCCAGCCACCAACCATGAACCCCTCCTTATCTCTGGCGATAACCTCATACCCTATTTTCCCATTTGACACCGTAGCATCGACATTAACCTTAACAAAATCCTTCTTTGGCTTCTTCTAGTTATTGCACATAGGGGTAAAAGGAATAATAGGTTTATGGCTTAAGTTGTGAACCCAGAAATCATTACTCAGGGTGAAGGCTCTATCCCTAATCATGTTTGCTGCCTTCTACTTGCCCCGAAAGATAAAATTATTCCAGTTACTCCAACTATTCTAGAGAAGGATGATGAAGTCTTCAAACATTTTTTATTAAGTAGCCTCATAGAAGCTTCAAACCAATCAATGCACTCCTCAAAATTGCTGCTAATCAGCCTATCGTCCAAGTCGCTGCAAGAGAGAATAGCATGAGCCGATGGGTAGTCTTTGATAGTGTATGTGTTAATAGTGTTTTTGGCATGTATAAGCTTTGGAAAGCTAGGTTGGTTTGGTACATTTTAATGCCTTACCAAGTTATGTGATATTGGTTACTTTGATGTGCTTATCTTTAAAGTTATCTTGGCATATTGATAATGACTTGAAAATGATTACTTGAGACATGGTTAAGTTCATTTATGAGCTAAGTTATCATGTACGGGAATGACAATATTATCATGTATAGGTCTATTGTATAAATGGTTCACGGTAGTATTAATGGTTGTTTTTATTATGCTTGTGTCATTGAAGTTTATGTTATATAATGGACTTTTAATGCTTCTTAAGTAAAGTCATCTTAACCACTTTTAGTTATTGAAAGGTATGGTCTATTGGTAGGCTTGTAATGGTTGGGAATAGATAAATTGAGATATGTTTTGGTAAGAAATTTAAGCTAGATTATCATGCTTGAAATAAGGTAATATTGACTTATGTTGGCATGTTATATTTTTGTATGTTTGTGGTGCCTTTGAATGGCATATTGGTTAGGATGCTTGAAATGGTATGTTTATGCAAGTTTGAATGGTGTTTGAACCCCTCGATTGTGTGCACAAATGGTTTATATAGTTATGCATGAAGTGGTCTTGGAAATTGCTTGATTTTAGGTAGATTTGAATCCGTACGGCCTGAGAACGAGCGTATGACTCAGCCGTGTGAGACACACGGCCTGGCGATGTGTCATCTGATGATTTCTTTAGGGTGCAAGTTAGTGAGTTACACGACCTAACACACAGACGTGTGACACGGCCGTGTAACCCTACTTAGAGAGTTACACGGGTGAGGACACGGGCTGGGACACGGTCGTGTGTCCCTAGTTTGAACGTTACACGGCCTAAGACACTAGTGTATGTCCCAGCTGTGTGAGTCACATAGCCTGGCCATACGGCCATTTTTTTTTCAAATTTTGCATCTTTTTCCTAAACTTTCCAAACACTTTCAAATTGGTCCCGAACTGCTTCTAAGCTATTTTTATGGCCTCGATGGCTCGATTTAGGGACATTGTGCATGTGAATGAATGGTTTATGATGTGATTAAATTATTGAATGTTAAAATTTTTAAATTTTTTTGATTGTACGGTAATGCTCTGTAACCCTAATTCGGTGACGGAGACTAGTTATGTAATACCCCTTACCCGTATCCGATGCCGAGACAGGGTTCGAGGCATTACTGAGCTAAAATAATAACATTCACACAAAATCGGTCATAGAATTTCGTTTAAATTTTAAAACTTTTCAATTTCATGCAAATTGTCCCTTATAAGGGCCTACGAGGCCCAAAACATACATCGAATGTGGTTTGGGACTAAACCGAGGACTTTAAAAAATTTTAGGATAACTTAGAAAAATTTCCTACTTTGGCGAGTCACACGCCAGTGTGGCTTGGGACACGCCCGTGTGGCTTGGGACATGCCCGTGTCCTCAACCCATGTAACTCTCTGACTATGACATCATCATACAATTAGGGTCACATGCCACATCACATGCCCGTGTGCTTAGGCCGTGTGGCGAATTAAATTCTCAAAATTAAGTGCAGACTTCACATGGCCTGGGCACACGACCATGTCCTAAGGCCGTGCCTGTCACACGGCTGAGACACACGGCCGTGTCTTTGCCCGTGTGTTTACTACTGGGCATTCTGTTTGCATTAATTAGGGTGCAGGGGACACACTGTTTAACCACATGCCCATGGGGTAGACCGCGTGTCACATACGGCCTAGACACACGCCCTATGTCTACTTGTGGGGACAAATTTTAGGTTATTTTTCCGAGCCATTTGCCACCCTTAAATGCTCATTCGCTTATTCATTTAAGATGGCATGCAACCTAGTATATTTAGTCACTCGAAAACTCATAAACATGATTATTCCATGCCTTTGTAATGACAACATGTCACTTGTCCAAAACATCATACTTTTATATGGCATTCCACACCAATTTCATATCCCTTCATTATGCTAACCCTACTTTTAAATTACCTAATCATACCATAGATTGGGCATACTTATTAACCATGATTCATTCACTTAGCATATGTGCCATTCATCACACATCTCATCCACAAACAATCACATCAAACATAAAACATTGCATGCATGTATAATTGATAGGGTTACAACCAAAACGATCAATATGGACCATATCACATGGCCATATACAAAATAAATCAAATATTTCCATAAGCCAACACATTTGACTAGACTAATATGACATATAACAAAAAGACCAAGTCCCTATAAATGCCATACTCAAAATATTGAGACTAACTATACCCCAAATGTCCAGTTGATAATGTGATCAGGCCTTCGACGTCCTTTGATCCCCTAGTTGGCTTGGCGATACTATAAGAAAGTAAGAAAAGAAGGGAAGTAAGCTTAAAGCTTAGTAAGTTCACATGCAAATAAATAGCAACATGATCATATATATATACATTTATGACACAACTTTTAAACATAAGTTAAAAAATTTCAATCTTACCAAACTTTAACCACATACTGAGCTCATTCATACGAGTTTATCGTACATACTTGTACCAACTCAAATCACACTATCATATTCTCTCTTCATTGATTTACTTGTTGATTAACTCGCAGGTTTACCCGTTGAACACTCAGAATATTATTGGATACATGGAAGACTTGCACATAGTGCATCAAATGTAGCCACATGCTACCTCATATCACAATCACATATTGCTCGCTCACGACCTACTCACGGGCCTCCTCACACAAGCTGACAGTCAGGACATAACTACTCGGGCTGCTCACAAAAGCTGATAGGTACCTGCAACACATGCCGGGCTACCCAGTCACCGATAGGACGTACAAGACTAGCACCCAGATTCACATATCACATATACACACATATTCATGAGCTCATATCCACATAGTTCCTAGTGACATGTCGCATTGTATCCCAAACTATTCCTAAGGTTCAAACGGGGTTTTTTCGATATCTCATGTTCTTCGAATTCATTCACAATCTCATGCTCGTAGATTACAACACCATTCATACACATGACATAATTAGTAATTATATAAACTCGTACATTAACAAAATATTAAAAATATGATATATCATTGTATTATTTACACATGTACTTACCTCAGTGCAAAATGATGGTAATCAAGCCTAATCGTCGTATAATTTATTCTTCCCTCGATCAAGACATGTATCACGTTAATCTTGATCTATAATAACAAATTTAACTTGTTTATTAATCTCATTATTCGAATGAATCCATAATTCATGCTTTGGTAAAATTACCTTTTTACCCCTAACTTTTCATTTATTTACAATTTAGTCCCTAGGCTTGTAAAATGAACTGTGTTCATTTTATTTTTATACCCAAGCCTAGCTGAACTTATAACACACTCATATCTGCCCACATTTTCTTTCAAATTAGATTTTTAACCACTTATTTTACAAGGTTTAGAAAAAGGTCCTTTTTAGGTATTTTCATGAAACTATCATATTCTTCCACAAATCATCAAAATACATGCATGTCCCACATGGGTAAATTTTCATACATGAACCTTACTTCAAAATAAGGGTGGAAATAGGTAAATCAAGCTACGAGGACTTCAAAAATGTAAAGAACATTAAAAACGAGGCTCGGGAGCACTTACAATCAAGCTTGAAAGTTGAACAAAACCCTAACTATTGTGTCTTGAGAGTTTCAGCCAAGCATGAAGATGATGAGCATATTTTTACTTTGATTTTCCCTTTTTATTCTTTTAATTACCAAATGACCAAATTACCCTTAGGGTCTTTCTTTAAAATTTTTCCCACACATGTCCATTTTTGTCCAAACTTTTAGAAATTGGTTAAATTGCTAATTAGAACATTCTAATTTATAATCTAAAGTAATTTCATGCTAAAAGCTTCTAGAGCACAAGTTTTGCATCTTATTCAATTTGGTCCCTAAAGTTCAATTAAACATTTTATGCGTGGAATTTCTTCATGAAACTTTCACACAAGCATGCAATCATATCATAGACCTCATGAGAATCATAAAATGGTTATTTCTATTTCGAATTTGTTGTCTCGAAACCACTATTTCGATTAGGCCCTAATTTGGGATGTTACAATTCTCCCCCTTTAGGGATTTTCATCCCCGAAAATCTTACAGGTGAAAAGATTCAGTATTGGTTCCTCATGTTTTCCTCAGTCTTCTATGTAGCTTCTTCAACCCCATGTCTTTGCCATAAAACTTTCACAAGGGCAATACTTTTGTTTCTCAACTGTTTGACCTCTCGGGCCAAAATCTTAATCAGCTCTTCGCCATAAGTCATATCTGATTAGATCTTGACCTCTGTCGGTGAAATCATGAGCTAACGATCGGATTGATATCGACGCAACATAAACACATGGAACACATCATGAATCTTTTCCAATTCGGATGGTAACGCTAACTGATAGGCAACTGCCCCTACTCTCTCAGTAATCTCATACGGTCCAATAAAGCGTAGGCTTAATTTGCCTTTCCTACCAAACCTCAAAACATTTTTCCATGGGGACACTTTCAAAAATACTTTATCACCGACCTGAAACTCAATCTCTTTCCGTTTCAAATTTACGTACGATTTTTGTCAATCCGAAGTGGCTTTCAGACAAGCTCGAATCACTTTTACCTTTTCTTCAGTTTCTTTAACCAAATCAACTCCATGAATCTAATTGTCTCTGAGTTTAGTCCAATACAAAGGCATTCGACACTTACGCCCATACAATGCCTCATAAGGCGCCATTTTCAAACTTGATTGAAAATTGTTGTTGTAGGCAAATTCTACAAATAGTAAATATTTTTCCCAATTACCATGGAACTCAAGGACACAACACCGCAACATATCTTCAAGGATTTGAATTACTCGCTCAGACTGACCGTTAGTTTGCGGATGGAAAGCAGTACTAAAATTCAAATTTGTACCTAAAGCCTCTTACAACTTCTTTCAAAATCGCGAAGTGAACCTCGGATCTCTATCCGATATGATCGATAAAGGCACTCCATGTAACCTCACTATTTCAAAAATATAAAAATCAGCTAGTTTGTTAAGTGAATAGTCGATACATATCGATATAAAATGAGCCAATTTTGTCAATCGATCAACAACAACCCATACAGCATCTTTCTTTCTCGGTGTCAAAGGCAAACCCGTTACAGAATCTATAGTAATATTGTCCCATTTCCATTCGGGAACCATCATAGGATGAAGTAAGCCTAAAGGTACTTGGTGTTTAGCTTTCACTTGTTGGAAAATCAAGCATCTCGAAACGAACACGAAAATATCTCTATTCATTCTTGGCCACCAATACAATTTCTTCAAGTCATTGTACATTTTCGTACTACCTAAATGCATAGACAAATGACCACTATGGGCCTCGGGAAAAATCTTATAAACCAATTCATTATTCTTAGGAACACAAATCCTATCTCGAAACATTAAGCAACCATTGGAACTCATCCAAAAATTTGATTCTATACCTGATTCACATTGGGCTCTTTTGGCTTGCAAATCACCGCCACTTTGCTGAGCTTCACAAATCTCTTGGAGAAACGTCGGTATAGCTCTCAACTCGGCTAGAATAGAACTATCATCTGCTAAGGCCAATTGAGTGTTCATAGCCCTCAAAGCAAATAACGACTTCCTACTCAAGGCATTGGCGACTACGTTCGCCTTTCTTAGGTTGTAGTCAATCACCAGCTCATAGTATTTTATCAACTCCAACAATCTCTGTTGCCATAGGTTCAAGTCCTTTTGAGTCATCAAATGCTTCGGACATTTATGGTCAGTATACACCCGACATTTCTCACCATACAAATGATGTCTCCAAATCTTCAACACAAACACAATGACAACCATCTCCAAATTGTGTGTTGGATAATTCTTCTCATGCAGTTTTAGCTGCCTCGAGGCATAAGCTATTACCTTTCCTTCTTGCATAAGCAAACAACCCAATCCATTCAAGGATGCATCACTATACACCACAAATTCCTTTCCCGGCTTAGGTTGTACTAAAATTGAAGCCTCAGTCAACAATGCCTTTAGCTTTTCAAAGCTTTGTTGGCGTTTTTCCGTCCATTCGAACTTAACATCCTTCTGTAACAGCCTCGTCATCAGAGTAGCAATCATGGAAAATCCTTTAACAAACCATCTGTAGTAACCGGTTAAGCCTAGAAAGCTTCTAACCTCTAACACATTCCTCGGTCGTTTCCATTCAACAATAGCCGAAACCTTACTCGGATCGACTCGGATGCCATCACCCGAAATAATGTGCCCCAAAAATCTGACTTCTTGAAGCCAAAACTCACTCTTACTAAACTTAGCATACAACTGTTTGTCTCTCAAGGTTTGCAGAACCGTTCTCAAGTGCTCGACATTCTCAGTCTCACCATGAGAATAAATCAGGATATCATCAATAAAAACAACGACAAATTTATCTAGGTATGGTCGAAAAATACGATTCATTAAATCCATAAATATCGTGGGCGTATTCGTTAAACCAAAAGGCATAACCAAAAATTTGTAGTGACCATACCTCGTCCGAAATGCAGTCTTTGGTACTTTCGAATCTTTGACTTTCAACAGGTAATAATCGTACCATAAGTCTATCTTCAAAAATATTGTGGCCCCCATCAATTGGTCAAACAAGTCATCAATTTTAGGTAAGGGGTACTTATTCTTTATGGTTACCTTACTGAGCTATCTGTAGTCAATGCACAATCTCATCGAACCATCTTTCTTTTTCACAAATAGCATTGGTGCGCCCTACGGAGAATAATTGAGTCTCGTAAAACCTTTGTCCGTAAACTCTTACAACTGGACTTTCAACTCCTTTAACTCCATCAGAGCCATCCTATATGGAGCGATTGAAATAGGTACATTACCTGAAACTAATTCGATGCCAAACTCAACTTCCCTAATTGGAGGCAATCTGGGCAACTCTTCCGGGAACACATCTGGATACTCACATACTACCAGCACTGACTTAATTTTTAACTCAGACTCATTCGTATTCAACACAAAGGCAAGATACACTTCATAACCTTTCCTCATATATCTCTGAGCAGTTATAGAAGAAATTACTACAGGCAAGCTATCCAATTCATCTGATTCAACCCGAAGGATATCACCACTTTAACATTCCAATTTAATGATTCTTTTCATAATCTACCAATACATCATGCATGGTCAACCAATCCATACCATGTATTATATCAAATTCATCAAACAGCAAAAGCATGAGATTTGCCGAAAAACAATGACCTCTAATCATTAAAGGCCAATTCTTACGTACCTGCTCAACTATCACATGCTTGCCTAGAGGGTTTGACACTTTTATCACGAATTCTGTAGACTCGACGGGAATATTCATACTAGACAACAGTTTCACACATACATATGAATGGGTAGATCCCAGATCAATCAAAGCAACAACTGAAGTATCATAGAGAGAAAAAGTACCTGTAATCACATCAGGGGATGAAGCCTTTTCGCGAGCGCGAATGGCGTAAGTCCTCATAGGTGCTCTACCCTCAGTTCTCCCAGTCAGTTCTGTAGGTGTACCCTTGCTACTCACTCCATTTCCCAGATTCCTCTGTGGTCTTCCTCTAGAAGTAGCATTGCCCGATCTTGAACTCTAAAATTTTTCCTTTTTAATCATCTCAGGAAAATTCTTGATAAAATGATCTTGTGAACCGCACTTAAAACATGCCGACTATTCATCCAGCATTCATCGGGGTGACGTTTGCCACAATGTTGGCACTTAGATCTATTAGGTCAAGTGTTACCCACACTCACTATCGAAGTAGTCTGAGCCTTGTGACCTGAATACTATTTCATATGGTTCCTAGTTGAAAACCCAGCTGAAACACTCGATCGAGTATTAAACTCTTTCAGTTTCTTAGTTGAGGGCGGAAATGATTTACCCTTCTGTCTCTTCTTCGAATATCAAAACTCTAATTTCGCTTTTCTCTTCTTTTTAGCCAATTCCTCGGCTTTACAAGCTCTCTCCACAAGCACAACAAATTCTCTCAGTTCAAGTACACCCACCAACAACCGGATGTCTTCGTTTAATCCATATTCAAATCTTTTGTATATTATAGCCTCAGTCGATACACATTCTCGAGCGTATTTGCTCAGTCTCAAGAATTCACGCTCATATTCTATTACTGTCATTTGGCCCTACTTTAACTCAAGGAATTCCTTTCTTTTCTGATCAATAAATCTTTGGCTAATGTATTTCTTACGAAATTCTTCTTGGAAGAACTCCCAATTAACTCTCTCCCTTGGTACCACCGACATAAGGGTGTTCCACCACTGGTAGGCTGAGTCTTTTAGGAGGGACACAACACACTACATGCATTCCTTAGGAGTGCATGATAACTCATCAAACACCCTAATGGTATTCTTAAGCCAGGACTCTGCCCTCTCAGGGTCATCATCTTTACTAGCCCGAAACTCTTCGGCTCATTATTTTTGAATCTTATCCACTGGAAGTCTATTCAGTCTCACAAAGTCCATACCTTGAGGTGCTGCAGGGATAGGTTGAGGAATAGGTAGGGATGGAGAGGGTTGAGCGTTCGGGTTCATTCGAACAAACTCTATATACCATACGTCCATCATGTGGAGAAAGGCTTCTCTGCCTCCTCCTCCTCTACTAATAATTTCGGCTCTACTCTCAGCTGGCACTGCCCCTTCAGCGGGAGCAGGTGCGTTACTTTCTACATCATCCGCCACTGCTCTGTCAGGATCCATTGACTATATGAAAACACATTTTAAAATCGTCAAGAGTCATCACACTATCATAATATATGCATGGCATGGATAGCTAGACTCGTACACATGCTACGTTAGTCTAAGAATCAACTAAACCCTAGCTCTGATACCATTAAATTAACACCCCTTACCCGTATTCGACGCCAGGACAGGGTTCGAGGCATTACCGAGTTAAAACATTAACATTCACACAAAACCAGCCATAAAATTTTGTTCAAATTTTAAAAGTTTTAAATTTCATGCAAATTGTCCCTTGTAATGGCCTACGAGGACCAAAACATACATCAAACGTGGTTTGGGACCAAACCGAGGACGTTAGAAAATTTTAGGATAACTTAGAAAAATTTCCTACTTTGGGGAGTCACACGCCCGTGTGGCTTAGGACACGCCCGTGTGGCTTGGGACACGCCCGTGTGGCTTTGGACACACCCGTGTGGCTTGGGACATGCCCGTGTCCTCAGCTCGTGTGACTCTCTAACTATGATGTCATTGTACAATTAGGTCACACGGCCAAGTCACACGCCCGTGTTCTTAGGCCATGTGGCGAATTAAATTCTCGAAATTAAGTGCAGACTTCACACGGCCTAGGCACATGCCCATGTCCTAAGGTCGTGCCTGTCACACGGCTGAGACACACGTCCGTGTCTTTGCTTGTGTTGTAACACCCCAAACCTGGCCTAGAAGTTAGGCCCGAATCTGGCGTGTCACATTGAAGCGTTACTAGAAAAGTCATGTTTAATCTAATATCTTTCTTAGTGTTTAAAGAGTATCTTCATTATAGATTAAAGTGAATAGAAGCTGTGCACCAGGTAGGATGCCAGTAAAAGAGGAGGTGAGTCTATTAGACTACTTAAGTACCAAGCTCTCCACGGATCCACTCCTAGACATGCACACAACCATTACCACACTTTAACTAAGTGGTTGTTCAGGAAAACCATTTCGTTTTAAACCATTTGAAAACACTTATTAATTTTGAGAATGTTTTCGTTTAGGAAGCTTTTTCTTGTTTTGTGATACTTTGAAATTAGGTAATTTCTTTTTATATTTTTTTCTTTTTCAAAACGCGCCCTAGAGCTATTCGATTTCAAACATTTAAAACAATATCACGCCTAAGCTAACAATCATACTAAAGTAATTAAAAATAATTTAAGCGGCCTTATTGCAACGTAAACCCAAAATAATTAAAGTAAATAATAACTAATCAATTTATAAGAAGAAAACTGAGCTTGCAAAACATGTCGCCACTCCGAATCCCTCACAGCTCCAAGTCCGCTATGGTTGGGGGTTACCTGCATGGATAAAATTAAGGGGTGAGTTTGGAAAACTCAGTGTGTAAAATAACTCAACCATAGTCCAGATAAGTACAAACCACAAAAACACATTAATTTGGGCCTTAGCCCTATACAAAATTCAGAATGAAACCCCTAGGCCCATAACAGATACAGAACAGAAATATCATGTATGCAGAAAACCCAACCCATATCAATCCGTATACACCCCCGTACCAACCTTACACCATATGGGGAGACAACTCGACCCACCCATCCGCTACACACCACAGAATTTGCAGCATGGCTGCCATAACAGATATTGTGACAGAGTCACCAGATACAGATATTGGGGTAGAGCCACCAGAGTAGATATTTGTGGCAGTGCCACCAGAAATAGATCATTATGGCAAAGCCACCAGAACGCTTCCTCCATCAAAATAACCCTTATCCCATGCAACAGATATACATGTCATGGCATATCACAAACAGAATTAGAATATCATGCAATTTAGTCAAAATCAACCCTAGGGGTATAACGGTCATTTTTCATACTTAGGGGTATTTAGTGAATTTACTATTTTAGGGTTTTCATGCATATTACAACCATCAACATATTAACAGAAACACTTACCGAGAATTTTTACCGAATTGGGCTTGTTAGCCCATTAACCCGTTTTCGGCCCATTAAGCCCAAATATATTGAAGTGCACAAAATTGCGCACTCTATAATCTTACTACTTGAGATTACCAGGATTAACAAACAAACTACCTCACGAGCGCTCGCACGCTCGCAAGTTCACAAAATGCCGGCTTTTCGACATTTCGGCTTTTTGGCTGTTACCGATTTAGTCTTTGAGTGGGTGTTGTTTACACACCTATTTTTCGACGAAACGCTGACGAGTTCCACACACGAGCAACCGACAATCAATTACTATAACATTAGATTAAAACTCGATAACAACTTAACATATCAAACCCTTACCATATTTGGCCATAGTCCATATCTTTAACCCTTATCGTTATCGATTTCCAACTACCAGATCTAGATGCTCCAACAGTGTCAACCCTCTATGCTCCTTGATTGCTTGTCCTTAAATCCACACTAAATACATATGAAACCAAAAGAAGAGGCTATTAAAGCCTTTAGTCTAAAACGACAGTCTCCCTAAGTGATTAATGACTTGTCGGCTTTTCATAATAAACCCGAAAGAACGAATGGACAGAAAGATCTGAGCACTTACCGAGGATTTACTTGCCAAAAAATGTTCCCAAGTACCTTCCTATTCCCGATTTGTTGTAGATCTATACCAAAATACGAATAGAGAATAGATCTAGGTGATTCGGCTTTAATATAAAAGAGATGAAAAGAAGTTTTATGAAGAAGAGGAAATAATCAGTAATGGATGAGAGAGTTGAGGGTTTTCGGCTCTTGAAAAATTGGAATAAAGAGGGTAAAAGATTCGGCCAAGAAGAACAATCGGCTTCTAAGGAAATTTGGGTTTCGGTTTTTAAGGGTAATAGGCTATCTTTAATCGAGAGAAAAGATGAGTAACAAGAGAAGAGAATAGTAGAAGAAGATAGGTTTGGTTCTTGATGAAGAAGAGATGAACAAGAAGGAAACAACTCATAAAAGCCCAAAATTAAAAGAACAATTTCGGCACAATTCCTTCCTCACTTAAATTTAATGTTTTGCTCCTTAATTCCAGCCACCACCAATTTAAATCCCATCCAAATTCCTTGCACCATTAGCAGCAGTCCACCGCTTGACCGACTCAAGCCACTGCTAGGAGAGTTTCGGTCAAACTCTAACTCTTCCCCACGTGAGCAGCAAAATTAGTCCTTTGCGCGCATAGCAGCTCAAACTCCAGACCTCCTCATGTCCCTGCGCTTCACATCCTGCTGCTGGCCACTGCACCAAGCTTCTTTCTTTACTAATATAGGGTCACAATTAATCTTAATCTATTCCTGCTAAAGCCTCGGTTACTTACGAAATAAAAAAGAAATGTCGCCTGCTATACATCTCGAACCTGCGACCTTCTAAACACACACATACGCTGCTTGCCACTACACCGAAGTTCCTTTCATGACATAATCTTCTCACAATTAATTTTAAGGTTTAACTGCTGCAGTCACGGCTACTTAAAAATAAATCAAAATTTCGCCTTCCCCTGGGGTCGAACCCACATCCTCTCGGCATGCCTAGCATGCTGCTGCCACTGCGCCACAGGCGCTCCTTGTGGCATACTTCATTCGCAACTTCTTTTAAAGCCTATTTTAGTGCAACCCGTTAACTAAAAAAATAACCATTTGCGCGCGCCGTGCCTTGAACCCAGGCACCTCCTACGCCCTCCTAGCGTGCTTAGCCACTGGGCCAGGTGCTTGCTTGTGCTAACACTCAGCCCAAATTATTAATAAGGCCTACCTGCGTCAGCCCTTAACTTAAAAACATGTTTGCGCATGCTAGGAACCGAACCCCAGCCTTCCTTCCTGCTGTCCAGCGTGCCTAACCACTGGGCTAGGCGTTCCTTTATGCCCAGTTTCTGCCCAACTTATTTTTAAGGCCTTATGCCCAGATTTCCTTAAGAGGCAAAATTTAAGAATTTTGCTAAAGCTATGGGCTGAGCCCCGGACTTTTTCCCACACCATAAACCCTTCATAATTTATTTAATTACTAACTAAATATACTAAATAATAATAAAAATTAAAACATCTCATTTATTCGGGCCGTCTTCTACCCGAACCCAGAATCAAGGCCCAATACTTCCAGGACCAAAAATCGGGGTGTTACACGTATGTTTACTACTGGGCATTCTATTTGCATGAATTAAGGTGTAGGGGACACACGGTCTAACCACATGCCCATGGGGTAGACTGTGTGTCACACACTGCCTAGACACACGCCCATGTGTCTACCCATCGGGACAAATTTTAGGCTATTTTTCCAAGCCATTTGTCACCCTTAAATGCTCATTTGCTTATTCATTTGATATGGTATGCAACCTAGTATATTTAGTCACTTGAAAACTCATAAACATGATTATTCCATGCCTTTGTAATGACAACATGTCACTTATCCAAAACATCATACTTTTATATGGCATTCCACACCAATTTCATATTCTTTCATTATGCTAACCCTACATTTAAATTACCTAATCATACCATAGATTAGGCATACTTATTAACCATGATTCATTCACTTAGCACATGTGCCATTCATCACACATCTCATCCACAAACAAACACATCAAACATAAAGCGTTGCATGCATGTATAATTGATTATGGTTACAACCGAAATGATCAATATAGACCATATCACATGGCCATATACAAAATAAATCAAATATTTCCATAAGCCAACACATTTTACTAGACCAATATGGCATATAACAAAAAGACCAAGTCTCTATACATGCCATACTCAAAATATTGAGACTAACTAAACCCCAAATATCCAGTTGACAGTGTGATCAGGTTTCTGATGTCCTTCGATCCCCGAGTTGGCTTGGCGATACTATAAGAAAGTAAGAAAAGGAGGGGAGTAAGCTTAAAGCTTAGTAAGTTCACATGCAAATAAATAGCAACATGATCATATATATATATATATATATACATTTATGACATAACATAGATTTACTTAAGTGTTATCATGAATTCATAGATATAACTCAAATTTGTAAACATAACTTATAAATTTTCAATCTTACCAAACTTTCGTCACATACCAAGCTCATTCATATGAGTTTATCGTACATACCTGTACCAACTAAAATCACATTGTCATATTCTCTCTTTATTGATTTACTTGTCAATTAACTCACAGGTTTACCCATTGAACACTCGGAATATTATTGGGTACACAGAAGACTTGCACATAGTGCATCAAATGTAGCCACATGCTACCTCATATCACAATCACATATTGCTCGCTCACGACCTACTCATGGGCCTCCTCACACAAGCTGCTCATACTAGCTGATAGGTACCCGCAACACATGCCTGGCTACCCAGCCACCTGGATTCAGATATCACATATACACACATATACACACATATTCATCAGCTCATATCCACATAGTTCCTAGTGACATGTCACATTGTATCCTAAACTATTCTTAAGGTTCAAACGGGGTTTTCTCGATATCTCATGCTCGTCGAATTCATTCGCAATCTCGTGCTCATAGATTACAACATCATTCATACACTTGACATAATGAGTAATTATATAAACTCGTACATTAACAAAATATTAAAAATTTGATATATCATTGCATTATTTAAACATGAACTTACCTCGGTGCAAAATGATGGTAATCGAGCCTAATCGTCGTATACTTTATTCTTCCCTCGATCAAGACCCGTATCACGTTTTTCTTGATCTATAATGCCAACTTTAACTTGTTTATTAATCTCATTATTCGAATCAATCCATAATTCATGCTTTCGAAAAATTACCTTTTTACCCCTATCTTTTCACTTATTTACAATTTAGTCCCTAGGCTCGTAAAATGAAATGTGTTCATTTTATTTGATACCCAAGCCTAGCCGAACTTATAACACACTAATATCAGCACACATTTTCTTTCAACTCATATTTTAACCACTTATTTTACAACTTTTACAAAAAGGTCCTTTTTAGGTATTTTCATGAAAAATCACCTAGTAAAAGATGTTTATCACACACTAAACTTTCATATTCCTCCATAAATCATCAAAATACATGCATGTCACACATGGGTAAATTTTCATACTTGAACCTTACTTCAAAATAAGGGTGGAAATAGGTAAATCAAGCTACAAGGACTTCAAAAATGTAAAGAACATTAAAAACGGGGCTCAGGAGAACTTACAATCAAGCTTGAAAGTTGAACAAAACCCTAGCTATGGTGTCTTAGAGTTTCGGCCAAGCATGAAAAAGATGAGCATATTTTTGCTTTGATTTTCCCTTTTTATTCTTTTAATTGCCAAATGACCAAATTGCCCTTAGGGTCTTTCTTTAAAAATTTTCCCACACATGTCCATTTTTGTCCAAACTTTTAGAAATTGGTTAAATTGCTAATTAGGACCTTCTAATTTATAATCTAAAGCAATTTCATGCTAAAACCTTCTAGAGCACAAGTTTTGCATCTTATTCAATTTGATCCCTAAAGTTCAATTGGACATTTTATGCTTAGAATTTCTTCATGAAACTTTTACACAAGCATGAAATCATATCATAGACCTCATGAGAATCATAAAATAATTATTTCTATTTTGAATTTGTGGTCTCAAAATCACTATTCCGACTAGGCCCTAATTCAGGATGTTACAAGTTAGGGGTGTTACATTTAGTGGTATGTAAGAGTGTTATATATGCCTTGTGACTATTCAAATGGACCAAGAGTGATTCTTCAAGTTTGATTGGTTTCATGCAGTCAAAGCTAGTTATGTGTCAATAAATGAGATGAATGCAAACCAATTGTAACATTTGGGCGAAAGGCAAGTGAAGTGACACTAAACAACACATTTAAGGAGCATTAAGCCTTCAACAAGAAAAGAGACATGACTTTTTAACTAAACCTGAAACAAGTGAAGATTCATGACTCATTAGCTGCCCATCATAAAGTTATAACCGAATTTTAATGTTGTGGTAAAGGCTGAGTAAATGCCAAATTTGAATAATCATAATAGAGCTTATATATAGCTTGTAAAAGGACAATGTTAAGATTCGAATACTCTGAAATAATAACTTGATTTGTGAGAATTATTCTCTCTCGAATCTTCATTGAACTAAACTGTACTTATCAAACTTTTACAAGTTTGTGGCATTCACCCAATTGTTTCCATCATGAAGTGTGGCAACTTCATTTACCAAGGTTCAAGTATTCTATCAAGTTTAACTGGGTCGTAGTTTTATATAGCTAGGATTCCTTAGAGCATTCAAGTGCTTCGGGTCAAGGTTTCCATCAATTGAACCCTTTCAAGATGGTCCATCCCATTTGAGCTATTTTTTGAACCCTTTAAACTTGGGAAATCGTATCATTTGGTATCAACGTTCGAGATTCATGAAATGAGGTTCGTATCTATCTTTACATTTTGGCATTTTAAAAAAAAAAGAGTTTTGAAGAAAAATATATATTCGAAAGAAAAAAAAAGAGAGGAAAAGAAAGGGAAGGAAAAGACGATTTACGAATAGAAAAAAAAATGGAGAACCTTCTAAAAGGATTTCATCCATTTCATGTTTTGGAGCGTATTTTACACCATTCGGTGAAATTATACACTATTGAAAATTTTCCAAGCCAAAAAATTACCATCTACCCCTATACCCGAAAACCCATAAAACACTCTTTAACCCATTTTTCATCATTTGGAGTAAAAAAATTTGAGTTGAAAAAAATTAGATTATGTTTCTTTTGAAAATATTTCAAACATTCTTCGTGAACATTTTAATCTATGTTTCCTTTTTGTGAGAGTTTGACCAAACTTCAAGCCAATTTTGAGTCACGACTTCAATCGGTTTGAAAGAACTCTAACTAGTTCTCTTAAGAATCCTACGAGAGAAAACAACAAGTGGAAAAAGGCACGAGTGTAGGGAGCTTATTTGAGAGGAAAAAGCAAACGAATTGAGTGAAACACGAGTGGAGTGAGCTTCTTTCTGAGTGACTCATGAGGATTTGTATTTGGTGAGGCATACATCTTTTATTACACTTATTTTTGTGTTTTCTAAACCTTTTCTAAAAATCATGTCTGAAGAAAATCTAGTTACCAGAAAGGCTACAAATGTTCATACCAACAATGGAAGTTTTTAACAAGAAAAGTAATTCCAAATGCACTATCAAGTCTATGGCAAAGTAACTAGCCTTA
The DNA here is from genome assembly GCA_025698465.1 of Gossypium longicalyx. Taxonomy (NCBI): domain Eukaryota; kingdom Viridiplantae; phylum Streptophyta; class Magnoliopsida; order Malvales; family Malvaceae; genus Gossypium; species Gossypium longicalyx. The sequence goes on from CM046995.1 coordinate 36,252,769, forward strand.
TCATCGATGGTAGAATATTTGCTAACTTTATGAGCCCTTAAATGGTTGAGAAGATGAAACTACTCATTTTGGAACATCCACAACCCTACAATCTTTAATGGTGCAACAAGTTTAAAAAAGCAAAGGTAACCAAACAAGTGTTAGTTTCATTCTTTATTGGAAAGTACCATGACAAAGTTTGGTGTGACTTTGCTCCTATACAAGATAACCACATTATTTAGGGTCAACCTTGGCAATTTGATCATCGAGCCAAGTACGATGGAAAATCTACTTATTTTTCTTTAGAGTTCTAAGGAAAATTTGTTACACTAGTATCTTTAACTCTCAAACAAATTGTTGAAGATCAAATGAAGATAAAAGCTAGTGAGAAAATTGAAAAGGAAAGAAAGAGTGAGTGAGTGAGAAAAAAAAAAGAAAAAAGAAAATTAAAAAAATTGAAAAAAAGAATGAGAGTGAGTTTTCAAAAATAAAAGAGAGTGTGAAAAAATAAATTGAGATTGAAAAAGAAATTGAAAAAAAGATATTGAAAGAAAGAAAAAAAAAGATTTAAAATGATAAAATAAAAGAAAATGTGAGTGAGGAGAATGTCATTGTGAGAAAAGAATGTGAGGAAGAAATTATTCAAGCAAAAGTGAGGAGTGAATTAGTTTTAACTAACCATAACTCAATGCTGTCTTGTGATGTTTCTAAAGCCAAATTTTTCATTACATTACTTTGTTTCCAAGAGACAATTCCATTTAATCGAAGAAGGTAAGTTTGAAGTCAAAAGATCTTTACAAGAGCTGAAAGGTAAGCTAGGTAAGGAAATTTTTGGGATTCAACCAAGTTGGTATTCTTTTAATGTTATTGATAAGGCTACTAATGATCTTGTTCTCAAAGGATCTCTTTAAAAAGTTCCACTTTTTTGTTATTCTTTGATTATTGTTGATGAGTTTATCTCGAATAATGTTTGCAACATTTTTCTCATGCCATGCGTTGTGTTGGATTATGTGACATTAAACTGCAATTTGATGTCTCCATTGATGTCTTTTGTTTAACCAATTTGAATGTTGTGAGTGATAAAGAGTTTTCACATAAAATGCTTAATTTGTTTGATTTTGATTGTTATGTGAATTCTTTAAATTCTGGTGAGAAATTTTCATGTAAGTACATGCTTGCTCGAAGGAAATTTAAGAGATTTGTTTACTTAAATATGCATCTGCCTAAGTTTTCTTTACTTTGCATGTGTGAATTAATTTTGAAAGAAAATTTATCGTTGCATTCAGAGATAAGAGATCAAAACCACATTTTTAAACCCAGAAATTGTTCTATTTCATTGTTGAAAATATTTGAGAAAACAAATTTTGTTTTGAATAATTGTATTTTGCTTGATGTATATTGTTTGTTACCACAAGATAAATCTTTTATTCATGATTCGATGGTGAAGCAAAACTGATCTGTCATAGTTTTTGCATTTAAGTTTTCTTAGTTTTATTTACATTTAATAAAATGTGCAAATTTAGTCTTTTATTGAACTTAAGGGTCAAATGAGGCCTTGTGAGTGTGTAGGAAACCATTAGAAGGTGTACTAAATAGATACTGATTGCTATGTCACAACACGAATGAGTCGATGTCACAACATAGGGAGCAGAATGAAGAAACCTCAAGACTGCCTTCGATGTCACGACACAAACTAAGGGTGTCATGACATACCTTTGAAGATAGCTGAAGAGGAGAATACTGATTCCTTTGTCGTGACACAGGTCTTGGTGTCACGACATTGACTCTGTGACGGAAATTAAACAGAAAGATAGGGTGTTTTGGTTTACACAATTGAACTTAAAGCTTGAGAACGTCAGCTAACCTAGGGTTAAGGATGCCAGCCACTTAGAATCTATAAATAGGCTCCTTTAGCACATGTGATGGATATCATTCACTTAGCCTAGCTTAGTTTTTCTTTTCTTTTTTACGTTTTAAAATTTATTTCAATTGTTATTCATTGTTTTAAATAGATCTGAATTGTGTAAACATTCAATCTATGTGGATTCACAATTAATCTCAATACAATCAGGCTCTTTCTTTTACTCTATCTTGTCAATTTAATTAGCATGCTTTCTCTTTACATCGATTTTATATTGTCTATGAAAGGCATGAGGAACTAATCCCTCTATGGGCATTAGCGAGTGGAGATATGATCTATTAATTGTTTTGTAGGGTTACTCAACGGATTAGTTGTCAGGGAAAAGAATAATGTGAAACAAACCCTAGGCCTGACAACCTCAGAAAGTCATCAAGGTGGGAATTAATGCCAAATTGGTATGGCCCATCCATGAACACTAAAAGAGAAGTGAGTGCCAGATCAATTCTAACCTAAACACTAAAAGATCTAATTAGTACGTTTAAATCAGTTATAGTACAAAAAATATGAATTAAAAGATTTTATGGTTTTATAATAATAGTAATAAAAATAAAATATCATATAAAGATAAAATTCAAGAGATTAAAAAGGGAGAATAAATCAATTTTGATTATGAGTGATTAGCTCACTTCAGTAATCTCCATCAACTATCGTTTCGGGTTCGTCGTCAATCAACTAATCACTACCCTAGCAAGATATTTTGATCTTCCACTAACATAATGAGTTAGCAAGAACTACTTGTCTTCTGACCTCACAGTTCAGACTGGTTTAGGGTTAAAATGTTCACGGATGGGCTGTAACATCCCGAATTAGGACTTAGTCAGAACAGTGGTTTCGAGACCAAGAATCTGACGTAATAAAATTAAATTTTATTATATTTTTATGGTCTACAATTCTATGGATTTTTTTTTTTTGAAAATTCCATCTGGAAATTTTGACGTTTGGGCACTCAATTTAGTCAAAATGACTAAATTGTAAAAACTGTAAAAGTTGAGTTCTACATGCTAGAGGTGTCCAATTGTTATGAAATTTTAAATTGGAGGTCCTTAAATGGTAATTAGACCATTGGTTAAATTTTTGGACAAAAATGGACATGAAATGGGTGGAATAAAATATTTTTAAGTTAGGGGCATTTTGGTCATTTAATAATTAAAATGAATTAAAAGCAAAATTAAAAGCCAATTTTTGTCCATCTTTAACCCCATGGCTGAAACTTGCATGGAGAAGACATATCTAGGGTTTTTCAAGCCTCCAAGATCGATTGAAAGTCCGTTCTAGCCCCGTTTTTAATGATTTTTATGTTTTTGAAATCCTCGTAACAAGATCTACCTATTTCTACCATTTATTTGAGTTTGATGAAGGTATAGGGTTTGAAACATATTAGAAATTTGTGAATTTTGATGTTTAATAGTAGATTATGCATGTTTATGGTTGGAGAAACGACTTTTACAAAGTAGTTTTCAGTGAAAATGTTAAAAAGGACTAAATTGTAAAAGTTATAAAATTTGTCATAAAAGTGTGATTTAGTGGAAATTTTGTGCTGATATAGTTATGAAAATGATCTGGCTAGGCTTAAAGTGTAAAAAATTTAAATAAAAATCATTTTACGAGCCTAGGGGCAAAAGTGTAAATATGATAAAGTTTAGGGGTAAAAATGTAAATTTGTAAAAGTATGATTTTTAGGTAAATTTGAATAATATTTGAAATGTTAGGTGAAGAAAACTGAGATTCAGGCCTAAATTGGGGAAGTTCGAGATTATGGACTAAATTGGAATAGTTGGCCGTAATTGCATTTAAGGTAAGTTCATGTGATTAAATAAGCATGATATTCATGTTATTGTTGTTACACTTGAAATCTATTTTTCTATGGTTGTATCGATTTATATGTTAAGGATATTGTGTATGGGAACGTGACGTACCCATGAAGTAATCGATAGCTCAAATGTCGATAACATGTGATGGGATGATTGAATATAATGGAAATTTGATGGAACATGATATTTCCTTGAAATGAGTAAGTTCGTATGTAAATAATATATCATTTTTACTTATGTTATAATATTTTGTTATTATATGAGATGTGGTTGTATATTGAATGATCACTTGATGTAAATTATGAATTGAAGTTGATTATGGATGAATTGGTAAAATGTTGAAAAGTGAGGAATTTCCCGGTTGGACCTTTGGAATAGAAAAGATACGAATGATCCGTTGTGAGAACACATGTGTAGTATTATGTACAGGCTACTTTGTGTTTAAGATGGTTTTAGGTCACGTGTGTAGTACTAAGTGCATGCTACTACGTGTACCAAATGGTTAGGTTGCATGTGTAGTACTAAGTGCAGGCTACTATGCGTACCCGATAACTTCAATCACATGTGTGGTACTAAGTGTAGGCCACTATGTGTAAGAGATGGTTTTGGTCACAAATGTAGTACTAAGTGCAAGCTACTATGTGCACCAAATAACTTCGGTTACAAGGGTGGTAATATGTTCAGGACACCGTGTATCTATTATTATTCCGATGAGTTCAATGGGAAATTGACTAAGTGAAAATACATGTGATCATGTAATGAATAGTGTAATTGAATATAACTATGTGATGAATAAGTACAGGTATATGTGTGTGAAAATTTATGAGCAATGTGCTTGATAGTTGAGCAAACTTTTGATAAGATGGAATGGAGTAAGTGAGATTATGTAAGAGTGAAATTTGTAATAAAATAGTTTTGGATAGCAGCAGTTGTGTGACTTTCAAAAATCACCAAAAATGGTGAAATCAAATTAGAATTTGAATAAGATATGAAATAAAAGCTTATTGAGTTTATTTTCACATAAAAGAAACAGTGAAAGCAAAAGAATTTTGTATTCTGTGATATTTGAATTTTTGTGAGACAGGGTCAGAATGATTTTTGAATCCCCTATTCTGACTTGGAAAAATCATTAAAAATTGTAGAAATATAATTATGGGTTATAATTTATATGCTTAAAATCCTTAATAAGTCTATTTTTGAAAGAAACAAATAGGAACATTATCAAAATCTTGTACGAAGAGATAATTAATTTTTAGTTTAGAGGAGTCGAAACTGTCAGGCAACAAAATAGGGGAGATTTTAAAGAATAAACTGTACTTATTGACTAATCCAAAAATTATAAAAATTTTATGATAAGCAGATACGTGAGTCTAGTTTTAGGGAAAATTATAATAGCTTGATTTGAAGTTCTGTAGCTCAAGTTATAAGTAACTAAGTGACTATGACTCGAGTAAACAACTTAACTTGAACATAAGTAAAAGTGCAATTATGATTATTTTACCTTAGAATCATGTTGTAAGAATTGATGGAATCATATTGATAAATTGCTTATTATTTTCATATGGACTTACTAAGCTATATAGCTTACCCTTTCCTTTTCATTTCTTTAGTGTTGTTAGGTTAGCTCGGGGTTGGAGATCATCGAAGGCAACATCACAATATCGAGCTATTAATAAGGGATATCGATAAGCCTTAAGCATCTTCAAGTGAGTGGCATGTATAGGAGCTTAGTTATTGATATGTGTTCTTATGATTTAGCCAAATGTATTGGCTTATATTGATTCATTGTATATAGCCATGAGATATGGCTTATAATGTTTTGGCTTGTAAGCCTAATTATCCTTGCCATGTGTTGATGCTTTGTGATATGATTATAATTGTCTGCTCTGAAAGAATAGTAAATAACATATGTGCACGAGAATTCCCTAGGACCATTCGGGGTGGTCATGGCTATGGAATAAATGTGTAAATTGGCATTAAGTTGATAATGATTTAACATGGACATTTGTTGAATAAGTAGAGATTAATTATAGGGTAATATGTTATGGTTGATTTTTAAAAATGTGCGTTAGTGAGACATGCTAAATCATTAAAATGATGCTATCACATGCGTCTTTAAAGTATTTAAGTATGTGAAAGACTAAGGCAACAAAAAGGTTTGGAAAATAGCCTAAGTGTTGACCACACGGGCAGAGTCACGCCCATGTGTCTCAGCCGTATGGAGGACACAGCCTTAGCACACGGGCGTGTGACTTGGCCATGTGACCCTAAATGTTTACTAACGTCATAAACAGAGAGTTACACGGGCTGAGGACACTGGCGCGTGAGACCACCAGGCCTACCCACACGAGCGTGTGACTCTCCAAACATGAAAATTTTCTAAGTGTTGTAAAACTGTTCGTGAGTTCTTAGTTTAGTCCCAAACCGCTTTTAATGCATGTTTAAAGCCTCAAAGGCTCGTGTACGGGGCATTTTGCTTATGATCAAATGATTCTAATATGATTGAAATTTTATGGCCCAGTTTTACATGTATGTGCATGTTTAAGTTAGGTAATGCCTCGTATCCTGTCCTGGCGTCGAACACAGGTAAGGGGTGTTACATGGGCAATACCAAATTTTTATTAATTCCCAACTTGATGATTTCCTGGGTTTGTCAGGCATAGGGTTTGTTTCGCGTTCTTCCTTTCCTAAATAGTTGAACCGTTGAGTAACCCTACAAAATAGTTAACAGATCATACCTCAGCCTGTGTTGCTACATCGAAGGTAGTCTTCAGTTTTCTCCATTCTGCTCCCTATGTTGCAACATCGAGTCATTTGTATTGCAACATAGTGACTAGTATTAGTTTAGTGCACCTTTTAATGGTTTTCTGCACACTTACAAAGTGCGTTATCTCACCCTTAGGCCTCATTAGGCCCCTAAGGTCAATAAAAGACTCAATGTGCACATTTTATTTAATGTAAATAAAACTACAAAAACATAACTAAAACATAATGAAAATGCTTGTATTCAATCTCTTTAAATTTGAAAACTAGTTTAATCCACTACTCTGAATTACAACAGATCAATGCTCAGGGGTTACGTGGTTGATTTTGGGATGACTTGGGAAAAGTATTTACCTTTGGTAGAATTCGTCTATAACAACAATTATGACGCTAGCTTAGGCAAGTCACCTTTTAAGGCCCTTTGTGGGACGAAATGTCGATCACCGATATGTTGGTTGGAGCTAAGTGATAAGAAACTAGTTGGCCTAGACCTAGTCCAGGAAATGGAAAGAAAAAGTCATGACCATTAAGAATCACTTGAAGATTGCTCAAAATAGCCAAAAGGCATATGCAGACAAAAGAAGGAAAGATGTGTCTGATGAAGGTGGGGACAAAATTTTACTCAAAGTTTCACCATGGAAAAGGATTATTCATTTTGGATTAAAAAGGAAACTTAACTTATGGTTCATTAGACCTTACAAAATTTTGAAGTGTATTTGGCAAATATCATATCGTTTAGCCCTTCCACCAAAATTATCCAAGATCCACGAGGTATTCCATGTGCCAATGTTGCGAACATATCTCTATGATCCAAATCATGTAATTCAATTGGAAATATTGGAAGTAAAACCAAATATGTCCTACGAGGAATAGCTTGTATGTATCTTGGATAGGGAAACTAATATGCTCAAGAACAAAGAGATTCCTTTTGTTAAGTTGATGTGATGAAACCACAAGGTAAAAGAAGTTACATGGGAGAGGGAAAGTACCATGAAGGATCAATAACCACATCTCTTTATTGTACGAAATTTTGATGATGAAATTTATTTTTAGGGTCAAGGAGTTGTCACACCCTGGTTTGGTGAACTAGATTGATTTTCAGGAGTTTACCCTGGCAAAGACTACCCAAGTTGCAAGGCTTAGGCTACATAAGGTTGATAGCTTCGTGGCGGATAGCTACAAAGAACTTCGCCAATATTGCAAAGTAGTGGTCAGAGTCATAGAGAGATTGTAGATAGGGCGGGGACTTATTAGGGGGACTGTCCCACTAATATGATCTCCACCCATGTTTTAGTGTCGTCACTTAAGTAAGTACGATGGCTTGTAGGATATGTTTGCATATTTATATATTCTTGTTGTATTATAAGTTTTTTATCATATTTTATTATTCAAAAAGTTACTATATCGTTTTAGCCAAAGAAACGAGATAAAGTCCCAATGCTAAAGGGAAAGAACTGGTAGAGTAGATAAAGCTCTAAGTATTTTGGTGAGTTCCTCTATACCTTGTGCTTGGTATATGTGTTAAACCCTTTACTCCAAAGTATGATACAACCAGGTAAGTGGCTTTGTCATTTCTATCTGGTGTTCATGTCTGAGAAAACCCAATCAAAGAGTCAGCACATGCATGGTTAAATAAGGTTAAATAGATCTTAGAAACTTGGTATATACACTGTATGAGTACTCTTCCTTGTTGCACAAGCTCCGTACCCAGATGGGTGTAAGGAGGTAGAAGAGGGATGTATTTTATGATATTGAATATACAAGATAAAATGTTTTGCCTCTAATATGGAACTTAGATGCAAACTATGATTATTGAAAACCCGACCTTACAGGGGAACATGTATGTGTTCATACAAGGAGAAGAGTTAAATGGATACAAAGGTGACGTGGTTATAAAGCTTACATTAGCAAATATGAAGATACAATTAAAATGGGTTCTTCAGGAGCTAATATTAGAAGCTAGCAAAAGGAAGGGAATACATGGAAAAAGGGTGCATGTGGAAGTACATGTTGCATGAAAACACAAACAATGAGCTTGTCAGTCTTAAGTGGTAAACCACACAAGTGGAGTAATTGTAAAGCAGATTTGCTCGTGACTGTCTTATACAAGTTTAAAAACTAGTGCAGATTGCCAATAGATTGAATTTGACTATGGTATTGTCCTCTAGTTGATCTACAAATCAGAGTAATGTATCCGCCAACTATGGCAGACTAGTCGAATCCCTTTCCTTTTAATGTCTGATTGCTATCTTGGTGGGATTGTTCTTCCTATAAACTCACTAAGTTCTTACAAATTTACCCCGTTTCTTCTTCCTATCAGGTTATTAGGAATAGCATGGTGAATGAAGGAATACAACCAGAATTGCAGCCATTTGTGACCCTTTTTATTTGCGTGGTAAACATATATTTTCTAGAGGGTGTTAGGTCAACTGTTAGAAACCACCATTTTGATATTTTAATCGGTATTAAATGTTTTTTTGAGCACTTCAGTTGTTGAGTGGAAGCCTTTACGACATAACGTTATTTATGATGATTCATTGATCTTAACTTAAGCAACTGCCAAAGATTTGTCCCCAAACCTTTAAATCTTTAATATGTGGTGGATTGTTGTTTTAAATTCGTGCTTTTAAATAAAAGTGGTCTTAGCCCAAAGAAATATCGCTTTTGTAAAGAGGTTACCCATCAAATAGATAATGGCCTTTCCTTAAAGGAAAAACTGAAAGGTGTGTTTTCTAATCGGGTAAACTTGTGACGCTCCATACCCGGATCCGATGATCGGATCGAATGTGGGGTGTTAAAAACATTGTCACTTTCCATGAGGCTTTTTCCGAACTACATTGCCACCAAGACTTTGCAATCAATACTTTTATGTCTTGATTACCATTTTTTTTCACTTAGCTAAGTTATCCTAATTCATTCAAAATATTAAATATGACATTCATTTGGAAAAAAAACTTTGAGTTTTATATTTGTTTTTAAATTTATTTTCAATTTTTAGACTTATTTATACTTTTTGTAATTTTTTAAAATTTTAAAATTTTTATATTTAAAAAATATTTTTATATTTCTTCTCAAATGTTATATTTTCAAATTTTATATAATTTTCAATAATTTTATATTAGTTTTAAAATAAGAATGTTTAATTTTTTATAGTTTAATTTTTTTTCAAAATTTTAATTTTTTCATATTTTTAAAATATTTTATAAACTTGTTTATGATTTCTTTTTTACATTTTCTAAACATTTTAAACATATTTTATCAACTTTCGACACGTGAAAAAATCTTGAAATAGCATGTGACAAATATAACAACAATTAGGAGCTTACACGAAAATTGTTCAAAGACTTAATTGATGACTTACATTAGGTTAGGCGCAAAACTAAGTGATATTTTCAATTCAACATTCAATTAATTATTGAATTATTTTATATCAACTTTGGTTATATTAAAACATATTAAAATATAACAAATATCGTTACATTGTAAAAGAAAATAATTACCAAATTCACTCCTCTGCAAAAGATGTAAATATATTATTAAAAATTGAAAATAGTGATTAAAAATATAAAAGAAAAATATTTTTATTTTATTTTCAAGTTTTAATTATTCTTCAATAATATATTGATTAAACGTAAACTAAAATAGAAAATTTATTGATTGATGCATAACAAGGTTTGTTTTCTATTTTTCATGTATGTTTTAGAATGCATGTTTGGGGTTTATAATTACCTTTCTTGATAATTTCGTCCTTAAAATTTAAATTTACACTTTTTTCTTGAAAATACAATTTTTCTTATCATTACACTAACAGTTATCAATGTAATTTGACAATTATATATTCCATTATTTTTTATCTTATAATTATTAAACCCCGTCTCCTAATACCCTTATTCACTATGATCGTTGGCATGACCATAAATTGTTTGTTTCAATGGTGTTAGGGAGAAAAAATAGGTTTGCTAAATTCCCTTGAGATCGCTTATTGGCCTTACATTAGCCCAACAACGATTGAAAAATCTGTATACACTAATTTTTCTCTCTCATTATCGCATGGTTCAATACGATTAAATGAACCCAAGAAACTTGGTATATACACAGTATGAGTACTCTTTCCTTGGTGCACAAGCTCCATATCTAGATGGGTGTAAGGAGGTACAGGAAGTGTGTTGTATTTTATGATACTAAAGATACATGATAAAATGTTTTGCCTTCGATATGGTGTTAGACAAAACATGTTAGCGAACAAAATAAATTAAATATAAATAAACACATATGAAATAAAATATAAATAGAATGATTTATAATTAATTTATTAAATACGAAATCAAATAAAACCATCATAAACAGTTGAAATAAAGGAGAATCGAGATTTTACGAAACGTTAAGGCTTGTGAAACATAGTTTCCTTAAGATAGATTCAGCCTCTCCTACTGTAATTGGAGAAACGTTGGTCGAATGTCTCCCAGGATACAACAACAACAATGATCAAAGTAGTAGCACTTCTACAACGACCAACGAATGAACTTTGTCATTTTCTATCATCGAAATGTTTTAGAAATACGAAAAGGCAAAAAGAAGAATTTTAAAATCAACAGGATTTCGGTATAAGAAATTATTGTAATGTGTGTATAATCCTACAGAATACATAGCCTTTTATAAGCATTTAGGATAGTGGAAATTTGGAAATAACTATAAAATCTGCAATTAAAGAGCCAAAAATAATTTGATTTAATTCACGTCACCCACGTCGTGCGAGTGCACCCCAACCCTGTCGAGTTTGGACCTACACCCCCTCCCCGCGCACGAGGCAAGGTTCCAAACTTAGTCATTCAATTACCCTTTAAGTGAGCTCACATATATAAACACATCTCATACTTGGTATTTAACCAATGTGGGATCTAAGCTTTTACTTTTCCTCAATAATATTTCTAAGTAGCTTACTTTGAGCATCAATTTCTCATTCATTGCTCAACCATTTTGAGCATATAATATACCATTGTAAAGGTCTCATGAAGTAGAATATGAAACCATAATTTTATGATTAACTCTCCACCTTTACCTATTGAGTATATGCCTCAAAGTTCACATAAAAGTAATATTTTCATCAATCCCCCACATGAATTAAAATTGATAATTTTATCGAAAAACATTGACTCGATGTGGTGATAGAATCTATAATCGATAGTTGCATATGATAGGTAGGTATCCACCCTTGAACCTTCCCTTGCAAAAGTATATTTAATTTACTAGCTGACCATTAGACGTGATGCCCTTGAATTGTTCTGCCTTTTGTGTAAACGATGATATACCTCGCACAACTACTTCCCTGGCCAGGTTTTAGTTCTCATGATTATGTTCATATAGCTGTGAACATCTCCTAATTCTGCAAGAGTTTGAGAGAACTATGCCCCAATAGTCTCCTTGAAGGGGCCCCACTTCACTCTCACATAGGTGACTTATGTTGTTCGGCTCACTGAAACACATAATGGTCATTAAAAACATTGCTTAACCTATCCCATTTTAAGTCACTATTTACCTCATAGGAATGGACTTGGGATAAGTAACCCCATAATGACCTCACAAGGTTTCTGCAATTAGGTTGTCCCTTTGAACCTAGATCTTGGGATCTTCAGTCAACTACGTAAAGTTTTCCTTCACATAGCGCCTTTTATTTTCATGGGCTTTAGCATATTCCTTTCAATGTTTTAACAACATTATCTCGTTTTAAGCCTTTGGTTAGCAGATCCACAGTGTTATCTTTTGATTTTTCAAAATCAATAGAGATAACTCCATTTGAGATCATTTGTTTAATGGTATTATGTCGACGACTCATATGTCTCAACTTACAATTATACGTTACGGTAGAAAGACTCCCCCACACTTTCAAGTGGTTGTAGGATGGTTTCCTACCTTTCCATAACTCATGTGGTGTCTTGCCCCTTTTCTTGTAGGGTACCTTATTTAAAAAGGTAGTTAACTCATAGAAATGCTCCCCCCCCACATTTCTTGTGATAACCCAGAGCTTTTAAGCAGTGCGTTCATCTTTTCCTTTAGAGTCTGATTGCTGCTCAGCTACTCTATTTAAGGAAAGTATGGTGGTGTTATTAAGTTATGTACATTATTCAAATGATTCAACATATCTACCACCACGATCATTTAATATTTTTATTAAGTTGGTTTTCAACTTCTTGCTTATAAAGAATAAAATTCTCTTCGTCTTATCTCTTAAGCAAATATACGTAGAAATGAAAGTAATAAACATTTTATTCCTTCCTCTCTTTTAAACAAGCTTTACAAGCATTGTTATGTATTAGATCAAGTGGCTTTTTTTTTTTTACCTTTGTTAATTTTGCCATAATACATGTTTCACATTTATAGTTATAATTATTGTGAAACAAAGGAATATACTCTAAGTTAATTTATGTACGTAAAGTATCATAATTAACATGTCCGAGCCTACTATGTCATAAATTAATTGACTTAAGCATATAAACAGAGAAAGAACAACATTCTTATTCATAGTTTTGCTTTTACAAAGATAGCATTTAGTTTAATACATATCCCCTTCCCACAAACATTCCCCATTTTTTAAAGAACGTTCTAATTCGTAGCTCTTGTGTATGTTAGGCACATAATTCCATGTCGGACACTTCCTTGGAAATTTCTTCTATAGAATTAGCCTCATTAGCTCTAACTTTCTTTGAAATCCTACAGTCAAATGACTTGTGCCCCATCTTGTTGCAATTGAAGCATTTTCCTTGAAATTTTTGCTCATTGGAAAACCACATTTAGGTCCTAGTTTAGACCCATTCTGTGGTTGTCTTCCCTTCTTGAAGTCTTTCTTGACTTCTACGATGTTTACCCTAGCAACATTGTCATTTGATGCTTTGTTGAGCTTTTTTTCTGTACCTCTATTTTCTTCTTCTGTAACACCCCTTACCCGTATATGACTCCAGGATAGGTTACGAGGCATTACTGGACTAAAACATAAACAATTACACAAAGCCAACTATAAAATTTAGTTCAATTTTAAAACTTTTCAATCACATGCAAATTATCCCTTATAAGGGCCTACAAGGCCCAAAACAAACATCTGAAGCGGTTCGGGACTAATCCGAGAACTTTCGAAATCTTTTCGACACTTAGAGAATTTTCTTATTTTGGAGAGTCACAAGCCCGTGTGGGTAGGCCGTGTGGTCACACATGCCAATGTGGTTTGGGACAAGCCGATGTCCTCAGCCCGTGTAACTTTCTACTATGACATCATCATAGAATTAGAGTCACACGACCAAGTCACACGCCTGTGTGCTTAGGCCGTGTGGCGAAATAAATTCTGAAAATTAAGTGCAAACTTCACACGGCCTGGGCACACGGCCAAGTTCTAAGGCCGTGTCCTTCACACAGCTGAGACACATGGCCGTGTCCCTATGTTTACTACTAGGCATTCTGTTTAACATTAATTAGGGTGCAGGGGACACACTACCAGAACACACGCCCACGGGGCAAGCCGTGTGTCACATACGACCTAGACACACGCCTGTGTGTCTATCCGTATGGACAAATTTAAGGCTATTTTCCAAGCCAATTTCCACCCTTATTTTCACAACACATCCATGGTTCCAAAGGTACTCAAACATTCATGAACCTAGCTCATGCATGACAACATCTCATTCCATTATACTAAATTAAGACTCCATAACATGTCAAACCCCATTTTACCAACACACACATAGTATTCATCATCATTCAACCATCAATAACCAATAGCTATCATAATGGAATTGGCACATACATGCATAGATGAATAGGTTAACACCAACAAAAGCCAACACATTGGCTAAACAAATATGACATATAACAAAATAACCAAGTTCCTATACATGCCATAATCAAAGTAATGAGACTAACAATACCCAAAAGATCTAATTGAAAGTGTGTGAGAGCCTCCGACGTCCTTTCATCCCTGAGCTAGCTTGGCGATACTATAAGAAATTGAAAAAGAGAGGGAGTAAGCATAAAGTTTAGTAAGCTTGCATGTAAATAATAAGCAATAAAAATATGCATTTTCATACACATGCAAAACATAATTGGATTCCACTCATTCTTAATAATCATTGTATTCATATCCTATCTCATTCAATTTATGTAATATTCAATAGAATTCAAGATCATAGTTCCTTCATTCTCATCTTATCGAAATTTATCATTTCGTAATCACAATGACTACAAGCTTGGCATACATACTTGTACTTTCTTAACATGTTCATACCTTGTCATTTCTTTGACAAATCCTTTTGAACCATTTGGAATACTAAGGGATACTTAGAGAACTATATTCACATAGTAGGGTGTCAATTCCATATCCCGAATATGGTCTTACATAGGCCACATATCGATGCCAATGCCATGTCTCAGACATGGTTTTACGTGGGATCACACATATCGAAGCCGATAGCCCAACTATGGTCTTACACGATGTACTCATATAGATGCCAATACCATGTCCCGAACATGGTCTTATATGGGATCACATAACGATGTCAATGCCATGTCCTAGGCATGCCAATGTCGTATCCCAGATATGGTCTTATACAAGATCTCATCAACCCAATATCATGATATGTATGCCTAAGTATTCCTAAGGTTCAACCGGCTTTCATCTCTTCAAATCTTCGTCGGACAACATCAATAATACTCACGAAGACAATATATGATTCATGCAACATTAAGTGCTGAACGTATAATAAAATACTATATCAATTACATGCGAACTTACCTCGGTACAAAGTATGGACAACTAGTTCGATTTAGTCCAAGATCTTGCTCTTTCCCCGGCCTAGGCCCAGACTCCATTTTTCTTAATCTATAATAGCAAATTCACTTATTTAATTATAACATTATCGAAATCAGTCTATAAATCATATTTTGGCAAAATTAAAATTTTACCCCTAAACTTTCACATATTTACACTTTAGTCCCTAAGCTCGTAAAGTGAAATGTGCCTATTTTCTTTCTTACTCAAGCCTAGCCGATTCATATTCCCTCTTATAATAGCCCACATTTTTCATCAAATCACATTTTTAGCACCTATTTTTACATGTTTTACAAACAAGTCCTTTTTGGTGTTTTCATGAAAAATCTCTTAGAAAAAGATGTTTATTTAACACCAAACTTCCACATTTCTCTATTAATAATCAAAATACATGCATGACACACATGGGTAAATTTTTTAACATAAATCCTAGTTCAAATAAAGGGTAGAAATAGTTAAATCATGCTTCAGGGATCTCAAAAATGCAAAGAACATTAAAAACGAGGCTAGGATTGACTTACTTTCAAGCCTGAAAAGTTGGAAAACCCTAGATATGGAGAGCTTGAGAATTTCGGCATGGCATTGAGAATATGAGTAAATTTTGCTTGATTTTTCCCTTTTAATTATTTTATTAACCAAATGACCAAAATGCCCTTTTCACTAAACTTTTAAATTTTATCCATGCATGCCTATTTTTGTCCATAAAAATAGAAATTGGGCAAATTTTTATTTAAGGACCTTTAATTATTAATCCAAAGCTATTTCATACTAAAAGCTTCTAGAAACACATACTTTGCAACTTATTCAATTTAGTCCCTAAAGTCAAATTGGACACTTTACTCATAAAATTTCTTCATGAAATTTGTGGTCTCAAAACAACTTCAGATTTGTACTTCAGATTTGTGGTCTCAAAAGTACTGTTCTGACTGGACCCTAATTCTGGATTTTACAACTCTCCCCTTTAAGGATTTTCATCCCCAAAAATTTTACCGGTAAAAAGACTTGGGTATTGGCTTCTTATCATTTCCTCGAGTTCCCATGTGGCTTCTTCAACCCCATGTCATTGCCATAACACTTTTACAAGGGAAATACTTTTATTTCTTAGTTGTTTGACCTTCCGAGCTAATATTTTAACCGGTTTCTCACCATAAGACATATTCGGTCGTATCTCTACCTCTGTAGGTGAAATCATGTGTGAAGGATTAGAACGGTAACGATGCAACATAAACACATGGAACACATCGTGAATCTTTTCCAACTTGGATGGTAAGGCCAACTAGTAAGCTATCGGTCATATTCTTCCAGTCACCTCATATAGTCCAATGAAACGCGGACTCAATTTCCCTTTCCTACCAAATTTGAGAACTTTCTTCCACTGGGACACTTTTAAAAATATCTTATCACCGACTTGAAACTCAATTTCTTTTCGTTTCAAATCAGCGAAGGATTTCTGTCTATCCGAAGCCGCTTTCAAGCAATCTCGAATCACCTTTACTTTTTCTTCAGTTTCTTTAACTAAGTCACCCCATAAATCTAGTTCTCTCTGAGTTTAGTTCAGTATAATGGTGTCCAGCACTTACGCCCATACAATGCCTCATAAGGCGCCATCTTCAAGCTCGACTAAAAACTGTTGTTGTAGGAAAATTCTACCAACGGTAAATACTTTTCCTAACTACCTTGGAACTCAAATACACAACACCGTAACATATCTTCAAGAATCTGAATTACCCTTTCAGATTGACCGTCAGTTTGTGGATGGAAAGCGGTACTAAAATTCAACTTTGTACCTAAAGCTTCTTATAACATTTTCCAAAACCGCGATGTGAATCTTGGATCCCTATCAGAAATAATCGACAAAGGCACTCCATGAAGTCTTACAATTTTAGAAACATACAACTCGGCTAGCTTATCGAGTGAGTAGTCGGTACGTACCGGAATAAAGTGGGATAATTTTGTTAATCGATCAACTACGACCCAAACAACATCTTTCTTTCTCAATGACAACAATAATCCCGTCACAAAATCCATAGTAATCTGGTCCCATTTCCACTCGGGAATCGTCACAGGCTGAAGTAAACCTGAAGGTACTTGGTGCTTGGCTTTCACTTGTTGACAAATTAAGCATTTTGAAACAAACTCTGAGATGTCTCTTTTCATACCTGGCCACCAATACAATCTCTTCAAGTCATTATTCATCTTGGTACTACCTGGATGGATTGACATACAACTATTATGTGCCTTATGAAGAATTTTCCCAACAAGCTCATTATCTCTAGGTACAGAGACCCTATCCTGGAACATCAAACAACCATCAGAACCAATCTGAAAATCTAATTCAACACCCGACTCGCATTGAGCTCTTTTGGTTTGCAAATCACTGTCACCTTTCGGAGCTTCTTATATCTCTTGGAGAAACATCAGTCTAGCTCTCAACTCTGCTAGTATCGAACCATCACTGAGCACAGTCACTGAGTATTCATAGTTCTCAAGGCGAATAGGGATTTCCTACTCAGGGCATCGGCGACTGCGTTTGCCTCACCTGGGTGATAGTCAATCACTAGCTCATAATCTTTTATCAACTCTAGCCACCTCCATTGCCGTAAATTCAAATCTTTTTGATTCATCATGTACTTTATACTTTTTTGATCGGTGAATACCTGACACTTCTCGCCATACGAGTTATGTCTCTAAATCTTTGACGCGAACACAATGGTGGCTAGCTCCAAATCATGTGTCGGATAATTTTTCTCATGTGGCGTCAATTGCCTCGAAGCATAGGCTGTCTCTTTGCCTTCTTACATAAGCACGCAACCCAATCCATTTTAGGATGCATCACAATAAACCATAAATTCTTTTTTTCTGCTCGAGTTGCACTAATACCAGAGCCTTAGTCAACAATAATTTTAATTTTTTAAAACTCTGTTTGCACTTTTCTGACCATTCGAACTTGATATCTTTTTACAACAATTTTGTCATCAGAGAGGCAATCATAGAAAATCCTTTAACAAACCTTCGGTAGTAGCCGGCCAAGCCCAAAAAGCTTTCAACCTCAGATACATTCCTCGGAGGTTTCCAATCAACAATGCCTGAAATCTTACTTGGATCAACTCGGATCCCATCACCTGATACAATGTGCCCTAAAAATCTAACTTTTTTAAGCCAAAACTCACTTTTGCTAAACTTAACATACAATTACTTATCTCTTAAGGTTTTCAAAACAATCCTCAAATGATCGGCGTGTTCAAATTTCTCACGAGAATAAATCAAGATACCATAGATAAACACCACAAAAAATTTATCCAAATAAGGTTAGAAAATTCGGTTCATTAAGTCCATGAAAATCGCAAGAGCATTCGTCAAACCAAAAGGTATCACTAAAAATTCATAGTGACCGTACCTCATCCGAAATGTAGTTTTTTGCACATCTGAGTCCTTAACTCTCAATTGATAATAACCGGACCTTAAATCTTTCTTGAAAAATACTATGGCTCCCTTCAATTGGTCAAACAAATCATCTATCCTCGGTAAGGGGTACTTATTCTTTATCGTCACCTTGTTGAGTTGTTGGTAATCAATACATAGCCTCATTGAACCATCTTTCTTTTTCACAAAAAAAATTGGTACACCCCACGGTGAATAAATAGGTCTCGCGAAACCTTTATCTGTTAACTCTTGCAATTGTGCTTTTAACTCCTTTAATTCAGTCGGAGCCATCCTATATGGAACAATAGAAATGGGTGTCGTACTTGGAACTAGATCAATACCAAATTCAACTTCCCTAATTAGAGGTAATTCGGGCAACTCTTCTGGAAACACGTCTGAATACTCACAAACTACAGGTACTGACTCAACCTTCAACTCTGACTCCTTTGCATTCAACACAAAAGCAAGATAAACTTCGTAACCTTTTCTTATACACTTCTGAGTGGACATCGAAGAAATCACTATAGGCAAGCTATCCAATTCATCTGATTTAACCCGGAGAATATCACCATTTTCACTTTCAATTCAATAAATTTTCTCCCACAATTTACTACTACATCATGAGTAGTTAACCAATCGATACCAAGAATTACGTCAAACTCAACAAACGGCAAAAGCATAAGGTTAGCTGGAAAACAGTGACCTCTAATCATCAAAGGATAGTTCTTACATACTTTATCAACTAACACGTATTTGCCTAACGGGTTTGACACCTTTATCATAAATTTTGTAGATTCAACAAACATACTCATACTAGACACCAATTTCATGCAAATATAGGAATGGGTAGATCCTGGATCAATCAAAGCAATAACAATGGCATCATGGATAGAAAATGTACCCATAATCATATCTGGAGATGAAGCCTCTTCGCGAGCGCGAATAACATAAGCTCTTGCAGGAGTTCTGCTCTCGGGTCTCACAACAGATTCCTTGCAGGCACTATTACTGCTCACCCCATTACCCAGATTTTTCTGTGGTCTACCTCGACTAGCAGTGTTACCCAATCTTGCACCTTGTTATCTCTCCTTTTTTGCCATCTCGGGGCACTCTCTAATAAAATGGTCTAGTGAACCACACTTGAAAAAGGTCCTGTCACTCCCTCGACACTTACCAGGGTGACGTCTACCACACTATGGACACTCCGATCTACTTGGTTGAGCATTACCAACACTAGCAATTGAGGTGGTCTGGGCCTTAGTACCCGAATACTGTTTATCTCTATTTTTGTTTGGGTGCCCAACAGAAGCATGGGGGCGAGAATAGAAGTCCCTCAACTTCTTCGATGTGGACTGAAACGACTTGCTCATAGACCTTTTCCCTGAGTCCCTAGCCTCACACTCAGCCTTTCTCTTCTCTTTGGCCAAGTCCTCGGCCTTACAAGCAATTTCAACGAGTACAACAAACTCTTTCAGCTCAAGCATACCAACAAACATTCGAATATCTTTGTTTAATCCGTCCTCAAACCTCTTGCACATAATAGCTTTGGTCGACACACATTCCCGAGCGTATTTGTTGAGTCTCACAAACTCACGCTTGTATTCAGTTACGGTCAATGCTCGTATTCAGTTACGGTCATTCTACCTTGCTTCAACTCAAGCAACTATTTTCTCTTATGATCCATAAACCTCTGACTGATATACTTTTTTTGAAAGTTCTCTTAGAAAAATTCCCATATTACCTTTTCTCTCTGTACAACTAAGACCAGCATCTTCCACCAATGATAAGCCGAATCTCTAAGCAGTGATACAACATATTTCATGCACTATTCCGGTGTGCATGACAATTCCTCAAAAACCCGGATGGTGTTTTCGAGCCAAAACTTTGCTCATTCCGGATCATTACCAATGCTAGCTCGAAACTCTTCAGCTCCTTGCTCCGAATCTTATCAACTAGAGGTCTATTCAGTCTCACGAAGTCTATACCTTGGGGTGCTACAAGGATAGGCTGGGGAATAGGTGGGGGTGGAGGGGGTTGAGCATTCATTTCACTCGAACAAACTCCGTATACCAGGCATTCATCATATGGAGAAAGGCTTCCCTAGCCTCATCTCTTCCTCCTTGACTCACAGTCATGGGTCTACTCTCAACAGGCGCCACCCCTTGAGCGGGAACCGGCGCATTACTTTCTACATTATTAGCTCTAGCTCGATTGGGATCCATTACTATATGAAAACACAATTTAAAAAGCTCAGGAGTCGTCACACTATCATAATTCATTTATGGCATGTATAGCTAGACTCTCACATATGCTACGTTAGTCTGAGAATCGACTAAACTATAGCTCTAATACCACTAAATGTAACACCTCTTACCCATATACGACACCGGGACAGGGTACGAAGCGTTACCAGACTAAAACATAAATAATTACCCAAAGCCGGCTATAAAATTTCGTTCAAATTTAAAACATTTCAATCACATGCAAATTGTCCCTTATAAAGGTCTACAAGGCCCAAAACATACATCGAAAGTGGTTCGGGACTAATCTGAGAACTTTCAGAATCTTTTCAACACTTAAAAAATTTCCTTGTTTTGGAGAGTCACATGCCCGTGTGGGGAGGCCACGTGGTCACGCATGCCCATGTGGTTTGGAACATGCCTGTGTCCTCAGCC
The DNA here is from genome assembly GCA_025698465.1 of Gossypium longicalyx. Classification (NCBI taxonomy): domain Eukaryota; kingdom Viridiplantae; phylum Streptophyta; class Magnoliopsida; order Malvales; family Malvaceae; genus Gossypium; species Gossypium longicalyx. The sequence goes on from CM046995.1 coordinate 36,274,153, forward strand.
TGTGTAACTCTCTAACTATGACGTCATTATACAATTAGACTCACACGACCAAGTCACATGCCCGTGTGCTTAGGCTGTGTGGTGAATTAAATTCTCGAAATTAAGTGCAGACATCACATGGCCTAGGCACACGTCCAAGTTCTAAGGTTGTGTCCTTGACACAACTGAGACACACAGCCATGTCCCTACCCGTGTGTTTACAACTAGGCATTCTATTTAACATTAATTAGGGTGCAGGGGACACACTACCAGAACACACGCTCATGGGGCAAGCCTTGTGTCACACACGATCTAGACACACATCCGTGTGTCTACCCGTATGGAAAATTTTAAGGCTATTTTCCAAGCCAATTGCCACCCTTATTTGCACAATACATCCATGGTTCCAAAGGTACTCAAACATTCATGAACCTAGCTCATGCATGACAACATCTAGTTCCATCATACTAAATTAAGACTCTATATCATGTCAAACCCCATTTTACCAACACACACATAGTAGTCATCATCATTCAACCATCAATAACCAATAGTCATATCATAATAGAATTGGCATATACATGCACAGATGAATAGGTTTACAACCCAATAATCCTTGTGAGCCATATCTCATGGCCTTATACAAAATGAATCATAACACCAACAAAAGCCAACATATTGGCTAAACAAATATGACATATGATAAAATAACCAAGTTCCTATACATGCCATACTCAAAGTAATGAGACTAACTATACCCAAAAGATCCAATTGATAGTGTGAATGAGCCTTCGACGTTCTTTGATCCCTGAGTTAGCTTGGCTTTACTCTAAGAAAATGAAAAAGAGAAGGAGTAAGCATAAAGCTTAGTAAACTTGTATGGAAATAATAAGCAATAAAAATATGCATTTTCATACACATGCATAACATAATTGGATTCCTCTCATTCTCAATAATCATTGTATTCATATCCTATCTCATTCGATTTACATAATATTCAATAAAATTCAAGATCATAATTCCTTTATTCTCATCTTATCAATGTTTTGTCATTTCGTAATCACAATAACTATGAGCTTGGCGTACATACCTGTACTCTCTCAACATGTTCATACCTTGTCATTTCTTTGAAAAATCCTTTTGAATCACTTGGAATACTAAGGGATACTTAGGGAACTATATTGACATAGTAGGGTGCCAATGCCATATCCCGAATATGGTCTTACATGGGCCATATATCGATGCCAATGCCTTGTCCCAGCATGGTCTTACATGGGATCACACATATCGAAGCCGATAGCCCAACTATGGTCTTACACATTGTACTTATATAGATGCCAATGCCATGTCCCAGATATGGTCTTATATGGGATCACATAACGATGCCAATGCCATGTCCTAGACATGGTCTTACATGGGATCATATATCGATGCCAATGTCATATCCCAAATATGGTCTGATACAAGATCTCATCAACCCAATATCATGATATATCTGCCCTAAGTATTCCTAAGGTTCAACCAGCTTTCATCTCCTCAAATCTTCGTCGGACAACATCAATAATACTCACGAAGACAATATATGATTCATGCAACATTAAGTGTTAAACGTATAATAAAATACTATATCAATTACATGCAAACTTTCCTCGGTACTAAATATGGACAATTAGTTTGATTTAGTCCAAGATCTTGCTCTTTCCCCAGTCTAGGCCCGGCCTCCGTTTCTCTTGATCTATAATAGCAAATTTCTCTTATTTAATTAACACATTATCCAAATCAATCCATAAATCATACTTTGGCAAAATTATAATTTTACCCCTAAACTTTTACATATTTACACTTTAGTCCCTAAGCTCGTAAAGTGAAATGTGTCCATTTTATTTATTACTCAAGCCTAGCCGATTCATAGTCCCTCTTATAACAGCCCACATTTTTCATCAAATCACATTTTTAACACCTATTTTTACATGTTTTATAAACAAGTCTTTTTTGGTATTTTCATGAAAAATCTCTTAGAAAAAGATGTTCATTTAACACCATACTTCCATGTTCCTCTATTAATCATCAAAATACCATGGGTAAATTGTTGAACATAACTCCTAGTTCAAATAAAAGGTAGAAATAGCTAAATCATGCTTCAAGGATCTTAAAAATGCACAGAACATTAAAAACGAGGCTAGGATCGACTTACTTTCAAGCTTGAAAAGTTGAAAACCCCTAGCTATGGAGAGCTTGAGAATTTCAACTATGGCATGGAGAAGATGAGTAAATTTTGCTTGATTTTTCCCTTTTTATTATTTTATTAACCAAATGACCAAAATGCCCTTTTCACTAAACTTTCAAATTTTATCCATGCATGCCCATTTTTGTCCATAAAAATAAAAAATAGGAAATTGCTATTTAAGGACCTCTAATTATTAATCCAAAGCTATTTCATACTAAAAGCTTCTAGAAACACATACTTTGCAACTTATTCAATTTAGTCCCTAAAGTCAAATTGGACACTTTACTCATAAAATTTCTTCATGAAATTTTCACACAAGCATGGAATCATATCATAGACCTCGTAATAATCATAAAATAATAATCATGTCATAGACCCTAATTCGGGATGTTACATCTTCAATCCGAAGTTTGACAATTAAGTCTTCCATTAGCATTTCCTTTCTTTTGTGCTTTAGGTAATTCTTGAAGTCATTCCAAACAGGAGGCAATTTCTCAATAATGGCTACCACATGGAAGGATTCACTTATTATCATCTCTTCAGCTAGAATTTCATAAATGATCAGTTGAAGTTCCTGCACTTGATTCATAACTAATTTAGAATCAACCATTACAAAATTCAAGAATTTAGCAACTGAGAAATTTTTAGTTCTAGCATCTTCTGCTTTATATTTATGGTCCAACGATGTCCATAACTCCTTAGTTATTTTCTTAACACTATACACTTCGTACAGTGCATCCAACAATCCATTCAGGATGTAGTTTCGGCATAGGAAATCTAAATGTTTCCAAGCTTCAACAGCAATGAAAGCGGTAACTTCATCTACCTCGCCCTCTTGAGCAGTAGGAGGGTCATCTTTAAAAAATTTGGCCAAGTTCAACATGGTAAAATAAAATAACATTTTATGTTGCCAAGTCTTGAAATTCTATCCCAAGAATTTGCAGGTTTTTCGTTATGGCTTACAGCTGCTGCCATCGGTAATATTGAGTTTTGGATCGAATATTGCATTTGAACCAAAGCTTCAGATTACAAATTGATTGAATTGGTGGGAGTTTCCATCTTTTTATTAAGAAACAAAACCGGATTTAGAAAACATATCAACTTTTGTTAGACGGCAGGAATCTAGTAAAACCCAAAACAAAAGTTTATACGATCTAACCAAAAATACAATAAATTAATGCACCCGGTAGGTAACCCTCAAAAAGAGGTGGTGCACTCGGCACGCTTAAATACCAAGTCTTTCAAAGAACCAATCCTAGACATGCATTCTCATATTATCTTTTTAATTCACCGTTGATAAATTTCTTTTAATTCAGTTTAAAGCTACAATTAAGGCCACTGTAAATAGAAAAATTTCTCTTTGATTTGTTAATGGCAGAGTAAAAATTCTGAAACGAAATCAAAAAATAGTTTTGTTAAACGACAGGATTAAATCCCGAAATAAAATTATATCATTAAATCAAATTAAAATATGTTAAATGGCGGGAATAAATCTTGAAATATAAATTTTTTATTACGTCTTTGTTTGGTAACAAAATGATATCGAATAAAATCTTCTTAAATGGTTGGAATAAATTCCGAAACAGATTTTATTTCATTCAATTCAATTTGGAAACAAAATAAAATCTTGTTAAACAGCGGAAATAAATCCCGAAACAGATTTTATTTAATTCCATTCTAATTTGGAAACAAAATAAAATTAAATAAAATCTTGTTAAACGGCGAGAATAAATCCCGAAATAGATTTGATTTAATTTAATTTCTCATTTTTGTCAACAAAACCAAATCAAACAAATCTTTATTAAAAGGTGGGAATAATTCACGAAACAAATTTTATTTAATTTCTCATTTTTGGCAGAAAAATCAAAATGTAATAAATTTGTTGAATGGCAGGAATCAATCCCAAAACGGATTTTATTTTACTCATTTTTGGAAATAAAACAAAATTTGGAATAAAATCATTAAACGGCGGGAATCAATCCCGAAATAGATTTTATTTACCTTTAATTTCCTATTTGGAAATAGAATAAAAAAATGGAATAAAATCCATTGAATAGTGGGAATAAATCGCGAAATAAATTTTATTTACTTTTAGTTTTGGAAACAAAATGAACAAAATTTGTTAAACAGCAAGAAAAATCCCTACACAGATTTTATTAGTTTTAATATTCATTTGGAAATAAAACAAAAATAGAGGAAAAAGAAATATGTTGAACGGCAGGAAAAATCCTGAAACAGGTTTATTTAATTTTTTTTAAAAATTGATTTTTGAAAAAAAATTCTTTGCCTTGGTGTTTCATTTGTCTCGGATTAGAAAATTAAAAAAATAATCGGATCTGTCTTAATATTGTTGGACAAAACACGTTACTGAATAAAATAAATTAAATATAAATAAACACATATGAAATAAAATATAAATAGAATGATTTATATTTAATTTATCAAATACAAAAATCAAATAAAACCATAATAAACAGTTGAAATAAAGGAGAATCGAGATTTTACGAAACGTTGAGGCTTGTGAAGCACAGTTTCCTTAAGACAGATTCGACCTCTCTTACGGTACTTGGAGAAATGTTGGTCGAATGTTTCCCAGGATACAACAACAACAGTGATCAAAGTAGTAGCACCTCAACAATGATCAACGAACGAACTTTGTCTTTTTCTATCACCAGAATGTTTTAGAAATACGGAGAGGCAAAAAGAAGAATTTTAAAATCAACAAAATTTTGGTATAAGAAATTATTGGAATGTGTGTATAATCTTACAAAATACACAACCTTTTATAGGCATTTCGGATAGTGGAAAATTTGGAAATAACTATAAAATCTACCATTAAGGAGCAAAAAAATTAATTTGATTTAAAAATTATATCAAATCAGATACTGTCCATATATAAGCAGATTATGTCTACTGAGGAAAGTAAATTCGTGTTGGGCTTAAATTATTTGCAGGCCCATTTGGGCCCAACCTGTCTAAACATTTCACATCACCCACGTCGTAGGGGTACGCCTCAACCCTATTGGGTTTGGACCTGCACCCCTTGCGGACGAGGCAAAGTTCCAAGCTTAATCATTCAATTACCTTTTAAGAGAGTTTACATATATAAACACATCTCACACTTGGTATTTAACCAATGTGGGATCTAAGCTTTTACTTTTCCTCAACAATATTTCAAAGTAACTTACTTTGAGCATCAATTTCTCATTCATCACTCAACCATTTTGATCATACGATATACCATTGTAAAGTTCTCATGGAACAGAATATGAAACCATAATTTTATGATTCAACTCTCCACCTTTAATGTAAGAGCTCGATTTTGGGTTTAGTTAGAATAGTGGTCTCAAGACCACAAATCCAAAGTCAGAGAAATTATTTTATTATTATTTTGGAGTCATAGCATGTTTATATTAGTACATGAAAATTTTGGTTTGTTAATTTTGACATTTGTCAGCCCAATTGCAAAAAAGGACTAAATCGCATAAAGTGCAAAAGTCTTAAATTGATAGCTAGGGGTGCCAAATTGCCAAGTATCATAAATTGGGGGTCTTTAAGAGGAAATTAGACCCTATTTAGATAGCTTGGCTGGCCATGAGGGGATAAAAATGCTGAAAAGTCAACATTTGGTATTTTGATGACAAAATGCATAGTAAAATAATGCCTAAGCCTAGCTATCATCTTTTTCCTTTCACTCTTTCTTCTTCACAACCGATTTTTCAGCCATTTTGGGGGGGTTTTTGAGCTTCAAAAATTTTAGCAACTTTAAGGCTTCACAAGTAAGTGATTTTAATGACTTTTCTTGAATGTTTTTGTACTTTTGAGACCCTTGAAGCATGAGCTTTCAAATGAGGGTGTGTGTGACCACACGGCCTACCTACACGAGTGTGTCCCAAACCGTATGGGTGTGTGACCCTAATTCATAGCAAAAATTTTCTATGTTTTGTAAAATTTTCTTAAGTGCTCGGTTTAGTCCCGAATCACTTCCAAAGCATGTTTTGGGCCTCGTAGGCTCGTATTAGGGACTTTATGAATGAATAAAAATGAATTTAATTTGGATGCAAATTTATGATTCGAATTGTATGTTTGTTTTCGATGTAAGTCCGGTAATGCCTCGTACACTGTTCCGACGTTGAATACGGGTAAGGGGTGTTACAGTCAGAGTCAGTAGGACCTTCAATGATTAGAGGTAAAGGCAAAGAAAAGCTTGTCTAAGTTTTTTGTTTCAAAAAAAGCGTATATTTTGGTGAGTGTTTTGGAATAGCTGCTTGTAAGTGATTCATTATGTATTTGAGAATTTAGAGGTAGCCTAAACCCCTTCTCTAAATTCCGAGTGTATGTGTTCTTTTACCCATTCAAAATGTGTGATAAATATGTTTGTGAATTGTGATAAGGAGGATTATGATGTGATGAAATATGAACATGTTATGATGACTGTTGTGATGGTAAATATGAAGGTATGTTATTCATGCCATGTAACAGTGTGTACAATGTACTAATGATATGGTTATGGAGAGAATATGTATGAATAATTGGTAAAGTAATATTTGATGACAGTATGGATATTTTGGCCTTGTGACTTAATAAGACCATTAGATATAGTTGGCATGCCATAAGATTGTGAGTACTCACTTATATGTGTTGTAATATTTAGGGTGTTGAGACCCAGGGATAGTTTTTAAAGAGATAAGGGAATGCGAGCTATGCTCCATTCACTGAGATATGTGTGTTTGGTGTTTCGGAGAGTGTTAGCTATAAGCTACACTTATGGGATATGTTTGACTCTGAGTCTATGTGTGGTGTGTTAGAGATCCATGTACCCAATGATTTATGATAGAGCTCACTTTTATGTTTTATAACTCAATTGCTAAATTATCTTAAAGTGTATATAAGTGTAATGTGATTTATGCCTAAAGGAGCATGTAGGTGCTATGCAATTTACTGTAAATTGCATCTAAATGGGATTATATGTGACTATATGTGATTCTTATGTATCGAAATATATGCCTAAATATTCTTATATGAATGTGTAAAAGGGATACATGAGAGACGATTAAATTAGTAAATTATGGCACTAAGTTAAAGACGTTTTGGAAAAACGTTGTATGTTGTTTGGTTGATGCATGACGACTTGTTTGCGTAGTGGTTATTCTGAGCATTCAGTAAGCTTTTTAAACTCACCCACTCCTTTTTAACCATTGTAGATAAGTAGTGTCGGTGTGAGCAGTGAGACCTTCAAAGGAGTGATCCAGGCTGATTATTTAACTTCTGTTAGTAGGTGTTATATGCTTATTTATGTTTAGGGAATAAAAGAAATGTGATAGGCCAATGTGGTAAACTCATTATAGCCCTGTTGATAAGGACTGATAAGGATTACATGTTATTGTTATGCTTGGGTTCATGAACTTGAGGATAGATTGACATTACTTGCTCGAACACAACTTTGCGATATTGACATTTTAATTAGGCCATTGAATGATTATTTGTCAAAGTAATTGATGCATGATGTTTAGGAACTAAATTGGAATGGGTTAATTACTTATATATGTTGCATTTTTTTAGGTCTGGAGAGGTATCGATAATCAGGTTTTAAAATCGATACCTCTATGTTTTGAAACATGCAGGAAGTCAAAATAGAGATTTGGTATCGATACCTTTTCTCGAGTATCGATACTCGGGGTAAATTTATCAATACTTCACAAAAGGTACCAATAATTTTCAAGATTTTGATTTTTAATCGAGAAACAGAATACAAGTTTGGTATCGTTTTCTAGGTGTTATCGATACCACATAGAGAAAATATCGATATCCTTATGTCAGTATCGATACCTACAAACATATTTTAATAAATTTGCTAAATGGACCTTCTGCATATTAATACTCGTTTTTAGGACTATTTATGGTATGCTTTGCATGTAATAACAATAATTAACCAATTAAGTGACCTAAAACTTACAATCATATTATAATAAAAGGCGTTATACTTAGAATAGACTTTCCACTTGTTGTGAGTGAGATGAGACATTAGTGTGGAATCTCGTACTCGGGCTTAACGACCAGGCCGGGTATATGGTGTTACAATTACCCTTCTTGATAATTTCGTCTTTAAAAATTAAATTTACATTTTTTCTTGAAAATACAATTTATCTTACCATTACATTTATGGATGTAATTTCACAATTATATATTCATTCTTTTTTATCTTATTATTATTAAACCCCGGCTCCTAACACCCTTATTCACTATGCTCATTTGAAATGACCATCAATTGTTTGTTTCAATGGATTGGCGTTGGGGAGAAAAATTCGGTTTGCTAAGTTTCCTTGAGACCACTCGTTGGCGTTACATCAGCCCAACGACTGAAAAATCTGTAAACACTAATTTTCTCTCTCATTACCGCAAAACCTGAAACATTTGACACCAGTTTCTCCATAAAATTCTCTCTTCCTCAACTCCTTTCCTCTTCATCTGCCTTTCCCCAACGCCTACATTATCTCTAGAAACTAATTATCATCTTAATTCCCTTAGACATTTTGCCGAGGCCCCAAAAAAGCATTATTTTCAATCTCTCGAAACAATATGGCCTTCCCTAATCTTGTCCTCCTTTTCACAATATTTTCGCTCCTATTACTCTTACGCTCAACACAATCAAAGCTATCCGCCGATTACTACAACAAAACATGCCCTAAGTTTCAGAACATAATCCAAACAGTCCTAGCAGAAAAGCAACTCAGTGCCCCAACAACCGCCGCAGCCACCCTCCGTGTCTTCTTCCATGACTGTTTTGTTAATGGCTGCGATTCCTCCATGCTTATCGCCTCCAACGCCTTCAACAAATCGGAGCGCGACGCTAACGTTAATCTGTCAGTTGCTGGAGATGCCTTCGACCTTATTACTCGTGTCAAGACTGCTCTTGAGCTTGAATGCCCTGGCGTTGTTTCCTGCTCAGACATTCTCTCCGTTTCAGCTAGAGACCTTATTGTAATGGTAGGAGGTCCGTTCTATGAAGTAGTTTTTGGGAGAAAAGACAGCAGGGAATCTAATCCCTCGATAGTTGATAAAAACCTTCCGAAAGCTTTAACACCCATGAATGAGTTGCTTTCTCTCTTCTCTTCCAAAGGGTTCTCAGCAGAAGAAATGGTTGCTCTTGTGGGTGCACATACCATTGGTTTCTCCCACTGTAAAGAGTTCGCCAATCGTATATTCAACTTCAGCAAGACTTCTGAGTTTGACCCAGCCTATAATCCTGTTTTCGCACAAGGGTTAAGGAAACTTTGCGCGAATTATACCAAATCTCCAGCAATGTCAGCTTTCAACGATGTGTATACCCCAGGGAAGTTTGATAACATGTATTACAAGAATTTACAAAACGGATTAGGGTTGTTGTCATCTGACCAGGCGATGGTGACTGACAATAGGACTAAGCCATTTGTGGACCGGTTTGCTGCAAACGAGACTGCATTTTTTGATATGTTCGCTCGTTCGATGGAGAAGTTAAGCGTTTATAAAGTCAAGGAAAATAATGATGGGGATGTAAGACGCAGATGCGATCAGTTTAATACACTTCAGGTTTGATGAGAGATATAAGTTGCGCAGATAGATAATGAAACAAGATTTTCTTTCTTTGTTCATACAACATAATTTATGTAGTCCAAACATATTGCATTTTAATCTTATAAGAAAGCATTTTTCAAAATAAAAAATAAGAAAAACTTGTAATAATCTGTGAGCATTGTCATGCGTATATTCTTACCTATTTTTTTGGTTGAACGTTCTCAACATGTTTTCTAGTTTTAAAGTCAGGTCATCACCCTATCTAAAGTTGACAATTGAAAATTCATATTTCGAAAATCCCATTAATTATAAGGAAACCAATTCCTCAACGATCACCCTCAGAGCAAGCTCTTTTCTTTGCAAAAACTCAAAAGGTCAAGAACAAGATGATCAAACATCAAAGCAATTGCACCACAATGCATTAACATTTTGCCTCCCCCTTTTTTTTTTCTCTCTTTCTTATTGAAGAACTCTATAAATTGTTAGAATATCATATTTCACTATAGTCTTTGCCTTCATGTTTAGAAATCGTATCAAAATTTGATTCTAGATATGTCGAGCTAGCGTAGCTTAGCTTCTCAGCATATTTCCAACATTTTATAATCTCCTGAAGCAAAATTGATAGCTCTATTATATTACTTTCTTAAATCATATTAATACTTGCAAGTACATGGTACCAAGCAATCGATTAACTAAATCCAATTAAAAATGTGCATTAAGAGAAATAAAAGAAGAATATTATTCCGTGCAAATTATAGTTTCTCTTAGTTAAAAAACAAGTTTTAGATTTTGTTTTATAGTTTGTTAAAGTTTTTTCTAATGTTAAAGTTTTTTCTAATTTGTTTCCGGTTAATAAACAGTAAGAGTCTATTTTATTTCACTAAAAATAACTTTCGGAAAATGATTTCTGGAAAATGACTTACATTCTTGGAAAAGTTAATATTTTGGTATTTGAATATGTCTGTGTAAAATATTTTTTTGTTGGTTGATTGATTTCTTAAAAATATTTCATAAAATCTGTTTTCAATGAAACAAATATACATTTTAGATTTTCTATCTTTTCATTGTCTAATTGAGTTTATTTCATACATAAAAATTTATATTTTAGATTGTTTTTGCATATATTAAAAATATTTTGTTAAATTCATGTTCTTTACAATGTCATTTTTTGGTTACACGACTAAGTGAGTATTTTTTATTTAAAAATATGACATCAGTAAAATTGACAAAAAAAATTAATAATATAATCTCAACAATTGGACTTGATTTTCAAACCTAAAAAGTAGAGAGATTAAATTGCAACTTTGTGAATAGTACATAGACTTATGACATATTTTAACTTTTATACTACGAAACATTTATTATTAATATATTTATAATTGTAATAAATATTTATTGTTAAAATATTAATATTAAATAAATTATTGAAATAATAAATTATATAAATAATTTATTATATGACTAAATATAAATAATTAAATATGTATGTTTAATAATATTAAAAATTTTAACATTTTATATTATTATTTTAATAATTTTAAATATTTTTAAAAATAAAAATAAAAATTATTATCAATATAATAAAATTAAGTTTGATTTAAGTTAATTTTTATATATAAATAAAATTACATATAGCTGAGCTCTTTTCTGGAAAATGACTTACTATTTTCGAAAGAGTAAGTCATTTTATAGGAAAAATGTCTTATTTTACATTAACATGTAAGTCATTTTCTATTGACCAAGCTATTCTCTATGAATCAATCACAAGAAAATATACAAAACATTTTCTATAAAACTTTTTACATATAAATAAATAGACTAAATGTTATGATTAGATTTCAGAAGCTACATCAATTTCGTAGAAGTGATTTGAGAGGCAATATATTTTAAAACATTTTTGAGAAAAACATTATTTATCTTTGATAGAAATTTTTAAAATGAAAATAATTAATAAAACATGTTCAATTTAAATAAGTTTTTCCAAATACATCATGTTGTTACTTTTAATTAGTAGTACAAAGAAAAAGTCTTTCATATCAATTTTGAAATCTTATTTTGCAATTTTTCTATTTTCAAAAATACGCAGTAGCCTGAATAATACTTTCAAAACTTTATTTTTAAATTATTTTAGAAATTAAGATTTATTAATTTAAATTTTAAAATCAATAGTTTAAGCATTATGAAATCCAAAGTTTATACATGCATTCTAAATATCATATCAAGTTCTCATGCACAATTAAAATAGTAAAAATAAACTAAAGTTCATAATCCAAAACAATTCCAAAAGAGTTTTAAATACTTCATTTTAAAATAAATATGAGAATCTCCTCTAATTACTACATTCAAATTCTATCCTTGAGTATTATCAGAAAAATTTTAAGAAACTGAAAAGAGTAAGCTAATAAACTCAGTATGAGTTATCAACTCTAAATACCATAAGAAATTAGTTTAAATATAACAAAAATATTATTAAGCACATAATAATCAAACATGCAATCTTTATGTGCATGATTATGATAATGTAAATATTTTTATAAAACATATATGCAAGTTTTCTAAAATTTCATACCTATTTCCGCTACACACCAAAAGAAATTAGTTTAAATATAACAAAAATATTATTAAGCACATAATAATCAAACATGCAAACTTTATGTGTATGACTATGATAGTGCAAATATTTTTATAAAATATATATGAAAGTTTCCTAAAATTTCTTATCCATTTCTGCTACACACCAAAAGGAATTCCCAAAATTTTTCCATTCAAAACACAACACATGTGGACAAAGCCACCAAAATTGTGGACAAGCTGCTGAAACACATATTTGTAGTCAAGCCACCAAATTCCCAAACAAGCTGCCAAATCACATGTGTGGATAAACCGCCAAATATTGCAGATTATTAAACTATCAAATCTTCCTCCTTATAGATAATCCCAACTGCATGAAATTTGACGTGGCATGCATACTCATTATCAAAACATTAAGCATGTTAAACATCCAATCATATACAAATCAAGTATCAAAAGCCATGGTAATCCATGCTTTACAAAACGAACATATCAAAATTTTAATATGAATAAATCATAATGAACATATAGACCATGATATCACATACCATGAGATTAGATCAAAATCACATATTAGCACTATATAACATAACATATCAAAAAGATTTAAGTTAAAAACACATACCTTAACTCCAAACAATCACTTATCATATAAATTTTTGCTACCAAATAATACTTTAAAAATATTTAATCTATCATATAAACAACATAAACAAATTCATCGCTTTCACACATAATACTTGTATAAAAACATACACTTTAGTCTAGTCCAATAAATCCTAACCTGAACTCAAATACTTTAGTTCCAAATGAGTCGTAACCAAATTAGTACATAATGAACTCAGATTGAAAATTCGAATCATTTAAAACTCAAAAGAAATTGTCCACCAACCAAATAATATCCAACATACTCTTCATACTTGACAACAACACTTACCCTTAAGTCTCTTCCACTAAAAACTCCAACTTGGATTTGCGAAAAAGACATTGATTCCTGAATTAAACACACTTATTTCCAAAAATTAAAAAGAGCTGCTATTATTGTTGACGATCTAATGGGTTTTGAGAATCTAATCATTTGAGGAAAAGAAAGAATTAGACAACTGAAATTGTTATATAAAAAGAAAAATAAGATGAATTCAAATAGATAGAAGAAGGTGATATAAAAAATACAATGATTACCAACGGTGTAAAAAATGATGAACTGTGATGAACCACTCCAAGATGAGGAAAAGAAACAATAATATAGAGATTAAAATAGTAGGAGAATGATTTAGATTATTAATAAAAAAGTAATATTGTTTGGAAAAAAAAAGAAAGGAAAAGAGAATGGCTGATACTTGAAATAAAGAAAAGAAATAAGAAGAAAAGCTATAGAAGTAAACGGTGTTTCAAGGTGGTACAAGGGAGGTAGTATGGTGGTGCTAGGGTTGTTTTGTAGTGGTTCGGTAGTGGTGATTTAATGAAATAGAGGTGGTTGATGGGTGGTGGTTCAATTTGTTAAAGTAAAATGAAGCAAAGAAATAAGAAGATCAATGAGGAGCAACCAAAATTAGGCAGCAGAAGGTAGTGAAAAGGGAGGAGTAAAGAGAGAAAAGATGTAACACCATATCCCCGATCCAGTCACCTAACCCAAGGTATAACGTATTATGTAACACCCCTCACCCGTATTCAACACCGGGATAAGGTTACGGAGCATTAACAGATTTATAAAACAATTAAACATTCATTTAGCATACATTTTCACAATTCATGCATTCATCATTCAATCTCAACCAATTTGTCCCTAATACGAGCCTTCGAGGCCCTAAACATACTTTGGGAGTTGTTCAGGACTAAACTGATAACTTAGGAAACTTTTATGAAACCTTGAAATTTTTTTCTGAAAACAAGGGACACACGCCCGTGTGTCTCAGACGGCCACCAGACACGCCCGTGTCACAAGCCGTGCGGACATTCAAAATAGGAGTACATGACCGTGTCCCAGCCCGTGTTCGACCCCTGTAACTCTTTGACTTGGGTCACACGGCCAACACACACGCCCGTGTGCCCTAAAAATGACCATATACACCCATGAGCCAAGCTGGGTACTAGGCCGTGCCAAACCTGTAGGGTATACTGACTTATGCCACACGGCCAAGTCACACGCCTGTGTGTGAGGCCGTGTGGAGCATATTGACATGGTTTCAATTTCAATACTAGGGGACACATGACCGTGTAGCATAACCGTGTGTCACACACGGTTGAGACACATGCCCGTGTCTCTGCCTATGTGGACAAAAATAAGCTATTTACCAAGCCAATTTGCCACCCAAATTTGAATGTACCTACAAGACATCAATTTGCACCATCACATAGCATAAATAAACATTTAAACCAGCCAATTCAAACCTAATTCATGCATATTCTATACCATATTTCTCAATACACACAAGTTGCAAAAATAGACCAATCCATTCTTACCCAAAATCTCATAAACTTAGATCATCAATATGGTTATTTAAAACATACATTCTTTACCTTGATTCACAAACAAATAACATCACCAATATCAACATTCAACTTCCATAATACCAACTATTAATCAACTTCCATAATACCAACTATTAATAAGCATCACCAAAACCAATCCCAATTTACATATTATAAACTATATGCACAAGCAAATTAACTTAAAATAAGCCAACTCTCATGGCTATTATATACAAACCAAGACATATACATTTAAAAGCCATTTCAAATGGCCAAAATCATTACCAAAGCGTAACTAACATGACCAAAGTCCCTACACATTCCATATACTTAAAATACCAAAGTTCATAGGTACCGAGTGATAGGTGGATAGTGATAAGCGATCTCTGACGATCCTCAAATCTGAGCTAGCTTGATAACACTATAAAACACGAGAAAAATAAACAAAGTAAGCTATAAAGCTTAGTAAGCTCATAGGAAATAAACTCAATAAAATCATATCTACATAATACAACAATTGATTATAGATACATGAATTCACATCAACTAACAAACCTTTCAATTACTCATTCACAAAACTATATACTTTCTTCACCATTTCTTCGATTCAAAGCTAATATGGTTTATGCACATACCTATACCATATTGTATCAATCTCATTCTCAACCAAATCATTCATTTATCCATTGAACCATTCGGAATAGAAGTTGGATGCTTAGGAGTCTTGCACACTAAGTACCTATACCATGGCTATAATAGTCCGATTTTGGGGCTAGTCAGAATAGTGGTCTCAGGACCATAAATTCAAAGTCAGAGAAATTATTTTATTATTATTTTGGAGTCATAGCATGTTTATATTAGTATATGAAAATTTTGGTGAGTTAATTTTGACATTTGTGAGCCTAATTGCGAAAAAGGACTAAATCGCATAAAGTGCAAACGTCTTAAATTGATAGCTAGGGGTGTAAAATTTCCATGTATCATAAATTGGGGGTCTTTAAGAGGAAATTAGACCATATTTAGATATCTTTGCCGGCCATGGGGGGACAAAAATGTTGAAAAGTCTACATTTGGTATTTGATGACATAATACATAGTAAAGTAATGCCTAAGCCTAGCTATCATCTTTTTTCTTTCACTATTTTTTCTTCACCACCAATTTTTCAGCAATTTTGGGGGGGTTTTTGAGCTTCAAAAATTTTAGCAACTTTAAGGCTTCACAAGTAAGTGATTTTAATGACTTTTCTTGAATGTTTTTGTACTTTTGAGACTCTTGAAGCATGAGCTTTCAAATGAGGGTACTATTTTGAAAAATGATTAAGAGTTTAAGGTTTTTCCATAAAAGTATTTTTAATGTTTTCTTAGTTTTTATGGAAGAAAATGAGTCTTGGGTGTCCTATAAACAACTTTTGTGAAAGGTGTTAGCATGAAAACACCTAAGGGGACTATTTTACATAAGTTGTAAAATAGTTAATAAATATGGAAAATAGTGAGAATTTGAAGTTGCTGTAAGAGTAAAAAGGGTTTGGCTAGGCTTGAAATACGAATAAATTTGATATAAATCAATTTTCGAGCATAGGGGCAAAATGGTCATTTTGCCAAGGTCTAGGGGCAAAATGGTCATTTTACATAAAATGTGAATTTAGATTTCCTAACTGTGTTTAGAGACTAAATGAGTGCATTTTGCTATTATAGATCAAGATTTACCGAATCCGAACCTAGACTAGGGGAAGGCCAAGCAAATCGACTAAATCGACTAGTCGTGTACGTTTTGTAATTTGAGGTAAGTTGTATATAAATAACACAACTACATTGTTGATATATGTGTTTGAATTGTCACTGAATTGATATAGCATAATTTGATTGATTATAAAGTCGAGAATGTATATTGGAATTGAGATAGTAGAATTCATGTTGGAACCCTAGGAAATAAATCGGATATTCATGCTGTGGCATTTGGGTCACTTGTGTGAGCTAGTGTAAGACATGTCTGGGACATGCCTTAGCCACATTATGAGAGCTAGTGTAAGACTAGGTCTGGGACATGGCATCGACATTGAGACGAGTGCTAGTGTAATACATGTTTGGGACATGCATCGGCCTAGGGACGTAAGCCAGTGTAACACATGTCTGGGACATGCATCGATTACGAGATGTGTAAGTGTAAGACCATGTCTGGGACATGGCATCGACACAAATATGTAAGAGCAAGTGTAAGACCATGTCTGGGACATGGCATTGGTACCTTACCCCATGTTTGAGGCTTATGAAATATCCCGTAGAGTTCTGAATGGTTCAACAGTGAAAATTATGATTGTGAGATAATAAGGAAAATATAACTGTGTTGTGAGTGGTACAGGTACTTAATTGGTATGTATGAGAAATGAGCTCAATATAGTATATGTGACTTGTATGGATGGTAATGAGTAAGTGTGCTTATGCCTACCTTTACGTTATGAGCATGATGATCATTAATGAATTTGTTGTTGTATATTTATTTATATGCAACTTACTAAGCTTTTATGCTTACTCCCTTTTTCCTTTCCATTTCCTTTCAGTGTCGCCTAACTAGCTCAAGGATCACCAGAAGTTAGAGATATCGCTCACACTATCAACCGAATTCTTCGGTATAGTTGGATTTATATTTTTGAATATGACATGTATAGGTCTTAGACTTTATTATTTTGTGTCTTTGAGAATTGGCCAAATATGTTGGCTTGGGTTCAAAATCCTTCAATTTGTATTAAGCTTAGAATGATGGCTAACATTCATTTTGAATTTGTAAAAGATGTGTTATCATGGTTGAAGGAATGTCTATTATGGCTGATTGATTATAGAAATTATGCTAATTTTAGTATTGGTTGGCATTTGTATGAAAATAGGTATGTAAGGGTGGCAATGAGGCTTGGTAAATAGCCTTATATTGTCCATACGGGTAGGCACACGGGTGTGTGTTTAGGCCGTGTGTGACACACAGTCTGCCCCATGGGCGTGTAGTCCGGGCGTGTGTCCCCTGTACGTAAAAATTTCAAGTCAGTAAGCATGGTAATAAACACACGGGTAGAGACAAGACCGTGTGTCTCAATCGTGTGAAGAACACGACCCAGCATACGGGCGTGTGCCTAGGCCGTGTGACATTTTGAGTATGCTGACATAAAAAACAGAATGTCTATGTTTTCACAAACGGGCTAGGACTCAGGCGTGTCATGGTCGTGTGAGGGACACGGGCCATTGACACAGGCATGTCTCTGGCCGTGTGAAAACCCCTATAGGTGTGAATTAGAAATTAATCCTGCATGGGTGTGGGACACGAGCATGTCCCAGGGTGCTTAAGTCATGTGAGCCACACGGGCCATCAGCACGACCATGTCGAAATGGTCACACGGGCGTGTGCCCTGTTCTAAAGGCAAATTTCCTAAGGATGGTTTAAGGACCCGGAATGGTCCTGAATAGTTTTCAACGGTCAATTTTGGACTCGTAGGCATATACTAAGAAGTCTGAAGTATAAATTAAAAAAGTTTTAAATTTAGACCGAGTCTTGGTGACTTGAGATTGGTTGTATGTATGAGATCAAGTTAAGTAATACCTTGCACTCTACCCCGGCGTAGGTTACAGGTATAGGGTGTTACATTTAGTGGTATCAGAGCTATGGTTTAGTCAGTTCTAAGACTAACCTAACGAGAGTACGAGTCTAGCTATACATGCCATAGTTGTAAATTAATAGTGTGACAATTTCTGACGATTATAAATTATATTTTTCTATAGTAAATGGATCCTGATAGAGCCACGGCGGATGACGTAGAAACTAATGCGCCGGCTCCCACTGAGGGGACCGCGCCAGTAGAGAGTGAGCCCGTAACTATGGACCAAGGCAGAGGGGCGCAAGAAGCCTACCTCCAGATGATGGATGCTTGGTACACGGAGTTTGTTCGTGTGAATTCGAACACTCCACCTCCCCCACCTCCTCCGATTCCTCGGTATGCCCCAGTAGCTCTACAAGGCGCGGACATGTTTAGAAGAGAGAAGCCTCCGGTAGACAAGATCTGGAAATCAGAGGCAGAGGAATTCTAGGCTAGCATAGATGATGACCTAGAGAGAGCAGAGTTTTGGCTAGAGAATACCACCAGGGTATTTGATGAACTATTATGCACACCTGAAGAGTGCGTGAAATGGGTGGTGTCGCTTCTACGAGATTTAGCTTATCAATGGTGGAACACTCTTGTGTCCATCGTACCGAGAGAGAGGATCATGTGTGAGTTCTTTCAAGAGAAATTTTGAAAAAAGTATATTAGCTAAAGATTCATAAACCAAAAGAGAAAAGAATTTTTAGAGCTAAAGCAAGGCCGAATGTTAGTGATAAAATATGAACGTCAGTTTGTGAGGCTTAGCAAGTATGCGCGGGAGTTCGTATCCACAAAAGCCACCATGTGTAAGAGGTTTGAGGATAGCCTCAATGGAGATATCTGGGTGTTTGTTGGCATCTTAGAGCTGCAAAAATTTGTAGCACTTGTTGAAATAGCCTATAAGGCTGAAGAGCTTATTAAAGAAAGGAGGAAAGTGGCTTTTGATTCGTAGGATTCAAAGAAGAGATAGATGGGAAAATCACATTAGTCCTCATCTAAAAGATCGAGAGAGTTCAATAACTGATCGAATGCTTCGGTAGGGTATTCGAATAGGAACAAGAATCGGTAAAACACAACTTCGAAAGCCCAGACCACTTTGGTCGCAAGCTCGGTAGCACTCGGCCAAATAGGCCAGAATGCTCGCAATATGGTAAGTGTCACTTTGGCGAGTGCCGTGGGAATGAAAGGGGTTGTTTCAAGTGTGGATCATTGAACACTTCATCTGTGATTATCCCGAATTGGATGAGAGAGAGAAAAAATAAGATTTGAAAGCAAGTAGTGCTCCCTTAAGGGGTAGACCACAAAAGAACACCGGAAGTGGGGCTAGTAGTAGAGGCACGCCAAAAGATACTGCGGTAAGGCCCGAGGGTAGAGCACCTGCAAGGACTTATTCTATTTGAGCTCGGGAAGAGGTAGAGTCTCTCGACGTGTTCACGGGTACCTTTTCTATCCATGAAATATCTATTTTTGCTTTAATTGACCCAGGATCTACCCACTCTTATATTTGTATGGAATTGATACCTCGTATGAGTGTGCTAGTAGAGTCCACTGAATTTGTAATAAAAGTGTCCAATCCCTTAGGCAGATATGTGCTAGTGGACCAAGTATGTAGAAATTGCCCTTTGACAATTAGAGGTCATTGTTTTCCGGCTAACTTGATGTTATTGCCGTTTAATGAGTTTGATGTAATATTTGGGATGGACTGGTTGACTACTCATAGTGTTGTAGTGGACTACGAGAAAAAGATAATTGAGTTGAAATTTAAAGATGGGAATGTTCTTCGAGTTGGACCAGATGAATTAGATAACCTGCCTGTAATAATATCGCCTTCGACTACCAAGAAATATTTGAGGAAACGATATGAGGCTTATCTAGCTTTTGGGTTAAATACTCAAGTGTCTAAGTTGAAGATTGAATCTGTACCAGTGGTTTGTGAGTTTACAGATGTGTTTTCGGAAGAATTACCCGGATTGCCCCTGGTGAGGGAAGTTGAGTTTAGAATTGAGTTAGTCCCCGATACGACACCCATATTGATTGCTCCATATAGGATGGCTCCAACGGAGTTAAAAGAGTTAAAAGCACAATTGCAAGAGCTAACGGAAAAGGGCTTTCCGAGACCGAGCTTTTCCCCGTGGGGTGCTCCGGTATTCTTTGTGAAAAAGAATGATGGGTCGATGAGGTTATGTATGTACTATAAACAACTCAACAAGGTAACAGTGAAGAACAAATATCTTTTGCCAAGGATCGACGATTTGTTCGACCAGTTGAAGGGAGCCACCGTGTTTTCTAAGATCGATCTTAGATCTGGCTACAATCAGTTGAGGGTTAAAGAGCAAGATGTGCCAAAGACGGCGTTTCAGACAAGATACAGGCATTATGGGTTCCTCGTCCTGCCTTTTGGTTTGCCTAATGCCTCGGCGGTGTTTATTGATTTGATGAACAATATTTTTGACCGTATCTGGATAAGTTTATCGTCGTATTTATCAATGACATATTAGTTTATTTGCGTAATGAGAGTGAGCACGCGAAGCATCTGAGAGTTGTATTGCAAACCTTAAGAGACAAGCAATTATACGCCAGTTCAGTAAGAGTGAATTTTTGCTTAAGGAGGTCGGATTCCTAGGACACATTGTGTCGAGAGACGGGATCCGAGTTAACCCAAGCAAGATCACGACTATTGTAGAGTGGAAACCGCTGAGGAAAGTGACTAGGGTCCGAAGCTTTTTGGGTTTGGTTGGATATTACAGACGGTTTGAAAACTGATTCTCTATGATAGCTACGCCGATGACAAGGCTACTGCAAAAGGGTGTCAAGTTTGAATGGACAGAAAAGTGTCAGCAAAGTTTCGAGAAATTAAAGGCCTTGTTGACCGAAGCCCCAATGTTAGTGCAACAGGAGTCGGGCAAGGAATTTGTGGTATATAGCGACGCCTCCTCAAATGGTTTGGGGTGTGAGCTTATGCAAGAAGGTAAAGTCATAGCTTACGCTTCAAGATAACTGAAGCCACATGAGAAGAGCTACTCGATGCATGATTTAGAGTTGGCTGTCATCGTATTTGCGTTGAAAATTTGGAGACACCATTTATATGGCGAGAAATGTCGGGTATTTACCGACCATAAGAGCTTAAAGTACGTGATGATTCAAAAGGAGTCGAATTTGTTACAATGCCGATGGTTAGAGCTATTAAAGGATTACGAGTTGGTAATAGATTACCATCCGGGAACGGCGAACGTCGTCGCCGATGCATTGAGTAGAAAATCATTATTTGCATTAAGAGTAATGAATACCAATATGGCTTTGTCTGATGATGTCTCAATTCTAACAGAGTTGAGAGCTAGACCGACGTTCCTTCAAGAGATCCGAGAAGCTCAAAAAGGTGATGAGAAATTGCAAGCAAAGAGAACTTAGTGTGAGTCGGGAATTGAATCAGATTTTCGTATTAGTACTGATGGATGTATAATGTTCAAAGGTAGAGTTTGTGTACCCAAGGACAATGAGCTTATTTAGAAGATTCTGAGAGAGGCACATAGCGGTTGTTTGTCCATCCACCCAGGCAGTGTGAAAATGTACAATGACCTTAAGAAAATGTACTGGTGGCCGGGAATAAAAAGAGACATTTTAGAGTTTGTTTCCAAGTGCCTAGTCTGTCAGCAAGTGAAGGCTGAACACCAAGTACCTTTGGGTCAGCCTATCATGGTCCCCGAGTGGAAGTGGGATTAAATCACTATGGATTTTATAACGGGTTTGTCGGTAACCTCGAAGAAAAAGGATGCTGTTTGGGTTGTTGTGGATAGGCTAACAAAGTCGACACACTTCATACTTGTGCGTACCGACTACTCCCTTGAGAGATTAGTCGACTTGTACGTTTTTGAGATTGTGAGACTACACGGGGAGCCTATATCGATTATTTTAGATAGAGACCCAATATTTACCTCGAGGTTTTGGAAAAAGTTACAAGAGGCTTTGGGAACAAAGTTGAGTTTTATAACAGCTTTCCATACGCAAACTGACGCTCAGTCAGAGAGAGTAATTCAGATATTAGAGGACATGTTACGGTGTGTGTCCTTGAGTTCCAAGGCAGTTGGGAAAAGTATCTACCATTGGTTGAATTTGCCTATAATAACAGTTATCAGAAAAGTTTGAAAATGGCGCCTTATGAGGCTTTGTATGGGCGAAAGTGTCAAACGCCTTATATTAGACCAAGCTTAGAGAGGGTCAGATTCACGGGATCGATTTAATTAAGGAGACTGAAGAGAAAGTTAGAGTGATTTGTGACTGCTTGAAGGTCGCTCGAATAGACAGAAATCCTATGCGGACTTGAAATGAAAGGAAATTGAATTTTAAGTCAGTGATAAGGTACTTTTGAAAGTGTCCCCGTTAAGGAAAGTTCTTAGATTTGGTAGAAGAGGTAAATTGAGTCCTCGTTTCATAGGGTCTTATAAGGTTATCTAGATAGTAGGACCGGTTGCCTATCGATTGGCTTTACCACCAGAGTTGGAAAAGATTCACGACGTGTTTCATTTGTCCATGCTATGTTGATATAGATCAGACCCTTCACATGTGACTACGCCGTCAGAGGTTGAGATTCATCCGGACATGACTTATGGAGAAGAGTTGGTTAAAATTTTAGCTCGGAAAGTCAAACAGTTGAGAAATAAGAGTATAGCACTTGTGAAAATTTTGTGGCATAGGCATGGAGTCGAGGAAGCCACATGGGAACCCGAGGAGACTATGAGAGATCAGTACTCAAACTTATTCGCCGGTAAGATTTTCGAGGACGAAAATCTCTAAGGGGGAGAAATGTAATAGCTCGATTTTGGGACTAGTCAGAATAGTGGTCTCGAGACCACAAATCAGAAATGTAACAGCATGTTTATATTAGTACATGAAAAATTTGGTGAGTTAATTTTGACATTTCTGAGCCTAATTGCGAAAAAGGACTAAATCGCATAAAGTGCAAAAGTCTTAAATTGATAGCTAGGGGTGCCAAATTTCCATGTATCATGAATTGGGGGTATTTAAGAGGCAATTGGACCCTATTTAGATAGCTTGGCCGACCATGGGGGAATAAAAATGTTGAAAAGTCAACATCTGGTATTTGATGACATAATGCATAGTAAAATAATGCCTAAGCCTTGCTATCATCTTTTTCTTTCACTCTTTATTCTTCACCATTGATTTTTCAGCCATTTTGGGGGGTTTTTTAGCTTAAATTTTTTAGCAACTTTAAGCCTTCACAAGTAAGTGATTTAAATGGCTTTTCTTGAATGTTTTTGTACTTTTGAGACCCTTGAAGCATGAGCTTTCAAATGAGGGTACTATTTTGCAAAATGATTAAGAGTTTAAGGTTTTGCCATGAAAGTATTTTTAATTTTTTCTAAGTTTTTATGGAAGAAAATGAGTCTTAGGTGTCTTATAAACAACTTTTGTGAAAGATGTTAGCATGAAAACACCTGAGGGGACTATTTTACATAAGTTGTAAAATAGTTGATAAATATGGGAAATAGTGAGAATTTGAAGTTGCTATAAGAGTAAAAAGGGTTTGGCTAGGCTTGAAATACAAATACCATGTCTGGGTTCGGCTAGATTATAAGAGTAAAAAGGGTTCAGTGTAAGATCATGTATGGGACATGGCACCGGCCTCGATGATGATAGTCAGTGTAAGACCATGTCTGGGACATAGCATCAGCAGCTTACCCCATGTTTGAGGCTTATGAAATATCCGGTAGAGTTTCGAATGGTTCAACGGTGAAAATTATGATTGTGAGATAATAAGAAAAGTGTAACCGTGTTGTGAGTGGTACAGGTACTTAATTGGTACGTATGAGAAATGAGCTCAATATAGTATACGTGACTTGTATGGATGGTAATGAGTATGTGTGCTTATGCATACCTTTGTGTTATGAGCATGATGATCATTGATATATGCAACATACTAAGCTTTTATACTTACTCCCTTTTTCCTTTCCATTTCCTTTCAGTGTCGCCTATCTAGCTTAAGGATCACCAGAAGTCAGGGATATCGATCACACTATCAACCGAAGCCTTCGGTATAGTTGGATTTATATTTTTGAATATGGCATGTATAGGTCTTAGACTTTATTATTTTGTGTCTTTGAGAATTGGCCAAATTTGTTGGCTTGGGTTGGAAATCCTTCAATTTGTATTAAGCTTAAAATGATGGCTAACATTCTTTTTGAATTTTTAAAAGATGTGTTATCATGGTTGAAGAAATGTTTATTATGGCAGATTTGATTATAGAAATTATGCTCGTTTTAGTATTGGTTGGAATTTGTATGAAAATAGGTATGAAAAGGTGGCAATGAGGCTTGGTAAATAGCCTTATATTGTCCATACAGGTAGAGACATGGGTGTGTGTCTAGGCCGTGTGTGACACACGGTCTACCCCATAGGCGTGTAGTCCGGGCGTGTGTCCCTTGCACGTAAAAATTTCAAGTCAGTATGCATGGTAATAAACACACGAGCAGAGCTACGATCGTGCGTCTTAATCATGTGAAAGACACGGGCCAGCTCACGGGCGTGTGCCTTGGCCGTGTGACATTTTGAGTATGCTGACGTCAGAAATAGAATGTCCATGTTTTCGCACACAGGCTAGGACACGGGCGTGTCGTGGTCGTGTGAGGGACACAAGCTGCTAACACGGGCGTGTGTCTGGCCGTGTGAAAACCCCTATAGATGTGAATTAGAAATTAATCCTTAACGAGTGTGGGACACGAGTGTGTCCCAAGGTGCTTAGGCCGTGTGAGCCACACGGGCCATTAGCACGACCAAGTCGAAATGGTCACATGGGCGTGTTATCCTTCTAGACGGGCGTGTGCCCTGTTCTAAAGGCAAATTTCCTAAGGATGGTTTAAGGACTCGAAATGGTTTCGAATAGTTTTCAACGATCATTTTGGGACTCGTAGGCCTATACTAAGAAGTCTAAAGTAGGAATTGAAAATTTTTTAAATTTGGACCGAGTCTCGGTGACTTGAGATTGTTATATGTATGAGATCAAGTTAAGTAATGCCTTATACTCTGCCCAGGCGTGAGTTACGGGTATAGGGTGTTACAATGGCCCGAAGCCAAATCAAGGTAACTTATCCGAAGTACTAATATCATGGCCTGAAGCCAAATTGGTAGAACTCGCACCCGAAGTGTTAATATCATGGCCCGAAGCCAACTCAATGTATCCCCTAGTGACATGTCACTAGTATCCTAAACTATTCCTAAAGTTCAACCGGGATTTCGAATGTCGAATTACCATCGTGTCATTGTCGAACTTATTCAAAGTCTCGTATTCACAACTTATACAATATCAAAGCATTTAAAATACACTTATAACAAAATTTATCACATACTAACTTACCTCAGATGTGAAAACGACGAAATAAGTCGATTAGTCGATAACTTTAATTTTCCCCCGATTTAGATATGAATTCCACTTTTCTTGATCTAAATATATTCATAATTAACTTATTTAATAATCTCTCAATTCAATTTAATCCAAAACACACATTTAAGCACATTTATACTTTTACCCCTAGAATTCACCACTTTTACAATTTAGTCCTTATTACACAGAATCACAAATTCATGAAATTTCTTTAATACCCATGATAGCCGAATTACTATAATGCCCCTAGCAACCCACATTTATCAACTTTTCACACATTTAACCACACATTTTCACATTTTCACAAATAAATCCCCCTTTTGCATTTTTACTAAAAATCACTTTACAAAATATGTAAATCTAGCAACAAGATTTCATATTTCATCATCAAACATCAAAGAACCCATATTTTCATCAATGGAAACTTTCAAAATCTTTAATAGTTTTGCAAAATAGTCACTAGGCTAGCTAGAACTAGTTGCAACGATCACAAAAACATAGAAATCATTAAAAACGAATAAAACATACATACCTAATTGATAGAAATGAAAATGTCGAACCCTAGCCCTCTTTTTCTCAAAGAATCGATTTGTTTTTCTCTTGTTGGAGAAGATGAATACAAAATATCCATTTTGTTTTATATAATTTTCATTTTAATTATCATTTACCATAATAACCTTAATTATAAACCATTAATATCATCCAAATGATGTCCATATATGTCCACTTATAATTAAAATGATCTATTTGCAACATAAGGACCTCTAATTTAAGATTACTTGCCTATTTAACACCTTTAACTCATAAAACCCTAATTTTACACCTTACGCGATTTATTCCTTTTTATCAAATTGACCATTCAAACAATAAAATTTCTTAACAAAATTTTCACACCAACATAATATCATACTGTAGACATTAAAATAATTATAAAATAAATATTTTGACCTCAGATTTGTGATTTCGAAACCACTGTTCCGATTTGACTAAAAACGGGCTATTACAACTAAAACTATAAAACATCAATCTTAACCGATATAACAACATAAAGAATCAAAAAATTCATAATATAACATTATTACAATCATTGATGACAATCAAATCAAATATAACCGAGCCTTAAAACGAGCATACAAAACTGTAACAGCCCAATTTTGGCTAAATCAGAACAGTAGTTTCAAAACCACAAATTCGATGTTGGAAAATTATTTTAATATTATTTTATCTGTTTACAGCATGATAGAATTATTTTGTGAAAGTTTCGTAAAGAAATTTTACTATTTGAATAGTTAATTCGATAAAAAGGACTAAATCGCGTAAATTGCAAAAGTGTTGTTCTATTACCTAATGATGTCAAATAGCTATAGAAATTTGAAGTTTAGGTCTTTAAGTGGTAAATATACCATTAGTTGGTTAGTGGATTTTAATAGTTTGGCAGAAATGAAATTTTGTATTAATTTTAAGGTTAAAATGGTAAAATAGTTAATAAATGTTATAATAATAAAACAAAATCCATTTTATATTATCATCACCTTCCTTAGCCGAATTTGGCAAGAAGAAAAGCTAACATTTTAGGTTCTCTACTCGACCTTGGTTCATTTGCTCATTAAGGTACAGTTTTTGCTCAGTTTTTAATGATTTCTATGTTTTTGTGATCGTTGCACCTTAATCTAACTAGCCCGTACCTCTAATTTCGAAACTGTTAAAGATTTTGAGAATTTCCATTGTTGAATCTATGTTTTCTTTGATGTTTAATGCTGAAATATGAAAGCTTGATGATAGTTTTACATGTTTTGTTAAGTGATTTTTGATGAAAATGCATAATAGGGATTAAATTGTGAAATGTGCAAATCGTGGTTGAAATGTGAAATAAATGAAAGTTTTGGGCTACTAGGGACCTATATATAATTTGACTAAGCATGGGTTTTGTTGAATTGTGTGAATTTTGTGCATTTGTGTATTTGTGAAATAGGGACTAAATTGATTAAATACGAAAGTTTAGGGGCTAATGTGCAAAAATGCCCAAATGTGTATTTTTGGATTAATTGAATGAGTAGATGAATAAATAAGTTAATTTTGAATTCATATAGAACAAGAAAGAAAGAATTTAGATTAAGATCGGGGAAAAGCAAGGTTATCGAGTAGTCAACCCGATCTATCAATTCCGAATATGAGGTAAGTTCGTATGTGATGATTACATTATAAATGTATGTTAAAATGCTTTAATATTGCATAATTTGTTAAAACGAGATTATGGATAATGCATGAATTGTGAAAAATGACCCAGTTGAACCTTAAGAATAGTTTTGGATACTATTGACATGTCAGTAAGTGATACGTTGAGTTGGCTTCGGGCCATGATATTAGCACTTTGGGTGCATATTTTACGAATTTGGCTTCGGGCCATGCATATCGGATGATTTGGCTTTGGGCCATGATAATAGTTCTTCGAATAAGTTACCTTAAATTTGGCTACAGGCCATGGTATAGGTACTTATCGTACAAGACTCCTGAGTATCCGATTTCTATTCCAAATGGTTCAACGGGTGAACGAATGGTGTGGTTGAGGAAGAGCTTAGTACGAGGTGATAGAGTTATGTACAGAACCTATTCAAGTATTAAACAGTGAAAGTTCGATGAGATGGTATTTGATCATGTTTTGAGACATGACAAAGGTTTGTAGTTAATCTATATATGGTTTTGTCATGTGTAATTGGTTGATTTGCATTGATTTTATGAATTAAGTTATTCACATAAGAGCTTTCTAAGCTATGAAGCTTACTTTGTATTATTTTTCTATGTTTTATAGTGAATCAAGGCTAGCTCAGATCCGGGAGTCGTCAGGAACATCATCACACTATCAAACATATAAGTTGGTACTTTTGAATTATACATTTATGGTATATGGCATGTATAGGCTAGATGTGGTATTTTGGTTGTGATTATAGCCATGAGATTTGGCTTGTAAATGATGTTAATATTGATGTGTGTTTGGCTATTAGAAATGGCTTGTGTATAAATATAGCCATGAGTGATGGCTTATTTTGGTTTGTTTTGGCATGGTTGTAACCAAGACATTATGGAAGTTAAAATGGTTATGTGAATTATGATAAATGAATCATATTGTTTGATATTGCTTTGGCATGTATTTGGCTAAGTAAATGGTAGTGATTTGAGAATTGGAATAGATGAAATTATAATGGTATGAATTTTGCCTTTGGTTGATGATTTTGGCTGCCTAATTGTATAATGAAATGGTATCATTTTGCCTTGTGTAGGTACAATGAAGTTGGGGTGGCAAGTTGGCCATGCGAATGACCTAGTTTTTGTCCACACAGGCAGAGATACGGGCGTGTGTCTTAGCCGTGTGTGACACACAGTCATGTTACAAGGCGGTGTGTCCCTTGGTGTTGAAATTGAATTAAAGTCAGTATGCTCCACACGGTCTCACACATGGGTGCGTGACTGGCCATGTGGTATAAATCAGTATACCCCCTAATTGGCACACGGCCTAGCACACGGGCGTGTGACTTGGCCATGTTGCATAAGTTAGTATACCCTACAAGTTTGGTACGGCCTAGCACACAGACGTGTGTGGCCACTTCGAAGGGCACACGGGCTAGACACACGGACGTGTGGTTGGCCGTGTGACCCAAGTCAGTATGTATACCCTGTTTCCACACGGCCAGAGACACGGGCGTGTCTGAAGCCGTGTGAAGCACACGACCTGTTCACACGGGCGTGTGACCCCTATATGGTTGAAATTTTTCTAAGTTTCCAAAAAAATTTCGTATGTTGTCGGTTTAGTCCCGAACCACTTCTAAAGCATGTTTAAGGCCTTATAGGCCCTTAAAAGGGGCAATGTGATTGTGTTGAATGATTTATAAGAATGAATGCTTTATGTTTGATAAATGTATGCTATACATTGTGAATTGTTCGGTAATACCTCGTAACCCTACTCTAGCGATGGATACGGGTTAGGGCTGTTACAAAAACTGTTAAAATAACTCGAGAACAGTTCTGAACTAATTTGAAACCTTTACAAAAATTCAGGTAAAAAGTGAAAACAGGGGTCACACAGCCGTGTGACAGGGCTCTGTAATATCCTGATTTTAGGCCTAGTCGGAATAGTGGTTTTGTGACCACAAAATTCGAGATAGAAATAATTATTTTATAATTATTTTGATGTTTATGATATGATTGCATGATTGTGTGAAAATTTCGTGATGAAATCCTATGCCTAAAGTGCTTAAATTGAAATTAGGGACTAAATCGAACAATTTGCAAAACTTGCATTCTAGAAGTTTCTAGTATGAAATTGTTTTGAAATATTAATTAGGAGGTCTTAAATAGAAATTTTACCAATTTCTAAGTTTATGGACAAAAATTGGACATGGATGGAATTTTTAGAAAGTTTAGTAGTAAAGGCATTTTGGTCATTTAGGGGTAAAATGAATTAAAATACAAAATTAAAAGCCAATTTTGCTCATCTTCAACCCCATGGCCGAATATAGCAAGGATAAACCATGGCTATGGTTTTTCAAGCTTCCAAGCTCGATTGTAAGTCCATTCTAGCCCCGTTTTTCAAGTTTTTTACGTTTTTGGAGTCCTGGTAGCTCGATTTCGCTTATGCTAGCAATAATTTAACCTAGGGTTTATATTTGGAAAAATACCCATAGGTGAAATTTGTGTATTTTGGTGTTTTATGATAGAATATGAGGTTTTAAATTATGTTAGACAACTTGTGCTACTCGGTTTTAAGTGAAAACGAGCAAAAGGGCTTAATCGGTAAAAATACCTAATAGTCATAAGTACATGTTAGAGTGAGAATTTGATGTTGCTATAGAAGGGAAAAATGATCAGCATGTCATAAAACATAAGAAAATAGGCTGAATTTTAATTTACGAGCTTTGGGGCAAAAGTGTAAATATGTAAAAGTTTAGGGGCAAAATTGTAATTTTTCCAAAATATGATTTTGGGTCAATTTGAATAATGTGAGTCCTAATTAGACTGTATTTTAAATGATAGAGCAAGGAAAACTGAAATTCGGGCTAAAATGGGGAAAATATCAAGTTGTGGACAAAATGGTAAAAGTAGTCATTTTCGCATACTAGGTAAGTTCATATGTAAATGTTGGTAACATAGTTATTATTTTAAATGTTTTTATGTTATTTAAATGATATGATAATTATTATGAAATATTATACTCGTGATAATTGTTTGATAATATGTCAAATTATGTGATATACTTGGAAAATGTGAAATACTACCGAGTATCGGTATTGGTATTCCGTAGAAGATGGTTGAGGCAAATGATTGGGAAAAAGGTCCCGTTGAACCTTAGGAATGGATTAGGATACAAGTGACATGTCACTAGGATGGTTGAGCATCCGAACTCGCTGAGTTGAGTCCGAGTTCACTTATGGATGCGAATGTCTGAACTCGTTGAGTTGAGTCCGAGTTCGTGAAATGTAACTAGGCATCCGAACTCGTTGAGTTGAGTCCGAGTTCACTTATGGATGCGAACGCCCAAGCTCGTTGAGTTGAGTCTGAGTTCGCTTATGGGCGGGTTACATAGTAGCTTGGCTACATATGTGGCACTTATGTGCAAACTTTCCATGTATCCGAATTATATTCCGATGTGTTCAACGGGTAAAGTTCTACTCAAATGGAGGAATACTCAAGATGAAAGGGACGTATTGGTAAGTTTTTTGAAATGGATACTTTGAACGGGTATGTACTTAACCCTCGGGTTGAAAAATCGATATAACAACAATATGGTAAGATGATAAATGAAAATATGATATGAATGTCTTGGTGATGATTATGCAAATGATGTTTTATGTTTGCTTATATGGTTATGTTACTTGCTATTTGCATGTGAACTTACTAAGCATTAATGCTTACTCCCTCCTTTTCATTGCTTGTAGTGTTAACAAGCCAGCTCGGAAATAGGAACGGTCGGAGGCACGCTCACACTATCCGTATACCATCTTGGCATAATGGCTTGTATATTTTGAGTATGGCATGTATAGCATTATAATCATTTTGTATATATGGTCTTATGATATGGTTATTGAGTAGTATAAAAATGCTTGGTAATGATTAGCCATTGGAATGGCTAATTATGATCATATTTGGTGTTATATATGTCAAATTGCTAGTTAATCCATGGAAACCATGAAATAGGTAAAATTTACCATAAAATAGATTCAGACAGCAGTAGTGACGTGAATTTGAAAAATCATTAAAAATAGTAGAGATATAATTAGATGATGAATAAAATATGGAATTGAAGAATTATGAGGCTATTTTCATATGGAAGAAACGAAACAGGTATATGAGTTATATTTTATGAGATGTTTAAATTTTTGTGAAATAGGGCCAGAGCCATTTCTATATCCCCTGTTTTGAATTTGGAAATTCACCATAAATTGTATAAAAATAATTAGAAGTAATAATTTATATGTACAGATTTCTTATTGAGTCTAGTTTTATGAGGAATAAATGGAATAGTCATTGAAATTCTGTACAGAGAGATAACTGATTCGTAATACACAGAGGTCAGAGTAGTCAAACCCTGAAATAGGGGAGACTTTAACTAATAAAATGTACTAATTTGCCCAGCTAAAAATTCTAGAAAAAAATTAGTAAATAGATATATGAGTCTAGTTTCAGGGAAAATTTACGGAATTAGATTTTGAGTTTCGGAACTCGAGATATGAATTTTTAAGTGACTGTGATGCAGTTGGCCAGCTTGTCTGAAAATTTTAAAAATAAATTGTTTAAGCTGTTTAATTGATGAAATTAAGTTTAGTAACACCTCGTGCTCGACTCCGTCGACGGTCTCGGGTGGGGCGTTACATTTGGTGGTATCAGAGCAGGTTTAGTCAGTTCTCGGACTAACCTAGCATGTGTAAAAGTTTAGCTATACATGCCACTGATCTGTGATAGTGTGATGTCTTCCGACGCGTATGAGTACCGTCTTATTTAGACAGGGTACTCTCCAACCGAGCTGTGCCGACCATGTTCAACATTATGTGAAGGTATTTGAGTAAAATTATGATTATGATAAGTATCGGTTCAGAAAAGTATGAATAAAGATTTATGATACATATGTGATAAATATTCATATTTGCTTAATGCTCATATGATGTAGTGTATATGGCTTACTTGATAAGATGAACGAAATAAATAGAAAGTAGTAGAGGTATGAATAAAAGTCATAATATTATGATACGAATTAAAATGTCCTTGTTTTGATTTGGACGTCGAATGTTGATGAATGCTAATGATATATAATTTTTATGAGATAAAGGATTATAATGAAATGAACTTATCTGTGTTAAATTGTTGGACTGAATTATATGATTGTAATGATATGTACATGATGATGCACGAAATGAAAGTTATGATTGTGGTGCAAATATCTATGTTTGTTTGGCCTTATATGATGTCATGAGCATGACTTAATTTAATTAAATGAATGGATAAGTAAAGCTATCTAGAAAACATAGAATGTATGCATAAGTATATTGTCTAAATGGGACAAT
Organism: Gossypium longicalyx; assembly: GCA_025698465.1. Taxonomy (NCBI): domain Eukaryota; kingdom Viridiplantae; phylum Streptophyta; class Magnoliopsida; order Malvales; family Malvaceae; genus Gossypium; species Gossypium longicalyx. The sequence continues at coordinate 36,307,527 of CM046995.1, forward strand.
AGTAAAATTGGTGTAAGCCAACATGAATGAATGACATGATTTTGATGATGTTGTTATGATGATGGAAGTTGTGTCATATGTGTATGTATAAGAAAGTCAAGTCGAGGTCTTACACCCCCCCCCTCATCAAGTGGTACTTATAATGGAATTTCATGAGATTTGTATTGAATAAGTTTCGGTTGAGAACCCAAAGAGTTGATGATAGAATAATTATAAGTATGATCAGAGATTGAAAATGAGCTGATAAGTAAAGTCAGAGCCAGTAAAGTATCGGATTGACGTAAAGATTATTGGAATTATGCATTGTTCCAGTTAGAAAAAGGAATTCTCCTTGGTAAATCGAATTACTCAGGTGCAAGGTCGAGAAAAGTGTAAATCGAAATTTATTCAGAACTGGCCTTCTTTAGTGAATGGTTTAATATGAAATTTGTGTGGGCAGAACTAGTTGGGGAAATGATATTTGAAATGTGAACTATCCGAGTGTGATAGTTATGGTGGACAGATTTAGTGATCTCTTTTGAGATGTTCTATGTGTTTACCCGTTCTCGAAATATTTCTATGGCTATTGATCTTCGAAGAAATTCTTGTTATATGGGAATGTCTTTTAATCTCGGTGTTGGATGAAAGCATTGGTAGTCCGACTGGTTTATAATTTATATTGCTCTATTTCATCGGGTATTCTATTTCATTTAAATCGATAAAAATTGATGAGAGAATACATATGATATTATGATTCTGTTTCTTCTACTTGATGCTTCATCCGATATATATGTATGGGAGGATATATTGTTCTTGTTATATTTAATTCCAGTGGGATTAAATGATGTTTTCTTTTGGACTTTCTTTCTTTGAAGAATTATCAGGGTATTCTATATTTTCTCTATGAGTTTGGTTTTCGATTCTCCGGCTTGGTTTTCGATTCTCCAAAGATAGTATCGTATCTTGGGTTTCTTTATTCGGATTTCTTTATTCGGATTTCTCTATTTTGGATTTCTTTATTCGGTTTTCTTGTTATCTTTGTTCCATAATTTGTCAATTATGACTCGTGTTCGAAGTGCGTTCTTCAGCTCATGATAATCATGTCAAATATGACTATACTTCTAATTTGATCTTGGTAATGTGGTGATTTTAGTATTGGGGTTTTTTTTTTCTAATTTTTGTGTAAGGATTTGACATCAGTAAAGGCATAAGTGATAAAAGCACGAGTTTCAGTCGGTATGGTGAATTATCTATTTTAAAGATTTCATGCGACAATTATTTCAGGATTATTTTTTTTCCAAGTCTAATAATAGAATTTCATTTTATACGGATAAAAGAGTAAATAGTCTGAACGAGAAGTGTATATTTATTAGAAAAAGTTTGATATTAGTTAAAGTCACTACAAATGATAATGTTTTCATTTTGTGAAAGCTGAAAAGTTTATTACATGTTGACAAAGTTCGGATAGATGAGAATATTGGTAACCGAAGCGTCTGAACTAGACTAGTCTACATTAAGTAAAGACTTCCTAACTTTCAGTAATGTACTGTTGTATGAATTGTGATGTGTTTCAAGACGGTGAGGTAATGTGATAGTTTAGAGCATTCGATGTTACATAAAATCGGAGTTGTTAAAGGGGTTAAAGCCAAGCATTGGGATCTATCAAAATTATCCTTGTCAGTGTTGATATTGGGATGGAAATGAGAAGGATTATTCTTGAGGCCATATCAGAATTATTTCCATGGCAGAAAGAGGAAAATATGATGTATCCTATTGTTAAATGTTTGGCGAGATCTATAAATCATATCTGTATTAAATGAATTCCTACTCATCAGATTCATGGAAATTCAGGTCTCTTTGATTATTGGATTTCTTGGAATTCTGGTCTCCATTAATCAAGTTAAGATCCGGGTTTTATGTCATGATATCATGGGAAACTGAGAAGGGTTGAAAATTTAAGAACAGTTGAGAGTTAAGACTGTAAGCTTTCAGATCATATGAGAAATTAAAGAGATGTATTGGAGGTACAGTCTAAGAGAAATTAAATTTTTGTGAAACAGGGCCAGAGCGATTTCTGGATCCCCTGTTCTGACTTTGAAAATTCACCATAAATTGTATAAAAATAATTAGAAGTAATAATTTATATGTACAGATTTCTTATTGAGTCTAGTTTTATGAGGAACAAATGTATAGTCATTGAAATTCTGTACGGAGAGATAACTGATTCGTAATACACAGAGGTCAGAGTAGTCAAACCCTGAAACAGGGGAGACTTTAACTAATAAACTGTACTAATTTGCCTAGCTAAAAATTCTAGAAATAAATTAGTAAATAGATATATGAGTCTAGTTTTAGAGAAAATATACGGAATTGGATTTTGAGTTTCGAAACTCGAGATATGAATTTTTAAGTGACTGTGATGTGATTCTTGACTTGTCTGAAAATTTTAAAAATAAATTGTTTAAGCTGTTTAATTGATGAAATTAAGTTTAATAACACCTCGTGCTCGACTCCGTCGACGGTCTCGGGTATGGGGCGTTACAGGCTCAGCCTATGTGGCCCAAGAAAATGGTCGTGTGGCAAAACCGTGTAGTAACTTGTGTCCGTGTAACTCAGGGTCATACGGCTATCTTGCTAGGTCATTTAACTCTCTGAGACCGTGTGGACAAACTTGCATAAAAAATAAAAAAGGACACACAGTCATGCCATGCAACTGTGCGTGACACACGTCTATGTAATAGATCATGTCCCAGGTCGTGCGTGCCCAAAAACACCTCAAAACACAAGTCATTTGACATATCAAAACTTAGACTCCAAGATATGCATTAACCAAATTTCAAACCTATTCAAAATGTGCCAAAATAAGCCAAAATATACCAATTCACAATCAATCTATGTCCCTAACCAATATGCCTTCATTTGCACCACAATTTCAAACATAAACAACAACCATTCAACCAAAACGTATATCACAAGTTAAAATCATTCAATCATCATCCAAATTTTAGATGCCAAAAGCCAAATTTGAACTATATATGCCAAATTATCACTAGCACATGTTTACATCTTACCAAAACCAATTTCACCATTTCAACTAAACACAAAACATTTCAAGTTGCCTATTGACATAAACATAACAAAACTACCATTAAAAGTGCATTTGGATATAAGATCATTCATTCACCATCACATACCTCAATCAACCAACATACCAATTAAGATTTACATCAAAACATACACTATATTCTTCAAAGGGAAAAACATATAACCATAGTAATTATACCATACATAACTAAATCCCTATTAACATTCCACTTATAACTGAGTCAAACAAACAATTAGCTACAGATAGAGTTACTGATTAGTCTGATCTCCAACGAAGTTCCAATCGATAGCAAGAATCTGACAATTTACAAAGAAAAATTAAATAGAGTAAGCTTATGTAAAAATTAGTAAGATTGTAAAACAAAAACATTATATACCTGTTAATTTAATTTACAAATCATATTTATAACATAGAACTAACGAACCTTTGCCTTGTTTCATCATTCCAACTATACGAAATTATTAAACCTGAATCGTTCACATCATCAATACATAACACGTTAAGATTCACATATCAATATATAATTAACCAAATATAATTCAACATATCATCTTATTTCATTTCCATTTCGGTAGTTAGCTATTTTTCTCGGAGAACAATAGTAAATTAACTTCGGATACACATGAAGGTAATACTCATATAAGCTAACATAAGAACATTAACTTATATATGATGCTACTCACACGAGCTTCAGAGAATCCCAACACGTGTAGGATCTCAAGCCATCGATACGGTATCCATCACTAGTACATAGTACCTCCTAAATATAATATCGGCACAGAGTGTCTGCTACTGTAACACCGATACAAAGTACCTGCTACTGAAATCACTGGCAACTAGTGTCTACTATGCCCTAATGACATGTCGTTTGTATCCTAACTATTCACTAAGTTCACATAGGCTTTAATCTATATACTTTTATCCTTTCATGATATTAACCATATATACCAAGATCAATTTGATACCATCTTTTTGTAACATAACATGTTTCAAAATGAAAAAAATACATAAGTCATATTTTGCAATTCAAGTCTTTGATAACATTTGCAACTTACCTTGATGAACCATGTTTCTTATATGTATATACACATACAAGTATATTCATCTATAATTTCAACATTAATAAAAATATGAACATTTAATACGAACTTACCTAAATGAAGCAGCAACCAATACCAAAACGATGACAACTTGTAAACTTTTCCTTTCCTGCATTAACAATCAATCGATTTGTTTCTTTATCTAGATATAATAATTTAGCTCAATTAACAATTTAAATACCATAGAATTTTTAAATACATGTATTTGGCTCTTTATCAATATTTTACAATTTTATCCTAAACTTTTACCTTTTATTCAATTTAATCCCTAAACCCAAAACTTACACAATTACCACAATTAAGCCCAAAACCCAGCTAGCCAAAATTTTATATATTGATCTACAACCCATAATTATTAAAAATTCACAAGAATTTCATGTTGAATTATTATTTTAGAAATTTAGTCCTTTAACCTTAAAATTAACTAAAACTACTTTAGAAAATAGTCCTATTTAGCTATCAAGCTTATAAATTTATCATCAAACTTCAAAAACATCATAAATTCATCAAAGGAACAAATTAAAATATTTAATAGTTTTACAAATTAATCCCCAGGTTGGATAGATTAAGCTACAATGGTCTCAAAAATATAAAAATCACTAAAAATAGATGAAAAATACATACCATGCACTTGATTTAAAGCTTGGCTGAACTAAGCTTAAGTTATGCTGTTTCTTTCCTTTTCAATTTCGGTGGAAGAAGAAATGGGGAAGATGATAAAATAATAAAATGGTTTTCTTTTACTTTTGTTTTATTATAAAAATGTTTTAATTTTAATTAAATAAATTTTTAACATATAAAATACTTCAAAATAATCCCAGTAACTGCCCAAGCTATTTAATATGGTCTAATTGCACATAAGGCCTTCAAACCATGGTTTTGATGGCAATTAAGCAAAAATAAATTAATAGTGATTAAGTTTTACGACTTTTACGATTTATTTCTTTTTCTTTAATTAACTAAGAAATCACTAAAATTTCTAGACCGAAATTCAATATGCCTATATAGTAACTCCATAAATATTTTTATTAAATATTTACAGGTTCAGCTTGCAGAAACGAGGTCTCGATAGCTCGTGATGTGATTCTAATCACATTACGTGAATCAAGAAGAAGGACCTAATGTTGGGCCAAGCTTGAAGGGCTCAAATTCAAGATGAAGACGTTCAAAGCCCATGCAATGTTTGCATATGGGCTTTTTAAGGCCAAAAAATGTCCATATTATTTTAATTAATTCCACAGCTTTTTAATTTTAATTTTATGTAGTTTATTTATGTTTTATTTGTGTCCTAGTATGGCGAGTCATAAATTTGTCTAGATTTTTGCATTTTAAATATGCCCTAACTTATAGTGTCATTAATGTTTGTCTTAGTCTTTTTGGTCTTTAATGTGTCCGTTTCTATCACATGATAATTTGTGTGTCTAGTTTTATCACATGTCTCAATTAAGTGTTTAGTTGAGTCATGTTTTCAATCGTGTGTTTAAAATTCTTTCCTTTGGTTTGTGTACTATCATGTATTAGTGTGTGTGTCATTTATTCATGTAGAGAGTCTAGTTTCTATCATGTTGTAAAAGTATCTTGTTTTAGTGTTTATGAGCTGATTAAAAAATGTGAATGTTTGAAAATTTCTAATATCTATTTATACATGTTTTGTAGGTCCATCCGTCTAGCCACTTAGATTCCAACATGGAGTTTCAATTAAGGCCGAATTCATGTACAAGTCTTATTCAATTAACTTATGAATTCATGCATCTATTTTGGTCGATGAGACCATTCAAGTTTAAGCGGGTCGAGTTCAATTATAACTTTGGTTCCTTAAAGCATTTGAGTACTTCGGGTCAAGGTTTCCACTATCCTTGGAACCTATTAAAGACAATCCTTTATTTAATCAATTTTCTGAACATTCCAAGCTTGGGAAATCTGTCATTTAGTATCAAAGCTCAAGATTCTTGATTACGATTCGTTCTATCTCTACTTTTCATGTTGAAAAAAGAAGAGTCTGGAGACCCGTCAAGAAAGTTTACTTGATTCATAATTCTAAGTCCATATTATCCTTTCCAAAAAAATTCACTCTACCGAAAATTTTTTGACCCCAAACTTACCTTTTATCCCTACACCCAAATTTCTTATAAAAACCCATTTTTCATTAAAAATTTTGTGAAAAAATTTAGGAAAAAGACCGCCAAATTACCAAAATATCCCTACCATCTTTTTGCTACTTTTTAACCCGAATTCTTGCCACAATCTTCTAAAAGGTTTGAAAAAGTTTTGTTAGTCCTTTTGAGAACCCTACGAAAGGAACTAAGGCAGAAGAAGGGTAGAGTGCATGAGATCATTCGAGTGGAAAAAGCCAAATTTGTGTTAAACAAGAGTGGAGCAATTTCCTTTGGACTGACTTGCGAGGATTTGTTTGGTAAGGAACTTTCTACCATTTATATTTCTTTTGTTACTAACTAATTATTTAATCATGTCACAAGACTATTTTGAGTTGGATTTGCACATTTGTTAAAAGAAATATGAAGTGTTATGCGATCTCAAGCCGAACAAATTCACAAAAGAGTAGATTGTTTAAAAACAAGATCATTAAGAAGCCAATCATCCTATGATTCCTTGAGAAGAGATCCACGTCGTGATTCTTATTCGTTGAGGAAATCCAGTCGGAGTAAAGTGAACTATGAGTTTGAAGCCTTTCAAGGTAACAAACGAGAAGGCATAAGTCTTTCTTTGAGTGCACCGAAGTATTCATCCATGGAGTTTCAATCACGGAAAGGTGATGGTGTGTCATATGTAAATCAATCCATTCATGACTGAAAAAAGTTTACTTATTCAAATTCTTTCATTCCAACCTCACCTTTGTAATAAAAGAATGAGAGAAAAGGAAATTGAAAGAAAAGAATGACAATAGTTGATAATGAGAGAAAATGAGCGAAAAATAAAAGAAATTGAGAGAAGAAAAAAAGAAATAAGAGGAAAAGAATTTGAGAAAAGAGAGTGTGAGGGAAAAGAGAAAGAAAAAAATGTGAACAAGAAAATAAAATTAAAAAAGAATTTGATAATGAAAAAGAAAAAAAAAGAGAACGAGAGGAAAGAGATTGAAACTGAAGAAATAAAAGAAACTGTGACTAATACAGTACATTGTTGAAAAAAAAAGTGAAATTGGAAAAGAAACGAGTGAAAAGGAGAGAAGTGTTTTTACTAACCAACATGTGAGTTGTCCTCGTTTTGTCTTTTCATTTTAGGTTTTTAAGGATCCAGTGAACGAGTTCCAACTTCATTACCTTCTCGACAAGAGGCAATTTCAATTGATTGAAAAAGGAAAATTGTCAACCGAAACTATTCCCTAAGTTTCGAAAGGTAAGCAAGGTAAGGAGTTATTTGAGATTACACCAAGATGGTATTCATTAAATGTTGATGATATGTATGCCAATGATGTTGTTCTCAAAAGATCACTTTACCATTATCCCTATTGTTGATATTTTTTGACTGTTGTTGAAAAGTTTGTTTTTAATAATGTTTTCAAACAAATTTCTCATGACATGATTTGTGTTAGTTCTAGCAACATTAAATTGCAAGTTGATAAGTCCATTGATGTTGTTGAATTAAATAGATGTTGAAAAAATTCGATTGATGTGAGTAATCAAGAATTTCCACATGAAATGCTTAATCTATTTGATTTTGATTTTTACATGAATTCTTTAATCTCTGTGCAAAACTTTCTTGTAAATTTGTGCCTATTTAAGGAATTGATGAGGGTCAAGTTCGTTTCTGCTTGCATGTTTCTAATTCTTTGTTTATCATGTATAATTCATTCTTCAAAGGAAAACATTTTTTTTTGTTCTAAGAGGGGAGATCAAAATCAAGTTTTCAATCACGAAGATTTTTGTTTAATATCATTGTTAAAGTCATTCAAACTTCTTGTAACGCCCAAAAATCTCTTATATATTTATTTTCGTATGTTTGTGACACAATTGAGTATCTGCTTCAGTGGTTAAGTGTTCTAGGTGTGTGTGGGAAGTTTCTAGTTCAAGCCTTAGCTTGGGCAAATTTTGGTATTTTTATGAATAAAGCCCTATCTCTGAGTAGTAGGCTTATAATTAAATATGGGTAAAATATGTAAAAATAAGTGTATTGGTCTGGTGGTTAAGTGGAAAGCAAAGGAGCAGGAAGTTTGGAGTTCGAGTCCTTACGCAAGCAAGGGATTTATTTTTACTGCTTCTGCCGTGTGGGTGTTGTAGTTTGACCGAAATTATGTAGTGTTTGAGTGGGGTTTGAATTCAGTTGTTGGGGGGATTGTGGTGGACGGTTGGGGGAGATGTTGGAGTGATTTGGGGAGAAAAATAAGGGATGGATGAGTTTCAAATCATCCCAATTTGGGTAGTGGCAAGTTTCGGCTCTCCTTCTTTCAGACTCCCAAATTTTTGTCAGTTTTTCCCTTCTACCTCATTGTTTTCTCTGCCGAGTATTTTTGTCACTTTCTGCCTCTTCCTTGATGATTTTCACGTGGTTTCGGTAAGCAAGTTTCTGGTGTTTTGTAAAATTGTATTGTTAGGGTTCTAATTAGTATTCTTTTATCTTGTTGGGCAACAGCGGATCTTGGAGAAAGAGACCAGTCGCAAGGGGAACCTTAGTCGAAGCGTTCGAAATGTCGAGGGTAAGTTGGATGTTGCGTAATAAGATGAATGCTTCAATTCAATTTAGTTTGAATGGGTATCAAGGGATTAATCTAGTGTTTATCAATCAATTGATAGGTATTGGAGTGCTCAGGAGTGCAATCACACCGAAAACAGTACAGGTGTGTAACCACAACTGTAACACCCCTAACCTGTATCTGTCACCAGAGTAGGTTAAGAGGCATTACTTAATCCATAACATAATTTAGAATAATCGAATATAAAATATCAATACGTCAGTGTCCAAATCGTGTGCTAGGCCGTGCCAAAAATAGAGGGATTCTATTTATGACATCAGCATACCAATTAGGGTCACACGGCCAGACCACACGCCCGTGTGTCTAGCCCGTGTGGGAGCTTGACTTACAATTGTAGGGTACCCTAGGGGACACACGACCGTGCAACATAGCCGTGTGTCGCACACGGTTGAGACACATGCCCGTGTCTCTGCCCGTTTGGACAAAAATAAGCCATTTGAATAGCCAACTTGCCACCCCAATTGAGTCAACCTACAAGCAAAGAAAACAAGCATAATTGTATGACCATTTCAGCCAATTTCAACACCAAAAAATAAACCAATCATATCATATGATAGTCTCCCAAATTCATACTCGTAAACCTTACTAATCTATGTCAAAACATATTTCAAAAGCATATTAAAGCATTTCTTTCCATGCATCATTCAATCTTATACTAAAATCTACCAAAACTTACCAACACTTTCCATTTCTTTTGATCAACTAAGACATACCCCAACTGCATATTATCATCACTATCAATGCCATTATCAACTATAAGTTCAAGCATAAACTAGCCAAATCACATGGCTAAGCATATACATCACAAAACACCATTCCATAACTACTAGCCTATACATGCCATACTTCTGAAATATAATTTTCAAAAGTACCAGAATGAAGTTCGATGGTGTGCTGACGATCCTTGACAATCCCCGAGCTTGCAGTAGCTTCAATATCTATAAAACAATGCAACACACACAAAGTAAGCTTTCAAAAGCTTAGTAAGCTCGTACTAAAATCATCAACAATATATAAAATATAAAACATCAACACATAAGTATGTACACATTTTCAATCCATATGACAATATTAATTCAGTGAACTTAACATACATAATGTCATCTACCACTTAGGTATCGTACATACCTGAATCTTCCCGTACTTATTCACTTTCATACTTACCTCTCGTTGAATATTTTAAGACTTTCGTCAATTATTTGTACTTTAAACATCTGCACACTTAGTACTATAAAGGTTAGCCAAAGCTAGAAAAATTCTGCACACTTAGTGCCATCTCAATTAACCGAAGCTAAGTCTGTATCGCACACTTAGTGCCTCAAGTAGCCGAAGCTAGTTTGAATTGCACACTTAGTGCAAAATACTTTCGATTCATCATAAAATACATCCAGCTCACTTATTTATACATCTAAGCATAATCAAAACAGTAACATGTACTTAGAATATTATGTTCTACGTACGAACTTACCTCGTACTCGAAGTTGTCGACTTGAACGTTTATTCTATAATCTTCGACTTTCCTCGATCTAAATCTGAATTCCTCTTTTCTTGATCTATATGTATTCAAAATTAACCCTTTTATTCACCAAACCATTCAAACTAATCCATATACACACAATTAGGGCATTTTGCAAAATAGCCCCCACATTTTCATATTTCGACACTTTAGTCCCTAATTCACAAATTCACAAAATTCACGAAATTTGCTTGTACACAAGCTTAGCTGAAATTTCATGACTCTCATAGAAGTCCATACATTTCATTTATTTCACATTTTTGTCCCTCAAAACAACATTTTTACAATTTAGCCCATAATACTCAATTTCATCAAAAATTCAAAGACAAAACATTTAAACCCAACATCAAGCTTCCATAATTCATCTACTAACATCACAAAACTCACAGTTTCATCAATGGCACATTTTAAAATCATCACCAAAATTAGAAATTGAAGCATGGGTTAGATAGTACTCGAAGTAATGATTACAAAAACGTAGAAATTATCAAAAATCAAACAAAACTCATACCTCAATCAAGGAATGAAATGGCCAAACCCTAGGTGTTCTTTTCCTTTTATTTTATTTGCTATTTTCGACTATGAACATGAATAATAGCCAATTTCATGCTTTGATTTTATTAAACATATAATTATTAAACAAATACCTATTTTTCCCTTTATTAAACCTTTATAAAACCATTTAATGAATGGTTATTTTAGTCCATTAACATTCTCAATGGACAAATAATAACATAAGGACCCTTGCTTTACAAAGCCAAATCAAATAAGCACTCTAACATCTAGCACACAGCTTTTACATTTTACACGATTAGGTCTTTTTTTGCAAATTAAGCACACAAACAGTTAAATTTTCACAAAAAAACTTTCACACATGTCAATTCACTTATAAAAGGCACAAAAAATACTAAAATATTTTTCTGACTCGGATATGTGGTCTCGAAACCACTATTCTGACTAGGGTTAAAATCAGACTATTACAACAACACTGAAAACGGTAATCGACAAAAAGTCAAAAAATAGGGTTGTCAACACCAAACGGGCGTGTGGGTCCACACGGGTCGACAACATGGGCGTGTGAGTCTATCTCCACTATTTTGTTGCTAAGGTTTCACGGGTTGCCCGAGATGACTATGAACCTACTGTAGGGTCTGTAAGCTTGCCTAGACCCCTAATTAAGGGAAATGACTGTATGACTTATATATATTTTCATGTTAGTGAGCATGATGATATTTAATGAACTGATATTATATGCACAATTACCGTGATATAACATGTCATTACTGTATGTTACGTTGCATTGGGTTGGGGGTTGGTATTGTTCAGAGGAAGTGTACTGAAAGGCCTCAGGCCTAATTTATTGGCAGCTCAGTTGCAAACCACTGTTTAGTGTAGCATTCGGTACTTTTTGGAGTCTAGGGACGGGTGGGTTGATTATATCCCCACATGGAGTGTAAGGTTGGACGGAGATGGAGTGGAGAGGATGGCTGGGTAGGAATTTTGTGATTGTATATCTGTTATTGTACTGATTACTGGTCTTGAAATAGGCTAAAGCCCTAACTGAAACTGAATCTGATACTGAAAGGGCTTAAGCCCAGACTGTGACTGCATTTTATCTGCTTATTTTATATGAGGATTACACACTGATTTTTTGTAAACTCACCCCTCTGATTTATCTATACAGGTAATCCCTAGGCGTGGGTGGACCGGTGCGGTGGAGGGCTCAGCGGTGACCACACAACCTTATTTGACTCTGTTTCGTACTTAATTATGATTTAAAATTTTTTTTGGGAATTTTATTGTAAATATGACCTCAATGGATTTTTCTTAAATTTGGGATTTTTTATTAGTTATAGATTTTAACTACTAGTTTTAGGAAAACTCGAGTTTTCAAAAGAACCAAACGTTTTAACAAATTACTCACGAATATGCAAACTGTTTTAAAAGCTTCCGCATAGAATAAACATTTTGAAAGCTTTCGAATGATTAATTAACACGATAATAGAATTAATAAGTAATAGTGAAAAGATTCTAAACGGAAAATGTTAAAAGTAAAGTTACGATTTTAAACCCAAATTACAGTTTTCAAACACATTAACATGTGACACTGTCAGATTCGACCATAACAACCTGGCCGAGTTTGGGGTGTTATATTTAGTGGTATCAGAGTCAGGTTGCAAAACTCGACTGTGGATGTGGGTTTTTAATACGTGATTTCTGGAAACTGATTTCTAAATATTTTTACCAAATGTGTGGTACACCAAGTCTCCAACGCCGATCCCGTAAGTTCTCTAAATTGTTATCTGTTTATAAATTAAAAATGCTATAGATAGTATGTATCGAAGCTACTATAAAGAGACTGTATTAAAAACACTTAAGTTAAGTGTATACTGATACTGTAGTAAATCTAGTAGACATAGATTGACACTACGATGTACGAAACAAACAATACACTTCTGATACTATTTCCATAACATATCTGTTAATCAACACTGGAACTACAAATTGATACATAAAATTGTTAATACAGATAAAACACAATTAGACAATGAGCACCAGAGGTACTCATGGACAGGGTATAAGAGGCCATGGTAGAGGTCGTAGAGGTGCACGAGCTGGGTCTTCGTCATCTGACAATCTACTTAATTTGGATACTAGTAAGACATCGAATTTACTTGTGACTAAGACTGGATCTCATGATTGAGGGGCTGGGGACGATGCACTATCCCAGGCTATGTTGAGGATTTTAGAGAGGGTCCCTGGGCCCAATACTAGAACTGGAGGCCGCTGTTTGGTTACAAAACGACTCCGGTCTAATAGAGCTGAGCTTTTCAAGGGTATTGCTGGAGTTGCCCCTAATGTGGCTAAGTATTGGATTGAGGTCACAAAGAGGATTATGGACGATCTGGACTACACCCACGAGTAGAAATTAAAGGGTGCTATATCGCTGCTACGTGATGAGGCATATTAGTAGTGACTCATTGTTAAGGAGGGCACTCAGCCCGATCGACTAACCTGGGAGTTCTTTAAGATCTCCTTCTAGGGGAAATATGTGGGGGCCAATTATATGGATACACGTAAGAGCTAGCTCAGAGAGATATGGTGGTGATTGAGTATGAGCGATGTGTTCACTTCAAGGATGGCCTAAGGGATAATTTGAGGGTTCTGATAGCTCCGCAGAGGGAGCGAAACTCTACTGCACTGGTTGATAAGGCAAAGATCGCTGAGGAAGTGAAATGCATTGAGTGCCAGAACCGAGAGAGAGAGAGAGGTAGGAGCAAAACAAATTCTGAGCCCTCGAGTTCCATTCAGAGGCCTAAAAAAATGTTAGAGTTGATGGGTCGATCAGAGTTGGGGCTCCTATTGCTGCTACTGGATAGCCGCCGTGTGCTGACTATGGTAGGTGCCATCAGGGCGAGTGTTGGAAAAGAACTGGGGCTTATTTGATGTGCAGTACATTAGAGCACTGTATTAGAGAGTGTCCGCGGAGGTTCGATCAGATGCAAGCTTTTGGCATGGGTACTGCACCACCACTGAGGGTAGTTTAGCATCCACCGAGAGGCCGTGGTCATGCCAGAGGTGGGGATGGTTTGGGCGTGGTCAGAGTGTATCGGGCAAAGGTGCTGGACATACTGAGGCTAGGAAACCAGCTCTAGTTTATACTGCACATCACTAAGAGGATGGAGATACACCAGACGTCATTATGGGTACATTCTTTATTTATAATATACCTTATACTGCACTGATAGATTTAGGATCCACTCACTCCTATATAGCTTGTACCATATTTCAAAACTTGGGTATACTGGTTGAGAGCATTACGAGTGAGGTTACTATACTGAGTCCATTGGGGTAGTCAATAAGGATTAACAAACTGTTTAGAGAGGTTCCTTTAGAGGTTCAAAGGGTTATCTTTCTGGCTGATTTGATGGAATTGCCTTTTGGAGAGTTTGATTTGATACTGGAAATGGACTGGTTCGTTAAACACCGAGTGAGCTTGGATTATGCCACAAAAAGGGTTGTATTAAGAACAGAAGAAGACAGCGTGGTAGTCGTAATTGGGGAACATCGGAATTACTTATTGATGTGATTTCTGTGTTGAGGGCAGAAAAGTTGGTTCGTAAGGGATGTGAGGCGTATTTGGCTTACATCAGTGTTTTAGATTCTGGGGATTCTTCGGTTAAGGATATTAGGACGGTTAAGGACTTTCTGGTTATTTTTCCTAAAGAGCTACCTGGGTTACCTTCGAATCGTGAAGTAGAGTTTGGGATTGAGCTTCTTCTTGGTATAGCTTCGGTGTCCATCGCTCCTTATAGAATGGCACCGAAGGAGCTTTGAAGCTTAAGGCTCAGATTCAAGAGTTACTGGATCGTGGCTTCATCCACCCTAGTGTGTCTCCGTGGGAAGCACCGATTTTGTTCGTGAAAAAGAAGGATGGATCCATGTGTACACGCTTTGACTACCGACAACTGAACAAGTTGACCATAAAGAATAAGTACCCCTACCGAGGATAGATGATTTGTTCAACCAGTTTCGAGGAGCTTCACATTTCTCTAAGATTGATCTCCGATCAGGATATCATTAGTTGAGGGTTAAGGAGACTGATGTACAGAAAATAGCATTTAGAGCATGATACGATCATTACGAGTTCCTAGTGATGCCATTTGGACTGACGAATGCACTAGCGGCTTTCATGGATCTGATGAACTGAGTGTTCCAACCCTATCTAGATCGGTTCATGGTGGTATTTATTAATGGAATACTGGTGTACTCGAGGACTGAGGATGAACACGATAAACACCTTAGAGTGGTTCTGCAGATCTTGCAAGAGAAACAACTGTACGCCAAGTTCAGTAAATATAAGTTTTGGCTACAAGATTGAGGTTTCTTCTGAGGGGATTAGGGTCGATCTTCGAAAGATTGAGGCGGTGTTGGATTGGAAACAGCCTAAGACTGTATCTGAGATTCGTAGTTTTCTGGGACTGGCAGGGTATTATCGACAATTTGTAAAGGGTTTTTCACTAATTGCAGTACCGTTGACTAATCTACTATGTAAGGGTGTACCATTTAACTGGATTGATACGCAGCAAAAGAGCTTTGAAAAGCTCATAATTGTACTGACTGAGGCCTCTATTTTGATATAGTTAGAGTTTGGAAAAGAGTTTACTGTCTAGAATGATGTATCACATGTCGATTTGGGATGTGTGTTGATTCAAAAGGGTAAGGTGGTAGCGTATGGGTCTCATCATCTTAAGACTCATGAGGCAAATTATCTGACGCATGACCTAGAATTGGACGCAGTGGTGTTTGTACTGAAAATATAGAGGCATTACCTATATGAGGAAAAGTGCATCATCTACACTGATCACAAGAGCCTCAAGTACCTCCTCACTCAGAAGGAACTGAATCCTAGGCAGCATAGATAGATTGAGCTGCTTAAAGATTACGATTGTATGATTGAATACCACCCTGGTAAAGCCAATGTGGTGGCCGACACGCTGAGCCGTAGGGCTATAACTGATCTAAGGGTAATGTTTGTTCGCCTCAGTTTATTTGATGATGGTAGTCTATTGGCCGAACTTCAAGTTAAACCGATGTGGATAGAACAGATTAAGGGTAAGTAGATAAAGGACAAGTCTTTGGGTCTTCGCTTCTGATAGGTTGAAAGTGGGAATACTGTGGATTTTGGACTGAATAACGAAGAGGTACTCTATTTCTGTAGAAAAATCTGTGTATCGAGAGATACTGAATTAAGGTAATCGATATTGAGAGAGGCGCATAGTAGTCCCTATGCTATGCATCCTGGCAAAAATAAGATGTATCGAGACATTTGTGAGTTATATTGGTGGACAGGACTTAAACGAGAGGTTATCAATTTTGTAGGAAAATTTCTGACTGACCAGCAGGTTAAGGCTAAGCATCAGTTACCTTTGGGTTTGTTGCAGCCAATTAAGATTTCACTTTGGAAGTGGGAGCGGGTGACTATGGACTTTGTTAGTGGGTTACCCCTTACACCCACTAAGAAGGATTTTGTATGGGTTATCGTGGATCGATTGACCAAGTCCGCCTACTTCATATCGGTTCGTATTGACTACTTACTATAGAAGCTAGCTAAACTGTATGTGTCTGAGATAGTGAGACTGCATGGCATACCGATTTCAATCATCTTTGATAAGGATCCTCACATCACGTCTCAGTTCTGGAAAAAACTATATGAGGCTCAAGGTTCAAGGTTAGACTTCAGTACTGCTTTCCATCCTCAGACAGATGGTCAATTTGAGAGTGTGATTCAGATAATGGAAGGTATGTTGAGGAGCTTTGTTATTGACTTCTGAGGCAGTTGGGAGGATTACCTACCACTAGCAGAGTTTGCTTATAACAACAACTATTAGTATAGCATTTAGATGGCACCTTATGAGGCATTATATAGTCGTAGGTCTCACACTCCTTCATGTTGGACTGAGTTGGACGAGTGACGTGTTCTGGTCCCTGGACTGGTTTCTGATACCAAGGATAAAGTTAGACTGATTTGAGACCGACTAAAATCGTCATCTGATAGACAGAAGTCTTATGCGAACTTGAAGCGACGCGAGATCGAGTGTTCTGTGGGAGACTCAATTTTTCTTAAGGTCTCGCCATGGAAGAAAGTACTGAGATTCGGTCGTAAGGGCAAGTTGAGCCCTAGGTTTATTGGACCCTATCGCATACTAAAACATGTTGGATCGGTTGCCCACCAGTTGGAGCTACCTCCAGAGTTGGATCAGATTCATGACATATTTCACGTCTCGATGCTAAAGCGCTACCGCTCTGATCCCACACATATTGTTCCTGTTGAGAAGATCTAGGTTAGGCCAGACCTGACCTTTGAAGAGAAGCCAATTTAGATATTGGATCGAGATGTAAAGATTTTGAGAAGAAAATCCATTCCATTGGTTAAAGTTCTATGGCGTAATCATAGCACTGAAGAGGCCATGTGGGAGCCTGAGGATATGATGCGTCAGTAGTATCCTCATCTGTTCTAATCAGGTAAAATTTTGACGCCGAAATTTTCTTTTACGGGGGTAGAGTTGTAATGCCCAAAAATCTCTTATATATTTATTTTCATATGTTTGTGACACAATTGAGTATCTGCTTCAGTTGTTAAGTGTTCTGGGTGTGTGTGGGAGGTCCCACGTTCAAGCCTTAGCTTGGGCAAATTTTGGTATTTTTATGATTAAAGCCCTATCTCTGATCAGTAGGCTTACAATTAAATGTGGATAAAATATGTAAAACTAAGCCTATTGGTCTAGTGGTTAAATGGAGAGCAAAGGAATAGGAGGTCTGGAGTTCGAGTCCTTTTACAAACAAGTGATTTATTTTTACTGCTTGTGCTATGTGGGTGTTGTAGTTTGACCGAAATTCTGTAGTGTTTGGGTTTGAAGGGGATTGTGGTGGACGGTTGGGAGGAGGTGTTGGAGTGATTTGGGGAGAAAAATAAGGGATGGATGAGTTTCAAATCATCCTAAATTGGGAAGTGGCAAGTTTCGGCTCTCCTTCTCTCACACTACCAACTTTCTGTTAGTTTTTCCCTTCTACTTCCTTATTTTCTCTACCGAGTATTTTTCCCATATCATTTCTGCCGTTTTCTTTTTCTTTTCTTTTCCATTTACTGTCATTTTTCTCCCTCAACCCCTTTGCTGCTGCCTAAATTCCAATTGGTATTCTTTCTTCCCCTTGCTAGAAGGTCTTGAACATTCTTCTCATCTTTTCCTCTAGCCGAATCTTATTTATTTTCTTCCCAAGTTTCGGCTACTACTTCTTTTCTCTACTTGGATGCCCCTACTTGAAGTGCTGTCGAGATATTGTTCTGTATTACTGAGTGCCAAAATTTCCCTTTTTGTTCTTTATCTTCTGCCCCTCTCGAATTTATGTCCCCATCCCACGGTAATAGTACTTTCTACCTCTTCCTTGATGATTTTTCGCGTGGTTTCAGTAAGCAAGTGTCTGGTGTTTCGTAAAATTGTATTCGTTAGGGTTCTAATTAGTATTCTTTTATCTTGTTGGGCAGCAGCGGGTCTTAGAGAAAGAGACCAGTCGTGAGGGGAACCTTAGTCGAAGCGTTTGAAGTGTCGAGGGTAAGTTGGATGTTGCGTTATAAGAGAAATTCTTCGATTCAATTCAATTTGAATGCGTATCAAGGGATTAATCTAGTGTTTATCGATCAATTGATAGGTATTGGAGTGCTCAGGAGTGCAATTGCATCGAAAACGGTGCAGGTGTGTAACCACAACACTAAAAACGGTAATCGACAAAAAGTAAAAAAATAGGGTTGTCGATGCCACATGGGCGTGTGGTCGTCGGTGTGGTAGGCTGTGTAATCGAACGGCCCAGACCGAATTGGGCTGTATGGGCTACAAGGGCGTGTGGAGTTTTTAGGTCAGGCTGTGTGATCCACACGGCCAAGGCCAATTTGGGCTGTGTGGGCCACATTTATGTGTGGGTCGACACAGGCTGACAACATGGGCGTGTGAGTCCATCTCCACTATTTTGTTGCTAAGGTTGCACGGGTCACTCGAGATGACTGTAAACCTATTGTAGGGCCGGTAAGCTTACCTAGACCCCTAATTGACGGAAATGACTGTATGACTAATATATATTTTTTCATGTTAGCGAGCATGATGATATTTAATAAACTGATATTGTATGCACTATTACCATAATATAGCATGTCATTACTGTATGTTACATTACATTGGGTTGGTGGTTGGTATTGTTCGGAGGAATTGTACTGAAAAGCCTTGGGCCCAATTTACTGGCAGCTCAGCTGTAAACCACTGTTTAGTGCCGCATTCGGTACTTTTTGGAGTCTAGGGATTAGTGGGTTGATTATATCCCCACATGGAGTGTAGGGTTGGACGAAAATGGTGTGTAGAGGATGGTTGGGTAGAAATTTTGTGATTGTATATCTGTTATTGTACTGATTGTTGATGCTAAAATGGGCTAAGCCCCTAACTGAAACTAAATCTGATACTAAAATGGCTTAAGCCCAGACTGTGACTGCATTTTGTCTGTTTGTTTTATATGGGGATTACACACTGAGTTTTCATAAACTCACCCCTCTGATTTATCTATACAGGTAATCCCTAGGCGTGGGTGGATCGGTGCGGCAGAAGACTCAGCGGTGGCCACACAACCTTATTTGACTCTATTTCGTACTTAATTATGATTTTAAATTTTGTTTGGGAATTTTATTGTAAATATGACCTCTATGGAATTTTCTTAAATTTGGGATTTTATATTAGTTATAGATTTTAACTACAAGTTTTAGGAAAACTTGAGTTTTCAAAAGAACCAATCGTTTTAACAAATTACTCATGAATATGCAAAATGTCTTAAAAGCTTCCTCATAGAATAAATGTTTTGAAAGCTTTCGAATGATTAATTAACACGATAATAGAATTAATAAGTAATAATGAAAAGATTCTAAATGGAAAATGTTTGAAGTAAAGTTACGGTTTTCAACCCAAATTACGGTTTTCAAACACATTAACATGTGACACTGTTAGATTCGACCATAATGACTAGGCCAGGTTTGGGGTGTTACACTTCGAGTTTTTACATTGTATGATTTTGCAAATAATGATCAATTGTTTATATTACATTTTATGTTATCAAAAACAAAGTTTGAGATTTGCGATAAAATGGTAAAGGAAAACTTTGTGTTTGATCTCAGTGTTGAGTTTTTGTCTACAGAATTTGAGACGATACCACGATATTCATCATGACTACACAAATTGCATCGTATTTAAATTATCTCAACTTCATGTAGTTGATGTCATGAAAAATAGAGTTTATTTTGACTTCATTTGTCGAGATTTTTTTCAAGTTCCTAAAAGAATTTTTATCAACTCAATGGAAAGAAAATGCAACTTTTGGGACCATGATCAACTAAGGTTCTTTTCGAGCAAAAGGCCCAATTTGAAGACAAATCTTTTTCAAGAGGGAGGGTATGATGTGATTCCAGTCACATCAAGTGATTCAGCAAGAAGGACCCGAGGTTGGGCCAATCTTGAAGGACCCAAATGTAAGATGAAGACGTTCAAAGCCTATGCAATGTTAGCATGTGAACTTTTAAAGGCCCAAAAATGCCCATCTTATTTTAATTAATTCCATAGCTTTTTAATTTTAATTTTATATTGTTTATTTATGTTTTATTTGTGTCCTAGTATGGTGAGTCTTAAATATGTTTAGATTGTTCCATTTTAAATATGTCCTAAAATATGGTGTCATTAATGTTTCTCTTAGTCTTTTGCATCTTTAATGTGTCCATTTCTATTACATGATAATTTGTGTGTCTAGTTTTACCATATGTCTTAATTAAGTGTTTAGTTGATTCATGTTTTCAATCGTGTGTTTAAATTACTTTCCTTAGGTTTATTTACTATCATGTATTAATGTGTGTGTGTTGTTTATTCATGTAGAGAGTCTAGTTTATACTTAGTTTGTCATGTTGTAAAAGTGTCATATTTTAATGTCTATGAGCTGGTTTAAAAATGTGAATGTTTAAAACTATCTAATCTCTTTTTATACATGTTTTGTAGGTCTATTCGGCTAGCCAATTAAATTCCAACATAGAGTTTTAATTAAGGCCAAATTCATGAACAAGTCTCATTCAAGGAACTTATGAATTCATGTATTTATTTTGGTTCACGAGACCAATCAAGTTTAAGTGGGTCAAGTTCAATTACTACTTCAATTCCATAAAGCATTTGAGTACTTTAGGTCAAGGTTTCCATGATCCTTAGAACCTATTCAAGATGATCCTTCTTTTAAGCAACTTTTCGAGCATTCCAAGCTTGGGAAATCATGTCACCTCATTTTCCAAAACCACTTGACCTTATGGACAGACCACTTGTACTTCACTTATAACAGACCGTTATTCAATGGTAATGGAATAATGGTTTTGGGACCACAAATTTCTATTGCGTTGACTTGTAAAAGTTATTTATAGAGTAATAACGGAGTCATAAGGGTCGTATTAAATTTTGATCAAGAAATTTTATCCTTTACTTAGTTAATTTGAGAAAAAAAGACTAAATCGCAAACGATGGAAAAATCTAGTTATAATTAAATTATAGGAGATATATGGATTAACTAATCAAAAAGAGAGGATTTATGTGGTAAAACCTTAGTAAGGTCAAATCGATGATTCTACATGTTACATTATTTAGTTATATGTTAAATAAAACAAGGTATAATTGTAAATTAATAATAAAACTAAAGTAAAATAATAAGAAAATAACTTTGTCATCTTCCACAAGTGAAGGAACCAAAAATTGAGGGTGAAAGAACACCATTTTTATCAAGCTAGATTCGATTATTCTCATTGCTTGCATGTAAGCTCATTCTAGTTTCGTTTCTTGTAATTTTTCTATTTTTGAGATCGTTACAACTAGGTCCAACTTGCCCTTACCTTTGTTTTTGAATTTGTTAAAAAATTTGGAAGTTACCATTGATGAATCTTGGTTGTTTGTGATGATGGTTATATGTATGAAACTTTGATTATGGTATTTAGTTGTTTTGTGAAGTGATTTTTGTTAGATTTTGGTTTAAGGATTAAATTCTTAAGATGTCAAAATTTTAAGGTTTGATAGTGACTTTGATGAATAATAAGGACTGTTTAAAGGCCTAGAATATTTGGTTGTAATTTGATTTCTAAAAAATGGTCAATTTAATGATTTTCAGGTTAAAGGACTTGAATAGAATGTGATATGTGTATAAGATTAATATATTATGTTTAATTATTATATAGATCAAAACTTGTTGATCGACATTAAATAGTTGGTTAGTTCATAGTGTTTCAACATGTAAATGAATTTCTACTTGTATTCCTATATTATAGTTCATTAATTAAATGTTTATAATTAACTATTGAATGAATGCACATACGTGCCCTTGTTTGTACTTCAGTACCCTTTAATGTACATACATGGCCCTATTTGTACTTCAGTACCCCTAAATGCACATACATACCTCTGTTTGTACTTCGGTACCCCTAAATGCACATACGTGGCCTCGATTGTACTTTGGTACACCTAAATACAGTTACGTGCCCCTCTTTATACTCCAGTAACTCCAAATCATATAGTATAGGAACTGTATTTAATTGTATTTAAATTAAATGATATACTATGTCCTTACTAAGATTTATTAGCTTATCGATTCTTATGGATTGTTTTGTAGATAATAGTTGCTGACATTTTGGAAGGATCACTCAACTGGCTCACACTATCCATCTAAGTTGGTAGTTTTTGTATCTCCTAGGGTAGTGCATGCATATATAGATGAAAATGTAGTTGAAATGTATAGTATGCTATGCAATGTTGTTCGGATATGTATAGGTCTTAAAGATTATGTCTCGTTGGTGCATTTTTATGTTTGCCAAATGTTGTCGTTTTGGTTACTTGTTAAGGCATGTAAACATGTCTTTTATGGTGTGTTTTAAATGGTTTGGAAATGGTTAAATGTGGAATGTTGTAGTACCTAAATTGACTAGGTTTGTATGCATCAATTGAAGCATGTGAACATGTTTAGGTAGGTGAGGTATTGGATGCTAATTGTGGTTCCTTTGAATGGCATATTGGTTTGTTGAATTAGGGTCTTGGAAATGGCATTTATAGGTGTTCTTGGATGATGTTTTGACCCCTTGAAAGTGTGCATAATTGGATTGAATACTTATGCATGAAATGGTTTGATTTTTGGTAAATTTTGGGTTCACACGGCTTGAGACACAGACATGTGACTCACACGGATTGGTGACACGGCCATGTGCCATCTAAGAATTTCAAAGGGTGCAAGTTAGTGAGTTACACGGCCGAACACACAGCCTAGCAGACAAGTGTGGGGGGAACTCAAAGAGTTACATGTCTGGCACATGGGCGTGTGACCCTAACCAGTAAGATACAAGGGTGAGGACACTAGCTTGGACACAGTTGTGTGTCCTTATTTTGAAGATTACACAACCTAGAGCCATGTTACATGGCCTGACCACACGGCTGTGTGACCCATTTTTTTCAAATTTTGTCTTTTTCCTCAACTTTTCAAATTGTTTCAAATTAATCTCGAATTGTTTCCAGGCTATTTTTAAGGCCTCGAAGGCTCAATTTAGGGACAATATGCAGGTAAATGAATGGTTATGATATTATGAACATGTTGAATGATATGATGTTTAAATGTTTCTGATTGTACGATAATACTCTGTAACTTTGATCTGGCAAAGGAGATGGGTTAGAGGTGTTACATTTAGTGGTATCAGAGCTACAATTTAGTTAGCTCTAGGACTAACATAGCAGAGTAGAGTTTAGTATATACATGCCACATATACCCTGTGATAGTGTGATGCTTTTGATTCATTCTAATATTGTATTTTTCGTATTGATCAAGATGTCGATTGAGTCGAATCGAGTTGTATTTAACGAAGCTTAAAGTAATGTTCAAGCTTCGAATCCTGAAGTAAGTAATAGTGCATCAATTCCAGTTCTTTGGCGATGAAATGAAAAATGTATTTCTCGGAATGATGAACAGTGGTTCAATGAATTCAAGCAAGAATATCTTGCAACTCCGCCCCTTCTACCCCCTATTGTGCTACTTTCGGCACTCTTGGGTTCTTAAAATTCGATACCCTGTTGCTCGAGTATTTGTAGATAAAATCTAAAAATATGGATCGAAAGAATTTAGAGGCATGGTGGATGATGATCCTGCAAAAGCCAAGTATTGGCTAATGAATACAAAGAGAGTCTTCACAGAATTGATGTGCACTCCTGAAGATTATTTAAGATCTGCTGTGTTGCTACTAAAAGATGAAGCGTATTTATGGTAGGACACTTTAAGCATGATGACATCAAATAATCGTATTAATTGGGATTTCTTTCAAACGGAATTCAAGAAGAAATATGTTAGTCATATGTTTACTGAGAAGAAAAAGAAAGAATATCTTGAGTTAAAATAAGGGAATCGGACTGTAGCTGAGTATGAATGGGAATTTGTACAGTTAAGTAAGTATGCTCGTAATATAGTATCAAATAAGGAAGAATTGTGTATTATATATAAGGGTAGGTTTAATGATGATATCCGTATGTTTGTGGTGGCACTAAAGTTGCAAGAATTTGCAAAAGTAAATGACAGTCAGATTCAAAATTTCCAAATTTTAACAAAAGGGGGTCATTCAAGCTTGCTCAAACGTCTCCGTTGAAGAAGTTTAGAACTGATGCAAGTCAATCAGCTGCCCCTTTAGAGTTGACTGATAGAGAGAAACCGAGGCAAAACAATTTCCAGTCTATTAATTCTCTAGCGGCTAGTGTTGGAAGTGTAAGAAATGTTGAGAGAATCGTTCCTCTTTGTGATAAGTGAAACAAAAGGCATTTTGGTAAGTGTTGATCAAAGTCGGGAGCTTGTTTCCGTTGTGGATCTATTGACCATTTCCTTTGTGATTGTACGAAAAGGCATAATGCATTTGGCAATCAATAAAACAAGTCTAACGGAACCTCATAAAGAGGTAGATGATTTGGAAACGCTAGAAACAGTACTCCTGGTCGAGGGAATAATAGCGAGATGAATGAAAAATCTAAGGTGAGAACACCAACTAGAGCCTATGCAATCAGAGCTCGTAAGGAAGCTACTACCCTAGACGTTATTGTGGGTATTTTTTTCTCTATTTGATATTAATGTATATGCATTGATTGATCTTGGATCAACTCACTCGTATATATGCACTACATTAGTAGACAAAAAGAAATTACCTGTTGAGTTCACTGAATATACTGTCAAAGTTACGAATCCACAGGGTTAGTGTGTTTTAATTAATCAAGTATATAAATCGTGTCCATTGAAAGTTTATAACAACCCATTTTTAGTTAAATCAAAATAGTAGTTTCGGGACCATAAATTCAAAGTCGAAATTATTATTTTATTATTATTTTAATGTTTTCAGTATGATATTATGTTGGTGTGAAACTTTCGTTAAGAAATTTCACTGTTTGAGTACTCAATTTGATTAAAGGACTAAATCGCGTAAAGTACAAAACTTGAGTTCTATTAGTGAAATGCATTAAATGGCTATAGGTTTTAATTGTTTGAGTACTTGGATGACAATTATATCATTTATGTAATGGTGGACATTTATGAGAGTTGGTATTGTTGAAATTTGTTTTAAATTAAAAGGTTATAATAGTAAATAGGTGTATATTAATAAAATTAAACAAAATAAAAGATGGTTATCATCTTTTTCCTTGAACCACCACCGAATATCTAATTGAAAAACACCATGGAAGAGACTTGAAGTTTCGGCTATGTATCACCTTTGTATGGTATGGTTTTTGATCTCGGTTTTTAATGATTTTTATATTTTTGAGATTGTTGCTTCGTATTCTTGTAACACCCCTAACCCGAAACCGTTGCCGGAATAGGTTAAAAGGCATTACCGGACTCACAAATCAAATCAGAACCACCACACATCAATAATTATCTCATTACTAAAAGAAGTCATTCATTCACATTCAATATTCACATATAACTAAATGTACAATGTTTAAACATGCATTCAGGACCAAATCGATAACATACCAAAGTTTCAGGACTTAGAAAAGTTTTTTTTTTTAATTCTGTTGAGGTCACATGCCCGCGTGACCAGGCCGTGTGCCTTACATGGGCACCAAACACGCCCATGTGATCCAATCGTGCCAAAATAGAGTATATATACTGACTTTCACCCACTGCTAATAAACAAGCCCGTGTGCTATAGCCGTGTGATACTTAGCTAGCTACTGACTTGAGCCCACGGCCATATGACACGCCCAAGTGTCTTAACCGTGTGATCTTAAGAGGTTACTACTTTGCATACACGGCCACAAAGCACGCTCGTGGTCCCTGACCGTGTGGCACAATGCAGGCTTGGTTTAAGCCAATTTCCCACCCCTTTTTGGGTCATCCTACAAGCAATAGAAACAGCATATATGCTTTACCAATTCAACCAATTTTTATGCCAAAATAGACATCATTCCAACCATAACAATATCAACCATTTACCTACTCATAATCCTTACCAATTCATGCCAAACCTAAGGTATGATCATACCAAAACATTTCCTTCCATACATCATTCAAACTCATATTAAACTTGCCAAAACTTACCAATATTCACCATTATTTTTGTCCAACTAAAACATATCACAATTGCACATTAATATCACAACCATAATTCATTATCAACTATAAGTTTAAAACACCAACTAGCCAAATCACATGGCTAAATATATACATCACTAAACATAATCCCACAACTACTAGCCTATACATGCCATACTTCAAAATATACATTTTCAAAGTACCAAAATGATGTTCGATAGTGTGGTGATGATCCTTAACGATCCCCGAGCTCACAGTAGCTTCGATATCTATAAAACAATGCAAACACACCCAAAGTAAGCTTTTAAAAGCTTAGTAAGCTTGTACTATAATCATTAACATTATATAAAACATAAAACATCAACACATAAGTATTTATACAATTTCAATCTATATGATCATATCAATTCAGTGAACTTAACATACATAATATCATCTACCACTTAGGTATTGCACATACATGAATCTCCCCATACTTATTCAATTTCATACTTACCTCTCGTTGAGTATTATAAGATTTTTCGTCAATTACTCGTACTTTAAACATCCTCACACTTTGTTCCAAAAAGGTTAGTCGAAACTAGGATGATACCGCACACTTAGTGCCATCTTAAATAACCGAAGCTAAGTCGATATCGCACACTTAGTGCCTTATATAGCCGAAGCTATTCCAACTCGCACACTTAGTGCCATTTGTAGCCGAAGTTATATTAAACCGCACACTTAGTGCTAAGCATAGTCGAATATCATCGTACTCAAACCGTAATCAAATATCTATAAAATTTATGCATTGTAATTGCATTAAAACATAACTTTAACATCTTTTATCATGTACGAACTTACCTCGTACTCGGAATTGTCGATTTGAATTGTCTACTCGATAACCTTCGACTTCCCTCGATCTAAACTTGAATTCCTCCTTTCTTGATCTATATGTATTCAAAATTTACCCTTTTATTCACCAATTAATTCAATTAAATCCATAAACACATATTTAGGGTATTTTACAAACTAGCCCTCACATTTTCACATTTCGACACTTTAGTCCCTATTTCACAAAATTACAAATTACACATAATTTACATATACACAAGCTTAGCCAAATTCTCCTATTACTCATAATAGTCCACACATTTAATTTATTTCACATTTTAGTCCCTCAAAATAACATCTTTACAATTTAGCTCAAATTGTTCAAATTCATCAAAAATCCAAAGATAAAACACCAACATCAAGCTTTCATATTTCACCATTTAACAACACAAAACTCATGAATTCATCCATGGCATATTTCAAATTCATCATCAAAATCAGAAATTGAGGCATGGGCTTCATAGTAGACGAAGCAACGATTACAAATACGTAGAAATTATCAAAAATTGAAACAAAAACATACCTTAATCAAGTCAAACCATAGTCAAACCCTAGCAAGCTTTTATCCTTTATTTTTCCTTTGATTTTCGGAAATGGTGGTGAATATAACACCAAATTTATGTTTTTGTTTTATTATTATAACATTTACACTCATTTTACCATTTTAGCCTTGTTATTTTCATTAGAATTCCACTATCTAATGTCCAACTATATCCATACATTAATTCAATGGTCTATTTACAACATAAGGACCTCACATTTAATGAGACACATCAAGTAAGCACTTTAACAAACATCAGGCATCTTTTACATTTTATGCGATTAGGTCCTTTTATCAAATTAAGCATACAAACAATTAAATTTTTTAGACAAAACTTTCACCATGCTAATTCACATATCATAATCAGGAAAAATAATATTTAAACATTTCTTTTACTCGAATTTGTGGTCTCGAAACCACTGTTCCTACTAGGGTCAAAACCAAACTGTTACAGACACACCCGTGTCTCAGGCCATGTGGACATTCGAAGTAGGGATACAAGACTGTGTCCTAGCCCGTGTTCTTGCCCATGTAACTCATTTACTTGGGTCACACAGCCAAGCCACATGCCTGGTACCCTTCGAAATAACCTCACACACCCGTATGCCAGGCCGTGTGCTAGGTCATGTAATAGCCTAACTTGCAATCCTTTGAAAGCTACAGGGACACATGGGTGAGACACGTGCCAGTGTCTTTGTCCATGTAGATGAAAAATAGGCCATTTCCAAGCCATTTTTCTCACTCATTCAAACATGAACCTATAATCACTTTTGTATATATAAATAATCATTCAAATTGCACCAAAACCATGCATGAATGAGCAATCAAATATGGTATATAAGCATACAACCAATATGCCTAAAAGGCACCTCAATCACAATAATAAAACATGTACAAATGTAAACACAATTTGGCCAAATGTTCAACTAACTTTTAGCTAAGTTTATACCATAACATACCATTTGATTTACCTATCAAAAACACACCAAATGTGCCATTCAACAATTAGCATCAATACACATATATGCCAACCACATTTTCATACCAAAATGACTATTTTCACATCCATCATCTAAACATTTATACAACTACAATTTGAACAATTATAAGGTCACATACATATAACAACACATTCAACCATTTTAAACATTCAAAATAGCAAATTGACAAGCCAAAACATATTGGCTAAAACATTAACCACTTTAAGGCCAAGTATTAACATGCCAAAACTATTTCTATATGATTACTCAAAAATCATAAAAACAAGCCAAATAAATGGCTACCATATCTGTAACAGCCCGGTCAAGACTCTAGTCAGAATAGTGGTTTTAGGACCATAAATCTTAGTAAAAAATAATTTAATATTATTTTTCGTGTTTACAATATGTGGTTAAGCATGTGTGAAAGTTTCATATGAAAATTCAATCATTTGTGTGCTTAATTTGTAAAAAAGGACTAAATCGCAAAAAAATGTAAAATTGTCCTTCTATTTGAATAATGGACAAATTAATATGTCTTATTAAAGGAGAGGTCCTTATGATGTTATTAGACCATAATTAAGGTTAGTGGACATTAATGGCCTTATTGTTAATGTTTTATATGTTTATTAATCATGGATAAAATGGTAATTGATGTATTATTATGTATTAATAAAAACAAAACAAAAATGTGGCCATTTTGTTCATCATTTCATATCGAAAATAGAAGAAAAGAAAGGGTTTTAAAGCTTTGTTCATTCGGCCATGGTCCAAGCTTGATTCAAGGTTCGTTTTTGTTCGGTTTTTGATAATTTCTACATTTTTGTGATCGTTGCTTTGTAATCTATACAACCTATGCCTCAATGTCTAAATTTGATTATGATTTTAAGATGTGATATTGTTGATAATGTGAGTTTTATGAAGTTTGAGGATAGAAAATGAAAGATATGTGTCAAATTACTATGTTTTGTATTGGGATTTTTGATGAATTTGAGTATTTTGGACTAAATTGTGAAAATGAGAAATTGAGGGATTAAAATATGAAATAAATGAAATATGTGGGCTTGTATAATGTAAAGGAAAATTTGGTTAGACATGTGTGAAATGAAATTATGCATATTTTGTGATGCTTTGAAATAGAGACTAAAATGTTAAAATGTAAAAATATGATGGCTAATTTGTAAAATGCCCTAAATGTGTATATGGATTGATTTGAATGAATGTGATATTGAATGAGTCAAATTTGAATATGTTTAGATCAAGAACCAAAGAAAACGAAATTAGATCGAGGAAAGTCAAAAGTCGTTGAATAGCCATTTGTTTTCGTTCATTTCAGTACGAGGTAAGTCGATATACAATAAATGTGTTTGAATTGATTTATTCAAGTTAGATGATATTGAATTGTGATAAATGGTTATATAAGCTTAATATGTGAAATTGAGAAAGTTTTGACAATGTAACGACGTCCAAAAGCCCCGTACGAACCATAGGAATAGTTAGGATACATATGTCATTACATAAGATTCCGATATGAGATTTCGTGTAAGACCATGTCTGGGATGTTGGCATCGATTTGAGATTTACGTGTAAGACCATGTCTGGGACATCGAAATCATATTTGATTTCGTGTAAGACCCTGTCTGGGATAGTTGCATCGATATTTGATTACATGTAAGACCACGTCTGGGACGTAGGCATTGTACGAGCTTTTTGAGCTATCCGAGTATCCTTAATGATTCTGGATGGTTCAACGGGCATTTCGAGAAATGAATAACTATGTGAATGTCTATTCGATTCAGGTACGTTTGAAATGTATATCATGAATGAGACTGAAAAGTAAGTATATATGCAAGTGATGGTATGTTATATAAGTATGAGAAATTATGCCATATGTGCAATGAATTGGGAATATGTATAATGAATATATGAGGTTTGTAATTAGTATTTGGCTATGCAATATATTTATTTTATGATGTTTATATGCTTAAAATGATAAGTTTATTTGTATATGGCTTCCTAAGTTTTGTGTGTGTTTGCATTGTGTTTTAGATATCGAAGCTACTGAAGGCTCGGGGATTGTCGAGGATCATCACCACACTATCAAATATTTTTTTGGTACCTTTTGAAAGTGTAAATACTTAAGTATGGCATGTATAGTCTAGATAAATTGAGATATGATTTTGAGTTATGAATATTTAGCCATGTGATATGGCTTGGTTTGGATATGTTTATGAATGACTTTTGAGTATATACTATGTGATGCAATATTGCTAATATGATGTGTTCTTGGATGGCCAAAGAGAATTGGTCAATTTGGTAAGATTTTGGTATATACTTATTTGAGAAATTGATAAGATTATGGCATGAGATTGAATGTAGTAAATTGAGGTTATGAAACATATGTTTTGGTATGACTTTGGCTTAAAATTTGGCATGATTTTGGTATAGATATAAGCATGAAATTGGTTATTAATGATATGGCGTGAATGGTATATGTTTTGGTTATGTATTGGTTGGAATTTGATATGAAATGATTTGGTTTTGATCTTGTAGGGAGGACCTAAAATTAGGGTGGCAAGTTGGCCTTGTAAATGGCCTATTTTTGCCACTCCGTTGACGAAATTACTTCAGAAAGATATGAAATTTGAATGCTCCGAAAAGTATCAGAAAAGCTTTGATCAATTGAAAGCCCTATTGATAGAAGCTCCGGTGTTAGTACAACCAGAATCGAGTAAAAAATTTGTAATATATAGTAATGCATCGTTGAATGGTCAGGGCTGCGCTTTAATACAGGAAGGCAAAGTTATAGCTTATGCCTCGAGATAGTTAAAGCCACACGAAAAGAATTATCTGACGCACAACCTTGAATTAGTTGTGATTGTGTTCGCTTTGAAAATTTGGCGTCACTATCTATTTGGTGAGAAATGTCATGTGTTTTCAGATCATAAAAGCTTGAAATATTTGATGATTGAGAAAGATTTGAATCTGCGACAAAGAAGATGGTTAGAACTATTAAAAGATTATGAGCTTGTTATCGATTATCATCTAGGAAAAGCAAATGTTGTTGCTGATGCTTTGAGTTGAAAATTATTGTTTGCATTATGTGTGATGAATACTCATTTAGTTTTGTCTGATGATGGATCGATTTTAACCGAATTAAAAGCGAGACTGTTGTTTTTACAGCAGATTATTGATGCTCAGAAGGTTGATAATGAGATAGTAGCAAAATGAGCTCAGTGTGATTTGAATTTCGATTCTGAATTTTGAGTTAGTACTGATGATTGTCTGAGATTCTGAGATTGGATTTATGTTTCGAGAAATTTAGAGTTGACTCAGATGATTTTGAACAAAGCTTACAACAGTCGTTTATCTGTACATTCGGGTAGTACGAAAATGTATAATGATTTGAAACAGCATTACTGGTGGTCCGAAATGAAAAGAGATATCTCCGACTTTGTTTCGAAATGTTTGATCTATCTACAAGTTAAAGCTAAACATCAGGTGTCACCTGGTTTGTTACAATCAATTATGATTCCAGAGTGGAAATGGGATAGAATAATGATGTGATTTGGGTTGTGGTTGACTAATTGATGAAATCAACTCATTTTATTGTGGTACGATCTGACTACTCGCTTGATAAATTAGCTGAGTTCTATATTTTTTGATATTGTGAGATTGCACGGGGTACCTTTTTCTATTGTGTCAGATAGAGATCCAAGATTCACTTCGCGGGTTTGGAAGAAACTACAAGAGGCTTTAGGTACAAAATTACATTTTAGTACTTCTTTTCACCCACAGGCGGATGGTCAATCCAAGCGGATTATTCAGATTCTCGAGGATATGTTGAGATGTTGCATTCTTGAGTTTGAAAGTACGTTGGAACAATATTTTCCATTGATTGAATTTGCTTATAATAATGGTTTTCAATCGAGCATTAAAATGGGACCGTACAAAGCCTTATATGGTAGAAAATGTCGTACACCATTGTGTTGGTCAGAGCTTAGTGAGAATAAGATACACGGGGTAGACTTGATAAAAGAGACTGAACAGAAAGTAAAAACAATCTTAGATAGTCTGAAAGCAGCTCCCGATCGTCAAAAATCATATGCAGATTTGAAAAGAAAAGATATTGAATTTGAGATTGGGGACAAAGTATTTCTGAAAGTATCTTCGTGGAAGAAACTACTTCGGTTCGACAGAAAATGCAAATTGAGTCTGAGGTTCATCGGGTCATATGAGATCATAGAGCTTGTTAGGCTGGTTGTGTATAGATTGCTATTGCCACTTGCGTTAGAAAAGATTCATAACATATTTCACGTATCAATGCTTCGATGATACAGATCTGATCCCTCGCATGTGAATTCTTGATCTGAGATAGAAATTCAATCCGATATGACTTATGAAGAAGAACCGATCCGTATCTTAGCTCGAGAGGTTAAAGAACTACAAAATAAGAAAATTTTGTTAGTAAAGGTAATGTGGCATCGACACGGTATTGAAGAGGCTACGTGGGAACCCAAAGATGCTATGAGAAAACAATATCTGAATCTATTCAACGGTGACGAAAATCCCTAAAGGGGGAGAGTTGTAACAGCTTGGTTAAGACCCTAGTCGAAATAGTAGTTTTGAGACCACAAATCTGAGTCAAAAAAATATTTTAATATTATTTTTCGTGTTTACAGTATGTGGTTAAGCATGTGTGAAAGTTTCGTATGAAAATTCAATCAATTGTATGCTTAATTTGCAAAAAGGACTAAATCACAGAAAATGTAAAATTGTCCTTCTATTTGAATAATGGCTGAATTTATATGTCTTATTAAAGGAGTGGTCCTTATGATGTTATTAGACCATAATTAAGGTTAGTGGACATTAATAGCCTTATTGTTAATGTTTTATATGTTTATTAATAATGGATAAAATTGTAATTAATGTATTATTATGTATTAATTAAAACAAAACAAAAATGTGGCCATTTTGTTCATCTTTTTATACTGAAAATAGAAGAAAAGAAAGGGTTTTAAAGCTTTGTTCATTCGGCCATGGTCCAAGCTTGATTTAAGGTTCGTTTTTGTTCGGTTTTTTATAATTTCTACACTTTTTTGATCAGTGCTTTGTAATCTATACAACCCATGCCTCAATTTCTGAATTTGATTATGATTTTAAGATGTGATATTGTTGATAATGTGAGTTTTATGAAGTTTGAGGATAGAAAATGAAAGATATTTGTTAGATTACTATGTTTTGTATTGAAATTTTTTATGAATTTGAGTATTTTGGACTAAATTGTGAAAATGAGAAATTGAGGGATTAAAATGTGAAATAAATAAAATATGTTGACTTGTATAAGCTAAAGGAAAATTTTTTTAGACATGTGTAACCTGAAATTATGCATATTTTGTGATTTTATGAAATAGGGACTAAAATGTTAAAATATGAAAATATGAGGGCTAATTGTAAAATGCCCTAAATATGTGTATATGGATTGATTTGAATGAATGTGAGATTGAATAAGTCAAATTTGAATGTGTTTAGATCAAGAACCAAAGAAAATAGAATTAGATCGAGGAAAGTCGAAAGTCGTTGAATTGCCGTTTGTTTCTGTTCATTTCCGTACGAGGTAAATCGATTTACAGATAAATGTGTTTGAATTGATTCATTCAAGTTTATATGATATTGAATTATGGTGAATGGTTATAGAAGCTTAATATGTTAAATTGAGAAAGTTTTGATAATATAACGACGTCCGAAAGCCCTATACGAACCATAGGAATAGTTATGATACGTATGTCTTTACATAGGATTCTGACATGTGATTTCGTGTAAGACCACATCTGGGATGTTGGCATCGATTTGAGATTTACATGTAAGACCATGTCTAGGACATCAGCATCGTATTTGATTTCGTGTAAGACCCTGTCTGGGACAGTGGCATTGATATTTGATTACATGTAAGACCACGTCTGGGACGTAGGCATTGTACGAGCTAGCCGAGCTATCCGAGTATCCTTAGTGATTCAGAACGGTTCAACGGGCATTCCAAGAAATGAATAACTATGTGAATGTATATCCGATTCAGGTATGTTTGAAATGTATATCATGAATGAGACTGAAAAGTAAGTATATGTACAAGTGATGATATGTGATATAAGTATGAGAAATTATGCCATATGTGCAATGAATTGGGAATATGTATAATGAATATGAACTATGTGGTTTGTAATTAGTATTTGGCTATGCAATATATGTATTTTATGATGTTTATATGCTTAAAATGATAAGTTTATTTGTATATGGCTTACTAAGCTTTTTAAAGCTTACTCTGTGTGTGTTTGCATTGTGTTTTAGATATCGAAGCTACTGAAAGCTCGGGGATTATTGAGGATCATCATCACAGTATCAAATATTATTTTAATACCTTTTGAACATGTAAATACTTAAGTATGGCATGTATAGTCTAGATAAATTGATATATGTTTTTGAGTTATGAATATTTAGCCATGTGATATGGCTTGGTTTGGATGTGTTTATGAATGACTTTTGAGTATAAACTATGTGATGCAATATTCTAATATGATGTGTTCTTGGATGGCCAAAGAGAATTGGTCAATTTGGTATGATTTTGGTATGTACTTATTTGAAAAATTGGTAAAATTATGGCATGGGATTGAATGAAGTAAATTGAGGTTATGAAACATATGTTTTGGTATGACTTTGGCTTAATATTTGGCATGATTTTTGTATGGATATAAGCATGAAATTGGTTGTTAATGATATGGCATGAATGGTGTACGTTTTGGTTATGTATTGGTTGGAATTTGGTATGAAATGATTTGGTTTTATTCTTGTAGGGAGGACCTAAAATTAGGGTGGCA
The DNA here is from genome assembly GCA_025698465.1 of Gossypium longicalyx. Lineage (NCBI taxonomy): Eukaryota > Viridiplantae > Streptophyta > Magnoliopsida > Malvales > Malvaceae > Gossypium > Gossypium longicalyx. The sequence continues at coordinate 36,343,360 of CM046995.1, forward strand.
AGTTGGCCTTATAAATGGCCTATTTTTGCCCACATGGGCGTGTGTCTCTGCCGTGTTGCTCAAGGGCCATTTCGAAATGAGCCGGGGTAGACCACACGGTCGCATACATGGGTGTGCGCCAAGCTGCGTGGCAAAGTCAGTTTCGAGCATGGGCTAGACACACAGGCTTGTGACCCAAGTCAGTAGCCTCCCTAATTTTCACACAGCCTAGTACACGGGCGTGTCTAATGCCGTGTGAGGCACACTGCCTGTTTACACGGGTGTTTGACCTCTGTAACTTAGAAAAATTATTTAGTTTTGAAAAATTTTGTATGTGTTCAGTTTAGTACCGACCTTTTTCTAATGCATGATTAAGGTCTTGTTGACCTAATAAAGGGACCTTATGTTGATATTTGACTTTGATATGTTAATGTATGACCTATGACTGTGAAATGATTGCAAAATGTTCTGATATGTCCGGTAATGCCATTTAACCCTACTCCGACGACGGATACGGGCCGGAATAAGGTTAGGGGTGTAACAATATCAACTAAAATACCTATACGTGCCATTATAACCAAGACTCAAAAATGTCAAAATCTGACGATATAGTCGATGGATAGTGTGATAGGTCTCTGACGACTTTCCAACTTGAACGAGCTTCTGATTAACTACAAACACAGAAAAATAAATACAAGGTAAGCATGTTATGCTTAGTAAGTTCGTATCGAATATAGTCTAAGCTTATCAATACATCACCAAATCTCAAAGCATATATATAAATCAAGCCAACATGATAATAGCTAATACATAAGCTTAGGTATATGAATTTATGCTTTTCATTGTCACAAAAGTACAAACTTCCTACCTTCTATCATAATAAGGTAAATTACATTGAAAGCTCTTACTGAAGCTCACACGAAGTAATAATACGGTGCTTGACACATCCCTTTCCACAATTCGATAACCAAAGCTATCTCTTTTCATGAGTCGATAGCTAAAGCTATCCCTTTTCATAATTTTGATGGTCACCACCATCCCTTTTCATTGTTAATGGTCATCACCATCCTTTTTCATAGTTTGATAGCCAGAGCTATCCCTTTTCATGATTCAATAGTCGAAGCTATCTCTTTTCATAATTTTGATGGTTGTCACCATCCCTTTTCATTGTTGATGGTCGTCACCATCCCTTTTCATTGCTCGATAGTCGAAGCTATCCCTTTTCATTGGTCGATAATCGTTGACATGCCGTTGGGTTTTTCCATTGAGGCACAATTTGATATTATACAAGAATAACATTCAAATCATAAATTTAAAACACTATTTAAACTTACGAATTTACCTCGACGATAAATGTAGAAATAGAGTCGACTAATCCAAAACTTTTTCTTTGCCTCGATCTAGAGCTGTATGTGGTCCATCTTGATCTAAATGAATAAATTCGATCAATTTAATAACTATTTTATTCCATTCAACCTAAATCCACATTTTAGCAAATTTATAATTTTGACCCCATACTTTTGATGTCTTTTCAATTTAGTCCCTAACTCATAAAATTGTAAATTCATGTAATTCAACTTCAAACCATCATAGAAAAATATCATATAGGTCCCTAGCAAGCCTTATATTTCATTTATTTCACAATTTCACCATGTATAATTTTCTAGTTTTCAATTTAATCCCTATTTGACAATTTCATCAAAATCACTTAACAAAAGTTGTTTATCTAGCAACAACAAACCATTTTCTTCCATAAAACATAAAAACATATACACATTCACTCATGGAAAAATTCTAATAGTTTTACAGTTTCAAAAATTAATCCTCGGGCTAACTAGATTAAGCTACAACAACCCTGGAAACATAGAAATCATTAAAAGCGGAACTAAAATACATACCACACAAGGAAGGTGAAGTTGTCAAATTGAAAGTTCTTCAATGGCTTATTCATATCCCTAGTTTCGGTGGAGAATGAATGAAAGAAGATGATAATGTAATTTGTTTTATTTTACTTAACATTATTTAACTAATTACCATTATATCCTTTTAAAACATTAAAATTTTCACTAATACCAAGCCATCATATTCCACTATCAATATTTATGGTCTAATTACCATATAGGAACTCAAAATTTAAGGTTCTATAGCTATTTAATACCTTTAGCTACTAGAACTCAACTTTTTCACTTTTTGTGATTTAGTCATTTTTATCAAATTAAGCATGTAAATGGTAAAATTTCTTAACAAAATTTTTATACAATACTACTATCATGCTGTAGAAAATAAAATGATAATAAATAAATATATTGACATTGAATTTGTGATCTCGAAAGCACTATTCTCATTCTAATGAAAATGGTTTGTTACAAAAGTTAACATCTAGGCATATATTAAACTACCCAAAATAGAAACATAAGGACTAAATTGATAAATTAGGCTTGAATTTGATAGTTAATAAGCTTAGATCATGATAAGGACTAAATTAGAAATCTATTTTAGCTTGTTAGATAACTTTGTAACACTAGAGACTAGATTGAATGAATTGAAAATTGTAATGAGATTATGCTTTAGATGGAAATTATAGGTTCCCTAATGAAAGAATGTGAAATTAGATATTGATCCGATGTTAGATATTGAAAAATATGTGTATCTCAAGTATAATGACTAAATTGAATAAAATATGAACTATGATTGGCTATGTATTTGAATTTTAATTAGATGTAAAATGAAGTTTCTATTATTTTATTATCGAACGTACCTAAAGATGACGCCAAACCGTCATGAGAGAAGAGAAAAACAAAAGTCGTAGACAAGTGACAAAAGCTTTGGTTTGTACTTTTATGATTCGAGATAATTCCACTTATATACATACATATTTTTTTTTTGTATATTAATTGTTAAGGTGAGACTATTACTTGTCTTGAATTAAATTATGTGATGGTATTGAATGTCAAGATTGTGAATTGATTTCAGCATAATAGAAACCAGTATGATACAAATTGCTAAATGACACGTTATATGTGATATAAATTGTTGATGAAAATGGGATGGAACTATGATATTGAATTGGTTTATAGTGTGTAATTGAAACATTGGTTACCTTGTTAGCTGTTTGAGTAGAGTCAAATATAGTTAGCATGCCATAAGGTTAGGTATAATGATAGAAACCATCGTTGCTGGGCAACCTGAGGTGGTAGAATGTGTTAGGAAATGTGCCCATATTGCAGTAAACATGTAACTATTTTCCATTTATTTGAATGATGAATAAATAAATAAAGTTAATTTCACATTTTACTGTTATGTCTTTTGTATTTCTGTCTTTTATATTTTGCACGCATAGCAAAATTATGACCAGAAAATATTAGCTTATTGATTGTCTAAGTTCAAACTGAATATAAGTGGCATTGTAAACCCATTTACATTGCGAAAAAGACAACTTACTTTGGTACACAATCTAAATAAGTCCTTAATCTCGTAAAAGAATCGAAATGAGAATTTGATTCAAGTACTGAGAAAGATTATTATGTCGTCTACAATTCTAATTGGGGAGATGGCTAGTCTTGGCTATTGGAGCAGTTGACTCTATGGGTAGAGTGTAACAGCCCATTTTCAGTGAAATCGGAACAGTGGTTTTGGGACCACAAATTCGAGTCGAAAAGAAAATTTATTTCAATATTATTGCTTGGTCCGTATTGTGATAGGATTGTTATATGAAAATTCTGATAAGAAAAAAAATTATCGATTGTGTTTAATTATGGAAAGGACCAAATTGCATAGAATGTAAAAGTTAAATTCTAGTAGCTAGAAGGATCAAATAGCTATGGAATTCAAAACTTGAGGTCTTTATATGGCAATTAGATCATTAAAGAAAAGTTAGTAGATATTTCTGGTGATTCATCCATGGAAAAATTAAAAAAGGCTAAAGAATAAATTGGAAACCAAAATAATTAAAAGATGATAATAGAAATATCATCTGATTTTATATCATCTTCCCCAAATTAAGACATGGAAATCCTAGAAAAGATAAAAGTCTTCAAGCAAGCTTAATTGGTTCAATTGGGTAAGTATTCTTATCCCATTTTTAGTAATTTTTATATTTTTGAGATCGGGATAGTCTAATCTATCTATTTTGGGGATTAATTTGAAAATTTATCAAAGTAAAAAAGTTCTTCCATGGATGAATATGTTGAAAATTTGAAATTTATGGTAGAAAATGAAAGGTTGTTGATAGATAAACAACTTTTACAAATGGAATTTTGATGAAATCATGATTTAGGGACTAAATTGAAAAGTGGTAAAATCCATGGAAAAATTGTAAATTTTGTGAAAAAAAGTGCTATAAATGTTTTATGAAAATTTCTATTAGGCTTGGAATAAGGATTAAATTGCATGAATTTTATTTTCCGAGCCTAGGGACGAAATTGGAATTTATGGAAAGTTCAGAGGCAAAATGGTAATTTTACGTAGGGTGTAAATTGAATCCAATTGAGTATGAAATGGATTAAATTGATGTTTAAATTCATTTATATATATCCCAACAACTCAAATTCGAAGCTAGATCGAGGAAAGGAAAAAGTTTCAGATTAGTAGATTCCGTATACGAACAAGTATCGAGGTAAGTTCGTGAAACTTAATTATGCATGTTAATATGTTTGAAAATGAATGTTGTATTTGGTGAATATAGAAGTGCTTAAAGTATAAAAGAAATTATATACCCGATATTGCTTGAATAAATGATAAGTTCCGATTAAATTAAGAAATTCGATGTATATATGTGATTTCCCTTATTGAATGTGGTCCTCCATATGTAGCGGACAGAAAATAGCTCGGACGTGCAATCCTGTTGTGGCCCTCTTGAGCATCCTGTTAAATAGTTCTTGCGAGCATCCTGATCGGTAGTGATATTCCATGTGTTACACACTACCGCAGCTCTTTGTGAGCGTCCTGTTACATAATTCGATCGGTTATGATCCAGCATATAAAGCGGACACAAATGCAGCTCTACATGAGCATCATGATATAGGCTTTTATCAGCTTCCTAACATGGCTCGCTTGAACTCCCTGTTACCTTATCCGATTCTTTTTTATAATAACTCTTCGGAGTTACCTGATAAGCTCATAGAGCTCCTTGACTAAAACTCTTATGAGTTTTCCTGTTTAGCCTGGATAAGTGTCTTGCTACGTGGCTCATCTAAGCATTCTAATATGTGACTCGAGAGTGTGCTCTCTAATTATGTGCCCTAATGGGTACCCCTGAACATGAGTTGACGGATCACTGATTTGTATACCTCGCGTATACTATGTAACATTCCGAATTATGGTCTAGTCAGAACAGTGGTTTTGAGACCACAAATTCGAAATAGAAATAATTATTTTATGATTATTTTATGATCCATGATATGATTGCATGTTTGTGTGAAATTTTCATGAAGAAATTTTATGCCTAAAGTGTCCAATTTGACTTAGGGACTAAATTGAATAAGTTGAAAAACTTGGGTTCTACAAGCTTCAAGCATGAAATTGCATTGGATTATTAATTAAAGGTTCTTAAATAGAAATTTTACCAATTTTTAAAATTTTGGAGAAAAATGGGCATGAATAGGAAAAATTTGGAAGAAATGCCTTAAAGGCATTTTGCTCATTTGGTAAATAAAAGAATAAATAGAGAAAAATGAAGCAAAATTTTCTCATCTTCTTCATGTGTGTGCCAAAATTCCATGAGACACCATAGCTAGGGTTTCTTCACTTATCAAGCTCAAAAGTAAGTGCATCCTAGTCCCGTTTTTAATTTTTTTACATTTCTGAAGTTGTCATCAACCAATCTAGCTATTTATACCATTATTTTGAGCTAGGGTTCATGTATGAAATTTGACCCATGTATGACATGGTTGTATTTTGATGTTTAATGGAGGAATATGAATGTTTGATGTGTCTAAACATCTTTCACTAAGTGATTCTTAGTGAAAACACCTAAAAAGGACTTGTTTGTATAAGGTGTAAAAACTAGTAGTAGAAATGTGAAATAAAGGAAAATGTGGGCTGATATGAGTTAGAATATGAATCGGCTAGGCTTGAGTAACCAAGAAATTGCATGCATTTCATTTTACGAGCCTAGGGACTAAAGTGTAAATAAGTGAAAAGTTAAGGGTAAAAAGGTAATTTTATCGAAGTATATGTTATGGGTCGATATGAGCAATGTATGTATTGAACAAGTTAAATTTGGCATTATAGATCAAGAAAAACGTGATTCGGGTCTTGATCGAGGGAAAAATAAGGTTTACGAGGATTAGGCTCGTTTCTATCATTTTGTACCGATGTAAGTTCATTTGCAAATAATGTAACATGTACCATACATTAAATGCTTTATTATTGCATGTATGGTAAGTACATACATGTTTATTGTGTTGTAGTATCATGTGTTTATTGCCTAAATTTTATTATGAACTATGCTTTGATTATTCCATGAGTATTTGAGTGGTGTTATAAGTATTGAAATCGACGTTACGAGTATATTCGATAGAAATGTGGTATCGAAGAATCCCATTTGAACCTTAGGAAAATTTTAGGATACAAGTGACATGTTACTAGGAATTATATGATCTAAACTCATTGAGTTATGGTCTAAGTTCATGATATATGTGGCATCTAAACTCATTGAGTTATGGTCTGATTTCATGACGTATGTGACACATGTTTTGGTGTCCAGGTACTGGTCTCGCATATTCTATTGGTGGCTGGGTAGTTTGGCATGTGTTGCAGATACTTGACAGCCTATGTGAGCAGACCCGTGAGTAGCTCAAAAGTGAGTAACATGTGATTTGTGATATGAGGTAGCGTTGACTACATATGAGGCACTTAGGTGCGAGATTCCGTTGTATTCGATAGTATTCCGAGTGTTCAACTAGTAGTTTTAAAAGAAGTTCAATTATTAATCTTGATAAATACATAAAACACGAGAAAGTCAGTTATTATGTGTAAGTGGCATAGGTATGTACATCGAACTCATGAGAATGACATGAGATATGATGAACTTGTGGTAAGAATATTTATATATATAAATGAAGAATGAGTTTAAGAGATTTTATAAAATGCAAGGTTATGTTCATTATGTTAAATGTATGATTAATACTTATTTAAGTTGTATTTTATTTGCATGTGAACTTACTAAGCTTTAATGCTTACCCCCTTCCTTTCCATTTCTTATAGTGTCGCCAAGCTAGCTCGAGGATCAGAAGAAGTTGGAGACTCAACCACACTATCAATTGAATATTTGGGTATAGTTAGTCTCATCATTTTGAGTATGGCATGTATAAGGACTTGGTCTTTTGTTATGTGTCATATTGATTAGCCAAATGTGTTGGCTCATGAAGGTATTATGATTATTTTGTATATGGCCATGAGAGGTGGCTCATATTGGTTATTTGGGTTGCAACCCTAATTATTTGTGCATGCTTACAAATGTGTTATGCTTGATCTGGTTGCTTGATGGATGTGTGGTGAAGTGTGATTTACATGTTTTATGTATGTGTTTGATGAGGCTTGTGGTTGTTTATGTTAATGAGAGTGATAGATAGCATGTTTGTTTAATGTATGTAATATGATTAATGTGTAAGACAATAAATGTGATATAATGATGAATAGATATGAAATTGGTGTGGAATGCCATATGAAAGCCTAATGGTTTAAATATGTGATATGTTGACACTACTAAGTCATATATTAACCATGTATGTAAATGCTTGAGTAACCAAATGTGCCATGATGTATGCCATGAAGTGATTTTAAGTGTGTGAGTGCTTAAGGGTGGTAAATGGCTTTGGAAATAGTCTAGAAATTGTCTACACAGTTAGACACACGGACATGTGTCTTGACCGTGTGTGACACACGGTCTGCCCCTTGGGCGTGTGATCCGGTTGTATGTCCCTTGCACTCTAATTATGCAAAACAGAATGTCCAGTAGTAAACACACGGATAGAGACAAGGCCGTGTGTTTTAGCCGTGTGAAGGACACGGCCTTAGGACATGGGCATCTGCCTAAACCGTGTGAAGTCTGCACTTAATTTTTGGAATTTAATTCACCACACGGCTTACCTACACGGGGGTGTGACTTGGTCGTGTGACCTTATTTGGTTGATGACATCATAGTTAGAGAGTTACACGGGCTAAAGACACGGGCCGTGTCCCAAGCCACACAGGCGTGTGTGACTACACGGCCTACCCACACGGGTGTGTGACTCCCTAAAATAAGAAATTTTTCTAAGTTATCCTAAAGTTCTGTAAAGTTCTCGATTTAGTCCTGAATCACCTTCAATGTATGTTTGGGGCCTAATAGGCCCATTTAAGGGACAATTTGCATATGTATGAATGAAATTGATTTGAATGAAAATTTTATGGCCTGGTTTTGTATGTTTGAGTGAGTTTAAGTCTGGTAATGCCTCAAATCCTATCCCGACGTTGGATACGGGTAAGGGGTGTTACATACTACCTGAGTATCCATCGATATTTCAATAATTCAACGGAAAAAACTCCTAACATGAGAAATTGTGAGATTAAAGGAATTATGTCTTGAATGCTTCTGAAATACTTGAAAGTTTGTAGCATTATGAGCTTGTCCATGTTTATTTGTTGTACATGTGAATTATGTGGCTAACTTGCTTATTTGAGTGTATGTGATTAGGCAAAATGCCAATTAGTTGGAAAGCATGCTATTGTATGCTTATTGTAGTTAATGTGATTGGTAAGTTTAATTCTTGTTATACGAACTTTCTAAGAATTAATTGCTTACTAGGTTTTATTTTCTCTATTTTATAGTGCTTGAGAGCTTGCAAAGGTTAGAAATCAGTCAGAGTATCATCACACTATTCACTAGTTCATTTTCGTATAAATAGTAAACTTCTTTTGGTATAATGGCATGTATTGGTTAACTTTACCAAATGATGGCTTGTAAATGGATGTTTGCAATCTAACCATTGGTATGGCTATTGATGTTTGATTTGGTATATTCTATAAAGTTATATCATATTAATATATATGTGTATGGTATGGTTAGATTAAATTAAGGTAAACTATATGCCTTAACAAAAAGGTAAATTTGGCTATATGAATATAAGTGATGTTATATCATACATGTTCAAGTTGTTTGGTTGGTTTAATGTTTGGAATTGGTTGATATATGAGTGTAAGTGTTGGTGTAGGTTGTTGGAAAATTTTGGGTGAGAAATAAAGCTAGGAAATTGCTTTATTTTGTCCATACGGGTAGACACACGGGCGTGTGTCTTGACCGCGTGACACACAACCTGACACATGTGCATGTGGTTTGGCCGTGGGTCCTTTGCATATTAAATTTGAGAAACAGAATGCTCATAATTGGGCATATGGGCAGGGACACTGGCATGTGTAACACATGGCCTAGAGCACAGGCATGTGTCTTGGCCGTGTGAAACCTGCACCTAATTTTAGAAAATTAAATTGATCACACGGCCTAGCACACGGGTATGTGGCTGCCCGTTTGGCACAAGTTAGAGAGTTACATGGGGTTGGACACGACCTGTAACAAAGGCGTGTCCTATGGTCACACGGGCGTGTGTGCCTTGCATTTAGGAAACATTTTAAAATTTCGTGAAATATTTTCTAAGTTCCTGATTTAGTCCCGATTTGATTCAAATGTTTAAATTTGGCCTTAAAGGTCCATATAAGGGACAATATGATTAGATTCAGATATGAACAATAAATGACATGAATTACATGAAATTATTCTGTAAACTCTGGTAATGCTCTGTAACTTTGTTTCTACGACGGATACGGGTTAGAGGTGTTACATTTATTAGTATCAGAGCTACAGTTTAGTCGATTCTCAGACTAATGTAGCAAGTATGGGTTTAGCTATACATGCAATTATATAAATTGTTATAGTGTGATATCTCCTGACCATTTTAAATATGTTTTCCATATAGTAATGTCATCCAACCAAGCTAGAGCTGAATCCGAGGAAGTTGAGAGCAATACTCGAGCTTCAGTTCAAAGAGTTGCATCTAGTAGTAGAAGGCCCGAATCTGAGGGCCGAGGTGAGGAGGCAAAAAGAAACCTTCTTCCAAATGATGAATGAGTGGTTTACAGAATTCGTAAGAACAAATCCTGCTGTATAACAACCTCCCCCTCCTGTTCCTCAACCGGTTCCTGAGATGCCATAGGGGTCAGAGTAGCTGAACCCTGAAACAGGAGAGACTTTAACTAATAAAATATACTAATTGGCCCAGCCAAAAATTCTAAAAAAAAATTAGTAAGTAGATATATGAGTCTAGTTTTAGGGAAAATTTACGGAATTGGATTTCGAGTTTTGTAACTCGAGATAAAAATTTTTTAGTGACTGTGACGCAGATGGACAATTTACTATGAGAATTGTTTGAACTTGTTTAAATGCTGAAATAAGTTTAGTAATGTCTCATACTCGACTCCGGTGATGGTCTTGGGTAAGGGGGCGTTACACACCCAACCGGAGCGGGTCACTTGGGAGTTTTTCAAAGCTGCATTCCAAGGGAAGTATTTGGGTGCAAGCTATGTGGATGCTAGAAGGAAGGAGTTCCTGAACTTGACCTAAGGAAACAAATCAGTGGCGGAGTATGAAGCAGAGTTTCTACGCCTTAGTAGGTATACAAGAGTAATGGTGGCAATGGAATATGAGCGTTGCGTTAGGTTTGAGGATGGACTTAGGGATAGCCTCAGGGTATTGATAGCTCCACAAAGGGAGCGAGTTTTCTCGGAATTGGTGGAAAAGCAAAGATAACGGAGGAAGTAAAGCGCCTTGGGCATTTAAATCAGGAAAAAGAAAAGGGAAGGAATAAGAGGGAGGCTAAGGTGCCTCGTGTTGGACAGAGGCCTAAGGCTAGGACCAGAAATAATGGGCCAATTAGAGTAGGGCCCCCTGCTGCTACTCTAGGGGTGCCACCTTGTGCTGATTGTGGGAGAAGCCATAGAGGCGAGTGTTGGAAGAGGATTAGAGCTTGTTTCGCTTGTGGGTTTATGGAGCATAGGATCAAGGATTGCCCCCGAATGCTAGGTCGAGTGCCAATAGTGGGCCAAGATGGTGCTCAGCCACCAAGGGGTGGTCAGCTGCCGCCAAGTGGTCGTGGGCAGGCCAGGGGAGATAACGGCAATGGGCGTGGTCGTGGAGCACCAGGCGAAAATGCAGGCCATGCTGAGGCGAGGTAGCCAGCTTTGGTTGATACTGCTCATCACCGAGAAGACGGGGATGCCCCAAATGTGATAACGGGTATGTTCCTTATATATGAGTTACCTTACACAATATTGATTGATATTGGATCGATGCATTCATATGTTGCATGCAATGTGACTGAATCTTTGGGTGATATGTTTGAAATTACTACGAGTGAGATAACTGTGATTAATCTGTTAGGGCAGTCAGTAGGAGTGAATAAGTTGTTTAGGGAGATACCCTTAGTAGTCCAGTGGGTTACGTTTTTAGCGGATTTGATGGAGCTACCGTTTAGCGAATTCGACTTAATCTTAGGTATGGATTGACTGGTGAAGCACTGAGCCACTTTGGATTATGCTGCAAAGCAAATGGAGTTAAGAACGGTGGAAGATAAGGAAGTAGTGGTGATTGGTGAATGCCGAAACTATCTGTCGAACGTGATTTCAACGTTAAGGGCTGAGAAGTTAGTATGAAAAGGGTGCGAAGCCTTTTTAGCTTATATTAGTAATACGGACGCTAAGAGCCTTACTGTTAAGGAGTTGAGAACTGTTAGGGATTTTCCTGATGTCTTTCCCGAGGAGCTTCTTGGATTGCCACCCAGTAGAGAAGTGGAATTTGGAATCGAGTTTTTACCTAGAACGGCTTCGGTGTCCATCGCTCCTTATCGGATGGCACCAAAAGAGTTGGTGGAACTTAAAGCACCAATTCAGGAATTGTCGGATCAAGGATTCATACGACCAAGTGTGTCTCCGTGGGGAGCACCGGTGTTATTCGTGAAGAAGAAGGATGGAACCTTGCAAATGTGCATCGACTATCGACAGTTAAACAAGTTAACTATTAAAAACAAGTACCCTCTACCAAGAATCGATGATCTTTTTGATCAGTTTAGGGGAGCTTCCATTTTCTCGAAGATTCCTGCGTTCGGGATATCACCAATTGAGGGTTAAGGAGGCAGATGTTCATAAGACAACTTTCAGAACTTGTTATGGGCATTACGAGTTCTTGATGTTGTAATTCGGGATAACGAACGCACCTGTCGCTTTCATGGATCTCATGAATCGGGTTTTCCAACCCTACTTGGATCATTTTGTGGTATTCTTTATAGACGACATTTTGGTGTACTTAAGAAATGAGGATGAGCATGATGCACACTTAAGAATTGTGTTGCAGGCTTTGAGGGAGAAGCAGATGTATGCCAAATTTAATTTAGTGTGAATTCTGGCTAAGGGAGGTTACTTTTCTTGGACATGTGGTGTCAGCTGAGGGGATTAAGGTGGATCCCCAGAAAATTGAAGCAGTGTCAGACTGGAAAACACCCTAGTCGGTGTCAAAAATCTGAAGTTTTCTGGGCTTGGCAGGATACTATAAGCGGTTTGTTGAGGGCTTTTTAGTAATTGCTGCACCGTTAACTAAGTTGTTGAGGATGGGGGTACCATTTGTTTGGACGGACAAGCAGCAAGAGAGTTTTGGAAAACTTAAGAAAGTTTTAACTGAGGCCCATGTGTTGATTTAACCAATGCCTGGGAAGAAGTTTACGGTTTATAGTGATGTGTCACATGTGGGCTTGGGATGTGTATTGATGCAAGAAGGAAAGGTAGTTGCGTATGCGTCACGACAACTCAGGACTCACGAAGTGAAATACCCAACCCATGATTTGGAGTTAGCTGCAGTGGTGTTTGTGCTTAAAATATGGAGGCACTACTTATACGTGGAAAAGTGCATAATTTATTCGGATCACAAGATTTTGAAGTACCTCATTACCCAAAATGAGCTAAACCTTAGGCAACATAGGTGGGTGCAATTGTTGAAGGATTATGATTGTACGATTGAGTACCACCCTAGCAAAGCGAATGTGGTAGCCGACGCATTGAGTCGTAGGGATAAGTCAGACTTGAGGGCTATGCTCGCCCGTTTAAGCTTGTTGGATGATGGTAGCTTGTTAGTTGAGCTTCAGGTAAAGACAGTGTGGGTCGAGCAGATAAGGATTAAGCAACTAGTGGATGAGACCTTAGGTGCTCGTTTACCACAAGTGGAGAGTGGGGAGACATCGGACTTTGGGATAAATAGTGAAGGAGTTTTGTGTTTCCGTGGGAGAATGTGTATACCAAAGGACAATGATCTAAGGCAATCCATTCAGCGGGAAGCACATAACGGTCTCTACGCAATACATTCTGGGGGAAACAAGATGTATCAAAATTTGCGTGAGCTTTACTAGTGGCCTGGACTCAAGCGCGAGGTCATGGATTTTGTAAGCAAATGTTTGGTTTGTCAAAAGGTAAAGGCGGAACGTCAGTTACCTTCGAGATTGCTTCAGCCAGTGAAGATTCCACTCTGAAAGTGGGAAAGGATCACTATGGACTTTGTTAGTAGGCTACCATTGACGCCTACTAAGAAAGACTCCATATGGGTTATAGTGAATCAATTAACCAAGTGTGCCCATTTTGTACCGGTTCGCATCGATTACTCGTTACAAAAGCTGGCTAGGCTATATGTGGCAGAGATTGTAAGATTGCATGGAGTGCCAGTATCCATAATATCTGATAGGGACCCACGTTTCACTTCGCGATTTTAGAACAAGCTATATGAGGCGTTGGGTATTAGGTTGAATTTCAGTACGGCATTCCACCCTCAAACTGATGGACAGTCAAAAAGGGTGATTCAAGTATTGGAAGATATGTTGAGGGGATACGTGATTGAGTTCCGAGGTAGCTGGGAGGACTATTGACTATTTACCATTAGCCGAATTCGCGTACAATAATAGTTATCAAGCAAGCATTGGGATGGTTCCATACAAAGCACTATATTGGCGAAGGTGTCGAACCCCAACATGTTGGACGGAGTTAGGCGAACGAAGAGTTTTGGGCCCTGAGTTAGTAGCTGATACTGGTGATAAGGTAAAATTGATTCGGGATCGGTTAAAAAAGGCCTAGGATAGGCAGAAGTCGTATGCTGACCTTAAACGACGAGAGATAAAGTATGCTGTGGGGGACATAGTTTTTCTTAAGGTCTCTCGGTGGAAGAAGGTATTAAGGTTTGGACGGAAGAGGAAGTTAAGCCCAAGGTTCATTAGGCCATATCGGGTTGTAAGGCGGATTGGGCCAGTCGCTTACCAGTTGGAGTTACCTCCTAAACTAAGCCAAATCCATGACGTGTTTCATGTTTCCATGCTGAGGCGGTATCGCTAGGATCTTTCACATGTCGTGGCAGTGGAAGAAATCGAGGTCAGGCCAGACCTAACTTTCGAGGAAGAGCCCATACAAATAATTGGTCGAGATGTCAAAGAACTAAGAAGGGAGTCCGTTCCATTAGTCAAAGTACTTTGACGGAATCACAAGGCTGAGGAGGCTACTTGGGAACCTGATGAAGCGATGCGACGTCAATATCCTCAACTGTTTGAATCAGGTAAAATTTCGAGGACGAAATTTCTTTTAGGGGGTAGAGTTGTAACACCCCAAAAATCTCGAAACCCAAAAATCTCGAAATCTCAATTTTTTTTCTTTTTGTGCTTAGCAATTCCGGTTAAGTGTTAATTACGTAATGGTAGGTCTTGGTCAAGGTTTGAGTTCGAATCTAGTGGCAAAAGAATTTATAGTTTAATTATTAAAGGAACTCTGATGGCAAGTGATTGGGCTTTTAAATAAATATAGGGGAAAATAGCATCAAAAAGCCTTGTGAAGGAGTGGCTAAGTGACGCCACTTAGGGTGTAGGAAGGTGGCGTTAGTGGCTAGGAAGGAGATCCAAGGTTCGAATCCTAGCTTAGTATTTTTAAAAGTTTAATTTTTGTCTTCTACAAGGTTGGAAGTGGCGTGAAAATGGACTCCAAGGAGAGTGTTCAGAAGAGAAATTTGAGGAAAGGATCAAGGGGTTATCAGGGAGAAAAATGAGGAGATGAGAAGGGGAAAGTGATCGAGCCGAATTGGGAACTTGGGCTTGAGGAATTCGGCTATAGGGCTATAAATAGGTGCCGAGTGGGAGTTTGCCAAGAAAATGCCTAATTTCCCCTTACCTTGTTGCCAGAAACCCTCTTCCCTAAAAGTCGAAAACCGTTTTGTTTTTCTTTCTTTTCTTTCTACTGATTTCTATTCTTCTCTACACAATTTTCTTTGTTTCACTTAGCTGATTCCTTCTTCTACTCTTCTTCTTTAATCTGTACCAAATAAACCTTATTCACCATACTAAGTTTGAAAGCCGAAAAGCCAAATCTCCCAAGGGCCAAATACTCTTTGACCAAATCTAGTGTAAGTGTTTGCTCTTCCAATCGATTTTGCTATGAATCTATTATGCTGTTCTTCCCTCACTCTTTCTAATAAACTTTGGTAGGGAATTAGTATCGAATCTCGGATCTTAACTCTCTACCGAATTGCTCTTTAGGTGTTTGCGATTTTGGTAAGTATTCCTTTCCCATAGGCTAAAGTGCCCGAATGTTCATAATTAAGGTAAGGGGACTTGTGTTGGATACGAGTCACCTATTATTCTGGTTTTTAATAGTTAAGATTGATGCAAATCTAGGAGTTGATCGTGGTTAGTAATTTAAGAAGGGGTTGTTATACTTATCGCGCAAGGTAAGGTTAAGGTGAGTTTTCGATTTTAGTAAAGATATATATTAAGCATATGGTTAATTGAAGGGTGATATCGTTTGTAGGTTTGTGACTAAGGGAATCGTAGCACGCTTACTTACCAGGTGTGTATATACACTGTACACACAAGTAGATCGGCAAAAGCCGAAATACCGAAAAATCGAAATGCTAAAAAGCCGAAAGTTGGGCTACGGTAGTCTTGCGAGTGCGCGAACACTCATGTGGAGGAAATCAATAGGTTGCCTGAGGCCAGGGGCAATTCCGTGGACTTGGGTTGTGAATTAGCTAAATGGGCCGGAATGGGCTAAATGGACCGATGGGCTGTTGGGCCCATAATAGGCAAAATTGGTAATTGATGCTATGTGATAGAATTTCGTATGTGAGCATGAATATGAATGTGACAGGGCCTAACGGGTCATATAAATGTTATTTGGGCCTAATGGGCCACATACATGTGATTTGGGCCTAATGGGCCATATGAATATGATTGGGCCTAGTGGGCCATATACAGGTATGTGAATTTGACTGGGCTTTGTAAAGGGGTTTTGGGCCTAGTATATGATAACTACATAAGACTTAATTAATTTATTGCGACCGTGGACAAGTCAAAGGGTTAAGGTGTGGCAACGGGTATATGGATGTTTAGGATTGGATCTAGGGAGAGCTTGGTACTTAAGCGGTCTTAATGACTCACCTCCTCTTCTTTGGAATCCTACCTGGTGCATAGTATTCATTCATCTTAGCTCACAGGATTTGTTAACGGGCCAAGGTAAGTGAAAACGTAATTAAGGGAAAATTATCGAAATGCCCCTAAGGGCAAAAATGACCAAAATACTGCTAGGTGTTGAATGTAAGTTTTATGGATGTGACATGCATACATATGATTTTCTGCTTAGATTGCATATGGGTTGGGAATTATAGAACGGAGGAAGTATATGAGGATCTCATGGTTGCTTCACAATCGTGGATCCACCGACGGCTTTTAAGCCCAATATGTAAATGAAGGTAGTTCCGCAACCGGGCTACCATTGATGTGTCGGTTGGGTGGGTCAATATTTATAACCCCACATGATGTGACAGGGGACAGAGCTGGTGTGTGGCAAATGGATAATTTGGATGGGATTGCATTGTATGTTTGATGTGTGATGATTTTTGAATGCTTGTTTTTGTCAAGGGTTGTACACACTGACTTTACGAAAACTCACCCCCTCTTTTATTTTATTTTCAGGTGATGCTCAGTAGAAGGTTTGATGTTTGGAGGGACTCTGGGTGGCTAGCTAGCAAGACAATTTGACTTGTTTTTTTTTTCTAAGCATATAAGTTTCTATTTCATTAAGTACTTTTCAGACCTGATTGTAATAGGGCTTCGAGTTTGTTAGTAGTTGTATTATTATTTTTATGTGATGTAATTATAAGAAGTTGAACATGGTTTCTTAAACTATAGTATGTTTTTCTACGCTTCCGCAACAATATTTAAAAATGACATGTTTTCATAAAATCATATGTTTTAAACAAGTGATTGAAAGGAGTATTTTTTAAGTAAATTAAGGTTTCTTTTATTTGAAGAAGGGTTTTCAATGAAAACACGATTTTTGCTGAAACACTTGAATGTGATGCGCCAGATTCGGCCATAATGTCCGGGCAAGGTTTGGGGTGTTACACATGCCTTATGTTCGAAAATAAACTTTTAAAAATACCAAAACTTGAAGATAGTGTGGATGACTTCGATGACGATCCCCGAGCTCGTAACTTACAACCAAAATCTATAAAATAGAGTAAAAAAATACACAGAGTAAGCTAACTTAGCTTAGTAAGCCTTAAGCAAATTAAACAACTCAAATGAATAATCAAAACATTTCAAACAAGTCGAATTGTATCATACATGTTATTCTTTAACACAAATAAGTTACCTTGGCCAAATGTTCAAGGTCAATTATAACACCACATATATATACTTACCTATATGGCCAAATACACAAGGTTCATTATATCATCTCATATGGTTGAATATATAAGTACAATATAACATCACATGTAACCTAATGTTCAAGTTCAATAAAACATCACATGTGGCCGAATATACAAATTCAATATAACCTCACATGTAGCCAAATATACAAGTTCAATATATCATCACATATGTACATACCTATGTGGCCGAATATAGAAGTCATTTAGATCAACTTACTTGCTCAATTTCCACATCAATGTGAAGTCTTATAGACATAGACTTGAAATAAATCACTGGCATAAAACCTGCTAGGAATAAGCCTGAATCACAGACCGACACAAGGCTTGCTAGACTAAAGGTCTGATATTTTTCACTGGTAATAAGCCTGCTAGGCATAAAGCTCGATTACATTAACCAACATAAAGATTGCTAGGCTCAAAGCCCGAATATCACTATTATAATGTTGTCTCATACACAATTCATATAACAAAAACTCCATATATTCCACATAAATCATACGAACTTTTAAATGATATAACCCTGTCGAATTAAATTCAAATACAGTATTTCTATACTCAAACACATTCGACTAACTCTTTTATGAATCTATAGATTCCATAGCAATATATTAAACTAAATTGCAATCAAGATAAATGATGTCTAATTGCTTAAAAACTTACCTCGGATATCAACGAACATTACAAATCAGCTATTCGACTATTTTTACTTTTCCCCGATCCAAGTCCGATTTCGTTGTTCTTGATCTATATAATTTCAAATTAACTTCATTTAAACACAATTTAATTCAATTTAATCCAACAACACATAAATGGGCAAATTACCATTTTACCCCTAATATTTCATACTTTTACAAATTAGTCCTAATTGCACAAAACACAAAATACACAAAATCTCACCACATCATAGCTAGGCCGAATCTTCGTTATGCTCATACTAGTCCATATATTTCATTTATTTCACATTTTAGTCCCTCAATTTATTATTTTTGCAATTTAGTCCAAATTACTCAAAATCTTCAAAAACTCCAATACAAAACATGTTAATCTAAAACATATTTTTGATATTTCATCATCAAACATCACAAAGCTCAAATATTCATCAATGGCATAACTCAAAATATGCATCAAAATCAGAAATTTATGCATGGGTCAGATAGTACTCAAAGCAACGATCTAAAAACATAAAAATTATGAAAAACCGAGCTAAAACTTACCTTTAATCAAGTTCCAACAATGGCCGAACCTAAGGAACTCTTGTTTCATTTTTTATTTTCTTTATATTCTATCACGCAAAATAAGGAACCATGGCTTTTAATTATTTTATGTTTTATGTTATATAACATTATTAACCAAATTACATATATAACCTTTATAAAATAATAACAAAACCATATAATGGTTGTCTTTTACCGTCCATTACAATATATCATGGGTAATTTGCAACTTAAAGCCTCCAAATTAAAAGAACAACCACTATTCGACCCTTTTACCAACAAGCACTAAATTTTATTTTACGCGATTAAGTCCTATTATTAAATTAAGCATACAAACAATCAAATTTTCATACGAAACTTTCACACATGAAAATTCACATATAATAAAAACGAAAAATAATATATAAATATTTTTTTGACTTGAATTCGTGGTCCCAAAACCACCGTTTCGATTAGGTTCTAAATCAGACTGTTACAAATCTCCCCCTTAGGGATTTTCGTCCTCGAAAATCTTACCAATGAAAATGTTCGTATAACGCTCTTTCATTGCATCCTCTGGCTCCCACGTTGCTTCCTCAACTCCATGTTTATGCCATAATACTTTAACCAACGGAATTTTCTTATTTCGTAACTCTTTAATCTCACGAGCCAGAATACGAATCGATTCTTCCTTGTAAGTCAAATCTGACTGAATCTCAATCTTTGATGGACTAATCACATGCTAAGGGTCAGATCTATATCGCCTAAGCATCGAAACATGAAATACGTTATGGATCTTTTCTAACTTAGATGGTAGCAACAATCTGTATGCAACCGTCTCAATTCTCTTGATAATCTCAAACGGCCCAATAAATCTCAGATTCAATTTGCCTTTACGACCGAATCTGAGTATTTTCTTCCACGGCCAGACTTTCAAGAAAATTTTATCTCCAATTTGAAACTCTATATCTTTCCGTTTCAAATCGGCATATGATTTCTGATGATCTGACGCTACTTTCAAACTTTCAAGGATCACTTTCACTTTCTGTTCAGTTTCACTGATCAAATTGACCCCGTGTATCTTGTTTTCACTGAGCTCAGTCTAGTACAATGGTGTACGACGTTTACGACCATATAAAGTCTCATAAGGTGCCATTTTGATACTCGATTGAAAGCTATTATTGTACTCAAATTCAACAAGAGGTAATTCAAACTCAAGAATGCAAAATCTCAACATATCCTCAAGTATCTGAATGATTCGCTCGGACTGACCATCTGTTTGCGGATGGAAATAAGTGCTAAAATGCAGTTTAGTACCTAATGCATATTGTAATTTCTTCCAAAAATGCGACATAAACCTCAGATCTCTATCCAAAACAATAGATATAGGCACTCCATGTAATCTCACAATCTATGAAACATATAATTCAACTAGCTTATCAAGCAAGTAATCTGAACGAATCAGAACAAAGTGGGCAGATTTAGTTAATCTATCTACAATAACCCAGATTGCATCTTTCTTGTTCAGTGTCAACGGTAAATCGGATACAAAATCCATCATGACTCTGTCCCATTTCCATTCAGGTATCATGATCGGCTGAAGAAATCCAAAAGGTACCTAATGCTCGGCTTTCACTTGCTAACAAACTAAACATTTCGAAACAAAGTTAGAAATGTCTCGTTTCATACCATGCCACCAATAGTGTTGTTTCAGATCATTATACATCTTCGTACTACCCAGATGAACAGATAGTCGACTGTTGTGAGCTTCATTCAAGATTATCTGAATCAACTTTGTATTTCTTGGAACACATATTCGGTTTCTGAATCTCAAACAGTCATCAACATCAATTCAAAACTCTAAATCCGCATTTGAATCACATTGAACCCGTTTCACTATCAAATCATTGTTGATTTTCTGAGCTTCACAAATCTGATGAATAAATAACGACATTGCTTTTAACTCAACTATTATCGCACCATCATCTAACATAGCCATATGTGCATTCATTGCACGCAAAGCAAATAGTGATTTTCTGCTTAAAGCATTAGCAACAACATTAGCCTTTCCCGAGTGATAATCAATCACAAGTTTGTAGTCTTTTAGCAATTCTAACCATCAGCGCTGTCTCAAATTCAGATATTTTTGAGTCATCAAGTACTTCAGAAACGTTTCTCAAAGGTTTCTAATCGAGTATAGCTGAAATCTTACTCGGATCAACCCGAATACCTGATGCTGAAACAACATGTCCCAGAATGCTAACTTCGTGTATCCAGAATTCACATTTACTAAACTTCGTATACAATTGTTTTTCTCGTAAAGTTTGTAACACAAGTTTCAAATGCTCAGCATGTTCAATTTCATTATGGGAGTAGATCAATATATGATCAATGAACACAACCGCAAATTGATCTAAATACCTGAAGATCTGATTCAACAAATCTATAAAAACAACAGGTGCATTAGTAAGTCCGAACGGCATAACCAAAAACTCATAATGTTCGTACCTCATTCGAAAAGCAGTCTTTGGCACATCGGAGTCTCTGACTCGCAACTGATAATAACCCAATCTCAAATCTATCTTCGAAAACACTAAAGCCCCTTTCAACTGATCGAACAGATCGTCAATCCGTGGCAACGGGTATTTATTCTTTATAGTCACCTTATTTAACTGGCGGTAATCAATACACATTCTCATAGTTCCGTATTTCTTTTTCACAAATAAAACTGGTGCACTCGTGCAAAACCTCTATCTGTTAATTCTTGCAACTGTGCTTTCAACTCTTTTAATTCAGTAGGTGCCATCCGATACGGAGCTATTGAAATCGGAGCCATCCCCGGTACTAACTCAATACCAAACTCTACCTCTCGGATAGGTGGAAAACCTGACAATTCTTTAGGAAACACGTCCGAATACTCGCACACAACTGGTACAGATTCAATCTTCTGTTCAGTCACTTTACTATCAAGAACATAAGAAAAGTAAGCTTCACAACCTTTTCTCACATACTTCCGAGCTAACATCGAAGATATTACTACTGGTAAACCATTCAGATCATTAGATTCAATTCGAATAATCTCATTGTTCTGACATCTCAAATTGATGGTCTTTCTTTTGCAATTAACAGCGACATCATGCAAAGTCAACCAGTCCATACCCAATATTATATCAAACTCGTCGAAAGGTAAAAACATCAAATTAGCCGGAAAGCATGAATCTCGAATCATCAACGGGCAATTTTTACACACTTTGTCAACCAGAACACACCGGCCCAGGGGGTTTGATACTCGAATTAAAAACTCAGTAGACTCAACAGGCAAAGTCTTACTAGATACTAATGTTTCACACACATATGAATGAGTCAAACCAGGATCAATCAATGCAATAACACTGGTATCATAAAGAGTGAAAGTACCAGTAATAACATCTGGGGAATAAGCATCCTCGCAAGCACGTATAGCATATATCCTGGCAGGTGCACGAGCTTCAAATTGAACTGCTAAATCTTTTGTCCCTCTCTAACTGCCACTCACATTACTAGATTGCTTGGGTGGTCTACCTCGTATTGACAAGTTACTCGGTCTCTCGTTCTAAATAGTATTTTGCTCGGCCAACATCGGGCAATCTCGGATAAAATGATCCATCGATCTACATTTAAAACAAGACGATCATGCAATCTATAATTTTTGGAATGCCATTTACCACAATGCTTACACTCGAGTCTATTTTGTCGATCATTGCCAACACTAGCAATCAAAGTAGCTCATGAACTCACAAGACGTCGGTCTCGATTTCGTCTAGAAAAGTCTGAAGTAGCTTTAAATCGACTAGAATCATCTCTAAACTTTTTCGATGCTAAGTGAAAAGTCTTACTCGATGATCTTTATGGGAATCTCTGGCTTCAAAATCAGCTTTTCTTTTCTCTTTCCCGAGCTCTTCGGCTTTGCAAGCTTACTCAACAAGTGCCACGAACTCTTTGATTTCAAGTATACCAACCAACAATTTAATGTCTTCATTCAAACCGTCTTCGAATATTTTAAACATGATAGCTTCAGTTGAAACACATTCACGAGCATATCTACTTAGTGTCACAAATTTTCGTTCGTACTTGGTTACAGTCATACGACCCTGTTTCAATTCCAGAAATTCTTTGTGTTTTTGGTCGATAAATCTTTGGCTGATGTATTTCTTACGAAACTTAGTTTGAAAGAATTCCCAGGTCACTATCTCTTCCGAGACCACCGATACTAGTGTATTCCACCAGTGATATGCAGTGTCTCATAATAAAGATATGGCACACTTTAAACATTCATCTGGAGTACAAGATAGCTCATCGAACACACGGATAGTATTATCGAGCCATAACTCAGCCCGCTCAGCATCATCATCATCATTAGCTTTAAACTCTTCAACCTCGTGTTTTCTGATTTTATCAACAAGAGGCCTGTTAAATCTCATTGGATCAATCATTGGGGGGTACCACAGGTATCGAAGATGGATTATTCGGGGGTGGAGGTTGTTGTACAGCCGGATTAGTCCGGATATACTGAGTAAACCAATCGTTCATCATTTGATAGATGGCTTGCTTAGCCTCCCCCTCATGGCTACTCGAGATAGGTCAAGATTCAACTGGTGTTGTCTCTTGCGTGGGAGCAGGCGCTACACTCTCGACATCATCGGCTACAGCTCTGTTGGGATCCATTACTATACAAAAACACATTTTTAAATGTCAGAAGTCATCACACTATCGCAGTATATATATTATGGCATGTATGACTAGACTCACACACGCTACGTTAGTCCTAGAATCGACTAAACCGTAGCTTTGATACCAATAAAATGTAACACCCCTAGCCATATTCGTCGCCAAATTAGGCTATGAGACATTACCGATCATATCACAGTTCGTACTAATAACATATTTAAAATATAATTCGGCATATAATACAAGAGCATTGAATTGTCTAACCATTAAAAATATATATATCCATTCATATATGCCTGTTTTGCATAATAGAAATAGCAAAATTTATTTTAACTTAAATTACTATTCATTTGGTCACTTTACTGAATTGTAGTCGAATGAAATCATGTTTCTTACTTATGTTTATTTTAATAACACTTTCAACTTTACTCAATCACATTTCATGCAAATAATCTCACCTAGAAACAATTTCACATATTAATGGTAAATTTACACTTTAATCAAATATATCACAAATAAGCAAATATATTCATATAACATATCAAACACTGATTTAATACTTTTCAAAAGAACAAAACCAAATCTAATCATATCATTACTACTTATAATGCAAAATAACAAAGGTCATTACTAATACCAATTCAATAATTCCACTACCTAAAATTCACATTTAGCTTATACATTTATCAACCAAATTAAATCATTAATATCACATACATGTCATAGCCAAATCTTTAAGCATTAGTAACATATCAAGTAATATTCATACTTATATATATATCATTGCCGAACAAATCAAACCAAATGAAATCATCATTTGAGCATAACTTATAAACAAACATAGCACACACAAAACCATGATCAGTACGACAAATACTTATATATCAAATTAGCCATTTTCACATGGGACAATATATACATCACTTTCAAACATATTCGAAATTTATAGCAATATAGCCTATACATGCCATATGTTCGAAAATAAACTTTTAAAAATACCAAAACTTGACGATAGTGTGGATGACTTCGATGACGATCCCCGAGCTCGTAACTTACAACCAAAATCTATAAAACAGAGTAACAAAAACACACAGAGTAAGCTAACTTAGCTTAGTAAGCCTTAAGAAAATTAAACAACTCAAATGAATAATCAAAACATTTCAAACAAGTCGAATTGTATCATACATGTTATTCTTTAACACAAATAAGTTATTTTGGCCAAATTTTCAAGGTCAATTATAACACCACATATATGTACTTACCTATATGGCCAAATACACAAGGTTCATTATATCATCTCATATGGCCGAATATATAAGTTCAATATAACATCATATGTAACCTAATGTTCAAGTTCAATAAAACATCACATGTGGCCGAATATACAAATTCAATATAACCTCACATGTAGCCGAATATACAAGTTCAATATATCATCACATATGTACATACCTATGTGGCCGAATATAGAAGTCATTTAGATCAACTTACTTGCTCAATTTCCACATCAATGTGAAGCCTTATAGACATAGACTTAAAATAAATCACTGGCATAAAACCTACTAGGCATAAGCCTGAATCACACACCGGCACAAGGCTTGCTAGACTTAAGGTCTGATATTTTTCACCGGTAATAAGCCTACTAGGCATAAAGCTCGATTACATTAACCAGCATAAAGCTTACTAGGCTTAAAGCCCGA
The DNA here is from genome assembly GCA_025698465.1 of Gossypium longicalyx. Classification (NCBI taxonomy): domain Eukaryota; kingdom Viridiplantae; phylum Streptophyta; class Magnoliopsida; order Malvales; family Malvaceae; genus Gossypium; species Gossypium longicalyx. The sequence continues at coordinate 36,368,700 of CM046995.1, forward strand.
ATATCACTATTATAATGCTATCTCATACACAATTCATATAACAAAAACTCCATATATTCCACATAAATCATACGAACTTTTAAATGATATAACCCTATCGAATTAAATTCAAATACAATATTTCTATACTCAAACACATTCGGCTAACTCTTTTATGAATCTATAGATTCCATAACAACATATTAAACTAAATTACAATCAAGATAAATGATCTCTAATTGCTTAAAAACTTACCTCGGATATCAATGAACGTTACAAATCGGCTATTCGACTATTTTTACTTTTCCCCGATTCAAGTCCGATTTCCTTTGTTCTTGATCTATATAATTTGAAATTAACCTCATTTAAACACAATTTCATTCAATTTAATCCAAAAACACATAAATGGGCAAATTACCATTTTACCCCTAATATTTCATACTTTTACAAATTAGTCCTAATTGCACAAAACACAAAATACACAAAATCTCACCACATCATAGTTAGGGCGAATCTTCCTTATGCTCATAGTAATCCTTATATTTCATTTATTTCACATTTTAGTCCCTCAATTTATTATTTTTTCAATTTAGTCTAAATTACTCAAAATCTTCAAAAATTCCAATACAAAACATGTTAATCTAAAACATATTTTTGATATTTCGTCATCAAACATCAAAAAGCTCAAATATTCATCAATGGCATAACTCAAAATATGCATCAAAATTAGAAATTTAAGCATGGGTCAGATAGTACTCAAAGCAATGATCTAAAAAACATAAAAATTATCAAAAACTGAGCTAAAACTTACCTTTAATAAAGTTCCAACAATGGCCGAACCTAAGGAACTCTTGTTTCTTTTTTTCTTTTCTTTATATTCAGTCATGCAAAATAAGGAACCATGGCTTTTAATTATTTTATGTTTTATGTTATATAACATTATTAACCAAATTACATATATAACCTTTATAAAATAATAACAAAACCATATAATGGTTGTCTTTTACCGTCCATTACAATATATCATGGGTAATTTGCAACTTAAAGCCTCTAAATTAAAAGAACAACCACTATTCGGCCCTTTCACTAATAACCACTAAATTTTATTTTACGCGATTAAGTCCTATTATTAAATTAAGTATACAAACAATCAAATTTTCATGCGAAACTTTCACACATGCAAATTCACATATAATAAACATGAAAAATAATATTTAAATATTTTTCTGACTTGGATTCGTAGTCCCGAAACCACCGTTCTGATTAGGGTCTAAATCAGACTGTTACAAAAATAATAAAATTATATTTAAATAATCTTAACCAATCAAAATCTAACACCAATATTCATAATAATCATGATGCTTCATGATAGTTATCCTAATTGAGAAATGACTATTTTACCCTCCAACATTCTCTACAATTTCTTCCTTGAATCATCACTTAAATTGGTAAAATCATGATTTAGTCCCTTATATTTCTTCACTTATTCAATTTGGTTCCTACTTACAAATTTCGTATCACAAGAAATTGAGTTATTTTCACGTTTGGTCCTTCAACTTCACATATTAACATTTCAAGCCTTCAAATTTTGAATAATTGTACTTGACCCCTAAAACTTCATATCTTATCAATTTAGTCAGCACATTTATGTCTCTATGTTCTGGGATTCGTCCGCTCCGATGCTCAAGACAAAGCACCTCCCCAATTGTACTTGATAGACGGCATATTAGTCTTTAAATTGATTTGCTCTTTTTTTATTAGACTAATGACATGTTTAAATTTATCTACTAATACAAGTTGTCTTTTCGTATTACGATTCGACCATGTAATACCACATAGTATTAGTTAAACATTAGAGAATAAGTGAGCCAATATTTGTTTCCGTCCGTTTTGCTTTACGTACAAAAACCATTGAGGATAATATAAAAAGAATATTAATGTAATCAATAAATATTGAATTAAATTTTTTTAAAAAAATACAAATATACATGGACCAATTATGTGGTCAAATTATAATACAAAAAGACAACTTGTATTTGTAGATAATCCAAACACGCCCTTAGTCTAATCAGAAATGAGAAAATGATTGAAAGACTAATATGTCACCTATCAAGTCCAACTGGGGAGATGCTTTGTCTTGAACATCGAAGCTTATGACTCTAAGAAGATATAATATGTCATCTATCAAGTCCAATTGGGGAGATGCTTTGTCTTGAACATCGAAGCTTATGACTTTGAGAAGATAGAGACATAGATGTGGTTGATTGGACTAACAGTACATCAGATAGGACTCCAAGTAGAATAAATCCTAGATTCGCTTATGGATTAATTCACTTGTGACGTTCGTAGTGTGACATACTTTAATTATGAGTGGATGATAGACTATATATGTATGACTCGTATACTTTGAAGTAAGTAAAAACTGGAGTTCAAACAAATAAGGAACCAAAAGCTAGTATGTTGGGTATATGACTTCTGTAGTATGTAGCATTATTTATAATAGTGGAATTCATAACCAAACTAAAAGGGTAAATGATATCCTCTCATTAGCATTACATGATAGATGAAAAGTAAATGTGGCCATGGGTCATTTGTCTTTGTGATAGATGACTTGATTACTATTTGACAGTAATTGACTTTTCATGAAGGAAGAAGTAATGGTCACCATTAGATAAAATAGGATCATATTGGGTGAACAAATTTATCCTAAAGAGATTAAGGATATCCTATAAGGGTAACACACCTATGACAAGGTCATTGGGCAAACACTCATTAAGTAACTTTTTTAATGATATGTAAGTAAAGAGAGCTCAGTCATGATACTATAGTGAAATTAATTTGTGAAATAAGTTTATTATTAATAGGCGAAAAGCTGGAACTTGATTAAAAATTATTTGAGCCCTAATTATATATGTCCAACTGATCCCTCTACTAGCTTCGTTGAAACCAGAAATGAATTGCATGTAGAATCAAAAGGATAGAAATGAGTGGAAATGATAAAGTGAGAGTAATAGGTCACATTCACAAATGAATGTATTTTCTTGCTAAGTATAGAAATGACTTGGGAATTTATTTAAGGTTTTTAGATTATTATTTAATTAATTAAAATTAAATAATTGAAGTTCAAAAATAAAATTAAATTAATTAGTCATTATGAATATGTTGAATAAGGAAATTAAATATATTTTTTGATAGATTCATTTATGGTAAAGTTGCCATGACTTTAACGCAATTAGAATTGGGTTGAGAAAATTATTTAACTGAGAAATGAATTTAGTTAAATTAATTAATTAAATTAATTGAATAGATAATATTTATTTTACAAAAAATTAAAAATAAATATTAGGTTGGATTAAATTATAAAGTGTTGGGTTAAAAGTCTAGTAAGCACATATAATTGGACCCAATACATGAGAGGCCCAAACCCCCTTATATGATAAGTGAGGGGCGACATCCTTAGTATATTTACTAGGATGTGCCACTCATTCTAGTTAGAGTAGGAGTATATTTTCTATTTAAAATTTATAAGGGCTTGTTCAACCATGACTCTTGTATCTTTCCCTATAATAGAAGGCACCAGTTGACTTAAAATCATAACTTTGATACATAGTTATTCTACAAGAAAATAGCGAAATGTTATTATCTAAGAATAAATTCTATTTTCTGGAATTACGATATTCATCGGTTTCCATTAAGAAAGATTACTTTCCTATTGAAAGTAATTACGTCGTTTCTTTATTGTGTTTGGTTCATGTTGCTCAAACCTACACTCGACACAATTCATTAAACGAGGATAGTGTAGACGGATGTCCGGTTGAAAGCCAGGATTGACTTGATTCCGTTTCGCACAAAGCACAAAACTATTCAAATATAGTTTATTGCTATAAATATCACAAATCGACTTGGTTTTGAAATTTTTAATTTTTTGTTTTAACTATAAAATCACTTTCTTAACCGAAAATTTCCAATAATTGGTATCAAATCTAGTTTGTGTTATGTTTATAATATAAATTGACATCGAAATTTTTTTGTTCATCATGTGTGGTTAATTTTGATAAGATATGACATTCTTTTAATTATATGCATGTTTTGAGTTATATATGTGAATGAATGTATTTAATATTTAATTATATATGATAAAGTAATTTTGTCAAAATTATGATTCCTAGAAATTAGTTTGAGTGTAATTTTAGGTTTTTAATAAATTTTGAGATATGTAATTAGATCATGGACTATCATCTCCACTTTAGTTTTATTTTATTTTTTAGAATAATTCATGTGAGTCAGAAAAAAACTTAGGGTTTTTGTAACTTAATTTTTCAGCAAAACCCAGAGAATGGAGACATATCCAAAATCAATCAAGATGATGCAAACCTGACCCAACCAACTGGGCAGTGGGACAATTGAAAGTGGGTGATTGACAGTGGTTAGTGGTGGTCGATGACAATGACAGTGATGGTGGCGTTGGCGGTAGTGACAACAATGACCTGTGGTGGTGATGATGGTTTGACAATAAATCCTTTAGTGGAATTTTTCATGTTTTGGGTTTTGAAAAACCCAAAACCAGGATGTTTGGCTTTCACCTAGAAGACTAAAAGAATGCTTTGGGATAATAAATATAAATTCAATTGTTATTTATTTTTTTAGGATAGAATCATGAAAACTTTGGCTGGTTAGAGTCAATTTATTTTATGCTTTTATGCGATAGCATGATGATATTTAAATTGATTGAAAAGTACGTACATGCATATGTATGATAACCATGCCATATAGTTTAGGAAAAGAATGCCAGATGTACTTGTCATGACATTTTAATCATTCATAATTGAAATCAAAAATAAAAATCGTGTATGTTTTTTAAAAGATTGAGTGGGAGAAGGTCCCTAACCAAGACCTATGGCCTCCATCAATGGCCTCTTGTGATGTCATGACAATTTTTCAGCCCTAAGGTAGGTATTGTAACACCCCAGACTCGGCCCAGACGTTATGGCCAGATCTGACGTGTCACATGGACTTACGACTTAGTATGCATTCGTTGGTTTAAGTGATTAGGGTGGTCTTTGTAAAAACAACAATTGAATGAAAAACCGGTTTATCAATCTTTAGGCTATCCATTTGTCGTGCTTGTTGAGTCTTGAAAACGTTCATTAATTTTGAAAACCCGCATGACCTAACACTAGCTTGATTTCGACATAGTATAAATATAATCAAAAAATAAAAACCATAGCAGAAAGAGAAATTTATATAGCGGCCTTATTACAACTTAAAACCCAAAATTAAATCAGAATATAAAAATAATAAAAAATAAACTAACTTAGAAAAACCAACTTTGCAGATGATGTTGCCACTCCGAATCCCTCACAGCTCCAAGCCCACTATGGTTGGGGATTTCCTGCAGAGATGAAAATAAAGGGTGAGTTTGGTAAACTCGGTGTGTAACATAACCCAACCATAGCCCAAAGCAGATCAAACCTCGAGTCGGACTTATCGGGCCTTGGCCCGATCTAAATCGAATGAAACTCATAGGCCCATAGCAGATACAGAACAAATATATCATGAATGCAGAAATCCCAACCCACAGCCATCCATAACACCCCCGTACCAGCCTTACACCATGTGGGGAGACTACTTGACCCACCCAACCGCTACACACCACAAAAATTGCAGCGAGGCTGCCAGATATTGTGACGAAGTCACCAGATACAGATATTGTGGCGAGGCCACCAGAACAGATATATATGTTTATATATGTGACGAAGCCACTAGATTGCAACGAGGCTGCCAGATATTGTGACGAAGTCAGCAGAACAGATATATATGTGGCGAGGCCACCAGATTGCAGCAAGGCTGCCAGAACGCTTCCTCCATCAATATAAACCCATGTCCCATGCAACAGAATAATATGTCATGACATAGAAACAGAACATCATGCTTTTCAGATAAAATAAAATATCCCAAGGGGTAAAATCGTAATTTTTCATGTATAAGGGTATTTCAGTAATTATTACCTATTGCTAGGGTTTCATGCTCATTCTAACATTTACCAAGTAATCAGAAGTACTTACCTCATCTTTTTACCAAAGTGGGCCTGTTGGCCCATTGGCCCATTTTCGGCCCATTAAGCCCAAATATACCGTTGTGCACGAAAATGCACACTCTGCACTCTAATCATCCAAATGCACCATATTCATTAACAATTGTCTCATGAGCGCTCGCATGCTCGCGAGTTCACAAAATACCAACGTTTCGGTATTTCGAGTTTTACCGATTCAGTCTAAGGGAGGGTGTCGTTTACACACCTGGTTGATGATGATTGATGATGATATCTCCCACGCGATAATCCTACGATCGATCACTAACACATTAGACTTATGAATTAACAATAACTACCATAAAACCACATCAACTAACCCAATCATCAAGCAAGTTAGTCATTTACGCACGAGGGGCAAAATAGTCATTTTACCCTCCAAGGGTAAATGGGTAGTCCCACCCTACATGGGTATTTTAGTAACTCTACAACTTATCCACTTGGCCTACGAACCCATTGGGACTACATTGCCCATTTCAGCCCACCGCAGCCCGAAATAGCCGTCCTACTGCTAAAGTAATGAGAAATACACACCTGTTAGGAGACTGTAGTTAATCCGCGCTCCCACACTCTTAGCTGACGCCCAACCCAAACGAGCACGCCACCAAGCGAAAGGGATCAGCCCAGAAGGCTATGCCAACTCTCCTCATGGTTGCTCTATTTAAAGCCAGCTCTCCATCTACTCTTATGTTAGCTTCCCGATGTGGGATCCCTCCATCATCAGAGTTTAAAACCAACACCAACTCTTGCCGTCCTAACATAGCAAAATAATCAACTTTTGCATGCCAAGGGATTCGAACCAAAGTCCTCTCACATGCCAAATCATGCCACCACCACTAGGCCATCAACTCATTTGTGTCATAAGTCCAACACATTAAACTATAAAGCGCACCTACTTGCTTCCAGATTTATTAAAAAGAAAAACCAAAATAAATTGCAAGAGCCAAGACTTGAACCTTGGACCCCTTGCTTCCTCTATGGCGTCACTTCCTTGTCCCCTAAGTGGCGCTACCTTGCCACTACACTACACTTCTTTTTGTGTCATCTTTTACCCTTTTACTTTTAAAAGTCCAAACGCCAATTGCATCACTTGTTCTTAAAATAAAAATTCCAAAGACTACCACAGATTTAACTTAAGTTTGGGCCTTCCAAAGGCCCACTAACCTACTAAAATATATATTTTAACCAACCAGAACACACCCAAATTTTAAAAAAATACAGAAACACAGAAAACCCAAAAATTGGGCGTTACAACTCTACCCTCCTTAAAGAAATTTTGTCCTCAAAATTTTACCTGAATCAAACAGATGAGGATATCGTTGACGCATCGCCACTTCTGGCTTACAAGTAGCTTCCTCTCTGCCATGATTACGTCACAGCACCTTTACTAGTGGAACTGATTTCCCTTTCAAAATCTTAACATCTCGATCCAAAATCTGCACAGGCTCCTCCTCAAAAGTCAAGTCTGTTTGGACCTCGATCTCTGCAACCGACACAACATGAGTAGGGTCGAACGATTACCGCCTTAACATGGAGACGTGAAAGACATCATGAATCCTATCCAACTCTGGAGGTAGCTCCAACTGATAAGCCACTGGACCCACTCGCTTAAGAATCCGATAAGGCCCAATGAACCGTGGACTTAACTTGCCTTTCCTCCCAAACCTTAATATTTTCTTCCAAGGTGAAACCTTCAAGAAGACCATATCACCCATGTGGTACTCAATTCCCTTGCGCTTCAAATCGCATATGACTTCGTCTTCATCGGATGCTTTCTTCAATCGGTCTCTAATCAACTTGACCTTATCCTCGAGATTCGCCACCAATTCAGGTCCAAGAACCTGTCGTTCACCCAACTTGGTCCAACAACTAGGTGTACGACATCTTCGCCCATACAGTGCCTCATAAGGAGCCATTCGAATACTTGCCTGATAACTGTTGTTGTACGCAAACTCTGCCAACGGTAAGTAATCCTCCCAACTGCCTCGAAAGTCGATAACGCATCCCCTCAACAAGTCTTCCAGAATCTAAATAACCCTTTCCGACTGACCATCAGTCTAAGGATGAAAGGCTGTACTAAAGTTCAACCGCATACCCAACGCCTCATGCAACTTTTGCCAAAGCCGAGATGTGAATCTAGGATCTCGATCAGAGATAATCGACACTGGCACTCTATGAAGTCGCACTATTTTTGCCACATACAATTTGGCTAACTTCTGAAGTGAATAATCAGTGCGGACAGGTATAAAATGAGCAGATTTGGTCAACCTATCCACAATTACCCAAATCGAGTCCTTCTTCGACGGAGTCAAGGGTAACCCACTCACAAAATCCATGGTTACCCTCTCTCACTTCCAAAGTGGTACTTTCACTGGCTGCAAAAGACCGGAAAGTAATTGATGTTCAGCTTTCACTTGCTGACAAGTCAGACATTTTCCCACAAATTTCGTTACCTCTCACTTCAATCCAGGCCACCAATACAACTCCTTTAAGTCGCGATACATTTTATTCCCTCCAGGATGCATAGCAGACAGACCTCCATGAGCTTCTTTCAGAATTGCTTGCCTCAAGTCAGAGTCTTTCGGAATACAAACTCTACCTCGGTAACACAGAACTCCCTTACTGTTCAGTCCAAACTCAGAACTATTCCCATTCTTAACCTGCTGGAATCGAGAAACCAGGGACTCATCCCTTGACTGTTTTTCCTTAATCTCATCCACCTAGGTCGGCCTAACTTGCAGTTCTGCTAACAGACTACCGTCGTCATACAGACTCAAACGAGCAAACATGTCTCTCAGATCAGATCAGTTCTATGACTTAGGGCATCTGCCACCACATTAGCTTTGCCTGGGTGATACTCAATCGCGCAGTCATAATCCTTAAGCAATTATATCCATCTCCGCTACCTAAGGTTCAGCTCCTTCTGAGTCAGCAAGTACTTAAGACTCTTATGATCTGTGTATATAATATACCTTTCTCCGTACAGGTAACGTCTCCAAATCTTAAGCGCAAAGATTACCGCTGCCAACTCCAGATCATGAGTAGGATAGTTAACCTCATGTGGTTTAAGCTGTCGCGATGCATAAGCAACCACTTTACCCTCTTGCATCAGCACACAACCCAACCCTACATGTGATGCATCATTGCATACGGTAAAATCTTTTCCAAACTCCGGCTGAATCAGTACAGGTGCCTCGGTCAGAACTTTCTTCATCTTCTCAAAAGATTCCTGTTGTTTCTCAGTCCAAACAAACGATACTCCCTTCCTTATAAGCTTTGTCAAAGGCGCTGCCATCACAGAAAATCCTTCCACAAACCTTCTATAGTACCCAGCTAATCCCAGAAAACTTTGAATTTTTGACACTGACATCAGTGGCTTCCATTTCAGAATCGCTTCAATCTTTCGAGGGTCCACCTTGATCCCTTCAGCAGAGACAACATGCCCCAAGAAAGTTACCTCTCTCATCCAGAACTCACACTTACTAAATTTCGCATAAAGCTCCTTCTCCTTTAGCACTTGCAACACAATACGAAGATGCTCATCATGCTTCTCCTCAGTTTCAGAATAAACCAAAATATCATCGATAAAGACGACTACGAATCAATCCAAGTATGGCTAGAACACTTGATTCATCAGATCCATAAATGCCGCAGGTGCGTTCGTCAACCCAAATGGCATAACCAAGAACTCATAGTGACCATACCGAGTTCTGAATGCCGTCTTGTGAATATCCACCTCCTTAACCCTCAACTGATGATACCCAGATCGAAGGTCAATCTTGTAAAATACTGAAGCTCCTCTAAGTTGATCGAATAAATCATCGATTCTCGGTAGTGGGTACTTGTTCTTAATCGTCAGTTTGTTCAACTGCCGATAATCGATGCACATCCGCATTGACCCATCATTCTTCTTAACGAACAACACTGGTGCTCTCTACGGAGACACACTTGGTCTAATGAAGCCTCTATCCAATAACTCTTGAATTTGGGCTTTCAGCTCCACCAACTCCTTCGGTGCCATCCTATAAGGTGCAATGGACACCGGTGCCGTTCTAGGTTACAAGTCAATTCCAAACTCAACCTCTCGGTTCGGGGGCAAACCCGAAAGCTCCTTTGGAAAAATATCTTGAAAATCTTTGACGGTTCTAACTTTATCCACTGTCAGACCCTCAGTTTTCGATTGGCTTACAAATGCCAAATAAGCCTCACATCCCTTTCAAATCCACTTCTCGACTCTCAATGCCGACACCACATTAGACAGATAATCCCTACGCTCACCTATCACCAAAACCTCCTTATCCTTTGTGGTCTTTAACATCATTCGCTTAGTAGCACAATCCAAAGTAGCCCTATGCTTCACAAGCCAGTCCATTCCCAAAATGAGATCCAATTCTCCGAAAGGTAGCTCCATCAGATCTCTAGAGAAAAATTTTCCTTGAGTTTCTATAGGCACATCTCTATACAGTTTATCTACCCTAACTGAGTGACTTAAAGGATTTAGTACAGATACCCCACTCACAGTCACCTCAGAGCACACACTCAGCGGCCCAGATATAGCGCATGCAACATACGAATGGGTAGATCCAACATCTATCAACGCAGTGTATGGTATACTAGAAATCAAAAACGTACCAGTTATGACGTCAGGTGCATCACCCTTTTCTCAGCGATGAGCTGCATACACCAACGCCAGCTGACGAGCCTCAGCAAAGAATCCAAAGACTTCGCCAGCGCTCCTCTTCCTTGACCATTTCCATTACCACCTCTGCCTTGCCCACGTCCTCTCGAAAACTGTGGCTCACCCCTCACTGGTTGAGCGACCCTCTACTCTAAAACTTGAACCTGATCTGGTTCCTGAGGACAGTCCTTAACCCTATGCTCCATAGATCCGCATCGGAAACAAGCACCAGAACGTTTTCGACACTCGCCCATATGTATCTTCCCACAACTCCTACAACCCTGCGATCTAACGGCATTCGCCAGATCGCTCGAATCGGCTCCATTACCCTTGCTCTCTTAACATTCCTGTTCATACCACCTAAAAGTCCTGAATTTCTCCTAAAACAGTTTCGATCTTTCTCATGATTCTGTCTTTCTGTACGCTTCACTTCCTCAGCTATCTTAGCTTTCTCCACTAAAGCAGCGAAGTTATGCTCGCTCTGCGGAGCAATCAGCACCCTAAGTTCATCTCTCAAACCATCCTCGAAGCGTACGCTACGCTCATACTCTGTAGCGACAATCCCAGAAGCATACCGGCTTAGTCTCAGAAACTCAGACTCATACTCAGCCACTGACTTACTCCCTTGCGCCAGGTTTAGAAATTTTTTTCGGTGAGCGTCCACGTAACTAGCCCCAACATACTTTCCTTTGAAGGCTATCTTAAGCAGCTCCCAAGTTACACTGTCAGCAGGAGTTCCATCTCTCACCGTGAGCCACCACTGATAAGCCTCATTCTTGAGTAACAATATGGCTCCCTTCAGCTTCTGCTCCACAGAGTAGTCCAGGTCATCCATAATCCGCTCTGTGGCTTCTAACCAGTACTCAACCACATTTAGAGCTACACCAGAAATGCCCCTAAATATCTCTGCTCCATTGGCCCGGAGCCGCTCAGAAATAGACCCTCGAATTTCATTTCCCATACTTGCCCCAGCAACCCTTTCCAAAACTCGAAGCATCGCCTGGGACAGAGCATCGTCCCCGACACCTCGATCATGAGACTCTACCTCTGTTTCCGATGGTACCGGTGCATCTGCTGCTGGCACATGTCCTGAAGACGAAGATTCAGCTTGAGCATTACCTCGGCCACGTCCACGGCCTCTTCCATGAGCTGCTCGTGTACTCATTTTGTATTATCTGATTAAGAATTTTATGAATCAATTCAATATTTCAGTGTTTATTACATATGTCTTATGAATAACAGTAATTCAGAGTTTGAGTTTGTTTTCTTTCGCGGTAGCCTAGCTACAGCCTCAGTCTACTTATTAGAGTTTCTATAGTTCCAGTGTTACCCTATCTAAAGTACCATGATAAGGTTTTGTACAAGCATATAACAGATATTTCAAAAACAATCAGAAAGGTTCAGAAAACTTACAGACTTGGGCCAGAGATTCGGCGTGCCACCTTCTAAAAAAACTAATTTTAGAAAACTGATTTTAATCTTTAAAATCATCTATTTGTAAAGCGAAAATATTGGAAACATTCTCGAAAACAATTTATAATCAAGTTCCTAAAAAAATAATTTTCAAAAAACTTTATTCAATGTTTCTTTAAAACTCTCATTTTTAGACCCGTTCCATAGTCGAGTTGTTGCAACTTGGCTCTGATACCACTAAATGTAACACCCCAGACCCGGCCCAGACGTTATGGCCAGATCTGACGTGTCACATGGACTTACGACTTAGTATGCATTCGTTGGTTTAAGTGATTAGGGTGGTCTTTGTAAAAACAACAATTGAATGAAAAACCGGTTTATCAATCTTTAGACTATCCATTTGTCGTGCTTGTTGAGTCTTGAAAACGTTCATTAATTTTGAAAACCTGCGCAGCCTAACACTAGCAGTTTCGACATAGTATAAATATAATCAGAAAATAAAAACCATAGTGGAAAGAGAAATTTATATAGCGGCCTTATTACAACTTAAAACCCAAAATTAAATCAGAATATAAAAATAATAAAAAATAAACTAACTTAGAAAAACCAACTTTGCAGACGATGTTGCCACTCCGAATCCCTCACAGCTCCAAGCCCACTATGGTTGGGGATTTCCTGCAGAGATGAAAATAAAGGGTGAGTTTGGTAAACTCAGTGTGTAACATAACCCAACCATAGCCCAAAATAGATCAAACCTAAGAGTCAGACTTATCTGGGACTTGGCCTAGTACAGAAATCAGAATGAAACTCATAGGCCCATAGCAGATACAGAACAAATATATCATGAATGTAGAAATCCCAACCCAGAGCCATCCATAACACCCCCGTACCAGCCTTACACCATGTGGGGAGACTACTCGACCCACCCAACCGCTACACACCACAGAAATTGCAGCAAGGTTGCAAGATATTGTGACGAAGTCACCAGATATAGATATTGTGGCAAGGCCACCGAGCAGCAGTATATATATGTTTATATATGTGGCGGCCACGGATTGCAATGAGGTCGCTAGATATTGTGATGAAGTCGCAGAATCGATATATATGTGGCGAGGCCACCAGATTGCGATGAGGTCGCGTAACGCTTCCTCCATCAATATAAACCCATGTCCCATGCAACAGAATAATATGTCATGGCATAGAAACAGAACATCATGCTTTTTAGATAAAATAAAATATCCCAAGGGGTAAAATCGTAATTTTTCATGTATAAGGGTATTTCAGTAATTATAACCTATTGCTAGGGTTTCATGCTCATTCTAACATTTACCAAGTAATCAGAAGTACTTACCTCGTCTTTTTACCAAAGTGGGCCTGTTGGCCCATTGGCCCATTTTCGGCCCATTAAGCCTAAATATACTGTTGTGCACGAAAATGCACACTCTGCACTCTAATCATCCAAATGCAACATATTCATTAACAACTGTCTCACGAGCACTCGCACGCTCGCGAGTTCACAAAATACCAATGTTTCGGTATTTCGGGTTTTACCGATTCAGTCTAAGGGAGGGTGTCGTTTACACACCTAGTTGATGATGATTGATGACGATATCTCCCACGCGATAATCCTACGATCGATCACTAACACATTAGACTTACGAATTAATGATAACTACCATAAATCCACGTCAACTAACCCAATCATCACACAAGTTAGTCATTTACGCACGAGGGGCAAAATAGTCATTTTACCCTCTAGGGGTAAATCAGTAGTCCTACCCTACAGGGGTATTTCAGTAATTCTATAACTTATCCACTTGGCCTACAAACCCATTGGGACTACATGGCCCATTTCAGCCCATCGCGGCCCGAAATAGCCGTCCTACTGCTAGAGTAATGAGAAATACACACATGTTAGGAGACTGCAGTTAATCCGCGCTACCACACTCTTAGCTGATGCCCAACCCAAACGAGCATGCCACCAAGCGAAAGGGATCAACCCAGAAGGGTATGCCAACTCTCCTCATGGTTGCTCTATTTAAAGCCAGCTCTTCATCTACTCTTATGTTAGCTTCCCGATGTGGGATCCCTCCATCATCAGAGTTTAATACCAACACCAACTCTTGCCGTCCCAACATAGCAAAATAATCAACCTTTGTATGCCAAGGGATTCGAACCAAAGTCCTCTCACTTGCCAAATCACGCCACCACCACTAGGCCATCAACTCATTTTTGTCATAAGTCCAACACATTAAACTTTAAAGTGCACCTACTTGCTTCCAGATTTATTGAAAAGGAAAACCAAAATAAATTGCAAGAGCCAAGACTTGAACCTTGGACCCCTTGCTTCCTCTATGGCGTCACTTCCTTATCCCCTAAGTGGCGCTACCTTGCCACTACACCACACTCCTTTTTGTGTCATCTTTTACCCCTTTACTCTTAAAACCCCAAACGCCAATTGCATCACTTGTTCTTAAAATCAAAATTTCGAAGACTACCACGGATTTAACATAAATTTGGGCCTTCCAAAAGCCCACTAACCTATTAAAATATATATTTTAACCAACCAGAACACACCCAAAATTTTAAAAAAACACAGAAACACAGAAAACCTAAAAATTGGGCGTTACAGGTATTGTCATGTGGATTTTACTGAGGAAATTTCCTTAAAAGAGATAACTATCTTGTGATGACATATGATAATTTGTCATTTGAATTCGTTAAGGAGGTTTTCCTTTGACAGAGGACAACTAGTCATATATGTTACTTGTTAAGATTGTCCCATGATGACTCATTCATAGTACATTTCATGTTAGATGTTGAGTTGATGATTATACACTCCAGATCATTCTAGTTAAGTAACTTCTCACGAAGCTCAACTTAAGTTAAAATGACGGTAAAATGTGAAAAAAATATTTTTTAATGTGAATGCCTAAGGAATTAGATTAACATATTAATTTGATGGAAATTCATGTTCTTACTAGTTAATTAAGATTGCCCCAAGGTGACTTAATTCAATAGGTGTATGAATTATTGCTGAAATGACTTACAATTTTTTTGAAGTTTAATGTTAGACGTATGCATTATCTTAATGCATGTTTTATGTTGCAATTTTTTTCAAATATTTGCTTAATACAAAGATATTACAAAGATATTAATGAATGGATGATTATATTTTTTGGTTTGAAAATAACAACAACTCCTTTACCAAATATCTTTACTAGGAACAAACTGAAAAAAATAGCTGTAAGGAATGGAAAAGGAACCTTATGATTGTCCTAATCTATGAGAAACTTAATATTGTTCTTGATAATAAATTCCCACTAGCCAACCAAGTTGAGGTTGGAGCTCGTTGGAAAGAATCTGATAAGATAGCTTATTACTACATGCTGACTAGTGTGACCAGTGCATTATTTAAGCAACTAGAGAGCTGTGATTCTTCCAAAGCGATATTAAACAAACTAGATGACAAGTTCAGAGGCCAAGCTACCCTGTCTTGACAGTCAACTATAACTAGTTTGGTGAATGCCTAGTAGAAATCTGGCACTTCGGTCAAAGACCATATGATTACTCTTTTGGGCTACTTTGCTGAGACTAAGGAAAATGAGGCTAATTTGGACATACAAATTGAAATTGTGTTCAAAAGCTTGTCCAAGGACTTTTCAATCTTTAGGGCCACATATAATATTGAGAATAAGAAACTAGTGTTTACACAACTTATGAAGGAGTTACATGTTGGATCTGGTACACTAAGTATAGTATTTTCGTCTATGTAAACTTGTATTTGTTTTTGAACATATTGGTTTAATAAAATTATTCATGAATTACATTGATACCCTTTATATATTGTCCACTGGTTGTCTAATGTTTAACTAATATTTAGCAATATTATGTGGTCGAATTGTAATACAGAAAGATAACTTATATTAGTAGACGGACCTAAACATGTCCTTAGATTAATAAAAAATGAGCAAACTGATTAAAAGACTAATATGTTGACTATCAAGTCCAATTAGGGAGATGCTTTGTCTTGAGCATTGAAGTGGATGACTCACAGAAGATAGAGATGTGACTAACTGGATTGGTAAAACATCGAACATGACCTAAGTAGAATAGATCTTGAATCTATTTGTGAATTTATTCACTTGTGATGTTCATAGTGTGGCATAACTTAATCCTGAGTGGATGACGAACTATGTATATGTGACTCATATAATTTGATGTAAGTAAAATCTTGAATTAAAAGAGATAAGGAATCAAAAACTAGTGTGTTGGGTATATGACTTCTACAATATGTAGCATCATTCAAAAATTGCAATTCATAGCCTAAGACATGGGTAAATAATATCCTCTCATTAGCATTACATGATAGATGAAAAGTAAACATGGCCACGAGTCATTTGTTTTTGTGATGAATAACTTAATTACTATATAATGGTAATTGACTTTATATTAAGGAAGATGAAATGATTACCATGAGATAAAATAGGATCATATTAGGAGAACGAATTTATCCCAAAGAGATTAAGGATATCCTATGAAGGTAACACACTTATGACAAGGTTATTAGACAAGCACTGATTGAGTAGCTTTTGTAATGATTTGTAATTGGGGAGAGCTTAATCATGATACTGTAGTGGAATGACTTCATGACTAAATGAGTTTATAAGTAATAGGAAAAAAATTAGAACTCAATTATAAATCATTTGAGCCCGTAATCACATATGTCCAATTGGTCCCTCTGCTAGCTCGTTGAAAGCAGGAATGAATTGCATGTTGAATAAAATGAATATAAACGGGCCGAAATGATAAAGTGATACAGCCACACCCCGAGCACACTCTTGGACCAGCTCCCTAAGCGTTGCTTGCAATCCCTTGCGAGTTGAATTAGTTCGATTCCAGCTCATTGAGCTCAATTCAGCTTGTTTCCAGCTCAATGAGCTCGTTTGCTCATTTTGAGTTTATTTTAATTTTTTACAATTTTAGTGCTGGAATAAAATAAATACACTTAGTTAATTAAGCTAGTTAGCTTAAGTTAATAAATAAGTGTCAATAAATATGTCTTTAATATTAGAGTGTTAAATGTGTTCTAGTCTAATACATCTTTTAATATGTCTAGCTACAGCCGAATTTAATTGGTGTCTTAGCTTAAATACATTTTATAAATATGTCCTAGTTTAAAATTTGTTTTTAATGTGTCTTTGAGCTGCTAAATTTATCATGTCTTAATTGAATTAACTAGGTGCAAGTACATACTTGGGACGACATAAATGCAAGTGAGCTGCTGATTTATTTCTTCTAAGTGAGATGATGGTTCGGTTATTGCAAAAGCCACAACCAGCTGATGATTCTTGTTCCCAAGCTAGCCATTGAGCTCACCAAAACAACCTTAAAAGCTTTCATACAAGCTGGACATTCCTTTCACATTGTATGCCCATTCAGTTTTGTGCATTCACACATAAGTGGTTGTTTACATTCAGTTTTCACACCTAATGTCCATTGGAGTATTCAAGACATCATTTAACACCTCAAGATCATTCAACTGACCAAGGCTTGCTCATTAAAGCCTTTCACCCTCTTTGAACGAATTTAGCCTAGTCTAAACAACTCCATTCAACCAATTCAATTCCCCAATCACTTTAATTAATTTTTAGCTAAATCAAGACATCTAGAAGCTGTCCATTGGCGTCCTCCACACTCAAGGAACCTTCAAGGAAGCTACTAGGAACTTTCCAAGAAGTTTCAGCTTAATAAAGTTGAAAACATTTGTCCATTTAGTTGCCCATGTGCCTATTTAGCTAACCTAGATTTCTAGCTATAAATACTTAGCTAACTTCTTATTCTACAGAACTTTTTTTCTCATTTGATAAATGTTTATAACATTTGTGAGTTTTTCAACTCTCTTATTTTGTTAAGACTCAAGTTGACTTATCTAGCATAGCTAGTGGCATCTACCTCGTTTCTTTGAACTTATCACTCAATCCGAGTGTGGCGTTCACCCCATTGATACCTTTGGTTCCTATCTTCCTAGATAGCGGGTCAAGGTCCTATTTTAATCACCTATCCACCTTTAAGTGTCCTATAAGTCTTGGGTCAATACTCACTTTAGTATTGGTTCATTCTTGACTCTTAAACCTTATTTCCATTCCACCATCAACTATCCTCTTAATTTTCTTGTTACTTTGTTGAGGGGATGTGTAATTGAGTTCTGAGGTAGCTGGGAAGACTATTTGTTGTTAGCTGAATTTGCATACAATAATAGTTATCAAGCAAGTATTGGGATGGCTCCGTATGAAGCACTGTATGCGCGAAGGTGTCAAACTCCAACATGTTGGATGGAATTGGGCGAATGGAGAGTTCTGGGCCCTGAGTTAGTAGCAGATACTGAGGGTAAGGTAAAATTGATTCGGGATCGATTGAAGGAGGCCTCGGATAGACAGAGGTCGTATGCTGACCTTAAGCATCGAGAGATAGAGTTTGCAATGGGGGACTTATTTTTTCTTAAGATCTCTCCGTGAAAGAAGGTATTAAGGTTTGTTCGGAAGGGGAAGCTAAGCCCAAGGTTCTTTAGGCCATAACGGGTTGTGAGGCGGATTGGGCCTGTCACTTATTAGCTGGAATTACCCTCTAAACTAAGCTAGATCCACGACGTGTTTCATGTTTCCATACTAAGACGGTATCGCTTGGATCCTTCACATGTCGTGTTGATTGACGAGATCGAGGTTAGGCCAAACCTAACTTTCGAGGAAGAGCCTATACAAATAATTGGACGTGATGTTAAGGTACAGAGAATGAAGTCTGTCCTATTAGTCAGAGTGCTTTGGCGAAATCACAAGGCTAAGGAGGCTACTTGGGAACCTGAGGAAGTGATGCGACATCAATATCCTCAACTATTTGGATCAGGTAAAATTTCGAGGACGAAATTTCTTTTAGGAGGTAGAGTTGTAACGCCCCAAAAATCCCAAACTTTTTTTTTCTTCAGTTTTGATAAAAAATGTGCTTAATATTCCTAGTCAAGTGTTATTTATATGATAATAGGCCTTGGTTAACTAGGAATATCAGCCAAAATAGAGGTTTGAAAGCTCAAAAATCTGCAGCAACTTAAAGCACTCATAAGTAAGTGATTTTAATGAGTTTTCTTCAATATTTTTATATTTTTGAGACCCTTGAAGCATGAGCTTCCAAATGAGGGTGATATCTTACAAAATGGTCAAGAGTTTAGGATTTTGCCATGGAAGTATTTGTGACATATTCTGAGTTTTTATGGAAGAATATGAGTCCTAGTTGTGTTATAAACAACTTTTGTGAAAGGTGTTAGCATGAAAACACCTAAAAGGACTATTTTGCATAAATTGCAAAATAGGTGGTTAGTGTGTGAAATAGTGAGAATTTGGGATTGCCATAGTAGTAAAAAGAGTTTAGCTAGGCTTGAAATAAGAGGAAATTCGATAAAAATCAATTTTCAGGATTAGAGGTAAAATGGTCATTTTCCCAAGGCCTAGGGACAAAATGGTCATTTTACCAAAGTTGTGAATTTATGATTGCCTAATTGTGTTTAGTGACTAAATGGATGTATATCATTATAGATCAAGATTTTCCAAAACTGAGCCTAGACCGGGGAAAAGCCAATCCGAATAAGCCGACTAGTTAAGTACTTTTTGTAAACCGAGGTAAGTTGTATGTAAATAATACAACTACACTGTTAATAATTGTATTCATATTGTCATTGAATTGATATTGTACGAGTTGTTAAGTTATAAATTGAGAATGCTTTGTAATATTGAGATAGTAGAAATATTCCGTTGAAACCTCAGGATATGAACTGGATATTTGTGCCATGACATTAGGTGATTTGTGCGCCAGTGTAAGACATGTCCGGGACATGCTTCGGCCACATTATGAGAGCCAATGTAAGACCATTTCTTGGACATGGCATCGGCATAGAGATGAGTGCTAGAGTAAGACATGTTTGGGACATGCATCGACCTCGATAGAGATAGCCAGTGTAAAACGTGTCAGGGACACGCACCGGCTAGGAGTTGTGCTAGTGTAAGACATGTCTGGGACATGCATCAGCATGCATATATGAGAGCCAGTGTAAGACCATGTCTGGGACATGGCATCGGTAATATATCCCATGTTGAAGGTTCATGGAATATCCAGTAGTTTTCCAACGGTTCAATGGTGAAAGTTATAGTTCAATTTTGATAAAGAAAGGATGATCATGTTGTGAGTGTTACAGGTACCTATATGATAAGCATGAGTAACGAGCTTAATTTAGAAAATGAGACTCGAGTAGATGATAATGAGTAAGTTAAGTTATATTTACCTTTGAGCTATAAGCATGATGGTAAATGGTGAGATTGTTGTATAGTTATTTATATGCAACTTACTAAGCTTTATGCTTACTCCTTTTCCTTTCCTTTTTCTTTCAGTGTCACCAAGCTAGCTTAAGGATCCCTTAAAGTTAGAGATATCAATCACACTATCAGCCGCAGCACTCGGTATAGTTTGATTTATATTTTTGAGGGTGGCATGTATAGGGCTAGACTAGGATGTTGTATTAAGAGAATTATTCATGTATTTTGGCTCAAGTCAAAAGCCCTTCACTTTGTATCAAGCCTGGAATTGTGGCTATTATTCATTTTGATGAATTCATATGATGTTCTTTCTTGGGATGAATTGGTGTCTTTTGGGGTGAAATTTGTATATTGACATGATCTTGTGTAGGTTGTGCAAAATGGGTGACAAAATGGCTTGGTAAATAGCCTATTTTGTCCACATGGGTAAGACACACGGGCGTGTGACTAGGCCATGTGTGACACACGGCTCATGCTCATGGGGGTGTGTTGTGGTCGTGCGTCCCCTACACTTAAAACTTTAAAGTAATTTTAGTACTCGGGCAAGCCACACAGGTGTGTGCCCTGGCCGTGCCATAAAGTCAGCATGCATGCTAGTAGTACACGGGCAAGAGACATGGCCGTGTGTCTTGGCCATGTGAAGGACACGGTTATAGGGCACGGGTATGTGCTTGGGCAGTGTGGTTTTGGCAGAATGCCCAAGTTTTTAGACACGGGTTCGGGATATGGGCGTGTCTCTAGCACACGGCCGTGTGTTCTATATCCACACGGGCGTGTGGAGTCTTGATGCATGAAACTTTTCTAAGTTTTTCATGAGTTCTCTGTTGGATTCTGAACCACCTCAAATGTATGATTTGGGCCTTGTAAATCCGTATATGAGATAGATTGCATGTGAAAAGAGAAGTTTTTATATTGTTTGGAATTTTTTTATCGCCCGATTTTGTATAGTTGGTTAAGTCAAGAAAGGTAACACCTTGAACCCTGTCCCGGCGTCGGATACGGGCGAGGGGTGTTACATTTAGTGGTATCAAAGCATGGTTTAGTTGATTCTAGGACTGAACTAGCCGAAGTACGAGTCTAGCTATACATGCCACGTATATGCATATTGATAGTGTGACGTTTCCTAACGATTATAAATTGTGTTTATTATAGTAATGGATCTTGATAGAACCACGGCGGATGACGTGGAAAGTAATGCATCGGCTCCCGCAGAAGGGACCGTGCCGATAGAGAGTGAGCCCATAAGTATAGGCCAAGGCGGAGGGGCTAGGGAAGCCTACCTCTGAATGATGGATGCTTGGTATACAGAGTTCGTTCGTACGATCCCGAACACCCCACCATCCCCACCTCCTTCGATTCCTCAATACACCCTGATGTCTCCGCAAGGTGCGGATGTGTTCAGATGAAAGAAGCCTCCGGTAGACAAGATCCAGAAGCAAGGGGCCGAGGAATTTTGGGCTAGTGTAAATGATGACCTGGAGAGAACGGAGTTTTGGCTAGAAAATACCGTGAGGGTATTCGATGAGCTGTCATGCACGCTTGAAGAGTGCGTGAAGTGTGCCCTGTCACTTCTACGAGACTCAGCTTATCAGTGGTGGAACACTCTCGTGTCTGTAGTACGGAGAGAAAGAGTGACTTGGGAATTCTTCCAAGAAGAGTTTCGAAAGAAGTATATTAGCTAGAGGTTTGTGGACCAAAAGAGAAAGGAATTTCTAGAGTTGAAGCAAGGTGATAAGACTGTGATAGAGTATGAGCGGGAGTTTGTAAAACTCAGCAAGTATGTGCGAGAATGCGTATCCACTGAAGCTACTATCTGTAATAGGTTTGAGGATGGCCTCAATGAAGACATTCGAGTGTTTGTGGGCATCCTAGAGCTAAGAGAATTTGTGATGCTCGTTGAGAGAGCATGTAAAGCAGAAGAGCTGGTGAAGGAGAGAAGGAAGGTGGCCATTGAGTCGCGAGATTTAAAGAGAAGACAAATGGGGAAGACACATCAGTCCTCCTCCAAGAGGTTAAAAGAGTTTACTACCCAATCAAATACTTTGGTCGGATATTTGAAGAGATACAAGAATCGACAGAACATGGCATCTAAAGCCCAAACTACCTCAGTGGCAAGTGTTGGTAGTGCTCGGCCAAATAGGCCGGAGTGTTCACAATGTGGAAGACGTCACTTGGGCAAATACCAAATATGCGAGAGGGGCTGTTTCAAGTGTGGATCACTTGACCACTTTATCCGCGAGTGCCCTGAGATGGACGAGAGAGAGAGAAAACAAGAGGTGAAAGAAAGCAGTGCTGCCTTGAGGGGTATGCCTCAAAGGAACTCCGGGAGTGGGAATAGTAGTAGAGGTGCACTAAGAGAGGTCGCGATAAGATCTGAAGGTAAAGCGCCAGTGAAGATGTATGCTATACGAGCCCGAGAAGAGGCAGAGTCTCCTGACGTGATCACAGGTACCTTTTTTATTCACAATATAACTGTTGTCGCTTTAATTGAATCGTGATCTACCCACTCTTACATATGTATGCAATTAATACATCATATAAACGTGCTAGCAGAGTCCCCTAAGTTTGTAATAAAACTGTCTAACTCGTTAGGCGAGTATGTATTAGTGGACCGAGTATGTAGAAATTGTCCTTTGGCGATTATAGGCCATTGTTTTCCGGCCAACTTGATGTTGTTGTCGTTTAATGAATTCGATGTAATTCTTGGGATAGATTGGTTGATGTAACACCCCTATAATCCGTATCCGTCGTCGGAGTGGGTTATGAAGAGTTACTAATCCAAAACACTACATTTATACATTCACATTTACATAAGTTCATTAGCAATTATATGCATAGCCAAACACAATCAAAGATAGAAATTCAGACTTATACCGACATTCAAAAGTTGCTATATTCACATGGCTTATATACAACAACATCTCAAAATATCATTCACTTAAGTCTATTCTATACATGCCATACTAACTCTAAAACATAGTAGTACCAAAATGATAGCTAGTGTGACGAGTTCTTTGTGATCCCCCCGAGCGGTGGACTGAGTCAACAATCTATAAAATAGAGAAACGTAACAAACAGAGTAAGGTTTCATAAGCTTAGTAAGTTTCAAGCAATGCAAACAAATAAACTCAATTATACTTCGATCATTCAATTTCTCAAGAGGCCATTTTCTAGGTATATTGTAATTTGGCCGAATATACACAAGCACATAATGCACATTTAGCATTCTTATTCACTTAATCTGAATTCATATATCATAAATAAATCAAATACTTTCACATACTTTCACACCTTGACCGAATGTATCATGATCATAAATATAGTTATAACTTTTATGTATCACATTGTACACTTATGATTCAATTCAAATCAAACTCACATATAAGTACATAATACGTACCTGGCCAACTTAACGTATTGAATGTATTCATTTATCGTTCTAACACGAGGTATCTTAGTCTTAGACTTTTATCAAATCACCGGCATTTAGCCTGTTAGGTTTTAAGCCCGAATTCATCCACCGTCATTTTGCCTGCTAGGCTCGAAGCCCAATAACATTTCACCGGCATTATAGCCTGCTAGGCTCAAAGGCCCGAATAGTATCTCACCGGCATTATAGCCTGCTAGGCTCAAAGGCCCGAATAGTACTGTACGATATTCAAATCAACAAGTTTCATATAACACAATCACACCAAATTAGGTACAAGCATCACTCGAATATATCATCCTACATTTTATTCACTTTTATTTCATTTCATCATTCACACTTATCATTTGATAGTTTACTCATAACATCCCACTCATATTCATCTAACACTTATCATTTGATCATAAAAGCATATCACATTTTACTTCCATTATAATTGCCATTCGGCCATATACATATATTTTAAGTAATATTTAATTCTCATAATATGTCATGTCATTATCGAATATTATTTATATTTAACTACTTAAAACTTACCTCGAATATATTTTCGAACAGTCTCGGATCGGCTATTCAACTACTTTCTCTTTTCCCCTGTCCAACCTTGGTTCTCTATGCTCTTGAGCTAATTCAAACAAAAAATTAACTTATTAAAGTCCCATCATGCTAGCTTATGGCCGAATATGACAAGAAATTTAATAAGTCATATAGCTACTTTTAGCTCAAATACAAAATGGTCATACACATTTTTAATCACATTAAGCAATTTAATACCATTTATTTAACATTTCCTCATGTACACCTTTATGACCGAATACACATATCAAATAAGTAACTTACCTTAACACATAACCCACATAGCCAAAGTACATATAACCTTAATGACCGAATATGTATATCATCAAAGTTCCTATGATTTAACCTTTAAACTTCATAGCCGAATATTGATTGTATATCTAGCTCACATACACAAACACAAAACTCATATGGCTTATCATATTTTCATATACATATGTCACCCATATAGCCGAATATATAGCTCATCAAATAGATATTTATTCACGTTCCCTTAACACATATTGATCAGTTAGTCCATGCATTAGCCTTTGACACATTTGGTCATTAAAGCAATAACCTATTTAACATTCAAGCATTTTATACTAAAATTTCTCCCAAGGCCGAATTCATATACAACCTTTAATACTCATACAAAGTTTATATTTTAAATAATTTATGCACACCATTAACCTCATATCAATTAACTAAGCACTTTAACAAATTTTCTTTAACTATACACACATTCGACAATGACAATGACAATTTAACAAACCTTAAATCCAACTTATAATTGTGCATATCTCATTCAAAGCATCCACACCAATTTATTATCCAATCATCCATAGCCGAATACACATATTCTTTCATCCATTCTTAACAAAAAAAAATTTTATCAAGCTTAAATCTCCATTCTATCATTTTAAAACGCAAACATTACTCAAATGTTATCTAAATTCATATTCGGCAACCATACATACATACAAGTCGATTTTCCCTATCATCTAAATTACCTATATGAACATTTTACTAGCTCAAACTTCACCCATCCACAATTACTCATTTAAAACCTAAAGACGACAACCATTCCCCTCAAATTCTTCCATGGACGATTACTCATATCACCACAAAATTCAAAATTTTGACATAGGCTATGTAAGGGACTTAGTAACTAGCTTTAAATATGCTAAAATTTCAAGAACTAACATGAATTACTTACCTTAATTCAAGCTTAAAGGAGACCGAATGGCTTATCTCCCTTTTCTTTCTTTAAGATTCGGCTAAGCTAAGGAAGAAAATGAACAAAATATTTTTTTTTCTTTTTATCATCTTTTCTTATTTTAGTTAATTTTTTTATTTCATAATTTAAGCCATTAACTATTATAATATTAATATATAATGTATATATGGCTATTTAACCATCATCATGGCCGGCCACTTACATAAAAATGGGGAATTTGACATGCAAATCCCCATATTTTAAGCCATGTAATATTTGGCCACTACACTTCAACCTATCACAATTTCAAAGTTTCTCACATAAGTCCTTTTTAATAAATTCCACATTCAAATGACAAGATTAAGACACGATACTTTGACACATGCACTTTCACATATAATAAGCATAGAATATAACATTTAATTATTTTTGTGACTCGATTTTGTGGTCCCAAAACCACTTCCCGACTAGGGTCAAATTAGGGCTATCACAGTTGACCTCCCATGGCATTGTAGTAGACTGTGGGAGAAAAGTAATTCAGTTAAGATGTGAGGATGGAAATGTTCTTCGAGTTGGGCCAGATAAGTCAAATAACTTGTCTGTGATAGTATCATCTTTAGTAGTCGAAAGATATTTGAGAAAAGGTTATGAAGCTTATCTAGCTTTTGTGCTGAATACCCAAGTGTCCGAGTCGAAGATTGAGTCAGTACTAGTAGTTTGTGAGTTTATAGACGTCTTTCTGGAGGAGTTACCAGGGTTACCCTTAGGGAGAGAGGTTGAGTTTGGTATCGAGTTGGCTCCTGGTACAACGCCAATCTCGATTACACCTTATAGGATGGCCCCCACCGAGTTAAAGGAGTTGAAAGTGCAGTTGCAAGAGTTAACAGACAAAGGTTTTGCTAGACCGAGTTATTCACTATGGGGTGCTCTAGTGCTTTTTGTGAAAAAGAAGGATAGGTCGATGAGGTTATGTATCGACTACAGACAGCTTAACAAGGTTACAGTGAAGAACAAGTATCCTTTGCCGAGGATCGATGATCTCTTCGATCAATTGAGAGTAGCCACTATGTTCTCTAAGATAGACTTAAGATCGAGCTACTACTAGTTAAGAGTCAAGGAACATGATGTACCGAAGACTGCTTTTCCGACAAGATATAGGCATTATGAGTTTCTTGTTATGCCTTTTGGATTGACAAATGCCCCAGCGGTATTTATGGACTTGATGAACCATATCTTCCGACCGTATTTGGATAGGTTCTTCGTCATTTTTATTGATGACATCTTGGTTTATTCACATAACAAGAATGAGCACACGTAGCATTTGAGAATTGTGTTGCAGATCTTAAGGGATAAGCAACTTTATGCCAAGTTTAGTAAGAGCGAGTTTTGGCTCAAAGAGGTCAGGTTTCTAGGACATATAATGTCGAGTGATGGAATCCGAGTTGATCCGAATAAGATCTCTGCTCTTGTGGAGTGGAAATTATAGAGGAATGTGTTAGAGGTTCGCAATTTTCTGGGGCTAGCAGGATACTATAGACAATTTGTAAATGGATTCTCGATGATAGCTACACCGATTACGAGGCTACTGCAGAAAGATGTCAAATTCGAATGGACAGAAGAGTGCCAACAGAGCTTTGAGAAGTTAAAGGCTTTGTTGACCGAAGCCCCAATTTTAGTACAACTTGAGTCGGGCAAGGAATTTGTAGTTTTTAGTGACACCTCCCTAAGGCAAGGTTATAGCCTATGCCTCAAGACAGCTAAAACTTCATGAGAAGAATTATCCGACCCATGATTTAGAGCTAGCAGCTGTGGTGTTCACACTGAAGATTTGGCGACATCATTTATATGGAGAGAAATGTAGAGTATTTACCGACCATAAGAGTTTAAAATACTTGATGACTCAAAAGGAGTTGAATTTGAGGCAACGTCGATGGTTAGAGCTGTTAAAAGATTATGTGTTGATCATCGACTACCATCCGAGAAAGGCGAACGTAGTCGTCGATGCCTTGAGTAGAAAGCCGTTGTTTGCCTCAAGAGCTTTGAACACTCAGTTGACTATATCTAGTGATGGATCGGTCTTAGCAGAGTTAAGAGCTAGACTGACTTTTCTTCATGAAATTTGTGAAGCTCAGAAAGATGACGAGAAACTACAAGCTAAGAGAACTCAATGTGAATCAGAGATTGAGTCAGATTTTCGTGTTAGAAGTGATGGGTGTATAATGTTCAAAGATAGAGTTTGTGTACCTAAAGATAATGAGCTCATTCAGAAGATTTTGCGAGAGGCACACAGTGGTTGTTCCTCAATTCACCTGGGTAGCGTGAAAATGTACAACGACCTTAAGAAAATGTAGTGGTCGGGTATGAAAAGAGACATTTCTGAGTTCGTATCCAAGTGCCTAGTGTGTCAACAAGTAAAGGCTGAACATCAAGTGCCTTCAGGTTTACTTCAGCCTATTATGATTCCCGAGTGGAAATTAGATCGTATCACCATAGACTTCGTGACCAGTTTGCCTATAACCCCAAAAAAGAATGATGCAGTATGGGCTATTGTTGATAGACTCACTAAGTCAGCACACTTCATACCGGTGCGTGCCGACTACTCCCTTGAAAAGTTGGCCGACTTGTATGTTTTTGAGATTGTGAGGCTTCATGATGTGTCGTTATCGATTGTATCTAATTGAGACCCGATGTTTACCTCGAGGTTTTGGAAGAAGTTACAAAAAGCTTTAGGAACCAAGTTGAGTTTCAGTACGACATTTCATCCGCAAACTGACGGACAGTTTGAAAGAGTATTACAAATCTTAGAGGACATGTTAAAGTGCTGTGTTCTCGAGTTCCAAGAAAGTTGGGAAAAACACTTACCATTGGTTGAATTTGCCTACAACAACAACTATCAGTCGAGTCTAAAAATGGCGCCTTATGAGGCTTTGTATGGGCGAAAGTGCTGAACGTCCCTATTCTGGACTAAGTTGAGAGAGAGTTAGATTTATGGGGTTGATTTGATTAAAGAGGCTGAGGAAAAAGTTAAGGTGATTCGTGACTGTTTGAAAGCCGCCTTGGATAGACAAAAATCCTACGTGGATTTGAAACCAAGGGAGATTGAGTTTGAAGTCGGGGATAAAGTATTTTTGAAAGTTTCCCCGTGGAGGAAAGTCCTTGATTTGGTAGAAAAGGCAAGTTGAGTCATCGTTTTATAGGACCTTATAAGGTTACCGAGTGAGTAGGGCTCGTTGCCTACCATTTGAGTTTGCCGCCAGAGTTAGAAAAGATTTACGACGTATTTCACGTATCCATGCTACGTCGATATAGATCAGACTTTTTGCATATAATTGCACCAACTGAAGTGGAGATTCTCCTAGATATGACGTATGGTGAGGAATCGGTCAAGATATTGGCTCGAGAGGTCAAACAATTAAGAAATAAGAGTATACCACTTGTGAAGGTTTTGTGGCATAGACATGGGGTCGAGGAAGCCACATAGGAACCCGAGGAGTCTCTGAGAGAGCAGTATCCAAACTTATTCACCAGTAAGATTTTCGAGGACGAAAATCCCTAAGGGGGGAGAAATGTATAACCCGATTTAGGGCCTAGTCAGAACAGTGGTCTCGAGACCACAAATCCGAAGATAGAAAAATTATTTTTATTATTTTTATGAGGTTATAGTACTATTTTATTAGTGCATGAAAAATTTGGTGAGTTAATTTTAATGTTTTCAAGCCCGATTGCGATAAAGGACTAAATCGCATAAAAGGCAAAAGTTGCATTTACTACCCAAATGTGTTAAATAGCTAGAGAATCAAAATTGAGGGCTTTTAAAGGGAAATTACACCCTTTTTAATAGTGTTGGTCGGCCATGTGATGGATTTTAAACAAATAGTCAAAGTATTAGGTTGATGATGTCATGTTTTGGTGATAAAATAATGCCTAAAAGCCTAGCTATCATTTTCTTCTTCTCCATCTTCTTTCTTCATCGAAAATATCAGCCAAAATAGAGGTTTGAAAGCTCAAAAATCTGCAGCAACTTAAAGCACTCATAAGTAAGTGATTTTAATGAGTTTTCTTCAAGATTTTTATATTTTTGAGATCCTTGAAGCATGAGCTTTCAAAAGGAGGGTGATATCTTACAAAATGGTCAAGAGTTTAGGATTTTTCAATGGATGTATTTGTGACATATGCTGAGTTTGTATGGAAGAATATGAGTCCTCGTTGTGTTATAAACAACTTTTGTGAAAGGTGTTAGCATGAAAACACCTAAAAGGACTATTTTGCATAAGTTGCAAAATAGGTGGTTAGTGTGTGAAATAGTGAGAATTTGGGATTTCCATAGTAGTAAAAAGAGTTTAGCTAGGCTTGAAATAAGAGGAAATTCAATAAAAATTAATTTTCGGGATTAGAGGTAAAATGGTCATTTTCCCAATGCCTAGGGACAAAATGGTCAGTTTACCAAAGTTGTGAATTTATGAATGCCTAATTGTGTTTAGTGACTAAATGGATGTATATTATTATAGATCAAGATTTTCCAAAATCGAGCCTAGACCGGGGAAAAGCCAATCCGAATAAGCCGACTAGTCAAGTACTTTTTGTAAACCGAGGTAAGTTGTATGTAAATAATACAACTACACTGTTAATGCTTGTATTCATATTGTCATTGGATTGATATTGTACGAGTTGTTAAGTTATAAATTGAGAATGCTTTGTAATATTGAGATAGTAGAAATATTCCGTTGAAACCTCAGGATATAAACTGGATATTTGTGCCATGACATTGGGTGATTTGTGCGCCAGTGTAAGACATGTCTGGGACATGCTTCGGCCACATTATGAGAGCCAGTGTAAGACCATGTCTGGGACATGGCATCGGCACAGAGATGAGCGCTAGAGTAAGACATGTCTGGGACATGCATTGGCCTCGACAGAGATAGCTAGTGTAAAACGTGTCTAGGACACGCATCGGCTAGAAGTTGTGCTAGTGTAAGACATGTCTGGGACATGCATCAGCACGCATATATGAGAGCCAGTGTAAGACCATGTCTGGGACATGGCATCGGCAATATGTCCCATGTTGATGGTTTATGGAATATCTTGTAGTATTCCAATGGTTCAATGGTGAAAGTTATAGTTCAATTTTGATAAAGAAAGGATGATCATGTTGTGAGTGTTACAGGTACCTATATGATAAGCATGAGTAACGAGCTTAATTTAGAAAATAAGACTCGAGTAGATGATAATGAGTAAGTTAAGTTATGCTTACCTTTGAGCTGTAAGCATGATGATAAATGGTGAGATTGTTGTATAGTTATTTATATGCAACTTACTAAGCTTTATGCTTACTCCCTTTCTTTTCCTTTTTCTTCCAGTGTCACCAAGCTAGCTTAAGGATCCCTTAAAGTCAGAGATATCAATCACACAATCAGCCGCAGTACTCGGTACAGTTTAATTTATATTTTTGAGGGTGGCATGTATAGAGCTAGACTAGGATGTTGTATTAAGAGAATTATTCATATATTTTGGCTCAAGTCAAAAGCCCTTCACTTTGTATCAAGCCTAAAATAGTGGCTATTATTCATTTTGATGAATGCATATGATTTTCTTTCTTGGGTTGAAATGGTTTTTTTTGGGGTGAAATTTGTATATTGACATGATCTTGTGTAGGTTGTGCAAAATGGGTAACAAAATGGCTTGGAAAATAGCCTAGTTTCTCCACACGGATAAGACACACGGGCGTGTGTCTAGGCCATGTGTGACACACAGCTCACGCCCATAGGGGTGTGTTGTGGCCGTGTGTCCCCTGCACTTAAAACTTTAAAGTAATTTTAGTACAAGGGCAAGCCACACGAGCGTGTGCCCAAGTCGTGCCATAAAATCAGTATGCATGCTAGTAGTACACGGGCAAGAGACATGACCGTGTGTCTCGGCCTTGTGAAGGACACGGTTATAAGGCACAGGTGTGTGCTTGGGTCGTGTAGTTTTGGCTGAATGCCTAGGTTTTCAGACACGGGTTTGGGATATGGGCGTGTCCCTTGCACACGACCGTGTGTTCTATATCCACACGGGCGTGTAAAGTCTTGATGCATGAAACTTTTCTAAATTTTTCATGAGTTCTCGGTTGGGTTCTGAACCACCCCAGATGTATGATTTGGGCCTCGTAAATCCGTATATGAGATAGATTGCATGTGAAAAAAGAAGTTTTTAAATTGTTTGAAATTTTTTTTATGGCCCAGTTTTGTATAGTTGGTTGAGTCAAGAAAGGTAACACCTTGAACCCTGTCCCGGCGTTGGATACGGGTGAGGGGTGTTATAGTTATAGTATATATAGGTGCAGATTTTGGGGATTCTAGGGTAATGTCGAAATTGCTACTCTTTCTTTAGCCAAATTCCTCATTTTTGTGTTACCGAAACACTATTTCTCTCTAAGTGCTCAGAAGCCAAATTCCTTGTTCCTTGCTTGCTGATTTTCCATTCTTTCTCTACTCAAATTCTTTTTTGATTCACCTTTGGTTTTGGCCGATTCCTTCTTCTCTTCTTCTTATTTGTGCTGAATAACCCCTTTAACCATACAAATCTCAAAAGCCAAATACCTCTTTGGCTGAAGACCTTCTGTGCCACCACTACTCCCTCTACTTCGGCCGATTCTTGTGTAAGTGCTTTGCTCTTTCAGTCGACTTTCCTAGTCCCGATTCCTTCTCTTCCTCACTCTTTCTAAATCGATTTGGTAGGGGATTAATTTTAGATCTTTGAAAAATTGCTCCTTAGGTGTTTTGCGGTTTTGAGTAATTATTCCTCTTTTATTGGTTAAGGTTGGCCGAATGGTCATGGATGATTTAAGAGTGACTTAAGATGATTACGAGTCACTTGTTGTTTAGTTCTTAATGATTAATATTGATGCAGATTTAAGAAATACTCGTGATTAGTGATCAAGGAAGGGATGTTAGGGCTTGTCGTTCAAGGTAAGGCAAAGGTGAGATTTTCGATTTTTGGTCATCGTATTTGATAAGTGTGTGATTAATCATTAAGTGACATCGTTTGTAGGTTCATGGCTAAGGAGATCGCAGCAGGTTTTAGTACCAGGTGTGTACATACATTGCACACACACAGTAGACCGACAAATCCCGAAATGCTGAAATACCAAAAAGCTAAAAGTTTGGCACGGTAGTATTGTGAGTATGTGAACACTCGTAATGGGGGAACCGATACATTATTAGAGGCCCCATGAGCGATCTCATGGTCTTGGGCCGTGTTTCGGGCAACCGGGCCATGATGGGTTGTGGTCCCATGATAGGCATAATTGACGATTTGATGCTAAGTGTTGTAATAGTCATGTTGGTTGCATGGCCTGGAATTGATTTGAGCCTGATAGGTCATATGAATGTGATTGGGCCTGATGGGCAATATGAATGATATTGGGCCTAAAGGGGCCAAATGAATAAGTGTGGATCTGTCAGTGTTTAGTAAGGGGTTGTGGACCTAGTTTTTGGTAACTACTCAATCAGACATAAAACTTAAATAATTAATTAATTGTGACCGTGGACAAGTCATAAGGTTAAGATGTGGTAATGGGTATATGCATGTCTAGTATTGGATCTAGGGAGAGCTTGGTACTTAAGCGATCTTATTGACCCACCTCCTCTTCTCTGGAATCCTACCTGGTGCATAGTATTTGTTCACTTTAGCTAACGAGGACTTGTTAACGGGCCAAGGTAATTAATAAACTCATCATAAAGAGAAAGTACCGAAATGCCCCTAACGGCAAAAATGACTAAAATACCCCTATGTGTTGAATGTAAGATTTATGGATGTTGCATGTATACCTGTTGCATTCATATGATATTCTATTTAGGTTGCATATGGGTTGGGAATTATGGAACGGAGGAAGTATATGAGGATTGCTTGGTTGCTTGACGATCGTGGATCCACCGATGGCTTTTTAAACCTAATATATGATTAACAGCTTTGTTGCAATGTTAGGTAGTATGCAACCGGGCTACCATTGGAGTGTATCAAATGGGTGGGTCGATATTTATATCCCCACATGGAGTGTATCGGGGGATGGAGATGGTGTGTACCGGTTAGATGGGTGGGGTTCGTCCATATTTGATTGCTTTACATCTGTGCTAATATTGAATTGGGCTCAGGCCCAAAAAGACTTGCTATTGCATGCTTTTCTATTTGCCAAGGGGTGTACACACTGAGTTTTTTAAAACTCATCCCCCTCTTTTATTTTTCTCAAGTGATCCTCAGTAGGTGGTTCGACGGTTGGAGGGACTCCGAGGTGGCCAGCTAGGAAGATGACTTGGACTTGTTTTCTTAAGCCTATAATTTCTAGTATTTAAAGTTATTGTAGTTCGGATTGTAATAAGTCCTATTCGCTAGATATTATTTCAAACTAGGATTATTATTATTTTTATGCTTTATACTTGCTAAAAGTAGAACATGGTTTTCCTAAACCATAACTGTTTTTAAATACTACGTTTTTGAAACTCAATTTTTAAATGACAAGTTTTCATATATCCTCTATCTTAAATAAAGCTTCCGTAACTGAAAAGAGATTTTCCAAAGTAATCATTGTCATAAAAGAAGGAATTGTTTTTTTTTTTAAATACACCTCGCTTTGGAAGCAACAAATACAAGCTGGGATTTTACTCAAGGTTTTTTTTTATTTTAAAGAAGGGTTTTCAATGAAAATAAGGTTTTCGAAAAACACTTCAATGTGACATGCTGGATCTGACCATAACGTCTAG
The DNA here is from genome assembly GCA_025698465.1 of Gossypium longicalyx. Lineage (NCBI taxonomy): Eukaryota > Viridiplantae > Streptophyta > Magnoliopsida > Malvales > Malvaceae > Gossypium > Gossypium longicalyx. The sequence goes on from CM046995.1 coordinate 36,403,160, forward strand.
GCCGGGTTTGGGGTGTTACAGCTGTTGAAATAGAAACGAGAGTCGTCGAGTTTTCAAAAGTAAAAGAAACTATGGAAAAAGAAAGAGAGCTTGAAGAAACGAGTGAGAAAGATGCAATTGGACAAAAAAAATGAGGAATGTTTTTACTAACCAACATGCAAGTTGTTCTCGTATTATTTTTTCTTTTCAAGTTTTTAAATGTTCATGTGACAAGTTCCAACTTCATTACCTTCCTAACGAGAGATGGTTTCAATTGATCGAAAAAGGTAAGGTTGAAGGTGTAATCCAACCACAAGTGTCTAAAGGTAAGCAATGTAAGGGATCTTTAGCAATTGAGTCACTACAATCAGGTTTGAAAGTTGTTAATAAAATTTCCGATGACTTGGTTCTTAAGAGATTGCCTTATTTTGATGATTTGGTTAATTGTTATTCACTGTTTGTGGTTGATAAATACGTTTTAAGTGGGTGCATAAAGTGTTGTTCGCTTGATGTGTTTTGCATTGAAAAATCTGTTGATGTCGTTCGATTAAATTGACAAATACAAAATGTAATCTTGCGTGATAATGAGTTTTCGCATAAGACGTTTAATTTGTTTGATTGCGATATTCATGAGAAATCTCTAAACCCTTGTGCAAAATACTCATACCTTTACATGTCAGTTCGAAAGAGATTTAAGAGGTTTGATTGTTTGAATTTGTCTTTGCCTATATCTTCTTTATTTGGCATGTATGACTTCATGGTGAAAACGAAACTTTTGTTGCGTTATGGAACGGGTGATCAAAATCATGTATTCAAACTCGGAGCATGTTTCCTTGAGTTATTGCCAAGTAAAGGTGAGCATCGTAATTGTATTTTGAATAAATGTGTTGAACTTTTCAGTGTGCTCCAAATTTTATTTTTATTTAGGAAAATGAAAGATGTGAATTCCATGGATTTGCAAGATCAAAATCAAATTTTTGATTTTAGAGGTTGTTCGATGCTATGCCATAAGGGATTTGCACATGATTTGCATGCTTATAACTTTAGTTTGCTTTGTTTTCTTACTATGTTTCTTGTTAAGAAATATTTAAGTCAACGAGAAATGGTCAGAGAAACCCTTGTCTTTGATCCCAGTGAATATTATTCCATATCATTGTACAAAGGATTTGAGTCCTACAATTTTGTTGTCTGAGGTTATAATTTTCGAAGGACTTTTGAATCTGGTTGGTTGTCATCAATGAATTTCTTGTTTCATTATGATAAGGTGAGACCAACTTCTATTTTTGATCCCGGGATTGGAATACGTGATCAATTCTTGATTCATTGCGGAAAGGTAAAATCAACTTATGTTTTTTATCCTGGCATATGTTCAATTTGTGAATAAGATTTCAGTAAGTTCTATTGAGCCTATAAACCATGGTGTCACTAATCCATTTATATTTTGTATAGGTGGCACTTTGGAAAGGTTCCATCCAAAAGTAATTTTGCCAACATCATCAACCGAGGGAGCTGTGACGGTGAAAGATTTTTCACGAGCAAGTGGCCCGATTTGAGGACAAATTGTAACATCCTGAATTAGGGCCTAATTGGAATAGTGGTTTCGAGACCACGAATTTGAAATAGAAATAAATATTTTATGATCATTTGATGGTCTATGATATGGTTGCATGTTTGTATGAAAATTTCATGAAGAAATTTTATGCTTAAAATACCCAATTTGACTTTAGGGACTAAATTGAATAAGTTGTAAAGCTTGTGTTCTAGAAGCTTTTAGTATGAAATAGCTTTGGATTATTAATTAGAGGTCCTTAAATAACAATTTGCCCAATTTCTATTTTTATGGACAAAAATGGGAATGCATGGATAAAATTTGAAAGTTTAGTGAAAAGGGCATTTTGGTCATTTGGTTAATAAAATAATAAAAAGGGAAAAATCAAGCAAAATTTTCTCATCTTCTCCATGCCATAGCTGAAATTCTAAAGCTCTCCATAGCTAGGGTTTTTAAACTTTTCAAGCTTGATTGTTAGTGCACCCTAGCCCCGTTTTTTATGTTCTTTGCATTTTTGAAGTCCTTGAAGCATGATCTATCCATTTCTAGCCATATTTTGAGCTAGGGTTCATGTTAAAAAACTTACCCATGTGTGACATGTTTGTATTTTGATGTTTAATGGAAGAATATGAAATTTTGATGTGTGTTTAACATCTTTTACTAAGTGATTTTTGATAGAAATGCATGGAAAGGACTTGTTTGTAAAAAGGTGTAAAAATGAGTAGTAAAATGTGAAGTAAAGGAAAATGTGAGCTGATATAAGCATGGAATAGGTTTGGCTAGGCTTGGGTAACAAAGAAAATGAACACATTTCATTTTACGAGCCCAGTGACTAATTTGTAAATATGTGAATGTTTAGGGGAAAAACTATAATTTTTCCTAAATATAGTTTTTGGACAGAATTGAATAATGTGATGATTAAATAAGCTGAATTTGCTATTATAGATCAAGAAAAATGGAGTCCGGACCTAGACTGGGGAAAGAACAAGATTTTAGACTAAATCGAATTAATTGTTCATATTTTGTACCGAGGTAAGTTCATGTGTAAATAATGCAATGTTGTATCATGTTTTAATGCTTAATTAATGTATGAATTTCTATGCTTAATTGTTACAATAAGTGTATGAATGATAATATGGTCAATGAGAACGACTTTGTGAATGAGTTCGACAATGATGTGACATCGAGAAAATCCTGTTCGAACCTTAGGAATAATTTAGGATACAATGTGACATGTCACTAGGAACTATGTGATTATGTGCTCATGAAATTATGTGCATATGTGATTACATGAATCCGGGTGCTAGTCTTGTACGTTCTACTGATGGTTGGGTAGCCTAGCATGTGTTGCAGGTACCTGTCAGCTTGTGTAAGTAGCCCGAGTAGTTACGTCCTGACTGTCAGCTTGTGTGAGCAGGCTCGTGATTAGCTCGAGAGTGAGCAATGTGTGATTGTGATATGAGGTATCATATGGCTACGTTTGAAGCACTATGTGCAAGTCTTTCGTGTATTCAATAGTATTTTGAGTGTTCAACGGGTAAACTTGTGAGTTATTTGACAAGTAAGTCAATGATGAGGAAATATGATAATGTGTTACAAGTTGGTACTGGTATGTACGAAAAACTTATATGAATGAGCTTGGTATGTGATGAACTTTTGGTATGATTTAAATTGTGTAAGTTAAGCCTATGAATTTATGATAACACATAAGTAAATTATGTTATGTCATTAGTGTTTATATATATGATTATGTTGTTATTTATTTGCATGTGAACTTACTAATCTTTATGCTTACTCCTCTCTCTTCTCCATTTTCTTATAGTACCGCCAAGCTAGCTCGGGGATCGAAGGACGTCGGAGACTCGATCACACTATCAACTGGATATTTGGGTATAGTTAGTCTTAATAGTTTGAGTATGGCATGTATAGGGGCTTGGTCTTTTTGTTAAATGTCATATTGATCTAGTCAAATGTGTTGGCTTATGATAATATTTGAATTATTTTGTATATGGCCATGTGATATGGTTCATATTGATTATTTGGGTTGTAACCCTAATTAATTATGCATGCATGTAATGTGTTATGCTTGATGTGGTTACTTGTGAATGATATGAGTGATGAATGGCGTATGTGCTAAATGAATGAATCGTGAGTAATAAGTATGACCCAAGCTATGGTATAATTGGGTAAATTAGAAGTAGGTTTACCATGATGAGCAAACATGAAATTGGAGTGGAATGCTATGTGGAGGCTTGATGGTTTGGATAGGTGATATGTTGATATTAAAAAGTTATGGATTAATCAAGTTTAAGAGTATTTGAGTGAGTAAATATACTATGTTGCATGCCATAAAAAATGTATGAGTGAATGAGTATTAAGGGTGACAAATGCCTTGGAAAATAGCCTTAAAGTTGTCCACACGGGTAGACACACGAGCATATGTCTAGGCCGTGTGTGGCACACAGTCCGCCCCATGGGCGTGTGCCCAGGCCGTGTGAAGTCTGCACTTAATTTTGAGAATTTAATTTGCCACACAGCCTAAGCACACAAGCGTGTGACTTGACCATGTGACCTTATTTTGTTGATGATGTCATAGTTAGAGAGTTACACGAGCTGAGGACACGGACGTGTCCTAAGCTACACGAGCGTGTAACTTTCCAAAGTATGAAATTTTTTTTAAGTGTAGTAAAAGTTTTGAAAGTTTTCGGTTTAGTCCTGAAGCACTCCCAACGTATGTTTTGGGCCTCGTAGGCCTTTTTAAGGGACAATTTGCATGTGATTGAAATGTTTTAAATTTGGATGAAATTTTATGGCTTGACATTGTATGTTAGTTGCGATTGAGTCCGGTAATGCCTCGAGTCTTGTCCCGATGTCAGATACGGGTAAGGGGTGTTACATTTAGTGGTATCAAAGCTACGGTTTAGTTGATTCTCGAACTAACGTAGCATGTGTACGAGTCTAGCTATACATGCTATACATACGTTATGATAGTGTGACGACTCTTGACAATTTTGAAATGTGTTTTCATATAGTAAATGGATCTCGACAGAGCAGTGGTGGATGATGTTCAAAGTAATGCGCCTATACCCGTTGAAGGGGTAGCGCCATCTAATAGTAGACCCCCTACAGTTAGTCGAGGAGAAGGAGGCAGGGAAGTTTTTCTCCACATAATGGAAGCCTGGTACAAGGAGTTCGTTCGAACGAACCTGAACGCTCAACCCCTTCCACCCCCACCTTTTCCCGTAGCACCCTAAGGTATGGACTTGGTGAGCTGAATAGACCTCCAGTTGATAAGATTTGGAAACAAGGAGCCGAAGAGTTTCGAGCTAGTAAAGATGATGACCCTGAGAGGGCAGATTTTTGGCTCGAGAATACCATTAGGGTGTTTGATGAGTTATCATGCACACCTGACGAATACGTGAAGTGTGTTGTGTCCCTCCTAAGAGACTTTGCTTATCAGTGGTGGAACACCCTTGTGTCGGTGGTACCAAGGGAGAGAGTTAACTGGGAATTCTTCTAAGAAGAATTCTATAAGAAGTACATTAGCCAGAGATTTATTTATCAGAAAAGGAAGGAAGTCTTAGAGTTAAAATAGGGACGAATGACGGTAACGGAATATGAAAGCGAATCGTGAGAGTGAGCAAATACGCTTGAGAATGTGTATCGACTAAGGCCATCATGTGAAAAATATTTGAAGATGGATTAAACGAAGACATCTGATTGTTGGTGGGTGTCCTTGAACTGAGAGAATTTGTTGTGCTCGTAGAGAGAGCCTGTAAAGCCAAGGAATTGGCTAGAGAGAAGAGAAAAGCTGAATTAGAGTCTCGAGATTCGAAGAAGAGACAGATGGGTAAATCATTTCAGTCCTCAACTAAGAAACCGAGAGAGTTTAATACTCGATCGAGTGTTTTAGTTGGGTTTTCAAACAGGAACCATGAGAAACAGTACTCGGGTCATAAGGCTTAAACTACTTTGATAGCGAGTGTGGGTAACGCTCGACTTAATAGACCTGAATGGTAGCATTGTGGCAGACGTCACCCCGATGAATGCTGGATAAATAGCCGGGCATGTTTCAAGTGTGATTCACATGACCATTTTATCAAGGATTGTCTTGAGACGGTTGAAAAGGAAAAATTTTAGAGTGCAAGATCGGGCAATACTACTTCTAAAGGGAGACCATAGAAGAATCTAGGAAATGGAGCAAGTAGAAAAAGTGCACCTAGGGATCCAACTGTGATACCCGAGGGTAGAGCACCTGCTAGGACTTATGCCATTTGCGCTCAGGAAGAAGCTTCATCCCTTGATGTGATTACGAGTACTTTTTCTCTCTATGATACTTCTGTTATTGCTTTGACTGATCCGGGATCTACCTATTCGTATGTATGTGTGAAATTGGTGTCTAGCATGAATATGCCCATTGAGTCTACAGAATTTGTGAGAAAAGTGTCGAACCCTCTAGGCAAGCATGTGATAGTTGAGAAAGTATGTAAGAATTTCCCTTTAATGATTAGAGGTCATTGTTTTCCGGCTAATCTCATGCTTTTGTCGTTTGATGAATTTGATATAATACTTGGAAAGGATTGGTTTACCATGCATGATGTAGTAGTAAACTGTGGAAGGAAAATCATTGAATTGAAAAGTGAAAGTGGTGACATTCTTCGAGTTGAAGCAGATGAATCGAATAGCTTACCTGTAGTGATTTCTTCCATGACTGCTTAGAGATGTATGAGAAAGGGTTATGAAGCTTATCTTGCTTTTCTGTTGAATACGAAGGAGTCTGAGTTGAAAATTGAGTCAGTGCCAGTAGTATGCGAATATCCAGACGTGTTTCTGGAATAGTTGCCCGGATTGCCTCCAATTAGGGAAGTTGAGTTTGGCATTGAATTAGTTCCGGGTACTGCACCTATTTCAATTACTCCATATAGGATGGCTCCGACGGAGTTAAATGAGTTAAAAGTCCAGTTACAAGAGTTAACGGATAAAGGTTTTTCAAAACCTAGTTATTCTCCGTGGGGCGCACCAGTGCTATTTGTGAAAAAGAAAAATGGTTCAATGAGATTATGCATTGACTATCGATAGCTCAATAAGGCAACCATAAAGAACAAATACCCCTTACCGAGAATCGATGACTTGTTTAACCAATTGAAAGGAACCACAGTATTTCCAAAGATAGACTTGAGGTTTGGTTACTACCAATTGAGAGTTAAAGATTTAGACGTACCAAAGACTGCATTTCAGACGAGGTATGGTCACTACAAATTTTTGGTTATGCCTTTTGGTTTAACGAATGCTCCCGCAGTATTTATGGATCTAATGAACCATACTTTCAATCATACTTAGATAAATTTGTGGTTGTTTTTATTGATAAAAAACTGATTTATTCTCGTAATGAGGCCGAGCACGCCGAGCACTTGAGAACGTTTTTGCAAACCTTGAGAGACAAGCAGTTGCATCCTAAGTTTAGTAAAAGCGAGTTTTGGCTTCGAGAAGTCAGATTCTTAGGGCACATTGTTTCGAGTGATGGCATTCGAGTAGACCTGAGTAATATTTTGGCTATTATTGAATGGAAACCGCAGAGGAATATGTCAGAGGTTAGAAGCTTCCTAGGCTTAGCCGGTTATTACAGACGGTTTGTTAATGGATTTTCCATGATTGCTACTTCGATGACGATATTGTTACATAAAGATGTTAAGTTCGAATGGATGGAAAAATGCCTATAGAGTTTTGAGAAACTAAAGGCATTGTTGACAGAGGCTCCAATTTTAGTACAACCCGGACCGGGAAAAGAACTTGTGGTTTATAGTGATGCATCCATGAATGGTTTAGGCTGTGTACTTATACAAGAAGGCAATGTGATAGCTTATGCCTCGAGGCAGTTGAAACCGCATGAGAAGAATTATTCGACACATGATTTGGAATTGGCTGCCATTGTGTTTACATTGAAGATTTTGAGACATCATTTGTATGGTGAGAAATGTCGTGTGTATACTGATCATAAAAGTCTGAAGTACTTGATGACTCAAAAGGACTTGAACCTACGACAACAGAGATGACTAGAGTTGATAAAAGATTATGAGCTAGTGATTGATTATCACTTGGGAAAAGCAAACGTGGTAGCCCATGCTTTGAGTAGGAAATCCTTGTTTGCATTGAGGGCTATGAACACTCAGTTGGCCTTGGCAGATGATGGTTTAATTCTAACTGAGTTTAGAGCTAAACCAATGTTTCTTCAAGAGATTTTTGAAGCTTAGCAAAATGTCGGTGATTTGCAAGCCAAAAGAGTCCAATATGAATCGGGTATGGAATCAGATTTTCAGATTAGTTTCAATGGTTGCTTGATGTTCCGAGATAGGTTTGTATTCCTAAGAATACCGAGCTGATTAAGAAGATTTTGCTTGAAGCCTATAGTGGTCGTTTGTCTATGCATCCGGCTAGTACGAAAATGTACAATGACTTGAAAAAATTGTATTGGTGGCCGAGTATGAAAAGAGATATTTCCGAGTTCGTTTCGAGATGCCTAATTTTTCAACAAGTGAAAACTGAACATCAAGTACCTTTAGGCTTACTTCAGCCTGTGATGGTTCTCGAGTGGAAATGGGACCGTATTACTATGGATTTCGTGACAGGTTTGCCTTTGACATCAAGAAAGAAAGATGTTGTGTGGGTAGTTGTTGATCGATTAACAAAGTCAGCTCATTTTATCCCGGTAAGCACTGACTATTCACTTGATAAGCTAGCCGAGTTGTATATTTCTAAAATAGTGAGGTTGCACAGAGTGCCTTTAACGATTATATCAGATAGAGAACCGAGGTTCACTTCACGATTTTGGAAGAAGTTGCAGGAGGCTTTAGGTATAAAGTTGAATTTTAGTGCCACTTTCCATCCGCAGATCGACAGTCAGTTTGAGTGAGTAATTCAAAATCTTGAAGATATGTTACAGTGTTGTGTTCTTGAATTCTAGAGTAATTGGGAAAAATATTTACCGCTGGTAGAATTTTCCTACAACAATAGTTTTCAGTCAAGTTTGAAAATGGTGCCTTATGAGGCATTGTATGGGCATAAGTGCCGAATGCCATTTTATTGGACCAAACTCAGAGAGAGTTAGATTCACGGAGTTGATTTTGTTAGACAAACTAAAGAAAAAGTAAAGATAATATGTGATTGCTTGAAAGCCATTTCGGATAGACAGAAATCCTACGCAAATTTGAAACAGAAAGAGATTGAGTTTAAGGTCGGTGATAAGGTGTTTTTGAAAGTGTCTCCATGGAAAAAGGTTTTGAGATTTGGTAGGAGAGGCAAATTAAGTCCACGCTTTATTAGACCGTATGAGATCACCAAGCGAATAGGGCCAGTTGCCTATCAATTAGCCTTACCATCGAAATTTGAAAAGATTCATGATGTGTTCCATGTGTCTATGTTGCAATGATACCGATCTGATCCTTCGCATGTGATTTCACCAACAGAGGTTGAGATCCGACTGGATATGACTTACGGTGAAGAGCTGATTAAGATTTTGGCCTAGGAAGTCAAGCAATTGAGAAACAAAAGTATTGCTCTTGTGAAGGCTTTATGGCAAAGACATGGGGTTGAAGAGGCTACATGGGAGACCAAAGAAAACATGAGAAACCAATACCCAAACCTTTTCACTAGTAAGATTTTCGGGGACGAAAATCCCTAAGGGGGGAAAATTGTAACATCTCAAATTAGGGCCTAGTTAGAATAGTGGTTTCGAGACCACGAATTCAAAATAGAAATAAATATTTTATGATCATTTGATGGTCTATGATATGATTACATGTTTGTGTGAAATTTTGATGAATAAATTTTATGCTTAAAATGCCCAATTTGACTTTAAGGACTAAATTGAATAAGTTGTAAAACTTTTGTTCTATAAGCTTTTAGTATGAAATAGCTTCGAATCATTAATTAGAGGTCCTTAAATAACAATTTGCCCAATTTCTGTCTTTATGGAAAAAGATGGGCATGCATGGATAAAATTTGAAAGTTTAGTGAAAAGGGCATTTTGGTCATTTGGTTAATAAAATAATAAAATGGGAAAAATCAAGCAAAATTTTCTCATCTTCTCCATGCCATAGCCGAAATTCTAAAGCTCTCCAGAGCTAGGGTTTTTCAGCTTTTCAAGCTTAATTGTAAGTGCTCTATAGCCCCATTTTTTAAGTTCTTTACATTTTTGAACTCTTGAAGCCTGATCTATCCATTTCTAACCATATTTTGAGCTAGGGTTCATGTTAAAAAACTTACCCATGTGTGACATGTTTGTATTTTGATGTTTAATGGAAGAATATGAAAGTTTGATGTGTGTTTAACATCTTTTACTAAGTGATTTTTGATAGAAATGCATGGAAAGGACTTATTTGTAAAAAGGTGTAAAAATAAGCAGTAAAATGTGAAATAAAGGAAAATTTGAGCTGATATGAGCATGGAATAGGTTTGGCAAGGCTTGGGTAACAATGAAAATGAACACATTTCATTTTACGAGCCAAGAGACTAATTTGTAAAGATGTGAAAGTTTAGGGGCAAAATTATAATTTTGCCTAAATATAGTTTTTGGATTGAATTGGATAATGTGATGATTAAATGAGCTGAATTTGCTATTATAGATCAAGAAAAATGGAGTCCGGACCTAGACCGGGGAAAGAACAAGATTTTAGACTAAATCGAATTAATTGTCCATATTTTGTACCGAGGTAAGTTCATGTGTAAATAATGCAATGTTGTATCATGTTTTAATGCTTAATTAATGTATGAACTTCTATGTTTAATTGTTACAATGAGTGTATGAATGATACTATGGTCAATGAGAATGACTTTGTGAACGAGTTCGACAAAGATGTGACATCGAGAAAATCCCGTTTGAACCCTAAGAATAATTTAGGATAAAATGTGACATGTCACTAGGAACTATGTGATTATGAGCTCATGAAATTAGGTGCATATGTGATTACGTGAATCCGGGTGCTAGTCTTATAAGTTCTACCAGTGGCTGGGTAGCCTGGCATGTGTTGCGGGTACCTGTCAGCTTGTGTGAGTAGCCTGAGTAGTTACGTCCTGATTGTCAGCTTGTGTGAGCAGGCCCATGATTAGCTCGAGAGCAAGCAATATGTGATTGTGGTATGAGGTAGCATGTGGCTACGTTTGAAGCACTATGTGCAAGTCTTCTGTATATCCGATAGTATTCCGAGTGTTCAACGAGTAAACCTGTAAGTTATTCGACTAGTAAGTCAATGATGAGGAAATGTGATAATGTGTTACAAGTTGGTATAGGTATGTACGAAAAACTTATATTAATGAGCTTGGTATGTGATGAACTTTTGGTAAGATTGAAATTTTTTAAGTTAAGCCTATGAATTTATGATAACACATAAGTAAACTATGTTATGTCATTGGTGTTTATATATATGATTATGTTGCTATTTATTTACATGTGAACTTACTAAGCTTTATGCTTACTCCCCTCTCTTTTCCATTTTCTTATAAATATGTCCTAGTTTAAAATTCTTTTTTAATGTGTCTTTGAGCTACCGAATTTATCATGTCTTAATTGAATTAATTTGCTGAATTAATTAGGTGTAGGTACATGCTTGGGACGGCATAATTGCAAGCGAGCTACTAATTTATTTATTCCAAGTGAAATGGTGGTTTGGTCATTGCAAAAGCTATAACTAGCTGATGATTCTTGTTCCCAAGCTGGCCATTGAGGTCACCAAAGCAGCGTTAAAGGCTTTCACACAAGCTAGACATTCCTTTCACGTTGTATGCCCATTCAGTTTTGTGCATTCACACATAAGCGGTTGTTTACATTCGGTTTTCACACCTAATGTCCATTGGAGTATTCAAGACATCATTTAACACTTCAAGATCATTCAACTGACCAAGGCCTGCTCATTAAAGCTTTTGACACTCTTTGGACGAATTTAGCCTAGTCTAAACAACTCCATTCAGCCAATTTAACTCCCCAATCACTTCAATTAGTTTTCAGCTGAATCAAGGCATCTAGAAGCTGTCCATTGGTGTCTTCCATGCTCAAGGAACCTTTAGGGAAGCTGCTAGGAACTTTCCAAGAAGTTTCAGCTCAATAAAGCTGAAAACATTTGTCCATTTAGTTGCCCATATGCCTATTCGGCTAACCTAGATTTCTAGCTATAAACACTTAGCTAACTTCTTGTTGTACAGAACTTTTTGCTCATTTGATAAATGTTTATAATATTTGTGATTTTTTCAACTCTCTTATTTCGTTAAGACTCAAGCTGACTTATCTAGCATAGCTAGTGGCGTCTACCTTGTTTCTTTGAAATTATCACTCAATCCGAGTGTGGTGTTCACCCCATTGATACCTTTAGTTCCTATCTTCCTAGATGGCAGGTCAAGGTCCTATTTCAATCACCTATCCACCTTTAAGTGTCCTATAAGTCTCGGGTCAATACTCACTTTAGTATTGGTTCATTCTTGACTCTTAAACCTTATTTCTATTCCACCCTCAACTATCCACTTAATTATCTTATTACTTTGTCTACCGAACCTTATATCTTTCACCCATTATACCTATTCAAAACCATTTGTTTAAAGCCTATTCTTAACCAATTTCAGCTTACTTCAATTGGAACGGAACTTCTCCATTTTACGACCGGGCACATAAATGACTCGGACAACTCAACGAGGCCGAGGTCGCATTATAAAATTAGAGAAATGAGTTACATTTGGAAATGGATATGGTTACTCACTTAGTATGGAAATGACCTGGGACTTAATTTAAGTTTTTGAATTATTATTTAATTAATTGAAGTTTTACAAATGAAATGAAATTATTTGTTTATTGTGAATCTCTTGAATGTGGGAATTAAATATATTTTCTTATAGATCCTTTTACGGTAAAGTTTCCATGATTTTAACGGAATGTTGGATTGAGAAAATTATTTAATGGGAAAATTAATTAATTTAATAAATAATTTCTTTTTTTAAGAAAATGTAAAAATATGTAATAGGCTGAATTAAATTATAAAGTGCTGGGTTAAAAGTCTAAGAAGCACATATAATTGGACTCAATACAAAAGAGGCTCGAATCTCCTAGTTCAACTAGGGGATTGAGTTTTTTTCTTTATTAAATAAGCATTAAACGATTTGTACTGATTGAACTAGAGTTTCACTTCTTCTCCCTATAAATAGATGGCACCGATAGGGCTAAAAATATAATAAGTTATATACAACTTTGAGATATTGCTATTCTATTAGAAAGTAGTGGAAATTTATTTTCTAGAATAAATTCTATTTTCTGGGAATAACAATTTTACTAGTTTCTATTGCAAGGGAGATTCACTTTCCCACTGAAAATAAATAAATAAATTATGGTTTTATATTTTATTTGTAATTGTTCGAGCCCACATTTGTAGTAGTTTGTGGTAAGAGAATAGACGAGAAGACCGTTTGATTAAAAATCGAGAACATTTGGGATCTATCTTGCTCAAAGCACATGTATTAATCTGGGAAAAAGTTTATTGCTACAATATCACAAACCGACTTAGTTTTCAAAATTTTATTTTTTTCGCTGTGCAAGAAAACTATTTTCAAACCGAATTTTTCCAACACTACAATCATATGAGTTGATGTTGAATGGTGGTCAACTAATCCAAAAAGCAGAAGCAAACTTAACAATTTCTTGTTCCTTTAAGGGGAAGGGAAAACATGCTAAGAGAAATAAGGCTAAGTTCTCTGGACCACCTAAAATGGAAAAGCCAAGAAGCCTAAAGACTTATCTAAGTCTAAGTGTTTTTTTTGCAATAAAAAAGTATACTTTAAAACCACTACAAATACTGAAAGAATTACCTAACTACTATGGAACTCATTATGATAGAAATTTGCTTAGTGGAAGATTTGATAGACTATTGAGTCATTGATTCTAGAGCCACTAATCATGTATATGTTTCTCTATAAAGGTTCAAGGAAATGAAATATCTTAGAGATAAGAGTCTATCGTTGCAGACCAAAAATGGGATAAGTGTGGTTGTAGTAGTGAAAGATATACATCTTTATTTTGATAATTTTAGGAAGATAATTTTGAAAGATGCTTTCTATGTACCAAGTTTCAAAAGAAAATTAATTTCTATTGAATGTTTATTTAAAGACGACTTGACAATAACTTTTAATAATAGTGTTGCAATATGTAGAAATCGTACTCTTGTCTCTAATGGATGGATGTCAAATAATCTATATTCTATCAAATCAACGATGTACACACTGCTTGAAACAGAATTAACAAATAAAAGACTTAAGACGTCTCAATCTAGTACGGCATACCTCTTGCATTTGAGACTTGGTCATATTAATCAAGAAAGAATCACTGGACTTGTGAAAGATGACATCTAAGTTCATGTAAGTAAATTGATCTTCCACAATGTGAATCTTACTTGAAAGGTAAGATGACTAAGGGAAACCCTTAGAACTTGTGCACACTGATGTATGTAGTTTTATGAATGCTAGTGAACGAGGTGGTTATGATTATTATGTAACATTTATAGATGATTATTCCATCGCAAATGTACTCACCTAATGCATCATAAATGTGAAACCTTAGATAAATTCAAAGTGTTTTGTGTGGAAGTGGAGAAACAACTTGGTTTACCCATAAATACACTTCAATCTAATCAAGGTGGGGAATACTTATGAGTTCTTTAGATGCCTCATACTGAATGAGATATTATCCCAATTAACTTCGTCGGAAGCTCCACAATAGAATGACATGGGAGAGAGAAGGAATCAGACTTTGTTAAATATGGTTCGATTGATGTTAAGTTATTTACAATTGTCAATTTACTTCTGGGATATGCTTTATAAACGACTTGCTACATCATAAATGATGTAATTGTTGGAAAATCGGTTTGAAAAATGCTACGGGAAATAAATTTAGGTAAAAACCAGAGTTTTTAAAAAAAATTCCAAAACAAGAACTTGGTTGTGATATCTAAAGTAATAAACACTTAATCAAAATTGTACCCTTTTTATTCATCTAGAATGAACGTTTCGACTAAGTAGTCTTCTCTGCTATCCTCGAGCTCTCGTCTACCAAGTGTGGGCTCGCTCTGAATCATAAATTTTTTCACAAAAATTATTAATGGGATAATTTTGCAATTTCTCTGAACTTTAGGGCCAATTTGTAAATAAGAAAAATATATCTAGAAATTTTCTGAAATAATATCTTTAGAGAATTTTCTCTCTACAACTTTCTATTGAATTCAACTGTGTGAAAAAAATAATGACCTAAGATTCTCTTTATATAGGGAAAGTTTAGAGAGTTCAAATATGATTATACTTAATTATTTTAATATTAAATTAATATAATATTTATCAAGATAAATATTATATTATATTTAATATTAAATCTTATTAAATTAATAGAATATTTATCTACAAGATAAACATGAAATTAAATTTAATATTAAGATAATCACTTTAATATTAAATCTATTAAAATAATATTATTTTTGGAATAGTTAATCTCAAATCAAATTATCTTGTTAAGCCCTTGTAGGAGTGTAATTTTTCCACTACTCAACCACCAAAGACCTATCGCCATCGACCATTTTTTGGCCATAAGAATGTCGTCGTCGCAATCGCTGACACCCCGGGCTGGTTCAGTTTCTATCGGTTCAGTCCGGGCCAGTGACGGTCCAACCGATTCAATCTAGCCACTGATTGGGCTGTTGGCTTGATTTCACATACTAGACCCGATTCGACCAATTTTAGGTCTTGGTCTTGATTTTGGGTTCCTAGGCCTAATTTACGATCTCAAGTCCAATTTTCAAGTTCAATTACTCATTGGGTCAACTGTCTAACTTGAAAATTAATTTCCAAAAATATCATATTAATTTTAATTAATTTGATTAATTTAATTTTATTTGATTAAAATTAATTTTCCCAAAAATCACTTAGATTTTCCAAATTATTTTTTCAAGAAAATTCTTTAATCAAATTCTCTAATTGAACAATTCTTATGACCAACCAATTTAATTCCACACTGAATAAATCGACTCAATTAAATTATTTTCAAAATCGTAGAATTTACTTCTAATTCAAATGCAGTCCAATCGAGCTTTTGTTGAGCTAGTAGAGAGCCTAATCAAACACATACAAATTGACTCTAGTAATTGCAATTATATCCAGAAGCATCGTTTTGATAATTTACAATTATTTAATCATGGAGTCAGTCCACTAGAAGTACCATGATTGAAAACTCCTTGTTGTATACTCTTTACGAAAGCAATTCATCCAAGTACTTTGTACAATGACTTCGTCATGTGTGTGTTATCCTTGATTCCTTTGAGTTAAACCTATTCACTCAATATAATCCTATTTTATCTCATTGTCACCATTGTTTCATCTTAATGATTGATATGATACTATGATAACTCTTGAAAAGAGTTATATTGCATGCCCCTAAACTTGATTAATTATCTATACTTAAGTGGATATATTTGCATTTTTAGGATATTTTTATAACATTGCATCTTAAAGCTTCGACTGTGCTTTTAATGTTACTATATGTTACTTTTGTTGGTGTAAGGAAAGGAATTGTTCGTGCCTGTAGCAGGTGTAGGAAGGAAGAAGAGAAATGAAGGAGTGAAGTATTATCATGGCAAAAGGTTGGACAATCGCCAGCATAAATGCCATGGCAATTCCAAGAAGATGCTGAAGCAACACTTAATCCTCGTCACTCCTATCAAACTGGACGTGTACTAGATAGATCCTCCTGACAAAGAGGGAGAAAAGTGTGTGCTGAGAGAGGGAACATACCCTAGAAAAGAGGAAAGAAAGGATAATTCTACACATGGGAATTTTACATTAGGATTTAGGAGCAGTTTTCTTCTCTAACAAAATCTCGTGAAAAATCTAGAGAAAAGAAGACAAGGTAGTAGCTAAACCATAGAATAGAGACACAAGGAAGGGGACGAAGCATTCAACCCTGGGTCTTGCACAATATTGCAACACTGGAGTTAAGAGCTGTTTTGGTGAAAGCTTTCTAAAGTTATTCCTTCATTATCTTGATTAATTTCTGTGAATTTTAACTATTGATTAATTTCTGTCTATACCCAGCCTAGACATTATGGCCGAATCCGTGATGTCACATTAAAATAAGTTTTGAAACACGTTGTTTTATAAGATAAAAAGTCCTTTTGTGTGAAACCTTGTTTGTGGTTTTTAAAAGATGTTATCTTATTAGTTCATTTGTTAGTTTACAGATTTGTTTAGCAAATCATGTCACATACTAAAGCATTATTACATTTTAAAAACATTGTTCATTGTGGAAGGTTTTTTTTTAAAAAAAAAAAGGTTACGTTGCAAGGTAGTTGAAAATCATTTTCCTTTTAGAAAACTGAGTCCTACTGCCAGCAGTTAGGTTAATTAAAACAAATCCCAAATTAAATAAAAACTGAGAGCGGCCTTATTACATAAAATCTACCCAAATAAACTACTTTTAGTAAAGTCAAACGAAACTATAGACAGTGGTGTGGCCATCTCCGAGTCCCTCACAGCACCGACCCACCTAAGGATTACCTGTACAGTTAAGCAACGATAGTGAGTTATGAAACTCAATGTGTAATCCTTATAAAAAAACAATCAATCATACAGTGTTGAACAGTCTGGGCTTACGCCCATGTCAGTAGCAATATCAGTGTGGGCCTTAGCCCAATCCAATACAGTATCAGCAATGCATATAAAGGTCTTACCCAACCATCCTCTACACTCCACTCCGTCCGGCCCTATTCTCCATGTGGGGAATAAATCGACCCACCCATCCCTACATTCCAGAATAAAGCACCGGTTATGGAACTAACAATAATTGCAGCAAGGCTGCCAGTAATAGGCTTAAAGCCTTCCAGTACACTTCCTCCAATAATACATATCCCAACCCATGCAATGCAACATAATATAAGTGTCCATACGATAAATTTGGCATGCTCAACAGTCATACATCACATAAGGGTATAATCGTAATTCACCTCATAGGGGTAAAACAATCATTTCTTAAATTAGGGTTTAGGTATACTTACTGACCCAATAATAGGCCCACAGTTGTCTCGCGTGACTTGTGCAACCTTAACAGTTAAACAGCAAAAGTGGGCCTAAGCCCATAATACGTCCCATGTGGGCCCACACGCTAGTGTGGCTCTGTAAGTCGTGTAAACTATACAGCCGGCCCAACAATCTCCACGTATCCGTGCGATTTACCAGTGTGGGGGCCACGAGCCCGTGGGGCCCACACGGCCCATTTCGGCCTATCGTGGCCCAAAATTGGCCTAAGCCCATGAAGACGTTCATGGTGGCCTCTTCGATCGAATACCCACGTTTTGAGCATTCGGTTCACCACACGTGCAAGCGTACGCTCATGTAGTGTCATCCGTCGAACACTTCCGGCTTTTGCTGATCTATTGCTAACGGCAGTATGATTACACACCTATTACGAATCTGAAGTTAACCCGCGCTCCGAACCCCTTGATGCCTGAAGAAAAAATAATACAGTAACTAATTAGTTACTTAACTTATGTCTTGATTGGAAACTAATAGAGTACCAAAACAATTGCAATCACTTACCCAAAAGCCCACAATAAATGCACCCTTGATCCTCAAGAGGGTGTGTCAATCAGCTTCAATCACCACATACACCAAAATACCACCTTCTAAATCAGACTCACATTTGAAGTATGAAAAATCATAATCATACTACACTTACCACAATGACCAAGCCGAATACTGATTAATGACGAAACGCACACCGAAGCACATACAAGAATTGATCTAAGAGGTAGAGGAAATAGTTGGCAAGAAAAGGGGAAAGTTAGAAGATGGAACAACCAAGTGAAACAAGCCAAAATAAGAAGAAAGAAACCGAGACTTACCCAACAACATTCGACCAACACAAGAACACCAAAGCGGGAGACGAGAGCTGGCGTCTAACCTAACCTATCACACCACACTTGCCAACCAAAATCCAAAAAGAAGTAAGATGAGTATTTGGTCAAGGTATTAAAATGGAAAGAAGGGAGAAGAGAGAAGCAAAGAAGTGCACAGTGCCCAGGAGAAATCATTGGAGAGAAGAGGAAGAAGAAAGAAGGTGTTCGACCAAGGCACCCAAAAAGCAAACACAATCGAGAGAAAGAAGAAAGACGGAGAAGAGACCAAAAAGGTATTCGGTCAAGAAACCAATGAGAGAGGGAGGGGCAGCAAAGCCGACAGCGCTGAGAGGAAACAACAATTGGCAAAGAAAGGAGGAAAGAAAATAACACCAAATGAGAAGAGGGAAAGACCCGAATAAACAAGCACGATTCGGTCACAACCAGTAAAGAAGCCAAACCCCAAAAAAATTAATCAAATTCAGCACCAAAGGCAAGAGAGAAACTAAAGCTGATTTGCCCAAAATGAAAAACCCCTATTTCGACAAACCTCAAAAAACCCTTACACTAAACTCAAATAACAAATTCCCACCTCAGCTGAAACTCTCATGAATAAGAGTCCAATTCGGCACAACTTTCTCCCACTTTAAAAATTCTACCAAATCCTCCTAAAATCCCTCCTCCAACATCTTCTCAACCGCCCACTTAAACACTCCTCAACCAATAGAGTTTCGATCAACTACCACTACCTACATGACAGAGCTACAAAAATAAACACCTTTTGTACGCAACAGGACTTGAACCTCAGACATTGTGCCAAGCTCCACACGCCCTTGCCACCTGACTAGCAAGCCCTTTACGTTACGCAACACCCTTAATAATATAAAAACCCACTAACAGCAACAAGGGTTTATTCTAAAAGAAGCAAAGATTTGCTAAAGTCCAGGTTTGAACTCAGGACCTCTTAGGCATTCTCAAGACCTTTAACCAACACACCAAGGAAGCCAACATGCCACATAACATGCAAATAAATTATCAGAGATTTGAGGCGTTACACCTTTATTTTAGATGTTAATTTCTAACCCATGACCTAATGTCATCGGCTTGAAATTACTTGATAAATCTTTGTTTCCATTAATGACCAGACATTCTCTTGATTAGATCTATTGTTTCATTCAATTTGCGTTATTTTGAATGCATGCATGCAAACTCTAGATATAGATGAATGTATGATATGTTCACAAACTTGATTTAATTCTGAAAGGGTTAAATGAGTTGGATTATGATTGAATGATACAAGCGAGTACTGAAAAGAAGATTCATAGCACTCTAGACATAGAGTTGCGCTTTGTACAGAGTAAAGAAAAAACAATATTGGATATCATCCTTGAAGCTTGTAGACATACAAAGCCTTAGGAATGGTAGCTTGAAGTCTGACTCTCGAAAGAAGCAGACTACTGTAAGTAGAATCTAAACTGTAGACTGGTATAAACTTTTGCCATGGCCTTATTGTGTTATAATGATATCATCTGAGTAATTCCAACCTTCCATTTAACAAAGTAGTTTCTCTCAAATTTGTCTCGTTAAATAGCCACAACATTTTAAGTTAGTTATCTGATTTTAATATTACATACGTGATTATCCTTTACAAATTTGTTATTTTGTTTTTTCCATAGCCTGATTCATATAGTTCATAGTGATAATTTAACCAAATTAATCCTAACTGATCCTTGTGGAGACAATCTTACTTACTACTTTATTACTTGATTTGACGTCTACACTTGCACATTCGTATATCATTTCACACGTGACGTACTGTCAACAAATGACTGTGATAAATTGCTCATTCGAGAACAAGCAACCCATGGCCATGTTCCATATTTATCAATCCACACAATGCCAATGAGAGTATATTATTAACTATTTAATTGAGCTATGAATTCCACTGTTGCTTGTAAATCCATGCCATACACAAGTCATGTGCCCAACATACCAGCTATTGACTCGATCATCTTTAGAGCACAAGCCTCCACTTATATCAAAGCATATGAGTTACATACGCATGGTCAGTAACTAACTTAGGATTTAGGTAAAGCATACCATGAATGTCATGAGTGGGTTAATTTAAAAAAGAATTTAGAATTAATTCATCTTGGGTCCAGTCCAATGTATCATTCTGCCAATGAATACATCTATGTCTCTACCTCCAACTGCTCTGATAAACAAGACTAGCCATCTCCTCAATTGGAATTGTAGATGACATAATATTCCTTCTCAGTATTTAAACCAAATGCTCACTTTGATTCTTTTATAGGATTACAAACTCGTTTAGATTATCTACTGGAGTAAGTTTTCTTTCTCACAATGTAAACGTCCTTACAGTGCCACTTATAATCAGTTTGAACTTAGACAAATAATAAACTAGTATTTTTTTGTCACAATTCTGCAATGCATGTAAAATATGAAAGACAGAAATAAAAAAGATATAACATTAAAATGTGAAACTTATTTATTCATCATTCAAATACATAGAAAACAATTACATGTTTACTACAATATGGACACATTTCCCAATAGTACCAACTAGGACCGCATTTAAAACTCCATACTGATTGTGGCACGACAGAAAGCAAAGCCTAAAGCATTTTATGATTTGGGGATGCTTGTCCCATGTATTAGACAAAGATGTGAGGAAGTTGGATTCATGAATAAAATTGTGCATGTATGTGGGATATCTTAAAAGAAGGAAGGACGACTTGTTTTATAACCTGAAAGAGCAAAAAATTATAGTGTGGACTCATGCTACCTTCCAGGAGGAGAGTTACATGAATAACTTTACACTTGAAGTAAAGAAGTACTTGAGTAACTTTCGAGAAACACATAAAGCCCTCTAGTAACGGTTCTGGACGCAACTCCTTATAGTCTCTCATAGGCTTGAGTTCTTCTATTTTAGCAAAAGTATTTTTAACACTGAATCTTTTTAACAGGAAGATAATGAACCACTCAATTTAGATGAAGTGATGTAGGGTGCTAATTCTGAGTTTTAGGAAATAGCTATGAAAGCTAAGATGGATTCTATGAAATCCAACTCAGTGTGAGAACTTGTAGACTTATGAAAAGAGATAAAACCCATAGAATGTTATGAATCTTTAAGAACAAAAGGAATACAAATTAAAAGCTTTGTGTTTTTCCTAGGCAGCGGGTCTATAGTGTAGAGAATATCAAGTAGGGTTGCTCTGCTAACTTCACTATGAAAGTAAAATATATGGTAGGGAAAAGAATATAACATTGTAACAGTACAAAAATAACTAAAAACCAAAGAAATCACTCGAGGACAAAACACATTGATAGTAATTAACGGAATGATAGATGTAGCCAAAATCGCGTATGAGCACATCCCTACAGATATGTTTGCCAAGAATCTGGTAGTTGGAGTTTTGATAAACATGTAAAGGGTATGAGAATGGGAAACATGATTCATCTACTTCACTAGGGTAAGTGGGAGACTAGTGGGTCTAGTGCCCTTAGTGTAGTATTTTCGTCATGTATACTTGTATTTTTTGAACATATTGGTTTTAAAAAATATCCATTGATTACATTATTATTTGTATATTGTCCTCAATGATTTTTACACACAAATCAAAATGGAAACAAATATTATCTCACTAGTTATCTAAAATTTAACTAATGCTAAGCGGATTATGTTGTTGGATCATAATACGAAAAGACAACTTGTATTAGTAGATAATCTAAACATGTCTTTAGTCTAATAAAAAACAAGTAAAACAATTGAAAGACTACTATACTATTTATCAAGTATGATTGGGGAGATGCTTTGTCTTGAGCACTGGAATGGATGTAAACACTGTTAAACATGAGAAAAATGAATTAAGTTGAATGATGTAATTATTCTAGCTTATTCATGTTATTGATTGTTGAAGTTTGTCTTTTTGCTACTAAACTCGTCTCATACATTTCATTTCATACTTTGCATTTAGATTAATTTGCATTAGGGATCATCCTATATTTAGTCATTTATTTTTACATTAACCACTAAAAAATTATTGTGTTTTTCTTAACAAATTGTTAATTTTAATTTTACAATTAAATGATTAACATAAACAGTCCCTGTGGAGACGATAACTCTAGTACTTACTTATTACTTGATAACGACTTTGTACACTTGCACAAACCTACGCGTTACAAGTTATTTGCGCCATTGTTGGGGATTGTTGCTTTAGTAATTTTTTTTGTGAAATTATACTTTGCAATTTAGTTCTTATTTTATTTTTATTTAACTCATAACTTTACTAATTAATTCTTTATTCTTTATTTTTTGTGATTTATTTTTAGGAGTTTATGAGCATAAATTGAATTATTAATTTATTACTGGTAGACCCTGAAATTGAGCAGACATTTAAACAAAGAAGATGTGAACAATTAGCCCAGAAACCAGCTAAAATAGACCTTGGAAATTAAAATGATGGACAATGAAATGGAGCTAATCATATGTGCAATCACATATTTATTGTTGATGATAGGGATCGTGCCATAAGATAGTACGTTGTGCCACTCTTTAATGAGTCAAATCTGGGAATTAGGAGGCTGGATATCGAGGCACCCTAATTTGAATTGAAACTAGTGATGTTTCAAATGCTACAAATGGTGGGCCAGTTCAGTGGAATGGCCATGGAAGATCCACACCTTCACCTTCGATTATTCATAGATGTGAGTGATTCATTTAAAATAGTTGGTATGACTGAAGACGCACTAAGGTTGAAGCTGTTTCCATACTCGTTGTAAGATCGAGCACAAGCATGGCTCAATTCGTTGCCATCTAGCTCTACTTGGCAAGAATTAGCAAAAAGATTTTTGGTTAAGTATTTCCTACCTAGCAAAAATGCTAAGTTGCGAAATGAGATCACCACTTTCCAGCAATTGGATGATAAGTCCTTGTACGAGGTGTGACAACCCGAATTAGGGCCTAATCGGAATAGTGGTTTCGTGACCACAAATCCGAGATAAAAATAATTGTTTTATAATTATTTTGGGGTTTATGATATGATTGCATGATTGTGTGAAAATTTCGTCATGAAATTCTATGCCTAAAGTGCTTAAATTGAAAATAGGGATTAAATCGAATAAGTTGCAAAATTTACATTTTAGAAGTTTTTAGTATGAAATTGCTTTAAAATATTAATTAGGAGGTCTTAAATAGCAATTTGACCAATTTTAAGTTCATGGACAAAATTAGGACATGGAAGGAATTTTTGAAAGTTTAGTAAGGAGGGGCATTTTGGTCATTTGGATATTAAATGAAATAAAATGGGAAAAATAACACAAAATTGGTCATCATCCTCCATAGTTGCTGCCGAATTCTCCCTCTCTCCATAGCTAGGGTTTCTTCAACTTTCAAGCTCCATAATCAAGAAAGGCGTGGAATTGACCTCGAACGAGGGAAGGAAAAAGTTTTGGACTTAATCGCAAAATTTCCACATTTTGCACCGAGGTAAGTTTGTATGT
The DNA here is from genome assembly GCA_025698465.1 of Gossypium longicalyx. Lineage (NCBI taxonomy): Eukaryota > Viridiplantae > Streptophyta > Magnoliopsida > Malvales > Malvaceae > Gossypium > Gossypium longicalyx. The sequence continues at coordinate 36,427,115 of CM046995.1, forward strand.
AAACATTACATTATTTTCATTTACATTCTTATATTTCAGCCTATTATATAAATATACTAGCTGATGTTAAAATATAAATCGACTATTGGAAGAATGGAAATAAATAATAGAGAGAGATCCCGGTTGAACATTCGGAGAGATCGGATAAAATAGAGGGAGCGTAGCTAGGTCACATGTATGATGCTGAGTGCACATCATGTGTACAAGAAAGCTACGAAATACCATGTAGTAGCTAGGTCACATGTGTGATACAGGATGTATCCCATGTAGACAAGAGAGCTACCTAAGAGATAAATGTAGCTAGGTCGCATGCGTGATTCCAAGTGAAGGACACCATGTAGACAAGAGAGCTACGAGACAAATCGGCTAGGTCGCATGAGCGGTACTAAGTGTTCACCATGTGTACAAGAGAGCCGAACTAAATGAAGTATGATGGTGGGGCTGTGTGCTAAAACCATTAAATATCGAGGATTGATCCGAATTGTTCAACGGGATGGTTTTGTGGTGACGTTGTGGTTATGGACCTATACTTGTGATGAATGAATTGTGGTGAAAATGATTTGTGGTATATCTATATATGTAAGATAAAACGAGATTAGCATAAAGAATGTGTGAAAGAGTGAAATTAGCATTAAAACTGTTTTGGACGGTAGCAGTGATGTGATTTTGAAAAATCACCAAAAATAGGAGGAACATAATTAGAGGTTGAATGAGATGTGAAATTAAATTTTAATGAGTCTACTTTCATATAAAAGAAACAGAACAAGCAAAGAAATTTTATATTTTGAGATATTTACAATTGTGTGTGACTTGCTCAGGATGAATATGTGATCCCCTGTTTCAACTTTGAAAAATCATTAAAAATTGTACAAAGAAAATTAAGAAATATAGTTTACATACCTAAATTTATTATTGAATCTAGTTTTAAATGAAACAAATTTCAGGGTTATTTGAATTGTTTACTGAGAGAAATTGAATTCATAGCGAACAGAGGTCAGACTAGTCGAGCTGTGTAACAGGGGAAACTTTAACTAATAAACTGTACTAATCGGCTGAACCAAAAATTCTAGAAAAAAATTAGCAAGAAGATTTATGAGTCTAGATTCAGGGAAATTTTACGTATTTGAATTTTGAGTTTTGTAACTCGAGTTATGATTTATTTAGTGAATATAACGCAGGAAAGACAGCTTAATCAAAGTGGAGTGAATATTGAAATTAAAGTAGATATACTTGAGTTGTTGTGTAAACATATTAAATTCTTTAATTATTAATTACATACTTACTTACTAAGCTATAAGCTTACTTTGTTTTCTCTCTTTTGTCTTGTAGTATCCTCCAACTTGCTCAGGAGTTAAGGATCGTGAAGATCTGCCCGCACTATCAATACTTTAGGGTATTCGAACTAAGCATTTTGAATTATGGCATGTATAGTAGGCTTAATTATTTTGTTACGTGTCATAATTGCCTAGGTTTAAAATATTGGTTACAGTACTCGACCAACTACTTTGTACAAGCCATAGAAGTTGATTAATATTGTTCAAAACATATGTTATAACGATGCACTATCAAATTGGATGACATATTTCTATCTTGGTTTTGTTTAATGGTATGTATTATGTTCTAGTAATACCTCGTACCCTGTTCCGGCGACGGTAACGGGTAAGGGGTGTTACACAAGGCGTGAGCGAGATTTTAAGAATTACTTTCTAAGTACCCTCATCATGGGATTCCACATTGCATTTAATTGGAGACGTTTTATAATGGTCTCAACGCACATACAAGATTGATGGTAGATGCTTCTACAAATGGAGCTATCTTGTTGAAGTCTTATAATGAGGCTTACGAAATCATTGAGAGGATCGCTAGTAACAACTATCAGTGGCCAACAAATAGTGCAGCGTTAGAAAGACGTGTAGCTGGAGTATGTGAATCAATACCCTCACTTCACTCTCAGCTTAGGTATTGTCTATCTCTTCAATGTTGAAATAGTTTATCACTAACGGTGTCAATAATTTTATAGCTCTAACATCGAATCAGTTCAACGTAGTTTCCTTCATATATTGTGGGGATGGCCATTCTTTCGAGAATTGTCCATCCAATCCTAAGTCAATTTATTACGTAGGGAATCAAAACCAAAATAGAAGTGGGCAAGTACCACAATCCAACTTCTATAATCCTTCATGGCAAAACCATCAAAACTTTTCCTAGAGTAACCAAGGAAATGGGCAGAACAACACCGACATGCAGCATACACCAAAACAATCCCAAGGGTTCAATTAGAAAGTTTTGAAACCACCTTAAGTTGAATTATCTAACAATTTGGAGAACTTGTTGAAGGTGTACATGGAAAAGAATTATGCCTAAATCCAAAGTCAACCAACAACACTGAAAAATTTGGAGAACCAAATGGGTCAGTTAGCTATGGTGCTTCGTAACCGTCCGCAAGGAGCATTGCCGAGTGATATTAAAAACCCAAGAAGTTTGGGTAAGGAACATCGCAAGGTAGTTGCCTTATGAAGTGGTAAGACTTTAGAGCTCAAGACAGTTGAGGTTGAACCTATTGAGAAGGAGGAAAATCAATCAACAGTTGAAATTCCTGCACTAGATGAGCCAGAACTTACAAAGTCTGATGAGGTAAAATCTAAACTAGTGAATTTGGATAAGCTAAAACCTTCTTTAGATACAGATTTATCTCTTTAAAAAATTTGTCCAGTCTAACCCAAAGTTCCATCACCTTCATATCCTCAAAAATTCTAACCAAATAAGTAGAAACATGAGGTGCAATTCAAGAAGTTTTTGGATGTCCTAAAGCAAATTCACATCAAAATCCCGTTGGTAGAAGATTTAGAAAAAATGATCAACTATGTCAAGTTCATGAAGGAAATCCTTTCCAAGAAGAAAATACTTAGTGAGTATGAAACTATAGCACTAACAAAGGAGTGCAGTGCGTTTTTACAGAACAAGCTACCTCCAAAACTGAAGGATCCTAGAAGCTTTACTATACCTTGTAATATTGGATAATCTTATGTGGTAAAGCTTTGTGCAACTTAAGAGAAAGCATCAACTTGATGCCCAAATCTATTTTAAAGCTGTTGGGAATAGGTGAAGTAAGGCCTACGTTTATGACATTACAACTAGCGGGTCGATCTTTATCATACCCCGAAAGAAAGATCGAGGATGTTTTGGTAAGAGTTGATAAGTTTATTTTTCCTGTTGAATTCATTGCCTTAGATTTTTAAGTAGATAAGGAAGTGTTGGTCATCTTGGGATGACCTTTCCTAGCCACGGGAAGAACATTAATAAACGTACAAAAAGGTGAACTCACCATGAGAGTTCAAGATGATCAAGTAACGTTTAATGTTCTTAAAGCGATGAAATTTCCTGATCCGACAGAAGAATGTTTAGTGATGGAAAACTTAGAAACGTTAGTTTCTAGAGAATGGGAGAATAATTTTGAAGAAGACTCATTGGAGAACACTTTAGGATCTGAGCCACTAGAAGATGAAAAAGGTAATGAAAAAGGTATTGAAAATATGGCTTTGATGGAAGCCAATCCGAGGGACTATGTTAAACTAGTACGGTTTGAACCATTGGAGTTAGGAGCTTGTGAATACATGCAACCCAAGTTGTCAATTGAGTAATAGCCTAAACTTGAACTTAAGATACTTCTTTTCTATTTCAAATACATTTATTTAGGTAACAGTTCTGCTTTACTTGTGATTATTTTAGCATAATTGACAGAACATCAAGAGGAGCAACTAATTTCTGTTTTAAAGAAATTTAAAAGGGTAATCAGTTAGACCATAGCTGATATTCTATAACGCCCCAAAAATCCTAAGTATTTATTTTTGGTTTTGTATGTTTCTGTTACACAAATGCATGTCTACTTCAGTGGTTAAGTGTCCTGGGAAAAGTCTAAGAAGTCTTGGGTTTAAGCCTTGACTTGTACAAAAGTTTTGTTTTAAATGAATAAACCCCTATCTCTAGTCAGTAGGCTTTTAAATAAATGTTGGTATTTCATGTCAGAAAGGGCTTGCTGGTCTAGGGGATAAGTGGTGTGTCATTGTTACTGAGGGTCTTGAGTTCGAGTCCTGCTATGCGCAATGATGTGTTTTATTTTGCTGCCAGGGCTGTGTAGGAGTTCTAGTCAATCGAAACTACTGAAGAGTTGTGGTGGAATTTGAATTAGGTGGTTGAAGGAGGAGTGGACGGTTTTGAGTGATTTGGGAAGTAAAATTTTGGATTTTGAAAGGAGTGGGAGAGTTAATGCCGAATGTGAACTCCTGCTTCTCAGGATTTTAGGCTTAAGTTGGTTGTTCTCTCCATTTTCGATTTCTGTCGACCCTTTTTCTCATTGTGCCGAATTTTGCTTCTAGTTTTTACTGCTTCTCGTCTTGTCATTTTTCTATTTTCTTGGGGCTGATTAATGCTAAGGACCATTCAAGTTATCGCGTTTTTTATTTATTCTGAGTTTACTTTTCCCTAGAGTTCTCTTGTTGACCGGTTGCTTTTTTTTTCTCTCCCTTTCAATCGGTTCTTAACAGTAACCCTCTCCCTTGCTGCTTGGGCCCAATACCTCTTCTCTTTGCTCTTCTCATCTGCTTGCTCCCTTGTCGATTTTCCCTTTTCTATTTCTTCCTCTTTTCCTCTAGCAGGCTGTGCATCTTATTGCACATTTCTTTGGCCGAATATTGATAGGTAAGTCTCTACTCTACTTCTGTCCCCTTTCGACTTTTCACTTTTCTGAGCACCATGTCTCTTCTTTTCCTCTTCTTGCCATTACCCCTCTATTTACTTTTTCGGTTCATTCCTCCTAATCTTGCCATCACCGATTTACACTTTGCTCTGTCGTTGTTTGGTAAGTGTTTTAGGTTCTTGTTGTAACGATTCGTATGCTACTGAATAAGGGTGGTATTGAATGGTAAGTGTGGTTCAGTCGAGATTGTAATATAATCCAAGTATAGGTTTAATAAAAAAGTTGTGACTTTCGTGTAGGAGGAGATCAAGGTTGATTGGTGCATCTCCTAAGAACCAAGGGTGCAATTTTGATTGATTTTCGATAAGGAGGTGGCTATTGTGATCAATTTGGAACTCTGTTAGGTTCCATTTGATTTATGAGTTAGGTAACTAATTAAATGACATTTTGATTGAATCTAGATATAGGAGTTTTCGAAGTGCGGTTAACTTTAAGTCACAATCAGGTGTGTACAAACACAACTCCAACTATAGAAAATGACAAAAGCCGGAATAAGTGAATGTCGACACTGCACGGGTGTGCTTGCGGCTGTGTGGGTAGACCACGTGATTAACCATGAGCGATTTCATGGGCTGAGGCTGTATTGGGCCATATTGGACCGAGTTGGGTCATGTGGGCCCCACGAGCATGTGGGCCCTACATGGGTGAGGCACACGGACGTGTGGAAATATTTGGGTCAAGCTGTGTAATCCACAAGACCAAGGCCATTTCTGGGCTGTGTGAGCTACACGGGTGTGGGCCCACATGGGCCCACAATATGGGCCGTGGGCCATTGTCACTGTTTGGCTGTTAAGGTTACACGAGTCACTCAAGACAACTGTGGACCTACTGTTAGGTCGGTAAGTTTACCTAGACCTCTTATTTGATAAATGACTATTTTACCCCTACGTGACATATGACCATATTATAGTATGCTATTTTAACTGCATTGAGTACATGTGAAATATTATGATATGACACGACATGTTTCATGATGCGTTGCATAGGGATGGGTTTAACATGATTGGAGGAAGTGTACTGTACTAGCAGCTCTGCTGCAAATACTGTTTAGTGTCGCAACAGGTACTACTTAGAGTGTAGGGATGGGTAGGTTGATTATATCCCTTCATGGAGTGTAGGGTTGGATGGAGTTGGAGTGTAGAGGTTGGTTGGGTAGAATTTGTTGATTTCATATCTGTACCATTACTGTCTCTGAGATGGTCTCAGGCCCAAACTGATATTGATATTGTAATGGGCTAAGGCCTTAACTGAAACTGAATCATTACTGAAAAGGGCTTAGACCCAGACTATATTTGCACTATATGGTTGTTTGATATGGAATTACACACTAAGTTTTCATAAACTCACCCTTCTGCTTATCTATACAGGTAATCCCCAGGCTTAGGCGGATTGGTGCTACGAGGGACTCAAAGGCGGCCACACAACCGCATTTACTTTCATATTTGCTTTATTTTTATAAGTAATTTAATTTTTGGGTATTTCACTGTAATAAGGCCTTTATGGATTTTAAATTTAATTTGGGATTTTTATTTGCTTTGGTTTATAACTGGTTGTGTTAGGAAAACTCGAGTTTTCAAAAGAAACGATGTTTTTACAAAGTAAACGCAAGTACGCAACTATTTTAAAAAGCTTCCGCTATAAAATGATATTTTGATTAATACCATTTTTAAAGTAACTACTTTTTGGATAGTGACACAAGTTTTGAAACGAATGACATATCTCAGAAGCATCATTAGAAATACACAAAGAGGTTAAATGTATTAAGGGTTTTCATCGATATAACACTTTACGAAGAACACTTTAATATGACATCACCAGATTCGGCCATAACGTCTAGGCTGGGTTTGGGGTGTTACATATTCGAGGAATAAGCCCTTCCTTTTATATTCATAAGATTATTTTAGAGGAGGGTGAAAGAGCTAGAATTTATGGGCAAAGTAGACTCAACCGTATCATGAAAGAAATAGTGTTAAACGAAGTGATCAAATGGTTAGATTCGGGAATTATCTACCCCATCTTAGATAGTTCATGGGTAAGTCTGGTATAATGTGTACCGAAGAAAGGCGGAATCATGATTATTGAGAATGAACGTAATGAGTTAATCTCAATGAGAACTGTCATAGGTTGGAGAATCTGTGTAACACTCCAAACCCGGCCTAGACGTTATGACCGGATTCGACGTGCCACATCAAAAACGTTAAAAACATTTTTCCATTCTAAGTTCAGAAAATCGTACTTGATGTTCAAAGGATTAATTCATTAAGGGTTTAAAGTGAAGGGAAGCTGTGCACCAGGTAGGAAACCGGAAAAGAGGAGATGAGTCCATCGGACTGCTTAAGTACCAAGCTCTCTCGGATCCAATCCTAGACATGCACATCGCCATTGCCACACTCTAACATCACGTATATTTTTGGGTTACCATTGTAATTATGTCTATTTTAGAAAAAAAACATATTTAAATTTGGAAAACGTTATCATAGCAGAAGCCTTGTTTGTAATCGTGTTACTTTGAAATCAGTTCATGTTTTTGGAAAACGAACCCTAGATCTAGCCCATTTTGATAGTTAATATAATTTAAGATCATCATGATAAGTTACAAAATAAAACCCAAAAAAAATAATCATAAGCGGCCTTATTACATAACAAAACCCAAATCATCAAAGTAAAGAAAATTGAAGTCCAAATCACCAGAAGAAATCCATCTTTGTAAGCAGTGGCCACTCCGAATCCCTCGCGGCTCCAAGCCCACTATGGTTGGGGATTACCTGCATGGATGAAAATAGAGGATGAGATTGGGGAAACTCAGTGTGTAAAATTAACCCAACCATAGCCCATATCAGTTCAAACCACAGAAACAGAATAAATTGGCCTTAGCCCAGAACAGAATACAGAATTAAGCCCATAGGCCCATAACAGATCAAATCGGATATTTCATGTATATGCAAAACCCAACCCATATCCAACCACATGCACCCCATACCAACCTTTCACCATGTGGGAGACTACTCGACCCACCCAACCGCTACACGCCATTAAATATGCAGCGATATTTGCGAGCGATAATGTGACAGAGTCACCAGATCATGAATAATCGTGGCGAGAACCACGTAGCAGGATATATGTGGCAGAGCCACCAGATCAGATAATTGTGGCATAGCCACCAGGACGCTTCCTTCATAATATAACCCATGTCCCCATGCAACAAATATTCATTCATGCCATACATCATACAGATTTGAATCAACATGCTTTTCAGACAAAATTAACCCTAGGGGCATATTGGTCATTTACACCTAGGGGTATCATGGTAATTTTCCATACATAAGGGTATTATAGTAATTTAGCTACCTTTAGGGTTTTCATGCATATCCTATCCTTTTACATACTATCAGAATACTTAACGCGCATACTTACCAAATTGAGCCTGTTGGCCCATGAACCCAATTTTTGGCCCACTAAGCCCAAATTATCAAAATGTACGAAATCGCATGTACTGCAGTTTATTACCTTCATAATACCAAACATACAAACCCAACTATCTTACGAGCATTTGCACACTCACAAATTACCAAAATACCAACTTTCCGGCATTTCGGCTATTCGGCTTTTACCGATCTAGTCTATGAGAGGGTGTCAGTTAGACACTTGTTTTATGATGATTCGCTGACGAGATCCACGCATGAACTGCCTACAATTATAATACTACCACGTTAATCTTACTATCGAAATGAACTACACATTAACTTCTTACCATATTCGGCCAACAACACCCTAAGCCTTTAGCGTTCCTACCTTTGCCGAAAATAGCGTCTCGATCCAGATCTGTTCGCTCCACTTGTCCAAGCCCTTGATCAACAGCCTCTTAATCACACTATTACCAAAATAATACTATTATCACAACCCCTTAGGGCTACAAGTCCAAAAAAATGACAACCTCCCTAACCTTTTAAGGATTCCGGCTTTTCTCAAAATATGAAAGATAGACAAGTTGGAAAGACTTACCACCGATTCTTTCAGTCAACGTTCCCCCTTAGTTCCTACTTGATTCTGATACAGTTCTAAGCCCTCAAACGATAACAAAAGTCGAGCCTTCAGTGATCTCAGTATTCGGCTATGTCCCTAGGATAGTTTGGGAGTTTCGGCTTTTTGCAAAAGTGTTGAGAAAGATAAATATGAGGGTTTTTACTCGTGGTATTGTCGATAGAAACCTGGGGTTTAAAGGTTGAGAGAATCGGCCAAAGATGATGAGAAAAATAAGAGATCTGGCTAGGGAAAAATCGGTACAAAAGGAGTCAAGTTTTCGGGATTTCGGGATTTGAGGCAATCGGCTATAGTCTTAAAAATAATGGAAGGAAGGTGGTATAGACTAGGGTGGTTGAAGGATTCAGCTATGGGGAAAATAAGAAGAAAAGAATAAGTGGATGGAGAGAAGAGAAAAAGAAAAGAAGAGGAGAATAGTCAGGAAATGGCACCACTTACCATTAATACCGAATTTATACTAGCACTAACCCTAGCTGAAATTTTCCCCCCTTAAGCATCCCTTGGCCCGCGAACTCTTGCTCTTCAAGAGTGCACCGTTCGGCCAACACAGTTCACCCTAATCAGCTCCTAAATCATCTCCCTGATCAGCTCCTAAATCCTCTCCCTTATCAGCTCCTAAATCTTCTCCAGATAGACTTTCACTTCAGTTCCACTGCTTACCTTTTCTATCATAAAAATTAATATCATTAATTTGCTTACCTTGTGACTCGAACCTTAGCCCTCCTTGGTCATCCACACGCCACCTCTAAAGACCCTAAGTAGCGTCACATGCCATCTTACCATAGGCTTCCTTGTGTCCTCTTTTACCCAGTTAATACTTAAAAGCCCAGTTAACCAGAACCCCTTTTTCCCTATGGATTAAAATCACCTAAAATTACTGGATTTTAACCTAAGCTTGGGCCTTCTAGAGGCCCCCTATCATAATTAAACCTTCATCAAGCGCACCAACACAAAATTTTAAATTTTACCAATCATTCATAGAATTCCCGAAAATTGGGGCGTTACAATTCTACCCTCCTTAAAGAAATTTCGTCCTCGAAATTTACCTGGTCCAAACAGATGAGGGTATTGCTGCTACATCACCTCTTCTGGCTCCCAAGTAGCTTCCTCTCTACCATGATTACGCCAAAGCACCTTCACTAAGGGGACAAATTTCCTTCTCAGAACATTAACATCTCGATTCAATATTTGCACTGGCTCTTCCTCGATTGTTAAATCAGTTTGTACGTTGATTTCTGTGACTGGCACGACATGAGCAGGATCAGAACGATAACGCCTTAACATGGAGATGTGAAAAATATCGTGAATCCTATCTAGTTCTGGAGACAATTCCAACTGATAAGCCACTGGGCCTACTCGCTTCAAAACCCGATAAGGCCTAATGAACTGCGGACTCAACTTGCCTTTCTTACCAAACCTCAATATCTTCTTCCAATGAGAAACCTTTAAAAAGACCATATCCCCTAGTGAGTACTCAATCTCCTTACGCTTCAAATCTGCATACGATTTTTGCCTATCAGATGCTTCTTTCAAACGGTCCCTAATTATTCTGACCTTAGCCTCAGTATCAGCCACCAATTCCAGTCCAAGAACTTGTCGCTCCCTTAGCTCCATCCAACAACTAGGTGTACGACACCTTTGACCATACAGTGCTTCATACGGTGCCATTCGAATACTCGCCTGATAACTGTTATTGTACGCAAATTCTGCCAACAGTAAGTAGTCCTCCCAACTACCTCGAAAGTCAATCACGCATCCCCTTAACATGTCCTCTAGAATCTAAATGACCCTTTCCGACTGACCATCAGTTTGGGGATGGAAAGCCGTACTGAAGTTCAATCGCGTCCCCAACGCCTCATGCAACTTTTTCCAAAATCGGGATGTGAATCTGGGATCCCGATCAGAGATAATCGAAACTGGGACTTCATGAAGTCGCACAATCTCTGCCACATATAGTTTGGCTAACTTTTGAAGCGAAAAGTCAGTACGTACTGGTATAAAATGGGCCGATTTGGTCAACCTATCCACAATCACCCATATCGAGTCTTTCTTCGATGATGTCAACGGCAACCCACTCACAAAGTCCATGGTTACCCTCTCCCACTTCCAAAGTGGTATCTTCACCGGCTGTAACAGTCCAGAAGGTAATTGATGCTCAGCTTTCACTTGTTGGCATGTCAGACATTTTCCTAAAAACTCCGTTACTTCTCGCTTAAGTCCAGGCCACCAGTACAATTCTCGCAAGTCGTGATACAACTTATTCCTTCCAGGATGCATGGCACATAGTCCCCCATGAGCTTCCTTCAATATTGTCTGCCTTAGATCAAAGTCCTTTGGAACACAAATTCTTCCTCGGAAACACAGAACTCCATCACCATTTAAACTGAACTCAAAAGTTTCCCCTTCCTTAACTTGTTGAAAACGAGCGACCAAAGACTCATCTTTCAACTGCTTTTCCTTAATCTGGTCCACCCAGGTTGGCCTTACTTGTAATTCAGCCAACAAACTACCATCATCATACAGACTCAAACGAGCAAACATTGCTCTCAGATCAGGTACGGTTCTACGACTCAAAGCATCGGCTACCACATTAGCCTTTCCTGGGTGATACTCAATTGAACAGTCATAATCCTTAAGAAACTCAATCCATCTCCTTTTCCTAAGGTTCAGCTCCTTTTGAGTCAACAAATACTTAAGACTCTTATGGTCTGTGTATATAATACACCTTTCCCCGTACAAGTAATGTCTCCAAATCTTAAGTGCAAAGACCACTGCTACTAATTCCAAATCATGAGTAGGATAGTTCCCCTCGTGAGGCTTAAGCTGTCATGATGCATATGCAACCACCTTACCCTCCTGCATTAGCACGTAGCCCAAACCTACATGTGATGCGTCACTATACACAGTAAAATCCTTCCCAGACTCCAGCTGAATTAACACATGTGCTTCAGTCAAAACTTTCTTCAACCTTTCAAAACCTTCCTGTTGGGACTCAGTCGATACAAACGGTACCCATTTCCTTATGAGCTTAGTCAGAGGTGCAGCCAACACTGAAAAACCTTCCACAAACCTTCTGTAGTATCCTGTCAATCCTAGGAAACTCCGTATCTCCGACACTGACCTAGACGGCTTCCACTCCAAAACTGCTTCAATTTTTCGAGGATCTACCTTAATCCCCTCAGCAGAGACCACATGTCCTAAGAAAGTTACCTCCCTCAACCAGAATTCACACTTGCTAAACTTTGCATAAAGTTCCTTCTCCCTTAACACTTGTAACACTATACGGAGATGCTCATCATGCTTTGCTTTCGTTTTAGAATATACCAAAATATCGTCAATAAAGACGACTACGAATTGATCCAAAAATGGTTGAAACACCCGATTCATCAGATCCATAAATGCCGCAGGAGCGTTCGCCAGCCCAAATGGCATAACCAGAAACTCGTAATGACCATACCGAGTCCTGAATGCCGTCTTATGGATATCTGTCTCCTTGACCCTTAACTAATGATATCTAGATCGAAGGTCGATCTTAGAAAATACAGAAGCCCCCCTAAGCTGGTCAAACAGATCGTCAATCCTTGGCAGTGGATACTTATTCTTAATTGTCAGTTTGTTCAACTGGCGATAATCAATGCACATCCGCATTGTACCATCCTTCTTCTTCACGAATAACACCAGTGCTCCCCATGGAGACACGCTTGGCCTAATAAAGCCCCAACATACTTGCCTTTAAAGGCCGTCTTAAACAGTTTCCAAGTTACCCTTTCAGCTGGGGTTCCTTCTCTCACGGTGAGCCACCACTAGTAAGCCTCGTCCCGTAGCAAAGATACGGCTCCCCCGATTTACGCTCCTGAGCAATCCAAATCATCCATAATTCGTTCTGTGGCCTCCAACCAATATTCTGCCACATTCGGGGCGATACCAGACATACCCCTAAAAATCTCCGCTCCGTTGGCCCGGAGTCGTTCCGAAATGGACCCCCGAACTCCGTTGCCCGTACTTGCCCCGGTAACCCTTTCTAAAACACGAAGCATTGCCTGTGATAGGGCGTCATCCCCGGCACCACGATCATGTGACTCTATTTCTGTTGCCGATGGTACCGGTGCATCTGCCGCCGGCATATGTCCCAAAGATGAAGATACCGCTCGAGCCCTTCCTCGGCCACATCCACGCCCTCTTCCACGAGTGGCTCTTGTACGCATATCGTATTATCTGTTTTACGAATTTTATGCATTAATCCGGTATTCCAGTGATTATTACAGATGTTTTATGAATCAGACAGTATTTCAGAGATTGTTATCGCAGAATCGAAGTCTAACTACAGTTTCAGTCTCTTATCAAATTTTCCTAGGGTTTTAGTATCATCCATTCTACAGCATCCTAGTTGAGTTTCAGTACAGATAAATAATCCAAAAAATTATTCAGAGAAATTCATAGTGATACTTATAGGCTTGGGCCAGAGATTCGAAATGCCACCTTCAGAAGTCCAGATTTTAAAACTGAATTTTTTTTGAAAATCTTCGTTTTTGTAAACCCATTCCACAGCCGAGTTGTTGTAACTTGGCTCTGATACCACTAAATGTAACACCCCAAACCCGGCCTAGACGTTATGACCAGATCCGACGTGCCACATCAAAAACGTTAAAAACAATTTTCCATTCTAAGTTCAGAAAACCGTACTTGATGTTCAAAGGATTAATTCATTAAGGGTTTAAAGTGAAGGGAAGTTGTGCACCAGGTAGGAAACCGGAAAAGAAGAGGTGAGTCCATTGGACTGCTTAAGTACCAAGCTCTCTCAGATCTAATCCTAGATATGCACACCGCCATTGCCACACTCTAACATCGCGTATATTTTTGGGTTACCATTGTAATTATGTCTATTTTAGAAAAAAAAACATATTTAAATTTGGAAAATGTTATCATAGCAGAAGCCTTGTTTGTAATCGTGTTACTTTGAAATCAGTTCATGTTTTTGGAAAACGAACCCTAGATCTAGCCCATTTTAATACTTAATATAATTTAAGATCATCATGATAAGTTATAAATCAAAAACCAAAAAAAATAATCATAAGCGGCCTTATTACATAACAAAACCCAAATCATCAAAGTAAAGAAAATTGAAGTCCAAATCACCAGAAGAAATCCATATTGCAGAACGAGTGGCCACTTCGAATCCCTCGCGACTCTAAGCCCACTATGGTTGGGGATTACCTGCATGGATGAAAATAGGGGATGAGTTTGGGGAAACTCAGTGTGTAAAATTAACCCAACCATAGCCCATATCAGTTCAAACCACAGAAACAGAATAAATTGGCCTTAGCCCAGAACAGAATACAGAATTATGCCCATAGGCCTATAACAGATCAGATCAGATATTTCATGTATATGCAAAACCCAACCCATATCCAACCATATGCACCCCCATACCAACCTTTCACCATGTGGGGAGACTACTCGACCCACCCAACCGCTACACGCCATTAAATATGCAAAGATAGCCGCTGCGAGAGCGAATAATGTGACAGAGTCACCAGATACAGATAATCGTGGCAGAACCGCCAGAACAAATATATGTGGCAGAGCCACCAGATCAGATAATTGTGGCATAGCCACCAGGATGCTTCCTTCATAATATAACCCATGTCCCCATGCAACAAATATTCATTCATGGCATACATCATACAGATTTAAATCAACATGCTTTTCAGACAAAATTAACCCTAGGGGCATATTGGTCATTTACACCTAGGGGTATCATGGTAATTTTCCATACATAAGGGTATTGTAGTAATTTAGCTACCTTTAGGGTTTTCATGCATATCCTATCCTTTTTACGTACTATCAGAATACTTACCGCGCATACTTACCAAATTGAGCTCGTTGGCCCATGAACCCGATTTTTGGCCCACTAAGCCCAAATTATCAAAATGCACGAAACCACATGTACTACAGTTTATTACCTTTAGACTACCAAACATACAAACCCAACTATCCTACGAGCATTCGCACACTCGCAAATTACCAAAATATCAACTTCCTGGCATTTCAGCTTTTCGGCTTTTGTCGATCTAGTCTATGAAAGGGTGTCAGTTACACACCTGTTTTATGACGATTCGTTGACGAGATCCACGCACGAACTGTCTACAATTATAATACTACCACGTTAATCTTACTACCGAAACGAACTACACATTAACTTCTTACCATATTCGGCCAACAACACCCTAGGCCTTAGCGTTCCTACCTTTGCCGAAAATAGCGTCTCGATCCAGATCTGTTCGCTCCACTTGTCCAAGCCCTTGATCAACAGCCTCTTAATCACACTATTACCAAAATAATACTATTATCACAACCCCTTAGGGCTACAAGTCCAAAAAAATGACAACCTCCCTAACCTTTTAGGGATTCCGGCTTTTCTTAAAATATGAAAGATAGACTAAGTTGGAAAGACTTACCACCGATTCTTTCAGTCAACATTCCCCCTTAGTTCCTACTTGATTCTGATGCAGTTCTAAGCCCTCAAACAATAACAAAATTCGAGCCTTCAGTGATCTCAGTATTCGGCTATGTCCCTAGGATAGTGTGGGTGTTTCGGCTTTTTGCAAAAGTGTTGAGAAAGATAAAATATGAGGATTTTTACTTGTGGTATTGTATTGTCGTGAAACACTGGGTTTAAAGGTTGAGAGAATAGGCCAAAGATGATGAGAAAAATAAGAGATCTGGCTAGGGAAAAATCGGTACAAAAGGAGTCAAGTTTTCGGGATTTCGGGATTTGAGGCAATCGGCTATAGTCTTAAAAATAATGGAAGGAAGGTGGTATAGAGTAGGGTGGTTGAAGGATTCGGATATGGGGAAAAGAAGAAGAAAAGAATAAGTGGATGGAGAGAAAATAAAAAGAAAAGAAGAGGAGA
This sequence comes from Gossypium longicalyx, assembly GCA_025698465.1. Taxonomy (NCBI): domain Eukaryota; kingdom Viridiplantae; phylum Streptophyta; class Magnoliopsida; order Malvales; family Malvaceae; genus Gossypium; species Gossypium longicalyx. The sequence goes on from CM046995.1 coordinate 36,442,826, forward strand.
ATAGTCAGGAAACGGCACCACTTACCACTAATGCCGAATTTATACTGGCACTAACCCTAGCCGAAATTTTCCCCCTTAAGCATCCCTTGGCCGGCGAACTCTTGCTCCTCAAGAGTCCACCATTCGGCCAACACAGTTCACCCTAATCAGCTCCTAAATCCTCTCCGTGATCAGCTCCTAAATCCTCTCCCTTATTAGCTCCTAAATCTTCTCCAGACAGACTTTCACTTCAGTTCCACTACTTACCTTTTCTGTACATAAAAATTAATATCATTAATTTGCTTACCTTGTGACTCGAACCTTAGCCCTCCTTGGTCATCCACACGCCACCTCTAAAGCCCCTAAGTAACGTCGCATGCCATCTTACCACAGGCTTCCTTGTGTCCTCTTTTACCCAGTTAATACTTCAAAGCCCAGTTAACCAGAACCCCTTTTTCCCTATGGATTAAAATCACCTAAAATTACTGGATTTTAACCTAAGCTTGGGCCTTCTAGAGGCCCCCTATCATAATTAAACCTTCATCAAGCAGACAGAATACAAAATTTTAAATTTTACCAATCATTCACAGAATTCCCAAAAATTGGGGCGTTACAATCTGTATAGACTATAGAAAATTGAACAAAGCTACTCGTAAGGACCATTTCCTGTTGCCTTTTATGAATCAGATGTTAGATGGACTAGCAAGTAATGAATTTTACTGTTTCTTAGATGGATATTTGGGATATAACCCAATAGTTTTAGCCCTAAAAGATCAACACAAAATGACTTTTACTTGCCCGTAGGGTACGTTTGCTTTTAGACGAATGCCTTTCGGTTTATGTGATGAACCTGCAACATTTCAACGATGCATGATGACAATATTTACTAATATGGTTGAAAATTTTGTTGAGGTTTTCATGGATGATTTTTCTATTTTTGGTAATACTTATGATGTTTGTTTGACTAATTTGGCTAATGTACTGAAAAGATGCTAGGAGACAAATTTTGTCCTTAACTAGGAGAAATGTCATTTTATGGTTAAGGAAGAAATTGTCTTAGGACATAAAATTTCCAAAAATGAGATTGAACTTGATAAAGTGAAGGTAGATGTAATTGAAAATTTACTACCACTAGTTACTGTTAAAAGAGTTCAGAGTTTCTTAGGCCATGCCGAATTTTATCAAAGGTTTATAAAAGATTTTTCAAAAATTTCTAAGCCTTTGTGTATGCTCTTAGAGAAAAATACTATTTTTAAGTTTGAAAAAGCATGCTTGGAAGCTTTTGAAGAACTAAAACGTTGGTTATTCTCAACCCCAATAATCGTTACACCTGATTGGAACTCTACTTTTGAATTAATGTGTGATGCAATCAACTTTGCTGTTGAAGCTGTGATGGGTCAAAGAAGGAACAAAGTATTTCACCTTATCTATTATGCTAGCAAAACTTTGATAGGAGCCCAACTCAATTAAACGGTAATTGAAAAATAACTCTTTGCTATAGTTTTTGCTTTTGACAAGTTCCATTCTTATCTCATAGGTACGAAAGTCACTATTGTTACTGATCATGTGCCCATTAAATACTTACTCACAAAGAAAAATGCTAAACAAGGCTGACTTGATGGATACTTTTACTCCAAGAGTTTGACCTTAAGATCCAAGACAGAAGAGGTGTTGAAAACCAAGAAGCTGATCATCTGTCAAGGTTGGAACAAAGTAAGTAACTTATTCACTTGTTCCAATTAATGAAAATTTTCCAAATGAGCATATTTTGAGGTAAGCCAAATTCATGAAATACCTTGGTTTGCTAATTATGCGAATTATTTGTCATATGGAATAATATATTGAGAAATTATATACCAACAAAGGAAAAAATTCCTTCACAATGGTCGGTATTATTTCTGGGAGAATCTATTTTTATTTAAACAATGTGTAGATAAGATAATTAGGAAGTGTGTAGCGAGAAGTGAAATTGATGATATCTTGTACCACTACCATTCGTCTCTGAGTGGGGGACACTTTGGTGGTTCTCACACTGCAACAAAGATTTTACAAGCAAGATTCTTTTGGCCTACAGTGTTCAAGGATGTGTATGCATATGTGAAAAATTATAGTAGATGCCAAAAGATCAAAAACATATCAAGAAGGAACAAAATGCCCTTGACAAACATTTTAAAGGTAGAATTATTTGGCATTTGGGGCCTTGATTTTTTGGGCCTGTTTCCTTCTTCTTAAGGTAACTTGTATATCTTAGTAGCTATGGATTATGTATTCAAATGGGTTAAAGCTGAAGCATACTCAACGAATAATGCTAAGGTAGTCACACGACTCCTACATAAGCATGTGTTTACACAATTTAGGACTCCTAAAGCTATAATTAGTGATGAAGGATCTCACTTTGTGAACAAATGGCTTAAGTGGTTGCTTGAAAAGTACAATGTGAAACAAAAAATTGTCACTGCTTATAACCCACAGTCAAATGGGCAAGTTGAACGAGTAAACCATGAGTTCAAAGGTATCCTTGAGAAGATAGTGCAACATAATAGAAAAGAGTGGTCTTGAAGACTCAATGATGCTATATAGGCCTATTGAACTGCTTTTAAGACACTATTAGGAATGACTCCTTATCAGTTAGTCTTTGGAAAGGTGTGTCATTTACCGCTTGAGTTGGAGAATAAAGTTCACTAGGCTTTCAAACAATTAAAGTTGGATATTAAGCAAGCCAATGAGAGAAGAATGTTACATCTTGATGATTTGGAATAATTGAGGTTAGTTTCATACAAGAATGCTAATATGTGTAAAGAAAAATCTAAGAGATGGCGTGACAGTTGTATACGACCTCGTGAATTTAGAAAAGGTCAAAAAGTTTTGTTGTTTAATTCAAGGTTAAGGTTATTTCTTGGAAATCTCAAGTTTCGATGGAAAAGACCTCATACCATCTACAAAGTTTATCCATATGGAGTAGTAGAATTGTAAAACAACAATAGAGGCACGTTTAAAGTTAATGGTCAACATCTCAAACACTATTGGGATGGTGAAGTTGAGCGAATTGAAATATCGTTCAATTTAATAAACCAATTTAATAGAACTTTAATTTTTCATGTTCTTACTTTTTAATAAATAGTCAGAAAATTATTTTTCTTAAATTAGTAAATTTAATTAACTTTGTCTAAGGAGATTGGAACTTAAGTGAGACCATTTGTGACCCCTCCAACCTTTCCTAAGAATTTATTTAATGTAATCTTTTGAGAAGAAAATTTCTAAGTAACTTATAAATTTTTCGTTTTAATTTCATTTCTTTATGTTTAATAAATGGGTCAAATAGGCCCAAGTACTAATCAATTTATTTTTAACTAGAGCAGTTTAATTTTTAAGTGCAGTTGGGCTTGAGGCCCAAAACAACGAAGAGGAGAAATTTACCCACTAAGTGTCATCCATAGGGTCTTTAAAATAGGCTAATTTTGCAACTAGTTTCCTTCCCTCCTTACCTTGCCACCCAAGCAACTCTTCTTGTTAAATTTTTGCTACAAGTTTACCCTGGTTTACTACTATATAAACCCCTCTTTACTATCACATTCCTCACACCATTCAAAACAATTAGTTTCAAACCCTAGCCACCTATTTCTTTCTTCTTGTCGTCTACCTCAAATCTCGAAGAATCTCCCCAAAATCTCCCTTTTGTTGCAAACCCTCCTATCACCACCACAATCTTCTCACCGGAGTAACCTTATCACCACTGCAACCCTATTATCGGAGTAACCTTGTTGCCTCTGTAAGTCCATCGTCATTGCAACCTCCTTGCTACCATCAATTGCTGATTTCTTTTCCCTTCCTTTTACCAAAATTCTGCCTATTTTTTGGGAAAAATTACAATGTCTTGCAAAGGAACAAGATCTTCCAAGACCTTTTCCAAAAATCTAATTGTAATTCAAGATAAGGAAGCAAAAGAAAGGTTTGATTCCATCTTCAAAAATCAACCCATGATGTCAGAAAAAGATTTCAACTTGGAGAGTGATGGCAAGATGGTTGAATCCATGTCAATTCGAAAGACAATTAATGCTCTCAACTGGAACTATTTCTGTGATGCGTAATCACTACTTTAAGAGGAATTAGTTTGGGAGTACTATGCCTATTTAACTATGCAAGATGCAACTAAAGTTCTTGTTTGTAAAAAAAAAAGCTGCCCCTTACTTCTAAGTCCATTAGTTACTTGTTTAATATCCCTGATGTTGAAGAAGATGAGTACTTTGCCATGATGACAAATACAAATTAGGATTTTCTTCAACAAATGCTTAACGTTGTTACAAATCTGGGATCCCAATGGATTATAAGAAAGTATGGTATTTAATCTTGCCGAAGAGAATATCTAAAACCAGTGGCTAAGGTATGGTTCTACTTTGTTCGATATAGCTTCATGCCTATCTCATACAATTCCACTATCTCGAATGAATGCTTTGTTGTATGCAATTATGACAGAAAGACCCATCAATGTTGGGAAAATTATTTTCAAGGAGATCCACGATTGTGCTAGAAAAAAGGCAGGAAGTGCCTACTTTCCATCATTGATTACTTCACGAGCAAACCTGAAGGGCTAGCATGTTCAAGGTTGTATCACAAGGCATGATTTTGAAAGGTTAGTGGAGAATGTCCATGAGTTGAAACTAATTGAATCAAGTGAACCAACCGAACCAGAAACTGATGAGTTGTCAAATAAATTTGAACTAGAACTTGACTTAGTTGATGAGAGAGAAGAAGTAGAATCTGAAGAGGAACCAAACAATCCTGAACTGATAAAGGAACCAAACAACTCTTAACCTAGTGTGGAGTTGAATGCTAATGAACTAGTTGAACCAAGTGTTGATCCTAAATTGACTATTCCTATGCCCACTTCTTCAAATACTATGAAGAAATTAGAATTTTCAATTATGATGGATTTGTGGAAATTTATGTATAACCAACAACAGACTTATTGGAAATATGTGAAGATTAGAGATAATTCAATCAAGAATAATTTTCGAAATATCTCTAACAGTTTTGTTCATGAGTTCCCAGATCATATCTTCAAGTCATGGAAGGAAGAGGATGATTATGCAAGCGAGAACAATGATGCAAAGAAGGAAGACAAGAGGGATAAGTCAGATAAATAAAAGGGGAAATTCTTGTCCTTAGTATTTATTTTTAGGAATTTATTTTTATTTCTTAATTAGTATTTTGCTTTCGCATAATAAATAGAAAATTGCAAACATGAATAAAATAATCTCAATGCCTCTTCATTAGGAAAAATCAAAATGATGTGGTAATGATAATGAACATGTCTAAGATTGGATTGTTAAGAAAGACTTGGTACTTAAAGCAATCTTTATGACTCACCTCTCTTTTCTTACAACCCTACCTGGTGTTCATTTATCATTCATTACTTTGTTTTCGCAATGAGGGCATTGCTTCCTTTTAAAGAGGGGGTAAGGCAATATTTGCAGGAATTATTAAAATTTTCAAGTATGTTTTAATCTACTCATATGCGTATGTTGAAATAAATGAATGTTCGAAGGAAATTTTTGTTCATAAGTTAGTTCAAATGCAAGCATGATTTTTGATTTTATATAAGTTATTTTTATGTTATCTTGTATGGAAGGCTTGTATGTTTTCTAGTCTTATGTAGTACTTGCTATGAAATTTTAATTTCCTTGGAAATAGACATGCATGAGGGCCTAGTCTTTAAAATTGACTTAGTAACTTTCTCGAGGTGAAATCCTATGAGGCATAAGAATCTAATATGATATAGGCACATTTCTTTGGATCATTTGAGACTTTCAAGCCCACTATATTATATTGACCCTTGAAACCTTATTTTTGAGCTTAATAGCTTGTTTATTGCAAAGTACCTACATCATAAGCCATATTATCATCTTTTTAAGTTTATCCTCTTCTGTGCATCCATCTTAACTAAATTTGTCTTGGTGATCAAAATTTGAGTAAAAATTCAAAAAGATGTACATGCTCATAAATAAATAAAAAGAGCAAGTTTTGCTCAAGTTTTGAAAAACATTGATGAACATGAGTTCGAAATAAGTTTGGGGGTGTTCCAAAGACCTCTTTGAAGGAAGGTTGTGTTGCAAAAAGATCCAAAACAAAGTTAGGGTTAAGACTACTAAACCTAAAAATCCATTTCTCTTTATCCCTTCCGTTAGCCTAGCCCCATTACAACATTATAAAAGACCTATTGATTTGATAATTATGTCGACTACATTAATGGAGAGAAATTAATAAGTTCAACACATGAAGATCACTAAATAAACCTTATGATTGTCCTATCTAAATTGCTAGGGAAAGTGTATTGAATGGTGAAATTTACATATGACTTTGAAATGCATGCATACTATGACTCATGTTAGCATTTCCTTATACATAGTGTAAAGTTTGTGAATAATGTTTGCATCCGAGTTACTTATAAATAAAAAGAGTTTGTGAGCTTGGTTTTGTTAATGCATGATTATGTGCAAAGATTGATGCTACTTAAACATATTGCAAGTTTGCTTTAGCAAAAGTTTTACTTTGCATGAAAAATTATTCAGGACAAGCAATGGATTAAGTTTGGGGTGTGTAAACTCTAAATTATATAGGTCTTTTCTAGTAGTTCTTACCACCTTTTCACTTAAAAAAAATACTAATCTCGAGTATTTGTAATTAATTAAGTGAATTTTGCTTATATTCTGACAATGGACATGAATTTATAAAATATGTAAATTTGTGCTTTATTATGTTAATTTTTTGAATAAATTAAATTATTTCATGTTATTATTAATGTGCAAAAGTTAATTATGCAGTGGGACCATGAAGTTGATTTAATAAAGAATTTATTATAATTTTTTCATGGACGAGCAATTCTACCCTACTTGGATGGCGAAAAATCATGCAAATTGGGTAATGAAGATGTTGCTTTGACCCAGTGAAAAAATAGTACTACATTGTGGACAACTCTGACTATTAAATGCGTCACAAAGCTGCCCAAACAAGGAGAAGAGAAGTCTAATTCGGCAAGGAAAATTGGGTAGCCAAAAATCAACTTTTGGGATAATTATTTGAAGGTCCCTACACTTGGAAAATCATTAAAAATCATCACACTACGTTTGTTCAAGAAACCGTCCACCCCTAGCATGATCTTATGCTTGAATCAAGCATGATTTTATGCTTGAATCAAGCAACTAACTCAGCCTCCTTTCCACATATTACGGTCGGCCAAAGGTGAGAGAAATCTAAGGGATCTTTGAAGTTATATTTAGAAACTCCTCTACCAACCTCAAGTATAAATACCTACTCCCATCTTACATTTCAATCATCCCTTAATCATCTCTCATTCATCTTTCATTTAACATTTCTCTTCTTTTTTCTCATTCCCTCTCTTCATTCCCACGCACGGCATCCCATATTTTCTTTCTTTCTTTCTTAGCCAGCAAAGCCTTGATAAGATCATCTCTTGGCCGGCCACCTTGAAGAGTCATTAGCAAAGGAGCAATATAAGAACGAGAGGAAACTTCTTCAATTGGAGTTCGCAAGGCTACTGATTCGAACAGAGTTTATTCTTCCTTTACTTGTTACTTTGATCTTAATCATGTTTGCAATGTGCTTTGTTATCTTGTCATCAACAATGGTAGCTCAAATCTGTTTAACTAGGATGATTGCATTAATTCAATGAGGTTTGTTTAAATCATGTTTATAGTGTTTGTGCCTCAGTCATTCATGTTTTCAATTAAACTCAAGCATGTATTTCATTCATACATGATTAGATTCATTAGAATTAGCTGACCTATTCTAACTAGATGATAGACCATGTAACTCACTGAGTTGGGTCACACGGCCGTGTCGCAGGCCGTGTGCTAGACCGTGTACCTCTCTAGCTTATGGCACACGACCGTGTTGTAATTCATGTGTTAGGTCGTGTAACACACTGACTTAATAAACTAAAAATTTACAAGTGACACATGGCCATGTCTCTAGGCCGTGTGTGTGACAGCCCGTGTCCTAAGCCATGTGCTCCACTATTTCACCCTAAAATCAAGCCATTTCAAGGCCAAAACATATCTATTCAACCACTCCATTTGTGCAAACATTCAATAAACTTAAAAATCATTTGATCACATCAAAACATACCATTTCAAACATCTTATTTCATCTAGCCAATATGTCATTCAAAGGCACCACATTTATATCAAAACATCATTAATCAAATCAAAGTAATATAGCCACATTTCAAGCATAAAACCTAGTTCCTTTAACTACCAAATAACATCACACATAACGATTTGCATCTCATCACAAGCATACCAACAAGGATCATATATTCCAAGTACCTAAAAGTGGCCAAAATGACCAAACTTGTCAAGGCATTAAGTCCATTAACAAAACATGAACATTGAAAGCAAACACATGCCAAATTGAACATTAACACATTCAAGAACTTCCATAATAAAAGGTCTTATACATGCCATTCATAACCTTAGCCAAAATACTCAAAAACTACTGAAATGGTTGTTGGATAGTGTGATAGATCTCCATCAAACTTCCAAACAATCAAGCTTCTGATAATCTACGAAACAAAGGAAAGTAACTACGTAAGCAACTAGTGCTCAATAAGCTCATATAAACTCAAATATAACTTACAATTTCTTAAGTACACATTATAAAATATGAATAATATCATTTCCAAGACCATAAGCTTAGTAAAATCCTATACAAGCATCATCAAACTCACAAGTTAGTAAGTTCATCCATAATACAGCTCACACGAGCTATGGGTCAGAGTGTTAGCTACACAATGCTACTCACACGAGCTATGGAGAATCCATAAAAACTACTGGACCCCAGCCATCGGCAGGACATTCAAGACCAGCATCCAAAACATGAAATCCCTAATGACATGTCATTCATATCCTAAGAATTCTTAAGGTTCAAACGGTATTATTTATCCGTCAATTACTCAAAGCATCAATACATGTATATTCAAGTCCATTTATAAATAACGCAATATAAAAAATAATCCATTTAACTAACATTAATACAATTATAATTCATACGAACTTACCTCGATAACTAGGGTCGTAAAAGTAGAATTGGAAACTAATTTGAAGATTTTGCCTTTCCTGGATTTAAATCCGGTTGTTGTTTATCTTGATCTAAATAGATAGTTTCATTCAATTAAATACTTCAAATAACTTTTATTAAATTTATCAAAAATTCATATTTATGTAAAATTATGAAATTACACCTAATATTTGAAATTTTTACAATTTAGTCCTTTAGCTCGTAATTTAAAATTTAACTATTTTAACGCTTCATAAAAGCTACCTGAATTTCTTAAGGACTCATATTAACCCACTTAAATCATCATTTCATAATATTACCATGAAATTTTGCTATTTTCATGAATAAGTCCTTAAACCCCAAATTCACTAAAAATCCTTTAACAAAACATGTTTGTGTAACAACCAAGAGTAATAATCTATCAATTAACATCAAAACACATTCAAAAACAATTATCGCAAGTCTCTCATCCTTTAACAGTTTTGTAAATTAAAAACGGGGTTTGAATACATACCATGCAAGAAAATTTTGTTTGACCAAAGCTCTCCCCTTTTCTTAACAATGGTGAACGGTTTTAGGGCTATCAAATTGATGAAGATGATGTTTTAATTCATCTTTAATTGATAACTTTTACTTATTTTATTTAATTACAAATTTAACCTTTAAAATTTATTAAAATTTCACCTAAAACCTTGCCATACTCTCCACTAACATTGAAATAGGTGATATTACCAACTACGTCCTTTAATACATACTTCTAAAGCCATTTCATCCATTTAATTACTAGAAACCATCTTTTGTATCTTTTTTCAATTTAGTCCTTTTTACCTAATTAACTATTTAAACTTCAAAATTTCTTAACAAAACTTTAATACGACCTTAATATAATCCCATAAAATTTAAATTAATATTAAAATAATAACTCACTCGTTAAAATTGTGGTTCCGAAACCATTATTTCTGACACCACTGAAAACAGGCTGTTTCAACTCTCCCCCTAAAGGAATTTTCGTCCTCGAAAATATTACTAGAAAGTAGGTTTGGGTATTGCACTTTCATAGCTTATTTCGGCTCCCAAGTAGCTTCCTCAACTCCATAACATTTCCAGAGAACTTTAACCAATGCTATACGTTTAGTTCTTAATTCTTTAACTTCCCGAGCTAAAATTCTGATTGATTCTTCACTGTATGACATATCTAGCTGAATCTCAACATTAGCAAGTGAAATCACGTGTGAAGGGTCAGATCAATACCGCCGTAACATTGAGACATGAAACACATTGTGAATTTTCTCTAATTCAAATGGCAAGGATAAACAGTAAACTACTGACCCAATTCTCTCAATGATCTCATATGGCCCAATGAATTGTGGACTAAGCTTTCCTTTTCGGCCAAAACAAAGAACTTTTCTCCAATGTGATACCTTTAAGAACACTTTGTCCCCAATCTGAAATTCAATGTTTTTTTTTCTTTTGAAATCCGCATATGATTTTTGACGATTAGAAACAGCTTTCAGACAATCATGAATTACTTTGACTTTTTCTTCGGTTTCTCGAATTAAATCAACACCAAAAAGCTTTTTCTCACACAATTTAGTCCAATATAATGGAGTCCTACATTTCTGACCATACAAAGCTTCATACAGTGCCATTTTAATACTCGTATGATAACTATTAGCAAACTCAACCAACAGAAGAAATTTCTCCTAGCCCAGACTCTAAAATACAACAACAGAGCATATTTCAAGTACCTGTATCACTCACTTAGACTGACCATCGGTCTGTAGATGGAATGTTGTATTGAAATGTATTCGGGTACCTAGAGCTTCATCCAATTTACTCCAAAATTGAGAAGTAAACCTTCGGTCTCTATCGGAGATAATAGACACTGGCACACCATGCAGTCTAACAATACCAGAAACATATAGTTTTGCCAACTTCTCAAGTGAATAATCCGTACGTACTAGAATGAAATATGTAGATTTAGTTAAAAGATCAACAATAAGTCAAATAGCATCTTTCTTCCATAGAGACAAAGGTAACCCTGATACAAAATCTATCGTAACCCGTTCCCATTTCCAATCTAGAATCATAATAGGCTGTAATAATCTAGAAGGTACCTGAAGCAAGATTTTAAATTGCTGAAAAATCAAACATTTCGATACAAACTCTAAAATTTCTCGTTTCATACCTAGCCACCAGTACATTTGTTTCAAATCACTGTACTTTTTTTTACTACCAGGGTGTATCAAAAAATTACTACTGTGTGCTTCCTATAAAACCTTCTGTATAATATCAGAATTCCTCGGAACACATATTCTATTTCAGAAATACAAACTACCATCAAAATTAATATGAAATTCTGATTCAGGTGCCTTTTCAATCTACTCCCGTTTAGCAATCAATTTAGAGTCTCAATGATCAAATCATAATCTTTGAGCAACTCCAACCATCTACGTTGTCTCAAATTTAATTCTTTTTGTGACATCAAATACTTCAGGCTTTTATGATCCATGAAGGTATGAAATTTCTCTCCGTACAAATAGTGTCACCAGATCTTTAAAGCAAACACAATAGCTGCAAGCTCTAAATCATGAGTTGGGTAATTCTTCTCTTACGGTTTCAACTAACGGGAAGCATAAGCTACCATCTTGTCTTCTTGCATCAAAACGCAGCCTAAACCATTTAATGAAGATCACTATAGATCACAAATTCCTTGTCAGACTCTGGCTGAACCAATACAGAGGCTTTATCAACAACACATTCAATTGATCGAAACTTTACTGACACTTTTAGAATAATTCAAACTTGACATCTTTCTGGAGTAGTTTCGTCAACGATGTAGAAATCATCAAAAATCCTTTTACAAATCTTCGATAATATCTCACTAAACCCAAGAAACTTCTTATCTCTAAAACATTTCTCGGATGCTTCCAGTCTAAAATAGTTGATATTTTACTCAAATCCACTCTGATACCCTCTGTTGACACAACATGTCCCAAAAATCTAACTTCTCAGAGCCATAACTCACACTTCCTAAATTTAGCAAATAATTGTTTCTCGCGTAAAGTTTGAAAAATAATTCCCAAATGCTACGCATGTTCGATTTCATCTCAGGAATAGATCAAAATATCATCAATGAATAAACAACAAATCTGTCTAGATATGGTCAGAATATTAAGTTCATCAAATCCATAAATACAGCAGGTGCATTGGTTAAACCAAATGACATAACTAAAAATTCATAATGTCCATACTTGGTTTTAAAAGCAATATTTGGCACATTAGAGTCTCTAACCCGTAACTGGTAATATCTAGAATGGAGATCAATCTTTGAAAACATTGTTGCACCTTTCAATTGATCAAACAAATCATAAATACGTGGCAATAGATATTTTTTCTTAATCGTGACTTTATTAAGTTGTCGATAATTGATACATAATCGCATTGATACGTCATTTTTCTTAACAAATAGTACAGAAGCACTCCAGAGAGAAAAACTAGGCTGAACAAATCCTCTGTCTATCAATTCTTACAACTGTGCTTTCAACTCTTTCAACTTTGAGGGTACCATTCTATATGGAGGTATCGATATCGGATAAGTTCCCGATACTAACTCAATAGCAAATTCAACCTCTCTGACTGGTGGTAACCCTGGTAACTCTTTTGGTAATACATCTGGGAACTCACAAACAATTGGAACTGACTCTAATTTCAATTTTGAAGCTCTAGAATCAAACATATAAGCTAAATACGCCTCACAACCCTTTCTGACATATTTCTGAGCTGACATAGCTGAAATAAAATTAGTTGTATTATCAAATCTATCATATTCAACCCTGACTATTTCACCATTCTGACATTTCAACAAAATTTTCTTTCGTCTACAATTCACAACAACATCATGAAAAGCCAACCAATCCATACCATGAATCACATCGAACTCATCAAATGGTAAGAGCAACAAATCAGCCGCAAATCATCAGAGGATAATTTCTACAAACTTTATCAACTAACACATACTAACGTAGAGGATTCATTACATTGATCACAAATTCAGTTGACTGATAATGTATTTTCTTACTCGACACTAAATTTGTGAATATATATGAGTGCATTGACCCCAGGTCAATCAAAGCATTAACATTAGTATTAAAGATAGAAAATGTACCGATAATCACATCAGGTGCCGAAGCTTCCCCACGAGCTCGAATTGTATAAGCCCTAAATGGTGCTCAAGCCTCAGATCTAACTGTAGAATCTTTCATTCCACTTCGAGTATTTCCCGCCTTATCACTATTTCTAGATGGCCTTCCTCTCGCAGTAGTGTTACTCGAATAAGTGTTCTAAGCTTTCTCTTTATCAGATCTTTCAAGGTAGTCTCATAGAAAATGATCATAGGGACCATATTTAAAACACGATCCATCTCTCAACCTGAACTTGCTGAAATGTCATCTATTGCACTGTTGATATTCAAGTTTATTATTTCGAACACTCCCCACACTCGCTAGAAAAGTAGCTGAGGTCTCAAATTTGAATGTTACTTCCCTTTATCTCTTCTTAAAAATCCTACTAAAGTTGATGTACAACTGTGAAATTCTTTCGATTTCTTCGATGTGAAAATGATTTTCTCATAGGTCGTTTACTAGTGTCACAAGCCTCAAAATATGCCTTTCTTTTAGCTTACTAAGTTCTTCAGCTTTATGTATTTGATCCACCAATACCACGAATTCTTTCAATTCTAGAGTCCCTACTAACAGTTTGATATCTTCGTTTAACCTATCTTTAAATCAACTGCACATAATAGCCTCTGTTGGAATACATTCCTGAGCATACTTGCTAAGTTGCACGAATTCTCTTTTATATTCCGCTATAGATCTATGACCTTACTTCGGCTCTAAGAACTCTTTTCTTTTCTTATCAAGGTATCTCTGACTGATGTATTTCTTTTTAAATTTGGCTTGGAAGAAATCCCAATTCACACGATCTTTTAGTACCACCGCAAAGTATTCCAGTACTGATACGCTGAGTCCTTTAACAATGATATCACACATTTCAAACTATCAGTAAGAGAGCAAGGCAGTTCATCGAAAACTCTGATAATATTCTTTAACAAGAATTTATGCTTTTCTAGATCATATTCTACAATACCACAAAACTCTTTAGCCCGATACTTACGAATTTCATCAACCGGAAGTCTATTCACTCATATCTGCTCTAAATCTTGAGGAATAGTAGGGATGAGTTGGGGTACAGGAAGAGGTTGAGGTTATTGAGCCATAGGGTTTGTTCTAACAAATTTCGAAAACCATTCAGATTTTAAGTGGAAAAAGGATTCTTTCACCTCATTTCCCCGGCCCTCAGATACAGGCCCACTACTAGCTGCTCCATGAAAGGAAGCTTGCACATTACTTTCAACCTCATCGAAATCGACTCGGTTGGATGACATATTTTATCTATATGAAAAAAATAATTAAATTTCAGCCAAGAGATATCACAGAATCACAGGTTATATAATGGCATGTATTTCTACACACCATACATGCTACATTCAGTGTAACAGCCCGATTTTAGGCCTAGTTAGAATAGTGGTTTCAAAACCACTAACCCGACGTCGAAGAAATTATTTTTAATATTATTTGTTGTGTTATAGCATATTTAAATGAGTGCATGAAAATTTTGGTGAAATAATTTTAGCGATTGTATGCTTAATTGCGAAAAAGGACTAAATCGCATAAGGGAAAAAAGTCTTATCTCATTAGCTAAAGGTGTCAAATAGCTAGAAAACATAAATTAAGGGTCTTTAAAGAGAAAATAGGACTTTATTAATGGCATGGCCGGCCATAGGGACAAGAAAATCAAAAAGTCAAAAAAATTAGGTAAAATTTAGTGACCAATTTGACTAGATTTATAATAAAACAAAAAGAAAAAGATACCATCTTTCATCTTCCTCCTCTCCACCGAAAATACCAGCAAAAATAAGGGTTTTAGAGCTTCAAAAATTTCAGCCACTCTTTACCCTCACAGGTAAGTGATTTTGATGGCCTTTCTTGATAATTTTTGTACTTTTGGGACCCTTGTAGCATAATCTAGCTAATGAGGGGACTATTCTGAAAAATGGTTGAGAGCCTAGGGTTTTGTCATGATAGTAATCATGTTTATTTCTAAAATTTTATAGAAGAAGATGAATCATAGTTGTTAAACAAACAACTTTTGTGAAGCAGATTTCATGAAAACCCTAACTAAGGACCATTTTGCATAGGTTATAAATTATGTGGAAAATGTGTGAAATAATGGGAATTGTGGCTGTTTTTAGTATAAAAATAATTCGGCTAGGCTTGGTTAGTGAGAAAACTCGATAAAATTTAATTTACAAGTATAGGGGTAAAATTGTAATTTTTGTGAAATTCTAGGGGCAAAATGGTCACTTTGCAAAAATATGAATTATGAAATGCATTTATTAATATGATGATTAAATTAGTGAATTTTTATCATTTTACATCAAGAAATACAAAATTCGGGCCTAGACCGGGGGAAGGCCAAGCAAGTAGATTAAATCCAACTAGTCTCCCACTTTTTGTATACCGAGGTAAGTTGTACGTAAGTAAGGCAACTTTATCGCTATTATGTGTTTAATGATCAATTTTGCATAATATGGTTGAATATGATTATGAATAATGCATGATGAAATTAATGTGGTAAATTCCTGGTTGAGCCTAGGAATAGATTGGATATCCATGCCATGACATTTGGGTCATATGTGTGTTAGTGTAAGACCATGTTTGGAACATGGCATCGGCCACAATATAAGAGCCAGTGTAAGACCATGTTTGGAACATGGCATCGGCAATGTAATGATAGCCAGTGTAAGACCATGTCTAGGACATGGCATCGGTATTGATATGTGCGCTAGTGTAAGACCATGTCTGGGACATGGCATCGGCCACATTATGTGAGCCAGTGTAAGACCATGTTTAGGACATAGCATCAGCATTGAGATGAGAGCTAGTGTAAGACCATGTTTTAAACATGGCATCGGCCTCGACAAGTGAGCCAGTGTAAGACCATGTTTGGAACATGGCATCGGCAATTCACCCTCTTGTGTAAAGCTTGTCAAATATCCTTTAGTATTCTAAAAGGTTTCACAGGTTATTTTAAAGCTTATGACAATGATATGGAATGATATAATCATGTTGTGAGTGATACAGGTTCTAAACTCATTAGATATGAGTCTAGTTACGATGTATTAATGGTAAGAATAACATGAGTAAGTTCTATCTATGAAAATGATTTTGAAATCATTAGCTTTATTTGTGATGTGTAAGTATGCGGTGATATCTACCTTGGTGCACTTAAGAATGTTGTGTTGATTTATTATATTCTATGTGTTTTAAATATGCATGATTGACGTTGTTATTTATTTACATGCAACTTACTAAGCTTTATGCTTACTTTCTCTCCTTTCCATTTTCTTATAGTGTCGCTAAGCTAGTATCGGGGATCAAGGGACATCGGAGGCATCGATCACACTATTACTTGAAGCTTTAGTATAGCTAGTTTAATATTTTGATTGTGGCATGTATAGGGACTTGAATCTTTTGTTTAGTGTCATGTTAGTTTAACCACAAGTGTTGGCTCATATGGTGAATGTGATATTCATTTTGTATAGGCCATTAATATTGGCTAAAATTGATTATTATTAAATGCATTTGATGCAAATTGCTCATGGTTGTGGTTGTTTTAGTTATATGTGTTATGCTTGGATTGGTTTTGGTTGATGTGGTGTAGGTTGGTGCAAGTAAGGGTGGCGAATAGGCTTGGTAAATAGCCTTGTTTTTGTCCACAAGGGCAGATACATGGGCGTGTGTCTAGACCGTGTGTGACACACGGCTTGCCCCATGGGCATGTGGTAAGGCCGTGTATCCCCTGCACCCTAAGTTGATAAAATAGAATGCCAATTAGTAACCACACGGGTGGAGACACGGCCGTGTGTCCCAACCGTGTGGAGGACATAGCCTAGTACACGGACGTGTACCATGGCCATGTGCCCTTAAGGGGTTGTTGACGTCGGAAACAAAATGTCAAGGTTTTTCCACACGGGCTGAGACACGGGCGTGTCATGGCCGTGTGGGAGACACGGGTCATGGACATGGGCGTGTGCCAAGCCGTGTAAAAACCCCTGTAGGGTCGAATCAAATTTTTTTTCTTACGGGCTAGGGACACGGGCATGTCCCGAAAAGTTCAGGCCGTGTGAGCCAAATGGGCCTTCAACATGGCCATGTTAAGAAGAAACACGAGCATGTTACCCTTCCACACAGGCGTGTGTCTCTGTTTACTTGGAATTTTATAAAGTTTTCTAGAGTGTACAGATTTGTCCCAAATCAACTCCAAAGTGTGTTTAGGGCGTTGCAGGCCCATAGTAGGGACATTAGGGTATTGTTAAAAGTTTTAAATTGGAGTGAAATTTCATAATTAGTAAATGTATGTTTGTATATGTTTAAGTCTGGTAACACCTTGTATCTTATTCTGGCGTCGAACTCGAGTAAGGGGTGTTACATTTAGTGGTATAAGAGTCATGGTTTAGCTGATTCTCAGACAAACCTAGCATGAGTACGAGTCTAGCTATACATGTCATAAATATATTGTGATAGTGTGACGACTCCTGAAATATTTAAATTGTGTTTTCATATAGTAAATGAATCCTGACGGAGTAATGGCATATGATGTAGAGAGTACCGCGTCGGCTCCCGCTGAAGAGACTACTGCGCCAGTAGAGAGTGGGCCTGTCACAATGAGTCAGGGCGGAGGGGCTAGAGAAGCTTACCTTCATATGATGGATGTCTGGTATTTGAAGTTTGTTCGTGCAAATCCGAACACTCCACCTCCTCCACCCCCTCCAATCCCTCAACCTAACCCCATAGCACCCCAAGGGGTAGAGATGTTGAGAAGGGAGGAACCTCCGATTGATAGAATTAGGAAGCAAGGGGTCGAGGAGTTTAGAGCGAACATAGATAATGACACCAAGAGGGCAGAGTTCTGGCTAGAAAATACCATTAGGGTATTCGATGAGTTGTCTTTCACACCTGAGGAGTGCATGAAGTGTGTTGTGCCACTCCTGCGAGACTCGACCTACCAATGGTGGAACACCCTTATGTCGGTTGTACCAAGGGAAAGGATTACATGGGAGTTCTTCCAAGAGGAATTCCGAAAGAAGTATATTAGTCAGAGGTTTATAGATCAGAAGAGGAAGGAATTTCTAGAATTGAAGTAAGGCCGAATAACAATAACAGAATATGAACGTGAGTTCGTAAGGCTCAGCAAATACGCTATGGAGTGCGTATCTACTGAAGCCATCATGTGCAAGAGATTTGAGGACGGATTGAACGAATACATCTGATTATTGGTTGGCATCTTAGAGTTAAGGGAGTTTGTGATGCTGGTTGCAAGAGCTTGCAAGGCAGAAGAATTGACCAAAGAAAAGAGAAAAGCTGGTATTGAGTCTCGTGACTTAAGGAAAAGACAGATGGGGAATGTTGAAACCCTTTTTTTATTTTGAAAACAATGGGGATCGACTTTTGAAAACAAAAATGCGGAGTCGCCACCAATCTCTTGATTTAGGTGTGATTGGGCCACCTACTAAAACGTTTTATTCCATTAAAATAAATTTGGTCCACGTAAAATAAAAAAAATGGGTTCGGGAGTCGGTTACGCATGAGGAAGAGTTAGCACCCTCATTACGCCCAAAAATTGGTACCAAATTGATTTGATGCTATCCTTATACCAAAAATTTTTTAAAGAAAAGATTTTTCAAAGTATGATTCTTTTTAAATTGTTTGAATAGTTCAAATTAGCGGTCAAAATTCTCTCGTTTCAAAGATATGCAATATCATACCCAGCACGATTGGATACGATCCTTTATACCTTTAAAAATACGATTGATTTTTTACTTTTGAAAACTCATACACTAAAATTATAAAAAGGTTATCCAAATATTTAGTTCACTGAAAAAATCATACCCAGCACGATTGAGCACGATTTTTCGAATTCCCAAATATTGGATATTGCCTTATTACAGAATTTTTGAATAATAAAGAAAATTAGAAATTCACTCGAAACACGTTTATTTGTTTTAAAATAGATGGAATACTTAATGCATTGTATCGAAACATTTGCATAGGAAAGGATTAATGCACATGGAATAATAGGATACAACAAGTCACAATTAATAAATCTAACAATCATGTACAACTATTCTAAGTAAAATGTAACCAAATTCTTAATCATGGATGGTGAACAATCAATACAAAAATAATATACAACAATAATTAACATGGCACAATATAAAAAGATCCACAAAATATGTACAAAATAAAATGGAATTAGAAGTCAATATATAGTATAAGACATTTTCAAAATAATAATGAATTAATTAACACATAACATAAGTTGACAAGTTGGTATGAAACTAGGGATATATAATTGTTTGAAATAAAACATTTGAATTGAATAATATGCAAAATATTAAACACAAATTCATTTGAAAATTGACAATATGCATGATAGCTTAAAATATATATAAAACATAAAAGAATAACAAAACACATAATAAGATATAATGTATATAATAAATTCATAACACATATATATAAATAAATTTGGGAATAATTATAACATGAAATTAATAATGTATGAAAAATTAAATAAATATATAAATTATACGTGTAATAAATTTTAAAAATATAATCATGTACAAAAAAGATTAAAAAAAACTATATTTATAAATTACCTAAATCTAGTGATGTATATTTATAAAACTATATTTTAAAAGAGAATTTTGAAACAAATGACATATAACATAATTTTACATGTAACAAATTGATTTGAATTGATGGTACATATAAATAATACATACATAATGATAATAAAATATGAGAGTGTATACAATAAATAAATTGTATGATTTAAAATATAATTCTTAAAAGAAACGCATTATACGCATAAATAATTTTAAAGAAAAATATATATACAAAAAAATATTAATATGAAATCAATAACGTGGACTATAGTAGAAATAACTTAACATGAGTTATGTATAATAGTAATTTAAAAAATACACAAAATATGTAGGACTTTCCTTTAAACAACATAGATGTATAATAAGATATAGGAATAAATTTAAAAGAAATTATGTGTATAAAATAATATAAGATTTATAATATACATGGAATAATTATATTTATATATTTAATAATATACAAAAACTTTCATATAAAATATTATACACAATGTAAAAATGATATGATAAAAAAAATTACAATACTGACTTTAAAACAAAACACAATCATCAAAGGAGCTCTAAATATAAAATAATTAAACAAGAATTTTAAAGGAAAAAAATGAATGAAAAACAATGAAAAAAAACAATGAAAAAAAAACTCAATTGAAATAAAAATTATAAATAAAGGGATGATTCATAAATAAAACAAACTACTACTATTAAAATAAGGACCCCCATGTAACGCGTGCAAATGTATATGGGCTAAAGCTGGAAATATTCCAGATCTCTAAAAAACATTCTGCTGAAGCACGGATCCAATTGCAAATGCAATCAAATTACCAAGCCAAATTAAAAAAGAAATAAGCAAATAACTTGTAATTGAATAGTAGCGCGAAAGAAGAAGGATCAATTGCGCAATTATCCCTCTCCACGAAAATGCGTGGATCCTAGGGGTAAAGGAATTGGATCGGGTCAAGCAAGCTCAAACGGCGCCGTTTCAAGGCTACAAATCCATGCCTTAAACGTTGTCGTCTCACGGTGTCAATTAAAAGCAAAAAAAAAACAACTTCTAAGAGCTTATTTCGGCAGAACAGATTGAAAAGAGGGGAAAAAAAACCTAAAGGTTTGCTCTCATTCAGCCGCCGCTTTCAACATCACAATTGATGGATGGCGCCATTTGATTCCCCTTTTAACACCAACGCCGATCTTCCTTCAAAAACGACAACCAACAAATGTGGCCTTGTGATGATAATTTTCGGCCTTAAGACCTCTTTTTCCACTTCAAGTTTGACGAAGCAAAGAGGGATCAATGGCCGATCCATAAGGTGAGATTTCTTCTCTCTTTCTTTCTATTATTTTTTAATACAATAATGAAAGATAAAAATGAAGTCATTCAGCCGAAATTTAAAAAGCAACTATTAAACAAAAAATCACCTCTAAAAAAATGCTTGTGAAATGCTCTATTTTTTATATCTAGTGCACGTGCGTAGTATGCGTACAGTGTGCGTAGAAAATACAGAGTACAAACGAGGGCTTTTTATAGCCCAAATTTACAGAATAAAATAGCGGAAAATAAAAATATTTCATGCTATCATTTTGTGTATTCTGTTAGTCTATTCCTTCTCATGTATTCTTTACAGGATCATCCATACGGAGGAGCGGGGAGAGGCACGCGTGAAAGAGGCCGTGCGAGGAAACCGCTCGTGAGAACCCATCCCCCTGGCACTGTTCTGGCATGTTCCAAAAGCTTCTGGTGCTTGGTTGCTGAGATTCCTTTTGAGTTTGGGCTGTTCGGGCTAGGGATTTTAGTATAGCTCTCTTGGACTATGTAATTGGGTTAGGTCTGGACTTATTTGTCTGGCTTATTTTAATACTTTAAATGGGCCCGGGAAAAATTTGTTGACTACAGCTAGCCCTCTTTGCTCATTTTCGTGTAACGGGAATAGAGCAAGACTTCAAAAGGACCGATTTTGCCCAGTCTTGCTGAATTTGGATTTTTGGCGCTCATCTTTTCCAAACACCCTTAGGAAGATGAGATTGGTGGGTTAAATTTGCTCCATTGTCGATACATGGAGATAAGATTTACGATTTTTGACCTGCTCCCCATTTTTGATCTGCTCTACTGCAACTTCAGGGAAATAAGACCTTCAATCTTCAGTCTGCTTTCTTGCTACCTCAGAAAGATAAGACTCATTCTTCAACTGCTCTCTTACTACCTCAGGGAAGTGAGGCGGGTGGTAAAATCTACTCCATTGCCAATACATGGAGATAAGATTCACCATATTCGATCCGCTCCTCTATAACTTTAGGGAGATAATTCAATTTTCAGTCTGCTTCATTGTTACCTCAGGAAGATAAGACTCATTCTGCTCTCATGCTACCTCAGAGAGATACGGCTGGTGGTAAAATCTGCTCCATTGTCGATACATGGAGATAAGATTCACCATTTTTGATCTGCTCCACTGCAACTTCAGAGAGATAATTCAATTCTCGGTCTGCTTCCTTGCTACCTCAAGAAGATAAGATTCATTCTTCAACCTGCTCTCATGCTACTTCAGAGAGATGAGGCTGGTGGTAAAATCTACTCCATTACCGATACATGGAGATAAGATTCACCATATGTGAAGATCTGCTCCGCTACTCTTTAAGGAGATAAGATCTTTAATTCTCAGTCTGCTTCCTTGCTACGTCAGGAAGATAAGACTCATTCTTCAACCTGCTCTCATGCTACCTCAGGGAGATGAGGCTGGTGGTAAAATATGCTCAATTGCCAATACATGGAGATAAGATTCACCATTTGCGAAGATTTGCTCCGCTGCACTCTCAGGGAGATAAGATCTTCAATTTTTACCTAATGTCACTGCACTGTCTTCAGGGGAACCTATCCTGTAGACTCCATTTTATATGCTCATGCTTATGCCAAATAATTAGGATGCTAAGATTGAAATGAACCCAATGCTCCTAACTAAATGTGTTATGAATGATATATGCAGAAATGAGGATGATTCCATTTTAACAATTTAGGGTTCGTCACTCATTGCTCATTAATATGTTGTTACTGACGCGTTTGCTTAACCATCATCTTGACGGAGTATCCCAAAGACAAACCTATCTTGTCTGGCGAGCTTGCCCCATTGTAATTCCAACGTCCCTTCTACTACTCTTTTTGAGACAAAACACTGCAACTCATAGTTGAATTTCCTCTTGGTCAATTTGCTACCTCACTCCTTAGGTGTTATAGCCAAATGTATATTTTGGTATTTGTACGTATACAAATATCCTTTCCCTTTTTATTCTTTTTCTTTTTTTTGAGAATAATTCCCTTTTTGTACTGATCATTTCTTCAAAATTGTATCACCAGCGCCATATCATCATTTGGACAACAATTCTAAAAAGGCGATTTATTCAAATATATCCTTAAACTTGAGCGTATTCTAAACAATTATTCTACTTCAGACTCTTCCATTATGTAGAAACTCCTAGAGTAATATGCAAAAATTCTATTGTGAAAACATCACTAGTTCATTCATCATTATGTCAATGCAACATGCTTGCAGTCAAATCGTAATAATGGACAAGAATGGAATTAAACTTGAGCTCAAAGTAAATTATCAAAAGACCAACCATGGCTATTAATTTGGGAATGTATATCTTGAAAAGAAGGGATAATTCAAATATAACCAATTGGCTGAAAATGAAGACTAGGTACCCTTGTTATCGCAATCTGAGCTTCTCTGTACGAACCCCTTAAAGAGCAATTCAAACTCAACATGTGTTTAAGAGATTAGAAGCACTTTGTCAACGCCCCAAGATGCAACATACCCCCTTCCTGGTTAATTCAAGTATAACAAGACCACCGCCTCCTCACTTTGGATCCATATTTTAGCCGTCCTTTTCGGGTTTTCAACTCAAATCTCCTTTGGTCACAAAGCGCCCTTTGCGGGTTTTCACCTTGGCCTCTCCTTTTTCTCTTTTTCTTTCTTTTTTATTTATTATTGAGTCTCAAAGCGCCCTTTGCGGGTTTTCACTTTGGCCTTTTCCATTTTTATTTGGTCTTAAAGTACCCTGTGCAGGTTTTCACTTCTTTTTTTTTTTAAAGTCTCAAAGCGCCCTTTGCGGGTTTTCACTTTGGCTTCCTTCCCTTGTTAAGTGTAGCACTTTTTGACTGAATCCGAGTTCACTGGATTAGACAAATTTCTCCCATCCATTTCGGCTAAGATTAATGCACCACTGGAGAAGGCTTTCTTCACCACATAAGGCGCCTCCCAATTCGGTATTCATTTTCCTCTGAAATCCTTTTGTATGGGAAGAATTTTCTTTAAAACCAAATCTCCCTCATGAAACTCTCTTGAGCGAACCTTTTTGTCATAAGCCCGCATCATTCTTTTTTGATACATCTGTCCATGTTGAATAGCCTTTAGCCTCTTTTCCTCAATCAAATTCAACTGATCATATCGAGACTGTATCCATTCTGCTTCATCTAACTTCAATTTTGACAAAACTCGAAGGGAAGGTATCTCCACTTCAATGGGTAGAACTGCTTCCATTCCATAGACCAATAAGAAAGGTGTTGCCCCAGTAGAAGTTTTGACAGATGTTCGATAAGCATAGAGCCCAAATGGCAACTTCTCATGCCAATCTCTATAAGTTTTGGTCATTTTCCCCACAATTTTCTTGATATTTTTGTTGGCTGCTTCCACTGCCCCATTCATCTTTGGCCGATATGGTGATGAATTATGATGTCTGATCTTAAACTGACTGCAAACCTCTGCTATTATGCTATTGTTTAAATTTAACGCATTATCAGATATGATCCTCTCAGGCATTCCATATTGACATATAATTTCCTTCTTTAAGAATCTACTGACCGCCGATTTAGTTACATTGGCGTATGACGCAGCCTCCACCCACTTCGTAAAATAATCAATAACCACAAAAATAAAATGATGCCCATTTGAAGCCTTTGGTGAAATTGGCCGTAAGACATCCATTCCTCACATAGAAAACGGCCATGGGGAAGTCATAACATGCAAAGGCGAGGGAGGTACGTGAACCTTATCACCATAAATTTGACATTTGTGACATTTCTTGGCATAACTGATGCAGTCTCCTTCCATGGTTGACCAATAATATCTAAACCTCATAATTTGTCTAGCCATTGTGAACCCATTGGCGTGTGTTCCACAAACCCCCTCATGCACTTCTTCCAAGATTTTCTTGGACTCTACGGCATCTACACATCTCAAAAGTACCTGATCCTTCCTTCTTTTGTACAGGATCTCTCCATCTAAAACATAATCACAGGCGAGCCTTCTCAACGTTCTTTTGTCATTCTCCGTGGCTTGATCTGAATATTCACGATTTTTCACATATCGCAATATATCCTAATACCAAGGATGATCATCTCTTTCTTCTTCCTCTATATTATAACAATAAGACGGGGCCTCATAAATACTTACCTAAATGGGCTTCACATCTTCTTGTCTGCTTACTTTGATCACGGAAGCCAAAGTAGCCAAAGCATCTGCCATCAGATTTTCATCGCGCGGGAGATAATTGAAAGTAATATCATCAAACTCTTTAACTAACCCCAACACCATCCTTCTGTAATTGATTATTTTAACGTCTCTTGTCTCTCATTCACCTCGAAGATGGTAAATTACCAGCGCAGAATCTCCATATACTTCCAATGCCTTGATCTTGCGCTCTATAGCTGCCCTGAGTCCCATGATACATGCTTCATATTCTTCCATATTATTCGTACAATCAAAATCCAATTTACATGTGAATGGATAATGATCTCCATTTGGGGATACCAGAACTGCCCCAACTCCATTACCCACAGCGTTTGAGGCTCCATCAAAATTCAACTTCCAAAAGTGACCTTTTATAGTGTCCTCTTCAGCAGCTGCCACATACACTATCTTCTCATTGGGGAAGTTAAAATTCAAGGGTTCATAATCTTCTAAAGCTCGGCTGGCCAGAAAATCTGCTATTGCGCTCCCTTTCACAGCTTTTTGACTCACGTAGATTATGTCAAATTCAGAAAGCAAAATTTTCCACCTAGCCATCCTACCATTCAAAGCATTTGACTCCATCATATACTTTAGAGGATCCAACCTTGAAATTAACCAAGTTGTATGGTATAACATGTACTGCCTCAATCTTCGTGCTGTCCAAACCAAAGCGCAACACAATTTTTCAATTGGCAAATATCTCAACTCACACTCAGTGAACTTCTTACTGAGGTAACATATCGCCCTTTCCTTTCTTTATGATTTGTCATGTTGACCAAGCACGCATCCCATAGAGTTACCAAACACGGTTAAATACAATATCAACTGCCTGTCTGAACTTGGGGGTGATAACACTGGAGGACTTGACAAATATTTTTTAACTTTATCAAAAGCTCTTTGGCATTCATCATCCCACTCTCCTGGGTTATGCTTTTTAAGAAGATGAAATATGGGGTCACATTTCTCTGTTAATTGAGAAATAAACCGTGCAATGTAATTTTATCTTCCTAGAAAGCCTTGAACTTCTTTTTGGGTGCATGGTAGAGACAACTCTTGTATAGCCCGGACTTTGTTTGAATCAATCTCGATTCCTCTTTCACTGACTACAAAGCCTAATAGCTTTCTGGATCTAGCTCTAAAAGTACACTTGGTTGGATTAAGCTTTAATTGAAATTTCTTCAATCTCATGAACAACTTTCGCAACACTTGGATGTGCTCCTTTTTAGTTTGAGATTTGGCTATCATATCATTAACATATACTTCAATCTCTTTGTGCATCATATCATGGAATAAAGTTACCATAGCTCTTTGATACGTTGCTCCAGCATTTTTTAATCCGAATGGCATTACCTTGTAACAGAACGTGCCCCACAAGGTGATGAAAGTAGTCTTTCCCATATCTTTAGGATGCATCTTGATTCGATTATACCCTAAAAAGCCATCCATGAAAGAAAATAATGAGAATCCAGTCGTATTTTCCACTAGAGTATCAATATGAGGCAAGGGAAAATTATCCTTTGGGATAGCTTTATTTAAATCTCTATAATCCACAAACATTCGGACCTTTCCATCCTTTTTAGGAACAGGCACCACATTGGCTACCCATTCCGAGTATTTGATTACTTGGAGGAACCCAGCATCAAATTGCTTTTTAACCTCTTATTTTATCTTTAAGACAATATCTGGCCTCATTTTTCGAAGTTTCTGTTGTACTGGCTTGTAATCTTCTTTTATGGGAAGGCAATGTACTGTAATATCAGTGCTTAAACCGGGCATATCCTGGTATGACCATGCAAAAACATCTTTGAATTCCTGAAGCAACTCAACAAGATCTCGTTTCGTTTCTTCAGTTATGCATGTTCCAATCTTTACAACTTTCCCCTCTTCCAAAGTCACCATGTCTACGGTTTCTTTATGAGGCAAAATTTGCTTTTCTTCTTGTTCCACCATCCTTAACAAGTCCGGAGATAAATCACAGTCTCTGTCATCTTCAAAGTCCTGAGATCCCTCTAAACAGATGTCTTGCTCAAATAGTAATTCCGAGTCAGTAACAGCGTCACTCATGATATTGATATCCCGAGACCTATTATAGGTACAAAAAATATACAAAGAATGAATGAATTTGATAATTATTATTTTGTACGGTATGTTTATGAATAAAATAAAAGAATGATTGAAGAAAGAATCAAGATAATTATTTGGATAAAAAGAATAACACAATTGCTTGTGAAAAGAATAATATTTGCTCAAAATGATAGCAAAAAATGTACTTCATTGAAATAATGATGTTTGAACATGAGCCTATTTCACAAAGAAAACTTTATTGTCTCTAGGCTTAAAACAACAAGTTTGTTTCGAACATTACTCTGAGTAAGCTCTAAAAACTACAGGAAGATCCTCTACAGTCCAATTGTCTAGAATGCTCCCAGGCTCATATGGACGAATATTTGACGAAATCCCCTCTTCAATTGTCTCTTCAAATATGGCATTGATGTATATATTTCCCAATTCTTCTTCCATTCTTTCTTTCTCCAGTATCCCTCGTTCAAGATAAATAATGCCTCCTGATACAAAAGACTTAGAGATATGAGGAATTATCATGGGCTCCCATTTGATTTCCTCACCACTCACTCGTGCTCTTCTTTTTTCTTGCCTTCTTTCTAGTTCCTTTTTCCTTTGTCTTGCATCTGGCTTGAACCCCAAACCAAAGTGATCCTATTTTCCCTTCAGCATTGGAACTACAATCCTTCCTTGGAGACATCTTCCAAGTCCCTTCCCTGGTAAAGCTCTATGTCCTACCATCAACTATAAACCCATCGTCATAGTTCTGGACATTTTTGGCTCCGGAATTCTACTTCCTTCAGTGATAAATGTTGTATTCACAAACTCCAAAGACAGAAAAGAACATTCAATGGCCTCTTCATCTGTCTCTACATACGGTGCATCACTGCCTACGGTCGCGATAATATCTTCTTCAGTATTTATTGTTACCAACGACCCTTCTGATACCAGCTTTAGCTTTTGATGTAACGATGAAGGCACTGCCCCTGCTGAATGTATCCAAGGTCGTCCCAACAAGCAGTTGTAAGAGGGCTTAATATCCATTACTAGAAAATCTACCTCATACGTGGTTGGGCCAATTAACAAGGGTACCTCTATTCTCCCCATGACTCTCCTCTCCATGCCATCAAATGCTCGTACTATGTTCTGACATCCTTTCATGTGAGAACTATCCACAGGTAACTTGTTTATTGTAGACAAAGGCAACACATTCAATGCTGAACCATTATCTACCAATACCCCTGGCAACGTGTATCCTTTACATCTGGTAGTTATATGCAAAGCTTTGGTAGATCCCATTCCTCCTAGTGGAATCTCATCATCATTGAAAAAGATGAAGTTGTCTGCACTTATGTTGTTAACCAACCGATCCAACTTACTGATAGAAATATTGTTGGTTACATATGTCTCGTTTAGTACCTTCATCAACACACTCCGATGTACCTCTGAACTCAGAAGTAAAGCCAATATAGATATGCGGGCAGGATGTTTACGCAACTGTTCCACCACACTGTACTCACTGTGTTTCAGAAATTTTAGGAATTCCTTAGCTTCTTCTTCTTTCACTGGTTCATTAACAGGCATATTGAGTTCAACTGCTTTTCCTTTCTTTTGATAAACCAGCACATCTCTTTCTTTCACCGGCTCTATTCGGGTATCATATCGTCTTCCACTGCGTGTGTGAGAGCCTATGTTTTGATCCTCCTTTAATGGGCTCTCCTTTCCCGAGATTGTCACATTACAGTCATAGTTCCAGGGGACCTATTTACTATCCTTGTAAGAAAAAACTGCTGGCCTCTGAATTATAATCTTTGGCGTCATTTGAACTCCTACTTCATTCTTAGGATGTGAGATAATGACCACAAGATAATTGACTTTTAGACTTGATGTGGATTCCGACGCACATATATACTTCTCATTGACCTCTTCATAAAACTCCATTTTCTTGTTATCCATCAGGCCCTAAATAATAGCTCTAAATTCTCCACATTCTTGAATTTTTTTCCCTCTTTATGATGGAACACACAATAATTCTCCACCCCATCATCATTTCTTTCTGTGTTTAAAGTAATTAACCCTCTTCTTGCCATCTCTTTCCAAACTTGTCTCAAAGGCGTCTTTACTTCTGAAACATCCCTTTTGATCCTCTTTCCAATACCTCCATTTATTGCATTTACCCCGCTATCAATATGATTAGGCAGTGGATTTTCAGTACTGGGCGCATTATCAAATTTCACAATTCCCATCTGGATAAATCTCTCAACCAGTTTCTTAAAAGTGGTGCAATTTTCTATCGAATGACCCACAATTCCTACGTGATACTCACATTGAGCATTAGCATCGTACCATTTAGGAAACGGAGGCTGTAATGGCTTTATGTAAAAAGGTGCCACCACATGTGCATCAAACAAACTTTGATATAATTCTTTGTATGTCATGGGAATTGGTGTAAATTGAATTTTCTCACTGTTCTGTCTTGCTCCAGATTCCTACCTTGATGAACCTTGACCAGTAGTTACCGCTTTTGGTTGACTTACAGTAACAGACTTTGAATATCCAATGTTTGCATTGTTCACCTCATTTTCCTTTTTTCGTGGTACAGACCTTTTAGTACTTTCTCCTGCATCTATCCTTCCATTTCTTATGGCATTCTCAATCATTTCTCCTATCATGACCACATCCGCAAAGCTCCTCGTGGCACTTCCTAGCATATGAGTTATAAATGGAGCTTTTAGGGTGTTAATAAAGAGCATTGTAGTTTCCTTCTCTAAAAGTGGTGGCTGAACTTGAATGGTCATTTCCCTCCATCTCTGTGCATACTGCTTAAAACTTTCATTTGATTTCTTCTCCATATTCTTCAGAGTAATTCTATCGGGAATTATATCTGTCACATGACTGTATTGCTTCATGAACGTCTGTGCTAAATCTCTCCATGAACTGATTCTGTTTTGACTCAACTGATTGTACAATTTAGCAGCTACTCCTGCCAAACTATCTTGGAAGCAATGAATCAACAATTGATCGTTATGAACATACCCCGTCATTCTTCTCCAAAACATAGTAATATGAGCTTCAGGACAGCTTGTTCCATTATATTTCTCAAATTCTGACATCCTGAACTTGTATGGCAGCACTAAGTCCGGGACCAAACTTAGATCTTTTGCGTCAATTCCCGGGTGTCTATCAACACCCTCCATTGTTCTGACCTTTTTCTCCAGCCATTTGTACCGTTCTTCCAACTGCTTTTGTGACTCTGCCTTTGCTCTTTCCTCTTTTCCAATCTCATCCAAATCAGGGCCCATTGGATTATTTGAGTTGTTACCAGGATTATAACCTGAACCAGCTTGAAAATTCATTGGCACTGAAACCCCGGCCTGAAACTGCTGAGGCCTAATCGTAACAAATGGATTTTTCAAATTAATCTCAAGTTGTGTCTGTACATGTATAGGAGTGAAGCCAGGTGGATATTGAGGGTCTTCATTTTTTTCTCCAACATTATCCATAGGACCTTTCCCCTTATCCATCCTTCCTACCAGCAATTGGGACAATTGATTCATCATTTCCCTTTGGGACTCCATCATTTGTTCCTTCATCTCCTGCTGAATCTTAACCAGCTGCTTTTGCATCTGTGACTGCATTTGTTCTTGCATATCCCTTTGCATTTGCTCTAATTTTTCAAGTCTTTTGTCCATTGACTTGGTTTTTTTCCTTGTACCGTAGGGATGCGTATTTGGTGTGTTTTTGATGATTTCCAAATTACTGAAATAATTTTTAATTAATTAGAATCTTTTTATAACCTTTAATGCATATGATGTAATGTAATGTAATGCGAATGCATGAATGCAAAGGAGGCATCAATTTTGATTCAATTCCCTTTAGAAAACTTTACTAGAAAATAAAATTCTTTACATAAAACTGAGTTACAAATAAGATTTTGTCCTAACACTCAGAACCTTAATTTTCCTAAGCAATGAAGCCAATTCTTGTCCCTTATCTGACTCCAACTCGTACTTCACACTTAATACGTCTGCTTGTACTGCCAAAGATTGCAAATAATCAGCTACTTCCTGAATTTGCGTTACAGCTTCTCCCATGATGTAATCCCTGCTTCTAACCTGGTCTTGAGAGTAATGAAGTTGTCCCTTCCATTGCTCCTCATTTGCCTCTAAGAACTCAATCCTTATTTCACAACTCTGCAATGCCATTTTTAACTCTTCTATTTTTCCTTTCATCTCCTCGATCTTACTTAAGCTTGCCTTCAACTTTGTCACAGAATTGCGATTCCGGTATAAACACAGAGATCTCTCAAGTTCTGCTACTCTGGCTCTTAATTCATCCTTCTCACTCTTACTCTCCGACAGACTTCTTTCCAAGGCTTCATTCTGAGCTTGAGCCTCCAGGAATCTCTTTTCCCATTAATCTACCTTAGCGCTTTCTTCTCGAACCTCTTAGCGCCATTGTTCTGAAGTCTTTCCTAATCCAGCAGTCCTCATTGATAAGCGCAGCTTCTTATAATCTGTTTTCAACCTTTCCAAGTCTTCCTCAACTTCACTCTTCCTTTTCTGTAACTTTTCCGCTTCTGACTTTTGAATCTCCACATCTAACTTCAGGTGCATCTTTTCTTCTTCCAACTGCTCGATCTTCCTCCCAAACTCAGAACTCTTCTTCTCAAAGTCTTGCTTTATAATTTCCAACTCTGACGGGGCAATTTGTAACTGTTCCTCCATTGGTCGAGCGCTTTCCAAACTTGGTCTAGGAATATTATCATTGACCCTTTTCCTAAACCATCCATTGTATTCAAGTGTTGCAATGGAACCAACAGTTAGCCTCTTCATCCAATGTGTTTGCCTCCAGGCATCAAATAATTCCCGAACCTTCTTCTTATAGTGGTCTCCTTTATATGGGAATTCACACTGAGCTAGCTCGTATGTCGTAGGTATGAATTGCCTCGATTTATACTGCATTAATGCTAGCAAAGGAATATATCCAGTAGCTCTCCAAATTCCTAGCAATGGCACCCAATTATAATTCCCACATCGATACAAGATTTCATCCGGTACCATCTAGAAAGCTCTCCACTCTACATCATCCTCCTTGAGATTTTGGAGAATCTCCATCCATTTCTCTTAGAAATATCATCTCTCCTTTGCATGGCCATCTCTTCTTTTAATGGGGAGTAACTTTCGGAGAAGACCCGCTACGATACCTTATTCACTTTCCAAAAGTGCCCGTGAAACCATACCATCAACAATTGTGCACAACTAATAAATCGACCCTCACCTGTCCTCCGACACATGCCCAACGATCTGAACGTCTCAGCCAGTATTGCAGGTACAGGTGTGATTCCCTTCTCAAAGAGATCAAACAAGTCCGTAACTGCCTCATCCACATGCCTTAAAGCCTTAGGAAAAATTACCAATCCATAAATGCTTAAGGTAAAGATGTCAACCCTCTTCTTTTCATCCGGATGTGTCAAAACCAAATCTCTCAAATTCTCCCAAGGAATACATTTACTATCCCCCTTTTGTTGAATTCGAGCAATGACCCAAGACTCACACATTCTCGAAATATTCACCAACTTCTTCGCAAAAGTTTGACCATTAAAAACCTTGGCATAGGCTTTTCTGACTTGAGCTTTTGGACTCCTCAACAGGGCAGTATACTCTTCCAAGGTAGGCACCAAATCCACTTCCCCAAAAGTGAAACAATTATAAGCAGAATTCCAAAATTGAGCCATACCTTGGAATAGATGCTTATCCTCCTTAACATCGAGCAAGTACGGTATGTCACCATAATTCTGGTAGAACAACTGTTTGGTTCCCTCATCCCATCGAGCCCATATATCTTTCAACTCTTGCAACTGATTCTATGTTACATTGATGCGAGTGAAGTTCTGCAACTCTGATATATATCCTTCTGTTAGGCTATCCCCTTTCTCTGTTTGTAACTTCTCTGACCATGCACGGACGGCCGCATTATCCTCAACTTTACTAAGAAATTCATTCTCCATGTTAAAATTTCTAACTTAGCAATCGAATACGAACCAACACCTCCTTTAGTATGCAATGTCATGTAAAACAAAATCAAAACAAAACACAAGTTAGTATCAAATATAAGTGATAAAATACAAGTATAACAACAAAGATAATCATAACACACATATGGGCAATGACTAAGGCTTAACGCGGCTCTACCTAAGGATAGCTCTTAAGGTTCACTATATGTAGCTCGGTTCTAGAGTAAAGGTACCCGAACCAACAGATTCCTTAATCCTCACCCATTATAGGCTCATATGGATCGAGTTCGGTTCAGGGGAATACATTTCCCTATGACCATACGGAGATGAAAATCTCACGAAATCATAGGTATGGATGTATCCCGGAAGCAATCCTCTAGCCCATACAGAGGTGAAAACCTCACGAAAGCATAGTTTCTTACTTCCACTTAACAGGTGTAACCACAGCGGTCATGCAATGCAATGTAATATTATTCTACAGGACTCGAACCACAACAATCATGCAAACAAATGTAATTAAAAGAATCATGATTTTGAAAATAAATTTTCAATTCTTTGATAAAAGGACAGCAAATAATCAATTTTATGGCCTGACTCTCTTTGTTCAGTCCCCAGTGGAGTCACCAAGCTGTCGAAACCCTTTTTTATTTTGAAAACAATGGGGATCGACTTTTGAAAACAAAAATGTGGAGTCACCAACAATCTCTTGATTTAGGTGTGATTGGGCCACCTACTAAAACATTTTATTCCATTAAAATAAATTTGGTTCACGTAAAATAAAAAAAATGGGTTTGGGAGTCGGTTACGCATGAGGAAGGGTTAGCACCCTCAATACGCCCAAAAATTGGTACCAAATTGATTTGATGCTATCCTTATACCATAAAGGTTTTAAAGAAAAGATTTTTCAAAGTATGATTCTTTTTAAAATGTTTGAATAATTCAAATTAGCGGTCAAAATTCTCTCGTTTCAAAGATATGCAGTATCATACCCAGCACGATTGGATACAATCCTTTTTACCTTTAAAAATACGATTGATTTTTGACTTTTGAAAACTCATACACTAAAATTATAAAAAGGTTATCCAAATATTTAGTTCACCGAAAAAATCATACCCAGCACGATTGAGCACGATTTTTCAAATTCCCAAATATTGGATATTGCCTTATTACAGAATTTTTGAATAATAAAGAAAATTAGAAATTCGCTCGAAACACGTTTATTTGTTTTAAAATAGATGGAATACTTAATGCATTGTATTGAAACATTTGCATAGGAAAGGATTAATGCACATGGAATAATAGGATACAACAAGTCACAATTAATAAATCTAACAATCATGTACAACTATTCTAAGTAAAATGTAACCAAATTCTTAATCATGGATGGTGAACAATCAATACAAAAATAATATACAACAATAATTAACATGGCACAATATAAAACGATCTACAAAATATGTACAAAATAAAATGGAATTAGAAGTCAATATATAGTATAAGACATTTTCAAAATAATGATGAATTAATTAACACATAACATAAGTTGACAAGTTGGTATGAAATTAGGGATATATAATTATTTGAAATAAAACATTTGAATTGAATAATATGCAAAATATTAAACACAAATTCATTTAAAAATTGACAATATGCATGATAGCTTAAAATATATATAAAACATAAAAGAATAACAAAACACATAATAAGATATAATGTATATAATAAATTCATAACACATATATATAAAAATAAATTTGGGAATAATTATAACATGAAATTAATAATGTATGAAAAATTAAATAAATATATAAATTATACATGTAATAAATTTTAAAAATATAATCATGTACAAAAAGATAAAAAAACTATATTTATAAATTACCTAAATCTAGTGATGTATATTTATAAAACTATATTTTAAAAGAGAATTTTGAAACAAATGACATATAATATAATTTTACATGTAAGAAATTGATTTGAATTGATGGTACATATAAATAATACATACATAAGGATAATAAAATATGAGAGTGTATACAATAAATAAATTGTATGATTTAAAATATAATTCTTAAAAGAAACGCATTATACGCATAAATAATTTTAAAGAAATATATATATATATTAATATGAAATCAATAACGTGGACTATAGTAGAAATAACTTAACATGAGTTATGTATAATAGTAATTTAAAAAATACACAAAATATGTAGGACTTTCCTTTAAACAACATACATGTATAATAAGATATAGGAATAAATTTAAAATAAATTATGTGTATAAAATAATATAAGATTTATAATATACATGGAATAATTATATTTATATATTTAATAATATACAAAAACATTCATATAAAATATTATACACAATGTAAAAATGATATGATAAAAAAAATTACAATACTGACTTTAAAACAAAACACAATCATCAAAGGAGCTTTAAATATAAAATAATTAAACAAGAATTTTAAAGGAAAAAAAAGAATGAAAAAACGAATTTTAAAAAAAAATATGAAAAAAAACTCAATTGAAATAAAAACTATAAATAAAGGGATAGTTCATAAATAAAACAAACTACTACTATTAAAATAAGGACCCCCCATGCAACACGTGCAAATGTATATGGGCTAAAGCTGGAAATATTCCAGATCTCCAAAAAACATTCTGTTAAAGCACGGATCCAATTGCAAATGCAATCAAATTACCAAGCCAAATTAAAAAAGAAATAAGCAAATAACTTGTAATTGAATAGTAGCGCGAAAGAAGAAGGATCAATTGCGCAATTATCCTTATCCATAAAAATGTGCGGATCCCAGGGGTAAAGGAATTGGATCGGGTCAGGCAAGCTCAAATGGCACCGTTTCAAGGCTACAAATCCATGCCTTAAATGTTGTCGTCTCACGGTGTCAATTAAAAGCACAAAAAAAAACAACTTCTAAGAGCTTATTTCGGCAAAACAGATTGAAAAGAGGGGAAAAAAAAACCCTAAAGGTTTGCTCTCATTCGGCCACCGCTTTCAACATCACAATTGATGGATGGCGCCGTTTGATTCCCCTTTTAACACCAACGCCGATCTTCCTTCGAAAACGACAACCAACAAATGTGGACTTTTGATGATAATTTTCGGCCTTAAGACCTCTTTTTCCACTTCAAGTTTGACGAAGCAAAGAGGGATCAATGGCCGATCCATAAGGTGAGATTTCTTCTCTCTTTCTTTCTATTATTTTTTAATACAATAATGAAAGATAAAAATGAAGTCATTCAGCCGAAATTTAAAAAGCAACTATTAAATAGAAAATCACCTCTAAAAAAATGCTTGTGAAATGATTTTTATATCTGGTGTACGTGCGTAGTGTGCGTACAGTGTGCGTAGAAAATACAGAGTACAAATGAGGGCTTTTTATAGCCCAAATTTACAAAATAAAATAGTGGCAAATAAAAATATTTCATGCTGTCATTTTGTGTATTCTGTTAGTCTATTCCTTCTCGTGTATTCTTTACAGGATCATCCGTAAGGAGGAGCGGGGAGAGGCACGCGTGAAAGAGGCCGTGCGAGGAAACCACTCGTGAGAACCTGTCCCCCTAGCACTATTCTGGCATGTTCCAGAAGCTTCTGTTGCTTGGCTGCTGAGATTCCTTTTGAGTTTGGGCTGTTCGGGCTAAGGATTTTAGTATAGCTCTCTTGGACTATGTAATTGGGTTAGGTCTGGACTTATTTTTCTGGCTTATTTTAATACTTTAAATGGGCCCGAGAAAAATTGGTTGACTACAGGGAAATCACACCAGTCCTCATCTAAGAGATCGAGAGAGTTCACTACCCGATCAAATGCTTTAGTGGGATTCTTGAGCAGAAATAAGAATAAACAGTACACGGCGTCTAAAGCTAAAACCACATCTATCGCGAGTGTCGGTAGTGCTCGACCAAACAGACCAAAATGTTTACAGTGCGGTAGACGCCATTTTGGTGAGTGTCGAGGGAATGAAAGGGGATATTTCAAATGTGGGTCGTTAGACCATTTCATCCGAAATTGTCCTAAAATGGGTGAGAAAGACGAAAAGCAAGATGTAAGAGCGAGTAATGTTCCTTCGAGAGGTAGACCACAGAAGAATCCGAGAAGAGGGACTAGCAGCAAAGGTGTGCCTAGAGATTCCACCGTGAGGTCCGAGGGTCGAGCGCCTGCAAGGACTTATTCTATTCGCACTCGCGAAGAGGCATCATCTCTGGATGTAATTACGGGTACTTTTCTCTTTATGATATTTTTGTTGTTGCTTTGATAGATCCGGGGTCTACCCATTCATATGCTTGTGTGAAACTGGTGTCTAGCATGAATATGCCTATCGAGTCTACAGAATTTGTGGTAAAGATGTCAAACCCATTAGGCAAGCATTAGTTGACCAAGTATGTAGAAATTGTCCCTTGACAATTAGAGGTCATTATTTTTCAACTAACCTCATGTTATTGCCGTTTGATGAATTTGACGTTATCCTTGGTATGGATTGGTTGTCTACCCATGATGTCATAGTAAATTGTGGGAAGAAATTCATTGAACTAAAATGTAAAAACGAGGATATTCTTCAGGTTGAATCAGGTGAACCGAATAGCTTACCTGTAGTGATTTCTTCTATGACTGCTAAAAATACATGAGAAAAGGGTATAAGTCTTATCTCGTATTTGTGTTGAACACCCAAGTGTCGGAGGTAAAGATTGAGTCAGTGTTAGTGGTATGTGAGTTTTCGAATGTGTTTCCAGAAGAGTTGCCTAGACTGCCTCCAGCTAGGGAAGTCAAATTTGGTATCGAGTTAGTCCCTAGTACTGCGCCTATATCGATTGCCCAGTATAGGATGGCACCATTGGAGTTAAGAAATTTGAAGGCTCAGCTACAAGAGTTAACAGATAAGGGTTTTGCAAGACCGATCTATTCTCCATGGGGTGCTCCGGTACTTTTTGTGAAAAGGAAAGACGAGTCGATAAGGTTATGTATAGACTACAGACAGCTTAACAAGGTGACGGTGAAGAACAAGTACCCCATGCCAAGGATTAACAATTTGTTTGGTCAATTAAAGGGAGTCATGGTGTTTTCTAAGATAGACTTGAGATCCAGTTATTACCAGCTAAGAGTTAAAGAGCAAGATGTGCCGAAAATCATGTTTCGAACAAGATATGGGCATTATGAGTTCCTTGTCATGCCTTTTGGCTTAACAAATGCTCCTGTCGTGTTTATGGACTTAATGAACTGTATTTTTTTTGCTATACTTGGATAAATTTGTTGTGGTTTTTATTGATGATATATTAATTTATTCTCGTGATGAGAGTGATAATGCGGAGCATTTGAGAACTATTTTGCAGACTTTAAGATATAAACAGTTGTATGCCAAGTTTAGTAAAAGTGAGTTTTGGCTCTGAGAGGTCGGATTCTTAGGACACATCATGTCAGGTGATGGGATTAGAGTTGACCCGAATAAGATCTCGGCTATTGTTGAGTGGAAACCGCCGAGGAATGTATCAAAGATTAGAAGCTTTCTAGGCTTAGTGGGTTACTATAGAAGATTCATTAAAGGATTCTCCATGATTGCTACTCCGATGACGAGGTTGCTACAGAAAGATGTCAAGTTCGATTGGACGAAAAAATGCCAACAGAGTTTTGAGAAACTTAAGACGTTGTTGATTGAAGCCCCAATTTTAGTGCAACCGGAACAGAGAAAAGATTTGGTAGTGTATACTAATGCATCCTTGAAAGGATTAGGATGTGTGCTCATGCAAGAAGACAAAGTAATAGCATATGCCTCGAGACAGCTAAAATCGCATGAGAAAAATTATCTGACACACGACTTAGAGTTAGTAGCTATAGTGTTCGCATTGAAGATTTGGAGACACCACTTGTATGGCGAGAGATGCCAAGTATTCATCGACCACAAAAAGCCTAAAGTACTTGATGACTCAAAAGGATTTCAACTTACGGCAACGAAGGTGGCTAGAGTTGATAAAAGATTATGAGTTGGTAATTGACTATCACCCGAGAAAGACGAATGTAGTCGTCGATGCATTAAGTAGAAATTCATTGTTTGCCTTGAAAGCTATGAATACTCAGTTGTCTGTAGTCGAGGATGGTTCAATTCTAGCAGAGTTGAGAGCTAGACTTATGTTTCTTCAAGAGATTTACGAAGCTCAGAAGAGTGATAAAGATTTGCAAGCCAAGATGACTCAGTGTGAGACAGTTGACGAATCAGATTTTTGGATTAGTACCGACGGTTGTTTGATGTTCTGAGATAGGGTCTGTGTACCTAGAGATGATGAGCTTATTGGGAAAATTCTTCACGAGGCACATAGTAGTTGAATGTCAATCCATTCAGGTAGTACTAAGATGTATAATGACTTGAAGAGATTGTATTGGTGGCCGGGCATGAAAAGAGACATCTTAGAGTTTGTGTCGAAATATTTAATTTGTCAGCAAGTGAAAGCCAAGCACCAAGTACCTTCGAGTTTACTTCAGCCTGTGTTGGTTCCCAAGTGGAAATGGGATCGAATTACCATAGATTTTGTGACGGGATTACCGTTGTCACCCAGAAAGAAAGATGTTGTTTGGGTCATAGTTGGTCGACTAACGAAATCAGCTCACTTTATTCCAGTGTGTATCGACTACTCACTCGATAAGCTAGCGGAGTTATATATTTCTGAGATTGTGAGACTTCATGGAGTACCTTTGTTGATTATTTTGGATAAAGATCTGAGGTTTACTTTGAGGTTTTGGAAAAAGTTACAAGAAGCTTTAGGGACAAAGTTGAATTTTAGCATTGCTTTTCATCTGCAAACTGACGGTTAGTCAGAAAGATTAATTCAAATTCTTAAAAATATGTTGCGGTGTTGCGTCCTTGAATTCCAAGGCAGTTGGGAAAAGTATTTACCGCTGGTAGAGTTTGCCTACAGCAATAGCTATCAGTCGAGCTTGAGAATGGCGCCTTATGAGGCTTTGCATGTGTGTAAGTGCCAAACGCCCTTATTTTGGACTAAGCTCAGAGAAAATCAGATTCACGAGATCGATTTAATTAAAGAGACCGAAGAGAGAGTTAAGGTAATTCGTGATTGTTTGAAGGCTACTTCAGATAGAGAGAAATCCTACACGGATTTGAAACAAAAGGAAAATGAGTTTCAAGTCGGTGATAAGGTGTTTTTGAAAGTATCCTCGTGGAAGAAAGTCTTCAGATTTGGTAAGAAAAGAAAATTAAGTCCACGTTTTATTGGACCTTATGAGGTGACAGAAAGAATTAGACCAGTAGCTTATTAACTAGCCTTGCCATCTGAATTAGAGAAGATCCACAATGTTTTCCATGTGTCGATGTTACGCTGTTACCGTTCTGACCCTTCAGACGTTCTTTCGCCAACAGAGGTTGAGATTCGATCAAACATGACTTATGGCGAAGAGCCGATTAATATTTTAGCTCGAGAGGTTAAACAATTGAGGAATAAGAGTATAGCACTTGTAAAGGTATTATGGCATAGGCATGGGATAAAAGAGGCAACATGGGGGCCCGAGGAGACCGTGAGAGACTAATACCCAAACCTTTCTAGTGGTAAGATTTTCGGGGACGAAAATTCCTAAGGACGAAGAATTGTAACAGCCCGATTTTGGGCTTAGTCAGAACAGTGGTGTAGTGGGCCAAATCTGCCCGGGCCAGTGCAAACACAAACCAAACAGACCAAAAACAAATAAATAAATGAATAAAATCCCACAGTCCATTACTGTCCAATTACAAAAACAATATCCTAAAACCATTAACCAGCCCAAACAATTAAAAAATATATATAAAAACAAAAAAAACAAATAAATAAAAGTCCATCGGTCCACCAAGCCCAATAATAAAACCCAACCCAAAATAACCTAACCCAATACCCCATGGCCCAAAACAGAAGCATAGCCAAGAACCCTAGCAGCTTCTGCTTGCGCCGCAACGACCCCAACAGCCTCCACACCTCCGTACGGCCTCCTAGCACCACAGCCACGCCCACGCCTCCGTACGCCAAAGACACGGCCCTCAGACACGCGCCACGCACTCCGTACTGCAAAGAAAAAAACAAAAGCAAGAGCAAGAGCAAAGAGCAAATAGAAAAATCTTTGTATTTTATTTCTTCTTTTGATTATTCGGCTATAAAGCCCTATTGATTTTCGATTGTAAGGGACCTCTTTTTTACGCACATTTACGAACGCAATAGAAACACGCATATCAAATAGAAAAATACAAAAAAAAGACCAAGGAATAGAAGGTGATTCTTATGAATGCTATTTATTTCATTTAGTTTTATTTTTCGTTGGGATCTTCTTTTATTTTTATGTTTCTTTCATATACATTCGAAAATAAAAAAGGAAGAATAAAAGGCAGGTGTTTACCTTGGGATCTGTCTAAAAAATGGAGGTTTTTACCTCTGACCGCCGTATACGGCGGCACATACGAGAGCGCGTGCGGTGGTGGCCCATCGAACCCATGGCCGGACCTTGGAATCCTTCAGAGGAGAATAGAGAGCCTTTTCCTTTTTTGTTGAAACTAGAAGAAGAATGAAGTTTTTTTAAAATTTTTTAAGCTTTTATGGAGTCACAAAACGACACAGTTTTGTGTTAGGGGGTCTGAACGTCTAAACGACGTCGCTTTGAGCCCCTGGATCGGTGCGTTGACCCGACCCGGGGAGGATCCGCGCATTTTCTATTAACGGGAAATTTGCGCGATTGGCCCCCCGATTTTCCTACCTTCTTCAATCGGATCTCGTTCCTTTTTTTATTTTTCAATTTCGCCCCATGATTTCGGCCTATGATTCATTTTGGTCCGCGCCGAAACGATGCGTTTTGAGGCCTTGGAATAATTTCCTTATCAGTCCTCCGTCGTTCTTCGCGTGTTCATTTAGGCCCTGATGCTTATATTATTAATCTTTTTTGCATTTTAATTTGTGCCTCATGTTTTATTTCGATATTAATTTAGTCCATGTTTAAGCACTGTGTTTTGGAGCTTGGGGTAATTTCGTTTTTTAATCCCCATGAGTTTACAAGCATTATATTTTGGTCCTAAGTTAAACTCCAGCGATTTATTTATTTATGAATTATCTTTTTGATTTTATTTTTATCTCTATTGAGTCCTTTTTCTTTTAACTTCTTTTTTTTTGTAAAATTATATTATTATATATTTTAGATTATTTTTCACTTTTTATCTTATTCGTTATTTTAATTTATTTTATACTATTCATTTTTATTTACTTTCGTTTGCATGCTTTTTTAAATACTTCATTTATATGACTTACTCACCTTTTTTTTTTTTAAATTTCTTTTATGCACATTCTTTATTTAAAGTTTTATATCATGGTTACTTTAAATATTTCTGTATATTATTATTATTATATATATATAATTTACATTTAATCATTTTTTTACGTATAATATTTGTATACACATCATTCTTATTAAAATTTCAATTTATAACAATTATTATCTTGAAGTTAACAATATTCTTTTTTTTATTTTGACAAAATCATCGTTTCAAAATTTATTTTTACATTATATTATTTTAATGCCTTATTATAAAGTTTTGTTTAAATATTTATGTATATATATTAATACACTTATTACTTTAATAGGTTTTTCCATTTAGAACACTTCTTGCTTTATGATTTACCAAGTATTTTCTTTACGTATATATGAAACTATTTTTAGGAACTTCGTATTTGTAATTATAAAATTATTATTTTTGAATGTTTCTTTATATTGTATTACTTTTGTGTTTTATATAGCATCTTATTGAAATATTTTGATATAAGGGTATGTACATAATTCTTTGATTAACTATATATATATATATGTATATTATTACTAATCTCATGATCTCTTTTACAATAAATTTACATGTACATATTTTTATAAATCTATTTTGTGCATCTTTATTATTCTTTTGTATCATATATTATTTATATTATCATGTAGTTTGTCAACCTTTGGATGTATTTGTGTTTAAAATATTTTACATGCAATTTGATTCAAACTTTTATTTTACAACATCTATTCCAAAAATTACATATCTATTCCTAGTTTCTATACAAATTTGTCAACTTATATATTGTATATTTTAATATATATATATATATATATTCATTCTACAACATATATTTTAATGATTGCATGTGTACATTAAGCTTGTCTTTACAAATATTTTCTAATTTGTTGATCCATCAATTCATATAGTGTGTATCGCGTACTTTTCATAGTTTTAAAATAGTTTCATACCATATTGCTTCTACGATTTGCATTTTGTTTTGTGCATCTAGTAGTAATCATTTTATGTTATGTCATGCATGTTGTTGTAGCATATTATTTGTCCATTGTCTTATGTTGTCATGTTAATTATTCTCCATGCATAATTGAAGTTGAGTTATATTTTCAAGTTAGTTATACTTAGTTGCTTAAGTGTTTGTTAGTTGATTAAATAAATTGTATTGCCTCCACTCTTCCATTGTCGTGTTTTATGCGTACACATATTACCCCATATCATCACTTTCCACTCAATTTTAGAAATGTGGTTCTATAAAACCCAAATTTTATGATTAATTTCATCTTATTCCGAATCAAATTAATACGTCTTAAGCTAGCTTTATAATCATTTATTCAAAAATCTTTCAAAACGAAAACGAGATTCGACGTTGGCAATTCGCGGAATCGTGCCCTAACGTGTTGGATTGCAATTTCACGTTTGCTCTAAGTAATCGAATATCCCTTCAAAATTTCATTTATATCTTTTAAAAATTATTTAAAATAAAGGCAATATTTGGCGTTTGGAAATTCGAGAATCATGCCCTATCGTGCTGGGTCGTGACT
Organism: Gossypium longicalyx; assembly: GCA_025698465.1. Classification (NCBI taxonomy): domain Eukaryota; kingdom Viridiplantae; phylum Streptophyta; class Magnoliopsida; order Malvales; family Malvaceae; genus Gossypium; species Gossypium longicalyx. The sequence continues at coordinate 36,487,098 of CM046995.1, forward strand.
CCTCGTTTGCTCAAAACGATCGAACATTCCTTTATATTCTCACTCGTGTTTATGAAAATAAAATTTCTTAAAAACGAAGACGATGTTCAATGTTTGGTGAATTGAGAACCGTGCCCTATCGTGCTGGGTTGCGCTTTTTCATTGGTTCGAAGCAATTGAACATCCCTCCAGAATTTTACTCACATTTTCTAAAATTTTTCAAAATGAAGGTGATGTTCGATGTTTGGCGATTTGAGAATCGAGCCCTATCGTGTTGGGTTGCATTTTTTCATTTCTCCAAAATAATCGAATATCTCTTCGAAATTTTACTCATATGTTCTAAGGTGAGGCAATGTTCGATATTTGGAAATTCGAGGAATCGTGCCCCTCATGTGGCTTGGGTTTGATTTTCAGTAGGACCAAATAGTTGGGCATCCTCTTGTTAATTTCAAATTATAAACTTTCAGACATCGAAACAAAAATTTTGGCAACCAACTCGGGTCACTCAAACGTTATAAAAAAAGAACCACATTTCAAAAACTTTTAATTTAGACATAAGGACAGTATTTAATCGATTCGGTGCCAATTTTGGGCATAGTGAGGGTGCTAATCCTTCCTCATGCGTAACCGACTCCCGAACCCATTTTCTCAAAAGTTTGTAGACCTAAAATTGTTGTTTTAATAAACCAAAAATGTTTTATTAAACTAACCTCATTTTTAGGTGGTCCGATCACACCAAAACAAAAGATAGGTGGCAACTCCATATTTCTGTTTTTCAAAAGTCAATTTCCCCCCTTTTTTTAAAAAAAATTTAATATTTTTAACCTGGGGGATGGTTTCGACAGCTTGGCGACTCCACTAGGGACATTGAGAGTCGAGCCATAAAAAATCGATTGTTTACTGTCCTTTTATCAAAAATCAAAAATGTGTTTGTCAAAATCTTGTACCTTTCAATTGCATTTGATTGTATGATTGTTTCGGTGCGGGTCTTGTAGAATAATGCTGCATTTCATTGCATGACCACTGCGGTCACACCTTCTAAGTGGGAGTAAGAAACTATGCTTTCGTGAGGTTTTCACCTCCGCATGGGCTAGTGGATTGCTTCCGGGGTACATCCGTACCTATGATTTCGTGAGATTTTCATCTCCGCATGGTCATAGGGAAATGTATCCCCCCGAACCGAACTCGATTTATATGAGCCTATAATGGGTGAGGATTGAGGAATATGCTAGTTCGGATACCCTTACTCTAGAACTGAACTACATATAGTGAACCTTAGGAGCTATCCTTGGTTGAAACCGCATCAAGCCTTAGTATTTACCCGTATATGCGTTGTTTATGTGCTTGTATTTTATCACTATTATTTGATACTAACTGGTGTTTTGTTTTGATTGTCTTTTTTACATGACATTGCATACTAAAGGGAGTGTTGATCCGTATTCAATTACTAAATTAGAAAGTTTGACATGGAGAATGAATTTCTTAGTAAAGTCGAGGATAATGCAGCTGTTCGTGCATGGTCGGAGAAGCTACAATCCGAGAGAGGGGATAGCTTGGCAGAAGGATATATCTCCGAGTTGCAGGATTTCACTCGCGTCAATGTGGTACAGAATGAGCTGCAAGAGTTGAGAGACATTTGGGCTAGTTGGGATGAAGGGATCAAGCAGTTGTTTTACCAAAGCTATGGTGACATATCCTACCTGCTAGACATTAGAGTGGATAAGCATTTGTTCCGAGCCTTGGTGTAGTTTTGGAATTCTGCGTACAGGTGTTTCACTTTTGGAGAAGTGGATTTGGTACCTACCATGGAGAAATACACTACGCTGTTTAGGTGTCCAAAGATTTAGGTCCGGAAGACTTATGCCCGTGTTTTTAGTAGTCAGACTTTCATGAAGAAACTGATGAGCATTTCTGGGATGAGCGAGCCTTGGGTCACCGCTCAGGTTTAGCAAAAAGGAGATAGCAAATGTATCCCTTGGGAGAATTTATGAGATTTGATATTGACGCATCCAGATGAAAGAAAGAAGGTCGATATATTTGCCTTAAGCATCTACGGATTAGTCATCTTTCCTAAGGCTTTGAGGTACGTGGACGAGGCGGTCATTGACTTGTTTGATCGCCTTGAAAAGAGAGTCACACCGGTACCGGCAATATTGGCAGAAACGTTCAGATCTTTGAGCTCATGTCGGAAGACAGGCGAGGGGCGATTCATTGGATGTGCTCAACTATTGATGGTATGGTTTCATGGCCACTTTTGAAAGGTAGAAAAGGTTTCTTATCGGGTCTTTTCCAAGGGTTATTCCCCGTTAAAAGAAGAGACAGCTATACAAAGGAGAGAGGATATCTCGGAAGAGAAGTGGATGGACATTCTTTAGAACCTCAAGGAGGGGGATATCGAGTGGAGAGCTTACTGGATGGTTCCTGATGAGATCATGTACTGATGTGGTAACTTTGATTGGGTACCGTTGTTAGGAATTTGGGGAGCTACCGGATATACTCCGTTGATAGCCTTGAGGTAATATAAGTCGAGGCAGTTTGTACCCATGACCCACGGACTTGCTCAGAGTGATTTCTCTTTTAGCGGTGCTCACTATAAGAAGAAAGTTCGGGAGCTATCGGATGCTTGGAAGCAAACTTGTTGGATGAAGAGGTTAGCCGTCGGTTCCATGGTAACGCTCGAGTATAGCGAGTGGTTTAAGAAGAGGATTAATGATAATATTCCTAGGCTAAGCTTGGAGAATGCTCGACCTATCGGAGAACAATTACAAGTCGCCCCGTCAGAATTGGAAATTATAAGGCAAGATTTCGAGAAGAAGAGTTCGGAGCTTGGGAAGAAGATCGAACAATTGGAGTAAGAGAAGATGCACTTAAGGTTAGACGCTGATGTTCAGAGGTCAGAGGCTGAGAAGTGGAGGAAAGGAAAAACTAAGGTCGAAGAAGATCTAGACAGCTTGAAGGCTGACTATAAGAAGCTGCGCCTATCTATGAGGACCACGGGGTTAGGTAAGACTTCCAAACAATGGCGCCATGAAATTCGAGAAGAAAAGACCAATGCCGACCCATGGGAAAGGAAATTCTGAGAAGCTCAGGCACGAAACGAAGATTTGGAGAAGAGTCTATCGAAGAGCAGAAATGAGCGAGGGGAATTGAGGGCTAGAGTGGCGGAACTCGAGAAGTCCCTGCATCAGTACCGAAACCGCAACACTGCAATAGAGTTGAGGGCAAGCTTGAGCAAGATAGAAGAAATGAAAGGAAAAATAGAAGAGTTAGAGGCGTCACTGCGAAATTGTGAGATGCGGATCCAGTTTTTCGAGGCAAATGAGGATCGTTGGAAGGAACAGCTTCATCATGCGCAGGGCCAAGTTAGAAACCGAGATTACCTTATGGGGGAAGCCATAACCCAGATTCGGGAGGTAGCTGACTACTTGCAAACTTTGGAGGTTCAGGAGGACACACTGAGCGTGAAGTATGAGCTAGAGTCGGATCGCGGACAAGAGCTGGCCTTGTTGCTTAGAAAAATTAGGACTTTAAGCGTTAGAGCGAAATTTTATTTGTAACTCGAATTTATGTAAAAGATTTTATTTTCAAGTGAAATTTTCTAAGGGCAATTGAATCAAAATTGATGCCTCCTTTGCATTCATGCATTTGCATTACATCATATCATTATGCATTAAAGGCCATAAGAGTTTTCTAATTAATTAATTAAAAATTATTTCAGTAACCTGGAAACCAACGAAAACCAACCAACCACGCACCCCTACGGTACAAGAAAAAAATCAATGGATAAGAGACTCGAAAAATTGGAACAAATGCAAAAGGACATGCAAGATCAAATGCAGTCTCAGATGCAAGAGCAGCTAGCCAAGATTCAATGAGAGATGAAGGAGCAAATGATGGAGTCCCAGAGAGAAATGATGTCTCAGTTATCCAAATTGCTATTAGGAGGAATGGATAAGGGAAAGGGCCCCATGGACCAAGTTGAGGAAACTAATGAGGATCTCTAATACCCTCTTGGCTTTACCCCGACGCATATACCGACGAAGCCCGAAATTAACCTACAAAAACCATCTGTCACGATCATGCCCCAGCAAGTTCAGGCTGGAGCTTCAATTCTGATGAACTTCCAAGCCGGCTCAGGCTTTAACTTTGTCAACAACCCGAACTATCCACCCGTTCCCGATTTGGATGAAGTTGCTGAAGAAGAAAATGTGAGAATGGATTCGCAAAAATAATTAGAAGAACGGTGTAGATGGCTTGAGGAGAAGTTCAAAGCCATGGAGAGCGCAGATCACCATCAAGGGATTGATGCCAAGGACCTGAGTTTGGTCCCAGATTTAATCCTTCCCCCTAAATTCAAAATGCCCGAATTTGAGAAATACAATGGAACAAGCTGCCCTGAAGCTCACATCACTATGATCTGCAGGCGAATGACGGGATATGTTAACAACGACCAGTTGTTAATCCATTGCTTTCAAGATAGTCTGGTTGGGGCGGCGTCAAAGTGGTATAACCAATTAAGCCGCTCTAAAATTAACTCATGGAAGGACCTAGCTCAGGCCTTTATGAAGCAATACAATCATGTGACGGACATCACCCCTGACAGAATCACTCTCCAGAATATGGAGAAAAAGTCAAATGAAAGCTTCAGACAGTATGCACAAAGGTGGAGAGAGGTGGCCATACAAGTTCAGCCGCCACTTCTAGAAAAAGAGACGACAATGCTCTTTATTAACACCTTGAAATCCCCTTTTATCACGCATATGTTAGGAAGCGCCACCAAGAGCTTCTCTAACATAGTGATGACGGGGGAAATGATCGAGAATGTTGTAAGGAGCGGCAAGATAGAATCAGGAGAGAGTGCCAGGAAGTCGGCCCCGAGGAAAAGAGACAATGAAGTGAAAAACACGAGCACATTCAACAAGGGGCAGTCCAAGTCAATTACCATAAATCAACCCAAAACGGTGACTACCAATCAACAAAGCTCTGTAAGACAAGAATCCAATGCGAGGAAGAACACAGAAAGGCCACAATTCACCCCTATACCCATGACGTATAGGGAGTTGTACCAGAACCTGTTCAATGCTCATGTAGTATCCCCTTTCTACCTGGAGCCACTGCAGCCCCCGTATCCCAAATGGTATGACACAAATGCCCAATGTGAATACCACGCGGGAATTACCGGGCACTCAATCGAAAACTGTACTGCGTTCAAGAAAGTAGTCGAAAGACTCATTAAGGTGGGGATCGTGAGATTTGACGACTCAGCCACGCCCAATGTAGCAGGAAACCCACTCCCTAATCATACCAACCAAGGAGTGAATGGGATAAGCAAAGGCTCGAACAAAAAGACCAAGTATGAGGTGGCAGAAGTCAGGACCCCGTTGAGGCGGGTATGGAAGTAGATGGCCAAGAGAGGATTAATCGCGTTGGATTCGAGTGAAGAATCCGAAGAGGACAGAAACTACTGTGAGTTTCATGAAGAGGCGGGGCATGAAATCCAAGATTGCGTGGAGTTTAAGGCCCTTGTACAGAACATGATAGATAACAAAGAAATGGAATTCTATGAATAAGCTAAAAGCCCCGTAGGGGGAGATGTATGCGCAACCGAGGGAGAATCAAAGGCGTAGAATCAAACACCTAACTATCCCGTGGTGATCATTTTGAGACCCAAAAATAATGAAGCTAGAGTACAAATGCCACCAAGGGTCATAATCCAAAGACCTGCAGTCTTCCCTTACAAAGACAGCAAAAAAGTCCCATGGAATTATGATTGCAGTGTGATGATGCAGGGAAAAGAGAGCCCGGTTGGCGCTTCAAGAGGGGATCAAGACTGAGATTCCTATACATGTAGCAGGAGGCATTACGATACGGTAAATGAGGAGGTACAGCCCACAAAAGGAAAAGCCCAGTGGTCGAGGAAATGAAAGGAAAAGCAACCAAACCTGTTAATGAGCCAGTTAACGAAGAGGAGGCCAAGGAGTTTTTAAAATTCCTAAAGCATAGCGAATACAGTGTGGTGGAACAGCTACGTAAACAACCAGCCCGTATTTTGGTGTTGGCCTTGCTTCTAAGCTCGAAAGTTCATCGTAGCGCGCTAATGAAGGTCTTAAACAAGACATATGTTGCCAACGATATCTCCGTTAACAAGCTGGACCGTTTGGTGAGAAACATAAGTGCCGACAATTATATCTTCTTTAATGATGACGAGATACCACCCGGGGCCATGGGGTCGACTAAAGCTCTGCATATCACCATACGCTGTAAAGGGTATACGCTGCCAAGCGTACTGATTGACAATGGATCGAATTTGAATGTCCTGCCTTTGACCACGCTGAACAGATTACCTATAGATAGCTCTCATATGAAGGAGTGTCAGAACATCGTGAAGGCATTCGACGGCACGGAGAGGAAGGTGATGGGCAGAATCGATGTACCTCTTCAGATCGGGCCAAACACATATAAGGTGGATTTCCTCGTGATGGATATCAAGCCCTCATACAATTGCTTGTCGGGGAGGCCCTGGATACATTCAGCGGGGGCAGTGCCTTCCTCGTTGCATCAAAAATTGAAGCTAGTATTGGAGGAGAGGTTGATAACGACCAAGGCTAAAGAGGATATTATTGCAACTGTGAGCAATAATGTGCCCTATTTGGAGACGGATGATGAAGCAATCAAATGCTCATTCTGATCTTTAGAATTCGTTAATGTGACATTCATCGCCGAGGGAAGCAGGATTCTGGTGCCGAAATTGTCCAAGACTACGAGGATGAGCTTACGGTTGATGGTTGGAAAAGGGGCCCTACCCGGAAGAGGACTTGAGAGACATCTTCAAGGAAGAGTCGAAACGTCTGTATTGAAAGAGAAGAAAGACTGCTTCGGCCTAGGATTTAAGTCGGATGTCAAACAACGAAGAATAGAGTTGGAGAAGAAGCAAGAAAGGAGGAGAGCACGGTTAACGGAGAAGGAAATCAATTGGGAACCAATGGTATTCCCCCACATATCGAAAACCTTTGTGTCTAGAGGAGTCATTCATCCCGAGAGAGACACACCAATGACGGGAGCTATAGAAGAAAGGCTGGAAAGCTTGGACATCAACGTTATATATGAAGATGAGACCGGAAGAGAGAATTTGTCGAGCATTTGCCCCTACACACCTGAAAGTGTTCTAGACAACTGGACTGCGGAAGAGATTCCTGTAGTTTTTAGAACGGATTCAGAGTAATGTCCAAAACACACTTATTGCTCTAGGCCTAGGAGTGATAAGAATCTTTTGTGAAATAGGCCGATGTTTAAAAATGTTGTTTCAATAAAATGCACAGTTATTATCATTTTGAGCAAATGTTCTCTCGTCCTTTCAATTTCATTCATAACCATACAAATGATTACTTTCGGATTCTTTTATTCTTGAAACATTCTTCTAAATATTCTTTCATTCGTCATTCATAATCATACCACGCAAATAAATGTTTCAAATTCTTTTGATTCTTTGTATCTGCCTTCGTCCTCATAACAGGTCCCTAGATATTAATGATACGAGTGACACTGCTAGCGACTCAGAATTTCCTTTCGAGCGAGATGTGTGTATAGATGATTTTTAGGATTTTGAAGATGACCAAGGCTGTAACCTATCTCCTGATTTGCTGAGGATGGTAGAACAAGACAAGAAACAAATCCTACCTCACAAAGAATCAGTTGAAATTGTGAGCTTAGGAGAAGGACAAGAGGTGAAGATCGGAACGTGTATCACTACGGAAATGAAGCGAGACCTCATTGAATTACTTCAAGAATTCAAAGAGGTCTTCGCATGGTCATACCAAGATATGCCTGGGTTGGACACTGACATCGTGGTGCATCGACTCCCCATAAAGGAAGAATGTAAGCCAGTTCAACAAAAACTCAGAAGAATGAGGCCCGATGTCTTGCTAAAAATAAAAGAAGAGGTTCGAAAGCAGTTCGACGCCGGATTCCTAAAGGCGGTAAAATACTCAGATTGGATAGCCAACATCGTCCCTGTCCCTAAGAAAGATGGAAAAGTGCGATTGTGTGTAGACTACAGAGATTTGAATAAAGCCAGCCCGAAAGACAATTTCCCACTGCCTCATATCGACACCCTAGTGGACAACACGGCGGGACACTCACTATTTTCATTCATGGATGGTTTCTCCGGATACAACCAGATCAAGGTGCATCCGGAAGATATGGAGAAGACCATATTTGTAGCCATATGGGGGACATTCAGCTACAAAGTGATGCCGTTCGGACTGAAGAATACGGGGGCAACTTATCAAAGAGCCATGGTAACCCTATTCCACGACATGATGCATAAAAAAATCGAGGTTTATGTTGATGATATGATCACAAAGTCTCAAACAGAGAAAGAGCACATACAAGTCCTGAGGAAATTGTTCTTGAGATTGAGAAAGTTTCAGCTAAAACTCAATCTAGCCAAATGTACCTTCGGAGCCAAGTCCGGAAAGCTCCTCGAATTTATGGTCAGTGAAAAAGGGATCGAGATCGATCCAGACAAAGTCAAAGCCATACAAGAGCTATCTCTGCCACGTACCCAGAAGGAGGTCCGAGGCTTTCTAGGAAGATTAAATTACATTGCTCGGTTCATTTCACAACTGACCGAGAAATGTGACCCTGTCTTTCGCCTCCTCAAGAAACATAACCCAGGTGAATGGGATGAAGAATGCCAAAGGGCTTTCGACAAGGTCAAACAGTACTTGTCCAATGCCCCAGTGCTGATCCCACCTAACCCCGATAAGCCGTTGATACTGTATTTGGCAGTATTCAAGAACTCTATGGGATGCGTACTAGGTCAGCATGATGAGTCAGGAAGGAAAGAAAAACTATTTACTATCTCAGTAAAAAGTTCACGGAATGTGAGGTAAGGTACCCGCCAATAGAGAAGTTGTGTTGTGCCCTAATTTGGACAACCCAAAGACTGAGGCAGTATATGTTGTATCACACCACTTGGCTCATCTCAAAATTGGACCCCTTAAAGTACATGATGGAGTCAACGGCTTCGAATGGAAGGATGGCCCGATGGCAGATTTTGCTTTCTGAATTCGACATAGTCTATGTGAACTAGAAAGCAGTAAAAAGAAGTGCAATAGAAAATTTTTCGGCCAGTAGAGCTTTGGAAGACTACGAGCCTTTAAACTTCGACTTCCCGAATGAAGACCTAATTTGTGTTGATACCACTGAAGAAGGTGCTCTGGAAGAACTTCCTTGGAAATTAAACTTCGATGGGGCGTCAAATGTTGTCGACAATGGAATCGGGGCCGTCTTAGTATCCCCAAACGGAGATCATTATCCATTCACTAGTAAATTGGATTTTGATTGTATGAATAACATGGCGGAATACGAGGTGTGCATCTTGGGAGTCCGTGCAGCCATAGAACGCAATATTAAAGTGCTAGAGGTGTATGGAGACTCTGCACTAGTAATTTATCAACTAAAGGGAGAATGGGAGACCAGAGACCCCAAGTTGATCGACTATCGAAAACTGGTCCTTGAACTGGTTAAAAAGTTTGATGACATTACCTTCCACTACCTTCCACGAGACGAAAATCAAATGGCTGATGCTTTGGCTACCTTAGCCTCCATGATCAAGGTGAACAAATAAGAAGATGTCAAACCCATCCGGATGAGCATTTATGAAATTTCGGCCCACTGTTATAATATTGAAGAAGATGAAGAGAAAGATGATCACCCTTGGTATCACAATATATTACAATACGTGAAGAATCGTGAGTACCCAGACCAGACAAGTGAGAATGATAAAAGAACGCTAAGAAGACTGGCCATCGACTATGTCTTAGATGGGGATATATTGTACAAAAGAAGAAAGGATCAAGTGTTACTAAGATGTGTAGACACTATAGAAGCTAAGAAAATCTTGGAAGAAGTCCATGAAGGCGTCTGTGGGACACATGCTAATGGCTTTACAATGGCCAAGCAAATTATGATATTCGGGTACTATTGGTCCACCATGGAAGGAGACTGTGTCAATTACGCTAAGAGATGTCATAAATGTCAAATTTACGGGGATAAAATTCATGTGCCCCCTTCACCGCTGCATTTCATGGTTTCTCCATGGCCATTCTCTATGTGGGGCATGGATGTGATTGGACCAATATCGCCGAAAGCTTCCAATGGGCATCGTTTCATCTTCGTGGTTATCGACTACTTCACCAAATGGGTAGAAGCTGCTTCGTATGCTAGTGTGACTAAGTCAACAGTGAGCAAATTTCTGAAAAAGAAGATCATATGTCGATATGGAATGCCGGAGAGGATCATATCTGACAATGCATTAAACTTGAACAATAGTACGTTAGCGGAAGTCTGCAGTCAATTTAAGATCAGACATCATAACTCGTCACCATATCACCCAAAGATGAATGGGGCAGTGGAAGCATCCTCTTATTTTGATTTCTTGGACCGAGAGATCCATGAATCGGGATCCTAATGCATATAGATACAAATGGTCCAATGGAAGCAAGAATTTCCAGGAGCATTTGGAACATTTCGTTTCTGAGCAGAAGAGCCGTTTTCAAGTAGTGTTCGATCGATTATGTATTAATCAATATTTGATTGCCAATAAAAACATTAAGAAAATTGTGGGGAAGATGACCGAAACCTACAGAGACTGGCATGAGAAGTTACCATTTGCCCTCTTTGCTTATCGAACGTCGGTAAGAACCTCAACTGGGGCAACCCCCTTCTCTTTGGTCTACGGAATGGAAGCGATATTGCCAATCGAAGTCGAGATCCCGTCTCTTCGAGTGTTGTCAGAGTTAAAGTTAGAAGAAGCCGAATGGATCCAGTCTCGATATGACCAATTGGACCTAATTGAGGAAAAGAGGTTAAGAGCTATCTGTCATGGTCAGATGTACCAAAAGCGAATGATGCGGGCTCATGACAAAAAGGTTTGCCCTAGAGAATTCCACGAGGGAGACTTGGTTTTGAAAAAGATCCTTCCCATACAGAAGGATTTTCGAGGGAAATGGACGCCTAATTGGGAAGGGCCTTACGTGGTGAAGAAGGCTTTCTCTGGAAGAGCATTGATTCTAGCTGAGATAGACGGTAGAAACTTGCCCAATCCTGTAAACTTGAATTCAGTCAAGAAGTATTTTACCTAAAGAAGAGAGGCTAGAGTGAAAACCCGCAAAAGGACGCTCTGCAATAAAAAAAAACGGAGAGGCCAAGGTGAAAACTGCAAAGGGCACTTTGGAACAAAAGGGGCTTTTGAGTTGAAAACCAGAAAACAGGCAGCTCAAATTTTGAATATGGGGCATATGGTAGTCTTGCCCTTCCAAAATCAACAAGACAGGAGAACAGTATACCTGGAAGCATCAACAAAATACGCAGAATCTCCTGAATACACATTTGGTTCAAAGGAGCCTTTGAGAAATTGGAATAGTGAAACTCGTGCTGCGATATCTGGGGCACCTCTTTTCTCATTTTTATTTTGGCACCTTATCAGATTCGTATTCCTATGTATTCACATCAAATTTTGCTTAATAAAATTCCATTTGTCCATTATGATAATCTCTTTCGAGCATTTTTGTTAAAATCGCGATTTTTAGACATGTAATATTTACACAAAAGATGTTATGCATATTACTCTGGAAAAGTTTCTAAATAGTGCAAGGACCCGAAATAGGGCCACTAGTCAGAACTAACTAGGTTCAAAGTTGAAAAACATTGAAAAAAGAGTAGTCCAAATTAGGACTATTTCTTCAAATCTTCTGTCAGAAATAACGGCTAAGCAAGAAAGCACGATAGCACATCAATGATAGAACCTAGATGAATTATGAGCAATGATACCTTAAGTGTTTAAAAAGGAACCACTCTCATAACATTTCTACATTCATAATCATTCATTTAGTTAGGAGCACTTGATTCATTTCGATCATAGCATTCTAGTTATTTGACATAAACACCACGTATAGTCAGGAGCATTGGATTCATTTTGATCATGGCACCTTAATTACTTGGCATACAGGAAACCAATCCTACAAGTCATGTCTTTAGAAGATGTTGTAGCAACACGATGAATCTTAGCTTCCTGAAGTTGCAATGAAGCAGATTTAAGTCATTAACCTAGCTCCCTAAAATTGTAGTGGAGTAGGTTGAAATTTTAGATCTTGTTTTCCGAAGTTCTGAGGGAGCAGATCGAAGACGACGAATCTTGGCTTCGAAGTTGCGGTGAAGCGATTTAAGTCATTAACCTAGCTCCCTAAAATCATCTTTGAGTAGGTTGAAATTTTAAATCTTGTTTCCCTGAAGTTGCAGTGGAGCAGATCGAAGACGACGAATCTTGGCTTCCTGATGTTGCAGTAAATCAGATTTAAGTCATCACCCTAGCTCCCTAAAGTTGTAGTGGAGTAGGTTGACAATTGCAGATCTCGTCTCCAGTGGAGCAGATCGGAGAAAACGAGCCTTAACCCCCTAAGTAGTAGGGCAACAGGCCGAAGATTGCAAGATTTTGTCTCCCTGAAGTTGCAGTGGAGCAAAATCAAAGTCACAATCCTTATCTCTCTGAAATTGCAGTAGAGCAGGATAAAAACACACGAACCATGTCTCCCTGAAGCTGCAGTGGGGCATATTGAAATTACTTGAAGAAAAGAAGCGCCAAGAAGTCGAGACTCAGCAAGTCCCGGCAGAATTGGCCCATTTATAGTCTTTGCTCTATTCTCGTTACACGACAATGAGCAAAGAGGGGCAGTTGTAATGGGCCAAATCTTCCCGGGCCAGTGCAAACACAAACCAAACAGACCAAAAACAAATAAATAAATGAATAAAATCCCACAGTCCATTACTGTCCAATTACAAAAACAATATCCTAAAACCATTAACCAACCCAAACAATTAAAATATATATATATATAAAAACAAAAAAAAAACAAATAAATAAAAGCCATCGGTCCACCAAGCCCAATAATAAAACCCAACCCAAAATAACCTAACCCAATACCCCATGGCCCAAAACAGAAGCATAGCCAGGAACCCTAGCAGCTTCTGCTTGCGCCGCAATGACCCCAACAGCCTCCACGCCTCCGTACGGCCTCCTAGCACCACAGCCACGCCCATGCCTCATCACGCCAAAGACACGGCCCCCGACACGCACCACGCACGCACTGCGTACTGAAAGAAAACAAAAATAGCAGCAAGAGCAGCAGCCAATAGAAAAATCTTTGTATTTTATTTCTTCTTTTGATTATTCGGCTATAAAGCCCTATTGATTTTCGATTGTAAGGGACCTCTTTTTTACGCACATTTACGAACGCAATAGAAACACGCACATCAAATAGAAAAATACAAAAAAAAGACCAAGGAATAGAAGGTGATTCTTATGAATGCTATTTATTTCATTTAGTTTTATTTTTCGTTGGGATCTTCTTTTATTTTTATTTTTCTTTCATATACATTCGAAAAAAAAAGGAAGAATAAAAGGCAGGTGTTTACCTTGGGATCTGCCTAAAAAATGGAGGTTTTTACCTCTGACCGTCGTATACGGTGGCGCGTGCGATGGTGGCCCATCGAACCCATGGCCGGACCTTGGAATCCTTCAGAGGTGAATAGAGAGCCTTTTCCTTTTTTGTTGAAACTAGAAGAAGAATGAAGTTTTTTTAAAATTTTTTAAGCTTTTATGGAGTCACGAAACGACACAGTTTTGTGTTGGGGGGTCTGAATGTCTAAACGACGTCGCTTTGAGCCCTTGGATCCGTGCGTTGACCCGACTTGGGGAGGATCCGCGCATTTTCTATTAATGGGAAATTTGCGCGATTGGCCCCTCCAATTTTCCTACCTTCTTCGATCGGATCCCGTTCCTTTTTTATTTTTCAATTTCGCCCCATGATTTCGGCCTATGATTCATTTTGGTCAGCGCCGAAACGATGCGTTTTGAGGCCTTGGAATAATTTCCTTATCAGTCCTCTGTCGTTTTTCACTTGTTCATTTAGGCCCTGATGCTTATGTTATTAATCTTTTTTGCATTTTAATTTGTGCCTCATGTTTTATTTCGATATTAATTTAGTCCATGTTTAAGCACTGTGTTTTGGAGCTTGGGGTAATTTCGTTTTTTAATCCCCATGAGTTTACAAGCGTTATATTTTGGTCCTAAGTTAAACTCCAGCGATTTATTTATTTATGAATTATCTTTTTGATTTAATTTTTATCTCTATTGAGTCCTTTTTCTTTTAACTTCTTTTTTTTTGTAAAATTATATTATTATATATTTTAGATTATTTTTCACTTTTTATCTTATTCGTTATTTTAATTTATTTTATACTATTCATTTTTATTTACTTTCGTTTGCATGCTTTTTTAAATACTTCATTTATATGACTTACTCACCTTTTTTTTTTAAAAATTTCTTTTATGCACATTCTTTATTTAAAGTTTTATATCATGGTTACTTTAAATATTTCTGTATATTATTATTATTATTATATATATAATTTACATTTAATCATTTTTTTTACGTATAATATTTGTATACACATCATTCTTATTAAAATTTCAATTTATAACAATTATTATCTTGAAGTTAACAATATTCTTTTTTTTATTTTGACAAAATCATCGTTTCAAAATTTATTTTTACATTATATTATTTTAATGCCTTATTATAAAGTTTTGTTTAAATATTTATGTATATATATTAATACACTTATTACTTTAATAGGTTTTTCCATTTAGAACACTTCTTGATTTATGATTTACCAAGTATTTTCTTTACGTATATATGAAACTATTTTTAGGAACTTCGTATGTGTAATTATAAAATTATTATTTTTGAATGTTTCTTTATATTGTATTACTTTTGTGTTTTATATAGCATCTTATTGAAATATTTTGATATAAGGGTATGTACATAATTCTTTGATTAACTATATATATATGTATATTATTACTAATCTCATGATCTCTTTTACAATAAATTTACATGTACATATTTTTATAAATCTATTTTGTGCATCTTTATTATTCTTTTGTATCATATATTATTTATATTATCATGTAGTTTGTCAACCTTTGGATGTATTTGTGTTTAAAATATTTTACATGCAATTTGATTCAAACTTTTATTTTACAACATCTATTCCAAAAATTACATATCTATTCCTAGTTTCTATACAAATTTGTCAACTTATATATTGTATATTTTAATATATATATATATATATATATTCATTCTACAACATATATTTTAATGATTGCATGTGTACATTAAGCTTGTCTTTACAAATATTTTCTAATTTGTTGATCCATCAATTCATATAGTGTGTATCGCGTACTTTTCATAGTTTTAAAATAGTTTCATACCATATTGCTTCTACGATTTGCATTTTGTTTTGTGCATCTAGTAGTAATCATTTTATGTTATGTCATCCATGTTGTTGTAGCATATTATTTGTCCATTGTCTTATGTTGTCATGTTAATTATTCTCCATGCATAATTGAAGTTGAGTTATATTTTCAAGTTAGTTATACTTAGTTGCTTAAGTGTTTGTTAGTTGATTAAATAAATTGTATTGCCTCCACTCTTCCATTGTCGTGTTTTATGCGTACACATATTACCCCATATCATCACTTTCCACTCAATTTTAGAAATGTGGTTCTATAAAACCCAAATTTTATGATTAATTTCATCTTATTCCGAATCAAATTAATACGTCTTAAGCTAGCTTTATAATCATTTATTCAAAAATCTTTCAAAACGAAAACGAGATTCGACGTTGGCAATTCGCGGAATCGTGCCCTAACGTGTTGGATTGCAATTTCACGTTTGCTCCAAGTAATCGAATATCCCTTCAAAATTTCATTTATATCTTTTAAAAATTATTTAAAATAAAGGCAATATTTGGCGTTTGGAAATTCGAGAATCATGCCCTATCGTGCTGGGTCGTGACTCCTCGTTTGCTCAAAACGATCGAACATTCCTTTATATTCTCACTCGTGTTTATAAAAATAAAATTTCTTAAAAACGAAAACGATGTTCAATGTTTGGTGATTTGTGAATCGTGCCCTATCGTGCTGGGTTGCGCTTTTTCATTGGTTCGAAGCAATTGAACATCCCTCCGGAATTTTACTCACATTTTCTAAAATTTTTCAAAATGAAGGTGATGTTCGATGTTTGGCGATTTGAGAATCGAGCCCTATCGTGTTGGGTTGCACTTTTTCATTTCTCCAAAATAATCAAATATCTCTTCGGAATTTTACTCATATGTTCTAAGGTGAGGTAATGTTCGATGTTTGGAAATTCGAGGAATCGTGCCCTACTATGCTGGGTTTCAGTTTTTTGTAGGACCAAATAGTTGGGCATCCTCTTGTTAATTTCAAATTATAAACTTTCGGACATCGAAACAAAAATTTTGGCAACCAACTCGGGTCACTCAAACGTTATAAAAAAAGAACCACATTTCAAAAACTTTTAATTTAGACATAAGGACAGTGTTTAATCGATTCGGTACCAATTTTGGGCGTAGTGAGGGTGCTAATCCTTCCTCATGCGTAACCGACTCCCGAACCCATTTTCTCAAAAGTTTTTAGACCTAAAATTGTTGTTTTAATAAACCAAAAATATTTTATTAAACTAACCTCATTTTTAGGTGGTCCGATCACACCAAAACAAAATATCGGTGGCGACTCCATATTTCTGTTTTTCAAAAGTCGATTTCCCCCCTTTTTTTAAAAAAAATTAATATTTTTAACACGGGGGTTGGTTTCGACAAGTGGTTTCAGAACCACTAACCCAAGGTCGAAGAAATTAGTTTTAATATTATTTTATGTGTCATAGCATATTTATATGAGTGCATAAAAATTTTGGTGAAATAATTTTAGCGATTGTATGCTTAATTACGAAAAAGGACTAAATCGAATAAGGGACAAAAGTCTTATCTCATTAGCTAAAGGTGTCAAATAGCTAGAAAACCAAAATTAAGGGTCTTTAAAGAGCAAATAGTCCTTTATTAATGGCATGGCCGGCCATAGGGACAAGAAAATCAAAAAGTCAAAAAAATTAGGTGAAAATTGGTGACCATTTTGACTATATTTATAATAAAATAAAATAAAAAAGATATCACCTTTCATCTTCCTCCTCTCCACCAAAAATACCAGAAAAGATAAGGGTTTTGGAGCTTCAAAAATTTCAGCCACTCTTTACCCTCACAAGTAAGTGATTTTGATGGCCTTTCTTGATAATTTTTGTACTTTTGGGACCCTTTACCCTCACAAGTAAGTGATGTTGATTTCTAAAATTTTGTAGAATAAAATGAATCATGCTTGTTAAACAAACAACTTTTGTAAAGTAGTTTTCATGAAAACCCTAACTAAGGACCATTTTGCATAGGTTATAAATTGTGGTAAATGTGTGAAATAATGGGAATTGTAGGTTGTTTCTAGTATAAAAAGAATTTGGCTAGGTTTGGTTAGCGAGAAAATTTGATAAAAAATCGATTTACAAGCCTAGGGGTAAAATCGTAATTTTTGTGAAAGTTTAGGGGCAAAATGGTCATTTTGCCAAAATATGAATTATGAAATGCATTGATTAATATGATGATTAAATTAGTGAATTTTTATCATTTTAGATCAAGAAATACAAAATTTGGGCCTAGACCGGAGGAAGGCCAAGCAAGTAGATTAAATCCAACTAGTCACCCACTTTTGGTATACCGAGGTAAGTTGTACGTAAGTAAGGCAACTTTATCGCTATTATGTGTTGAATGATCAATTTTGCATAATATGGTTGAATATGATTATGAATAATGCATGATGAAATTAATGTGGTAAATTCCCGGTTAAGCTTAGGAATAGATTGGATATCCATGCCACGACATTTGGGTGATATGTGTGCTAGTGTAAGATCATGTTTGGAACATAACATCGGCAATGCAATGAAAGCCAATATAAGACCATGTCTAGGACATGGCATCGGCATTGATATGTGCGCTAGTGTAAGACCATGTCTGGGATATGGCATTGAGATGAGAGCTAGTGTAAGACCATGTTTGGAAAATGGCATCGGCCTCGACATGTAAGCCAGTGTAAGACCATTTTTGGAACATGGCATCGGCAATTCACCCTCTTGTGTAAAGCTTGTCAGATATCCTTTAGTATTCCAAATGGTTTCACGGGTTATTTTAAAGCTTATGACAATGATATGGAATGATATAATCATGTTGTAAGTGATACAGGTTCTTATTCGAAACTCATAATATATAAGTCTAGTTACGATGTCTTAATGGTAAGAATAACATGAGTAAGTTCTATCTATAAAAATGATTTAAAAATCTTTGGCTTATATTTTTTATGTATAAGTATGCGGTGATATCTACCTTGGTGCACTCAAGAATGTTGTGTTTATTTATTATATGCTATGTGTTTTAAATATGCGTGGTTGACGTTGTTTTTATTTACATGCAACTTACTAAGTTTTATGCTTACACTCTCTCCTTTCCATTTTCTTATAGTGCCGCTAAGCTAGTATCGGGGATCAAGAGACGTCGGAGGTGTCGATCACACTATCACATGAAGTTTTGGTATAGCTAGTTTAATATTTTGATTGTGGCATGTATAGGGACTTGAATCTTTTATTTAGTGTCTTGTTAGTTTAGCCACAAGTGTTGGCTTATATGGTGGATGTGATATTCATTTTGTATAGGCCATTAATATTGGCTAATATTGATTATTATTAAATGCATTTGATGCAAATTTCTCATGGTTGTGGTTGTTTTGGTTATATGTGTTATGCTTGGATTGGTTTTGGTTGATGTGGTGTAGGTTGGTGCATGTAAGGGTGGCAAAAAGGCTTGGAAAATAGCCTTGTTTTTGTCCACACGGGCAGACCCACGGGCGTGTGTCTAGACCGTGTGTGACACACAGCCTGCCCCATGGGCGTGTGGTAAGGTCGTGTGTCCCCTCCACCCTAAGTTGATAAAATAAAATGCCCAATAGTAACCACACGGGTGGAGACATGGCCGTGTGTCCCAACCATGTGGAGGACACGGCCTAGTACACGGGCGTGTATCATGGCCATGTGCCCTTAAGGGGTTGCTGACATCAGAAATAAAATGTCAAGGTTTTTGCACACGAGCTGAGACACAAGCGTGTCATGGCCGTGTGGGAGACACGGGTCATGGACACGGGCGTGTGCCAAGCCGTGTGAAAACCCCTGTAGGTTCGAATCAAAAAATAAATTCGTACGGGCTAGGGACATGGGCGTGTCACGAAAAGTCCAGACCGTGTGAGCCACACGGGCCTTCAACATGGTCATGTTAAGAAGACACACGGGCGTGTTACCCTTCCACACGGGCGTGTGTCCCTACTTGGAATTTTATGAAGTTTTCTAGAGTGCACAAATTTGTCCCAAATCAACTCCAAAGTGTGTTCGGGGCCTCGTAGGCCCATAATAGGGATATTAGGGTACTGTTAAAAGTTTTAAATTAGAGCGAAATTTTATAATTAGTAAATGTACATTTGTATGTGTTTAAATCCAGTAACACCTCGTATCCTGTTCCGGCGATGAACTTGGGTAAAGAATGTTACATTCAGTTCGAGAATAGACAAAATAGTAGCTCTGATACCATTAAATGTAACGCCCCTAACCCATCTCTGTCACCAAATTAGGGTTACAGAGCATTACCGAACAATCGAAACAACATTTAACATCAAGACATCTCAATAAAATCATTTTACATTAATTAAATAAATCTGATTAAAATCCTATAAAACATATGCATTTAGGCCAGATCGAGCGTTTGAGGCCCTAAAAAAAGTTTAGAAGAAATTTGGGACTAATTTGAAGCAAATCAAAAATTTTGGGAAAAAAGTTGTAAAATTTGAAAACATAGGTTACATGGCCTTGTGGCCAGGCTATGTGACATAGTCCAGGTCATGTAACAATCAAACAAAGGGACACGCAGTCGTGTCCCAACCCGTGTCTCAAACCATGTAACTCACTGAGTTGAGTCACACGACCGTGTCACAGGCCGTGTGCCAGACCGTGTAACTCTCTAGCTTATGACACACGACCGCGTCGCAAGCCATGTGCTAGGCCGTGTAACACACTAACTTAATATACTAAAAATTTACAAGTGACACACGACCGTGTCACCAGGTCGTGTGTGTGATAACCAATGTCTCAGGCTGTGTGCTCCGTTATTTGACCTTAAAATCAAGCCATTTCAAGGCCAAAACATATCTATTCAACCACTCCATTTGTGCACATATTCAATAAACATAAACATCGTTCAATCACATCTAAATATACCATTTCAAACATCCTATTTCATGTAACTAATATGCCATTCAAAGGCACCACATTTATACCAAAATATCATTAATCAAATCAAAGCAATATAGCCACATTTCAAGCATAAAACCAAGTTCCTTTAACTACCAAATAACATCACATATAACCATTTACATGTCATCACAAGCATACCAACAAGGATCATATATTCCAAGTAGCTAAAAGTGACCAAAATGACCTAACTTGTCAAGGCATTAAAGTCCATCAACGAAACATGAACATCAAAAGCAAATACATACCAAATTGACCATTAACAATTCAATAACTACCATTATAAAAGGTCCTATACATTTCATTTATAACATTGGCCAAAATACTCAAAAACTACTGAAATGGTTGTTGGATAGTGTGATAGATCTCTGACAAACTTTCAATCGATCAGCTTCTGATAATCTACGAAGCAAAGGGAAGTAACTACGTAAGCAACTAGTTCTTAGTAATCTCATATAAACTCCAACATAACTTACCATTTCTTAAGTACACATTATAAAATATGTATAATATCATTACCAAGACCATAAGCTTAGTAAAATCCTATACAAGCACCATCAAACTCACAAGTTAGTAAGTCATCCATTATACATATGAGTTCAATCATATCATAAGTAGATTTCATATACACATCATTTAACTCATCAACCTTTTCATAAGATCATAAACCATTTGAATTGTATAAATACCATGCAATTTCATTTACTTACCTGTTGAACCATCTAGAATTACATTGGATACTCGGAATGCTCATACATAGTGTGCCTTTCCATATTACTATAACCTTTTCTTTTTTAATAGTACTCATACAAGCTGTGAAATGGGTCTGCCCACACGAGTTATGGGTCAGAGTCATAGCTACACGATGTTGCTCACATGAGCTATGTAGAATTTGCAACAAATGCTGGACCTCAGCCATCGGTAGAACATTCAAGACCAGCACCTGAAAATGAAATCCCTAATGACATGTCATTCGTATCCTAAGAATTCTTAAGGTTCAAACAGGAATATTTATCCGTCAATTACTTAAAGCATCGATACATGTATATTCAAGTCCATTTATAACTAACACAATATAACAAATAATCCATTTAACTAACATTAATACAATTATAATTCATACGAACTTACCTAGATAACTATGGTCGTAGAAGTAGAATTAAAAACTAATCTGAAGCTTTCGCCTTTCCTCCATTTAAATTCAACTGTTGTTTATATTGATCTAAATAGATAGATTCATTCAATTAAGTACTTCAAATAACTTCAAGTATTCAATTTAATCAATAATTCATATTAATGTAAAATTATGAAATTACCCCTAATATTTTAACTTTTCACAATTTGGCCCTTAAGCTCATAATACTTAATCATTTTAACCCTTCATACCAGCTAGCTGAATTTCTTAGGGACTCATATTAACCCACTTAAATCATCATTTCATAATATTACCATGAAATTTTACTATTTTCATGAATAAGTCCTTAAACCCCAAATTCACTAAAAATCCTTTAACAAAATATGTTTGTTTAACAAAAAAGAGTAATAATCCATCAATTAACATCAAAACACATTTAGAAACAATCATGGCAAGTCCTTCACCCTTTAACAGTTTTGCAAATTAACCCCTAGGCTAGCTAGATTAAGCTAATACGACTCAAAAACATAAAAATCATTAAAAACGGGGCTTAAATACATACCTTGCAAGGAAATTTTGCTTGATTGAAGTTCTACCCTTTTCTTCACAATAGTGAACGGTTTTAGGGCTATCAAATTGATGAAGAAGATGTTTTAATTCATCAGTCGTTAATAACTTTTACTTGTTTATTTAATTACAAATTTAACCTGTAAAATTTATTAAAATTTAACCTAAAACCTTGTGATAACTATCCACTAACATTGAAATAGGTGATATTACCAACTACATCCTTTAATTTATACTTCTAAAGCCATTTCATCCATTTAATTACTAGAAACCATCTTTTGCACATTTTTCAATTTAGTTTTTTTTACCTAATTAATTATTTAAACTTCAAATTTTCTTAACAAAACTTTAATACGACCCTAATATAATCCCATATACTTTATATAAATATTAAAATAATAACTCACTTATTGGAATTGTGGTTCTGAAACCACTATTTTCGAAACCATTGAAAACGGGCTGTTACAAAATCCATATTTAAGGTATGGCCTCTACTTCATGATAATTTGATTTGGTCGATCAGAAACTGAAACAATATACGTTTTTGGGTGGATGATTGGGTTCCTAATGTGGGACCTTTAATCAAACTTGTTCTTACTCATGCCAATTTTAATCAAGATTGTAAATTGAGTGGGATGATTTTAGAGAATGGTGCTTGGAACCTTAACCTTTTTCGTTTTTAGCTGATAGAGGATTTTATTAAACACATCATTAGCATTCCACCACCTTTGTCCTCTAAAGGTCCAGATTATATATCTTGGTCCCGCTTTGCAACAGGTAATTTCACTATCAAAAGTGCTTATTGGATGATGTGGAATCCTAAAGATGCAGTTTGGAATATTGTGTGGAAATTTCCTTGCCCTCAAAGAGTGAGGCACTTCATTTGGATTGTCCTTAAACAGAGACTTCTTACCAAGGCTGAAAGGGTTTGTAGGAAAATTGATTAGGATGAAACTTGTTCCCTTTGTGGTCATCGATATGAGGATGCTTTACATGTTCTTAAAGATTGTCCAATCACTATGGATGTTTGGCTCCAAGTTATTTTTTTCTCAAGCAACCTAAAACACAAGGGATACTAGTTGGGCCTGCTTCTTTGGACTATACTAGCATAGCATCTTTGGAAAAATGGGAATCTCTTTATTTTCCAAGGGATTTCTATGGATCCAAATGAGATCACCAAAGTATCTCTTAGCTAGGCTACTCAATTCTCCTCAGTTTATACAGCCGTGTCGAAGAGGAGATCTCCTCCGCTCTGCACTCCTTCATTCCCAGGTATGTGTGTCTACCTTAATATTGATGGTGTTGTTCAAATAAACACTGGTTTATCTGTTTCAGGTGGCGTGATGTGAGACGAAATGGGCAAGTGGATACTAGGCTATAATCGGTTTCTAGGGAAGTCTTCAGTTTTTGTTGTTGAGTTACGGAGGATTTTGGATGGTTTACTTCTGCTTCGCAAGCAAGGGCATGATAGAGTGCTCATGCTATTAGACAATCTAGAGGTAGTCAATGTCATTTGCCATTGCAGTTCAGCTAAACCTAGTATTTCTCTCGTTAGGAGAATTCAACATATTTTATCCCCAAAAGAAAGGTGGTTCGTACGACACATTCCTAGAGAAAATAATCAGGTAGCAGACACTTTAGCCAAAATGGCCTTCGCAAATGAGGAAGATTTATGCTTATATGAAGCCTCGCCTATGGAAATTCAAGAAATTTTAGAAAAGGATACTGCTATTTCTTTAGATTGTTTTCTTTTAAAAAATAATAATAATTAGAGATAATCTAAAAGTTTAAAACAAAATAATTAAATAATGAATATTTATTTTTTTTAGTACACATGGATAAACTAATATTAAAATAATTAAGTGAGATTTAATATTTGATTTAAAATATTCATTCAAAAATTGTATATTAAAAGTCTTTAAATAATACGTTACATACATGACCCATTTTATTTTTAAACTTCCTTTCTCATTTTCCTTCATTAATGTGTGGAAATTTGAATGGATCGTGTATCAAGAATGAGCTTTTGATTTTTTTCCTATTAGTTCAAGTATGCTTCCTTAATAATTAGAAAATATTTTTTTTGAAAGCATTTCAAATATTTTCATGCTTATAGGATCATTTGTTTTCATTTTTTGTTTTCTTGCTTTTCAATTTTGAATCTAGTTGATTTATGATTGGAATTACTTGCTGCAATAAATTAAATATTTTTTAATTATTCTCATTAAAACCCAGTTCTCCTATTCAATGTTGTAACTTTAATTCTATTGAATGTTTAGGTTACTCTTTGTTTTTCATTAATACCCTTGGTTATTGATTTCTTTTAATAGCTATTATATATTAGTTATTGTTTATTAAGATATCAACATTGTTAGAGCAAAATTTTTCTCAACAATGAGGTTATTAGAATATTAAAATTTTAGTGACTTTTAGGTATATTAATATGTGTGATGGTAAAAGTAATTCTTTGTGTTGTTTGTGATGGTAAAAATTTTATATTTTAGTAATTAAACGAGAAAGAAATTGCATATAATAAAATATATGTGAAAAATCAAATACATTATTTTTTTCATTAATTAATTTTTTTCAAAATGTAAATTAGAATTTATTTTTACACTTAAGGGCGTAGTTAGGCTGGGCACCCCGTAAAAAAGAAATTTTTTTATTTAGGCTCTTTAAATTTTTTAATTTTTTAAATTAGTAAATATAAAATTGTACTTTTCCTCTCTAAAAATGATAAAATTTTGATTTAATCCTTTAAAAATTATGAAGGTATAGGCTATTAAAATACTAAAATTGCACTTTTACTCTTGTAAAAAATAAAAACTTAATTTCTTTCCCTAAAAAAAATTGTTAGCTTCGCCCTTGATTGCATTATATCAAATTACAAATAGTTCTATTATATGGAAGAAGACAATAAGTTTGAAGATTTCTACATGTACTTTTCATTTTACTTTTTTTTCATTTTTATTATTAAATTCTTTTGAAGTAAATAAAGATAAATTTAGTATTTTGAAATTAATTAATTTAAATACAAATATTTTAAATAAATTATTATATTTCATTAATTGTGTTTTAAAATTTACTTTTTTAGCCAATTAAGTTATTTTCATTTACCAAAATTAATTAACTTTATTTTTAAAAAATTATATTAATTTTTTTAGTCTTTTATAACCAATTAAATTGATTTCATTTATGCAAAATTTAATCCTCTTAGTATTTTAAAGCAAATACATTTACAGTCTCTTATATTGAACAGTTGTCTAATTTTTTAAGATTGTGATCTAATTTTATTGCATAACATTAAAAAAAATCACACAATTCCTATAATGAAGCATTAGTTTGCTTTTAAAAAATGTTTAGGTTTTTAAAATGTTATTGTGGAAGGAGACTCTTTCATATTAATTATAAACTTATTTAGTCATGAAGTCATTACGCTATAGTATTGTGATTGAACTTTCCTTAATTACATACCATTTTAAAGGCTATTTAATAAGTGTTCATCCAATGACCTTGTCATAGGTGTGTTCCTTCATAAGATATCATTAATCTTTTTTGGATAAATTAGTTTTCCTAATATGATACTATTTGTCTAATGGTAATCATTACATTACCTTCATGAAAAAACAATTACTATCAAATAGTAATCAAATCATTTATCACAAAGACAAATGACCCGTGGCCACATTTACTTTTCAACTATCATGTATCGATGAGAGGATAACATTTACCCTTTTAATTGAGCTATGAATTCTACTATTGCAAACGATGTTACATACTGTAGAAGTCATATACTCAACATACTAGCTTTCAGTTCCTTATCTATTTCAACTCAAGTTTTTACTTACATCAAAGTATAGGAGTCAAGCATGCACAGTCCATCATCTACTCAAGATTAAGGTATGCCACGCTATGAATGTCAAAAGTGAATAAATTCATAAACAAATCTAGAATCTATTCTACTTAAGTCTTGTCTGATGTACTGTTAATCCAATCAATCACATCTATGTCTCTATCTTCTAGGAGTCATCCGCTATATTGCGTAGGTTTGTGCAAGTGTACACAGTCATTATCAAGTAATAAGTAAGTAAAAGAGTTATTGTCTCCACAGGGATTGTGTATGTTAATCAATTAATTGTAAAATTAAAGTTAACAATTTGGTGAGAAAAACACAATAATTTTTGAGTGATTGATGTAAAAATAAATGGCTAAATGTAAGGTGATCCCTAATCCAAATTAATCTAAATGAAAAGTATGAAATGAAATATATGAGATGAGTTTAGCAGCAAAAAGACAAACTTCAACAATCAATAACATGAATAGGCTAGAATAATTACATCTTTCAACTTAATTCATTTTTCTCATGTTTAACAGTGTTCAAAAAAAATTCCATGGCAACTCGATCTTTCATGAGTTTGAAACCAAATTAAGTCCATTTGGAATCTTTTTACTTAGTAAAACATGCATTTTACTGATCATATTAAACTAAGGGTTTCTTAGAATTCATGTGAAGTAATAAGGATGGGTTAGGTTTGAAACAATTTAATCACATAAACCTAAAAACTATGCAAGATAACAGAGTTTGTTAAAGTTCTTATGAACCTTTAATTTAGTCGGGTTAGGATCTAAATTAAGCATGCACTCTTCAACTATTGTATCCATTGTTGAGACACGGGCTGGGACACGGTCGTGTGTCTCTTTGTTTGATTGTTACACGACCTAGACTATGTCACACGGCCGTGTGACCCTTATTTTCAAAATTTGCAAATTTTTCCCAAAACTTCTGATTGTTTCAAATTAGTCCCAAATTGCTTTAAACTATTTTTAGGGCCTCGAAGGTTCGATTTAAGGCCCAAATTCATATGTTTGATAGGTTTTAATAAGATTTATTTAATTAATGTAAAATGATTTTATTGAGATGTTTTGATGTTAAATGTTGTTTCAATTATTCGATAATGCTCGTAACCCTAATCCGGTGACAGAAACGGGTTAGGGGTGTTATAGATTTCAAAAAAAAACTTTTACTCCGCGAGATACATCCCGACACTCTATCCTTAACCCCATACTTTACTCTAAGAACCTGAACCCATAATGCCTAAGTTTTGGTAACAAGATTAGAATCAAGTTTCATCATAAAAGTTGAATCCTAGTTGCTGAGGTACTATAATCCAAAACCCCTGCCCCCTCCCCCCCCCCCACAATCTAGGTTGACAAATAACATCCCAACTCACTAAAGCCATTTTCCTTCTGCCATTAGAAGATCCCCAAATAAAATTTCTCACAAATCCTTCAATTTCCTCACAGATGCCTTTTGGGATCATTAAGGACTGCATGAGATAGCTAGGAATGGAGAGAATGACCGATTGTGCAAGAGTGACCCTTCCAGCGAAGGATAGTTTCTTATCCTTCCAGCTAGAAAGCTTTTTCCCAACTCTTTCAATCATAAAGTTAAGGGTACTTTTGGTAATCCTTTAATGAATGAGGGGGACTCCTAGATAATGGTGTACGTCATGGACATGTTGGAAACCGAGCATATTTGTAATCTTCCCCACTAAATCCTCCTTGACCCCTATAGAAAAAAATACATTAGTTTTTTGGGCATTAACCTTGTGACCCGAAAAAACACAAAAACTTTCAATAAAAATTTTAAAGAGTTTGCTATGTTTCAAATCTGCTTTGCTGAAGATTACTAGGCTGTCATCAAAGAATAAGTGCAAAAGTGCAGGTCCCCATAGAGATAACCGAATGGGATTCCACTCCTAGAAGATATTTTTAAATGAAAATCGTGGCCTAACCATTCCATGCCCAACACGAACATATATGAGGAGAGGGGGCATCCTTGAGAAATTCCTCTAACAAGTTTAAAGTTTTCAGTAGAGACTCTGTTCCATAACACTTGCATAGTAGACATTGAAATGGTCAACATTATAACCTGGATTAGGAAATTAGGGATAGCTACAGCTCTAAGAGAGGCTTCTACAAAATCCCAATGAACACAGTTGTAATCCTTCTCTAAATCAATTTTAACAGCCATCCATTCCACCGTGCCCTTACTTCTCATGGTATGTAGAACTTGTGCGATAATCGCATTATCAATAATACTTCTTCCTACAATAAACCTCATTTGCTCTTGGCTAATGATCTTTGGGAAGACAATCTTGAACGTAGTCACTATGACCTTCATCACAAGTTTATATAAAACGAAACAGAGGCTTATCAGTTAGAATTTTGTGAAGCGTTCTGGGTTTGCAACTTTAGGGATAAGAATAATTAGGGTATTGTTTAGCACAGAGTCAATACTATTACTGATATGAGCTCGCCTCGGCTTGAATTGAGTCGTATGATAGATGCCCGATCGTCTACGAGAAAGTGTCGTCGGAAATAGAAGGAAATAGATAATTCGGATTCAAGATAATTTGGTTGTTTAAGTTTGGGTTCAAAGACGGTTAATTAATCTTAGGTTTCAGAAAGAAAAGGAGTTAGGATATTGGTAATTTGGTTTTGGTTCGGAATAGGAACGAAATATGGTTGATTGGAATATTAGGAAAATGGACGAAAGTATGGTAAGGTTGGTCCTAAGAACAAGTTGAACCGATATTAGCAAATATCGACCCGAGACTTATTAGTTCTTAAGAAAGGATGGTTGAAACAAAATGGACCTCGACCCACTATCTAGGTAGATAGGAACCTTTCGAACGCCACACTAAAACTAGTGATAAGTTTGGTTTCGTAAAAGAAATAGGTTGATGCCACTACTAGGTAGATAAGCCAACAAAATCTTAAACGAGACTTAGAAAAGAAAATTCTCACAAGAACAAAAGTTCGGTTATAAATTTGGAAAAAGTTCTTTAGAAAGTAACACAAGCCAAACTTTATAGTGAATACAAGGGATAGTCGAATAGGCTCTTGAGGTAGCTAAATGGTTAGCTGAAAATTCCAGAATTTCTGATGAAGCTTCCTTGAAGTTTCTTGTGCATGGAGAACGGCAAGGGGAAGCTTCTAGATGCCTTGATTCAATAGGAAAATTGAATGGGTTGTTTGGGAGCTAAAATGCAATCAATAGGTTCAGCCAAATGCTTGAATGATTTAATGTTGTTGTTTGGTTCAGCCGAATGTTCATGTGATTAAGGAGCTGTCTAGAACACTTCAATAGTCTTAGAAGGTGAACAAACTGATTTGAACAGCCACATATGTGTGAACAAACAAAACTGAACAGACCTTGGTGTTAAAGGAATAATCGGGTGGGTGTGAACAGCCTTAATTTGTCTTGGGCAGCCAATCGGTCTTCTTGAAGAGTTGCAAGGGTTGGTCGAATGGTCACTTAGGAACACCAAAAGATCAGCACACCATCTTTAAATCATCCATGCACCTATGTCGTCCAAGGGGTAATGTACCTACAACAATTAAATCAGCAAATTAAATCCCTTTTAGACACATTAACTCGGCAACATAAAACAAATAAATCTTGCACCATAAATTAGGCTGGACATAATTAATCTTTGTAATAGTTAAGACATATTTAATTGGTCCTAATTAATTAAGTACTTAATTTAGAACATAATCAAAACATGTCCAGATTATGACAAATTAATTATTAAAACTAAATAACTAATTTAACTAACAGCAACTTAAATGATTTATTCCAGCATAATAAACGGAATAATGAAATGAGCTAAAACGAGCTCGTTGAGCTAAGTTAAGTTGAAGTTGAGCTGATTTGAGCTTATTTGAGCTTGAAGGAGTATGCATGGTTTGCTTGGCTTGCTGGTCTAGGAGCTTTCAAGAAGTCTAGCAACGGTTTCACCCCAAACTCTATCAACTAAGGCTATTGTTGCGTCTTTGAATCTCTTTGCTCGAGCTTGGGTAATCGGTCCTATGGGTAACTCGAGAGGATCTACATTGGCAGCCGACAACTCGAGAGGTGTGTCTGTATCATTCCCCCTCTCTTCAAGGCAATTTGCCCCCAAATCGTCACCTATATCATAGAAAGAGAGATCAGCTACATTAAAGGTAGCACTTACATTGTACTCACCTAGGAGATCAAGTTTATAAGAATTATCATTTATTCGTTCCAAAACTTGAAACGGCCCATCTCCTCTCGGCAACAACTTTTACTTTCGCTGAGCCAGAAATCTTTCTTTTCGCATATGAACCCACACCTAATCTCCGGGTTCAAATATGACTTGTTTTCTCCCTTTGTTGGCCTTGGGCACATATTGCTCCGTCCTAGCCTCGATATTAGCTTTAACCTTTTGATGCAATTGTTTCACATAGTCCGCTTTTCTCTTGGCATCTACATTAATAATTTGATCGTTAGGTAATGGAATTAAGCTAAGAGGAGATAAAGGATCAAAATCGTAAACTATTTCAAATGGAGAGAATTTAGTAGCAGAGTGAACGGTTCGGTTATAAACAAACTCTATATGAGGCAGGCATTCCTCTCACGATTTGAGATTTTTACAGACGATGGCCCGTAGTAGAGTGGATATTACACGGTTCACCACCTCAGTTTGTCCATCCATTTGGGGATGACATGTCGTGGAGAATAAGAGCTTTGTGCCTAGCTTGCTCCAAAGTGTCCTCCAAAAATGGCTAAGAAATTTTGCATCGCGGTCGGACACTATCGTCTTCGGGATTCCATGCAACCTGACAACTTCTTTAAAGAAAAGGTTAGCAATATTAACAGCATCATCAGTTTTCGAACACGCAATAAAATGTGACATTTTTGAAAACCGATCTACTACAACAAAAATGGAATATTTTTTGGTTCAAGTCCGCGGTAGACCTAAGATAAAATCCATTGAAAGATCAACCCAAGGCCCTTTGGGAATAGGCAAAGGCATGTACAGCCCATGTAGGTTAACCTTTGATTTTGCCTTCTTACAAACCAAACATCGCGAACATATTTTGTCGACATCCCGTTTCATCCGTGGCCAAAAGAAGTGTTCTTGCAGCATGGCCAAGGTCTTTGCAATGCCAAAATGGCCCATGAGACCACCACCATGTGCCTCAAGTACTAGCAACTCTCACACAAAAATTTGTGGGATACAGAGCTTACCTTCTCGAAAAAGGAAGCCATCGAACCTGAAAAACTTATCAACAGCAGCATGTTCACACAATTTATATATATTCCCAAAATCAGCCTCAGAGTTATACAAATCTTTCAAAAACGTAAAACCAAGCAATTTTGAATCCAAATGATTTAACAAAGTATAACGACGAGATAGTGCATCGACCACAATATTTTCCTTACCTTTCTTTATATCGTATAACATAAGGGAAGGATTCAATAAATTCTACCCATTTTACGTGCCTTTTGTTGAGCTTGTGCTGGCCTTTGATGTGCTTGGGTGATTCATGGTCCGAATGGATGACAAACTCCTTCGGCCACAAATAATGTTGCCATGTTTCCAATGCCCAATTCAAAGCGTACATTTCCTTATCGTATGTGGGATAATTCAATGGTGCGCCACTTACCTTTTCATTAAAATACGCCACGGGCTTCCCTTCTTAGGTCAACACAGCACCAATCTCGATACTTGAGGCATCACATTCAATTTCAAATGTTTTGTCAAAATTAGGTAATACGAGTAGTGGGGCATTAGTTAAATGATCTTTAAGTGAAATAAAAGATTTTTCTTGCTCCTCACTCCAAAAGAAGGCCGAATTCTTTTTTATCACGCTAGTGAGAGGTGCGGCCAATGTGCTGAGATTTGGGATGAACCGACGGTAGAAACTCGCCAAGCCAAGGAAACTCCATACTTGGCTTATGCTGGTCGGTCTAGGCTACTCTCGGATGGCTTTCACCTTTTCTTGATCGACTTTGAGTCCTTGCGAGCTGACAACAAATCCTAAGAAAACAACTTTGTTAGAACAAAATGTGCATTTCTTAAGATTGGCATATAAAGTATCCTTTCACAACACGTTAAGAACAGCTCGTAAATGCCTCAAATGATCATCTAAAGACCTCCTATCAACAAGAATGTCATCAAAATAAACCACGCAAAATTTACCAATGTAAGCACGTAGAACATGGTTCATTAAACGCATAAAGGTACTAGGAGCGTTGGTAAGACCGAATGGCATTACCAACCACTCGTACAAACCGTGTTTGGTTTTAAACGTTGTTTTCCACTCATCTCCCTCACGCATCCATATTTGATGGTATCTGCTTTTGAGGTCGATTTTGGAGAACAACTGAGCTCCACTTAGTTCATCGAGCATATCATCTAGGCGCAGTATTGGATGACGATATTTAATCATGATTTTTTTCACGGCACGACAGTCAATGCACATGCGCCAAGTCCCATCCTTTTTCGACACCAACAAAACCAGAACAGCGCTCGAACTAAGGCTCTCGCGGATGAATCCCTTTTCAAGGAGTTCATTCACTTATTTTTACAGCTCCTTGGTCTCCTCGGGATTACTATGATAAGCCGGTTGGTTTGCTATAGACGCGCCAAGAATAAAGTCGATTTGATGTTCTATTCCCCGAATAGGTGGTAAACCGCTCGAAACTTCTATGGGAAATACATCTTTAAATTCTTGCAAGAGAGAGACAACAAAAGAAGGTAAAGCAGCATCTAATTCATTAGTATTCAAATAAGATTCCTTGTACATGAGTACAAGTATAGGCTGCCTCAATATAAAGGATTTTCGACTGTCACTCCCTTTTGCATACACACTCACTTTTGCACTCATTTTTTCTTCACTCTTTTATTTTTCTTGATCTTTATTCTTTTCTCTCATTTTAACAACTTGTTTCCCTCGTTTCTTTTCACTCACTTTTTCACACATCTTTTCACTCTTTTCTTTCTTTTCATTCTCTTTAAATTTTTCAATTGAATCACGCAACATCACTTAATCTTCGTATACTTGTCTCGGTGTCAAAGGTGCTAAAGTGATGTTCTTGCCTAAATGCTTGAAGGTGTATCGGTTGGTGTAGCCATTATGTACCACTTTTCGATCAAATTGCCATGGATGGCCAAGCAACAGGTGCCCGGCATGCATGGGAACCACGTCGCAGAGAACTTCGTCGTTGTATTTTCCGATGGAAAGCGGCACCAATACTTGTTTTGTCACCTTCAACTCTTCGCCATAATTAAGCCATTGAAGCTTATACGGACAAAAGTGCTTCATTGTGGCTAAGCCAAGTTTCTCCACCATTAACGTACTAGTGACGTTTGTACAACTGCCGCCATCCACAATAAGGCTACACACCTTGCCTTGTACAAGACAGCGCGTATGGAAGATATTCTCGCGTTGTTGTTCATTCTCCGTGCTTTGTAAACTTAGGCTACGTTTGATTACAAGGATTTCACCTTCGACGGCATATTCAAGATCGCCTTCTTCATCACTGACAGGGGTGTCGGATTTATTTCTTATCTTCCAACTCGATTTTGCTGCTGGCACTCATCACCATTGTTCTTCGGTTAGGGCATTGACTAGCGATATGCCCTCGTCCCAAGCACTTAAAGCACTTGATGTCCCTCGTGTGATTTGGATTGGTAACTTCTTTGCCTTTGCTTGATTCACCAACGGGTTTGTTAAACTTTGCAAGATGGTTTTGTTCCTTCGGGCGATTAGGGAAGTCCTTTTTGCTCGTACCTTGTCCCTACTTTGAGTTGTTTATAGCGTTGGCATAGGTCCGAACGAAGCTTTTCTTCTTGAGTTGTTTTTCTACTTTGATTGGAACATGAACCATGTCGGTCACCTCGATGTAGTGCTGAAGCTCCACCACGTTAGCAATCTCTCGATTTAGCCCGGCTAAGAACCTAGCCATGGTTGCCTCGCGGTCTTCTTCCACGTTAGCACGAATCATTGCTACTTTCATCTCTTTAAAATAATCCTCCACGCTTCGGTGGCCTTGCGTAAGGTTTTGTAACTTTTGGTATAATTCCTGGTGGTAATAAGACTGGATAAATCTCTTTCTCATCACGGCCTTCATCTTTTGCCATGTTGAGATTGGTCACTCTTCATTTCGTCTTTGACTTGTTGACAACTGGTCCCACCACACCATGGCATAGTCGGAGAATTCGATTGCTGCCAACTTGACTTTCTTGGCCTCCGAGTAGTTATGGCAGTCGAACACCAAATCTATTTTCTTTTCCCACTCCAAGTACGCCTCCGGATCAGACTTGCCTTGGAAGGATGGTATGGAGAGCTTAATGTTCTTCAAATCATCATCAACTCGGCCTTGATCCGTTTGACCCCGATTCCCCTGACCTCGGCGTTGCTCACTTTGGTTTGAACCTTAGTCGCTTTCTAAATCACTTGGGTCATACATCTCGGCTTCGAACGGCCTTGCTCGGCCTCTTTCACGTCTAGGGCCTTGAGGCGTTCTTTCTCGTTGCCCCTTCTCTTCGACTGGGTCTAGTCTCTCATTTATGGATTCGAGTTCATTGCAGAAAATACGTTGGATTTCCCTTAGGAGGGCTTGCTAGCCTAAATCAGGGACTCCTCCGCCTCCGAGAGCCACGTTCCTTAAAGGTTGTCTTGGTAGTCCTTCATTCATGTTACGTTCTTGACTTCGCGACATGTTGTAACCTCACTACAAACCTCACAAGATCTCTCAGAAAGAAAGAATGATGGCACTCACACTCGTGTTTACGCTCGTTTGGGTTTTACCTTCCCTCGAATGCGCTCACTCACTCGTGCCTTTTTCCACTCCTTTCTTCTCTTATAACCTCGTAAAGAATTTACTAGGCTTGATCTTCTAGTTTGGGAGTCGGTTTCAAAAGGGTAAACAATGGATATGCGTATAGGTTTAGAGTGGGCTGAAAGAATAGGTAATTGGGTTAAAAGTGTGGCGTGTATATGATTAGGAAGATTAGAACAGAAGGTGGATCGAGAACTATATCAAATCAAGGCTTGACGTTCAAATAACATTCGAATTACATAAAACGCCTCTCTTTTTTTTCAATTTTTTTTCAATTTTTTTCGAATTTTTTTTTATAATATACTTTTTTTATAACTACTAAAATGATAATTACAATATAATACTTGAATTTCACGAAGTAATTTAATTTTTTTACGAACCTACTCCGGGGATGCTCCGAATGTCTGAACTTCTCATTTTAGGTAGCTCTGATACCAAATGATACGAGCTCACCTCGGCTTGAATTGAGTCGTATGATAGATGCCCGATCGTCTACGAGAAAGTGTCGTCAGAAATAGAAGGAAATAGATAATTCGGATTGAAGATAATTTGGTTGTTTAAGTTTGGGTTCAAAGACAGTTAATTAATCTTAGGTTTAAGAAAGAAAAGGAGTTAGGATATTAGTAATTTGGTTTTGGTTCGGAATAGGAACGAAATATGGTTGATTGGAATATTTGGAAAATGGACGAAAGTATGGTAAGGTTGGTCTTGAGAACAAGTTGAACCGATATTAGCAAATATCGACCCGAGACTTATTAGTTCTTAAGAAGGGATGGTTGAAACAAAATGGACCTCGACCCACTATCTGGGCAGATAGGAACCTCGGTATAAAGTGTATTGAACGCTACACTAGAACTAGTGATAAGTTTGGTTTCATAAAAGAAATAGGCTGACGCCACTACTAGGTAGATAAGCCAACAAAATCTTAAACGAGACTTAGAGAAGAAAATTCTCACAAGAACAAAAGTTCGGTTATAAATTTGGCAAAATTTCTTTACAAAGTAACACAAACCAAAATTTATAGTGAATACAAGGGATAGCCGAATAGGCTCTTGAGGTAGCTAAATGGTTAGCTGAAAATTCCAGAATTTCTGATAAAGCTTCCTTGAAGTTTCTTGTGCATGGAGAACGGCAAGGGGCAGCTTCTAGATGCCTTGATTCAATAGGAAAATTGAATGGGTTGTTTGGGAGCTGAAATGCAATCAATAGGTTCAGCCAAATGCTTGAATTTGATTTAATGCTGCTGCTTGGTTCAGTCAAATGTTCATGTGATTAAGGAGCTGTCTAGAGCATTTCAACAGTCTTAGAATGTGAACAAACTGATTTGAACAGCAACACATGTGTGAACAAACAAAACTGAACAGCCCTTGGTGTGAAAGGAATAATCAGGTGGGTGTGAACAGCCTTAATTTGTCTTGGGCAGCCAATCGATCTTCTTGAAGAGTTGCAAGGGTTGGCCGAATAGTCACTTAGGGAACACCAAAAGATCAGCACACCATCTTTAAATCATCCATGCACCTATACCGTCCAAGGGGTAATGTACCTACAACAATTAAATCAGCAAATTAAATCCATTTTAGACACATTAATTCGGCAACATAAAATAAATAAATCCTGCACCATAAATTAGGCTGGACATAATTAATCTTTGTAATAGTTAAGACATATTTAATTGGTCCTAATTAATTAAGTACTTAATTTAGAACATAATTAAAACATGTCCAGATTATGACAAATTAATTATTAAAACTAAATAACTAATTTAACTAACAGCAACTTAAATGATTTATTCCATCATAATAAACGCAATAATGAAATGAGCTGAAACGAGCTCGTTGAGCTAAGTTAAGTTGAAGTTAAGCTGATTTGAGCTGATTTGAGCTTGAAGCAGTATGCATGGTTTGCTTGGCTTGCTGGTCCAAGAGCTTTCAAGAAGTCCAGCAACGGTTTCACCCCAAACTCTATCAACTAAGCCTGTTGTTGCGTCTTTGAATCTCTTTGCTCGAGCTCGGGTGATCGGTCCTACGGGCAACTCGAGAGGATCTACATTGGCAGCCGACAACTCGGGAGGTGTGTCCGTGTCAATTGCTCTAAAAAATCTTTCTAATCCAATTACATATTGCTCCTCTGATAATATCCCACTACTTATGGAAAAACAAAGCATGAATGCCATCATTTCCTGGTGTTTTTAATGGTGCCATATCAAATAGTGCACTTTTGATCTCTTAATCTAGAACAGGTCTTTCAAGAAATTCAATAATTGAATTTTCAAGTTGTTGGAAGCCACTTTGTAACAGCTCGATTTAGACCCTAATCGAAATGGTGGTTTCGGGACCACGAATCCGAGTCATAAAAATATTTAAAAATTATTTTATGTGTTTATTTTGTGTGAATTTATATTTGTGAAATTTTCGTGATTTAATTTTGTCGTTAAGGCATCCGATTAAATAAAAGGACTTAATCGCATAAATTGAAAATTTGATAGTTTAAAGTAAAAGGGCCAAATAGTTAGTGGTTTTCTAAGTTGGAGTATTTATAATGTAATTATTCCATTAACATGTGGCTTGTACGGTAATGGACATAGGTTATATAATTTTATTATTATTTCATTAAGGTTAGTTAGGTAAATTAATAATAAATTAATATATAGGTAAATTAATAATAAATTAATAAATGTTATTATATCATAAAATAATAAGCCATATTCATGTTATTTTCTTCATCTTTGCACCAAAACTAAAACAAATAAAAAGAAAGAAAACAAAGTAGGGTTCGGCCTTGTTCAAGCTAGATTAAGGTAAGTGTTCAGCTTGGTTTTTGATAATTTTTACGTTTTTGAGATCGTTACTTCGAGTATTATAAAACTCATGCTTGAATTTTTTATTTTGATGAATATTTTGAGTTGTGTCATTGTTGTTAGCTTGTGATTTTTGTTGTTTTATGATGTAAAATGAAATATATGTTTTAGATTAACATATTTTGTATTGGAGTTTTTGATGATTTTGAGTAATTATGACTAAATTGTAAAAAAAAAAATTGAGAGACTAAAATGTGAAATAAATTGAATATATGGACTTGTTTGTGAGTGGGTAAATTTGGCCCAACATAAGTATAGGGAAATTTGGTGTATTTTGTGTTTTATGTAATAGGGACTAAATTGTAAAAATTGTAAATGTTAGGAGTAAAATGATAATTTTCCCATTTATGTGTTTTTGGACTAAATTGAATAAAAATATGTTTGAATGAGCTTAATTTGAATATGTTTAGATCAAGAACTAAAGAAATCGGACATGAATCGGGAAAAAACGAAAGTCGTCGACTAGCTGCCCGATTCCATTTTGTATCGTCCAAGGTAAGTTGATAAGCAAGTAAATGTGTTTATAGGTAATTTAATATTATATTTATATGCTGTTATGAAATGTTAGAATTTAAATATACTATGGCCGAATATGATTAAATGTGGCTACTACACTTCCGAGTTCGATTCGACTGAGATACGTCGTCCGAAAGCCCTGTATGAACCTTAAGAATAGCTAGGATACATATGTCATGACATAGGATTCCGATATATGTGTGCGAGTAAGTCCATGGCACCGATTTATGATTCTGATATGTGTTTACGAGTAAGACCCTGTTTGGGACAGTGGCATCGATATGTGGCTACATGTAAGACCACGTCTAGGATGGTGGCATTGTACGATTTATGTGATTATCCGAGTGTCCTATTCGATTCTGAATGATTCATTGGGCAAAATTAAACCGTGTACGGATTGTATAATACGAGCTAAGTGGTCAGGTACGAATTAATTTGGTATTTACTCAAGACAAGGTAAGAAAGTATTGTAGCTGTATGCTATAAATCATATACTTTGCAAATGAGAAATCCATGTATATTTGAATATGTGCATTCGGCTTGTGATGAACAAATTATGTGGTATTGAAATGTCATTTAGTATGTGTATATGTAAACTTGCGTATTCGGCTACTTAGGTTTAAGCTATACAAGTGATGTTTTCTAATGATTCTTATGTTATATAAGTGAATAAACGGATGTGTGATTTATTATGACTATTTTGCTGGAAGTAAATTTACAAGTGTTAAATGGTCATATATGCATTCGGCTTAGGTGTATTATAGCTAATGGAAAATGTTTCACATATACAATTTATAAGTTTGAGGTCAAGCATAAAAATGTTAATGTATTTGTTTGATTATCATAAGATATTTATAGTAATGAGTTGTTTATTTGCTTATGACTTACTAAGCTTTGATAGCTTATTTTGTGTGCTATGTTTATTCTATTTTATAGATTTTGAAGTCAAGCTATAAGCTCGGAGACTATTAGCCAAACTGATCACACTATCTACTGTTTTGGTACCTTATAAACTAAACTTAAATTATGGCATGTATAGACTGATTTTGGAATTAATTATTTTGAATGTGTTTGTATATTAGCCATGTGAAAATGGCTTGCTATTTATGTTTAAGTTTGACTTTATGTGGGCTTTGTTATAATGTCTTGTGATCTTGGTTTTGATAATTTTGGTTGTATTTTGGATTGTGATTTGAGCTCACTTTTGCTTAAATGCTATATGCTATGCAAGAATAATTCACATGATAGACGCTATATGTGTTAGTAATAGTTTGACAATGGTTGGTAAACTTAAAATGGATGGTGTAATGATCATTGTGTGTATGCATTTTCATAGCATGTTAAATTGATTTGGTCAAGATTTTGAACAGGTAAGACATACATGAATTAGTTTGAAACTAATTCAATAATATATTGGTATATTCGGTTATAAAATGCAATTGAATAAGAAAATTTGATTTATTTGTGGCTTGGCATTGCTTATATGAATATTTTTGTATATGACAATTTGACTTGATATATTTGATATAAAGTATGTAATAATTATGTTCTGTATATGTCTATATGTGTGATTAATATTTTGAAATTTTAGGAATAAACTCTTTTAGTTATTAAGTATTTTCGATCAACTAGTTGAACTATGCATGCATGTTTTTGGATGGGTATAAGCTGTTTAAATTCAGTTGTGGAAGCTAATCAATGCCTTGAGCTAATGATGACTAGTTGGGATTATTATATGAAATCATTAATTTATATTGTATCATATTTCGGTAAATGTGATTAATATAGGTAGTTATAGTAAATTTGTATCCAACTGTAGCATATTAAATATTGTAATATTATATTATAGAATAAGTATAATGATTTAGACAATTAAAGTATATATGTATTTATAAGTCAATTGATTTGAACCGTGAATGAGTAATAGTTAAGATCAAACTTAGCTTAGCTAAATGCATGAAAGAATGACTAGATGAATAATGGCACATGCAATAATGAATTATAATAATTATATGTGTTTTGGTGTAATGAATAAGTGTTTAACTTAATATTAAATAAATGTCGAATTTGATATGATTTTTATAATAAAAAAAATAGTGATACATTTGTGTAATGTAATTGTATATGGTTACAGTGTGCGAATAAAGTGTAATGAGGTTTGTACATCTACATGTATTATGAGTTTGAATTAAAAGTATATTCAACTTTGTAGTACTAGTAATTAAATAGACTATGAAATTACTTAACGATTGTTTATATTTTCTTCCTTTCAGTTATTATAAGTGTGTGTACGTGTTTATCTAAAAATGTGTTTTTGACTGGTGATACCCTGTAACCCTAATTCAGCGACGGATAAGGGATTGGAGTGTTACACACTTGGAGGTAAAATCCCCATAGGTTCAAGTATCTCACCATACAACTTTAGAAAAAATGCAACAGGCTCCTATTTTAAAATTTCAGCTTCAAAAATTCAGTCACCATTTGAGTTTCGTAGGGTCGCTATGCTATTATATTTTCTTCTCTGAATTATATGCC
Source organism: Gossypium longicalyx (assembly GCA_025698465.1). Lineage (NCBI taxonomy): Eukaryota > Viridiplantae > Streptophyta > Magnoliopsida > Malvales > Malvaceae > Gossypium > Gossypium longicalyx. Next base: position 36,527,662 of record CM046995.1, read on the forward strand.
TATGAAAATATTCAGTATTACACTCTTCCAAGTTTAACCAATCACATCTCGATTTCTACTTCCACAGTAACTCCTCATGATAGAGAACATTCTCTAGTTCCTCTTGAGTCTTTAATTCACAGTGAGCCAAATTAATAGAACCAAAAAAGTCCATCGCAAGTTGAATACTTGCAAGTTTATGAATCAACTATTTTTTATGAGTACTAATATTCCCATAGACACATTTGTTCCACTCCTTAAGCTTTTAAGTGAGACGCGTGAGAGAACTCGTCATGTTACCATCAAAACTCCAGTTATCTAAAAGAAATTCCCGAAAACTTGGGTGCTCCAACCAACCGGCTAAAAACCTGAAAGGCCTACCTTTAGGTAAAGATAAGCTCGGCTGTTGAACAAGTAAAATAAGCTTGTGGTTTGACTTAATTCTTGGGAGATGAGACACCATGCAATTAGGAAAGACCTCTATCCAAGCATCATTACCCAGAGTCCGATCCAGACACTCAAAAAGCGTACCCCGATGCCAAGTGAAAGAGGATCCCTTGAAACCCAAATCATGAACTTGAGTTGTATCCATAAAATCCCCAAAAAAGAGGGCACCTTTGACCAGCCACTTGACCGCCTTTCTTTTCCTCTGCCAATAGGATGGCGTTGAAATCCTTAATAGCCAACCAAGGGAAATGTCCTGAAGGGATAGATAACATTAAATCCCTCTAAAGAAGTCTCCTTTTCTATCTGTCAGGGCTACCATAAACGAAAGCAATAAAAAACTATCGTGACTTTAGTACAGATGAAATACGAGTCAAAATAAATTATGGATGATTCCACATCAATGGACTCCTTCCATCCAAGCCAAATACTTCTCGAGAAACCAATTGCTTCTACCCGGTGACTTCTACCCAATCCTAATTTTTCAATGATAGAATCAACTTTAAAACCACTGATTCTCGGTTTGAGCAAACTAATAATATCCAGTTTAAATTCTTTTCTATATTCACGAAGAATTCGTTGAAATTTCGAATTCGCACAACCCTACACATTCCAAGATAAAATAGATAAATTCGTGGAAAAAAATATTGAAAAAAAAAAACATACTTACTGTTGACCTTGGACGTCACTACCCAGGCCATTGATTTCTTTTGTAACTTTCTCTTTGGCATCTTTCCCATCCAACTTAAACGAGATAAGGTCGGCCTCCATCAACATAGACCTACAAGAGAGACTCGTGAACTCACCATTGCCTTGAATCGATTACTTGGCCCCTTGAGAGTTTTGTTACTTTTCCAATCACCCTTAGATCCCCTTTTTTTTTTCCTCCGCTGACCTGACCAATACCGGAATTAAAAGCAATCCCTGGATTGGAATTTTCATTAACGCCCTTCACCCCATCCATTTTCGAAATAGAAGTTCCTTGGAAAGTAACTGCTGTGTGGTTATTACTATCGAGCAAGGCTTCATTTATGGTAATCGCTACCGCTGCTTCGTCTTCAAATGCTGGATTAAAATGGAAGGAGTTCATATTGTTGAAACCTGCAGGAACAGAGAGCACCGGTTTGCCCAAATCCACAGCACCATGAGCTAAATTTCTAGCCGAAATGATAGCTACATATTTTTCCTGTTCGGAGACAGATTGGGCCTGTCCATCTTTTAAAGAGTCATCAATAAACCTGTTAGGCCTTGGTATACTGCTAGTCCCTGCACTTTGTCAATTCTTAAGCACATCTGAGGTGTGTGGGCTTTTATGATGATCATTGGACTTGAACACATTTAAAGAAGAAAAAGTATTATTATTAATGCTAACCTGTGACCCAACATTAGACTTTTTCCCCCTACAATGTCTTTTCCAACATCAATGTTAATGATTTCTTTTCCCTTTTTTAATCAAAGCCAAAAAGTTCTCCCCTTTCCCCAAATCACTCCCCCGATCATCAATATTAAGGAATAAGGCATGAAATCTTGATCTTGAAATTCCCTCTTTGTTTCTAGTCTTTCCATGATTATTTTGCTCATGTGAGATGCGACTGATCCTCCTCTGCCCCAGCATTCAAGGGTCGAACTCGTCATTTTTTACCACTGACTCAGAGGCTGCTTGTGTAACACTTTTAATCCGTATCCGTCACCGAAACAGGGTTATGAAGCCTTACTGGAGTTTATAGAACAATTACAGATAATTCATGTCATTTACTATTCATATCCGAAACTAATCATACTGTCCCTTAAATGGACCCTCAAGGCCCAATTTAAGCATTTGAATCAAGTCGGGACTAAATCGGGATCTCAAAAATTTTTTCACAAAATTTCAAAATTTTTCTTATATAAAGGTCACACGCCCGTGTGAGTAGGCCATTTAGTTCACAAGGCCAAGTGACATGCCCATGTCTCAGGTCATGTGGGTATTCGATGTGAGGCACACGGCCATGTCTCAACCCGTGTTCTTACCCGTGTAACTCTCTAACTTGTGCCAAACGATCTGCCATACGCTCGTGTGCTAGGCCATGTAGTCAATTTAATTTTCACAAATTAGGTGCAGGTTTCACACGGCCAAGACACACGCCCATATTCTAGGCCATGTAGCACACACGGTTAAGACACACGCCCATGTCTCTGCCCGTGTGCCCAATTCTAAGCATTCTGTTTCTAAATTTTAATACGCAGGGGATACATAGCCAAACCACATGCCCATGTGTCAGGCTGTGTGTCACACATGGTCAAGACACACGCCCATATGTCTATCCGTGTGGACAAAATAAGGTCATTTCTTAGCCTTATTTCTCACCCAAATTTAACCTTCAACCTACAATAACATTTGTATACATTTTCCAACCAATTCAAGTCATATAAATCAAGCTAACATCATTAACATGTATGAAATAGTATCACATATTCATATGATCAAACTTACCTTCTTGTAATGATTTATATTTTACTCTAATTCAATTTAACCAAACCACATACATATAAGTTAAACATAATATATAACCTTATAATAACATACCAAAACAATCCATTTTTAGCCTTTCCAATGGCTTAGTTACAAACAACTATTTACATGCCAACATAGGCCAAGTTAACCTATACATGCCGTTATATCAAAATACGATTACTTTTATACCAAAACAAGTTGGAGGATAGTGTGATGATTCTCTGACCATTCTCCAACCTTAACGAGCTTCTGAACACTATAAAATAGAGAAAATAAAACCTAGTAAGCGTTTAATGCTTAGTAAGTTCGTATAATAGTAATTAAACTTACCAACTGCATTCAATAAAATAAGTATATAATTGCATGCTTCCCAACAAATTGGCAATTTGCCTAATCACATACACTCAAGTAAGCAAGTAAGTCACATATTTCATTTATGCATCAATTAAACATGGATGAGCTCATCATGTTACACTTTTAGGTATTTCATAAACACTCAAGATATAATTCATTTAATCTCATAATTTCTCATTTCAGGGATTTATCCGTTGAATCATTAAAATTTCGATGGATGCTCAACTCAAGTAGTACACAAAAGATGTAACAGCCCGATTTAGACCCTAATCAGAATGGTGATTTCGGGACCACGAATCTAAGTCAGAAAAATATTTAAAAATTATTTTCTGTGTTTATTTTGTGTGAATTTACATCTGTGAAATTTTCGTGCTTTAATTTTATCGTTTGAGTATCCGATTAAATAAAATGACTTAATCGCGTAAATTGAAAATTTGATAGTTTAATGTGTGAGGACCAAAATGTTTTTTTCTTTATTATTGGAGGCATTTATAATGCAATTATACCTTTGGATGTTGCATGGACACATTCGGCAATAGGAAGGTGAAATATGAATGTTTTTAAACAAGGTTAAATAAGTAAATTAAGTAATAATATGTATATAATATAATCATATAATTAAAAACCAAAGTGGATATTATTCTTCCATGACCGAATATGAAAATAAGAAAGAAAATAACAAGGTTTCAAAGGTTCGGCCACCTTCCAAGCATGATTCAAGGTTCGTTTTTACTCGGTTTTTGATAATTTTTACGTTTTTGAGATCGTTGCTTAGTAATCTTCAAGACCCAAGCTTTAATTTTTTTTTATTTTGATGAATATTTTGAGTTGTGTCATTGTTGATAGCTTGTGATTTTTGTTGTTTGATGATGAAATATGAAAGATATGTTTTAGATTAACATATTTTGTATTGGACTTTTTGAAGATTTTGAGTAATTAGGACTAAATTACAAAAATAATAAATTGAGGGACCAAAATGTGAAATAAATGAAAAATATGGGCTTGTATGAACACTAGGAATATTCGACCAAACATGGGTATCTTGAAATTTTGAATGTTTTGTGTTTTGTGCAATAGGGAATAAATTGTAAAAAGTGTAAATGTTAGGGGTAAAATGGTAATTTGCCCATTTATGTTTTTTTGGATTAAATTGAATGAAAATATGTTTGAATGAGATTAATTTGAATATATTTAGATCAAGAACCAAAGAAATCGAATTTGGATCGGGGAAAAATTAAAGTTGTCGACTAGTCGTCCCGTTCCGTTTTACATCGTCAGAGGTAAGTTTATAGGCAAATAGACGTGTCTAATTGTAGATAAATGCTATATATATATATATGCTGGTATGAAAATATGAATTTATATATGCTTATGCCGAATGTGAATAAGCTTGGTAACCATGTTCAAGCATTCGTTTCAACCGAGTTTCTACGTCCGAAAGCCCCGTATGAACCTTAGGAATAGCTAGGATACATATGTCATGACATAAGATTTCGATATGTGATGTGCGAGTAAGACCATGGCATCGATATGTGACTCTGATATATACGTACGATTAAGACCCTATCTGGGACAGTGGTATCGATATGTGGTTACATGTAAGACCACGTCTGGGACGTTGGCATTGTACGATATATGTGTGATTATCCGAGTGTCCTTTCCAATTCCGAATGGTTCTTCGGGCATCGATAAGTTGTGATCAAATGTGCAAAAGTGAGCTAAAATGATCAGGTATGAAATGGCTTATTACCTATTTGAAACAAAGTGAGTAAGTTACTTAATATTTGTTGCAAAACATGCTTGAAGTAAAGTAAGAATATATGTGAATGTGAAAAAGGTATTCGGCCTTGTAAATAAATAATATGAACATTATTGAAATTATTTGTGCATTTGATAAATATATATGTGATTGTTATATTTTGACTTACGAGTATATACATAAAAGTGTATGTGTATTTGGTATGTTAAAGATGTTTTGGCTTAGTCATTGAATGAAAGCTTGTTAATGTATCTTTATATATGAAAGTGTTCATTCGGTCATTGCTATGCTCATGCATAAAAAGTTGTATTTTGATTCATGGGTATAGGTATATGTGTTCACATAATGATATTTAGCTTGAATTGAAGGATATTTTGCTTATATATATATATATATATATATATGTGTGTGTGTGTGTGTGTGTACTCGGCCGTATAATATAAATATGTATGTGATTATTATCCTTTGACCTATGGATTTATGCATATAAGAGTTTACATACTAGTTATGATAAAGATATTTTGGCTTGGAAATTGAATGATAGTTTGTTAAAATATACATATGTTCATTCGGCCATGAGTAATATATACATGTGAAAGTGCATATAAATTACATGAAATTAAAAGCTTAAGATTCAAAGTAACTATGATAGTACAATTTGGTTTAGTTGAAATGATTTGATTATGTAACTATGTTGTTTATTTGCTTATTACTTACTAAGCTATGAAAGCTTACTCTGTTTGTGTTCATGTTCACCTCTATTTTATAGATTTCGGATTCAAGTTTCGAGCTCGAGAATCGTCAGAGAAGCTTATCACACTATTGACTGTCTTCGGTATTTTATAAGTTGAATTTTCAAATTTATGGCATGTATAGGCTGAAATGTGTTTTGAAATGTTGGATTTTGGTTTTGTATAAATTGAGCCATGCGAAAATGGCTTTAATCTTTTATGTTTGAATTCAGTTATATTTAGTTTGGTTTGTGTTTATTTTGATTATGAAATTAGGTGCTATGACTGAATGTTGTTCGTGTTAGGTATTTTAGGTTTTGAAAATGGTAAATAATTTTGGGTGATATAAGGTTGATTCGGCTATGGTAAGCATAAAGTAAAATATATGTGAATGTGTGGTTGTATTAGGATAATATGTTATATATGACTTGGCATAACAGGTTGTTGGCTAAATTTGAACATGATATGAGTTTGTTTTGGTAAGGCTATTACATGACATATAAGGTGTATGTTTTGATTATATGTCTATTTGCGTATAATGCCTTACCTTAGTGAATACAATTTGTATTATAAGTTGGTTTGAAGATTATTACCATAATGTATATGAAACTTCGATTATAAAATGAAATTTTATGAAATAGTTATAATCAATTTGTAATTCGATAATTGCTTGTTAAATGTTTATTGAATATGATGAATTGACTTAATATATTTGATTCATAGTATGAAATGTTTACGTTCTGTATATGTCTATATGTGGGTAATGTTCGAAATTATAGAAATAATCCTCTTTAGTTAATAATTATTTTCGATCAACTAGTTGAGTTATGCATGCATGTTTTTGGATGAGTTTAAGCTATTTAAATTCAGTTGTAGTAGCTAATTAATGTTTGATCCAATAATGACAAGTTGGGTATGTTATATGGAATCATTAATTTATTTTATAATGTAGTTAGGTAAATGTGATTAACATAGGTGATTATAGTATGTTATATCCAACTGTAGCATGTTAAATGTTGGAATATTTTATTATATATTATGTATAATGAATTAAACATTTGAAGTATATAGAATTTTAAGTTAATTGATTTGAACTGTGAGTGAGTAATAGTTAAGAACGAACTTGTCTTGGTTAAATGCATAGAAGGATGAGTATGTAATACCCCTTACCCATGTTCTAAGCCGGAACAAGGTACGGAATATTACAGATCACGAAAACATGAAATCACACATTTACCTGATCTTACATAATTAATTTTTTCTAGCTTGAACAAAATAGATAACATTGACAGATCTACATAAGTACAAGTAAATTATCAAATTTTGAAATGTAATATTTGAAAACAAATTAATTATGACATATAACAAAATGATTCAGTCCTCTTTACATGCCATAATTCCAAAATAGTGTTTACAAAGTACCAAAAAGTATTGATAGTGTGGATGGGTCTTCGACGATCTCCAAATCTCGAGCTGGCTTAGTAATTCTATAATACAAGAAAAAGAAAAGAAGGTAAGCATGTAGCTTAGTAAGTAAGTACGAAATTGATATACAATCATACTAGTATATAATCACATATTCAGGACATGCTGTTTTCTGGAGTCCCAGTTTAAAAAAAATCATATCTCGAGCTAAAAAACTCAAAATCTAATTCAGTAAATTTTTCCTGAAACTAGACTCATATGTCTACTTAATAATTTTTTTTAAAATTTTTGGTTGGGACAATTAGTACAGTTTATTAGTTAAAGTCTCTCTTGTTTCAGGGTACGACTACTCTGACCCCTGTGCACTACGAACCAAATTTCTTCCTGTAAAGAATTCCAAAGACCATGCCGTTTGTTTTCCCTAAAAATAGACTCAATAAGGAATCCATGCATGTAAGGTATGACTCTTAATAATTTTTTTACAATTTATGGTGAATTTATAAAGTCAGAACAAGGGATCTCAAATTCATTCAGACCCTGTTTCACAAGAATTCAAATATCACATAATATAGAATTCTTTTGCTTCCCTTGTTTCTTTTATGTGAAAATAGACTCATTAAGATTTATTTTCATTTATCATTTTCATTTTTATTCAACTTCCACGATTTTTGGTAAATTTTTAAAATCATGTAACTGCTGTTGTCCAACACTGTTTTATTTCTAACATTCACTCTTGCATAATTTCACCTAGTCCTTTTTGTTATACCAGAATTCACTCAATTATCGAGCACATAGCTCCTAAATTTTCATAAACATAAATTTTCACATATCCACCTTATAATAACTTTCACATACTACCATTTTATCGATTTTCCCCATTGAACTCAACGGAAAAATAACAAATATACCATTGTTTACACATATTTCCCCCTTTCCACACTTATAGCCGAAGCTATCTGATACGCATAGTAGCCTGCACTTAGTACTACACACGTGACCTCACCATCTGATACACGTAGTAGCCTGCACTTAGTACTACACACGTGATCGAGGTCATTGAGTACGCATAGTAGCCTGCACTTAGTACTACACATGCGACTTAACAGTATGGTACACGTAGTAGCCTGCACTTAGTACTACACACGTGTATTCACAATGGGTCATTCGTATTGTTCCTGTTCCAGAGGTTCAACCGGAAAATTCTTTCCTTTTTCACTGTTAACACTTATTCATAATCTAATTAAATTTGCAAATTTCCATCATTTAATCATTCTATGGACAGTCACCAATTCATATGATAACAACACAAAATAACATAAAAAAATCGATAAATTATTCATGTACGAACTTACCTCGGTGCAAACTTTAGAAATATTATAATTTAGTCCGAAAGCTTTTCTTTTCCCCGATCACGATCGATTCCACATATTTCTTGATCTATAACAACACATTTAGCTCATTTAACACTCATACTATTTATTTCAATCCAAAAATTATATTATGGAAAAATTACGTTTTTTTCCCCTAACTTTTACAAAATTGCGATTTTTCCCCTAGGCTCAGAAATTTAATTTCAGCCCTTATTCTTATGTTTTATGACATGCTAAACATTTTTCTATTCTATGGAAACATCAAATTTTCACTCTAACATGTACTTATGAACATTAGGTATTTTTACCAATTAAGTCCTTTTACTAGTTTTCACTCAAAACCGAGTAGCACAAGTTGTCTAACATAATTTAAAACCTCATATTCTATCTTAAAACACCAAAATACACAAATTTCACCTATGGGTATTTTTCCAAATATGAACCCTAGGTTGAATTATTGCTAACATAAGCTAAATCGAGCTTCCGAGATTTCAAAAACATAAAAATCATTAAAAACGGAGCTTGAAATCACTTACTATGAAGCTTGAAAGTTGAAGAAACCCTAGCTATGGAGGAGAGAAAAATTCGGCAGCAACTAATTGAGAAGATGACCATTTTTGTGTTATTTTTCCCATTTTATTTCATTTAATATACAATTGACCAAAATGTCCTCACTACTAAACTTTCCAAAAATTCCATCCATGTCCAATTTTTGTCCATAAACTTAGAAATTGGTCAAATTTCTATTTAAGACCTCTTAATTAATATTCCAAAGCAATTTCATACTAAAAACTTCTAGAACACAAGTTTTGCAAATTATTCGATTTAGTCCCTAATCTCAACTTAAGCGCTTAATGCATAGAATTTCATCACGAAATTTTCACTCAATCATGAAATCATATTATAAACCTCAAAATAATTATAAAACAATTATTTATATCTCAAATTTATGGTCACGAGACCACTATTCCGATTAGGACCTAATTCGGGTTGTCACAGAGTAGGTGAATAAAGGCATGTGCAACAATAAATTATAATAATTATATGTGTTTTATGTGGTGAATAAGTGTTTAACCTAATATAAAATGGATGCCGAATTTGATTTGATTTTTATCAGACGATAATAAGTATTACATTTTACGTAATCCAATTTTAGATGGTTACAATATAAGATTAAGGTGTTATGAAGTCTGTATATCTGCATGTATTATGAGTTTAAATTAAAAGTATATTCGGCCCTGTGGTATTAGTAATTAAATTGGCTATTGAAATTATTTAAAAAAAAAAGTTAATGCAAGTGTGTGTATGTGATCTTTTGAAATTGTGTTTTTGATTGATAATATCTCGTAACCCTAATCTGGCGACAGATACGGATTAGGGGTATTACACAAGCTGTACAAAATAGTAAGCCATCAACTCATAATTAGAGGTACCCATTAGGGCACATAATCAGAGAGCACACTCTCGAGCCACATATCAGGATGCTTAGATGAGCCATGTAACAGGACACTTATCCAAGCTAAACATGAAAGTCATAAGAGTTTTACTCAGGGTGCTCATAGAGCTTAACAGATAACTTCAGAGAGTTAATACCAGGGAACACCAGATAAGGTAACAGGGAGTTCAAGCGAGCCATGTTAGGAAGCCTATAAGAGCTTATATCAGGATGCTCACGTATCATGTAACAGGATGCTCACATAGAGCTGCGGTAGTGTGCAACACATGTAGAATCACTACCAATTAGGATGCTCTAGAGGGCTTTAACAAGATTGCTCGTCTGAGCTATATTTTGTCTGCAACATATGCAGGACCACACGTAATATGAGAAATCACATATATCTATCGAATTTCATTATTCAAACAAAACTTAATATTTTCCGGATATGATTGAACATATGATTATTTCATTTATTTTTAACATTTATATAATTCATACAAGCACATACCATATTCAATTCAAGCATATAAATAAACACAATTCAGTTACACAAACTTACCTTGACACTTGTTTGTGTATGAGAATCTACTAATCTGAAATTTTTTCTTTTCCTCGATCTAGCTTCAAATTTGAGTTGTTCGGATCTATATAAATGAATTTAATCATCAATTTATCACATTTCATGTTCAATTGGATTCAATTTGCATCTTAGGCAGAATTACCATTTTGCCCTTATATTTTTCATAAATGACAATTTCGTCTCTAGGCTCGGAAAATGAAATTCATGCAATTTAATCCTTATTCCAAGCCTACTTGATTTTTACATGTCTTAATAATAGCCCATGAATTTCTTAAAAATCAAAATTTTTCCATGGATTTTACAACTTTTCAATTTAATCCCTAAATCACAATTTCATGAAAATGCTCTTTGTAAAAGTTGTTTATCTATCAACAACCTTTCATTTTCTACCATAAATTTCAAATTTTTAGCATTTACATCTATGGAAAATTTTTTATACTTTTATAACTTTTCAAATTAATCCCCAAAATAGATAGATTAGACTATCCCGATCTCAAAAATATAAAAATGACTAAAAATGAGACAAGAATACTTTCTCAATTAAGCCAAGAAAGCTTGTTTTCTCTTTTCTAGGGTTTCCGTGTATATTTTGGGGAAGAAGATGATATATAATGATATTATTTCTTTTTAATTCATCTATCATGTTTTAATTATTTTAGTTTCCAATTTAGTCATTGCCTTTTTCTAATTTTCCATGGATGAATCACCAAAAAGATTTATTAACTTTTCTTTAATGGTCTACTTACCATATAAGGACCTCTTATTTTGAATTTCATAGCTATTTGATCCTTCTAGCTATAGAATTCAACTTTTTCATTTTATGCAATTTTGTCCTTTCCATAATTAAGCACATAATTGGTAAAATTTTCTTATCAGAATTTTCATATAACATTCCTATCATAATATGGGTCATGCAATAATAATAGAATAAATTTTCTTTTTGGCTCGAATTTGTCGTCCCAAAACCACTATTCTAATTTAACTAAAAATGGGCTGTTACAACTTGTGGATTTTTTATCGCTGGATCTTTACCTCCCATATTGTTATTTGTTGCTTGATAATGTAGACAAACATCCTTGGAGTGACCATAACGACCACAAGAAAAGCAAACAACTTGTAAACTTTTTTACTCGATTCGTTGAAGATTTCCATTAACAATAACTTGTGAAATCAGTAGTTTCTCCAGATTTATATAGATTGCCATTCTCGTATAATGTCCTCTAGTTTAACTGTTTGTATTAAAATCAAATTTAGTTGCCTTCCCCCACTATTCCCCCAATTTCCCGTAAAATCTCTTCTTTTTTTTTGTAGAGATAACTAGGCAGTCATGGAAACCTGATCCAAGCCAAAATGTTACTAGGATAGGGATTCTTTGGGTTGAAGTTGATTGTCCAAGGCTGGACCGTTAAATACTGTCCAAAGACAATCTATGGACCCTATGGTAAAACCTTCTTATAATCTTTGAATTTTGGAATTTTACTAAAAACTAGCCCTTTTCGATATCCATCATCTAAAAAGGTTGAGATGGTCTCTAAAGTACATAAACCTTATTTTGTAGAGTTGTAAAACCAATATTCTTGCCCAATAACTTAAGAATCACGGAGGTGGACATGTCTTTGACTAATAATTTTTGAACTCTATCAGAAAAATCAATAGCAAGAATGTCATTGGCTATCGATTTCTTGACATCACCTTCAAGAAGGGAAAAATTTCATCAGCAATGTTTGAATCACTACCTCCATTAGGAATAGTGGACCCTTTCCCTAGAACCATATCTTTCTAGGACAGAGTTGGTGCCGAAGTTAAGTCAACAACCATCACGTCGTCACTATTAGGCTCCGAATCCTTAAAGCGAACCTTCTTGGTGTTTGGATCACTAGAGATATCATCCCTCTTTTCATTGCCTTCACAGAGAGAATCCATGGTCGTGATTATCTCTAATTATTTAAGCTTGGAGTTGAAAGTGTAAATGTATAGATTGCAAAACTTTTACAGTTTTAGCTTATAATATCCCGAATTAGGGCCTAATCGGAATAGTGGTTTCGTGACCACAAATCTGAGATAGAAATAATTATTTTATAATTATTTTGAGGTTTATGATATGATTGTATGATTGTGTGAAAATTTCGTGACGAAATTCTATGCATAAAGTGCTTAATTTGAAATTAGGGACTAAATCGAATAACTTGCAAAACTTGCATTCTAGAAGTTTTTAGTATGAAATTAATTTGGAATATTAATGAGGAGGTCTTAAATAGCAATTTGACCAATTTCTAAATTTTTAGACAAAAATGGGCTTGTACATGAAAATTTTCAAAGAAAGGTATTAAGGGTATTTTGGTCATTTGGTAATTAAAAGATTAAAAAAAGGAAAAAGATGGCAAAATATGTCCATCTTCTCCATTAGGATGAAAATTAAAGGGTTTTCCATAGCTAGGGTTTGTTTCAAGCTTCCAAGCTCCCTAGTAAGTGACTCCAAGCCCCGTTTTTAATGTTCTTTACGTTTTTGGAGTCCCGGTAACTTGATTTAGCTTATGCTAGCAATAATTCAACCTAGGGTTCATATTTGGAAAAATACCCATAGGTGAAATTTGTGTATTTTGGTGTTTTATGATAGAATATGAGGTTTTAAATTATGTCAGACAACTTGTACTACTCGGTTATAAGCGAAAACAAGTAAAAGGGCTTAATCGGTAAAAATACCTAATAGTCATAAGTACATGTTAGAGTGTGAAATTGATGCTGCCATAGAAGGGAAAAATTATCAGCATGTCATAAAACATAAGAGAATAGGATGAAGTTTAATTCCCGAGCCAAGGGGCAAAAGTGTAATTTTGCAAAAGTTTATGGGCAAATGGTAATTTTGCCAAAGTTTGTATTTGGGGCTGTTTTGATGAATGTATGTATTAAATAAGATTAATTTGGCACTATAGATAAAGAGAAACAAGATTCAAGTCGTGATCGAGGGAAAAACAAAGTTTACGAGGAATAGGCTTGATTGCTAATATTTTGTATCGAGGTAAGTTCATGTGTAAATGTAGTAACATAATTGTCATTTTAAGTAATTTAATGTTATTTATGTGATATGATGATTAATATCATGAAAAATTATGCTTTATTTTATGGTTATTATTGAATAATATGTAAATTATGAATTGCTACCGAGTATCGGTTTCGATGTTCTGTGGAAGACGGCAAAGATGTGTAATCGAGGAAAAAAGCCCGTTTGAAACATGGGAATAGATTAGAATACAAGTGACATGTCACTAGGATGGTTGGGCATCCGAGCTCGTTGAGTTGAGTCCGAGTTCACTTATGGATGCAAATGTCCGAACTCGTTGAGTTGAGTCCGAGTTCGTGAAATGTAACTAGGCATCCGAGCTCGTTGAGTTGAGTCCGAGTTCACTTATGGATGCGAACGCCCGAGCTCGTTGAGTTGAGTCCGAGTTCGCTTATGGGCGGGTTACATGGTAGCTTGGCTACATGGTAGCTTGGCTACATATGTGGTACTTACGTACAAACTTTTCGTGTATTCGAATTATATTCCGATGTGTTCAACGGGTGAATCTTAAGAGAATAAGGAGAATGCCTAAAACTAAGGTGACATGTTGGTAAGTGTGGTAAATGAGAAAATTTGACAGGTATGTTCTTAAATCTTCGGGTTGAGAAATTGGTATGATGAAATCGTAGCATGATATTAAATGCAAATGTAACATGAATGTCTTGGTGTTGTTTATGCAAATGATGTTTTTATGTGGAATTGCATGATTATGTTACTTACTATTTGCATGTAAACTTACTAAGCATTTATGCTTACTCCCTCCTTTTCTTTCATTGTAGTTTTGACAAGCTGGCTTGAGAATCGGGATAGGTCGAAGACTCGTTCACACTATCCGAAGGCCTAAATTGGTAAAATGGCTTGTGTATCTTGAATGTGGCATGTATGGCAAAATACTCACTTTGTGTAAATGATCTTATGATATGATTATGCTTTGGCAAGAAAAGAGTTTGTGAATGATTAGCCATTGGAATGGCCAATCTAAATCATATTTGATACCATGTATGTTTAAAATGCTATTTAGTCCATGAAAATTTATAGTAAAGTAAAATTTGCCATAAAATAGAATATTGCTGCAACAATGACGTGAATTTGAAAAATTACTAAAAATAGTAGAAATAGAATTAGATGATGAATAAAATATTTAATTTAAGCCTAATGAATCTGATTTCATTTGTAAGAAACAAAATAGGTAAAAGAGTTGTATTTTATGAGATATTTACAATTTGGTGAAACAGGGTCAGAGTGATTTCTGAATCCCTTATTCTGACTATTGAAATTCACCATAAATTGTATAACAATAATTAGAAGTCATGCTTTATATTTACAGGTTCCTTATAGAGTCTAGTTTTAATAGAGAAAACGGCATAGTCATTGAAACTCTGTACAGGGAGATATCTGATTCGTAATACACAGAGGTCAGTGCAGTCATACCCTAAAATAGGGGAGATTTTAACTAATAAACTGTACTAATTGGCCAGACCAAAAATTCTAGGAAAAAAATTAGTAGATAGATATATGAGTCTAGTTTCAAGGAAAATTTACGGATCTTAATTTCGAGTTTCGGAACTCGAGATATGAATTTTTAAGCGACTGTGATGCAGTTAGCTAGCTTGTCTGGAATTTCTAAAATAAATTGTTTGAGTTGTTTAATTAATGAATTAAGCCCGTTAACACCTCGTGCTCGACTCCGTCGACGGTCTCGGGTATGGGGGCATTACATTTGGTGGTATCAGAGCAGGTTTAGTTGGTTCTCGGACTAATATGTTGTATGTACGGGTTTTGCTATACATGCCATATATATATATTGTGATAGTGTGACAACTTTTGACCTTTTAAATGATTTTTTTATAGTAAATGGATCCCGATCCAGTTGCGGCTGATGATGTAGAGAGTAATGCACCAGCTCCAGCTGAAGGGGCGGTGCCAACTGAAAATCCACCTCCTACTGTTGGTCAAGGAGGAGGAGAATGGACTCGAGAAGCCTTTCTCCAGATGATAAGTGCCTGGTATATTGAGTTCGTTCGTGCGAACCCGAACGTACAACCTCCCCCACGTCCCCCGATTCCTCAACCTGTACCCTCGATGCCTCAAGGTGTGGATCTGATGAAATTTCATAGAACTCCAGTTGACAGAATCCGTAAACAATGGGCTGAAGAATTCAGGGCAAATGCTGATGATGATGCTGAGAAAGCAAAGTTTTGGCTTGAGAATTCTATTCGGGTATTTGATGAATTGTCTTGTACACCTGAGGAATGCTTGAAATGTGTTATATCATTGTTGAGGGATTCAGTTTATCATTGGTGGAAGACATTAGTTTTAGTGGTTCTTAAAGAGAAAGTGACTTGGGAAATTCTAGACTTATTGGACCCGAGTGCCAAAGATGTGGTAGAAGTCATTTTGGTCGATGTAGAATTAATGATAGATCTTGTTACCGATGTGGTTCTCCAGATCATTTCATTAAAAATTGTCTGGAGATGAATGAGAAAGAAAAATTTTAGAGTGTAAAAACTAGTGGTGCAGACTCGAGGGGAAGATATTCGAGAAAAGCTGGAAATGAAGCAAGCAACAAAAATGTAGCTAGAGATTCAACAGCTAAATCTGAAGCAAGAGCTCCAGCTAGAACTTATACCATAAAGGCACGTGAAGATGCTTCATCACCCGACGTGATTACTGGTATATTTTCTCTTTATGATGTTAATGTTAATGCTTTGATTGATCCCGGTTCTACTCATTCATATGTGTGCATGAAACTGGTGTCTAGTATGAATATACCTATTGAGAACATAGAATTTATGATTAAAGTGTCGAATCCATTAGGCAAATGTGTGATAGTTGATAAAGCATGTAAGAAATGCCCTTTAATGATTCGGGGTCATTACTTTCTGGCCGACTTGATGTTGTTGCCGTTTGATGAATTTGATGTTATTTTGGGTATGGATTGGTTGACATTGCATGATGCTATAGTAAATTGCAAAGAAAAGGTTATAGAATTAAAGTGTGAAAGTGGTGAAATTCTACGGATTGAACCAGGCAAATCAGAGGCACTATCTAGTGTGATTTCTTCAATGTCGACTTAGAGATATTTGAGAAAGGGTTATGAAGCTTATTTGACGTATGTAATTAATACAAAAGAAATTGAAAAGAAAGTTGAATCAGTGCCGATTGTGTGTGAGTTCGCGGATATATTTCCAGAAGAATTGCCGAGTTTGCCTCCAGTCAGGGAAGTAGAATTTGGTATTGATTTGATACCGGGAACAACTCCGATCTTGATTGCTCCGTATAGAATGGCACCAGTAGAGTTGAAGGAATTAAAGTCGCAGTTGCAAGAGTTAACTGACAAAGGCTTTGTAAGACCGAGTTTTTCACCTTGGGGTGCTCCCGCGTTATTTGTGAAAAAGAAAGATGGTTCTATGAGATTGTGTGTTGGCTATCGACAATTAAACAAGGTGACAATCAATAACAAGTATCCGTTGTCGAGAATTGATGATTTGTTTGATTAGCTAAAAGGAGCAACATGGTTTTCAAAGATTGACTTGAGATCTGGGTACTACCAGCTGCGAGTAAAAGAGTCAGATGTGCCTAAAACTGCTTTTAGAACAAGGTACGGTCATTATGAATTTTTAGTTATGCCATTCGGGTTAACAAATGCTCCTGCTGTGTTTATGGATTTGATGAATCATATATTTCGGCCATACTTGGACAAATTTGTTGTGGTGTTTATTGATGATATCTTAATTTATTCAAAAGATGAGACAGAGCATGCTGAGCATTTGAGGATAGTTTTGCAAACTTTGAGAGATAAGCAGTTATATGCCAAGTTTAGTAAAAGTGAATTTTGGCTCCAGGAAGTTGGATTTTTGGGTCATATTGTTTCAGGTGATGGTATACGGGTTGATCCTAGTAAAATTTCGGCCATTGTTGATTGGAAACCACCGAAAAATGTAATTGAGGTTAGAAGTTTCTTAGGGCTAGCTAGGTATTATCGGCGGTTTGTAAATGGATTTTCTATAATTGCTGCTCCTATGACTAGACTGCTTCGAAAGAATGTTAAATTTGAATGGATGGAAGAATGTCAACAGAGTTTTGAAGAATTGAAAAAGTTATTAACTAAAGCACCAGTGTTGGTACAACCCGAATCTGGTAAAGAATTTGTGGTGTATAGTGATACTTCTCGAAATGGTTTAGGATATGTACTTATGCAAGAAGGAAAAGTGGTGGCTTATGCTTCCAGGCAGTTAAAATCTCACGAAAGAAATTATCCGACTCATGATTTGGAATTGCCTGCTATAGTATTTGCTTTGAAGATTTGGCGACATTATTTGTATGGTGAAAAGTGTCGAGTATATACCGACCACAAAAGTCTTAAGTACTTGATGTCACAAAAAGACTTGACTTTGAGACAGCGTAGATGGTTGGAGTTATTGAAAGATTACGAGCTTGTTATTGATTACCATCCGGGAAAAGCGAATGTGGTTGTCGATGCTTTGAGCAGAAAGTTGCTATTTGCTTTGAGAGCTATGAATACTCAGTTAAAGGTATAAGATGATGGTTCAATTTTAACAGAGTTAAGAGCAAGACCGATGTTTTTACAAGAGATTTGTGAAGCTCAGAAAAGCGATAAAGATTTGCAAGCCAAAAGAAAACAATGTGAGGTTGATACAAGGTCAGATTTCAGAATCGGTTCTGATGGTTGCTTGATGTTTAAAGATCGGATTTGTGTACCGAAAAATGATAAGTTGATTCAAAAGATTTTGCATGAAGCACATAATGGTTGTTTGGCGTTCACACAGGCGATCTGAAAATGTATAATGATTTGAAGAAAATGTATTGGTGGAACGGAATGAAAAGAGATATCTCCGAGTTTGTATCAAAGTGCTTAGTTTGTCAACAAGTGAAAGCTGAACACCAAGTACCTTCGGGACTACTCCAGCCTATCATGGTTCTGAATGGAAATGGGATCGGATTACGATGGATTTTGTATCGGGATTGCCATTAACTCTCAGGAAGAAAGATGCCATCCGGGTAATAGTTGATGATCGACTAAATCAGCTCATTTTATTAGAATGACGTATGGATTATTCTCTTAATAAGTTGGCTGAATTGTATATCCGTGAGATTGTTAGACTTCATGGAATACCTTTGTCAATCATTTCGGATAGAGATCCGAGATTTACTTCATGGTTTTGGCAAAAGTTGCAAGAGGCATTAGGTACAAAGTTAAATTTTGGCACTGCCTTTCATCCACAAACTGATGGACAATCAGAGAGAGTAATTCAGATTCTTGAAGATATCCTCAGATGTTGCATATTAGAATTTCAAGGTAGTTGGGAAAGGTACCTACCGTTAGTAGAATTTGCTTATAATAATAGTTATCAGACGAGTTTGAAGATGGCACCTTATGAAGCATTGTATGGTCGTAAATGTCGGACGTCATTGTATTGGACTGAACTCAAGAAAAATCAGATTTATGGAGTTGATCTAATAAAAGAAACCGAAGAAAAGGTGAAAGTGATTCGAGATTGTTTGAAAGCTGCTTCGGATAGACAGAAATCTTATGCGGATTTGAAACGAAAAGAAATCGAGTTTCAAGTTGGTGATAAGGTATTTTTGAAAGTGTCTCCATGGAAGAAAGTCCTTAGATTTGGACGGAAGGGCAAGTTAAGTCCGCGTTTTATTGGGCCGTATGAAATAATTGAAAAAGTTGGACCGGTAGCATATCGGCTAACATTACCACCTGAATTAGAGAAGATTCATGATGTGTTCCACGTATCTATGTTACGTCAGTATCGTTCGGATCCTTTACATATAATTTCACCGACAAAAATTGAGCTACGACCGGATATGACTTATGAAGAAGAACCGATTAAGATTTTAGCTCGAGAGGTCAAGCAACTAAGAAATAAAAGTGTCGCTCTCGTGAAAGTATTGTGGCAAAAGCACGGGGTAGAAGAGACTACATGGGAACCTGAGGAAACTATAAGAAATCAATACCCACACCTGTTTACCAGTAAGATTTTTTAGGACGAAAATCCTTAAAGGGGGTAGAGTTGTAATATCCCGAATTAGGGCCTAACCGGAATAGTAGTTTCGTGACCACAAATCTGAGATAGAAATAATTATTTTATAATTATTTTGAGGTTTATGATATGATTGTATGATTGTGTAAAAATTTTGTGACGAAATTCTATGCATAAAGTGCTTAATTTGAAATTAGGGACTAAATCGAATAACTTGCAAAACTTGCATTCTAGAAGTTTTTAGTATGAAATTAATTTGGAATATTAATGAGGAGGTCTTAAATAGCAATTTGACCAATTTCTAAATTTTTGGACAAAAATGGGCTTGTACATGAAAATTTTCAAAGAAAGGTATTAAGGGTATTTTGGTCATTTGGTAATTAAAATATTAAAAAAAGGAAAAAGATGGCAAAATATGTCCATCTTCTCCATTAGGACGAAAATTAAAGGGTTTTCCATAGCTAGGGTTTGTTTCAAGCTTCCAAGCTCCCTAGTAAGTGACTCCAAGCCCCGTTTTTAATGTTCTTTACGTTTTTGGAGTCCCAGTAACTTGATTTAGCTTATGCTAGCAATAATTCAACCTAGGGTTCATATTTGGAAAAATACCCATAGGTGAAATTTGTGTATTTTGGTGTTTTATGATAGAATATGAGGTTTTAAATTATGTCAGACAACTTGTACTACTCGGTTTTAAGCGAAAACGAGTAAAAGGGCTTAATTGGTAAAAATACCTAATAGTCATAAGTACATGTTAGAGTGTGAAATTGATGCTGCCATAGAAGGGAAAAATTATCAGAATGTCATAAAACATAAGAAAATAGGATGAAGTTTAATTCCCGAGCCTAGGGGCAAAAGTGTAATTTTACAAAAGTTTAAGGGCAAATGGTAATTTTGACAAAGTTTGTATTTGGGGCTGTTTTGATGAATGTATGTATTAAATAAGATTAATTTGGCATTATAGATAAAGAGAAACGAGATTCAAGTCGTGATCGAGGGAAAAACAAAGTTTACGAGGAATAGGCTTGATTGCTAATATTTTGTATCGAGGTAAGTTCATGTGTAAATGTAGTAACATAATTGTCATTTTAAGTAATTTAATGTTATTTATGTGATATGATGATTAATATCATGAAAAATTATGCTTTATTTTATGGTTATTATTGAATAATATGTAAATTATGAATTGCTACCGAGTATCGGTTTCGGTGTTCCGTGGAAGACGGCAAAGATGTGTAATCAAGGAAAAAAGCCCGTTTGAAACATGGGAATAGATTAGAATACAAGTGACATGTCACTAGGATGGTTGGGCATCCGAGCTCGTTGAGTTGAGTCCGAGTTCACTTATGGATGCAAATGTCCAAACTCGTTGAGTTGAGTCTGAGTTCGTGAGATGTAACTAGGCATCCGAGCTCGTTGAGTTGAGTCCGAGTTCACTTATGGATGCGAACGCCCGAGCTCGTTGAGTTAAGCCCGAGTTCACTTATGGGCGGGTTACATGGTAGCTTGGCTACATATGTGGTACTTACGTACAAACTTTCCGTGTATTCGAATTATATTCCGATGTGTTCAACGAGTGAATCTTAAGAGAATAAGGAGAATGCCTAAAACGAAGGTGACATGTCGGTAAGTGTGGTAAATGAGAAAATTTGACAGGTATGTGCTTAAATCTTCAGGTTGAGAACTTGGTATGATGAAATCGTAGCATGATATTAAATGCAAATGTAACATGAATGTCTTGGTGTTGTTTATGCAAATGATGTTTTTATGTGGAATTGCATGATTATGTTACTTACTATTTGCATGTGAACTTACTAAGCATTTATGCTTACTCCCTCCTTTTCTTTCATTGTAGTTTTGACAAGCCGGCTTGAGAATCGGGATAGGTCGAAGACTCGTTCACACTATCCGAAGGCCTAAATTGGTAAAATGGCTTGTGTATCTTGAATGTGGCATGTATGGCAAAATACTCACTTTGTGTAAATGATCTTATGATATGATTATGCTTTAGCAAGAAAAGAGTTTGTGAATGATTAGCCATTGGAATGGCCAATCTAAATCATATTTGATACCATGTATGTTAAAAATGCTATTTAGTCCATGAAAATTTATAGTAAAGTAAAATTTGCCATAAAATAGAATATTGCTACAGCAATGACGTGAATTTGAAAAATCACTAAAAATAGTAGAAATAGAATTAGATGATAAATAAAATATGTAATTTAAGCCTAATGAATCTGTTTCCGTGTGTAAGAAACAAAATAGGTAAAAGAGCTGTATTTCATGAGATATTTACGATTTGGTGAAACAGGGTCAGAGTGATTTCTGAATCCCCTGTTTTGACTTTGGAAATTCACCATAAATTCTATAAAAATAATTATAAGTCATGCTTTATATTTACATGTTCCTTATAAAGTCTAGTTTTAATAGATAAAACGGCATAGTCATTGAAACTCTGTACAGGGAGATATCTGATTCGTAATACACAGAGGTAAGAGCAGTCATACCCTGAAACAGGGGAGACTTTAACTAATAAACTGTACTAATTGGCCAGACCGAAAATTCTAGGAAAAAAATTAGTAGATAGATATATGAGTCTATTTTCAAGGAAAATTTACGGATCTTAATTTTGTGTTTCGAAACTCGAGATATGAATTTTTAAGCGACTGTGATGCAGTTAGCTAGCTTGTCTGGAATTTCTAAAATAAATTGTTTGAGTTGTTTAATTAATGAATTAAGCCCGTTAACACCTCGTACTCGACTCCGGAGACGGTCTTGGGTACGAGGGCGTTACATTTTAGCTATTCCATTATTTTTTTTAAATAAAAAGAAATGAAGAGGATTTATTTTAGCAATTAAATAATGTCACATTTACTTTTGACATTTTTTGTTAGGATCGACCCGATTAAGTAACAAGTAAAAAAAATAGCGAAATAAATTGAAAAATTGAACACGCAAATTTAACGTGGAAAAACCCCTCCAAAGAAGGTAAAAAACCATGGGCAAAGATAATTTTACTATAATGGTAAAAGAACAAAGAGTAAAAATGATGGAGATAAAAACTAAATCCCGAAAACCCGAAAACAAAGAACCCTCAAAACGTAAACACAAAATTCTCTAAATGTGTTATGAGTTTTAATATCTAATGTGTGTGTTTTCTAAGGTTGGAAAAGAGCCTATTTATAGGCTAAATTCATATGTCAAATAATAATAAAATAATCTAAATTAATCAATGTTTGATTGAAACAAATAAACAGAGTTTAACTGAAAGATTATTTCTCAAATTTGACTGAAAATAAGAGTCATATTTAACAAATATCCACCTTGACTCATATTTCCACAACGCCATCTTTGCCAAAACCCGCCACGAGCCTATCTTGAACTATGCAGGGAATTAACTGAGTCGAATTTGGGCTTAGAAACTGGAAGACTTCTAGCCTTCAACTTGTACTCTGCCAAATCAAAACTAACCCAAGTCTGATTTTCACGAACACAGTGCTAACTTTTCAAAACTTGCATCCAAAAGAGAACCTCTCTTCAACGAAACTGTCATACCTTTTTCCCTCGTATGACCAAGTTGCCTCTGCTCCAAACGATTTGACTTCGACTCCGTAACAGACGAGGGACGTCCAATTTCACCGGTCACTGTAGAACCTTCCAGAATATAAAGACTGCCGATTGTTTTACCTTTTAAAAAAATGAAAGCTCTACGAGATACTTTAATGCCGCTGAACTTGATGTTAATTTTGCATCATTTCAAGTTTAAAATACTCAATATAAATTAGGTGCATACCTGACATCTGAGAGTGTCATAATCGTCCCATCGTGTATCCTAATTTTAACAGTACCAATACCAATTACCTTACTAGATGAATCGTTTCCCATGTGCACAACTCCACCTTCAATTGAACTGTATGTGGAAAACCATTCTCTATTGGGACACTTGTGGAAAGAACATCCGGAATTTAGGATCCACTCGGACGTGAGCTTGGAGTTATCACTTGTTGACACTAATAAGAAATCATCACCGTTTTCATCGGCCAAATTAGCACCAGCTACATCTTCCTCGTTACTCTCAGTTGCTTTTTTATTTCATAGTTTATAACAATCTACTTTGACGTGACCTAACTTTTTACAATAGCGACACCTTTTGTCTCGTTTCTTTGATGCTACCAAAATGGAAGTTTGCCTATCTATCTTGCTATCCAAATGAAACTCATTGCCGAGTTTGTCTCTACTCAACAAATGACATTTCACATCTTCAAACAAGAGTTTGTCTCTGCCATAAATCAGGGTCTCCCTGAAAGACTTGTATGGAGGAAGTAAAGAGCACAATAATAGCATAGCTTGATCTTCATCATCAATATGAACCTCAACATTCTTTAAATCATTTAAAAAAATAATGAATTGACTGATGTGATCTCTAAGAAGCTCACTTTCATTCATGCGAAACGTAAATAGATGTTGTTTCAACACTAAATGGTTAGCCAAAGACTTAGTCGCATAAAGAATTTCTAACTTTTTCCACAAGGTAGATGAGGTTTTCTCCATCAATACCTCCTGCAATACCGTATTCGCGAGGCACAACTGAATTGCAAACAAAGCCTTTTCATCAAGCTCTTCCCATTCTGTTTTATTTAGATTCTTAGGTTTTTTCCTGATAACAACCTTTTTCAAGTCGGATTGAACTAGAATTGTCATCATCTGAACTTACCACAGATTGGAATTTGTCTCACCATTGAACTTCTCAATTTCAAGCCTTGTTGTTACCATCTCTGAACGGGCTGATCTATAAAAATTGAACTAGCTCTGATACCACTTGTTAGGATCGACTCGATTAAGCAAC
The DNA here is from genome assembly GCA_025698465.1 of Gossypium longicalyx. NCBI lineage: Eukaryota > Viridiplantae > Streptophyta > Magnoliopsida > Malvales > Malvaceae > Gossypium > Gossypium longicalyx. The sequence goes on from CM046995.1 coordinate 36,552,157, forward strand.
AAGTAAAAAAAATAGTGGAACAAATTGAGAAATTGAACACACAAATTTAACATGGTAAAACCCTCCAAAGAGGATAAAAAATCACGGGTAAAGATAATTTTACTATAATGACAAAAGAACGAAGAGTACAAAAGATAGAGATAAAAACTAAACTCGAACCCTCAAAACGTTAACACAAAATTCTCTAAATGTGTTATGAGTTCTAATATCTAATAGGTGTGTTTTCTAAGGTTGTAAAAGAGCCTATTTATAAGCTAAATTCATAGGTCAAATAATAATAAAATAATCTGAATTAATCAGTGTTTGATTGAAACAAATAAACAGAGTTTAACTGAAAGATTATTTCTCAAATTTGACTGAAAATAGGAGTCATATTTAACATTTTTTATATTTATATTTATTTACATTTTGCAAAAAAAGAATTTATAAATGAGAAGAAAATTAAAAATAACTTTAAAAATGCACAAGAGGGATTAAAGTGAAATTTATTGAAGAAAAAAATTTATTTTACAATTATCATACATTGAAATGAATGAAAATCATGCTATATTTTTTAAAAAATAATTTAATTAAATTCTCCATTTTTAAAATTTCCTCAAATTTATTCAAAATGAAATCTTAAATAACATATATCTAGTCAAGCTTTAATCTTTAGAGTTGTAAATACATATTATATATAATTTAGATTTTTAAGGCTAAAAATATTAATATATAGATAAATATTTAAAAATATATATAAATGAACCATTTACTCCTAAGGCTTTCTTAAGAGCTAGTTTATATTATAAATAGATATAGATAATATTGAATTTGTTAGTTAGAATTTAAAAAAGGAAAAATATTTGTATTAGTAGAGTTTTTAGATTCTACATACAGAGTTAGAGGTTGACAAGTGTCCTATAGAATATAGTAAAATTTTTAAAAAATATATTAAAAAAACACATGACAATTTTTGAAAGTTGGTTATGAAATAAAAAAAATATACTGCTAATATATTAAATACTAATCCATTAAAAATAAGAAAAAAATCAAATAATGTAAAACATTACAAATGTCTAGGAATATCTAATTCGATAAAATAGATCAAAAATAAAAATAATTTTGACCTAAGAAATTCATAATTATCATCATTATAATATAATAATATTAAATTTATCTGCTTAAAAATTAATGCAAAATTAATATTATAAATGCTTAGAAATGTTTAATTAGATATATTGAATAAAAAATAACAAAGTAAAAGAATAAGACAACTTTGACCCTATTTATTTTCGTTAATAGTCACTTTTATCCCTATTTAATTCTATTTATTTTCATATTTCACGTAGTTCTCATGCTAAATAATCATTATTAACTAACATTTTCCTAATTTGGTCAATTTAATTTTGATCCTCATACTTTTCAAATTTTATGATTTGATCCTTTTACTATATTTTCACATTTACAATTTTCTACATTATTCCCATCTCAAATGTAAAATTAATTCTTTATAGTTCACTCAAGTCGATCAAGAACAAAATCATTTATTGTACCGAGAATTTTTAGGACATTACACATGAAAATTTATGACTGGTTGAGTATCCTAGTTGAGTTTTTTTAACGCCCAAAGGATTGAAACGGTGAATGGATGAAAGTTTTAGGGACTAAAATGGAAAAAAAAAAAACAATAGTGGTGAATTTTTTGCAGTTTATTTATTATCAAAAACTCAGGGCGAAACCAAGGGGGCTGGCATGGAACCCGACCCCCCTAAAATGTAAGCCCTTAAAATTTTTTAAAAATTTTAAATTAGTAAAGATAAAATTGTACTTTGGCCCCCTTAAAATTATAAAAATTTGATTTAACCCTTTACAAATTATAAAGATATTAATTTTAAAAAATTAAAATTTTATCCGCCCCACCAAAAAAAATTTTTCTGGCTTCTCGCCTGCAAAAACTACACCAGAAGCAGTGAAGAACATTTCAGTTCGATAACTCATTGTCGAATACATACATGCATGATTAAGATGAGACATTAAGCATTATATATTAAGGCACAACTTGAATGCACATTAAACATTTGTCAATAATATCAATTTGCAGATTTCTTTGAGCATTTCTAGTGAAAGAAATCAACCCAACGAAAATCATCATACTATTCACCGATCATCATTAATCCCTCCAAGCAACTTGCACAAACCACCTACAAAATCAATCACTGCTCATCATCAACCTCAGTAATCCCCTCCAACAACAAATACTGAAACGCTACGGAGTACTTGGCTGTTTTTGTGCCCTTAGAGCTCCCACTTTCTGAATACTTGTTATATTTCAAACAAAACGATCCAGAATCATCACCTTTACCCCAAAATAAAAAATAAAAAAGACTTAGTATATACATAAAGAAGTTACATGTGACGCAAAGGTTAAGTAAGATAAAAGTTGAAAACACAACCCTTGACTGTAAAAATGGTGCGAATCCACCTCTTGTAGATAAATAGCGACCTTGGAGAATCCCCATTGTGCGTATCAGATAATAAAAGCCTGCAAGGCCCTGTTTTACTGCACATATTTTAATATATCAGTATTTGCTATTAGCCCCAAAATGACGTGAGTTAAAATATACGTACTTGGCAAAAATTATTGCATTGTGACACAAAGCTAGAGTCCGAACCATTGCCAAGTCTCTTCCACGAGGATTACCATATCTCTCTTGACAGCTCCTAATTAGTATTACTGATTATTAAGAAATGGATGGAATTGAAAAGAGATTTGAAAAATAGTCTGCTTCTGCTTGGACTTAAATACCTTTCATAGAAGAAATCTCCAAAATCATCAACAACAACTGCAACTGGAAACGTATCCTTAAGGTGAAATGCAGCGAAGTACTTCTTGATTCCCTCATCATCATCATCATTAATATATCTTCAAGAAATTAAAACAGCAGAATTCCAATATTCAATACACAATTAGCTATTCATAAACATTGTTTAATGTAATTGACTAAGTCGTTCCAAGGAAGGTCCCTCACTTCATTTTTATTCGCTTAAATATATTACAACCTGGATCAATGCCCTGAAAATTTTGATATCCATAGGAAAAGTAAAACTTAAATCAGAATTACAAAATATAATGGTAGGTTGAGAGACGTATATATGCCTGGGCAAGGTAAGGGGGTTTGGTTTCCAGCCTTCGCCGGCTACATATGAAATCCACTTTAGAATTGACATTGCTGCACTGTGATGCTGAGTTGACTGCAAACTGGAACAGCAATGAGGTCTTACCACTGCACAATTTACGATACCCATGAAATACCAACTAAGGAATAAGAATGATATGGGTGAAGAGTTGAGAGTGATTAGTACCCTACTATATGTTCGACGTAATTACTAGCAGACTTGTCTGGGACAAGAATTTTACCTGGAAGGGGGGCCCGACAGAAGTGTAATTGGGTCAGCTTCTTGCGGATGAAAATCTCCTTGTTTTGTGAAAAAGAACCTCTCTAGCATGATGCCGCTGTAACTTAAACTCGCTGCTCGCACAGGGGTGTTTTACTGTGTTCAGTGAGTTGAGATAATTGCCATGCTAGACTTTTATACTTCTGTACAACTACTAACATGATACACACGCACCAAAAAACAGCCCAATAAACATACAAAAGGACTACACTAAAATGATAAATTATTAACCTTGTTTAAATTATTTTTTATTTATGTAATTCTAACACAATCATGAAACATGAATATGACATAAATATATAGAATTTCATAAGAAATTGATATTTACCCTTGATCTGATTAATTCGGAAAAGATTCGTCATTTCAAAAGAGATTGTTTTTATGATGTTATGATTCCTAAAGTCCTAATTTGTATAGATTCACCAACCCTTCCTTTAATATTGGGGTAACCTTAAAAGAAGAAAAACTCTTCATTTTATATATATATATATATATATATATATAAAGCTGTTTCGCATAAAGTGCATTAAATTAAATCTTTAGACTTGAGGATGCACTATTTTCCTGTCTGTCTCTTGGTACGCTCTCGTCTACCGTTTTGGCACTTTTTTTTTTAGTTTTTCTAAATTTTTAAGATTTTTACCCTTTTTTATGTTTTTGAGTGGTTTTTTTTTTCTGAAGTTCTGATTTTGGTAGATTAGTGATCAAATACAATGGAGAGGGGTCTGGAAAATTTGAGTGTTGATGATGGGGAAGAGGACGGGTGGAATATTTTTGGAGAAGAAGAATCTCAGAATTTCTAGGAAAGTTTAGAGGGGATATAGACGATTTCGTTTAAAATCCAAACTACTAGACAGAACTTTCTCTAATGTAATATTTAGTAAAATAACAATTCATATTTATACTGTTAGCTGAAGGACAAAATAGTAAAAACACAAGGGAAAAAAGGTAAAACTGACATATATAGTTTTCTAAAAATAGTTCAAAAAAGATATTTTTTGTTGACCGATTTTTTTTCTTTATTTTCTAAAAAATAATATAAATTTTTTATCCAAAAATAAACATACGCGATACGTGTCGTAGACACATGTTAACATAGATCGGGCCAGACAATAGCGACGTGTGTGGGTTAAGCTTTTAGCTCAATTATTTAATGAAGGTAAAAAGTAAGACTATATTTAAACCCTTTCATTAGCCTATACACAACCAATGTGAGATTTCTTTATATTGCTCACATGTACATGAGGTAAACAACACAGAGTATCATGAAAAAGAAATATGACATCGAGAAAATATAGAAGAATATGAATGTAATGACACTAAATGGCCTTCTAAAAAAATTGGTGTTTTTAAGATTCAACATTGCCAATGCAGTAGAGTGGTTGATACTTGGGCGTCAAGCAATATCATAGAAGCATTAAGTGAAATAAAGTCTTCAAAACCAAATTGCCCAATGATATTAAATCTATAATGACAATTAATGAACCGTCATTTTAAAATACCTCAAATAATAGTTGATGTTTATAAAGAATAAAATATAAAAGAAACCATACTCTTTTTAAAAAAAAAAACAACATATCTAAAAAAATCATATATGATAAATTATCAATATTTAAGAATAAAAAGATTAGGGGTAACCATCGTAGAGGTGAGCATAAGTGTTTTTATCGGTGTCGTTAACCACATTTTGCTTATAGTTCCTTTATGCGTTTTCAAATGAAGAATTTGTTCCTTCCGTTTCTGTGTTTAGGCTTTCATGAACTTTTCGTCCATGGAAGAAACGTTTCTCCATTAAAGTTTTCTTCCAATGGTTTTGTCTACTTTTATGGCACAATTATGTCTGCTTCTATAGCATGGTTATGTCTACTTTTATAGCACGGTCGTTTGGATTTTTGTTTAGTTTTTTTGATTTTTCAAGCATCTAGAAGAAAGATGGTAAAGTTGTGGTTCGACGATTTGTTGAGTGGTTATGGCACTATCCATAAAGGGTGTGAAAGTTGACAAGTGGTATATCAATTTTGGTGAGGGGAGGACAAAATCGGGTGATGGTAGCAACAAACGAAAGGGGATGGATTACAGAAGAAGCTTTGTCGTTAAGCGCCGTGGTGGGTCGGGTGGACTTGAAATCACTGTAGTGGGTTGGGTGGACTTCAAATCGCCAAGGATGTTACCTTTGTGATACGAAATGATACAACATGCATGCGGAGTAGGATCGTAGCTTGTTTAAGTTGCGAGTTTAACTTAGATCTCTAGACGAACGTAAACTGAAACAAAAAATAATGAAAACAGATTAGTTGTCACAAAGGAGAGTCAAACGAAATTAAAATAAAAGAAAGATGAACCGGCAGGTAAAGAGTTTAAAAGAAAAAAAATTAGGGTTACTTGGATGGAAAGAAGCTGTCCTTGAACCTCAAGAAAAAAAGCCAACCAAATATAGAGAAACAAAACACAAAGCAAATTTGTTAGAAGTGATTTTAAAGACAAAAGCAAAATGTTTTGTGCAAGAATATTTGAAACAGTAAGAAAAGATTAAAACTCCAAATTTTGATGCGTTTCTTGATGGAACAAGATCGGAGAACGTTTCTTTTGAAGCAATTCTAACCTAGAATGAAAATCAATAAAATCAGCAAACCAAAACAACAAGAACTAAATTAAAATAAATAAGAAACAATAAGTGAATGCTAGATAAGAGAAGATTACATCCTAAGAAGCCTTGGAAGCATTAAGAATCCACAACTCCTTTCAATGGCTCTAATTCCTCCAAGAAAGATATCTTGGCAAGAAAAAGCTTGAAGATGATTCCCACAACCTAAAAAATTGTTAAAACAGCTTCTAAAAGAAACTCAAGAGAAATTCTTGAAAAAGAACTCAAAGAGAATTATTATTAATTAAAAAAAAAAACAAAAATAAAGTCATTACCAGACAGACAGAACATCTAAGACCAATTCAGAGTCACAGATAATATTTAATATCATTTCATAAGCAATTATCTCATAAGATGGTCTACGAGACCTAAAACATACGTTTAAGAACGGTTAGAGCTAAACCGAACACATTCATAAAACTCAGAACATAGAAAAATTTTCAATTCTGTTGAGGTCACACGTCCGTGCGTCAAGGCCGTGTGCCTCACACGAGCATTAGACATACCCATGTGAATCAACCGTGCCAAAATAGAGCATGCATACTGACTTTTTCAAACGGCCAATAGGCACGCCCGTGTACTATGGCCATGTGGTACTTAGCTAGCTACTGACTTTAGCCCACAGCCATATGACACGTCCGTGTCAAGGCTGTGTGATTTTTAGGTGAATACTATTTTTCTTACACGGCCACAAGAAATGCTCATGTCCCCTGACCGTGTGGCACAATGAAGGCTTAGTTTAAGCCAATTTGCCATTCTCTTTGGGTCAAACCTACAAGCAATGATATACAACATTCATACCAAAATTTCCAACCAATTCCATGTTTAAGAATGACCCAAAAAAGCTTAGCACATTACAAACATACACCAAAACCATACACAACTTATCATTTGTTAGCTAACTCTCATAGCAAATATATACATATCAAAACTTATAAACATAATCCTTCTAGCCTATACATGCCATACATTAAAATATATATACAATTTTAAAAGTACCAAAATGAGATCGATAGTGTGGTGACGATCCTCGACTATCCCCGAGCCTTCAGTAGCTACGATATCTATAAAACAATGTAAATACACACAAAGTAAGCTTTCAAAAGCTTAGTAAGCTTGTACTCAAGTCATTCATAATATATGAAACATAATATAAGAACATATATGTATTTGCATAATTTCAATCCATAAATCTATATCAACTCAATGGAATTCATATACATAACATCATCTACCACTTAGGTATTATACATACCTAAAAATTCCCATACTTATACACTTTCATACTCACCTCTTGTGAATGTTATAAGACTTTCCATAACTTATTCTTATTTTAGACATCTGCACACTTAGTGCTATATGGTTAGCCCAAAATAAATATATTTTCGCACACTTAGTGCCATCTCAAATAATCAAGACTAAGTCGGTATCGCACACTTAGTGCCTCAAATAGCCGAAGCAAATTTAAATCGCACACTTAGTGCCAAGATAGTTTAAATTGCACACTTAGTGCCAAAACTTCCGATTCATCATCATATCATCCAATTTAATTATATTCAAACCATGTATAATTAAGGCATCAAAGCTTACTTAACATCATATTTTAAGTACGAACTTACCTCGTACTCGGAATTTGTTGACTTGGACTATCTACTCGATAACCTTCGACTTTCCTTGATCTAAGTCCGAATTCCTCCTTTCTTGATCTATATGTTTTCAAAATTAACTCTTTTATTCACCAATTAATTCAATTTAATTCATAAGCACATATTTAGGGCACTTTGCATTTTAGCCCTTACATTTCCACACTTTGACAATTTAGTCTATTTTTCATAAAATCACAAATATGCAAAATTTCTTTGCAACAAGGCTAGCTGAATTTTCATGGCTTCTATATAAGCCCATAAACATGTTTAATTCACAATTTAGTCCTTCAAAACCTCATTTTCAAAATTCAACCCAAATAGCTCAATTTCATCAAAAACTCAAAGACAAAACTTATGAACCATCTACCAAGCCTTCATAATTCATTCAAGAACATAAAAAAACTCATAATATCAACAAGGCATTTCATGAAATTTTTAACAGAAACAGGAATTCAGACATGGGTTTTGAAGAACACGAAGCAACGATCACAAAAATGTAGAAATTATCAAAAATCGAGCAAAATAAGCTCACCTATTAAGACATGCACTATCCAAACATCAAAATGCTTCAATGGCTTCTTCTTTCTCTTTGTTTCGGCTGAACAAGGTGATAATATGGCCACTTTCATGTTTTCATTTTATTATAATAAGCATTATAATCACCTTTTACCATTTTGCCCTTAATGATATAACATTAAATTCACCAACTACATGACCATTTTTGTCCACCATTAAAACCAATGGTAAATTTGACATGCAAGGACTTTTATTTTAAAAGCCAACAAATAGGTGCTTTAGCATTTAGCACTCAACTTTTACACCTTATACGATTTAATCCTTTTTTATAATTAAGCACAGAAACAGACAAATTAAATCACATAAATTTCATAGACTCAAAAAATAATATTAAAATATTTTTTGAACTCGGATTTGTGGTCTCGAAACCACTATTTCGTCTAGGGTCAAAATTAGACTGTTACAATTCTCCCCCCTTAGGGATTTTAGCCCCCGAAAATACTACCGTTAAACAGATTCGGATATTGTTGTCTTATTAAATCTTCAGGCTCCCATGTGGCTTTTTTAACACCGTGTCGATGCCACATCACTTTAACTAACAGAATTTTCTTGTTTCATAACTCTTTAATCTCGAGAGCTAAAATAAGAATCGACTTTTCTTCGTAAGTCATATCTGATTGAATCTCAATTTCAGAAGGGGATATTACATGGGACGGATCAGATCTATACCGTCGAAGCATCGATACGTGAAATACATTATGTATCTTTTCTAATTCAGATGGTAGCCTCAATCTATAAGCAACTGACCGAACTCGCTCAATGATTTCATACGGCCCGATGAACCTCGGACTCAACTTGCCTTTTCTACCAAATCGAATCACTTTCTTCCACGGAGACACTTTCAGAAACACTTTGTCGCCGATCTCAAATTCAATGTCTTTTCTTTTCAAATCTGCATATGATTTCTGAATATCAGAGGTAACTTTTAGACCATCTCGAATTATTTTCACTTTCTGTTCTGTTTCTTTTATCAGATCAATATCGTAAATCTTATTCTCGCTGAGCTCAATCCAGTATAACGGAGTTCTACACTTTCTACCGTATAAGGCTTTGTACGATTCCATTTTAATGCTCGATTGAAAACTATTATTATAAGCGAATTCAATCAAAGGTAAATAGTGTTCCCACGTACCTTCAAACTCAAGAATACAACATCTCAACATATCCTCGAGTATCTGAATAATCCGTTCAGATTGTCCGTCTGTTTGCGGATGGAAAGCAGTGCTAAAGTGTAATTCAGTACCTAGAGCATCTTGCAATTTCTTCCAAAATCGCGACGTAAATCTCGGGTCTCTATCTGACACTATCGATAATGGCACACCATGCAATCTCACAATATCAGAAATATACAACTCAGCTAGCTTATCAAGCAAATAATCAAACCGAATCGGAATAAAATGAGCTAATTTCGTCAAATGATCAACTACAACCCAAATTGCATCCTTCTTTTTCAGAGACAAAGGCAAACCCAAAACAAAATCCATGGTCACTCGTTTCTATTTCCACTCCGGAATCATAATCAGTTGTAATAACGCAGATGGCACCTGATGCTTAGCTTTAACTTGCTGACAGATTAAACATCTTGAAACAAAGTCAGAAATATCTCTTTTCATTCCCGGCCACCAATATAATTATTTCAAATCGTTATACATTTTCGTACTTCCCGGATGTACAGAAAATTTACTATTGTGAGCTTCACTCAAAATCATTTGAATCAAATTAGGATTTCTTGGAACATAAAGTCTATTTTTGAACCTTAGATAGTCATCATCATCTATTTGGAATTCAGAATCAGAATCAAAATTACACTGAGTTCGTTTAGCTATAATCTTATTATCAACTTTCTGAACTTCAATAATCTGTTGTAAAAAAAAAGGTCTTGCTTTTAATTCAGCTAAAACTGAACCATTATCAGACAGAACTAAATGAGCATTCATTGTAAATAATGATTTTTGACTTAAAGCATCAGCAACCACATTTGCTTTTCCTGGGTGATAATCAATCACAAGTTCGTAGTCTTTTAACCGTTCTAACCATCTTCTCTGTCGCAGATTCAAATCTTTTTGCGTCATTAAATACTTCAGACTTTTATGATCAGAAAACACTTGACATTTCTCACCAAATAGATAGTGACGCCAGATCCTCAAAGCAAATACAATGGCAGCTAACTCAAGGTCGTGTGTCGGATAATTCTTCTCATGCGGCTTCAACTGTCTCGAAGCATAAGCAATAACTTTTCCTTCTTGCATTAAAACACAACCTAGTCCATTCAACGAAGCATCGCTGTAAACAACAAATTCTTTACTCGACTCAGGCTGTACTAACACCGGAGCTTCAGTTAACAGAACTTTTAACCGATCAAAACTTTTCTAACATTGCTCAGACCATTCAAATTTCACATCTTTCTGAAGTAATTTTGTCAACAGAGTTGCTATCACAGAGAAATCTTTTACAAATCATCTGTAATAACCAGAAAGTCCCAGAAAACTATGAACTTCAGATACATTCCTTGGAGGCTTCCAATCTAGAATAGCTATAATCTTGCTCGAATCAACTCGAATACCAGAGGCTGATACAATATGACCTAGAAAACCAATTTCTCACAACCAAAATTCACATTTACTAAACTTTGCATACAACTGTTTATCTCGTAGAGTCGGTAACACTATTTTTAGATGTTCAGCATGCTAAGATTCATCACGTGAATAAATCAATATATCATCAATGAATACAACAACAAATTGATCTAGATACGGTCTGAAAATTTTATTTATTAAATCCATAAATACAGCAGGTGCATTTGTTAGTCCAAAAGGCATAGCTAAAAATTCATAATGCCCATACGTCGTTCGGAAAGCAGTTTTCGGAATGTCAGAGTCCTTTACCCGCAACTGATAGTAACTCGATCTTAGATCTATTTTTGAAAACACAGTCGCACCTTTCAACTGATCAAACAAATCATCTATTCGAGGATATTTGTTCTTTATAGTCACTTTGTTAAGCTGTCGGTAATCAATACACATTCTCATTGTGCCATCTTTCTTTTTCACAAACAGAACAGGAGCACCCCATGGTGAAAAACTCAGTCTAACAAATCCTCGATCAGTCAATTCTTGCAATTGAGATTTTAATTCCTTTAACTCAGTCAGAGCCATTCTATATGAAGCTATTGAAATCAGAGTAGTAACAGGTACTAATTCAATGCCAAACTCGACTTCTCGAACCGGAGGAAAACCATGTAGCTCTTCAGGAAACACATCAGGAAACTCACAGATAACAGGTATAGATTCAACTTTCTTTTCTGACACTTTCGAATCAATCACATAAGCAAAGTAGGCTTCACAACCCTTTCTCACAATAGTCAAAGCTTTCATCGAAGATATTACAACAGGCAATCCATTCAAATCACTAGATTCAATTCTGACTATTTCATCATTCTTGCATCTCAAATAATAGTTTTCTGTTTATAGTTCACCACAACATCATGCAAAATTAACCAATCGATTCCTAAAATAATATCAAACTCATCAAAAGGTAATAGCATCAAATCAGCTGGAAAATAATTGTCTTGAAACATTAACAGACAATTCCTACAGACTTTATCAAGACACATTTGCCTAGGGGGTTTGAAACTCTAATTACAAATTCAGTAGACTCTACAGATAAAGTCTTACTGTCACTAAGTTCATATGTATATGAATGTGTTAATCTAGTATCTATCAAAGCAATCACATAAGTATCATAAAAAGTAAATGTACCCGTAATCACATCTGGCGATGAAGTTTCCTCTCGAGCTCGGATAGCATATGCTCTAGCAGGTGCATGAGCCTCAGATCTAACAGCTATGTCTTTCGTTCCCTTTTGACTACCACTTACATTTTCCGTATTTCTGAGAGGTCTACCACGAGAAACATTACCACTCGGTCTCGGATTCTAAACATTATCTTTTTCAGCTAAATCTGGACAGTCTTTAATAAAATGGTTTCTTGAACCACAACTATAACAAGCTCAGTTATTACTTTTTCCCTAGATTCACCAAAGTGTCATCTTCCACACTGATCACATTCAGGCTTTTCATTCCTTGCATTATCAACGCTAGCAACAGACGTGGCTGAAGATTTGTAATTCAATTGCAATCTAACATGATTTCTGTTTAGATATCCCGCACTAGCCTTCGAACGACTGTTATCATCTCTAAACTTTTTGGATCCAGACTGAAATGATTTACCCGAAGATCTCTTTCGTACCTCACTAACTTCAAAATCAGCCTTTCTTTTCTCCTTCCCAAGATCTTCCGCTTTACATGCTCGTTCAACAAGCACCACGAATTCTTTAATTTTCAGGATCCCAACTAGCAAACGAATATTTTCATTCAAGCCATCTTCAAATCTCTTACACATTATTGCTTTCGTAGATACACATTCATGAGCATATTGACTCAGCCTTACAAATTCCCGCTCGTATTCTGTGACAAAAATACGGCCTTGTTTAAGCTCAAGAAACTCTTTGCATTTCTGATCAATAAATCTTTGACTGATATATTTCTTCCGAAATTCAGCTTGGAAGAAATCCCAAGTAACTCGTTCACTCGGAACCACGGATGTCAAAGTCTTCCACCAATGATACGCCGTATCTCTCAAAAGAGAAACAACACATTTTATACATTCTTCAGGGTTCAAAGACAATTCATCAAATACTTTTATTGTGTTCTCTAACTAGAACACTACTTTTTCAGCATCATCCTTTGTTGTAGCTCGAAACTCTTCAGCCCCGTGTTTTCTAATCTTATCAACTGGTGGTCTACTCAACTGTATCGGATTTACTGATGGCATAACAGGAGTTTGAGGAGAATTAACCGGGGGTGGAGGTTATTGTATAGCTAGATTAGTTTTAATGTATTGGGTGAACCAATCATTCATCATTTGATAGAAGACTTGCTTAGCCTTACCATCACGGCTACTCGTAGCCGGTCTAGAATTAGCTTGCACCGTCCCTTGCACGGGAGCAGGCGCATTGCTTTCAACATCATCAGCTACAGCTCTATCGGGATCCATTGCTATACAAAAGCACATTTCAATGTCAGGATTCATCACACTATCGCAGTTTCAATTCATAAAATTCAGAACATAGAAAATTTTTCAATTTTGTTGAGGTCACACGTCTGTGCGTCCAAGACGTGTGCCTAACACGGGCATCAGACACACTCATGTGAATCAACCGTGCCAAAACAGTGCATGCATACTCACTTTTTCACACGGCCAATAGGCACGCCCGTGTACTATGACCGTGTGATACTTAGCTAGCTATTGAATTTAGCCCACGGCCATATGACACATCTATATCAAGGCCGTGTAATTTTTAGGTGAATACTATTTTTCTTACACTGCCACAAGACACGCCTGTGTCCCCTGACCGTGTGGCATAATGCAGGCTTGGTTTAAGCCAATTTGCCATTCTCTTTGGGTCAAACCTACAAGCAATGATATACAACATTCATACCAAAATTTCCAACCAATTCAATGTTTAAGAATGACCAAAAAAAAAACTTAGCACATTACAAACATACACCAAAACCATACACAACTTATCATTTGTTAGCTAACTCTCATAGCAAATATATACATATCAAAACTTATAAACATAATCCTTCTAGCCTATACATGCCATACATTAAAATATATATACACTTTCAAAAGTACCAAAATGAGATCGATAGTGTGGTGACGATCCTTGACTATCCCTGAGCCTTCAGTAGCTACGATATCTATAAAACAATGCAAATACACACAAAGTAAGCTTTCAAAAGCTTAGTAAGCTCGTAGTCAAGTCATTCATAATATATGAAACATAATATAAGAACATATATGTATTTGCATAATTTCAATCCATAAATCTATATCAACTCAATGAAATTCATATACATAACATCATCTACCACTTAGGTATTATACATACCTGAAAATTTCTGTTCTTATACACTTTCATACTCACCTCTTGTGAATGTTATAAGACTTTCCATAACTTATTCGTATTTTAGACATTTGCACACTTAGTGCTATATGGTTAGCCCAAAATAAATATATTTTTGCACACTTAGTGCAATCTCAAATAACCGAGACTAAGTCGGTATCGCACACTTAGTGCCTCAAATAGCCGAAGCTAATTTAAATCGCACACTTAGTGCCAAAACTTCTGATTCATCATCATATCATCCAATTTAATTATATACAAACCATGTATAATTAAGGCATCAAAGCTTACTTAACATCATATTTTAAGTACGAACTTACCTCGTACTCGGAATTTGTTGACTTGGACTATCTACTCGATAACCTTTGACTTTCCTCGATCTAAGTCTGAATTCCTCCTTTCTTGATCTATATGTTTTCAAAATTAACCCTTTTATTCACCAATTAATTCAATTTAATTCATAAGCACATATTTAGGGCACTTTGCATTTTAGCCCTTACATGTCCACACTTTGTCAATTTAGTTCATTTTTCATAAAATCACAAATATGTAAAATTTATTCGTAACAAGTCTAGCTAAATTTTCATGGCTTCTATATAAGCCCATACAACATGTTTAATTCACAATTTAGTCCTTCAAAACCTCATTTTCAAAATTCAACCCAAATAGCTCAATTTTATCAAAAACTCAAAGACAAAACTTATGAACCATCTACCAAGCCTTCATAATTCATTTAAGAACATCACAAAACTTATAATATCAATAATAGAATTTCATAATATCTACCAGTGGAAGCTGTTTTCCCAAATTTTCATTATTTCCTTAGTGCTTTCTTGTGAAATTATTTAGTTGTAGACAATGGTGATGGTTTGGAATTATATTTTCCAACTGATGAGTTAAATCTCATCAGGTTGGCATTATTTTGATGATACTTAACTGTTTTTAATTTCCATGGTATAAATCTAATTATTTTACTTCCCATTCAATTGTTTAATTGCAATCCCTAGGAATAGTTGATGTCATATTATTCTTGTTAAGCTGATTTAATACAGGAAAGGTTAGATTACTTAACTAAAATTCGATGGCATGAGCAACATTCGAATGATGCTTGCATCATAAAAAAGGAATTACACAGGTTACTGTAATAAGACCCTGTATGAGCGGGAATAGTGACTTGAGGTTTTGCCCTTGAAAGGGGTAGCCACTCTAGTATTCTTCTACACAATAAGTTAATCAAGATTTTGCCACAACATTATTTCTAGTAAGGTTGATTCTGAGTAATCCCAACCTTCCACATAAATATCATAGACGCTATACTTGATTCTCTACTGAAATATCTTCGCCTTAGCATTCTTAGTTGATTATTTGTTCATTTATATATTACTCACACAACAGTTCTGTAACGCCCTAAAAATCCCAAAACCCGAAAATCCCCAAATCTCAAATTTTTTCTTTTTGTGCTTAGCAATTCTGGTTAAGTGTTAATTACGCGATGGTAGGTCTTGGTTAAGGTTTGAGTTCGAATCTAGGGGTAAAAGAAATTATAGTTTAATTATTAAAGGAACCTTGATGGCAAGTGGTTGGGCTTTTAAATAAATATAAGGGAAAATAGCATTAAAAAGCCTTGTGGAGGAGTGGCTAAGTGACGCCACTTAGGGTGTAGGGAGGTGGCGTTAGTGGCTAGTAAGGAGATCCAAGGTTTGAATCCTAGCTTAGTATTTTTAAAAGTTTAATTTTGGCCTTCTAGAAGGTTGGAAGTGTCATGAAAATGGACTCCAAGGGGAGTGTTCAAAAGAGAAATTTGAGGAAAGGATCAAGGGGTTATCAGGGAGAAAAACAAGGAGATGAGAAAGGGGAAGTGATAGAGCCAAATTGGGAACTTGGGCTTGAGGAATTCGACTATAGGGCTATAAATAGGTGCCGAGTGGGAGTTTGCTAGGCTAATGCCGAATTTCCCCTCACCTTGTTGCTAGAAACCCTCTTCTCTAAAAGTCGAAAACCCTTTTGTTTTTCATTCTTTTCTTTCTGCCGATTTCTATTCTTCTCTACACAATTTTCTTAGTCAATTCCTTCTTCTACTCTTCTTCTTTAATCTGTACCAAATAAAATTTATTCACCATACTAAGTTTGAAAGCTGAAAAGCCAAATCTTCCGAGGGCCGAATACTCTTTGACCGAATCTAGTGTAAGTGTTTGCTCTTCCAATCGATTTTGCTATGAATCTATTACGCTGTTCTTTCCTCACTCTTTTTAGTCAACTTTGGTAGGGAATTAGTATCAGATCTCAGATCTTAGCTCTCTGCTGAATTGCTCTTTAAGTGTTTATGATTTTGGTAAGTATTCCTCTCCCATTGGCTAAGGTGGCCGAATGTTCATAATTAAGGTAAGGGGACTTGTGTTGGATACGATTCATCTATTATTCTGGTTTTAATAGTTGAGAGTGGTGCAGATCTAGGAGTTGATCGTGGTTAGTGATTTAAAAAAGGGGCTGATTGCGCAAGGTAAAGTTAATGTGAGGTTTCGGTTTTAGTAAGGATATGTATGCGATGAATTGAAGGGTGATTTCATCTGAAGGTTGGTGACTAAGGGAATCGCAGCACACTTACTTACCAGGTGTGTACATACATACACTGCACACACACAATGAATTGGCAAAAGCTGAAATATTGAAAAGTCAAAATACCGAAATGCCGAAAAGTCAAAAGTTGGGCTACGGTAGTCTTGCGAGTGTGTGAACACTCATGAGGAGGAAACTGATAGGTTGTCTGAGGCCCATGGGTGATTCTATGGACTTGGGCAGTGATTTGGCCAACCAGGCCAGAATAAGCTTAATGGGCCTAATGGGCTGTTAGGCCCATAATAGGCAAAAATTGATAATTGTTGCTATGTGATAGAAATTCGTATGTGAGCATGTGTATAAGTGTGATTTGGGCCTAATGGGCCATATACAAGTGATTTGGGCCTAATGGGCCATATGAATAGAATTAGGCCTAGTGGGCCATATACAGGTATGTGAATTTGACTGGGCTTTGTAAGGGTTTTAGGCCTAGTATATGATGACTACATAAAACTTAATTAATTAATTGTGACCATGGACAAGTCAAAGGGTTAAGGTGTGGCAACGAGTATATGCATGTCTAGGATTGGATCTAGGGAGAGCTTGGTACTTAAGCGGTCTTAATGACTCACGTCCTCTTATCTGAAATCCTACATGGTGTATAGTATTCGTTCATCTTAGCTCACAGGATTTGTTAACGGGCCAAGGTAAGTGAAAATCGTAATAAAGGAAAAATTTCTGAAATGCCCCTAAGGGCGAAAATGACCAAAATATCCCTAGGTCTTGGATGTAAGTTTTATGGATATGACATGCATATTTGCTGCATACATATGATATTCTGCTTAGGTTTCATGTGGGTTGGGAATCATGGAACGGAGGAAGTATATGAGGATCGCATGGTTGCTTGACAATCATGGATCCACCGACGACTTTTAAGCCCAATGTGTAAATATAGGTAGTTCCACAACCGGGCTACCATAGATGTGACGGATGGGTGGGTCGATATTTATATCCCCACATGGTGTGACGGGGGACGGAGCTGGTGTGTAGCAGATGGATTATTGGGATGGAATTGCATTGCATGTGATGTATGGTGTTTATTGAATGCTTGTTGCTCGTCGAGGGTAGTACACATTGAGTTTGCGAAAACTCACCCCCTTTTTTATTTTATTTTCAGGTGATGCTCAGTAGAATGTTTGATGTTTGGAGGGACTCTAGGTGGCTAGCTAGCAAGGCAACATGGACGTGTTTTTTCTTAAAAGCATACAAGTGTCTATTTTATTAAGTACTTTTCCGGCCAGATTGTAATAAGGCTTCCATTTTGTTATTATTTGGGTTTTTATTTTCATATGTTGTAATTATGAAATGTTGAACATGGGTTTGCTAAATCATAGTATGTTTTTCTATGCTTCCGTAATAGAATTTTAAAATGACATGTTTTCATAAAATCATATGTTTTAAACAGGTTTTCGTGATTGAAAAATAAAAAGAGTTTTTATAAGTTAATTAAGGTTTCTTTTATTTTAAGAAGGGTTTTCAATGAAAACACGGTTTTCGCTAAAACACTTTAATGTGATGCGCCAGATTCGGCCATAACGTCCGGGCTGAGTTTAGGGTGTTACAAGTTCGCATATTTATATTTCTATTATCACCTTTTCCATAGCAATTCCAGTTATTTACCCATCACCGCTTATTTACCTTAGCCTTTCAAATATAATTTCTTTCAATCATTTTACTATAACATTAACTTGACCCTATTAAGATAACTTGACCAATTTTGTGCCTTAATCTGATTCTCGTGGGAATGATACTCACTTATCACTTTTTTACTTGAACTGGTGTGTGTACTTGTACACAAATCGCACACCATTTTACACGTGACAAGTTTTTGGCATCGTTGCCAGGGATTGGTAATTTGGTGAATTTTGGTTTGGTTATTTTACTTAGTAGTTTTATTTAACTTAATGTGTTTACTTTTTACATGTTTGCCATCGGTGCATGAGAAGAGGTATTCCTGCTAACACAAAATACCTTTTTGATGTAGAGATTGATAGAACCTTGCGGAGAAAAAAAAAATTGAGAAAAATAGCTGGAAATAGGAATGATGTTAATGGTAATCCAAATGATCACAATGAAAATTCTCCCATTGGAAGTGTGGTGGATGAACGAGATAGGCCAATTAGAAAGCATGCCGTACCGATATTGGATGACCTGAATCCATGAATAGTCAGATCGACTATACAAGCTTAGCAATTTAAGTTGGAACCAATAATGTTCAAGATGTTACAAACTATAGGGAAATTTGGTAGATTACCCACTGAAAACCCACGACTACATTTAAGACTTTTTCTAGAAGTATGTGACTTATTCAAACAATAATGTGTTCCTGAAGACACCTTGAGACTTAAGCTATTCCCATATTCCTTAATAGTTCGTGCCAGGGCATGGTTAAATGCTTTGCCATCAGGAACAGTGGCATCATGAAATGACCTTTGCCAGAGATTTTTGTTAAGGTATAATCCTCCCATTATGAATGGAAGTTGAGAAATGATATTACATCCTTTCGGTAATTTGAAGATGAAACGTTATATAAAGCATGAGAGTGATTTAAGTAGTTAATCAGAAAATGTCCGATGTAAGGATTTTAGCACTAGACTCAAATGGAAATGTTTTACAATGGGCTAAATATGCATACCCGAATGGTAGTTGATACCTCAACAAATGGTACTTTATTGGATAGGACATATTAATGAAGCATACAAAATTTTGAAAAAAATTGCCAATAATGATTGCTAGTACCCAACTACATGAGTTGAGTCGGGAAAGATAGTTGTCGATACCATTGAGCTCGATGTAATCACTTTATTGAAGCCCTATGTATCTTTTCTAGCTAATATAATGAAAGCCATGAAACCTTTAACTACTGTGCAGGAAATCAAAACAATTGAATCATCATGTGTTTATTATGGTGAAAGTCACATGTTTGATGAATGTCCATCCAATCTAGTGCCAGTATACTATATGGGGAACTCTAATCGAAACATTAACCCATACTCCAGTACTTACAATTTGGGATGGAGACAACATCTAAATTTTAGTTGGAATAATCAAAGTGCAAGAAATTTCAATACTGTCGCAAGGCAGAATGATAACAATGCACCGCCAGGATACGTTCAACCAATGCCTTAACAAAATAATCAGTATGGTCAGGCGTCATCATCTACTTATATGGAAGCTTTGTTCGGGGAGCATATAGCTAAGAATGATGCTGTGATCCAGATTCAAGCTGTGTCCCTTTGAGCACTTAAAAATCAAGTGGGGCAGATAGCCAATGCTGTGAACACAAGACTGCAGGGAGCATTGCCCAGTGACACTAAAAATTCAAGGACACAAGGCAAGGAGCAATGTAAGGCTATTACTCTTAGAAGCGGGACTCAACTAGATAATGTTGTTCAAAATGCTGCAGTAGAAGAGGACGACTTAAGACGTGACCAGGTAAAGATCCAGAATCATATGAAAAACATACTGCACTTGAACAGGGTAAGCAAAAGAATGCTATGATAGAACCAGATCATGCTGGCAACAAAAATGCCATAGCAAAACAGTATTAGCAACCTGAAAGACGACCACCTCTACCATTTCCTTAGCAATTTCACAATTCTAAGCAAGATGCTCAGTTTAAAATCTTTTTAGATGTCTTGAAACAAATCAATATCAACATACCACTAGTCGAAACATTAGAGCAAATGCCCAACTACGTAAAATCCATGAAGTACATATTGTCGAAGAAATGCATATTGGGAGAATTTGAGACTGTTGCTCTAACTGAAAGGTGCACAACAATGTTGATGAATAAGTTACCTCCAAATTTAAAAGACCTAGTGAGTTTCACTATCCCATGTTCAATTGGAAATTACTACATAGGTTAAGAAATTATGTGATTGAAGTGCAAGTATAAATCTAATGCCTATGTCTATTTTTAGGAAGCTAGGAATTGGGAAGGCAAGATCTACCACAATAACATTGCAATTAGCTGACATATCTTACGTGTAACAGCCCATTTTTAGTGGTGTCAGAAAAAGTGGTTTTGGGACCACAATTCTAACAAGTGAGTTATTATTTTAATATTTTTTTAATGTCTACAAGATTATTTTAAGGTCGTATTAAATTTTCGTTAAGAAATTTTGAAGTTTAAATGGTTAATTAGGTAAAAAGGACTAAATCATAGAAGGTATAAAAGTTGAATTTTATTATTTAAAGGGGTCAAATGGCTATGAAATTTTAAAATAATGGATTAAGATAGTATTTATACCATTTAAAGAGTTAGTGGACAAATATGGATAAGGATAACTTGAAATTTTTTATTAATATTAAGGGTAAATTGGTAAATAAATCTAAGATAAACTAAGAAAGTGTTATCATTTTTCTCATTTCCCTTTTGTTTGGTCGAAATCATCATTTTTGAAGGGGGAGCATTCGATTTCTTCTTTTACCTCGCATGACATGGTTTCGTGTCTTGTTTTTAATGACTTTTATGTTTTTGAGTTTGTTTTAGCTTAATCTAGCTACCCTAGGGGTTAATTTGCAAAACTGTTAAAGGTTGAGGGATTTTCCATGGCTTTTTTTTTGAATAGGTTTTGAATTTATTTGATAGATTATTAATCTTGGTTGTAAAATAAACATGTTTTGTTAAGTGATTTTTGATGAAATTGCATTTAGGGATTTATTTGTGAAAATAGTAAAATTTCATGGTAAAATTATGAAATAATTATTTAAGTTGGTTGGTATGAGTCCCTAAGAAATTTGGCTAGCTAGTATGGAGGATTAAAATGGCTAAATTTCAAATTATGAGATTAAGGACTAAATTGTGAAAAGTTAAAATATTAGGGGTAATTTTGTAATTTTGCATAAATATGAATTATGGATTAAATTAAATACTAGGAGTATTCAATTTAATGAAATTATCTATTTAGATCAAGATAAACAACAACTAGACTTAAATCGAGGAAAGGATAAAGCTTCGAATTAGTTTTGGATTCTACTTCTACACCCTAGTTATCGAGGTAAGTTTGTATGAATTATACTCGTGTTAAAGTTAGCTAAATTGACTATCTACTATATTGTTTTAGTTGTAAATGAATTTGAATATACATGTATCAATGCTATGAATAACTGATAGATAACGAGTCTCATTTGAACCTTAAGAATTCTTAGGATATGAATGACATGACATTAGGGATTTCATGTTTCGGGTGCTGGTCTTGAATGTCTTACTGATGGTTGAGGTCCTGCATTTGTTGCAGATTCTACACAACTCGAGTGAGCAGCATCGTGTAGCTAGCATTCTAACCCATAACTCGTGTGAGCAGGCACATTTCACAGCTCGTGTGAGCAGGCCCATTTCACCGCTCGTGGTGAGCACTGTTGAAAAGGAAAGGTTATGGTTATATGGAAAGGCACACTATGTGTGTGAGTATTCCTGAGTATCCAATGCAATTCTAGATAGTTCAATAGGTAAGAAAAGAAAATGAAATGGTAAGTATACAAATGAAACGGTTCATGATCATATGAAAAAGTTGATGAATTAAATGATGCATATGTGAAACTTACCTATGATATGATTGAATACATTTGTATCACGGATAAGCATCCTAACTTGTGAGTTTGATGGTGCTTGTATAGGATTATGCTAAGCTTATGGTCTTGGTTACTATATTGTGCTTATTTTATAAGTTGTGCTAATGAAATGTTAAGTTTTGTTTCATTTTATATGAGCTTACTAAGCACTAGCTGCTTACGTAGTTACTTTCCTTTGTTTTATAGATTATCAGAAGCTTGTCGGAGACCTACACACTATCCATCAACCTTTTCGGTAATTTTTTGGGTATTTTGGCCAAGGTTATATATTGCATGTATAAGACCTTTTGTAATGGTATTCCATAAATGCGTAAATGGTTGATTTAGTATGTTTATGCCTTTGAAGTTTATGTCTAGTTTAATGGATTTGTAATGCTTGTTAAATTAAGTCATTTTGACCACTTTTAAGTGAATGAAATGCAAAGTCTTTTGATATGTTTGTGACGGCTTAGACATGGTCATTTGTGATATGAATTGGTAGATAATTGAACTATATTATATGCTTAAAAATTTGTTATGCTGCTTTAGTTTGATCTACAATGTTTTGATACAATTGTGGTACCTTTGAATGACATATTTGTTAGATGATTTAGGATGTTTGAAATGGCATGTTTAGGTGTGATTGAATGATGTTTAAATCCCTTGATTGTGTGCTTAAATAGAATGATTGGTTTGATATGGTTTTGCCTTGAAATGACACGATTTTAGGGTCAATTTTTGAATTAGACGGCCTCAGACATGGGCTGTCACTTGGCTATGTGACACACACGGCTGGCTACACGGTCGCGTGGCATTTGCAAAATTCTATTGTTTTAAGTCACTGAGTTACACGGCCTACTACACAGCTGTGTATGTCAAGTCAGAGAGTTACACGGCCTGGCACACAGCCTACGACAGGCCGTGTGACCTTAGTGGGGTACATGGGTCCTTATTCGATTTTTACACGGCTTGGCCACACGGCCGTTTGACCCCTATTTTCACATTTTTGCATCTTTTCCTTAAACCTTCTGTTTTGATTCAAATTAGTTCCGAATTGCTTCTAAGCTATTTTTAGGGCCTCAAAGGCTCGATTTAGGGACCAAATGCTTTTGTTTGATATGTTTTGAATTGTGTTTATTTATTTAATGTTATGATGATATTTTTTTTCGATTGTACAATAATACTCTGTAACCTTATTTCGATGACGGAGACTATAATAGCCCGTTTTCAGTGATATCAAAAATAGTGGTTTTGGGACCACAATTTTGACTAGCGAGTTCTTATTTTATTATTATTTTAATTTTTATTAGATTATATTAGGGTCGTATTAAAATTTCGTTAAGAAATTTTGATGTTTAAATGTTTAATTAAGTAAAAAAGACTAAATCGTAAAAGTGTAAAAGTTGAGTTCTATTAGTTAAAGGGGTCAAATGGCTATGAAACCTTGAAATAATGGACTAAAATTGTAAATATACCATTATTGATGTTAGTGGACAAACTTGGACACAATTATGTTAGTTTTAAGTTTTATTATTAGGGGTAAATTAGTAAATTAATAGTTAAGGTTAAAATAAACTAAGAAAAGGTGTCATCTTCCTCACTTCTTTTTTTCAATCGGAATTGAGGGAAAGAGTAGCCATTGTTAGGGCTTGAAGGTTCGGCTAGCCTAAGTGTGTGCATGTAAGTGAATTCAAGCCCCATTTTTAATGATTTTTATGTTTTTAAGATCGTTTTAGCCTAATCTAACTAGCCCGGGGGTTAATTTGTAAAACTGTTAAAGGTTGAGCGTTATGCTATGGATGTTTTTGAATAGGTTTTGATGTTAGTTGATAGATTATGAATTTTTTTTGAAAAATAGACATGTTTTGTGAAATGATTTTTGATGAAATTGAATTTAGGGATCTATTTGTGAAAATAGTAAAATTTCATGTTAAATTTATGAAATAATGGTTATAGTGGGTTGATATGAGTCCCTAAGAAATTTGGCTAGCTTATATGGATGATTAAAATGGTTAGATTTCAAATTATGAGCTTAAGGACAAAATTGTGAAAAGTTAAAATGTAAGAGGCAAATTGATAATTTTGCGTAAATATGAAATATAGATTAAATTTAATACTAGAAGTATTTAATTGATTGAAACTATCTATATAGATCAAGATAAACCAAATTCGGACTTAGATCGAGGAAAAGCTAACGCTTCAGATTAGCTCAATCTTACTTCTACGCCCTAGTTATCGAGGTAAGTTCGTATGAACTGTAATCGCTTAAATGTTGTTTAAATTGAATGTTTATTATATTGTTTTTATGTAAATGAATCAAAATACAAATGTATCAATGCTATGATGAATTGACGGATAACGAGTCCTAGTTGAACATAAGGAATTCTTAAGATACAAATGACATGTCATTAGGGATTTCATGTTTTGGGTGCTGGTCTTGAATTTCCTACTGATGGTTGAGGTCCTGCATTTGTTGCGAATTCTCCATAACTCATGTGAGCAGTATCTGTAGATTACATTCCGACCCACAGCTCATGTGAGCAGGCCCATTACACAACTCATGTGATCATTGATGTAAAGGAAAGGTTATGGTTATATGTAAAGGTACACTTCGTGTGAGCTTTCCCGAGTATCTGATGTAATTCTAGATGGTTCAACGAGTAAGAAAAGGAAAAAGAAATGGTAAGTATTCCAATGCAATGAAGCATGACATTGTGGTAACATTGATAAGGTAAATTGTTATGTTTATACATGGTTAACCACATATCTTATGGTTGTTTTCATATATATATATCATGAATAAGTATACTAACTTATGAGTTTGATGGTGTTGTATAGGCTCACACTAACCTTATGGCATTGATTTTGGTTTATACTTATTCTATGAATTGTATTATGGAAATGGTAAGTTATGTGTAAGGTTTATACGAGCTTACTAAGCACTCATTCCTTACGTAGTTTCTTTTCTTTGTTGTATAGATCATCAGAAGCTCAATTTGGTTGGAAGCTCATCAGAGACCTATCACACTATCCAACAGTCAATTCGGTAGTTTTTGAGCATTTTGGCCAAGGTTTAAAATGACATGTATAGGGTGTTTTGTAATGGTATTTTGGTGAATGTGTCAATGGTGTATTGGCATGTATAAGTGTTGAAAGTTATGTTGATTTGGTACCATTTGATGCCTTATCAAATTATGTCATTTTGGTTTCCTTATTGTGCATGTTTATAAGGCTCTTTATGGTATGTTTTGAATAGCTTGAAAGTGATAAATGTGATATTCTTTGGTAGGTGTTTGAATTAGATATTTATGTTTGCTAAAATGATAAGTTTTGCTAGTTGATGTTTTAGTATATTGTGGTGCCTTTGAGTGGCATATTGGTTAGGTGATTTAGGATGTTTGAAATGGTATGTTTATGCAAGTTCGAATGGTGTTTAAACCCTTTGAATGTGTGCTTAAACAGTTTGAAAAGCTATGCATGAAATGGTTTTGAAATGACTTGATTTTAGGTAAATTTTGGGTTCACACAGCTTGAGACACGGGCTGTCACATGGCCATGTAAAGCATATGGCCTGGCGACGCGGCCGTGTGTAATTTGAGGATTTTCTTAGGGTTCAAGTCAGTGAGTTACACAGCCTAGCGCACGGCTTGGCATACAGGCGTATGGGGCAACTTAGAGAGTTACACGGCCTGGCACATTGCCATGTAACCCTACTCAGTGAGTTACACGGGCTGGGACATAGTCGTGTGTCCCTTGTTCGAAAGTTTCACGGCCTGGGTCTATATCACACGGCCGTGTGACCCCTATTTCTAATTTTTTCTAGTTTTTCCTTAACTTTCCATTTTGTTTCAAATTAGTCCCGAATTGCTTCCAAGATATTTTTAGAGCCTCGAAGGTTCAATTTAGGGACGAAATGTATGAGAATGAATGGTTTATGATATTTTTAAATTATTGAATGATATGTTGCTGAAATATTTTTGATTGTACAATAATGCTCTGTAACCCTAATCCAGCGACAGAGACGGGTTAGGGGTATTACATTTAGTGGTATTAGAGCTACGGTTTGGTCAGTTCTCGGACTGAACGTAGCATGTATGAAGTCTAGAAATACATGCCATTATATAACCTGTGATAGTGGGATAACTCCTAACTTGAATTAAACTATGTTTTCATATAGATAAGATGTCATCCAACTGAGCTGATTTTGATGAGGTTGAAAGTAATGCGCAAGCCTTGGTACACGGAGCAGCTAGTAGTGGTAGTGGGCCCGTAGCTAAGGGCCAAGGAGGGTAGGCTAAATAAGTCTTCTTCTAGTTGATGTCTGAATGGTTTACAAAGTTCGTGAGAACGAACCCGATGGCTCAACGACCTCCAGCCCCTCCCGTACCCCAATTTGTCCCTGTTATGCCTCAAGGTTTGGAACAAGTATGAGCTAGCAAGCCTCTAGTTTATAAAATTAAAAAATATAGAGCTAAAGCGTTCCATGGTTTAGCCGAAGATGATCCTGAAATAGACAAGTTTTGGTTCAAAAAGACTTTGAGGGTTTTTCATGAATTATCTTATACATTTGTTGAATGCTTTGTAACAACCCATTTTTAGTGAAATCAAAATAGTGGTTTCGAGACCACAAATTCAATGTGAGAATAATTATTTTATTATTATTTTAATGTCTACAGCATGTTAGTATTATCGTCTAAAAAATTTCGTTAAGAAATTTTATCGTTTGCATGCTTAATTTTGTAAAAAGGACTAAATTGTAAAAGGTGCAAAACTTGAGTTCTATAAGATAAAGGGATTTAATAGCTATGAAATTAAATGGTTGGAGGGTTTATATTGTAAATAAACCATTAATATCATGAGTGGACTATTACAGACATTTTATATTTATTTTAAATGGTTAATTAATAAGGTTAAACTTGTAATTTAATAAATAATTTAAAATAAAACATAGTAAAAGATGGCAACATCTTCTAATTTGGTTTCTTTCACCAAAATATTGATGAAAAACACCATTTTTGGTGCTTTGAAGGTTCAACTAGGTTACATTGTGCATGCAAGTGTGTTTTCGTCTCGTTTTTAATGATTTCTATGTTTTTGAGTCATTATAGCTTAATCTTACTAGCCCAGGGACTAATTTGCAAAGATGTTAAAATATTAGGGTTTTGCCATTTATTTATACATGTTTGTGATGTTTGATGGAAGAAAAATGAACCTTTGTTGTTAGATAAACAACTTTTGTAAAGTGATTTTTGATGAATTTGTCAACTAAGGATTTAATTGAAAAATATGAAATATTCTTGGTGAAAATTCTGAAATAATAAAATGTATGAGTTGCTATGGATGCATATGAAATTCGGTTAACTTGGGTAAGGATAGAATTGCATGAATTTTGATTTACGAGCCTAAGGACTAAGTTGAAATAAAATAAAAAATTAGGGGCAAAAGTGTAATTTTTGTAAAATGTGAATTTGAATTGAATTGAATAGAATTTAGATCGGGGTAAAGATAAAGCTTCGGATTAATCAACTCCGTTTCTACGTTTTATATTCGAGGTAAGTTCGTACATTTAAATAGAGTTTTGAATTGTTGTTTTAAATGTTATCATGTTTCATTATCATATCATGTCTAAACAGAAAAATCCAACGACGTATCAACGCCCATCGAATATGAAAATGGATGGTGACGACCGTCAAATATGAAAAGGGATGGTGACGACCGTCGAATATGAAAAGGGATGGTGATGACCATCGAATATGAAAAGGGATGGTGACGATCGTCGAATATGAAAAGGGATGGTGACGAACGTCGAATATGAAAAGGGATGGTGACGGACATCAAATATGAAAAGGGATGGTGATGACCATTGAGTATGAAAAAGGATGGTGACGACCATCGAATATGAAAATGGATGGTTTCGACCATCGAATATGAAAAAGGATGGTGACGACCATCGAATATGAAAAGGGATGGTGACGACCATCGAATATGAAAAGGGATGGTTTCGACCATCGAATATGAAAAGGGATGGTGACGACCATCGAATATGAAAAGGGATGGTGACGACCACCGTTTAGTACATTTTGTGTAAGCTTCAGTAAGGGTTCGATGAAATTTACTTTGATATTATGGAAAGGTATGAAGTATGAATGTTCATAATTATGAAAAAGAATGAGTTCATGTGAATTATGTTTATAAAATCTATCTTATCATGTGATGATATTATTAAGTTATGTGATTAAGCACTAATTTGTGTTGTTGGTGATGCTTAGGGTTGTGCCAAGCTTGTGTTGGATTGATTTATATTTATTTTAAAGCTTATGCATTAAAATGGTTAGCATTGTTTATGATTTACGAACTTACTAAGCATTATATGCTTACTTTGTGTTTTTTTCCATGTTTTATAGTTAATTAGAAGCTCGTTCGAATTAGAAGATCGTAAAGACCTATCACACTATCTATCGGCTATATCGGTAGATTTTGATGTTTTTAAGTCACGGTTATAATGGCATGTATAGGTGTTTTGTACATGAAAAAATAGCCAATATGTTTAGTTTGTTAATAAGCTACTTTGGTCTATGACATTTTAGCATTTTGGTGCTTGTTGGCTAATGTTGAAATGGTTAGTGATGATATGTTTTGAATGACTCTTTTGGTATACTTGAATGTGATCCTGGTATGTGGTCATTATGGTAGGATTTGGTATGGAATTAGGTTGCAAATGTTGAGTTGATAAATGGCTAAGTTATGCTTATGTTTAAGTATATTTAATGTTATGTGAATTGAGGTGCCTTTTGGCATATTGGTTGTATGAATAGGGATCATATTGATCTAGTTTGATTTTACATGTTTTAGGCACATTTTGAATGCTTGAAATGGGTGCTAATTGCTTGTATGTGTGTGCATGATTTAGGTGAATGAAATGGCTTGAAAATGGCCTATTTCTTGTCCACACGACCTAAGACACGGGCGTGTATGACACACGACCTAAGACACGGGCGTGTATGACACACGACCTAAGACATGGGCATGTGTGACACGACCATACTACACGGCTATGTGTCCCTTATAGGTTTCAAAGGGTTACAAGTCAGGCAATTACACAGCCTAGCATACGGCATGGCACACAGGCGTGTGAGGCCATTTTGAGAGTTACATGGCCTGGCATACAAGCGTGTGGCTTGGTTGTGTAACCGAAGTCAGATAGTTACATGGGCATGGACACGGGCTGGGACACGGGTGTGTGTCCCTACTTTGAATGTCCACACAGCTTGGCCACACGGCTGTGTGACCCCTGCATTGTTAAAAATTTCAACTTTTTCCATAAAATTCTATATGATTACGATTTAGTCTCAAATCATTTCTAAGGCCTCGAGGGCTCGAATAAGGGACATTATGAATGTGATTGATTGTTAATTGCCATGATTTATAAAATGTTTTGAATAAAATGTTTTAAGTCATGAATTTTTGGTAATGCTCTATAACCCTATCCTGGCGACAAATATGGGTTAGGGGTGTTACATGCTTAAAGTATGTTATTCCACTGTTGAAAGACTTAGTGTATCAGTGGTGGAACACCTTGACTGTAGTAGTATCGGAAGATTGTATGAACTGGGATTTCTTTCAGATAGAATTTAGAAAGAAATAAGTTAGCTAGCGAATACTCGAAAAGACACACAAAAAATTTCTTGAATTGAAACAAGGTCGAATGACAGTAGCCGAATACGAGAGAGAATTTGTGTGACTCAACAAATATACTCGGGAATGTATACCATCAGAGGTTGTTATGTGTACCTGGTTTGAAGACAATTTAAATAAAGATATCAAGTTGTTAGTTGGGATTCAAGAGTTGAAAGAATTCGTGGCTTTGGGTGATAGAGCACACAAGACCAAGGATCTTAGTAAAGCAAAAAGGAAAGTAGATTCTGAGGCTCGTGATATGGGAAAATGACCTATGGAAAAACCATTCTTATCTCCATCGAAGAAATCAAAATAATTTCACAGTCATTCATAAACTTTAGTAGGTTTCTTGGGGAGAGATAAATGGAAGCAACATTCGAGTTCGAGACCACAGGCAACATCTATAGTGAGTATGGATAGTATCCAAAACAACAAACCTAAATGTCAAAAACGCAATAGATGAAATTTTGGGGAGTCCAGATTGAAAGACGTTAGAGGCTGCCCTGAAAGATCATATAAGGAAAAACCTCAGAATACTCGTTCGAGTAATACGACTGAGAGAGAGAGACCGACTAGAAATAGTGGTAATGCGGGTAACAATCGAAGTGGAATGAAAGATTCTATTGTTAAATCTAAAGCACGGGCACCAGCTAGGGCTTATGCAATTCATGCTCGAGAGGAAGCTTCAACACCTGATGTGATCATTGGTACATTTTCTATCTTTGATACTAATGTTAATGCTTTGACTGACCCGGGGTCAACGCACTTATATGTATGCTCAACTTTAGTGTCGGATACGAAAATACCTTTTGAGTCTACTGAATTTGTGATTAAAGTAACGAATCCTTTAGTTCAGTATGTGCTAGTTGATAAAATCTGTAAAAACTGTCCTTTGATGATTCGGGATTGCAACCTTCCAGCTGATTTGATGTTGTTGTCATTTGATTAGTTTGACGTAATTCTGTGTATGGACTGGTTAACTCTGCATGATGCTACTGTGAACTGTAGACGAAAGCATATTATGTTGAAATGTCAGAACGGTGAAAGGGTTTGAATTGAATCAAATAGATTAGATGGTACATATAATGTTATCTCACCTATAATGGCACAAAAATATGTTTAAAAGGGCTGTCAAGCGTATCTAGCTTACATATTTGATTCCAGGGTTTTAGAGTTGAAATTAGAATCGATTCCAACTGTATGTGACTTCACAAATGTGTTTCCAGAAGAGTTATCGGGGTTACTGTTGGCCAGAGAGGTTGAGTTTGCTATTGAGTTACTGCCGGGGACATCTCCGATATCGATAACTCTATATAGAATAAAACCTAAAGAATTGAAAGAGTAGATAGCACAGTAGCAAGAGTTGATAGATAGAGGCTTTGTTCGACCCAATTTTTCTCTATGGGGTGCTCCTGTATTATTTGTTAAGAAAAAGGATGGGCCAATGTGGTTATGTATTGACTACTTACCGCTAAAAAAAAGTCACGATCAAGAACAAATATCCTTTTCCATGTATTGATGATTTGTTTTATTAGCTTAAAGGTGTGACAGTATTTTCAAAGATCGACCTCCGTTTTGGATATTATCATGTAACATTCTGAAATAGGGCCTAATTGGAACAGTGGTTTCAGGACCACAAATCCAACGTTAAAATAATTATTTTATGATCATTATGAGGCCTAGGATATGAAAACATGCATGTGTTAAAGTTTCATAAAGAAATTCTATGTGTAAGGTGTCCAATTGGAAATTAGGGACAAAATTAAATAAATTGTAAAACTTCGGTTCTAGAAGCAATTTGTATGAAATTGCTTTGGAATATTAATTAGAGGTCCTTAAAGAGTAATTTGCCCAATGTCTAAGTTTTTGGACAAAAATGAGCTTACATGAAAAATTTGGAAAGGTTAGTAAGGAAGGGCATTTTGATCATTTAGTAATAAATGAAATAAAAAGGGAAAAATCAAGCTAAAATCAACCATTCTTCTTCTCCATGCTACCGAAAATTTAGGGTTCTCCATAGCTAGGGTTTTCAACATTTTCAAGCTCAATAGTAAGTGCTCCTTAGCCCCGTTTTTAATGTTCTTCATATTTTTAATATCCTCGTAACATGCTCTTTCTATTTCTACCCATATTTCATGCTAGGGTTCATGTTTAGAAAATTACCCATGCATGAGATGCTTGTGTTTTGATGATTTATGGAGGAATATGAGAGTTTAAAAGATGATAAACAACTTTTACTAAGTAGTTTTTTCATGGAAATGGCTTAAAGGACTACATTGTAAAAGTTGTGGAAATGGGTAGAAAAATATGGAATGAGGGAAAAACATGGGCTGCTATAAGTGTGAATAACATTTGGCTAGGCTTGGGTAGCCAAGAAATTACATGCATTTCATTATACATGCATTTCATTATGCGAGGCTTAGGACTAAATTGTAAATATTATAAAGGTTAGGGGAAAAATGGTCATTTTGCTCGAGGGTGAGTTTTAGGCCTAAAAATGAATAATGTGATGCATTGATAATCTGATTTTATTGACATAGACCCCGAGGAACAAATTCCAGAGGTCGACCGTGGAAAATGAAAGCTTTTGGAATAACTGAAATACGAAATCGAAGTAATTACCAGGTAAGTCCGTATAACCCGAAGTAAACTCTAAGTATACTTAAAATGCATGTTTTGAATGTATGATAATTTTAGATATTCATTGTATGATAATCCATGAAATGTGGTAATATAAATGAAAAGATGATAAATGTCCCGGTTGAAACAAAAAGGGAAATCCGGTGGATAAATTATGGCTTACATGACACGAGATCCTGCATGTGATGCAGAAAAAGATTTAGCCCGAACGGGTAATCCGTTGATCTCAATATAAAAAGGATTTAGCCTGGACTGGTAATCTCGACAATTCTCTTTGAGTTTATACTACTGGGGATTTAGCCTGAACTAGTAATCCTGCAGTAAAATGTAAGGTTCGTGGGAGTGCGTATTTGAGATGATCACTTGTATGATTTAATGGTAAATGGCCATCCATCGAGATTTCTGAGAAATTCAATGGGACTATAATGAGGAACGAGAATGGAAATATTGAATTGGTGAGCTCACCTAAGATTAAGGCTATATTGCTTGAGATGAAACTAACTTGATGATTGAGTGTATGTGATAGGGGATTTATACTATGCATGCTTGGCATGAATATCTTTTATGGTTGTGTGCTAAATAACCGGTAAGTTTACCTTCTTGTTATCTGGACTTACTAAGCATTTTAATGCTTACTTCTTTCCTTTCCCTGTTTTACAGAGCTCGTGGACTCATGAAGATTGGAAAACGATTGGAGTATTGTCAACACTATCAGCTTATCTTGCTTTGGTATATAGATACTTATACTTTATTACAATGACATGTATAGATTTTTGGTTATTTTGTTATATGTGTCATTGGTTAGTCAATGGAAAATTTTAAATGATATACCTATTCAATTTTATATGGCCATAAGATATGGCTCACTTTAATGTAGGTTGTCACCTACTAATTGTGCATGTTGGTGTCTAAATGTTCATGAGATGGTTAAATGTGGTTTATCATGAATGGACATGTGGAATGTGACCAAACCACTTGGAGATGGCTAGGTCATAATTGGCAATGAGTTATAAAATGAGCCAAGTTTAAATGTATTATATGAAATGGTAATCCTTAACACAAAGAGGATAATTTAGCATGTACAAAATCGATGAGATGTGGTTAATATGCAATAGACCATTGAAGGTAGTCATTGGGCATAATTAGGCCATGTTATATACCATGGAAGTCTATAAATGTGTATGGATTTTAGAGGGTGACCAAAGGCTTGGAAAATAGCCCTAAAAAGGTCCATACGGGTAGAGACACGGGCATGTGTCTAGGTTGTGTGTAACACATGGTTAGCCCCTATGGGCGTGTTGCCTGGCTGTGTGTCCCCTGCACCTAAAATTTTGGGTCAGTTTGCGTGGTAGTAAATACACGGGCAGAGACATGGCCGTGTGTCTCAATTGCGTGGAGGATACGGCCTAGCGCACAGGTTTGTGCCTTGGCCGTGTGTCTCAAAATGAATGATGACGTTATAAACAGAATGTCTGGGTTTTTGGACACGGGTGATAGCACAGGCATGCCTAGGCCTTGTGAAGGACACAGGCCAGGGACACGGGCGTGTGCTTAGCCGTGTGAAAACCCCTGTAGGTTCGAAATGGAAAATAAATCCAAATAATTCAGCATGGGTGGGGAACACGGGCGTGTCCACACGGGCGTGTGAGGTATAACCCTAGGAATTTTACAAAAGTTTTCTATAGTTCTCAGTTTAGTCCCAGATTGCTTTTAATGTATGTTTTGGACCTTGTAGGTTTATAACTGGGACATCATGATGTTGTTTGATTGGTTTTAAATTGGAATGAAATTTTATAACCCGTATTTTTTAAAAGTGTTCGTGTATGTATCCGGTAACGCCTTGTACCTTATCACAGTCTTTGGAACGGGTAAGGGGTGTTACATTTAGTGGTATCAGAGCTACGGTTTAATTAGTTCTAGGATGAACGTAGTATGTATTGAATATAGCTATACATGCCATTATACAAGTTTTGATAGTGTGATATTTCCTAACCATTATTAATTATATTTTAAAATATAGTAAATGTATTCCAATCAAGCTCAAGATGAGTTCAAGAGAGCTGAGAGCCATGCTCCAGCTTCTATTCAGCGAGCTATTGCTAGTAGTAGTAGAAGGCCTATGTCTGAAGGCCGGAAAGAGGCAAGAGCTGCCTTCTTCGAGATGATAGATGAATGGTTTGGGGATTATTTGAGAAACTACCCCAATATACCACAACCTCCTTCGCCCCCTACTTAGCCTGAGGGAGAAGTGCCACTAGGTATGACACCTGTGAGAATTGGTAAAGCCTTAGTGGACAAACTTAGAAAATATGGGGCTGAAGAGTTTAGGGCTAAGGTTGAGGATGATGCTGAACGAGCTGAGTTTTGGCTCGAGAACACTATGTAGGTTTTGGACGAGTTGTCATGTACACCTGAGGAGTGTTTAAAATGTGTTGTATCTCTTCTAAAAGATACTGCATATCACTGGTGGAAGACTGTATCCTCAGTGGTACCGAATGAAGACATTACATGGGAGTTCTTCCAAGCTGAGTTTAAAAAGAAATACATCAGTCAAAGGTTTTTGGACTCAAAGTGAAAGGAGTTCCTGGAACTCAAACAAGGAAATAAGACTGTGTTAGAGTACGGAAAGGGAATTTGTAAGGTTAAGTTAGTATGTAACGGAGTGGGTCCAATCAGAGACAGAAATGTGTAAGCGCTTCGAGGAAGGCCTTAATGAGGAAATCAAGCTGTTAATCGAGATCCTTGAAATACAAGAATTACTGCACTAGCTAATCTGGTGAAGAAGGTCGAAGAGCTCAATAATGAAAAGAAACAAGCAAAGAGAGAAGCTCGAGATTCGAGCAAGAGATCCAACGGCAGGACGCACTCATTTCCCATAAAGAAATCGAGAAGTCATCAAGAACACTCCACTTCTTCGGTAGGATATTCAGGTAGAGCAAGAAGCTCCAAGCGACATAACCCGAAGTCTTCTTCCCCTATGGTGACTAGTGTGGGAAGCGTAGATGAACAGAAGCCGAAGTGTAAAAGCTGTAACAAATTCCACTTCGGAGAGTGTCGAATGAAGACCTGTGCATGTTTTAGATGTGGGTCTCTTGACCATTTTCTCAGAGACTGCTTGGAGCGAGCTAATAAAGAGGTTGAATTAGCCTTGCAGTAGAATTCTCATATCTCTCGAGGTAGACATCCGAGACATCCCAGAAGTGCAAGTGGCAGTCAGACTGTTGCCAAGGATGCTACTGCAAAATCAGAGGCTCGAGCCCCGGCAAGAACTTATGCAATACGCACTTGAAAGGAAGCCTCTGCTCCCGATGTCATCATGGCTACATTTTCCATCTATAATACTCATGTCATTGCCTTAATTGACCCAGGATCAACCTATCGTACATTTGCGTGAAACTAGTGTCTAGCATGGATATGTCAGTAGAACCTACGAAATTTGTTATCAAGGTCTCAAATCCTCTAGGCAAGTCAGTCCTAGTTAATAAAGTCTGTAAGAATTGTCCCTTGACGATTCAAGGTCATTCTTTTTCGGCTAACCTTATGTTATTGCCATTTGATGAGTTTGATGTAATACTTGGCATAGATTGGTTAGCTGTGTATGATGTAATTGTAAATTGTGGTAGCAAGTATATCGAATTGAAATGCTCTGATGGTGAGATTCTCTGGATTGATTCAAGTGAGTTGGATACATCGCCGGTTGTAATCACCTCAATTTTGGCTCAAAAGTATATGAGAAAAGGGTATGAAACTTACCTTGCTTTTGTGATGAATACTAAAGAATCTGAGTTGAGGATGGAGTCAGTACCGATAGTATGCGAGTATCCGGATGTGTTTCCAGAAGAGCTACCTGGATTACCTCCCGCTAGAGAGATAGAGTTCGCTATTGAGCTGGTGCCTAGAACAACTCCTATTTCTATTGCTCCGTATAGGATGGCACCAACCAAGCTGAAAGAGTTAAAAGCACAGTTGCAAGAACTGATGGATAAAGCTTTTGCAAGACCGAGCTTTTAGCCTTGGGGTGCTCTCGTATTATTTGTAAAGAAGAAAGATAGTTCGATGAGGCTATGTATAGATTACCAACAACTTAACAAGGTAACTATTAAGAACAAGTATCCGTTGCCAAGGATTGATGATTTGATTGATCAATTGAGAGGAGCAAATGTATTTTCAAAAATAGATCTGAGATTTGGTTACTACCAGTTGCAAGTTAAGGAGTCGGATGTGCCTAAGACAGCTTTTAAGACAAGGTATGGTCATTTCGAGTTCCTAGTCATGCCTTTTGGTTTAACGAACACCCCAGCTGTGTTTATGGACTTAATGAATCGTGTTTTCCAACCATACTTGGACAAGTTTGTTGTGGTATTCATTGATGATATCTTGATCTATTCCCGCAATAAGTCCAAGCATACTGAACACTTGAGGACTATTTTACAGACTTTGGAGACAAGAAATTGTATGCTAAGTTCAACAAAAGCGAGTTCTGGCTTCGAGAGGTTGGATTTTTGGGTCATATTGTTTCGGGTGAAGGCATCCGAGTTGATCCAAAAAAAAATTCTGCCATTGTTGAGTGGAAGCCACTGAAGAATATAACCGAGGTTAGAAGCTTCTTGGGCTTAGCCAGTTACTATCAATGTTTTATGAAAGGATTTTCGATGATTGCAACTCCTTTGACAAGGTTGCTGCAAAAATATGTTAAGTTCGAATGGTTGGAAAAGTGTTAGCAGAGCTTTGATAAGTTAAAGACGTTGCTAACAGAAGCTTCGGTACTAGTAAAACCTGAGCCTGGAAAGGAATTTGTGGTTTATAGTGATGCGCCATTGAATGGACTGGGTTATGTGCTTATGCAAGAGGGTAAAGTGACAACCTATGCTTCTAGACAATTAAAGCCATACGAAAAGAATTATCCGACACATGACTTGGAGCTTGCCGCCATTGTCTTTGCCTTAAAAATTTGGAGACACCATTTGTATGGTGAAACATGCCGTGTATAAACCGATCACAAGAGTCTGAAGTACTTGATGACGCAAAAAGAATTGAATCTGAGACAACAGAGATGTTTAGTGTTAATTAAAGATTATGAATTGATAATTGACTACCACCCAGGAAAGGCGAACGTGGTCGCAGATGCATTAAGCAGAAAATCCTTGTTTGCTTTGAGAGCCATGAACACGCAGTTGAACTTGTTAGATGATGGTTCGGTTTTGGCAGAGTTAAGGACCAGACCAACATTTCTGCAAGAAATTTGTACAGCTCAGATAAATGATAGTGATCTACAAACCAAGAGAACTCAATTCGAGTCAGGTACTGAATCAGGTTTTCGGATCGGTTCCGGCGGTTGCTTGATGTTCAGAGATAGGATTTGTGTACCTAGAGACGATGAACTTATTCGGAAAATTTTGCAAGAGGCACATGATAGCCATTTGTCTATTCATCTAGAAAGTACCAAGATGTATAATGATTTGAAGAAAATGTACTGGTGGAATGGCATGAAAAGAGACATCTCCGAATTTGTATCGGAATGATTGATATGTTAGCAAGTCAAGGCTGAACACCAAGTACCTTCAAGTTTGTTACAACCTGTGATGGTCCCCGAATGGAAATGGGACAGGATTACTATAGATTTCGTGATGGGATTGCTGTTAACCCCGAAAAAGAAAGATGTTGTTTGGGTCGTGGTTGATAGGCTAACAAAGTCGGCTCACTTTATTCCAATACAAAATGACTACTTACTTGACAAATTGGTCGACTTGTATGTATCAGAGATTGTGAGATTATACAGGGTACCATTATCAATTATTTCAGATAGGGACTCGAGATTCACTTCGAGATTTTGGAAGAAGCTGCAAGAGGCCCTGGGTACAAAGTTGAGTTTTAGCACAGCTTTTCACCCGTAGACTGATGGTCAGCCTGAGCGGATGATTTAGATTCTTGAGGACATGTTATGGTGTTGCATCTTTGAATTTCAGGGTAGTTGGGAAAAATACTTACCATTAGTAGAATTCACCTACAACAATAGTTTCCAGACGAGTTTGAAAATGGCACCTTATGAAGCCTTGTATGGAAGAAAGTGTCGAACTCCATTGTATTGGACAGAACTTAAGGAACATCAGATCCACGGAGTTGATTTAATCAAGGAAACTGAAGAAAAGATTAAAGTGATACGTGATTGCTTGAAAGCGGCAACGGATAGGCAAAAGTCATATGCTGATTTGAAAAGAAAGGAGATCGAATTTCAAGTTGGAGATAAAGTGTTCTTAAAAGTATCTCCATGGAAAAATGTATTTAGATCTGGTCGAAAAGGAAAACTGAGTCCAAGATTTATTAGACCATATGAGGTCATTGAAAGAGTTGGACAATTAACCTACCGTTTAGCATTGCCACCCGAATTGGGAAAGATTCGTGATGTATTCCATGTATCCATGTTGCGACGATATCGATCAGATCCCTCCCATGTCATTTCACCTACGAAAGTTGAAATTAGAACGGACATGACTTATGGTGAAGAACCGGTTAAGATTTTGGCTTGAGAAGTCAAACTGTTGAGGAATAAAAAAATAGCATTGGTGAAAGTTTTATGGCATTGACACGGTGTGGAAGAGGCTACATGGGAGACCGAAGAAACCATGAGAAGTCAATATTCGAACCTATTTACTGGTAAGACTTTCGAGGATGAAAGTCCCTAAGGGGGAAAGAAATGTAAAATCTTGAAATAGGGCCTAGTCAGAACAGTGGTTTTGGGACCACAAATTTGACTTTAAAATAATTATTTTAAGATCATTATGAGGCCTAGGATATGAAAACATGCATGTGTTAAAGTTTCATGAAGAAATTCTATGTGTAAGGTGTCCAATTAGAACTTAGGTATAACACCCCAGACCTGGCCCAAACGTTCTGGCCAGATCTAACGTGTCACATAGACTTACGACTTAGTATGCATTCGTTGGTTTAAGTGATTAGGGTGGTCTTTGTAAAAACAACAATTAAATGAAAAGCCAGTTTATCAATCTTTAGGCTATCCATTTGTCATGCTTGTTGAGTCTTGAAAACGTTCATTAATTTTGAAAACCCGCGCAGCCTAACACTAGCAATTTCGACATAGTATAAATATAATTAGAAAATAAAAACCATAGTGGAAAGAGAAATTTATATAGCGGCCTTATTACAACTTAAAACCCAAAATTAAATCAGTATATAAAAATAATAAAAAAATAAACTAACTTAGAAAAACCAACTTTGCAGATGATGTGGCCACTCCGAATCCCTCACAGCTCCAAGCCCACTATGGTTGGGGATTTCTGTAGAGATGAAAATAAAGGGTGAGTTTGGTAAACCTCAGTGTGTAACATAACCCAACCATAGCCCAAAACAGATCAAACCTCAGAGTCAGACTTTTCTGGGCCTTGGCCCAATAAAGAAATCAGAATGAAACTCATAGGCCCATAGCAGATACAGAACAAATATATCATGAATGCAGAAATCCCAACCTATAGCCATCCATAACACCTCCGTACCAGCCTTACACCATGTGGGGAGACTACTCGACCCACCCAATCGCTACACACCATAAAAATTGCAGCGAGGCTGCCAAATATTGTGACGAAGTCACCAGATACAGATATTGTGGCGAGGCCACTAGAATAGATATATATGCTTATATATGTGGCGAAGCCACCAGATTGCAGCGAGGCTGCCAGATATTGTGACGAAGTCACCAGATACAAATATTGTGGTGAGGCCACCAGAGCAGATATATATGTTTATATATGTGGCAAAGCCACTCGATTGCAGTGAGGCTGCCAGATATTGTGACGAAGTCACCAGAGCAGATATATATGTGGCGAGGCCACCAGATTGCAGCCGAGTCGCGTAACGCTTCCTCCATCAATATAAACCCATGTCCCATGCAACAGAATAATATGTCATGGCATAGAAACAGAACATCATGCTTTTCAGATAAAATAAAATATCCCTAGGGGTAAAATCATAATTTTTCATGTATAAGGGTATTTCAGTAATTATTACCTATTGCTAGGGTTTCATTCTCATTCTAACGTTTACCGAGTAATCAGAAGTACTTACCTCTTCTTTTTACCAAAGTGGGCCTGTTGGCCCATTGGCCCGTTTTCGGCCAATTAAGCCCAAATATACCGTTGTGCACGAAAATGCACACTCTGCACTCTAATCATCCAAATGCACCACATTCATTAACAATTGTCTCACGAGCGCTCGCACGCTCGCGAGTTCACAAAATACCAATGTTTTGGTATTTCGGCTTTTACCGATTCAGTCTAAGGGAGGGTGTCGTTTACACACCTGGTTGATGACGATTGATGACGATATCTCCTACGCGATAATCCTACGATCGATCACTAACATATTAGACTTACGAATTAACGGTAACTACCATAAATCCACGTCAACTAACCCAATCATCACACAAGTTAGTCATTTACGCACGAGGGGCAAAATAGTCATTTTACCCTCTAAGGGTAAATCGGTAGTCCTACCCTATAGGGGTATTTTAGTAATTTTATAACTTATCCAGTTGGGCCTACGGACCCATTGGGACTACATGGCCCATTTCAACCCATCGCGGCCCGAAATAGCAGTCCTACTGCTAGAGTAATGAGAAATACACACTGTTAGAGAGCTGCAGATTAATCCGCGCTCCCACACTCTTAGGCGACGCCCAACCCAAACGAGCACGCCACCAAGCGAAAGGGATCAGCCCAGAAGGGTATGCCAACTCTCCTCATGGTTGCTCTATTTAAAGCCAGCTCTCCATCTACTCTTATGTTAGCTTCCCGATGTGGGGTCCCTCTATCATCAGAGTTTAAAACCAACACCAACTCTTGCCGTCCCAACATAGCAAAATAATCAACCTTTGCGTGCCAAGGGATTTGAACCAAAGTTCTCTCACATGCCAAATCACGCCATCACCACTAGGCCATCAACTTATTTGTGTCAAAAGTCCAACACATTAAACTTTAAAGCGCACCTACTTGCTTCCAGATTTATTGAAAAGAAAAACCAAAATAAATTGCAAGAGCCAAGACTTGAACCTTGGACCCCTTTCTTCCTCTATGGCGTCACTTCCTTGTCCCCTAAGTGGCGCTACCTTGCCACTACACCACACTCCTTTTTGTGTCATCTTTTACCCCTTTACTCTTAAAAGCCCAAACGCTAATTGCATCACTTGTTCTTAAAATCAAAATTCCGAAG
The DNA here is from genome assembly GCA_025698465.1 of Gossypium longicalyx. Taxonomy (NCBI): domain Eukaryota; kingdom Viridiplantae; phylum Streptophyta; class Magnoliopsida; order Malvales; family Malvaceae; genus Gossypium; species Gossypium longicalyx. The sequence continues at coordinate 36,594,139 of CM046995.1, forward strand.
ACTACCACGGATTTAACTTAAGTTTGGGCCTTCCAAAGCCCCACTAACCTACTAAAATATATATTTTAACCAACCAGAACACACCCAAATTTTAAAAAAACACAGAAACACAAAAAACTCGAAAATTGGGCATTACAACTCTACCCTCCTTAAAGAAATTTCGTCCTCGAAATTTTACCTGAATCAAACAGATGAGAATATTGTTGACGCATCGCCACTTCTAGCTCCCAAGTAGCTTCCTCTTTGCCATGATTACGCCACAACACCTTTACTAGAGGAACTGATTTCCTCCTCAAAATCTTAACATCTCGATCCAAAATCTGCACAGGCTCCTCCTCAAAAGTCAAGTCTGTTTGGACCTCGATCTCTGTAACCGGCACAACATGAGTAGGGTCAGAACTATACCGCCTTAACATGTAGACGTGAAAGACATCATGAATCCTATCCAGCCCTGGAGGTAGCTCTAACTGATAAGCCACTGGACCCACTCGCTGAAGAATCCGATAAGGCCTAATAAACTGCGGACTTAACTTGCCTTTCCTCCCAAACCTTAATATTTTCTTCCAAGATGAAACCTTTAAGAAGACCATATCACCCACAGAGTACTCATTTCCCTTGCACTTCAAATCTGCATATGACTTCTGTCTATCAGATGCTTTCTTCAATCGGTCTCTAATCAACTTGACCTTATCCTCAGTATCTGCCACCAATTTAGGTCCAAGAACCTGTCGTTCACCCAACTCGGTCCAACAACTAGGTGTACGACATCTTCGCCCATACAGTGCCTCATAAAGAGCCATTCGAATACTTGCCTGATAACTGTTGTTGTATGCAAACTCTGCCAACAGTAAGTAATCCTCCCAACTGCCTCGAAAGTCGATAACCCATCCCCTCAACATGTCTTTTAGAATCTGAATAACCCTTTCCGACTGACCATCAGTCTGAGGATGAAAGGCTGTACTAAAGTTCAACCGCGTACCCAACGCCTCATGCAACTTTTCCGCCACATACAATTTGGCTAACTTCCGATCCTCACGCTGAATCTAGGATCTCGATCAGAGATAATCGACATTGGCACTCCGTGAAGTCGCACTATTTCTGCCACATACAATTTGGCTAACTTTCGAAGTGAATAATCAGTGCGGACAGGTATAAAATGAGCAGATTTGGTCAACCTATCCACAATTACCTAAATTGAGTCCTTCTTCGACGGAGTCAAGGGTAACCCACTCACAAAATCCATGGTTACCCTCTCCCACTTCCAAAGTGGTACTTTCACTGGCTGCAAAAGTCCGGAAGGTAATTGATGTTCAGCTTTCATTTGCTGACAAGTCAGACATTTTCCCACAAATTTCGTTACCTCTCACTTCAATCCAGGCCACCAATACAACTCCTTTAAGTCGCGATACATTTTATTCCCTCCAGGATGCATAGCACACAGACCTCCATGAGCTTCTTTCAGAATTGCTTGCCTCAAGTCAGAGTCCTTTGGAATACAAACTCTACCTCGATAACACAGAACTCCCTCACTGTTCAGTCCGAACTCAGAAGTATCCCCATTCTTAACCTGCTGGAATCGAGAAACCAAGGACTCATCCCTTGACTATTTTTCCTTAATCTCATCCACTCAGGTCAGCCTAACTTGCAGTTCTACTAACAGACTACCGTCGTCATCTGCACTCAAACGAGCAAACATGGCTCTCGGATCGATCACAGCTTCTACGACTTAGGGCATCAGCCACCACATTAGCTTTGCCTGGGTGATACTCAATCGCGCAGTAATAATCCTTAAGCAACTCTATCCATCTCCGTTGCCTAAGGTTCAGCTCCTTCTGAGTCAGCAAGTACTTAAGACTCTTATGATCTGTGTATATAATACACCTTTCTCCGTACAGGTAATGTCTCCAAATCTTAAGCACAAAGATTACCGCTGCCAACTCCAAATCATGAGTAGGATAGTTAACTTCATTTGGTTTAAGCTGTCGCGATGCATAAGCAACCACTTTACCCTCTTGCATTAGCACACAGCCCAACCCTACATGTGATGCATCACTGCATACGGTAAAATCTTTTCCAGACTCTGGCTGAATCAGTATAAGTGCCTCGGTCAAAACTTTCTTCAGCTTCTCAAAAGATTCCTGTTGTTTCTCAGTCCAAACAAACGGTACTCCCTTCCTTATAAGCTTTGTCAAAGGCGCTGCCATCACAGAAAATCCTTTCACAAAGCTTCTATAGTACCCAGCTAATCCCAGAAACTTCAAATTTCTGACACTGACCTCGGTGGCTTCCATTCCAGAATCGCTTCAATCTTTCAAGGGTCCACCTTGATCCCTTCAGCAGAGACAACATGCCCCAAGAAAGTTACCTCTCTCAACCAGAACTCACACTTACTGAATTTCGCATAAAGCTTCTTCTCCCTCAGCACTTGCAGCACAATACGAAGATACTCCTTATGCTTCTCCTCAGTTTCAAAATAAACCAGAATATTGTCGATAAAGACGACTACGAATCGATCCAAGTATGGCTGGAACACTCGATTCATCAGATCCATAAATGCCGCAGGTGCGTTCATCAACCCAAATGGCATAACCAAGAACTCATAGTGGCCATACCGAGTTTTGAATGCCATCTTGTGAATGTCCACCTCCTTAACCCTCAACTGATGATACCCAGATCGAAGGTCAATCTTGGAAAATACTGAAGCTCCTCTAAGTTGATCGAATAAATCATCGATTCTCGGTAGTGGGTACTTGTTCTTAATAGTCAATTTGTTTAACTACCGATAATCGATGCACATCCGCATTGACCCATCCTTCTTCTTAACGAACAACACTGGTGCTCCCCACGGAGACACACTTGGTCTAATGAAGCCTCTATCCAATAACTCTTGAATTTGGGCTTTCAGCTCCACCAACTCCTTCGGTGCCATCCTATAAGGTGCAATGGACACCGGTGCCATTCCAGGCAACAAGTCGATTCCAAACTCAACCTCTCGGTTCGGGGACAAACCCGAAAGCTCCTCTGGAAAAACATCTTGAAAATCCTTGACGGTTCTAACTTTATCCACTGTCAGACCCTCAGTTTCCGATTGGCTTACAAATGCCAAATAAGCCTCACATCCCTTTCGAATCCACTTCTCGGCTCTCAATGCCGACACCACATTAGACAGATAATCCCTATGCTCACCTATCACCAAAACCTCCTCATCCTTTGTGGTCTTTAACATCATTCGCTTAGTAGCACAATCCAAAGTAGCCCTATGCTTAACAAGCCAATCCATTCCAAAAATGAGATCGAATTCTCTGAAAGGTAGCTCCATCAGATCTCCAGAGAAAACTTTTCCTTGAGTTTCTATAGACACATCTCTATACAGTTTATCTACCCTAACCGAGTGACCCAAAGGACTTAGTACAGATACCCCACTCACGGTCACCTCAGAGCACACACCCAGCGACCTAGATATTACACATGTAACATACAAATGGGTAGATCTAACATCTATCAACACAGTGTATGGCATACTAGAAATCAGAAATGTACTAGTTATGACGTCAAGTGCATCACCCTCCTCTCAGCGACGAGCTACATACACCAACGCCGACTGACGAGCCTCAGCAAATTTAGCACCCTTGCCAGGCGCTCCTCTTCCTTGACCATTTCCATTTCCACCTCTTCCTTGCCCACATCCTCTCGAAAACTGTGGCCCACCCCTCACTGGTTGAGCGACCCTCTGCTCTAAAACTTGAACCTGATCTGGTTCTTGGGGACAGTCCTTAACCCTATGCTCTATAGATCTGCATCAGAAACAAGCACTAGAATGTTTCCGACACTCGCCCATATGTATCTTCCCACAACTCCTACAACCCTATGGTCTAACAGCATTCATCGGTACTGCTCGAACTGGCTCCATTACCCTTGCTCTCTTAACATTCCTGTTCATACCACCTGAAAGTCCTGAATCTCTCCTAAAACGGTTCTGATCTTTCTCACGATTCTGTCTTTCTGTACGCTTCACTTCCTCAGCTATCTTAGCTTTCTCTACTAAAGCGGCGGGTTACGCTCCTCTGCATGAGCAATCAGCACCCTAAGTTCATCTCTCAGACCATCCTCGAAGCGTACGCTACGCTCATACTCTGTAGCGACAATCCCAGAAGCATACCGACTCAGTCTCAGAAACTTAGACTCATTGTAACGCCCCTTACCCATGTTCAACACTGAAACAGGGTACGAGGTATTACCGGAACATAACACATACCATTAAATGAAACTGAGATAGAAATTGTCATCCAATTAGATAATGCATCGTTATAACATATGTCTTGAACAATATTAGCCAACTTCAATTGCTTTGTACAAAATGATTGATCAAATACTGTAACCAATATTTTAAACCTAGGCAATTATGACACGTAACAAAATAACTAAACCTAGTATACATGCCATAATTCAAAATGTTTAGTTCAAATACCCTAAAGTATTGATAGTGCGGGCAGATCTTCACAATCTTCAACTCCTGAGCAAGCTGGACGACACTATAAGACAAAAGAGAGAAAAGAAAGTAAGCTTATAGCTTAGTAAGTAAGTATATAAATAATAATTAAAGAATCTAATATATATATACAATAACTCAAGTATATCTACTTAAATTTTTCTATTCACACCATTTTGATTAAGCTGTCTCTCCTGCATCATGTTCACTAAATAAATCATAACTCGAGTTAAAAAAGTCAAAATTAAAATCCGTAAATTTTTCCTGAAACTAGACTCATATTACTTCTTACTAATTTTTTTTTGGAATTTTTGGTCCAACCAATCAGTACAATTTATTAGTTAAAGTTTCACCTATTACACAGCTCGATAATCTGACCTCTTTTCACTAAGAATTAATTTTCTCCCAGTACAAAAGTCAAATAGCCACGAAACTTGTTTCATTTAAAACTAGACTCAACAAAGAATCTATGAATGTAAATTATATTTCTTAATTATTTTTGTAAAATTTTTAATGATTTTTCAAAGTCATAACAGGGGATCATATAGTCATTCTGAACAAGTCACACACAAATATAAATATCTCAAAATATAGAGTTCCTTTACTTGTTCTGTTTCCCTTACATGAGAATAGACTCACTAAGATTTAATTTAATATCTTATCCAGCCTCTAATTAAATTCCTAATATTTTTGGTGATTTTTCAAATTCACATCACTGCGACTGTCCACAAACAGTATTATTGCAAATTCACTCTTTTACACTTTCTTTTTATTAACCTCATTTTAACGTACATGTCACAATTCATTTTCACCACATTTCATACATCACAAGTATAGGTCCATGATTAAAATGTCACTATAAAATCATCCCGTTGAACACTTCGGATCAATTCTCGATATTTGGTGGTTTCAGCACACAGCTCCACCCATCATCATTCATATAATTCGACTCTCTTGTACACATGGTGAACACTTAGTAACACCCGTGTGACCTAGCCAATTTATCTCGTAGCTCTCTTGTCTACATAGTGTCCTTCACTTGGAATCACCCATGCGACCTAGCTACATTTACCTCTCCCGTAGCTCTCTTGTCTACATGGGATACATCCCGTATCACACATGTGACCTAGCTATCACATAGTATCTCGCAGCTCTCTTGTACACATGATGTGCACTCAGCACCATACATGTGACCTAGCTACGTTCCATCTATATTATTAAATCTTTTCGAATGTTCGATCGGGATTTCTCTCTCTATTAATTATTTCCATTCTTCCAATAGTCGATTTATGTTTCAAAATCAGCTAATATATATATATATAATAGGCTGAAATATAAAAATGTAAATGAAGTTAAGGTATTATTTACATACAAACTTACCTCGATGCAAAATATGGAAATTTTGCAATTTAGTCCAAAATCTTTTCCTTCTCCCGTTCGAGGTCGATTCCACGCCTTTCTTGATCTATAACAACACATTGAGCTCATTTAACACTCATACTATTTATTTCAATCCAAAAATCACATTATGGAAAAATTACATTTTTACCCCCTAACTTTTACAAATTACAATTTTCCCCTAGGCTCGGAAATTTAATTTCAGCCCTAATTCTTATGTTTTATGACATGCTGATCATTTTTCCCTTCTATGGCAACATCAAATTCTCACTCTAACACTTAGTTATGAACAATCGGTATTTTTACCGATTATGCTGTTTTGCTCGTTTTCGCTAAAAATCGCTTAGAAAAGATCGTTCTCCTAACTTTAAACATTAATATTCTACCATAAAACATCAAAATATATGCATATAATTCATGGGTAAATTTTTAAACATAAACCTTAACTCGAAATAATGGTAGAAACAGGTAGACCGAGCTACGAGGATTTCAAAAATGTAAATGACATTAAAAACGGGGCTTGAATGCACTTACTATTGAGCTTGAAAGCTTGGTAAAAACCCTAGCTATGGAGAACATGCAAGTTTCGGCCAAGCTTAATGAAGATGAACACATTTTTGTGTTATTTTTCCCATTTTATTTCATTTAATACACAAATGACCAAAATGCCCTTACTACTAAACTTACTAAAAATTCCATCCATGTCCAAATTTTGTCCATATAAGGTATAATGGTCTAATTCCATTTAAGGACCTCTACTTAAAAACTCCATTTCAATCAAGTACTTATGAACTAGAACACACACATTTTTCACCTATTTCAATTTAGTCCTAAACGTCAAATTAAACACCCAATCGATAAAATTTCGCAACGAAATTTTCGGACAATTATGCAATCATAATATAAACACTAAAACTTAATCAAAATATTATTATTATTATTATTATTTTTAACCTCGGATTCATGGTTTCAAAACCACTATTCCATTTTGGCCCTAAATCGGGCTGTTACAACTCTCCCCCCTTTAGGGATTTTCGTCCCTGAAAATCTTACCGGTAAAGAGATTTGGGTACTGTTTTCTCATGGCTTCCTCCGGTTCCCACGTAGCTTCTTCTACTCCGTATCTTTGCCATAACACTTTCACTAAAGCTATACTTTTCTTTCTCAACTGTTTTACTTCTCGAGCCAAAATCTTAATCAGTTCCTCATCATAGGTCAAGTCCGATCGAATCTCAATTTCTGTTGGAGAAATCACATGTGAAGCATCAGAACGATAACGTCGCAACATTGATACATGAAACACGTTATGAATTCTTTCTAACTCTGCCGGTAAGGCCAACTGATATGCCACTAGTCCAATCCTCTCAATAATCTCGTACGGCCCAATAAAACGCGGACTCAACTTGCCTTTTTGGCTAAATCTCAGAATCTTTTTCCATGGTGACACCTTCATGAACACTTTATCAGCCACCTGAAATTCAATCTCTTTTCTTTTTAAATCTGCATATGACTTTTGTCGATCTGAAACAGCTTTCAAACAATCACGAATTATTTTTACTTTCTCTTTGGTTTCTTTAACTAAATCAACTCCGTGAATCTGTTTCTCACTAAGTTCGGTCCAATATAAAGGAGTTCGACACTTTGCGACCATACAAGGCTTCAGACGGTGCCATCTCAGTATACTTGATAAAAATCGTTATTGTAGGCAAATTCAACCAAAGATAGATATTTCTCCCAAGCGCCTTCAAATTCTAAAACACGACATCTAAGCATATCTTGAGTATACGGATTACTCTTTCCGATCGACCATCTGTTTGTGGATGAAACGCGGTACTAAAATTCAATTTTGTACCCAAAGCTTCTTGTAACTTTTTCCAGAATCTCGAGGTAAACCTCGAATCTCTATCTGATATTATAGACATAGGTACCCCGTGCAACCTCACAATTTCAGCAATATATAATTCAACTAATATATCAAGTGAGTAATCGGTACGTACCGGTATAAAGTGAGCCGACTTTGTTAACCTATCAACCACTACCCAGACAACATCCTTCTTTTTAGGAGTCAAAGGCAAAGCGGTTACAAAATCCATGGTAATCCTATCCCATTTCCACTCAGGTACCATTACTGGTTGGAGTAATCCTGAAGGCACTTGATGCTCAGCTTTTACTTGTTGACAGATCAAACACTTGGTTACAACTTCAGAAATGTCCTTTTTCATACTTGGCCACCAATACAACTTCTTTAAATCATTATACATTTTTGTGCTACCAGGGTGAGCTGACAAACAGCCACTGTGCGCCTCATGTAATATTTTCTGAATCAATTCATTATTTTTCGGTACACAAATCCTATCTCGAAACATCAAACAGTCATCTGGTCCAACTCGAAAATCTGAGTCGTAACCCGATTCGCATTGAGTTCTCTTAGTTCGCAACTCACTATCGTTCTTTTGAGCATCACAAATTAGCTGGAGAAATAACGGTTTAACCCTCATCTCTGCCAAGATTAACCCATCATCAGACAATGCTAACATCGTATTCATGGCTCTCAAAGTAAAAAGAGATTTCCTGCTCAAGGCGTCAGCAACTACATTTGCTTTTCCCGGATGATAATCAATCACTAGCTCATAATCCTTCAATAATTCAAACCATCTTCGCTGTCGCAGATTCAAATCCTTTTGATTCATTAAATACTTAAGACTTTTGTGATTAGTAAAAATTTGACATTTTTCACCATACAAATAATGTCGCCAGATCTTCAAGGCAAAGACAATAGCGGCTAATTCCAAATCATGTGTAGGATAGTTCTTCTCATGTGGTTTTAATTGTCTCGAGGCATAAGCCACCACTTTACCCTCTTGCATTAGCACACATCCAAGGCCTGTCAATGATGCATCACTATAAATTACGAACTCTTTCCCTGGCTCAAAATTTGTACTAAAATTGGTATTCAGTCAAACGTGCTTTGACTTTCAAAAAACTCACGACATTTATCGGTCCATTCAAACTTAACATTCTTTTTGCAATGACTTAGTCATAGGAGAGGCAATCATCGAAAATCCCTCGACAAAACGTCTATAATACCCGGTCAAGCCTAAAAAGCTTCTAACCTCGGATACATTCTTTGGCAGTTTCCAATCAATGATCACGGAAATCTTGCTCGGATCCACCCGAATACCATCACATGAGACTATATGTCCCAAAAATCCGACTTCACGAAGCCAGAACTCACTTTTACTAAACTTAGCAAACAGTTTCTTTTCTCTCAAGATCTGCAATATGGTTCTCAAGTGTTCGGCGTGCTCAGACTCATCCCTAGAATAAATTAAAATGTCATCTATGAACACCACTACAAACTTATCTAAATATGGCCGAAAGATTCAGTTCATCAAGTCCATAAATATAGCCGGAGCATTTGTTAAGCCAAAAGGAATCACAAGGAACTCATAATGTCCATACCTTGTCCGAAAAGCGGTTTTCGGCACATCTGACTCCTTAACTCTCAACTGGTAGTAACCGGACCTCAAATCGATCTTTGAAAACACTGTTGCTCCCTTTAACTGATCAAATAAATCATCAATCCTCGGTAATGGGTACTTGTTCTTTATAGTCACCTTATTGAGCTGACGGTAATCAATGCAAAGCCTCATTAAGCCATCCTTCTTCTTTACGAACAATACAGGAGCACCCCAGGGAGAGAAACTCGGTCTCACAAATCCCTTGTCTGTTAACTCTTGCAACTGAGCCTTCAATTCTTTTAATTCAATGAGCCATTCTATATGGAGCAATCGAGATCGGTGCGAGTCCCGGCAACAAATCAATGGCAAACTCTATCTCTCTGTTCGAGGCAATCCGGACAATTCCTCCGAAATACATCGGAAATTCACGGACTATCGATGATCGATTCAAGCTTCAATTCGATACTTCGGTATTCATTACATAGGCCAAATAAGCTTCACACCCTTTCCTCATGTATTTCTGTGCAGACATGTGCAAAATTGCCATAGGCAATTTATTTTCATCTATTTCAACCCACAGAATTTCACCATTTTCATATTTCAACTCTAGTGTTTTCTGTTTACAATCTACCCTGGCATCATACAATGTCAACCAGTCCATTCCCAAAATAACGTCAAACTCATCAAATGGTAACAGCATCAGATTACCCGGAAAACAGTGACCTTGAATCATTAATGGGCAATTCTTGCAAACCTTATCAACTAGCACATATTGGCCTAAGGGGTTCGATACTTTAATCGTAAACTCAGTAAACTCAATAGAAAACTTCTTATTAGATACTAAATTCATACAAATATAGGAATGAGTAGACCCGAGATCAATCAATGTAATAACAATAGTATCATAGATAGAAAATGTACCAGTGATCACATCGAGAGATGATGCATCCTCTCGGGCACGTATGGCATAAGCTTTAGCAGGCGCTCTAACTTCTTATCTTGCCACTGAATCTTTCATTACAGTTTTACTGCTAGCTCCACTTCCAGTATTTCTCGATGGTCTACCTCTGTTAGCGGTCGTACTTTGTCTAGCACTCTGAAATTTTTCTTCTTTAACTTTCTCCGGACAGTCTCTGATAAAATGCTCGCGAGAACCACACTTGAAACAAGCTTGCTCATTTCCCCAACACTCACCAAAATGTTGCCTGCCGCATTGCTGACATTCGGGCTTTCTAGACCGCATATTACCCACACTTGCCACTGAATTAGCTTGAGCTTTAGACCCTGAATATGCCCTACCACAATCTCTGTGTGAATCCCCAACTGAAACTGTCACTCGAAGGTTTGTCTCTTTGGACCTCTTTGATTGAGATTGAAATGACTTACTTATCAGCCTCTTTCTGGCATCTCGGGCCTCAATAGCAGCTTTTCTTCTTTCTTTATTTAATTCTTCAGCTTTAAGAGCTCGATCAACCAATACTACAAATTCTTTCAGCTCCAGAATTCCCACAAGCACTTTAATGTCCTCATTAAGTCCATTCTCAAACCTTTTACACGTAATAGCCTCAGTGGACACACATTCCTGGGTATACTTACTGAGTCTTACAAATTCGCGTTCATACTCTGCCACAGACATCTTGCCCTACTTCAATTCAAGGAACTCCTTCCGTTTTTGATCAATAAATTGCTGACTTATGTATTTCTTTCTGAATTCTTCCTGGAAGAAATCCCAAGTAACCCTTTCTTTTGGCACCACTGCTACCAAAGTCTTCCACCAATGGTAAGTCGAATCTCTCAAAAGTGATATGGCACACTTTAAGCACTCCTCGGGTGTACATGAGAGCTCATCAAATACACGGGTAGAATTTTCAAGCCAGAACTCCGCCTTCTCGGGATCATCGTTGATCTTTGCTCTAAACTCTTCGACTCCTTGTTTTCGAATCCTGTCGATCGGAGGCTTGTTCATTCTTACCAAATCTATGCCTTGAGCAACTACAGGAACCGTCTGAGGTATGGGAGGGGGTGGAGGAGGTTGAGCATTTGGGTTTGCTAGAATAAACTCAGTATACCAATTGTTCATCATTTGGAGGAAGGCATCCCGAGCCTCATCTCCTTGTCTCGATGTCTCAAGTCTACTTTCTACAGGGGCGGTCCCTTGCGCGAGAGCCAGCGCATTACTAGTAGCATCATCAGCCGCTGTTCCATTAGGATCCATTACTATATTAAAACAAAACACAGTTTAGAATAATCAGGAGTCACCGCACTATCACAGTATATTTATGGCATGTATAACCTGACTTTTACACACACTATAATAGTCCGAGAACCGACTAAACCATAGCTCTGATACCACTAAATGTAACGCCCCTTACCTGTGTTCAACACCGAAATAGGGTACGAGATATTACCGGAACATAACACATATCATTAAACGAAACTGAGATAGAAATATATCATCCAATTAGATAATGCATCGTTATAACATATGTCTTGAACAATATTAGCCAACTTCAATGGCTTTGTACAAAATGATTGATCAAATACTGTAACCAATATTTTAAACCTAGGCAATTATGACACGTAACAAAATAACTAAGCCTAGTATACATGCCATAATTCAAAATGTTTAGTTCAAATACCCTAAAGTATTGATAGTGCGGGTAGATCTTCACGATCTTCAACTCCTGAGCAAGCTGGACGACACTATAAGACAAAAGAGAGAAAAGAAAGTAAGCTTATAGCTTAGTAAGTAAGTATATAAATAATAATTAAAGAATCTAATATATATATATACAATAACTCAAGTATATCTACTTAAATTTTTCTATTCACACCACTTTGATTAAGCTGTCTCTCCTGCGTCACGTTCACTAAATAAATCATAACTCGAGTTACAAAACTAAAAATTAAAATCCGTAAATTTTTCCTGAAACTAGACTCATATTACTTCTTACTAATTTTTTTCTGGAATTTTGGTCCAACCAATTAGTACAGTTTATTAGTTAAAGTTTCCCCTGTTACACAGCTCGACTAATCTGACCTCTTTTCACTACGAATTGATTTTATCCTAGTAAAAAAGTCAAATAGCCACGAAACTTCTTTCATCTAAAACTAGACTCAACAAGGAATCTATGCATGTAAATTATATTTCTTAATTATTTTTGTAAAAATTTTAATGATTTTTCGAATTCAGAACAGGGGATCACATAGTCATTTTGAACAAGTCACACACAAATATAAATATCTCAAAATATAGAGTTCCTTTTCTTGTTATGTTTCTCTTACATGAGAATAGACTCACTAAGCTTTAATTTAATATCTCTTTCAGCCTCTAATTAAATTCTTACTATTTTTGGTGATTTTTCAAATTCACGTCACTGCGACTGTCCACAAATAGTATTATTGCAAATTCACTCTTTTACACTTTCTTTGTATTAACCTCATTTTAACGTACATGTCACAATTCATTTTCACCACATTTCATACATCACAAGTATAGGTCCATGATTAAAATGTCACTATAAAATCGTCCCGTTGAACACTTCGGATCAATTCTCGATATTTGGTAGTTTTAGCACACAGCTCCACCCATCATCATGCATATAATTCGGCTCTCTTGTACCATGGTGAACACTTAGTACCACCCGTGTGACCTAGCCAATTTATCTCGTAGCTCTCTTGTCTACATAGTGTCCTTCACTTGGAATCACCCATGCGACCTAGCTATATTTACCTCTCTCGTAGCTCTCTTGTCTACATGGGATACGTCCCGTATCACACATGTGACCTAGCTACTACATAGTATCTCGTAGCTCTCTTGTACACATGATGTGTACTCAGCACCATACATGTGACCTAGCTACGTTCCATCTATATTATTAAATCTTTCCGAATGTTCAACCGAGATTTCTCTCTCTATTAATTATTTCCATTCTTCCAATAGTCGATTTATGCTTCAAAATCAGCTTATATATATATATATATATATATATATATATATAATAGGCTGAAATATAAAAATGTAAATGAAGTTAAGGTATTATTTACATACAAACTTACCTCAATGCAAAATATGGAAATTTTGCAATTTAGTCCAAAATCTTTTCCTTCTCCCGTTCGAGGTCGATTCCACGCCTTTCTTGATCTATAACAACACATTGAGCTCATTTAACACTCATACTATTTATTTCAATCCAAAAATCACATTATGGAAAAATTACATTTTTGCCCCCTAACTTTTACAAATTACAATTTTGCCCCTAGGCTCAGAAATTTAATTTCAGCCCTAATTCTTATGTTTTATGACATGCCGATCATTTTTCCCTTCTATGGAAACATCAAATTCTCACTCTAACACATAGTTATGAACAATAGGTATTTTTACCGATTATACCGTTTTGCTCGTTTTCGCTAAAAATCGCTTAGAAAAGATCGTTCTCCTAACTTCAAACATTCATATTCTACCATAAAACATCAAAATATATGCATATAATTCATGGGTAAATTTTTAAACATAAACCCTAACTCAAAATAATGGTAGAAACAGGTAGACCGAGCTACGAGGATTTCAAAAATGTAAAGAACATTAAAAACGGGGCTTGAATGCACTTACTATTGAGCTTGAAAGCTTGGGAAAAAGCCTAGCTATGGAGAACATGCAAGTTTCGGACAAGCTTAATGAAGATGAACACATTTTTGTGTTATTTTTCCCATTTTATTTCATTTAATACACAAATGACCAAAATACCCTTACTACTAAACTTTCTAAAAATTCCATCCATGTCCAAATTTTGTCCATATAAGGTATAATGGTCTAATTCCATTTAAAGACCTCTACTTAAAACCCCCATTTCAATCAAGTACTTATGAACTAGAACACACACATTTTTCACCTATTTCAATTTAGTCCTAAACGTCAAATTAAACACCCAATCGATAAAATTTCGCAACGAAATTTTCGGACAATTATGCAATCATAATATAAACACTAAAACTTAATCAAAATATTATTATTATTATTATTATTATTATTATTATTATTATTATTATTATTATTTTAACCTCAAATTTGTAGTTTCAAAACCACTATTCTATTTTGGCCCTAAATCGGGCTGTTACACTCATACTCAGCCACTGACTTACTCCCTTGCACCAGGTTCAGAAATTCTTTCCGGCGAGCGTCCATGTAACTAGCCCCAACATACTTTCCTTTGAAGGCTGTCTTAAACAGCTCCCAAGTCACACTGTCAGCAGGAGTTCCATCTCTCACCATGAGCCACCACTGATAAGCCTCATCCCTGAGTAACGATATGGCTCCCTTCAGCTTCTGATCCACAGAGCAGTCCAGATCATCCATAATCCGCTCTGTGGCTTCTAACCAATACTCATCCACATTCGGAGCTACACCAGATACGCCCCTAAATATCTCTGCTCCATTGGCCCGGAGCCGCTCAGAAATAGACCCCCGAATTCCGTTTTCCGTACTTGCCCCAACAACCCTTTCCAAAACTCAGAGCATCGCCTGGGACAGAGCATCGTCCCCGACACCTCGATCATGAGACTCTACCTCCGTTGTCGGTGGTACCAGTGCATCTGCTACCGGCACATGTCCTGAAGACGAAGATTCAGCTTGAGCATTACCTCGGCCACATCCACGGCCTCTTCCGCGAGCTGCTCGTGTACTCATTTTGTATTATCTGATTAAGAATTTTATGAATCAGTTTAATATTTTAGTGTTTATTACAGATGTCTTATGAATAACAGTAATTCAGAGTTTGAGTTTGTTTTCTTTCGCGGTAGCCTAGCTACTGTCTCAGTTTACTTATTAGAGTTTCTATAGTTCCAGTGTTACCCTAACTAAAGTACCATGACAAGGTTTTGTACAAGCATATAACAGATATTTTAGAAACAATCAGAAAGGCTTAGAAAACTTACAGACTTGGGTTGGAGATTCGGTGTGCCACCTTCTAAAAAACTAATTTTAGAAAACTGATTTTAATCTTTAAAATCAACTATTTTTAAAGAGAAAATATTGGAAACATTCTCGAAAACAATTTATAATCAAGTTCCTAAAAAAATGATTTTTAAAAAACTTTAATGTTTCTTTAAAACTCCCATTTTTAGACCCGTTCCACAGCTGAGTTGTTGTAACTTAGCTCTGATACCACTAAATGTAACACCCCAGACCCAGCCGAGACGTTATGGCCAGATCTGACGTGTCACATGGACTTACGACTTAGTATGCATTCGTTGGTTTAAGTGATTAGGGTGGTCTTTTTCGGTTTATCAATCTTTAGGCTATCCATTTGTCGTGCTTGTTGAGTCTTGAAAACGTTTATTAATTTTGAAAACTCATGTGACCTAACACTACTTGATTTCGACATAGTATAAATATAATCAGAAAATAAAAACCATAGCGGAAAGAGAAATTTATATAGCGGCCTTATTACAACTTAAAACCCAAAATTAAATCAGAATATAAAAAAATAAAAAAAATAAACTAACTTAGAAAACCAACTTTGCAGATGATGTGGCCACTCCGAATCCCTCACAGCTCCAAGCCCACTATGGTTGGGGATTTCCTGCAGAGATGAAAATAAAGGGTGAGTTTGGTAAACTCAGTGTGTAACATAACCCAACCATAGCCCAAAACAGATCAAACCTCAGAGTCAGACTTATCTAGGCTTGGCCTAGTACAGAAATCAGAATGAAACTCATAGGCCCATAGCAGATAAGAAAAAATATATCATGAATGCAGAAATCCCAACCCAGAGCCATCCATAACACCCCCGTACCAGCCTTACACCATGTGGAGAGACTACTCGACCCACCCAACCGCTACACACCACAGAAATTGCAGTGAGGCTGCCAGGTATTGTGACAAAGTCACCAGATACAGATATTGTGGCGAGGCCACCAGAACAAATATATATGTTTATATATGTGGCGAAGCCACCAGATTGCAACGAGGCTGCCAGATATTGTGACGAAGTCACCAGATATAGATATTGTGGCGAGGCCACCAGAACAGATATATATGTTTATATATGTGGCGAAGCCACCAGATTGCAACGAGGCTGCCAGATATTGTGACGAAGTCACCAGAACAGATATATATGTGGCGAGGCCACTAGATTGCAGCGAGGCTGCCAGAATGCTTCCTCCATCAATATAAACCCATGTCCCATGCAACAGAATAATATGTCATGGCATAGAAACAGAACATCATGCTTTTCAAATAAAATATCTCTAGGGGTAAAATTGTAATTTTTCATGTATAAGGGTATTTCAGTAATTATTACCTATTGCTAGGGTTTCATGCTCATTCTAACATTTACCAAGTAATCCGAAGTACTTACCTTGTCTTTTTACCAAAGTGGGCCTGTTGGCCCATTGGCCCTTTTTCGGCCCATTAAGCCCAAATATACTGTTGTGCACGAAAATGCACACTCTGCACTCTAATCATCCAAATGCACCATATCCATTAACAACTGTCTCACGAGCGCTCGCATGCTCACGAGTTCACAAAATACCAACGTTTCGGTATTTCGACTTTTATCGATTTAGTCTAAGGGAGGGTGTCGTTTACACACCTAGTTGATGACAATTGATGATGATATCTCCCACGCGATAATCCTACGATCGATCACTAACACATTAGACTTACGAATTAACGATAACTACCATAAATCCACGTCAACTAACCCAATCATCACACAAGTTAGTCATTTACGCACGAGGGGAAAAATAGTCATTTTACCCTCTAGGGATAAATCGGTAGTCCTACCCTACAGGGGTATTTTAGTAATTCTACAACTTATCCACTTGGGCCTACGGACCCATTGGGACTACATGGTCCATTTCAACCCATCGCGACCCAAAATAGCCGTCCTACTGCTAGAGTAATGAGAAATACACACCTGTTAGGAGACTGCAGTTAATCCGCGCTCCCACACTCTTAGCTGACGCCCAACCCAAATGAGCACGCCACCAAGCGAAAGGGATCAGCCCAGAAGGGTATGCCAACTCTCCTCATGCTTGCTCTATTTAAAGCCAGCTCTCCATCTACTCTTATGTTAGCTTCCCGATGTGGGATCCGTCCATCATCAGAGTTTAAAACCAACACCAACTCTTGCCGTCCCAACATAGCAAAATAATCAACCTTTGAATGCCAAGGGATTCGAACCAAAGTTCTCTCACATGCCAAATCACGCCACCACCACTAGGCCATCAACTTATTTGTGTCATAAGTCCAACACATTAAACTTTAAAGCGCACCTACTTGCTTCCAGATTTATTGAAAAGAAAAACCAAAATAAATTGCAAGAGCCAAGACTTGAACCTTGGACCCCTTGCTTCCTCTATGACGTCACTTCCTTGTCCCCTAAGTGGCGCTACCTTGCCACTACACCACACTCCTTTTTGTGTCATCTTTTACCCCTTTACTCTTAAAAGCCCAAACGCCAATTGCATCACTTGTTCTTAAAATCAAAATTTCGAAGACTACCACGGATTTAACTTAAGTTTGGGCCTTCCAAAGGCCCACTAACCTACTAAAATATATATTTTAACCAACCAGAACACACCCAAATTTTAAAAAAACATAGAAACACAGAAAACTCAAAAATTGGGCGTTACATTAGGGACCAAATTGAATAAATTGCAAAACTTGGGTTCTAGAAGAAATTTGTATGAAATTGCTTTGAAATATTAATTAGAGGTCCTTAAAGAGTAATTTGCCCAATTTTTAAGTTTTTGGACAAAAATGGGCATACATGAAAAATTTGGAAAGGTTAGTAAGGAAGGGCAATTTGGTCATTTGAAAATAAATGAAATAAAAAGGGAAAAATCAAGCTAAAATCAGCCATTCTTCTTCTCCATGCTGCCGAAAATTTAGGGTTCTCCATAGCTAGGGTTTTCAACATTTTCAAGCTCAATAGTAAGTGCTCCCTAGCCCCGTTTTTAATGTTCTTCGTATTTTTAATATCCTCGTAACATGCTCTTTCTATTTCTACCCATATTTCATGCTAGGGTTCATGTTTAGAAAATTACCATGCATGAGATGCTTGTGTTTTGATGATTTATGGAGGAATATGAGAGTTTAAAGGATGATAAACAACTTTTACTAAGTAGTTTTTCATGGAAATGGCTTAAAGGACTAAATTGTAAAAGTTATGGAAATGGGTAGTAAAATATGGAATGAAGGCAAAACATGGGCTGCTATAAGTGTGAATAACATTCGGCTAGGCTTGGGTAGCTAAGGAATTACATGCATTTCATTATACGAAGCTTAGGACTAAATTGTAAATATTGTAAAAGGTTAGGGGCAAAATGGTCATTTTGCTCGGGGGTGAGTTTTAGGCCTAAAAATGAATAATGTGATGCATTGATAATCTAATTTTATTGATATAGACCCGGAGGAACAAATTTTTGAGGTCAACTGTGGAAAACGAAAGGTTTCAAAATAACCGAAATATGAAACTAAAGCAATTACCAGGTAAGTCCGTATAACCCGAAGTAAACTTTCAAGTATACTTAAAATGCATGTTTTGAATGTATGATAATTTTAGATATTCATTGTATGATAGTCCATGAAATATGGTAATATAAATGAAAAGATGATAAATGTCCCGGTTGAAACAAAAAAGGAAATCCGGTGGATAAATTATGACACGAGATCCTGCATGTGTTGCAGAAAAGGATTTAGCCCGGACGGGTAATCTGTTGATCTCAATATAAAAAGGATCTAGCCCAGACGGGTGCTCTTTGAGTGATCAAACCTCCCGAAAAATATAGGTGCATTAAAGATTTATCCCGGACGGGTAATCCGATTGAGGACAGAATTTAGCATGGACTGGCAATTTAGATCCGAACTTAATAGAGCAATTGTCATTGAAAAGGATTTAGCCTGGAATGGTAATCCCATCGTAAGATGTAAGGTTCGCGGGAGTGCGTATTTGTGATGATCACTTGTATGATTTGACGGGAAATTGCCATCCATCGAGATTTTCGAGAAATTCAACGGGACTATAATGAGGAACGAGAATGGAAATGTTGAATTGATGAGCTCACCTAAGATTAATGCTATATTGCTTGGGATGAAACTAACTTGATGATTGAGTGTATGTGATAGGGGATTTATACTATGCATGCTTGGCATGAATATCTTTTATGGTTGTATTCTAAATAATCGGTAAGTTTACCTTCCTATTATCCGGACTTACTAAGCATGTTAATGCTTACTCCTTTTCTTTCCCTATTTTACAGAGCTCGTGAACTCGTGAAGATTGGAAGACGATTGGAGTGTTGTCAATACTATCAGCTTATCTTGCTTTGGTATATAGATACTTATACTTTATTACAATGACATGTATAGGTTTTTGGTTATTTTGTTATATGTGTTATTAGTTAGTCAATGTAAAGGCTTAAATGATATACCTATTCATTTTGTATATGGCAATAAGATATGGCTCACTTTGATATAAGTTGTAACCTACTAATTGTGCATGTTGGTGTCTAAATGTTCATGAGATGGTTAAATGTGGTATATCATGAATGGACATGTGGAATATGGCCAAACCACTTGGAGATGGCTAGGTCATAATTGGCAATGAGTTATAAAATGAGCCAAGTTTAAATGTTTTATATGAAATGGTAATCCTTAACACAAAGAAGATAATTTAGCATGTACAAAATCGATGAGATGAGGTTAATATGCAATAGACCATTGAAGGTAGTCATTGGGCATAATTAGGCCATGTTATATACCATTGAAGTCTATAAATGTGTATGGATTTTAGAGGGTGACCAAAGGCTTGGAAAGTAGCCCTAAAAAGGTCCACACAGGTAGACACACAAGCATGTGTCTAGGCCGTGTGTGACACATGGTTAGCCCCCATGGGAGTGTTGCTTGGCCGTGTGTCCTCTGCACCTAAAATTTTGGGTCAGTTTGCATGGTAGTAAACACACGGGTAGAGACATGGCCGTGTGTCTCAACCATGTGGAGGACACAGCCTAGCACACGGACGTGTGCCTTGGTCGTGTGCCTCAAAATGAATAATGATGTCATAAATAGAATGTCTGGGTTTTTGGACATGGGTGATAATACAGGCGTGTCTAGGCCGTGTGAGGGACACAGGACAGAGACACGAGCGTGTGCTTGGCAGTGTGAAAACCCCTGTAGGTTCGAGATGGAAAATAAATCCAAATAATTCAGCACGGGTAGGGAACACGGGCGTGTGCCTTGCCTCCACACGGGTGTGTGAGGCATAACCCTAGCAAATTTACATAAAATTTCTATAGTTCTCAGTTAGTCCCGGATCCCTTTTAATGTATGTTTTGGACCTTGTAGGTTCATAACTGGGACATCATGATGTTGTTTGATTGGTTTTAAATTGGAGTGAAATTTTATAACCCGCATTTTCTAAAAGTGTTCATGTATGTATCCGGTAACGCCTTGTACCTCATCATAGTCTTGGGTACGGGTAAGGGGTGTTACATATTAGTTATAGGTTCAAGACTCGGATGTGTCGAAGACTGCTTTTAGAACCAGGTATGGAAATTATGAATTTCTTGTTATGCCATTTGGTTTGACTAATGCACCTGCTGTGTTTATTGATTTGATGAACATAATATTCAAGCAGTATTTAGACAAATTTGTTATTGTGTTCATTCATGACATTCTGATCTATTCTTGAGATGAAATAGAGCATGCCTAGGATTTGAGAATAGTTTTGCAGACTTTGCACAAAAAATAGTTGTTTGCTAAGTTTATCAAATGTGAGTTCTGGCTCTGATAAGTTGGATTTGTAGGACACGTGGTATCGACAAATGGTATTAGGGTTGACCCAAGTAAAATATCGACTATAGTGGACTGGAAGCCTCTGAGAATTGTTTCAGTTGTTAGTAGTTTTCTGGGTTTAGCCGGATATTATTAGAGATTTGTTAAAGGATTTTCAATGATTGCTACATTGTTGATGAAACTAATTCAGAAAGATAGCAAGTTTGAATGGTCTAAAAAGTGTCAGCATAGCTTTAGTTGAAAGCGTTGTTGACCAAAAGCCCCTGTGTTAGCTCACCAGATTCTGGTAAGGAATTCATGATTTATAGTGATGCTTCATTGAATGGTTTAGGATGTGTTTTAATGCAAGAAGGAAAAGTGGTAGCTTACACATCGTGATAGTTGAAAACGCACGTAAAAAATTATTCGACTCATGATATGGAGCTTGCAACTATTATGTTTGCTTTAAAGATTTGGTGACACCATTTGTACGGAGAAAAATGTCATATCTTTACGAATCACAAAAGCTTGAAGTATTTGATGTCACAGGAAGATCTAAACTTGAGACAATGTAGATGGCTTGAATTGTTGAAAGATTACGATTTGATCATTGGCTATTACCCAGGAAAAGCTAATGTCGTTGTTGACACTCTAAGTAGAAAATCTTTTTTTGCTTTGTAAGCTTTGAACACACGATTGACGTTGATTGATGATGGTTCTATACTAGCTGAATTAAAAGCTAGACTGACGTTTTTGCAACAGATTTGTGAGGCTTAAAAAAGTGACTCCGAATTAATTTCTAAACCGGAATAGATTAGATCGACACCTGATTTAAACTTTCATGTTGGTTCCGACAGTAGTTTGTATTTTAAAAATAGGATTTGTGTTCTGAGGAATTCTGATGTTATTAAAAAGATTTTACATGAAGCTCATAGCAGTAGCTTATCGAATACATCCTAGTAGCAAGAAAATGTATGGTGATTTGAAACAAATGTACTGTTGGCCAGGTATGAAAAAAGAGATTTCAGAGTTCGTATCAAAATGTTTGATATGTTAGCAAGTTAAGCCGAGATCAGGTACCTTTTAGTTTGTTACAACTTGTGATGATTCCAAAGTGGAAATGGGAACATATTTATTGTGGATCAGTTGACTAAATCTACACATGTCATCCCTGTGCGTACGGATTACTTACTTGAGAAATTGATAGATTTGTATGTTTCTAAGATTGTTAGATTACACGGTGTACCGATTTCTATTATCTCTGATGGGGATCCACGGTTCACTTCTCGATTTTGGAGTAAATTACATGAAGCTCTGGGTACTCAACTACATTTCAGTGCAACATTTTATCCATAGACTGATGGTTAGTCTGAGTGAGTAATTTAGGTACGAGGATATGCTTTGATGTTGTGTTTTAGAGTTTGAAGGTAACTGGGAGAAATTTCTTCTGTTGGTTGAATTTGCATACAATAACAGTTATCAGGTGAGCATTAAAATGGCACCGTACGAAGCTTTGTATGGCTGAAAATGTCCAACACTATTATACTAGACTGAACTAAGTGAGAAAAAGTTATTCGGTGTTGATTTGGTTTGAGAAACCGAAGAAAAGGTCAAAGTAATACATGACAGTTTGAAAGCTACTTTTGATCGTCAGAAATCTTAGCGAATTTGAAAAGGAATGTAACACCCCTAACCCGAATCTGTCGCCGAAATGGTGTTACGAGGCATTACCGATCATAGGACAATTCATAACAGACTTTCATTACAAAGTAAACCAGATTAATATGTTTCGATCATACCATTTATCTAATTATTTAAATTACTCCTAATACAGTACAAATAAATAATCATATAAAATAATTGCTTAGCTTATAACCCAATATAATTCATTTCGTACTCAAATCATATAGGCAAACTTAACATTAAAAATATATGAATGGTTTACATACGAATTAACCTATCAACTTACAATTTATACGCACCAACTTTAATTAATAAAATCATTCATCATTTTGCTTCATATAGATAAAATGTATCACAATGTCCACTTCATTTATCAAATATTACCAATCCTTATAATACATATTACTTAATCATAATTATAACACAAGCATACAAGTGGCATATTGTGACCTAATTTAATCACAATTGCTGTACCACAAAGTAGTATATAAATAAGTCTAATTAGCATATCCAACTTGTCTCTACATAGCCAATTCATTATAATAATAACCATGACTTATGCACATATGTATATATGATTATACCTTACTATGGCCACCGAATTTAAATAACTAATACCCATTAAAATATATATACATATCATAATTATTCTACTTCAATACTAAGCCAATATTAGTAACCCATTCTCAAATATTAACATATCATATATTACCTAAGCCAAAATAAATCCTATTCACATTAGAATATGGCCGAATACTCTTAGGTACCAATTCACATACATGTCTATCTATGCATGCACTATGACCAAATCATTCAATCACTAATTTTATAACAAGCTTAAAACATACTTGTAAATATACTATGGCCAAATCAATCTAATCATATCCAAAGTCATAAACCACATTCGATTTATGAAACATATATCACAAATAACTTCTATCTTTGACACATAACATTATAACCAAATAAACTTAGACCATATCAACCAATCATGAATTATACATATCATTATTATTGACAATGAAAGAGCACCGTATATATATATCCATGTACATATCTTGATTTTCACCTAACTAATATATGATATACCATAGTTCATTTTATAACCATTATATGTCACACAGCTGAGACACATAAACAAGCTCCACAAACATCATATACCTTGGATACACTCCCAATATAAGCTAAAACCAAGGCCAAATATCCACACAACCATTGACATTATATACGACTATGGTTCATATGCAAATATATAAGGACGAATCACTAAAATCACAGCCGAACACAACCATCACCAAAACGAAGCATTAAATCCGAGCATAACGAATTATTAAGCCATTTTCGCATGGCTTATGGTTACATTAACCTAAATCAAACATTTCAAAAGTAAAATCCAGCATATACATGCCATAGATTCGATAGTTCACTTCAAAGATACCGAAGACAGTCGATAGTGTGATAAGCTTCTCTGATGATTCCCGAGCTCGTAACTTGAATCCATAATCTATAAAACAAAAACAACATACACACACAGAGTAAACTTTTATAGCTTAGTAAGTCATAAGAAAATAAACTATTCAAGGACATAATCTATACAGTTAAACTATACCAAACTATACTATCATAATCAAATTAAACTTCAATCTTATGATTTAACATGTATCTTATACTTTCGCATATAACTTATATATTGTTGTTATCAAAGCATCTTTCATTTTCAAAGCTCATTCATTAAGTGACCACGTACATGTATACAAATATACATATACTCATGAATTAAAATATAGCTTCTTATGCATAAGTATAGCAATGACCAAATAAACACTTATATATATATATATATATATATATAAAGATACATTAAAAAACTACCATTCAATGGCTAAACCAAAACATCCTTATCATACCAAATACACACCCATGTTAGGCTGAATCTTACCCATATTCATACAAGTCCATATATTTCAATTATTTCACATTTTAGTCCCTCAAATTATTATTTTTGCAATTTAGTCCTAATTACTCAAAATCATCAAAAAATCCAATAGAAAACATGTTAATCTAAAACATATCTTTCATATTTCATCATCAAACAACAAAAATCACAAGCTTTCAACAATGGCATAATTCAAAATATTCACCAAAATAAAAAATTCAAACATGGGTCTTGAAGATAACTTAGCAACGATCTCAAAAACCTAAAAATTATCAAAAATCGAGTAAAAACGAACCTTGAATCAAGCTTCGAAAGGTGGCCGAACCTAGCTTCTTTTTCTTTTCTTTTATGTTCGGCAATGAGAAGAAAATAATGAACATACTTCAATTTATGTTTAATATAACATATATATTAACATTTTACTTAATTACAAATTTAGCCTTTGTTTAAACATTATATTATCACTTGTTTTATGTCCATTGCCATCCACCCACAAAATAAATGGCATAATTGCAACATAAACACTTCCTTTTATAAAGACACATTCATTTTGGCCCTTTTATAATTAACCATCAAAATTTCATTTTACACGATTAAGTCCTTTTATTTAATCGGACACTCAAACGATAAAATTTAAATTACAAAATTTTCACAGATATAAATTCACACAAAATAAACACAGAAAATAATTTTTAAATATTTTTCTGACTCAGATTTGTGGTCTCAAAACCACCGTTCCGATTGGGGTCTAAATCGGGCTGTTACAAGGAAAGATATAGAATTCCAAGTCGACGAGAAAATATTTCTAAAAGTATCACCTTAGAGAAAATTTCTCTGTTTTGGCCGAAAAGGAAAGCTTAGTTCGTGATTCATCAGACTGTTTGAGATCATCAAGAGGGTTGGACCAGTGGCTTACCGGTTGCTTTACCGTTAAAGCTAGAGAAAATTCATAATGTGTTTCATATATCGATGTTACGACGGTATCGGTCAGACACTTCACATGTGATTTAACCTATAGATGTTGAGATTCAGTCGGATATGTCTTATAGTGAAAAACCGATCATAATTTTAGCTCAGAAAGTTAAAGAGTTGAGAAATAAAAGTATAGCTTTAGTTAAAGTTCTATAGCAACGTCACTGAATCGAAGAAACTACCTGGGAACTGGAAGAAGGTACGAAATTGCAATACCCGAACCTATTTTATGGTAAGATTTTCGGAGACAAAAATTTCTTTAGGGGAAGAGTTGTAACAACTCGTTTTTAGTGATTTAAAAAATTATGGTTTCGGGACCATATTTTCGACGAGTGAGTTACTATTTTTATTATTATTTTAATGTTTATGGGATTATATTAGGGTCGTTTTAAAATTTCGTTAAGAAATTTTAATGTTTAAATGGTTAATTAAGTAAAAATGACTAAATCATAAAAAGTGTAAAAGTTGAGTTCTATTGGTTAAAGGGGTTAAATGATTGTGAAACCTTAAACTAATGAACTAAGATAGTAAATATATCATTATTGATGTTAATGGACAAATTTGGACACAATTATGTTAGTTTTAAGTTACATTATTAAGGGTAAATTAGTAAATTAATAATTAAGGTTAAAATAAACTAAGAAATGGTGTCATCTTTCTCAGTTCTTATTTGTTTCAACTAAAATTGAGGGAAAGAATAACCATTGCTAGGGCTTGATGGTTCGGCTAGCCTAAGTGTGTGCATGTAAGTGAATTCAAGCCCCGTTTTTAATGATTTTATGTTTTTGAGATCGTTTTAACTTAATCTAGCTAGCTTGAGGGTTAATTTGTAAAATTGTTAAAGTTTGAGGGTTATGCCATGGATGTTTTTGAAAAGTTTTTGATGCTAGTTGATAGATTATGAATCTTTGTTGAAAAATAAACATGTTTTGTTAAGTGATTTTTGATGAAATGGCATTTAGGGATCTATTTGTGAAAATAGTAAAATTTCATGTTAAATTTAAGAAATAATGGTTACAGTGGGTTGATATGAGTCCTTAAGAAGCTTGGCTAGCTTTTATGGAAGATTAAAATGGTTAGATTTCAAATTATGAGCTTAAGGACTAAACTATGAAAAGTTAAAATCTTAAGGGTAAAATGGTAATTTTGCATAAATATGAAATATGCATTAAACTGAATACTAGAAGTATTCAATTGATTGAAACTATCTATATAGACCAAGATAAACCACACTCAGACTTAAATCAAGGAAAAGCTAAAGCTTCGGATAAGCTCGATCTTACTTCTATGCCCTAGTTATCGAGGTAAGTTCGTATGAACTGTAATCACTTAAATGTTGTTTAAATGGAATTATTATTATTTTTTTGTAAATGAATCAAAATATAAATGTATCAATGCTATGATTAATTGACGGATAACGAGTCCTAGTTGAAGCTTAGGAATTATTAAGATACAAATGACATGTCATTAGAGATTTCATGTTTTGGGTGTTGGTCTTGAATGTCCTACTGATGGCTGAGGTCCAGCATTTGTTGCAGATTCTCCATAGCTTGTGTAGCTTAAATTCCAACCCACAGCTCGTGTGAGTAGGCCCATTACATAGCTCGTGTAAGCATGATGTAAAGGAAAGGTTAAGGTTATATGTAAAGGCACACTTCGTATGACCTTTCCTGAGTATCCGATATAATTCTGGATTTTTCAATAGCTAAGAAAAGGAAAAAGAAATGGTAAGTATGCCAATACAATGAATCATGACATTGTGGTAACATTGATGAGGTAAAATGTTATGTTAATACATGGTAAACCACAGTCTCATGGTTGTTTTCATATATATCATGAACAAGTATACTAACTTGTGAGTTTGATGGTGTTGTATAGGCTCACACTAAGCTTATGACATTGATTTTGGTTTATACTTATTCTATGAATTATATTATAGAAATGGTAAGTTATGTTTAAGGTTTATATGAGCTTACTAAGCACTCGTTGCTTACGTAGTGTCTTTTCTTTTTTGTATAGATCATCAGAATCTCGATTTGGTTAGAATCTTGTCAGAAACCTATAACACTATCCAACAGTCAATTCGGTAGTTTTTGAGCATTTTGGCTAAGGTTTAAAATGGCATGTATAGGGTGTTTTGTAATGGTATTTTGGTGAATGTGTTAATGGTGTTTTGGCATGAATAAGTTTTGAAAGTTATGTTGATTTGGTACCATTTGATGCCTTATCAAATTATGTCATTTTTGTTACCTTATTGTGCATGTTTATAAGGCTCTTTATGCTATGTTTTGAATAGCTTGAAAGTGGTAAATGTGATATGATGTGACAGGTGTTTGAATTAGGTATTTATGTTTGGTAAAATGACAAGTTTTGTTAGTTGATGTTTTGGTATAATGTGGTGTCTTTGAATGGCATATTGGTTAGGTGATTTAAGATGTTTGAAATAGTATGTTTATGGAAGTTTGAATGGTATTTAAACCCCTTAAATGTGTGCTTAAATGGTTTGAAAAGTTATGCATGAAATGGTTTTGAAATAGGTTTATTTTAGGTAAATTTTTAGTTTACATAGCCTGAAACATGGGCTGTCACATGGCTGTGTGAAGCACACAGACTTGCGACACAACCGTGTGTTATCTGAGGATTTTCTTAGGGTGCAAGCCAG
Organism: Gossypium longicalyx; assembly: GCA_025698465.1. NCBI lineage: Eukaryota > Viridiplantae > Streptophyta > Magnoliopsida > Malvales > Malvaceae > Gossypium > Gossypium longicalyx. The sequence goes on from CM046995.1 coordinate 36,622,519, forward strand.
TGAATTACACGGCCTGACACACGGTAGTGTGGGGAAACTTGGAGAGTTACATAGCCTGGCACATGGGCGTGTGACACGGCCGAGTGACCTTATTCAGTTGTTACACGGGTGAGGACATAGGCTGGGACACATCTGTGTGTCTCTTGTTTGAAAGTTACACGGCCTGGGGCTATGTCATACGACCTGGCCACACGGTTGTGTGACCCTTGTTTCTAATTTTTTTTTACTTTTTCCTTAGATTTTTGTTTTTTTCAAATTAGTCCCAAATTGCTTCTAAGCTATTTCTAGGGCCTCGAGGGTTTGATTTAAGGACGAAATGTATGAGAATGAATGCTTTATGATATTTTAAAATTTTTGAATGATATGATGTTTAAATATTTTCAATTGTATGGTAATGCTCCGTAACCCTAATCCAATGACGGAGACGGGTTAGAGGTGTTACATTTTGTGGTATCAGAGCTACGATTTGGTCAGCTCTCAGACTGAATATAGAATGTATGGAGTCTAGAAATACATGGCATTATTTAACTTGTGATAGTGTGATATCTCTTGACTCACATTGAACTATGTTTTCATATAGATAAAGATGTCATCCAACTGAGCTGATTTCGATAAGGTTGAAAGTAATGCACAAGCCTGTATTCGTGGAGCATCTAGCAATGGTCCCATAGCTGAAGGTCAGGGAAGTGAGGCGAAAGAAGCCTTCTTCCAAATAATATCTAAATGGTTCTCTGAGCTCGTTAGAACGAACCCGATAGCTCAACGACCTCCACCCCCTTTTGTACCCCAACCTGTCCCCATTATTCCTTAAGGTTTGGAACAAGTACGTGTAAGCAAGCCTCTTCTTGATAAAATTCATAAGTATGGGGCAAAAAATTTTCATGGAACAACTGAAGATGACCCTGAAAAAGCTAAGTTTTGGTTAGAAAATACAGTGATGGTTTTTGATGAATTGTCTTGTACTCCTATTGAATGTTTAAAATGTGTAGTATCTTTGTTGAAAGGCTCAGTGTATCAATAGTGGAATACTTTGATTGCTATGGTACTAGAGGACCATGTGAATTGGGATTTCTTTCATGCTAAATTCAGAAAGAAATATGTTAGTCAATGGTATTTTGACAAGAAGCGAAAATAGTTCCTTGAATTAAAGCAAGGTCGTATGACTATAGCTGAGTATGAAAGAGAATTCGTACGATCAGCAAGTATGCTCAGGAATGTATACCATCAGAGGCTATTATGTGCACTCGATTTGAAGACGGTCTAAACGAAGATATCAAACTATTAGTTTGGATTTTGAAATTGAAAGAATTTGTGGTTTTGGTGGATCAAGCACATAAAGCTGAAGAACTTAGTAAAGCTAAAAGAAAGACAGATTTTGAGGCTCTTGACAATGGTAAATGGCTTATAGGAAAATCATTTTCGTCTCAATAGATGAAATCAAAGGTATTTCACAGTCGTACATCAGCTTCAGTAGGATTCTTGGGAAAAGATAAAGGAAAGCAACATTCAAATTCGAGACCTCAGGCTACTTTTATAGCAAGTGTAAGTAGTGTTTGAAATAATAAACCTGAATGTCAACAATGCAATAGATGACATTTTGAGGAGTGCAAGTTGAGAGATGGATCGTGTTTTGAATGTGGTTCCTATGACCATTTCCTTCGAGACTGCCCTAAGAGATTTGGTAGAGAGGAAGCTTAGAACACTTGTTCGAGTAACACAACTACGGGAGGGAAACCATCCAATAATAGTGGTAATGTAGGGAACAGTAGAAGTGGAACTAAAGGTTCTATAGTTAAATCTGAGGTACGGGCACTAGGAAAAACCTATGCAATTTGAGCTCGTTAGAAAGCTTCCGCACCTGATGTGATTACCGGTACATTTTCTATCTTTGATACTAATGTTAATGCTTTGATTGACTCAGGGTCAACATACTCATATATATGCACAACCTTAATGTCGGATAAGAAAATACCTTATGACTCAACTGAATTTGTGATCTAAGTAACGAATCCTTTAGGTCAGTATGTGTTAGTTGATAAGGTTTGTAGAAACTATCCCCTAATGATTCGGGATTGCAACTTTTCGGCTGATCTGATGCTATTACCATTTGATGAGTTCAATGTAATTCTTGGTATGGATTGGATGACTCTGCATAATGCTATTGTGAATTGTAGACAAAAGTAAATTTTGTTGAGATGTCAGAATGGTGACATAGTCTCGGCTGAATTAGATAGATTTGATAGTACAACTAATATTATTTCAGCTATGTCAGCTTAGAAATATGTTAGAAAGGGTTGTGAGGCATATCTAGCTTATATATTTTATTCTAGGGCTCCAGAATTGAAATTAGAGTCAGTTTTAACTATTTGTGAGTTTTCGGATGTATTTTCAAAAAAGTTACCATGGTTACCTCCAATCAGAGAGGTTGAAATTGCTATTGAGTTAGTACCAGGAACTTATCCTATATCGATAGCTCCTTATAGAATGACGCCTAAATAATTGAAAGAGTTGAAAGCAAAGTTGCAAGAGTTGACAGACAGAGGTTTTGTTCGGCCAAGTTTTTCTCCTTAGGGTGCTTCTATATTGTTTGCTAAGAAAAAAGACGGGTCAATGCGGTTATGTATTGACTATAGGCAGCTTAACAAAGTCACTATCAAAAGTAAATATCCTTTTCCACGTATTGATGGTTTGTTTGATCAATTGAAAGGTGTAACAGTACTTTCAAAGATAGATATCCATTTTGGATATTTTCAGTTACGACAGTACTTTCAAAGATAGATATCCGTTTTGGATATTTTGAGTTACGAGTTAAGGACTTGGATGTGCCGAAGATTGCTTTTAGAACCAGGTATAGACATTATGAGTTTTTAGTTATGCCGTTTAGTTTAACCAATGTACCTGTTGTGTTTATGGATTTGATTGACAGAATATTTCGACCGTATCTAGACAGATTTGTAGTTGTGTTCATTGATGATATTTTGATTTATTCCCGAGATAAAAATGAGCATGCATAGCATTTGAGAATAATTTTGCAGACTTTGCGTGAGAAATAGTTATTTTCTAAGTTTAGCAAGTGTGTGTTCTGGCTTCAAGAAGTTGGATTTTTGGGACATGTTGTATCAACAAATGGTATTAGAGCCGAGTAAATTATCAGTTATAGTAGACTAGAAGTCTCCTAGAAATGTTTCAAAAATAAGAAGTTTTCTGGGTTTAGCTGGGTATTATCAGAGATTTGTTAAAGGATTTTTGATGATTGCTACACCATTAACAAAACTACTCCAGAAAGATGTCAAGTTCGAATGGTCCGAAAAATGTCAGCAAAGTTTTGATTAGGTGAAAGTGTTGTTGATCGACGCCCCTATGTTAGTTCAACCAAAGTCCGATAAAAAAAGTGTGATTTATTGTGATGCTCACTGAATGGTTTAGGCTATGTTTTGACGCAAGAAGGCAAAGTACTAGTTTATGCGTCCCGACAGTTGAAACCGCATGAGAAAAAATTACCCGGCTCGTGATTTAGAGCTTGCAACTATTGTATTTTTTTTATAAAAAGACCCACAGGGTCAACCTTAATTAATAGAATCATTTAAAATCAAGTCATGGATATCCGCAGGATAATCCACATCAAAGTTTAAGTTATAATTTTCGATTAAGGCATTTTTACAAGTAAAATCAGTAGTTCTATTACAACATATCTTTGCCCAACAAATTTTAGCAACATTGAAACCCTTCACCCGCTTACAGACCTCATTAATTTGGTGGCCCAGCATCATAATATCTTTGTACCTTTAATTTAATCCGATTGACCATGCTGACATTGTCAGTCTTAAAAAGCACATTACTGAATTTTCTATTTATAGCAAACAGGATACTTTCCTTGAAAGCTTTAATTTCGACCTATTTTACTTATGCTTCAATTTCAAAAATGCCACCCCCTGAGACAAAGCCATCCAAATCCCTCACAATCATCCCAAAACTCATCTTCTTCTCCGAGATGGCAGTGTCAGAGTTAATCTTCACCATGCCCCACGACTGTTTCTCCCATTTCTTCTCCATCAAGTTAACAGGTAACATGGGCTTGTTAAGTAAATTGTATATACGAAAGTCATCGTTTAACGCCCTAGCTCTCTCCCACACCACCCTAGCGTCTTCTTCTTTCCCTCTTAAAATATAATTATTCCTATTATTCCAACTATTCCATAATGTAGCGATGAAATCCGAAACTACTTTAATATCCAACACCCTCATCACCTCTTCGATCTAGTCAATACACTATGTAAAGTTACCTTCCAGCAGGTTACTGTTGATGCCCCCTATCACAAGAATCCCGTGAGTTATAGGCAAATCTCTTAAGGCATAAAGTAATGTTTCCTCACCAGCACCATAACAGGGGCAATCTGGTTTAAACTCACGAACATCTCAACTATTGTATTTGCTTTAAAGATCTAGTGACACTATTTGTACAGAGAAAAATTTCATATCTTTTTGGATCATAAAAGCTTGAAATATTTGATATCACAAAAAGAATTGAATTTAAGACAACGTAGATGGCTAGAGCTGCTAAAGGATTATGATTTGTTCATCAACTATAATCTAGGAAAAGCTAATGTTGTTGCTGATGCTTTAAGTAGAAAGTCCTTTTTTTTTGTAAGCTCTGAATACTTGGTTGACGTTGATTGATGGTGGTTCTATTGTAGCAGAATTAAAAGCTAAACCGACATTTCTGCAACAAATCTGTGAAGCTAAAAAATGTGACTACAAGTTGATTACTAAATAAAAGCAAATTGAGTCAACACTTGATTCAAAATTTCACATTAGTTTTGACAGTAGTTTGTATTTCTAAAACAGAATATTTGTTCTGAGGAATTCTAATGTTATTCAGAAGATTTTACAGGAAGCTCATAGTAGTAATTTTTCGATTCACCCTGGTAGTAACAAAATGTACGGTGATTTGAGACAGATGTACTAGTGGCCAGGTATGAAATAAGAGATTTCAGAGTTTGTATCAAAATGTTTGATTTGTCAGCAAGTCAAAGTTGAGCATCAGGTACCTTCTAGACTATTACATCCTGTAATGATTCCAGCGTGGAAATGGGAAAGGGTTACCATGGATTTTTTTATCGGGAGCCTTTGTCTCTACGGAAGAAAGATACTATCTGGGTTATTGTGGATCGTTTGAATAAATTCACACATTTCATTTTGGTACGTACGGATTACTCACTTGAGAAGTTGGAAGAATTGTTTGTTCTTAAGATTGTTAGGCTGCATAGTGTGTCAGTGTCTATTATCTCAGATAGAGATCCACGGTTCACTTCTCGATTCTAAAGTAAATTACATGAAGCTCTAGGTACTCAACTGCATTTCAATACATCATTTCATCCATAGACCGATGGTCAGTCTGAGCGAGTGATACACGTACTCGAAGATATGCTCCATTGTTGTATTTTGGAGTTTCAGGGTAGCTGAGAGAAATTTCTTTCGTTGGTTGAATTTGCCTATAATAATAGTTATCAGGCGAGTATTAAAATGTCACTGTATGAGGCTTTGTATGATCAGAAATGTCAAACTCCATTATACAGGACTGAACTAAGTGAGAAAAAGCTATTTGGTGTTGATTTGATTTAAGAAAGCGAAGAAAAGGTCAAAGTAATATGTGATAGTTTGAAAGCTGCTTTTGATCGTCAGAAATAATATACGGATTTGAAAAGAAAAGAAATTGAATTTCAATTTAGCGACAGAGTGTTCTTAAAAGTATCGCCTTGGAGAAAAAGTTCTCCATTTTGTCCAAAAAAGGAAGCTTGGTCCACAATTCATCGGGTCGTATGAAATCATCGAGAGGATTGGGCAAGTGGCTTATTGTTTGGCTTTACCGTCTGAGTTAGAGAAAATACATAATGTATTTCATGTGTTGATGTTACGAAAGTATCGATCAGACCCTGCACACGTGACTTCACTTGTTGATGTTGAGATTTAGTTAAAGATGTCATACAATGAAGAACAGATTAGAATTTTAGCTCGGGAAGTTAAAGAGTTAAGGAATAAACGTGTAGCTTTAGTTAAGGTTCTTTGGCAGCATCATGGAGTCAAGAGCAACGTGGGAACCAGAAGAAGCTATGAAAGTGCAATACCCGAACCTATTTTCTGGTAAGATTTTCGGGGATGAAAATTCCTTTAGGGGGAGAGTTGTAACAACTTGTTTATAGTGGTGTTGAAAACAGTGGTTTTGGGACCACAATTCTGATGAATGAGTTATTATTTTAATATTTATTTAATGTCTAAGGGATTATTTTAAGGTCGTATTAAAGTTTCCTTAAGAAATTTTAAAGTTTAAATGGTTAGTTAGGTGAAAAGGACTAAATTGTAAAAGGTGTAAAAGTTAAATTCTATTAGTTAAAAAGGTCAAATGGCTATGAAATTTTAAATTAATGGACTAAGATAGTAATTATACCATTTAAAGCGTTAGTGGACAAATATGGATAGGGTTAACTGGAAATTTTTTATTATTATGAAGGGTAAATTGGTAAATAAATCTAAAATAAACTAAGAAAATGATATCATCTTCCCCATTTCTCTTTTGTTTGGCTTAAATCACCATTTTTGAAGAGGGAAGCATTTTTCTTCTTCTTCTACCTTGCATGGTATGATTTTGTGTTTCGTTTTTAATTATTTTTATATTCTTTAGTTCGTTTTAGCTTAGTCTAGCTAGCCCAAGGGTTAATTTGCAAAACTGTTAAAGGTTGAGGGATTTGCCATGGTTTTTTTAATAGGTTTTGAAGTTATTTGATAGATTATTAATCTTGGTTGTAAAATAAACATGTTTTGTTAAGTGATTTTTGATGAAATTGCATTTAGAGATTTATTTGTAAAAATAGTAAAGTTTCATGGTAAATTTATGAAATAATGATTTAAGTGGGTTAGTATGAGTCGCTACGAAATTCGGCTAAAAAGTATAGAGGATTAAAATGGTTAAATTTCAAATATGAGCTTAAGGACTAAATTGTGAAAAGTTAAAATGTTAGGGATAATTTTGTATTCATAAATATGATGTAACATCCCGAATTAGGGCCTAGTCAGAATAATGGTTTTGGGACCAAAAATTTGACACAGTAAAATTTTTTTATTATATTTTTATGGTCTACAATTATACGAAATGATTTTTTGAAAATTTCATTAGAAAATTTTGACGTTTGGGCACTCAATTTAGTCAAAAGGACTAAATCATAAAAAGTGCAAAACTTGAGTTCTAGAAGCTAGAGGTGTCTAATTGCTATGAAATTTTAAATTGGGAGTCCTTATGTGGTAACTAGACCATTAGTTGATTTGTGGACAAAAATAGACATGGTTAGGTTGTTTTAAATTGTTTTCATTAAGGGTATTTTAGTAATTTGGCTAATAAAGCCAAAATAACATGAACAAAAATGTCATCTTCTTCATTTTTCATGCCATGGCCGAATTTTGCAAGGGGAGGCCATAATTATGGTTTTCCAAACTTTCCAAGCTCCATAATAAAAGAAAACAAGGTTCGAACCTAGTACGGGAGAAAAACGAGAAATTTACGGTTAGGTCCCTTTTCGCCATTTTTGTTATCAAGGTAAGTTCGTACGATAATAATAATTTAATGTTATACTTGAATGTTAATGCTTGATATTACATGAATTGTAAGTACATGTGTAAATAATGTGACAATGTAATATATTTTGATGTGTTGACATTATGTGATAAATGTTTCATCATTATTATGTATTCTATGCCTAATGGTAACTTTGTAAGTATGAATGATATTGGTCGTTATCCATGATGTTACAAGCAAGTACGATGGAGGTGTTATGTACATGTGAGGAAAATCCCGTTTGAACCTTAGGAATAGTCTAGGATACAAGTGACATGTCACTAGGATTTAAGAAATCCAAACTTATTGAGTTGGTTTGGGTTCGTGATATATATGTGGCATCCGAGCTCATTGAGTTAGTCCGAGTTCATAATGGATGCGATACATGTAATTGGGTTTCGGGCAATGGTCTTGTGTGTCCTACTGGTTGCTAGGTAATCCTTGAGTGGGTCAGATACCTGACAACTTGTGCAAGCATCCCGTGTAGTTACACCTTGACCGTAAGCTTATATGAGCTGGCCCATGAGTAGCTCCATTATGAGCATTACATGTTATGAGGTAGCTTTGGCTACGTATGTATATGTGGCACCTATGTGCTAGTTTTTCCGTGTATCCAATAGTATTCCGACTGTTCAACGGGTAATACAATGGATTAGGTGATGATAGTCCCAAAACGGTATGTCAAAGACAAGAATGAATATGTGAAAAATGTTGCAAGGGTACAGTGTTGTCAGGTTAGCTTGGGGTTGGAGATCTTCGGAGGCAGCCTCACACTATCAAATTATCAATTTGGGGTGTTAATAAACCATAAGTGTTTTCAAGTGAGAGGCATGCATAGAGACTTAGCCTTTTGATATATGTGTTTCATGATTTAGCCAAATTTATTGGCTTATAATGATTCAATTGTATATAGCCATGAGATGTGGCTTATATTGATTATTAGGTTGTAACTCTATTATATGTGCATGAACAAGCTTGAAAATTTCATTTGATGTGAGTATGTGACTTGATGTGGTGTGCAATGTCTTAGACAATCATGTTATTCTACGCATGTGAAATATGTTAGTATGCTATAAAGTTATGAGTTAGCCTTGAATATGAATGTTTGATGATTAAGTTGAAATTTTTTGGTATGATGGTAACCATGATATAAAAGTATAAGTGATATCATAATAGACAAGGCCAAATGAGTGTGTAAAACACATGAATCATGACATGCAAATGCTATGTTTGTGGCCTAAATGAAGATGTTTAATCGTTAAATAGAGGCCATGTTATATGTCCTTGATGTTGTATAAATGTGTGAGGGTTTATGGTTGACCAAGAGTTGGAAAATAGCCTAAGTGTTGGCCATACAGGCAGAGACACGGCCGTGTGTCTCAACCGTGTGGGGAACACGGCCTTAGCACACGGGCGTGTGACTTGGCCGTGTGACCCCATTTCATTACTGATGTCATAAACAGAGAGTTACACGGGCTGAGGACACAGGCGTGTCCCAAGCCACACGGGTGTGTGTGACCGCACGGCCTAATCCACACGGGCGTGTGACTCTCTAAACATGGAAAATTCCCTAAGTGTTGTAAAATTTCTGAAAGTTCTCAATTTAGTCCCGAACCACCCCCGATGTATGTTTTAGGCCTTGTAGGCCCTTATAAGAGACGATATGCATGTGTTTGAATGTTTTTGAATTGATTGAAATTTTATGGCCCGATTTTACATGTATGTGTATTTTTAAATCCGAAAATGCCTTAAATCCTGTCCTGGTGTCAGACACGGGTAAGGGGTGTTTCTTATGATTTATAGATTAAATTGAATACTAGGAATATTTAATTGAATGAAATTATTTATTTGGATAAAGATAAACAACAACAAGACTTAAGTCGAGGAAAGGCTAAAGCTTTAGATTAGTTTCAAATTCTACATCTACGACCCTAGTTATTGAGGTAAGTTCGTATGAATTATACTCGTATTGAAGTTAGTTAAATTGACCATCTACTATATTGTATTAGTTGTAAATGAATCTGAATATACATGTATTAATGCTATGAATAACTGACAGATAATGAGTCCCGTTTGAACCTTAAGAATTTTTAAGATACGAATGACATTCCATTAGGGATTTCATGTTTTGGGTGCTGGTCTTGAATGTCCTACCAATGGTTGAGGTTCTACATTTGTTGCAGATTCTCCACAGCTTTGTGAGTAGCATCATGTAGCTAACATTCTGATCCATAGCTCATGTGAGCAGGCCCATTTCACAGCTTATGTGAGCACATTAAGAAGGAAAGGTTATGGTTATATGGAAAGGCACACTATGTGTGTGAGTATTCCCGAGTATCTGATGCAATTCTAGATGGTTCAATGGGTAAGAAAAGGAAATGAAATGGTAAGTATACAGATGAAACGGTTCATGATCATATGAAAATGTTGATGAATTATTGATGAATTAAATGATGTATATGTAAAACTTACCTATTATATGATTGAATACATTTATATCACGGATAAACATCCTAACTTATGAGTTTGATGGCGTTTGTATAGGATTATACTAAGTTTATGGTCTTGGTTACGATATTGTGCTTATTCTATAAGTAGTGCTAGTGAAATGGTAAGTTTTGTTTGAGTTTATATGAGCTTACAAAGTATTAGTTTCTTACGTGGTTACTTTCTTTTGTTTTATAGATTATCAGAAGCTCGTCGAAGACCTATTACACTATCCATCAAGCTTTTCGGTAGTTTTTGGGGTATTTTGGCCAAGGTTATATATGGCATGTATAGGACATTTTCTAATGGTATTTCATGAATGTGTAAATGGTTGATTTAGTATGTTTATGCCTTTGAAGTTTATGTTTGGTTTAATAGACTTGTAATGCTTGTTAAGTTAGGTCATTTTGACCACTTTTAGGTTAATGAAATGCAAAGTCTTTTGGTATGTTTGTGATGGCTTGGAAATGGTCATTCATGATATGAATTGGTAGATAATTTAACTAGATTTTATGCTTGAAAAGTAGCTATGTTGCTTTGGTTTGATCCATGATGTTTTGATACAATTGTGGTGCCTTTGAATGGCATACTGGTTAGATGATTTAGAATGTTTGAAATGACATGTTTAGGTTTGTTTGAATGATGTTTAAATCCCTTGAATGTGTGCTCAAATGGAATGGTTGGTTTGATATGGTTTTTCCTTGAAATGACATGATTTTATGGTCAATTTTTGAATCACACAGCCTTGAACACGGGCTGTCACACATCACACAGCCTGGCTATACGGTCGTGTGTTATTTTTAAAATTCCAGTGTTTTAAGTCAATGATTTACATGGCCTGTGACACGGCCGTGTGACCTTACTCAATGAATTACACTAGTGAAGATTCGGACTGAGACAAGGTCGTGTGTCCCTTATTCAATTGTTACACGGCTTGGGAGTTAACACACGGCTATGCGACCCTTGTTTTCACATTTTTGAATTTTTTTCTTAAAACTTTTGTTTTGATTCAAATTAGTCTCAAATTGCTTCTAAGCTATTTTTAGGGCCTCGAAGGCTCGATTTATAGGCTGAATGCATATGTTTGATATGTTTTGAATGATATTAATTTATTTAAGGTTATGATGATAAATATTTTTCGATTATATGGTAATGCTCTATAACCCTATTTTGGCTACAGAGATGGGTTAAGGTGTTACATTATGCCCATCCGAAAGGTAAAATTGAAGACATATTGGTAAGGGTAGATAAATTTATCTTTCCAGTAGATTTTCTTATTTTAGAATGTGAAGCTGACCATGATATTCCAATTATTCTTAGAAGACCATTTCTTGCTACTGGTAAGACTCTAATTGATGTACAGAAAGGTGAGTTAAGTATGAGAGTGAATGATAAGCAAGTCACTTTCAATGTGTTTAATGCGTTGAAGTGTAACACCTCTAATTCATCTCTGATGCCAGATTAGGGTTACAGGCAATACAATTCAATCAAAAATCATTTAACATCAAATCATTAAATAAATTAAACTTAATAAAAATCATATTAATCATATACATTATGTCCCTAAATCGAGCCCTCAAGGCCCTAAAAATAGCTTTAAGACAATTCGAGACTAATTTGAAACAAAATGGAAAGTTTAGGAAAAAGTTGAAAAAATTAGAAACAGGGGTCACACGGCCGTGTGGTCAGGCCGTGTGAAATCACCCCAGGCAGTGTAACTTTCGAACAAGGGACACACGATAGTGTCCCAGCCCATGTCCTCAACCATGTAACTCACTGAGCAGCCCCACACACCGTGTGCCAGGCCATGTGCTAGTGTCATAGGTTGCGAATGGAAGCCTACAACCATGACGAACTTGTGTGATCCATCGCATTTGAGGGAGGTCATTTGGCCCAGTCAGACTAGTCCAGTGCTTGGAGAGATTGAAAGCCCATCTCCGGAGCTTGGAAAATATGGAAAGTGATCTTCAAAGATATGCTTGGCAAATATGGAAGGGGATCTTGAAAGATATGTGATCCTAGGCATTAATCTAATCTTTAGAAGATATGATTATGTAATCTTAGAGATTTGATATCTAGATAGCTTTGAATCTTAGCCATTGATGTATTTCGTTCTATACCGTCGATATTGGGAAGGCTCAACTATAAATAGAGGCCTCTCCCTTTTATTGTAATTCATTCAGAGATTAATAGAAATTTTGAGAGCATTCACTCAAACTTTTTTCCCAAGTGTTCTTATTTTTCTGTGGCTTTTGTTCATCTTTCAAGTCCATTCTTATTTCGTTCTTCTGCTGTACTTCGTGGGTACTTTAGAGGAGTTCTGATGAATCCTCAATTGTTGCCAGTTAGGCTAACTTAGGCGTTCTTGAGTGAAGAAACTGCTTAAGGCCATACAAATTGCTTGTGAAAATCTAAGCCCGTGACAGTTGGTATTAGAGCTAGCATTTGAAAGCACCGTTGAAAGATGTCAAAAGAAGTCGCTGAGAATGTTGATGGAATGGAGACTCATGGGAGGGCGAGGAAAGCTAGCCGTTCGAGGGACATATTGTTAGCTTTGGAGGATCAAGTTGTCACTCTCGAGGAATCCATGGGGGATACCAAGGAGAGGATTGATGATGTTGATGATAGGCTTAATGATGGGTTGTAGTCTATACAAGAGCAGCTCAAAGAGTATGTGTTGGATAATGTTGAAAAGCTAGCGGGTAGGGATGATGCCATTGAGGCTATGATGACAGCCTTCAAAGAGGAGATTGTGGAGCTCAAGGGTGAACTCACAATCTACAAGGCTGCTTTGGGCAATAGAGGGTTAGTTGCTATTGTACCCAAGCCCAATGTGGATGTTCCCAAGCCCAAGGAGTTCAAGGGAACAAGGTCCGCAAGAGATGTGGACAATTTCCTGTGGGGAGTCGAGCAATACTTCCATGCCAAAGGCATCACGGATGATGCCACTAAGGTAATTACTACTGCTATGTATCTTACTGACGTTACCTTGTTGTAGTGGCATCGTAGGTCCACCGATATGAGACGTGATGGGACAGAAATTGGAACTTGGAAGGAGTTTCAGTGCGAGTTCAAAGCACAGTTTTATCTAGAGTATGCCGAAGATGAAGTTCGAGAAAAGTTGTGTCAGCTTTCGCAATAAGGCACTATGAGGGAGTATGTGCAGGATTTTAGTGAACTCATGCTTCAAATCTCAGATATGGGTGAGAAAGAAGCATTCTTTTCCTTTGTGGATGGGTTAAAACCATGGGTGAAGTAAGAGTTGCAACGCTGAGGAGTCCAAGAGCTTACCAAGGTCATGTCTGTAGCAGGATCATTTGCTGAATTTGGTGGGAAGAAAGACAGGCCTGAGTCTTCTAAACCCAAATTCAATCCAAAGGGAAATAGTGGGGGAGACAAAGAAAGGCCCCCTAGAAATGGAAACGGTAAGAAGCCTTGGGACAAAAGGAAAGGTGGGCCTATAAGTTGCTTCTATTGTGGTGGCCCACATATGATCAAGGATTATCCAAAGAAGGCCACGCTCTCCACTATGGAAGCAAAAGTGGAGTCGAATGTGGAGGATAGCAATCTTGGTTCGATATTAGAGGGTGTCGAGGACAAGATGGGTCATGGGCTGATGTTTGCGGACATCATAGTGGCTGGCTGAAAGTTGAATGCACTTGTCGACACAGGGGCGTCTGATTTATTCATGTCCGAAAGGGCTGCTCACAAACTTGGTCTCAAGATTGAAAATGAGCCGGGTCGAATTAAAATGGTGAATTTGGAAAGTGTTCCAATCAAGGGGGTTGCAAAGGGAGTAAATCTCCAACTTGGCGATTGGACCGGTAAGGCATCCATCAAGGTAATACCACTTAATGACTATGATTTTGTAGTTGGATTAAGTTTCCTTGATCAGGTTAATGCGTCCATTTGCCCTTCCAGTAATTACATGGTAATTTTGAATTCGAACCATCAATGCATGGTGAGATTGACAAGAAAGGGCAGGTTGAAAGGAAAAACATTATCAGCAATCCAATTTGCTAAGGGAGTACGGAGAGATGAAGTCTCCTACTTAGCCACTTTGAAGATAGAGGAAACCGTTAAGACCGTTGGTGAGATCCCTAAGGAAGTGGGTCAAATATTACAATCCTTTCGGGATGTGATGCCAGCAAATTTTCCAAAGAGTTTGCCACCTAAAAGTAAGATGGATCATAGTATCGAATTGGTGTCCTACATGGTGCCGCCAGCTAGGGCCTCATATCGTACGTCCACGTTGAAATTGGAATAACTACGAAAATAGCTAAAGGATCTTTTATATGCGGGATTCATTAGGTCATCTAAATCTCTTTATGGTGCACCTATGTTATACCAAAAGAAACATGATGGGTCGTTACGGATGTGCACCGATTATTGGGCCCTAAACAAGATCACCGTGAAGAATAGGTACCCTATTCCCCTTATTGCAGACTTTTTTGACCAGCTTGGTAGTGCGAGATGGTTTACCAAGTTGGACTTAAGATTGGGGTACCATCAAGTTCGGATAGCCGAGGGGGACGAGCCAAAGACAACTTTTGTGACGCGGTACGATTCATATGAGTTCTTGGTAATGCCCTTCGGACTCACGAATACCCCAGCTACATTTTGTACCTTAATGAATAAGGTACTTCAACCTTTCCTTGATCATTTCGTGGTTGTTTACCTTGAAGATATTGTGGTGTACAGTAAGTCGCTCAACGAGCATGTGGAACATTTGAGGGAAGTGTTCCAAACTTTGAGGGAAAATAAGCTGTTTTTCAAAGAGGAGAAATGCTCTTTTGCTCAATGAGAGGTGCCATTTTTAGGCCATATTGTGGGAGGTGGCAAGATCCAGATGGATCAAAGCAAGGTTCGGGCCATTGCTGAATGGGAGACTCCAACCAAGGTGACAGAGTTGAGATCTTTCCTTTGGTTGGCAAACTACTATCGACGCTTTATAGAAGGCTATTTTAGAATTACCGCACCCTTGACGGACATGTTGAAAAAGGGTAAGGTATGGGATTGGAAGCCACAGTGTGAGAAGGCCTTTAATCAATTGAAGCAAGTAATGACAAGGGAGCCCGTACTTGCATTGCTAGATTACTCGAAGCCTTATGAGGTACGCACAGATGCATCAGAGTATGCCATTGGGGGAGTACTGATGCAAGATGGGCATCCAATTGCTTTTGAGAGTCGAAAGCTTAATAAGACAAAGCGGAGATATATGGTCCAAGAAAAGGAGATGATCATTGTGGTGCATTGCTTACACACATAAAGGCATTATTTATTGGGTTCCAGGTTCGTGGTCCTTACCGATAATGTTGCTAACAATTATTTTCTAACCCAGAAAAAGTTATCTCCCAAACAGGCTTGTTGACAGGTTTTTCTAGTTGAGTTCGATTTCACAATGGAATATAAGTCAGGGAGTGCCAACATTGTGGCTGATGACTTAGCAGAAAGATGGAATTTGAGGCAATCAGTCAACCTGATTGGTCCTTATTGGAATACATTTGAGAGAGATTGTCCCATGACCCCACAACCAAGAGCTTGATTGAGCTTGCTAAGGAGGGGAAAATGAGGAGATTTTGGCTCGATGGGGAATTGCTATACACCCATGGGTACCGCCTCTATGTGCCCCAGTATGGGAAATTGCAAAAAGAAGTCACGAAGAAATGTCATGACTCAAAATGGGCAGGCCATCCAGGAATGCACCGTACCTTTCCCTTTTGGAGGATCGCTATTATTGGCCTCACATGGGTGAAGATGTGGATACCTATTTGAAGACTTGTCTAGTTTGCCAGCAAGACAAAGTCAAGTTAAAGAGTCCGGTCGGATTGTTACAACCCTTGCCCATTCCGGAAAGACCATGGGAGAGTGTAACCATGGATTTTATTGTTGGTTTGCCTAAGTCTGATGGGTTTGCAAGTATTCTTGTTGTGGTAGATAGGTTTTTAAAATATACGACGTTTATTCCAGCTGCCAAGGAGTGCCCCACTGAGGAGGCAGCCCATTTATTTCTTAGACATGTGGTAAAATATTGAGAAGTGCCACTATCTATTATCAGTTATCGAGATAGGCGATTTACGAGCCGGTTCTGGACAGAGTTGTTCAAGTCAATGGGCTTAGACTTAAACTTTTCCACAAGCATGCATCCATAAATAGATGGGCAAACCGAACAAGTGAATGCATTGTTTGATACATTTCTTCGGCACTATGTGAGTGCCACACAAAGAGATTGGCCAAAGTTGTTCGATGTGGCCCAATTTTTGTATAACTTGCAGTGAAGTGGGGCTACAAATGAAAGTTCGTTTGAGATAGTGACGGGCCAACAGCCACTCACACCCAATGCTGTTGCGACCCATTGTACAGGACCAAATCCTGCGGCGTACCGATTTGCGAAAGATTGGCAAGAGAAGAATGACTTGAATAGAGCTTGTTTACATAAAGCAAGCAAGCGCAACAAGAAGTGGGTCGATCAGAATCGAAGGGATGTGTAGTTTCAGGTAGGTGACTCAGTCCTTGCCAAACTACACTTGATGTTGTGATATAAGGGTTTGCACAAGGGGCTTGTGCGAAGGTATGAGGGATCGTTTAAAGTTGTGAAGAGAGTAGGCAAGGTGGCCTACAAACTTGAGTTGCCAGCAAAGCTTAAGGTCCACCCAGTGTTCTATGTAAGCATGCTTAAGCCATACCATGGGGATCGAGAGGATCCGAATCAAGGTAAGTCTAAACGAGCACCAATGGAGGTAAAGGTCTCTTATGACCTTGAAGTTGAAAACATTGAGGCAGCTCATGTGGTTAGACGAAGGTATCATTGGCCGCTACATGAATACTTGGTTTAATGGAAAAGACTTCCTGACAGCGAAGCAAGTTGGGAACCTGTCGAGGTATTGTGGCAGTTCCAAGAGAAGATAGACTAGTTCCATGAGGAGGACACGGCGAGGGTGTCGCTAGAACAAGTGGGCGAGAATGCCATGGGTTGTGAATGGAAACCTACAACCATGATGAACTTGTGCGATCCATCACATTCGAGGAAGGTCATTTGGCCCAATCAGGCTGGTCCAGTGCTTGGAGAGATTGAAAGCCAATCTCCGGAGCTTGGTAAATATGGAAAGTGATCTTCAAAGATATGCTTGGAAAATATAGAAGGGGATCTTCAAAGATAGGTGATCCTAGACATTAATGTAATCTTTAGAAGATACGATTATGTAATCTTAGAGATTTGATATCTATATAACTTTAAATCTTAGCCATTGATGTATTTTGATTTGTACCGTTGATATTGGGAAGGCTCAACTATAAATAGAGGCCTCTCCCCCTTATTGTAATTCATTCAGAGATTAATAGAAATTTTGAGAGCATTCACTCAAACTTTTCTCTCAAGTGTTCTTAGTTTTCTGTGGCTTTTGTTCACCTTTCAAGTCCGTTCTTACTTCATTCTTTTGCTGTTCTTCTTGGGTACTTTAGAGGAGTTCTGTTGAATCCTCAATTGTTGTAAGTTAGGCTGACTTGCTTGACACAGATTGCTTGTGAAAACTCTAAGTCTGTGACATTACGTTGTGGAACTCTCTGAATTGCCAGACATGCCCGTGTGCCGGGCAGTGTGCTAGGTCGTGTAACTCATTAACTTGGAAACTTAATAATTCTCAAATAACACACGACCGTACGGCCGTGTGACATCTCGTGTCCTAGGCCATGAGAGCCCAAAAATTTACCTAAATTCAAGCCATTTTAAGGCCAAAACACTCCAAAATATCCATCCTAATAGTGCATACATTCAAAAGGCCTAAGCATCATTCAAACACTTATAAACATACCACTTCAAATGTCCTATTTCATTCAACCAATATGCCATTCAAAGGTACCACATTTCATTAAAAAATTTCTAACCAAAGCAAAGCAATTTAGCTACATTCCAAGCATAAACTTAGTTCTTCTAACTACCACCACATAAAAATCAGCTTAACCATTCACATTTTTACTTCAAACATACCATATAAGGACTTATATACCAAGTGCTTAAAGTGACCAAAAGACTTAAACTTATCAAAGCATTTGAAATCCATCAAAAAAAACTTAAGCTCAAAAGCATATTTGAACCAAAATGATCATTTACACATTCATAAACTATTACTACACATATTCTTATACATGCCATATAACCAAGATATTCAAAATCTACCAAATTAGTACTTGAGATAATGTGATTCTTTAAGCTTGATCCGATCTCCCAATAGTAAAACAAAGCATACAAAACAAAGGACAAACATAGGTAAGCTTACTTAAAGCTTTGTAAGTTTGTGAAATAATGATAGAACTTGCTACAATTTAATTTGACAACATAAACGAATATCAAATAAGAAATTTCCAGTCATTCACAATCTAGCACAAGTAAGAGCTACACATTTAATTACATTAGATTGATCAGGTAACCTCGCTTGTGATTTTCAAATTTATAGAATAACGCTCAATCGAGATAGATTTAGAACATTAATCATTTTGTAATGTTGCTCTCACAAGCTGGTGAGGGTTTGCAACGTATGCAAGTCCTCAACCATCGCTACGGTTCATTCATCAGAATAGAGCATTTAGTCGTTTAATTAGTTCTTGATGCTGCTCACACAAGCTGTCGAGAATCCGCAACTTATGCAGAATTCTCAACCATCGAAACGGTCCATATCTTCAGAACATAATATTTAAGCATTTCATCACTTTACATCCAGGCCCAAAGCTGAATCATATTAATATTTCACGTTTCCAACTCTCAATTGACTTAACATTTTATTAAATTTCACAACTTAAATATATATAAACTAGAAATACGAACTTGCTAGGCTAATTTGTAAAAACAGCCAAAGGACAAGAACTACTCTGCTACCTTGTCCTTTCATCGGTTATCAACATGTTTGTGATCTAAAACAATAATTACATTTAATTAACTAAAACAACAAAGAGTTTAAGTCATTTATGCAATTAAGTCCCTTTTTGACATTTTACAAAAATTACCTTAAACTTTCATTTATACTCAATTTAGTCTCAAGCCCTAATCATGAAATTAACCCAATTTTTCCTAGAACCCAATATAATCAATTTGATAACTACACCATAACAACCTTTACTTGTGAATATTTCTGTTGTAATCTTTGAAATTTTTACACTTAAACAAATTTAATCATTAAACCTTAAAATCATCAAAAACAACTTTACAATATAGTTCTATCTAACAACTAAACTTAATAATCTATCCCAAAATTTCAAGAATAGCTAAATCTCAGCAATGGCATAATTCAAAACATTTAACAGTTTTATAAATTAATCCTCGAGCTTGTTAAATGAAGCTAATACGAGTTCAGAAATATAAAAATTACTAAAAAGGAGCATGAAAACTCTTAACAAATTGAAACTTTAATAATGAAAGCATGAAACCCTAAAATTTCTCCTTATGCCATGGAGAAGGATAAGCCAAAAAATATTTCTTTTCTTTTCTTTACTTTAATATATATATTTAGGCTATTTTATAAAGATTTCAATGTTCCTAATTAAACATTAATTATTCAATTAACCTTAATTAAACTTATTCTTTTAAAATTAACTAAATTGTTTCACCCATTAAAACATTGTTGGCTAATTTATTCATTTAGCCCTCTTAATTTAGTGAACCCTATTTTTATAGCTTTTACGATTCAATCCTTTTTCCAAATTAAGTATCTAATTGAGAAAATCAAATAACCAAAAATTAACACTACACTAATAACCTTGTAAATATTTAAATAAATAAATATTTATGAACTAACACGTTAGATTTGTGGTCCCCAAACTACTATTTCCAACACCACAGAAAAACGGGTTGTTCATGAAGTGTGCGGATGAGAACGAAGAATGCCACACGATTGATGTGATAGAAACAACAGTGGATGAATTTGGAAAATTTTGCTACAGTAGTGCTGACAATGAAGATTACTTGATAGAAAAAGGTGAAGAATTAATATCTGAAGAGCTTGGTGAATTTAGGGAAGCTCGGTAGATAGTAGACAAGCCAGGAAAGAAATTTGAGACCCTGGGTTTATCCAGAAAATTCTTTAAGCCTCTTAAACCTTCTGTATAGGAATCACCTGTACTGGAGTTAAAGCCTCTGCCACAACATCTAAAATATGAATACTTAGGGAATAACAGTACTTTGCCAATAGTAATTTCTGCAAAGTTAACTCCTGAATAAGAGAACAGGTTGTTGGAAGTGTTATGACGATCTAAAAGGGCATTGGGATGGACCCTTGCTGATATAAAAGGAATTATCCCAACATTGTGTGTGCACAAGATTTTGTTGAAATATTGCCACAACAATTCCATTGAATAGTAGAGACGACTAAATCCAATTATGAAAGAAGTTGTCAAGAGGGAGATTATCAAGTAGCTTGACGCTGACATTATTTATCCCAATTTTGACAGCTCGTGGGCAAGCCCTGTGCAATGCGTACCCAAGAAAGGAGGTGTCAGGATGGAGAGTGTGTATGGACTATCGTAAGCTTAACAAGGAAACAAGGAAGGACCATTTCCTTTTGCCGTGCATTGATCAGATGTAAAATAGATTAGATGGTAAGGCATTTTATTGTTGTAACACCCCAAACCCGTATCTGTCGCTGAAATAGGGTTACGAAGCATTATCGTAACAACATAATTTAAACCATTCAATTCTAAATGTAGTAGGCCCAATTTGCTCGAGCCCTAAACAAAAAAAAAAACAAAAATAAATCCACAGTCCAATTACAAGCAGCCCAAAATAAAAATAAAAAATCCTAATGGCCCAGTGGCCCACAACCTAAACTAAGTTTTCAGTAAAACTAAAAACCTTAGCCATCGCTCCTTTTGTGCTGCCCAGGGCACCCCATCCCGAGGCCTGACGCGCGTCTGTTGCCTTGCTCCAAAAAGGCAAAGAACGCCTCTTCTCTCCCCTCCGTTAACTTCGCCAACACCTGCAAAGAAAGAAAGCACAGGAGCAGCAGAGACCACGCATAAGCAACAGTAGCAAAAAGTAAAATATAATATGTAAAATTGGCTATAAGAGCCTAAGAAAAATCGATTGTAAGAAAAAAAGATTGTTTTTTTTTTATTTTTGAAAAAGAAATCAAGAAAAACACAAAAAAGTGTTTAGCCTGTAAATTTTTATTTTCCATTTCGAAAATATATAATAAAATAAAAAACACAAAACGTTTTTACCTTTTTCCACCATCATCGGAGCATCTTCTGGCCTAGAAGGTTGCCGAACCTGTGGTGGTTCGCTGAAAGCCTCGTCGGGGGTGACTGGAAATCAAAAGATTTCTTAATATTTTTAGGGTTTCGATATTTTGTTTCAAATCAAGTTTTTTTAAAAATGGGGTTAAAAGTATTTTTTTTAAAAAAAAAAGAAAAAGGGGACTTTTTTTGGCCACCGGAGGTGACGACCACCGTCGTCGATGACTGCTTGCCCACGGCAGAGCACGACCGCTCCTTTCGCCGGATTTTGGGTTTGCTTCAGAGAGAAAGTAGAAAGGAGAGGATTTTTTTTAAAGGCATGAAGGAAATGAAAATTTTCTAAATTTTTTGGTTTATGTAGACTCCCAAAACGACGTCATTTTAGGAGTGACCATCAGATAACAAAACGGCGTTGTTTTGACGCGACTCGTATCAGACCCGACCCATGAGCTAGGATCCGCTTGTTTTCTAAAAAAAGGGGCTAATTGCAGCTTCAATCCCCCTGCTTTCGTCCCATGACTTAGTATTTTTGCTTCTATTTTTACTCTTTTGTTTTGTTTTTTTACGATTTAATCCCTCGTCCATTGTGGACCAAAATTGGGAAAGGCACGTATTATGTTGATGGAATAATGCCCTTTTTGGTCCTTCTTCATTTTCACATTTTAATTTTAGTCTTTTACTTTTAGATATCAGATTTTGCCAAACTTTCAATCTGGTCCTTTATTCCCTTTTCTTTATTTATTTTGCAATCTATGCCTTAAATTTTGCTCAGCTTTCATTTTAATTCCTAATTCGGTTAATTTTTATTTTATTTTTTTATTATGCCATTTATTTCAATGTTTAAATTTACGTTATCTAAGTTTCCCTTCGTTTATATTTTTTTATATTTTTCCTTCATTATTATTATCATTATTTTATGTTATTAATATAGTAATAATTAGGTTATAATTAGTATTATTATTATTATCAACCGATATTCTTGTTACTATTATAGTTATATTATTATTGTTATTACCAACGTGTTTCTTTTATTTTTATTTTTATTTCTAATTTCTAATTTCTCCATTTATTTTTTTATTTTTATTTTTATTTTTTTGCTTATTACACTAACATCACCATTTTATTTTTTTTACATACATGATTATTCCATTTTATTTTGCTATGACAATGTATTTATCATTTTTTTTACATTATTCCCATAAAATTTAAATATACCTCATTTTAAAAGTTACACTCATTTTATCTAATGCATATAAAATATTCAAAACTGAGGCAATGTTTGTTATCTTTGGGATTCGGAGAAGTCGTGTTCCTAACTTATGGAGTATGGCATCTCCCTAGAACCGAAGTAATCAAATAACCTATTTAAAATAATAAAAAAGGAAAATTTAGGTAACAATTAAATGACATTTATTCTGGTTTTCGAGAATTCGAGGGATCGTGTCTTAACTTACAAGATATGATCTTTCCTTCTTGATTAACTCAAAATAAGGCCCTTTTTCATAAAACTTAAATTATTTAAGTAATTTTAATTAAAAATAACATTAATACAAAGAGGGATCATATTTTAAATTTTTTTGAGTTTTCAACTTTCGACACTAAGACTTTAATTAATCAACTAGGCACCAATTTTGAGTGTTACGAGGGTGCTAATCCTTCCTCATGCGTAACTGACTTTCGAACCCATATTTTGAATTTTGTAGACCAGAATCGTTGTTTTAGTAAATCAAATCTCTCATTAGAATGATCAAATTATGAGGTGATCTGATCACATTTCATAAAATGGATTGGTGGCGACTCCCATTTTTTTTTTTTAAATAAAAGTCGATTTCAACAAAAAAAATAAGGTTTCGACAGCTTGGCAACTCCACTGGGGACAAAATAAGAGAGTCAAGCCGCGAGTTGATTACTTTTGGTCTTTTTTTTCGAAAATTGATAATTTGGTTTAAATTTACGATCCCTTCATTACATTTCATCCCTCATTTTTGTGGTGTTATATAATGACATATTTGCTTTATTGGTTCAAATCTCTTGGTATATTTTCGCATATTGCATCTGCATAACCGTTCGATTTTTCCCTTTTTAAGTGGGAGTGAGAAACTATTCCTTCATGAGGTCTTCACCTCCGTATAGGATAGCAGATCACTTTTGGGATACATTCGTACCTATGTTTTCATGAGATCTTCATCTCCGTATAGCCATAGGGAAATGTATACCCCTAAACTAAACTCGATCTGTATGAGCCTATAATGGGTGAGGTTTGAGGAATCTGCCGGTTCAGGTACTCTTACTTTAGAACCAAACCGCATGTAAGGAGCCCTAATAGCCTACCCTAGGTAGAACTATACCAAACCCTAGTGGTCACCCAAATAGGTGTTTTATATATTATTTCTTGCTTTGAATTCTGGCATTGTATGAAATGTATTGACTTGTTTCGTTTTGTTTTAACTATGATTGCATCGCATTTTCATCATAGAAAAGGGTGTTGATTCACGTTCGGTTGCTAAATAAAGAGCTTGTCATGGAAAATGGGTTTCTTGATAAAGTGGAAGACAACACGAACATGCAAATATGGTCCAATAAAAGGGAACAAGAGAAAGGAGACAGCCTATGAGAGGGGCAGGTCAGAGATATGAACTACGTTATGAGCAAAGCTTTGGTCCTAGTATGAGAAGTGGTTGACCACTTACAGACCCAAGCCGTTCAAAGCTTGAAATATGAATCGAAGTCGAATAAGGGCCGAGAATTAGCTTTGTTTCTTGGGAAAGTTAAGGATTTGAGTGGAAGGCGAGGTCGTATATGTATCCACTTTATGTAAAGAAACTTGTTTTCTAGTAAAGTTGTTCTAAAGGAATTGATCTAGAATCAACGCTTTTTTTGCATGCATCTTTTCCATTCATTACATTTCATTGCATACAATAAATTTCATAAAATCCAAAAGTGCGTCAAGTTTAAAACTCTAGTACAGAGCATGACGGATAATAAAGAGTTGGAATTCTTTGAAGAGATCGAAGGTTCGGAAGGGAAAGATGTTTGTGCCTTTGAAGAAGGAACTAAAAACAAAACTATCAAGAATTTGTTCCTACATCTTCGGAAGTGTTCTGAACAACAGGACTGTGGATGGGATCCTTGTAGTTTTTAGGACCATTTCAGAATAATATTCAGAACACACCTATTACTCTAAGCCTTGGAGCAATATGAATCCTTTTATGAAAAAGACATATGTCCACTATTTTTATTTCAATAAAATGCATCTTTGTGTCTCGTTTTGGCAAACATTCTTTTATTTTTTCCATTTCATTCATACTCATACCACAGAGATAGTTATTCTTAGATTCATTTTTTCTTTGGGTCTTTATTCATTCTTATAACAGGTCTCCAGATATCAAGCGATGCTGCTACTAACTTAGAATCTCCTTTTGAGCAAGGTAGATGTTTAGAAAAACCTCAGGACTTTGAAGGTGATCGAGATTGTAACCTATCTCCTGATTTATTAAGGATGATAGAACAAGAAGAGAAAAGAGATATTACCTCACAAAGAGTCAGTGGAAATTGTGAACTTAGGAGATGAACAAGAAAAGAAAAAGGTGAAGCTCGAAGCTTGCATCACCGCAGAGACAAAACGAGACCTCATTGAATTACTCCAAGAATTCAAAGATGTCTTTGCATGGTTGTATCAAGATATGCTTGGGCTAAGTACTGATATCATGGTACATCGACTCCCTATAAAGGAAAAGTGCAAGCCAATTCAGCAGAATCTTCGAAGGATGAGGCCTAACGTCTTACTGAAAATTAAATAAGAGGTCAAGAAGCAATTCGACACTGGTTTCGTAAAGTGGTTAAATACTCAGAATGGGTAACCAATATTGTCCCCGTCCTTAAAAAAAGATGAGAAAATATGAATGTGTGTGGACTACAGAGATTTAAACAAAGCCAGCTGGAAAGACAATTTCCCGTTGCCTCACATTGACACCTTAGTGGAAAACACGACAGATTATTCACTGTTCTCCTTCATGGATGTCTTCTTCGGATACAACGAGATTAAGATGCATCCCAATGATATGAAAAAGACTACATTCGTAACCGTGTGGGGAATATTTTACTATAAAGTAATGCCATTCGAACTGAAAATACGGAAGAGACATATTAAAGAGCCATATAACAAAGAAATCGAAGTTTATGTCAACGATATGATTGCAAAATCTCAAACAGAAAAGGAGCATGTACGATTCTTGAGGAAATTGTTCTTGAGGTTGAGAAAATTTCAACTAAAGCTCAATCCAATAAAATGTACCTTCAAGCCTAAGTCGGGAAAATTGTTAGGTTTTATAGTCAGCAAAAAGAAGATTTAGATCAAACCGGATAAAGTCAAGGCTATACAAGAGCTTTCTTCACCATATACTCAAAAAGGAGTTTGAGGTTTCTTAGGGAGGCTAAATTACATCGCCTGGTTCATTTCACAACTAACTGAGAAATGTGACCCCATATTCTATCTCCTTAAGAAACACAATCTAGGCGTATGGGACAAGGAGTGCCAGAAAACTTTTGACAAGGTCAAAAATTACTTTTCCAATGCCCCAGTAGTGATGCTACCTAGTCTAGATAAGCCACTAATACTGTACTTGGCAGTATTTGAAAATTCCATGGGATGCGTGCTTGGCCAACATGATAAGTCAAGAGGAAAAAAAGAGCAATATACTATCTCAGTAAGAAATTCATTGAATGTGAGACAAGATATTTGCCAATTGAAAAGTTGTGTTGTGCCATGATCTAGACAATCCGAAGCCTGAGACAGTACATGTTGTACCACACAACTTGCTTATCTCAAAACTGGACCCTCTAAAGTACATGATGGAGTCAACTGCTTTGAATGGAAGTGTACCAGTTTAGTTTTGACCCTAGTCAGAATAGTGGTTTTGGGACCACAAATCCGAGTCCAAAAAATATTTTAATATTATTTTCTGAGTCTGTGAAATTTATGTGATTTAATTTGTCTGTTTCTGTGCTTAATTATGAAAAAGGATTAAATCGCGTAAGGTGTAAAGTTGAGTGCTAAATGCTAAAACACCTATTTGGCTTGGCTTTTAAAATAAAAGTCTTTGCATGTCAAATTTACCATTTGTTTTAATGGTGGACAAAAATGGTCATGTAGTTGGTGACTTTAATGTTATATCATTAAGGGCAAAATGGTAAAAGGTGATTATAATGCTTATTATAATAAAATGAAAACATGAAAGTGGCCATATTATCACCTTGTTCAGCCGAAACTAAGAGAAAGAAGAATCCATTGAAGCATTTTGATGTTCGGCTAGTGCATATCTTAATAGGTGAGCTTATTTTGCTCGATTTTTGATAATTTCTACATTTCTGTGATCGTTGCTTCGTGTTCTTCAAAACCCATGTCTAAATTCCTGTTTCTGGTAAAAATTTCATAAAATGCCATTGTTGATATTATGAGTTTTGTGACGTTCTTGAATGAAGTATGAAGGCTTAGTAAATGGTTCATAAGTTTTGTCTTTGATTTTTGATGAAATTGAGCTATTTGGGTTAAATTTTGAAAATGAGGTTTTGAAGGACTAAATTGTGAATTAAACATGTTGTATGGGCTTATATAGAAGCCATGAAAATTCAGCTAGCCTTGTTGCAAAGAAATTTTGCATATTTGTGATTTTATGAAAAATGGACTAAATTGCCAAAGTGTGGAAATGTAAGGGCTAAAATGCAAAGTGCCCTAAATATGTGCTTATGAATCAAATTGAATTAACTGGTGAATAAAAGGGTTAATTTGAAAACATATAGATTAAGAAAGGAGGAATTCAAACTTAGATCGAGGAAAGTCGAAGGTTATCGAGTAGATAGTCCAAGTCGACAAATTCTAAGTACGAGGTAAGTTCGTACTTAAAATATGATGTTAAGTAAGCTTTGATGCCTTTATTATACATGGTTTGTATATAATTGAATTGGATGATATGATGATGAATCGAAAGTTTTGGTACCAAGTGTGCGATTTAAACTATCTTGGCACTAAGTGTGCAATTTAAATTAGCTTCAGCTATTTGAGGCACTAAGTGTGCGATACCAACTTAGTCTCGGTTATTTGAGATAGCACTAAGTGTGCGAAAATATTTATTTTGGGCCAACCATATAGCACTAAATGGGCAGATGTCTAAAATACAAATAAGTTATGGAAAGTCTTATAACATTCACAAGAGGTGAGTATGAAAGTGTATAAGTACGGAAAGATTCAGGTATGTATAATACCTAAGTGGTAGATGATGTTATGTATATGAATTTCATTGAGTTGATATAGATTTATGGATTGAAATTGTACAAATACTTAGATGTTGTTATTTTATGTTTCATATATTATGAATGATTTGAGTACGAGCTTACTAAGATTTTGAAAGCTTACTTTGTGTGTGTTTACATTTTTTATAGATATCAAAGCTACTGAAAGCTCGGAGATCATCAAGGATCGTCATCACACTATCGAACCTCATTTTGGTACTTTTGAAATGTATATATTTGAAGTATGGCATGTATAGGCTAGTAGTTAGGAAGTATATTTTGTGATGTATATATATTTTGCTATGTGATTTGGCAAATTTTGTGTTTGAATTCATGGTTGTAAATGGTTTATAGTATGTGGAGTTATATGCAGTGGAGGTATGTTTTAGATGGATAAAAGAAATGGTAAGTTGGTGAGTTCATTGTATAAGATTGAATGATGTTTTTAATATAAACCTACCTTATGTTTTGGTATAAATAGGTAAGGTTTATAGTTATGTAAATGGTTGATAATATTATGGCATGAAAGATGTATGTTTTAGCATAAAGAATGGTTGATTGGGTTGTACATATATGCTTGATTCCTTGCTTGTAGGTTGACCCAAAAATGGGTGGCAAATTTTGTCTTAAACCAAGTCTACTTTGTGCCACACGGTCAGGGGACACGGGCGTGCCTTTGGACCGTGTAAGAAAAGCAGTATTCTCCCAAGAATCACACAGTCTTGACACACGGGCGTGTCATATGGCCGTGGGCTAAAGTCAGTAGCTAGCTAAGTATCACACGGCCATGGTACACAGGCGTGCCTATTGGCCATGTGAAAAAGTCAGTACGCATGCTCTGTTTTGGCACGGTTGATTCACATGGGTGTGTCTGATGCCCGTGTGAGGCACACGGCCTGGACGCACAGGCATGTGACCTCAACAGAATTGAAAATTTTTCTATGTTCTAAATTTTATGAATGTGTTTGATTTAGCTTTAACCGTTCTTAAACATATGTTTTAGGTCTCGCAGACCTTCTTATGATATAATTGCTTATGAAATGATATTAAATAATATCTATGATTCTGAATTGGTTTGAAATGTTATGTTTTTCGGGTAATGCCCCTTAGCTATTCCGGTAATGGATACGGGATAGGGGTGTTACACGAAGAATGGCTCGGTGGCAAATTCTGCTTTCCGAGTTTGATATAGTCTATGTCAATCAGAAGGCTATAAAGGGAGCGCAATTGCAGATTTTCTGGCCAGTAGAGCTCTAGAAGATTACGAGCCCTTGAACTTTGATTTCCTAAATAAAGATTTAATGTATGTTGCAACTACTGAAGAAAGTACTCAAGAAGAACATCCTTGGAAACTAAATTTTGACAGAGCTTCAAACACTGTGGGTAATGGAATCAGGGTAGTCTTGGTATCCCCAAACAGAGATCATTATCCCTTTACTAGTAAATTGGATTTTGATTGCACGAACAATATGGTAGAATACAAAGCATGCATCATGGGAATCCGTGTAGCCATAGAATGTAAGATCAAAGTGCTGGAGGTATATGGGGATTCTGCACTAGTGATCTATCAACTCAAAGGTGAATAGGAGATGAGAGACCCCAAATTGATTAATTATTGAAGGATAATTCTGGAGTTAATTGAAGAGTTTAATGACATCACCTTCTACTACCTCCCACGAGATGAAAATCAAATGGCTGATGCCCTGGCTACCTTAGCTTCCATATTAAAGTGAACAAAAGAGGATGTAAAACCTATCTAGATGAGTATTTATGAGACTTCGGCTCATTGTTACAACATTGAAGAAGAAGAAAAGGATAATCACCCCTGGTACCACGATATACTGCGATATGTGAACAATCGTGAATATCCTGACCAAGCAACTAAGAATGATAAAAGGACGTTGAGAAGACTAGCTAATGACTATGTCTTAGATGGGGAGATCTTATACAAAAGAAGAAAAGATCAGGTGCTACTAAGATGTGTGGCAACTATTGAGGCCAAGAAAATTTTGGAAGAAGTCCACGCAGGAGTCTGCGGAACACATGCTAATGGTTTCACAATGGCCAAGCAAATCATGAGATTTTGATATTATTGATGTACCATGGAAGGGGGCTGTATTAGTTATGCTAAGAGATGTCATAAGTGGCAAATTTATGGAGACAAAATTCATGTGCCTCCTTCACCTCTTCATGTTATGAATTCTCCATGGTCTTTCTCTATATGAGGCATGGATGTCATTGGGCCAATCTCACCAAAAGCTTCTAATGGGCATCGATTCATCTTTGTAGTCATTGATTACTTTACCAAGTGGGTAGAGCCCACTTCATATGCCAATTTCACGAAGTCAGCAATCAGCAAATTCTTGAAGAAAGAGATCATATGTTGGTATGTGATGCCAGAAAGTATTATATCTGATAATGCATTAAATTTGAACAACACCATGATAGCGGAAGTCTGTAGTCAGTCCAAGATCAAACACCAAAATTCGTCACCATATCGTCCAAAAATGAATTGTGCGGTGGAGGCAGCCAATAAGAACATTAAGGAGATCGTGGAGAAAATGACTGAGACTTATAAATATTGGCATGAAGAGTTACCATTTTCCCTCTATACCTATCGAACGTCTATCAAAACCTTTACCGGGGCAATGCCTTTCTCTTTAGTTTATGGAATAGAGGTGATATTGCCTATAGAAGTTGAGATTCCTTCTATCCGAGTTTTGTCAAAGTTGAAGTTAGATGAAGCAGAATGGATTCAACCCCGACATGATCAGTCTTGATCGAAGAAAAGAGGCTAAGAGCTATTTGTCATGGTCAGATATTGTAACACCCCTTACCTATATCCGACACCGAGATAGGGTTCGAGGCATTACTAGACTAAAACATAAATATTCATACAAAACTGAGCCATAAAATTTTGTCCAAATTAAAACCATTCATTAACACGCATATTTTCCTCTTATACGGGCCTACGAGGCCCAAAACTTACATTGGGTGTGGCTTGGTACTAAACTGATAACTTTCGGAACTTTTACAACACTTAGAAAAATTTTCTTGATTTGGAAGGTCACACGCCCGTGTCCTCAGCTCGTGTAACTCTCTGTTTATGATGTCATCAACATAAAAGGGTCACACAACCAGGTCACAGGCCAGTGTGCTAGGCCGTGTGGCGAATTTAATTTTCAAGAATAAGGTGTAGACTTCACACAGCCAGGGCACACACCCATGTCCCAAGGCCTTGTCTCTCACACGGCCGGGACACACGGCCGTATCTCGTACCCTTATGTTTACTACTGGGCATTCTCTTTCGTAAAACTAAGATACAGGGGATACACGGCCGGATCACACGCCCATAGGGCAGACCGTATGTCACACACGGCCTAGACACATGCCTCTGTGTCTACCCGTTTGGACAACTTTGAGGCTATTTTCCAAGCCAATTGCCACCCTTACTTGAACCAACACATACAATACTTTAAAGGCACTTAACATGGCATAATTAAGTACTTAAATATCATCAAATAAGCCATGTTCCTAGTAACACTATATCAACTTATACAAGCTCAAGTTACCGTACCTTATTAATCCAAGCTTACCATATCACACACAATATGTAACATCAATTTACTCCATTTCTACACATTCATATCTTAGTTATGATCATGCCATATACTCACAATTCCATCATCAAACATCCATGATCATATCCACAATTCAACCATGCCAAAAATTTTAACCACATCATGTATTACATTGGCACATGCATGCATATATGAATAGGCTTACATCCCAATAATCAATAGAAGCCAAATCTGATGGCCATATACAAAATGAATCATCAAATCATTATAAGTCAACACACTTGGCCAAATTAATATGACACGTAAACAAAAAGACCAAGTCCCCTATACATGCCATATTCAAAATATCAAAATACATGCATGTCAAACATGGGTAAGTTTTTAAACATGAACCCTGGCTCAAAATAATGGTAGAAATAGCTAGATCGGTTTGTAACACCCCAAACCTATATCCGTCGCAGGACTAGGGTTACAAGGCATTACTAAACAAAAACATAATTCCAAACATTCACATATTCATACAAGTCATATTCATGTATAATAAGCACATGGCTAATTAAATATTAAACATATATTATTAATCATATTGCATTTACGAATCATACCTCAAAATTTAACCGAATCCACACTATTCAAATAATCATATTTTCATTAGCAAATATATACATACGCATATACTTTCATTATAAACCAAACCATTATGGCAAGCATCATTCGAATACACTAACATGTACATGTATATATATACATATAATTAACATCTTGCTACAATTCAAATAATTCCCATAGTGTACTGTTACACAAATCACTATTCATTTGTTAAATTATCTTTATCTCACTTACAATCTATATTAAAAAAATCTCAATAAATAATCTTTATTTACTTTATTAACTATATCTATATAATTAAACAATTAATCATTTTAAGTACACATACACTTTTCATGCAAACCGAACGAAGTTCCATTCATTAATACAAAACATACCCTATATCATGTATATCAAAATATACTTTAAACAAGCTTAACATATCAACTCATGTTTATAATTAACTGAACATGTACCATAATCGAATTATCTAACCATATTTACACATACTATGACCGAATTATCAATCACAACCAAGTCCAATAATCATTTTCAAGCTATATTCCAAAACATATATCACCAGTCACATATACCTTTCATTCATTTCACATAACATTAAAATCTAAACGGAATAAACCATTGCTAAACATAAACATATCCAACTTTGAAGTTAAGCCATATTCACATGGCTAAGTTTATACATATCCAAGATTGAACAAAATACTTATTAGCCTATACATGCCATAAGTTTGAAAATAGACTTTTAAAGGTAACGAAAGTTGACGATAATGTAGATGACTTCGATAACAATCCCCAAGCTCGTAACTTACAACCAAAATCTATAAAACAGAGCAACAAAAACACACTGAGTAAGCTAACTTAGCTTAGTAAGCCTTAAGCAAATTAAACAACTCAATGAATAATCAAAATATTCAAACAAACCGAATTATATCAATAATGTTATACTTTAACACAATAAGTTACCTTGGCCGAATGTTCTAAGTCAAATATATATCACCACATAAATATTTACTAAATAGCTAACTATACAAGATCTAATATATCATCCCCTAAACACTTACATGTATGGCCAAATACACAAGGTTCATTATATCATCACATGTGGTAGAATATAAAAGTTAAATAAAACATCATATGTAACTATAGTTCAAATTCAATAGAACATCACATATGGCCGAATATGCACATTCAAGATAACTTCACATATAACCGAATATACAAGTTCAATATAAGCTCACATGTAATCGAATACTCAAGTTCAATATAACCTCACATGCAGCCGAATATACAAGTTCAATATAAGCTCACATGTAATCGAATACTCAAGTTGAATATAACCTCACATGCAGCCGAATATACAAGTTCAATATAAGCTTACATGTACTTAAATACTCAAGTTCAATATAACCTCACATGCAGCCGAATATACAAGTTCAATATAAGCTTACATGTACTTACCTATGTGGCCGAACATATACAATGTCATTTAGCTCAATTTCACTTGCTCAATATCCACAATAACTTGAACTCTTATAACCATAGACTTGAAAAAAAATCACCAGTATAAAACCTGCTAGGCATAAGCCTGATCACACACCGGCCCAAGGCCTGCTAGACCCAAGGTCTGATATTTATTCACCGGCAATAAGCCTGTTAGGTATAAAGCCCGATCAAATGTCACCAGCATAAAGCTTGCTAGGCTCAAAGCCCAAATATCCCAATTATAGAATCATTCCACAACATTTCATATATCAAATAGTCCAATATTCCATGTAACACATACACACTTTCAAGGGTTTTAAATTAGTTGAATAAAACTCAACCACATTAATTCATTGATATATCACATTCGACTATTATACTAATAGATTATAAAATTCGAATCATCATAGTAAAACATTCTATGTTCAAAATAAACCATGTTTAATTGCTTAAAGACTTACCTCGGATATCGACGAACGTTACAAATCGGCTATTCGACTATTTTTGTTTTTCCCCGATCCAAGTCTGATTTCTTTTGTTCTTGATTTATATAATTTCAAATTAACCTCATTTAAACACAATTTCATTCAATTTAATCCAACAACACATAAATGGGCAAATTACCATTTTACCCCTAATATTTCATACTTTTTACAAATTAGTCCTAATTGCATAAAACACAAAATACTCAAAATCTCACCACATTATAGTTAGGCCGAATCTTCCTTATGCCCATACTAATCCATATATTTCATTTATTTTGCATTTTAGTCCTTCAATTTATTATTTTTACAATTTAGTCCTATTAACTCAAAATCATCAAAAACTCCAATACAAAACATATTAATCCAAAACATATCTTTCATAATTTATCAACAAACATCACAAAACACAAATATTCATCAATGGCATAACTCAAAATATTCACCAAAATCAAAAATTCAAGCATGGGTCAGGTAGTACTCAAAGCAACAATCTCAAAAACATAAAAATTATCAAAAATCGAAACAAAACATACCTTAAAATTGAATCAACAATGGCCGAATACCTTGTTTCTTATTCTTTTCTTTCTTCTTTTATTTTCGGCAATAACAAGGTAATATGAAACCTTATTTTATTTTTTTATGTTTTGATATATTATAAATTATTTCATAAGTTACCATATTATCCTTTATTAATTAATACAAAAACATTATTCATTAAGGTCATGACCGTCCAAGGCATATTATCATGGAAAATTTGCAACATAAATTCTCCATATTTAAAAGCCACTATCAATTCAGCCTTTATGTTTTAAACTATCAAGTTTTCAACTTACGCGATTAAGTCCTTTTATTAAATTAAGCATACAAACAATCAAATTTTCATACGAAACTTTCACACATGCAAGTTCACATATAATAAACACGAAAAATAATATTTAAATATTTTTCTGACTTGGATTAGTGGTCCCAAAAACATCATTCTGATTAGGGTCTAAATCAGACTGTTACAACTTTCCCCCTTAGGGATTTTCGTCCCCGAAAATCTTACCGATGAATAGGTTCGGATAACGCTCTTTCATTGTATCCTCTGGCTCCCACGTTGCTTCCTCAACTCTGTGTTTATGCCACAATACTTTAACTAATCGAATTTTCTTAGTTTGCAATTCTTTAATCTCATGAGCCAGAATACGAATCGGTTCTTCCTGTTACGACATATCAGGCTTAATCTCAACTTCGGTCGGACTAATCACGTGTTAATGATCGGATCGACATCTACGAAGCATCGAGACATGGAATATATTGTGGATCTTTTCTAGCTCAGGTGGCAACAACAGTCTATACACAACCGGCCCAATTCTTTCGATAAACTCATACGCCCAATAAATCTCAGACTCAATTTGCCTTTACGACCGAATTTGAGTATTTTCTTCCACGGTGAGACTTTCAAAAATACTTTATCCCCTATCTGAAACTTTATATCTTTTCGTTTCAAATCTGAGTAAGATTGCTGACGATCTGATGCTGCTTTCAAACTTTCACGGATTGCTTTTACTTTCTGTTCAGTTTCTTTGATCAAATCGACCTCATGTATCTTATTTTCACTAAGCTCGGTCCAGTACAATGGTGTACGACATTTACGACAGTACAAAGCCTCGTAAGGTGCCATTTTGATACTCGATTAAAAGCTATTATTGTATGCAAATTTAATCAAAGGTAAGTATCATTCCCACGTACCTTCAAATTCGAGAATGCAACATCTCAACATATCCTCAAGTATCTGAATAATTCGCTCGGACTGACCGTCTGTCTGGGGATGAAAAGTAGTGCTAAAATGCAGTTTAGTACCTAATGCATCTTGCAGTTTCTTCCAAAACCGCGATGTAAACCTTGGATCTCTATCTGAAACAATAGATATAGGCACACCATGTAATCTCACGATCTGAGAAACATAAATTCAGCCAGTTTATCAAGTGAGTAATCTGTACGAACCAGAACAAAGTGAGCAGATTTGGTCAATCTATCAACAATAATCCAGATTGCATCTTTCTTGCTCAGTGTCAACGGTAAACCAGATACAAAATCCATCATAACTCTGTCCCATTTCCATTCAGGTATCATGATCGGCTGAAGTAATCTAGAAGGTACCTCATGTTCAGCTTTTACTTGCTGACAGATTAAACATTTCAATACAAAGTCAGAAATGTCTCGTTTCATACCTTTCCACCAATAGTGTTGTTTCAGATCATTATACATCTTCGTGCTACCCGGGTGAACAGATATCCGACTGTTATGAGCTTCGTTCAAAATTATCTGAATCAACTTTGTAT
This sequence comes from Gossypium longicalyx, assembly GCA_025698465.1. NCBI lineage: Eukaryota > Viridiplantae > Streptophyta > Magnoliopsida > Malvales > Malvaceae > Gossypium > Gossypium longicalyx. The sequence goes on from CM046995.1 coordinate 36,658,607, forward strand.
TTCTCGGAACACATATTTGGTTTCTGAATCTTAGACAATCATCAGCATCAACTCGAAACTCTGTATCAACATTTGAATCACATTGAACCCATTTTGCTATCAATTCATTATCAACCTCTTGGACATCACAAATTTGTTGAATAAATAACGGTTTTGCTTTTAACTTAGCTATTATTGCACCATCATCTGACATAGCTATATGTGCATTCATTGCACACAAAGCGAACAGTGATTTTCGGCTTAAAGCATCAGCAACAACATTGGTCTTTCCCGGGTGATAGTCAATCATAAGTTCATAGTCTTTCAGCAATTCTAACCATCAATGTTGTCTCAAATTTAGATCTTTCTGAGTCTTCAAGTACTTCAAACTTTTATGATCAGAATAAACATGAAATTTCTCCTCGAACAAATAATGACGCCATATCTTCAATGCAAATAGAATAGTTGCCAATTCTAAATCATGCGTCGGATAATTCTTTTCATGCGGTTTTAATTGTCTCGAGAAATAAGCTATGACTTTGCCCTCTTGCATCAAAACACAGCCCAAACCATTTAAAGATGCATCACTAAAGATAACAAATCGTTACCCGATTCTGGCTGAACTAACACTAGAGCTTCGGTCAAAAGGGCTTTCAACTGATCAAAAATTTTCTGGCACTTTTCTGACCACTCAAATTTAACATCTTTCTGCAGCAGCTTCGACATCGGAGTTGCAATCATAGAGAAACCTTTCACAAACTGTCTATAGTAACCAGCAAGTCCTAGAAAACTTCTGACTTCAAAAATGTTTCTCGGAGGTTTCCAATCAAGTATTGCTGAAATTTTACTCAGATCAACCCGAATACCTGATGCTGAAACAACATGTCCCAGAAAGCTAACTTCATGTAACCAAAACTCACATTTACTAAACTTCGCATACAACTGTTTTTCTTGCAAAGTCTGTAACACAAGTCTCAAATGCCTGGCATGTTCGGTTTCGTTACGGGAGTAGATCAGTATATCATCAATGAACGCAACTATAAACTGATTTAAATATTACCTGAAGATCTGATTCATCAAATCCATAAAAATAGCAGGTGCATTAGTAAGTCTGAATGGCATAACTAGAAACTCATAATGTCGGTACCTAGTTCGAAAAGTAATTTTTGGCGCATTGGAGTCTCTGACTCGCAACTGATAATAACCCGATCTCAAATCTATCTTCAAAAACACTGAAGCCCCTTTCAACTGATCGAACAAATTGTCAATTCCTGGCAACGGGTATTTATTCTTTACAGTCACCTTATTTAACTAGCGATAATTAATACACATTCTCATAGTTTCGTCTTTCTTTTTCACAAATAAAACTAGTGCACCCCAGGGAGAAAAACTTGGTTGTGCAAAACCTCTATTTGTTAACTCTTGTAACTGTGCTTTCAACTCTTTTAATTCAGAAGGTGCCATCCGATACGGAGCTATCGAAATCGGAGTCGTCCCCGGTACTAACTCAATACCAAACTCTACTTCTCGGATAGGTGGCAAACCCGGCAGTTCTTCAGGAAACACGTCTAAATATTCACACACAACTGGTACAGATTCAATTTTCTTTTCAGTCATCTTACTATCAAGCACATAAGCAAGGTAAGCTTCACAACCTTTTCTCACATACTTCCGAGCTAACATTGATGATATTACTGCTGGTAAACCATTTAGATAATTAGATTCAATCCGAATAATCTTGTTGTTCTGACATCTCAAATCAATAGTCTTTCTTTTGCAATTAACAACAGCGTTGTGCAAAATCAGCCAATCCATACCCAAAATTATATCAAACTCATCAAAAGGTAACAACATCAAACAACATCAAATCGGCCGGAAAGTATGAATCTCGAATCATCAACGGGTAATTTTTACACACTTTGTCAACCAGAACACACCGGCCCAAGGGGTTTGACACTCGAATTACAAACTCAGTAGACTTAACAGGCAAAGTCTTACTGGATACTAATGTTTCACACACATATGAATAAGTTGAACCAGGATCAATCAATGCAATAACACTAGTATCATAAAGAGTGAAAGTACCGGTAATGACATCTAGGGAAGAAGCCTCCTTTCAAGCTCGTGTAGCATATGCTCTGGCAGGTGCACAAGCCTCAAATTGAACCACTGTATCTTTCGTCCCTCTCTGACTACCACTCACATTACCCGAATGTCGAGGTGGTCTGCCTCATTTTGACATGTTACTCGATCTCGCGTTCTGAACAGTGTTTTGCTCAGCTAACTTCGGACAATCTCGAATAAAATGATCCATCGATCCACATTTAAAACATGACTGGTCATGCAATCTACAATTTCCAGAATGCCATTTACCACAATGCTTACACTCGAGACTGTTCTTCTGATCATTGCCAACACTAGCAAACGAAGTGGCTTGTGAACTCACAGGAGGTCGGTCTCGATCTCGTCTAGAAAATTCTGAAGTTGCTTTAAATCGACTAGAATCATCTCTGAACTTCTTCGATACTGAGTGAAAAGTCTTGCTCGATGATCTTTTACGGGAATCTCTGGCTTCAAAATCAGCTTTTCTTTTCTCTTTCCTGAGCTCTTCGACTTTGCAATCTCGCTCAACAAGTGCCATGAACTCTTTGATTTCAAGTATACCGACCAACAATTTAATGTCTTCATTCAAACCGTCTTCAAATGTTTTACACATAATAGCTTCAATTGAAACAAATTCACGAGCATATCGACTAAGTCTCACAAATTTTTGCTCGTACTTGGTTACGGTCATACGACCCTATTTTAATTCCAGGAATTCCTTACGTTTCTGATCGATAAATCTCTGGCTGATGTAGTTCTTACGGAACTCAGCTTGAAAGAATTCTCAGGTCACTATCTCTTTTGGGACCACCGATACTAGTGTATTCCACCAGTGATATGCAGTGTCTCGTGATAAAGATATGGCACACTTTAAACATTTATTCAGAGTACATGATAACTCGTCGAACACATGAATAGTATTATCGAGCCACAACTCGGCCTGCTCAGCATCATAATCATCAATGGCCTTAACCTCTTCGGCCCCGTGTTTTCTGATTTTATCAACAGGAGGCATTAGGGGTACCACAGGTATCAGAGATGGATTATTCGGGGGTGGAGGTTGTTGTACAGCTGGATTAGTCCGAATATACTGAGTAAACCAATTGTTCATCATTTGATAGAAGGCCTGCTTAGCCTCCCCCTCATGGCTACTCGAAACAGGTTGAGATTCAACTGGCAATGTCCCTTGCGCGAAAGTAGGCGCTACACTCTCGACGTTATCGGCTACGGCTCTGTCAGGATCCATTTACTATATGAAAGTATATTTTCAAATGTCAGAAGTCATCACACTATCGCAGTATAAATTATGGCATGTATAGCTAAACTCACACACGCTATGTTAGTCCTAGAACCGACTAAATCGTAGCTCTGATACCAATAAAATGTAACACCCCTAACCCGTATCCATCGCTGGACTAGGGTTACGAGGCATTACTAAACAAAAACATAATTCCAAACATTCACATATTCACACAAGTAATATTCATGTATAATAAGCACATGGCTAATTAAATATTAAACATATATTATTAATCATATTGCATTTACGAATCATACCTCAAAATTTAACCGAATCCACACTATTCAAATAATCATATTTTCATTAGCAAATATATACATACGCATATGCTTTCATTATAAACCAAACCATTATGGCAAGCATCATTCGAATACACTAACATGTACATGTATATATATACATATAATTAACATCTCCCTAAAATTCATATAATTCCCATAGTATACTATTACACAAATCACTATTCATTTGGTAAATTATCTTTATCTCACTTACAATCTATATTAAACAAAACAATCTCAATAAATAATCTTTATTTAATTTATTAACCATATCTATATAATTAAACAATTAATCACTTTAAGTACACATACACTTTTCATGAAAACCGAACCAAGTTCCATTCATTAATACAAAACATACCCTATATCATGCATATCAAAATATACTTTAAACAAGCTTAACATATCAACTCATGTTTATAATTAACTGAACATGTACCATAATCGAATTATCTAACCATATTTACACATACTATGACTGAATTATCAATCACAACCAAGTCTAATAATCATTTTCAAGCTATATTCCAAAACATATATCACCAATCACATATACCTTTCATTCATTTCACATAACATTAAAATCAAAATGGAATAAACCATTGCTAAACATAACCACAACCAAACTTTGAAGTTAAGCCATTATCACACGGCTAAGTTTATACATATCCAAGATTAAACAAAATACTTATTACCCTATACATGCCATAAATTTGAAAATAGACTTTTAAAGGTAACGAAAGTTGACGATAGTGTGGATGACTTCGATAACGATCCCCAAGCTCGTAACTTACAACCAAAATCTATAAAACAGAGCAACAAAAACACATTGAGTAAGCTAACTTAGCTTAGTAAGCCTTAAGCAAATTAAACAACTCAATGAATAATCAAAATATTCAAACAAATCGAATTATATCAATAATGTTATACTTTAACACAATAAGTTACCTTGGTCGAATGTTCTAAATCAAATATATATCACCACATAAATATTTACTATATAGCTAACTATACAAGATCTAATATATCATCACCTAAACACTTGCATGTATGGCCGAATACACAAGGTTCATTATATCATCACATGTGGCCGAATATAAAAGTTAAATAAAACATCACATGTAACTATAATTCAAATTCAATAGAACATCACATATGGCCGAATATGCACATTCAAGATAACTTCACATATAACTGAATATACAAGTTCAATATAAGCTCACATGTAATCGAATACTCAAGTTCAATATAACCTCACATGCAGCCGAATATACAAGTTCAATATAAGCTCACATGTAATCGAATACTCAAGTTGAATATAAACTCACATGCAGCTGAATATACAAGTTCAATATAAGCTTACATGTACTCGAATACTCAAGTTCAATATAACCTCACATGCAGCCGAATATACAAGTTCAATATAAGCTTACATGTACTTACCTATGTGGCCGAACATATACAATGTCATTTAGCTCAATTTCACTTGCTCAATATCCACAATAGCTTGAAATCTTATAATCATAGACTTGAAAACAAATCACCAGTATAAAACTTGCTAGGCATAAGCCTGAATCACACACAGGCACAAGGCCTGCCAGACCCAAGGTCTAATATTTATTCACCGGCAATAAGCCTGCTAAGCGCAAAGCCCGATCAAATGTCACCAGCACAAGGCTTGCTAGGCTCAAAGCTCGAATATCCCAATTATAGAATCATTCCACAACATTTCATATATTGAATAGTCCAATATTCCATGTAACACATACACACTTTCAAGGGTTTTAAATTAGTTGAATAAAACTCAACCACATTAATTCATTGATATATCACATTCGACTATTATACTAATAGATTATAAAATTCGAATCATCATAGTAAAACATTCTATGTTCAAAATAAACCATGTTTAATTGCTTAAAGACTTACCTCGGATATCGACGGACATTACAAATCGGTTATTCGACTATTTTTGTTTTTCCCCGATCTAAGTCTGATTTCCTTTGTTCTTGATCTATATAATTTCAAATTAACATAATTTAAACACAATTTCTTTCAATTTAATCCAAAAACACATAAATGGGCAAATTACCATTTTACCCTTGATATTTCATACTTTTTACAAAATAGTCCTAATTTCATAAAACACAAAATACACAAAATCTCACCACATCATAATTAGGCCGAATCTTCCTTATGCCCATACTAATCCATATATTTCATTTATTTTGCATTTTAGTCCTTCAATTTATTATTTTTGCAATTTAGTCCTATTAACTCAAAATCATCAAAAACTCCAATATAAAACATATTAATCCAAAACATATCTTTCATAATTTATCAACAAACATCACAAAACACAAATATTCATCAATTGCATAACTCAAAATATTCACCAAAATCAAAAATTCAAGCATGGGTCGGGTAGTACTCAAAGCAACGATCTCAAAAACGTAAAAATTATCAAAAAAACTGAAACAAAACATACCTTAAAATTGAATCAACAATGGTCGAATACCTTGTTTCTTATTCTTTTCTTTCTTCTTTTATTTTTGACAATAACAAGGTAATATGAAACCTTATTTTATTTTTTTATGTTATGATATATTATAAATTATTTCATAAGTTACCATATTATCCTTTATTAATTAATGCAAAACCATTATTCATTAAGGTCATGACCGTCCAAGGCATATTATCATGGAAAATTTACAACATAAATACCCTATATTTAAATGCCACTATCAATTCAACCTTTATGTTTTAAACTATCAAGTTTTCAACTTACACGATTAAGTCCTTTTATTAAATTAAGCATACAAACAATCAAATTTTCATACGAAACTTTCACACATGCAAGTTCACATATAATAAACACGAAAAATAATATTTAAATATTTTTTTGACTCAAATTCGTGGTCCCAAAAACATAATTCTGATTAGGGTCTAAATCGGACTGTTACACGAATGATGACAACTTCAAAAATGCGAAGAACATTAAAAACGGGGCTAGGATGCACTTACTATCAAGCTTGGAAAGTGAAGAAACCCTAGCTATGGCTCCTTAGAAATTTCGGCACCCATATGAGAAAGATGAGAAAATTTTGCTTGATTTTTCCCTTTTTAATCTTTTATTAACCAAATGACCAAAATGCCCTTTTTACTAAACTTTCAAATTTTATCCATGCATGCCCATTTTTGTCCATAAAATTAGAAATTAGGAAAATTTATATTTAAGGACCTCTAATTAATAATCCAAATCTATTTCATACTTAAAGCTTCTAGAATCTCATATTTTGCAACTTTTTCAATTTAGTCCTAAAAGTTAAATTGGACACTTATTCACAAAATTTCTTCATGAAACTTTCACACAACCATGCAAACATGTTATGGACCTCAAAAAAACCATAAAAAAAATATTTCTAATTCAGATTTATGGTCTCAAAACCACTATTCTGACTAGGCTCAAAATCGAGATGTTACAACTCTCCCCCTTATGGATTTTCATCCTCGAAAATCTTACCGATAAAAAGGTTTGGGTATTGTTTTCTCATGGCCTCCTCAGGTTCCCATGTAGCCTCTTCAACCCCATTTCTTTGGCATAACACTTTCACAAGGGAAATACTTTTGTTTCTCAATTGTCTGACTTCCCGAGCCAAAATATTAACCGGCTCTTCACCATGAGTCATATCCAGTCGAATCTCAACTTCTGTCAGTGAAATCACATGTGAAGGGTCTGATCGGTATCGGCGCAACATAGACACATGGAACATATCGTGAATCCTTTCCAGTTCAGATGGCAAGGCCAACCGATATGCTACCAGCCCTATCCTTTCAGTAATCTCATACAGTCCGATAAAACACGGAATCAACTTGATCTTCCGGCCAAATCTAAGAACTTTCTTCCATAGAGACACTTTCAAGAATACCTAATCACTGACCTAAAACTCAATCTCTTTCCGCTTCAAATCTACGTAGGATTTCTGTCTATCTGAAGCTGCTTTCAAACAATCACGAATTGTCTTTACTTTTTCGTCAGTTTCTCTAACTAAATCGACCCCATGAATCTGATTCTCTCTGAGTTTAGTCCAATACAACAGTGTCCAACACTTACGACTGTACAAATCCTCATAAGGTGCCATTTTCAAACTCGACTAAAAACTATTACTTTAGGCAAATTCTACCAAAGGTAGATATGTTTCCCAACTACCCTTGAATTCAAGAATACAACACCGGAGCATATCCTCAAGAATCTGAATTACTGGCTCAGATTGACCGTCAGTCTGTGGGTGAAAAGTGGTACTAAATTTCAAATTTGTACCTAAACCTTTCTGCAACTTTTTCCAAAACCTTGAAGTGAATCTCGGATCTCTATCCGAAATAATCGATAAAGGAAATCCGTGCAATCTCACAATTTCAGAGATATATAACTCAGTTAACTTATCAAGTGAGTAGTCAGTACGTATCGGAATAAAATAAGCTGACTTCGTTAGCCTATCAACCACAACCCAAATGGCATCTTTCTTTTTCAGAGTCAAGAGTAAACCCATCACAAAGTCCATAGTAATTCTATTCCATTTCCACTCATGAACCATCACAAGCTGAAGTAAACCGGAAGGTTCTTGGTGTTTAGCTTTTACTTGCTGACAAATCAGGCATCTCGATACAAACTCATAAATATCTCTTTTCATACTCGGCCACCAATATAATTTCTTCAAGTCATTGTACATTTTTGTACCACTCGGATGAATAGACAAACAACCACTATGTGCCTCATACAAAATCTCCTAAATCAACTCAATATTTTAAGGAACACTAATCCTATCTCAGAATATCAAACAACCATTAGAATCAATCCAAAAATCTGATTCAATACCCGACTCACACTGAACTCTCCTGTCTTGCAAATCATTGTCACTTTTCTGAGCTATAAATCTCTTGGAGAAACGTCAGTCTAGCCCTTAACTCAGCTAGAATAAAACCATCATTTGATAAAGCCAACCGTATATTCATAGCCCTCAATGCAAACAAGGATTTCCTACTCAAGGCATTAGCGACCACGTTCGCCTTTCTCGGATGGTAGTCAATCACTAACTCGTAATCTTTTAACAATTCCAACCATTTTCTTTGTCGTAAATTCAAATATTTTTTGAGTCATTTAAACTTTTATGATCAATATAAACATGACATGTCTCACCATACAAATGATGTCTCCAAATCTTCAACGCAAACATAATGGCGGCTAGTTCCAAATCATGTGTTAGATAATTCTTCTCATGCAGTTTTAGCTGCCTCGAGGCATAAGCCTATTACCTTGCCTTCTTGCATAAGTACACAACCCAATCCATTCAAGGATACATCACTATAAACCATAAATTATTTTCCCGGTTTAGGTTGTACTAAAACTGGAGCCTCAGTCAAGAATGCCTTTAGTTTCTCAAAACTCTATTGGATTTTTCTGTCCATTCAAACTCGACATCTTTCTATAACAACCTCATCATCGGAGTAGCAATCATGGACAATCCTTTAACAAATTGTCTGTAATAACCAGCTAAGCCTAGAAAGCTTCTAACCTCTGACACATTCCTCAGCGGTTTCCATTCAACAATAGCTGAAATCTTACTCGGGTCAACTCTAATACCATCACCCGAAACAATATGGCCTAAAAATTCAACTTCTCTAAGCCAAAATTCACTTTTACTAAACTTAGCATACAGCTGCTTGTCTCTCAAAGTTTGCAAAACCTTTCTCAAGTGCTCAGCATGCTCGGTCTCATCACGAGAATAAATCAGTATACCATTAATAAAAACAACAACAAATTTATCCAAATACGGTCAAAAAATACAGTTCATCAAATCCATAAATACAACAGGAGCATTCGTTAAACCAAAAGGCATGACAATAAATTCATAATGACCATACCTTGTCCGAAATACAGTTTTCAGCACATCTGGCTCATTAACTCTCAACTAGTAGTAACTGGACCTCAAGTCTATCTTTGAAAACACTGTGGCTCCCTTCAATTGATCAAATAAATCATCGATCCTTGGGAAGGGATACTTGTTCTTTATGGTTACCTTCTTGAGCGGCCGATAGTCTATACACAGTCTCATTGAACCATCTTTCTTTTTCACAAATAGTACCAATGCACCCCACAGAGAATAACTAGGTCTCACAAAACCTTTATCCGTTAACTCTTGTAACTGAACTTTCAACTCTTTTAGTTCTATCGAAGCCATCCTATACAGAGCAGTCGAAATAGGTGCAGTACCAGGAATCAAATCAATACCAAATTCAACTTCTCTAATAGGAGGCAATCCAGGCAACTCTTTCGGAAACACATCCGGATACTCACATACTACCGAAATTGATTCAATTTTCAATTCAGACTCTTTTGTATTCAGTACAAAGGCAAGATAAGTTTCATAACCCTTTCTTATACACTTCTGAGTAGACATAGAAGAAATCACTACAGACAAGTTATTTGATTCATTTGGTTCAATCCAAAGAATATTACCACTTTCACATTTCAACTCAATAATTTTTCTTCCACAATTTACTATCACACCATGAACGGTCTACCAATCTATACCAAGAATTATATCAAATTCATCAAATGGTAAAAGCATAAGATTAGCCGAAAAACAGTAACCTTTAATCATCAAAGGACAATTCTTACATACTTTATCGACTAACACATACTTGTCTAGAGGGTTCGACACTTTTATCACAAATTCTGTAGACTCAACAGATGTATTCGTACTAGATACCAATTTCATACAAACATATGAATAGGTTGATCCCGGATCAATCAAAGCAACAACATGAGTATCATAGAGAGAAAAAGTACCCGTAATCACATCAGGAGATGAAGCCTCTTCGCGAGCGCGAATGGCATAAGTCCTCACAGGTGTTCTACCCTCAGATCTCACAGCTGGATCTCTGGGTGCACTCTTGCTACTAGCTCCATTCCTCGAGTTTCTTTGTGGCCTCCCTCTAGAAGTAATATTACCCGATCTTGCACTCTGAAATTTCCCTTTTTCAACCATCTCGAGGCAATCTCTAATGAAGTGATCTTAGGAACCACACTTGAAACAAGTTTGATCATTCACCTGACACTCACCGGGGTGACGTCTATCGCAATGTGGACATTCAGCTCTACTAGGTCGAGCATTACCCACACTCGCTATCGAAGTAGTCTAAGCCTTATAACCCGAAGACTACTTCCCATGGTTTCTATTTGAAAACCCAACTGAAGCACTTAATTGAGTATTAAACTCTTTCGATTTCCTAGATGAGGACTGAAGTGACTTACCCATATGTCTCTTCTTAGAGTCCTGAGACTCAAACTTAGCTTTTCTTTTCTCTTTATCCAATTCCTCGACCTTACAAGCTCTCTCAAGCACAACATATTCTTTCAGTTCAAGATTGCCAACCAACAATCGGATGTCTTCATTTAACCCATCTTCAAATCTTCTACACATGATAGCCTCTGTCGAAACACATTCTCGAGCATATTTGCTCAGTCTAAAAAACTCACGCTCATACTCTGTTACTATCATCCGGCCTTATTTTAACTCGAGGAATTCCTTTCGTTTCTGGTCAATAAACAACTAGCTAATGTATTTCTTACGGAACTCTTCTTAGAAAAATTTCCAATTAACTCTCTCCCTTGGTGCAACCGACACAAGGGTGTTCCACCATTGATAAGCCGAGTCTCTTAGTAGTGACACAACATATTTCATACACTCCTCTGGTGTGGACGATAATTCATCAAATACCTTGATGGTATTCTTAAGCCAGAACTCTGCCCTTTTGGGATCATCATCTATACCCGCTTGGAACTCTTCGGCTCCTTATTTTTGAATCTTATCAACTGGAGGTCTATTCAATCTCATGAAGTCCATACCTTGGGGTGCTACGGGCTTAGGCTGAGGAATATGTGGGGGTGGAGGAGGTTGAGCGTTCGGGTTCACTCGAACGAAATCCGTATACCATGCATTCATCATATGGAGAAAGGTTTCCCTGCCTCCTTCTTCTTGACTAACTGTAAGGGGTCTACAATCAGACAGTGCTGCCCCTTCAGCGGGAGCTAGCGCATTAGTTTCAACTTCATCTGCCATAGCTCGATCGGGATCCATTACTATATGAAAACACAATTTAAAAGGTCAGGAGTCATCACATTATCATAATTCATTCATGGCTTGTATAGTTACACTCATACACACACTACGTTAGTTCGAGAATTGACTAAACCGTAGCTTTGATACCACTAAATGTAACACCTTTTACCTATATTCAATGTCAGGATAGGGTTCGAGGCGTTATCAGACTAAAACATAAACATTCATACAAAACTGAGCCATAAAATTTCGTCTAAATTAAAACCATTCATTAACATGCATATTGTCCCCTTATACGGGCCTACGAGGCCCAAAACTTACATTGGGTGTGGCTCGGGACTAAACTGAGAACTTTTAAAACTTTTACAACACTTAGAAATATTTTCTTGATTTGTAGGGTCACACGCCCGTGTGTGTAGGCCATGTGGTCACACACACACCCGTGTAGCTTGGGACACGCCTAGGTCTTTAGCCTGTGTAACTCTCTGTTTATGATGTCATCAACATAATAGGGTCACACGGCCAAGTCACACACCCGTGTGCTAGGCCGTGTGGCAAATTTAATTTTCATGAATAAGGTGCAGACTTCACAAGGCTAGGGCACACACCCATGTCCCAAGGTCGTGTCTCTCATACGCCTGAGACACACGGCCATGTCTCGTACCTGTGTGTTTACTACTGGGCATTCTGTTTCTTAAAACTAAGATGCAGGGGACACACGGATGGATCACACGCCAATAGGGCAAATCGTGTGTCACACACGGCCTAGACATATGCCTGTGTGTCTACTCGTTTGGACAACTTTGAGGCTATTTTCCAAGCCAGTTAGCACCTTTATTTGCACCAACATATACAAGACTTCAAAGGCACTTAACATGGCATAGTTAAGTACCTAAACATCATCAAATAAGCCATGTTCCTAGCAACACTATATCAACTTATACAAGCTCAGGTTACCATACCTTCTTAATCCAAGCTTACCATATCACATGCAATATGTAACATCAATTTACTCCATTTCTACACATTCATATCTTAGTTATCATCATGCCATATACTCACAATTCCATCATCAAACATCTATGATCATATCCACAATTCAACCATGCCAAAAATTTTAAACACATCATATATTACATTGGCACATGCATGCATATATGAATAGGCTTACATCCCAATAATCAATATAAGCCATATTTGATGGCCATATACAAAATGAATCATCAAATCATTATAAGCCAACACACTTGGCCAAATTAATATGACACGTAAACAAAAAGACCAAGTCCCCTATACATGCCATATTCAAAATATCAAAATACATGCATGTCACACATGGGTAAGTTTTTAAACATGAACCCTAGCTCAAAATAATGGTAGAAATAGCTAGATCGGTTAATGACAACTTCAAAAATGCAAAGAACATTAAAAACAGGGATAGGATGCATTTACTATCAAGCTTTGAAAGTGAAGAAACCCTAGCTATGGCTCTTTAGAAATTTCAACACCCACATGAGAAAGATGAGAAAATTTTTCCTTATTTTTCCCATTTTAATCTTTTATTAACCAAATGACCAAAATGCCCTTTTTACTAAATTTTTAAATTTTATCCATGCATGCCCATTTTTATCCATAAAATTAAAAATTGGGAAAGTTACTATTTAAGGACCTCTAATTAATAATCCAAAGTTATTTCATACTTAAAGCTTCTAGAATCTCATATTTTACAACTTTTGCAATTTAGTCCTAAAATTTAAATTGGACACTTATTCATAAAATTTTATCATAAAACTTTCACACAATCATGCAAACATGTCATGGACCTCAAAACAATCATAAAAAATATTTCTACTTCAGATTTATGGTCTTAAAACCACTATTCCGACTAGGCCCAAAATCAAGATGTTACAGATATACCAAAAACGAATGATGCAAGCTTATGACAAAAAGGTGCGCCCTAGAGAATTCCATGAAGGGGACCTAATATTGAAAAAGATCCTTCCCATACAAAAGGACTTTAGAGAAAAGTGGATGCCAAACCTGGAGGGACCTTATGTGGTAAAGAAGGCCTTTTCTGGAGGAGCTCTAATTTTGCCTAATTATGTAACATCTTGAATTAGGACCTAGTCGGAACAGTGGTTTCGAGACCACAAATTCGACGTAATAAAATTCATTTTTATTATATTTTTATTGTCCAAAATTCTATATAATTGTTTTTTAAAAATTTCATCCAAAAAGTTTGACGTTTGGGCACTCAATTTAGTCAAAAGGACTAAATCATAAAAAGTGCAAAAGTTTAGTTCTACATGCTAGAGGTGTCCAATTGTTGTGAAATTTTAAATTGGAGGTCTTTAAATGGTAATTAGACCATTGGTTAATTTTTTTGACAAAAATGGATATGAAATGGGTGAAATATAATATTTTTAAGTTAGGGGCATTTTGGTCATTTAGTAATTAAAATGAATTAAAAACAAAATTAAAAGCCAATTTTTGTCCATCTTCAACCCCATGGCCAAAACTTGCATGGAGAAGACATATCTAGGTTTTTCAAGCTTCCAAGCTCGATTGTAAGTCCGTTCTAGCCCCGTTTTTCATGATTTTTAGCTTTTTGAAATCCTCGTAATAAGATCTACCTATTTCTACCATTTATTTGAGTTATGATGAAGGTATAGGGTTTGAAACATGTTATAAGTTTGTGAATTTTGATATTTAATGGTAGATTATGCATGTTTATGGTTGGAGAAATGACTTTTACAAAGTAGTTTTCGGTGAAAACGCTAAAAAGGACTAAATTGTAAAAGTTATAAAATTTGTCATAAAAGTATGATTTAGTGGAAATTGTGGGCTGATATAGTTATGAAAATGATTTGAATAGGATTAAAGTGTAAAAAAATTGAATAAAAATCATTTTACGAGCCTAGGGGAAAAAGTGTAAATATGATAAAGTTTAGGGGTAAAAATGCAAATTTGTAAAAGTATGATTTTTGAGTCAATTTGAATAACGTGAATAATAAATAAGCTATATTTGAAATGTTAGATCAAGAAAACTGAGATTTGGGCCTAAATCGGGAAAGTTCGAGATTATGGACTAAATTGGAATAGTTGGTCGTAATTGCATTTAAGGTAAGTTCATGTGATTAAATAAGCATGATATTAATGTTATTGTTGTTACACTTGAAATCTATTTTGCTATGGTTGTATTGATTTATATGTTAATGATATTGTTTATGGGATCATGATGTACCCATGAAGTAATCGACAGCTCAAATGTCGATAACATGTGATAGGATGATTAAATATAATGGAAATTTGATGGAACATGATATTTCTTTGAAACGAGTAAGTTTGTATGTAAATAATATATCGTTTTTACTTATGTTATAATATTTTGTTATTATATGAGATGTGGTTGTATATTGAATGATCACTTGATGTAAATTATGAATTTAAGTTGATTATAGATGAATTGGTAAAATGTTGAAAAGTGAGGAATTTTCAGTTTGGACCTTTGGAATAGAAAAGATATGAATGATCCGTTGTGAGAACACATGTGTAATACTATGTGCAGGCTACTGTGTGTTTAAGATGGTTTTAGGTCATGTGTGTAGTACTAAGTAAAGGCTACTACGTGTACCAGATGGTTAGGTCGCATGTGTAGTACTAAGTGCAGACTACTATGCGTACCCAATAGCTTTGATCACATGTGTGGTACTAAGTGCAGGCCACTATGTGTAAGAGACGGTTTTGGTCACAGATGTAGTACTAAGTGCAGGATACTATGTGCACTAAATAGCTTCGGTTACAAGGGTGGTAATATGTGCAGGCCACCGTGTATCTGTTATTATTTCGATGAGTTCAACGGGAAATTGACCAAGTGAATCTACATGTGATCATGTAATGACTAGTGTAATTGAATATGACTATGTGATGAATAAGTGCAGGTATATGTGTGAAAATTTATGAGCAATGTGCTCAATAGTTGAGCGAACTTTTGGTAAGATGGAATGGAGTAAGTGAGATTATGTAAGAGTGAAATTTGTAATAAAACAATTTTGGACAGTAATAATTTTGTGAGTTTGAAAAATCACTAAAAATGGTGGAAATCGAATTAGAAGTTGAATAAGATATGAAATAAAAGCTTATTGAGTCTATTTTCACATAAAAGAAATGGTGAAAGCAAAAGAATATTGTATTTTGTGATATTTTAATTTTTGTGAGACAGGGTCAGAATGATTTTGGAATCCCCTGTTCTGACTTAGAAAAATTATTAAAAATTGTACAAATAGAAAAATCCCCTAAGTGTCAACCACACGGGCAGAGACACAGCTATGTGTCTCAGCCGTGTAGAGGACACGGCCTTAGCACACGAGCGTGTGACTTGGTCGTGTGACCGAAAATGTTTGCTGACATCATAAACAGAGAGTTACACGAGCTTAGGACACGGGCGTGTGAGACCACCAGGCCTACCCACACGGGCGTGTGACTCTCCAAACATGAAAATTTTCTAAGTGTTGTAAAAATGTTCGTGAGTTCTCGGTTTAGTCCCAAACTATTTTTAATGCATGTTTAGAGCCTCGAAGGCTCATGTATAAGACGTTTTGCATGTAATCGAATGATTCTCATATGATTGAAATTTTATGGTGCAGTTTTACATGTATGTGTGTAACACCCCAAACCTGGCCCAGACGTTATGGCCGAATCTGGCATGTTATATTGAAGCGTTTTAGCGAAAATTGTGTTTTCATTGAAAACCCTTCTTAAAATAAAAGAACCCTTAATTAACTTTAAAAAAACACACCTTTCAGTTGTGAAAACCTTGTTTGAAACATTTGATTTAAGCAAACTTATCATTTAAAACTTTAATTGCAGAAACGTAGAAAACATACTATAATTTAGGAAACCCATGTTCAACTTATTGTAAATTACAATGAAAATAATAATAATAATTCAAGTAAAAATAACATAATGAAAACCTTATTACAATCTGATCTGAAACATAATTAAATAAAAACTTATATGCTTAAAAAAACCCAAGTCCAAATCATCTTGCTAGCTGGCCACCTAGAGTCCCTCCAAACATCTAACCTTCTACTGAGCATCACCTGAAAATAAAATAAAAGAGGGGGTGAGTTTTTGCAAACTCAGTGTGTACAACCCTCGAAAAAAACAAGCATTCAAAATAAAATAGAATCATCATACATCAAATATGCAATGCAATCCCATCCAAATTATCCATCTACTACACACCATCTCCATCCCCCGACACACCATGTAGGGATATAAATATCGACCCACCCAACTGACACACCAAGGGTAGCCCGGTTTGGAACTACCTTCATTTACATATTGGGCTTTAAAAGCTGCTGTTGGATCCACGATTGTCAAGCAACCATGCGATCCTCATATACTTCCTCCGTTCCATAATTCCCAACCCATATGCAACCTAAGCAGAATATCATATGTATGCATGTCACTTATATTCAACACCTAGGGGTATTTTGGTCATTTTGGCCCTTAGGGGCATTTCAGTAATTTTCCCTTAATTATAGTTTTCACTTGCCTTGGCCTGTTAACAAGTCTTGTGAGCTAAGATGAACGAATACTATGCACCAGGTAGGATTCCAGAGAAGAGGAGGTGGGTCATTAAGACCGCTTAAGTACCAAGCTCTCCCTAGATCCAATCCTAGACACGCATATACCCGTTGCCACACCTTAACCCTTTGACTTGTCCACGGTTGCAATATATAATTAAGTCTTATGTGGATATCATATACTAGGCCCAAAACCCCTTACAAAGCCCAAACAATTTCACATGCCTGTATCTGGTCCATTAAGCCCAATTATATTCATATGGCCCATTAGGCCCAAATCACCTGTATATGGCCCATTAAGCCCAAATCACATTTATATGGCCTGTTAGGCCCAGTCACATTCATATTCAGGCTCACATACAAATTCTTATCACATAGCATCAATATTCAGTTTTTTCCTATTATGGGCCCAACAACCTATCAGGCCCATTTAGCCCATTCCAGCCCATATGACCAAATCACAACCCAAGTCCACGGAATCGCCCGTGGGCCTCAGGCAACCTATCAGTTTCCTCCTTACGAGTGTTCACGCACTCGCAAGACTACCGTAGCCAAACTTTTGGCTTTTCAGCTTTTCGGCTTTTCAGCTTTTGTCGATTCATTGTGTGTGTGCAGTGTATGTACACACCTGGTAAGCAAGCGTACTGCGATTCCCTTAGTCACCAACCTACAAACAATATCACCCTTTAATTAATCGCATGCTTAATACATATCCTTACTAAAACTGAAACCCCACCCAAACCTTACCTTGCGCGATAAGTATAACAGCCCCTTCTTTAATCACTAACCACGATCAACTCCTAGATCTGCACCAATCTTAACTATTAAATCTAGAATAATAGGTGACTCGTATCCAACACAAGCCCCCTTACCTTAACTATGAACATCCGGCCACCTTAACCAACAAGAGAGGAATACTTACCAAAATCGCAAAACACCTTAGGAGCAATTCGGCAGAGAGCTACAATCCGAGATCCGATACTGATTCCCTACCAGAGTTGATTAGAAAGAGTGAGGGAAGGAAGTACTCGGTATTAACAATACTAGCCAAAAAGAGATAAGATACTTACACCAAAACAGTAATCGGCCTAAGGGAGATTCGGCTTTTCGGCTTTCAAACTAATATGGTGAATAAGGTTTATTTGGCACAAATTAAAGAAGAAGAGTAGAAGAATAAATCGGCTAAGTGAAACAAAGAAAATTGTGTAGATAAGAATAGAAATCGGTAGAAAAAAAAGAAAAACAAAAGGGTTTTTGGCTTTTTGGATCTTGACAAGAAAAGGGTTTCGAGAAACAAGGTTAAGAAGAATTTCGACAGTAGCCTGGCAACCTTGTATTCGGCCTCTATTTATAGCCCTTATAGCCAAATTTTCCATGCCCAATTCACAATTTGGCTCCATCACTTCTCCCTTCTCATCTCATCATTTTTCTCCCTGATAACCCCTTGATCTTTTCCTTAATTTTCTCTCCTGAACACTTCCCTTGGTGTCCATTTTCATGCCACTTCCAACCTTCTAGAAGGCCAAAATTAAACTTCTAAAAATACTAAGCTAGGATTCGAACCTTGGATCACCTTGCTAGCTACTAACGCCACCTCTCTACTCCCTAAGTGGCGTCACTTAGCCACTCCTTCACAAGGCTTTTTGATGTCATTTTGCTCCTATTTTTATTTAAAAGCCCAACTACTTGCCAACCCTAATTCTTTTAATAATTAAACTATAATTTCTTCTACCCCTTGATTCGAACTCAAACATTGACCAAGACCTACCATCACGTAATTAACACTTAACTGGAAGTGCTAAGCACAAAAAGAAAAATTTGAGATACCGGGATTTTTGGGTTTCAGGATTTTTGAGGCGTTACAACTCTACCCCCTAAAAGAAATTTCGTCCTTGAAATTTCCAACTATTAGTACTGCTGCATAACACAGACTACCACACCACGCTCCCGCTGCACGCTCTAATTCCAAACTAAATAAATAGCATGCTATGGTAAGTACATATCGATATTCACCTCTGGAACATCTCCATCCACTTGACGACATGCTGTATAGACCAAAGCTGGCTGCCTCGCCTCAGCATGACCAGCACCCCTGCCCGGTGCTCTATGACCCAAACCGTTTCCACCCCGAGCCTGATCACGACCTCTCGGCAATTGCTGACTATCCCTCAGTGGCTGTACACCACCTCGGTTTACGATTGGCACCTGACCTAGCATTCTGGGGCAATCCCTGATCCTATGCTCCATAAACCCACAAGCTAAACAAGCTCTCGTCCTCTTCCAACACTCGCCTACATGACCTTTCCCACAATCAACACAAGGTGGCACCCCTAGATTAGCAGCAGGGGGCCCTACTCTAACTGGCCCATTAACTCTGGCCATATCCCTAGGCATCTGTCCAACACCCGGAGTCTCAGCCTCCCTTTTATTCCTACCCCTTTCTTCTTCCCGATTTAAGCGTTCAGTGCGCTTAACCTCCTCCGTTATCTTTGCCTTCTCCACCAACTCTGAGAAAACTTGCTCCCTTTGTGGAACTATGAATACCCTAAGGCTATCTCTTAGTTCGTCCTCAAACCTAACCCAATGCTCATAGTCTGTTGCCACCATAACTCCTGCGTACCTACTAAGACGTAGAAACTTCGCTTCATACTCCGCTACTGATTTGTTTCCTTGGGTCAAGTTCAGGAACTCCTTCCTTCTAGCATCCACATAGCTAGCACCCACATACTTCCCTTGGAATGCAGCTTTGAAAAACTCCCAAGTGACCCGCTCCGGTTGGGTGCCCTCTTTCACTTTCAACCACCAGTGGTAGGCTTCTTCCCTAAGTAGTGACACGGCTCCTTTTAGCTTTTCCTCTGGTGAGTAGTTCAAGTCCTCCATTATCCTTTCGGTGGCCTCCAACCAATATTCCGCCACGTTAGGAGCCACGCTAGCCACGCCCTTAAAGATCTCAGCCTCGTTTGAACGAAGTCACTCCGGAATGGACCCCCAATTTTCGCTGCCATTTTGGGCCTAACGACCCTTTCCAAAATTCTCAGCATTACCTGCGACAATGCATCTTCTCCTGCGGCCCGATCATACGGTTCATTCCCAGCCACAGGTGAGGTCGGAGCCTCTTCTACTCCAACATCGTGCGTATGGCCCGACGCTGACAACTCAGCCCTAATACTTTCGCGGCCTCAGCCACGGCCTCTTGCACCTATTCTAACACTCATCGTCGATTCGCGTATTATCTAGATTAGAAATTTTATGAAGTTTTAGTTAGTTTAATAATTACACCGATGTTTTATGAAAATATTTAAAGAGAAAATCATTTTCGAAAATCCTCTACAGTTTCCAGATCCTATGGGCTTTAGTTCCATTCTAACCATCATCTAAAGTAGCCCTCTAACTATCTAATGTATAACAATTTAAACAAACTTAATAATAAAAGTACTTACTTGGTTCGACGTCGGAGACTCGGTGTGCCGCTCAGCAAGATTTCTCTTTTTCCAAAGCATCGCGATCCAAAATATTTTTAAAATCCAAAAAGAAGCCAAATAATAATAAGGCACACTTCATAGCCCGAGTTTTGCAACCTGGGCTCTAATACCACTAAATTTAACACCCCAAACCTGGCCCAGATGACCGAATCTGGCATGTTACATTGAAGCGTTTTAGCAAAAATCGTGTTTTCATTGAAAACCCTTCTTAAAATAAAAGAACACTTAATTAACTTTAAAAAAAACACCTTTCAGTTGTGAAAACCTTGTTTGAAACATTTGATTTAAGAAAACTTATCATTTAAAAATTTAATTACGGAAACGTAGAAAACATACTATAATTTAGGAAACCCATGTTCAACTTCTTGTAAATTACAATGAAAATAATAATAATAATTCAAGTAATAATAACATAATGAAAACCTTATTACAATCTGATCTGAAACATACTTAATTAAATAAAAACTTATATGCTTAAAAAAACCCAAGTCCAAATCATCTTGCTAGCTGGCCACCCAGAGTCCCTCCAAACATCAAACCTTCTACTGAGCATCACCTGAAAATAAAATAAAAAAGGGGGTGAGTTTTTGCAAACTCAATGTGTACAACCCTCGAAGAAAACAAGTATTCAAAATAAAATAAAATCATCATACATCAAACATGCAATGCAATCCCATCCAAATTATCCATCCGCTACACGCCAGCTCCGTCCCCCATCACACCATGTGGGGATATAAATATCAACCCACCCAACCGACACACCAAGGGTAGCCCGGTTGCGGAACTATCTTCATTTACATATTGGGCTTTAAAAGCCGTTGTTGGATCCACGATTGTCAAGCAACCATGTGATCCTCATATACTTCCTCCGTTCCATAATTCCCAACCCATATGCAGCCTAAGCAGAATATCATATGTATGCATGTCACTTACATTCAACACCTAGGGGTATTTTGGTCATTTTGGCCCTTAGGGGCATTTCAGTAATTTTCCCTTAATTATAGTTTTCACTTACCTTGGCCCGTTAACAAGTCCCGTGAGCTAAGATGAACGAATACTATACACCAGGTAGGATTCCAGAGAAGAGGAGGTGGGTCATTAAGACCGCTTAAGTACCAAGCTCTCCCTAGATCCAATCCTAGACATGCATATACCCGTTGCCACACCTTAACCCTTTGACTTGTCCACGGTCGCAATTTATTAATTAAGTCTTATGTGGATATCATATACTAGGCCCAAAACCCCTTACAAATCCCAAACAATTTCACATACCTGTATCTGGCCCATTAAGCCCAATCACATTCAGATGGTCCATTAGGCCCAAATCACCTGTATATGGCCCATTAGGCCCAAATCACATTTATATGGCCCATTAGGCCCAGTCACATTCATATTTAGGCTCACATACAAATCCCTATCACTTAGCATCAATATTCAGTTTTTGCCTATTATGGGCCCAACAGCCATCGGGCCCATTTAGCCCATTCTGGCCCATATGGCCAAATCACAACCCAAGTCCACGGAATCACCCGTGGGCCTCAGGCAACCTATCGGTTTCCCCTTTACTATTGTTCGTGTACTCACAAGACTACCGTAGCCAAACTTTCAGCTTTTCAACTTTTCAGCTTTTCAGCTTTTCAGCTTTTCGGCTTTTGGCGATTTATTGTATGTGTGTAGTGTATGTACACACCTGGTAAGCAAGCGTGCTACAATTCCCTTAGTCACCAACCTATAAACGATATCACCCTTCAATTAATTGCATGCTTAATACATATCCTTACTAAAATCGAAACCTCACCTTAACATTACATTGCGCGATAAGTATAATAGCCCCTTGTTTAATCACTAACCACGATCATCTCCTAGATCTACACCAATCTTAACTATTAAATCCAGAATAATAGGTGACTCATATCCAACACAAGCCCCCTTACCTTAACTATGAACATTCGACCACCTTAGCCAACAAGAGAGGAATACTTACCAAAATCGCAAAACACATTAGGAGTAATTCGGCAGAGAGCTACAATCCGAGATCCGATACTGATTCCCTACCAGAGTTGATTATAAAGAGTGAGGGAAGGAAGTACTCGGTATTAACAATACTAGCCGAAAAGAGATAAGATACTTACACCAAAAGAGTAATCAGCCCAAGGGAGATTCGACTTTTCTTCTTTCAAACTAATATGGTGAATAAGGTTTATTTGGCACAAATTAAAGAAGAAGAGTAGAATAAGAAATCGGCTAAGTGAAACAAAGAAAATTGTGTAGATAAGAATAGAAATCGGTAGAAAGAAAGAAAAACAAAAAGGTTTTCGTCTTTTTGGATCTTGAAAAGAAAAGGGTTTCTGGAAACAAGGTAAAAAAAAAATTTTAGCAGTAGCCTGGCAACCTTGTATTCGGCCCTTATTTATAGCCCTTATTGCCAAATTTTCCATGCCCAATTCCCAATTCGGCTCAATCACTTCTCATTTCTCATCTCGTCGTTTTTCTCCTTGATAACCTCTTGATCTTTTCCTTAATTTTCTCTCCTGAACACTTCCCTTGGAGTCCATTTTCACGCCACTTCCAACCTTCTAGAAGGCCAAATTTAAACTTCTAAAAATACTAAGCTAGGATTCGAACTTTGGATCTCTTTGCTAGCTACTAATGCCACCTCCGTACTCCCTAAGTGGTGTCACTTAGCCACTCCTCTTCAAGGCTTTTTTATGCCATTTTTCCCCTATTTTTATTTAAAAGCCCAACTACTTGCCAACCCTGATTCTTTTAATAATTAAACTATAATTTCTTCTACCCCTTGATTCGAACTCAAACATTGACCAAGACCTACCATCACGTAATTAACACTTAACCAGAATTGCTAAGCACAAAAAGAAAAATTTGAGATTTCGAGATTTTTGGGTTTTAGGATTTTTAGGGCGTTACAATGTGCATGTTTAAGTCCGATAATTCGTCGTATCTTATCCTGGCGTCAGACATGGGTAAGGGGTGTTACAAATCATGTGAATTCAAATTCAGTCAAGAATACTTCACCTAAAAAAAGAAAAAAGGAAAAAGGAGAGGCCAAGGCGAAAACCCGCAAAGGGTGTCTTAAGACCAAAGGGGTTTTGAGTTGAAAACCCGGAAAAAGGGCAGTCAAATTTTTATTGAAGATTGAACATGTGATGGTAGGGTTTTCTCAAAAGGAAGAGCGTTACGTCTTGAGGCATCAACGAAGTACTCTGGATCTCCTAAACACATATCAGACTCAAGATTGTCCTCAAGAAGTTTGTGCAAAGAAGCTCATACTGCGATATTTGGGGCACCTAATTTCATCTTACTCATTTTGTATTATAACAATGTTTGATATTCATTTTGAGCTTTGCTCCAAGTAAATTTCAATCTTGTCCATTGTTATGATCTTTTTCAAGTATTTTTCGTTGAAATAATGATTAATGGACAAATAATATTCAAATAAAAAGATTTCTGCATATTGCTCTGAAAGGTTTTCTAAATAGTACAATGACCTGAAACAGGACCACTAGTCAGAACTAACCAAATCTAAGAGTTGAAAATTTTTAGGAAATAATGGTCTAAATTGTGACAATTTCTTCAGATTTTCTATCAAATATACCAGCTGAACAAGTAGGCATGGTAACACATCAAAGATAGAACCTCGATGAGCAATGAGCGATGACAACCTAAGCATTAAAAGGGGATTATTCTCAAAAAAATAAACATTCTGAATTCATGCAAATATCATTCATACACATCTAGTTAGGAGCATTAATTCATTTTGATCATGACATCCTAATCACTTGGCATATTTCCCTAGAAAATGGTCATGTTCCCTAGAAAATGGTGAACAGATCAAACAAATCATAAATCCTATACCCCTGAAGTTGCAGTGGGATGGATTGAAACCATTATGGCAAATCTTATCTCCCTGAGGTTGCAGTGGAGCAGATTGAAGCCACTAACCTTATCTCCCTAAAGTTGCAGTGGAACAGATCAAAGCTATGAGTTATAAATCTTATCTCCCTGAAGCTGTAGTGGAGCAAATTAAGGATGCGAATCTTATTTCCCTAAAGTTGCAGTGGAATAGATTAAAGCTATAAGTCAAATCCTATACCTCTGAAGTTGCAGTAGGTTAGATCAAAATCTACCATGGCAAATCTTATCTCCCTAAAGTTGTAGTGGAGCAAATTGAAGCCACTAATCTTATCTCCCTAAAGTTACGTGGGGTAGATTGAAGATGACAAATCTCATCTCTCTGAAGTTATAGTAGAGCAGATTAAACCTATAAATCTCATCTCACTAAAGTTGCAGTGGGACAAAATTGAAGCCACTAATCTTATCTCCCTGAAGTTGCAGTGGGTTAGAACGAGGATACTTGAAGAAGATGAGCACCAAGAAGTCAAGATTCGACGAGACCGGGCAAAATTAGTCCTTTTTAAAAGTCTTTACTCCATTCTCATTACACGACAACGAGCAAAGAGGGGCAACTGTAGTAGGCCCAATTTGCTCAGGCCCTAAACAAAAATAAACAAAAATAAATCCACATTCCAATTACAAGCAGACCAAAATAAATAAATAAATAACCCTAATGGCCTAGTGGCCCACAATCTAAACTAAGTTTTCAGTTAAACTAAAAACCCTAGCCGTCGCTCCTTTCGCACTGCCTAAGGTACCTCGTCCCGAGGCCTGACACGCGTCTACGGCCTTGCACCAAAACAGCAAAGAGTGCCTCTTTTCTCTCTCTGTTGACTTCACCAACACTTGCAAAGAAAGAAAGCATAGGAGCAGCAAGACCACTCGCAAGCAATAGTAGCAAAAAATAAAATATAATATGTAAAATTGGCTATAAGAGCCTAAGAAAAACCGATTATAAGAAAAAAAAGATTTTTTTTATTTTTGAAAGAGAAATCGAGAAAAACAAAAAAAAAAGTGTTTATCCTGTCAATTTTTATTTTCCATTTTGAAAATATATAATAAAATAAAAAATACGAAATGTTTTTACCTTTTTCCACCGTCGCCAGAGCCTCCTCTAGCCTAGAAGGTTGCCGAACCTATGGTGGTTCGCCGAAAGCCTTGTCGGAGGTGACTGGAAATTGAAAGATTTCTTAATATTTTTAGGGTTTCGATATTTTATTTCAAATTGAGTTTTTTTTAAAATAGGGATTAAAAGTCTTTTAAAAAAAGAAAAAGGGGACCTTTTTCAGCCACTGGAGGTGACGGTCACTGTCATTGATGATCGGTGGCCCACGGCAGAGCACGGCAGCTCCTTTCGTCGGATTCTGGGTTTGCTTCAGAGTGAAAGTAGAGAGGAGAGGATTTTTTTTAAGGCTTGAAGGAAATGAGATTTTTCTAATTTTTTTGGTTTATATAGACTCCCAAAACGATGTCGTTTTGGGAGTAACCATCAGAAGCCAAAACGGCGTCGTTTTCACGCGACCCGTGTCCAACCCAACCCGTGAGTTAGGATCCGCGTGTTTTCTAAAAAAGGGGCTAATTGCAACTTCAATCCCCCTGCTTTCGTGCCATATTTCAATTTCGTCCCATGACTTAGTATTTTTGCTTTTATTTTTACTCTTTTGTTTTTTTTACGATTTAATCCCTCGTCCATTGTGGACCAAAATTGGGAAGGACACGTGTGATGTTAATAGGATAATGCCCTTTTTGGTCCTTCTTCATTTTCACGTTTTAATTTTAGTCTTTTACTTTTAGATATCAGGTTTTGCCAAACTTTCAATCTGGTCCTTTATTCCCTTTTCGTTATTTATTTTGCGATCTATGCCTTAAATTTTGCTCAGATTTCATTTTAAGTCCTAATTTGGTTTATTTTTTTATTTTTTTATTATGCCATTTATTTCAGTGTTTAAATTTATGTTATCAAAGTTTCCCTTCATGTATTTTTTTTATATTTTTCCTTCATTATTATTATCATTATTTTATGTTATTAGTATAGTAATAATTAGGTTATAATTAGTATTAATATTATTACAAACTGATATTCTTGTTACTATTATAGTTACATTATTATTGTTATTACCAATATGTTTCTTTTATTTATATTTTTATTTCTAATTTTTAATTTATCCATTTATTTTATTTTATGCTTATTACACTAACATCACCATTTCATTTTTTTTTACATACATGATTATTCCATTTTATTTTGCTATCATAATGTACTTATCATTTTTTTTACTTTATTCCCAAAAAAATTTAAATATGCCTCGTTTTAAAAGTTACACTCGTTTTATCTAATGCATATAAAATATTTAAAACCGAGGCAATGTTCATTATTTTTGAGATTCAGAGAAGTCGTGTTCCTAACTTACGAAGTATGGCATCTCCCTAGAATCGAAGTAATCGAATAATCTATTTAAAATAATAAAAAAGGAAAATTTAGGTAGCAATTAAATGGCGTTTATTCTGGTTTTCGAGAATTCGAGAGATCGTGTCTTAACTTACAAGATATGATCTTTCCTTCTCGATTAACTCGAAATAAGGCCATTTTTCATAAAACTTAATTTATTTAAGTAATTTTAATTAAAAATAACATTAATACAAAGAAGGATCGTATTTTAAATTTTTTCGAGTTTTCAACTTTCGACACTAAGACTTTAATTAATCAACTAGGTATCAATTTTGGATGTTACGAGGGTGCTAATCCTTCCTCGTGTGTAGCCGACTCCCGAACCCATTTTCTAAATTTTGTAGACCAGAATTGTTGTTTTAGTAAATCAAATCTCTCATTAAAATGATCAAATTACGAGGTCATCCGATCACACCTCATAAAAAGGATTGGTGGCGACTCACATTTTTCGGTTTTTTTTAAAATAAAAGTTGATTTCAACAAAAAAATGTTTCGACACTAAACATTTCATTAATCATAGTATAATTCATTCATACGCATGCAAATCATCCCTTATTTGAGCCCTCGAGGCCTTAGAATCACATTAGAAATGATTCGAGACTAAATCGGGAACATTTGAAACATTGAGGAAAAAGTCAAAAATTTTCACATTGCAGGGGCCACACGGCAGTGTGACTAACATGGCTGAGACACACGCCCATTTCTCAGGCCGTGTGACAATCAATGTAACAACCCGATTTGGGGCCTAGTCGGAACTGTGGTTTTGGGACCACAAATCCAATGAGGAAAATTTTATTTTTATTATATTTTTATGGTCTACAATTTCACGGAATGATTTCGTGAAAATTTTGTTCGAAAATTTTGACGTTTAGGCACTCAATTTAGTCAAAAGAACTAAATTGTAAAAAGTGCAAAACTTGAGTTCTAGAAGCTAGAGGTGTCTAATTGCTATGAAATTTTAAATTGGAGGTCCTTAAATGGAATTAGACCATTGGTTAATTTTTTGGACAAAAATGGACATGACATAGGTGAAATAGAATATTTTTAATTTAGGGGAATTTTGGTCATTTAGTAATTAAAAGGAATTAAAAACAAATTTAAAAGCCAATTTTTGTCCATCTTCAACCCCATGGTCGAATTTCACAAGAGGAAACCATGGCTTGGGTTTTTCAAGCTTTCAAGCTCGATTGTAAGTCCGTTCTTGCCCCGTTTTTAATGATTTTTACAATTTTGAAATCCTCGTAACAAGATCTACCTATTTCTACCATTTATTTGAGTTATGATGAAGGTCTAGGGTTTGATCCATGTTATAAATTTGCACATTTTGATGTTTAATGGTAGATTATGCATTTATGGTTGGAGAAACAACTTTTGCTAAGTGATTTTCGGTGAAAATGCTTAAAAGGACTAAATTGTAAAACTTATAAAATATGTAGTAAAAGTGTGTTCTAGTGGAAATTGTGGGCTGTTATAGTTATGAAAATGGTTTGGCTAGGCTTAAAGTACAAATAAATTGAATAAATTTCATTTTACGAGCCTAGGGGAAAATTTGTATATATGTGAAACTTTAGGGGTAAAAATGTCATTTTTCCATAATATGATTTTTGGACTGATGTTAATATTATAATAATTTAATAATTTGAATGTGTTATTATAGATCAAGAAAAACGAGGTTCGGACTTAGAACGGGAGAAAAACGAGTATTGGACGATTTGGTCATTTTCGCCATTTTAGGTCGAGGTAAGTTCGTATGTTAATAAACGTTATTGATTTGTCTTAATTATGCAATATTATTATATATTTGATTAAATTGTGAAAATTAAAGTAAACGTTTGAATTGAGTAAAAACGCAGGATCGATCATGATTGTTGTATAGTGAAATATGAATTGACAGTAAAAGACCATGGTTCGACCATGGCAATATGCTAAGTGAAATAAGTCCATGGCATTGTGCTAAGTAAGAAATTTTCCGGTTGAACCTTAGGAATAAAATAGCTTTGGACACAAGTGCGGTACTATGTGAAGGCCACTTTGTTAATATAATAGCTTTGGACACAAGTGTGGTACTATGTGAAGGCCACTTTGTGAATATAATAGCTTTGGACACAAGTGTGGTACTATGTGAAGGCCACTTTATGAATAAAATAGCTTTGGACATAGGTGTGGTACCATGTGAAGGCCACCGTGTATCCGTTATTATTCCGATGTGTTCAACGGGAAATGACTAATTGTAAACGAATATGACTATGTGATGATTAAATGAGAAAGAATTATGAACCAATAATATTATTTGATGTTGAATTGAAATAATGTGTTTTCGTTGAGGTTTAAGTGTATCAACTGACATAGCCAATATAAAAAATGAAAATATAACTGATTTAAGCGATACAGGTACGTAGGAAATCTATGTGAATGTTGAATGAAAGATAATACAAAGAAAACGTGAGAGAGAAAATTAGCAATAAAACAGTTCTGGATAGCAGCAGTTCTGTGACTTTGAAAAATCATCAAAAATGGTGGAAATCAAATTAGATGTTGAATAAGATATGAAATAAGCTTAATGAGTCTATTTTCATATAAAGGAAATGGTGTAAGCAAAAGAACTTCATATTATGAGATATTTGAATTTTTGTGAGACAGAGTCATAATGATTTCGAAATCTTCTGTTCTAATTTTGGAAAATCATTAAAAATTGTACAAAAATAATTATGGGTTTTAATTTATATTTTTAAAATTCTTAATGAGTGTATTTTCAAAAGAAACAAACGATAATATCATCCAAATCCTGTATAAGGAGATAATTAATTTTTAGTGAAGAGGGGTCAGAACTGTCAGACAGCGAAATAGGGGAGAATTTAAAGAATAAACTGTACTTATTGGCTTGACCAAAAATTCTAAAACTTTTATGGTAAGAAGATATGTGAGTTTAGTTTTAGATAAAATTAGCAGATCTTAATTTGGAGTTCCATAACTCAAGATATAAATAATTTAGTGACTGTGACTTGAGTAGATAGCTTGAGATGTACAAGAGTAAATAGTGGAACTATGTGCAATTATGATTGTATTATCTTGAGAACATATTGTGAGAATTGATAAAAGCATGTTAATAAATTTCTTATTATTTACATACCAACTTACTAAGCTATATAGCTTACTCTGTTTATTTTTTGTGTTTATAATGTCCTCAGGTTAGCTCAGGTTGGAAGTCGCCGGAAAACCTATCACACTATCAAACTAACAAATTGGGTATTGATAATTCTTATACTTAAGGTCATGGCATGTATAGGGGACTTGGTTATTTGTGTATGTGTCATAATTGTTTTAGCCTAAAATGTTGGCCTATGCTATTTGAAAGTTCATTGTTGTGTGAGGCCATTTGATGTTGGTATATTAGCTATATTACAAGTCCATGATAATGCATTTCAAGGATGTGTATGCTTACATATGTGGATGAATGAGTGGTGATATCTATGTGTGGCGTAAATTTATTCGCAACGGCAAGTTAGATTAGTGCACGAGCTAGGAACATGGCCATGCGAGCCACACGGCCGTGTCCTAATATCACACGGGAGTGTGCCCCTATTTTTCATGAAATTTTTCAAAGTTTTCTAAATTTCTCGGTTTGGTCCCGAACCGTTTCCAAAGCATGATTTGGGCTTCGTAGGCCCATATTAGGGACTTTAAGATAAAATGTGAAAAGTTTTAAATTTGAACGCAAATTCATGACCTGGTTTTATACGATTGCATGTGTTTATGTCCGGTAATGCCTCATACCCTATTTCGATGTTGAACACGGGTAAGTGGTGTTACAATCAAACTAGGAACACACGGCCGTGTCCCAGCCCGTGTCTGTGCCCGTGTAACTCTCTGACTTGGGTCACACGGCCAAGCCACATACCCGTGTGCCAGGCTGTGTGCTTGGCCATGTAACTTTCAAAAAGCAACCTTTGAAACCTACAGGGGACACACAGCCATGTCGCATGGCCATGTATCACACACGGTTGAGACACACGTTTGTGTCTTAGGTCGTATGGACAAGAAAATGGCCAAAATCAAGCCATTTCTTTCACCCATTCAACCAGAAACCTACAAGCAACTTGCACATATAACCAAGACTTTAAAACATACCCAAATCATACATAATAAGACCATTTCAATTGGCCATTTAACCATCCAACGAATATGCCATATAGGCACCTCAAACACAAACAATCAAATATACCTAATCACAAGTATAATTGACCATATTCATACCAATACATATAGCTCATAACCATCTTAAAGCATAACCTAACTTTTTCACATTATAAACATACTGAATTGGTCATTCAAACATACATCAACTTAGCCATAATAACACCAACCATCAAGGCATCAAAGTGCCAAAAGCACACCAACCATAATACCATATATACATGCCAAACATAACAACTAGATCATTAAACACAAGTCCACCTATACATGCCATTATAACCTTGAGCAGAACATCAAAATCTACTGATATAACCACTAGATAGTGTGATAGATCTCCGACAAGCTTTCAAACCGATCGATCTTCCAATAATCTGAAAAGTAAAGGAAAAATAACTACGTAAAAAATGAATACTTGTAAGCTCGTATAAACTTTAAACATAACATTTCATTTCAATAATGAACTTTATAGGGTAATTATAAACCTATACCAACACCACAAGATTATTAAACCATATAATATCCAACTCACAAATGAGTAAATCCATCAACACCACATATACTTATCATTCCTAATATACTAGGATTTTATAAGACATATTACATAATCATTAATCTTTTCATGAGACTATAAATCGTTCCATTTACTTACTTAACATTCCATTTACTTAGCATAAAATTAAATAACATTATCAATTCATGAATTAGTGCATTTATCCATGACATAGATAAATTCATCCATTGCATAAGTAGATTTCTCACGCATAAATACGTTATTTAACTCATCAATCCTTTTATCATCATAACACATCTAATTACAAACTTACCGTCTCATTTCCTTTTCTTACCCGTTCATTAGCATAATACCAGACATAAGCATAAACATCAACCATAACACAAGCTTGACATAAGCCTAAACATCATTATCAATACACATGTTAATGCATTTATACAAAACTCTTTTGGGATCAATCACATGATAAACCATTTCATAAGAAAATACATCTTTTGATTCATACCACCTTTTTATGAACATAAGCTTATTTCCATTTGGACACTAACGATTTCAATCTATAACATTAAGATTAAGCGTGATATAATCCAACCTTAAGCTGATATAAGCCTACGCACCAACAATAACATATGCTAGCATATTCAAACATAATTCACATGAATTCAACATAGGTAAGTCATTACACATGAACTTTATTCATTTGAATTCATCATTTTCCTTAACATATCATACTATTAATGAAACTTAGTTATACATACCTTGATCAATAACATTTCATACATTTCCATAATTTCATAATATAGTCGATTGAAACACTTACCGTTCCTTCCCTTTACATGCTCGTTAAACCACTTAAAATAATATTGGATATGCAGAAAAGCTCACACAAAGTGTGCTAAACATATGGTTGAAATCATTCCTTTTCCTTTTCCTTTACATCGTTGCTCACTCGAGCCAAAAATAGGTCTACCCACACAAGTTGACGATCGGAACGTTGCTACACGATGTCGCTTACAAAAGCTGACGAGTATCCGTAGCAAATGTCAGAACTCAGCCTCTAGTAGGACATTCAAGACTAGCATCTGAAACATGGTAACCCTAATGACATGTCATTTGTATCCTATATATTCCTAAGGTTCAAAAGGGGTTCGATAATCGTCGTACGTAGTTAGATTTCCATCGTTTCATGACATGATAAATTGAATAATAACATATATATATATATATATTGATTCATTTACATTGGAACAACACATTAAACATTCAATTTAATCAAAATTTAAGTGATTATAGTTCATATGAACTTACCTGGCTAAATTGCAGAAATGTCAAAGTATAGGGGCTATTTGGAAAATTTCCCTTCTCCTCGATTTTTCCACTCGTTCTCTATCTAAATTAAGAATTTCATTCAATTACTTAACTTATACAGCAAAACCAATTCATTTTATGCAATTTAGTCCTTTTTGACATTTTTACAAAATTATCCTCAACTTTTCATTTTTATTCAATTTAGCCCCTATGTCCTAATCATACAAATAAACCAATTTTATTGAAAACTCATGCCAACCGAATGTTCATAGCTTCCATTACAGCCCATATTTGTAACAACTTCACATCAAGTCCTTGTATTTTTACAATTTTAACAATTTAATCCTTAATCGTTAAATTCATCAAAATCACTTAACAAAAAAACTTATAAATAACAACTAATACTTCAAATTCATCATTTAACATCTAAAATCACAAATATTCATCAATGATAAACTTCAAAATCTTTAACAGTTTCAAAAACGAAGGTATGGGTTAGCTGAACCTAGTTGCAACTATCTCAAAAACATAAAAATCAATAAAAGCGGGCTAAAAATCACTTACATGCACATAGATAACTTGACTGAACCTTCAAGCACCAAGAATGGATTTTTCCTTTCTTCATTTCGATGGTGTTAACCTTTTGGGAAGATGATACAAATTTTACCTTATTTTAATTTACGTTAATTTATCAAATTACCTTTTAAACCCTAGTCATTAACTTTAAAAATCAACCCAAATCATGTCCATACTTGTCCACTAACATTAAGGATTGTATGACTACCAATGAAGTCCATTTAATTTAAAGTTTCCTAGCCATTTGACCCTTTTAACAAGTAGAACTCAAATTTTACATTTTTTACAATTTAATCCTTTTCATCAAATTAATCCATTAAACATCAAAATTTCTTAATGAAACTTTAATAAAACATTAATAACACTCCGTCTATTAAATATTTATGACTCAGTTTATAGAAACGAGGTCCTATTACCTTATTTTCTAAAACCACTTGACTTTAGGGTCATACCACTTAAACTTAATTATTCACTCAAATAGCATAAATTATCAATATTAAAATTTATTTTAATAGCATCTTTGACTCGAAAATATTAGATAATAATATTTACAACTTACTCATTGGACTTGCAGCCTCGAAACCACTATTTCTAACATTACAAAAAAAATGAGTTGTTATAGTTGTTTTCTAGATGGTTATTCTGGTTACAAACATATTGTCATAGCACAAGAAGACCAAGAGAAGACCACATTCACCTGTCCATATGCCACTTTTGCATTTGCACAGATGTCGTTCGGGTTATGTAATGCCCCAACAACTTTCCAATATTGTATGATGGCTATATTCTCAGATATGGAATAAAATTTCCTTGATGTTTTTATGGACAACTTCTCCATGTTTGGGAATGAGTTTTAGGATTGTTTAAAGAATTTAAAGATGGTATTATGCTGTTGTGAAGAAACAAATCTTGTGTTAAATTGGGAGAAATGCCACTTCATGGTTTGTGAAGGCATTGTCTTGGGATATAAGGTGTCACAGCGAGGAATTGAGGTGGACAGGTCAAAAATAGAAGTGATTGAAAAGCTGCCACCTCTTACCAATGTAAAGGGTATTCGAAGTTTCTTAGGACATGCAAGATTCTTACAGAAGATTTATCAAGGACTTCTCAAAAATCTCTAAACTCTTATGTACTCTACTTAAAATAAATAAAACTTTCAATTTTGATGATCAATGTTTGCAAGCTTTCAAGGTACTCAACGAGCGACTAATAGCAGTACCAATTGTAGTTGCTCCAGAATGGTCATTTCCCTTTGAACTCATGTACGACGCTAGTGATTTTACCGTAGGAGCAGTGTTAGGGAAAAGAAAGGAAAAGGTATTACACGTAATATACTATGCCAGCAAGATGCTGATAGAAGCTCAACTTAATTATACCACCACAGAGAAAGAATTGCTGGTAGTAGTCTTTACATTCGACAAATTTCGATCTTACTTAGTGGGGACAAAAGTTATGGTTTACACAGATCACTTGGCTATCAAATATTTAATACGCAAGAAGGATGCCAAGCCGAGATGAATTAGGTGGATAATTTTGCTGCAAGAGTTTGATTTGGAAATCAAAGATAGGAAGGGAACCAAAAATCAAGTGGCTGAACATTTGTCAAGGATAGGATCTGGAAATGAAGATGGTCGTACAAAATGCATTAAGGAGGATTTCCCAGATGAACAGTTACTCATTACCAAGGCACTACCTTGGTATGCAGACATAGAAAACTTTTTAGTGGGTGGTGTAATGCCACTTGACTTCAATACACACAAGAAACATAATTTTTTTCATGATGCAAAACAGTACTATTAGGATGACCCTTTCCTATTTAAGCATTATGCAGACCAGATGATTCAAAAGTGTGTCCTTAACGAGGAGATGCTTAGCATTTTACAACATTGCAACTCATCTCCTTATAGAGGACATTTTGGAGGAATGAAGACAATTGCCAAGGTACTCCAGTCAAGATTCTATTGGCCAACCCTATTTAAAGACGCTCATGAATTTTATAAGTCATTTGACCATTGTAGAGAACAGGGAATGTCTCAAGAAGACATGAAATCTTGTTGCATAGTATACTAGAGATTGAGTCATTTGATGTATGGGGAATAGACTTTACGGGTCTATTTCCACCATCGACGGGCAAGCTATACATACTTTTGGCAATAGACTATGTTTCTAAATGGGTAAAAACTGTGGATCTAGCTTCTAATGATGCTAAGTCGGTATTAAAATTTTTATATAAGAACTTTTTCACACAATTTGGTAACCAAGAGCAATTATTGGTGACGAGGGATCCCATTTTGATTGCAAACTGATGGCCAATGCCTTGCACATGTATGGGGTAAAACACAGAATTGCCACGAGATATCATCCCCAGACCAATGGCCAAGCCAAAATCTCTAATAGATAAATTAAGCAAAATTTGGAAAAAGTAGTAAATCCTTCTCGAAAATACTAGTATACAAGATTGGATGAAGCTTTATGGGGATACCAAACAACATTTAAAACAACCATTAGGGATGTCACCTGTCAAGCTTGATCATGGTAAGCCATATCATTTGCCTATTGAACTTGAGCATAAGGCATTTTGGGATATTAAGAGGCTAAATATGGACTAGGCTGTTGATGGCAGCAAAAGATTATTACAGTTAAATGAGATGGAAGAATTTTAGGCTCAGGCATATGAAAATGCTCGTTTATATAAGGAAAAGACCAAGCGATGGCATGATAGTAAAATTTTGCCAATACAATTTGAACCTAGACATTAAGTGTTGTTGTTTAATTCCAAGCTCAAGTTATTCCCTGGTAACTTAAATCTCGATGGTCAATGTAACACCCTTCATCCGTATTCAACACCGAAAAAGGGTTACGGAGCATTACCGGACTTACAACATATTTAAACATTCAATTCCCATATAAATTCACATTTCATGCAAACATTAATCAAACTCAAGCATAATGTCCCTAAAATGAGCCTTTGAGGCCTAAAACATACTTTGGGAGTGGTTCGGGACTAAACCGATAGCTTAAGAAACCTTCATGAAACTTGGAAAAATTTTCTCAAAACAGGGGACACACGCCCATGTGACCAGGCCGTGTGTCTCACATGGTCGTTAGAAAAATATTCTCAAAACAGGGGATACACACCCATGTGACCAGGCTGTGTGTCTCACACGGCCACCAGACACGCTCGTGTCACAGGCCGTGTGGATATTCAAAATGGGAGCACATGGTCGTGTCCTAACCCATGTCTGACCCCGTGTAAGACTTGGGTCACACGGCCAACACACATGCCTTTATGGCTAGCCCGTGTGCCCTAAAAATGGCCCTACACGCCTATGTGTCAGGCCGTGTGCTACGTCGTGCCAAACCTGTAAGGTATACTGACTTATGCCACACGACCAAGTCACATGCCCCTGTGTGAGGCCATATGGAGCATACTGACTTAATTTCAAAATCAAAACCAGGGGACACACGGCTGTGTACCGGCTGAGAAGCACATCCGTATCTCTACCCGTGTGGTAAAAAATAGGCTATTTACTAAGCCAAATTACCACCCAAATTTGCATGTACCTACACAACCCAAATAGCAACAATTCAAAGCATAAATAAACTTCTAATATAGCCATAATCAAGGCTAATTCATACAATTTCCAATACAAACAATAGACATGCTTATAACTTATGTTTTTCTCAATCAAAACAAACCAAAACACATACATAAATCAACTAATTAAGCCTTTTACCAAACATTAATCATTTTGCACCAATTCACAAGCACAATTCAAATCTAATATCAACCATTTAACATTTACTATATCAATATCCACAAGCCTCATAATATAAGCCATTCACATATCCATCCATGAACTTAAAATATCAACCATATATGCACATATATGCACATAACCAAATTCACCAAATTAAGTCAACTCTCATGGCTAAATTTACAAACCAAAACATATAGATTTACAAGACATTACAAATAACCAAAATCATTATCAACCCATAATCTAAATGACTCAAAATGCCTATACAGGCCATATACTTAAAATATCAAGTTCATAGGTACCGAAATATAGGTGAATAGTGTGAAGCGATCTCCGACGATCCCCAAATCTGAGCTAGCCTTGTAATCACTATAAAACATAGAAAAATAAACGATGTAAGCTATAAAGCTTAGTAAGCTCATATGACATAAATTTGATATAATCACAAACACAAAATTCAACAGTTGATCATAAGTATAAAAATTCATATCAACTAACAAACCTCTCAATTATTCATTCACAAATTATATACTTTCTTCACCATTTTTTCTATTCAAGGCTAATATGGTTTATGAACATACATGTACCATCTCGTACTAATTTCATACACATTCTCGTCTTTCATTTACCCATTGAACCATTTGGAATAGAAGTCGGATACTCAAGGATCTCACTCGATAAGTACCTATACCCGTAGTGAAATCAAGGTAACTTATTTACAATGTACTGATATCATGGCCCGTAGCCAAATCAGCCGATATGCATGGCCCAAAGCCAAATCAGTATAACTCGCACCTCAAGTGCTATATCATGGCCCGAAGCCAACTCAATGTATCCCCTAATGACATGTCACTAGCATCCTAAACTATTCCTAAGGTTCAACCGGGATTACAAACATCGAATCGTCATCGAATCACTATCGTTCATGTCCACAGTCTCATATTCGCAATTTATGCAATATCAAAGCATATGAAATACATTTATATTGAAATTTATCACATACGAACTTACCTCGGATGCTAAAATGGCAAATCGAGTCAACTATTTTGTAACTTTGTTCTTTTCCCGATCTAAGTCTGTATTTCTTCTTTCTTGATTTTAATTGAGAAAAAATGCCTTAGTCGAATGGTGACCCTAAAATGGTGTTTCTTTTCTTCCAAAAACCGGTGGAGAAGATGATACCAACAATTAATTTGGTTGTGTTTTATTTATATGCTTAATAAACAAATTACAAAATTAACCTTTAAAAAACCATTTAAAACACCTTAATATGTGTCCATATATGTCCACTCACAAATAAAATGGCCTAATTACAACATAAGGACCTTAACTTTAAGGTTCTATAGCTATTAAACACCCTTAGCTATTAGAACTCAAGTTTTACACTTTATGCGATTTAGTCTTTTTTATCAAATTGACCAACCAAACGATAAAATTTCTTAACGAAATGTTCACACAATCACATTATCATACTATAGACATTAAAATAATAATAAAATAAATATTTTGACTTCAGATTTGTGGTCTCAAAACCACTGTTCCGATTTAACTAAAAACGAGCTATTACAACTCTCCCCCTTAGGGATTTTCGTCCCTAAAAATCTTACCAGTGAATAGGTTAGGTTACTGTTTTCTCATAGCTTCCTCTAGTTCCCACAAAGCCTTTTCAAAACCGTGCTGTTGCCAAAGTACTTTCATGAGAGCTATGCTTTTATTTCTCAACTGTTTAACCTCACATGCTAGAATTCTGATCAGTTCTTTGTTGTACGTCATATCACGTTGAGTTTCAATCTCTAACGGAGAAATCACATGAGATGGATCAGATATATATCGACGCAATATCAATACATGAACCAAATTATGAATTTTCTCTAGCTTAATCGGTAACACTAGCCGATATGCCACTGGCCCTATTCGTTCAATAATCTCATACGGCTCGATGAATCGCAGACTCAATTTGCCTTTGCGACCAAAACAAAGTATTTTCTTCCACGGAGATACTTTCAAAAACACTTTGTCACTGATTTGAAATTCAATGTCTTTTCGTTTCAAATCCGCGTACGATTTCTGATGATCTGAAGATGCTTTCAAATAGTCACGAATTACTTTCACTTTCTCTTCGGTTTCTCTAACCAAATCAACCCAGTGAATCTGTTTCTTGCTAAGTTTGGTCCAATACAATGGAGTTCGGCATTTACGACCATACAAAGCTTCGTACGGTGCCATTTTTATACTCGATTGAAAACTGTTACTATATGCAAATTCAATTATAGGCAAATATTTCTCCTAGTTGCCTTCAAATTCTAAAACACAGCATCGGAGCATATCTTCGAAACAAAATTACTCTCTCAGATTGACCGTCAGTTTGCGGATGAAAAGTTGTACTAAAATTCAACTTTGTACCAAAAGCTTCTTGCAATTTCTTCCAAAATTGCGATGTAAACCTTGGATCTCCATCCAAAATAATTGAAACTGGCATTTTGTGCAATCTAAATATCTCAGAAATGTATAAATCTGCCAATTTATCAAGTGAAAAGTCAGTACGTATCGGGATAAAATGCACAAATTTCGCCAATCAATCAACGACAACCCAAATTGCATCTTTCTTCCTCTGAAACAAAGGCAATCCCGATACAAAATCCATCGTAACTCTGTCCCATTTCCACTCTGGTATCATCACAGGCTGAAGCAAACCCGAAGGCACTTGTTGCTCAACTTTCACTTGCTAACAAATCAAACACTTCGATACAAACTCAGAAATGTCTCATTTCATACCTGACCACCAATACCGTTGTTTCAAATCATTGTACGTTTTAGTACTTCCAAGGTGAACAGATAGGCATCCACTGTGCTTCATGCAAAATTTTCTGAATCAACTATGGATTTTTCAGTATGCAAGTTCTATTTCGAAACATCAAACAATCATCAAATTTGATTTGGTACTCTAAATCACTATTCGACTTGCATTGCACTCTTTTAGCTTGTAACTCAGTATCACACTTCTGAGCTTCGTAAATTTGCTAAAGAAACTGGTTTATCCCTTAACTCAGCTAATATCGAACCATCATCACATAATGTCAACTGTGTGTTCATTGCTCTCAAGGCAAACAACAATTTTCTGATCAAAGCATCTGCGACTACGTTAACTTCCCCAGATGATAATCAATCACTAGCTCGTAATCTTTCAACAACTCTAGCCATCTTTGTTGTCCCAAATTCAAATCTTTCTAAGTCATTAGGTATTTCAAACTCTTGTAATCGGTAAAGATGTGGTATTTTTCACCATATAAGTGGTGGCGCCAAATTTTCAATGCAAAAACTATAGCAGCCAACTCTAAATCGTGTGTCGGATAGTTCTTTTCATGTGGCTTCAACTGTCTTGAAGCATAGGCTATCTCTTTTCCCTCTTGCATCAACACGCAACCCAAATAGTCAATAACGCATCATTGTAAATCACAAATTCTTTACTCGACTCAAGTTGAACCAATACTAGTGCCTCAGTTAACAATGCCTTCAATTGATCGAAACCCTTTTGACATTTCCCAGACCATTCAAACTTTACATCTTTCTGTAACAGTCTGGTCATCGGTGTCGCAATAATCGAAAACCCTTTAACGAAACGTCAGTAGTAACCAGCCAATCCCAGAAAGCTTCTGACCTTAGATACATTTCTAGGTGGTTTCCAGTCAATAACTGCAGAAACCTTACTTGGATCAACTCGAATACCATCCTTCGAGACAATATGTCCCAAAAATCTGACTTACCAGAGCCAAAACTCACACTTACTGAATTTAGCCTACAGTTGCTTATCTCTCAAGGTTTGCAACACAATCCTCAAATGCTCGGCATGCTCAGACTTATCTCGTGAATAGATCAAAATGTCATCAATAATCACAACAACAAATCTGTCTAAATACAGTCTAAAGATCTGATTCATCAAATCCATAAATGACGACAGGAGCATTAGTTAGTCCAAAAGGCATAACAAGGAATTCATAATGTCTGTACCTCGCTCTGGATGCAGTTTTCGGCACATCTGAGTCTTTAACTCGTAACTGATAATAACCAGATCTCAAATCAATCTTTGAAAACACTGTTGCACTTTTTAACTGGTCAAACAAATTGTCTATTCTTGACAACGGATACTTATTCTTTATTGTAACCTTGTTGAGCTGGCGATAGTCAATACAAATTCTCATTGACCCGTCTTTCTTCTTAACAAACAAAACTGGCGCACCCCAAGGCAAAAAACTAGATTGTGAAAAACCTCTATCTGTTAACTCTTGCAACTGAGCTTTCAGCTCTTTTAACTCAGTTGGAGCCATTCTATACGGAGCTATAGATATTAGTGAAGTTCACAGTACTAATTCAATAGCAAACTCAACTTCTCTTACCGGCAACCCAGGTAATTCTTCTAGAAATACATCTGGATATTCACAAACTACAAGCACCGATTCAATCTTCTTTTCAGACACTTTGGTGTCTAAAATATATGCTAAGTATGCATCACAACCTTTTCTCACATATCTCTGGGTCGACAACGATGAAATCACTATATGCAATCCACCCGACTCATCAGATTCAATCCGAAGATTTTTATTATTCTGACATTTCAATTCTATAATCTTTCATCTATACCCAGAATCACATCGAACTCATCAAATGGCAAAAGCATCAAGTCAGCCAGAAAACAGTAACCCTGGGTCATTAAAGGGCAGTTCTTGCATACATTGTAAACTAGAACATACTTGCCTAAGGGGTTCAATACTTTAATTACAAATTCTGTAAACTCAATAGGTAATTTCTTACTAGACACTAAATTCTCACAAACATATGAATGTGTCGATTCAGGATCAATTAAAGCAATCAGATTAGTGTTGTAAAGAGA
This sequence comes from Gossypium longicalyx, assembly GCA_025698465.1. Taxonomy (NCBI): domain Eukaryota; kingdom Viridiplantae; phylum Streptophyta; class Magnoliopsida; order Malvales; family Malvaceae; genus Gossypium; species Gossypium longicalyx. Next base: position 36,701,065 of record CM046995.1, read on the forward strand.
AAATGTACCAGTGATAACATCTAGCGACAATGCCTCTTCGCGAGTGCAAATAGCGTAAGCTCTAGCAGGTGCTCTAGCTTCGAATCTCATAGCTGAATCCCTAGTCACACCTCTACCACTGGACATATTTCCCACATTCCTCAGTGGTCTTCCTCTCGTAATCGTGTTGTTCAACCTTGCGTTCTGAAATTTATCTTTATCGGATAATTCTAGGCAATCACAAATAAAGTGATCTGGTGAGCCACATCTAAAACAAGCTTTAACACTCTTATTCCAACACTCTCCAAACTGACATCTCCCACACTGTTGACACTCGGGTTTGTTGTTTCTTACACTGCCAACACTCGAGACAGAAGTTGCTTGAGCTTTAGAACTCACATGTTGATTTCCACGATCTCTATTCTGATATACCACTAATGTATTTGATTGACTATATGAATCTCGAGATTTCTTTGATGAAAAATGATAAGGTTTATTCATCGGTCTTTTTCTCGAATCTCTAACCTTTAAATCAACTTTCTTCTTTTCTCAGCTAAAATCTTCGGCTTTACAAGCCCGATCAACCAATACAACAAATTCTTTCAAATCTAGAATCCCGACCAGAAGTTTAATGTCTTCATTCAACCCATCAACAAACTACTTGCACATAATCTCTTCAGTAGACACATACTCCCGAGCATATTTACTCAATCTTACAAATTCTCTCTCTACTCGGTTAAAGTTATACGGCCTTGTTTCAATTCTATTAACTCTTTGTGCTTTTAATCCAGAAACTGTTGACTTATATATTTCTTCCTGAACCTAGTCTGAAAGAATTCCCAAGCAACTCGTTCTCTAGGTACAACAGATACTAAAGTACTCCACCACTGGTATGCAATACCCCTCAACAGTGATATAAGACACTTTAAACATTCAGCCGGTGTACAAGAAAGTTCATCAAACACTCGAGTCGTATTTTCAAGCCAAAAATCTGCTATTTCAGAATCATCATCAACATTAGCTCTGAATTCTTCAGCCCTGTGTTTATGAATCTTGTCAACTGGAGGCATATTCAATCTTAAAAGCTCGACACCTTAAAGAGCTACGAGAACTGGTTGGGGATTAGGAGGGGTGGAGGTTGTTGAGCAGCTGGGTTCATTCGGATATATTGTGTGAACCCCTCGTTCATCATTTGGAAGAAGGTTTCTTTAGCCTCTCCTCCCTGGCTACCCGATACATGTCTAGAATCAGATGACGCTGTCCCTTGAGCGGGAGCTGGTACATTACTTTCAACCTCATCAGCTATAGCTCGATTGGGATCCATTTACTATATGAAAACACATTTTAAAATGTTAGGAGTCGTCACACTATCATAGTTTATATATGGCATGTATAGCTAGACTCTCACATACGCTACGTTAGTCCTAAAATCGACTAAATTATAGCTCTTATACCAATAAATGTAACACCCCTCACCCGTATTCAACACTGGGATAGGGTTACAGAGTATTAACGGGCTTACAACACATTTAAACATTAAATTCTCATATAAATTCACATTTCACGCAAACATTAATCAAACTCAAGCATAATGTCCCTAAAACGAGCCTTCGAGACCTTAAACATACTTTGGGAGTGGCTCGGGACTAAACTAATAGCTTAAGAAACTTTCACGAAACATAGAAACATTTTCTCAAAATAGGGGACACACATAGAAACATTTTCTCAAAATAGGGGACACACGCCTATGTGACCAGGCCGGGTGTCTCACACGGCCACTAGGCACATCCGTGTCACAAGCCTGTGGATATTCGAAATGGGAGCACATGGCGGTCTCCTAGCCCGTGTTCTACCCCATGTAACTCTCTGACTTGGGTCACACGACCAATACACACGCCCTTGTAGCTAGCCTGTGTGCCCTAAAAATGGCCCTACACTCTAGTGTGCCAAGCTGCGTGCTAGGTCATGCCAAACCTGTAGGGTATACTGACTTATGCCACACGGCCAAGTCACACGCCTGTGTGTTAGGCCGTGTAGAACATACTGACTTAATTTCAAAATCAACATCAGGGGACACATGGCCATGTACTTGACCGCGTGTCACACACAGCTGAGACACACACCCATGTTTCTGCTCGTGTGGTCAAAAATAGGCTATTTACCAAGCCAATTTACCATCCAAATTTGCCTGTACCTACACAACCCAAATAGCAACAATTCAAAGCATAAATGAACTTCTAATATAGCCACAATCAAGGCTAATTCATACCATTTCCAATACAAACAACAGACATGCTTATAACTTATGTTTTACTCAATCAAAACATACCAAAACACATATATAAATCAACTAATTAAGCCTTTACCAAACATTCATCATTTTACACCAATTCACAAGCATAATTCAAATCTAATATCAACCATTTAACATTTACTATACCAATATCCACAAGCCTCATAATATAAGCCATTCACATATCCATCCATGAACTCAAAATATCAACCATATATGCACATATATGCACATAACCAAATTCACCAAATTAAGCCAACTCTCATGGCTAAATTTACAAACCAAAACATATACATTTACAAGACATTACAAATAACCAAAATTATTATCAACCCATAATCTAAATGACTCAAAATGCCTATATATGTCGTATACTTAAAATACCAAGTTCATAGGTACCGAAATATAGGTTAATAGTGTGAAGCGATCTCTGACGATCCCCGAATCCGAGCTAGCCTTGTAATCACTATAAAACATAGAAAAATAAACGATGTAAGCTATAAAGCTTAGTAAGCTAGTATGACATAAATTTGATATAATCACAAACACATAATTCAACAAATTATCATAAGTATAAAAATTCACATCAACTAACAAACCTCTGAACTATTCATTCACAAATACTCAAGGATCTCACTCGATAAGTACCTATACCATGGCCCGTAGCCAAATCAAGGTAACTTATCTACAATGTACTAATATCTTGCCCTGTATCTAAATCAGTCGATATGTATGGCCCGAAGCCAAATCGGTATAACTCGCACCCGAAGTTCTATATCGTGACCCGAAGCCAACTCAATGTATCCCCTAATGACAAGTCCTAAGCATCCTAAACTATTCCTAAGGTTCAACCGGGATTTTAAATATCGAATCATCGTCGAATCACTACTATTCATGTCCACAGTCTCATATTCGCAATTTATGCAATATCAAAGCATATGAAATACATTTATATTGAAATTTATCACATACAAACTTACCTCGGATGCTAAAATGGCAAATCAAGTCAACTATTTCATAACTTTGTTCTTTCCCCGATCTAAGTCATTATTTCTCCTTTCTTGATCTTAATTGAGCAAAAATGCCTTAGCCGAATGATATCCCTAAAATGGTGTTTCTTCTCTTCTAAAAATCGGTGGAAAAGATGATACCAACAATTAATTTGGTTGAGTTTTATTTATTTTATGCTTAATAAACAAATTACAAAATTAACCTTTAATAAAACCATTTAAAACACCTTAATATGTGTCCATATATGTCCACTCACAAATAAAATTCTCTAATTGCAACATAAGTACCTTAACTTTAAGGTTCTATAGCTATTAGACACCCTTAGCTATTAGATCTCAAGTTTTACACTTTATGCGATTTAGTCCTTTTTATCAAATTGACCAACCGAATGATAAAATTTCTTAACAAAATTTTCACACAATCAAATTATCATGCTGTAGACATTAAAATAATAATAAAATAAATATTTTGACTTCAAATTTGTGGTCCCAAAACTACTATTCTGATTTGACTAAAAACGGGTTGTTGCAGTCAAGACGTTTTGAAGTAATTCAAGTATTCTCACATTGAGTTGTTACTGTCAAAAGTTTGGAAACAAGAGCAACATTCAAAGTTAAAAGGCAACGCCTGAAGCGTTATTGGGGTGCTCCTGTTGAATGAGACAAGCAAACCATTAATTTCATAATGTTTGATTTAGCAATTTTTCTTTTAATTTTTGTATTTTAATTAATAATAAAATTTTTCATTATTCCCTTATTATTAGTATTTTATTATTTACAGTTTAAATCGAAGCAAAATAAAAGGATTAAGATTTGCTAGTAAGCACTTAGCATTAGAGAGGAGTATTATGCCACAACAAACTAGGTGATGAGGTGTCAAGACTTGACTAGTTGGAAAACTCCAAAAGAAAGATTTGTTGGCAAACCCTTTTGGGAAACTCAATAAAAGCCCTAAAAGGAGGGCCCGAATATTTCATTTCCCCCTAAACTTGAGTTTCTTTTTTTTATTTTCCTCCCACGTCATAACCCCTCTCCTCATGTTTGACATTCCCTAAAAATTGTCATCATTATCCCCTTTTAATTTCTCTTTCTTCCAACTACCCACATCTCTTACCTCTCATAAAGTCTTCATTTTTACACTAATTCCTTATTTAACTCCTCTGTTACTCTCTTCACATTCGGGTAATCTTCCCAAATTTTTTTCTAAAATTCCTTTATGGCCCATGCAAAGAGTACTTCAAATATGGGAGAATTTTCTTGTGCTAGGGGTTCTCAACCAAAGATGTTCTTCAATGCTACCACCTCTATAAGGTACACATCTAACATTCTCAAACGATCATTTTGCTTTGAGCAGGGATTTCTGTTGAAAGATGAACCCCATTTTGGATATGATGAATCAGTGGCGTCAGTTATCGAAAAGCATAACTAGAGTAAGTTTTGTTTGCATCCAAGAGATGTTTTGGGCAAAGTGGTGTGAGAATTTTATGCTCATGTTAACTTTCCAGATTCCCTATTCACTTACGTGAGGGGTAAACTTTTTTTGTTTGATGAAGACCAAATAATTACCCATTTTGGTCTAGAGCAAGTTGAAGATGAACATTCAAATTTTTCTAACAATATTACACCAGCATGATTATCACGGGTTTTGGATGATTTATGTGTTGAAGGAACACAGTGGCCTATTTCAAGCCACGACTGATACATCGTTAAGCGCACTGCATTAAAGCCAGTTGGGAACGTCTGGTATCATTTCCTGAAAACTAGACTGATGCCATCAACACATAATACAACAGTGTCAAAGGAGAGAATGTTGTTATTACATTCTATTATTCAAGGCCGAAGGATAAATATTAGAAGAATTATATTCCAAGAAGTTCACAAGTGTGCAGATAAGAATGCTGGTAGTTTAAACTTCCCTTCTCTTATCTCGGCCCTGTGTGAGACATCAAATGTGCCATTAAGTGATGCTGAGGATGTTACCCCTAACAAGGGTCAGATAACATGAGTTATTTTTGTCAAACTCAAAGGAGCTGAGTTTACCGTGGCATCCCAGCACCATCAAGCTTTACCTATACGAAAATTCCCACAACAACGTCTCCTGACTCTCATGATCCCCTTAACCAAAAAATCTTACATTCTTTGATGCAGCTAGAGTAAAGGCTGTCTCTTTTTGAAGTCCACCAGTTCCACCTCATTGAAGAGTTGGGGCAACTCAAAGCACGCTAGGCTCAGTATTGGGCGTATTCAAAAAATCGAGACTTGGCCTTACAAAGATCCCTTCGGAAGAAATTTTCAACACCCATGCCACCATTTCTTGTGTTCCATCGACTTTGTTGTCATCTGATGATTTTGTGGAGGAGCCAGATCAACATGCTACTAGCAGTGATTTTGTGGAAGAAGAAGCCACTCCTAAGGAGAAAGTTGTTGAAGATGAGCTGGGAAAACCTGAATTTAAAAACCTTGGAGAAGAATGACCGATTGATGAGCAAGCCATTACCACTGCCGATGCCACTACCACTGCTACTGCTACAGATAAGGGTAAAACTTATATACCTGTGTCTTCATAAACTTCGTGACTGAGCAAGACAAAGTAATCGATCAATTGATCAATGATTTACGGAAACTGATAAGGATGGTAGAGAGAGCACCACTTTGAAATAGAAAATGAGGTACAAATTCAAAGCCCGCAAGACCGTGGGACAACTTGAATGATGCACCGATTATCTAATCTAAGTCCGATAAGTTTTTTCTTTCCTCATTTCTTTTCATAATACATTGCATATTATTTTTGTCTATATTCATGGATATACTTATGTTTGTGTTGTTTCATGCATTGGGTACAATGCATCCCTTAGGTTTGGAGGTGCATTGGGCCTCTAGGTTGCATTTTGTATTTAGGATATATCTATATTATTGCATGTATGAGTATTTTGCCATGGAAGTGTGACTATCAATATATTGTTTGTCTATACGAACTACATTTTTTATTCATGATGTTCAATGATGATTATAAATATTATTTTTCGATTTGCCTGAATTTGTAAAAATGGATATGGTAAGTCTTGTTAAGGCTAGATTGCTTGGAAATTGATTTCTAAAAATAGGATGCCTTATACTCTGCACTTTTGTTTTTCGAATTATAGTGAGTATCTTTTAATGCCTTGGGTATTCTACAACCTAGTATTATTAATAATGCTACGACATATTATTGAAATAAAGGATAGTAGACTCTCCAATGCTTTAGCATCGCTAAGTAGGTTAGCACCATTTGTTTGCTTCATCGTGTTGTCAATTAGAAAGATGGGTCTAAGTATGAGTGTGTAATAAAAATTGTTAGGGACATTCCACTATAGCTAAGGAGGTAGTTGTATGCTCCATCCATCTTTTTAGTTAAAGGCCCTAGCTTTATGAATGCTTTCTTGTTTAAATTGAAACATATGTAATGCCTTGGCAATTCGATGTATACTCCACTATGATTATTAGGGTAGAACACTGTTGTGACATGCTAAATTCCTTAACCCATTCAAAAAAAGAAGAGAAAAATCTGGAATAATAATAAATAATTGATGTTTGGTGGCAAATGAACTAAGTGAGTTAGAATATATTTGCTATACGATGGAAGGGGTGAGTGGATGAGTATTTAGGAGTTTTTGTTTTTAGGAGATATTTCTGCACTACCTTTGCTAGACAAACCTTAGCCATTAGAACAGACTTTAGAATAGAGAAAATTGTTGAAAACTGATATATACATTAATATTCGAATAGATAAGCAGTATGAAAGGGTTTCATGCCAGGGCAAAATATTTGCATTAGTACATATAAGAAATTTTTGCTTGAGGACAAGCAATAGCTTAGGCTTGGGGGTGTGATAACTCTTGAATAGAGTTATATTTTCTACCTTTCGACCTAGCTAATTGTTTGTACTTAGGTATATTTTGTTGCATTTTATGGCATTTTAATTAGCATTTGTTATATTGCATTCGGACTTAGACTATGTTGAGATATTTGGTGCTTTTAATTGGTTTTTGTGGAAGTTTTGTGGTAGGAAAGGAGCAGGTTTTTGAAGAAAGAAAATAAATGAGTGAAGTTTTTCTAGGGCAAAGTGCAGGTGATATACCAGCACGAGTGTCTCAGCAATGCCGGGAAGACTGAGTCAAATGTTTCACGCGCAGCTGTTTCAGTTTGAAATTTAAACTCGTACAAGATAAATCACCCTAGAAAAGAAGAGAAGACTAACTCAAACTGTTTGGCTAAAATATATCTATAAAATGATGATGAAGGGGACCTAAAAAGGCATACCGGAGGGAAGTAGAAGAGTAAGAGATCTCAGGTGGAAGAAGTCATCCCCTCGTCTAACACAAGATTGTGCTGCTATAGTGTAGACCAGTGGAAGCTGTTTTCCCGACCTTACATTATTTCCTTGGTGCTCTCTTGTGAACTTATCTGGTTGTAAATGATGGTGATGGTTTGGAATTATATTTTCCAATAGATGAATTAAATCTCATCGGGTTGGATTATTTTGATGATACTTAACTATTTTTAATTTCTATGGTATAAATCTGATTATTTTATTACCCATTCAATTGTTTAAGTGCAATCCCTAGGAATAGTTGATGACATATTATTCTTGTTAAGTTGATGTAATACGGGAAAAGTTAGATTACTTAACTAATATTGGAGATTACTTAACTAATATTGGATGGCATGAGCAACATTCGAATGATGCTTGCGTAATAAAGAATGAATTACACAAGTTACTGTAATAAGACCTTGTATGAGCAGGGACAGTGACTTGAGGTTTTGCCCCTAAAAGAGGCAGGCCACTCTAGGACTCTTTTGCACAATAAGTTAATCAAGATTTTTCCACGGCATTATTGCCATTAAGGTTGATTCTGAGTAATCCTAACCTTCCACATAAATATCGTAGACACTATACTTGATTCTCTGGCAAAATATATTTGCCTTAGCATTCTTAGTTGATTATTTGTTCATTTATATATTATTCACGCAATAGTTACCATATTTACATTTATATTATCACCTTTGCCATAGCAATTCCAGTTATTTACCCATCACTGCATATTTACCTTAGCCTCTACCATAGCATTTCCTTCAATCATTATACTATAACATTAACTTGACCCTATTAAGATAACTTGACCAATTTTGTCCCTCAATCCGATCCTCTTAGGAACGATATTCATTCATCACTTTATTACCTGAATCAACGTGTATACTTGCACACAAATCGCACACCGTTTTACACACGACAGTGTGTCACTCTGGTCATCACTTCCTTTGCCACTACGAGACATTGTGACAAATCTGAAAGAAAAAAACAGCACTCAAAAACTAAAAATTAAACAAATCTCACCATTATGCACTCAAAAATAAAATTAAATTCTTAATGAGGTAATGATGGGTATCAAAACCACCAAAAATAATTCCTACAATTAAATAACTCTAAAAATACTAAAGAGTAGTAAGGTTGAGTCCACAGGGATTAGATATTATGATTAGCTTCCATGTTTTTCTTGTGAACAAAATTTCGGTTAAGTTGATAATCGTGGCAATAGTCGAGCCCATGACTCCAAACAAACTTGATGTAACACCCATATCCCGTCTTTGTTGCTAGATTAAGGATCAGAGTGTTACAAAACCATTATCTTAAGTCAAAACAAAAATTCCATTTAATTTATAAACATATATCAATTCATAGAATAAATATTCACATAAGCCTTCATTCAGGTTTTCAGGGCCTTAAAATTAGTTTGAAAGTAATCAAAGATCAAAATGAATCAAAACATAAATTTCAGGAAAAACTTAACAATTTGGAAAATAAGGGTCACACGGCCGTGTGGCCAGGCTGTGTGATACAACTAAGACCATGTGAGCATTCGAAGTAGGAACACACGGCCGTGTCCTAGCCCAAGTCATGGACCGTGTAACTCCCTAACTTGAGACACACGGCCATGTCTCAAACTGTGTGAAACCTGCACCAAAACTAACAAAGCACATATAATCGTGTGGGGTGACCGTGTATGGCACACAGCCATGTGATAACTGTGTCTCAGGCTGTGTTCTTCCAAATTAACCCTTAGAACAAGCTAAAATCAAGCCAAAACTTACACCTTTAAAATACACCATTTCCACAAGCATTCATAAGACCAAAACTCATTCCAAACTTGCTCATAATATACTAAATCAATCATCCTATATGTTCTACCCAATGTACCAACAGAAGGTACCACAATTACAATCAATTTTTAACCTATTCAATAATATAATTTCCATCATTTAGCATACCTTATGCATACCAAATGACCATATCACAAACATCTCTAACCACATAAGAGTACCCATAGCTACTATTATCTCATATAAATACACATCATTTAAAAGCCTTCGTCAAAAAGACATAAACCAAAATGAACTTGGCACCATTCAAAAACAAACCAATCTCCAAAACAACTTTTAAAACATTATAACATTCAAATCATACCAAAATAACACACAACCCTATACATGCCACTTATAACCATTTCAATATGTTTAAAAACTACCAAATTAATTCAATGGATAGTTTGATCATACTCCGACTGAGTTTCCAACCATTTGAGCTTTCCAATGATCTAAAAAACAAAGAAAACAACTATATAAGCAACTAATGCTTAGTAAGCTCATATAAAAAGAGTTGAACTCACCGGTTGTAATAAACTAATCAACTATGAGTAATTCAATTTAGCCATAAATCATATTTCCCTTTTTCTATACACCAAACCTCACAAGGTTAGTAGGTGAAGCAATACGCATATAATTCAAACACAGTCAAGGCATATAACATATCAAGCATTTCAACTTCACGATTCATCTATCATATGACTACTGTATATCTTCATTATCTTTTAACTATTATCATATGTTCCATACCCTTACTTTAAATAATAGATCATTTCATACTCTGTAAAACTTTAATTACCCGTTCATATCATGAAAAGAATTTCACTATGTAATTTATTCATCCACATAATTCAAATATTACCTTTCCAATCCAAACACATCAACACAAATTCCATTTCAAAGGACATTTCCATACCATAAATCACATTTAGTCAAGGTAACAAAATATACTTGTAACTACAAAACTCGTTACAATATCTTTCACTTACCAATTCTATAAATATGCCACAATATATATAAGCACATGAATAGATTGTAATTCAATTATTACATAGCCCGATAAACTAGTAATTTAACTAGAGTACTAGAATAACTACACCAATTCCATTTAACAATCCATATCATTTAGTCCAAATCGTTAGTACTCGGTTCTACATACTCGATCATTACTCTATTTTTAGGGACATTGTAGATGCAGAACAAGGGCACATATGTGCAGTCAGGGGCACTAAGTGCAAATAGGGGATAGACATGCAAATAGAGACACTGAAGTGTATACAGGGGCACCAAAGTACGAACAGGCAAACAGGGGCACTTCTTCATTTCTGTATTCAATAGAACTCGTTACATCCACAGATAATATATTTCAAATCCAAGAATTTCTACTAACAATCTCTTCTTAATTTCATATATATTTAATACTTGCAATTCTCATTGTTATATAAATAACCAAAGATATCTCACATATATATACAATTTCATTAACTAGATAACAACATTAGTATTAGCTTTCATATCATTTACTTTGACTATTTCCTCTATTTGAACCATAAAAATAATTTATCACATCTTTATTAATTAATTTTAACATAACATAACTAACTATTTACATTCATCCAAAATGGAAGAGATAATAATTTCCATCCTTAAACAAACTTACCTCGACAAATACAATTGTAACAATGAAGTCAACGATTAATCCAACACATAGCTTTTCCTCGATTTTGATCCGTTTAGTTTGTTTTGTGATCTAAATAATAATGTTTCACTCAGTTAAACCATTCAATAACTTAGAATAGTTAAATTAACCTATAACCCTTATTAATGGGAAATTTACAAAATTACCCCCAATATTTTACCTTTTTTTCCAATTTAGTCCTTACACCTATAACTTGCAAGTTTACCATTTTAAAAGTGAACCCAAGTTAGTCGATTTCTTAGGCGTCTAAAATATCCCACATCTTTAATAAATTCACATTATTTCCCTTGAATTTTACTATTTAAACAATTTAACCCCTAACATTCAAAATCACTAAAAATCCCTTAACAAAATACTTATATCTAGCTATTAAATTTAATAATTCATCCATTAAAATAAAAAAACCTCAAAATCATTCATGAAAAATCCCTAATGTAACAGCCCGATTTTGGGCCTAGTCGGAACAGTGGTTTCAAGACCACAAATTCGACGTAAGAAAATTTATTTTTATTATATTTTTATGGTATAATATTTCAAAAATTTATTTTTTGAAAATTTTGTTTGAAAATTTTGAGGTTTGGGCACTCAATTTAGTTAAAAGGACTAAATCGTAAAAAGTGCAAAAGTTGAGTTCTACATGCTAGAGGTGTCTAATTGTTATGAAATTTTAAATTGGAGGTCCTTATATGGTAATTAGGCCATTGGTTAATTTTTTTGGACAAAAATGGATATGAAATGGGTGAAATAGAATATATTTAAGTTTGGGGCATTTTGGTCATTTAGTAATTAAAATGAATTAAAAACAAAATTAAAAGCCAATTTTTGTCCATCTTCAAGCTATGGCTGAAACTTGCATGGAGAAACCATGGCTAGGTTTTTCAAACTTCCAAGCTCAATTGTAAGTCCGTTCTAGCCCAGTTTTTAATAATTTTTACGTTTTTGCAATCCCCGTAACAAGATCTATCTATTTCTACCATTTATTTGAGCTAGGGTTGATGTTTAAAAATTTAACCATGTGCTACATGTGTGTATTTTGATTTTTAATAGAGGAATATGAATGTTTGTTGTGTGTTAAACGACATTTGCTAAGTAGTTTTCGGTGAAAACGCTAAAAAGGACTAATTTGTAAAAGTTATAAAATTTGTCATAAATATGTGATTTAGTGGAAATTGTGGGATTCTATAGTTATTAAAATGATTTGGCTAGGCTTAAAGAACAAATAAATTGAATGAAAATCATTTTACGAGCCTAAGGGCAAAAGTGTAAATATGTGGAACTTTAAGGGCAAAAATGTAATTTTGCCATAATGTGACTTTTGGATCAAATTGAATAATGTGACTAATAAATATACTAAATGTGATATTATAGATCAATGAAAATGAGATTCAGACCTAGAACGAGGGGAAAACGAGTATTTGACGGTTAGGTCTCTTTTTGCTATTTTAGTATCGAGGTAAGTTTGTATGAAAATAATGCAACATGTTATTATTATATGTTTAACGCTTAAACATTGCATGAAATGTATATGTATATTTATATTTTTTTTTCTTTATGAAATTGATTCATGATGTCTAAATCACAACTCGACAAAAGTTGGTCTCTCAAAAATCCCGGTTGAACCCTAGAAATAGCTAAGATATGGATATCACGACATTTGAGTATTGAGATCCCGTATAAGACCATATCAAGGATATGGCATTGGCATCAGTGTGAGATCCCATGTAAGACCATATCTGGGATATGGCATTGGCATCGATATGAGGTCCAGTATAAGACCATGTTTGGGACATGGCATCGGTACCGTTATGAGACTTCGTGTAAGACCATGCCTGGGACATGACATCGATACGAGATTCCGTGTAAGACCATAGCTGAGCTATTGGCATCAGTATGATATTACGTGTAAGACCATGTTTGGGACATGGCATCGTTATGAGATTTCATGTAAGACCATAGCTGGGCTATTGGCTTCGATATGAGATTACATGTAAGGCCATATCCGAGATATGGCATTGTACGACATATGCATGATTTCTGAGTGTCCTTTAGTAGTCCAAGTGGTTCAATAGGTAATTCAAAGATTATATCAAAGTTGTGATAAGGAATGATTATGTCATGATGTAGTACAGGTATGTACGCAAAACTCATGAGAAATTATTCGGTTTAAGATGCACCTTTGGTAAGGATGCAAATAAGTAAGTCATGTTTATGAGAATTATTTTGTGATGACCTTATGGTTGTGGGTCTATGTTCATGAGGTATAAATATATGGTAAATTTGATTGATGATCATGTGTGAAGCTTTTAAGCCAAATCGAATTGAGATACTATGTGTTTATTCCTTTAATTTTGTGGTTCAATGAATAACGAAAAGAGGAAACGATCAACGTAAATGCCTATTAAAAATGGTTATGAATGTATGGATAGATAAGAGTTTTTGGACATTTGAATGATGTTAAACTATATGCTTGGAAATGTGAATGTACAAAATTAATGTGTACTAAAATAGTCTTGGACAGCAGTAGCAATCTGACTTTGAAAATCCACCAAAAATTTTTGAAATTGATTTGGAGGTTGAATAAAATATGAAATTAAATCTAATTGAGTCTAGTTTCACATAGAGAAAACGGTGTAAGCAAAAAATTTTCATATTATGAGATATTTGAATTTTTGTGAGACAGGGTCAGAGTGATTTCGGACTCCGTTGTCTTAACTTTGGAAAATCATTAGAAATTGTATGAAAATAATTATCAGTTAGAATTTGTATGAATAAAATTCTTAATGAGTCTATTTTCAATAGAAATATACAGAAACATTATTCAGATCCTGTAAAGATAATTAATTTTTAGTAAAGAAAGGTCGAAGCTGTCAAATAGCAGAACAGGGGTAACTTTGAAGAATAAACTGTACTTATTGGATAATCCATAAATTCTAAAAATTTTATGGTAGAAATATATATGATTCTAGTTTCAAATTATTTTAATGCATCTTAATTTAGAATTCTTTAGCTTAAGATATTAATAATTTAGTGACTATGATGAGAGTAAACAGCTTGACATGAACATAAGTAAAAAGTACAATTGTTTTACCTTGAGATCATGGTGTGAGAATTGGTAGAAGCATGTTAATAAATTGTTTATTATTTTCATAAGGACTTACTAAGCTATATAGCTTAGCCCCTCCTTTTCATTTCTTTAGTGTTGCCAGGTTAGCTCGAGGTTGGAGATCGTCGGAGGCAGTATCACACTATCAAATTATCAATTTTGGGGTATTCGATAAACCTTAAGTGCTTTCAAGTGAGTGGCATGTATAGAGACTTAGTCCTTTGTGTTATGTGTTTAATGGTTTGGCCAAATGTATTGGCTTATAATGATTCAAGTGTATATAGCCATGAGATGTGGCTTATATTGGTTATGGGTTTGTAAACCAATTTATCCATGTGCAATGTGCTAACACCTTGAAATGTGATCATGTGCTTATATATACCGAGATCTTGTGTCATGTGGTTATACTTGTTTGCTATAATTAAGTTGAAGTTAATTAGTATGATGATAACCGTGGTATAAAAGTATAAGTGGTATTATAATAGACAAGGCCAAATGAGTATGAGAAACTCAAGTATGATGACATTCAAATGTTATGTTTGTAACTTGATTGAGGATGTTTAATCTTTAATTGGATACCATGTTCTATGCCTTTGATATTGTATAAGTGTGTGAGGGATTAAGTTTGACCAAGGCTTGGAAAATAGCCTCAGTGTTGACCACACGGATAGAGATACGGCCGTGTGTCTCAGCTGTGTGGAAGACATGGCCTAGCACATGGGCGTGTGTCTTGGTCGTGTGACTTTAAAATATTGCTAACGCCATAAATAGAGAGTTACATGGGCTGAGGACACAGGCGTGTCCGAGCCATACGGGCGTGTGTGACCACACGGCCTACCCGCACAGGCGTGTGACTCTCCAAAACTAGAAAATTTTCTAAGTGTTGTAAAAAGTTCGTAAGTTCTCGGTTTAGTCCCGAACCACCCCCGATGTATGTTTTGGGCCTCATAATCCTGTATAAAGGACATTACGAATATGAATGAATGTTTTTAATTTGAACAAAATTTTTAATGGCCCGGTTTTACATAGTTGTGTACGTTTAAGTTCGCTAATGCCTCGTACCCTGTCCCGGCCTCGAACTCAGGTAAGGGGTGTTACACCTAAACCTTTAACAGTTTTACAATTTGACCCTCGAGTTAGCATGATTAAGCTAATACGAGCTCAAAACCTAAAAATTACTAAAAATAAGTTTCAAAATCTTACCATACAAAAGAAATAAGCCTTGGTCAAAGCTTAAAGCCAAGAAAAATGGTGGTTTTCTATCTTTAAATTCGGTGGAGAAGAAGAATTTTTGAAGATGATACATTTTGTCATCTTTTACATTAATTACTATTTACCTATTTATTATTTTAATCTTTAAAATTCATGAAATTTACCATGCAACCTATCCATGAATATCCACTAAATTTTAATATGGTATAATTACCACTCAATTCCATTAGTTTATTTTTTCAAAGCTTTTTGATCCATTCGACTAATGGAAACCAACTTTTGCACATTTTATGATTTAGTCCCTTTTTATTAATTAACTATCTAAACGTCAAAATTTATTGTCTAAAATTTAATATGACCTTAATAGCACTCTGTAAATATTTAATAAAATATTTACGACTTCGATTTATAGAAACGAGGTCCTGATACTTCATTTTCTAAACCCACTGGACTTTAAGGATTTACCACTTGAACCTAACTATTCGATCAAATAACATAAATTATCAAATCAAAATTTATTTTATAACACTATAGTGAATCATAAATATCAAATAATAATGTTTACAAATTCATTCATCGGATTTGTGGCCCCAAAACCACTGTTTCTAACACCACAGAAAAACGAGTTGTTACACTTGCTTAAAAATAAATTAAATAAATTAGGGGAGTTGGAAATGTCTAGAAATTAAATAATTGAGATAGCAGAAATAAGAAAATAAAGAAATCTAAAGTAAAATTAAGTTAGAAAATGAATTTGATTTTGAAAACAGAATTATAAAGCCTTAGCCCTAGACTCGGTGAAGTCCAGTCCCTAAATCGATCCTCAAAAATCAGCTTTCTCCTCCAAACAATAAGTTGGTTATAGCAGCTAAGAATGTCCTAACCACCAATTCTTCCTCTCACTGTTGATTCTGGTACACCCTGCATGTAACACCCCTAACCCCTATCCGTCGCCCGAAGTATTACCGTACAATCAGAAAACATTTAACATCATAACATTTAATAAATTAAATATATCATAAACCATTCAATCACATGCATGTTGTCCCTAAATCGACGCCTTCAAGGCCCAAAAAATATCTTAGAAGTGATTCGGGACTAATTTGAAACAAATTAGAAGTTTTAAGAACAAAATGCAAAAATTGGAAAGCAGGGGTCACACGGCCGTATGGCCTGGCCATGTGACATAGCCCCAGGCTGTGTCACATTCGAACAAGTGACACACGGTCGTGTCCCAGCCCGTGTCCTCACCCATGTAACTCACTGACATGCCTCACACGCCCATGTGCCAAGTCGTGTGCTAGGCAATGTAACTCTCTGAGTTGCCACATACGTCCATGTGTCCGGCCGTGTGCTAAGCCGTGTAATTCACTGACTTGAAAACACTAAGAGATTCCCAGATAACACATGGCTGTGTCACCAGGCCATGTGCGTCACATGACCGAGTGACACGCCCGTGTCCCAGGCTGTGTGAACTCAAATTTTACCCTAAACAAGCCATTTCAAATCTATATTATAGCTAACCATGTAAAACATTTGAGCACACAATCAAGGGATTCAATCACCCTCCAAATACACACCAACATACCATATCAACCATTTTAAAGCACATAACCAATATGCCATTCAAAGGCACCCCAAAGAACATACCAATAATGTTATATTCCAAAGATGCCAACCTCAATCAATTAACCATTACATGAAACCACAAAAGACCATTTCCAAACCATCACTTACATACTAAAGAACCATATATACAAGTACTTAAGGATGGTCAAAATGACCTAATTTTAAACAAGCATTAAAAATTCATCAAGTTCAAAACTTCACGAGTATGATCATACCAAATCACCATTTACACATTCATAAAATATCATAGTCCTAAAAGACTCTTCCTAATACATGTCACTTTAACCAACTTCAAAACAAGCACAAAATAACTACCAAGATATAAATGATAGTGTGTAAGCTTCCAAGTCGATCCAATCGATACAACAATTCCAAGAGTCCTATAAAATCAAATTAAACAAAGAAGCACAAAGAAGCTTAGCAGTTCGATAAGTCAACTCATTTACTATAAATTTCCAAGTTTCCAAGGAGCATTATCATTTACTACACCAACAATAAGCCTGAATAACATCAGCACTAAGCTTGTTATGCACTAAGCCTGAATAACACTGGCACTAAGCCTGCTAGGCACTAAGCCTGAATAACAGTACGATTCAATATTTAAGTATCAATATATAATAGAATTTAAAAGATTAAATCATTAACAAGGAATTGAATACAACCATGTATATATAGAAACAAACTTACAGGACTGGTTTGCAGTGTTTGTAAAAGCACAGGAACTACTCCACAATCTTTTCTTTTCCACAATCGTCAACACGCTCATGATCTAAAACTATAGTTTCATTCAATTATCGAAATCAACAGCCAAATCAATCATTCTATACAATTTAGTCTTTTATTAAAATTTTACAAAATTACCCTCAACCTTTCACCTTTATTCAATTTAATCTCTAAACCCTAACCATGCAATTTACCCATTTCTTTTACACAAAAATCTAGCCAATTCTTCCACAGCGTCATATCAGTCCCTACTTGCATTTATTTCCTTTCAAGTACAAACAATTTTATCATTTTAGAAATCTAATCCTTAAACATTAAAATCATAAAAAAAAATACTTTACAAAATAGTCTAATCTAACAAAAAAGCTTAAAAATCATTCAAAAGTTTCAAGAAAACAACTCAACTTAACAATGACACAATCCATATAGTTTGACAGTTTACAAATTAATCCCTGAGCATGCTAGGTTAAGCTAATACGAGTCTAAAAATATAAAAATTACTAAAAACGGGTTTAATATTTCTCTTTTATTATTATGGAGAAGACAATGAAATAGAATAGAATTTTAAATTTTATTTCTTTGGTTTAATATATATACTTTGGTAATTTTGTAAATATTATAACTTTTTAATTAAACCTTAATTAATCTTAGATTAAGCCTAATTAAACCATTCCCACTCATATAAATCATCATTCCATTCCACAAACCTTTTAACCCCTCTAATTTAACTATTCAACTTTTACAGTTTTTACGATCAATCCTTTTTACTTATTAAACCATTTAAATGATTAAATTTCTCAACCAAAATTTAATACTACACTAAGGACCTCGTAAATATTTTAAAATAATAAATATTTATGAACCAACATGTCAGATTGTGGTCCCAAAATCACTATTTTCTTCACCACTGAAAAATGGGTTGTTACATTACAAACCAACCTTTACCAATTATCTAACCGCAATACATACTTTCATGATTCAAGACTTCGGTAGCCTTGCATTTTGAAGAACCCAACTCGGATCAACAGCCTCAACCGTGCAGGACATTTAAATCTAATCACTATCTCCCTTGACAAAAATCCCATTAGTATGACCTCGCCAGGATATGCCAATTTGTTCGCGGGAATCCGAGTACAGCACGGCCGACTCATCTTCCCAACTATACACTAAAACGACTCCAACCCAACGTGCATTTTTTGTTAAAATTGAGTTAACTTCAAGAAATGAATTTGTCAATCTCGATATTCTGGAGAGATGATGAATATTGTTTGTAACACCCCTAACATGTATTCATCGTCGGAATAGGGTTACAGAGCATTATCGGAGATTACATACCAAAAAAATTAAAACATGTAATTCATAACATCAATTATAGCAAAATCAATCAATAACATACATATTTTCCTTTATATGAGCCCTCAAGGCCCCAAAAACACATTAGAAATAAATCGGGACTAAATTGGAAACATATGGAATTTTTAAGAAAAAGATGAAAATTTTCAAACTGCAGGGGTCACACAGCTGTCTGGACATTCGAAGTAAGGACACATGGTCATATCCCAGCCCGTGTTCGTGCCTGTATAACTCTCTGAGTTGGGTCACACGACCAAGCCACACGCCAGTGTGCCAAGTCATGTACCCTTCAAAATGGCCTCACACGCTCGTGTGCCAGGCCGTGTAACTACTTGACTTGTAACCCTTTGTAAGCTACAAAGGACACACGGTCGTGTCACATGGCCGAGTGTCACACACGGTTGAGACATACACCTGTATCTATGGCTGTGTGGATGAAAATTAGGCCATTTCCAAGCCATTTTTCTCACTCAAATAAGCACACACCTACAACCACTTTACCATATATGAACAAGCATTCCAGAGTGCACCAAACAATGCAACAACAAGTTATCCAAATAAATATTTGATCATACAACCAATATGCCCAAAAGGCACCTCAATTCCAACAATTTAACATGTATTACACAAGTGTATAGTAAGCTAAAATTTGCAACCAACTTGTAGCAAAGTTCATACCAAAACTTACCACTTAATTCACATATCAAAATTACATTCATTATACTAAATTTACCATTTCATATCCATCAACAAAAACATTAGCACAAATAGTCTTATATGTCAATTACATTTCCTATACCAAATTGATCATATTTAAGCATATTAAAGAACATCTCATAATATGCATTTATATCAACCATTCTAAACTCTCATCATTCAAGCACCATATACCAAAATATCAACCATTATAAGGTCACATACACATGCCCATGTAACAACAAATCCATCACTCAAAACACCATAATTACAAGCCAAAACATAATGGCTATATTAATAACCAAAACACCTATACATGTACATATTTGATCAATTATCACTTAACTTATTTTCATGCAAAAACATAACTGATACACAACAACCACACCAATTTTGGTCATTTCAAAACATACATCAATTACACCAATTTGACCAACAAGCTATCAATAGTACCATAAGTACCTCAAATCCAAGGTAACATTTCATGCCATAATCATCAACCAAAATGACATATTTATATATCAAACTTATCAATTACACATTAGACATAGTCCACCTATACATGTCATTATAACCACGATCAAAGCATAGAAATCTACTGATAAAATCGATGGATAGTGTGATGGATCTCTGACTAGCTTCCAATAATCTAAAAAGTAAAGGAAAAACAATTGTGTAAGCAATGAATGCTTAGTAAGCTCATATAAAATTTATTCAAATCAATCCATTTCAAATATGAAAGTTATACATTTTAAGAATAGTCCTATACCAATACTGCAAGATTCATGAAACCATATTTAATAACTCACAAAGTGAATAAATCTACAGCATCACATATACATATCATCCCCGGCATAGTAAGATTTTATAAATCTCAAACCCTTTCAAATTTTATTATTTTCATTTTCATTTCATTCTTTTCCATTGCATTTACTTTCCTTAGCTTAAATAACATCATCAGTTCAACTCATCTTTCCCTTTTTCATCATTTTACACTTCAAGTATAAACTTACTATCTCATTACCTTTCCACACCCGTTTCATATGCATAACACACAAGACATAAGCATATCATCAACCATAGCCACAAGCTAGTGCATTTAAACATAGCTCTTTTGGAATTAACCACATGATAAACCATTTCATAAGAAATTACATAATTTAAACCTTACCATTCTTTCATGAACACAAGCATATTTCCATTTGGGCACTTACCATTTTAATGCATAACTTTTAGGTAAACATAATACAATCCAACCAATAGCTTGGCACATGCCTAAGCATCAAACAACCTCACATGTTAGCATGCTTGAACATATTTCACACAAATTCAGCATGGATAACCATTATACTTGAATATGATTCAACTAGATATAACATCCTTTATAACATAACATGCTTACCATGTACCTCATTCATTTCTATATATTTCATGCATACCTGTATTTGCTCATTTTGAACATTTACCGTTTCCTTTCCAATTCATGCTCGTTGAATTGAATAAAATATCGTTAGAAACCCGGGATAGCTCACACAAAGTATGCTAACTCCTATAACCTTAATCTGTCAATTCATGTACATATATGCTCACACGAGCTGTGAATAAGTGTGCTCACAAGAGCTATAAAAATGGGCCTGCTGGTATGAGTTGTGGGTTAGAACGTAGCTACACGATGCTGTTCACACGAGCGGTGGAGTATTCGCAACACATGTCAGACCTTACCCATCGGTAAGACATACAAGACCAGAAGTCGAATCATGTAAACCCTAATGACATGTAATTTGTATCCTATAAATTCCTAAGGTTCAAACAGAGCTCGGTCGTCATCGTACGTCGTTGGATTTACATTATTTCATAACATGATAAATTGTATAGTAACATATATATTGATTCATTTACAATAAAAATCATATAATAACATTCAATTTAACCAACATTATACACAATTTAGTTCATACAAACTTACCTGGCTAAATTGCAGAAATGTCAAAGTTAGGGGCATTTTGGTAATTTCCTATTCTCCTCAATTTTCCACCCGATCTTGATCTAAATTAATAATTTAATTAAATATATTAATTTATGTAGTAAAACAATGTATTTTACACAATTTATTCATTTTTGACATTTTTACAAAATTGCCCCTAAAAATTTACTCTTACTTAAATTAGTTTCTAAGTCTAAAACATGCAAATTAACCTTTTTTTTTTCCAAATTTGAGCTTAGTCGAATGTTCATGGCACCCAAAACAGCCCAAATTTGTATTGATTTTACATTAAATCCTTGTACTTTTACTATTTTAATAATTTAGTCCCTAATCGAAAAATTCATCAAATATCACTTAATAAAATACTTTTAAATAACAACTAATATCTCAAGTTCATCATTTAACATCTAAAAGCACAAGGTTCATCAATGGAACATTCAAAATCTTTAACAGTTTCAAAATTGAAGGTACGAGCTAACTGGACATAGTTGCAACAATCTCAAAAACATAAAAAAAATTATTTAAAATAGGGCCAAAATCACTTACCATGCTAGCCTCAAAGCTTGCCAAAAATTAAAGGTATAAAAATGGCTTTCTTCCCTTAACTATTCGGTGAAGAAGAAAATGTCAAAGATGAATAAACATTTTGGTTTTATTTATTTTAATTAATTATCAAATTACCATTTTACCCTTGGTTAATATATAAATAAAACACCAAATTCATGTCCATATTTGTCCACTAACCTCTTGAATGGTCTAATTACCATTTAAGCCCCTTTTCTTTTATTCAATTAACCATTTAACCACTCAAATCAAATAGTGATCAAATTTTACATCTTTTACGATTTAGTCCTTTTTAATTAATTAACTATCGAACCATTAAAATTTTTCAAAGAAACTTTAATACCACATTTGTAACATCCCGATGTAGACCCTATTCAGAACGGTGGTTTTGGGACCACGAATTCGAGTCAGAAAAATATGTTAATATTATTTTATGTGTTTATAATGTGTGAATTTATATGTGTGAAATTTTCGTGTTTTAATTTTGTCATTTGAGTGTCTGGTTTAATAAAAGGGCTTAATCGCGTAAAATAAAAATTTGATGGTTTAATGTGTAAGGGCCGAATTGAATGTGTCTTTATAATTTGAAGTATTTATGTTGCAATTAGGCCATTGAATATATGAATGGACGGTAATGGCATGCATTATTAAGTTGTTATATTAATTTGTAAAGGTTAATATGGTAAATTATGAAATAATATGTATTATAATAAAAAATATAATAAAATAACCATGCATATTATCTTGTTTTGATCGAAAATTAAGAAATAAAGAAAAGAAATAAAGCCTAGGGTATTTTGCCATTGTTGAAGGTTGATTAAGGTATGTAACTAGCTCGATTTTTTATAATTTTTACGTTTTTGAGATCGTTGCAGTGTAATGTACAAAGCCCATGCTTGAATTTCTAATTTTGATGAATATTTTGAGTTATTCCATTGATGAATAATTGAGCTTTGTGATGTTAGTTGATGAATTATGAAAGATATGTTTTGGATTAATATGTTTTGTATTGGAATTTTTGATGATTTTGAGTATTTAGGACTAAATTGAAAAAATAATAAATTTAGGGACTAAAATGTGAAATAAATGAAATGTATGGACTTGTATGAGCATAAGGAAGATTCGGCCTAAGCATGGTGTGTGCAAATTTTGCATGTTTTGTATTTTGTGCAATTTGGATTAAATTGTAAAAGGTGTAAAATGTCAGGGGCAAAATGATAATTTGCCCATTTATGTGTTTTTGGACTAAATTGAATGAAATTATGTTTGAATGAGTTTAATTTGAATATGTTTAGATCAAGAACCAAAGAAATTAGATTTGGATCGGGGGAAAACCAAAGTTGTCGATTAGTCGTCCCGTTCCAATTATCGTTGTTCGAGGTAAGTTATAAGCAAATAGATGTTGTTAATTTTAAATAAATACGAGTTTTATATGCTAAAACGAACTAAGTGAAAGTATATATGTATTAGCTGAATGTGTATATGCTTGGGAGCTATGTTTACGAATTCATTTCGACCGAGTAACAACTCCGAAAGCCCCGTACAAACCTTAGGAATAGCTATGATACATATGTCATGACATAGGATTTTCGGTAATTGTTCTCGTGTAAGACGACGTCTGGGACGTTGGCATTGATATGTGATTATGTGTTAGACTATGCCTGAGACATTAGCATCGTATTTGATTCGTGTAAGACCACGTCTGGGACGTTAGCATCGATATGTGATTACATGTAAGACCATGTCTGGGACATTGGCATCGTATTTGATTCGTGTAAGACCCTGTCTGGGACAATGGCATCGATATGTGATTGCATGTAAGATCACGTCTGGGACGTTGGTATTGTACGATATGTGTGATTATCTGAGTATCCTATTCAATTTTGAATGGTTCAACGGGTAATGATAAGTTGTGATCGAATGTGTAAATGGAGCTAAAGTGAACAGGTATGAAATAGTTGATTACTTATTTGAAAATAAGGTAAGTTGGTTATTTGATATGTGATGCAAATTATACATGATGCTAATGTAAATATATGTGTATTTGTGAAGTATATTCGGCCACATGTTATGTATAAGTATGTGATATTAAAGTTTGATTCAAGAGTATAAGCTTATGAGTGTATATATATTCGGTTATATAATGGTACTATGGTTTTGAAATTGAATGTTACTTTGATAATAGATATATGTATATTCGGCCAAGGTAAAATTTATATATGAAAGTATATGTTGTATATGAAATTGTAAGCTTGAAATTAAATGTGATTATGATAGCATAAATTGGTTTGATTAAATTGAGTTGATATTGACATTGAGTTATTTATTTGCTTATGAATTACTAAGCTATGATGTTTTGAATTGGTTAAAAAAGATGAATTTTTTTGTTAATGATATGGTATTTATGATGTATATATTGTGGTTGGAATTGGTTAAAAATTTTGGTATGAAATGTTGTGGTTTGATACTTGTAGGGAGGACCCAAAAATGGGTGGCATGTTGGCCCTATAAATGGCCTATTTTTGCCCACACGGGCAGGGACACGGGCGTGTGTCTCAGCCGTGTTGCTCAATGGCCATTTCTAAATAAGCCTGGGCAGACCACACGGTCGCACACACAGGCATGTGCTAGGCCGTGTGGCCAAGTCAGTTTCGAACATGAGCGTGTGACTGGTCATGTGACCCAAGTCAGTAGCCTCTCTAATTTTCACATGACCTGGCACACGGGCATGTCTTATGGTGGTGTGGACAAGTCAATATGTATGCCCTATTTTGCCACGGCCTAAACACATGGGCATGTCTAATGCCGTGTGAGGCACACGGCCTGCTCACACAGGCGTGTGACCTTTATAACTTTGAAAATTGTTTAAGTTTCGAAAAATTTTGTATGAGCTCGGTTTAGTCCCGACCCCTTTCTAAAGCATGTTTAAGGTCTCATTGACCTACGTAAAGGACTCTATAATGAAGTGTGACTTTAATGCTATGTTGATTATGAAATGAATGCAATTTGTTCTGATATGTCCGGTAATGCCTCTTAACCCTAGTCCGGCGACGGATACTGGTTAGGGGTGTTACAGTACCAGTACCCTGATTGGGTATTTGAACATAGGGCTTGGGTATTGATTCTTAGCTTTTAGACAGTGCCCTTGCATTGTATTGGTTATTTTGGGCCCAGTGAAGCCCATTTTCTATCCTAAACACCTCCAATCACCCGTAAATTATTTATAAATGTTTCCAACTTGATTTTTACTTCTTTAATTTGATTTTAATTAATTATTTAGATTTTATTTGATTGGTTTAAATTTTTTAAGCCTTAAATATTTTCAAGATTATTCTGATTTGTATTCTAGTGGAACCTCTCATTCGTATTAAATATCAAGATGGGTATTGGGTGTTTAATTACCAATTGAACTCAAGCTTTCAATATATCAAAGTATACGAGTCATATGCAAAAATTTCATCACTCACAATTGAGGTAAGCCACACTATTGTACCACCCTATACCTGACCTGGTCGCCAATCCCACATAGAGGATGTCACACCACCGTCTCATGTCACATACATCAAGTAGAAAGCTCATTCTAAACAAAACGTCCATCATTTTATTATTCATGAAGGTTTTAAGTCACTCAAACTTGATAGTTATCATTGTTTCATGCAAATATTACAATAATTAGTCTTATAAACATTTTAAAACATGCATAAGGTCCATTTAGTAAAATTGCCAAAACATGTCCTTAGGTATCGATCCTGACACTAGGGTGTCGATATTTTCTCTAAGTGGTATTGATACTAGCTGGAAAAACAATACCAAACTTGCATTTTGTTTCTTAATTAAAAACCCAAAGTCTCAAAAACTATCGGTACCTGTCATGAAATATCAATTTTTTAACCCCAGGTTTGGATACTCAAGCAAAGGTATCTATACCAAATCTCTATTCTAACTTCTTGCATGTTTCAAGCAAAGAGGTATCGATTTTTAAAACCTGATTATCGATACCTCTACTCCAAACCTCAAAAATGTAGCATACATATGCAATTAACCCATTCCACTATAATTCCTAAACATCATACATCAATTACTTCAACAAATAATCATTCAACGGCCTAATTAACAGTTCAATATCATATAATCATGTTCAAGCAAGTAACGACGATCCATCCTTGTAACACCTTGATTTTCGGGATTTTCGTAATTTTCGAGAATTTGGTAAAATTTTAAAATTTTGGTATTTGGTTGTGAAATTTATAATTGGAGTGTGTAAATGGGCCTACAGAAGGCCCATGTGTTGGCCAAAACCCGGGAGAATTTTTGAATTTTAGACTTAAGGAGTTAGGGGCAATTGATAGGTGGCCTTATTAAAAGATGTGGGTAAAATGTAACACAAGAGAGCCCCTGGCAAAGTGGTTAAGTGACGCCACTAAGGAGCTAAAAAAAAGTGGCGTGTAAGTGGTTGGGGGAAGGCCAAGGTTCGATTCACTAAGCTGGCAATTGTGTTGTTATTTTTATGTCTTGAGCATGCAGGAGTTTGAAGTCGAATGGAACTCTGTTGGAGAGAGTTTGAATCAGTCAAATGCATGAATTTAGGAGTGATAAGGGGAGAGATTTTGGGGATTTGAATGGAGGCTTAGTGTTGGCCGAATAGTGGGAATTTAGGGAGGAGAAATCGGCTTAAGGTTTTAGGTTAGTATTTCGGCATTAGGGGCTTTAGTTGTGCCGTTTTTTTTTTTTTGTTTAAACATCATAGGGTTATTTCTTTTCTTCCTTTTCTTCTCTAGCCGAAATCACCACTCCTTTCATCCATTTTTCTTTCTCTTCTTTTGCCAAAACCAAACTACTACTCCCTTTCTTATAATCACCCTTGCCGAATAGCCACAAGAGCCGAAACTTCTGAAGTTGGTTGTGCCGATTTCATTTAGACTAGCATCTTTCTTTTCTCTTCATTTGTTGTGACCGATCCCTTCATCCGCTAAACTCTAAAAGTCCCCGACGGCAACACTAATACAAAGCCACCACACCATTTCTTTTTCTTGGTCCTAAAAGCCGAAATACCTTAGTTCTAGGGGCATAGCTGAACCTGTAGACCTCTAGGATTCGAAGACTGCTAGGTGGTTGAGGGCTAAGTCTACTTTGGGTCTAAGCAGTGCAGAAGGGAAGACTGTGGTAAGTACTCATTTTCCAAATCGATTCAGTAGTGTAAATGTTAAGAAAAGCCGAAACCCCTTATAGTTTAGGGAGGTTATCGATTTGAGGTATAGGCCTCACTGGACCTTTTCATTCGACTTTTATGGTTTGTATAGCGAAATAGACAACTTTGGAGGAGCTGCGAAGCTTGGAGTATCAGTTTGGATAAACTTGGATCAAATCATCGGACCCTGTGAAGGTAAGTGATCTATGGCTATTAGGGGTTCTTTGGCCGACTATGGTAAGGTGGATTTTGGGTTTGATAAGCATGAATTGTAAACTAAGAATGGTGGTGATTAATTGTAGGTTGTCATGGGAGACTTTGTTAGCAAACGTCACAAAACAGGTGTGTAACAACCCTCGTAGTAGCTTAGCTTAATATTCGCTGAAAAGCCAAAATGCTAAAATTTTGGCATTTTGGGAACTTGTGATTTTGTGTTTGGTTATAGATGCGATAAGTACGATAAGATCGGTGTTTGGATCGATGGAACAGGTAAGAGCGCAATTTTGTGCACGATGGTAAGTTGGGCCTTAATGGGCTAGAATTGGGCCCAATGGGCTTTCGGACCCATTTGGGTAAAATTGATAGAAAATGAAATTTGGAAAAGTTGCATGTTAACACGGTTAGTACTGTTGTAAAATTTGGGTTAAGTGGGCTTAGTGGGCTAAATCGGCATTTGTAGGGCCCATTAGGGGTTTTGGGCCCAAAAGCCCGAATTTGATAAAGGAGGTTAAAGATCATTGTTTAAACACTCAGAAATATTGATAATTGTTAATGAACATGGAAAACCCTAATATTTGGTAAAATTAAGCAATTACCCTTATAATATGAAAAATGACTATTCTGCCCCTAGGTAAAAATGACCATTATACCTCTGGGGTTTAATTATGAATATTATACATGAGATATTGTTATACATGATATGACATGATATGCACATGATATGTTATGATATACTCATTATATGCATGGGTTGGATTTTATATAAATGGAGGAAGTGCTAAAAGGGCTTTGCCCCAGTTTGCCGAAGAAGGCTTTGCCCCAGTTTATCAAAAAGGGCTTTGCCCCAGTTATTAAAAGAGGCTAGGCCTCCAGTTATATGGTAAAGCAGCTATGCTGCCAGTGGAGAGTTTGGTTGGGTGGGTTGAGTTATTCTCCACATGGAGAGCTTGGTTGGTACGGGTGGAGAGTAACGGATGGTGGGTTGAGTAGTCTCCCCAAATGGGCTTGTATACATTCATTGGTATTACATGTGATATTAAAATGGGCCTATGGGCCATACCATTTACAGTAAAGGCTTCGGCCCAGTAATATGACACATAAAAAGGCTTTGGCCCAGTAATCGTTAAACGAAAGGCTTCGGCCCAGTATATGTCGAGACTGAATTAGGGCTTAGGCCCAGTATGCTGAAATTAGTTTGGGCTCTGAAAGGGGCTCGTTGCACACTGAGTTTCCAAACTCACCCCTTTCCTTAACCATACAGGTGAGCCTTGATGTGGAGACTTAGAGCCGGAAGGGATTCAGAGTGGCCGTGGTGATCGCTTTCGGACTTTGTAATAAGTAACCGATTTTTTTATATATTTTATCTTAATTATTATTTGGTTTTGGGTTGTAATAAGGTCATTTTAATTATTTTTCTGGGATTATTTTATTTTATACTCTATATTTTACTGATAATAATCAAAAATGGGTTAGACTTAGGATGCATTTTCAAAATGATACTTGTTTTCAAAATAACGCAATGATACAATTAATCGATTTATCAAAAATATCTACTTAAATGAATTCCAACTCGATTTTTTTTCCAAAACCTAACCTTGCACCAAAGTGTGGCAATGGTATGTCTAGAATTGGATCCAATCAAGAGCTTGGTACTTAAGCAGCCTTCATGGCTCACCTCCTCTATTTCGGATACCTACCTGGTGCACAGCTTCCATTCACTTTATTAATTTAGCAAAGACTATCTTTTAAAACACTAAGAAGGACGTTGAAAGAGGCATGGGTTTTCTTAAAAACTTCAATGTGACACGTCAGATCCAGCCATAACGTCTGGGCCGGGTTTGGGGTGTTATATTTAGTGGTATCAGAGTTAGGTTTCAACAGCTCGGCTGTGGGTTTTAAACGGGTTTAAAATCAAGAATTTCAAAACAAAGGTATTTTAAATCAATTTTTCAGAATTTCTAAAAAGAAACCCTTTTTTGACTTATTTTCTATGACCAAATACATGATTTTAAGTTTTAAATGGTTTGGAGAAAGAAGTGGCACACTGAATCCCCGGCACCAAGTCTGTAAGTGTACTTTCTTTTACACCGTGTGATAGTGATATGATGCTATAGATAGAACTGAGACCCTACTATAGGGTAGAGCTGTAAAACAATAGGATTGAGATTGTAGTTAGGCTATGACGTTGCGAAAAAATCCCTGAACTGCTATATGTCCATAAGACATCTCGTAATAAACAACTGAGATATTAAACTAAAGTCATAAAATTCGTAATCAGATAATTCGATATGAGTACAAGAGGAACTCGTGGACGGGGCCGTGGACGTGGTCGCGGAAGGGTGCAAGCTGAATCTTCATCCTCAGGGCATAGGCCAGCTGAGGAGGCATCCGTGCCACAAGCAACTGAGGCTGGATCACATGATCGGGCTGCGGGGGATGATACTTTGTCCCAAGCGATGTTAAGGGTTTTGGAAAGGGTTGCTGGAGCTAGCACTGGGACAGTGAATAAGGGATCCATCTCTGAGTGACTCGCCAACGGAAGCGAGAGGTTTTAGGGCGTATCTAGAGTAGCCCCAAACGTGGCTGAATATTGGCTAGAGGCAACAGAGCGGATTATGGATGACCTAGATTGCTCTGTGGAGCAAAAGCTGAAGGGGGCCGTGTCGTTGCTACGAGATGAGGCATACTAGTGGTGGATCACTGTAAGGGAGAGTACCCCGATCGAACGAGTAACCTGGGAACTGTTCAAGATTGCTTTTAAGGGGAGGTATGTTGGAGCTAGTTATGTAGATGCCCGTCGAAAGGAATTTTTGAACCTGGCTCAAGGTAATAAGACTGTTGCGGAGTATGAGGCAGAATTCTTGAGACTGAGTCGATATGCTAGCGGGATAGTTGCGACCGAATATGAGCGTAGTGTTCGATTTGAGGATGGCCTCCGCGATGAGCTTAGGGTGTTGATAGCTTCACAGAGGGAGCGTGATTTCACTGCGTTGGTAGAGAAGGTTAAGATAGCTGAGGAAGTAAAACGAACTGAACGGCAGAATCGTGAGAGGGATCGACCCAGATTCAGGAGGGATTCTAGACCCTCAGGTGCTGCATATAGGAATGTTAAAAGAGCTAGAACGGAGGAACCGGTTCGAGCAGTTTCGGTGAATACCTTTAGACCGTAGGCTTGCAGGGATTGTGGCAGAGTGCATATGGGGGAGTGCTGGAAATGAACTGGAGCATGTTTTCGATGTGGGTCAAAGGAACATAAGTTCAGAGAGTGTCCTCGGAGAGCAGCTCAGGATCAAGTTGCGGAGCAAAGAGGTGTCCAACCACTGCGAGGAGGACCATCACCACAGAGAGGCCGTGGGCAAGGTAGAGGTGGTAATGGAAATAGACGAGGATGTGGGGCACTGGCGGGTCTTTGGACATGTTGAAGCTCGACAATGGCGTTAGTTTATCTTTGCGGCGTGCGTCGTGAGGAGGTGATGCTCCTGATGTTATAACCGGTACGTTCTTCATTCATAGCACGCCTTACACTGCTTTGATTGATGTTGGTTCCACTCATTCGTATGTTGCCTGTAATGTATCTAGGGTGTTGGGTGTGCTTCCTGAGGAGACTGTGAGTGGGGTATCAGTGATAAGTCCTTTCGGACACTAGGTTAAGGTAGATAAACTCTTTAGGGAGGTGCCTTTAGAGACACAAGATAGGATATTTGTAGGAGATTCGATGGAGTTGCCATTTGGGGAATTTGATCTTATTTTGGGAATGGACAGGCTAACTAAGCATAGGGCGACGTTGGATTGTGCTGTTAAGAGAATGGTGCTAAGAACTACCGAGGATGAGGAGATAATGGTCATAGGAGAGCGAAGAAACTATTTGTCCAATGTTGTCTCGGCTTTAAGGGCTGAGAAGATTCGGAAAGGTTGTGAGGTGTTTTTAGCATTTGTGAGTCAAGCTGAACCTGAGGGGATGACTGTGGAGTCAGTCAGGACCATCAAAGAATTTCAAGATATTTTTCCTGAGGAGCTTCCTGGACTACCTCCGAACAGAGAAGTCGAGTTCGGAATCGAGTTGTTACCTGGAACAGCTCTAGTGTCCATTGCACCTTATCGGATGGCACCAAAGGAGTTGGTGGAACTGAAAGCTCAGATTCAAGAACTGTTGGATAGAGGGTTTATAAGACCAAGTGTTTCTCCGTAGGCGCTCACGGTGTTGTTCGAAGAAGAAGAAAGATTGGACCATGCGGATGTGTATTGATTATCGGCAGTTGAACAAACTGACGATCAAGAACAAGTATCATTTGCCAAGAATCAACGATCTGTTCGACCAATTGAGAGGAGCTTCAGTATTTTCTAAGATCGACCTTCGATCAGGATATCATCAGTTGAGAGTTAAAGAAGAGGATATTCATAAGACGGCATTCAGAACTCGATATGGTCATTACGAGTTTCTGGTTATGCCCTTTGGTTTGACTAATGCACCGGCAGCATTCATGGATTTGATGAATCGAGTATTTCAGTCATACTTGGATCAGTTCGTAGTCATTTTTATCGATGATATCTTGGTGTACTCGGAAACGGAAGAGAAGCATGATGAGCATCTTCGTATTGCGCTGCAAGTGCTAAGGGAAAAGCAACTCTATGCAAAGTTCAGTAAGTGCGAGTTTTGGTTGAGTGAAGTGACTTTCTTGGGGCATGTTGTGTCTGCTGAGGGGATCAAGGTAGACCCTCGAAAGATTGAGGCGATTCTGGAGTGGAAGCCACCGAGGTCAGTAACAGAAATTCAAAATTTTCTGGGGTTGGCAAGTTATTATCGAAGATTTGTGGAAAGATTTTCAGTGTTGGCAGCGCCGTTAACGAAACTTATAAGGAATGGAGCATCGTTTGTTTGGACAAATAAGCAGTAAGAGGCTTTTGAGAAGTTAAAGAAGGTTCTGACTGAGGCACTAGTATTGATTCAGCCAGAGTCTGGTAAGGATTCCACTGTGTACAGTGACGCGTCACATGTAGGTTTGGGCTATGTGTTGATGTAAGAGGGTAAAGTGGTCGCTTATGCTTCACGACAGCTTAAGCTTCATGAGGTAAACTATCCTACTCATGACTTGGAGTTGGCAGTGGTGATCTTTGCACTTAAGATATGGAGGCACTACTTGTATGGAGAGAGATGCATTATCTATATGGATCATAAGAGTCTTAAGTACTTGCTGATTCAAAAGGAGTTGAATCCTAGACAGCGAAGGTGGATGAGTTGTTAAAGAACTATGATTGTTCGATTGAGTACCATCCAGGTAAGGCGAATGACGTGGCTGATGCGTTGAGTAGAAGGACTGTGGCGGAATTGAAGGCAATGTTTGCTTGTTTAAGCTTGTATGACGATGGAAGCTTATTGGCAGAGTTACAAGTGAGACTGACTTGGGTGGAGCAGATTAAGAAGCAGCAGTTGGCGGATGAGTCGTTGGTTTCTCGGTTTCAGCAAGCTATGAAGGGGGAGAATTCAGACTTTGGATTAAATGGTGATGGGGTTCTTTGTTTTCGAGGAAGAATTTGTATGCCGAAGGACTCTGATTTGAGATTGATGATTTTGAGATAGGCTCATGGTGGACCTTGTGCTATGCATCCAGGAGGGAGTAAGTTGTATCGAGACTTGCGAGAGCTATATTGGTGGCCTGGGCTTAAGCGAGAAGTGACCGAATTTGTGGGGAAATGTTTGACGTGTCAACAAGTAAAGGCCGAGCATCAACTGCCTTCAGGATTGTTACAGCCAGTGAAGATACCACTTTGGAAGTGGGAAAGGGTAACCATGGATTTTGTGAGTGGTCTGCCATTGACACCTTTCAAGAAGAACTCAGTTTGGGTGATTGTGGATAGGCTGACAAAATCTGCCCATTTCATACCTGTCCGAACCAATTACTCACTTCAGAGGTTGGCCAAGTTGTATGTGACAGAGATAGTGCGGTTGCATGGGGTGCCAGTATCGATAATTTTTGACCGAGACCCAAGGTTTACATCTCAGTTTTGGCAGAAATTGCATGAAGCGTTGGGAACGCGATTGGATTTTAGTACGGCTTTTCACCCTCAGTCGGATGGGCAGTCAGAGAGGGTCATTCAGATTCTAGAAGATATGTTGAGGGGTTGTGTTATCGACTTTAGGGGCAGTTGGGAGGATTACTTGCCGTTGGCGGAGTTCGCGTATAACAAAAGTTACCAAGCAAGTATTCAGATGGCTCTTTACGAGGAACTGTATTGGCGAAGGTGTCGTTCGCCTACTTGTTGGGCAGAGTTGGGGGAAAGGCAAGTACTTGGACCGGAGTTAGTAGCGGATACTGAAGACAAAGTTAAGGTGATCAGGAATCGGTTAAAGGAGGCAGCGGATCGACAAAAGTCTTATGCTGATCTGAAGCGTAAGGATATTGAGTATGCTGTAGGGACATGGTCTTTTTGAAAGTTTCACCTTGGAAGAAGATATTAAGGTTTGGTAAGAAGGGCAAGTTGAGTCCACGGTTCATTGGGCCTTATCGGATCCTTAAGCGGATAGGGCCGATGGCTTATCAGCTAGAGTTACCTCCAGACCTGGATCGTATTCACGACGTCTTTAATGTGCCCATGCTAAGGCGATATCGTTCTGACCCTACTCATATCGTAGCCAGTTGCAGAAATTGAGGTACAGTCGGATTTGACCTTCGAAGAAGAACCTGTGCAGATACTTGATCGTGACGTCAAGGTGTTGAGAAGAAAGTCAGTCCCATTGGTGAAGGTACTTTGGAGAAACCATGGAAAAGAAGAAGCTACTTGGGAGTCAGAGGAGGCGATGCGTCAACAATACCCTCAACTGTTTGGATCAGGTAAAATTTCGAGGCCGAAATTTCTTTAAGGAGGGTAGAGTTGTAACACCCTGATTTTTGGGATTTTCGTAATTTTCAAGAATTTGGTAAAATTTTAAAATTTTGGTATTTGGTTGTGAAATTCATAATTGGAGTGTGTAAATGGGCCTACAGAAGGCCCATGTGTTGGCCAAAACCCGGTAGAATTTTTAAATTTTGGACTTAAGGAGTTAGGGGCATTGGATAGGTGGCCTTATTAAAAGATGTGGGTAAAATGTAACACAAGAAAGCCCCTGGCAAAGTGGTTAAGTGACGCCACTAAGGAGCTAAAAAAAAGTGGCGTGTAAGTGGTTGGGGGAAGGCCAAGGGTCGATTCACTAAGCTGGCAATTATGTTGTTATTTTTATGTCTTGAGCATGCAGGAGTTTGAAGTCGAATGGAACTCTGTTAGAGAGAGTTTGAATCAGTCAAATGCATGAATTTAGGAGTGATAAGGGGAGAGATTTTGGGGATTTGAATGGAGGCTTAGTGTTGGCCGAATAGTGGGAATTTAGGGAGGAGAAATCGGCTTAGGGGTTTTAGGTTAGTATTTCAGCATTAGGGGCTTTAGTTGTGCCGTTTTCTTTTGTTTAAACATCATAGGGTTATTTCTTTTCTTCCTTTTCTTCTCTAGCCGAAATCACCACTCCTTTCATCCATTTTTCTTTCTCTTCTTTTGCTAAAACCAAACTACTACTCCCTTTCCTTTCATCACTCTTGCCGAATAGCCACAAGAGCTGAAACTTCTGAAGTTGGTTGTGCCGATTTCATTTAGACCAGCATCTTTCTTTTCTCTTCATTTGTTGTAACCGATCCCTTCATCCGCTAAACTCTAAAAGTCCCCGACGGCAACATCAATACAAAGCCACCACACCATTTCTTTTTCTTGGTCCTAAAAGCCAAAATACCTTAGTTCTAGGGGTATAGCCGAACCTGTAGACTTCTAGGATTCGAAGGCTGCTAGGTGGTTGAGGGCTAAGTCTACTTTGGGTCTAAGCAGTGCAGAAGGGAAGACTGTGGTAAGTACTCGTTTTCCAAATCGATTCAGTAGTGTAAATGTTAAGAAAAGCCTAAACCCCCTATAGTTTAAGGAGGTTATCGATTTGAGGTATAGGCCTTACTGGGCCTTTTCATTCGAATTTTATGGTTTGTGTAGTGAAATAGACAACTTTGGAGGAGCAGCGAAGCTTGGAGTATCAGTTTGGATAAACTTGGAAAGAATCATCAGACCCTGTGAAGGTAAGTGATCTATGGCTATTAGGGGTTCTTTGGTCGACTATGGTAAGGTGGATTTTGGGTTTGATAAGCATGAATTGTAAACTAAGAATGGTGGTGATTAATTGTAGGTTGTCGTGGGAGACTTTGTTAGCAAACGTCATAAAACAGGTGTGTAACAACCCTCGTAGTAGCTTAGCTTAATATTCGCTGAAAAGCCGAAATGCTAAAATTTTGGCATTTCGGGAACTTGTGATTTTACGTTTAGTTATAGATGCAATAAATACGATAAGATCGGTGTTTGGATCGATGGAACAGGTAAGAGCGCAATTTTGTGCACGATGGTAAGTTGGGCCTCAATGGGCTAGAATTGGGCCCAATGGGCTTTCGGGCCCATTTGAGTAAAATCGATAGAAAATGAAATTTGGAAAAGTTGCATGTTAACACGGTTAGTACTGTTGTAAAATTTGGGTTAAGTGGGCTTAGTGGGCTAAATCGTCATTCGTAGGGCCCATTAGGGGTTTTGGGCCCAAAAGCCCGAATTTGATAAAGAGGGTTAAAGATCATTGTTTAAACACTCGAAAATATTGATAATTGTTAATGAATATGGAAAACCTTGATATTTGGTAAAATTAAGAAATTACCCTTATAATATGAAAAATGACTATTCTGCCCTTAGGTAAAAATGACCATTATACCCCTGGGGTTTAATTTTGAATATGATGCATGAGATATTGTTATACATGATATGACATGATATGCACATGATATGTTATGATATGCACATGATATGCTATGATATGCTCATTATATGCATGGGTTGGGTTTTATATAAATGGAGGAAGTGCTAAAAGGGCTTTGCCCCTGGCCATCAAAAAAAGGGCTTTGCCCGGTTTATCAAAAAGGGCCTTGCCTGCGATTATTAAAAGAGGCTAGGCCTCGGTTATATGGTAAAAAGCAACTATCTTGCGCAAAGTGGAGAGTTTGGTTGGGTGGGTTGAGTTATTCCCCACATGGAGAGCTTGGTTGGTACGGGTGGAGAGTAGCGGATGGTGGGTTGAGTAGTCTCCCCAAATGGGCTTGCATACATTCATTGGTATTACATGTGATATTGAAATGGGCCTATGGGCCATACTGTTTACAGTAAAGGCTTCGACCCAGTGATATGACTCATGAAAAGGCTTCGGCCCAGTAACCGTTAAACGAAAGGCTTCGGCCCAGTATATGTCGAGGCTGAATTAGGGCTTAGGCCCAGTATGCCAATATTAGTTTGGGCTCTGAAAGGCACTCGTTGCACACTGAGTTTCTAAACTCACCCCTTTCCTTAACCTTATAGGTGAGCCTTGATGTGGAGACTTGGAGCCGGAGGGGATTCAGAGTGGCCATGGTGATCGCTTTCGGACTTTGCAATAAGTAACTGGTTTTTTTTATAAATTTTATCTTAATTATTATTTGGTTTTGGGTTGTAATAAGGCCATTTTAATTATTTTTCTAGGATTATTTTATTTTACACTCTATATTTTACTGATAATAATCCAAAATGGGTTACACTTAAGACGCGTTTTCAAAATGATACTTGTTTTCAAAATAACGCAATGATACAATTAATCGATTTATCAAAAATATCTACTTAAATGAATTCCAACTCGATTTCTTTTCCAAAACCTAACCTCGCACCGAAGTGTGGCAATGGTTATGGGCATGTCTAGGATTGGATCCAATCAAGAGCTTGGTACTTAAGCAGCCTTCATGGCTCACCTTCTCTGTTTCGGATACCTACCTGGTGCACAACTTCCATTCACTTTATTAACTTAGCAAAGACTATCTTTTAAAAAAGAAGGACGTTGAAAAAGGCATGGGTTTTCTTAGAAACTTCAATGTGACACGTCGGATCCGACCATAACGTCTGGGTCGGGTTTGGGGTGTTACAATCCTCATGTTCATGAACCCAAGCATAACAATAATATGTAATCCTTATAAACTAAACCAAAAACCAGCAAAATGTCTAGAAGTTAACATGGCTATAAATAAGTCTATCACATTGCCTTTTTCCCAAAAAGCAAATGAATAAAGAACACCTACAGAATAACACAAAACTGGCTTGGATCACCTCTCGAAAAACCACACCCCTCACACCGGTCTACAACTAATCTGCAATGGGTAAAGAAGGGAGTGGTTGAGCTTAACAAGCTTAGTGAATGATTAGAATAACCACATCGCAAACATATAATCATGCATCTTCAAGACAACCATTTATAAGTACAATTACAATAGTCCTATGTCTTGTGTCATAGGGTACCTATCCATACATTATCTACCGGTTCATCTACATAGCATACTTACTCATACAAATATATATCATGTAATGTACATATTTAATCAAGCATATATCACATTTCACACAAGTCACATATAACGATAAATTGACACTTGAGGTATGAAACATAAAGTGAGCTCTATCATTACTCATCGAATATATACGCGGATCTCCAAGACACCTTATAGACTCATAGAGTCAAACATGTGCCATAAGTGAAGCATGTAGCTAGCACTCTCCTTATTTCCCTTCACATGTCCTATTGAATGGAGCTTAGCTCAATTCCCTTATCCCTCCAACATGTCCTAGGGCCTTAACGCCCAAAATCACTACACATATAGGTGAGTACTCACAATCCTCTGGCATGCCAACTATATCCAATGGTTTCAAAATCACAAGGCAAAAATATCTAAAATCAAACACATAACACTTATCGATTATCCGTGCACTATCACTATATGTTAGCATCTTTTGCAAAACACTTTCACTTTCATGTAACGTATATATTTCATGTATACGTTTGCACTTTTCACAACAGTTACCATATCCACATGTCACATATTTGAGCTTCTCATCACTATGCACAATTTCATAATCATATAAGCACACAAACCACAAAATAACTATAGATACAAGAAAAATTATACTCAAAATTTAGAGTAGGGGTTCAGGCTACTACTAATTTTCAAATAACACATGACTTGTGTCTACCAGTGGCGATTCCAAACACTCACCCTATGCTTTCACCGAGAAGTCGAAAGCTCAAACTAGATCTTCCTTTAACTTGTAGAAGGCTCCAATGAATCTGAGCCTTTACACACAAGAACCATATAATATTCACAATCAGATTGTAGCTAAGGACTCACTTAAACCAACTAAAACATCAATCTATTCTAAGTTCTCATGTAACCAAAACCTTTAACATAACAAACTTAGAATGCTCATAACTCGGTCTACGCTTAACCTTTTCACCTAAAATGAATTTCGTTCATCTAATTAGTCATGTACGCCAATCCTCAACCTTTAAACCACTAAAAACTACCCAATTCATGGTATCAAAATTTTTTGACATCTTTTTGGCAATTTTCACAAAATTCATTAAAAAGTAAGAAATTAACGAAACTTCAAGGTAAGTTTAGAAACTTTCTAATCATGACAAAATGTGTTGAAAACACTTTGAAACCATGTTTTTACTCAAAATCCCAAAATCCACCATTAATGTCTCAATTTTCGGCTTTTATTAAAAACTTGCGATTCAATGGCTAATACTTCAATTTTAAAGACTAGATATCATGAAAAACTTATAAGAATTCAAAACATTAACTTCGATGGAAGATTAAATGAGTTTTGACACAAATTCGAAAAACCCACATTTGAAGAATATGGTGAAATCTATGGAGTCTTTGAATGTTTTTCTTGGAGTTTTAGGAAAGTTTAATGCTTGAGAATGATAAGAAATCAAAGTATTATGGTTTGGGAATCAAAAATCAATTGGAATGGTGAAGGAAAAGCAAGGGACGACAACTTTAAAGAGAAGAGAAGAAGCTATCATGAAATATGCTGGGAGTGGGGATTTATTAGGTTCAATTTTAAAAAAATTGGTGAAACTGCAACATAAATGCTCATAGTTTTGACTTTGTTACAAATAAGTCCTTTTTCTAAAATTAAGGGTTCCTAAAACACATATTCAAAAAATTGATTAAACAGCTAAGATGCCGCAATCAAATATAATTTCGGTTTACCATGCTACTAAATTTCAAGCACTCTAAGGCTAAAATTCCTAAAATATCCCTAAAACTCCTAGGCCCTATTTTGGGGTGTTACAACTATGAACATCACAAGTGAATAAATGCATAAACGAATTTAGGATTTATTCTACTTGGGTCTTGTTTGATTTATTTTCTATCAAGACAATCACATCTATGTCTTTATCTTTTGGGAGTTATTTGCTCTAATACCCAAGACAAGGTACCTCCCTAAATGGACTTGATAGACGACATAATAATCTTTTAACCGATTTGCTTAATTCTAATAGGCTATGGACCATTAGATTACTTACTGATATATATTAGTTAAACAGTAAGTAATCAACGAGCCAATATTTGCTTGTTCATTTTGTTTTGCATGTAAAAACTATTAAGGACAAATACAAATGATATTAATGTGAAAGATGGAATTTTATTAAACCAATTTGTTTGAAAAGGTTACAAATTACATATGATGAAAAACCTAATGGCACTAATCTCAACAAGCAGTAGCTGAAAAGCTATAAGAAAGGGAAATAAGTATTGATACCTTGCTACATACTGATACATAGCCCCAAGTATTAGAACATGGGGGCTATGTATTGATACCTAATTCCTTGGGTAGTGCTACTGAATTGTTTTGGGTGTTTTGAGCCATCTGAAGCTCGTTTTTGGCTTCAAGCACCTCTAAACACTCACGAAAGATTTCTAAATGATTTGAGATTATTTCAAAACATTCAAGTTGATTTTAGCTCATTTTTACGATTTTATTTATATTGTTTCAAAGCTTAAAATCTTAAATATTTTCAAGATTATTTATTTATATATGCTTTAGTGACATCTTCCATCCGTATTGGGAGTCAAGACAAGTGAAGAGTATTATATGATGATTGGGAAAGAACTATATGAAACATATATGCTACATCATCCAGTATCTCTTACCAATTATTTAATGCCATTTCAACATCTTTTTCCATGTTATTGACACATCATTTTGGTAATTTTTTCAACTTGAACCTTGGACCCTAAACCCTAGTCCTTAGACCCCAGACCTTGAATCCTAAGTCTTAGACCCTAGACCTAAGGGTTCAAGATCGAGGGTTCAAGGTCTAAGGTCTAGAGTTTAGGGTTTAGGGTCCATAGTCTAGGGTCCAGGGTCCAAGATTTAAAGTTCAAGGTCTAGGGTCCAAAATCTAAAATCAAGAATCCATGGTCCAAAGTTTAGGGTTTAAGGTTCAAGTTTAAAAAATTACCAAAATAATGTGTCAATGACATAAAAATATATATATATTAAAATGACATTAAATAATCAATAATAGATTCAGAATGAGAAGGCATATCTATTTATTACAATCTTTTCCCTATGATGATTAGGAATGATGCTAGGTTTTATATGCGATGACATTTTGCATTTAATTGAACCCCAAAACAAAATCAAATTCGAATTTAAATATATGGGATTGGCTTTTGGGTTAACTTAGATTTTGCGATCTTAAATATATGTATACTCTACATATGATAGTAGTTGGTCGTAAAGTTGTAGTACTAAGTAATAAAGGTGGAAAAGTCTAAAAGCTTGCAACTTGCAACTTGCAACTTCACCTCTGCCACAGCAAGTCCGGTCTTTGCAAAGCATACTGTTCTCTACTTCTGTGGTAGATGGATTGTTAAAAAAGCACAAGCCCAGTTAGCATTTATTTTTCTATTTTGCCTTTTAATTTTCTACTTTCCTACTCTTATTAAGCATTCCCATCTACTCCTTGCTTTTTTCAACCATTCATTCAAACCCCTCTCTCTTTCTCTCCGTGTGCGTCTCAGTTCTATTGCTGAGAAACCCTCTGGAAATGAATAGAGAATTGCATTTTCTGAATATCAGGCGCTTTTATATTTTCATTTACTAAATCCGGAAGATCCCAAAAATTTTGTCGTACTGTTTTAGTTTCTCAGTTTAAACCCACAGGGAACATTAGGGTTTCTTAGCGGAATTCTGATGATCAGCTTTTGGCTCTTTGGTTTTGGAGGTTAGTATATGTTGTTCTTTGTATATCGTATTACTTTTATTCCCTGCCTTATTGCTTAGCATTTTAAAAAGTATCTTCATTTCTTTGCCATCGTTTCTACTTTTCAATAACCAATATTTTAGTTTCTTTTTTAAAGAAAAGAGAAGAGCAATCCATTGAACTCACGACTTGGTTAATTTTTTTTTTTAAATTGTTTTTATAATTTCGCTAGAGAATCACTTTGATAGTTTTCCTTTTTCTTTTTTATTTTGCCCGTTTCTAGGGTTAAAGATAGAGTTGTGATGGGAGTAAAGGTTGCCCCCCTGCAATTTATTGTCTTAGTTGCTTCTTTTGCAGTCCCGCTTGTGGCTTCTGACACTGTAAGATTGTACAATCTAAAAGTTATATGCAAGTTGTAAAATTTATAACTTGCATTCAGAATCTGAATGTTTCTCTTTTTGTCATCACTTTGGTATCTCAGGCCTCTAATGGATGGACTGCACCTTCTAACGATTCTTCCAAGTATAAGGGTAATGAAGGTGCTGGATTTGTTAAATTTGTTAATTGTTGTGGTAAATATTGACATTTTTTTGAAGATTAAGTTGTTTCATTTTGTTGGGTCAAATAGCAGAATGCCCTTCGGGATGGGTTCTTGCTCCAAATAAAACTAAGTGCTTTGGGTACAATGGAAGTTTGGAATCA
Organism: Gossypium longicalyx; assembly: GCA_025698465.1. NCBI lineage: Eukaryota > Viridiplantae > Streptophyta > Magnoliopsida > Malvales > Malvaceae > Gossypium > Gossypium longicalyx. The sequence goes on from CM046995.1 coordinate 36,743,724, forward strand.
TGGGATGAATCCGAGATCCATTGTAAACGATATCATGGACACTTAGCTGCCCTAACATCATTTGAAGAACTAAACTTTGCACAACATCTGTGTGGCCAAAGTGTCAATGGTTGCTGGGTTGGAGGAAGAGTTAGCAATTCGACTATCAGTTCTGGTTGGAAGTGGTCTGATAATACATCGGTCTGGAATGAATCAGTTCTTAGGTCATCTGCCCAATCCATTTGCCCCAAATCGTCATGCTTTGTCAACAATTCAGTTGATTTATGTACATTGGTGAAGAATGGATCAGAACCTCTTGTGAGCAAGAGATGCAATGCATCTCGTGCTTTTCTGTGCATGGTTGATATTGGTAAGATAACGGTTATTTTAATTTGTTCGAGTGGTTGCTCTATAGCATTTTTGTCACCACTATTAGATTATATATTTATCTTTCCTTTCTATAGTATGTTTCATTTTTTTTTTTTTTGTTAAGTTCTGCCATTAGTCCTTGTACCATGCATTAATTATGGATTTAGTTTTTGTGCTTTAAATTGGTTATTTTTAGTCTCTTTGCTTTTTGAATTTTGAAATTTTAGTCCTGACCAGGCGGTAGCAGTCAAATTCATCAAGTTAACTTATACTATTTCCAAAATCTTATATGGCAAATATATTATTAGAGTGTAATGGCATGTCAGCTTGTTATTTTTACATATTACTCCAAGATTGAAATTTCAAAATTCAAGAAGTTCAAGGATTAAGAATGTTCAAATTGAAGAATATGGATTAAAGCAACAACTTTAGGAATAGTTCATGATTAATAGTAGAATTTAATCAAACGGTTTTAACTACTATCATTTGGGTCAGGACTGAAATTTTAAAATTCAAGAAGTACTATTACTAAAATTAACCAGATTAAAGTACAAAGATTAAATTTATAACTAGCGCATAGTATAGGGACTAATAACAGAATTTGATAACACTATTTTGTCATTGTTGAGATTATATTTTTCCACTTGCAGAGGACAAATGTTACTACATGCACTGCCATAAGGAATATCTCATTATCCTAGCAGTTGTTAGTGGATTGGTTCTCTTTACAACATTTGCTGTTGTTGTTTGGCTGCTTGCTTATAAGCGGAGTAAACGGCGTAGAAGATCAAGAAAACTATCCAATCCTACCACTTCTGCATTAGTTCCCCCCTCGTGGAAAATATTCACCAGTGATGAATTGAGGTCGATCACAAAAAATTTCAGTGAAGGAAATCGACTTCATGGGGATGCTAAAACAGGTAGCACATACAGTGGCCTCCTGCCTGATGGATCAAAGGTAGCGGTTAAGAGGTTAAAAAGATCTAGTTTTCAGAGGAAAAAGGAGTTCTACTCTGAAATTGGTAGGGTTGCTAAGCTTCGTCACCCTAATTTAGTTGCTGTGAAAGGATGCTGCTATGATCATGGTGACCGTTACATTGTATATGAGTTTATCACAAGCGGACCATTGGATAGATGGCTATACCACATTCCAAGGGGTGGTAGGAGCTTGGATTGGACCATGAGGATCAAAATTGCTACAACTCTTGCCCAGGGAATTGCGTGAGTATAAACACTAGATCCTCTTTCTACGTTAAGTGCAACTGTAATTTATACTTGTGATATCCCTGTTGCTGGTTCTGCTTGGAGACAATTTTTAATACTTGCTAAAAGATTTTTGTTTTTTTACTTATTAATTATTCTTATTCATTACTTCAATTAAAAGCATTTATAGTTTATACTGGTAAGTTCCTTTCATTCTTATATTACTTGTCTAGTCAATTTAAGCTGTTGCAAGCATTCGTTTTAGAATATCTCCCTGTCTTGACTGAAAGAATTTCCCACATTAGTTTTGCATTTTCTACCTCATAACTACAGCACCATGCTTTGAATTAGCAAACTTCTATCACAACCAGAATTACATATCAGTTTTCAAGTTTTTGCAGATTCTACTAGCTGGTTTAAGATCTTTTAATGAAATTATGATCTTCATACTTTCTGCAAGTCTTTATCTCTTCTTTTTCCTGGTAATGAGTGTCTAACAAGTTAGTCTCTTAGAACAGATTCCTGCATGACAAGGTGAAGCCACATGTTGTGCACAGGGATATACGCGCAAGCAATGTACTACTTGATGAAGAGTTTGGAGCGCATCTGATGGGGGTTGGTCTTTCAAAGATTGTTCCTTGGGAGGTAATGCATGAGAGGACTGTGATGGCTGGTGGAACCTATGGATATCTTGCCCCTGAGTTCGTGTATAGGAATGAGCTCACAACAAAGAGTGATGTATATAGCTTTGGAGTGTTGCTGCTTGAAATAGTAAGTGGGCGTAGGCCCGCTCAGCAAGTTGATTCAGTGGGTTGGCAGAGCATATTTGAATGGGCAACACCCCTAGTGCAGGCACATCACTATCCTAAGCTCCTGGATCCTCTAATATCTTCATCAACATCTGATATTCCAGAAGCTGGTGATATTCAGAAGGTGGTGGACCTTGTGTATGCTTGCACGCAAAATGTCCCTTCTATGCGGCCTAGAATGTCTCATGTTGTTCATCAATTGCAGCAGTTGGCTCAGCCAGCTCTCGCAAAGTAACTAAAGTTTTATCTCCAGCTCTGGGGCTTTTTGACTCTAAAATGTAACGTTAAATTGCCAGAGCTTTTATTTCAGAACAATAGTTTAGAGCTACCATCGTTCTAGTAAAAGCTAATTCCAATAGAATACATGTATTTCGTTGGGTTGAAAATGGTGTGAAAAAATGCAGGACTGACTGATGTAAAATCAGATGGCTTTTTGATGGTCCATGGAGCAATCCGCATTCTCATGGTGTCAAAAGCCAGCCAGCCATCTGTGAGGTCTGCCCCACTATGGTGCATTGAATTTGCTCATCAATTCTGCTATCCTTCATAACGGCTGCTAGTCTTGAATCTGATAGATGGGCAAGCCATGGCTCAAGTGGTACCATGTATTTTTAACTTAGATGTCATTTAAGCCCATTATTTTGGTTAGGTCAATGTAGTCAAGCCATGTTCACAAAAAATATCATTAAATCACTTGGGCAATGGGGCTGGGATGTAAAATTCCATCTTTGGATTCCCAGTTGCCATAATGGTATGTTTTAGAATGTTATAAGGAAGTAGGAAGATCCATAAAAGAAAATGATTTTATGCGCTTTATTTTTCTTTATTAAATATGTTCATATACTACCAGTACTAGATATGGAAAAAGCTTCAAGTCACACGCTACCTTTCTCTGTTTTTTCACCCACGACAGACTGGGTGGTCAAGATTGCAAACCTACTTTAGGTTCTGTAACGACCAATTTTGACCCAAATAATTTAAATTTGATTTCACTATAAAAAAATCAGCAGCTTGAATTGACTTATCCAATACACAGTTAATCTAATCACGGAATGATTTGGACAGTACGATTACAATTAATCCGAAGCGATCCTAACATAAAATAAGTATTTTTTTAAATAACTTAATAAAATTAATATCTATAACCAAAAAATATTTATTTGTTTTAATTTATAACTTTAAATTATAATCATCATTTTTTATTTTCATAAAATATACCATTTCAGTCTATATCATTTGGTATTGATAGCAAATTGCAAATAAATAAGTAAAAGCACTTAATTAGAAAAAGATATCGAAAACTTTGGATTTTGTTTGAGTTCAAAATCTCAAAAAGAAAAAAAAAGTTTTGATTATTGATCACCCTCTAAGAACACATAATTTTAAGCATCTTTTTAGACTTAATTTGACATTATTCTTAGGTAAATTTATGTGTTTAGCCTTTTTAGTTTAGTTTCCAATAGTGTTTAGTTTTTAGACATTTTTTTCCTTATTTTCAATGTTTTTAGTTAGTTTTTTTTTTGTTAAATTATGATACATGTATAATATCTCTCGATCTATAGACTTATTCAGTGTTTATCTTGTAGGAATGATCGAAGATGAAGAAGAAATAGATGCATTTGAATCAAATTGTGGTAGTTCTAGATGGTGTGTCACGACACATTGATAGTTGTTAAGTAACACATGGGCCTAATTGCAATTATGATGGCCAATTAGACGTATTGGTGTGTTATGTCACAAAAATTGTAACATCCCGCCCAGCGAAGTCCTAGTGTTGGTTACTGTTTCTCCAAGTATGGTATGAATAGTAAATTCTAAGTAAGGTATTAATTGCGACTATATATGTAAGTCTGTGATTGCGCCTATGGGCAAAGTCTATGTCTGGCGAGCTTGGTGGTTGGGCAGACTCCTCTGTAGAGAACACGTCTGTAACACCTCTAACCCGTATCCGTCGCCGGATTAGAGTTATAAGGCATTACCGATCATATTACAACTCATACAAATATGCATTACAATTTACAATTCGAAATTTTTAATCACATCCATGTTCATAATTTAATTCAAATATCAAATCTTAAAATCATATCATTACAACATAGCGTAATTAAAAACATAACCCAACATTTATCAAAATAAATTATACATATACAGAACATATAACAAAGCACCAACTTCATTAATTGAATAACAGACCTATTTTCTTTCTTTATATATGATATGTGCATGTAACAATTATACATCAAATGAAAAAAAATTTCATTAATAACCTTTTCATTCATTTATGTGACATTAATGCATTAGTCTATATGAAATTCACATGTTTTTGTATATTAACACAAATTAAAAACATGCATTCGGTTATATATATATATATATATATATATATATATATATATAACCCATTTCATTACATTATCATTTTGGCTAACACAACTCATTTGTATAAATTCGTAAATTTACAAATAACTAACAAAACTATATAGTTATACACATACACATGTCTACCATAATATAAAAGCATATATATATATATATACATATAAAGACATATAAGAGCTCAAATATCATATCATGATCAAATGCCAAAGCACACATATCCTTTAGTCATTAATTCAATCTCATTATATACAATATGATCGAAACACATAACAAATTTCACAAACATCATACATCTTGGATACATCTCAATATAAGCTCAAACCAAAATCAAATATACATCATAACCAATTCATTCTTACCACGTCCGGATTTATCAACCAATCTTAATACACAAACACATATCACAAATTCTAATCATTCATGGCACATAGCATAATAATCAAAATGGACCCAAACCATCATTATACCAAAACCAAATTTAAGCATTTAAATAAGCCATTTTTGCATGGCTTTTATACAAAACCAAAGTTCATCATAACAAAACACCATTCAGCCTGTACATGCCATAAGTTTGAATTTAAAACTTTCAAAAGTACCGAGAATAAACGATAGTGCGATTGACTTTACTGACGATCCCCGAGCATGTAACGATCTCCAAAATCTATAAAACAAAGACAAATATATGCACACAAAGTAAGCTAATTTAGCTTATTAAGCCTTAAGCAAATTAAACAATTAATGCATAATAACATTTCAATTAAATAAATCAACTTATGCATTTTTAATCACATTTATTTTCAAACTTTTAATTCCACACATATAACATATACTTTCATAAGACAATTTCTCTTTGGCCGAATATACATGTATACATCACCAATATATTCTCAAATTTCGAAACCACATTGACTTATATAATCGAATATACATATATATTTAAAGACATATATTCATCACTCAAAGTTTAACATTTCATCCATGTACAATTATAAGATCAAATATATTTCTCATATTAGCACATGTACTACATCAAATTCATGTATCTTTTTTATCACATATCAAGAAATCAATTCATCCTATTTTCAAATAGGTAATCCAACTATCACGTACCTGATCGTTTTAGCTCATTCAACGTATTCATTTATCACATCAACATAAAGTCTTTTAGGCATAGACTTATAATATTTCACCGGCATAAAACCTGCTAGGCCTAAGCCTATATCACACACTGGCACAAGGCCTGCTAGACTCAAAGTCTAATTTTATACACCAGCAATAAGCCTGCTAGGCATCAATCCCGATTAAATTCACCAGCACAAGGCTTGCTAGGCTCAAAGCTCGAATATCATTATTATAAAGCTGTCTCATAAACAATTCATATATCAAAAATTTCAGATATTCCATATAGTTCATACGAACTTTCAAATGTTATAACTCAATCGAGTTAAACTCAAATACGTTATTTCGATGCTTTATCACATTCGACTAACTCTACTATAAATTTATGAATTCCAAATCAGCATGTTAAACTAAGTTACAATCAAAATTAACGATGTTTAATTACTTAAAGACTTACCTCAGATATCAACGAACAATGTAAATCGACTATTTGACTATTTTTGCTTTCTCCGATCCAAGTCCGATTTCTTTTGTTCTTGATCTATACAATTTCAAATTAATCTCATTCAAACACAATTTCATTCAATTTAATCCAACAACACATAAATGGGCAAATTACCATTTTACCCATGTTATTTCATACTTTTAAAATTAGTCCTAATTGCAGAAAACACAAAATAGACAAAATCTCACAACAACATAGTTAGGCCGAATCTTCCTTATACTCATACTAGTCCATATATTTCATTTATTTCACATTTTAGTCCCTCAATTTATTATTTTTGCAATTTAGCCCTAATTACTCAAATTCATCAAAAGTTCCAATACAAAACATATTAATCCAAAACTTATATTTCATAATTCATCATCAAACATCATAAAACACAAATATTCATCAATGGCATAATTCAAAATATTCATCAAAATCAGAAATTCTAGCATGGTCGGATAGTATTCGAAGCAACGATCTCAAAAACATAAAAATTATAAAAAACCGAGCTAAAACTTACCTTAAATCAAATTCAACAATGGCCGAAAACCTTAGCTTCCTTTTCTTTTCTTTCTTCTTTTATTTTGGTCAAAAGATGAACACTTTAACATGGCTTTTTAATTTTTAAGTTTTATTATAACATATATTATTACATGTTTTACTAAATTAACCTTTATAATAAAATATAAAACCTTTATAATTCATGGTCATTACCGTCCATGCTATAACCATTTGGTCAAATTGCAACACAAATACCTCATATAAGAAAGAAAACAACAATTTGGCCCTTTTTACAATTAACCACCAAATTTTCATTTTACTTGATTAAGTCCTATTATTTAATCGGACACTCAATCGACAAAATTAAATCACAAAAATTTCACACATAATAATTCACACATAATAAACACGAAAAATAATATTTTAATATCTTTTTGACTCGGATTCGTGGTCCTGAAACCACCATTTCGACTAGGGTCTAAATCAGGCTGTTACAACGCCACCCCAGTTGCTAGACGTTTAGGTTAAGTCCTTAGTTTGAAAGGACCATTTATTATTTTATTACTCTGGTTGGATAATTTAGTTGGTATGATGAGAATCGATTTTAGAACTAAGTTACCGTAGTCAATAAGACTCATATTTATAATGATAGAGAAAGTTCTTAGTCACGGGAATCGAGGAGTTTAGTGGGATAATTTGACTTATCCACTTAACCTAGCTTCTATGTTTAGTTTTTTAAAGTTAGTTTTGGCTTATTGGGCAAGTTTTACGTTTTTCTTTGCACCCATTCTTCCTTTCAGATTTTCTCTGCACTTTCTCTTAGAAAACCTTAGACCAGAAACCTACTTGAAAATTTGGATTCGTTATACTCAGCCAACTCCTTCGTTGTTTTAGCACCTACTTAAGACACTCTAGATGGCTCTCGTGATAAGGGAAAAGGTCTTGCTATTTAGACTTATTGTGTTTTTTGGTGAGTTTCTTCTTATTTCCATGTGTGTGTAATGCATTGTTTATTTTGGTTTAAGGTAAGTATTCATATTTTGTAAAGATGAAATGCCTGTACATGAGCAATGGATGTTCGTAGTTGTTAGTATAGTTTGACTTATCTATGTTAAAAGTGTGAGAACCTTTCTTCGTGTGTAAGCTACTACCCTTTGCTTTTGACAAGTATAATATAAACTAAAAAATGGAAATGAATTCATGGCATTGTCTTCAATGGAATAAGCATTGAACTGGTAGATCACGATATATGAAAATGGTTGTGTAACCTCTGGTAGGGCAGAAATTATGTTGCAAACTAGATTGGCAAATCATGACAAAGGAATATGATTGGAACGAACAATAAGGCTTGACTATAGGCTGGGGTATGTGGCTAACATGAAGAAGGTTGTCTGTATGGTCATATGGGCATGATATATATGCCAAAGAGAATAGTATTTGGCGTATTGTCTGTCGGTGATTGGTACCCGCCAACTGGTGAACTGTGTATTTGTGTTGAGTTGGAAAGGTTTTGTTTGAATCATGTATAACCAATCTAATGTCTACTTCTGAAACTTATTAAGTTCTTTGAACTTACTTAGGTACCTTTCCTTCTCAAGCCTGTTGACGAAGTAAAAGAATTTCTGAAGACTACGCTAGATGGCAATCGCTGTCATAAGACTTTTAGTATTGTGTACTATGCATGGCATGGGGGTGGTGTTAAGGTGCATACATTTTGAAGAATGAATTTTGTATTTAAACTTGTGGTCATGAATGTAACACCCCTAACCCGTATCCGTCGTCGGACTAGGGTTACGAGGCATTACAGTGCAAAAACACAATTCTGAACTTTCACAAATTTAAACATATTACATTATCATGAATCATTTATTCATTAGCAAATATAAATAAACACATATACTTTCATTATATAACAAACCATCATTCGAATTCACAAACATGTACATGTATGTATGTACATATAATTAACATTTTGCAAAAATTTATATAATTCCCATGGTGTATTATTACACAAAATCACTATTCAATTGATTATTTATCATTGTTTCACTTACAAGCCTTATTAGACAAGACAATCTCAATAATTCACCATTATTTAAATTTATAACCAATTATAGTACTCATACATTTTCCATGCAAACCGAACTAAACTAATCTATGCATATTCGAACATATGCATGCCTCGTATCATGCATTTGTAAATATACATTAAGCCTGCTTAATATCTTAGCTCATATTTATAAAAGAATAACCATACACCAAAATCAAATCTCAAACAATATTTATTCATATTTATACACAACAAGACCGAATGATCAACCATAACCAATTCCACTTATCACTTCAAGCTATTTCCAACACATATAGCACTATTCACATTTACTTTTCATTCATTTCACATAACATTATAATCAAAACAAAATATACCATTACCAAACATAACCATAACCAAGCTTTAAAGTTAAGCCATATTCACATGGCTTAATTTATACATATTCAAAGTTGAACAAAATACATATTAGCCTATACATGCCAAAAGTTTGAAAATAGACTTTTTAAAAATACAGAAAGTTGACGATAGTGTGGATGACTTCGACAACGATCCCTGAGCTCGTAACTTACAACCAAAATCTATAAAACAGAGTAACAAAAACACACAGAGTAAGCTAACTTAGCTTAATAAGTCTTAAGCAAATTAAACAACTCATTGAATAATCAAAACATTCAAACTAACCAAATTATATCCATAATGCTATACTTTATCTTAATAAAATACCTTGGCCTAATATTCACAATAAATCAATTATATAACACCACATAAATATTTCCTATATAACCAATTACTCAAGATCAACTTTATCATCACATAGACACTTATATATAAAGCCGAATACACAAGATGCAACATAACATCACATGTGGCCGAATATAAAAGTTAAATAAAACATCACCTGTAACTTATAGTTCAAATTCAATAGAACATTACATATGGCCGAATATGCACATTCAAGATAACTTCACATATAACCGAATATACAAGTTTAATATAAGCTCACATATACTTACCTTTTTGGCTGAACATATACAATACAATTTATCTCAATTTCACTTGCTCAATATCCATAATAACTTGAATCCTTATAATCATAGACTTGAAAACAAATCAGCGGTATAAAACCTGTTAGGCATAAGCCTAAATCACCCACCGGCACAAGGCCTGCTAGACCCAATGTCTGATATTTATTCACCAGCACTAAGCCTGCTAGGCACAAAGCCCGATCAAAGTCACTAGCACAAGGCTTGCTAGGCTCGAAGCCCGAAAATCACAAATATAGAATCATTCCACAACATTTCATATATCGAATCATACAATATTCCATGTAACACATACACACTTTCAGAGATTTTAAATCAGTCGAATGCAACTCAACCACAATAATTCAATGATACACCACATTCGGCTATTATACTATACAACTATAAGATTCGAATCATCATAGTAAACCATTTTATATTCGAAATAAATGATGTTTAATTGCTTAAAGACTTACCTCGGATATCGACGGACGTTATAAATCGGCTATTCGACTATTTTTGCTTTTCCCAGATCCAAGCCCGATTTCCTTTGTTCTTAATCTATATAATTTCAAATTAACCTCATTTAAACACAATTTCATTCAATTTAATCCAACAACACATAAATGGGCAAATTACCATTTTACCCCTAATATTTCATACTTTTTACAAATTAGTCCTAATTGTATAAAACACAAAATACTCAAAATCTCATCACATCATAGTTAGGCCGAATCTTCCTTATGTCCATATTAATCCATATATTTCATTTATTTTTCATTTTAGTCCTTCAATTTATTATTTTTGCAATTTAGTCAAAATCATCAAAAACTCCAATACAAAACATGTTAATCTAAAACATATTTTTGATATTTCATCATCAAACATCACAAAACACAAATATTCATCAATGGCATAACTCAAAATATTCATCGAAATAAAAAAAATTCAAGCATGGGTCGGGTAGTACTCGAAGCAACGATCTTAAAAACGTAAAAATTATCAAAAACCGAGCAAAGTCCATACCTTAATCAAGCTTCAAAGTTGCCGAATACCTAAGCTTTCTTCCTTTCTTTTCTTTTTTTAAGGTTTCGGTCACCAAGTATAAACAAATGCATGGCTTTTATTTTTTTTATGTTATAATATATTATATGTACCATTTATTACTTTACATTTTTTTAACCTTAGAAATTTAATTATAAAACCATATAATACATGCCTTCAACCGTCCAATCATATAGCCAATGGATTAATTACAACATAAGTACTCCATATTAAAAAGCCACTAACACTACAGTCCTTATGCTTTAAACTATTAAGTTTTCATTTTACACGATTAAGCCCTTTTAATTAATTAAGCACACAAACAATCAAATTTTCATACGAAACTTTCACACATGCTAATTCACATATAATAAACACGAAAAATAATATTTAAATATTTTTTTGACTCAGATTCATGGTCCCGAAACCACCATTTTGATTAGGGTCTAAATCGGACTATTACAATGAAACTATGATTTCCATGAAATTTCAGTGAAGTCTTTATGGTTCTTAAAGTGTACCAATTTATCTAGCCTTGAATGATAAACTATTTACATTCTATATTAAATTAAACTGTAGCTTAAGTTGGTTTACACCAAATATGGTTTTAAAAGTATTGATTTTATATTAGTGACACGGCATTCTCGGGTCTTCCTTAAGGCTTGGGTTTGGACAAGAATGCATTTCAAGGGTTACATGATCGTTTCACCTAGGGCCAAGAATTTTTCTACAAATGTCTCCTTAAGTTATTGGTGTAACACCCTAAAATTTCTAATTAAACATGTGGCACTATTGGTATCAAATACAATAAATTGGTGAGAAAACATGAAAAATGAGTTAGATAAAGGAATCCTATGAAAGAAAATTTGACAATTGAGATGAAAATTTATGAAATAAACTTTAGAGGTGAAAACGTGACAAAAGGATTAAATTGAAAATTTTGAAAAGTTTAAAGACTAAAGTGCAAATATGACCAAAATAGGGAAAGAGAGTTATTAATGGTGAACTGAATTAAGAATCAGTTTGAATATATATTAGTATGATGAAGATCATTTTTAAGACCAAATTGAAAGGATTGGAAAGTATAATGACTAAATTATAAATTTCTCAATTTTATCAAGAAAAGGGAAAATATGTAATTTTCAACACCCATAGGTTTATATTAATGGTTATAAGTGAAATATGAGATTTGTAGTTGATAATTGTCTATTACTGTGAAGAAATTATGCAAAATGAGAAAAATGACTAAAATTACTATTTTACCCATTTTCCAAAATAGTAATTTTAGTCATTCTCCAGTAATTTAATATTGGAAATATTATATGGATGAAATATTAGATAATTGAAATAAGCTTGGCCCTTTGGGCCATGAAATAAAGAACTGGACCATAAATGTTTTTAAATGTGGGTTTGGGTGTTGGACATGGGCTTTTGGCCCAACCCACTACCTCACCCCATCAACCTTGAGCAATCAGTCAGCCTTGTGTCATGGGGGTTCTCCATACGCCTCCTCTATTTTCCTTAGTTTTTTAAAAAAGTGACGCCACCTATTTTGAGGTTTTACTAAAAAATCTTTTGGAAAACTACTTACTACTCTCATTTCTACCATTATTCCTACAATTTTTAGCCCAAGTTTACATGGGTTTTGGTGTGAGAAATTGAAGCTAGTGAGAGAAAGCTTCAAAATGGTAAGTAATTGAAATTTCTCTCTTTCTCTCGTTGCATAATATTTGAATTTGATAATTATGAGAAAGCTTAGTTTTGATATTAATTTTGGATATTTTTTATGTGTATGGAAAATGATGAAATATTGAAATTGGGGTTTCCAAGCTTAGTTGATGATGGAATCAAGTTTTTGGAGGCTTGATTATGTATGTTAAAACATTCAAAGGAAAGTACCTTAGATACACTTACTTATCTTATATTAAATTTTATGAATTTGATAATATTTATGTGATAAATATTTGAATAATTATATAATGAATATATGTAAATTACATGACTTAAAAATGATGAAGTTAATTCTCATTAAGTTGTGCTATATACTTGAAATTAAGATGACATATTAGCTCCATGAGGTGTTATGGAACTTTGGTTGCAATGAAAATATTAATAAGTTTATTTCGGTAAGTATGAATCGTTTTATTAATGTGAAAATGTAAATAATGTCATCATGACCAATAATGAGATTAATCGGCTATTTCCTACAAATTGTTAATAAAGTTGTCATCATGCTAAAAACATGAGATTTACAATACAAGAGATAAAGATTAAATGGAAACATGAATTCCCTCCATATGGGGCCATTACATGAAAATGAACATGTGAATAAGTGATTTGTTGTTATTTGATATGGAAAATTAGGCTTTCCTGTTATACTTACAGAGCTTGTTTTTTAGCAAACTGGTGTCTTTTCTATAGTTTTTTGTAGTTTTAAAATTTTGATTTAATAAGTGTAAATGTCTCCTTTTACTTATTTTGATACCCAAATTGGTCAATTGTGCCATTGGAGGCCCTAACATGTGATTGAGTTTTGTAGGGATGCGTTGAGGCCAGAATCAAGAGAGAACATCACCAAAGGAGAGGGTATTGCGATATCCTACCCTTGGAATCATGATACCCTCAACAGGCCCCAAAGATGAAGACCACCTACAATGGTTTCACGATACCCACTTTGGGTATCGTGATACACACCTGCACAATAAGCACCTCAAGTCAAGCATGTTAACGGTATTGCGATACCAACATCATGAGGGGACAAAAAATTATGCAAGGGTAGTTTTTGTCCCACCGAAGAACCAATCATTGAAGGCCCGTTCAAGGGTATTTTGGGTACAAAGAGGTTCAAAAATTGCTGCTAAAAACAACCAAATTTGGCTTAGAAGAGAGGAGACACACATAGGTTTAGTTTTAAATAGTTTCTCTTAGGTTTTCCTTTAATTTTCTCTGCACATTTCTAAGGTTTTCTATTTTTCATCTTCCTCCATAGTTGTAGTGTTTATTTTTCTACAATTTTCTTCTTGTTATTATAGTTACTTAAGTTAGTTAACACTGTAGCTTAGGGAATGGGTCTTCATTTTCTTTCATGTTTTCCTCATCGTCTTTTTCTTGTTCCTTGTCCTTTCATTCGAACTCATCAGGATATGGAAAGGGTACATATTTATTGGGAGGTGGATTAGGCACTCGCATGTTGTGCCTCTGTACAGAGTTGATGCCCACCGGAGACATCTTTTGCATCCATCAGATTTCCCATTCCATATTCGATAAGTCTGTCAAACCCGTTAAATAAGGCGCATTGGTTTTTATTTTTTTAGCCACAAATGGCAAGACATCAATCTTTTGTTTGCGTCATTGGTTCCACTCATGCACTTGTTTCCGCTAAAGGTCAACAAACTGAGCATATATTGTATTACCAAGAATGCTCCTTGATGGCTTCACGAATTACTCTGTTGATGACATGGGAACCTTTGCTTATTTGTACACGGTTGTCACGAGATGTAGGAAATACATTCCTCTCTTCTGGCCACTAATGCACATGAGCATCGACTGATAAATCCAATGTCCCATGCAAACCTATTTTTTCTACAGTTTAGCATCAAGCAAAACCACTCAAAAGGCGGTGATGTGAGAAACATTTTGTGTTGGGGAAATGTGGGTGCAAATAGATTGCATCAACATTTTGGCTATCGGAAAAATAATGGCCTGATTAAATTTGGTAACACCCCTAACCCATATCCATCACCAGAATAGGGTTACAGAGCATTATCGTACAAATGAAACATTTAAACATACATTTCATACATTATCATAAACACATTATAAAACAATCATTCACGAACATATTGTCCCTTAGTCTAGCCCTCGAGGCCCTAAAATTACTTTAGAAGCGATTCAGGACTAAATTGGAAATAATTTGGAAAGTTTAGGAAAATGTTACAAAATTTACAAAATAGAGGTCACACGGCCGTGTGCCTCATACGCTTGAGACACATGCCCATGTCTCAAGCTATCTAACATTAGAAATAGCCCCACATACCCGTGTGGTCAGGCTGTGTGTTAGACCTTGTAATTGCCTGACTTATATGCAATAAAACCTACAAGGGACACACGACCATGTGTCACACATGACTAAGTCACACGCCCGTGTCTCAGGCCGTGTGACATGTATTTGCCTAAAATCAAGACATTTCCAACACCAAACCATGCATACACCTAAATGCATTTTGTGCACATTGTAACTCCCCTCACCCGTATCCAACGCCGGGACAGGGCTTGAGGCGTTACCGGACTTAAACATTCACAAACATACAAAATCGGGTCACCAAATTTTGCCCAAATTTAAAAATTTTCAAACACATGCATATCGTCCCTTATACAGGACTTTGAGGCCTAAAACATACATTGGGGCGGTTCGGGTCAAAACCGAAAACATTCGATAAACTTTGGGCAACTTAACAATTTTCTAGCTTTGGAGAGTCACACGCCCGTGTGGGTGGGGCCGTGTGGTCACACATGCTCGTGTGGCTTGGGACACGCTCGTGTCCTCAGCCCGTGTAACTCTCTGTTTATGACGTCAGCAAAATAATTTATATCACACGGCTAGACCACACGCCCATGTACTAGGCCTTGTTCTCCACACGGTTGAGACACATGGCCATGTCTCTACCCGTGAAGCTAACATTTAGGCTATTTTCCAAGCCTTATGTTGACCTTATTTTTTTCCCATACTTTTACACATCGTAGGCACAAATTATAACATCAATTTAATGTTTAATCAACCTTTGGTGAAATTCAATTAAATAATTTGCATGTTGTCATACATGTGTTTATTACCCAACACTTAATCTCTACACATTCAGCAATCGTCCATGTTCAATCATTATTATCTTACTACCATGCCACACATTCACTCTATGGCCACGACCATCTCAAATGGTCCTAGGGCATTCATCATGTACATGTGCCATATACTTCTCATACATAGTGAACAAGCATAATCACATAACCACATCACAAGACATTAACACATATCATGGACAAATAGGCTTACAAGCCAAAATCATTATAGGTCACATCTCATGGCTATATACAATGAATTAATATAAGCCAACATCTTGGCCAAAACATAAAAACACATATCAATAATTAAGCTCCTATACATGCCACTCACTTGAAGATGCTTAAGGCTTATCGATAACCTTTATTGATAGCTCGATGTGTGATGCTGCCTCCGACAATCTCCAACCCCGAGCCGACCTGAGGACACTAGAAGAAATGGAAGGGGGAGTAAGCTTTACACTTAGTAAGTCCATATGAAAATAATAAGCATTATAACAACATGTTTCCTTAGGTAAAACAACTATAATTACACTTTTATTCATATTCTAGTCAAGCTGTCTACTCGAGTCATAGTCAATAAATTATTTATAACTCGAGCTACAAGACTCCAAATTAAGATCTGTTAATTTTCCCTAAAACTAGACTCATATATCTTCTTACCATAAAATTTCCAAATTTTTTTGTCTAGCCAATCAGTACATTTTATTCTTTAAACTCTCCCCTCTTTTGCTGTCTGACAGCTTCAACCTCTATCTATTAAAAATTAAATATCTCATAGTGCGAGACTCAGATAATGTTCCTGTCTCTTTCTCTTGAAAATAGACTCATTAATGATTTCAGTAATATGAATTTTAACACATAAATATTTTTTTACAATTTCTAGTGATTTTCTAAATTTAAGACAGGGGAGTCTAGAATCACTCCGACTCTATCTCACAAGAACTCAAATATATCATAATAAAAAAATCATTTTCTTACACCGTTTCTTTTACGTGAAACTAGATTCATTAAGCTTTAATTTTATATATTATTCAGACTCTATTTCGACTTTTACTATTTATGCTGATTTTTCAAAGTTGGGCTGCTGTTGCTATTCAACACTATTTCGGTGAAAAATCACAATAGCAATCATAATTTCATTGTCACATTGATCATGGACTCATTATTTCATAAATCCCATTTTCAATTACACAATGTAAGTTAACATGATATTGCAACACAATTCATAATGATAAGCATAAGGATGGTTCGTCTTTCAAATCCTTTCACTTGTTCATCATGTATACACATACATATA
This sequence comes from Gossypium longicalyx, assembly GCA_025698465.1. Taxonomy (NCBI): domain Eukaryota; kingdom Viridiplantae; phylum Streptophyta; class Magnoliopsida; order Malvales; family Malvaceae; genus Gossypium; species Gossypium longicalyx. Next base: position 36,760,828 of record CM046995.1, read on the forward strand.
CATGAATTCGCTTACTCATCATTTATCACATTTCAATAAGGTATCACTTTTGAGTATAATGCACGTACCTATACATACCCATAGCCTAACAATTAACCTTACCTTTATTACCATGCCCATCCTGGGACTTTCATCACATTATTCATTATAATACCCGTTGAATTTCTCAAAAATCTCGATGGATAATCCATTTACCGTCAAGTCATACAAGTGATCACCTCAAATATGCATTCCCGCGAACCTCACATCTTATGGCGGGATTATCAGTCCAGGCTAAATTCCTTGTAATATAAACTCATAGAGTGATGTCGGGATTACCAGTCTAGGCTAAATCCCTTGTAACAACAAGCACTCTCAATGAGCTCGGATCTGAGTTACCAGTCTAGGCTAAATTCAGACCCTAATCGGATTACCTGTACGGGCTAAATCCTTAATGCACACATATTCTTCGGGAGGCTCGATCACTCAAGGAACACCCGTCCCGGCTAGATCCTTTCTATATTTGAGATCAACGGATTACCCGTCCGGGCTAAATCCTTTTCTACAACACATGCAGAATCTTAAGTCATGTAAGCCATGGTTTATCCATCGAATTTCCTTTTTTATTCAACCGAGATTTTTCTCTTTTCATCAAGTATCTCATTATGCATAGCTGATCATGCAATGTACATCCTATTCAACACATTTCCATGTTTATTTAGACATTAGTCCATAAAATAAACATGGTATTACATATAATTATAATTTGGCATTTGTTACAATATATAATCTTCATATCAACTAAATAAATATCCATCACACAATGCCAACATATTAATTTAAGTTCAAGTATGAACAATAATATCATTGCATTATTATTAACATATGAACTTACCTCGGTTTCGAGTACGACAATTTATTTCGAGTTTGTGCTTAACCTTGTTCAACCTCGTTCTAAGCCCGAATCTTGTTTTCCTTGATCTATAATATTACATTTTGTCTATTAATTAGTCACATTATTCATATGGGTCCAAAAATCATATTTTTTCAAATTTACATTTTAACCCCTAAACTTTTACATATTTGCACTTTTGCCCCTGTAATGGCCAATTTTGGCCCATACCAATAAACTAAAATCAAACCCAAATAACTAAATAAAAGAGTCCTAACTTTAAGTCCATTACACAGCCCAAACCCGACAGGCCCAAACCAAAACCCTATTAGCCCATTACCTAAACTAACCCTAATAGCCCAACTACCCAAAATGTTTCAGCAACCCTAGCCCCTATCTTGTCAGCCGCCGCTCCTCACCAATGGCCACCACGCACACCACCAATCGCCGGCCTCACGCGCATCCGACACCACTGCAAACACACAAGACACAAGAAAACAAAAGGGGAAAAACAAAGAGGCAGAAAACAAAAATAAAGAAACAAAAGAAAAACAAACAGAGAAGAAAAAAGAACGGGCATATGTTCAGCTATAAAAGCCATTCGTTATCCTTTTGTATTTTTTTACGAATTTTTAGCAATCGAAATCAAAAATAAAAACAAAAAGGTTGATTTCCGATCTATTCTCTGTTTTTCATTTCATTGTTAACTTCCTTATTGATTTCTTTTTATCTTCATTTGCAAATCTATTAAATAAAGTAGACCTAAAAAACGAAAAAAGAGGGGAGGGAAGAGGATCTCACCTGGAAATCGGCCGAAGTTCGTCGCCGGAAGTCCCTCTTCCGCGTCGGGGTCGAATCGAATGGGGGGAGAGGAAGACCCTTCTCTTTTGCACCTCTTAGGCTGAGAGGGCGTGGCCTTCAGGGAAGCCTCGAAATAGGGCTGAAAAGCCCGCTTGTTGCCTCCCCAACCACCGTCCATGGCGGGGGAAACAGCGGTCCATGGCGGCGGCGATGATGGGTATATTACCCTAGCTAAATGAGAAGAGGGAGGAGGGAGAGAGAGCCAAGAGCTCTCTGGTTCTTTTTTTTTAAAGAAGAGGCTGAAACTGAAACAAAAAAAAAACTTTGTTTTAGATAATGGTGTTGAAACGGCACTATTTAGTATGGGGGTCTGTGCACTTTCCCTAAAAGGGAAATTTATGCATTTAGTCCTTCTTTCTTGCAACTCCACGCAATCGGGCCCCATTTCCTGTTTTCTTTTGTTTTTTTAATTCTAACCCTCAGATTTCGTTTGGCTTTTGATTAGGTCCCTGATTAACTTTCAAGTATTTATAATTTTGTACCCCAAATTTTAACTTGTTTTCAACCATGTCCTAAATCTATTTAATCCATTTATTAACTTTTTAAAAAAAATAAAAATTTCATGCATATGCTATTTCAAATATTTTTATGTTATTTATTTTACGTCTATTCTAACTTATTTTAATGTATTATTTGTTCAAATTCTTATTATTTATTCTAACTTGCTTTATGTGCATATGTTATCTTAATCTATTTTATATGAATTATTTATTTTATATTCTTTATATTATATATATGTATACATATAGTTTATTTCAAGTTTTTTTTATGTGTTTATAATTCTTTTAAAAATCGTTTTGTTATATATCTATTTCAAATTATTTTATATTTTTAAGTTATTATATATTATGTATTTCAAATAACTCTCCTTATATTACCCTTGAATCATTACTATTATAAAATATAATTATATTGTCTATTTTTAATTCTTTTTACGTATTATATATTTTAAACTTCTTATTTATTATTTTTAAATTAACTTATATATTATTTATTTTAAAATTATCCATATATGTCATTCTTTAATTTGCTTTGTGTATTATAGATTTTAAAATACCTCATACATTATTTATTTTAAACTTGTTTTATGTATTATTCATTTTAAATTGTTTTATTGTTTACTTTAATTTATATATATATATATATATATATATTATCAATTTCAAATTTTTATATGTATTATCTATTTTTTATATACCATTTATTTTTAAAATGTTTTGTATGTTACTTATTTTAAATTTCTCACCACATAATATTCATTTTAAACTTATTTTCATTATTTATCTTAAATTACCTTACATATCATTTATTTTAAACCCCCTTTTTTACAAGTCATTTTGAATTATTATATATATGTTAATCATTTTACATTTGCTTTTTATTTATTTATTTTAAACCCTTTTTATATATTATTTTTGAATAGCTTATTATTTTAAGTTTATAGAATGTTTGTTCTTAAATTTCTTTTTGTATGGATCACTTATTTTTGAATTTCCCTATGTTTTTATCTTAAACTCTTTATACATTATTTATTCTTTATATACATATATTTATGCTAAGTTGTTTTTTATATACTATGTATATTATTTTTTAAATTTATTTTTACATATTACTTATTTTAGACTTTGCATTAATGGTTTTAAATTATTTTTTATATCATTTACTTTAAGTTGCTTTCATAGTATTTATCTTAAACCTTTTACATATATATTTTTATTTAAAATTATCTTATTATTTGATTTAAGTTGTTTCATACTATTACTTCATTTCTATGTTTATTAAGCTTAATGTTAAATAATGTATGTTGTGAAATTATTGCTATTGCATGTATGTAAATTTGCTTACTCGTATTCATATTATTGCCATACGCTTGTGGAATATTTTATGCATGAATAATTGTTCCATGACGCACTATACTTCAATCCATATCATTACCTCAAATTAAACCCCAATATATTTATCCAACAAATCGCTTTATTTTAACCTAAATAAATAATACACGTCTTTTAAATATTGTATTCGCTACTATTCAAAAACAAAAATTTCCAAATAAGGCAATGTTTTGTATTTTGAAATATCGAGGAATTGTGCCCTAACTTACGGGGTTTCGATTTTCTCGTTGTTTCTAAATAGTTAAATATCCTTTTCGAGTTTTAAATACACGAGATTTCTATTTAAATTAAAGACGACCTTGTGCTCGGGATTTCATGGTATTGTGTCCTAACTTACAGGACGTGATACTCCGATATCTCGGGACAAGGAAATCTTTAAGCAGTCGTTTTGAGCTAATTCAAGGATTTTAAAATCGATATTAATAGAAAAGATCGTATTTCAAACCCATTCCCGATTTTCAATTTTCGACATTAAGACACTAACTAATCAATTCGGTACCAATTTTTGGGCGTGTCGGGGTGCTAATCCTTCCTCGTGACGTGAATCGACTCCCGAACTCATTATCTCGAGTTTCGTAGACTAAAAATACCGTTTTAGTAAACTAAAAATTGTTTTATTAAAACAAAGGTGATCCGATCACACCTAATAGGTGATCCGATCACACCTAATAAAGATCGGTGGCGACTCCCATTTTAATTTCCATTTTCAAACAAAGTCAATCCCCGTTTTCAAAAAAAATGGTTATGACAGCCCCAATGCTCCTAAAATGATTTTTATTCAATTTCCTTGCATTTCAAGCCTAGATGAATCATTTTCATAACTATGAAAACCCCTAATTTCCACTAAATCACCCTTTTATGACCAATTTTACAATTTTTACAAAACGGTCCTTCCGGATGTTTTCATCAAAAACCGCTTAGTAAAAGACGTTTATTACACACTGAGCCTTCATATTCTACCATTAAACATCACAATACATGCATATTATTCATGGTTAAATTTTTAAACACAAACCCTAGCTCAAATAAATGGTAGAAATAGCTAGAACATGTTACCAGGACTTCAAAAATGCATAGAACGTTAAAAACGGAGCTCGAAATCACTTACTATTGAGCTTGGAAGCTTGGCCAAACCCTAACCATGGCTGCTATTGGTACATTCAGCTGAAGCAAGAAGAAAGGGACACATTTGGGTTTTAAATTTTTTCTTTAATTCATTTTACCCCTAAATGACCAAAATGCCCTTTTTACTATTCTTTCAAATTTTACCCAACCAAGGCCATTTTTTTCCAACAAGTTATAAAATGGTCTAATTACCATTTAAGGACCTCCCATTTAAAATTTCATAACAATTAGACACCTTTAACATGTAGAACTCAACTTTTGCACTTTTTACAATTTAGTCCTTTTGACCAAATTGAGTGCCCAAACGTCGAAATTTTCGAACGAAATTTTCAAGAAATCATTCCCTGAAATCGTAGACCATAAAAATATAATAAAAATAAATTTTCTTACGTTGGATTTGTGGTCCCGAAACCACTGTTCCAATTAGGCCCTAATTCGGGATGTTACAACATAATCAAGACTAAAAACCTTACTTAAACATGCATATAATGACCAATTCAATAGCCTAAAAACAATCAACCAATAGGCCATTTCAGGGCACTACACAAGCAACATCAAAGCTTACCTACACATGAATATTTATTCATATTTCCATCTTTAAACATAATTCAACTTCTAATCAAGCATGCTACAATTATGACCATTAACACTTCTATCACGAAACATGCCATTTGAACTATTCAAAACATGCAACATGATATAGTCACAATGACACAAACTAACAAAGCATCAAAAGTACCAACATAGTTAACTTACATAAAGTATACATACCAAACCATTTCAAACCATTTTAAAACTTAATAGCCTAGTTCAAATATGAACTAAAACATGTCACAAGTAACCATTTTCAAACTATCATCAACATGCCAAGTGAATCATATCAACAAGTATCTTTAAGTAATCAATATCACATAACTTGATAAGGTATCAAGGTGTACCAAACCAATATGGCATTCCAAAGCTTACACATACCTAAACATCATTCACACACGCACTACAGTACCATTAGAAATCGCCCTATACATGCCATTATAAACCTTATCCAAAATACTCAACAACTACTGAATTGTCCAACGGATAGTGTGATAGATCTCCGACAAACTTTCAACTGAGCTTTCGATAATCTTTAAAGTAAAGGAAAGTAATTACATAAGTAATAAATGCTTAGTAAGCTCGTATAACTTTAAACATAATATTCTATTTCAATAATGAACTTTACAAAATTATATAAACATTTACCAATGCCATAGGATTAATAAAGCCTATATAACACCATCAAACTCTCAAGTTAGCATACTTGTTCATGATACATATGAAATCAACCATATATATATAAACATAACATTTAATTCATCATTGTTACCATACGATCATATTTCATTCCATTTGCTTACTTACCGTTTCCAATACCATGAATTTAATATAAGCCTATTCAAGCATCATCAAACTCAAATGTTAGTAGATTCATTGACAATAATATAAACTCAATTATAACATAAATTTGCTTTCATAGAATACATTACATAAGCATCAACCTTTTCTTATAAATTATGAACCTTTCCATTAAGTCACTTACCATTCCTTTCCTTTTTTTTTACTCATTTCATTTGTATAGCACAAATTATAAACATGAAAATCAACCATATGTTTTCCTTTCATCCACAATCTCAACCTGTGAATTGTAACATTCAATTCAAAACTCAATTATATAACAAATCCATCAAAATCATGAAACAAGACACTTTACCGAGTTTTTTAATTCGATGAATGTCTTACGAATAGGAGTACATCGAAAATCCAACCAAAACACACATGCTCATAAGATCCAATCCATCCAAACACACCAATGCTCATAAAGAGCTAATCCCTCCAAAACACACCAATGCTCATAAGAGCTGATCCCACCAAAACACACCAATGCTCATAAGAGCTAGTCCAACTGAAACACACCAAACAGAGAGTATAACATGAGAGTTCGTAACAAATGCTTAACCTCGATTTACACGAGAAACATATATACACAACTCCATGACCATCTCCACTCCAAACCCCCATAACACACCATATCTCGACTGTACTCTATCTCTCATTCAATCCGATCTAAGTATTGAATTTCAACAAATTTTCTCAAACAATTTACACATTTATAATCAAATATATCTAATATACTATTTCATATCATCCAATATATCATATAGATGTTGAATTTTAAACTGTACGAACTTACTTGGACTAAATTGTAGTAGTTACAGAAGTTTAGGGACTAATCTGTAATTTTTCCTTTTCCATGTATATCAACTGGGTCTTGATCTAAAATGTAAAATTTCTTAATTATTAGCTTACATTTCACCTTTCAATTCATTTTACATTTTATATCCTTTTATTTTTTAAATTTACACAATTACCCCTAACTTTTATAACTTTTACAGTTTAGTCCATTAATCCAAAAATAATCAAATTAACCATTTTTCCTCAAATCAACATTATAACCAAATATATAATGCTTCTAAGAAGTCCATATAAGACCACATTTTCACCTTTAATTCTTGAAACTTTGACATTTTAACAATTAAATCCTTAAATAAAAAACTAACAAAAATTACTTCATAAAACCATAAAAAATCATAACCAAAGCTTCAAACATATAATTATCATCACAAACAACCAAAATTCATCAATGGTAACTCCCAAAATTTTTAACAGATTCAAAAACGAAGGTACGGGCTAGCTGGACCTAGTTGCAACAATCTTAAAAACATAAAAATTCATCAAAAATGGGACTCAAAACTTACCCATGCAAGGTTCAAACCAGCCGAATGTTAAGATTTTCTCTCGTGATATATTCAGCCAACCATCAATACAAATGAAGAAGAAGATGATGTCTTTTTTCTAATTAATTTGTTTTAATTTTTAGGTTAATTACCATTTTGCCATTAAAATATGTGTTATTTTACTAGTTTTACTTCCGTTGTTGTCATATATATTAACTAAGGCTTAATTACCACATAGTTCCTTCCTTAATTACTAATTAAGTCATTTAATCAGCTAAATGCATTAATTAACAAGTTTTGCATCTTTTACAATTTAGTCCTTTTTAATTAATTAACTATCTAAGCATTAAAATTTCTTAACGAAACTTTAATAAAACCTTAATAATACTCCTTAAATATTTATTAAAATATTTACATATCAGTTTATAAAAACGAGGTCTCAATACCTCATTTTCTAAAACCACTTGATTTTAGGGTATTACCACTTGAACCTAATTGTTCTCTCGAATAGCATAAATTACCAATTCAACATTTATTTTAATATCATTTTTGACTCGTAAATACCTTAAATAATAATATTTACAAACTTGCTCGTCAGATTTGTGGCCCCGAAACCACTGTCTCTGACACCACTAAAAAAACGGGTTGTTACACTTTCGCTCCCTAAAACCTTATATCTACCCTAAACATATAATTACAACTCAAAATACAAATAAATTTACAATATTTACCACTTATAAGGTTCGATGGTTACTTTTAAGTGTGTCTATTGGATTCGTCCAGCGCCCAAGTTAAGCATTCTTCCAAATCCTCTGCTTCATCTTTGATGTTCGTTATTACTTAACATTCCAACTCTTGTTTTCCACCTGTAGTTTTGATGGTACCCCAAATGTTTTATTCTTTGCCCATTGACAATGAAAGTTTCCCCGTCTTTGCTTATTAGTTTGACCGCACCATTAGGAAGTACCTGGTTTACTATATATGGTCCTATCCATCTCAAGCGCAGCTTGCTTAGAAATAACTTTAATCTGGAGTTAAAGAATAAAACCTATTGCCCCGATAGGAAAACTTGTTTCTTGATCATGGCGTCATGTCTCCGCTTGTCCCTTTCTTTGTACAATTTTGCATTTTTGTAAGCCAAAAACCTAAACTTCTCTAACACATTTAACTAAAATAAACATGTTTCTTAGCTATGTTAAGGTCTAATTTTAGTTCTTTGATAGCCCAATATGCATTCTTTTCTAACTGTATAGGTAAATGATAGTTCTTTCTATATACTAACTTGTACAGTGACATACCCAATGGAGTTTTGTAAGCTTTTCGATATGCTAATTGTGCATCATTTAGTCACACACTGCAATATTTTCAATTTGGGTTCATCTTCTTTTCTAATATCTATTTCACTTTTCGATTGGAAACATCTGCCCGTCTATTAGCTTGTGGGTGATATGTGGTGGTGATACGATGTTTCACACTGTGCTTGGCTAACATAGCTTCTAACTGTTTACTGCAAAAGTGGGATCAATCGTCACTGATGAGAGCCCTGAGGGTCCTAAATCGTGAAAATATATTCTTACGTAAAAATCGCACCATAACTTTAGTATCATTACCTGGTAGTACAATTGCCTCTGCCCATTTTGAAACATAATCAATTGCCAGAAGAATGTATTGGTTTCCAAACGAACTAGGAAATTGTCCTATAAAGCCTATGCTTTAAACATCAAAAACTTCTACTTCTAAAATTCCATTTTGTGGCATTTCGTCCCTTTTCCAAATATTCCCCGTTCATTGGCATCTATTGCATTATTGTGGGAACTAAGCATCTTTAATTACGGTGGGCCAATAGAATTCGGACTGTAGTACTTTATGTGTTGGTCTTCTATCTCTGAAATGATCGCCACATCGAGCCATATAACATCCTACCAATATATCTTCTATCTCTTCTTCAGCCACACATCACCGGATTAATCGATCCGAAAATTATCGAAATAAATATGGTTCTTCCCCATATACATTTCTTGATGTCATTCATGATTTTCTTTTTCCTCGACCAGGATGCATTTGTCTAAAAGATTCTTCGGGCCAAGTATTTGACAATATCAGCATACCAAGGCGTTCTATAAGTCAACTGCATAACTTGATAATACTCAACTTGAAATAACTGCTTACCAGTAAATCTCTCATTAATGTCGGTGTTTACCTTTTCTTCAGCTCCTATTTCAAGCCTTGATAAATGATCCGCACCTTGATTTTTTGCTCCTATCCTATCTAGAATCCATAGGTCAAGTTCTTGAAGGAGTAATACCCACCTCATTAGTATTGCTTTTGTCTCCTTCTTCTTCATGACATATTTCAAGGTTGAATGGTCCGTGTAGACATATACTATGTTTGTCATTAAGTATGGTCTGAATTTTTCACATTCAAATACTACAACTAACATTTCTTTTTCAATGGTAGTATAAATACATTGACTAGGGTTCAGTGTCTTACTTGCATAGTGAATCGCATAGAAGATTTTGTTTTTATCTTGCCCCAGCACTACTTCAACAACGTAGTCGCTTGCGTCTCACATAATCCTGAAAGGTTTCCTTCAGTCTGGACTAACTATAATAGGAACTAAGATTAATTTGTGTTTAAGTACCTCAAAGGCCTTGACACATTTGTTTTTCAATATAAAGGGGGTTTCTTTTTGCAGTAGTTGGCCAAAAGGTTTTGAAACCTGAGTAAAATACTTTATGAATCTCTTGCAAAAATCGATGTGTCCTAAAAAAAATTTTAACTCCTCGAACATTTGTTGGATGTGGTAATTTCTCTAATTACTTCAATCTTGGCTTTGTCTTCTTCTAACCTTTTCTTGGAAATTTGATGTCCGAGAACAATCCCTTTTTTTTTTACCATAAAATGACTTTTCTCCCAATTAAGTACTAGATTGGTGTATTCACATCTCTCTAAATATTGTTCCATGTTACCAAGCACTATGTAAATGAATTTTCATACACTGAGAAGTCATCCATGAAGATATCAAGGTCATCTTCCAACATGTCAACAAAGATTGTTGTCATACATCTCATGAAGGTGGCTGGGGCATTACATAGTCTAAAGGGCATTCGTTAGAATGCGTATGTCTTGAATGGGCATTTGAAGGTAGTCTTTTCCTGGTCATCCGGATGGATTGGGATTTGATTATATTTTTAATATCTATCAAGGAAACAGTAATACTTTTTTTTTACTAGTCTGATAAGCATTTAATTGATAAATGAGAGTGGGAAATAATCCTTTTTGCTTACACTATTAATTTCCTGTAGTCAATGCACACTCACCATCTTGTTACAGTTCGAGTCAAAATCAACTTGTTTTTCTCATTTGCAACAAATGTCAAGCCACCTTTCTTGGGAACACACTATGTTAGGCTTACCTATTCACTATCAGATATGGGGTAAATGATCCTAGTATCAAGCCATTTTAGCAACTCCTTTACCACTTCTTTCATTGCTATGTTAAGATACCTTTGGGTATCCACTACTGGCTTATTTCCTTCCTCCACTCGTATCCTGTGTTGACACAGTACTGGACTAATCCCCTTGATGTCGGCCATGGTCCACCCAATTGCTTTTCTATGTGTTTTTAAAACCTCCAATAATGTGTTCTTTTGTTCCACAAATAAACCATCTACAATGATTAATGGCAAAATGTTATTGTCACCTCAATACCCGTATTTTAAAGGCCTTATGAGTGGTTTAAGTTCCAATGTTGGGGTTTTAATGATTGAAGGGACCATTTTAGCTAGAGAATTTTATGGTTAGACTAATGGTTCCTTACACTACTTCCACCTGTCTAGTTGATAAACTTGTACCAACTTCTCTCTCAACAATTCTGTGGGGAATTCTTCTTCAATTAATTCTTCCAAATCAAAGGTTTAGGAATCACTATCACTTAACTACTAATCATTTCTTTCTAAATTGCCCTTATCTATTACTAATTTTGGTAGACTTTATTGGTTCTCATAGCCGAGCTATGGTCTTACACCCTAAACCACTTTTGAGGTGTTGCTCTATAGGACCAGTATACATTCGTCATGATGTCGCCCCATAGAGCCTACAGACTGTCATTGAGGTGTTGTAAGACCTATAAACCTTGGTCACAATGTCGCCTATAAGGACCAATCGATAACCTTCATCGCGATTTTATTCTACCAAGCCAATTGATATCGTTCCACGGCACAATCATACACCCTTGTATCCTTATAACAATCTGGTCATTAACAATCTGGTCATTCCTCCAATTTCAGCAATTTTTCCTAACTTCCTTTACCTCGTCAAGGTAAATTACCTCTGTACTTCACATATAATATAATCATATATTTCATGCAATCAAAACACTAGTTACATAATACAAAGTATCAACATATTCGACACTATGTAATATTAGTTTAACATTCCATGATCATTCTTACAAATACTTACATACTCATACACGATTATGCATACACAACATGCTTAGTCACCATTTTTTATACACACAATGATAGGATCAAACAACCCAGAATAGTCACAACAAAAATCATTCAACAACTCAATCTCATCAACCACCCAAGATAGTGTGCAGAACTCACCTGACTTCCTTTATCCTTGACAACTTAGCATGTCCAAATGCCAGAGCCTCCTTTATCCTGGCAGCTAAGCATAGAAATCATTTATCGGTTAACTCGAAGGTACTCAAGCCTTAAAACCCCAAAATTCATAATTATACAAAAAAATTTGAGAATCTTTACTTTTCTTTTCTCTGATCTACGAGTACAAGGAGGCTTATAGCTTACCAGTTTATCAAATTCTCGATTTTTTAAACTTCGAACCTCACATTTACCACCTCATATAGAGCTTTGTCAAACCTCTTCTTCTTCTTCCTTAGAGCAATAAAAAAAGATGTTGCAAACAAGAAAAAGATTATAAGCTAGATTTAGGAGAAATCTTTCCTTCTTCTACATACACATATACAACCAAAGTTGACACGGTTTCTTTAGTCCTTTATAGCAAATCGTTACTAATCATTATGTCTCCAACAATGGAACCAGTCAGTTCTATCCTAACCAAACCATAATTCTGGCACTAAAATTTTTAAATTTCTCGGTGGAGCCCGACAATTCACCAATCCATTCAATTTAATCCTAACTTCATTAAATTTCGAGCCAATAAAGGTATCCGGGTGTTACAACTCCCCCACTTTCAAAGAAAATTCGGTCCTCAAAATTTCCTCTTACGGCTAGCTCTAAAAGTGAACTCCAATAATATTCCTTTCACAACTTAAGAAAAACCACCACTACACTTCCCTGTCCTTTTGCATTAACCACTACCTTAGCATTTTTCCTTATACTCATCTCGCTGAAGTAGTAGTAGTAGGCCCACCCATACTCCATCTTTAGTGGGTAACAGATTTAAGGATATCCTCAATGTCTTCCAAGTGGGGCTTCTGGATTACTCCTGGTGCTAGACGTCCCCAAAATAAAGGTTACTTAACCGATCCTATACAAGCATACACTAATTTGGTGGACGTTTGACGAACGTCTTACTCTGGCGGGATTTCTCACTATTTGGTCTATGAGTAGTTTAGGAAAAAACCTTTCCCCTAGTTGACAGATGTCAAAAATAGGTTCGGGGACTTGAATAATTGGTTATTTAAACTAAGACACAAGGATAAAAAATTCTTTCATTTGAAATCAACTTTTTCCCCTAAATCTTTTATCATTTGAGATTCTTTTTGAACCCTAAGTCTTCTTTCTTCATCTCCATTCTTTCATTCCTTCCTTCACTCCTTATTTCCTTCACCTGCGTTACTCATCTTCTTTAGTCAGTTCTTAGTTTCCATATAATCTTTCACTTTTCTTTTCTTTCATTATATACTACATTATCATGTCCGGAGTTGCACCAATGTCGGGAGGAAAGGCTAGGGGATCTGGTCTTTAGAGTTAAAGGGGTCACCAAAGGAGCATTATTGTTGAAAATGAAAATGTTCTATAGTTCCAAAGGACTAGTACTTCAGTGAGAACTCCATTGTACAAAATGCCTAACCACTCCAGAGGAGATGGTACATTACTTGGCATCCCGGCATATGAGACATATGAGTGGTTCTAGTGAGGGCCTCATTCTACCCCTCTACTTGTTGGAAGTTGGCTTCTATCTTACCTTACATCCCTTCTACTGCATGGTACTCCAAGGGTATGGAATTTCACCAGAGTAACTAACTGGTTAATCTTGGTGGACCTTGGTGGCATACTTCTTACACTACAGTAGCCGAAATGAGCCTCCCTTACTTGGTTTCTACCAATTGAAGGTTCTGACTCAGGGGCCTTCAACTGGAATGGTCTATTTAAGTATTCATTAGGATTGTGAACCAATTCTTAATTATTAGGCCCCAAACCATTGTTTGGACCGCAATAAATTTATTTTGGCGAAAAGTAATCTTTCCTGCTATTTTGATTTTCCACGAAGTGGTCACTTCATAGAGATTCTACCTGCCAAACCTTGGACACATAAATTATGGTAGCAGAAGTTGAAAGATTGAATCCGGAGAGTTAAAGGGGTCACCAAAGGAGCATCATTGTTGAAAATGAAAATGTTCTATGGTTCCAAAGGACTAGTACTTCAGTGAGAACTCCATTGTACAAAATGCCTAACCACTCCAGAGGAGATGGTACATTACTTGGCATCTCGGCGTATGAGACATGTGAGTGGTTCTAGTGAGGGCCTCATTCTACCCCTCTACTTGTTGGAAGTTGGCTTCTATCTTACCTTACATCCCTTCTACTGCATGGTACTCCAAGGGTATGGAATTTCACCAGAGTAACTAACTAGTTAATCTTGGTGGACCTTGGTGGCATACTTCTTACACTATAGTAGTAGAAATGAGCCTCTCTTACTTGGTTTCCACCAATTAAAGGTTCTGACTCAGGGGCCTTCAACTGGAATAGTCTACTTAAGTATTCGTTAGGATTGTGAACCAATTCTTAATTATTAGGCCCCAAACCATCGTTTGGACCGCAATAAATTTATTTTGGCAAAAAGTAATCTTTCCTGCTATTTTGATTTTCCACGAAGTGATCACTTCATAGAGATTCTACCTGCCACCAATCCCAAACCTTGGACACATAAATTACGGTAGCAGAAGTTGAAAGATTGAATCCGAAGAGGACTCTAAAGTTAAAAAGGCTTCTTACTATTAGAAATATCTTTCACTACTACTTAGAGGGAAGGAACCTAAATGGTTTGCATGACTTAGATCATTATCTTAGCATGAATTCCAAAATAGTTTAGTCCACCAAAGAGGTGTGGTCGTTTAGGGCGATGGCGAGTGAGTTTGTGCTCTCATTAGAAAATTGAGGGAGCCCACTAATTTCTTCTACACCGTCTTTAATATTCCTTCCCGCCATTGGCTTTACTCAACTCTAAGGTTCATGGATGAGTCATCGGGTAGAAACTTAGTTGAAAATGTTGCTGACCCCACTGTTCCTCTTACAGGCCTTACTTATATCTTTCTCCAACACTACTATCCCAACCCAAAGTTATGGATATAGAGGCTTTTGTTTGAGAGTGCATAACAAGCCATAGGTATTGTTGATTTGAGAGTGTAAGATGGTAGTAGTAGCAGCAAGAGGTTGAGATTTGAGAGGGGGTCATCTAGTGCTGGAGAGATAAGTAACAATCGATTGTTCTACCATAGAGCTGGCAAACAACCCATCCTTCTAGAGGGTGAATCTCCTGCCCCCCACTAGTGTCCATGACAACATTCCCAACATCCGACTCTACAATACACCATTTGTTCATTCCTCTGGTCCTTTTCGATCCTCTTGTAGAGTTTGCCACTACTGTGGACCCTCCTCTTACTACTACTTCAGCTCCTTTCCCTGTAGGCTCCAACACTCAACTCCAAGATCTTTATACTTCCCCAATTGGTGCCCTCTATTACCCCATTCAAAAGAAGTCCAAACCTTTTTCTCTTGGCAAAAACACATTAGCACATGCCAGTATCCCTTTTCTCCCTTTACTGTTCAATAAAATCAGGATAATAAGCTATTCTAGGAGTTGAAGGAGGTCGTCTATCCTTCCTCTCCTTCTTTTGACGTTCACAAATCCACTCTCCTTAAACTGTTGGGTTCTATCTTCATGTTATTCACAGAGTGTGACCTCGTGAGTTGGGCTATCCAACAGTTGTGTGCTAAGACTAATGCCAAGTAGGCAAAGTTTAAGAAGGCTTTTCTTTCTGGTGAGCAGTCCCTCGCCCAGCTTAGCCAAGCATTTGAAGCCTCTGTCCAACAATTTTTTGAGCTTTCCAAGTCTGTCTCCACCTAAGAGACCAAATATAGATCTTTAGAGACCCGGGCAAAAGAGTTGGAGGAGAGGGTTCGCCAGCTAAACACCCTCGAGAAGCAGCAACTCTCCAATAAGGAGCGCATTGAGAAAGAGAATGATGATGCCCTAGAAAAGTATAAAGCAGACTCCCAGTAAGGAATTCAAGGTTTTTTTTGCCTAAGTTAAGGGCTAACCTGATTCTACACGCACACGCGCCATGGGTACCCTTGACTTAAGTTAGGTAAACTTCAGTTGCCTGTACCAATTTACCAATATAGACATTGACTTAAATGTTTCAACCTTCTAGGAACTAGCTGAGTGGAATTTTAGAGAGAATAGAGAGAATCTGGAGAACTCTTCTATGCTCAAAACTTAGAAACGTTTGACCCTGAGTCTCTAAAAGAGTCCGCTTCGAGGAAGAATTGAAACATTCATATATCTAGTAAAAATTCTCTCCATATTTAGTAAAGATTATTGTTACTCTCTTTCTTCATCTTTCACGTTTGCTTCACTTATCTTTCCTCTGGCTATAGTAAGCCCAATGTCAGTTTTTGATAATTCACACAACTGCATCTAATTTTATAACACACATTAATCTTTCTTTACTAATCACTAATCACATATCACGTAACAACTTATACCCGATTCGATTACCAGGATGAGTACTGGATGAAACAAAGACCCAAATAACTTGATGATATATTTTATTTGTTTCTTATTACATTCTTAAATGCTCAAGTTGTACATTAACTATATTAAAAAACATAACATCTAAAAGTTACTACCTTATAATCTTAACAGTATTTACATTTCTAAATTTTAAACCTTAAGATTTTTACATTCGATTTAATCCCCAAGGCGTGGCCTCTAAGGGAGCCCCTCAATATGCATGTACAACTCCCATGCCTAACCCTCAAGTTTGGTGGTACTTGGCTTGTTCCCTCTTTATGATGTTCCAGTCACACATTTGTCTTGCAAACAAACAGCAAGTGCGTAAGTTGAAATGAACTTAATAATATTTTGCAAATTGTGCTATATCAAATATTTAGAATTAAAAAAAAAGTTTTAAGTGGATATTTCAAGCTCTCAATCTATCATTGACCTTTCCACAGATTTCACCGGTGTAGTCGACACCTTGCCCCTTTTTTCATAACTCATCACTGACAAACTTATTTCCTATCATGGACGTGAATGTTACTTTTATGAGATGGTCACCTATGGTTCTGGCCTGATTCTACCTCATCTCAGATTCCTTTATACTTTGACGATTTAATCTCTCACAATCAACCATACACTTAGGAATAAGGTTCGTTGCCTACTACTGGCTGACTTTCACTTATGTTCTTAAATTTTGATCCTTACCCTGATCCATTCATCCCATTTTAGATTAACCTTAATAATTTTCCTATCTAACACTCTTTCTAGTCCAAACTCATTTTCCTAAACATGATGATAAGCTAACTGACTGGATGCCCTATCCTGTTAACTCCTATGGTCCATCATGCGATTACCTAGTCTTGGTCAAACATCTTTCCTCACTATATATGTCCGATAGACTTTACCAATCCAACTATTTGAGCAATCATTAACTTCAAGTAAACCTTGGCGAAATTGCCCATTTCTAGCTAACCTTTACCCACAGGCCCTTAGACTTAGGTTCTGCTTTATCATTTCACCGTCACCCCTAATTTTGATATACTCACTAAAATTCACGGACTCATACCTCTACTTACTTATCTATCGTTACAGCTTGTCTACATTATTAAATGTTCCTACTCGCCTTTCTTATCTTCATAATTTGGCGGATCCTTGGGCTATCCCACTTACACATGTTCTCAAATACATCATACTCGACTGTTCATGCTACTCTCCGAGTGGGTCATACTTCGACATCCCTTACCTTGTCCTGTCATCTTCCTAGCCTAACATTTTTAGCGAACTTCACCTAATGTCATAGTTGAGTTATGGTCTTACACAGTAGAACCTATATTTAACGTCCTGGCGGACTCCATTGGTTGTCATAGCTGAGCTATGGTTCTACACTTTGGAAACTCATGCTTAACATCCAGGTGAACTCTATTGGTTGTCATATCCAATCTATGGTCTTACACATTGTAACCCCATGTTTAACATTTTGGTGGACTCTATTGGTGGTCATAGCTGAGCTATAGTCTTACACCTTAAACCTTTTTTGAGGTTTTTCCTCATATGACTTGTATAACATCGTCACGATGTCGCCCCATAGAGCATGTAGACTACCATCATAGTGTTACTTTGTGGAACCTATAAATCATCGTCACGATTTGGCCTAGAAGGACCAGTCAATAACTGTCGTCACAGTTTTATTCTAGTGAGCCAATTGATATAGTTCCATGACACGACCATACTCCCTTGTATCCCTATAACAATTCGCCAATTCCTCCTATTACGCCAATTTTTACCAACTTTCTTTACTCTATTAAGGTAAATTACCTCCGTAATCGGCATATAATATAATCATATATTTCATGCAATCAAGATACTGGGTACATAACACAAAGTATGCCACATATTCAACTTCATGTAATATTAGTTTTGTAACACCCTCACCCGACCCATTCGTCAAATCCGGGTGCAGGCGTTACAACTGGATCAGGTTATCGTTCATACTAAATCTCTTTATATTTAAACATACTATATTACCTATGTAATAAGTTTACAACAACGATAAAATTAAAAATAAAGTTCACCATCCTGACTCCAGACTATAAGATGTTTAAGTAATTACAACATAGTCAACTCACAGCGAATTCCTTGTGGTACCCCTCCTATGTTCATGACATCAACTAACAATTGCCCCTCGATCTACCACTATCTGGTTTGGTCCCTTCTCGAGTTCCTTGTTCTGCAAATCTTACAAAACACAAGCCACACTTTGGTAAGTTCGAATGAACTTAGTGAGTTTCGTTATTATTTACACGACAATGGTCCCAATTTTACAGGGTTATATAAAAAGAACTAAATATAAGTAACTCCCTACTTGGAAGAGTAAATTCTCTTATCTTGTCATAGAGGGCTCTAATTTATTCCCCCATCCTATCCATTTATGAACAAATCTTTGAGTGATTTCTTTTCCTGCCATTCTATCAGCCTTCAAGCCACCATGACAACTCCTCTGAATGTCTCACCATTTTCGCGAACTTTATCCTTCCTTTACTTATTTTCTTCTTTCCACTTATCCCTATTGTGGATTTCTTCTTCCCACCATTTTGTGTTATTAAGGCATCCTTCTAGCTTACCCTTTTAAATGCTCTTGGTGAGTATTTTCAATCTATTTAGTTCGTGACATACTCTTTACTTATCTTACCCCTATGTGACTTGCTCGCATTTCGTTCGTTGGTATGACTAGCAAGGTCCTACGCTACTCTGGCTAACCAAATCTCGCTTGGTCTAAATAGTAGTCCAGTTACTTTTTCATAATCCGCCTTGTTCACTTTACCCTTAAATGTAACACATCCTTCTGCTACGGACCTTTGTAGCTAATAATACTCAGTCATTGTCACTAAGTGACCATCAGGGTTTATGAGTTCTCTTTCTTACCGCATTCCCATCTAACTAGCCTTTTTGGTAGACACTACCCTGCAGATTTCTTCTTTAAGAGGAATAGTCTTGACATACATACCTATCATTTGTACCATCCCTTTTAATACTTTTATATCATGGGTCCCTGACTGACCCCTCTATTTCAAGCCCCTTTTTACCAGGGTGCTGATGATATTAACTCTATCTACCCGTATCACTGTATGTCTCTTGATGATTCTTAACAATAGAACTCTTTTTTGGTCCTTTATTTACTCTTGCTTTTAGCTTCCTTATACACTAAGCACTAATGGATCGATTGTTTGCATGATTGATTTCTACCAAATTACCACCTTCATACCTTCTTGGCTTACTATTTTGACCTTTCTTTCTAACTCTTCTTACGCTTATCATTTGTTGGCAGATTTCATTAACCTGCTGGCTGTCTATTGCCTGTCTATGCTTCTAATTTCCTTTTATCATTCTTTCCATAATTTTGGGGTTTTCCCTGACTACTACCCAATTTATCCACCTGTTTGAGTATCTCAGTATATTCTCTTTCTTATACCACCACAGTCAAACTGTAGTCTCATGCAATGTGTCCTACATTTAATATCATGGTGAACTCTATTAGTTGTCGTAGCCTAACTATGGTTTTACACCTTGTGATCCACATGTTTACTGTCCTAGAGGACTATCCTGAGTTTAGTGTCTTGACAAACTATCTCATGTTTATTATCCCGTCAGACTAACTATGATGCCATAGCGTATTTTAGCTATGGTCTTACACCATATAACTCCATGTTTACCGTCTCGATAGACTATCAAAAGATGCCATAATGTCTTTTAGCTATGGTCTTAGTCTTATTTACCATGACACCATAACATCTTTTAGCCATGGTCTTACTCATTTCCGTCATGGTGCCATAGCATCTTTCAGCTACGGTCTTATTCATTTTAGGCGTATAGCCTCCGATCGATCCCATGGCCTAGCCATGATCTTTTATTCACCCTCCTCATCACATTTCTTCCATTCCTCCATTTGTTGTCCTATACCTTAATGCTCGAACATCGTAGTGTACCCTTCGCAAGGTCTGGAGCTTTGCCCATCACGGTTTGCACTCAGTAATATCATATGGCGATATCTAACTTCTTCTAATCCCTTTTATAATTTTCCCTTATTATACACACTAAACTAGAATGGTAGATACTCATAAACTCATGAAAGCATACAACATACTTTAGCAATTCAAGGTTTGAGTACAAAAACTCACCTGATACACTTTTGTCTCACTAGCTTAGGTTTTCCAAATGTCAAAGCTTCCATTCTCCTGGCAGCTAAGCAAGACAACCAATCTATGGGTTAAACTTACATTTCTTCCTCGGAGTAACCATTGAAAATGAAGAAAAGAAAATGAAATAGACTGAGAGGAATCAATTTGAAGATTCATTTATTAGCTATTTATAACCATTCATGCATGATCACCCACCGTATATTAACCATTCATCCATAATCATTTTGTCTCCCACTAAGGGGTCGACTGGTTATATCTTAACCAAACCAGGATCGGTTTTCAAAAATATCCCATTTCGTTCCTAACTTTTCATGTTTTTCCAACGGAGACTGCCAACTTTCTGTCTTTTTTAATTTAACTCCTAAAGTTCCTAATATTCGAGTTTTAAAGATTTTGGGTGTGACAGGTTTACATTCAATGATCATTCTTATAGATACTCACATACTTGTACATGATTATGCACACACAACATGCTCAGTCACCTTTTGTTTACATACAACAACAGGCTCAAACAACCTAGAATAGTCACAATACAAATCATTCAACAACTCAATCTCATCAACCACCCAAGACAGAATGTAGAAACTCACTTTACTTCATTTATCCTTGAGAGCTTAGCTTGTCCAAATGCCAGAGCCTTCTTCGTCCTGACAGCTAAGCATAGCAATAATTTATCGGTTAACTTGAAGGTATTCAAGCCTTAAAAACCCATAATCCATAGTTATACAAAAACTTTTCGAGAATCCTTACTTCTCTTTTCTCTAATCCATGAGTATAGGGAGGCTTAAGGCTTACTAGTTTACCGAATTCTTGGTTTCCTAGACTTCAAACCTCATATTTACCACCTCATGCAGAGCTTTCTCGAACCTCCTATTCCTTTTTTTTTTGGAGCAATCAAAGAAGACGTTGTAAGCGAGGAGATTATAAGTTAGATTCAAGAGAAACCTTTCCTCCTCACACACATATATATAGCCAAAGTTGGCATAGTCTTCTTACTCCTTTATAGCCAATCATTGCTAATCATTATGTCTCCCACTATAGAACTAGTCAGTTCCATCCTAACCAAACCAAAATTGAGACCCAATCAATCACAATTCAACCACTAAAATTTTTGAATTTCACGGTGGTGCTCGACAATTCACCAATCCATTCAATTTAATCCTAACTTTCCTTATATTTTGGGTCAATAAAGATATCCATGTGTTACATATCATGATATTCGTTCACACTTTCATATTAGATAATTTCTTATTTCCACATTACTTATTATAATTAAACTTTGCATTTCTCAAAATTTGGTTCACACTTCACTACTTTTTATGCATTTAATGCTTGAGTTATCTTTATTTCTCTAATTCAAAAATTACCATGATTTTCATTCTCACTAACACTAATTTCAAATCTTGCGTATATTTTGCTTACTTTTGCTTCTTACACTTTAGTCAATATTTTCACTTTACAAGAATATTTATTTACATAAATCTTACTTATCAAAATCACTAACACTATTATTTATATCGTATGTTATCACAAACTAACTTTAATAACAATTCTTCATGAACACATATATATAATTAAATCTTATATGTTTGTTTATTGTACATATTATTAATTTTTCCTTACTATTATAATTATAATTTCACATGTCTCACAATTTAGTCCTCAAGCAACAAAAGAATTCAAGGAACTTACCTATTTTTCCACTTCAAATCACTTGTTCTCCCTTTCTCTTTATCACTTGATTCACTTTCTGAATTTCTTTCTTCAACAACATGTCAAAAACATAAAAATTTTCATGAGAAGTCTCTACTTTAACATCACTTCCATACGTATCTAACAAGATTAAACTTAAAAACATGGTAAAACCTTGATATTCTTACATTGTTCTCTTGTTTTCAAACCCTAACTTGATTTTGTCTCTCTCCAGACATGAAATACAAACTTTTATCTTGTAATTAAAATTCACTAGATTGTTGGAGGCTTGATTCTACTAAAAAAATTGGTGTAATTCAAGAATTTTTTTCTCAATTTCAAGAAAAAAAGGATCAAATTGTAAAGAAAATAAAACTTGTTTTCTTTCATGGAGAGTGATGTGAGATGATGGAGAGGACGAAGATTATTCTTTTCATCTTTTCCAATTACTTAACCATTAATTAATTTAATAAAAATATCTAATAATAAAATAATAATATATTTCAAGCAATCATTTTTCAACACCAAACAATCTTTAATTATTACACATCAATAATTGATAATTATCCAAATTGAGAAATGATCATTTTGACCCTTGGAAGTCTCTAAAGTTTCATCCTTGATTCATACTTACTTTTGGTAAAATTATACTTCTAATCTCTTGTTTCTCCTTTCAATTCAATTTAATCATTTATATTTTTAATTTTCACACTTTTGCACAATTCTTTTCACTATCCTATAATTTTTCTCTATTCCCAGATTTATTTTTCTCAACACACGAGTCTTTTCAATTCTCTCTAGTATCTATCTATCCTCTCTACTAACATGGTAAATTCTTATTTTATTTACTTAAAAAATTCTAACTCGTATATTCTCATACTGTTCACAACTTATGGGGTTTTAAGGATGTTACAACAATGGTAGGGAAAACCTAAGAATTTTTTTCTTCTTTTTTTACTTTATGAATGGTAGAGAAGAAATGAAGGTGAAGCTTAAACTCTTTCTCTCTCCCACTACTAACATGTATGTGTCTATATAAATAAATATATATATATCTTTAAGCTTAATTAACTAATAAAAAAATTATAATAATACAAATCAATGGCTAAACTTCATTGATGAAACCAAGGGTGGAGGATAATGAACATGATCAAGTTAAGAAATTAACCATAATTTAGTTATGGTTTATTCTCATTTAGGTCCTTGGTTTAATCTTCCATCTAATATCTTCTAGTTTAGCCAATTTACAATTTAGTCCTTATACTATATTTGACTATGTATTTAATAATTTTATCTGTAATTTTCATAGTCGGCTGATAAACTTCCTATTTTAATATTCAGACTAGCTTGGTTTAAGAAGTTTTAGCCTCGAAATCGAATTTTTTGACACCATAAAAAATCGAGTCATTACATAATGAGATTGGAAATTGTAATATAATATTTTATGATACAAATTTGGATGTGTTTATGCTATATTGAAATGAAAACTTGTAATGGATCTATGATGCATTGTTGAGACAACTGTTATGCCTCAATGCTATCTAGTGTACTTGTTAAAAGCATGTTAAGTTGAGATTGTTAAAAGAATGTAAGTTGTTGAGATTATGATTTCAATGTAGTTTTATATGTATAGCAATTTAGTTATAACATATGGTATATTTAGAATTGATTTGCACTACTGATCATTGCTTGCTTAATGTACGGATTTGTTTTCTGTGTGTAGGTATTTGAAGTTCGAATTTTTTTGGGGCTCAAGCAACATCAAGAAAGGAAACTTCAACTATTCTTAGAGATTTTGTAATAACTTTAAACTTTTGTTATAGTTTGGGCACGCATTAGGACCCTAGTGTGATTTTTGTCTACTTTTGGTTAATTGTTGGATCGTTATGTTGGTTTTGGTTTTTTAATGCTTATATGGTATGTTGGTATTATGTTTGTGCTTATAATTGAACTTTGTAATCAAAATTGATGTTGAATATATTGTTTTGTATGCAATTTTACTTAGCTAAATTTTGATTAGTTGTGTTAATAAGCATGATTTTATGTGTTTTAGACTCGGTTTGATATGTCAAATGCGTGTGCATATATGTTAGAACTCGTTTGGTGCAAATTTGAGACCTGTTTGAAAGTTCTAAACTATTAAAATTCTGCAAATTTTTGGGTTTTGGGATAAGGAATTAGAGCCTTACACCCAGGTATTAGTACTTCTTAAGAGATTTCTATACATGGTTTCAATGTTTCGATACATTCTATGTCAGTAGTACTTGGAAATTGGGACTTGTTTTTGAACACGTTCCAAGGTATCAATACATTGTCTTTAAGGTATCGAGACATGGATCCTTAGAGCTAACTGTTTGAATTTCTAGTCAATGTATCGATACATTGGGACTAAGTATTGATATTTGTCCTTTGTTTTTTATGTTTTTGCCCCAAATGTTGTTCCAAAGCTCATTTTCATTGAGTTTTCGCTTGACCATCATCATTGAAACATAAGACCCCTGTAAACGTGGTTTAAGTATTACGTATGTAAGGGAGTTCGATTGTTTTGTTTTGTTTAAGATTACTTCGGTAACTAATGTTGCATATTGCATTTAATCGTCTTCTAGGTCTTATGTAGGGTTGTTGGCAGAAGTTTTTTTAACCATTTGAAGTATTAAATTTACGAATTTAAGACACCCTGCAAGCAGTGGTATTAGTGCTCATAAATATGGAATTGATACCTCATGTAAAAGTAACCATTAGAAGTGTCTAGGTATTGATACCTTTAAGGTAGGTACCAATACCTCAATAGCAGGTGCAAATACCTCAAGCACATGTATTGATACCCTGCTTCTCTAAAATGTATTTTTAGCTGTTGGCTTTGCAATGTATAGATACTTCATGCTTGGGTATCGGTAAATAGGGTCAAATATTGATACCTTAATACATGGTATTTGATAATTAGCCATAAAAAAACTTGGAAAGCACTTTAAAACATTTTTGAAGGGTCTTAAGATTACTCAAAAACACTTCTAAAGGTTTAATGCATTTTGTAAACTTGTTTTTGTGATTTTGTAACACTAGAAAACATTTTAAAGCTTATCAGATTAGTTTTCACTTAACTTTAAGAGTTTGGAAATCTAATTTAATTCTTAATATTTTGGTATATCAAAATATTTTCATCTTAATAATTTGTTATGTCAAAATATTTTGAAAATCAAAGCTACCTTCCTCATTCAATATATGGTTAGATAGGTGCCATTGCTAGTTGATGAAGACCACTAAACAACGATAAAGTAAGGATGTGAGGAAGAATAAGGTAGATGATGGGTTAACGATGGAAAAAGAAGAAGATATATATATTTTTTGGAAATTGTTTATAATTATTTAAAATATTTTTATATTTTTTTAATTTTAAGGGAAGTTATTGGACACATGATAAAAATGTAATAACTTGATAAAGTTAGTGGCTACTATATAATTTTTTGAATGTTGCGTGATTAAAACGTATTTTTAAATCTAAATTGTTTATTTGGATAATAAATAATTGAATTTGGGCAAATCCAAGTCCAATTTCATAAGAGTTAAATTTTAGATTTCAAAATGCATTTTAAAGCTTGGAATTTTCAAAATACAAAATTAATTAAAAAAAATCATGAGAACTTATTTGTTCTCTCTTCTTTGATAATTATTTCAAAACTCAAATAATAAATAATTAATTTTACTTATAATATATCATCAACGAAACTTAAAGTTTTCAAAATTAGACTAGTAGGTGAATCGGCCAAATCACCAGTTTCGACTCAATCAGTTCGACTGATCTATTCAATTTAATTGAATAAATTATTAAAAATAAAAACTAGCTTGACCATCCGTTTGACTTGTCTAATCAGTTTAATTGGTTTACAAGTCAACAAATCTAACCCCTTATCTGGACTAGTACCTCGACCAATTTCTGATCCAATTGATCTAATCGGTCATTCAATTTGATTTTGAAAATAGTGACGAAACTTCATGCACTTAATTTAATACAATATAAATATTAAAAAAATTCATTTATAGCATAATTTTTTACAAATTTAATTTATACCATAATTTTCACAAATTTAATTTATAAACCCCTAAATTTTAATTTATAATTTCCATAATTAGACCATCGGTTTGCTGGCCCAATCGATTCAATCAATTTGACCAGTTCGATCAATTTGACTGGTATGGCTGGTTTGATCAATCCATCTGATTTTATTAAAAAAATCATTAAAAATTCATAAAAAAATGGTTCAACCGTCCAATCAACTGATCCATATCGGTCCCTAGGTCAATTGATCTAATGCTTTTCTACTAACTATTATCCTGATCGGTTTGTGGTCTAATCGACTAGTCTAGACTAGTTCAAACAACAATGTTCAAATTCTCTTAAATAATTAAATTTAAAAAAAATATTTTTAATACTTAAAATTAATTAAAATCTAAATTTAAATTTAAATTATTTTAAATTTCTAAAGAAAATAAGAAATTCAAATCTAGATTTTAATTTCCAAATGCATGTAATTTAAGGAGAAATTATTTTACAATATTGGTTTTTCATTCAAATCGTGCAGTTGAAATAAAAAAATCGAGTCTGACCAGGGAAGCAAAACTTAAATTTTAAAAAGTAATATAAAAAAGAAATTCTCCGTCTATCTCTAAAACATGGTTATCTTCTGTCTTACTCTTGCTACTCTCCTTCCACTAAGATCTAGGCTTGCCTTCACTCACTTTCTTTTTTAATTATATTGTTAATTATTACTGTTGTTACGAATAAAAGAAACAGAATAGAATCCAGTTTTACTAACTTCGGCTTGATGGACCGGAAGCGGACGGAGAGCCCCAGCTACACGCGCCGGTGGAGTAGTCACTCGGGCACGGGGAGCACTGGCGGCGGTGTTGAGTCACCTGCATTGTCGCCGGCGCATAACCAACCCCGCCACGCGCGTTCTTCCTCCGCCACTGGCATTTCCAGCATAAAGCGCACGCAAAACTTCGCCGCGAAAGCTGCGGCTCAGCGGCTGGCTCAGGTCATGGCTTCGCAAACTACTGACGATGACGATGAAGAAGATGACGGCGACGATCTAGGTTTCCGGTACAGTGCTCCACCTCCTCTCGCTCTGTCTAGAAAAAACACCGCCGCTACGGCTGGTGGTGTCGGTAATAGAACCGCTCTTAACTCTACGAGGATCGGGAGATCTCCTTCACCTGCGGTAGGTTTACTTCATTTGCTAAATTCTTACTGTTCTATTTTTACTCGTTTGCTTTTTCTTTGAAGTAGGGTTTGATCTTTGAGTTCGATACGGCGCAAAGTTGATTTTAGTTGCATTCTGTCTTAAGTTCTGTTGCTACACGTTTAGTATTTTCTTCTAAATTTGGATTTTGTGTTTGATCGAGAAATTTGTTGCTGAGGAATTTGTATTAGGAGAATGTTAATAAAAGCGGAGATCGGATTTGATCTCTGAGTTCAATGCGGCACGAAGTTGATATTAGTTGTATTGTGTTGTAAATTCTATTGCTTTACGTTTTGTGATTTCTTCTAAATTCAGATTGTATACGATCAAAAAATTTGTTGGTAAGATTTGTACTAGGAGAATTTTAATAAATGCAAAATAATAGCGTGGATAATGGTTAATCTAATAATGTTTTATGCATCGATTGCTAATGTTAAACTCCAAACTAGATGTTTTAGTTTACTAGTGTATATGGAGGTCTCACCAGAATATCTGATACTCTGGGACTAGTTAGCACGGAGCTTGGTAGAGGAAGCACCATCAGTTCGATCGACATCAACTGGAAGGTCATCAATGTCTCTTCGTACAGCACCACCTGTACCGCCACCCAATAAAACATCACTGAGGACTGCTGTATCTCTACCTTCTGAGTCTCCGAAAAACCGACAACCAGAGAAAAGGTATAAAAAGTAGCAATGAACATAAAGCCTCACACTCAAACTAACAAAAGCAAAGCTAAGAAAATTAGTTTCCTTCTTTTATCGTAGGACTTTCTAGATGATCAAATAAATCACGATACCAACTAGTTCATTGTTTATTTCTACTTTCTAGGGTGTATTACTTGTTTTTTTTTTTTTTATGGTCTTTTAGCATTTGTATTTTGAATTTATACCATCTTGATTAAGCGTTACTATTGAATTATTGCTTTGAAAGCAATCACCTTTTCCTTTTAAAAATATACATGTTATATTAATTCTTACACCATTCAAACAAAAAGCATACTTTTATATTTGTAAGTTTGTATGGAAAGTACTTGCTATTAAGGGAAATATCTTTATAGTTATTTATGTAGCAAATAAACTATGTAAATATTTATGAATGCAGATTCACATCAGACATTGGGTTTAACTTGAAAGATACAGGAGATTACCGTGAGGCTTCTGCACTTCGAGATGAAGTATGCTAATCACACTCTAGTAACATAAATATTCATTTTTGTCATTCACAGAATTAAATGCATTCTTAATTTGCAATCTATGAAACTGATAATTATTTGTCATACAGCTAGATATGCTGCAGGAAGAAAACGAGAATGTCATAGATAAGGTGTGCAAATCTTATTCTTAGTCGATTTAACGTGTAGTGTGGGCTCTAATGCCATTTGATTGCAATTTAATTGATGCAAGAGCTTTATTTATTAATATTTTATTGTTTCAGCTTTACTTATTAAGTATGAGATATATTATGGATGAGTAGGTTTATTACTTATCTTTAGGGTTTAAACCCAAGGCTAGGAATAAAACATTATTTGCAAGAAAGGCTAGTAACTTGGCCTATATAAATAACTTGTAAGCTTTCAGTTAACATTGTTATTATTATTGTTATTATTTTCTTTGAATTAATAGAGAGAAATTAGAGGTTTTTTTGTAACCCTAGATTATTTAGAGATCCAACTTCTTTCTTACTAGTTTTTAGCTTAATTCTATTGATTTAATGCTATTTTCTTTAAACCCCATCAAATTTAGCATTAGAGCTTTATTAAATAGTAGGGTTTGTCTTTAAGCCATGGACACATTAGAGGTGGAGGAAGAGAAAATCAGGATTGAAAAGCAGAATTGACTATGGTATGATGTGTGATTGAAGAATTGTCATGTGCAATTTATTCTTGGCCTTGACAAGAATATGTGGGAATCTAGATGGAAATTCTAAAAGTTGCTTATAACCAATTTGACATATCAGAAGGTACTTGCATTGATAAATTTGCTTTTGGTGAGGAATATTTTCTTGGCAAAATGCATGTGGAAGAGTAAGACCATGATCTATTAGATCTTATTTATAATGTGTATCCTCAAGAAAGTGAAGAAATTAATGTGTATCCTGTTTGTTCCAAGAATGACAACCACATTCTCAGAAGAAAAGGAGGGATTGAAGGCAAGTTAGAAATCTCTTAGGATATTTCAAGGGACAATGTTGGGTGATAATTATGGAGTAAAAGAGTTGATTCAGTTTTTACAATTGAAACATATTTTGTTGAGAGTAATTTCAATGCCAAACTCAAGAAAAGTAGAAAAACTTGAATGCTAGTAATGATGTGAAGGTGATGCATTGTTTCAGAGAAAAAACTACCTGCAATCAACATGAAAGCTATTACTGAAAGTCAAGTTTAAATGGTTTCTATTGAAAGATAGTTGCTAATGGATTAAAAGAACATGAAGGCTAGTAACAAATGAAGGCTTTTTGGTAATAAGTTGGGGTGATTGTTTTCTTTTCCATTTGAACACTAATTATTTGTTTGAAGCATTTTGTCTATGTAATGAATTTAGAGTGCTAGAAGGAGAATAGAACAAATTGAGTGAATGTATCTTTAGAACTGTACAATATTCTTTAGCACTCCCTTAATGCTGGAGTACAAATATTAATCATGCCCAGCTTATTTCAAATATAATCAACTTGAGCTACATTCAAAGCTTTTGTGTAGATATCTCCTAGTTGATCTTCAGTTTTAGTAGCCTATAAAGATAGCTTTTGTTGAAGCTTTTCACAAACAAAATGGGAGTTAATTTCAATGTGCTTGGTTCGTTCGTGAAACACAAGACTAGAAGATATATGAAGAGCAGTTTAGTTATCACACTATATCTTTGTTGACAATGAAATCTCTAGATCCACTTCACTTAATAGTTAGTGCACTCATAGATTGTGTTATAGCTCTATATCTTTGTGCTTGATTGGAATACTATATTTTGTTTCTTGTTTTACCACGAAATCAAATTTCCTTTAACAAACCACAATATCTTGTAGTGGATATCTTGTCCATCTTAGATCCCACTCAATTTGCATTGAGAAACATTCAATGTCATTGAGCCCATATAATAAATCATGTCTTGGAGCCTCATTTTAGATAAAGAGTTTGTTTCAAAGCTGCCCTCTGTTTGATTGTTGGTGAAGATATTAATTGACTCAACACTAGCAGAGCATGCAATGTCAGGACGAGTCATTATATGATAATTCAGTTTAACAACTAGCCTTCTATACCTCTCAGGATCTTCAGATAAATCACTATTTTTGGTCTTAAGTTATGCATTGGATCTATTTTAGTACTACATGGCTTAGACCCTAGTTTTCTAGTTTATGCTAGTAAGTCGAGAGTATATTTCCTTTAAGACAAGAAAATACCTTCTTGTGACCTCAACACTCAAGAAATACTTCAAATGTAGACTTATTTGAAATTGATTCTATAGTAAAGATTTCAAAGCATGCCTGCATCATCACTTCTAGTAATGACAATATTGTCAACATGCATCATTAACAATATTATAGTTTCTTTTGATTTTTTATAAAATATTGAGTGATCACAATCACTCTTCTTCAATCCAGATTCTTGGACCATATTGAATCTACCAAACCAAGCATGAGGAATTTGTTCCACCCAAACCATACAAAGGTTTTCGAAGTCGACGAGTCTTTGAGTGGTGGTCACTTCATTTAGGCTTCCTCTTGAAGATACCATAGAGAGAAACATTTTTTTAATACCTACCTGGTGTAAACGACACTCATACATAGTTTCCATAGAGACGAACAATCAAATCGAAGTCAATTTAGTTACTGGGGAGAAGGTATTAAAATAGTTAACATCGTAAGTTTGAACAGTCCCCTTAGCAACAAGGTGGGCTTTAAGTTGTGATATTGACCCATTAGGGTTGACTTAATTGTAAACATCCACTTGCACTCGATACTTTTTTTTGCTAGTAGATTACTGAATCTCAAGTACTATTACCATCTAAAGTCATCATCTCCTGTACCATTGCATCATGCCAGCTAAGATGGGACAATGTTTCATCAATTATCTAAGAAATTGAAACAAAATCTAAGGATGCAATAAAAGAGCTGGAAGCAAAAGACAAATTGTCCTAAAAAACAACAGATGAAATATGTAAATTGACATTTACCTTTTCATAGGGAGATAGATCAAGATTGGGATTAGAATCACAAGAGAAGGGATCCTTAGACGAAGAGATGAGTAGAAGACATGAGTTATGAGGTTCTTGTCTTAAATAGTCAAGAACAATAGGTGTTGAGTGGTTGTTTGATCTAGTGCAATAGTAACTGTAGAACTTGTAGGCCAAGTTTTAGTGTTATCCATTAGATAATCTTCCTCCTATTGACTATTGTAGATAGTTTAATCAAGAAAGGAGTGATTTGAAGAAAGGTAACATTAGTAGAAACAAGATAGTATTTAAGATTAAGAGAGTAACATCTATAACCTTTTTGAAGTCGAGAATATCTAAGGAACAGGCTTTGGATCCAATTAGTGACCCATGGACGAATATCATGAACAAAATAAGTACTATCAAATATATTAAATTCAAAAGTAAACAAAGATTTTGAAAGAAAATGATGTTGCAAGGAATATCACCATTGAGTATAGAAGGGGGCATATGATTAATAAAAAACAAGCTATTAAAATTGCATCTCAAAATTGTTTCAAAATACTCATTTGAGAAAGAAGGGCTTTGGCTATTTCAAGAGGTTTATTTATTCTGTTAGCAACCTCGTTTTGATGAGTATTATTGGGGAATAATCCAACGACCATGCAAACCTCAAAAGATTGACTCGAAAGAAGTCGAATTAGGGTGTAGGGAGTGCAAGGTGCACCTATTGGAGCCACTTCACAAGCCCTTAATAGGGGTGTGACACTTGACACCTAGATTACCTCAAAGCCTCTTATAAATAGCAAGCACTATTGCCATTTGAATTCATCTTATAAGTCACCAAATCACTTGGTTAGAAGTTCTTTACTTCCTCTCTAAAAATTTAAGTTTGATGACATTGCTCAATTAGGTAAAATCCCCAATGTGCACTAATTCAACATTTTTTCTCACAAGTTTTCAAGATGAGTCTGAGAAGCTCGAGAGAGGTCCATTAGCGAGAAGGAATCCCCAGTTTAGGCTCTTGAAGTCCAAGCCTGTTCATCACATAATCCTTAAAGGTGTTGCCTTGAACCCTTCACGGCTCGTTGTCCCCGAAAGGGGTTTGAGCAATTCGACAAGTTTGTTAGTCGTGCTATAACCTCAGATTTAGACTCCTTAGGCCCCAAGGCCTTTTGTTACCTACCTTCGAAGAGTGGTGCCTCGCTTTCTCATATGGCTCATTCAAGGAGGTCAAGTAGTTTGGGAAGTTCAAGCTTGAAAAGTTCGCAAGCCATGTAACCTTGAGCGTAGGCTCCCCAAGTCCCAAGTACCCTTGTTACCTACCTTAGGGAGTGGTGCCTCACTTCCTCTGACTAGCCAAGTAACCCTGAGAATAAGACTCCTCAGGCCCCAAGGTCCCTCGTCACCTAACTGTGGGTATAGGCTCCCTAAGCTTCCATGGTTAGGCCTCACGTCACCTAACCTTAAACATATGCTTCTCAAGACTTCAAGGAAACCTAAGGTTTCTCACCACAACAAACCCATGGCATTGATCGTTCAAGCCATCTAAGTCACCTCACAATCAAATCCTATCATTGGCGCTTTGCGCCACTTTTCTCCTTTTCATGCATGTAACTCGAGGTTTAGGCTTCTGAAGCTCTCCAAGGTTACTCATAGTTTAGCCCTGAACCTACAAGTTTTTGTAACTCTACATTTTCTAGAGTTTTAACTTCTTTTTGACTCATCTTTAAAATTTAATACTTTTGGTTGTTGTTATCTTCCTTAAACCACATCATTAGTAATTCTTGAATGAACTTTACAGCTCAGACTTGAGGAAGAAAGGTGCAAGGAAGTGGAGGCTAGAGTCAAAGAGCTTGAGAAACAGGTAACATGGAAATTGACTTTTTCCTTTTTGTTTTTATTTATGGTTTCCTTTTTCCCTTACTACTACAAGGCAAGGGCAAACTACCAATTTGGTTGCTATAACTTTTGGAAGGTTTTGTTCAACATTTGGTCACCAATTTTAATAAATGTTATTATTTTGGTCACTTGACAATTTGTTGGTTAAAAATAATGGCCTTGCCATTTGGGTTTTTGTGTCATGATATGTTTGCTTAGATGGCATATTTTTGTTAGGTGACCAAAATCTTTCATAGTTTTGGATGTTCAAACTAGAAAATTTCTAAAAGTCGTGACAAAAAAGGTAATTTGCTCTAAATTGTATCGGTTGATATAAATATTAATAAAACCAGAAATGAAAAATTTCATTAAATTTTTTAGACTTTATATCCTTTATTCGTAATATATATAAAATCACAAATTTGAAGAAACTATTGAACTAGTAATACATCCTTCATTGTTGATTATATTATTGTTTTCTCATTTTAAATATTTTTTATTATTTATAAAATTTATCATATTTATAAATAAGAATTCTGATTCTTTTAAAAACACTTCTGTTAAATGAATTTATATAATAATTTAAAAACGGTTAATATTTGTATAGAAATATTTTATCTTTAAAGTATTATGTTTCATTAATAAAATAGTGAAAAAAATATTACTTTAGTTTTAAATATTAAAATTTAATTATTTATATAATAAATAACTTTATATTTCATGTGTATAATTTTATAAATAATACTTTATATAATTTATTATATAAATGGTTTTATTATTTACTAGATTTATCACAGGTATAGAAAAGAATTTTGATTCTTTTAAAACACTTTTGTTTAATGCATTTATATGATAATAAATAAAAAAGTTAAATTTTTTTATCAAATTACTTTATTTTAAAGTAGTTTTTTTTCATTAACCAAAAAAGTACAAAAATAATTCTACTTTAGTTTTAAAATCAAAATTTAATTATTTATATAATAAATAGCTTTATATTTCATATATATGATTTTATAAATAATACATTTATATAA
This sequence comes from Gossypium longicalyx, assembly GCA_025698465.1. Taxonomy (NCBI): domain Eukaryota; kingdom Viridiplantae; phylum Streptophyta; class Magnoliopsida; order Malvales; family Malvaceae; genus Gossypium; species Gossypium longicalyx. The sequence goes on from CM046995.1 coordinate 36,795,535, forward strand.
TATAACATATATATTAATTATATATTGTCAACAAACTATGATGGTTGATTTATTGATTATATTATTAAGGGAAAAATGAAAATTAAAGGGTTATTTATGATATGTAAACTTTTTTAGTATTGTAAAAATGCTTTAATAATGATTAAGAATTTATTATTATTATAATATTTGAATTAATAAAATAATTTGTAAATTTCAATTATTTTTATTAGATTTTATTTTGAATAATATTACTTTGCATTAATTACATTATTAAAAAGTATTTATTTTGAATAATATTATTTGCATTAGTTACATTATTGAAATTTATATCATCTAATAAATTATAGAACTTAATAAATAAATTCACATGTAACGTGTGTGATAATGTAAACTAGTTTTTTGAAAATGAGTAGTAACTATAAGGGATCATAATTAGATAAATGTGTTTTTACTTGTTAATTTTTCTTTTTCGAGCTTTTAGGTTGCTGCTCTTGGTGAAGGGGTATCTTTGGAAGCCAAACTGTTAAGCAGGTAGATTTTGGTTCAAACAACCTTAATGTATACCCATTTTTATCCACTTTAGTTTTATTTATCTTTTTCTAACATCTTGTGTTACCATTTACAGAAAAGAGGCTGCATTGCGTCAAAGAGAGGTATTTCAGAATTTGGATTCTGCTCTATTTGTGGATAGATGATTAATTCTAGGCTTCCCAGCTATATTTTAGTTTTTTGGTTCTTTTTCTCTTTTTTAAGTTTTTTAAATGTTGGTTTGAGCTAGGCAGACTCAGGTTTGTTGTTATAGCACAAACTGTGTTGAATTTTGAGTTTCATGTATTGTGGTAATCTTGACATTTTTCCTTTTGAGAATAGGAATGGCAATTTTTTTCTTGTAATTTTATCTTCAGGATAACGCAAAAAAAAAAAAAAAAAAAAAAAAAAAAGAATCATTCTTTTCCTTTTCTTTTATCTTCCCAGGCTGCACTTAAGGATGCAAAACAAACTAAGGATGTTGTAGACAAGCAGATTTTGTCTTTTAGATCTGAAGTTGAGGTAAATATCAGCAAGTAGTCTTCCTGTATTATAATCTTTTCACCTTTAAAATGAATATAATAACTTCTGCTCATGCTATTCCATATTCTCTTATGCTTTATTTATTTTGCTTGAAATAGAATGCTAAAGATGAGGCAACAGCCATTGTAAGGCAGCTTCATGGAGCTGAATCTGAAGTAAAAGCCCTTCGTTCAATGACTCAAAGAATGGTATTGACTCAAAAAGAGATGGTATGTGCTTATATTGCCTCAAAATTTTAGGAGCCCACTTTTTATTAGAAGATCAATTACCTTATGCATTTGAATTTCAGGAAGAAGTTGTCCTTAAGAGGTGTTGGCTTGCTCGTTACTGGGGCTTAGCTGTGAGATATGGTAGTTACTGGTAACTTATATTTGTTGTGAAGAGAAATGCACCATTCACTCTCTGTTGATTAAATCTTGTTGAATCATTTGACAGTCATTTTAAAGGGCATGAATGAATTACGGTCATTTGTTTTTTGTAAAAGAAATTTTACTTCATCCTGCCCCTTGTCAAGTTGTTAAAGGTTGAGAATGTGGTAATAATATATTCAAACTGACAATTACTGTTTCACCTCATTCTTGTGCTTTATAGGGATCTGTGCAGATATCGCTGTGTCTAAGCATGAGTACTGGTCATCATTAGCTCCTCTTCCTTTTGAGGTGGTTGTTTCTGCTGGACAAAAAGCTAAGGAGGAGTTTTCTGAAAAAGGCTAGTAAATAAATAATTTTATGCTTTGTGATTAACTAGATAGTGGCATCCTTCTCTTGTCCTGTCATACACATTTTTCGTGTTTTTAGACTATAACAATGTCGAGCAGGTGATGATGAGAATGAAAAGAGGAGCAAACTTGTTGAGGATTTGAGTGACCTGACTGGAGAAGGAAATATTGAGAGTATGCTTTCAGTTGAAATGGGTTTGAAGGAGCTTGCATCCTTAAAGGTACTCCCCTCTTTTCTTCCCAACCCATCCAAAAGAAGAAAGTGGTGCATTTCTGGAATTAAGATGCTACATGCATTCCACTGGTTTAATTCTGGCTATGTTTTTGAAGGTTGAGGAAGCCATCGTGAATGCATTGGCCCAACAGAGAAGAGCAAGTTCTGTTAGAATTTCATTGTCTGGTATGCTCTATATCACTCTGTAACATCTTTGCTTAATTTTCTGATTACTTTAAAATAGTTTGTTTGCTTGGCTGGTTGGTTGTTCTTTTTATTTTTTTTTCTCTTTTCAAATTCATTTCTTTGCAATTTTTCTAATTCAACGCATTTTTTATCCTCAACCCATGCTAACTGCCTAGAGCTATCTCCTCTGATCTTACTGAATTCTTACTTGCATGTTTTTCAGATATCAAGTCACCACGTGATCCAAAGTTTATGGAGGCATTTGGTAAGTCTAATTTATTTATTTAGTTGCTGTCTTTTTGGTTTCTTTGTATTCCCATGTTCCCAAACTTGCAATCACAAGAATGACCGGTATGCTTTATTGCAGAATTGAGTCCAGAGGAGTCTGAAGATGTTCTCTTTAAGGAGGTATGTCAGTCATCTTTCTTTGTTATCTTCAATTTTATCTCAATGATGTTTATCCACAAAGTTCATCAATTTCTTGGTCTTCTGTTACGGTTTTGTTTAATTGTTGGTGGCACTAACTTTATCCTCGCCCAACTACATGCCTTCAGTCTGTTTATAAAACCCAATAAATAATATGTATTTTTATGTGTGTCGAAATTGCAGCGGCCTCAAATTTTGGAATTTCCATATTCTTGTCCGTATTGCTTTTCTTGCCAACAAGGGATGAGACCTGTTTGGCATGATGCTGAGCTTAAATATTGGATTCTCAATTTGTTTTACTTCAAATTAGTTAGCCACTTAGTTAAATAGTTAAATGGCTCCTGGTTAAGCAGTGGTCACTGTACAGTGTGCAATAACATTTTCCCTTTAGTATTTTGTGTGTCCTGTTTGACACTTAGAAAGAGGAATATAATATTATCTGGCTGACCATTTATAAAACATACTGTATAGGCATGGCTTACATATTTTTGGAGAAGAGCCAAATCCCATGGCATAGAGGAGGATACAGCCAAAGAGCGACTTAAATTTTGGATCAGCCGTTCTGTGCATTCACCAAGTTCACATGATGCTGTTGATGGTAATATCTATTGTAGCATTAATTTCTTCAAATGGAAGTATTGGTGCAATGTTTCTCACTCTTTAAACTTTGAACTTAAAAATGTCAATTATTTTCTTGCGTATACAAGACCGAACCCAATCTTTCTTGCAAGTAAGCACTTATGTTTTTTCTTGTTTTTGTTTAGTTGAGGAAGGACTGATGGAGCTTCGGAAATTGGGCATCGAACGTCGACTTTGGGAAGCATCTCGAAGGAATTGAGTGGGATGATTTTTCTTCAAAGAGTAGTTGAAAGAGCTCTTGACAGACTGCACTGAGATATGTATTTTACAGTTTCTAACTGTATTCGTTTGACTAGATTTCCCCTCCAAATGAGCTTCTTCTTCTTCTTCTTTTTATGTAGTTAAGTAATGAGCACTGATTATGGGTTGCATGCTTTTCTTGATACGAGAATTGAGGTATTGCTTCGGCAAATAAATTAGTTTAAAGGTAAGGTAGTGTATCAAGTGTACTGAACCACGGGTATATATATTAGCATATGGTCACTAGCATGGTTTGCATCAAGATAAGCCAAGACGTAATTCGTCTAGTAATTAAATTTGTAGTGGTATAGAAATATATTGTTATCTTGCATAATCCTTAGGAACGATGTCTGAAAAGGTGATCTTGAGGTTAACTTGACATAAACATATGTTAAGGTGATTAAAAGGTGTAACGTAGTGACTTCTAGAGAAGCCTACAACCAGTGGATTCCGAATTAGTAAACCACCATATTACTGCAACATTCTCCAGCATTGCTCTCGATATTTCCATGTTAGGGGGAAATAAATGTTCTAACCTTTCATGTCATTGTTATTGAAACTTGTGTCACTGTTTTCACTACAATTTCAATTGTGTTATTGTTTTAAATTGTTCCGCATACTTAGATTTACTTAGATTTAATTTTAGTACTTAGTAACTCAATTCACTCATATTTCTGTTACTCACCATTTTGACATTAGTTAATTTTGCAATTAATTGAATTAACTTTAGTCCCTATAGAGACGATACTCTATACTTACTACTTTATTACTTGTAAATCTCGCTATAAGACTGAATAATAAGCATCATAAAATGGATTTTCGATATACTTTGGACTTTTTTAGCTTGAGGTGAAACGTAAAGTGTGATATTATTGTAAGATTCGATCTAATAGTTGAGTTTCCAATGGGATTGAAAACAATGAATTTCAATGATGAAGTATATTGGTAAGTTTGGAAAATTCTATATATATATATAAGTTTCAGTGAAATAAGAGATGCATGAATGCAGTATCAATTTGGAAGAAGTTCTCAATATAATTAATTGACAAGTATATTAAGTAGTATTACATGGCGGGATTGTAATACGAAAAGATGATTTATATTAGTAGATAATCTAAATATATCTTTAGTTTAACTGCTTGAGAAATTGATTTGATTAATATTTTTTCTATTGAGTCTAATTTGGGGATATATTTTCTTGCGTATTGGAGTGGATGACTCTTAGAAAGACATAGATGTGATTAATTAGATTAGCTATACATCAGACATAACCTATGTAGAATAGATCTTAAATCTGTTTATAGATTTATTCATATGTGATGTTCATAATGTGGTATACTTCAATCTTAAGTGGATGATGAAATATACATGCATAATTTGTATACTTTGATGCAAATAAAAACATGAGTTTAAATATATAAGGAATCGAAAGTTGATACGTTGGGTGTACGATTTTAGCAATATGTAGCATCACTCCACAATAGTGGAATTTATAGTCTAATAAAGGTTATATCTTCTCATCGACATTACATGATAGATGAAAAGTAAATATGATCATGAGTCATTTGTCTTTATGATAAATAAATAATTATTATTTCATAATAATTGATTTTTATAAAAAAAAATGTAGTGGTTATCATGAGATAAAACAAGATAATATTGGGAGGACGAATTTATTTCAAAGGGATTAAAAATATCCTATGAGAGTAATACACTTATGATAAGGTTATTAGATGAACACTTGATAAGTAACTTTCGTAATAATATATAATAAAAGAGAGCTTAATCATGATACTTTAGTAGAATGATTTTATGACTAAATAATGTTGTAATTAATAATTGAAGAGTCAAAACTTAATTACAAATTATTTGAGCGTTAATTATATATATTTAATCAGTCCTTTCGCTAGCTTAAGATAACAAATGAATTGCATGTAAGAAACCAACAATATGGAATGACTGAAAACAATGAAGTAAAAGAAATAGATCGCATGTATCACTATTTGTAGTGATTGCATTTTCTCGTTAAGTACAAAAAATGTTATGAGAATTAATTTAAGTTTTTAGAATTATTATTTAAATAGTTATAATTAAATAATTGAAGTTTGAAGATGAAAATAAATTAGTCATTATGGATTTGTTGAATAAGAAAATTAAATATATTTTCCTTATAGAGTCTAGTGCGGTAAAGTTGTCACGACTTGAATGAAATTAAAATTGAGTTGAGAAAATAATTTGATTGAGAAATAAATTTATTTAATTGAATTAATATATTAATTCAATTAAATAATATTTTGCGAAATAAAAAATAAATATTGGGTTGGATAAATTATGAGTGTTGAATAAAAACATAGATAACACATGGAAGTGACCCAATATATGAGAGGTTAAAAAATAGACTCGATTAGTACAAAGGGCGACAAACCCTAGTATTCACTAGGGCATGTTGCCCCATTATACTTCTAATTGGAGTAGAAGTTCTATTTTCAATTAAATATTATTATTTAATTAAACCTTATTTGAACAAAATTCTTGTATTGTTTATCTATAAATAGGAATTATGTGTTAAACAATACACAACACTTCTCATATGTCGTTATTCTATCAGAAAATAGTGGAAATTTATTTTAAAGAATAAATTCTATTTTTTGAGAAAAACACATAGTTTTCGGTTAAAGAGAGAATTAACTTTCTTACTAAAAGTTACGTTAAAGTTTTCATTTTTTTGATTTGGTTCGTATTACTTGAGTCCACACTCAAAGTAATTCATGGTTCGAGAATAATGGAGAAGACCATTCAGGAGAAAGTCAGGATTGACTTTAGTCCGTCTTGTACAAAGCACAATATTTGGTTAAGTTTATTGTTATAAATAACATACTGAGCTCAAGTTTAGAAAATTTTAAAACTTCCGCTGTACCTAAAACAACCATTTTCTTAATCGATTTTTTTAACAAACTTTAACTATTGTGGCCCACTTTACCATAAATTGTTTGAACCCCATATTTGAGGTTTCTTTGGGGACAATGCAAAATTATGGAGACGACCTTGAACTCTAATTTCATTTCATCGTCTCCTTCAAGGAAAACTCAAATCCTAACATATGTATAGCTTTGATGGGGTAGATCCGTAGTTTACCAATTCTCATGATTTGGTAAGCCACTTAGCTGCAGGTTTGATTTGTCTTTGTGCAAGGGTATGAAGGATTCAAAATTTCTACACTGGCATGGAAGCAAGTTCAAGGTGCATGGTTCCCAGCGTACTCCTATCAAGGACCCCTTTCTTTTTCGGTAGTCGGTGGTGCTGAGCATGGTGAGATCTAAAGCTCTTTGATTAGGTTATTTCTTCTTCTTTAGGTAGATATTTTGGTCCAATTTGTTAATTTAATAGTGTTAGTTCAGGATTCTCCAGTCAAATTTTGAACACTATCTGTAACACCCCACACCTGACCCGATCGTCAGATCTGGACTCTAGGGTGTTATGCTCCATGATTGAATTTAACTAACACATTCAATATTGCAAGTTGTAATTCATAATCGCGTAATACAATTGTTATCTAAAATGGTTAGCTAATTATCTTTGCCAAACATAAGAATTTATTTCAATTATATATTTTAAATTAAGATACAAAAATTTCACAAAGTAACCTTAACATATTGAATATTTGCTTAGTCTTGAAATTAATCTTCTGACCATAACTAATTACAAATATGACTATGACCCTAAGGCTCTGCCTCTAGGTCACCTCACTGTATGCATATTATGACTGAGAAGCAAATCTGCCTAAGCACGATAGATTTTAACTTGGGCCCTTATCGAATTCTTGAATTTCCCTTTTTACCTGCAATACATAATAACACATACGTAAGTTCAAATGAACTTAGTGAGTTGTTCATAACTTGTATCAGCGTGACACTAGCAAGCTTGAAATTCATGATTCAGATTTCATGTTTGACTTTATCTACACTACGATGGTTTGCCAATCTTATTGACATAGTATTAACATCGGACGATTTGGCTTAACTTGTACTTGATACATTATCTTGATGACACCATCAATTATTTAATTGTATCTTGGAGAACAATTCGACTTGCTTGACTGTCATCTATCAGAGATGACACGAAAATAGGAGATTACACATTTGGACCATTCGCGATCTTGCTTATATAAGGCTTCCATTTATGAGATTCCATAATCATATTATCGGGTATACAAATGTATAGACGTTTACCATTGTGGCAGATAATACCTACGGATTGTTTCTTCAATAGTTTGTCCTTGCAGACTCTTGTGCAATTACTTCCTTGAGAGACAATCCTTGTGGATTTTAACTTGCAGACTTATGAAAGAATACCTATAGATAATTCCCATAGCACGTTTTGCACCAAAAAATACAGATAACCATATGAGATAGATCTTGGCGAATGGTTCATGTTTTGAAATTCTATTAGTAGCTTGTCCTAACGGACTCAAATTCGTAGTACAATAATTGTGGATCCATGTTTTAGACTTTAAGTATGAAAATTCATATATGCGAAACATATCGACAGATTCATAAAAGAAGATCTCTTTGGATTCGTGCATAGAAATAGATTACAAGTAAACGAACTCATTCTTGGTGGACTTATAAAAGTGAATCCAATATTTGCGGAAACATAGATGCAAACATACTCATAGATTCACGGAAGTTGCAAATTTATATATGTGTACTATCTTGCGGACTTCCCTGGATCATGTGGATCCCTGTAAGGAATTCCTCATGTAGAAATAGATTCACATACTTGAATTATCTCATGGACTCTACTAGATTATGCCATATAGGCATGTCTGGTTGACCTCATTGGATTATGCCTTAAAAGGTGGATCAGGCGAACCTCATTGGATCATGCCATATAAGCAAGTCTAGCTGATCTCCTTGGATTATGCCTTAAAGATGGATCTGGTGAACCTCCCCAGCTCATGCCATATAGGCGAGTTTAGCGGACCTTTCTAGATCATGCCATATAGCCGAGTCTTACTGACCTCCTTGGATTATGCCTTAAAGGTGGATCTGGCGAACCTCCCTGGATCATGCCATGTAGATGAGTCTGGCTGACCTTCCTGGATCATGCCATATAGGCGAGCTTGGTGGACTTTCCTGGATCACGCCATGGCCATGGTCTTGCTTTCCTTTATACGACTTAAAGCCTTAGACTCCGTAGAGTCTCATACTACCCCTAAAGGGCTTTCATACTACTCGTAAAAGGGTTTTCATAATTATGTGCACATATTCCCCAAAAAAACCAATCAAACCTCCACAAAGTTGAATACCATTAATTTTTGTTTTCTTTATAGTACGCTTGAACTTTGGTAAACCCTCATTAATTTGAACACATACGTGTTCCTTCACAAGGCCGGGGTCATTCGCCAATTTTGGTTTGCATTCACATGCCTTATCGGAGGCAAAACGTGTAACATATCATATTCTTCTTCACTCCTCCCATGTCAATCACACTTCAACAGACCTTCATTATTCCGCATATCATTCATTTACATACATTTCATACACAAGCAATCAACTAATATTATTGCTCATACAAAATACACATTGTGCCAAACATTTCATCTACACCACATGGATAAACGTACAATCAGTTATGCATTTGCATGTCAACACAACATGCAGCGATTGCCCTCCCCTGATAAGGCATAGGTCACTCAGGGAGCCTGTGGCTGCAGTTGCCCCTACTTTTACAATTCTTACTCTTTTAGAGATTCAATCACTTCTAGGGGAGTGGCCATCATCCTAGTTTACACCAACCTTCTTTTGATTCCCCTTTGCCATCGAGTCCTCCAGAAGCAATTCCTATGGCTCTTTGGTCAATTTTTCCTCATACATCAGATATTACCCTTGTTTGAACATAGAATGACCTTCATTGGAGAGCTATTTTGAAGTCTGTACCACTTTCCTCCTCTCGTAGTGATATTTTTTAGCAACAACAAAGCTTAGTGCCTACTTAGTCAAGGGAGGCTTTTGTTTCTTATCTCACATCAACTTTCAATAAAGATCCTTTGATTGTCATAGCCCAAGTCTCAGAGAGTATGTCTTTTAAGCAATGCTTGTGGAGTAGAGCTATCAGGGTTGCCAGCCAGAAATACAGAAATAAAATATCTAATTTAGAGAAGCATGCAAAATCTAGCAAAAACTACTTGGTTGAGTTATGCTGACAACATCGAGAAGTTACCAATTTGATTGGGAAATTGGATGCATAACTTTCCACTTTAACAAACAAATACAGAGACGCTTAAACTGAAAATGAGCAAGTGAAGGAGGAGGTCAATTCATCGAAGAGCCAAAAACTTGCTTAAGAAGAGAAGCTTAAAGCTCTGGAAGAAAATCACATGGTAGAGCTAGAGAACCAACGTCATTCTCAGGTCGTGGCCTTTAAGAAGTATCAAGAATACACCCATAAAAACCTTGTTGAGGCCTTGCTAGAGTGGAAGTCCAACTTAATCCTGTACACCCAAGTTGCTACAGGTCCCTTTGATCTTAGAAAGGTTGACTTTTCAAGGACATTTCCACTAACTGACTTGGCTTCGATGTTTACCACCTAGAAGGCAAAGAATGGAAAGCTTTCCAAAGGGAGTGGAGGCAATTAGAAGGTTTTATTATTCCAACCACGCCTATTGTTAAAGACAATAAAGAGGGCTCAGCGTCTGGGGATTAAGTTCCAGAAGATGCTTCTCCTACTGAAGGGATCCCTACTAAGCCCACTAGTCAGCTCGGTGTAGGGGAAAATTATAATCCACTTCTTTTATCTTGTACTTCATTTCTTTTCATCTTTTATCTCACCAAACCTTGAACCATGTAATATTTTTCCTTCTTATTAATACAACCATTCTTTTACTTTTGCTACTATCTTGCTTGTCATTGCATTACATGCTTTACCTTATATTAAACAAAACTGTCTACACATATCTGAGAGACTCCGCTAGGATTGGCACGTTATGCATACAGGGCTCTCTTATCTTCATGGTGTAAGAATCAACTAAATCGACTCTAATACCAAACTTGTAACGCCCTCAACTTGATCTGATTCGTTGGATTCAGATCTCGGGTGTTACAACACTGAGACAGACATATACAAATTTTCAACATTTACAACTTATTTAAGAGTACTATTCCAACTGACTTACCACTGGATGTACCGTAAATAATTACAACCATTGTACAAGATTTCAAATAGCAAAGACTTACAAGTGCATATCATAACTTAATTACATTGTTCTATTTGTTTTATCCCTTAGTGATAATACTGACTATAATTGTATTGCTAATACATTTTGTATGCATAATAGTCCATCCCGCCACTTCTAGCATAGCTTTGGCATCATCTCTCTTAGTGTAGACCAAAATCAACTTACTTATGACACAATATACAGAGATAAGTTCATGAGAACTTGTGGATTAAACTCCATTTACCTATACCATCTTAGTACAATGCATCTGGTGATTTCATTATCATCTCATTATTCTTCGTTCTTCAACTTGACTTTGGCGAGTACCTTTCTTCATCCTAACATGGACGCCATACATTGCTTTGTGACTATTCCTAACCCTTAGCATATTTAGTACATTACTTACATTCTTTCACCTAGCCTTTTCGTGATTCCTTAACTGTTTCCATTTTGGAACCCATACTTACAAAACACTATTGACCAAGTTGTTCTTTTAGTCTACTTGGTTCACACTATGAATTCGTCACATTTCTTGGCACATTCCATATCTGTACATATTTTAAGACTATGCAAGATACGCCACAATATTTTCTACAGAATCGTTCTTTCAGAGTTCGCCATACGTACTATTCCTTCAGAGTTTGCTATACGTATTATTCTTTTAGAGTACGCCATACATATTATTCCTTTAGAGTTTACCACACATATTATTCTCTCATAGTTTACCAAATCTACCCGTCCTTCAGAGTTAGCCACACTTATCATTCTTTTAGGGTTTGTTGTGTTTACCATTCTTCTCTTTCAGGGTCCTCCACAAAAGTGTTCCTTCAGATGATAGCCATTAGGGCCTTTCTTTAGAATGCGCCACGAAGGCGTTCTTTTTTTTATAGATCGCCATAAAGGCTTTAATTTTTTAGATTGCCACAAAGGCTTTCTTTTTCTGATGTGTTCACAATAGGTATTCGTCTAAACTCATTATGTGAGGTTTGCTCCTCATTGTCTTCGGTCACGTAGAAAACTCCATTTGGTAATAACCTTTTAGTTCTTTCCATATGATGCCATAACCTACTAGTTATGGTCTTATACAATATGGTCTTTCTATATGACGCCATCACTCGCCGGCTATGGTTTTACACAATATGGTGCAATATAAAAAAATTAACATACTTAGACTCCTTTAGATAATATTATGATTAAAGTCCCGACAGACTCCTTTAGACAACTTCGAAGAGACAAATGCAAACTCACATAACAAATCTTTCATGCTTTGACACCATACAGAAATTAACATACATTTCATTTCACATTGTCTTATACATTCTAGAAGTGCTCATACAGTTTATTTCGTCATTAGAACATCCATATCATACTTAACCTATCAGATTCCTCATGAACTATACATGCACGACTTATTTAGTGTTCATAGTCTGACTGTTTATTTATAGAAACATTGCAAATACTACCTTACATATGAGAGTTGACTTAGGGATTCACTTGACATCCACGAACGGTAGCTTGGTCTTTAAATCCCAAACATCCAGCAGGAAAACTCAGTAATCACTGCTTATAAGACATAGAGATACAATTAAAACTCATTCATATAACTTTTATTATCATCAGAAGCTCCGTTAACTTTCATGCAAAGCTTACTTCTTCATTTATTATCTGTACTCGTAAAAATACTTACTTGATCAAAAGTCCACATGCAAGTCTAGCTTACTTACCCTCAACATGAAACAACCATCTATATGAACTTTGATCTTTAATTTCATCTTAGCAAGAAAGATCCTTGATCAACTCCAAAGCAAGATAGAAATGGTGTTTTCAAACAGAAGGAAGAAGATAACTCTTTTTTTTTTTCTTTTCTAAAGCTCATATCTAGATATATATAAATATATAGAAAACCTATGTTTCCATAGTAGAACTTAACACGTGTCATCAACCTTCAACACTGACCTTTCAAGGGTTGACAGCTATAAGGAAACGTATACAAGAGTCCATAATCTTTATCTATATTTGATTTACCCTATCGTTCATTCCTGATTGTCTCGTTAGAATGTAACTTGTACAATAACTACCTTTGGCGATATCTTCATTACCCAAAGAACCCTTAATACTCTTACCATCCCTTTATTTTTGCATATTTGCACTCTTCAGAGAACATTTTTACCTTATACTCTATTGTCAACTAAACGCCTTAAGTATACGTGAAAGATGTCAATTGGGTGAATAGGATTGCGCCACTCAAATTCCTTCGGGTTACTCACCTAACGTAGGACCTGCCAATTCTGGGTGTTACATCTCTAGATCATGCCATATAAGTGAGTCTGGCAGAGCTCCTTGGATCATGACATTACTATGGTCTTGCTTTCTTTTATAAGACTTTAAGCCTTGGACTCTACAAAGTCTTATACTACCCCTAAAGGGATTTCATACTACCTGTAAAAGGGCTTTTATAACTATGTGCATATATTCTCCATACAAACCAAATAAACCTCCGTAAAGCCCAGTACCATTAATACTTATTTTCTGTATAGTCTACTCGAACTTTCACAAATCCTCCTTGTTAATTTCAACACTATGTGTTCCCCGGCAACGTTGGGGTCATTCCCCAATCTCGATTTGCATTCATATACCCTATTGGAGGCAAAACATGTAACATATCATATTCTCTGTTACTCTTCCCATGTCAATCACACTTCGACATACCTCCATTAGTCTGCATATCATTCATATACATGCATTTCATACACAAGCAATCAACCAATACATGCATTTCATCTACACCACATGGATAAATGTATAATCAATCATGCATTTGCATATCAACATAACATGCGTAACGATACATCATAATTTGACCATAGTAACTCATCATTTGCACATCCAATTAGACATACCCAACACACAATATTGAAAATAAGTGAACAACCATTTAATACCTGAGTTCTGGAATTGATCGCCTCGGGACGTACTAACATCCAGTGTAACACTCTTAACCCATATCCGTCATTAAAACAGGGTTTTAGAGCATTACTGGAACTTTCAGAACATTTTACAAATAATTTATGTAAATTACTTTTCATTATTCGAGATCATTCAAAACGTCCCTTAATTATACCCTTGAGGCCCAATACGAGCATTAGAATCGAGTCGGGACTTAATAGGGAACTCTAAGAAATTTTCGTGACATTTCAAAAATTGTCCAAGGTGCAGGGTTCACACAATTGTGTGGTCCAAGGGATACGCACGTGTGACCTTGGAACATGCCCGTGCTGTAGGCTGTGTTCGACCTCGTGTAACTCTTTGACTTGTGTACACGGCCATGCCACACGCCCGTGTGCCAGGTCGTGTAGCACATACGGATGAGACACACGCTCGTGTCTCTGCCTATGTGCTCAATTTTGAAGCATTCTGTTTCTAAAAAATTAATGTGCAGGAGACACACGGCCTAAGCCATGTACTCGGTCGTGTGTCACATACGGTCTAGACACACGCTCGTGTGGACAAAATTAAGCCATTCCTAGCTTCATTTCTCACCCAAAATCACCCCCATGACCTACACTTGAATCACACATCCAAATACCAACCATTTTAAGCATTCAAAACAAGCAAATTCCGTCATTCATCATGGCATATCATTTTATACATACTTGTCTACAATCTTATCTTAGTTCAATCCATATATTTAACATGATTTGATCAACTACTTAACATATATGTAGCTACCATAGTTTGACATTAGAAGTATATTTAAATAAACCATTACTAGCCATTCCAATAGCTAGATTATAAGCATTATTTACATTTACATGCCAATATGGCCAATATATCTATACATGCCATTACAATCATAATTGATTTACTATAATACCCTGACATGGGCCGATGGATAATGTGAGTGATCTCCGCCGAGCTTTCAATCCAATGAGCTTCCGATTTATTCTAAAACAGGGAAATAAAACTAAGTAAGCATAAAATGCTTAGTAAGTTCGTATAACATGGTACTTAACTTACCATTCATTCTATTTTGTGGTAACTATGTAAGGCATAATCAGTCAATTTGATCTCAAGTCCTACACACATTCTCATTGCCCTTGTTAGTCGTATATTCCATATTAACATAAAAACATAAATGGGCTCAACAACAATTAAGTTTCCAAGCACATATGCTTTCAACATGTATTCATTCAACATGCATAGTTCATCTCATTATTTCAAGTATAATTTCATAATAGTTCATTTCGAGTTTAAATCATTTCACATAAGAACTTTACTCATATTACTCAAAACATCTCACGATTAGTACATTCAAGATGTACAAGTCTATAATCAAGAATGAACATATATTTATCAAATAAAGTCCATGTACAAATATCATCATATCATATGTAATGTATTATCATTTACTTGTATTTCAGCCATATACGTGTAATAACTCACTTCTTATTCATATCTTTTCATATCAAGATTTTTACTTGTTGAATTTATCTGAAATATCAATGGTTACACAGCTAATACACTCGAGGTGTACGAATCAGGATCCATCAATTCATGTCCAATGGTACCCATAAGGTACCATATCGAAGAGTACACTCTCAAGCCACACATGTATACGACTAGACTACCAATCCAGGTTAAATCCTTTTTATGACATATGTTCTAAAGATCTTGATCTGAATTACCCGTCCGGGCTAAATCCAATTCATAACATATGTTCGAGAGGATTTATATCAGGATTACCCATCCGGGCTAAATCTTTTCATGAATGAGCTTAATAGGATTACTCGTTCGAGCTAAATCCCATCAGCAAAAAATGTAAGACCTCATTCATTTTGAGAAATCACATATCCATCGATATTCATCTATTCAACGAAATTTAACATTTTCAAGCATTTCCTGGTATGTATTTATTTCATACATCTATAACATTCAAATAATTTAAATGATCATATTCCACATTTGTTCCAAGCATAAAAGTAACAATTTTCTTGTTTATCCGTTATCGGGCATTTTTGTTAATTGGGCTTTTTCAGGTATATTTTCAACGCCATATACATGTATGATATTTATACAATTCACAAACACAACACTTAATTCAAGCATAAAAACATATAAAATTTAGTTACACAAACTTACCTCGACAATTGTTCGTGTACGAAAAATCTACTAATTCGACTTTTTTCTCTTTTCCTCATTCTAGCTCTGAATTTGGTCTATCCGGATTTATACGAGTAAATTTGACATCAATTTATCATATTTTATATTCAAGTGGACTCAAATCCTAGGTAAAATTACCATTTTGCCCCTAACTTTTCCATAAATTCCCATTTCCTCCCTAGGCTCAAAAAATGAAATTTATGCAATTTACTTCCTATTCCAAGCCTAATCGAAATTTATATACCACATTTACAACACATAAATTTCACAGGTTTCAGAATTTTCCATGGGATTTATCACTTTTTCATTTTAGTCCCTAAATTAATTTTCCATCAAAGATTGCTTTGTAAAAGTTGTTTATCTATCAACAACCTTTCATTTTCTACCATAAATTTCATATTTACAGCATCTTCATCAATGACCCAAATTTCATACTTTGATAACTTTTCAAATTAATCCCCCAAATAGATAAATTAAATTATCCTGGTTTCAAAAATATAAAAATTATTAAAAACATGGCTTGATTACTTACCCAAATAAGCTTGATAACTCTTCTTCCTCTTTCCTAGGGTTTCCATGGAAATATTTGGGGAAGATGATATGAAATTGTTTTCTTTTTCATTTAATTAAATTGTCCTTTAATAACTTTTCATCTTTCCAATTTAGTCCTTAGTCTTTTTTTTTTATTTTTCCATGGATGAGGCCAAAATATCTACATACTTTCTTTAATGGTCTAATTACCATATAAGGACCTTAAGTTTTGAATTCCATAGCTATTTGGTCCTTCTAGCCACTAGAATCTAACTTTTGCATTTTATGCGATTTGGTCCTTCCCGTAATTAAACACATAATCGGTAAAATTTCTTATCAAAATTTTCACATAACATTTCTAATATAATACGGATCATATAATAAAATAAAAATAAATTTTATTTTCGGCTCGAATTTGTGGTCTCGAAACTACTGTTTCGATTTCACTAAAATTGGTCTATTACATCCAGAGTGTAAATACTACAACTAAATATATGAAATTGAGGCGGTGTTCGCAAGTATATGTGTTAGGTTGTAATATAATTTTTACAACAGAGTCGGTAAGTACTCCAAGGATCGTACCCAAGGGAGGCGAGTTTGAAATTAATATTAACCTAAACATAAATAGATCTAATTAGTGCTTTAGACAAATTATATTATGACAGAACATAAAGAATTTAAGTTTTATAAGAAAAGAATAAAACATGCATCACTTAATGAAAATGAAAAACTAATGTGTAACTCAACCAAATCTAAGCATGGGTGATTAGCTTGCTTTGGTGGTCATAATTAATTCTTATTTTGGTTTTCTACTAAATTAACTAGTAGTTACCATAGCAGGATCTCTCGATCTTCCACTAAACGAACGAGTTAGTAATAACTACTTATCTCTCAACCTCATAGTCATAATCGGATTAGGGTAAGGGGTTCACGGATAGGCAATACCAATTTTTGGTTAATTCCACTTAAATGACTTCCTATGGTTGTCAGGTGTAGGGTTTAAGTTTTTCCTATCCTAAACATTTGATCCACTAAGAAAACTTTATATAAAAATTAATTAATCACACATCCACTCGCTAATCCCCTATAAGAGGATTTGTTCCTCATGTATTTCATAAACAACATAAACTTGATAAATAAGATAAACATGAATAATGAATTAAGAATAAAAGTTTAAGAAGAAATCCTGATTGTATTGATTGATTGAAGCGCAAAAATCCACAAAGTATTTAGTTGAATCCACAAAGTATTTAGTTGAATCCACAAATCAGATTCTTCGAATTTCATGAATGAAAACAAAACTGAAAATAAATCCCAAGTCTAAAAAAGAAATAAAAACAAAAATCTAAATTGAAAGGAAAATTCTAAATTACAAGAGAGGTCTTTTCTCAAGTGTTTAATAAGCCTATTTATAATGTTAGGGTTGGCCGTTGTCTTTAGCCCTAATTCGACTGCCATTTTTATGTTAATTTTCATTGTGCGTACCAAAACACCCTTAGCTTGTTAATGCTTTCACGTACAAGGCTGATGTCACGACATCCGCTGCCTATGTCACGACACCCATTAACTATGTTGCGGCACCAAAGGTAGACTTGGTATTTTGGCACTATGTTGCAACATTGAACTCCTCATGTTGCAACATTACGCCCAGCCTTGAGTCTTCATGCCTTTGAATGGTGGCCTGTACACTCACTAAGTACGTTAGTCTTCCCTTATGCCTCCTTCGGCCCTTAAGGTCATAAAATGAATCAATTACACTTTTTATTAAATGAAAACTAAGATTGGAAAAACTAAATAAAATATAATAAATTTTCTCATATTCAAGCTTCTTAAGTTTGAAAACTAGTTTAATATGCTAAAGTGAATTGCGACAGATCAAATTCTTCCACACTTAAGTCATTGCTTGTCCTCAAGTAAAGAAACATAAAAATAAAATATGAAACCTCAAGCAAAGAAACATAAAAATAAAATATGAAAGATGATTCTTGAGCAACTAGGATACAAGGATAGGTTTTGAAATACATAGCTAGGAAAAATCATATCCACACATAATTCTGGCATGATATATAAACGACTTGCCACTCTCAGTATCAAACACTTAAGTTCAGTATATTGCAAAGTATATAAACAATAAGATCTTCAAATATATGGATCTATCGATAAATTAGACAGGTAATTTGATTATCCTAGCAGGATACAAACATTTATTATTGTAATTACTTAATATAATGTCAATTCATGAATAGAGTTACCTGGATCACATAGGGCTTTTCGACTTGTAATGTTTTGAGACTTGGGATAGGTATGAAATTCAAGAACATGAAGCAACAAAATAGTTTCAAGCAAGAAAGTAGTTTGACACATTGTATTGTTCCCTATTCTCCCCCTTAATAACCTTTTCCTACTCATTGCCGTATTTCTCCTCCTTTTACTTTCCTTATTTCTCCACGTAGGAAGTCACAACATAATGAAGTAATTATGTTTAGCTCACGAGTTTTTGATCACTAAGTTTTCTAATTTTTTGACGTTGTCACATTTGACCTTTTCAATATTCACAAATTTAACCAATAAAATAATCATAAATACTAGCATGCTTGTTTCCCTGTATTTTCTATGTCCTTTGATATATTTAATTACTTAATGCTTATTTAATGTAATATATATAACTTAGTAGTCTAATAACCAAAATTAAAAATAATTAACTATCATGCCAAATTTATAGTAAGTACAATCAACCTATATATATATACTCCTAACCAATAGCTTGTATTTCTACTTGCTCAAGCACACTTTGACAAGTAAAATAAAAGAAAAAGCATGAAAACAAAATAAGCAAAATGCAAAATTTTTTATGTCACCCCCACACTTTAAATAGCGCATCGTCCCTAATGTGAAACCTTATAGATAAGAAAATAAACTACCCGATTGATTGTGGCATTGTAGTAGTCTTATGGTGGGTACTTCCTTCCTTATTCGTTGAAAGCTAAAAAATGTTGTGCTTCTTTTGTGTGAGGTTCTATAACGCTCGTGTTTGTGCAAGTGTACACAGTCATTATCAAGTAATAAGTATCAAATTATCGTCTCCACAGGGATTGTCTTTGTGCTAAGTCACTTAATTTGTAAAATTATATTAACAATTTGATAAATAAAAACAATATAATTGAGAAGTGATGAAAAATTAAGTATATGAAACTAAATGCAATGATCCCTAATGCAATTTATCCTAAGTATGCAAACTACATGAATGAACTAGATTTTAGCAGAATTAACACAATAAGCAACAATTATAACATAAATAAGCTAGGACAATTACTTTAATTAAACTCAAATTATTATCAACATGCTTATCAATATTCGGAAAAATATTCCATGACAACTTGATCTTTCATGAGTTTGGAAACCACATTAGGTCATTTCGAAATCCTTTACTTAGTAAATACGCATTTTACTGATCTTTATTTACTAAGGGTTTCTTAGTATTTGTGCGAGGTAATAGGGACGTGTTAGGTTTGAAACAATTTAATCACACAAATCTAAAAACTATACAGATAACAGAGCTTGGTTAGGATTGTTATGTAACCTGCAATTTAATCGGGTTAGGATCTAAATTGAGCATGCACATTTCAATTATGTGTCCATTAGCCGTCGTGTGGTTAGGATCGCTCAGCTAATTCAGGTGCATTTCAATCACGTATGAACGAAATACAGACTTGGTTTTAATTGAAAACATGACTGATTGAGGCACAAACATTATAAGCATGACTCAAATAATTATTATTTAATCAAAGCAATCAACCTAACTTAAATAAAATTAAGCTATCATTGTTGTAAACAAGAACAGTAAACATATAGCAAACATTCTTAAATTAAGTTAAAGAAAAGAAAGATTAAACCCAAATCAAAGTGGTTGTCACCCAAGACTCTGACTGACGAGGGCTTATTTGTTCTTTCGCTTTGCTCCTTTGTTGATGGCTCTCCGAGGTGGCCAACCAAGGGCTCTTTAAGAGGCTAATTTGCTAAAAATCCTTATGCAAAGATGATGATGGGCGTGAGGGGGAAAGAAAGCTAAGAGAGTTAAGAGAGGAGAAAATGGTGAATGAGTGAGGGATGAGTGATGAGGGATAAATGGGGTCTTATTTATAGGTGAGGCAAGGGAGCTAGTTTGCTAAAAATAGGAATGTCCATCATTTGAAACTTCATCCAAGAGTGACTGGCCATGATTTGTGGGAGTGTGTCTAATTTTTGCTTGATTTAAGTGCCACAACATCATCAGGATCAAGACTCAGTCAATTGCAAATCTTCGGGTAAATCTCCAATTTCTTCAACTCTTCAAGGACCTTGTGTAATTAAACCAAAATTTGATTTATGAACATCCACATGCAGCTGAATTTTGGGTTGACTTGGTCCTCCATTTGGATGGTTTTGTAATCAACATAAAGCTCTCAGACCTGTCCAACAATAGTAGATAATTTAGAGGACCAAAGAATATAATCTAATCACTTTAATTAATCAATTTACTTAATTAATTAAAACCCAATTTATTAATGAAATATATTAAAATAAATTATTTAATATAACTTTTTATTTTATTATTTAATTTAATCATGCATGACCCACTTTATAGCTTGAAAATATAATATGCTCAAATTAATATAGAAGCCATTTTCTGCATGAAAACTATATAATAAAGCATAAAATCAAATTTTTATAATTTCCATGTCCTAATTTCATATTTTCATATATTTCATTAACTTATTAAACAATTACTTGGTTTTAATAACAAATTTAAGGAAAAAGGTGACAAATTATATAGGAAAAATCTTATATATTTTTCAGTTTACACACCCCCAAACTTAAATCATTGCTCGTCCCGAGTAATGTTCATGCATAGCACAAGGTCTTGCTAAAGCAAAATTGCTAAAAGTGTAAGCAGCATCAATCCTTGCCCCATAATCATGTATTAAGAAATTCATGCTGATAGATCTTCTTTATTAACAAGTAAATCATACGCAAACATTTTGAAATTTTTTTTATTAAGTTTCAAGATATGCCAACATGAATCATAGTATGTATATATGTCACAGCCATAGATAACATTCTTCATTCAACATAATTTCTCCTCAATCAAGCAAAACAATCATAAGGCTTATTTATGATCTTCATTTGTTGAACTTAGTACTTCCTCTCCACTAATGTAGGTGACATAATCATCAAATCCATAGGTCTTTTATAAGGTTGAAATGGGGCACGGTTAGAGGTAAGGTTTTAGGAGATGAGACATTTCAGTTTCAAAATCTTAACCTTTAACTTTGTCTTGGCTTTCTCAAAATTTCACCTTTTTCTTTAAGTGATCTTTTGGAATACCCCCAAACTTATTTTGAACTCATGCTCATACATTTTTCTTTGTGGAAACTGAGCAAACTTTTCTTCTCTCTCTTTTTTTTTTTAAATATAAGCACGTACATCCTCTAAAAATTTCCTCAAATGTCATTTACCAAGACAAATTTTGTAACGCCCCAAAAATCCTGAAACTCAAAAATCCTAAAATCCCGAATTTTCTTTAATTTTGATTTTGATAAAAATTGTGTTTAATATTCTTATCCAAGCGATAATTTTAAGTAGGTCTTAGCTAAGGTTGAGTTTGAATTAAGGGGTAGAAGAAATTATAATTTAATTATTAAAAGAATCAGGGTTGGCTAGTAGTTGGGCTTTTGAATAAATGAAGAAACAATTGGACACAAAAAGAGCCTGTGGTGGAGTGGCTAAGTGACACATAAGTTGTAGTGAGGTGGCGTTAGTAGCTAGCAAGGGGGTCCAAGGTTCGAATCCTAACTTAGTATTTTTTAGAATTTAATTTTGGCCTTCCAGAAGGATGGAAGTGGCATGAAGATGGACTCCAAGGGAGTGTTTAAAAGAGAAAATTAAGGAAAGGATCAAGAGGTTATCAGGGAGAAAAATGAGAAAATTAGAAGTGAGGAGTAAGTGGAGCTGAATTCGGAACTTGGGCTTGAAGAATTCGGCTATAGGGCTATAAATAGGTGTCGAATGGGAGGGTTGAGAAGTTAATGATGAATTTTCCTTCACTTTGTGCCAGAAACCCTTTTCTCTTCAAGATCCAAAAAGCCGAAAACCCTTTATTTTACTTTCTTTTCTTTCTACCGATTTCTATTCTTCTCTACACAATCTTCTTTGTCGATTTCTTCTACTACTCTTCTTCTTTAATCTGTACCAAATAAACCTTATTCACCATACTTAGTTTGGAAAGCCGAAAAACTGAATCTTCTAAGGGCTGAATACTTTTTGACTGAATCTAGTGTATGTGTTGCTCTTCCAATCGATTTTTCTTTGTTTAGTATCGATTATTGTCCCTCACTTTTTCTAATCAACTTTGGTAGGGAATTAGTATCGGATCTTGGTTTTTACCTCTCTGCCGAATTGCTCTTTAAGGTGTTGCGGTTTTGGTAAGTAATCTTCTCCCATTGGCTAAGGTGGCCGAATGGTCATAGTTATCGTAAGGAGACTTGTGTTGGATACGAGTCACCTATTATTCGGGTTTTAATAGTTAAGATTTGTACAGATCTAGGAAATACGTGATCAAGGAAAAAGCGATTAAGGATTGGGCTCAAGGTAAAGTTAAGGTGAGGTTTTGATTTTTGAGTAAATAAGTATTAAGCATGCGATTAATTGAAGAGTGATATAAATTGTAGGTTTGGGCTAAGGAGATCGCATCACGCTTGCTTACCAAGTGTGTACATACACTACACACACACACACACTATGAATCGACAAAAGCTGAAATGCCGAAAAGTCGAAAAGCTGAAATGCCGAAAAGCTAAAAGTTTGGCTACAGTAGTCTTGCGAGTGCGTGAACACTCATAAGAGGGAGACCGATAGGTTGCCTGAGGGCCATGGGCGATTTCGTGGACTTGGGTTGTGATTTGGCCATATGGGCTAGAATGGGCTAAATGGGCCCGATGGGCTGTTGGGCCCATAATAGGCAAAAACTGAATATTGATGCTATGTGATAGGAATTTGTATGTGAGCATGAATATGAATGTGACTGGGCCTAACGGGCCATATAAATGTGATTTGGGCCTAATGGGCCATATACAGGTGATTTGGGTCTAATGGGCCATTTGAATATGATTGGGGCTTAATGGGCTAGATACAAGTATGTGAAATTGTTTGGGCTTTGTAAGGGGTTTTAGGCCTAGTATATGATATCTGAATAAGACTTAATTAATATATTGCGACTGTGGACAAGTCAAAGGGTTAAGGTGTGGCAACAGGTATATCCATGTCTAGGATTGGATCTAGGGAGAGCTTGGTACTTGAGCAGTCTTAATGACCCACCTCCTCTTCTCTGGAATCCTACCTGATGCATAGTATTTGTTCATCTTAGCTCACGAGACTTGTTAACGGGCCAAGATAATTGAAAATCGTAATTAAGAAAAAATTACTAAAATGCCCTTAAGGGCGAAAATGACCAAAATACGCCTAGGTGTTGAATGTAAGTTTTGTGGATGCGACATGCATACATATGATATTCTGCTTAGGTTGCATATGGGTTGGGAATTATGGAACGGAGGAAGTATATGAGGATCGCATGGTTGCTTGACAATCGTGGATCCACTGACAGCTTTTAAAGCCTAATATGTAAATGAAGGTAGTTCCGCAACCGGGCTACCATGGTGTGTGAGTTGGGTGGGTCGATATTTATATCTCCACATGGTGTGATGGGGGACCGAGCCAGTGTGTAGCAGATGGATAATTTGGATGGGATTGCATTGCCTGATTGATGAATGATGTTTTTTTTGAATGCTTGTTTTTGTCGAGGGTTGTACACACTGAGTTTGCGAAAACTCACCCCCTCTTTTATTTTATTTTCAGATGATGCTTAGTAGAAGGTTCGATGTTTGGAAGGACTCTAGGTGGCCAGCTAGCAAGATGATTTGGACTTGTGTTTTTTTATTTATTTCAAGCATTTAAGTTTTTACTTCTTTTTAAGTATGTTCCAGACCAGATTGTAATAATATTTTCATTGTGTTATTATTACTTGAATTATTATTATCTTCAATGTAATTACAAGAAGTTGAACATGAGTTTTCTAAATTATAGTATGTTTTCTACGTTTCCGCAATTAAATTTTTAAATGATAAGTTTTCTTAAATCAAATGTTTCAACAAGGTTTTGCAACTGAAAGGTGTGTTTTTTTTAAAGTTAATTAAGGTTTCTTTTATTTTAAGAAGGGTTTTCAATGAAAACACAGTTTTCGCTAAAACACTTCAATGTGACACACCAGATTCGGCCATAA
The DNA here is from genome assembly GCA_025698465.1 of Gossypium longicalyx. Classification (NCBI taxonomy): domain Eukaryota; kingdom Viridiplantae; phylum Streptophyta; class Magnoliopsida; order Malvales; family Malvaceae; genus Gossypium; species Gossypium longicalyx. The sequence continues at coordinate 36,820,232 of CM046995.1, forward strand.
CGTCTGGGTCGGGTTTGAGGTGTTACAACTCTAGTTAAGACGGGTGCACAAAATTAGGATAACTTCAAAAGATGGAGATATGGCTTGTAATGTAGGTTCATTACAATAAACAAGCCTTTTAAGCTCAAAATTATAGTTTCAAGGGTCTAATATCATAAAGTGGGCTTGAAAAGGCTCAAATGATCCAAAGAAAATGGTGCCTATGTCATCTTAGATTTTTAATGTAACACCCCTTACCTATGTCCAAGTCGAGACAGAATATGAGGCATTACCGAACTTGAACATACACTAGTATATAGAACTAGGCCATAAAATTTTGTTCAAATTTAGAATTTATTCAAGAACATGCATATCATTCCTTATATGATTCTACGAGGCCCAAAACACACATCGGGGGCGGTTCGGGACTAAACCGTGAACTTTAGAAAAATTTTCTTAAAATAGGGTCACGCCCGTGTGGACACAAGGATACGCCCGTGTGCCCTTGACACGCTTGTGTCCCTAGACCGTGTAACTCTCTGTTTATGACGTGAATATAAATTCAAAATCACATGGCCAAGCCACACGCTCGTGTGTTAGGCCGTGTGGCAAATTTAATTTTCACATTTAAGGTGCAGACTTCACACGGCCTGGGTACACGCCCATGTCCTAAGGCCGTGTCCTCCACACGGTTGAGACACATGGCCATGTCCCCGTCCGTGTGTTAACTACAATGCATACTGACTTGTAAAACTAGGGTGGAGGGGACACACGATCGGACTACACGCTCATGGGGCTGACCGTGTGTCACACACGACCTAGACACATGCCCGTGTATCTACCCGTGTGGACAACTTTGAGGCTATTTTCCAAGCCCTCTTGTCACCCTTAACAACCTCAACAGACACTCATATGCCAATGTTGGTTGACATGGCATAAAAGGGTTACTTAGACATCCATAACTTTAACTCATGCATGATAAATTCATATAAAGTTTATCTAATTGGGACTCTTTGACTTGTTAAGTTCATTCAATACATTTCTTTACCTTTATTAATATAGTGACCATACCAATTGGCATCATTTATCCATCAAACATAAATTCCACATTTTATCAACCATTTGGCACACACCTAAAAAGTAATAACACATCTTATGCATGTAACAATATTTAGGGATTTCAACCCAATAACCAATATGAGCCATATTTCATGGCCATATACAAAATGGAATAATATACCAAAAGGAGCCATCACTTTGGCTAACAAATATGACACATATAACAAAATACTAAGTCCCCTTATACATGGCATACTTAAATGTAGTAAACTAATTATACCCCAAAAGATTTGTTGATAGTGTGACTCAAGCTCCGACGTCCACGATCCCCGAGCTAGCTTGACGATGCTAAAAGAAAAGGGAAAGGAGAGAAGGGTAAGCACAGGGCTTAGTAAGTTGCATGTAAATAAATAACAACATAAGTCAAGATATTCATGGATTAAACATATTATCAATTATCACCACAATATCATACTACACACATGAACGTAGTCAAAATTGACATTAAATGTCTTTAAACATCAAGCTTATCTTACTCCTTTCTACTCATGCTAAATTTCCCATTATGAATTGAGTTCAATACTCATGAGGGTTATGTACATACCAGTACCGTACATTCTTACTCATATCACTCCACTTCTTAACCTAACATATTGGATGGCCCGTTGAACCACCATAATACTAAAGGACTGTAACGCTCCGTACCCGAGACTGTTGCCGGAGTCGAACACGAGGTGTTAACAGACTTAATTCATTGCTTAAACAGCTCAAACAATTTAATTTTAGAAATTCCAGATAAGCTAGCTAACTGCGTCACAGTCGCTTAAAAATTCATATCTCGAGTTCTGAAACTCAAAATCCAATTTCGTAAATTTTTCCTGAAACTAGACTCATATATATATTTACTAATTTTTTTTCTAAAATTTTTGGCTAGGCCAGTTAGTACAGTTTATTAGTTAAAGTCTCCCCTGTTTCAAGGTTTGACTGCTCTGACCTCTGTGTATTACGAATCAAATATCTCTCTGTACAAAATTGTAATGACTATGAAGTTTGTTTCTCTTAAAACCAGACTCAATAAGAAATCTGTACATATAAATTATGACTTCTAATTATTTTTATACAGTTTATGGTGAATTTCCAAAGTTATAACAGGGGATTTAGAAATCGCTCTGGCCCTGTTTTACAAAAATTTAAACATCTCATAAAATATAACTCATATACCTGTTTCGTTTCTTCCATATGAAAATATACTCATAATTCTTCAATCATAAAATATAACTCATATACCTGTTTCGTTTCTTCCATATGAAAATATACTCATAATTCTTCAATTCCATATTTTATTCATCATCTAATTATATCTCTACTATTTTTAATGATTTTTCAAATTCACGTCACTACTCCTATTTGAATTTATTTTATGGTAAATTTTACCTATTTCATGGTTTCCGTGGATTAACTAGCAATTTGACATACATAACACCAAATATGATCATAATTAGCCATTCCAATGGCTAATCATTACCAAGCATTTTTATACTACTGAATAACCATGTCATAAGACCATATATACAAAATGATTATAATGCTATACATGCCATACTCAAAATATACAAGCCATTATGCCAAGATGGTATACGGATAGTGTGAGCGTGCCTCCGGCTGCCCCGATTTCCGAGCTGGCTTGTCAACACTACAAGGAATGAAAAGGAGGAGTAAGCATAAATGCTTAGTAAGTTCACATGCAAATAGCAAGTAACATAACCATATAAGCAAACATAAAACATCATTTGCATAATCATCACCAAGACATTCATATCATATTTTCATTTATCATCTTACCATATTGTTGTTATATCGATTTTTCAACCCGAGGGTTAAGTACATACCTATTCAAAGTATCCATTTCACAACACTTACCAATACGTCCCTTTCATCTTGAGTATTCCTCCATTTGAGTAGAACTTTACCCGTTGAACACATCGGAATATAATTCGGATACATGGAAGGTTTGCACATAAGTGCCACATATGTAGCCAAGCTACTATGTAACCCGCCCATAAGCGAACTCAGACTCAACTCAACGAGCTCGAGCGTTCGCATCCATAAGTGAACTCGAACTCAACTCAACGAGCTCGGATGCCTAGTTACATCTCACGAACTCGGACTCAACTCAACGAGTTCGGACATTTGCATCCATAAGTGAACTCGGACTCAACTCAACGAGTTCGGATGCCCAAATATCCCAGTGACATGTCACTTGTATCCTAATCCATTCCTAAGGTTCAACGGGACCTTTTTCCCAATCATGTGTCTCAACCATCTTCTACGGAATACCGACATCGATACTCGATAGTATTTCACATTTTCCAAGTATATCACATAATTTGACATATTATCAAACAATTATCACGAGTATAATATTTCATAATAATTATCATATCATTTAAATAACATAAAAACATTTAAAATAATAACTATGTTACCAACATTTACATATGAACTTACCTAGTATGCAGAAATGGCTACTTTTACCATTTCGTCCACAACTTGGTATTTTCCCCATTTTAGCCCAAATTTTAGTTTTCCTTGCTCTATCATTTAAAATATAGTCTAATTAGGACTCACATTATTCAAATTGACCCAAAATCATATTTTGGAAAAATTACAATTTTGCCCCTAAACTTTTGCATATTTACACTTTTGCCCCAAATCTCGTAAATTAAACTTCAGCATATTTTATTATGTTTTATGACATGCTGATAATTTTTCCCTTCTATGGCAACATCAAATTCTCACTCTAACATGTACTTATGACTATTAGGTATTTTTACCGATTAAGCCCTTTTGCTCGTTTTCACTTAAAATCGAGTAGCACAAGCTGTCTAACATAATTTAAAACCTCATATTCTATCATAAAACACCAAAATATACAAATTTTACCTATGGGTATTTTTCCAAATATAAACCCTAGGTTAAATTATTGCTAGAATAAGCTAAATCGAGCTACTGGGACTCCAAAAACGTAAAGAACTTGAAAAACGGGGCTAGAATGGACTTACAATCGAGCTTGGAAGCTTGAAAAACCCTAGCCATGGTTTCTCCTTGCTATATTCGGCCATGGGGTTGAAGATGAGAAAAATTGGCTTTTAATTTTGTATTTTAATTCATTTTACCCCTAAATGACCAAAATGCCCTTACTACTAAACTTTCCAAAAATTCCATCCATGTCCAATTTTTGTCCATAAACTTAGAAATTGGTAAAATTTCTATTTAAGACCTCCTAATTAATATTTCAAAACAATTTCATACTAGAAACTTCTAGAATGCAAGTTTTACAAATTATTCGATTTAGTCCCTAATTTCAATTTATGCACTTTATGCATAAAATTTCTTCACGAAAATTTCACACAATCATGCAATCATATCATAAACATCAAAATAATTATAAAATAATTATTTCTATCTCAGATTTTGTGGTCACGAAACCACTATTTCGATTAGGCCCTAATTCGGGATATTACAAGGACACTCAGGATTGTCATACACCAATTAAAGTACCAATGCTATGTTCCTGACATGGTCTTACATGAATCCACATATCATCGCCGATGTCATGTCCCAGACATGGTCTTACATAGGCACATATATCATTACCGATGCCATGTCCCAGACATGGTCTTACACAGGCACATATATCATCGCCGATGCCATGTCCCAGACATGGTCTTAGACAGGCACATTTAGCACGGTGTCACGACATCCAAGTCCTAAGTATTCCTTTGGGTCACCCGGGCCTCCGAGACACGAGGCTATCACTAAACTTCCATTGGATCATCACAAGTCAATTTTATTAAAGCATACATACATGTATCATATAATGTCAAATATGAAATACGTAATATTGGAATTGTTGAATTACTTACACGCAACTTACCTCGGTGCAAAATATGGTAAGTTTGCGATTTAGTCCACAACCTTGCCTTTTCCTCGGTCAAGGTCTATCCCTCATCCCTCTTGCCGTATAATAGCACATTTACCTTATTTAATACACGCATTATTCATTTCAATCCAAAAATCACGATATGACAAAATTACAATTTTGCCCTTAAAATTTTATAAAATTACAAAATTGCCTCTAGGCTCGTAAAATATAAAGTACCCTTTTTTCTAATTATTAAAGCCTAGCTGAATCATATTCCCTCTTATACCAACCCACAATTTTCTTTTATTCACACATTTACACATAGTTTCTACAACTTTTACAATTAGGTCCCTTTTATCAATTTCACCAAAAACCACCTAGTAAAAGTTGTTTATCACACCTCAAGCCTACATATTCTTCCATTAGACATCAAAGCACAAGCATGTATTTCATGGGTATGTTTTTAAACATGAACCCTAGCTCAAATTAAAGGTAGAAATAGCTAAATCGAGTTACGAGGATTTCAAAAATATAAAGAATATTAAAAACGGGGCTAGAATACACTTACTTTGAGCTTGAAAGATGAAAGAAACCCTAGCTATGGCTTATTGTGAAGTTCGGCCAAGGAGGATGAAGATGGACACAAATTTTGACTATTTTTCCCTTTTAATTCTTTTATTAACCAATGGACCAAAATCCCCTTCCATTATAACTTTGATATTTTATCCCTCCTATGTCCATTTTTGTCCATAATGACATATAATGGTCTAATTGACAAATAAGGGCTTCAAATTTCAAATCTCATCACAATTAAGCTCTTAAATCAACTAGATCACATATTTTTCACTTATTGCAATTTATTCCTAATAACTCAATTGGACACTTTATCGGTAAAATTTCTCATCGATATTTTCACACAGGCATGCATATATATCATGTACTTGGTAACATACAAAAATGATTATTTCTATCTTGGATTTGTGGTTTCAAAACCACTATTCTGACTAGGCCTAATTCGGGATGTTACATTTATGTCTCTTAGGATTTCGCCTCAAGAAAGTTACTAAGTCAATTCTAAAGATATAAACCTTCATCATGTCTAATCTCAAAAGAAACTAAGTTTTCATGGAAAACATTACCGAAGACTGAAATCATACAATCATTCCGTTCTTCATGATAACATACAATCACTCAGATAAAATCATCATTTATGCTTGCATACAAGCTATCTCATTGACAAAGAATTTCTCTAAACATTCATTTATTAAAACATACTCATGAAAGAAATGATTTGAAACATACTTGAAAATTTTAAAGATTTTGAGCAATTATTTGCCTTACCCCCTTTAAAAAGAAGCAATGTCCTCATTACAAGAACAAAGTAATGAATGAAAACTGAACACCAGATAGGGTTAAAAAGAAAGAGAGGTGAGTCATTAAGACTTCTTAAATACCAATTCTTTCCTCATAATCCAATCCTAGACATGTTCATTCCCATTACCACATCACTTAGTCTTTTACTTTTTAAAGAAGCATTTATTCATGTTTGATATGTTTTAGAAATTAAATCCTTGTTACTAAAGAAACAAATTCCTAAAGACCTAAAATGAATAAAAAGACAAGAATCCCCCATTTTATTTTTTTGACTCATTCCTTTTGTCATCTTTAGCTCATTCTCTACTTGTATAATCAATATCTTCCGTCTATGTCTCAAAGATAGCATCTGGGAACTCAAGAAAAAAAGTGTTAGAGATATTCTTAAAAGTATTTCGAATCGAATCATCTCTAATTTTTGCACATTTTTAGTAAGTTTGTTGTTGATTGTGCATGAACTTGCAGATATCCATCAAAAATGACAACTCCTATTTCCTTGAAGTACTTGCAGAAGTTGGCATGGGAGTTGTATAATTTCCGAATCTATATTAACCTATTCCATTAATTAAGTCATGACTATACCAATTCATATGTTATGCATATTTGTCTAGATTAAAAGATCCACATGGCATAATAGGCATGCATATATAATTCACATAAACAAGCATATTCATTTAATCACATACAATTATGATTATAATCAATTTTAAACACTAATACCGAAGCAAATCATACCAAAGTACCTGTCTATCATATACCAAATTATTTAACCACAATATGTCACATTTTCAACTCAAATATTAAACCTAACATTTTGATCTTTCATTATCGAACCTCAAACAAAGCATATCAACCAAAACAATCATATAACATATTCATTATTTGCCTTCACCAATTGTACTTAATTAGCCAACCATTCAAGCATAATATACGCACATACATTGCCATTACAAACCGAATCAAAATAACCAATACACAATTGAATATACAATCATCATTTTACCCCATTACTAAGCCAAATTATAAAACCATTCACAAAGATAAAACATACCGTGCATCAAACTTACCGAAAGTGAGCTAATCATAGGCTATTCTTATCATTACTCAATCAAGCCATATAACCAAAACACTATATTTACATGCCATTAAACACACTTACTAAAATGAGTTTATACCATGACCGAATATACACCACACCTAAAAACACATCTATCAACCACATTGATATCAGTCACAGTTTAATAAACCAAGCATCACACAAGATATACCATGATATATACTTCTCAAAATGAGTTCAAGCATAACCAAATTTGCACCAGCATTAACAACAAACTCAAGCCATTTTCGCATGGCTATATATACACAAATTCAAAATACAATCACATTAAAACTAGCCTATACTTGCCATATGTTCAAAGTTTCAAACTTCAAAAGTACCGAATGATAGTCGATAGTGTGATGATGATCCTTGATGATCCCCGAGCTCATAACTAGCTTTTAAAATCTATAAAGCACCAAATGAACACACAAAGTAAGCTTGGATAACTTAGTAAGTCATAAGCAAATAAATTATCAGAAGAACATTGATACTTAATTCAATTAGGCTGAATACCTCCAATCTCGCTCACATATATATAAAAATATATAGAGTAATATATCACAAATAGTTCACATGATCATATTATGCAACAACACTTACCATTTTCTTTCTAATTTCATATAAACTTAAACCATTCCTGAATTATTTAACTCGAATTCACATTTGATTTTTCCATGTCATGGCTCGTTGAACCGTTCAGAATCGATAAGGATACCCGGATAGCTCGAAAAGCTCGTATAATGCCTACGTCTCAGACGAGGTCTTCCATGTGATCAACTATCGATGCCATTGTCCCAGACAGGGTCTTACACTTAAATCACAAATCGTTGCCAACATCCCAGACGTGGTCTTACACGAATCACATAACGGAATCCTATGTCATGACATATGTATCCTAACTATTCCTAAGGTTCATACTGGGCTTTCGAACGTCGTAACTCGATCGATTCATGCTAGTAACACATCATTCCATGCTAAATTCAGTTCGGCTAAGTAGTTATACATACATAAAATTCAATTTGGCTATTTACAAAATCAATACATTCAATTTAACAACATTTATTTACTTATAAACTTACCTCGGACAACGACGAAAGAACCTAGATGATTATTCAACAACTTTAGATTTCCCCTGATCCAATTCCGATTTCCTCTTTTCTTGATCTAAATTAATACAAATTTAACTTGTTTGTTAACATATTTATTCAATTTAATCCAAAAACACATAAACGGGCAATTTATAGTTTTGCCCCGAACATTTCACAATTTTCACAATTTAGTCCCTATTTCACAAAACACAAAATATTCAGTATTTCACCACACCTATGCTTGGTTGAATTTCACTAAGGTCCCTAGCAGCCTATTTCTTTCATTTATTTCACATTTTAACCCCTCAATTTACAAAATTCTCAATCTAACAACATATATTTATTTTTCATCATCAAACACAAAATTCATCAAGCTATTAACAATGACCATTCATGAATACATCATGAAATTCAGAAATTCAAGCATGGGCTAGCTAAAACACGAAGCAATGATCTCAAAAATGTAAAAATTATCAAAAATTGAGCTAAATACATACCTTAATTAGACTTGGACAAGGCCGAACCTAAGAACTCTCTTTTCTTTTCTTTTTCTTTCAACTTTCGGCTAAGATGAACACAAAATGCATGGCTTTTTAATTTTTTTTGTTTTATTATGTCATTATTAATTTGCATTTTTACCATATTAACCTTTTTAATTTAATAACCAAACTACATATATCAAGTCCAATACTGTCCATGCATGGTTTCAAGGGTGAAATTTCATCTTAAGGACTCCACATTATAAAAACAATAGCAATGTAGAACTTTAACAATTAGCTAGCCACTTTTACATTTTACGTGATTAAATCCTTTTAATTAAATCGAGCACACAAACGATAAAATTTTTGCACGAAATTTTTACACATATAAATTAACATGCTGTAGAAACCACAAATAATATTAAAATATTAAAATATTTTATTGACTCAGATTGGTGGTCCCAAAACCACTATTCCAAATAGGGTCTAAACTGGGCTGTTACGGGAACTTATTAATCACTACAGCAAAATAGACTTTTAGCGGCGTTTTTTTTAGCATTTAGCGGCGCTTTTAAGCGCCACTAAAACTTTTTGCGGCACTTCTTAAAACGCAGCAAAAAACGCCGCTATAGGTACCGCCACAAAATTTTGTGGCGTTTATCTGAAAAAAGCGCCGCTAAAAGTCACGGCTTTTAGCGGCGTTTGTTGGAGAAGCGCCGTTAAAAGTCACAGCTTTTAGCGGCGTTTGTTGGAGAAGCGCCGCTAAAAGTCACGGCTTTTAGCGGCGTTTGTTGAAGAAGCGCCGCTAAAAGTCACGGCTTTTAGCGGCGTTTTATGGAAAACGCCGCTAATTTTGGACAGATTTGCTATATATTTTTTCACCAATATCCACCCTCCCGCATTAAAATCCAACCAAATACAACAAATATTATATAAAATGCAGCCAAAAATAGTAAATTTAGCATAAAAATACAAACGTAAATATTAATTCTAAATGGTACTTCAAATTTAACGAAAGATATATGATATAATTAATAAATAAAGTATAATTTAAAATATTCTTCCAATAATGTTAAACGTGAAAAGTTAAAAACATTCTTACAATGAGAAAACTAATGTCTAAGATGGCGGCTTTTGCGATTCTTTGAAACATCCGCATCATCCGTTGAAGTCGTAAATGGAGGTCATCGTATTTTTGCTCTGCTCTCACGCCGCCATCGCCGCTTTGCCTCGCCTCCTCGCTCGTGCTCTCTCGCCTCCTCGTTCTGCTGTTTTGCCTCCTCGCCGCCGCTGCTGCAGCCTCCCTCTCACGCCTCCGCTCTAAGTTGTTCTTTGGAGTTCTTCATATTTTCGTTGAACCTCGGAAATTTGCTCAACCGTGTTCGCTTGCATCCGAGCTATCCGGTCTCTTAACCTCGAACTTGACTTGAGCTTGACTTAGGAAGGCATGTATTCTTCGGGAGCCGGATCCAAAATATTGGGTCGGGGTAACACCGGATCCTTGAAATCGAACCCGACTGCACCTTTCAGACCCAAAACTTCAATAATAATTCTCGTTATCAATGTTCTCAAGATTAACAGAACTATCATCAAGCAATCGCTTCATATTCCGCCTTCTTCTCCTTTAGTTTCTCCTAAAAAAGCAAGTAAATAGTTAGAAACGAAATATATAATAAAAATGAATGCAACATAACTTAACATTATTTAAAACTACTAACGATGAATTGAATTAAACAATTATAATTAAAGATTATAAATATTTAGAATAAATCAAATATTAAGTAAATATACCATAATTTCTCCAGCTTCGGATGTCATAGGAGATCCATCTTTCTTCCTATGCGTAATCTCAAAAAGCTGAAGGCGTCTAACTTTTTGTCCAGATTTGACTTCCTACAATATAGTAGTAAAAATATTATTTAATAGTAGAAAGTTATTAATATTTGAAACAACTAATAAATTCATAATACCTCGGCCTCATTTCTGAAGCAAAACTTCTCGACTTCTCGCTGTGTGCGTGTATTTTTGTTTTTGCTCACGCTTGTTCCAACTCGCTCACGGTCCTACATAATGAAATTATTATTACGTATATAGTAAACACTATATATAAGAGTTTGGAAATACGCAATAATACCTCTCCTTTCTTTGAATTCAGAATCGAACCGCATCTTCCCATTGGTACCTCAAAGCATTCCGTGGGACATTTCTTAATTTTTCCTCGAGGCTTATGTCTTTCTTAAAATATTGTTTTTTTAAAGTGCTTTTATTGTCTCTCCATTTTTACCCAATGCCTTCTTGATATAATCATCGGAGACCTCAAAAGCAATTCTCTCCTAAAAACACAAGTTTAGAATATAAAAATAAATAAAACTTAAACCAAAGTATTATAAATTACATTAACATTTTGTTACCTTAATATTAGCGAGAGAGCCGATTTTTGTTGCTATCGGGCATGTGATGCCATGATTCATAGTTGATGGGCAACATATTGGCATTTCGTGCTAAAATGCCCAAATAGCTGCTAAAAGTCGAGCTTCAGATCCAACAGGTGACCATGAGTATTTCTACTTACTTTGACACGCTCGACGGGATCTAAGTCGATAGATCTCTAAGCGTCGTCCTCGAACTCTGCGTGTCCCACCACTTTCAGCTGAAAAATGATATACTATTATTATATTAAAATTGACAAATAAATCAATAATAAAAGTCAATACATGTAAAATGAACTTAACATTACTTTGAAATTCTTTGGGCTCGTCAAGTGTGTCTCCGGCACATTCGAAGATCCAACAACTGTCTCGCTGTTCACTATTTCCTTCTTACGAATTTGGAGTATTCTCGGACAATACTTAAATCTCGTAATCTTCTTCTACGCATTTTTCCCGCAATACATATAAAATAGTTAAAGTTTTAGTAACAAATTACAACAATAATAGTACATATAAAATAGTTAAATCATATAACTTGACCAAGATTAAAATTATAATATTACATATAATTAAAAATCATAAAATCTTACTACATCATTATTCAGTAAATATCTTCATCCACATCATGTCGAACCCATTGATGTTGTGTACTAGTACTAGGGATATTTTCATCTAAGTTTTGTTCGGAAAAGGTAATGTTTCGATCTTTCGACAATGTCATCTCTATTTCCATTACCCATGTCAAACAAGTCTCTAGGGGTGTTCCGGAGTACAACATACCAACCCTCTTCAGTTGGATCTTTCGAAAAAAAAACTTGTTTCACTTGAGAGGAAAATACATATGGCTCGTCCATTAATTGTTCTCCAAGTGTGAATCAAGCGAGAGAAATTCACCATTGTAAAACTAAATTGATCTTTTTTAATTCCTCGAGCAGTATTAACATCAGCCCAATCACACCGAAATAAGACAACTTTCCATCTGCCATAGTAATCCAACTCAATAATGTCGGTAAGAAGTCCGTAATACTCCACATTACCCTCAACCGGATTACTGTCCCTAGCACTAGCATAACTTGTAATTGAAGAATTAACAACAACTCCACAATTTTGAGTTCTCCTCATTCTCTCGCGATACTTTGTATGAAATCTGTATCCATTGATAAGGAAGGCACTATATCTTTTTATTACTCTGTTTGGACCTTGGGAAAGCCATTTAACCGTCATTGACGTCCTTCCCACTCCAAACCTATTGGATCGAAAGTAAATTGAATAATTATAAATGTATTATGTAAAAACATTCTTATTTGATTAACTAAATTTTGTGAATATATGTAACTTATTAACTTTAGTTACATACCGTTTGGCTTAACCATTCATGAAAAGATTCGTGAATAACTTATTAATCTCTCGATGTTGTAATCTTCGAGAGCGTGTACGAGATCTCAAAATTTGTTTGTACTCACTATGTTAAAAACAAGTTTATTTTGTTAGAAGATAAACAAATCAAAACGATTTAATATGTGATGAAATTTTAGAACTTACTTGCGTAACGGTTCAACTAAATCATGGTGAAAAAGTACGTATCGATGTGCTTGTATCCATGATATATCATCTAATTCTCGCAATTTCAACTTTGCCGATTGATTCTCCGTAACTTTGGAATAAATAAGTTTCGCCAAGTTATGATCATTGAGCCCAGCATTTCTAGTTGGTCTATTCAATCGTGTTTCAACATCTTCTAAATATCTAGAGAATGAAGGTCAAGCACTCCTCTCGCTAAGTAGCCTTCAAGCAATTGATCCTTCGGATAACGCTTATTATTGCGACAATAAGATTTCAATTTGCTTAGGAACCTAAACACGATATACAATATTTATTAAAAGTTGTAACTAAATGTATAGAGTCGAATGAATAAATACTTGAGAAATAAATTAGCACCTTTCTATAGGATACATCCATCGATAAAAACCGGTCCACCAAGTATTGCTTTCGTGAGGAGATGGATTACCAAGTGCACCATAATAGTGAAGAAGGAAGGTGGAAAAATCTTCTCCAAATTGCATAAAGTCAAAGCAGCTCGATCCTGTACTTTCTTAAGTTCTTCAACATCCAAAACTTTGCCACAAATAGCTTTCATTATATTGGATAGTTCAATTATACAGACGTCACATTTTTTGACATGCAGGACCGTAAAGCAACCGGGAGTAAATCTTGCATCAAGATGTGGTAATCATGTGATTTTAATGAATATAATCTTCGATCTTTAAGACTCACACATCGAGATATATTTGACGATACGCATCCGGGACCTTTATATCCTTCAACACTATGCAAAACACCTCTTTCTCTTTCTTTGACATTGAAAAAAAATAGAAGGCGGCAACCGATACTTCCCATTCGGAAGTACTTGAGGATGAAGATCACGTTGAATTCTCATGTCAACTAAATCAAGTCGACTCTGAAGATTGTCTTTTGATTTTCCATCGACATTTAAAATTGTCCCAATTATATTCTCGCAGACATTCTTCTCAATATGCATGACATCAAGATTGTGGCGTAAAATGTTGTGCTCCCAATAAGGCAACTCAAAAAAATACTCCTTTTTTCCACAAGTCCGCCTCATTAGGATCATCCTCTTCTTCAGATTCATCATCAGATTCATCCCTCGATCTTCTCCTTGTTTGCGTGATAGGTGGTTGATTCATCTTCCCGTAACTAAAGTTGATATCTTTTAACATAAACAAGATTTCAGATCCACCGTGCGCTTTCAGAGCTCTCTTACGTACTCTTTAGTACCGTCAAATAAAGTCCTCTCAAATCTAAATTTATGATTTCCATCTAACCACCGACGATGGCCCATGTAAGAGAACTTCTTCCCATTATACAACCACTTGAACAAGTTTATGTAGCACAACAAGGACAGCATAACGCCCTTTAGTACTCCAACCCGATAAATTAGCATAAGCCGGGAAATCATTAATTGTCCATAATAAAGCTGCACGTAAATTAAAGTTCTCCTTTCTTAATACATCATATGTCTCAACACCCGACCATAATCTGTTTTAACTCTTCAATAAGTGGCTGCAAATAGATGTCAATATCATTTAGGGACCTTTCTCTCCAGGGATAATCATTGATAAAATAAATGAAGATTGCTTCATGCAAATCCATGGAGGCAAATTGTAAGGGACAAGCACTACAGGCTAAGTACTGTACGAAGTACTCATGATTTTAAAAGGATTAAAGCCATCAGCTGCTAGCCCAAGCCTCACATTTCGAGGATCACTTGCAAAGCTTGGAAATTTACTGTCAAACGATTTCCAAGCTAAAGAATCAGCAGGATGCCTTAATAATCCATCATCGGTTCGTTGATCATTATGCCACCTCATAGAATCGGCCGTCTTTAACGACATGAAAAGCCTTTGAAGTCTTGGTATTATGGGAAAATATCGCATAACCTTGGTGGCTTCTTTCTTAAATGTGCCCCACCTTCATCCCCATTCACATCTTCTCGTATTCCCGTTCATCCAACGAGACTTACCGCAAACATGACAAGATCGTTGGTTCTTCCGATCACCGCAAATACAACATGCGTCATTTGGGCAACTATGAATTTTATCGCACCCAAGGCCCAAATCTTTTATTAGTCTCTTCATATCTTGACAAGATTGGGGATTTTTGCAAACGGAAACATTTCTCTCGAAACTCTAGCAAAGCATTGTAAAAGAGTTTCCGGTCCACCCTCCCAAACATTTTAAGTGAAAGAGACGAATCTGAAGGACAATTTCGAATATTTTGATCCTCGTAAAGTTCTTCGTTCATTTCGTTAAGTAAATTGTAGAACTTCGCCACTTCTTCATTTGGCTCCTCATCGGTGCACTTGTTCCGCTTTCACAAAAACATTTCCACCAATATTACAATCGTTGGATGCAATAAAGTTAGGTGGAAAGGATTGTTCACCATGATTGTGCATATTAAATGCATCCCGCAACATACCTTCCATGTCATCTTGTCTAAACACATCGATGGTAAGTATTATCGAATAAGTCGGATTAATAGTTGAAGAAGTTCCACTAGATGTACACTCTCCATGGAAAATCCATTTTTTTATACCCCGAATAAAGCCGTCAACAATTAGATGTTCGTAGACAACTTCACGAAAATGCCAATTAATGTTGCCACACTTTACACGGGCAAAGAATCATATTCTCTTGGCTTGCATTTTGAAATGCAAAATTTAGAAAAGTTTGTACTCCATTTCGATAGGCATTGCTTACCCTTGAAAATTTCATCCAACTCCTATCCATTTTAAGTAGTTCTTGAAATCTAAAGTTAACAATAAATTATGCGTTTACTAAAATAGATAATATATATCAAGTATAAATTATCTAATAGGTGCAAACTAATTCAGTGGGGATTTTCAAGTGTATATTTATATATTACGTAAGTTAAGTAAGCTTTGTAAGTTATGTAAGTTATGTTATGATATACATTTATGTAAGGTATGTAAGTTATGATATGATATATATTTACGTATTATGTAAGTTGTGTAAGTTATGATAAAATATATATTTATGATATATATTTGGAGTATTATGTAAGTTGTGTAAGTTATGATATGATACATATTTATGAAATATATTTATGTATTATGTTAGTTGTGTAAGTTATGATATGATATATACTTATGATATATATTTATGTATTATGTTAGTTGTGTAAGTTATGATATGATATATATTTATGATATATATTTATGTATTATGTAAGTTTTGTAAGTTATGTAAGTTATTATATGATATATAATAAACATTAAGATAAATATTATTTCCCTTTAAAAATTTATTTTAATTAATCTAAAATATGTAATTTAAAAAATTGTGTCGTGATTAAATTGCAAAATATATAAAAAAATTTTAAATATGAATTGAACTTGTTCACTCCATTTTCAGATTAATAGATCAAATTAAGATTCATGTAATATTTCGATGAAATGGATTTCATTAATTAATAGTAGAGAAGATAATTTATCTTAAATTGAAGCCTCTTAAATTGAATTAGCAAAATCAATCAATTATATTAGTTGTTGGTAAATTAAGGAGAAGATGCTAAAAAAGGACATGTTGGTGTAAGGTAATTAAGACCCAATTGGGATGATTTAACTCTATTCTAATATTCATCTTCATATGAAAGAGTGGTTAGATGAAAATTATTATGAAAAGAGGAAAGTGAGATTTCTCATGTGGGACAAGCATTTTTGTGGGCTTTTTTTTGCTACAATTGTTCTAAGCATTTAACTTTATATGCATGTGGCTGGTTAGGTGGGTGGGAATGTATTATTATTATTATTATTATTATTATTATTATTATTATTATATGTTTTGGCACATTAAAACCAAAGGTTTTTAGGTATTAATAAGTAAAAATTAAGTCTTCAATTCTTTTAAAAAACAATAACATTGTAAAAGCATATATGTACCCTTACATAGAAGCTTTTGCTACTTAAAACTAAAGCCATGTAGAAGATAAAAACAACAGGAATAATAGATTTTGGTGAAATTAAACTTGTTTTTAATAAATTATAAATAAGGATAATAAAAAAACTTACTAAGAAAGAAAGTTAATTATGAAAATATGGAAAAAATTAAGATAATAATATCATACAAAATGAAAGTAATATAATCAATAAAATGTTAAATCATCTCAATTAATAATAATTAAGATTAGATTGTAAAGCATATGAATTTATTAAATACAAATAAATTCTATTTTTACCTTAAAACAAAATACATAAGAAATTGCATATATAACATGAGATGTTAAAATATAAAATCAAACATGAGAATGGAGGGCATAATCAACAAGCCTAATTAAGCAAAGTTAGTAGTTTAATCTTAGTGTCGAATTGAGCTTGAGATTTAAGTGAAACTCGACCAAGTTTGAACTAGCCAAACTTCAACCCTTGAATATCTATTACAACTTGAGCTTGGGTTAGCTCAATGACACCCCAATCACTAATAACTAGAATAAACTATAATACTAAATATATACTCATTTGTAAGATATTGTTCGTATTATATTTTGATGAACAAAGATCTTTTCAATGAAGTTGAAAAGCACAAGTTTTTGTACTCAAAATTTGCAGAACCATACTTGAGTGAGCTAGTGTATTTGATAGCAGCTAGACAAAGATACCAAGGGTTTCTCGTATATGATGCAAAGATTTGGAGATGGGGGTGCTTGATTTGTGCTCGCTTTGGATATTCTACTAATGTCTTGCTACAAGAAAAGGAAAACAGTTCCATACATCATTATTTAGAGGCATTTTGATTTTTGATTTTCTTTTAATATGCAAAGATTAACAAATTCCAAGCTGGAAAAAATGAAAGAAATGTCAATGGAAAAAAGAAACCGATAGCATAGATCTAATCAATATTGCTTCTTGGAAGAAAGATATAAAATGACTATCGAGAAACAAACAAACAGAGCAATCAGATAAATAAACAAAACAAAATTTATATTTGGAAAAATAAACAAAACCCATAGCTTAGAATTCAAGAATTACAACTGGAAATAAATATCGAAACTTGGAAAGAAAAGGAAACGAACCTTTGAGATCGACAAGGAGAGAGCAAGCTTAACTTAAGGGAAGCAAAGTGATATGTAAGAAAAAACTGGGCTTTTAATTCGGCTTTTGGTATTTATAGGAGAAACCCGACCAATGAACTTCAAACAAGGCACTGTTAGATTAGCACAAATTAGTATGAATGGTTTGGAGTTACAGGAATAAAATAAAAAGGGAAGCGGGGTGAAAATAAAGTTGCAAATGACCTTTCACACTTTTAACCCTCCCTAGATTTTTGTTTATTTGTTCCACTAAATAACTACAATGTAATCATATAATGAGATACAACTATAAGATAAAGGGATAAGAAAACTAGTAGTCGATTGTATTGCAATTCATGAGTACCAAATATGAATCAAACAAAACCCTAATGTGAACCCTAGTGGGCTTAAGAATTTTTCTTCCCAGCGAGATGGCAAATCGTATTATTTGCTAAACCGGAACTCGAAAAGCAATCTTGTATGCTGAATACAACAATAATATTAACAATTGCAATAATTCAATGACGAACGATAGAAATAAGCTAAAATAGTTTACCTAGTTCACGGTGGATAGAGTTGAGAGGCAGAGTAGAGACTTAGATTCGGATTTCCAGTTGAGTCAAACGACAATTCCTTCTCAGACCCTTTTTCCCCCTTAACTTTTAAAAAACAAGGTTTCTTACCTTAGCAAAAAACCTTTCGGAAAGAAAGGAAGTGGCAATGGCCGTTCCTTAATATCCATGGGCTTTTATTTTAGGGATTCGAAGAAGGGAAAATGGGGGAAATGAACCAGGGAGAAGGGGGAAAATGAATAACTCGGTGTGGGTAAAAAAGAAGAGAGCAAAACGACACTGTTTAGCACAAAATAAATTAACATTTGTGGCGTTTTCCCCTAGCGCCGCTAAAGGCAAACCAATTGCGGCGTTTTAACATAAACGCCACTGAAAAACAAACAAAACGATCACTGTTTTGATATAAAATGAATAAACTTTAGTGGCGTTTTCCCATAGCACCGCTTAAAGGCAAATCAATTGCGGCGTTTAACCCTAAAACGCCACTAAAAATCCAAAAAACACGACGTCGCTTTCATATAAACAGAATAACATTTAGTAAAAAAAAATTGATACACTCAACATCAAATTGCAAACTTAAAAAATGTAAATATTTGATAACAGAGTAATTCAAATATAAAAATAAAAATGGATCTAATTATAAGTTAAAAAATGTAAATATTTGATAACAGAGTAATTCAAATATTTTCAAAAATCACATTGTTTACTTTTGTTTTATTATTTATCAAATCAAATGTGTAATTATACAACTTTGTTTTGCTATTTATTTCCTGCTCTAAATAAACAATTTTAACATAAATTCATTGTGATTTTAAAATTATATAATAATGAAAACAGTAATTTTAGTTACTATCTCTATATTTAATTCACTAATAAAATAAATTTTACTAGATACGTCTTATATATTGTTTTCGAACAATTCTCTCAACAATTAAGAAATTTATGAATTTTATGATAAGGCATATTATATTTTTAAAGAGAAATATTTATTTGAGCTTTTAGATTCTAACATTATTAAGACCAACATGAGAAAATAAAAACTTTTTTATTAAACTTAAACTTTTTTTTTTATATATTAAATTTTTGTCACATATAAGAAGTGTGCCATAATATATCCTTTTATCACTTACAGAGTGACTTTTATCTTTGAAAGGAGTTTTGGCATAACCGACTACCAAAGCATGAAGCAAAATCCGAAAATAGGCATCGACAAAAATTGGAAAAAAAAATTCGATGGAAAGAAAGTTAAAAGAGATAAGCCGACTCACTTGACGCAATCGTCGATTTCATGTGCTAAGACTCGAACATGCTCGATAGCTCTGGCTTCACACGTTCTTCGCTCGATTTGCTTCCAAAACCCTTTGTGCCTTTTTTAGTTTCTTTTTTTTCTTTTATTCCAGATCGAGAAAAAGAGGGAGTAATGAGTGGCTTTTTGTGGTGTTTTTAAAAAAAACGCTAGTATAAATTAATTTTTTGCAGCATTTTTAGTATAAACGCCACTATAGCTTAGTTGGTTAAGTTTGCTTGCTCTTTACCTTAGTACTTGGGTTCAAATCTTGTTGTTAGCAATTTTGAATCTTTTTTGTACCTCTTTTACCTTGCTCTTTTTTGTACTTGCATTTATTATTTTTAATCAATTAACTCTTCAATATTACATTAATATATATTATTAGTACAATAATATAGACGGATTGATAATTTGAGCTACATATTACAGTAATACATTAACATTAATAATATACAGGCACGTAATACATTAATATATATTATTAGTACAATAGTATAGAAGGATTCACAATTGATATACGGGCACATACATAATTTGAGCTACAATATTATGAATATTAAATCGCTAAAGCTAAAATTTTAGAATTGTTGTATAAATTTTTAAAATTTAATAAGTGTAAAGGATAGGTGCAATAAATTATACATTATACAAGATTTGTGTTTTTAAGATATTATTAGAATAAAAAAATATATCTTATACAAAAATAATGACAGTACTAAAATATACAAAAATATTGCACATAATTCATTCCTTGTTTCATTGTAATAATCTTACAATCGTATTTCTATATATTCATTTTTTTGCACTTCAATTTTGTTTTCCTCTATTGTTTCATGTTCACTTGAATGTGTACATTTGTCCACTTCTCAATTGTTTTGTACACTGAAAGTTTATCTATTATCTTTTAAATAATTTAAACTATAATCATAAGTTTAATATATTCAAATTAAGATTATCTCTTTTACAATTATATAAGAAATCATTTAATATATAAATTAAAAATACTAATTAATCTAAACCCTAAACCTCTTAACCCCTATCCCATAAACACTAAACTCTAAACCCTTAACCCTTAACCCCAAACCCTTACACCTTAAACTCTAACCCTAACCCCTAAACCCTAAATCATAATCCCTAAACCCATAATTCATCATAAACCTTCAAATACTAGTTAACTCCTAAACCTTAAACCCTAAACCATATATCTTAAACCATAAACCATAAACTATAATGATAATTAATTCGATATTTTAAATTCAATACTATCTCTTTTACGATTATATAAGAAAATATTTAATATATTGTATAACCATAAATTTTAATAATTATTGTTTTAGGGGTTATAGATTAGTGTTTATGATTTTATTGGGTTTAGGGGTTATATGACTTTTAGCGGCGCTTTACCAAAAGCGCCGCTAATGCTCAGTCTTTAGCGGCGCTTTACCAAAAGCGCGCTAATTCTTCAGTCTTTAGCGGCGCTTTACCAAAAGCGCCGGTAATTCTCAGTCTTTAGCGGCGCTTTACCAAAAGCGCCGCTAATGCTCGTCTTCGTGGCGTTTCTCCAAAAGCGCCGCTAATGCTCTATTTTTTGCGGCGTCTTTTACTAAAACGCCGCTATTGCTCTGTTTTTATTGGCGTTTTTGGTAAAACGCCGCTATTGCTATGTGTTTTACAATTTTTGTGGCGTTTTTTGATAAAACGCCGCTAAAAACGCTGCGAAAGCCCTATTTTCCTGTAGTGATAGCTTACTCCCTTTCTTTTCCCTTGTCTTATAGTGTCACCATGCCAGCTCAGGGATCGGAGATTGTCGGAGACCCTGTCACACTATCAACTTACTATTTTCGGTACCAATGATTTTAACATTTTGAGTTATGACATGTATAGGGACTTGGTTATTTTGTTGTGTCATAATTGATTTGGCCTAATGTGTTGGCCTATATTGATTGACAATTCATTTTGCAAATGGCCATATAAAATTAGCTAATATTGGTTTAAGCATTTGTGCATATGATGAGGTTTTCATGGATGTTGAAGTTTGCATGATTGAAGTAGATAAGTATGTGATGGTTGTATGTGGAAAATGGTAGCATGTGAATGATGTGTGGATGTCTTGATTGTGGCTAAATTGGTTGAATATAATTGCTTGGATTGGTGTTATGTTTTGTTGAGTAGGTGTGTGCATAGAAGGGCGACAAAATGACTTGATAAATAGCCTTGTTTTTTGTCCACACAGGTAGACACACGGGCGTGTGTCTAGGCCTTGTGTGACACATGGCTTGCCCCATGGATGTGTGTCCCTTGCACCTTAATTGTTGCAAAATATAATGCTTAGAATTGAGCGCATGGGCAAAGCCACAGGTATGTGTCTTAGCCGTGTGGATGAGTGGATGACATGGCCTCAGGCACGGGCATTTTCCCTAGGCGTATGAAGTCTGCACCTATTTTATGAAAAATTATGAAAATTAAATTGACCACACGGCCTAAGCGCACGGGCGTGTGCCTTGGTCGTATGACTTCAATTTGTTCGTGGGTGACAAACAGATAGTTACACGGGTTAGGGACATGGGTGTGTATGACCACACAGCCTGCCCACACGGGCATGTGGCTCTTAAAACATGAAAAAATTTCTAAGTGTTGTAAAATTTTCCAAAGTTCTCGGTTTAGTCCCGAACCGCTTCCAATGCATGTTTTCGGCCTTGTAGGCTCGTTTTAGGGACGAGGTGAATGTATGTGAAAAGTTTTAAATTTGGATGGAAATTTATGTCTTGGTTTTGTATGTTGCTTGTGTATAAGTCCAGGAATGCCTCGTACCCTATTCTGGCATCGAATATGGGTAAGGGGTGTTACAAACTGTGACATAAAAGCACAGTGGTAAGTTCATGAGAACTTAGTGAGTAAACCTTCTTTTACCTTAATCGTATTCTAGAACTCCATTTTCTACTCTCTTTGTTTTCATTCTCCATTGGCTTTGGTGGGTAAATGTCTAAGATTCCGCTCATTATGCCATAAGTGTCAAGTTTCGCTCCAAGATCATAAATCGCCTTTCATATCTTCGATACATCATTCATGCTTTTAGTTTTATCCTTTCATGATTCCTTAACCATTCCTGCTTTAGAGGGCCATACAGATAGAATACTCTTGATTTGACACTGACATTGGCGTATTCTAGCCTCTTTGTTCATACCTCATTACTACACATGGTTAGCCATAACACCTTTTACAGATATTTCCATTTAGAGTTTTCCATGTATTCCATTCATTTCATTCAAAGTCTACCATGGAGGTATTTCCTTCATACGATCAACACAAGGGCCATTCTTTGGATTGCATTACGAAGGCGTTCCTTTTCAGGGATAGCCACAAAGGCTTCCTTTAGAAGAGATTGCCACTAAGGCGTCCTTAAAGAGGTTCGCACCTTTCTAGAGTGTTTCCACAAAGGCAACCTTTACTTTCAATACTTGCCACAAAGGCTTTCCTATCTAGAGATTTGCCACAAAGGCGTTCCTTTCACTAGTTTTTTAAACAATAGGGATTTTTCTAAACTCACATGTCGTGAGGCTTGCCCTTCATTTTCCTGGGATACATAGAGAACCACGTTAGGTAATAACCTTCTTTTAGTTTTTTCATATGTTGCTATAGCCCAGCTATGATCTTACACAATATGGTCATTTGGATGCTATCACGTGTGAAATGATATGCGAATTGTGCAAGTATACACATCGAATCAAGTAATAAAGTGATAAGTGAGATCGTCTCCATAAGGATCGATTAGGTATAAATGGTCGAGTTATTATAATGAGTATGATTAATGTTATGATAAAAATAATGATAATGATGCAATGGTAATTTGAAGGAATAATGATGTGTGCAATATATATAACTGATAAATAATGGAAAATGCTATGACAAGACAAGAGTAAGAATGCAATGGAAAATTCGAGAATAATTACGTGAATAATATGCAAACGAACAAGTAAACAACTAAATAATATTATGGCGAAGATACTACAGCAAAGGATAGAGGATCTACAATGTTGATTTGGAAGGTCGGGATTACTAAGAACCTACCCTTACTAACAGTAATGCCTCGGCAAAACCATACTCAATCTACTACTCAGAAGAGTTTCTAAAATGGTTCAAGAACAAAACCTCGAGTTACCTTTCCTTAAGAGATATATGTCTAGAGGCTGCTACAAGTATTTGGTCGAACACTTGCTCATATCATTCAATTTCGATCTCATTAACCTAACCTTATTAGAGCTAGATTAATTTAATGAACATGCTATACATCCATCTATGTCTTGAGTTTGCAAACATGCAATTTTCTATAAAAAAAAAGCCATTGAATGAAATAGTTTATTAAAGCAAATCTACGCTTTAGTCATTAAAGAAAATAAGAGTTTCATCAAGTAATCCCACCCTTATGAGATTTACCTCATGGGTTGGCAATTAAAATTCAAATCCAAAGTATCATTTAACATCATTTTTGTCAAATCAATTCATGAAAAGTAATCAAGAAATAACGAAAGAAGTTCGAGAAGATAGCTTTCGCTTATCCAGCCCACCCTCTAGCAATACAGTGTCCTGTGGTGGCTGAGAGTGGCTCCTTCCTTCCTGTTTCTACTTAGCTGCTACCCTCTATTTTTTTTCCTAAGGATCTCTCTTTTTTTCTCTTTTGTTTTTCTCCCCTTTTAGGGTTTCCTCATTTGGATTTTATAATCATTTTTCCTAGGGTAAATCTAACAGCCTATGATTTTCTTTCCTCTTTTTCAAGTAGATATATCTGGTACAAGTTCAATTGGGCCTAAGACTGGTACACTTTGAGTGCTAACTGGACATCTTCCTGGCATTGCCATGGCATTCGTATTGACAAACTACCCAACCTTTGCCCCAACAAACCTTCACACCTTTACTTCTTGTTCCTCATCCAACACTTGCCAATCCACCACCACACAGAATCCTTCCACAAGCAATTTAAAAATAACTAACATTTAAGTCAAATCCAAGCTCCTAATGTAATGATAAAACAAGAAAAATACTAACGGAATATCCTAAAATGCAACTAAAAGTACCTAAGTATAGTCAATTAGCTAGATCTAGAGGCATGAAATATAACTCTTTTAAAAAGTTATCAGGTGTCATGGCCATGGGCTGGTCCTTTTAGAGATTCATGTTTTAAGAATCAATGGATCCCTTTAGACGACTTTAGGGACAACCTTAGACTCACCATGAATAGACTCATCATACAATAACTTGCTCATGGTAAACATATTCATGCTTTTAAACTCATATGCACAACATAATCTTTTAGACTCATCCCCTGTGCTTAGACCATCAAACTTCATACAATTCCTACATGCAGGATCGCAAATCTTACTTTCCAAATTAGAGTCATCACATCACTCTTTACTAGTTTCAATTGCATGATTTGGTCATTTAGCTCTAAAGGCATATTATGTATGCAAAATTTAGTTTAGGGACTCACCTGACAAGGATGTTTGGTTGCTTGGGCTCCATATATAAGGTCCTCTTAGAGATCGTAGTGACCATTGCCTTGTAAAAATAAAAGATTTCCATTAACACCCATTTGACCCTATCTTTTCCAAATACTCCCACAGATCTACATTTTCTTAACAAAAAGAGTCATAAATCATACCTTGAGGTGGATAAATCACTGGCAAAATTCCAGGATTCCAACCCTAGCAAGATGAAATCCATTTCTTGTTCCTTTAACCTCTAAATAGTAATATTTAGAAAAAAGAAGAGAAGGGCTTTCTTATCCTATCCAACATACCTATTAATATAACCCATAGCCCTATTGAAACTTGACAAGTGTCTCCTTTTTACTGAATTGTCTCATTAAGGTCAACAACTCCTGAGAAACCTAATTGAGTGTTTCTTTTCTCTTTCAACCATTCTGGTTCACATTTGGTTAGTTTCTAACTAGCTTCATTGTAACTTAACTGGCACGAAACCATAGTTACAGGGTGCTCCATACCTCCAACGAACTCAATCCCTAAAATTATTTTACTAGCCGCAATACTCAATCCTCTAACTCTAGTAATCTGACATGGAGCCTTTATTCTCTTGTATTCTTTTCGAAGTCTGCCTACACCGTATGCCAAAATGGTTTTGGGCGAATACCACTCCGCAAATCTTACTTCTTTAAGTCTATATACCAGATCTCGTGTTCTCCAAAATTAGAGCGTTCTTGTAACACCCCTAACCTGTATCTGTCGTTGGAACAGGGTCACAGAACATTACCATAAAAACGTAACTTAAAATAATTCATTTCCAAACATTTTATAAATCACAGCATAATCCATTCAAACACATGCATATCGCCCGTTGTTCGAGCCCTCAAGGCCTTAAAAACACTTTAGAAATGATTCGAGGCTAAATCAGAAACATATGAAACCTTAAGGAAAAAGTTAGAAAAATTCACACTGTAAGGGTCACACAATTTATCAAACCTATCTAAACTTGTGCATATTTGTCCATTCATCAACCATTCACAACTATGTCTGTACAAAACCTACCATACTTGACCATATTTATGCCAACACAAATAACTCATAACTACCTCAAAGCATAACCTAACTTGGCCACATTATAAACATACCAATACATACCAACACATAACAAATTTTGGTCATTCAAACATACATCAACCTATCTATATTAACATCAACCATCAAGGCATCAAAATACCATAAGTACCACAAATTCAAAGAAACATTACATGTCATAAATATTAACTAACCATTAGAAACAAGTTCACCTATACATGCCATCATAACCATGACCAAAATATCAAAATCTATCGATATAATCTCTGGATAGTGTCATAGGTCTCCGACAAGCTTCCAAACCGATTGAGCTTTTGATAATCGATAAAATATAGGAAAGAAAAATAATGTAAGCATATAATGCTTAGTAAGTTTGTAAATCATGAACATAACTTACCATTTCAATGCAAAATCTTATAAAATAGACATGAACCAATCCAACATAGCTTGGCACAAGCCTGAGCATCATCAACAACATAGGTTACTGATTAAGCACCTAACTTAGAAAATTCATCACATGGTAAGATAGATTTCATGAATTTAGCACATTTGAATTCAAACTTCCCATAAACATTGTTATACATACTCTGATCATCAATAATTCATACCTTTCCATAAATTCACAATAGAATCAATCGAAACACTAACCATTCCTCACTTGAGCAATAAATGGGTCTGCTCACACAAGCTGACGATTGAAATGTAGCTTCACGATGCCGCTCACACAAGCTGACGAGTATACGCAACAAATGTCGAAACTTAGCAATCGGTAAGATATTTAGGACCAACACCCGAAATATGATAACCTTAATGACATTTCATTTGTATCCTTTACATTTCTAAGGTTCAAATGGGGCTCGATAGTTATTGTAACGTCGTTGGATTTCAAACGTAACATGATGTGATAAATATCATAAGAGCATTTAAGTCAAATAACATTAAAGCATTATTTAAACATACGAACTTTGTAACACCCCTAACCCATATCTGTCGCTGGACTAGGGTTATGAGGCATTACTAGACAAATCAGAACATTTCGCAATTATTTCACAATTAAAAGTCATGCATCATCATATCATAATCAATTATCAACATAAAGTTCATTTTTTAGGTCCACGAGACCTTAAACATACTTTGGAGAAGGTTTGGGACTAAACTGATCTCGTATAAGAGTTTCTAGACACTTAGAAAAAATTCATGGAATCATAGGTCACACGCCCGTGTGAACAGGCCGTGTACCTCACACAACATTAGACACGCCCATGTGTCTAGGCCGTGGCAAAATAGAGCATACGTATTGACTTGTACCACACGACCAGAGACATACCCGTGTGCCTTGGCCATGGTCGAAGCTGACTTGGGTCACACAGCTAACCACACGCCCGTGTTTTTAGCCCGTGTACCCTTGAAAATAACCACACATGCCCATTGCCAAGGCTGTGTGCCTCACACGGCCACCAGACACGCCCGTGTGTCACACACGGTAGAGACACACGTTGCCAAGACTAACTTTAAATTGTCGGACTTGTCCTAGGGGACACATGACCGTGTGTCACACACGGCTGAGACACACGCCCGTGTCTCTGCCCGTGTGGACAAAAATAGGCTACTTGAAAATCCATTTTGCCACCCTATATACATAAGCTTTTAAGACCACATTTCATAACTGAAAATGCAACCAAAACATTTCCAAAACAAGCATCACTCATACTTCAATATCATTTATCATTTCCATACATAATTCCAACTCATCATACTAATTCCATGTAACTAATTCATACCTTGAACACATGATTCATATCACCTATATAACCATTTGAACCAAAAAACTAACTTACCAAAATGACCATTTCACTAGGCCATATATACACACCAAATTTACCATTTTTGCATCACATATCATATACCAAAATCAAACAATAAGTTCAACCATAATCAAGCCATATCTGATGGCATGATATACACATCTTAAAACATACCACATTATTTCTAGCTTATACATGCCATACAATGATATATACATTTTCAAAAGGTACCAAAGTAATATTTGATAGTGTGGTGATGATCCTCGATGATCCTCGAGCTTTCAGTAGCTTCAGTATCTAAAACACAATGCAAATACACACAGAGTAAGCTTTCAAAAGCTTAGTGAGCCATATACAAATAAACTTATCATTTTAAGTATATAAGCATCATAAAATATATATACTCCATAGCCAAATACTATCACAAATCACATAGTTCATATACATTTCGCATATTCCCAATTCATTTGCACATATAGCATAATTTCTCATACTTATATCACATATCATCACTTGTACATATATTTAATTCTCATTAACAAATGTTGAACACATCTCCACGTACCTGAATCGATTATTCATTCATTTAGTCACGTATTTCTCAGAATGCCCGTTGAACCGTATAGAATTAAATGAGATACGCGGATACCTCGGAAGGCTCGTATAATGCCAACATCCTAGACGTGGTCTTACATGTAATCAAATATCGATGCCACTATCCTAGACAAGGTCTTACAAGAAATCAAATACGATGCCGATGTCCCAGACATGGTCTTACACATAAATCTCAAATCGATGCCAACGTCCCAGACGTGGTCTTACACGAAAACACATATCGGAATCCTATGTCATGACATATGTATCCTAACTATTCCTATGGTTCATACGGGACTTTCGGACGTCATCACATTATTGAAATTTTCTCAATTTCACATATTCAGCTTCTATAACCATTCATCACAATTCAATATCATATAACATGAATAAATTAATTCAAACACATTTATTTGTATATAGATTTACCTCGTATAGAAATGAACAAAAACGAACGGCTATTCAACGACTTTCGACTTTCCCCGATCTAATTCTGTTTTCTTTGGTTCTTGATATATATAAATTTAAATTTAACTCTTTTATTCAACAAATCATTCAATTCAATCCATATACAAATATTTAGGGAATTTTACAAATTAGCCCTCACATTTCCACATTTTAACACTTTAGTCCTTATTTCATAAGATCACAAAATACATAAAATTTCCTTATACCCATACTTGGCCGAATATTCATGAAGTTCATATAAGCCCATATCTTTCATTTATTTCACATTTTAGTCCCTCAATTTACAAATTTCACAATTTAGTCTAAAATTCTCAAATTCATAAAAAATCCCAATACAAAACATAGTAATCTAACACATATCTTTCATTTTCTATCAACTAACATCACAAAGCTCACAATTTCATCAAAGGAATCACTAAAATTCATCATCAATTTCATGAATTGAAGCATGGGCTAGGTAGTATACTAAGCAACAATCTCAAAAACATAAAAATTATCAAAAATGGATCAAAACACATACCTAAATTCAAGCTCAAAGTGCCGAAACCCTAAATGGCCATGAAATATTTTCTTTCGTCTTTATTTCGGCAAAGATGATGAATAATGGATCCATTTTATGCCTTTGTTTTATTATCAACATTATAATAGCCATTTTACCAATTTAGCCTTAACATAATAAACATTTAAACTTATAATGGATGTCCAACAATGTCCATTTAATATATCAATGATCTAATAACATAATAAGGACCTCACATTTAATAAACCAAAGTAATTGGGCACTTTTAACAAATAATTAGCCACTTTTTCATTTTACGCAATTAGGTCATTTTTCTAAATTAAGCACACAAACGATCAAATTTTTATACAAAACTTTTACACATGCTTAACCACATATTGAAAACACAGAAAATAATATTAAAATATTTTTGGACCTCAGATTTGTGGTCCCGAAACGACTGTTTCGACTAGGGTCTAAATCGAGCTGTTAGAAACTTACCTCGATTTTAAAGAAGTTGATATATGATCACTAATCTGAGACTTTATATTTTCCTCAATCTAGATCTGTACGAGGCTTGATCTAAATATGAAAATTCAATCCATTTAAGATTCATTCTATTCAATTCAATCCAAAATTCATACTTTTGCAAAATTATATTTTTGACCCTAATGTTTTAACTTCTTTACAATTTAGTCCTTAAGTACATAAATTAACATTTATGCAATTTCTTCCTTATATCATGCTTGCCAGTTCACCTAGGGACTCCTATCAACCCGCACAAATTATCAATTCATAATTTCATCATGATACTTTACTACTTTAACATATAAGTCCCTAAATGATAATTTCATCAAAAATCACTTTACAGAAGTTATTTATTTAAGAACAAAGATTCATTTTCTTCCATCAAACTTAAAAAATCAAACAAATACATCCATGGCAAAACCCTAACACTTTAATAGTTTTGTAAATTAGTCCCTGGGCTAACTAGATTAAGTTACAACGACTTCAAAAACATAAAAATCATTAAAAACGAGATGAAATTTCACTTACATGCTAGCCAAACAAGTGATAGAAGCTCTCAAACCCTAACCATGGCTTCTTCAATGTTAAATTTTGGTGAAGATAAAGTAAAATGATGATAAATTTTGTTTTTCTCCTTATCTTACTTTCCTTATTTACCAAACTACTTATTTAACCTTTATTATTAACCTTAAAATTACCTATTTAATGTACATGTAAGTCCACTAATAATCAAAATGGTCTAATTACCACTTAAATACCTTAACAATTTAATTTCATAGCTAATAGATACCTTTAACTAATAGAACTGTACTTTTGTACCTTTTACGATTTTGTCATTTTTACCAAATTTAGCAGGCAAAGGATAAAATTTCTTAACAAAATTTTTATACGATACTACGAACATACTGTAGACATTAAAATAATAATAAAATAAATATTTTCATGTCAAATTTGTGGTCCCAAAACCACTGTTTCGATTTCACCGAAAATGGGCTGTTACAAATCTCTCCATCTAAAGGAATTTCCGTCTTCGAAAATCTCACCAGAAAAGAGGTTCAGGTATTGCACTTTCATATCTTCTTCTGATTCCCAAGTAGCTTCTTCTGCTATGCTTTTATTTCTCAATTATTTATTCTCTCGAGTAAGAATTTTGATCGATTCTTAACTGTATGTCGTATCAGGCTGAATCTCGACATCAACAGGTGAAATTACATGTGAAGGGTCTGATTGATACCATCATAACATAGATACATGAAATACATTTTGGATATTTTCTAACTCTAACAAAGCAAATCTGTAAGCTACGATTCAATTCTTTCAGTAATCTCATACGACCCGATAAACCAGGGACTTAGCTTTCCTTCACGACCGAATCAAAGAACTTTCTTCTAGGGCGATACTTTCAAGAACACTTTGTTGCTGATTTGAAATTCAATGTCTTTTCTTTTTAAATCTGCATAAGATTTCTGTCGGTCTAAAGCTACTTTCAAACTGTCTAGAATTACTTTAACCTTATCTTCGGTTTCTCATATCAATTCAACCCCGTGAATCTTTCTCTCATTGAGCTTAGTCCAATACAATGGAGTTCTGCATCTTTGACCATACAAAGCTTCATACGGTGTCATCTTTATACTCGATTGATAACTATTGTTGTATGCAAATTTTCCTAATAGTAAAAATCTTTCCCAGTTACCTTCGAACTCTAAAGCACGGCATCAAAGCATATCTTCGAGTACCTGAATCACTCGCTTAGACTGACCATTTGTTTGGGAATGAA
Source organism: Gossypium longicalyx (assembly GCA_025698465.1). Taxonomy (NCBI): domain Eukaryota; kingdom Viridiplantae; phylum Streptophyta; class Magnoliopsida; order Malvales; family Malvaceae; genus Gossypium; species Gossypium longicalyx. The sequence goes on from CM046995.1 coordinate 36,852,370, forward strand.
ACATGGTACTAAAATGCAAACAAGTACCTAAAGCCTCATCTAACTTGCTCTAGAATTGAGATGTAAACCGCGAGTCTATCAGAAATAATAGAATCTGGCACCTCATGCAATCTAACAATCTCTGCTACATATAATTATGCTAGTCTCTCGAGTGAATAATCTGTATGTATTGGAATAAAATGAGTGGATTTCGTCAAACAATCAACAATGACCCAAACTACATCTTTCTTTCTCAGAGACAAAGGCAATCTTAATACAAAATCCATCGTGATGCCTAAGGTTCGACTTTAACTTGCTAACAAACTAAACATCTCGATACATACTAAGAAATCTTTCGTTTCATACTTGGCCACCAGTACATTTGTCTCAAATCAGAGTACATCTTATTGCTACCAGGATGAACATACAAACAACTATTATGAGCTTCTTGTAAAATCTTCTAAACGAGATGTGAATTTAATTGAAAGCAAATTATGCCTTTGAAACATAAACTATCATCAAATTCAATCTGAAAGTCTAAATCAAGTGTCATTTCAATCTGTTTCCTTTTAGCCATCAACACATCATCGCATTTCTGATCTTAGCAAATTTGTTATAAAAGCATCAGTCTAGCTTTCAAATTAGCTAAGATCAAATCGTCATCAGACAATGTAAATCACATGTTCAACACTCTCAAGGAAAATAAATATTTTCTACTCAAAGCATCAGCAACAACATTAGCTTTTCTTGGATGATAATCAATGATCAAATCATAGTCTTTCAATAATTTGAGCATCTACGTTGTCTCAAGTTCAATCTTTCCGCGACACTAAATACTTCAAGGTTTTATAATCTATGAAGATATGACATTTTTTGCTATATAAATGATGTCGCCAAATCTTCAAAGCAAACACAACCACTTCAAGCTCTAAATCATGCGTTGGATAATTTGTTTCATGCAGCTTTAACTATCTAGAAGCATATGCTATCAGTTTGCCCTCTTGCATTAAAACACAGCCCAATATATTCAACGGTGCATCACTGTAAATCACAAATTCTTTACCTGACTCTGGCTGAACTAACACCGGTGCCTTGGTTAACAGTGATTTTAATTGATTAAAGCTTTGCTGACATTTCTTTGACCACTCGAAATTAACATCTTTCTGTAATAGTTCCATCAACAGTGTGGCAATCATTGAGAATCCCTTAATGAAACTTCTGCAGTATCTGGCTAAACCCAAAAAACTTCAAACTTCAAATACATTTCTTTCAGGCTTCCAATATACTATGGCTTAAATCTTACTCAAATCAACTCTAATGCCTTCGACTGATGCAATATGTCCCAAAAATCTGACTTTTCAAAACCAGAATTCACATATGCTAAACTTAGCGAATAATTGCTTTTCATGAAAAGTTTCCAAAACAATTCTCAAATGCTCAGCATGTTTTGTCTCATCCTATGAATAAATCAAAATATCATTAATGAATACCATAAAGAATCTGTCTAAATACGGTTTAAAGATTCTATTAATCAAATTCATAAATATTGTGGGTGCATTAGTCAAACTAAACGATATCACAAGAAATTCATAATGTCCGTACCTGGTCTTGAATGTGGTTTTCAGGTATCTGAGTCTTTAACTTGCAACTGATAGTAACCAGAACAAAGATCAATCTTTGAGAACACTGTTGTAGCTTTAAACTAATCAAACATATCATCAATATGCGATAATGGATACTTATTCTTGATCGTGACTTTATTGAGCTGTCAATAGTCAATACATAATTGCATGGATTTTTCCTTTTTCTTAACAAATAGAACATGTGTGCCCCAAGGAGAAAAACTGGGTCGAGCAAAACCCTTATCTTTCAACTCTTGTAGCTGTGCTTTCAACTCTTTCAATTCCGTAGGTGCCGTTCTGTAAGGAGCTATCGATGTCGAAGATGTTCTCGGCACTAACTCAATAGCAAACTCAACCTCTCTGATCAATAGTAACCCGGGTAATTTCTCTGGAAAAACATCTGAATACTCACATAGCATTGGAAATGATTCTAGCTTCAACTCAGAAACTCTAGAATCAAATATGTAAGCAAGATATGCATCACAACCTTTACTAACTTATCTCTGTGTTGACATAGCCGAAATAACATTAAAAATACTATCCAGTTTATCTGATTCAGTCTAAAGCTTTTCATCGTTCTGACACTTTAACACAATAAGCTTTCATCTACAGTTTACAACAACATCATGCAAAGTCAACCAATCCATATCCAAAATCACGTCAAACTCATCAAATGGCAGTAGCATCAAATTGACCGGAAAGTTACAACCCCAAATCGTCAAGGGATAGTTTTTTACAAACCTTATCAACTAACACATATTGACCTAGGGGATTCTTACTTTAACCACAAATTCAGTAGACTCAACAAATAATTTCTTACTTGACACTAAATTCATGCATACATACAAATGTGTTGATCCCAAATCAATCAAAGCAGAAACATCAGTTACAAAGATAAAAAATGTACCAGTGATAACATTTGGTGCTGACGCTTCCTCTCGTGCATGTATTGCATAACCTCTAACAGGTGCTCATGGCTCAGATCTCACAATAGAGTCATTTGTCCCACTGCCGCTATTTCTCAAATTTTTAAGGTTCCGTGGTGGTCTACCTTTCACAGCTGTATTGCTCAGTCTAACAGTTTGAGTCTTTTCCTTTTCTGGCCTCTCCAGGCAATCTCGGATAAAATGTTCATATGAACCATATTTGAAACACACCCCATCTTTCATCTTGCACGCACCAAAATGTCGACATCCACATTTTTGACAATCGGGCTTATTGCTCTTACAACAGCCTATGCTCGCTACAAACGTAACCTGAAGTTTTGAACTCGCATGCTGTTTACCTTGGTCTCTACTAGAATAACCCGTTGAAGTTGACAAGCAATTATGATATTCTTTTGATTTATTTGAAGGTGACGAATATGACTTTCCCAGATGCCATTTTCTCGAATCTTGGGCTTCAGAATCAACTTTTCTCTTTTCTTTGCTAAGCTCTTCAAACTTGTGTGCTCGATCAACTAAAATCCCATATTATTTTAATTTAAGAATCTTGACAAACAACTTTATATCTTCATTGAGGCCATCTTCGTACGTTTACACATGAAAATCTCGGTCGGTATACATTCTCGGGCATATTTGCTAAGTTGCACAAATTTCCTCTCATACTCAAATACAAACATCTGACCCTGCTTCGATTCTAGAAATTTTTTATGTTTCTTATCAAGAAACCTCTGACTTATGTATTTCTTTCGAAACTCAATTTGAAAGAATTCCCAGTCTACTCACTCTCCCAGCACCACTGAAACCAAAGTGTTCCACCACTGGTAAGTTGAGTCTTTCAATAAGGAAATAACATATTTCACATATTCTGTCGGTGTACAAGACAATTCATCAAGAACCATGATCGTGTTTTCTAACCAAAACTTGCGTTTCTCTTGATCATCTTCATATGTAACTCTAAATTCTTCAACCCCATATTTACGAATTTTATCAACTGGCGGCTTGTTAACTCGCATTGGTTCCAACCCTTGAGGGACTATAGGGACCGGTTGGGGAACAAGTGGGGGTGGAAGTCATTGAGCCATCGGGTTTGTTCGTACAAACTCGGTTTATCATTCATTAATCATTTGGAAAAAGGCTTCCTTAGTCTCTCCTCCCTAGCCTTAAGATATGGGCCTATGCCACTCGACCCTGTTCTGTGCATAAAGGCTTGCGCGTTACATTCAGCCTCATCGGAATTAGCTCAGTTGGATGACAATTTCTATATGAAAGCATAATTCAAAATGAGTCAAGAGTTATCACACTATCACAGGTTATAAAATGACATGTATTTCTAGACTCGTACATGCTACGTTCAGTTTGAGAATCGACTAAACTGCAGCTCTGATACCATTAAATGTAACACCCTTAACTCATATCCGTCATTAGAATAGGATTACGGAGCATTATTGTAAAAACATAAATTGAAATAATTCATTTCCAAAAATTTCATAAATGATAGCATAATCCATTCAAACACATGCATAGTGTCCCTTATTCGAGCCCTCGAGGCTTTAAAAGCACTTTAGAAACGATTCGAGACTAAATCAGAAACATATGAAACCTTAAGGAAAAAGTTAGAAAAAAATCATATTGTAGGGGGTCACACAATCGTGTGGCCAGGCTGTGTGCCTCACACGGTTGAGACACACGCTCGTGTCTCAGGCCGTGTAACAATCAAAATAGGGACACACAGTCGTGTCCCAGCTTGTGTTTGTGGCCATGTAACTCTCTGACTTGGGTCACATGCCCAAGCCACACGCTCGTGTGCCTGGCCGTTGAACTCTCAAAATTGCCTTACATGCCCATGTCCTAGGCCGTGTAATTGTCTGACTTGCAACTCTTTAAAATCTACAAGGGACACCTACAAGCTATTTATTTCACCCAATTCAAGCACATACCTACAAGCTGTTTATACATAAAACCAAGACCATAAATCATGTCCAATACATGCATAAAATAACCAAATCTCTATACCAAATATCTATACAACCAATATGCCAAAAGGCATCTCAATCACAATTTATCAAACCTATCTACACTTATGCATATTTGTCCGTTCATCAACCATTCACAACTAACTTATTTTTATTATGAAACCTACCATATTTTACCATATTTTTGCCAACACAAATAGCTCATAACTACCTCAAAGCATAACCCAACTTGGCCACATTATAAACATACCAATAAATACCAATACATACCAAAATTTTGGTCATTCGAAACATGCATCAACCTATCCATATTAACATCAACCATCAAGGCATCAAAATACCATAAGTAACACAAATTCAAAGAAATATTACATGTCATAAATATCAACTAACCATTAAACGCAAGTTCACCTATACAAGCCATCATAACCATGACCAAAATATCAAAATCTACTGATATAATCTCTAGATAGTGTGATAGGTCTCCGACAAGCTTCCAAATTGATCGAGCTTCTGATAATCTATAAATTATAGGAAAGAAAAACAACGTAAGCATATAATGCTTAGTAAGTTCATAAATCTTGAACATTTCTTACCATTTAAATGCAAAATATTATAAAATAGACATGAATCAATCCAACATAGCTTGGCACAAACCTAAGCATCATCAACAACACAAGTTAGTGATTAATTACATAACTTAGCAAAGTCATTACATGGTAAGATAGATTTCATGAACTTAGCACATTTGAATTCGTACTTTCCAGAGACATGGTTATACAAACTTTGATCATCAACAATTCATACCTTTCCATAAATTCACAGTAGAATCAATTGAAACAGTAACCATTCCTTCCCTTTACATGTCTGTTGAACTGCTTATAATAATATCGGATACGCGGGAAGCTCACACAAAGTGTGCTAAGCATATGGTCAAAGCGATTCCTTTTCCTTTTCATTTACATTGATGCTCACTCGAGCCATAAATGGGTCTGCTCACACAAGCTAATGGTCAGAATATAGCAACACGATGCCGCTCACACAAGCTGACAAGTTTCCGTAATAAATGCTGGAACTCAGTCATTGGTAAGTCATTCAGGACCAACACCCGAAAAATGGTAACCCTAATGACACGCCATTTGTACCCTTTACATTCTTAAGGTTCAAATAGGGCTCGATAGTCATCGTAAAATCGTTGGATTTTTGTCATAACATGATATGATATGTAACCTCCCAAACCCGACCTAGACGTTATGGCTAGATTGAGAAGGCTACATTAGCCACAAAAACGGCTAAGCTAACTTACGTTACTTTTTAAGACTTTGAAAAAACTCATTTTAGAGAAAACCGGATACGAGCTCTACCAAAGAGTAAGATGTCGAACCTATGGAGCTGCCATTGAGTCCAATCACTTGAGCTCGTGCCAAAAGGTTTCAAGAAGCTTTGTCAAGTTACATTGCTCGATTTGGAATAGAAGGAATCACCGAACATCAAGTGACCAACTCAAGTAGCTCAATTTGTAATATTGTGCAAGTTGACTTAGCTCGTTTCAACTCCAAGGAGCTCATGGCGTCTTGATGCTAGCTCAAGGAGCTTAGTTTCATTTTTATTTAATTTTGTTCATAAAATTTGTTGGAATAAATTTATTAAGTTATTAAAATATTTAAGATTAAATAAATGTGTCAAAATCTGGAATAATAAATTAAAGTATTAAATGTGCCTTAGTTCATGTATCAATTTAATGTGTCTTAGTTGGGACAAATTTATTAGCTGTAGCTATTTAATTTGTCCAGCCAAATCTAAGTATTTAATTTGTCTTAGTTGCTGCACATTTAAGTTGTCTTAGTTCAGCCAAATTAAAGATGTCTTAAACTAATTAAATTGCTCCATTTAATTTGTCTAGGAACATGCATGGGACGCCATGAATTGGAGCAGCTCATAAGTGCTCATTATTCAGCACCTCTTTGTGGACATCAAGGGCTAAGGGAGCTGATGATCCCTCTCTTCAAGGCTAGCCATCTAGCTCTCCAAAGTAGCATCTTGGAGTTTTAACATTGCTGCAGCAACTTTTCACATGGAATGACCATTCATTTTCGTGCATTCACACCAAAGGACCACTCACTTTCGGGTTTCACACTTTCATGGCCATTGGAGTGCCCCAAAATGCTCATTAAAGTCAAGACTTTTTAGCTCATCCAAGCAGCACATTAAAGAAGCATCCAAGCAGCCTTAAACCACATTGGTCGAATATTCCCATGTTATTTAGCCCATTAAATTGTTTTAATTATTTTAAGCTGATTGAGATCTCCCAAGTGTGTCCATTGACATCTCCAAGGCCAAGAAAATTTCATGGAAAGTGTTAGGAAGCTTCAAGGAAGTTTCCACTCCCTTAAGTGTTAAGTTGCTGTTCATTTAAGTCCCCTAAGTGCCTATTCGACTAGCTCCTGCTTAGACTATAAATATGTAGTCCATTTTACTTGTAAAGGATAATGAACAATTTATGAATTTTTCGTATTTTGTGAGTTTTCTTTCAACTCTCATTGTTCTCCAAAGACTTGTCTGACTTATCAAGTAACCTTATGGCGCCAACCCGTCTTTGTTCGAACTTATCACTTTGTTCCCAAAATGTGGAGTTCAAATTATACCGAGGTTCCTATCATCTTTGATAGTGGATTGAGGTCTTTATCAACTATTCGATATCCTTCCATCGCATTCCCGACTTAGGCATTCTCATAAGTTACGGGTTAACACACCAATATTGTGTTGGTTCATACTTGAACCCTTAGCCGAATCCCATCTACCATATCTCAAATTATCCAGTAACCACATTGAACCATTTGAGCTTAATTCTTTCTTTCCATACAACCATTTTTGAAAGAACCTTAACTTACTCGATTTACGATTGGACAAACATTACGACTAAAATCTCAACTGAGGCGAGTGCGTATCAAGTTGGTATCAGAGCTGGTTTAATCGAGATAAGAATCGACATTTTTATACCTCGGGATCGAATATTAGCAAAAAAATAAAAAAAATTGAAAAAAAAGTGAAGTATCAAAAGTTCTTTTGCTATTCATATCATTTCATTTCTCGATCTTCAAAGTTTTGTTCTACCATTCTATACACCAACGCTACACTTAAAACCTTCATCTTTTGTTTGTTAGCCTACCCATTGTTCCAACATCAATAGCTCACCCAACCTAACATCACTTTTGTAAACAGACCCCGACGGTATTGATTCGTCTATGTAGTTCGAGGAGAACTTCGAGAGGCAAAAACTGAGCGATAAAAGGCAAGAGAGTAGTGAGACTATCCGAGAGAAATAAAAAGCCAAAATTGAGTGACTTTTCTTGGTGAGTGACATGTGAGTTTTTGTTGTGTGATTAATTTTTTTTCATGTCTAGAAGCCCCGAGAGAAATCAAATTGAGGGAGGAGGTTTGCGATCCATTCGCAATGTTATGAGCGGAGGAGTGCTGGATTTGAATATACAAGCTTTAACGCGTGAGATGGAAAGGCTCTTTGATCGTAAGCTCAAGCCCATCGAGGATTGACTCTACCAAGTAGAGGTACGAGGGCAACGAGAAAGAACCCTCGAGGATGCGCGGCGTGAGCGCGGGCGTCCTAATCAAAATCGAGAGGAGCCTTATGAGTCAAGTGATTAAGAGAGCGACCACTCATTTGCTCGAAGTGTGCGAAATTGATGCCAACGTAATCAAGGTCATCGAGAAAGAGATCGTACTGATGACAACCTTAAAAATATAAAAATGTCCATACCACCATTCCAAGGCAAAAATGATCCAAAAGCATATCTAGAGTGGGAAAAGAAAGTTGAACTTGTCTTCGAGTGTCATAATTACTCAGAAATAAAAAAAGTGAAGCTCGCAGCCATAGAGTTTTCCGATTACGTAATCGTGTGGTGGGATTAGCTCGTGACTAGCCGAAGGAGGAATGGCGAGATGCCTATCTTGATGTGGGCCAAAATTAAGGATGTCATGCAGAAGCGATTCGTTCCCTTATACTACCATAGGGATTTGTACCAATGGCTACAAAATCTCACTCAAGGCAACTGTAGCGTCGAAGATTACTGTAACGTCCCAATTTTTGGGCCTGAAAGTATTGGGCCTTGAGTCTAGGTTTTGGTTAAAGAAGGCCCGAATAAATAGGATGATTTAATTTATTATTATTATTATTATTTAGTATGTTTAGTTAGTAATTAAAAAAAATAAATTACGAAGGGTTTATGGTGTGGGAAAAAGTTCGAGGCTCGGCCCATAGCTTTAGCAAAATTCTTAAATTTTGCCTCTTAAGGAAATCTGGGCATAAGGCCTTAAAAATATGTTGGGCAGCGGCGGGCATAAAGGAACACTTCGCCCAATGGTTGGTTAGCTGTTGGACAAAGAGGGAAGGAAGGCTAGGGTTCGATTCCCAGCGTGCGCAAACATTTTTTTAAGTTAAGGGCTATCGCAGGTAGGCCTTATTAATAATTTGGGCTGAGTTTTAGCACAAACAAGCACCTTGCCCAGTGGCTAAGCACGCTAGGAGGGCGTGGGAGGTGCCTGGGTTCAAGGCACGGCGTGCGCAAACGTTTTTTTTAGTAAACGGGTTCCACTAAAATAGGCTTTAAAAGAAGTTGCGAATGAAGTATGCCATAAGGAGCGCCTCTGGCGCAGTGGCAGCAGCATGCTAGGCATGCCGAGAGCATATGGGTTCGATCCTAGGGGAAGGCGAAATTTTGATTTATTTTTAAGTAGCCGTGACTGCAGCAGTTAAGCCTTAAAATTAATTGTGAGAAGATTATGTCATGAAAGGAACTTTGGTGCAGTGGCAAGCAGCGTATGTGTGTGTTTAGAAGGTCACAGGTTCGATTCCTTGCGCGGGCGAATTCTGTTTTATGTTTTTTTAAACGGACCTGAGCTTCAGCAGGTAAGGGTTTGATGTGTTAAGTTGTTATTGAGTTTTAATCTAATGTTATAGTAACTGATTTTAGGCTGCTCGTGTGTGGAACTCATCAGCATTTCATCATAAAATAGGTGTGTAAACGACACTCACTCATAGACTAGATCGGTAAAAGTCGAAAAGCCGAAATGCCGAAAAGTTGATATTTTGTGAACTTGCGAGCGTGCGAGTGCTCGTGAGATAGTTTGTTTGTTAATCCTGGTAATCTCAAGCAGTAAGATTGCAAAGTGCACAATTTCGTGCATTTCAGTATATTTGGGCTTAATAGGCCGAAAACGGGTTAATGGGCTAACGGGCCCAATTCGGTAAAAATGCTCGGTAAGTGTTTCTGTTAATATGTTGATGGTTGTAATATGCATGAAAACCCTAAAATAGTAAATTCACTAAATACCCCTATGTATGAAAATTACCATTATATCCCTAGGTGCAAAATGACCGTTATACCCCTAGGGTTGATTTTGACTGAATTGCATGATATTCTAATTCTGTTTGTGATATACCATGACATGTATATCTGTTGCATGGGATAAGGGTTATTTTGATGAAGGAAGTGTTCTGGTGGCTTTGCCACAATTATCTGTTTCTGGTGGCACTGCCACAATATTCAGAGTGGTGACTCTGTCACAATATTCGCTTCCGCGACCATGCTGCAAATTCTGTGGTGTGTAGCAGATGGGTGGGTCGAGTTGTCTCCCCACATGGTGTAAGGTTGGTACAGGGGTGTATACAGATGGATATGGGTTGGGTTTTCTGCATACATGATATTTCTATTCTGTATCTGTTATGGGCCTATGGGCTTCATTCTGAATTTTGTATAGGGCTTAGTCCCAACTTAATCTGTTTCTGTGGGTTGTACTGATCTGGACTATGGTTGGGTTATTTTACACACTGAGTTTTCCAAACTCACCCCTTAATTTTATCCATATAGGTAACCCCCAACCATAGTGGACTTGGAGCTGTGAGAGATTCAGAGTGGCCACACATTTTGCAAGCTCGGTTTTCTTCTTATGACTTGATTAGTTATTATTTACTTTAATTATTTTGGGTTTAAGTTGTAATAAGGCCGCTTAAATTATTTTTAATTGCTTTAGTATGATTGTTAGCTTAGGCGTGATATTGGTTTAAATGTTTGAGATCGAATAGCTCTAGGGCGCGTTTTGAAAAAGAAAAAAAGAAAAAAAGAAATTGCCTGATTTCAAAATATCACAAAACAAGACAAAGCTTCCTAAACAAAAACGTTCTCGAAATTAACAAGTGTTTTTAAATGGTTTAAAACAAAATGGTTTTCCTGAACAACCACTTAGTTAAAGTGTGGCAATGGTTGTGTGCATGTTTAGGAGTGGATCCGTGGAGAGCTTGGTACTTAAGTAGTCTAATAGACTCACCTTCTCTTTTACTGGCATCCTACCTGGTGCACAGCTTCTATTCACTTTAATCTATAACGAAGATACTCTTTAAACTCTAAGAAAGATTTTTGATAAAACATGGATTTTACAGTGACGCTTCAGTGTGACACGTCGAATTCAGCCGTAACGTCTGGTCCGGGTTTGGGGTGTTACATTTTATGGTATCAGAGCCCGATTGCAACAACTCGGCTGGGTTTCTGAAATTTGATAACCAAAGAAGTGGCACACTGAATCCCCGACACCAAGTTTGTAAGTATTTTTTTACTCATACTACACTGTATTAAGATATTACTGTAGATAGAACTGAGACCATATCATGACACTATAGCTAGGGCAGTACTAAAAACCCTAGAATACTGAGACTGTAGCTAGACTATGATTCTGTGAAAATAGAAACTTTAAAATACTATCTCAGCATAAAACATATGAATAAGTACTAAAATTATTGAATCGAGGCCTTGGTAGTTATTTGATACGTATGCCGGTAATGTAGAGTATTGATATGGATTCTGAGAGTAAGCAAAGTCTGCCAACTTCGGGTAGCAGTAACTTGGACCTTGGTACCGAGGCATTGACCGAGATAGTAAAGTAAGTGGTAGAAGAGGTATTGGAGACCAAGGTTAAGAAAATTAGGGAAACGCTTCAAGCAGGGTGATTGGAGTGTAAGAAGAGGAAGGATTCTAGTTCTCAGAAGACCGAGCCTCGTTCTGTGAAACATGTTAAGACACAACCAAACTTTCCAACCTACAAGAACTGCAACGGGCGTCATCCAGGTGAATGTCATAGGAAGACAGGAGCCTATTTAAAATGCGGATCGATGGAGCATCGAGCTCAGGATTGCCAAGCTTATTCTATTTAAGTGTGTTACGAGTTGTATGCGTGCTTGATAAATGTTTCTTTACTTTGGTAACTAGATGTTCTGGGTCTTACTAAGAATTATTTTTTTAAATCAGAGTCCGTAGTGAATGCATAGTGGTTTGACTTGAGTAATACAGTTTGTTGATAGTTTGAAATTTCGAGGACGAAATTTCTTTAAGGGGAGTAGAGTTGTAACGCCCTGATTTTTGGGCCTGAAAGTATTGGGACTTGAGTCTGGGTTCGGGTAGAAGACGACCCGAATAAATGGGATGATTTAATTTATTATTATTATTATTATTTTGTATGTTTAGTTAGTAATTAAAAAAATAAATTACGAAGGGTTTATGGTATGGGAAAAAGTCCGGGGCTCGGCCCATAGCTTTAGCAAAATTCTTAAATTTTGCCTCTTAAGGAAATCTGGGCATAAGGCCTTAAAAATAAGTTGGGCAGAAACTGGGCATAAAGGAACGCCTGGCCTAGTGGTTAGGCACGCTGGACAGCAGAAAAGAAGGCTGGGGTTTGATTCCCAGCGTGCACAAACATGTTTTTAAGTTAAGGGCTGTCGCAGGTAGGCCTTATTAATAATTTGGGCTGAGTTTTAGCACAACCAAGCACCTGGCCCAGTGGCTAAGCACGCTAGGAAGGCTTGGGAGGTGCTTGGGTTCAAGGAACGGCGCACGCAAATGGTTTTTTTTTAGTGAATGGGTTGCACTAAAATAGGCTTTAAAAGAAGTTGCGAATGAAGTATGCCACAAGGAGCGCCTGTGGTGCAGTGGCAGCAGCGTGCTAGGCATGCCAAGAGGATGTGGGTTCGATCCCAGGGGAAGGCGAAATTTTGATTTATTTTTAAGTAGTCGTGACTGTAGCAGTTAAGCCTTAAAATTAATTGTGAGAAGATTATGTCATGAAAGGAACTTCGGTGCAGTGGCAAGAAGCGTATGTGTGTGTTTAGAAGGTCGCAGGTTCAAGTCCTTGCGCAGGCGAATTCTGTTTTATGTTTTTTTAAACGGACCAGAGCTTCAGCAGGTAAGGTTTATAATTAATTGTGACCCTATATTTGTAAAGAAAGAAGCTTGGTGTAGTGGCCAGCAGCAGGATGTGAAGCGCAGGGACAGGATGAGGTCTAGAGTTCGAGCTGCTGTGCGCGCGAAGGACCAATTTTGCTGCTCACGTGGAGGAGAGTTGGAGTTTGACTGAAACTCTCTTAGCAGTGGCTTGAGTCGGTCAAGCGGTGGACTACTGCTGATGGTGCAAGGAATTTGGATGGGATTTAAATTGGTGGTGGCTAAAATTAAGGAGCAAAACAAGGAATTTGAATATGGGAAGGACGGTGGTGCCGAAATAGAACTCATTCGGCTTTGGGCAATTAGATGCTGAAATAGCTCTCAAATTTTGGCTAGGATGAATTGTTTGTTTATTTTTTCAGCTCAAATTCTCTTATCATTTTTTTTATGTTATTTTATCAACTTTCATTCCTTTTGATCCATCTTTCTTTTCTTCGTCGAAGCCTAAATCTTCTATTGCTATTCTTAAAATTCTTTTCCTTTTCTTTTCTTCCACTGATCTCTCTCAAACCATTGCTAACCGATTATCCTTCGAAAAGCTGAACCACACTGCGTGATAGCCTACTTTACTCCTTAGCCGAATCCTCTATTCTTTTTCTTTGTTATTCTTCTATTTTCTTCTTAAATCGAAATAAGCGTACCTAAGAATAAGTTCTAAAAGCCGAATCACTAGATCTATTCTCTTCTTGTATTTTGGGGATTTGATCTACAACAAATCTGGAATCGGAAGGTACTTCGGAACGTTCCTGGCAATTAGATCCTCGGTAAGTGCTCAGATCTTTCTGTCCATTCCTTATTTCGGGTTTATTATGAAAAGCCAACAAGTCCTTAATCACTTAGGGAGACTGTCGTTTTAGACTAAAGGCTTTAATAGCCTCTTCTTTTGGTTTCATATGTATTTAGTGTGGATTTAAGGACAAGAAATCAAGGAGCATAGAGGGTGGACACTGTTGGAGCATCTAGATCTTGTAGTTGGAGATTGATAAAGGTAAGGGTTAAAGATATGGACTATGGTCGAATGTGGTAAGGGTTTGATGTGTTAAGTTGTTATCGAGTTTTAATCTAATGTTATAGTAACCGATTGTAGGCTGCTCGTGTGTGGAACTCATCAGTGTTTCATCGTAAAACAGGTGTGTAAATGACACCCACTCATAGACTAGATCGGCAAAAGCTGAAAAGCCGAAATGCCGAAAAGCCGATATTTTGTGAACTTATGAGCGTTCAAGTGCTCGTGAGATAGTTTGTTTGTCAATCCTGGTAATCTCAAGTAGTAAGATTGCAGAGTACGCAATTTCGTGCATTTCGATATATTTGGGTTTAATGGGCCGAAAACGGGTTAATGGGCTAACGGGCCCAATTCGGTAAAAATGCTCGGTAAGTGTTTCTGTTAATACATTGATGGTTGTAATATGCATGAAAACCCTAAAATAGTAAATTCACTAAATACCCCTATGTATGAAAATTACCATTATACCCCTAGGTGCAAAATGACCGTTATACCCCTAGAGTTGATTTTGACTGAATTGCATGATATTCTAATTCTGTTTGTGATATGCCATAACATGTATATCTGTTGCATGGGATAAGGGTTATTTTGATGGAGGAAGCGTTCTAGTGGCTTTGCCACAATTATCTGTTTCTGGTGGCACTGCCACAAATATCTGTTCTGGTGGCTCTGCCACAATATCTGTAGCTGGTGACTCTGTCACAATATTTGTTCTGGCAGCCATGCTGCAAATTCTGTGGTGTGTAGCGAATGGGTGGGTCCAGTTGTCTCCCCACATGGTTTAAGGTTGGTACGGGGGTGTATACGGATGGATATGGGTTGGGTTTTCTGCATACATGATATTTTTGTTCTGTATCTGTTATGGGCCTATGGGCTTCATTCTAAATTTTGTATAGGGCTAAGTCCCAACTTAATCTGTTTCTGTGGGTTGTACTGATCTGGACTATGGTTGGGTTATTTTACACACTAAGTTTTCCAAACTCACCCCTTAATTTTATCCATGCAGGTAACCCCCAACCATAGTGGACTTGGAGCTGTGAGAGATTCAGAGTGGCCACATGTTTTGCAAGCTCGGTTTTCTTCTTATGACTTGATTCGTTATTATTTACTTTAATTATTTTGGGTTTAAGTTGTAATAAGGCCGCTTAAATTATTTTTAATTGCTTTAGTATGATTGTTAGCTTAGGCGTGATATTAGTTTAAATGTTTGAGATCGAATAGCTCTAGGGCGCATTTTAAAAAAGAAAAAAAGAAGAAGAAGAAATTACCTGATTTCAAAATATCACAAAACAAGACAAAGCTTCCTAAACAAAAATGTTCTCAAAATTTACAAGTGTTTTCAAATGGTTTAAAACGAAATGGTTTTCCTGGACAACCACTTAGTTAAAGTGTGGCAATGGTTGTGTGCATGTCTAGGAGTGGATCCGTGGAGAGCTTGGTACTTAAGCAGTCTAATAGACTCACCTCCTCTTTTACTGGCATCCTGCCTGGTGCACAACTTCTATTCACTTTAATCTATAACAAAGATACTCTTTAAACTCTAAGAAAGATTTTTGATAAAACATGGATTTTACAGTGACGCTTCAGTGTGACACGTCGGATTCAGCCGTAACGTCTGGGCTGGGTTTGGGGTGTTACAATTACTACAAATAAATAGAGGTTGCCATGATACGAGCCGACGTGGATAAATATCGTGAAGTGACGATGGCGAGGTTCCTAGCTAGCTTGAACCGTGATATTGCCAATATCGTGGAACTCCAGTACTACGTTAAAGTGATGGACATGGTCCTTATGGTAATAAAAGTCAAGAAACAATTGAAGCAGAAGGGAGGCCATCGATCCTATCCATCATCTTCTACCAACAAATAGAGTCAAGGGACGAGAAAAGTTCTTATTCATTCCAAAGAGCCCTTCATTGCTACCAAGCCCAATCAATCAAGTGGCGAAACTAGCAAGAACAAGAACGAGCCTGCTTCTAACCGTTCTCGAGATATCAAGTGTTTTAAGTGCCAAGAAAGGGGCCACATTGCTAGTAAATGTCCCAACCGATGGGTGATGGTGGTGCGACCAAATGGCGAAATTGAGTTCGAAGATGAAAAGGAGGAAGAGCCTAAAATTCTAATCGACGAAGACGAAGAACTTGAGATGCCCGTCGAAGGAGAGATTCTCTTTGTAAAATGAAGTCTAAATATCTAAGGAGTTGAAGAAGAACAACAACGCGAAAACATATTTCACATTCACTGCCACATTCAAGGAAAAGTGTGCAGTGGATAATCGAAGGAGGGAGTTACACCAACGTTGCGAGTACCATGCTCGTTGAAAGACTCAACTTAGCCACTACGAAGCATCCAAATCCCTACAAATTGCAATGGCTAAATGATGGTGGTGAACTCAATGTAACGAAACAAGCGAAGGTACCATTTTCAATAGGCAAATACCAAGATGAGGTGATTTACGACGTTGTGCCGATGCATGCGGGACACCTTCTGTTGGGGTCGACCTTGGAAATTTGACTGAGGAGTAGTTCATGACGGATACACGAATAGGTATTCGTTCAAGCATCTTGGAAGAAAAGTCATGTTAGCCCCTCTTATACCGAAGCAAGTTTATGAAGATCAGCTCAAAATGAAGCAATTTATGGAGAGATCAAAAGAAAAAGAGCAAAATAAAAAGAATGAAAAGAAAAGGAGTGAAAAAAAGTGAGAAAAACGAGTTAAAAACAAGAGTGACAAAAGAAAAAGAAAATGAGAGTGAGAATGAAAAAACGAGTGTTTTTGCAGAAAGCGAGAGATTCGAAAGTTATTATTGACAAAGCAACCCATTCTTGTACTTATGTACAAAGAATGCTTGTTGGAAACTAACGAGATAGAAAGATCTTTGCCTTCTCCTATTGTTTTGTTGTTACAGGAATTCGGAGACGTATTTCCCGATAATATGCCAAACGGGTTGCCTCCCATTCGAGGCATCGAACTCCAAATCAACTTTGTGCCGGAAGCATTTATTTTGAGTAGACCGGCTTATCGGAGTAATCCCGAGGAAACGAAGGAGTTACAAAGGCAAGTACCCAAGTTAATGGAAAAGGGCTACATCCGTAAAAGCTTAAGTCCGTGTACGGTTCCTATCTTGTTGGTGCCCAAAAAGGATGGTTCATGGCGAATGTGAGTTGACTGCCGCGCCATCAACAAAATCACCGTCAAATATAGACATCCTATTCCCTGTCTCGATGACATGCTCGACGAACTTAGCGGAGCCCAACTGTTTTCAAAGATAGACTTAAAGAGTGGCTATCATCAAATCCGTATGCGGGAGGGAGACGAGTGGAAGACTGCATTCAAGACTAAGTATGGTTTGTATGAATGGTTGGTAATGCCATTTGGTCTTACGAATGCACCTAGTACTTTCATGCGTTTGATGAATCACGTCTTACGTGCTTTTATTGGAAAATTCTGTGTTGCATATTTTGATGATATTTTGATCTATAGCAAGTCATTGGAAGATCACGTTCAGCATCTGTGTACGGTGTTAGAATTTTTGCGAAAAGAGGTACTTTATGCTAACTTACAAAAAATGTTCTTTTTGCACTGATGAGGTTGTGTTCTTAGGTTTTGTGGTGAGTGCCCGTGGCTTACAAGTTGACCAAGAGAAGGTCAAAGTGATCAATAATTGGCTGCGCCCAACGAACATCAGCCAAGTACGGAGTTTTCACGGGTTGGCAAGCTTTTATTGAAGGTTTGTACCTAACTTTAGTACATTAGCCGCCCCCTTGATAGGTATTATCAAGAAAAACTCTAATTGGACTGATGATCAAGAGAATGCATTTAATAAGATTAAGGAATGTCTAGCTAATGCCCCGTTATTGTCTTTACCTGATTTTAACAAGACATTCGAAGTTGAGTGTGATGCTTCAGGAATTGGCATTGGAGCTATTTTGACGCACGATGGAAGACCTGTAGCCTACTTTAGCGAGAAACTCAACGGCACCACGTTGAACTATGCAACGTACGACAAGGAGATGTATGCCTTGATCCGAGCCTTAGAGACTGGGCAACATTATCTATGGCTGAAGGAATTTGTAATCCATACGGATCATGAGGCCTTAAAACACCTCAAAGGACAAATGAAGCTCAATAAACGTCATGCCAAGTGGGTGGAATATTTTGAGTCATTTTCCTATGGGATAAAGTATAAGAAAGGTAAAGAAAATGTCGTTGCCGATGCATTATCACGAAGGTATGTACTTGTCAACTTATTGGATTCTAAACTGCTTGGTTTTGAATTTATGAAAGATCTTTATCCAACTGATGCTGATTTTGGTGAAATATATAAGTTTTGTTTACATGGTGCATATGAAAAGTAATTTCAGCATGAACGCTATCTTTTTTGTGGAGGCAAGTTGTGTATACCCCAAGGGTCCATTTGGGAAGTGCTTGTTAATGAAGCTCGTAGTGGAGGACTTATGGGTCACTTTGGAGTTGCAAAGACCTTAGCCATATTGCACGAACACTTCTATTGGCCCAAGATGAAATGTGATGTAATAAGGAAGTGTGATTGATGCATTACTTGTAAGAAAGCAAAGTCACAGATCAAACATGGTTTGTACACACCATTACCTATACCGGATGCACTGTGGGTTGACATTTCAATGGACTTCGTTCTAGGTTTTCCTAGAACCAAACGAGGAAAAGATTCGATATTCATTGTTGTGGATCATTTCTCAAAAATGGCTCATTTTATACCTTGTAGTAAAACTGATGATGCTACTAACGTTGCTAATTTATTTTTCAAGGAAGTTGTTAGGTTGCATGGGATCCCTCGTACTATCGTCTCTGACCGTGACACAAAATTTCTAAGTAATTTTTGGGAGACGTTGTGGGGCAAGTTAGGCACCAAATTATGGTTTTCAATGACGTGCCACCCCCAAACGGTTGGGCAAACGGAGGTAGTTAACCGAATTCTGTCAACCTTACTTCGAGCCATCCTTCGAAAAAATTTGAAGTTGTGGGAAGAGTGTTTACCTCATAAGGAGTTCACTTACAATCGCACGAACCATTTGGCCACAAAACATTCTCCTTTTGAGGTAGTATATGGCTTTAACACTATAACCCCTATCGACTTGGTTCCTATGCCTTCTAATCAATTAGTGCATGAAGATGGAAAAAAAGGCCGATTTTGTTAAATAGCTTCATAAGAACGTCAAAGACAATATTGAAAGAAGAGCCGAACAATATGTTCGAGGAGCGAACAAGGGGCGTAAATGAGTTGTATTCAAACCGGACGACTGGGTTTGGCTCCACATGCACAAAGAGAGGTTTCCCGAGCAAAGAAAATCAGAACTTTTACCAAAGGGTAATGGTCCATTCCAATTGTTGGAGCAGATCAACGATAACGTTTAAAAGCTCGATTTACCCGATGAGTATGGAGTAAGTGCAAGCTTTAACATTGCTAATCTTTCCCCTTTTGATGTAGGTGACGATTTGGGGACAAATCGCCTCGAAGAGAGGGGAATGATGTGAGCTTGACCAAGGAGTTAGATGCCGAACCTAAGCAGCTGCCATTGGGTCCAATCAGTCGAGCTCGTGCCAAGAGGTTTCAAGAAGCTTTGTCAAGTTACATTGCTCGATTTGGAATAGAAGGAATGGCCGATCATCAAGTGACCAACTCAAGTAGCTCAATTTGCAATATTGTGCAAGCTAACTTAGTTCGTTTCAGCTCCAAGGAGCTCATGGCATCTTGATGCTAGCTTAAGGAGCCTGGTTTCATTTTTATTTAATTTTGTGCATTAAAGTTGCTGGAATAAATTTATTAAGTTATTAAAATATTTAAGATTAAATAAATGTGTCAAAATCTGGACATAATAAATTAAAGTATTAAATGTGTCTTAGTTCATGCATCAATTTAATGTGTCTTAGTTGGGACAAATTTATCAGCTGTAGCTATTTAATTTGTCCAGCCAAATCTAAGTATTTAATTTGTCTTAGTTGCTGTATATTTAAGTTGTCTTAGTTCAGCCAGATTAAAGATGTCTTAAACTAATTAAATTGCTCTATTTAATTTTTCTAGGAACATACCTGGGACGGCATGAATTTGAGCAGCTCATAAGTGCTCATTATACAGCACCTCTTCGTGGACATCAAGGGCCAAGGGAGCTGATGATTCCCCTCTTCAAGGCTGGCTGTCTAGCTCTCCAAAGCAACATCTTGGAGCTTTCACATTGCTGCAGCAACTTTTCACATGGAATGACCATTCATTTTCGTGCATTCACACCAAAGGACCACTCACATTCGGGTTTCACACTTTCATGGCCATTGAAGTTCCCAAAATGCTCATTAAAGTCAAGAATTTTTAGCTCATCCAAGTAGCACATTAAAGAAGCATCCAAGCAGCCTTAAATCACCTTGGCCGAATCTTCCCATGTTATTCAGCCTATTAAATTGTTTTAATTATTTTAAGCTGATTGAGATCTCCTAAGTGTGTCCATTGGCATCTCTAAGGCCAAGGAAGTTTTATGGAAAGTGTTAGGAAGCTTCAAGGAAGTTTCCACTCCCTTAAGTGTTAAGTTGTTGTCCATTTAAGTCCCCTAAGTGCCTATTCGGCTAGCTTCTACTTAGACTATAAATATGTAGTCCGTTTTACTTGTAAAGGCTAATGAACAATTTATGAATTTTTCTTATTTTGTGAGTGTGCTTTCAACTCTCATTGTTCTCCAAAGACTTGTCTGACTTATCAAGTAACCTTATGGTGTCAACCCGTCTTTGTTCGAACTTCTCACTTTGTTCCCAAAGTGTGGAGTTCAAATTATACCGAGGTTCCTATCATCTTTGATGGTGGGTCGAGGTCTTTATCAACTATTTGATATCCTTCCATCGCATTCCCGACTTAGGCGTTCTCATAAGTCACGGGTTAACACACCAATATTGTGTTAGTTCATACTTGAACCCTTAGCCGAATCCCATCCACCATTTCTCAAATTATCCAGTAACCACATTGAACCATTTGAGCCTAATTCTTTCTTTCCATACAACCATTTTCGAAAGAACCTTAACTTACTCGATTTACGATTTGGCAAACATTACGACTCAAATCTCAACCGAGGCGAGTGCGTATCAAAACTATAGTTGTACTTTGAGTCAGCTTAAAAACATTCATTCATTAGGTCATGTATGCTTAGGATTCATTTTATTGTTGATAGTGTTGTTTTAGAAAAATCGTCTGCTTGTTGCTCTTCTTCAACAAAAAAAACTCAAAGTTAAACTTATGTAGCGAAAAAACCATTTTTCAAGTAATTTTTGAAAATTAGTTGCCTTATTGATTTGTTTTTCAAAAACAGTTCATTTGCAATGTAGTGGAAACTAGGGAACAATATCAAATTTTATTTAAGCCTGATATAATGCATTACCCGGTTATTATGCTTGAGTAATTCATGCATGCAAAAAGTCCCAAAAGAAAAGTTATCAAGCCATAGATCAGAGATGACTAAAAATTACAAGCCAAAACCAATAAAGACTTAATAATACTTATTAAAAATAGTCTGAGGTCCAAGGTGATTCTCCGAATGCCGAGCCCGGTCCTAATTTGAGGTTTACCTAAAAATTTAAACATTATTCGGGGTGAGCTTATGAAAAGCTCAATGTGAGTCGAATAATTATTTAAACTGGCGAAAACATCAAATGCAATGAAACATATTAGCATTAACAGAAGAAAATAGAACCATCATAGGAATTTCATGTCATTACATAGCCATTATCAAATTTATGTCAAACGGTGTATGAGCATAGGTCATCATTCATTCGATTAACAATCATTAATTTCGATACCATTCAATACAACAAAGTATGATGCATAGAATAAATAATTAACACTCAAATGTGTCGTGCACATGATGTAGTGCAAAAAGGTTCCTACCCATACCATCCGCTACACGCCACGTGTTCCCTAGAACCCATCTGCCAAACTCCAAAACATTATGAGCACAGCTCGTTGTGGTAAAACCACCAAATAGTTAATAATACAGAAAATATGTCGGATATCAAATAGTGCGATACAATCGCCAAGAACATATAATATGCAATAAAATTTCCAATCCCCTTGGTACTCCATGTGCAGTGCACTGACTACGAATAATGCAGACTTAATATGCTGCCGGTACTCCACGGAACTCCTCCGTCAACCATAAAATTCCAACCCAATGCATATGCAATATGTCACACAATTTTGTACATAATCATATCTCAATAATTTTCACATTAATTTGACATGCTCAACATGTCCTTAATAATCCCATACTCTTAGTAAATGGAAACAATGTTCCAATCTTTCCAATTACCATTGTATTGGTATCAATCGATATCGTTCAATAAATTTTCATTGTGTATAAATAGCACCCTTTTCAATACACAATATAAAAAATATCTCATGCATTTAAATCATACATAAGTTTAATAACTCAACACATTATATCATTTAGTCAAACATTCTCATATCTCATAACTCAAATATGCAATTACAAACTCAATCAAACATTCATACTATCGAACTAGCAATTTTGCCAACATGTCAATCTTTTAAGGCTCGAAACATACTTGGTTTGACCACTCACAAAATCAATAATTTGGATATTAAGACAATCCAATCAGAAAGCTAATTTATAAAATATAACATGATATTTAACATTTTCAAATAATTTTATGAGTTTAGGACCCACACCTTATTTTTTGCTTCATTGCAGCACACTAGCGAATCTTCAAATTTTCTTTAACAATTCCTTAAATGGACCTAAACCAAAATTCAGTATAAATTCAATAAATTTAACATTAAACCAGCCCCCAAACACCCACTTATGAGTTCAAACCAATCGTTGAAATTATAACTATTCTATGAATCTAAACTAGTTAGATTCCTTACACTGTATCGATGCAAATCGTACGTACAATCGTTCTTCGCCTTTTCAGATGGTTTGAGGCATTTGGTTCAGCACCTAATTCAATAATATACTGAAAAATAAGTAGCTAATTAATGATTAAATTCCTTCATTTATTCAAATCATAACATTTACCCAACAACTATGTCGAAATAACAAACTAGTTACCCTTAATTGCACTTACGTTTCACAATTTGTGGGATCCGAATGGCTAATTGATCAAGAACGATTTTCCCTAATTGAAATGGGTTTAAAAGCTTATTATGAGCGTTCAAGAACTCAAATTAATGCTTGAAAAATATAGGCAAGAACCAAGAAACAAAAAATCCCCATAGGCGCATGCACTAACACCCATGGTGGCAAAAATTGGGGCTGAATTTTAAAACAGTTTGAGATCTCATTAAATTCTGGAAATATATCTTTGAAATCATTTAAGATCCCAAAAATTATAGATCTATAAATTTAGGTTTTGAATGGACAATAATAATTAAGAAATTGAAGAGAGAAGAGACTTTACCTAAGCTAGTCGAGAGAAACGACAATGACACTTTCTTGGCAATGTTCAAGATCGACTTTGGAGTTCGAGATTTAAGACTTGGGGCTGATTTTAATGAGAAAAAATGACAGCAATATGGTGGAGAATATGTTAACAAATCTTGTGTCAAAAAGAAAAAGAAGAAAGAGATGATAAAACTAGGTGTAGGTGACGACAACAATGGGAGAAAGAAAGAAAATTGAAGAGAAAAGAGGAGAGGAAGAGGATGAACGGCTTGGGTAGATAAAAGTTGAATTAAAGGCTGAAAAATAAAATAAAAGTTATATTTATACTTAGGATTCAAGGATATGGATGGCACACACATTAATAAAAACAAGGGATTTCGCAAAGTTTAATTATTCCGCAAGGGAAGGGATTTGAACTTGGGACCTCATTTAATTTCCATGGTTTCTCATATTTCTTTTAACCATTAGGCTTTTTCCTAATTCTTAAAATAATTTTGCAATATTTTTTTAAAATTAATACATGACCACTCTCTCTCGATTCAAAAACCTGATTCTACTAACCCCTGATTTTTGGGATGTTACAATTCTCCCCTCCTTAAAGAAATTTCGTCCTTGAAATTTTCTTAGTAACAAAATCTATTACCCCTTTTCCTTCAAACCGGGGCACCAAGCTTTCATTGCACAACTCTGATTCTAACACAATTCTAGACAGTGTGTCTCCTTAAATTCCCAACTTATATCTTGTAAATCTAATTACCGAAAATTTACTAACAAATTCCTTTATCCGAATTCCCAATTTTAACAGAAATTGTACTAAATGACACTTACCACAATATCTAAAAATCAAAACCTTAGCTGATCTAATAGTTTCTCCAATAATAACTACTATAACCTTTCGTTAAAGTCTAACTCATCTGACCCACTTTAAAGGTCATGAATTTTGTCCGGTGGAAAAAGACTCTCTACTTTTCCAAACTTTATTCTTTCCCTTTCTTTTGCACTCCAAGCATTTAGTCTCTTCCTCCATATTATTCCTTTCAACCATATCCTTAAAAACCTTGTCTAGGACTCCAAATATCGCTTAAGACACTGCATCATCCCCAACCTCGTGGTTTTCAACTTTAGAAGTAGGCGCAATTCCTTGAGAAGCAAATGACTCAAATTGGGTAGCTCGACGCTGAGCCCCGTTGTCCCTCATTCTATGTTTATTCATTATCTATCTTATGATCTTAAATTTGGTATACAATTTCAAAAAAAATAATCACTATCTAACTTCAATCAAATTTCAGATTTCTATATTACAGTTTCAAAGAAAAAGTTAAATACTAACTATTTCAATTCTATGTCTATAGTAATTGTAACACCCCTTACCTGAGACCGTCTCCGGAGTCGAGCACGAGGCGTTACCTAACTTAGCTTACTAATTCGGGGCATAAAAATTTTTCTTTTAAAATTAATTTAGTTTGATTCATTCAATATGTCCTTAAAAAAGGTCCTCAAGACCCTAAAACATGAAATTGAAACGGTTCGGGAACAAACCGGAATCAATAAAATTTTTTCGATCACTTAAACAAATCAAAACAATTTATTTCATCTTTCATAAATAAACTGTCCATCTGCGTCATAGTCACTAAATAAATTATAACTCGAGTTTCGAAACTCAAAATCCAAATCCGTAAATTTTCTCTGAAACTAGACTTATATATCTTCTTACTAAATTTTTTTCAGAATTTTTGGTTTCGTAAATTAGTACAGTTTATTAGTAAAAATTTTCCCTATTTCAATGTTCGGCTGCTCTAACCTCTATTCACTACGAATTAATTTTCTCCCTGTAAAGAATTTAAATAACCATGTCATTTATTTATTTAAAATTAGACTCAATAAGGAATCTATACATATAATGTATAAATCCTAATTATTTTTGTAAAATTTTTAGTGAATTTCTAAAGTCAGAACAGGGGATTCAGAAATAACTCTGACCCTGTCTCACCAAAATTTAAATATCTCATAAAATACAACTTCTTTATTTACTCTGTTTCTTTCATATGGAAATAGACTCAATAAGATTTAATTCTATATCTCATTCACTATCTAAATCTATTTATACCATTTTTAGTGATTTTCCAATTTCAAGTCATTACTGCTGTCTGATACTGTTTTAAAGCTAATTTCACCTTTTTCATGATTTCCATGGAATAACTAGCATTTAGGCATACATAACACCAAATATGTCCTTGATTAGTCATTCCAGTAGCTAATCATTATCAAGCATTTACATACCATTCATTAGCCATATCATAAGATCATACACACAAAATGGCTACGATGCTATACATGCCATACTCAAAATGAAACGTCTAGCTATACCAAAATAATCCTTGTGATAGTGTGCCGGACCTCCGACGTACTTTACGATCCCCGAATTAGCTTGACAAAACTATAAAAAGAAGGAAAATAAAGGGGGTAAGCATTAAGCTTAGGAAGTTTGCATGCAAATAAATAACAACATTCATAAGAATTATCTTACTACTTGGCATGATACTACTTAATGCAACTTCATTAATTGTCATAGACATATTTTAAATTTCTTCACTTACTCACTTACTTAATTACTTACTTAATCAAATTTATTAATACATTTTACTTACCTTTTTCCTTATCAAGCATACATGAACATTATATACTTACCTTTGCTCTTCTAGCATGAACTTGTCTTACCTTTTTAGTATAATTCGTCTTACCTTACTTTACCTTGATATTCTCTTTAAATTTTCCCGTTGAACCACTTGGAATACTAAGGATACACGGGTACCTTACCATTGCCATGACTTGTCATGGTCTTACGTGGTATCCTTTTGAAACTTACCATTGCCATGTCCTGACATGGTCTTACATGGTATCCTTGCCTTATGAACTCACCAATGCCATGCCTTGGCATGGTCTTACATGGGACCTTAGCCTTATAGTAACTTATCAATGCCATGTCTTGACATGGTCTTACATGATTTCCTTGCCTTAGAAACCTTACCAATTGCCATGTCTTGGCATTACATTGTATCCTTAAACCCTAATGTCATGACATTTGTATCCTACACATTCCTAAGGTTCAACCGGGACTTTCTGAAATTACTTCTCTGTCAATTCATGCTTGAGTCTTCTTTGAATAATTTCATAAAATAAATATACACATGCTAGAAATTAACAAAATTAACATAAAATAATAGAATATTGCATTTATTTACCGCAAGCTTACCTCGAAACAAAATACGATCAACTATATCGATTTAGTCCACTATCTTTTTCTTTCCCCGGTCTAACTCTGGATTTCGTTCTTCTTGATCTATAATAACAAATTTATCTTATTTAATACTCACATTTATTAAAACAGTCCTTGACTCAAAATTTGGCAAAATTACACTTTTGCCCCTAAACTTTTACATATTTACACTTTTACAATTTAGTCCTAAATACCAAATTGAACCCTCTATCGATAAAATTTCTAAACGAAATTTTCACACAATCATGCAATCATGTCATAGACCTTAAAATGATAATAAAGTAAATTTTTCTACCTCAGATTTGTGGTTTCATAACCACTATTCCGTTTAGGCCCTATTTCGGGATGTTACAGTAATACACCTCAAGTGTTTATCTATAACTTAACAATATCTTTTCTATGGAAACTGACACAGGACTCTCGGACCTAATTTTCTTTGTAGAATGTCATTTTTAAAATTCTCTGTGGCTTGTTTTTCCCAAATTTCCCCTTTTTCATGTATGCATGCAGACTTACTTAAGTAGATTAAAAACTCAGTCCGAGGTTTTGAACCAAGGCTCTTATACCACTAAATGTAACCTCCCAAACCCGGCCTAGACGTTATGGCTAGATTGAGAAGGCTACATTAGCCTTCGAAATGGCTAAGCTAACTTACGTTACTTTTTAAGACCTAAAAAAAAAAACTCATTTTAGAGAAAATCATAGTTGTACTTTGAGTTAGCTTAAAAGCATTCATTCGTTAGGTCGTGTATGCTTAGAATTCATTTTATTATTGACAGTGTTGTTTTAGAAAAATCGTGTAACACCCCATACCCGGCCCAGACGTTATGGCCGAATCTGGTGTGTCACATTGAAGTGTTTTAGCGAAAACCGTGTTTTCATTGAAAACCCTTCTTAAAATATAAGAAACCCTAATTAACTTAAAAAAAACACACCTTTTCAGTTACAAAAACCTTGTTGAAACATTTGATTTAAGAAAACTTATCATTTAAAAAGTTAATTGCGGAAACGTAGAAAACATACTATAATTTAGAAAACCCATGTTCAACTTCTTGTAATTACATTGAAAATAATAATAATTCGAGTAATAAAAACACAATGAAAACCTTATTACAATCAGGTCAGGAACATACTTAAAAAGAAGTAAAAACTTAAATGCTTGAAAAAAAAACCCAAGTCCAAATCATCTTGCTTGCTGGCCACCCAGAGTCCTTCCAAACATCGAACCTTCTACTGAGCATCACCTGAAAATAAAGTAAAAGAGGGGGTGAGTTTTCGAAACTTAGTGTGTACAACCCTCGAAGAAAACAAGCATTCAAAAAAAAAAAACATCATTCATCGTTCATGCAATGCAATCCTATCCAAATTATCCATCCGCTACACACCGGCTCTGTCCCCCGTCACACCATGTGTGGATATAAATATCGACCCACCCAACCCACACACCATGGTAGCCCGGTTCTGGAACAACCTTCATTAACATATTGGGCTTTAAAAGTCATCGGTGGATCCACGATTGTCAAGCAACAATGCGATCCTTATATACTTCCTCCGTTCCATAATTCCCAACCCACATGCAACCTAAGCAGAATATCATATGTATGCATGTCGCATCCACAAAACTTACATTTAACACCTAGGGGTATTTTAGTCATTTTTGCCCTTAGCGACATTTCAATAAGTTTCCCTTAATTACGATTTTCAATTATCTTGGCCCGTTAACAAGTCCCGTGAGCTAAGATGAATGAATACTATGCACCAGGTAGGATTCCAGAGAAGAGGAGGTGAGTCATTAAGACCGCTTAAGTACCAAGCTCTCTCTAGATCCAATCCTAAACATGCATATACCTATTGCCACACCTTAACCCTATGACTTGTCCTCGGTTGTAAATAATTAATTAAGTCTTATGTGGATATCATATATTAGGCCCAAAACCCCTTATAGAGCCCAATCAAATTAACATACTTGGATCTGGTCCATTAAGCCCAATCATATTTATATGGCCCATTAGGCCCAAATCACCTGTATATGGCCCATTAGGCCTAAATCACATTTATATGGCCCGTTAGGCCCAGTCACATTCATATTCATGCTCACATACAAACTTTCTATCACGTAGCATCAATTATCAATTTTTGCCTATTATGGGCCTAACAGCCCATCGGGCCCATTTAGCCCATCTGGCCCATATGGCCAAATCACAACCAAGTCCACGAAATCGCCCGTGGGCCTCAAGCAACCTATCAGTTTCCCTCTTACGAGTGTTCGCACACTCGCAAGACTACCGTAGCCAAACTTTCGGCTTTTGCCAATTCATTGTGTGTGTGCAGTGTATGTACACACCTGGTAAGCAAGCGTGATGCGATCTCATTAGCCCAAACCTACAATCGATATCACCCTTCAATTAATCGCATATTTAATACTTATTTACTCAAAAACTGAAACCTCACCTTAACCTTACCTTGAGCCTAATCCTTAATAGTTTTTTCCTTGATCACGTATTTCCTAGATCTTCACAAATATTAACTATTAAAACCTGAATAATAGGTGACTCGTATCCAACACAAGTCTCCTTACCATAACTATGACCATTCGACCACCTTAGCCAATGGGAGAAGATTACTTACCAAAACTGCAACACCTTAAGGAGCAATTCAGCAGAGAGCTAAAAACCAAGATCCGATACTAATTCCCTACCAAAGTTGATTAAAAAAAGTGAAGGACAATAATCGATACTAAACAAAGAAAAATTGATTGGAAGAGCAACACTTACACTAGATTCGGTCAAAAAATATTCGGCCCTTAGAAGATTCGATTTTTCGAATTTCCAAACTAAGTATGGTGAATAAGGTTTATTTGGTACAGATTAAAGAAGAAGAGTAGTAGAAGAAATTGACAAAGAAGATTGTGTAGAGGAGAATAGAAATTGGTAGAAAGAAAAGAAAGTAAAATAGAAGGTTTTCGGCTGTTTGGATCCTGAAGAGAAAAGGGTTTCTGGCGCAAAGTGAAGGGAAATTCATCATTAACTTCTCAACCCTCCCATTTGGCACCTATTTATAGCCCTATAGCCGAATTCGTCAAGTCCAAGTTCCCAATTCAGCTCCACTTACTCCTCAGTTCTCATCTCCTCGTTTTACTCCCTGATAACCCCTTGATCCTTTCCTTAATTTTCTCTTTTGAACACTCCCCTTGGAGTCCATCTTCACGCCACTTCCATCCTTCTAGAAGGCCAAAATTGAATTCTAAAAAATACTAAGCTAGGATTCGAACCTTGGACCCCCTTGCTAGCTACTAACGAAACCTCACTACACCTTATGTGGCGTCACTTAGCCACTCCACCACAAGCTCTTTTTCTGTCCAATTGTTTCTTCATTTATTCAAAAGCCCACCTACTTGTCAGTCCTGATTCTTTTAATAATTAAATTATAATTTCTTCTACCCCTTAATTCGAACTCAACTTTAGCTAGGACCTACTAAAATTATCGCTTGGATAAGAATATTAAACACAATTTTCATCAAAATCGAAAATAAAGGAAATTCGGGATTTCAGGATTTTTGGATTTCAAGATTTTTGAGTTTCGAGATTTTTGGGGCGTTACAAATCGTTTGCTTGTCGCTCTTCTTTAAAAAAAAAACTCAAAGTTAAACTAATGTAGCGGAAAAACCATTTTTCAAGTCATTTTGGAAAATTAGTTGCCTTATCGATTTGTTTTTCAAAAACATTTCATTTGCAATGTAGTGGAAACTAGGGAACAATATCAAATTTTACTTAAGCCTGTTATAATGCATTACCTGGTTATTATGCTTGAGTAATTCATACATGTAACAGCCCAATTTAGACCTTAATTGGAACGGTGGTTTTGGGACCACGAATTCGAGTAAAAAAAAATTTAAAATTTATTTTATGTGTTTATTATATGTGAATTTATATGTGTGAAATTTTCATGATTTAATTTTGTCGTTTGAGTGCCCGATTTAATAAAAGGGCTTAATGCGTAAAGTGAAAATTTGATGGTTATTTTTAAAAGGGCCAAATTGATGATGTCTTTCTTATATGAGGTATTTATGTTGCAATTTGACCATATGGAATATTGATGGACAGTTATGACCTTATAATATGTGTTTTAGTTATTAATTTTTAAAGGTTAAATATGTAAAATAATAAATAACATATATATGATATTATATACCATGATTAAAAACCATGTTCTTCATATTTTCTCATGATCGAAACTAAAGAAAAGAAAAACAAATAAAGAAAGCTTAGGTTCGGCCATTGTCCAAGCTTGATTCAAGGTAAGTTCTAGCTCGTTTTTGATAATTTTTGCATTTTTGAGATCATTGCTATGTTATCTACAAAGCGCATGCTCGAATTTTTGATTTTAGTGAATATTATGAGTTATGTCATTGATGAATATTTGAGTTTTGTGATGTTAGTTGGTGAAAAATGAAAGATATGATTTGGATTGATATGTTTTGTATTGGAATTTTTGATGATTTTGAGTAATTAGGACTAAATTGCAAAAATAATAAATTGAGGGCCTAAAATGTGAAATAAATGAAATGTATGGACTTGTATGAACACTAGGATCATTCGGCCTATGCATGATGTGTGCATATTTTACATGATTTGTGTTTTATGCAATTTGGACTAAATTGTAAAAAGTATGAAATGTCAGGGGTAACACGATAATTTGCCCATTTATGTGTTTTTGGACTAAGTTGAGTGAAAATATGTTTGAATGAGTTTAATTTGAATATGTTTAGATCTAGAACCAAAGAAATCGAATTTGGATCGGGGGAAAACTAAAGTTGTCGACTAGTCGTCCCGTTCTGTTTTTCATCGTCCGAGGTAAGTTTATAAGCAAATAGACGTTGTTAATTTTAATTAAATGTGAGTTATATATGATGAAATGAAATATGCGAATATATATATGAGTTAGCCGAATGTGTATAAGCTTGGCATCTATGTTTATGAATTCATTTCGACTGAGTTACGACATCCAAAAGTCCCGTACGAACCTTAGGAATAGCTAGGTTACATATGTCATGACATAGGATTTTTTATATGTGTTTTCGAGTAAGACCACGCTTGGGACGTTGGCATCGATATGTGGTTACGAGTAAGACCATGTCTAGGACATCAGCATCGTATTTGATTTGTGTCAGACCCTGTCTGGGACAGTGGCATCGATATGAGATAACCTGTAAGACCACGTCTGGGACATTGGCATTGTTCGATATATGTGATTATCCGAGTATCCTACTCAATTCCGAATGGTTCAACGGGCAATGATAAGTTGTGTTCGAAGGTGTAAAGTGAACTAAACAATCAGGTATGATTTAGTTGATCACTTATTTGAAATTAAGGTAAGTTGGCCATTTGATATGTTATGCTAAATTTTACAAGTTATTAATGTGAACATATGTGTATTTGAGTAGTGTAACACCCCTAACCCATAACCGACATCGGATTAGGGTTACGAGGCATTACCTGACAGACAGAACATCAAAGACCAATTCAGAATCATAGATATTATTTAATATCATTTCATAAGCAATTATCTCATAAGATGGTCTACGAGACCTAAAACATATGTTTAAGAACGGTTATAGCTAAACTGAACACGTTCATAAAATTCAGAACATAGAAAATTTTTCAATTCTATTGAGGTCACACACCCGTGCGTCCAGGCCGTGTGCCTCACACGGGCATCAGACACACCCATGTGAATCAGCCGTGCCAAAATAAAGCATGCATACTGACTTTTTCACACGTCCAATAGGCACGCCCGTGTACTATGGCCGTGTGATACTTAGCTAGCTACTGAATTTAGCCCACGGCCATATAACATGTCTGTGTCAAGGCCGTGTGACTTTTAGGTGAATACTTTTTTTCTTACACGGCCATAAGACACACCCGTGTCCCCTGACCGTGTGGCACAATTCAGGCTTGGTTTAAGCCAATTTGCCATTTCTCTTTGGATCAAACCTACAAGCAATGATATACAATATTCATACCAAAATTTCCAACCAATTCCATGTTTAAGAATGACCAAAACACATTAAAACTTAGCACATTACAACCATACACCAAAACCATACACAACTTATCATTTGTTAGCTAACTCTCATGCAAATATATACATATCAAAACTTATAAACATAATCCTTCTAGCCTATACATGCCATACTTTAATATATTTACACTTTCCAAAAGTACCAAAATGAGATCGATAGTGTGGTGACGATCCTCGACTATCCCCGAGCCTTCAGTAGCTACGATATCTATAAAACAATACAAATACACACAAAGTAAGCTTTCAAAAGCTTAGTAAGCTCGTACTCAAGTCATTCATAATATATGAAACATAATATAACAACATATATGTATTTGCATAATTTCATCCATAAATCTATATCAATTCAATGAAATTCATATACATAACATCATCTACCACTTAGGTATTATACATACATGAAAATTCTCGTACTTATACACTTTTATACTCACCTCTTGTGAATGTTATAAGACTTTCCATAACTTATTCGTACTTTAGACATCTACACACTTAGTGCTATATGGTTAGCCCAAAATAAATATTTTCGCACACTTAGTGCCATCTCAAATAACCGAGACTAAGTCGGTATCGCACACTTAGTGCCTCAAATAGCTAAGCTAATTTAAATCCCACACTTAGTGCCAAAACTTCCGATTCATCATCATATCATCCAATTTAATTATATACAAACCATGTATAATTAAGGCATCAAAGCTTACTTAACATCACATTTTAAGTACGAACTTACCTCGTACTCGGAATTTGTCGACTTGGACTATCTACTCGATAACCTTCGATTTTCCTCGATCTAAGTCTGAATTCCTCCTTTCTTGATCTATATGTTTTCAAAATTAACCCTTTTATTCACCAATTAATTCAATTTAATTCATAAGCACATATTTAGGGCAATTTGCAAACTAGCCCTTACATTTTCACATTTCGATACTTTAGTCCCTATTTCACAAAATCACAAAGTACACCTAAATTGCATACACACAAGTTTAATCGAATTCTTCTAGCTCTAAAAAAAGTCCATGAATTTCATTTATTTCACATTTTAGTCCTTCAAAATAACATTTTTACAATTTATCCCATAATACTCAATTTCATCAAAAATCCAAAGACAAAACATTTAAACTCAACATCAGGCTTCCATAATTCATCAAATAACATCACAAAACTCACAGTTTCATCAATGGCACATTTCAAAATCATCACCAAAATTAGAAATTAAGGCATGGGCTTTATAAAACACGAAGCAATGATCTCAAAAACATAAAAATTATCAAAACCCGAGTCCAAAATGAGTTACCAATTTAACATGCATTAGCCGAACCTTAAAGAACCAAAAGATGGTTTCTTCTTCATCAACATTCGGCTGAAACAAGTGATTTCCCATGCACTTTCTTTTGTTTTCTTTAATTTATTATATTTATTTCAGGATTTACTATTTTAGCCTTTAGTTATAAATCATTAAAATTCACCAAACATGTCCATAATTGTCCACTCACCATTCAAATGGTCAAATTTCCATGCAAGGCCATCATATTAAAAAGCCAAACGAATTTGACACCTTTAACTAATGGAATGCAACTTTTTCATTTTACCCGATTTAGTCCTTTTTGCAAATTAAGCACACAAATAATTAAATTTTCACACGAGACTTTCACACATGTCTAGTCATTTATCATAGACTCGGAAATTAATATTAAAATATTTTTTAGACTCGGATATGTGGTCCTAAAACCACTATTCTGACTAGGGTCAAAACTAGACTGTTACAATTCTCCCCCTTAGCGATTTTCGTCCCCGAAAATCTTACCATTAAACAGATTTGGATATTGCTGTTTCATAGCATCTTCAGGCTCCCACGTTGCCTCTTCAATACCGTGTCGATGCCATATCACTTTAACTAACGAAATCTTCTTATTACGTAACTCTTTAACCTCTCGAGCTAAGATTCGAATCAACTTTTCTTCGTAAGTCATATCAGATTGAATTTCAATCTCAGATGAAGGAATTACATGGGAAGGATCAGATCTGTACCGTCGAAGCATCGATACGTGAAACACGTTATGTATCTTTTCTAATTCAGATGGTAGCCTCAATCTATAAACAACTGGCCCAACTCGCTCAATGATTTCATACGTCCCGATGAACCTCCGACTCAACTTGCCTTTTCTACCAAACCGAATCTCTTTCTTCCACGGAGACACTTTCAGAAACATTTTGTCGCCGATCTCAAACTCAATATCTTTTCTTTTCAAATCTGCATATGATTTTTGACGATCAGAGGCAGCTTTCAGACTATCTCGAATTATTTTCACTCTCTGTTCTGTTTCTTTTATCAGATCAATATCGTAAATCTTATTCTCGCTGAGCTCAGTCTTGTATAACGGAGTTTTACACTTTCTACCATATAAGGCTTTGTACGGTGCCATTTTAATACTCGATTGAAAACTATTATTATAAGCAAATTCAATCAAAGGTAAATATTGTTCCCACGTACCTTCAAACTCAAGAATACAACATCTCAACATATCCTCGAGTATCTGAATAATCTGTTCAAATTGTTCGTCTGTTTGCGGATGGAAAGTAGTGTTAAAGTGTAATTTAGTACCCAGAGCATCTTGCAATTTCTTCTAAAATCGCGATGTAAATCTCGGGTCTCTATCAGACACTATAGACAATGGCACACCATGCAATCTCACAATATCAAAAATATACAACTTATACAACTTAGCTAGCTTATCAAGCGAATAATCAAACCGAATCGGAATAAAATGAGCTGATTTCTTCAAATGATCAACTACAACCCAAATTGTGTCCTTCTTTTTCTGAGACAAAGGCAAGCCCGAAACAGAATCCATGGTCACTCGATCCTATTTCCACTCCGGAATCATAATTGGTTGTAATTACCCATATGGCACCTGATGCTCAGCTTTAACTTGCTGACAGATTAAACATCTCGAAACAAAATTAGAAATATCTCTTTTCATTCCCAGCAACCAATATTCTCGAGGAATAAGCTATAACTTTTCCTTCTTGCATTAAAACACAACCTAGTCCATTCAACGAAGCATCGCTGTAAACAACGAATTTTTTACAATACTCAGGCTATACTAACACCGGAGCTTCAGTTAACATAGCTTTTAACAGATCAAAACTTTTCTGACATTGCTCAGACCATTCAAATTTCACATCTTTCTGAAGCAATTTTGTCAACGGAGTTGCTATCACAGAGAAATATTTTACAAATCGTCTGTAATAACTGGCAAGTCCCAGAAAACTGCAGACTTTAGATACATTCCTCGGAGGCTTCCAATCCAAAATAGCTGTAATCTTGCTCGGATCAACTCGGATACCAGAGGCTAATACAATATGACCCAGAAAACCAACTTCTCGCAATCAGAATTACTAAACTTTGCATGCAATTGTTTATCTCGTAGAGTCTATAGCACTATTTTCAAATGTTCAGCATGCTCAGATTCATCACGTGAATAAATCAATATATCATCAATGAATACAACAACAAATTGATCTAGATACGGTCTGAAAATTCTATTCATTAAATCCATAAATACATCAGGTGCATTCGTTAAACCAAAAGGCATAACTAAAAATTCATAATGCCCATACCTCGTTTGGAAAGCAGTTTTCGGAATGTCAGAGTCCTTTACCCGCAACTGATAGTAACCCGATCTCAGATCTATTTTTGAAAACATAGTCGCAACTTTCAACTGATCAAACAAATCATCTATCCGAGGCAGAGGATACTTATTCTTGATAGTCACTTTGCTCAACTGACGATAATCTATACACATTCTCGTCGTACCCTCTTTCTTTTTCACAAATAGAACCGGAGCACCCCAAGGTGAAAAACTCGATCTAGCAAACCCTCATTTGGTCAATTCTTGCAACTGAGATTTCAATTCCTTTAACTCAGTTAGAGCCATTCTATACGGAGCTATTGAAAATGGAGTAGTACCAGGTACTAATTCAATGCCAAACTTGACTTCTCGAATCAGAGGCAAACCAGGTAGCTTTTCAGGAAACACATCAGAAAACTCACAGATAACAGGTACAGATTCAACTTTCTTTTCTAATTCAACTTTCTTTTCTAACACTTTTGAATCAATCACATAAGCAAAGTAGGCTTCACAACCCTTTCTCACAATACTCAAAGCTTTCATCGAAGATATTATAGCAGGTAATCCATTCAAATTACTAGATTCAATTCTGACTATTTCATCATTCTTGCATCTCTAATCAATAGTTTTCTGTTTACAGTTCACCACAGCATCATGCAAAGTTGACCAATCCATTCCAAGAATAATATCAAACTCATCAAAAGGTAATAGCATTAAATCAGCTAGAAAACAATTGTCTTGAAACATTAACGGACAATTCCTGCAGACTTTATCAACCAAGACATATCTGCCTAGGGGGTTTGAAACTCTACTTACAAATTCAGTAGACTCTACAGACAAAGTCTTACTGTTCACTAAGTTCATACATATATATGAATGTGTTGATCCAAGATCTATCAAAGCAATCACATAAGTATCATAGAGAGTAAATGTACCCGTAATCACATCTGGCGACACTCTAGCAGGTGCACGAGCCTCAGATCTAACGGTTGTGTCTTTCATTCCTCTTTGACTACCACTCACATTTCCAAAATTTCTATGAGGTCTGCCACGAAAAATATTACCACTCGGTCTCGGATTCTGAATATTATCTTTTTCAGCTAAATCTGGACAGTCTTTAATAAAATGATTTCTTGAACTACAACTATAACAAGTTCGGTTATTACTTTTTCCCCAGCATTCACCAAAGTATCGTCTTCTACACTAATCACATTCAAGCCTTTCATTCTTTGCATTATCAACACTAGCAACAAACGTGGCTGAAGATTTGTAATTCGATTGCAATCTAACACGATCTCTGTTTGAATATCCCACACTAGCCTTTGAACTACTACTATCATCTCTAAACTTCTTGGATCCAGATTGAAATGATTTGCCTGATGATCTCTTTCGTACATCTCTGACTTCAAACTCAGCCTTTCTTTTCTCTTTCCCAAGATCTTCCGCTTTACATGCTCGTTCAACAAGCACCACGAATTCTTTGATTTCTATAATACCAACTAGCAAACGAATATCCTCATTCAAACCATCTTCAAATCTCTTACACATTATTACTTCCGTAGATACACATTCACGAGCATATTGACTCACCTTACACAAATTCCGCGTCAGATTCTCGCAGCGGACATACGACCTTGTTTAAGCTCAAGAAACTCTTTACGTTTCTGATCAATGAATCTTTGATTGATATATTTCTTTTGGAATTCATCTTGGAAGAAATCCCAAGTAACTCATTCACTCGGAACCACGGATGTTAAAGTCTTCCACCAATGATACGCCGTATCTCTCAAAAGAGAAACAACACATTTTATACATTCTTCAGAGCTCAAAGACAATTCATCAGATACTCTTATTGTGTTCTCTAACCAGAACTCGGCATTTTCAGCATCATCCTTTGTTGTAGCTCGGAACTCTTCAGCCCCGTGTTTTCTAATCTTATCAACTGGTGGTCTACTCAACTGTATCGAATTTACTGGTGGCATAACAGGAGTTTGAGGAGAATTAACCCTAGGTGGAGGTTTTTATACAGCCAGATTAGTTCTAATGTATTGGGTGAACCAATCATTCATCATTTGATAGAAGGCTTGCTTAGCCTCACCATCACGGCTACTCGTAGCCGGTCTAGAATTAGCTTGCACCGTCCCTTGCGTAGGAGCAGGTGCATTGGTTTCAACATCATCAGCTACAACTCTATCAGGATCCATTGCTATACAAAAGCACATTTCAATGTCAGGATTCATCACACTATCGCAGTTTCAAATATATGGCATGTATAGCTAGACTCACATATGCTATGGTAGTCCTAGAACCGACTAAACCATAGCTCTGATACCAACTAAAATGTAACACCCCTAACCCGTAACCAATATCGAATTAGGGTTACAAGGCATTACCTAACAGACAGAACATCTCAGACCAATTTCGAATCACAGATATTATTTAATATCATTTCATAAGCAATTATCTCATAAGATGGTCTATGAGACCTAAAACATACGTTTAAGAACAGTTAGAGATAAACCGAACACATTCATAAAATTCAGAACATAGAAAATTTTTCAATTCTATTAAGGTCACACGCCCGTGCGTCCAGGCCGTGTGCCTCACACGGGCATCAGACACACCCATGTGAATCAGCCGTGCCAAAATAGAGCATGCATACTGACTTTTTCACACAGCCAATAGGCACACTCGTGTACTATGGCCGTGTGATACTTAGCTAGCTACTAACTTTAGCCCATGGCCATATGACAAGTCTGTGTCAAGGCCGTGTGATTTTTATGTGAATACTACTTTTCTTACACAGCCACAAGACACGCCCATGTCCCCTGATCGTGTGGCACAATGCAGGCTTGGTTTAAGCCAATTTGCCATTTCTCTTTGGATCAAACCTACAAGCAATGATATACAACATTCATACCAAAATTTCCAGCCAATTCCATGTTTAAAAATGACCAAAACACATTAAAACTTAGCACACTACAACCATACACCAAAACCATACACAACTTATGATACGAACCGCCTCGGGGATGAGTCGAGTCACATGTGAAATGCCCGATCGTCTACGAAAAAGTATCGTTCGGTTTGTTCAAAAGGATATTTTTTTTAAGTAAATAATGCGGAAGTTATTCAAGGGGTTCAAAGGTAGGGTTTAAAATATGAATATTAAAGGAAGAATGGAAAGAAGAAACTCAAAAGCAAGCATGAACCAATACTAAAGAGTATTGACCCAATTGCTTATAGGCTTTTAAGGTGATTAAATGAAAGAAGGTAAACCTCGACCCACTACTTAGCAAAGTAGGAACCTTGGTAAAGTTTTGAATGCCACACTATAAATAGTGATAAGTTCGACGCTACTAGGCTTCCTAGATAAGCCAACAAGTCTTCAACGAAATTAGGGAGAAAAATATCTCACCAAATAGTTTCATTAAGTAAAAACATAAAAGTTCAACAACCTTTACAAATGAAAGTAAACAACTATTTATAGCCTAGTTCTTGGGGTAGCCGAATGGACATAAAACAATGCTTAAAGACTAAGTAAAATTTGGCTAGAAAATCCTAGAATAAACTAGAAGACAATCATTAAGTGACTAAGTCTAAATTCAACTACTTGGAACGCCAATGGGCATGCTTTGTGGAGAAGCAATTCGGCTGAATGAATGTGAAGCATGGAAGCTTAACAGCCATGTCTAGATTCGGCTAAGGAGAGGATGAATGGAAGCTTTCATGCATGCTTTTTGGCCGAATGGTCACTTAGAAAATATCAACCAACATATGTCCATTGGTCTCCATGAAAAGGCATATGGGAAGAAGGAAAATTTAGCAACTCATTTAAGTCGTCCATGCATGGTAAACACTTTAATAAATGCTGTCCATGAACATGACTTGGCCATGCACAAAACACCCACTTAAATGCTGCACATTAAATTCGTTTCTTGCGATGAACCTACAACAAATTAATGCATCAAGTAAACAACAATTAATTCAATCATGCATGCTTGCCACAAACGACCTCTTTAATGGACGCCCCTTGCATGCTGGACAAGTCCTTAAATTCGTCCCATGCTTGCTCCAACACCTTTTTAATTCAGTCAGCCATCATGCACCATAAATTCGGCTAGACAAAGTAGCAACATGCATTAAATTCGGTCAAGACATTAAACCAACAGCTCATTAAATTCATTCCAAGCTCCAACACTCATTGAATTCGGCTTCTTTAATGATGATTCATTCATGTGCCTAAAACCAATTTAATGAAGCAAATTAATTCATGTTAAACACATTAAATTCGGCACATTAAACTTGCAGCAAATTTGAGACAATTTAAATTCATGGTTTTAATCACAAAACACATTAATAACATGTCTAAACAAGGACATATTTATGACCTACGTTTTAATGCTAGGACAACCATTAAATTCGGTTTAGACAAATAAATAGCAGCAGCTAATTAATTTTTCTTAAACTTGACATATTAAATTCATGTCCTAAACTAAGACACATTAAAAACTTTATTTAATTATGTATTGATTTGACAAATTAAAATGAGCTAATTATTTTAAGCTAAGTAAATAAACTAACTTAATTATTTCAGCAAATTAAAATGCAAGAAATTAAATAATTTCGAATCGAACTCAATGAGCTTGCGTCAAAACGAAATTAAATCGGTAACAAGCTGAATTGAGCTGGATGAAGCTCGGGGAGCTAGAAACGAGCTAGGATCAGCTTGCCAATAGTGCAATGCTCGGCTTGGTAAGCTTGACCAAAGTAGTTCGCGAGGCGGGTTCGTATCAACTTATCATTTGTTAGCTAACTCTCATGGCAAATATATACATATCAAAACTTATAAACATAATCCTTCTAGCCTATACATGCCATACTTTAATATATTTACACTTTCCAAAAGTACCAAAATAAGATCGATAGTGTGGTGACGATCCTCGACTATCTCCGAGCCTTCAGTAGCTACAATATCTATAAAACAATGCAAATACACACAAAGTAAGCTTTCAAAAGCTTAGTAAGCTCGTACTCAAGTCATTCATAATATATGAAACATAATATAACAACATATATGTATTTGCATAATTTCAATCCATAAATCTATATCAATTCAATGAAATTCATATACATAACATGATCTACCACTTAGGTATTATACATACCTAAAAATTCCCGTACTTATACAGTTTTATACTCACCTCTTGTGATAAGACTTTCCATAACTTATTCATACTTTAGACATCTACACACTTAGTGCTATATAGTTAGCCCAAAATAAATATTTTCGCACACTTAGTGCCATCTTAAATAACCGAGACTAA
The DNA here is from genome assembly GCA_025698465.1 of Gossypium longicalyx. NCBI lineage: Eukaryota > Viridiplantae > Streptophyta > Magnoliopsida > Malvales > Malvaceae > Gossypium > Gossypium longicalyx. Next base: position 36,893,914 of record CM046995.1, read on the forward strand.
GTCGGTATCGCACACTTAGTGCCTCAAATAGCCGAAGTTAATTTAAATCGCACACTTAGTGCCAAAATAGTTTAAATTGCACACTTAGTGCCAAAACTTCCGATTCATCATCATATCATCCAATTTAATTATATACAAACCATGTATAATTAAGGCATCAAAGCTTACTTAACATCATATTTTAAGTACGAACTTACCTCGTACTCAGAATTTGTCGACTTGGACTATCTACTCGATAACCTTCGACTTTCCTCGATCTAAGTCTGAATTCCTCCTTTCTTGATCTATATGTTTTCAAAATTAACCCTTTTATTCACCAATTAATTCAGTTTAATTCACAAGCACATATTTAGGGCAATTTGCAAACTAGCCCTTACATTTTCACATTTCGACACTTTAGTCCCTATTTCACAAAATCACAAAGTACACATAAATTGCATACACACAAGTTTAGCTGAATTCTTCTAGCTCTCAAACAAGTCCATGCATTTCATTTATTTCACATTTTAGTCCTTCAAAATAACATTTTTTACAATTTAGCCCATAATACTTAATTTCATCAAAAATCCAAAGACAAAACATTTAAACTCAACATCAAGCTTCCATAATTCATCAACTAACATCACAAAACTCATAGTTTCATCAATGTAACATTTTAAAAACATCACCAAAATTAGAAATTAAGGCATGGGCTTTATAAAAACACGAAGCAACGATCTCAAAAACATAGAAATTATCAAAACCCGAGTCCAAAATGACTTACCAATTTAACATGCATTAGCCGAACCTTAAAGAACCAAAAGATGGTTTCTTATTCATCAACATTCGACTGAAACAAGTGATTTCCCATGCACTTTCTTTTGTTTTCTTTAATTTATTATATTTATTTCATGATTTACTATTTTAGCCTTTAGTTATAAATCATTAAAATTCACCTAACATGTCCATAATTGTCCACTCACCATTCAAATGGTCAAATTTCCATACAAGGCCATCATATTAAAAAGCCAAATCAATTTGACACCTTTAACTAATGGAATGCAACTTTTGCATTTTACCCGATTTAGTCCTTTTTACAAATTAAGCACACAAACAATTAAATTTTCACGCGAGACTTTCACACATGTCAATTCACTGATCATAGACATGGAAATTAATATTAAAATATTTTTTAGACTCAAATTTGTGGTCCTGAAACCACTATTCTGACTAGGATCAAAATTGGACTGTTACAAGTAGTATTTTCGGCCATATACTATGAATATGTATATTAAGTTATATTTTGATTCGTGAGTATTTGTGTACGAGAGTAAATGTACTTTGTTAATATATATGTACATTCGGTTCAAACTAATTCTATATGTGAAAGTATATGATATACATGAAATTGTAAGTTTGTGATTTAATGTGAATATGATAGTATAGTTTGAGTTGATTATGTTATTGAGATGTTTATTTGCTTATGACTTACTAAGCTTAAATGGCTTACTGTGTATGTTCTTATTTACCTCTGTTTTATAGATTTTGGATTCAAGTTACGAGCTCGGGGATCGTTAGCAAAGTGTATCACACTATCAACCGTTTTTGGTACATTATAAGTTAGAACTTGACTTTATGGCATGTGTAAGCTAGGTTATGTTAATAAGTTTGAAGTTGTGTATATATATTAAGCCATGCAAAAATGGCCAATATGTCAAGTAATTATATGAAACTTTAGTCATGTTTATATATGTTATATGCTTTGAAAATGGTTGGTGATTTTGGATGTGCTTATATGGTTGATTTGGCTATGGTTTATGCATGGATAAAAGTATATGTGAATTTTGTTGATATGTTTTGTTAATATGTTATTATGTGATTTGGTGATAAACAATATTTAGTTAAACCCAAACATGGTTGGAGATTAATTTGGTATGTATATTATATGATATGTTTTATATTTATGATTGGTTTAATAATTTATAAATATATATGTATATTCAAATGTGCAATAATCTTTATATTCGGTTTGTAATGAAAATGTATGAGTATAATTTGTCTAGTGAATTGAGCGTGACTTGGTAATGAGGTAAATTGATGAACACGTGGTTGATTGTGTAACGACTAGTTTGATACGATTTGTTATGGCAAGATAGAAATATGTTTTATGAATGAATGGTTGGTTAATTGAGCTAGCATAACGTGTATAATATTTAAGCATAAATAATTATGAAATTTTATATTTAGTTAAGGTATCATTACTTGTGGTATAATCTTATGTGATTAAATTGATGGCTGAATAGATGTGAAGTGAATTGGTCATGCATATGTAATTTAGTATAATGTTTAGATAAAATTCTTAGTTTGTGAATTATAATATGAAATAAATTGTTATTTGTGTCCGAAGATGGTTAATGATTATATGGTGATTTGTGTTTGAACTTGGTGAAATATGGTTGTGCTTATTATATGTTAGGTTGTATATTAATCCGTAAATGTGACTTGCCATAATGCTTTATTTGGATATGCTTATATATATATACATACATCCGAATGGATGTTTTTAATTTGCATTAATGTACAAAACAGGTAAATTCATATTGACTATTATATCAATGCCGTATAAATGATTGATAAGTTTAATTTTGAAATTTGTTTTGTTTGATGTATAATTTATACCTATGCTAAAGCCATATAATGATTGGTTACTATTTCAATTAATGAAAAAGATGATTTGTTATATGTTCTGTATATATATAATTTGTTTTGATATATGTTAGATTAAATTTTGAATTGTGAAATGTAATGAATATCTCTATGAACTGTGATATGACTGGTAATACCTAAAAACCCTAATCTGGCAATGGATACAGGTTAGGGGTGTTACAATGCATGCAAAAATTCCCAAAAGAAAAGTTACCAAGCCACAGATCAGAGATAATTAAAAATTACAAGCCAAAACCAATAAAGACTTATTAATACTTATTAAGAATAGTTTGAAGTCCACGGTGATTCTCCGAATGCCGAGCCCGATCCTAATTTTGAGGTTTACTTGAAAAGTTAAACACTATTGGGTGGCGAGCTTATGAAAAGCTCAGTGTGAGCCAAATAATTATTTAAATGGGCAAAATCATCAAATACAGTGAAACATATTAGCATTAATAGAAGAAAACAGAACCATCATAGGAATTTCATGTCATTACATAGCCATTATCAAATTTATGCCAAACGGTGTATGAGCATAGGTCATCATTCATTCGATTAACAATCATTAATTTCGATACTATTCAATACAACAAAGTATAATGCATAGCATAAATCAATAACACTCGAATATGTCATGCACATGATGCAATGCAAAAAGGTTCCTACCCATACCATCCGCTACACACCACGAGTTCCCTAGAACCCGTCTTCCAAACTCCAAAACATTATGAGCATAGCTCGATGCTATAAAACCACCGAATAATCAATAATGGAGAAAATCTGCCAGATATCAAATAGTGCGATACAATCGGCAATAACATATAATATGCGATAAAATTGCCAATCCCTTTGGTACTCCAGGTGTAGTGCACTAATTACGAATAATGCAGACTTAATATGCCACCGGTACTCCACGGAACTCCTCCGTCAACCAAAAATCCCAACCCAATGTATATGCAATATGTCACACAATTTTATACATAATCATCTCTCAATAATTTTCACATTCATTTGACAAGCTCAGCATGTCCTCAATAATCCCATGCTTTCAGTAAATGGAAACAGTGTTCCAATCTTTCCAATTACCATTGTATTGGTATCAATCAATATAGTTCAATAAATTTTCATTGTGCATAAATAGCACCCTTTTCAATACACAATATAACAAATATCTCATGCATTTAAACCATACATAAGTTTAATATCTCAACGCATTATATCATTCAGTCAAACATTCTCATATCTCATAACTCAAATATGCAATTCCAAACTCAATCAAACATTCATACTATCGAACTAGCAATTTTACCAACATGTCAATCTTTAAAGGCTCGAAATATACCTGGTTCGGCCACTCAAAAAATCAATAATTTGGCTATTAAGCCAATCCAATCAGCAAGCTAATTTATCAAATATAACATGATATTTAACATTTTCAAATAATTTTATGAGTTTAGGACCCACACCTTATTTTTCGCTTCATCGTAGCACACTAGCGATTCTTCCAATTTTTCTTAACAATTCATTTAATGAACCTAAACCAAAATTCAGTATAAATTCAATAAATTTACCATTAAACCAGCCCCCAAACACCCACTTATGAGTTCAAACTAATCGTTAAAATTATAACTATTTCTCTGCCTGTTTGGACAAAAATAGGCCATTTGCAAGGCCAATTTGCCACCCTTATTACCATACACCTACACAGCTCACATGGCACATAATAATAGCATAATTGGGCATTCCAAGCAAATAAATCAAGATCAAAACAAGCTTTCCCAATATCAAAAATTCAAGTGTCCAAATACCAAGTTAGGCCATTCAAATTTCATACAGAAAACTCATCATCATAATTCATCAATGTAGTCACAATAAAATATGCATTATTTATCTTGATTCACTAACATATCAATACTCAAAATTCTACTACTTGATATCCATAATACCTATCTTTAACAAGCAACACAATTTCATTCATCACCTCATAATATAAGCCATTTGCACCAATATAAACACAACCCAATCAACCAAAATATGCCAACTTCCTTGGCTATATACAAACCAAACATAGATATTCATAAGCCAACTCAATGGCTATATTCACAACCAAAATACTACATGTAGCCTATATATGCCATATAGCATATATACACAACTCAAAAGTACCAAATAGATGTTTGATAGTGCAATGATGTTCCTGACAACTTCCGGATTCGAGCTAGCCTTGATTCACTATAAAACATAGAAAAATAACATGAAGTAAGCTTCACAGCTTAGTAAGCTTGTATGTAAATAAATTAATTCATCAAATAAATGTAAATCAACCAATTTCACATTAACTACAAACCTTTCTCATGTCTTAAACATGATTAAATACCATCTCATTTAACTTTCTTTATTTAATACTCGAATAGGTTCTATACATACTTGTATCGCCTCGTACTAGCCTCTTTCTTAACCACATCATTTGTTTACCCATTAAACCATTCGGAATAGAAATTGGATACTCAATAGTCTCATACGATAAGTACCTATACCATGGCTCATAGCCAAATCAAGGTAACTTATCCGAAGAACAAGCATCATGACCCGAAGCCAAATCATTTGATATGCATGGCCCGAAGCCAAATCTGTATAACTTGCACCCAAAGTGCTAATAACATGGCCCGAAGCCAACTTAACTTATGATCTAATAACAAGACACTAGTATCCAAATATATTCTTAAAGTTCAACCGGGATTTCAAACTTTCTGTTTCTATCGTCGAATGCATTCGTAGAGTCGTTAGCACAATTTAATCATTATCCAAAGTCTCATAATAACAGTTTATACAATATTAAAGCTTTTAACATACTTTTATAATGAAATTACCACATATGAACTTACCTCGGGTATGAAGACGGAGAAATGAGTCAATTACTCGATAATCTTGCCTTTCCCTCGATCTAATTCTAAATTCCTCTTTTCTTGATCTAAATATATTCAAAATTAACTTCTTTAATTAATCAATCATTCAATTTAGTCCAAAATATACATTTAAGCCTATTTTCACTTTAGCCCCTAAACTTTTACACTTTTAACAATTTAGTCCCTATTTCATAATTACACAAAATTCACATATTTTCAATAAACCCAAGCGTGGCCGAATTACATATAAGTCCCTAGCAGCCCAAAACTTTCATTTATTGCACATTTCAATCACTGAATTTGCATATTTCATAATTTAATTCCTATTATGCAATTTCATCAAAAATCACTTTACAAAACATGAAAATCTATCATCAAGCTTTCATATTTCATCTTCAAATACCAAAGAACACATAAAATCATTAATGGAAACTCTTAAAATCTTTAATAGTTTTGAAATTAAAGGTACGAGCTAGCTAGATTACAAAGCAACGATCTCAAAAACGTAAAAATTATCAAAAATCGAGCTCAAAACACTTACCAATTAACCTTGCAGGTGCCGAACCCTAAAACCCAATTAAAAAATTTCTTTTTCACCAACATTTGGCCAAAAGAAAGAAAAAATGGTCAAACTCCACTTCGTTTTTATTAATATAACCTTTATTAACTATTTTACCATTTTAACCTAAAAATTAGTACAAAATTTCATTTATTCCTAACCATTAACATCGACTAACAAACTAATGGAATATTTACCACTTAAGGACCTTAACTTTAAGGTTCTATAACTATTAGAAACCTTTAGCTAATAGAACAACACTTTTGCATTTTACGTGATTTAGTCCTTGTTCTCTAATTGAGCAATTAATCGATAAAATTTGCTCATGAAATTTTCACACATATCAAATAACATGCTTTAAATACCAAAAATAATATTAAAATAATTTTTTAACATCAAATTTGTGGTTCTAAAACCACTGTTTTGATTTAACTAAAACCGGGCTGTTATAACTTTCCCCCTTAGGGATTTTCGTCCCCGAAAAATCTTACAAATGAATAGGTTCAGATATTGTTTTCTCATAGCATCCTCGGGTTCCCACGTAGATTCTTCAACCCCGTGTCGATGCCATAATACTTTCACTAATGCGATTTTCTTATTTCTTGACTCTAACGCCCCAAAAATCCCGAAACTCAAAAATCCTGAAACTCAAAAATCCTGAAATCCTGAATTTTTTTATTTTCAATTTTGATAAAAATTGTGTTTAATATTCTTATCCAAGCGATAATTTTAGTAGGTCTTAGATAAGGTTGAGTTCGAATTAAGGGGTAGAAGAAATTATAATTTAATTATTAAAAGAATCAGGGTTGACAAGTAGGTGGGCTTTTGAATAAATGAAAAAACAATTGGACACAAGAAAAGCCTTGTGGAGGAATGGCTAAGTGACGCCACTTAGAGTGTAGGGAGGTGGTGTTAGTGGCTAGAAAGGAGATCCAAGGTTCAAATCCTAGCTTAGTATTTTTAGAGTTTAATTTTGGCCTTCTAGAAGGATAGAAGTGGTGTGAAGATGGACTCCAAGGGGAGTGTTCAGAAGAGAAAATTAAGGAAAGGATCAAGGGTTATCAGGGAGAAAAACGAGGAGATGAGAAGTGAGGAGTAAGTGGAGCCGAATTGGGAACTTGGGCTGGAAGAATTCGGCTATAGGGCTATAAATAGGTGCCAAATGGGAGGGTTGAAAAGCTAATGACGAATCTCCCTTCACTTTGTGCCAGAAACCCTTTTCTCTAAAAAGTCGAAAACCCTTTTTTTTTCTTTTCTTTCTTTGTGTTGAATTCTTATCCCTCATCTACTCAATATTTTCTTTGCTTTAGCTGATTCTTCTTCCTCTCTTTTTTGGTGCTAAGTAATCAATTGTTGCCATTCAAATCTCTAAGAGCCGAATACCCTTGATGCTGCCACTACTCTTTCCATCTAGTCGGTTCTAGTGTAAATGTTTGCTCTCCCAATCAGTTTTTGATAAGTATCGAGTATTCAGTTCCTCACTTCTTTCTAATCGACTTTGGTAAGGAACTAGTGTTAGATCTCAGTTTTGGATTCCTACCAATTTGCTCTTCAGATATGAGAAATACACGTGTTTAGTGATCAAAGTAAAAGCTAGTAAAGGCTTGGCGTTCAGGTAAAGTTAAGGTGAGATTCCGGCTTTTGGTAAAGTAATCGATAAGTACGTATGATTAATCTTTGAGTGATATCGATTGTAGGTTTGGGCAAAGGAGATCGCATCACGCTTGCTTACCAAGTGTGTACATACACTACACACACACAATGATTCAGCAAAAGCTGAAAAGCTGAAAAGCCAAAAAGCTGAAATGCCAAAAAGTTGAAAGTTTAGCTACGGTAGTCTTGCGAGTGCGCGAAAACTCGTAAGGGGGAAACCGATAGGTTTCCTGAGGCCCACGAGTGATTCCGTGGACTTGGGTTGTGATTTGGCCATATGGGCCAGATGGGCTAAATGGGCCCGATGGGCTGTTGGGCCCATAATAGGCAAAAACTGAATATTTATGCTATGTGATAGGAATTTGTATGTGAGCATGAATATGGATGGGACTGGGCCTAACGAGCCATATAAATGTGATTTGAGCCTAATGGGCCATATACAGGTGATTTGGGCCTAATGGGCCATATGAATATGATTGGGCTTAATGGGCCAGATACAAGTATGTGAAATTGGTTGGGCTTTGTAAGGGGTTTTGGGCCTAGTATATGATATCCACATAAGACTTAATTAATATATTGCAATCATGGAAAATTCAAAGGGTTAAGGTGTGGCAACGGGTATATGCATGTCTAGGATTGGATCTAGGGAGAGCTTGGTACTTAAGCGGTCTTAATGACCCACCTCCTCTTCTCTAAAATCCTACCTGGTGCATAGTATTCGTTCATATTAGCTCACAGGATTTGTTAACGGGCCAAGGTAAGTGAAAATCGTAATAAAGGGAAAATTATCGAAATGCCCCTAAGGGTGAAAATGACCAAAATACCCCTAGGTGTTGAATGTAAGTTTTATGGATGTGACATGCATACATATGATATTCTGCTTAGGTTACATATGGGTTGGGAATTATGGAACGGAGGAAGTATATGAGGATCGCATGGTTGCTTGACAATTGTGGATCCACCGACGGCTTTTAAAGCCCAATTTGTAAATGAAGGTAGTTCTGCAACCGGGCTACCATGGTGTGTGGATTGGGTGGGTCGATATTTATATCCCCACATGGTGTGACAGAGGATGGAGCCAATTTGTAGCGGATGGATAATTTGGATGGGATTGCATTGCATGATTGATGAATGATGTTTTTTTTAATGCTTATTTTTGTCGAGGGTTGTACACACTGAGTTTGCGAAAACTCACCCCCTCTTTTATTTTATTTTCAGGTGATGATCAGTAGAAGGTTTGATGTTTGGAAGGACTTTGGGTGGCCAGCTAGCAAGATGATTTGGACTTGGGTTTTTTTTCAAGCATTTAAGTTTTTACTTCTTTTTAAGTATGTTCCAGACCAGATTGTAATAAGGTTTTCATTGTGTTATTATTACTTGAATTATTATTATTTTGAATGTAATTACAAGAAGTTGAACATGGGTTTTCTAAATTATAGTATGTTTTCTACGTTTTCGCAATTAAATTTTTAAATGATAAATATTCTTAAATCAAATGTTTCAACAAGGTTTTTGAAACTGAAATGTGTGTTTCTTTTTTTTTAAAGTTAATTAAGGTTTCTTTTATTTTAAGAAGGGTTTTCAATGAAAACGCAATTTTCGCTAAAACACTTCAATGTGACACACCAGCTTCGGCCATAACGTCTGGGCCGGGTTTGGGGTGTTACATTGACTCTTTGATCTCACGAGCTAAAATTCGAATCGGTTCTTCATTGTATGATAGATTCGACTGTATCTCAACTTCAGTTGGAGAAATAACGTGTGAAGGGTATGATCGATATCTTCGTAGCATTGATACATGAAACACATTATGTATCTGTTCTAACTCAGATGGTAATGCCATATGATATGCTATTGGCCCAATTCGCTCGATAATCTCATACAGTCCGATAAATCGCGGACTCAATTTCCCTTTTCGACCAAACCGTAATATCTTTTTCCATGGTGACACTTTCAAAAACACTTCATCCCTGATCTGAAACTCAATATCTTTTTGTTTCAAGTCTGCATACGATTTCTATCGATCTAATGCTGCTTTCAAACTATCACAAATTACTTTCACTTTTTCTTTAGTCTCTCTGATCAAATCAACTCCGTGAATCTTATTTTCACTAAGCTCATTTTGCTTGCAATTCATTATCAAATTTTTGAGCCTCACAAATCTACTGTAAAAATAGCGGTCTTGCTTTCAACTTGGCTACTATCGAATCGCCATTAGACAAAGCTAACTGTGTGTTCAAAGCATATAAAGAAAATAAGAACTTTCGACTCAAAGAATCAGCAACTACGTTTGCTTTCCCCAGATGATAGTCAATCACTAATTCATAGTCTTTTAACAATTCTAACCATCTCTACTATCACAAATTCAAATCCTTCTGAGTCATTAGATATTTCAAGCTTTTGTGGTCGGTATAAATATGGCATTTCTCACCAAACAAATAATGACGCCAAATTTTCGATGTGAACACTATCGTAGCTAACTCTAGATCGTCCGTCAGATAATTCTCTTCCTGTGGCTTCAATTATCTCGAGGCATAAGCTACAACTTTGCCTTCCTGCATCAGAACACAACCCAGGCCATTTAGCGATGCATCACTGAAAACTATGAATTCTTTACCTGACTCAGGCTAAACTAACACTGGTGCCTTTGTCAATAACGCTTTCAATGCTCGAAACTCTACTGACACTTTTCTGACCACTCAAACTTAACATCTTTTTGAAGTAATCTTGTCATCGGAGTCGCAATCATCGAGAAGCTTTTTACAAATCGTCTATAATAATAGGCTAGTCCAAAAAAACTACGGACTTCGAATACATTTCTCAGAGGCTTCCAATCTATAATCGAATAAATTTTGCTCGAATCAACTCGAATACTCGCGGTTGAAACTATATGTCCTAGAAAACCAACCTCTCGTAGCCAAAACTCACATTTGTTGAACTTTGCAAAAAACTGTTTATCTCTCAAAGTTTGTAACACGATTCTCAAATTCTCAGCATGCTCAGATTCATCACGAGAGTAAATTAAAATGTCATCAATAAACACAACTACGAATCGGTCTAAGTACGGCCTGAAAATCCAGTTCATCAAGTCCATAAAAATAGCAGGTTCATTTGTTAGTCTGAAAGGCATAACAAGAAATTTGTAGTGTCTGTACCCTGTTCTAAATGCAATCTTTGGCATATCTGAGTCTTTAACTTGCAACTGTAACTCGATCTCAAATCAATTTTCGAAAATAATGTTTCCCCTTTTAACTGATCAAACAAATCATCTATTTGTTGCAAAGGGTATTTATTCTTGATTGTCACTTTGTTAAGCTGTTGATAGTCTATACACATTCTCATCATGCCGTCTTTCTTTTTCACAAATAATACCGGTGCACCCCAGGGAGAGAAACTCGGTCTAAAAAAACCTTTATCTGTCAATTCTTGCAACTAAGCTTTCAATTCTTTTAACTCTGTTAGAGCCGTTCTGTACGGAGCTATCGATATTGGTGTTGTTCCCGGTACTAATTCAATACCAGACTCAACCTCTCTGATAGGTGGTAAACCCAGTAATTCTTCGGGAAATACATCTGGATACTCGCACACAACTGGTACTAATTCAATCTTTGTTTCTGTCACTTTCGTATCAAGTACATAAGCAAGGTAAGCTTCATACCCTTTTCTCACAAATTTTTGAGGTAGCATAGACGAGATCACAACTGGTAAACTATTCAGATCATCAGATTCAATTCTAGTAGTCTCATTATTCGGACATTTTAGTTCAATTGTCTTTCATCTATAATTCACTATAGCATCATGCATCGCTAGCCAATCCATACCCAAAATCACATCAAATTCATTGAATGGCAACAACATCAGATTAGCTAGAAAATAGAAATCCTAATTCATTAATAGACAATTCTTGTAGACTTTGTCAACCAAAACACATTTGCCTAAGGGGTTCGATACTCTAATCATAAATTCAATAAACTCTACAGGTAAAGTCTTACTGCATACTAAATTCATACATATATAAGAATGAGTTGATCCCGGATCTATCAATGCAATCACATTAGTATCATAAAGAGTGAAAGTACCGATGTGTAACACCTCAAACCCGGTCCAGACGTTATGGCTGGATTTGACGTGTCTCATTGAAGTTTTTAAGAAAACCCATGCCTCTTTCAATGTCCTTCTTAGTGTTTTAAAAGATAGTTTTTGCTAAGTAATCAAAGTGAATGGAAGCTGTGCACCAGGTAGGTATCCGAAACAGAGGAGGTGAGCCATGAAAGCTGCTTAAGTACCAAGCTCTCGATTGGATCCAATCCTAGACATGCCCACAACCATTGTCACACTTTGATAAACGAGTAGAAGTTCATTCAAGTAAATATTTTTGATAAACCGATTAATTGTATCATTGCACTATTTTGAAAATGAGTATCATTTTGAAAACTCGCCCTAAGTCTAGCCCATTTTGAATTATTATCAGGAAAATATAGAGTTATTAAAAAAAATAATCCAAGAGGAATAGTTAAAATGGCCTTATTACAACCCAAAAACAAATAATGTTAACAGTTAAGATAATACTATAATATAAAATCGTTTACTGATTTCAAAGTTCAAAAGCGATCATCATGGCCACTCTGAATCCCCTCCGGCTCCAAGTTTTCTCATCAAGGCTCACCTGCAAGGTTAAAGAAATGGGGGGCGAGTTTGGAAACTCAGTGTGCAACAAGCCCCTTTCAAAGCCCAAATCAACACAAGCATATTGGGCCGAAGCCTTCTCATTAATCATGTTCTTTGGGCCAAGCCTTTGGTTTAATCGATTCATCGGGCCTTAGCCCTTGTTCATATATAAACTCACTGGGCCGAAGCCTTTTCATAATTCATATCACTGGGCCGAAGCCTTATTCTGTAAACGGTATGGCCCACTGGCCCATCTTCATAACAATCAAATATGTAAATCTCAAAGCATGTATGCAAACCCATATCCATATGTGGGGAAACTATCAACCCACCCAACCGCTACTCTCCACCCGTACCAACCAAGCTCTCCATGTGGGAATAACTCAACCCACCCAACCAATACTCTCCCATGGCAAAGATAGTTGCTTTTATAATATAACTTTGGAGGCCTAACCTCTTTTAATAAGCGGGCAAAGCCAGCACCGATGTAAACTAGGGCAAAGCCCTTTTAGTACTTCCTCCGTTCATATAAAACCCAACCCATGCATATATGATTATATCATGGCATATCATGTGCATATCATGGCATATCATGTACAAAAACAGTATCACATGCATCTTAATTATAGCATAACCCTAAGGGTATAATGGTTATTTTTACATTATAAGGGTAATTCATTATTTTATCAATTATTAGGGTTTTATTTCAAGTGTTTAAACAGTGATTCTAGCCCATTCTAGCAAAACCGAATTATTGGGCCAAAAACCCCCTAATAGGCCTTACATAGCCGATTTAGTCATCTAGGCCAATTTAGCCTATATTCCATAATGGTATTAACTGTCTTAATGTGCAATTTATTTGGATTCCATTTTCTACCAACCTTACCCAAATGGCCCAAAAAGCCCATTGGGCCCGATTTCAGCCCCTCGAGGCCTAACTTACCGTGATGCAGGAAATCGTGCCCTTACCTGTTCCAACGATCCCGATCATCAAACTTAGCGTATCTAACCAACCTATGAGCATTCGTATGATCACGAGTCCTCGAAATGCCAGAATTTTTGGCATTTCGGCTTTTCGACATATATCGAGTTAAGTTACGAAAGGGGGTTTGTTACACACCTAATTTGCGACTACCACCACGAGATCATCTATGCAATGATTCCTACAATCCACCACTTAACCGATTAAACTATGAATCCATGAATACCAATGCAAGAACTCTCTTGCCATACTCATCCAATACCTTAATGGCCATGAAACCTTACCTTTGTCGACTTAGATGCACTAGATCTAAATCTAGCTGCGCCCACGTCTTTAATCCAATGCTCCTCGTTGATCATCTCCTTTGTAAACTAACACACACATACGAATCAATCCAAAGTTATAATCAATCTAGACAAGTCGACAGCCTCCCTATGCCTTCAGAGATTTCGGCTTCTAAATCCTGAAATAATGAATAAAACGAAAGTTTTGAGTACTTACCAGATGAAGGGATCGGTCACCACAAATAAAGAGAACAGGAAAGATGCTGGTCTAAAAGAAAACGGCACAACCAATCTTCAAAGGTTTCGGTTCTTATAACTATTCGACAAAGGTGATGAAAAGAAAGGAACTATTGGTTTGGTTTTGGCAATAAAAAAAGAAAGAAAACTGGATGAAGAGAGTGGTGATTTCGGCTAGAGAAGAAAAGGGAAGAAAAGAATAACCCTATGATGTTTAAACAGAAGAAAAACGGCACAACTAAGCCCCTAAATGTCGAAATACTAGCCAAATACTCCTCTGCCGAAATCCCCTCTTCAATTCCCATAATTCGACCAACTCTTAGCTTCTCTCCAAATCCCAAAAAATCTCTCCCCTTATCACTCCTTAATCCATGTGTTTGACTAATTCAAACTCTCTCCAACAGAGTTTCATTCAACATCCAACTTCTACCTACTCAAGACATAAAAAGAACACCACAATTGCCAGCTTAGTGGATCGAACCCTGGCCTTCTTCAACCACTTACATGCCACTTTTTAGCTCCTTAGTGGCGTCACTTAGCCACTTTGCCAAGGGCTCTTTTGTGTTACATTTTACCCTTGTCTTTTAATAAGGCCACCTATCCAACTCCCCTAACTCCTTAAGTCCAAAATTCAAAAATTCTTCCAGGTTTTGGCCAGCCCGTGGGACTTCTATAGGCCCACTTACATATTCCAACTATGAATTTTCACTACCAAATACCAAATTTTAAAAGCTTACCAAATTCTCAGAAATTACGAAAACCCGAAAATCAGGATGTTACACGATGATAACATTTGGAGATGACACTTCTTCGTGAGCGCGAATAGCGTAGGCTCTAGCAGGTGCTCTAGCCTCAGACCTCATAGCTGAATCCTTTGTCTCCCCTCTACTACCAGTTACATTTCCAGCAACTCTAGGTGGTCTACCTCTATCTGACGTGTTACTTGGTCTCACATTTTGAACTTTATCTTTCTCATCTATCTCAGGGCAATCTTAGATAAAGTGATCTAGCGAACCACATTTGTAAAAAGCTTTATTATTTTTATTCCAGAATTCACCATAATGTCGCCTCCCACACTACTAACACTCGAGTTTGTTGTCTCTCACACTGCCAACACTCGCTACTGATGTGGCTTGAGCTTTAGAACTTGAGTATTGTTTTCTACGATCTCTGTTTGAATATTCATTTGAAGCATTTGGGTGAGCATATAAATCTCTGAATATCTTTGATGAAGATTGATACGGCTTACTCATCAATCTTTTTCTCAAGTCTCTAGCCTCTAAATCTACTTTTCATTTTTCTTCGCTAAGATCCTCGACTTTACAAGCCCTTTCAACCAGAACAACAAATTCTTTCAACTCTAGAATTCCAACTAGAAGTTTTATATCTTCGTTCAGCCCATCAACAAACTGCTTGCACGTTCTTTCTTCAGTAGACACATACTCTCGAGCATACTTTCTTAATCATATGAATTCTCTTTCATACTTAGTGATAGTCATTTGTCCTTGTTTTAACTCTAGAAACTTTTTATGCTTTTGATCAAGGAATCACTGATTTATATATTTCTTTTAACTCTAGTTGAAATAGTGGTTTCAGGACCACAAATCTGACATTAAAATAATTATTTCATGATCATTATGAGGTCTAGGATATGAAAATAAGCATGTGTTAAAGTTTCATGAATAAATTCTATGTGTAAAGTGTCCGATTAGAAATTAGGGACCAAATTGAATAAATTACAAACTTGGATTCTAGAAGCAATTTGTATGAAATTGCTTTGGAATATTAATTAGAGGTCTTTAAAGAGTAATTTCCCAATTTCTAAGTTTTTGGACAAAAATGGGCATGCATGGAAAATTTGGAAAGATTAGTAAGGAAGGGCATTTTGGTCATTTGGTTAATTAATGAAATAAAAAAGGAAAATCAAGCAAAAATTAGCCATTTTCTTCTCCATGGCTGCCAAAAATTTCATGCTCTCCATAGCTAGGGTTTTCCGATATTTCAAGCTTGATAGTAAGTCAATCCTAGCCCCGTTTTTAATGTTCTTCGTATTTTTGAGATCCTCGTAACATGCTCTTTCGATTTCTACCCATATTTCAAGCTAAGGTTCATGTTTAGAAAATTACCCATGCATGAGATGCTTGTGTTTTGATGATTTATGGAGGAATATGAAATTTTAAAGGATGGTAAACAACTTTTACTAGGTAGTTTTTCATGGAAATGGCTTAAAGGACCATTTTGTAAAAGTTGTAAAAATGGGTAGAATATGAAAAATATTTGGCTAGGCTTGGGTATCAAGGAATTTCATGCATTTCATCATACGAGCCTAAGGATTAATTTGTAAAAATGTGAAAGGTTAGGGGCAAAATAGTCATTTTGCCCTAGGGTGAGTTTTAGCCAAAATTGAATAATGTAAGGTATTAATGATTTATTTTTAATGATATAGACCTCGAGGAACCAATTCCGGAGGTCGATCGTGGAAAACGAAAAGTTTTAGAATAACCGAGGCACGAATCCGAAAGGACTACCAGGTAAGTTCGTATAACTCGAAGTAAACTCTTAATATACTTAAATATGAATATTCTTGAATGTATGAAAATTTAGATATTCATTGCATGATAATCCATGAAATGTGCTAGTGTAAATGAAAAGATGATAAATGTCCTGAGTAAAATGAAAAGGGAAATCCGATGGAGAAATTATGGCTTACATGACACGAGATCCTGCATGTGTTGCAGAAAAGGATTTAGCCCGGATGAGTAATTCGATGATCTCAAAATAGGAAGGATCTAGCCTGGACGGCTGTTCCTTTAGTGATTGAGCCTTCTGAAGAATATGGGTGCATTAAGGATTTAGCCCGGACGGGTAATCCGATTGAGGACTGAATTTAGCCTGGACTGGCAATTTAGATCTGAGCTTAAGAGAGCAATTGTTATTAAAAGGGATTTAGCCTGGACTGGCAATCCCGATATTGCTCTATGAGTTATTACTACGGCGGATTTAGCCTAGACTGGTAATCCCACTGTAAGATGTAAGGTTTGCGGGAGTGCGTACTTGTGATGATCACTTGTATGACTTGACGGTAATTGGGCTATCCATAGAGATTTCTGAGAAATTCAATGGGATTAACATGAGAAATAAAGATGGAATTATTGAATTGATGAGCTCATCTGAGACTAACGATATGATGCATTGTTATGAGACTAACTTGATGATTGAGTGCATGTGATAGGGAACTATTTCATGCTTGTTAGAATCATTGCCTAATATGGTTGTATGTTAATTAACCGGTAAGTTTACTTTCCAGTTATCCGGACTTACTAAGCATATAAATGCTTACCCCCTTCTTTTTTTCCTGTCTTATAGAGCTCATGCAGTCGTGAATATTGGAAGACGATTGGAGAATCAACACACTATCGACTTGTTCCGCTTTGGTATATAGATACTTTTGTATATGGCCATGAGATATGGCTCATATTGATGTAGGTTGTAAACCTACTAATGATGCATGTTTATATTTAAATATTTCATGAGATATGATGATGAGGTTTATCATGGATGGATGCTTGAAATGGGACCTAATAATTTGAGAGTGGACATAGCATATAATGGTATATGGTTATAATATGGCCTAAATGTAAAACGTACTGTAACATCTCGAAATAGGGCCTAAATGAAATAGTGGTTGCGAAACCACAAATCTGAGATAGAAAAGTTTATTTCGATTAATTTTTATGATTTACCGAGTGATTAGATGCATGTGTTAGAGTATTGATAAGAAATTTTATAGATTGCATGTTTAATTTGCCTATTAGGGCTTATTTACAGAAGTTGCTGTAACAGCACGATTTAGGGCCTAAACAGAATGATGGTTTTAGAACCACAAATTCAAAGTCAAAAAATTTATTTCGATTAAGTTTTAAGGTTTATTTATTGATTAAAATATTGTGTAAAAATATCGTTAAGTAATTTTACTGATAAAGTGCTTAATTGGACTTTTAGGACTAAATTGCAAAAGTTGCAAAATATGTGTTCTAATTCATAAGTACTTGATTGAAATGGGGGTTTAAAGAGGAGGTCCTTAAATGGTAAATAGACCATTATATTTTGTTTGGACAAAAATGGGCATGAATAGGACAATTTTAAAGAAAGGCCTTATGGGCATTTTAGTCATTTGGTAATTAAAAGAAATAAAAAGGGAAAATAAAGCCAAAATTGACTCATCTTTTTCATGGAGGCCGAAATTAGCATGGGGGAAGCCATGGCTAGGGTTTTCAAGCTTTCCAAGCTCAATAGAAAGTCCGTTCTAGCCCCATTTTTCAAGTTCTTTACGCTTTTGGAATCCCGGTAACCTGATTAAGCTTATTCTAGCTATAATTTAAGCTAGGGTTCATATTTGGAAAAATACCCATATGTGAAATGTGTTTATTTTGATATTTTATGGTAGAATATGAAGGTTGAAATTATGTTAAACAACTTTTGGTAAGCGGTTTTAAGCAAAAAAGAGTAAAACGGCTTAATCGGTAAAAGTTGTGATTGTTCATAACTATGTGTTAGAGTGAGAATTTGATGTTTCCATAGAAGGGAAAAATTATCAGCATGTCATAAAACATAAGAATAAGGGATGAAGTTTAATTCCCGAGCCTAGGGGCAAAAGTGTAAATATGCAAAAGTTTAGGGGCAAAATTGTAATTTTGCCAAAGTTTGAGTTAAGGACTGTTTTGAATAGTACATTAATTAAATAAGTAAAATATGATGTTTTAGATCCCGAAAAATGAGATTTGAACCTAGAATGGGAGAAAAATCGAAAATCGAGAAAGTTGGTAAAATGGTCGTTTTAGTATCGAGGTAAGTTCATATGTATAATAAGCATTAATTTATGCATGTTTCAATGTAAAATTGATATATTTACTATGATTTTCGAGGTGTTGAAAGTAAGTATAATTATGATGATTTAAATGTTCAATATTAATTCGACATAGAAATGAGAAAGTATGTAAGTTTGTATGTAAATAATACATTATATTTATTATATTTTTATATTTCAGCATATTTTATGTATTTTAGCTGATTTTTGAATCATAATTGACTATTGGAAGTATGGAATCAAGTATTAGAAAGAGAGAGAAATCCCGGTTGAATCTTTAGAAAGATTGGATGATACAGATGGTATGTAGCTAGGTCACATGTATGGTGCTGAGTGCACATCATGTGTACAAGAGAGTTACGAGACATTATGATGTAGCTAGGTCGTATGGTGATACAATGTGTACACCATGTAGACAAGAGAGCTATGGGATATATGTAGCTAGGTCGCATGCGTGGTTCCAGGTGAAGGACACCATGTAGACAAGAGAGCTACGAGATAAACTGGCTAGGTCACATGGGTGGTACTAAGTGTTCACCATGTGTACAAGAGAGCCAAAATTATGTGTACAATTGAGCTAGGTCACATGAGTGGTGCTAAGTGAAGGCCACTATGTGCACAAGAGATCTTTGATTTTAAAAGTGGGCTGTGTGCGATACCATCGCGTATCTGTTATTATTTTGAAGCGTTCAACTGAGAAATTGATTAAATGAAATTGTGTATGACTTTGTGATGATAAGTGTAAGTATATACATGTGTAACTTATGAGCAATATGCTCGATATGTGATTGGAAATTGGAAAGATTGTTATGGGTAAGTGACGAATACAATTGAAGTGTGAAATATCAAAATTGACAATAAAACTGTTATGGATAGTTGCAGTGATGTGAATCTAAAAATTTACCAAATATAGTAGAAATTGAATCAGAGACTGAATAAGCTATCAAATTAAATCTTAATGAGCCTATTTTTATATAACAGAAACAGATCAAGCAAAGGAATTCTATATTATGAGATATTTAAGTTTTTGAGAGACTGGTTCAGAATGACTATGTGATCTTCTGTTCTGACTTGGAAAAATAATTAAAAATTGTAAAAAAATAATTATGGAATATAATTTATATGCTTGAAATCCTAAATGAGTCTAGTTTCAAATAAAATAAACTATAACTTTCTTTGAATTCTGTACAAGGAGAAAATTGATTCGTAGTGAAGAGTGGTCAGAACAGTTGAGCAGTGAAACAGGGGTAACGTCAATGAATAAACTGTACTAATTGGCCAGACCAAAAATTCAAAAACTTTTATGGTAAGAATATACGTGAATCTAGTTTCATGAAAAATTAACGGTTTGTAATTTGGAGTTCTGTAACTCCAGAAATAAATAATTTAGCTGCTGGTACTCTGCTAGACAGCTTATTTTGAACCTGTTTATGATTGTAATAGTGAAAGTATGTGTGTGTTTGTGATGGTAATATTCCGAGAACATATTCTGAATTCATTTAAAGTATGATAATATATTGTTTATTAATATTTACATACTTACTTACTAAGCTATAATGCTTACTCCCTTCCTTTCCTTTTTTCTATAGTGTCTCAGATGTTAGCTAGAGTTGGAGGTCGCCGGAGGTTAAATCACACTATCAAACTATTGATCGATATATAAAGGTTTTAAAGTATTTTTAAGTCTTTGGCATGTATGGAGACTCATTTAATTGTTACTAAGTTGCTAGGAATTAGCCTAAAATACTGACCTATGTTATTTGAAGGTCTGTATTGTATAAAGTCATTTAATGTAGATAGTCTTGATTATGTTATTAATTAAATGATGCAATTTATGAATGTGCATGCTTGCTTATGTGTGTGGTTGAATTAAAGCATGATATGGGCCTTGTAAGCTCTTTTTAAGGGACAGCTTGAATGTGTTTGAAAAAGTTTTAAATTAGAGTGAAATTATGAATCGATTTTTATACGATGATTAGTGATTAAGTCCGGTAATGCCTCGTACCCTATTCCAGCGTCGAACACGGGTAAGGGGTGTTACATTTAGTGATATCAGAGCTATGGTTTAGTTAGTTCTCGGACTTACCTAGTATGTGTAAGCGTTAAGCTATACATGCGATATTACTACCTGTGATAGTGTGATGCCTCTCGATCCCGATGAAATAGTTCTGTTGAGACAGAAGTGTTTTCCAACTGAGCTATCATCGACAGTGTAAAAAGGTGTTCAGTAAGTTCGTATAATTTGGTGGATATATTGGTGTACTTAAATTGATCTTGGTGACTTGTGATGATATGTGTGAGATCAAGTGTAAAATAAAATAGACATAAGTGGAGAAATATAGAAAAGTGAAAAGAAACGAAAGTTTACCTCGTTATAAACTCATCTATGTTCGTTTGACATTGACATGATATTATGTGTCTAACTTATTTGACTAAGTGAATGTGATAAATAGATTTACTCAAATTTGTGGAATGTATGTTTGAGTGCATTTGTTTTAAAATATGAATATGTGTGTAAGTCTGTCTAAAGTGAATTATATAACTGTGATAATATTAAGATGAAATGAGACTCGTAAAAGGTAAAAGTACTAGTTCATGATGTTTATGTGATAATGAATGAGTCATGAATAAGAATTTCTCTTGGAATATGAAAGATGAGATGAAGGAAAAGTTTATATTATGATAAGTGTTCATGTTGATTGGCAATTGTGTGATGCTATGAGTGTAACTTGTGAAATTAAATGAATGTTATGAGTAATTCTATTTGAGAATTATGAACGCATGTATAAGTGTATTTGTTTGTATAAGATGATAGGAGGGTTGTGTAAAATGAATCTGCATGTTGAGTTATTTGAAGCAAATTATATATATATTGATGAGTGTTAAGTTATATGCATGAATATATAAGAGGCAAGTTAGAAGTGTTACAGCCTCACCTCCTTCCAGTAAGATTAATTGACAATGTGCTAGCATTTGAGAATGGTTTAATAAATGAACTCAGTTGCAAAAAAGATGTCAGGTTAATATGAAGATTTTCTGAATTCTGAAATGTTACAGTTAAAGAAAAATTAGACTTATTTAATTAACTCATCCAGGTATGATGCTTAAAGTATATGATTGCTGAATTTTTAAAAAAAAATAATAAATTTTGATTGTGAATGAGATAATGTGAATTTAGTAATGATAAAATTAGACAGAAGAATAATGATTGAG
Organism: Gossypium longicalyx; assembly: GCA_025698465.1. Lineage (NCBI taxonomy): Eukaryota > Viridiplantae > Streptophyta > Magnoliopsida > Malvales > Malvaceae > Gossypium > Gossypium longicalyx. The sequence continues at coordinate 36,915,968 of CM046995.1, forward strand.
CTGTATTAATAGTTGAATGCAGAGTTTTTGGTTAAAAAAAATGGTGAAAGAAAATGTGAGAATTGGAAATAGTTTTCGATTAATATAAAGGTCATACCGAGTTGAAACTTAGTTATATTGGATTTCAATTTGATAGTGGGGTGATTTTGAAAGTACTGCTTTGAAGAAAATTTACTTGGAGATGTTTAAGAAATTTTGAGAAAAGATATTGAATCTTTTTACGAGTAAGATTTTCGAGGACGAAAATCCCTAAAGGGAGGGAGAAATGTAATATCTCGAAATAGGGTCTAAATGGAATAGTGGTTGCAAAACCACAAATCTGAGCTAGAAAAGTTTATTTTGATTAATTTTTATGATTTACTGAGTGATTAAATGCATGTGTTAGAGTATTGATAAGAAATTTTATAGATTGCATGTTTAATTTGCCTATTAGGGCTTATTTGCGAGAGATTGTCAGAATGTGACTGATTTAGGGCCTAAACAAAACGATGATTTTAGAACCACGAATTCGAAGTCAAAAAATTTATTCTGATTAAGTTTTAAGGTTTATTTATTGATTAAAATATTGTGTAAAAATACCGTTAAGTAATTTTACTGATAAAGTGCTTAATTGGACTTTTAGGACTAAATTGCAAAAGTTGCAAAATATGTGTTCTAATTCATAAGTACTTGATTGAAGTGGGGGTTTAAAGAGGAGGTCCTTAAATGGTAAATAGACCATTATATTTCGTTTGGACAAAAATGGGCATGAATAGGACAAAATTTTAAAGAAAGTCCTTAAGGGCATTTTAGTCATTTGGTAATTAAAAGAAATAAAAAGGGAAAATAAAGCCAAAATTGACTCATCTTTTTCATGGAAGGCCGAAATTAGCATGGGGCAAGCCATGGCTAGGTTTTTCAAGCTTTCCAAGCTCAATAGTAAGTCCGTTCTAGCCCCATTTTTTAAGTTCTTTACGTTTTTAGAATCCCGGTAACTTGATTAAGCTTATTCTGGCAATAATTTAAGCTATGGGTTCATATTTGGAAAAATACCCATAGGTGAAATGTGTTTATTTTGATGTTTTATGGTAGAATATGAAGGTTTAAATTATGTTAAACAACTTTTGCTAAGCGGTTTTAAGCAAAAATGAGTAAAACGGCTTAATCGGTAAAAGTTGTTATTGTTCATAACTATGTGTTAGAGTGAGAATTTGATGTTGCCATAGAAGGGAAAAATTATCAGCATGTCATAAAACATAAGAATAAGGGATGAAGTTTAATTCCCGAGCCTAGGGGCAAAAGTGTAAATATGCAAAAGTTTAGGGGCAAAATTGTAATTTTTCCAAAGTTTGAGTTAAGGACTGTTTTGAATAGTACATTAATTAAATAAGTAAAATATGATGTTTTAGATCCCGAAAAATGAGATTTGAACCTAGAATGGGAGAAAAATCGAAAATCGAGAAAGTTGGTAAAATGGTCGTTTTAGTATCGAGGTAAGTTCATATGTGTAATAAGCATTAATTTATGCATGTTTCAATGTAAAATTGATATATTTACTATGATTTTCGAGGTGTTGAAAGTAAGTATAATTATGATGATTTAAATGTTCAATATTAATTCGACATAGAAATGAGAAAGTATGTAAGTTTGTATGTAAATAATACATTATATTTATTATATTTTTATATTTCAGCATATTTTATGTATTTTAGCTGATTTTTGAATCATAATTGACTATTGGAAGTATGGAATCAAGTATTAGAAAGAGAGAGAAATCTCGGTAGAACCTTCGGAAAGATTAGATGATACAGATGGTATGTAGCTAGGTCACATGTATGGTGCTGAGTACACATCATGTGTACAAGAGAGTTACGAGACATTATGATGTAGCTAGGTCGCATGGGTGATACTATGTGTACACCATGTAGACAAGAGAGCTACGGGATAGATGTAGCTTGGTCGCATGCGTGGTTCTAGGTGAAACACACCATGTAGACAAGAGAGCTACGAGATAAACTGGCTAGCTCACATGGGTGGTACTAAGTGTTCACCATGTGTACAAGAGAGCCAAAATTATGTGTACAATTGAGCTAGGTCACATGAGTGGTGCTAAGTAAAGGCCACTATGTGTACAAAAGAGCTTCGATTTTAAAGGTGGGCTGTGTGCGATACCATCGCATATCTGTTATTATTCCGAAGCGTTCAACTGGGAAATTGATTAAATGAAATGGTATATGACTTTGTGATGATAAGTGTAAGTATATACGTGTGTAACTTATGAGCAATATGCTCGATATGTGATTGGAAATTGGAAAGATTGTTATGGGTAAGTGATGAATACAATTGAAGTGTGAAAGATCAAAATTGACAATAAAACTGTTATGGATAGTTGCAGTGACGTGAATCTAAAAATTTACCAAATATAGTATAAATTGAATCAAAGACTGAATAAGATATTAAATTAAAGCTTAATGAGTCTATTTTCATATAACAGAAACAGATCAAGCAAAGGAATTCTATATTATGAGATATTTAAGTTTTTGAGAGACTGGTTCAGAATGATTACGTGATCCCCTATTCTGACTTGGAAAAATCATAAAAAAATTGTACAAAAATAATTAGGGGATATAATTTTTATTCTTGAAATAATTAATGAGTCTAGTTTCAAATAAAATAAACGAGAACATCCTTTGAATTCTGTACGAGGAGAAAATTGATTTGTAGTGAAGAGTGGTCAAAACAGTTGAGCAGTGAAACAGGGGTAACTTCAATGAATAAATTGTACTAATTGGCTAGACCAAAAATTAAAAATTTTGTGGTAAGAATATACATGAATCTAGTTTCGTGAAAAAATAACTGTTTGTAATTTGGGGTTCTGTAGCTCCAGAAATAAATAATTTAGCTGCTGGTACTCTGCTAGACAGCTTATTTTGAACCTGTTTATGACTGTAATAGTGAAAGTATGTGTGTGTTTGTGATGGTAACATTCCGGGAACATATTCTAACTTCATTTAAAGTATGATAATGTATTGTTTATTAATATTTACATACTTACTTACTAAGCTATAATGCTTAATCCCTTCCTTTCCTTTTTCCTATAGTGTCTCAGATGTTAGCTAGAGTTGGAGGTCGCCGGAGGTTAAATCACACTATCAAACTATTGATCGATATATAAAGGTTTTAAAGTATTTTTAAGTCTTTGGCATGTATGGAGACTTGTTTAATTGTTACTAAGTTGCTAGGAATTGGCCTAAAATACTGACCTATGTTATTTGAAGGTCTGTATTGTATAAAGTCATTTAATGCAGATAGTCTTGATTATATTATTAATTAAATGATGCAATTTATGAATATGCATGCTTGCCTATGTGTGTGGTTGAATTAAAGCATGATATGGGCCTTGTAAGCTCTTTTTAAGGGACAGCTTGAATGTGTTTGAAAAAGTTTTAAATTAGAGTCAAATTATGATTTGGTTTTTATACGATGATTAGTGACTAAGTCCGGTAATGCCTCGTACCCTGTTCTAGCATCGAACACGGGTAAGAGGTGTTACACGTGCTATGTTAATCCCTCATACGAAAATGATAATTTAGCATGTACGAAGCATATGAGATGAGGCTAACATGCAATGAGTTATGCCAAGGTTGTTTAAGAGTATAATAAGGCCATGTTACATACCATTGAAATCTATAAGTGTGTATGGATTTTAGAGGGTGGCCAAAGGCTTGGAAAATAACCCTAAAAAGGTCCACACGGGCGTGTGTCTAGGCTGTGTGTGACACACGGTCAGCCTCATGGGCGTGTTGCCTAGTCGTGTGTCCCCTGGACCTAAAATTTTAGGTCAGTTTGCATGGTAGTAAACACATGGGCAGAGACATGGCCGTATGTCTCAACCGTGTAGAGGACACAGCCTAGCACACGGGCGTGCGCCTTGGCCGTGTGCCTCAAAATGAATGATGATGTCATAAACAAAATGTCTGAGTTTTTGGACACGGGCGATGACACGGGCGTGTCTAGGCCGTGTGGGGGACACGGGCCAGAGACACGGGCGTGTGCTTGGCCATGTGAAAACCCCTGTAGGTTTGAAATGAAAAATAAATCCAATAATTCAACATGGGTAAGGGACACGGGCGTGTCCCCAAGCACACGAGCGTGTGCTTGCCTCTATACGGGCATGTGAGGCATAACCCTAGGAACTTTACTAAAATTTTCTATAGTTTTCGTTTTAGTCCCAGATCGATTTAATGTATGTTTTGGACCTTATAGTTCCATAATAGGGACACTATGATGTTGTTTGATTGGTTTTAAATTAGAATGAACTTTTATAACTCATATTTTTTGAAATGTCTGAGTATGTGTCCGATAACGCCTCGTACTTTGTTTCGGTCTCGGGTACAGGTAAGGGGTGTTACAGGATTCGTTCAAATGAACTCTGTGAACCACTCGTTCATCATTTAGAAAAAGGCTTGTTTAGCTTGTCCCTCGTGGCTACTCGTTATAGGCCTAGAATCTGATGGCGCTGCCTCTTGAGTGGGAGCGAGTGCATTACTTTCTACATCATTGGCTACAGCTCTTTCAGGATCCATTACTATACAAAAACATAAGTTAAGTTGTTAGGAATCATCACACTATTGTAAAGTATATATGGCATGTATACCTAGACTCTCACACATGCTACGTTAGTCCTAGAATCGACTAAACCAAAGCTCTGGTACCAATAAAATGTAACACCCCTAACTCGTATTTGTCACTGGAGTAGGGTTATGAGGTATTACCGATCAAGATACAACTATCAACCGTAAAGCATTCATTCTCATAAATCATTCAATACAATCACATTGTCCCTTACAAGGGCCTACGAGGCCTTAAACATGCTTTAGAAGTGGTTTGGGACTAAACCGATATCGCACAAAAATTTTGGTAACTTAGTAATATTTCAACCATACAAGGGTCACACGCCCGTGTGAATAGGCCGTGTGCCTCACACGGCTCCAGACATGCCGTGTGAAAACAGGGCATACATACTGACTTAGGACACAAGGCCAACAACACGTCCTTGTGTCTAACTCGTGTGCCCTTTGAAGTGCCCACACACGCTCGTGTGCCAGGCTGTGTACTAGGCTGTGCCAAAACTTTAGGGTAAACTGACTTATGCAACATGGGCAAGTCACATGCCTATGTAATAGGCCATGTGCCAATTAGGTGGTATACTGACTTATACCATACGGCCAGTCACACGCCCGTGTGTAAGACCGTGTGGAGCATACTGTCTTCATTTTAATAACAACACAACCAAGTCAAGATTAAAACATTCTTTCCTAATATCAACAATTCAAGTATCCAAATACCAAATTAGGCCATTCAAATTTCATACCTAAAACTCATCATCATAATTCATCAATGTGGTCACAATCAAATATGCATTATTTATCTTGATTCACTAGCATATCAATACTCAAAATTCTACTACTTGATATCCATAATACCTATCATTAACAAGCAACACAATTTCATTCATCACCTCATAATATAAGCCATTTGCATAAATACAAACACAACCTAATCAACCAAAATATGCCAACTTCCTTGGCTATATACAAACCAAACATAGATATTCATAAGCCAACTCAATGCCTATATTCACAACCAAAATACCACATCTAGCCTATACATGCCATATAACATATATACACAACTCAAAAGTACCAAATAGATGTTTGATAGTGCGATGATGTTCCTGACGACTTCCGAATCTGAGCTAGCCTTGATTCACTATAAAACATAGAAAAATAACATGAAGTAAGCTTCATAACTTAATACGCTCGTATGTAAATAACTTAATTCATCAAATAAATGTAAATCAACCAATTTCACATTAACTAAAAACCTTAGTCATGTCTTAAACATGATTAAATACCATCTCATTGAACTTTCTCTATTTAATACTCAAATAGGTTCTGTACATACCTGTATCGCCTCATACTAACCTCTTTCTTAAACATATCATTTGTTTCGTTGAACCATTCAGAATAGAAATTGGATACTCAATACTCTCATACGATAAGTACCTATACCATGGCCCGTAGCCAAATCAAGGTAACTTATCTGAAGGACAATTATCACAGGCCGAAGCCAAATCATTCGATATGTATGGCCCGAAGCCAAAGCATTTGATATGCATGGCCCGAAGCCAAATCAGTATAACTCACACCTGAAGTGCTAATAACATGGCCTGAAGCCAGCTCATCATCTAATAACAAGACACTAGTATCCAAATCTATTCCTAAAGTTCAACCGGGATTTCACACTTTCCATTTCTATCGTCGAATGCATTCATAGAGTCCTTAGCACAATTCTATCATTATCCAAAATCTTGTAATCATAGTTTATACAATATCAAAGCTTTTAACATACTTTTATAATGAAATTATCACATACGAACTTACCTCGGCTATGAAAACGATGAAATGAGTCAATTACTCGATAATCTTGCCTTTCCCCCGATGTAATTCTGAGTTCCTCTTTTCTTGATCTAAATATATTCAAAATTAACTTCTTTAATCAATCAATCATTCAATTTAGTCCAAAATATACATTTAAGCCTATTTGCACTTTAGCCCCTAAACTTTTACACTTTTAACAATTTAGTCCCTATTTCACAATTACAGAAAATTCACATATTTTCAATAAACACAAGCTTGGCTGAATTACATATAAGTCCTTAGCAGCCCAAAACTTTCATTTATTTCACATTTCAACCACTCAATTTTCATATTTCTCAATTTATTCAAAAATCAATTTACAAAACATGAAAATCTATCATCAAGCTTTCATATTTCATCTTCAAATACCAAAGAAAACATAAAATCATCAATGGAAACTCTTAAAATCTTTAACAGTTTCGAAATTAAAGGTACGAGCTAGCTAGATTACAAAGCAACGATCTCAAAAACGTAAAAATCATCAAAAACTGAGCTCAAAACACTTACCAATTAACCTTGCAAGTGTCGAACCCTAAAACTCAATTAAAGACTTTCTTCTTCACCAAAATTCGGCCAAAAGAAAGAAAAGATGGACAAAATCCACTTTGTTTTTATTAATATAACCTTTATTAACTATTTTACCATTTTAACCTTAAAATTAATCCAAAATTTCATTTATGCCAAACCATTAACATCCACTAACCAACTAATGGAATATTTACCAGTTAAGGACCTTAACTTTAAGGTTCTATAGCTATTAGACACCTTTAGCCAATAGAACAACACTTTTGCATTGTAGGCGATTTAGTCCTTGTTCTCTAATTGAGCAATTAAATGATAAAATTTGCTCACGAAATTTTCACACATATTAAGTAACATGCTGTAAATACCAAAAATAATATTAAAATAATTTTTTGACATCGAATTTGTGGTTCCGAAACCACTATTCTAATTTAACTAGTAATGAGGTCAATGGGATTACTCATTCGAGCTAATTCCTTTCAACAGCAAATGCAGGACCTCATTTATTTCAGGAAAGCACATTTATCCATTGAAATTCAATATGCAAATGAGACTTTACCCTTTTTCCATCATTTTCAAACATGTAATCATTTCACACATTTATAACATTCACATAAATATCATTCATATTGCATACAATCATAACACTCAAGTTAACATATTTACATGCTCGATTAAGTTACACAAACTTACCTTGACACTTGTTTGTGTAAGTAATCTACTAATCCGAAACCTTTTCTTTTCCTCAATCTAACATCGAATTTGTGTTATCCAAATCTATCTAAATAGCTTTAATCATCAATTTCTCATATTTCATACTCATTTGGACTCAATTTACGTTTTAGGAAAAATTACCATTTTACCCTTATCTTTTCCATTAATTCCAATTTCATCCCTAGGCACGGAAAATGAAATTTGTGCAATTTACTCCAAGCCTAACCAAAATCCCATTACAAAATTTACAGCACATGTGTTCATAAAAATTCAAAATTTTTCATCAAATTTCACAACTTTACATTTTAGTCCTTAAATCATGTTTTCATCAAAAATCACTTTGTAAAAGTTGTCTATCTATCAACAACCTTTCATTTTCTACCAGAAATTTCTAAATTTTAGCATATTCATCCATGAGCCAAATTTTATACCTTGATAACTTTTCAAATTAATTCCCCAAATAGATAGATTAGATTATCCCCATTCCAAAAATATAAAAATTACTAAAAATGGGACTTGATTTCATACATTTTTAAGCTTGAAAAGTTTTCTTCCTCTCTCCTAGGGTTTCCATAGAAATTTTGGGGAAGAAGACATGAAAATAAGATGATAATTTCTTTTTAATTAATTATCATCTTTTAATTTTTATGATTTTCAATTTAGTCCCTACTCTTTTCTAATTTTTCCACGGATGAGTTACCAAAAAAAATCTACGTACTTTTCTTTAATGGTCTAATTACCATATAAGGACCTTAGTTTTGAATTCCATAGCTATTTAATCCTTATAGCTACTAGAATTCAACTTTCGCATTTTATACGATTTAGTCCTTCTCGTAATTAAACACATAATCGATAAAATTTTCGTATCAACATTTTCACACGACATGTCTATCATAATATAAACCATATAATAAAATAAAAATAAACTTTATTTTTGAATCGAATTTATGGTCCCAAAACCACTGTTCCGATTTCACTGAAAAATGGGCAGTTACAACCATAGCTGAGTAATGGTTGGAGGGAGTTGAAAGGATCCTTGAGCAGATGTCCTGTTCTTACGAGGAAAGGTTAGGTTGTGTTGTGTCTTTACTCGATAATAAGGCCCATCGTTGGTGGAATATAGTTAGGAGAGGTACTGTTACTGATAGATTGACTTGGAGCTACTTTCTCGAGGCTTTTAAGAGGAAGCATATGGGTGAGCAATATATGGAGGCTTGTAAGTGTGAATTTTTGGACTTGATTTGGGGTGATTTATCTATGGCTGACTATAAGGATGAGTTTGTGTGACTTAGTTAGTAAGAACCTACGATGATTCTTTATGAGAGGGACCACTGTAAGAGGTTCTGTTTTGGGCTAAACCGTGAGATTTAGGTTTATTTGGTAGCTTAGTCTATAGAGATGTTTGATGAATTAGTTGAGAGAGCTAAGGCTGTTGAGGAGACCTTAGTTGAGCCGCCTTGTTTTGTGGTTACTGATTCTGGCAAGAGAGCTTCTAAGAGTGCACTGGGTTGATCATCTAAGAGAGGGTGTGATATTCATCTCTCTAGTAGAGATGCGAGACGTGGGACTTGACTGAGTCAGCCTAAGCAGCATCGTAGTACTGTGGTTAGTGCTAGTGGTTCAGCGGGTAGTTCTTGATGACTGCTTTGTGTGCACTATAAGCGTAGGCATTCCAGAGAGTGTCGTAAGTTGACAAGTGAATGTTTTAAATGTAGGTCAAATGAACATTTTCTGAGGAATTTTCCACTTAGGGTTAAGGTTTCTCAGACTCAGAGTTCGACACCTGTTAATGCGCCTGTTAAAGGGCGTGGTTACGATAGAGGTAATAGGAGACCAGTTAGGCAGTGGATTGTTGCTCACATTGTTGCTACACAGGTTGAGTCTGGAGGTCTAGCTTGATTTTACGTTGTTAGGGAGCTAGAGGATCAGGATCCGATTGATGTTACCCCAGGTACTTTTACTTTGTAGTCTACTCCGTTGTTTTCTTTAGTTTATTCTGGATTGACACATTTGTATATCTTGAGTGAACTGGCATGTAAGTTAGAGATTCTTGTTGAGACTCTTGGTTTGGGTATGTGGTCAGCCGTTTAACGTCACAGCAATAATGTGCAAGCGTACACTATTGATGCAAGTATAGTAGACAGATATAAGTCTGTCAGTGTAACATCCCAAGCCCGGCCTAGACGTTATGGCTGAACCTATGATGTCACATTGAAGTGTGTTTTGGAAAGCATCGTTCTCTTCAAATAAGAGTCCGTACAATGTTAAAACCCTTGTAGTGATCTTTACAAAATTCTAAGTATCATGTTTGTTGATCAAAACTCAAATTGTTTAGATAAATGTTAAGCATGTTAAGTTGTTATTAGTATTTGAAAACATTTTTTCTTGCGGAAGTTAGAGAAACACAGTTGTGTATTCGTGGTGTTTGAAAGCATATATATACTTTTTAAAACTCGATCCTAATGCTAGTAGATATTATCAAAACAATTGGAAATCCAAAAGATTTAAAATAAAACTTTAAGAGGCCTTATTACATAACCAAAAACCCAAATTAATTAACTTAAAGGATAAAATCGAGATAGTAATCAAAATTAGTTGTGTGGCCCCCATCGAGTCCCTCACAGCACCGGCCCATCTAAGGATTACCTGCACAGGAAACTAGAAGGGTGAGTTTATGAAAACTCAGTGTGTAATCCCTTTCCACTAATCAAACAATCCGTAGGCAAAACGGTTTGGGCCTAAGCCCGTTTCAGTAACAATCCAATAACAGTGTGGGCCTTAGCCCATTATAGTAACAATAACAGACATGCAAAAAAATCCTACCCATCCATCCTCTACACTCGACTCCATCTAGCCCTACACTTTATGTGGGGATAAAATCGACCTACCCATCCCTACACTCTAAATATAGCACCGGTTGTGACACTATTCAGTAATTACAGCAAAGCTGCCAGTAATTATAACAGAGCTGCTAGTACACTACACTTCGTCCAATATATATACCAAACCCACCCCATGCAACATGTCATGTCATAATATATACGTGTATGAAAACAGTCAAATATAGCCTAGGGGTATATCAGTCATTTTACCTCTAGGGGTAAAATATTCATTTATCATTATGGGATCTAAGTGTACTTATCGACCTATTAGTAGGCCCACAGTCGTCTTGGGCGACCCGTACGACCTTAACAGTCAAAAAGTAGAAATGGGCCCAAAGCCCATAACATGACCCATGTGGGCCCACACGCCCGTGTGGCCCATTAAGGTAGTAATGACCTTGGTCATGTGGACTACATAGCCTAGCCCACAAAATCCCACACATCTGTGTGGTTTACCCGTCTGGGGCCCACGAGCCCGTGGGGCCCACACGACCCATTTCGGCCTAATGTGGCCCAAAACGACGTAAGCCCACGGAATCGCTCGTGGTGGTCTCTGTAATCACCAGATTGCACTTATGCATTTAGATGACCACACGAGCGATCACACGCCCGTGTGGCATCGATGGTAATAGTTTTCTGGCTTTTGCCGTTGTACGATTGAAGTAGTGGGATTACACACCTGTTGTGTAACGTGTGTCTAGCCCAATAGTTTCCCAAACTTACATTCAGTCACGATAATACATTAGTTGAATAATACTAGGGTTAAACACCCTTCTTTGTTCCCCACTTAAATTAACATTTGATTCTTGCTTAGATCGTTGGAGTGATTAGCCCTGCTAGAACCATTGACGAAGGTTGATAAAAAACTCCTTGATGAAATCTGCATAATAAGAGGTTTTTATTACTCATGTTTACCTATACGCATGAGTTGAATCCAGTAATAGAGAAAAGGAGCATTCGGCCAATACTAAAAAATCCCTGCTAAAATACCCCAGTTTAAAACAAAATCAACAAATAACATTACCTTCAATTGAGAGACGAGCGAAAGGTTCTGATCGTTTCCTAAATACTTGCGTACTTCTCCACTCCTCGAGAAGTATTACCCCTAAAAAACACTAGGATCAATAGAGAAAGAGATGAGATTCGGCATTCAGAGATAAGAAGGGAAAAGCCGAAGGAGCAGAAACAACCAATGACTTACTAGTCAATACTCAGCCAAACACCAGAGAAAAGGGAGAGAGTTGAGAGAGAGCCGAGAATAGAAAAGATAAGGAGAGAAGACAAAGTATTCAGTCTAAAACAAAGAGAAAGTAATACTGAAGACCGACTGAGAGAGAAGAATAAAGGAGGTTCGGCAAAGTAAAGGAATAAAGAAAGGAGGTGAGGAAGAGGGAGAAAGCAAAACACACAATTGGAGAGCCATCCAAAATAGTCTGATATGAAAATGCCCAAAAGGCCACAAGTAGTATTCGGCTACCCACAAACAGCAAAACCCAAAGATGAAAAGAGACAGAAAGGGGTAGAACTATCGAATTTGAGAGCACAAAACCTAAAAGCAATTTCGGCACCAAGTTGTCTAACCATCCTATGACCGAATGGCTTAGAAGAATCCTGATTCGGCACCACTACTACCACAACTTCCCACTTCCTCAATTCTCTCCTAATTTACCTCTTCACCACTCTCAAACCAATCCCCCTCTATCCAAATCCCCTAATCTCCTCCTAAAAATTGGCTACACTCTTCCCACTCCTATCAACCACTCATTTAGACCCATTCAAACCACAATTTTAGTCTATCTCAAACACTTTAACGGCCCTTGCAGCAAAATAGTATGCACTTATTACAATGCCAAGCCTCGAACCTCAGACCTCAAGCATCACTATACATGCCACTTCCCCTAGACCAATAGGCATTTTATGCCAAGTTTTAACCACAATAATTTAAAAGACTACCAAAAACTAGGCAAGGGTTTATTAAAAAAAAATAAAGTTTTTGCAAATGGCCAGGCTTGAACCCAAGACTTCTCAGACACTCCCAGAACACTCAGAACACTTAACCACTAAATTAGACAGTCAATTGTGTCACAAGACATACCAAAATTAGTTCTTATAATTTGGGGTGTTACAACTCTTTCCCCTAAAAGAAATTTTGGCCTTGAAATTTACCTGGTCAAAACAGATGTGGATACTGTTGTCGCATTGCCTCCTCGGGTTCCCACATGGCTTCCTCAGAACTGTGATTATGCCATAACACCTTAACTCATGTCACGATCTAAAATCTGAACTGGCTCCTCCTCACAGGTCATATCTAGCCTAGCCTCAATCTCCTCAGTTGAGACGATGTGTGCGGGATTAGAGTGATATCACCTCAACATAGAGACGTGAAACACATCATGAATCCAGTCCAACTCTGAAGGTAACTCAAGTTGATAGGCAACTGGTCCGACGCGCTTCAAAATACAATAAGGCCAAATGAATATAGTTCTTAACTTGTCTTTCCAACCAAACCTCAGCACCTTATTCCATGGTGAGACCTTGAGAAAAACTAAGTCCCCCATAGAACATTCAATCTCCTTAGGCTTCAGATCCGTATATGACTTTTGTCTGTTTGATGCCACCTTCAGTTGATCCCAAATTAGTTTTATCCTTGTCCTCAGTGTTAGAAATCAATTCAGGGCCCAGAACACGCCGCTCACCCAACTCAGTCCAACATGAGGGAGTACAACATCTACGACCATATAGTGCCTCGTAGGGTGCCATCTGTATGCTAGACTGGTAGCTATTGTTATATGCAAACTATACTAGCGGCAAATAATCCTCCCAACTGCCTCAGAAATCTATTACACAACTTATTAACATGTCCTCCAGCATCTGAATCACCTCTCGACCGTGTCAAGTGCATCTCGAGGATGGGAACGATCAGATCAAGTCCAATCTTGTACCCGATGCACTCATCTGACTTCTTCCAAAATTAAGATGTGAAGCGAGGATCTCAATAAGATATTATAAAAATCGGTACCCCATGCAATCGCACTATCTGAGACACATACAACTTAGCTAGTTTTTACAATGAATAATCTGTACGAACCGGTATGAAATGGGCAGACTTGGTCAATCGATCCACGATGATCCACACTGAATCTTTCATAGAAGGCGTTAGGGGTAGCCCACTCACAAAGTCCATAGTTACTCTTTCCCACTTCCACAGTGGAATCTTAACCGGCTGAAGCAACCCAAAAGGCAACTGATGTTCCGCTTTAACCTGTTGGCAAGTTAGACATTTTCCTACAAAATCGGTCACATCGCGCTTAAGCCATGGCCACCAATATACCTCACGAAGATCTCTGTACATTTTATTTCCACCTGGGTGCATCGCATAGGGGCTACTATATGCCTCTCGCAGTATAGACTGCCTTAACTCAGTATCCTTAGGTACATAGACTCTCCCACGAAAACAGAGTACCTCTTCACCATTCAATCCAAAATCTGAAGTTTCCCTACTCTCTATCTGCTGGAATCAAGAACCGAGTGACTCATTCTCCACCTGTTTATCCTTAATCTATTCAGTCCACGTCGGTTTAACCTGAAGTTTGGCCAACAGACTACCATTATCGAATAAGCTGAGACAAGTGAACATCACCCTTAGATCAGTCACAACCCTACGGCTCAGTGCATCGACTACCACATTAGCTTTACCCAAATGGTATTCAATCGAACAATCATAATCCTTAACCAGCTCAATCCATCTACGCTGCCTAAGGTTTAGCTCCTTCTGAGTGAGGAGATACTTGAGACTCTTGTGATCTGTGTCTATGATACACTTCTCACTGTACAAGTAGTGCCTCCAAATTTTCAGAGCGAATACCACCGTAGCCAATTCCAAGTCATGCGTCAGATAGTTTGCCTCATGCGTCTTAAGCTAACGTGACGCATACGCCACCACCTTACCCTCTTGCATCAACACACATCCCAAACCAACATGTGATGCATCGCTGTAGATAGTAAATTCTTTCCCAGACTCAGGCTGTATTAAGACGGAAGCCTCAGTCAGAACTTTCCCTGCTGCTTATCAGTCCAGGTAAAAGGCACACCCTTCCGTAGTAGCTTAGTTAAGGGTGCGGCAATCAGTGAGAACCCCTCTACAAATCTTCGATAGTACTTAGCCAGTCCCAGAAAACTATGAATTTTTTATACAGTTTTAGGCTGGTTCCAATCCAAAATAGCCTTAATTTTTCAAGGATCAACCCTAATTCCTTCAGCAAACACCACATAACCCAAAAAAGTTACCTCTCGCAGCCAAAATTCACACTTGCTGAATTTGGCGTACAACTGCTTCTCTCTCAAAATCTGTAGAACCACTCAAACATGTTCATCATGCTCAATCTCAGTCTTCAAATACACTAAAATATCATCAATGAACACTACTACGAACTGGTCCAGATAGGGTTGGAACACACAGTTCATCAAATCCATAAAAGCCGCTGGTGCATTCGTCAATCCAAACGGCATCACTAGGAACTCGTAATGACCATACTGAGTCCTAAACGCCATCTTATACACATTAGTCTCTTTGACCCTCAATTGATGGTACCCCGATCGGAGATCAATTTTTGAGAAAATCGGCGCTCCTCGAAACTGGTCGAATAGATCATCAATCCTCGACAAAGGGTACTTATTCTTAACGGTCAGTTTATTCTGTTGCCAGTAGTCGACGTACATTTGCATGGATCCATCCTTCTTTTTCACAAACAAAATCGGTGCTCCCCATGGAGATACACTAGGGCAGATGAACCCTTGATCCAATAACTCTTGAATTTGAGCCTTGAGTTCTACAAGGTCTTTTAGTGCCATCCTATAAGAGGCGATGGACACCGAAGCCATACCAGGTAGGAGCTGAATCCCAAATTCAACTTTAAGGTTTGGAGGTAACCCAGGTAGCTCATCGGGAAAGACGTCTGTAAAATCCTTAACAATTCTGATATCCTTTACTAAAGAGTCCCCAACATCTGAAACACTGACGTAGGCCAAGAACACTTTACAACCCTGGCGAACCAACTTCTCAGCTCTAAGCGTAGAAATCACATTACTCGAGTAATTCCGTCACTCCTCAATTACTACTACCTCCTCATCTGCCTCAATTCTCAATACTACCCGTTTAGTGGCACAGTCTGTAACAGCCCGAATTAGACCCTAATCGGAACAGTGGTTTCGAGACCATGAATTTGAGTAAAAAAATATTTAAAAATTATTTCCTGTGTTTATTTTGTGTGAATTTATATTTGTGAAATTTTTGTGATTTAATTTTATCGTTTGAGTGTCCGATTTAACAAAAGGACTTAATCGCGTAAATTGAAAATTTGGTGGTTATTTCTAAAAGGGGGCTAATTGCTATTGGCTTTATTAATGGGAATCTTGAAGTTGTAAATAGCCCATTTGTTTATTAGTTGGACGGTAATAGGCTTATGTTTTAAAGATTTTATATTAATTCATTCAGGTTATAATTGTAAATTAAACTTTAAGTTAAAATAAACTATAATATATATCATAAAACATAAAATAAAACCAAAATATGTGTTTATTTCTATGTTCTTGCCAGAACAAAAGAAAAGAAAGACAAGCTAGGGTTCGACACTTATTCAAGCTCAATCAAGGTTCGTTTTTGTTTAGTTTTTGATAATTTCTACGTTTTTGAGATCGTTGCTTCGAGTACTACAAAATACATGCTTGAATTTTTTATTTTGATGAATATTTTGAGTTATGCCATTGATGAGAGCTTGTGATTTTTGTTGTTTGATGATGAAATATGAAAGATATGTTTTAGATTAACATGTTTTATATTGGAACTTTTGATGATTTTGAGTAATTAGTACTAAATTGCAAAAATAATAATTTGAGGGACTAAAATGTGAAATAAATGAAATATATGATTTTTATGAGTATGGGTAAAATTCGGCCCAACATGGGTATGTTGAAATTTTGTACATTTTGTGTTTTGTGCAATAGGGACTAAATTGTAAAAAAAGTGTAAATGTCAAGGGTAAAATGGTAATTTTCCCATTTATGTTTTTTTGGAATAAATTGAATGAAAATATGTTTGAGTGAGCTTAATTTGAATATGTTTAGATCAAGAACCAAAGAAATCAGATTTGGATCGGGGGAAAACGAAAGTTGTCGACTACCTGTCTCGTTCTATTTTACATCGTCTAAGGTAAGTACACAAGCAAATAGACGTACTTAATTTAAAATAAATTCTAAGTATACATGTTGAAATGAAATATATGGATTTATTTATGCTTTAGCCGAATATGAACAAGTTTGGTTACTATATTTCTGAAGTCGTTTCGATCGAGTTACAACGTCTAAAAGCCTCGTATGAACCTTAGGAATAGTTAGGATACATATGTCATGACATAGGATTCCAATTTATGTGTGCAAGTAAGACCATGACATCGATATGTGACTCCGATATATGTGTGCGAGTAAGACCCTGCCTAGGACAGTGGCATTGATTTGTGACTACATGTAAGACCACGTCTGGGACATTGGCATTGTACAATACATATGTGATTATTAGAGTGTCCTATCCAATTTCGAATGGTTCATTGGGCAAAGGTAAATGGTGTTCGAATGTGTAAAATGAGTTGAATGACCAGGTAAGAATTCACTTGATATCTACTTGAGATAAGGTGAGTAAGTACTATCAATATTTGTTGTAAATCTTGTACAATGCAAATGAAGAATATATGTGTATGTGGTATGTGTATTCAATTTGTGAATCGATAATTTGTGTGTCATTGAAATGTTTCTTAAATATGTGCACATATGAATTTGTATATTCGGCCTTTTAGGTGATATTTATATATCTGATGTTATTCTATGATTCTTGAGTTTGTGTATATGAGTAATTGGATGTATGGTGTATTATGATTAATTGGTTGGAAGTTGATTAAAAATATGTTAAATAATCATGTGAGTATTCGGCCTAGGTGGGTAATGTTAATGTAATTCATTTAGTTAGTATGAGTTGACTGTATTATTGAGTTGTTTATTTGCTTATGACTTACTAAGCTATAATAGCTTACTCTGTGTATATGTGTGTTTCTGTTTTTTAGATTTTGGATTCAAGCTACAAGCACAGGGACTGTCAGCCAAGTTCATCACTCTATCTACTACTTTGGTACCTAATAAGCTAAACTTGAAATATGGCATGTATAGGCTTGCTTTGGAGTTGGTTATTTTGGAAAAATGTTTGTATAAAAGCCATGCAAAAATGGCTTAACTTTATGTTTGCATTTAATTACTTTGCCTATGGTTTAAGTACAACTTAGTTATAATGCTATGTACTATGATTGCATAGTGATTGTGGTAGATAATATAAGCTTGAAGTGGATAATGACTTTAAATATATTTGTGTATAGTTTGGCTAAGGTTATATATGAGTATAAATGCTTGTGAATAGAGTATTTGATTATTACTATCATGTGATGTACGTTTGGAAATTTGCTGGTGTTTCGGTCATTGCTTATGTATATATCTAGGTATATGACATATCGGTCAAGGTGCAAAAATATGTTCATGTTCATTGATATACTAGTTGATTCGGTTATAGTACTTACATATTTGTAATTGAATGAATGTTGATCAATGTGGGTTGGTTGTATGGAAGTGAAAATGCATAAACTAATTTCTTTTAATGATGGAGAAAATAAGTGTGATTGATGAGTTGGTTTGATATGTTATTTTAATTAAATGCTTGCAAGACAAAACGATTGAATTAAGGTGGTTGGCAAATTGAATATGACTTATGTTAATTGATAGCTATTATAAAAATGTAGTTTGTTGTATATATATTCGATCACTATGACAAAACATTTATTTATGTCATGGAGACTAGTTTTATCAATGAACTATTATATGACTATAGCATGCATAAATGTTCAGCAAAATATGTGACTTATGTGGTTGTCCTTCGATTAGAATTTATGTATTAATTGTGTTAGTTACTTTGTAAATATTTATAGAGATATTAGTTTTGTATAATATATTGACATGTGACTTTAAGAATAATTTTAATTGATATTAAAAATTTAAATGATGCTTGGGTTTGAGTTGAGTAATGATTTCTTTAATTAGATTAAGAGTCAATATAGACTCATGCATTATAGTAATTGAATATTCATTTAGGTTTATAATTTATCTATGTTAAGATCGGCATATGCTTTAATGTTTTAAATAGCATATATTACATATTATTTCTTATAAATGATATGACTATATATATGTATGATATGGAATGTTTCAAATTAAAATAATTGTGTTAGTTTATGAATTAAATTTTGACTAATTTTCGAGATTCGTTCATGTGTATATATTAATGATGGGAATTGTGTTTTTGATCGATATTGCCTTAAAACCTTAATCTGGCGACGGACACGGGTTAAGGGTGTTACATTTGATTGGTATCAGTGCCAGGTTTAGTCAATTCTAGGACTAACGTAGCGTGTGTGAGTCTAGCTATACATGCCATATTACATACTGCAATAGTGTGATGACTTCTAACATTTGAAAATGTGTTTTCATATAGTAAATGGATCCTGACAGAGCTGTAGCTGATGATGTCGAGAGTGTAGTGCCTGCTCCCACGGAAGGGACAGCGTCGGTCAATTCTCAACCGACTTCGAGTAATCAAGATAGTGAGGCTAAACAAGCCTTTTATCAAATGATGAATGATTGGTTTAATCAATATATCCAGACTAACCCGGCAGCACAACAACCTGCACCTCCGACTAATCCATCTTCGATGTCTACTGTACCTCAAGTAAGTGATTGGTTGAGATTGTATAAGCCACCTGTTGATAAAATCAGAAAACATAGGGCCGAAGAATTTAAAGCTACTGATGATGATGATGATACTGAGCGAGCTGAGTTTTGGCTTGATAATACTATCCGTGTGTTTGATGAGTTGTCCTGTACCCCAGATGAGTGTTTGAAATGTGTCATATCTTTACTCCAAGATACATCATATCATTGGTAGAATACCCTAGTATTAGTGGTTCTGAAAGAACGGGTGATCTGGGAATTCTTTCTGACTGAGTTCCATAAGAAATATATCAGCTAGAGATTTATTAATCAGAAACGTAAAGAATTTCTAGAGCTGAAATAGGGTCGGATGACCGTTACAAAATATGAGCAGAAACTTGTGAGACTCAGTCGGTATGCCTGAGAGTGTGTTTCTACCGAAGTCATAATGTGTAAAAGATTTGAAGGTGGACTGAACGAAGACATTAAACTGTTAGTTGGCATACTTGAGATGTTCGTGGTACTTGTTGAGCGAGCATGCAAAGCTGAAGAGCTTGAGAAAGAGAAAAGAAAAGCTAACTTTGAAGCTAGAGATGCACGTAAAAGAACATCCGGTAAGTCATTCCAGTCGGCACCAAAGAAGTTCTGAGATGATTTCAGTCGTTCCAAAGCCACTTTGGGTTATTCTAGACGGGATCATAGTAGACCACCTATGAGCTCGAGACCTACCTTAGTAGCTAGTATGGGGAATGTCATATCAAATCAACCCGAGTGTAAACATTGTGGCAAACGACATCCCAGTAGTTGTAGGTTGCATGATTGGACTTGTTTTAAATGTGGATCGATGGATCATTATACTCGTGATAACCCATAGTTAGCCGAAGAAAATCCAGTACAGAATACGAGATCGGGTAATAGTGTAGCTCGAGGTAGACTACCCAGAAATACGGGTAATACGAGTGGCAGTCAGAGAGGGACTAAAGATACAGCGGTTAGATTTGAGGCTCGTGCACCTGCCAGAGCCTATGCTATTTGCGCATGAGAGGAGGCTTCATCCCCAGATGTCATTACTGGTACATTCATTGTTTATGATACTAATGTAATTGCATTGATTGATCCTGGTTCTACTCATTCTTATGTGTGTAAGACATTAGTATTCAGTAAGACTTTACCTGTTGAGTCTACTCAGTTTGTAATTAGAGTGTCAAACCCCTTAGGCCGGTGTGTTATGGTTGACAAAGTGTGTAAGAATTATCCCTTGATGGTTCGAGATTCGTGCTTTCCGGCTGATTTGATGTTGTTGCCATTTGATGAGTTTGACATAATTTTGGGTATGGACTGGTTGACATTGCATGATATTGTTGTAAACTGCAAAAGAAAGACTATTGATTTATGGTGCCAGAATGATGAGATTATTCAGATTGAATCTAATGATTTGAATAGGTTACCAGCAATGATTTCTTCGATGTTAGCTTAAAAATATGTGAGAAAAGGCTGTGAAGCTTACTTTGCATATGTGCTTCATAGTAAAGTGGCCGAAAGAAACATTGAATTAGCACCTGTTGTGTGCGAGTAGCCGGATGTGTTTCCTGAAGAATTACCGGGTTTACCATCTATTCGGGAGGTAGAGTTCGGTATTGAGTTAATGCTTGGGACGACTCCGATATCCATAGCTCTGTACAAAATGGCACCTACAGAATTAAAAGAATTGAAAGCTCAATTGCAAGAGTTGACAGATACAGGTTTCGCACGACCGAGTTACTCTCCTTGGGGTGCACCAGTACTGTTTGTGAAAAAGAAAAATGGAACTATAAGAATGTGCATTGATTATAGATAGCTCAATATGGTGACTATAAAGAATAAGTATCTGTTGCCATGGATTGATAATCTGTTTGATCAACTGAAAGGGGCTACAGTGTTTTTGAAGATAGATTTGAGATCAGGCTACTATCAGTTGCGAGTGAAAGACTCCGACGTGCCAAAGATTGCTTTCCGAACGAGGTAAGGACACTATGAGTTTTTGGTTATGCCTTTTAGACTTACTAATGCACCTGATATTTTTATAGACTTGATGAATCGAATCTTCAGACAGTACTTGGATCGGTTTGTGGTTGTGTTCATAGATGACATTTTGATCTACTCTCGTGATGAAACTGAACATGCCGAACATCTGAGACTTGTGTTACAGACTCTGTGAGACAAACAGTTGTATGCAAAGTTCAGTAAATGTGAATTCTGGTTAAGTGAAGTCAGTTTTTTGGGCCATGTTGTACCAACATTGGGTATTCGGGTTGATTCGAGTAAAATTTCAGCTATACTTGATTGGACACCTCCTAAGAATGTTTCTGAAGTCTGAAGTTTTCTGGGACTTGTTGGTTATTATAGACGGTTTGTGAAAGGCTTCTCTATGATTGCAGTCGTGATGACAAAGCTATTACAGAAGGATGTTAAGTTTGAGTGGTCAGAAAAGTGCCAGAAAAGCTTTGATAAGTTGAAAGCCCTTTTGACCGAAACTCCAGTGCTAGTTCAGCCAGAATCAGGTAAAGAATTTGTTATCTATAGTGATACATCTTTAAATGGTTTGAGATGTGTTTTGATGGAGGAAGGCAGAGTTATAGCTTATGCCTCGAGACAGTTAAAGCCACATGAAAAGAACTATCTGACACACGACCTAGAATTGGCAGCTATCATGTTTGCATTGAAAATTTGGCGTCACTATCTGTTCGGTGAGAAATGTCAGAAAAGCTTGAAATACTTGATGAATCAGAAAGATTTAAATTTGAGACAACGTCGATGGTTAAAATTGCTAAAAGACAATGAGCTTGTGGTTGACTATTACTCGGGAAAGGCTAATGTTGTTGCTGATGCTCTAAGCCGAAAATCACTGTTTGCTTTACGATCAATGAATGTGCATATGGCTATGTCTGATGATGGTTCGATAATAGCTGAATTGAAAGCAAGACTGCTATTTGTCCAACAAATTTATGATGCTCAGAAGGTTGATAACGAATTGTTAGCAAAATGAGCTCAGTGTGATGCTGATGTTGATTCAGAATTTAGAGCTGATGCTGAGGGTTGTTTGAGGTTTAGAAACCAGATATGTGTCTCGAGAAATTCAGAGTTGATTCAGATGATTTTGAGTGAAGCTCATGGCAGTCAGTTATCTATTCATTCAGGTAGTACAAAGATGTATAATGATCTGAAACAGCTTTATTGGTGGCATGGTATGAAACGAGACATTTCTGACTTTGTTTCAAAATGCTTAATCTGTCAACATGTAAAAGCCGAGCATCAGGTACCTTCTGGATTGCTTCAGCCGATCATGATACCTGAGTGGAAATGGGACAGAGTTACTATGGATTTTGTATCTAGTTTACCGTTGACACCGAGCAAGAAAGATGCAATCTGGGTTATTGTTGATAGGTAGACTAAATCGGCTCATTTTGTTCCGATACGTACAGATTACTAGCTTGATAAGCTAGCTGAATTGTATGTTTCTCAAATTGTGAGATTACACGGGGTACCTATATCTATTATTTCAGATAGAGGTCGGAGGTTTACATCACGGTTTTGGAAGAAACTGCAAGATGCACTAGGCATGAAATTACATTTCAGCACTGCTTTCCATCTACAAACAGATGGTCAATCTGAGCGAATCATTCAGATACTTGAGGATATGTTGAGATGTTGCATTCTCGAGTTCGAAGGTACGTGGGAACGATACCTACCTCTGATTAAATTTATGTATAATAACAACTTTCAATCAAGTATCAAAATGGCACCTTATGAGGCTTTGTACGGTTGTAAATGTCGTACTTCATTGTATTGGACTGAGCTCAGTGAAAATAAGATACACAGGGTGGACTTGATTAGAGAAATTGAGCAGAAAGTAAAAGTGATCCGTGAAAGTCTGAAAGTAGCATCAAATCATCAAAAATCATACGCGGACTTGAAACGTAAAGATATAGAGTTTCAGATCGGATATAAAGTCTTCTTGAAGGTTTCACCATGGAAGAAAATACTCAGATTGGGTCGTAAAGGCAAATTGAGTCCAAGGTTTATTGGACCGTATGAGATTATAGAACGCATTGGCCCGGTTGCGTACAAACTATTGTTACCACCTGAGTTAGAAAAGATTCACAATGTATTCTGTGTTTTGATGCTTCGTAGATATCGATCTGATTCTTCACATGTGATTAGTCCGTCTGAGATTGAGATTAGGTCTGATATGACGTATGAGAAAGAACCGATTAGCATTCTAGCTCGTGAGATTAAAGAGTTGTGAAATAAGAAAATTTTGTTCGTTAAAGTACTGTGGCATAAACACGGAGTTGAGGAAGCAACATGGGAGTTAGAGGATGCAATGAAAGAACGTTATCCAAACCTATTCACCAGTAAGATTTTCGGGGACGAAAATCCCTAAGGGGGAGAGTTGTAACAGCCCGAATTAAACCCTAGTTGGAACAGTGGTTTTAGGACCACAAATCTGAGTCAGAAAAATATTTGAAAAATATTTTGTGTTTATTTTGTGTGAATTTATATCTGTGAAATTTTCGTGATTTAATTTTATCGTTTGAGTGTCCGATTTAACAAAAGGACTTAATCGCGTAAATTGAAAATTTTGTGGTTATTTCTAAAAGGGGGCTAATTGCTATTGGCTTTATTAATGGGAGTCTTTAAGTTGTACATAGCCTTTTTTTATTAGTTGGACAGTAATAGGCTTATGTTATAAAGATTTTATATTAATTCATAAAGGTTATAATTGTAAATTAAACTTTAAGTTAAAATAAACTATAATATATATCATAAAACATAAAATAAAACCAAAATATGTGTTTATTTCTATGTTCTTGCCGAAACAAAGGAAAAGAAAGACAAGCTAGGGTTCGACACTTATTCAAGCTCAATCAAGGTTCGCTTTTGTTCGGTTTTTGATAATTTCTACGTTTTTGAGATCGTTGCTTCGAGTACTACAAAACCCATGCTTGAATTTTTGATTTTGATGAATATTTTGAATTATGCCATTGATGAGAGCTTGTGACTTTTGTTGTTTGATGAAGAAATATGAAAAATATGTTTTAGATTAACATGTTTTGCATTGGAATTTTTGATGATTTTGAGTAATTAGGATTAAATTGCAAAAATAATAATTTGAGGGACTAAAAAGTGAAATAAATGAAATACATGGATTTGTATGAGTATGGGTAAAATTCGATCCAACATGGGTATGTTAAAATTTTGTATATTTTGTGTTTTGTGTAATAGGGACTAAATTGTAAAAAAGTGTAAATGTCAGGGGTAAAATGGTAATTTGCCCATTTATGTGTTTTTCGACTAAATTGAATAAAAATATGTTTGAGTGAGCTTAATTTGAATATGTTTTGATCAAGAACCAAAGAAATCGGATATGGATTGGGGGAAAACGAAAGTTGTCGACTAGTTGTCCCGTTCTGTTTTACATTGTCTAAGGTAAGTACATAAGCAAATAGACATACTTAATTTAAAATAAATGCTAAGTATACTTGCTGAAATGAAATATATAGATTTATTTATGTTTTAGCCGAATATGAACAAGTTTGGTTACTATATTTCTGAAGTAGTTTCGACCGAGTTACGACGTCCGAAAGCCCTGTATGAACCTTAGGAATAGTTATGATACATATGTCATGACATAGGATTCCAATTTATGTGTGTGAGTAAGACCATGGCATCAATATGTGACTCCGATATATGTGTGTGAGTAAGACCCTGTCTAGGACAGTGGCATCGATCTGTGACTACACGTAAGACCACATCTGGGACATTGGCATTGTACGATACATATGTGATTATCCAAGTGTCCTATCTAATTCTGAATGGTTTATCGGGTAAAGGTAAATGCTGGTCGAATGTGTAAAACGAGTTGAATGGCCAGGTAAGAATTAACTTGATATCTACTTAAGATAAGGTGAGTAAGTACTATGAATATTTGTTGTAAATCTAGAAATGAGAAAGTATGTAAGTTTGTATGTAAATAATACATTATCTTTATTATTTTTTTATGTTTCAGCATATTTTATGTATTGTAGCTGATTTTTGAATCATAATTGACTATTGGAAGTATGTAATCAAGTATTAGAAAGAGAGAGAAATCCCGGTTGAAACTTTGAAAAGATTGGATGATACAATTGGTATGTAGCTAGGTCACATGTATGGTGCTGAGTGCACATCATGTGTACAAGAGAGCTACGAGACATTATGATGTAGCTAGGTCGCATGGGTGATACTATGTGTACACCATGTAGACAAGAGAGCTACAGGATATATGTAGCTAGGTCGCATGCGTGGTTCCAGGTGAAGGACACCATGTAGACAAGAGAGCTACGAGATAAACTGGCTAGGTCACATGGGTGGTACTAAGTGTTCACCATGTGTACAAGAGAGCCAAAATTATGTGTACAATCGAGCTAGGTCACATGAGTGGTGCTAAGTGAAGGCCACTATGTGTACAAGAGAGCTTCGATTTTAAAGGTGGAAATTGTGTAATGCGATACCATCGCGTATCTATTATTATTCCGAAGCGTTCAACTGGGAAATTGATTAAATGAAATTGTGTATGACTTTGTGATGATAAGTGTAATTATATACGTGTGTAACTTATGAGCAATATGCTCGATATGTGATTGGAAATTGGAAACATTGTTATGGGTAAATGATGAATACAATTGAAGTGTGAAAGATCAAAATTGACAATAAAACTGTTATGGATAGTTGCAGTGACATGAATCTAAAAATTTACCAAAAATAGTAGAAATTGAATCAGAGACTGAATGAGATATCAAATTAAATTTTATTAAGTTTATTTTCATATAACGGAAACAGAGCAAGCGAAGGAATTCTATATTATGAGATATTTAAGTTTTTGAGAGACTGGTTTAGAATGACTATGTGATCCCCTATTCTGACTTGGAAAAATCATAAAAAATTGTACAAAAATAATTAGGGGATATAATTTATATTCTTGAAATCCATAATGAGTCTAGTTTCAAATGGAATAAACGAGAACATCCTTTGAATTCTGTACGAGGAGAAAACTGATTTGTAGTAAAGAGTGGTCAGAACAGTTGAGCAGTGAAATAGGGGTAACTTCAATGAATAAACTGTACTAATTGGCCAGACAAAAAATTCTGAAAACTTTATGGTAAGAATATACGTCAATATAGTTTCATGAAAAATTAATGGTTTGTAATTTGGAGTTCTGTAGCTCCAAAAATAAATAATTTAGTTGCTGGTACTCTGCTAGACAACTTATTTTGAACCTGTTTATGATTGTAATAGTGAAAGTATGTGTGTGTTTGTGATGGTAATATTCCGGGAACATATTGTGACTTCATTTAAAGTATGATAATGTATTGTTTATTAATATTTACATACTTACTTACTAAGCTATAATGCGTACTCCCTTCCTTTCCTTTTTCCTATAGTGTCTCAGATGTTAGCTCGAGTTGGAGGTCGCCGGAGGTTAAATCACACTATCAAACTATTGATTGATATATAAAGGTTTTAAAGTATTTTTAAGTCTTTGGCATGTATGGAGACTTGTTTAATTGTTACTAAGTTGCTAGGAATTGGCTAAAATACTGACCTATGTTATTTGAAGGTCTCTATTGTATAAAGTCATTTAATGTAGATAGTCTTGATTATGTTATTAATTAAATGATGCAATTTATGAATGTGCATGCTTACCTATGTGTGTGGTTGAATTAAAGCATGATATGGGCCTTGTAAGCTCTTTTTAAGGAACAGCTTGAATGTGTTTGAAAAACTTTTAAATTAGAGTGAAATTATGAATCGGTTTTTGTACGATGATTAGTGATTAAGTCCGATAATGCCTCGTATCCTGTTCTGGCGTCGAACATGGGTAAGGGGTGTTACACAACTCTTGCAACTGAGCTTTCAATTCTTTTAATTCTTTAGGTGCCATTCTGTACGAAGGTATATATATTGGAGTCGTCCCAGGCATTAACTCAATACCAAACTCTACCTCTCGAATAGGTGGCAATCTTGTAATTTTTCAGGAAACACATCTGGGTACTCGCACACAACAGGTACTGATTCAATGTTTCTTTCAGCCACTTTATTGTCAAGCACGTAGGCAAAATAAGCTTTGCACCCTTTTCTCATGTATTTCTGAGCTAACATCGAAGAAATTACTGCTGGTAAACCATACAAATCACTAGATTCAATCCGAATAACCTTATCATTCTGACACCATAGATCAATAGTCTTTCATTTGCAATTTACAATAGCATCATGCAAAGTCAACCAGTCCATACCCAGAATTATGTCGAACTCATCAAATGGTAGCAGCATCAAATCAGCCGGAAAGCACAAATCTCGAACCATCAAGGGACAATTCTTACATACTTTATCAACCATAACACAACAGCCCAAGGGTTTGACACTCTAATCACAAACTCAGTAGACTCAACAGGTAGAGTCTTGTTGAATACTAATGTCTCACAGACATAAAAATGAGTAGAACCAGGATCAATCAATGCAATTACATTAGTATTATAAAGAGTGAATGTACCAGTAATAACATCTGGGGATGAAGCCTCTTCTCGTGCTCGAATAGCATAGGCTCTGGCAGGTGCACAAGCCTCAGATCTGTTTGTTGTATCTTTAGTCCCTCTTTGACTGCCCCTCACATTACCAGCATTTCTAGGTGGTTTACCTCGATCCGCAGTATTACCCGATCTTGTGTTCTGCACTGGATTTTCTTCAGCTAACACTGGACAATCTCGAATATAATGATCTATCGATCCACATTTAAAATAGGCTTAATCATGCAATCTGCAACTGTTGGAATGTCATTTACCACAGTGTTTACACTCGGGTTGATTTGACCTGAGATTACCCACACTCGCTACTGAGGTAGCTCTCGAGCTCACTAGTGGTCTATTATGATCCTGTCTGGAGTAACCTGAATTGGCTTTAAAACGGCTGAAATCATCTGAAAACTTCTTTGATGCCGACTGGAATGACTTACCGGATGTTCTTTTACATGCATCTCTAACTTCAAAGTCAGCTTTTCTTTTCTCTTTTCAGAGCTCTTCAGCTTTGTAAGCCCGCGCAACCAGTACCACGAACTCTTTTATCTCAAGTATGCCAACTAATAGTTTAATATCTTCATTCAGCCCATCTTCAAATCTTTTACACATTATGGCTTCGGCAGAAACACACCCTCAGGCATACCAACTGAGTCTCACGAATTTTCGCTCATACTCTGTCACGGTCATCTGACCCTGTTTCAACTCCAGAAATTCTTTACGCTTCTGATCAATAAATCTCTAATTGATATCTTTCTTATGGAACTCAGTCTGAAAGAATTCCCAGGTCACCTGCTCTCTTGGAACCACTGATACTAGGGTATTCCACCAGTGGTATGCTGTGTCTCGAAGCAAGGATGTGGCACATTTCAAACATTCATCTAGGGTACAGGACCGCTCATCAAACACACGGATAGTATTATCAAGCCAGAACTCAGCCCGCTCAGCATCATCATCATCAATAGCTTTAAACTCTTCAGCCCCCTGTTTTCTGATTTTATTAACAGGTGGCTTATATAATCTCAGTGGATCACTTACTTGAGGTACAACAGGCATCAAAGATAGATTAATCGGGGATGGAGGTTATTGTGCAGTCGGGTTAGTCCGGTTATATTGTGTAAACTAGTCATTCATCATTTGATAGAAGACTTGTTTAGCCTCTCTTTCTTGATTACTCGAAGTCGATCGAGAATCAGCCGACACTATCCCTTACGCGGGAGCAAACGCTACACTTTCGACATCATCAGCTACAGCTCTGTCAGGATCTATTTACTATATGAAAACACATTTCATGTAACATCTTGAAATAGGGCCTAGTCGAAACAGTGGTTTCGAGACCACAAATCTGGCATCAAAATATTTATTTTATGATTATTATGAGACCTAGAATATGAGATTATGCATGTGTTAAAGTTTCATGAAGCAATTCCTTGAGTAAGGTGTCCAATTGGAAATTAGGGACTAAATTGAATAAATTGCAAAACTTGGATTCTAGAAGCAATTTGTATGAAATTGCTTTAGATTATAAATTAGAAGGTCTTAAAGAGCAATTTTCCAATTTCTAAGTTTTTGGACAAAAATGGGCTTGCATGGATGAAATTTCAAAGAAAGGACTTAAGGGCATTTTGGTCATTTGGCATTTTAATAAAATGAAGTCGGAAAAATAAGCCAAAATCAGCCATCTTCTTCTCCATGGCTGCCAAAATTTGAAGAGTCTCCATAGCTAGAGTTTCCAAGCTTTCCAAGCTCAATAGTAAATGCTCCCAAGCCCTGTTTTTAATGTTCTTTGTATTTTTGAAATCCCGGTAGCTTGATCTTTCCATTTCTACCCATATTTCATGCTACGGTTCATGTTTAAAAATTTACCGTGCATGATTTGCTTGTATTTTGGTGGATTATGGAGGGGTATGAAAGTTGAAGGTGTGTTAAACATCTTTTCTTAGGTGATTTTCATGAAAAACCCCTAAAGGGACCTTTTTGCAAAAGTTGTTAAATATGTGGTAGAAATGTGAAAATAATGGAAAATTTGGGCTGCCATATGAGGGAAAAGTGTTCGGATAGGCTTGGGTAAGATAGAAATTGCATGTGTTTCATTATACGAGCCTAGAGACTAAATCGTAAAAATGTTAAAGGTTAAGGGCAAAACGGTCGTTTGGATCGGGGGTAGAAATTAAACTTGAAAAGTGTAATGTAGTGAATTAATGATATAATTTTGTTGTTATAGACACTGATGAGCAAATTTCGGAGGTCGATCGAGGTAAACGTAAGGTTTCAGAATACCCGAAGCACTGCTCCGAAACGGATACCAGGTAAGTTCGGATAACTCGAAGTAAATCTATAACATGCATATTTGTATGTTTTGTGAATGCATGATAATTGCATTGTTGATGGCATGGAAATGCATGAATTGGATCTTTAATAATGAATTATTGGATAATGTCTCGGTTGATGTTGGAAAGTGAATTCAATGGATAAACCATGATTTACATGAGACTTGAGATCCTGCATGTGTTGCAGAAAAGGATTTAGCCTGGACTGGTAATCCGAAGATCTCAAGTATAAAAAATATCTAGCCTGGACTGGTGTTCCTTGAGTGATCGAGCCTCTCGAGGAATATGTGTGTATTGTGGATTTAGCTCGGACGGGTAATCCGATTAGGGTCTGAATTTAGCCTGGACTGGTAATTCATATCCAAGCTCATTAAGGGTGTTTGTTGCGTAAGGGATTTAGCCTGGACTGGTAATCTAGACATCACCTTATGAGTTTATATTGCGGGGGATTTAGCCTGGACTGGTAATCCCGCCGTAAGATGTGAGGTTCACGGGAGTGCATACTCAAAATGATGATTCGTATGAATTGACGGTGACTGGATAATCCATCGAGATTTCCTAGAAACTCAACGGGACTATCACAAGGTATATGTACAAATGACACGTAAAATGATGAGCTCATCTAAGATGTATTTGTTATGTGACTAACTCATTGATTGAGTGCATGTGATAGGGAAACCATTTTCATGTTCATTGGTTTCATTATCTATTATGGATGTATGCTAAACAATCGGTAAGTTTATTTTCCAGTTATTCGGGCTTACTAAGCATGTAAATGCTTACCCCTTTCTTTTGCCTGCTTTTCAGAGCTCAATGACTCATAAGGATTGGAAGACAATTGGAGAGTCAACACACTATCAATTAGACAAGCTTTGGTATAAAGACATTTCTATTTTGTCCAACAGCATGTATAGGATTTTTGAGTATTTTGTTATATATGTCATTTGATTTGCCTAGTGAAAGCATGTAAAAATATGTTTATCTTTTTTTTTTTGTATATGGCCTTGGGAATTGGCTTATTTTGAAGTAGGCTATGCCCTACAAATCTATGCATGTTTATATTCATATGCGATGGCTTAGTTATAATTGGCAATGAGTTATAATAACGAGCCAATCTTAATATGTCAAGAAGACATGTAAATCATTAAATGCAAGATAATAATTAACTTAACATGTATGAAACCAATGACATGAAGTTTACATGCAATAAGGTTAATCAAAGTTTCTTATTTACAAAAGGATAATTTGGTCCAAATATGCACTATAGTAATTTATAAGGGTAATTGGCTAGTAGAAGGTGACTTAAGGCTTGGAAAATAGCCTAACAAGGTCCACATAGGTAGACACACGAAAGTGTGTCTAGGCCGTGTGTGACACACGGGCTACTACCATGGGTGTGTGCTATGACCGTGTGTCCCCTGCACCTGAAACTTTAAGCCAGCATAGAGCACGGACTAAGCACACGGGCGTGTGGCTTGGCCGTGTTTATTTAACAGAAGGGTGAGGTTGAAGTTAGTGTAGCACACGGACTACGCCCATGGGCGTGTGCCTTGGCCATGTTGCATACTGGAAAAGGGACACGGGCGTTTTCTATGCCCCACGGGCGTGTTACACTTCAACTAAGGGGAAATTTCTTAAAGTGCCCTAAGTCTATCGAACAATTTCGGTTTTGTTCCGTACTGCCCCTAGGAGTGTTTTTAGGCCTCGGAGGCCTGTATAAGAGACAAAGTGCACACGTTTGAAAAGTTTTAAATTACGAACGAAATTTCGTAACCCGGTTGTGTAAGTTTGTAAAGGTAAATTACCGGTAACGCCTCGAACCCAATACCGGTGTCAGATACGGGCGAGGGGTGTTACATTTCAAATGTCAGAAGTCATCACACTATCGCCATATATAATTATGGCATGTATAGCGAGACTCACACACGCTACGTTAGTCCTAGAACCGAATAAACAGTAGCTCTGATATCAATAAAATGTAACACCCCTAGCCCGTATTCATCACCGGGTTAGGATTATGAGGCATTACTGATCATACTATTATTCAAACAATTATTCATTATAAATTGCAATTCAAGATTCAGATCACATATATGCTTATAACTCAATCCAATATCAAATCTTAAAAGATTTAACATGTACAACGCAGCATAAATAATACATAACCTAAATCATATATTTATACATATATGTAACATTTTTTACATCTATAGGACGTAGTTATATCTATAATTTCATTATTGAGTATTAGACTTATTTATTAAAAGTCATGCGAATGCACAAACTTTACATCAATTAAAACAATGTCATTACCAACCTTATTATTTATTTATACGGCACTTATATATTAGAATATATAAATTTCGCATATTATGCATAATTACACAATTTAAGAGCAAGCATTCCAGTACATACATAGAACCCATTCCATTCTTTACCTACTTGGCTATCATAATTCATTTACACATTTTCATAACCTTACAAATAATCAATGAATTTATACAACCATGCACATACGCATACCAACCATAATATAAACATACATATATATATGAAAAGACAAATGAAAGCTCATCTACAATCATGACCGAATACCTAAGCACACATATTCATTGTCATTATTCGAATATCTTACTCTTTTAATCACATATTATCCATCTTGACTTAGCTTACATAGAAACATCATAATAACAAAATTTACACATACAAACATATTAATTAATCTAATGAGCAATCAAATATGTTCCTATGCAATATACCAAGGCTGAACCTGTAAGTACAGCACATATATATTATGTGTATTACACCTAAAATAAAGACCATATTTACATAAAATACATACTATTTAATCAACCATATTTATACACGAAACCTATACGATATTTATCAACAATCAAACTTAATGTATATTTAATCTAACATATAAAACTGAATAAGGACATAACATCAACCCTTTTTCAGCACACGTAGTACTTAACTCAAATATTACGCATACATGGCTCATCACTATAGACCAAAGAGAACAATAATCGAAACTTAACATAGCCGAATCTTCTATTCAAAAATCATATGCATATCTCAAAACTTTCATCATCTCTTACCCACGAATATGCTTATTAAATATTTTGACTAAGATCTTACCATACCAAGTTCAAACATAATCAACAAGCCATTCTCAATCACATAATGCTTACCACATATATTATACCTTCATGGCATGCAACTTAGTAACCATAATTAATATAAACTTTAACTAACATAGCCAAATTCTAATATAATAACTTAGCCATTTTCGCATGGCTTAGATTATACATAACCGAATATCCAACTTACAGAAGCACACTTTAGCCTATACATGCCATAATTCGAGTTTGAATATTAAAATACTGAAGTTGTAGATATTGTGATAGACTTTGTTGACGATCCCCGAGCATGTAACTTGATTTCAAAATCTATAAAACAAAGTAACGTGAATACACAGAGTAAGCTAACATAGCATAGTAAGTCATAAGCAAATAAACAATTTAATTATATAACCAATTCATTTGAAACTAATCGAACCACTTAAACATTATTATGCTTAATCTCAAGTTACAAATTTCATTAATGATACTTTTTCGTACATAATTCTCACCTTAGTCGAATGCTTATTTAACCAAATTGAATAATTTACCATTCATTTACAACCCAATATGTTATTAGATAGTCAAATATACATATTCTCATAGTCACAAGCTCAGGTATCATAATACCTTATCATGTACACATATAGCCTAAATGGCCGAATATACATGGTTACTCATTCACACATAACAAATATTATCAAGAACAAACACACTTTTATAATTATATACATTCTATATTTACCTCATAAGTCAAATGTAGCAAACATTAAGTACTTACTTACCTTATCACATGTAAATATAATCTATTCCATACCTGGTCTTTTAGCTTATACAACATGTACGTTCACATCTTACCATAGCTCGATGAACCATTCGGAATTGGATAGGACACTCGGGATAATCACACATATCGTACAATGCGAACTTCCCAGACGTGGTCTTACATGTAGCTGCATATCGATGCCACTGTCCCAGATAGGGTCTTACTCATAAACACATATCGAAATCACATATCGATGCCATGGTGTTACTCACACACATAAATCGGAATCCTATGTCATAACATATGTATCCTAACTATTCCTAAGGTTCATATGGGGCTTTTGGACTTTGTAACTCGGTCGAAACAAATTCGAATACATAGTAGATAAGCTAAATCATAATCGGCTATAGCTTAAATAAAATCATAAATTTCATTCAGCATGTATATTTTGTATTTATTTAAAACTAAATATGTATATTTGCTTATAAACTTACCTCAAGCATTATAAAACGAGACAGGTCTGCTAGTCGACAACTTTCGTTTTTCCCTGATCCAAATTCGATTTCTTTGGTTCTTGGTATAAACATATTCAAATTAAGCTCATTCAAACATATTTTCATTCAATTTTGTCCAAAAACACATAAATGGGCAAATTACCATTTTACCCTTGATATTTACACTATTTACAATTTAGTCCCTATTGCACAAAACACAAAATATTCAAAATTTCAAGGTACCCATGTTTGGCCGAATATTCCTAGTGTTCATACAAGCCCATATGTTTCATTTATTTCACATTTTAGTCCCTCAAATTATTATTTTTGCAATTTAGTCCTAATTACTCAAAATCATCAAAAATCCAATACAAAATATGTTAATCTAAAACATACCTTTCATATTCCATCATCAAACAACAAAAATCACAAGCTATCAACAATGGCATAACTCAAAATATTGATCAAAATAAAAAATTAAAGCTTGGGTCTTGAAGATTACTAAGCAACGATCTCAAAAATGTAGAAATTATCAAAAATCGAGCTAAAACTCACCTTGAATCAAGTTAGAGAATAGCCGAACCCTAAAACCCTTTTATTTTCTTTTTCTTTTCTTTTGCATTCGGCAAGAACAAGATGAACATTAAAAAGACATTATTTTTTTATGTTTTATGTTATATTATAACATATATTAAGTTTAATGTCTAATTTACTTATATACCCTTAATGACTTAATATAAAAACCATATAATATAAGTCTTAAACCATCCACCAATGTATTAATGGATATTTACAACATAAATGCTCCAACTCAGAAAGCCAATAACAATTTGGCCCTTAAACTTCCAACTATCAAGTTTTCAATTTACGCGATTTAGTCCTTTTATTTAATTGGATAACTAAACGATAAAATTAAATCACGAAAATTTCACAAATATAAATTCACACAAAATAAACATAGAAAATAATTTTTAAATATTTTCTAACTCAGATTCGTGGTCCCGAAACCACCGTTCTGATTAGGGTCTAAATCGGGCTGTTACACTACTTGCGCATCTTCGTTTAAGGTGTGTAATCACACTATCTCTATTGTGAATTGAAAAAAGCCGAAAAATTGGTCTCATCGATCCAACACGGGCATGCGCTCGCTCGTGTGGTCACCTAAACGCTAAAGCGTGAGCATGTGATTGTGAAGACCACCATGACCGATTTCGTGGGCATAGGTCATTTTGGACCACGTTGGGTCGAAATAGGCCGTGTGGGCCCCACGTGTAACACCCTTCGCCCGTATCCGACGTCGGGACAGGGTTTGAGGTGCTACCAGACTTAACTCAAGCATACGCATATAAAACTGGGCCATAAATTTTTTTTAACTTAAAACTTCTCGTTCACATGCATGTTGTCCCTTAAATAGGCTCACGAGGCCCAAAACATACATTAGAGACAGTTCGGGACTAAACCGAGAACTTAAGAAAAACTTGGAAAATTCATGCTTTAAGGCTCCACAAGATCGTGTGGGTATAGACCGTGTGGTTACACACGCCCGTGCCCTTAGCCCGTGTGCAACACTGACATTAATACACGGCCATGACACACGCCCGCAACACTGACTTTAAAACATGGCCATGACACACGACCGTGTGGCCTGCCCCTGTACAACACTGACTTTAAAACACGACCATGACACACGCCCGTGTGGCCTACCCGTGTACTAATCTGACTTTAAATTTTAAGTGCAAAGGAAGCACGACCATAACATACACCCATGGGAGACGCCCGTGTGTCTTGCCTGTGTGGACAAAAGGTGGCCATTTTGTCACCCATTTTACACAACCTACACAAGATCATTTCAATATACTAATTTCACCATAATAGACACCAATTCATCCATAGAAAGAACATTATATGCATTTACCAAAATGAATAATAGCCATTATTCTAGGCTTGATACAAAATGAAGGGCTTTTGGCTTAAGCCAAAATACATAACCAATTTCTCATTAAATCAAACATCCTAGTCTAGCCCTATACATGGCATACTTAAAAGAAGATTTATACTATACCAAGTGCTTCAATTGATAGTGTGATTGATATCTCCGACTTCAAGGGATCCTTGAGCTAATTAAGAGGCACTGAAAGAAAAAGGGAAAGGAAAGAGGGTAAGCATAAAGCTTAGTAAGTTGCATATAAATAAATAAACAACAACAAATTCACCATTAGTCATCATGCTCATAACTCAAAGGTAAGTATAAACTTAACTTACTCATTACCGTCTACTCAAGTCACATTTTCTAATTTGAGCTCATTACTCATTGATTTCCAAATAAGTACCTGTATCACTCACAACATTATTATACTTTTCTTTATTAAAGTACTTTCATAACCTTTAAAGTTGAACCTTTCGGAATACTACCAGATATTCTGTAAGCCTCAAACATGGGATAAGTTGCCGATGCCATGTCCCAGACATGGTCTTACACTAGCTCTCGTATATACGTGCTGATGCATGTCCCAGACATGGCTTACACTAGCACCACTCTTAGTCGATGCATGTCCCAGACATGTCTTACACTAGTTATCATCATCGAGGCCGATGCATGTCCCAGACTTATCTTACACTGGCACTCATCTCTACGCCGATGCCATGTCCCAAACATGGTCTTACACTAGCACTCATAATGTGGCCGATGCACCCAAACATGTCTTACACTAGCACACAAGTAATCCAAATGTTATGGCATGAATATCCGGTTTGTTTCCTAGGGTCCCAACTAGATCTTTCTATTATCCCGATCAATAATATGCATTCTCAGTTCACAATCTAGCAATTCATACCATATCAATTCAATAACAATTTGACTACATACATTCACAATGTAGTTGCATTATTTACATACAACTTACCTCAGGTTACAAAATGTACTCGACTGGTCGGTTTAGTCGATTTGCTTGGCTTTCCCCTGGTCTAGGTTCGGATTTCGCAATTCTTGATCTATGATAAAAAAATGCGCTCATTTAGTCACTAAACACAATTAGGCAATCTAAAATTCACATCTCAGGTAAAATGACTATTTTGCCCCCAGACCTTAGCAAAATGACCATTTTGCCCCTATGCTCAAAATTTAATTTTTATTGAATTTCTTCGTATCTTATGCCTAGCTAACCCTTTTTTACTCTTATAGCATCACCAAATTCTCACTATTTCACACCCTTATCACCTAATTTCACAAACTTTTCAAAATGGCCCTATAAGGGTTTTCATGAGAAGTTCTTTCACAAAAGTTGTCTATGACTCATTTTCTTCTGTAAAAACTCAACAAACATCACAAATATTTTCATGGCAAAACCCTAAACTTTCAATCATGTTGCAAAATAGACCTCTCATTAGAAAGCCTATGTTTCAAGGAGTCCAAAAATGTAAAAATCATTAAGAGAAACTTTCAAAATCACTTACTTGAGAGGCTTAATGTTGCTGAAATTTTTTATGCTCAAAATTTCGGTGGAGGAAGAAGATGGAAAGGAATGATATCATCCTCTTTTCATCTATTTCTATTTTAGTCAAAATAAGTCACCTAACCCACTAATTTTAAAGTTTTTGTCTCCTCTTGACCCTATGGCCAGCTATGCTCCTTTAAAGGGGGTATAATTGCTCTTTAAAAGTCCCAAATTTTAGTTCTCTAGCTAATTGACACATTTGGGTACTAAAATGCAACTTTTGCCTTTTATGTGATTTAGTCCTTTCTCGCAATTGGGCTCAAAAACATTAAAATTAGGCCCCCATATTTTTAATGCCTACTATAATCGTATTATAACCTCATAATAATAAAAATAATTTTCCCAACTTCAGATTTGTGGTCTCGAGACCACTGTTCCGACTAGGCCCTAAATGGGGCTGTTATATTTCTCCCCCTTAGGGATTTTCATCCCCAAAAATCTTACCGGAGAATAGATTCGGGTACGGGTTTTACAGAGAATCCTCATGTTCCCATGTGGCTTCCTCGACCCCATGTCTATGGCACAAAACCTTCACAAGTTGTATATTCTTATTTCTTAACGAGCTAGAATCTTGATTGGCTCCTCACTATAAGTCATATCTAGAAGAATCTCAATTTCAGTTGGCGTAATTACATGTGAAGGGTCTGATCTATACCAGTGTAACATGGAAACATGAAACAAATCGTGAATCTTTTCTAATTCTGGTGGCAAATCCAAGCGGTAGGCAACAGGCCCTACTCTCTCCATAACCTCATAAGGTCCTATGAAACAAGGACTAACTTGCCCCTTTTTCCAAACCTGAGGACTTTCCACCACGGAGAAACTTTTAAAAATACTTTATCACCGACTTCAACCTTAATTTCCTTCCGTCTCAAATTCGCATAGGATTTTTGTCTATCCGAGGCGGCTTTCAGACAGTCACGAATCACTTTAACTTTCTCCTCAGCCTTTTTGACTAAATCAACCCCATGAATTTGATTCTCTTTCAACTCAGTCCAGTATAAGGGCGTCCGACACTTTCGCCCGTACAAGGCCTCACAAGGCGCCATTTTCAGACTTGACTGATAGTTGTTGTTGTAGGAAAATTCAACCAATGGCAAGTATTTTTCCCAGCTACCTTGAAACTTGAGAACACAACATCTCAAAATGTCTTTTAAGATCTGTATTATTCTTTCCGACTGTCCATCAGTTTGTGGATGAAAAGTCGTGCAGAAACTCAACTTGGTTCCTAAAGCCTCTTGCAACTTCTTCCAAAACCTTGAGGTGAATCTCGGGTCTCGATCTGAAATAATCGACAATGGCACACCATGAAGCCTCACAATCTCAGGAACATACAAGTCGGCTAATTTTTCAAGGGAGTAGTCGATACGTACTGGTATGAAGTGTGCTGACTTAGGTAGTCTGTCGACAATAACTCATACTGTATCTTTCTTTTTCGGGGTTAGTGGTAAACTGGTCATGAAGACCATAGTGATACGATCCCATTTCCACTTGGGAATCATAATAGGTTGAAGTAAACCTAAAGGTACTTGATGTTCGGCCTTTACTTTTTGACATACTAGACACTTGGAAACAAACTCTAAGATGTCTCTTTTCATACTCGACCACCAATACATTTTCTTAAGATCATTGTACATTTTTACACTACCCGGGTGGATAGACAAACAACCACCATGTGCCTCTCTCAGAATCTTCTAAATTAGCTCATCGTTCTTGGGTACAAAAATTTTTTCTTTGAACATTATACAACTGTCGGTACTAATACGAAAATCTGATTCAATCTCTGACTCACACTGAGTTCTCTTGGCTTGCAATTTCTCGTCACCTTTCTGAGCTTCACAGATTTCATGAAGAAAATTTGGTCTGGCCCTCAACTCTGCTAGGATCTAGCCATTATTAGATGTAGTCAATTGAGTGTTCAAGGCTTTCAAGGCAAACAACGACTTCCTGCTTAAGGCGTCAGCGACTACATTTGCCTTTCCCGGATTGTAGTCGATAATCAATTCATAATTCTTTAATAGCTCTAACCATCGGCGTTGCCACAAATTTAACTCCTTTTGAGTCATCAAGTACTTTAAGCTCTTATGGTCAGTGAATACCCAACATTTCTCTCCGTACAAACGGTGTCCCCAAATCTTCAGGACGAACACTACAACCGCTAGCTCCAAATCATGGGTCAGACAATTTCTCTTGTGTGGTTTTAGCTATCTCGAGGCACATACTATAACCTTGCCTTCTTGCATAAGCACACACCCTAAACCATGTAAGGAGGCGTCGCTATAAATTATAAACTTCTTGCTCAATTCTGGTTGCACTAACACTGGGGCTTCCGTTAACAAGGCCTTTAATCTCTCAAAACTTTGCTGACACTTTTCTGTCCATTCAAACTTGACATGTTTTTTGCAGTAGTCTAGTCATCGGAGTAGCTATCATAGAAAATCCATTTACAGACCGTTTGTAGTATCCGACTAAACCCAAAAAGCTTCGAACCTCTGTTACATTCCTCAGCGGTTTCCATTCCACAATAGTAAAAATCTTATTTGGATCAACTCAGATTCCATCACCCGACACAATATGTCCTAGAAACCCAACCTCTTTGAGCCAAAACTTGCTCTTACTAAACTTGGCATAAAGTTTCTTATCCCTTAATGTCTGTAACACAGTTCTCAAATGCTCCGCGTGCTCACTCTCATCGTGCGAATAAATCAATATGTCATCGATAAAAACGACGATGAACCTGTCCAAGTACGGTTGGAAGATGCGGTTCATCAAATCCATAAATACTACCGGGGCATTTGTTAATCCAAAAGGCATAACAAGAAACTCGTAATGCCCATATCTCATCCGAAAAGCAGTCTTCAGTACATCTTGTACCTTGACTCTTAACTGGTAGTAACCCGACATCAAATCTATTTTAGAAAATACAGTGGCTCCTCTCACTTGATCGAAGAGATCATCGATCCTTGGCAAGGGATAATTGTTCTTCACTGTTACTTTGTTAAGCTATCTATAGTCGATATATAACCTCATCAACCCGTCTTTTTTTTTCACAAAAAGTACTGGAGCACCCCATGGTAAAAAACTCAGTCTAGCAAAACCCTTATCTATTAATTCTTGCAACTGTACTTTCAACTCTTTCAACTCAGTGGGGGCCATTCTATACGGTGCAATTGAGATTGGCATCGTGCCAGGAACTAACTCAATACCAAACTTAATTTCTCTCTCTAGAGGTAATCCGGGCAACTCTTCTGGAAAAACATCTACAAACTCACAAACCACTTGTACTGATTCAATCTTCGACTCAGACACTTGAGTATTCAATACAAAAGCTAGATAAGCCTCATACCCTTCTCTAAAATATTTTTTAGCGGTCAAAGACGACATTACCATAGGTGATTTATCCAAGTCACCTGGTCCAACCCGAAGAATAATCCCATCTTCACACTTTAACTCAATAATTTTCTTCCCACAGTCCACTACAACACTATGAGAAGTCAACCAATCCATCCCGAGGATTACATCAAACTCATTGAATGGCAATAACATTAAATTAGCCAAAAAACAATAACCTCTAATTGTCAAAGGACAATTCCTACACACTTGGTCAACTAGCACATGTCTACCTAAAGGGTTGGATACTTTTATTACAAACTCAATGGACTCTACTATCATATTTATGCGAGGTATCAAATCCATACAAATATAAAAGTGGGTAGACCTCAGATCAATCAAAGCAACAACAGATATATCATGAATAGAATAGGTACCTGTGATCACGTTGGGAGACTCTGCCTCTTCACGGGCACGGATAGCATAAGTCCTCGCAGGCGCTCTACCCTCGGACCTCGCCACAGCATCTCTAGTCACACCTCTACTGCTAGCTCCACTGCCCAGGTTCTTTTGTGGTCTACCTCTCAAAAGAGCACTACTCGCCCTCACATCTTGCTTTTTCTCCTTGTCATCAATTTCGGGGCAATCTCGAATAAAGTGGTCTAATGATCCACACCTGAAACAACCTCTTTCATTCACTCGCCACTCATCGAAATAGCGTCTATCGCATTGTGGACACTCTGGTCTATTTGGCCGGGTGCTGCCGACACTCGCGATAGAAGTGGTCTGAGCTCTCGATGCCATATTCTGCTTGTTCTTGTTTCTACTTGGAAATCCCACTGAAACATTCAATCGAGTAGTAAATTCCTTGGATCTCTTAGATGAGGACTGATGTGCTTTCTCCATCTGTCTTTTCCTTAAGTTCCGTGGCTCAATGGTCGCTTTCCTCCTCTCTTTCACTAGCTCCTTCGCCTTGCACGCTCTCTCAACGAGTACCACAAATTCTTTTATTTCTAAAATGCCCACAAATACTTGGATATCTTCATTGGGGCCATCCTCAAACCTCTTACACATGGTAGCTTCAGTGGATATGCACTCCTGCGCATACTTGCTGAGTTTCACAAACTCACGCTCATATTCCGTTACAGTCTTATTACCCTGTTTCAACTATAAAAATTCCTTCCTTTTCTGGTCCATGAACCTTTGGCTAATATACTTCTTTCTGAACTCTTCATGGAAAAATTCCCAAGTTACTCTTTCTCTTGGTACCACAGACACAAGAGTATTCCACCATTGATAAGCTGAGTCTCGTAGAACTGAGACGACACACTTCATGCACTCTTTAGGCATGTATGACAGTTTATCGAATACCCTCATGTTATTTTCTAGCCAAAACTCCGCTCACTCCGGGTCATCATCTATACTAGCCTGAAATTTCTTGGCCCTCTATTTTTGGATCTTGTCTACCGAAGGCCTCTCTTTTCTAAACATGTTCGCACCTTGCTGAGCCACCGGGGCATATTGAGGAATCGGAGGATGTGGTGGAGGTGGAGTGTTCAGGTTCACACGAACAAACTCTGTATATCAAGCATCCATTCGGAGGTAGGCTTCCTTTGCCCCTCTGCCTTGGCCCATACTCACGGGCTCACTCTCTACTGGTGTGGTCCTTTCTGCGAGAGCCGGCGCATTACTTTCCACGTCATCCGCCATGGCTTTATCAGGATCCATTACTATATAAAAAACACAATTTACAATTGTTAGGAATCGTCACGCTATCAATACATATTTATGGCATGTATAGCTAGACTCGTACTCTAGCTAGATTAGTCCTAAAACTGACTAAACCATACTCTGATACCAATAAATGTAACACCCCTCGATCGTATCTGACGTCGGGATAGGGTTTGAGGTGCTACCGGACTTAACTCAAGCATATGCATATAAAATCGGGCCATAAAAATTTTTTTAACTTAAAACTTCTCGTTCACATGCATTTTGTCCCTTAAACAGGCTCACGAGGCTGAAAACATACATTAGAAACGGTTCGGGACTAAACCAAGAACTTAAGAAAAATTTGGAAAATTCATGCTTTAAGGCTCTACACGCCCGTGTGGCTTGGGACACACCTGTGCCCTTAGCCCGTGTGCAACACTGACTTTAAAACACGACCATTACACATGCCCGTGTGGCCTACCTGTGTACTAAACTGACTTAAAATTTTCAGTGCAGGAGAAGCACGACTATAACACACACCCATGGGAGTGAGTCGTATGTCACACACGGCTTAGACACACGCCCGTGTGCCTTGCCCGTGTGGACAAAAGGAGGCCATTTTGTCATCCATTTTACACAACCTACACAAGATCATTTCAATATACTAATTTCACCACAATAGACACCAATTCATCCATAGAAAGAATATTATATGCATTTACCAAAATGAATAATAGCCATTATTCTAGGCTTGATACAAAATGAAGGGCTTTTGGCTTAAGCCAAAATACATAACCAATTTCTCATTAAATCAAACATCCTAGTCTAGCCCTATACATGTCATACTCAAAAGAAGATTTACACTATACCAAGTGCTTTAATTGATAGTGTGATCGATATCTCCGACTTCAAGAGATCCTTGAGCTAATTAAGCGGCACTGAAAGAAAAGGAAAAGGAAAGAGAGTAAGCATAAAGCTTAGTAAGTTGCATATAAATAAATATACAAAAATAAATTCACCATTGGTCATCATGCTTATAACTCAAAGGTAAGTATAAACTTAACTTACTCTTTACCATCTACTCAAGTCACATTTTCTACTTTGAGCTCATTACTCATTGATTTCCAAATAAGTACCTATATCACTCACAACATTCTTATACTTTTCTTTATTAAAGCACTTTCATAACCTTTAAAGTTGAACCTTTCGAAATACTACCGGATATTCTGTAAGCCTCAAACACGGGATAAGTTGTCGATGCCATGTCCTAGACATGGTCTTACACTAGCTCTCATATATAAGTGCTGATGCATGTCCCAGACATGACTTACACTAGCACCACTCTTAGTCGATACATGTCCAAGACATGTGTTACACTAGCTATCATCATTGAGGCCGATGCTTGTCCCAGACATGTCTTACACTGGCACTTATCTCTACACTGATGCCATTTCCCAGACATGGTCTTACACTAGCACTCATAATGTGGCCGATGCCGATCTTAGACATGTCTTACACTAGCACATAAGTAATCCGAATGTTATGGCATGAATATTTGGTTTGTTTCATAGGGTCCCAACTATATCTTTCTATTATCTCGATCAATAATATGCCTTCTCAGTTCACAATCAAGCAATTCATACTATATAAATTCAATAACAACTCGACCACATACATTCAGAATGTATTTGCATTATTTACATACAACTTACCTCAG
Organism: Gossypium longicalyx; assembly: GCA_025698465.1. Lineage (NCBI taxonomy): Eukaryota > Viridiplantae > Streptophyta > Magnoliopsida > Malvales > Malvaceae > Gossypium > Gossypium longicalyx. The sequence goes on from CM046995.1 coordinate 36,960,903, forward strand.
GTTACAAAATGTACTCGACTAGTCGGTTTAGTCGCTTTGCTTGGCTTTCCCCTGGTCTAGGTTCGGATTTGGCAATTCTTAATCTATGATAAAAAAATGCACTCATTTAGTCACTAAACACAATTAGGAAATCTAAAATTCACATCTCAGGTAAAATGACTATTTTGTCCCTAAACCTTGGCAAAATGACCATTTTGCCCCTATGTTCGAAATTCAATTTTTATTGAATTTCTTCGTATAGTAGGCCTAGATGACCCCTTTTTACTTTTATAGCATCACCAAATTCTCACTATTTCACACCCTTATCACCTAATTTCATAAACTTTACAAAATGGTCCTATAAGGGTTTTCATGAGAAGTTCTTTCACAAAAGTTGTCTATCACACAACTATGACTCATTTTCTTCCATAGAAACTCAGCAAACATCACAAATATTTTCATGGAAAAACCCTAAACTTTCAACCATGTTGCAAAATAGACCTCTCATTAGAAAACCTATGCTTCAAGGAGTCCAAAAATGTAAAAATCATTAAGAGAAACTTTCAAAATCACTTACTTGAGAGGCTTAATGTTGCTGAAATTTTTGAATCTTTCAAAATCCCATTCTTTACTGAAAATTTTGTTGGAGGAAGAAGATGGAAAGGGATGATATCATCCTCTTTTCGTCTATTTCTATTTTAGTCAAAATAAGTCACCTAACCCACCTAATTTTAAAATTTTTGTCTCCTCTTGACCCTATGGCTGGATATGCTCCTTTAAAGAGGGTTTAATTGCTCTTTAAAAGCCCCAAATTTTAGTTCTCTAGCTAATTGTCACTTTTGGGTACTAAAATGCAACTTTTGCTTCTTATGTGATTTAGCCCTTTCTCGCAATTGGGCTCAGAAACATTAAAATTAGCCCCCTATATTTTTCATGCACTACTATAATCGTACTATAACCTCATAATAATAATAATAATAATAATTCTCCCAACTTCAAATTTGTGGTCTTAAGACCATTGCTCTGACTAGGCCCTAAATCGGGCTATTACAGCACGAGCTTGTGAGCCCTACACTGGTAAACCGTACGGATTGTGGAGATTATTGGGTGGCTGTGTTGTTTACATAGCCTAGGTCATTATTTGGGTTTATTGGGCCACACGAGTGTGTGGGAAACATGGGTCGTCTTAGGGGCTTGGGCTCATTTTCGCTGTTTAACTGATAAGGTTGCACGGGTCGCACGAGATGACTGTGGACCTACTGTTGGGTCGGTAAGTGCACCTAGAACCCTAATTTGTGTTGTGGTTGTTATACCCCTATGAGGTAAATGAAAGAAATACTCCTATGTGTTATATGGTTGTTTGAGCATGCCATCTTATTTATATATATTTTTATTATGTTGCATTGCATGGGGTGGGATATATGATATTAGAGGAAGTGTACTGAAAGGCTATAAGCCTATACTGGCATCTCAATTGCAAATACTGTTAGCGCTGAGACCGGTACTATATTCTCGAGTGTAGGGATTGGTGGGTTGATTTTATCCCCACATGGAGTGTAGGGCTAGACAGAGTGGAGTGTAGAGGATGGATGGGTAGGATCTTTGTATGCATTTCTAACACTGTACTGAAATGGGTTAAGGCCCATGTTGATATTGTTACTGTATTGGGCTAAGGCCCACACTGATATTGCGGCTAACATGGGCTTAGGCCCAGACTGTTCAACAATGTATGATTGACTCTTTGATGATATAGATTACACACTGAGTTTTCATAAACACACATTTCCCACTTATCTGTAAAGGTAATCCTTAGGCGGGATGGTGCTACGAGGGACTCGGAGATGGCCACATCATCGGTTATGTTTTCGTATTTGACTATTTAGTAATCGTAGCTTTAATTTGGGTAAATTTTATGTAATAAGGCCGCTTTAAGTTTTATCTTTATTTGGGGATTTAATAAGTTGGTTTATATCTATTAGTGGTAGGAATCAGGTTTTCAAAAGATAAATGATTATCAACTACGACGTTACGCGACTCATTTTAAAAGCTTCCGCAACGAGCAATGTTTTTCAAATGTAATAACAATTTAACATGACATATGTTTTGCTAAATCAACCTATGTTCTATTAACAAATAAGGTATATTAACTGCTCATAAAGACTGCAATGGGGTTTTAATACAAGAGGACTTTCCAATGAAATTACGTTTTTCCAAAACACACTCCGATATGACATCGCAGATTTAGCCATAACGTCTAGGCTGGGTTTAGGGTGTTGCATACTTTGTATGTGTTTGCATTGTATTATAGATATTGAATCTACTGAAAGCTTAGGGATCATTGAGGATTATCACCATACTATCAAACTCTATTTTGGTACCTTTTGAAAATGTATATATTGAAGTATGGCATGTATAGGCTAGAAGTATGTGAATATGTTTTGTAAAGTGTTTATCATGCCATGTGATATGGCTTGGTTTTGGTTATGATTATGGTTTGATTTTGGTATATGAAATGTGATGCAATATGATCAATATGATGTGTTTATGAATGGCCAAGAAATTTGGTAAGTTTGGTAAGAATGTGGTATGAGATTAATGAGTATATTAAGGTTATAAGCCATATGTTTTGGTTTGATTATGGCTCTTGATATGGTAAGTTTTGGTATGGACGTTAAGCATGGAATTTTTTGATAATGATATGGCATGAATGATGGTTGTGGTTGAAATTGGTTAGAAATATAATGTATTTGATGCTTGAATGGTATTTGTAGGGAAGACCCGTAACAGCCCGATTTAGACCCTATTCGGAACGGTGGTTTTGGAACCACGAATCTGAGTTAGAAAATTATTTTAAAAATTATTTTCTGTGTTTATGTGTGAACTTATATGTGTTAATTTTTCGTGTTTTAATTTTACTGTTTGGATGCTGATTTAATAAAAAGGGCTTAATCGCGTAAAGTGAAAAGTTGATAGTTTAATGTGAGAGTGCTTAATTGAATTTGTCTTTATAATATGATGCATTTATAATGCAATTTTACAATAGTTGAAATGGATTGATGGTTTTGGTATTAAATAGCATGGTTTTATATTATTTTATAAGGTTAAAAATGTAAATGATGTATTAATATGTTATTATAATAAAACAAACAAAAAAATGGCCATGCATTTTTAGTTTATAGTTGGCCGAAAATAATAAAAGAAATAAAAAGAAAAATAAAGCCCTATTCGGCCATTAACAGGCTCGATTCAAGGTGAGTTTTAGCTCGATTTTGATAATTTTTACGTTTTTGAGATTTTTGCTATGTTATTTATCAAACCCATGTCTCAATTTTTAAATTTGACATTGTTCAAAGCTTGTGATTTTTGTTGTTTGATGCTGGAAAATAAAAGATATGTGATAGATTAACATGTTTTGTATTTGAAGTTTTGAAGAATTTGAGTAATTAGGGCTAATTTGTAAAAATAATAAATTGAGGGACTAAAATGTGAAATAAATGAAATATATGGACTTTTATGAACATGAGTAGTATTCGGCCTAAGCATGATGTGTGCAAATTTTGCATGTTTTGTGCAATTTGGATTAAATTGTAAAAAGTGTAAATTGTTAGGGGCAAAATGGTAATTTGTCCATTTACGTGTTTTTGGACTAAATTGAGTGAAATTATGTTTTAATGAGTTTAATTTGAATATATTTAGATCAAGAACCAAAGAAATTGGATTTGGACCGGGGGAAAACCAAAGTTGTCGATTAGTCGCCCCGTTCTGATTATCATTGTCCGAGGTAAGTTTATAAGCAAATAAATGCTGTAAAATTTGAATATATGTAAATGTAAAATATTGATTTAAATTTTATGAGCTTGTATATATGATAGCCGAATGAGTTTATACTTGGGAACTATGTTTATAAGTTCGTTTTGACCGAGTTACGATGTCCGAAAGCCCCGTATGAATCTTAGGAATAGCTAGGATACATATGTCATGACATAGGATTCCGATATGTGATGTGCGAGTAAGACCATGGAATTGATATATGTGTGTGAGTAAGACCACGTTTAATACGTTGGCATCGATATGTGACTTCGATATATGTGTGCGAGTAAGACCATGTTTAATACGTTGGCACAATATGTGACTCCTATATATGTGTGTGAGTAAGACCCTGTCTAGAACAATGGCATCGATATGTGATTACATGTAAGACCACGTCTGGGACGTTGGTATTGTACGATATATGTGATTATCTAAGTATCCTATTCAATTCCGAATGGTTCAAAGGGCAATGATAAGTTGTGATCAAATGTGTAAAACGAGCTAAAGTGATCAGGTATGTGATAGCTTATTATCTATTTGAAATAAGGTAAGTAGGTTACTTGATATTTGTTGCAAATTATGTATGATATAAATGAAAAATGTATGAGCATATGGAATGTATATTTGGCCTTTTGATTATATAATGTGAATATTTATGTAATGATTCATGAATATATATATGAGTTTATGTATATTCGGTTATATAATGGTATTATGGTTTTGGAATTGAATGTTACTTAAATAGTAGATACATATATATTCAGCCAAGTTAAAACTTGTATATGGAAGTATATGTTATATATGAAATTATGATTTTGAAAATAAATGTGATTATGATAGTATAAATTAGTTTGGTTAATTTAAGTTGATATTAACATTGAGTTATTTATTTGCTTATGACTTACTAAGCTATGATAGCTTACTGTGTGTGTTTTTGTTTGCCTATGTTTTATAGTTTTTGGAGTCTAGTTACGAGCTCGGGAATCGTCAGCAAAGTCTACCACACTATCGACTATTTTGGTATTTTTATAAATTGAATTCGAATTTATGGTATGTATAGGCTAGTTTATATATTTGATTTTGGGGTATGTAAATATGAGCCATGCGAAAATGGCTTGTGTATTTTGTTAATTTTGGTTTCAAGGTTTGAATGAATTATAATTATGTTTGGTTGGTGATTTTGGATATGTGTTTGATTGATTCGGTTATGGTTCATGGATAGATAAAAATTATATGTGAACTTGGTTGTTATGTTTTGTTAAGGTGTTATTATGTGACTTGGTATTAAAGTATATTATGGCTATATTTGACATGGTTGGAGTTTGATTTGGTATGAATATTATATGATAGGTATGAATTGTGTTTTGGTGATGTTAAATAATGAATGTGATTTATTTGTTAATTGGTTTGAACATTGGAAGTTATATTGATGAATGAATATATTTAGTTAAATGGCTAGGTATAGGTAGTTTGGATTGGTTTGAGCATGCAAATTTGGTATAATATGAATTGTAATTTATGTTTAAAAATGGTATGCTTAATATTAGCTAAAGGCATGAAATTATATTAAAGAATGTTCATAATGTAGGTTGGGTATATGAGTTAAATTATGTTTAATTATATTTAGGAGTTCGAATGCTATGATGTTTTGGTCTTATGGTTCGAATGTGGGAATTATGATATAGTCAACATGGTTTTGAAGTATGTTAGTTTGGTTTGGAATTTGAATAATTAAAAGATATTGATAAGGTTAAATTTTGAAACTTGTTGCGCATATGTGAGGAAATGTACAAGCATGATTTGACTTTATTGGCTATATTTTTCATATGTGTTGAGTTAAATGCTTGTTTTTAAGATGTGCCTTATATATGTTGCGAAAATGGCTTATTATTTTATTAAGCTTGGATTTTTATGCTTTGATTGTAACAGCCCGATTTAGATCCTAATCAGAACGGTGGTTTTGGGACCACGAATCTGAGTCAGAAAAACATTTTAAAATAATTTTCTATGTTTATTTTGTGTGAATTTATATCTGTGAAATTTTCGTTGTAACACCCCGAATTTGGGCCTAGAAGTATTGGGCCTTGAGTATGGGTCCGTAAGGAGGTTGTATATAAGTATTTAATTGTGCAAGGAAATGACACAATTAAATGTCTACTTTGGTGGTTAATGGCTCTGAGAAGTGTTGGAGGAATATGGGTTCAAACTTGGGCTTTAGCAAAAATTTTGGTATTAAGTGAATAAAACCCTAGATGCTTGGTTGATGGCCTTTTAAATTATTGTGTTAAATAAATGACACAAGGAAGCATGTGGTCTAGTGGTTGTGGCGTCATTAAGGTTTCAAAGGAGCTTGGGTTCAAGTCTTGGCTCTTACAATTCATTTTAGTTTTTCTCTTAAGTGAATCTAGACGCTGGCACATATGTCTTAAAGTTAATTATGGACACTTTTATTACAGGAAGAGCCTGTGGTAGAGTGGCAAGGTGGCGTGTTGTGCAACTGTGAGGTCTGAGGTTCAAGTCTAGGGATGAGCAGTGGAGTATTTATTTTGCTATTTGAGCTGTGTAGGAGGTGGAGTTGGACTGGAACTCTGTGGTTGAAGTGGTCATAAGAATGAGGAATTTTCCTAATGGTTGAAAGTAATCCCACATCGGGAAGCTAACATGAGAATTGGTGAGAAGCTGGCTTTAAATAGAGAGAACCAGATGAGTTGGGAGGAAGACTCAATGCAGGATGTGCCAAGGTTGGCGATCATTGACTTCGGCGCGTTCTCATAAACAGGTGTGTATTCACGCCCTTCTTTGTTAGAAGTCGGCAAAAGCCGAAAAGTTGAAACTTCGACAATTGAGGGCTTACGAGCGTGCAATCGCTCGTGTGGTAAACCAAGCTCGCAAACCATGGGCGATAGACTATAGAGGCCGCCACGAGCGTTCTCGTGTGCTGGGGATATTCTGGGCCCAATAAGCCCATGGGCCCACTTGTGTAAATCTAACTGTTAGGTGGGAAGTAGTTGGGCCACATAGCCGTAACTAAATTTGGGCTAAATGGGCCACACGAGCATGTGGGCCCACTTGGGCTGAGTAATGGGCCTTAGGCCCATTTGCACCGTTAGGTCTGTTTAGGTTATTTAAGTCGCTCGAGGCGACGGTGGACCTTCTGTTGGGTCGTTAAGACCCCCAATTTGTAAAATTACCGAAATACCCCCGACTTGTAAAACCTTCAGTTTGTAAAATTACTGAAATACCCTCAATTTTTAAAATTATAGAAATACCCTCGATTTATAAAATTATCGAAATACCCTCGATTTATAAAATTACCGAAGTACCCTCAATTTGTAAAATTACTGAAATACCCTTGATTTGTAAAATTACAAAAATACCTCCAATTTGTAAAATTATCGAAATACCCCCGATTTGTAAAATTATCGAAATACCCTCGATTTGTAAAATTACTGAAATACCCCCAGTTTGTAAAATTACCAAAATACCCTCAATTTGTAAAATTATCGAAATACCCCCGATTTGTAAAATTATCGAATTACCCTTGTAGTGTAAAATTACTAAAATACCCTTGTAGGGTAAAATGTTTGTTTTGCCCTTGTGGGTAAATGACTGACTTGGACTATGAATTTGACTGATTTGACTATGAATGTACGATTGTGATTTAACTGACTTGACGGTGGTTGTACGACTGATATGCTTTTAATATATGTTTAAATGATTATTACTGAGCATGGCCATTTTGCATACACGTGTGATTATTGAGCATGACATACACGACATATTGCATGGGGTTGAAATTATGGAACGGAGGAAGTATATGAGGATTGCATGGTTGCTTGACGATCGTGGATCCACCGATGGCTATGTGCCTAACATGATACAGCTACCGATGGCTTAAAGCCAATTAGTCTGATTATGGCTTTGTGCCAACCTACATATGGCTCTGTGCCAACCTGATTATGGTTGTGTGCCAAACGTATTTGCCTAAGGCTATGTACCAATATATGATTATTGACGATGACTTAGTGCCGCTTAATCTGATTGTGGCTTTGTGCCAACCTAAAAATGGCTCTGTGTCATCTTGACTATGGCTTTGTGCCAAACGTATTTACCTGTGGCTATGTGCCTAACATACTTATGGATGACTCTATGTGGATCATATTTACCCAAGGCTGTGTGCCGATTATATTACCGTCGCTGATGGCTATGTGCCAAACATAATACAGTTACCGATGGCTTTATGCCAATTATAATATTGCTACTGAAGGTTTTTTAATCCCAATATATGATTAGCAGCTTTGTTGTAATGAAGGTAGTACCGCAACCGGGCTACGATTGATGTGTATCAGATAGGTGGGTCGATATTTATATCCCCACATGATGTGTACCGGGGGATGGAGTTGATGTGTAACAGTTGGATTATTGGGATGGGATAGCATGCATCCATGCATTCACATATTCTATTCTGTTATTAGTTTGGGCTGGGCCCAATTGATTCTGTTATGGGCTGTGACCCAAATGATATTGTAATAGGCTTTGGCCCAGGTATGCTCTGAACCAGACTGTACTGTTACTGTTAATGGGCTCTGGCCTAAACTGTTTCTATTTTTGTTTCTACATACTAACTGTTACTTTACTAAGGGGATTACACACTGAGTTTTCGTAAACTCACCCCGTTTATTAATTGTGCAAGTAATCCCCAACGTTAGGTGATTCGATACTACGAGGGACTCGAAGATGGCCACACACTACTTATGTTTTCAGATTTGTTTATTTACTGTTGCGTATTTCTTTCAAATGTTATTGTAATAAGGCCTCTCTCTTAATTCTGTTTTTTATTTTACTTTGGACTTTTATTTACTATGTTTTATAATGGTTTGAAGTAGATCGTAGTTTTCCAAAACAACAACTGTTTTCAAAACACTACATTTTCGTAAATCGGTTACTTTTAGAATTAGCTTCCACAAAGTAAAAAGGAGTTTTGGAAATAAAATTAAGAAGTTTTCAATGTACTACGTTTTAAATAAGAAGGATTTTTAATGAAAACATGGTTTTCGAAAAACACTTCAATGTGACACGCCAGATTCGGGTCTAACTTCTGGGTCAAGTTTGGGGTGTTACATTCGTGATTTAATTTTATCGTTTAGGTGTCTGATTTAATAAAAGGACTTAATCGCGTAAATTGAAAATTTGGTAGTTTAATATATAAAGGGCTGAATTGTTAGTGGCTTTTAAAGAGGAAGGATTTATGTTGTAATTAAGCCATAAATATATTAGTGGGACGGTTTAAGACTTATATTATGTGGTTTTATATTAAACTATTAAGGTTATAAAAGTAATTTAATTATTAAAACATATATATGTTATTATAACACAAATTAAACCATGCTTTTATCATTCTTTCATGACCGAATATAAACCAAAAGAAAAAGAAAGAACAAAAAGGGTAGGGTTCGGCCAACTTGAAACTAGATTAAGGTATGTGTTCAACTCGGTTTTTGATAATTTTTATGTTTTTGAGATCGTTGCTTCGAGTACTACAAGACCCAAGCTTTGATTTTTGATATTGATGAATATTTTGAGTTGTGCCATTGTTGATAATTTGTGATTTTTGTTGTTTGATGATGAAAAATGAAAGATATGTTTTGATTAACATATTTTGTATTGGAGTTTTTGATGATTTTGAGTAATTAGGACTTAATTGCAAAATGTAATAATTTGAGGGACTAAAATGTGAAATTGATAAAATATATGGACTTGTATGAGCATGGGAACTATTCGGCCTAACATGGGTATTGTGAAATTTTGTGTAGTTTGTGTTTTGTGCAATAGGGACTAAATTGTAAAAATTATAAATGTCAGGGGTAAAATTGTAATTTTCTTATTTATGTGTTTTTGGAATAAATTGAATGAAAATATGTTTGAATGAGCTTAATTTGAATGTGTTTAGATCAAGAACTAAAGAAATCAGATTTGGACCGAGGAAAAACAAAAGTTGTCGACTAGCAGCCCCGTCTCGTTTTACGACGTCTGAGGTAAGTTTATAAGCAAATAGACGAGTTTATTGGTAATTTAATGTTATATTTACATTCTGTTATGAAATGTTTGAAACTAAATATACTATGGTCGAATATGGTTAAATGTGGCTACTACATTTCTGAGTTCGATTCGACCGAGTTACAACATCCGAAAGCCCCGTATGAACCTTAGAAATAGTTAGGATACATATGTCATGACATAGGATTCTGATATATGTGTGCGAGTAAGTCCATGGCATCGATTTGTGATTTTGATATGTGTTTACGAGTAAGACCCTCTCTGGGACAGTGGCATCGAAATATGGTTACATGTAAGACCACGTCTGGGACGTTGGCATTGTACGATTCGTGTGATTATCCGAGTGTCCTATCCAATTTCGAACGGTTCATCGGGCAAAGGTAATTTGAGTTCAAATGTGATAATTGAGCTACGCGCCAGGTAAAAATTAATATGTTACTTACTCGAGGTAAGTTACATAAACACCATGACTTTAAGTTATAAAACATGTATGGTGCAAATAAATTAGAAAGTGTGTATGCTATGTGTATTTGGCTTGTTAAATGGATTGTTAGTATGTCATGAATAACTTATATACTTATGTAAGTATAATGTGGTATTTTCGGTTATGTAATTAATATTTGAATATGCGATATTAATTCCATATTCAAAATGTTGCATTTGGATGAATACGTATTAAATTTTAATATGATTATTAGCCTTTGGGAAGTTGGTTACTAATATGATAAGTACCTATGAGAGTATTCGGCCAAATTAAGTTTATGTGTACACAATGTCATTTTGATTCTTGAACTTGTTTTAGTGGTAAGCATGCTTGATTATTTGGTGACAATGTGGACCCAAATGTTGATTGATGTTGGTTATTTTGTTTATGTAAGTATTCAATCAAGGTAAAGAAATGGTATATGGAAGTGTACCATTGTATCTTATTTGTGAGTTTAAGGATAAACTTTTACCATGATACTATAATTTGGGTTAATAAGATAGGTTAATTGTATTATTGGATTGTTTATTTGCTTATGGCTTACTAAGCTATAATAGCTTACTGTGTGTATTTGTTTCTGTTTATAGATTTTGGAGTCAAGTTATGAGCTCAGGGACCGTCAGCAAAGTTCATCACACTATCAACTATTTTGGTACCTTTGTAAGTCAAATTCGAATTATGGCATGTATAGGCTAGAATATGTTATTGAAATGTTAAAATTTTGATATGTAAAATTAAAGCCATGCAAAAATGGCTTAGCCCCAAGTTTGGTTTTAAATTATGCTTGATTGAGGTTTAAAATGTGTTAGTTTTTATGTCATGAAATGGGAATGAATAACATAGGTGATGGATAGTAGATATTTTGGAATGAATGAGTAATGATATAAGTTTTGAGTATTAAAAGTGGACTACAAGATTGAATGTGGCATAAATGAGTTAGTCATAAATAATATTTATTCGGTCTGTATATGTTTTTTATTAACATATGTATGCTGGTGAATATGATTGTTATGATTAATTTTGACCTAGTATGTCATTAGATTAATTGTTTGATATGTTAGATATGATAGTTCGCTAATGGAAACTTTGGTTATGTATGTGACTTTAAAAGATATGTTTGGTCATGGTTTGTTTATGGACTACTAATTGTTTCAAAAATGATATTTACATGTAGATAACTGAATCAATAATTTGCCAATTTGATTTGGTTGTATGGATGAGAAAATACTTATATTATGTTTAGATAATTAACAAAACAGGTATAGTTAATAATAGGTTTAATGTGGAATTTGGAACATACACTCGTAAGATAAAAATGCTTGGAGTAAGTTGATTAGTAATTTAGACATGATTTGTGTTCGTTGCTAAGTATAAAACCTATGTATTTATTAATGTAAATGTTCCTTTATCATGACAAGGCATATCTTTGAGTCATAAGGAATAGTTTTATAAATAAACCATTATTTGGTGTTAATATGTGCAAATATACGTCACCAATTAGGATAGTCTCTTTGAAAATATATTTGTTAAGACATGTGTTTGAAAAATGTTTGAAATGTGACTGTTAGTATAAACTAAATCATTAGTAGGCATTTAAGAGTCAGTACATATGCTCTTATATTATAATAATTAAATTATTCATTTAGGTGTATAATGTATCTTTGTTAAGATTGGCATTTACTTTAATATTATAAATATTATATTTCATATAATTGCTTAAAGATGATATGACTGGACATAAATTTGATGTTAAATGTTCAAAATTAAGAGTTATGTTAGTTTGTGAAATAAATATAGAGTGACCTTCGAAACTTACTCATGTGTACATATATGTATGACTGTACGGAATTGAGTTTTATTATGCAATGCCTTATGACCCTGTTCCGGCGTCGGACATGGGTTAGGGTTGTTACATTGATCAATTGATGGTTATGTTTGGTTGTGGTATTGATGTTTCAGCCATTTTATATTTATATGTGAATTATGGTAGATATATTTGCTAATGGTGATGAAGATATGTCAAAATATATGTGTATGCTATATTTAGTATGATGTGAAATTGTGTAAAAGCCCGATTTAGACCCTAGTCAGAACGGTGGTTTCGGGACCATGAATCCAAATCAGAAAAATACTTAAAGATTATTTTCTCTATTTAATATGTGTGAATTTGTATGTGTGAAATTTTTGTGATCTAATTTTGTCGTTTGAGTGCCCAATTAAATAAAAGGACTTAATCGCATAAATTGAAAACTTGATAGTTTAAAGCATAAAGGCCAAATTGCTATTGGCTTTTTAAATTGAAGTATTTAAGTTGTAAATAACCATTGGAACTTGTATTGGCCGGTTGTGCCCTTGTTAAATATGTTTTAGTTATTAAATGGTAAAGGTTATAATGGTAAAATATGAAATAATATATGTATAATAAAACATAAAGTTTATAATATGGTTTTATATTATCATCTTTATGATTGAAACTTAAACAAAAGAAAAGAGAAAAGAAACTTAGGGTTCGGCTACTTTCAGGCTCAATCAAGGAATGTGTTTAGCTCGGTTTTTGATGATTTTTACATTTTTGAGATCGTTGCTTCAAGTACTAGTAAACCCATGCTTGAATTTTTTATATTGGTGAATATTTTGAGTTATGCCATTGTTGAAAGCTTGTGATTTTTGTTGTTTGATGATAAAATATGAAAGATATGTTTTAGATTAACATGTTTTGTATTGGAGTTTTTGATGATTTTGAGTAATTAGGACTAAATTGCAAAAATAATAATGAGGGACCAAAATGTGAAATAAATGAAATATATGGACTTGTATGAATGTGGGTAAGATTCGGCCTAACATGGCTATGTTGAAATTTTGCATATTTTGTGTTTTGTGCAATAGGGACTAAATTATAAAAAGTGTAAATGTTAGAGGTAAAATGGTAATTTACCCATTTATGTGTTTTTGGACTAAATTGAATGAAAATATGTTTGAATGAGCTTAATTTGAATATGCTTAGATCAAGAACCAAAGAAATCGGATTTGGATCAGGGAAAATTAAAGTTGTCGGCTAGTTGTCCCGTTCCATTTTATATCGTCCGAGGTAAGTTTATAAGCAAATAGACGTACTTAATTTTAATTAAGTGCAAAGTATATATGTTGAAATGAAATATGAATTTATATATGCTATTGCCGAATGTGTGTAAGCTTGGTAACCATGTTCATGCATTCGTCCAACCGAGTTACGACGTCTGAAAGCCCCGTATGAACCTTAGGAATAGTTAGGATGCATATGTCATGACATAGGATTCCAATATATGTGTGCGAGTAAGACCCTATCTGAGACAGTGGCATCGCTATGTGGTTACATGTAAGACCACGTCTGGGACGTTGGCATTGTATGATATGTGTGATTATCCGAGTGTCCTATCCAATTTTGAATGGTTCATTGGGCAAAGATAAATTGTGTTCGAATGTGTAAAACGAGCTAAATGGTCAGGTATGAATTAGCTTGTTGTCTACTTGAAATAAGGTAAGTATGTGACTTGGTACTTGTTACAAATTATGTGTGATGCAAATGAGAATTACACGTGAACTTAGTAAGAATATTCGGCCTTATGAATAAATGATATAAATTTTGTGGAATTGATACTTAGATATATGTAGATATGACCATGCATATTCGGCCAAATATAAAGTTTATGTACCTAATGTTTTATTATGATTTTCGAGCTTTTTTATATGAGTATATGTATAATTGGTTAAATAATGATATTATGGCTTTGAAAGTTGAATGACATTTGGTCAATTTGCTTATGTGAGTATTCGGCCAAGGTAAGGAATGTGTATGAAAATGTATTAATTATAAAATAGATAAATTTGAGATTAAGCATGTAATGTTAATGTAATTCGGTTTAGTTTAAAAATGAATTGATTATATCATTGGATTGTTTATTTGCTTATGACTTACTAAGCTATGATAGCTTACTCTGTGTGTACATGTTTACTCTGTTTTATAGATTTTGGAGTCAAGCTACAAGCTCGGGGACTGTCAGCAAAGTTCATCACACTAACTACTATTTTGGTACCTTTATAAGTTAAACTCGAATTATGGCATGTATAGGCTGAAATGTGTTTTGAAATGTTGGATTTTGGTTTTGTATAATTTGAGCCATGCGAAAATGGCTTTACTCCTAGGTTTGAAATTTTTTTTGGTTAAATTATGGTTTAATTCTAATTGGTTATCATGCCATATGTCATGGTTGATTATAATTTGTGTTATATGAATGTATTTTGAGGTGGTTGTTGAATTCGGATGTGGTATGAAGGAATCGACTATGTTATATAAATATATATGTTTGGTCTTGATTTGAGCCTATATTGAAAGTGTATCTAAGTATATGATGCTTGTGAAGATGCTTTGTGTTTCGGTTATATGTTTATAATGGATGTTAATTGAGCTAGGGTAGGCCATGTGTTTGCTAGGTAAAAATCGAGACATATACAAGGTATAAATTTGGTATTCACTTATGGACTCTATTAATGATACATGTAATACTTTGTTTTTTTGTTACGGTAAGTAGTATATATTGGGACTTGTATTGGTATAAGGAGATTGAATTAGTAATATAAGTTATGTATACTTGATAGTCGATCTTATTATATTAGTTGAGTTTTTATATGCTTTACATGTGTATAATGTATTTAAATTAAGGATGTTATATGTATGTGTATGGCTATATAAATCTGTTAGCTACTTATAAGTTTTCATATATGTACAATGGGTCTGTGTTAGCCGAATAGACAAGGAAAAGAAATGGGTTTACTTATAACTAAATGCTTGATTTTAATTTGTGTTAATATGCAAACATATGATTTTCACTTAGACTATCACATTAATGTCGCATATATATGTATAAAAGGGTTAGTAACGAAATTTATTTCACTTAATGTATAACTTGTGTACGCACATGACTTATATAAAATAGCTCTAATATTCAAATAATGAAATTGATGATGTGTTATATGTTTTGTACATTTATAAATTGTTTTGACATATCTTGGATTATGTTTTATTTATGCTATGTTGTAAATGATCAAATTTTAAGATTTGATATTTGAAAATGATACGAGTAATGATGTGGTTGTCATTTTGAAGTGTAATATGTAATGCTTATTTGTCTGAACTGTGATATGATCGGTAACACCGTATAACCCTATTCCGACGAACGATATAGGTTAGGGGTGTTACAAATTGTGGTTGAATATTTTTGTTAAGTGGTAGGCATGATATATAAATGGGATGTATTTTGTAAATGACTATGATTTGAAGTATTGGCATTCGGTTATGTAGTGATTTAATAAGTATACATTAGCTGAAATATATTTGTAATATGTTTGACTTAATGTGCAAATTATGGTTCATATATATATGTATATTGATTTGTTTCTATGAAAGGTTGTGTGTATAAAGTGATAGGTTGAAAATGATGAAAATTTAAGCATTGAATAAAGCTATGTTTTAGCATGATTACATCGGCTAATATATTGAAAAATGACCAAATGAATAGTGATTTGGGCATTGGTTAAACAAAAGGATTATATGAGTTTTATGTGGTGTATATATGTCTGACTTGGTTCAAAATTGATATTTGAGTAGTGTATAGGTTAGTCATTAAATGATGAGTATAAGTTGATTGATTTTTAAGCTTATTATTTAGTCAAATAAGAATATCACTTTTGTTATTTATATGTGAAATTTGACTTTCCTTGTGGAAATGATTTGTGAAATTTTGTATGTATTTTAATGGATAAATTATTTGGTGTTCTTTGAAAATATATTTAAATTGTTATGTTATGATTCGTAAAGAAATTAAATTAGTTATATATGTTAACATTTGATTGGTTTAAAAGTTTGAGCAAGTGCACGCATATGATTGTTCAAAATTTGTGTCTCGTCTGGTAATACCTCGTAACCTCAATCCGGCGATGAATACGGATTAAGGGTGTTACAGGACCCTAAATAGGTGGGAAATTGGCCTTGTAAATGGCCTATTTTTGCCCACAAGGGCAGGGACACGGGCGTGTGTCTCAGCCGTGTTGCTCAATGGGCATTTCGAAATGAGCCTGGGTAGACCACACAGTCACACACACAGGCGTGTGCTAGGCCGTCTGGCCAAGTCAGTTTCGAGCACGGGCTAGACACATGGGTGTGTGACTGGCTGTGTGATCCAAGTCAGTAGCCTCCCTAATTTTCACATGGCCTGGCACACGGGCGTGTCTTGTGGCCGTGTGGACAAGTCAGTATGTATGCCATGTTTTGACACGGCCTAGACACACAGGCGTGTCTAATGCCGTGTGAGGCACACGGCCTGCTCACACGGGCGTGTAACCTGTATAACTTTGAAAAATGTTTAAGTTTCAAAAAATTTTATATGTGTTTGATTTAGTCCTGACTTCATTCTAATACATGTTTAAGGTCTCGTTGACCTAAGAAAGGGACTTAATAGTGATATTTAATTATGATATGTCGATGTATGATTTTTTTTTATTATGAATTTGTTTGTGAAATGTATCGATATGTCTGGTAATATCTATTAACCCTAGTCCGGCGACAGATACAGGTTAAGGGTGTTATATTTAGTTGGTATCAGAGCTACGGTTTAGTCGAGTCTAGGACTAACGTAGTGTATGTAAGTCTAGCTATACATGCCATATTTATGAATTGCGATAGTGTGATAAATACTGACAATGAAAATGTGTTTTTATATAGCAAATGGATCCCAAACGAGCCGTAGCTGACGATGTTGAGAGTAATGCGCCTGCTCCTACGCAAGGGACAATGCCTGCTCCCGCGCAAGGGACAGCGCCATCTGACTCTAGACTGGCTACGAGTAGCCATGATGGAGAGGCGAGACAAGCCTTCTATCAAATGATGAACGATTGGTTCACTCAATATATCTGAACTAATCTGGCTGTGCCACAACCTTCACAACTGGTCAATCCTCCGTAAGTCCCTGTCATGCCACAAGTTGTAAATCTGATTCAGTTGAATGAGCCTTCGATCGATAAAATTAGAAAATATGGGGCCAAAGAGTTCTGTGCTACTATGAATGATGATGTGGAGAGAGTCAAGTTCTGGTTAGAGAATACGATAAGAGTGTTCGATGAATTGTCATTGACTCTAGATGAATGCTTAAAATGTGTCGTTTCACTTTTGAGAGATACGACGTATCATTGGTGGAAGACATTAATATCTGTGGTTCGGAGGGAACGTGTAACACCATAACCTGTATCCGTCGCCAGAATAGGGTCATAAGGTACAGAATAAAGACACAATTCCGAACAATTATATATATACACATGAACCAATCTCGAAGATCTGTCAAAATTTATTTCATAAACTAACACAACTCCTAAAATTTGAAAGCATTTCACTTCATATATACAAGCAGTCATATCACTTATAAGCAATAATATATAATATATTATTGAAAACATTAAAGCATATGCCGATCTTAACAAGGATAAATTATAAACCCTATGAACATCCAATTATTATAATGCATGAGTATATATTGACTTTTAAATTGATACTTAAAATCAAATATCAATATATTACACAAACTACTGTCTTTATAAATATTTACAAATAACTAACAAAATTAATACATAATATTTGTTCGATGAACAACCACATGAGTCGCATATTTTTTCCAAATAATTATGCATGCTATAATCATCTAATGGCTCATTCATAAAACTAGTCTCTATGACTTTAATAAATGCTATGTCATGGTGACCGAATATATATACAACAAAGTACCTAGTTATAATATCTATCAACTAACATAAGTTATACTCATTTACCAATCACCTTAATTCAATCATTTATCTCGCAAGCATTTAATTTAAATAACACATCAAACCAACTCATTAATCATACCTATTTTCTCCATTATTAAAGGAAATTAGTTTATGCATTTCCACTTCCTTACAACCAGCCCACATTGATCAACATTCATTCTATTGGAAATATATATAACCAAATCAATATAAATGTATGCATGGTACATATTTACTCTAAAGCCAAGGCCGCATCTAAGATTTGAGTATCAAATTTATATACCAAACAACAACCAACTTAATCATGAAACACTTGCATTGCTTACCACATAACCATTGAATTAATCAAGCTTTAACATAATCACCTAACACTTAAATTAAATCGCATTCCATATTTTCCATCACAACTAATTAACATACCATATACATATTGTACTATTATTCCTTCATGGCCGAATCTTCTTTTTAAAATTACATACATATCCCAAAACTTTCATCATCAATTACCATCGAACATGCTCATTAAATATTTTGACTAAGATCATACCATACCAAATTCAAACAGAATCAATAAGCCATTCTCAAACATATAATGCTTACCACATATATTATACCTTCGTGGCACGCAACATAGTAACCAAAATTAGTAAAAACCTTACCTAACATAACCAAATTCTAATATAATAATTTAGCCATTTTTGAATGGCTTAGATTACACATAACAGAAAATCCAGCTTGCAAAAGCACACTCTAGTCTATACATGCCATAATTTGAGTTTGAATATTAAAATACTGAAGCTGTAGATAGTGTGATAGACTTTGCTGACGATCCCTGAGTTTGTAACTTGAATCCAAAATCTATAAAACAAAGTAACATGAACACAGAGTAAGCTAACATAGCTTAGTAAGCCATAAGCAAATAAACAATATAATGTTATAACCAACTCATTTTTAATTTAACCGAATTATACTAGCTTAAGTATGCTTAGCCTCAACCTACCAATTTCATACATGATATTTCCGTTTTTATACAAAATTCCCACCTTGGCCAAATGCCTATATAACCAATATAAGTAATTTACATTTCGCTTACAAAGCCAATATATCATTAGACAATCAAATATACTTATACTCATAAACACCAACTTAAGCATCATAATATATCATCAAGTACACATTACCTAAATGGCCGAATACACATGGTTACATCAATAAACATATCACATGTTATTTCGAAGACAATCACAATATATATATCTTATCAAGATCGATTACACTTTTATAATTACACATTCCAGACTTACCTCATAAGTCATTTGTATCAAACATTACTTACTTACTTACCTTACCTTGAATAGGTAACAAGTTAATCCATACCTGGCATATAACTCGATTTTCACATTCAAACATAGCTTATCTTTGCCTGATGAACCATTCAGAATCGGATAGGACAATTGGATAATCACATAAATTGTACAATGCCTACGTCCCAAACAGGGTCTTACTTTAAACACATATCAGAATCACATATCGATGTCATGGTCTTACTTGCACATATATATCGGAATCCTATGTCATGACATATGTATCCTAGCTATTCCTAAGGTTCATACGGGGCTTTCGAACGTCGTAACTCGGTCGAAACGAATGCTCAAACATGGTTACCAAGCTTATACACATTCGAAAATAGAATTTATAATTTCATATATTTAAATTCAGCATATGTACTTTGTATTTAATTAAAATTAAGTACGTCTATTTGCTTATAAACTTACCTCGGACAATGGAAAATCGGTACGGATCGACTAGTCGACAACTTTCGTTTTCCCCCGATCCAAATCTGATTTCTTTGGTTCTTAATCTAAACATATTCAAATTAAGCTCATTCAAACATATTTTCATTCAATTTAGTCCAAAAACACATAAATGGGAAATTACCATTTTACCCCTAACATTTACAATTTTTACAATTTAGTCCCTATTGCACAAAACACAAAATACACAAAATTTCCCTATACTTATGTTGGGTCAAATTTTACCCATGCTTATACAAGTCCATATGTTTCATTTATTTCATATTTTATTCCCTCAAATTATTATTTTTGCAATTTAGTCCTAATTACTCAAAATCATCAAGAACTCCAATACAAAACATGTTAATCTAAAACATATCTTTCATATTTCATCATCAAACAACAAAAATCACAAGCTATCAATAATGGCACAACTCAAAATATTCATCAAAATAAAAAATTAAAGCATGGGTCTTGAAGATTACTAAGCAACGATCTCAAAAACGTAGAAATTATCAAAAACTAAGCTAGAACTCACCTTGAATCAAGCTTGGCTATGGCCGAACCCTAGCTTCTTTTTCTTTTCTTTCTTATTTAAGTTTCGGCAATATGAAAAAAAATATGAACATGGCTTTATTTTTTTATGTTTTATGATATTATATAACTTAACATTTAATTTACATATATAACCTTAGTTAAAACATCATATTATCACATTTTAATGTCCTTAGCCATCCACTTATATTGCTAATGGTCTATTTACAATTTAAGGACTTCTATTTAATAAGACAATAACAACTCAACCCTTTATGCTTTTAACTATCAAATTTTTAATTTATGCGATTAAGTCTTTTTATTTAATCGGATACCTAAACGACAAAATTAAATTACAAAAATTTCACAGATATAAATTCACACAAAATAAACACAGAAAATAATTTTTAAATATTTTTTGACTTGGATTCGTGGTCCCGAAACCACCATTCTGATTAGGGTCTAAATCGAGCTGTTACAGAACGAGTCACTTGGGATTTCTTTCTAGCTAAATTTCGAAAGGAATTTATTAGTCAAAGATTCATTTATCAGAAACGTAAAGAGTTTCTTGAATTAAAAGAAGGCTGTATGTCTGTTACAGAATACGAGAATTTGTGAGACTGAGCCAGTATGTACGGGAATGTGTTTCGACGAAAGCAATTATGTGCAAGAGATTCGAGGATGGCTTGAATGAAGATATACGTTTGCTAGTCGAGATTTTAGAGATAAAAGAGTTTTTAGTGCTTTTTGAATGAGCATGTAAAGCCAAAGAACTCGGGAAAGAGAAAAGAAAAGCCGATTCAGAAGCTAGAGACGTGAGAAATAGATCTGCAAGTGTGATATCCCGAATTAGGGCCTAATCGGAATAGTGGTTTTGAGACCACAAATCTGAGATAGAAATAATTATTTTATAACTATTTTGAGTTCTATGATATGATTGCATGATTGTGTGAAAGTTTTGTGAAGAAATTCTATGCATAAAGTGCTTAATTTGAAATTAGGGACTAAATTGAATAAGTTGCAAAACTTGCATTCTAGAAGTTTTTAGTATGAAATTGCTTTGGAATAATAATTAAGATACCTTAAATAGAAATTTGACCAATTTCTAAGTTTTTGGACAAAAATTGGACATGGATGGAAATTTTGAAAGTTTAGTAACGAAGGGCATTTTAGTCATTTGGTAATTAAAAGATTAAAAAAAGGAAAAATATGGAAAAATATGTCCATATTCTTCATTAGGATGAAATTTCAAGGGTTCTCCATAGCTAGGGTTTGTTTCAAGCTTCCAAGCTCCATAGTAAGTGATTCCAGGCCCCATTTTTAATGTTTTTTACGTTTTTGAAGTCCTGGTAACTTGATTTAGCTTATTTTAGCAATAATTTAACCTAGGGTTTATATTTGGAAAAATACCCATAGGTGAAATATGTTTATTTTTATGTTTTATGGTAGAATATGAAGCTTGAAATTGTGTTAAACAACTTTTGCTAAGCGATTTTAAGTGAAAACGAGTAAAAGGGCTTAATCGGTAAAAATACCTAATATTCATAAGTACATGTTAGAGTGTGAATTTGATGTTTCTATAGAAGGGAAAAATGATCAGCATGTCATTAAACATGAGAAAATAGGATGAGGTTTAATTTACGAGCCTTGGGACAAAAGTGTAAATATGTGAAAGTTTAGGGGCAAAATGGTAATTTTGCCAAAGTTCGTACTAAGGGCTGTTTTGATGAATGTATGTATTAAATAAATTAATTTGATATTATAGATCAATAGAAACAAGATTCAAGTCGTGATCGAGGGAAAAACAAAGTTTATGAGGAATAGGCTCGATTGCTAATATTTTGTATCGAGGTAAGTTCATGTGTAAATAGGGTAATATAATTTTTATTTTAAGTGATTTAATGTTATTTATATGATATGATACTTATTATCATGAAATATTATGCTTTGTGAATTATTATTTGGTAATATGCAAATTATGTGAACAACATGATAAGTATGAGATGCTAGCAAGTATCGGTTTCTACATTTCGAAGACGGTGATCAAAATGTGTAATTGAGAAGAATCCTGTTTGAACCTTAGGAATAGATTAGGGTACAAGAGACATGTCACTAGGATGGTTGAGTTCCGAACTCGTTGAGTTGATTCTGAGTTCGTGAGATGTGACTAGGCATCCGAGCTCGTTGAGTTGAGTCCGAGTTCACTTATGGATGCGAATGCCCGAGCTCGTTGAGTTGAGTCCGAGTTTGTTTATGGGCGGGTTACATGGTAGCTTGGCTACATAGATTTCAAAAGCTATTGAGCTTGTTTAGCTATGACTATAGCACTTACGTGCACACTATCCGCGTATTCGAAATTATATTCCGATGTGCTCAACGGGAGAATCCTAAGAGAATAGGGAGAGTACTTAAAACGAAAGTGATTGATGATGAATGTGTTGAAGAAGTGAAAATGGACAGGTATGAGTTTAATCCTTGGTTGAGAATTTGGTAAGGCAAAATGGTGGTAGGATAGTAAGTATTCTTATGACATGAGTGTCTTAATGATGTTTATGTTGGATTGCATGATCATGTTACTTGTTATTTGCATGTGAACTTACTAAGCATTTATGCTTACTCCCTTCTTTTCATTCATTGTAGTTTTGACAAGCCGGCTTGAGAATCGGGATAGGTCGAAGGCTCGCTCACACTATCTGAAGACCTGAATTGGTAAAATGGCTTGTATATTTTGAGTGTGGCATGTATAGCACTATACTCACTTTGTGTAAATAATCTTATGATATGGTTATGGTTTGATAAGAAAAGGTTTGGAAATGATTAGCCATTGGAATGACCAATCTAGATCATATTTGATGTCATGTATGTTTAATGTGTTAGTCCATGGAAAACCATAAGATGGTGAAATTGGTTATAAAACAGAATCACACAACAGTAGTGACATGAATTGGAAAAATCACTAAAAATATTAGAAATAGAATTAGATGATGAATAAAATATGTAATTGAAGCCTAATAAATCTATTTTCATGTGGAAGAAACAAAATAGGTAAAAGAGTTGTATTTTATAAGATATTTAAATTTTTGTGAAATATGGCCAGAGCAACTTCTGAATCCCCTGTTTTGACATTGGAAATTCACCAAAAATTGTAAAAAAAAAATAATTAGAAGTTATGCTTTATATGTACATATTACTTATTAAGTCTAGTTTTAATAAATACAAACGGCATAGTCTTTTGAGTTATGTATCAAGAGAAAGGTGGTTTGTAGTGAACTGAGGTCAAAGTAGTCGAATGCGGAAACAGGGTAAAATTTAACTAATAAAATGTACTAATTTGCTCAACCAAAAATTCTAGAAAAAAAATTCATTGATAGTTATATGAGTCTAGTTTCAAGAAAAATTTACAGATCTTAATTTCGAGTTTCAGAACTCGAGGTATGAATTTTTAAGAAACTGTGATGCAGTTAGCTAGCTTGTCTGGAATTTCTAAAATAAATTGTTTGAGTTGTTTAATTAATGTATTAAGCCCGTTAACATCTCGTGCTCGACTCCGGTGACTGTCTCGGGTACGGGGGTGTTACATTTGGTAGTATCAGAGCACGTTTAGTCAGTTCTCAGACTAACGTGTTGTATGTACGGGTTTTGCTATACATACCATGCTATATATATATTGTGATAGTGTGACGACTTCTGACCTTTTAAATGATTTTTTTATAGTAAATGGATCCTGATCCAACTGCGACTGATGATGTAGAGAGCAATGCGTCAGCTTCTACTGAAGGGGTGGTGCCAACTGAAATTCGACCTCCTACTGTTGGTCAAGGAGGAGGAGAAAGGGCTCGGTTAGCCTTTCTCCAAATGATGAATGCTTGGTATACAGAGTTCGTTCATACGAACCAAAATGCACAACCTCCCCCACCTCCCTTGATTCCTCAACCTGTACCCCCGATGCCTCAAGGTATGGATCTGATGAAATTTCACAGAACTCCAGTTGATAGAATTCGTAAGTAAGGGGCCGAAGAATTCAGGGCAAATGTTGATGATGATGCCGAGAAAGTAGAGTTTTGGTTTGAGAATTCTATTCGGGTATTTGATGAATTGTCTTGTACACCTGAGGAATGCTTGAAATGTGCTATATCTTTGTTGAGGGATTCCGCCTATCATTGGTGGAAGACATTGATTTCAGTGGTTCCGAAAGTGAAAGTGACTTGGGAGTTCTTTCAAGAAGAATTTCAGAAGAAATACATCAGTGAAAGATTTGTTGATCAGAAGCGTAAAGAGTTTCTTGAGTTGAAGCAGGGCAACATGACAGTTACTGAATACGAAAGGGAGTTCATCAGGTTGAGTAAGTATGCTAGAGAATATGTTCCTACAGAGGCTAAAATGTGCAAACGATTTGAAGACGAACTCAATGAAGACATCAAAGTATTTTTTGGGATTCTTGAATTAAAAGAAACGGTAGTACTTGTTAATCGAGCTTGCAAAGCTGAAGAACTACTTAAAGAGAAGAAAAAAGTAGAGGCTGAGACTAGAAGTTGGAAGAAAAGATCGACGAGCAATTCATTCTCACAGCAATCTAGAAAATCTAGAAATATGAATCCTCATTTTCAGGTTTCGATCGGACAATCATATGGAAATTCTAAGAAACAAAATGTGGGTCTTAAATCTCAGACTACTTCCGTGAATAGTGTGGGGAATTCGAGATTTGTTAAGCCCGAGTGCCAGCGGTGTGGTCGAAATCATTTTGGCCCATGTAGAGCGAATGAATGTTTTCGGTGTGGTTCTCCAGATCATTTTATTATAGACTGCCTAGAGAGAGTTGAGAAAGAAAAATTTCAGAGTGTAAAAGCTAGTGGTGCAGACTCGAGGGGAAGATATTCGAGAAAACCTGGAAATGAAGCAAGCAGCAAGAATGTAGTCAGAGATTCAGCAGCTAAACCTGAAGCAAGGGCTCCAGCTAGAACTTACGTAACATCTCGAAATAGGGCCTAAATGGAATAGTGGTTGCGAAACCACAAATCTGAGATAAAAAAGTTTATTTCGATTAATTTTTATGATTTACCGAGTGATTAGATGCATGTGTTAGAGTATTGATAAGAAATTTTATAGATTGCATGTTTAATTTGCCTATTAGGGCTTATTTGTAGAAGTTGTTGTAACAGCACGATTTAGGGCCTAAACGGAATGATGGTTTTAGAAACATGAATTCAAAGTCAAAAAAATTTATTCTGATTAAGTTTTAAGGATTATTTATTGATTAAAATATTGTGTAAAAATATCGTTAAGTAATTTTACTGATAAAGTGCTTAATTGGACTTTTAGGACTAAATTGCAAAAGTTGCAAAATATGTGTTCTAATTCATAAGCACTTGATTGAAATGGGAGTTTAAAGAGGAGGTCCTTAAATGGTAATTAGACCATTATATTTCGTTTCGACAAAAATGGGCATGAATAGGACAATTTTAAAGAAAGGCCCTTAAGGGCATTTTAGTCATTTGGTAATTAAAAGAAATAAAAAGGGAAAATAAAGTCAAAATTGGCTCATCTTTTTCATGGAGACCGAAATTAGCATGGGGGAAGCCATGGCTAGGGTTTTCAAGCTTTCCAAGCTCAATAGTAAGTCCGTTCTAGCCCCGTTTTTCAAGTTATTTACGTTTTTGGAATCTCAGAAACTTGATTAAGCTTATTCTAGCAATAATTTAAGCTAGGGTTCATATTTGGAAAAATACCCATAGGTGAAATGCGTTTATTTTGATTTTTTATGGTAGAATATGAAGGATGAAATTATGTTAAACAACTTTTGCTAAGTGGTTTTAAGCAAAAATGAGTAAAACGTCTTAATAGGTAAAAGTTGTTATTGTTCATAACTATGTGTTAGAGTGAGAATTTGATGTTGCCATAGAACAGAAAAATGATCAAAATGTCATAAAACATAAGAATAAAGGATGAAGTTTAATTCTCGAGCCTAGGGGCAAAAGTGTAAATATGCAAAAGTTTAGGGGCAAAATTGTAATTTTGCCAAAGTTTGAGTTAAGGACTATTTTGAATAGTACATTAATTAAATAAGTGTTATTTGACATGTTAGATCAAGAAAACATGAAATTTTGGATTAAGATCGGGGAAGAACAAAGTTGTGTGCTAAGTTAGGAAAGTTAGCCGTTTCGGCATTTGAGGTAAGTTGGTATGATAATAATACTGCAATAATGTTGTAATTTATATTTGAAAGTTAAATTTAGTGAATTAATTGAATTATGTTAAATTAAATGTTTATGGTGCCAAGTTTATGAATTGATTTAAAAATATGTCTATGGTACATGAAGGGCATTGAATTATCATACATAAATGTGATTTCTATGATTATGGATATTATGAGCAATTGTAAGTTCATATGATTTTTAATAATGCAATGTGTAATTTAATGTTATTGCCTTGATATTAAATGAGATGTAAGTTTATATGTAAGTAATACATCAATTTTACTTGTATTATGATATTGTATAATAATATTGGAAATATGTTTGTTGATAATTACTTGATTGGTGAAATTGCTGGAAAAGAGAGAGAAATCCCGGTTGAACCTTCAGAAAGATCGGATGATACAGATGGTATGTAGCTAGGTCACATGTATGGTGCTGAGTGCACATCATGTGTACAAGAAAGCTACGAGACAGTATGATGTAGCTAGGTCGCATGGGTGATACTATGTGTACACCATGTAGACAAGAGAGCTACGGGATATATGTAGCTAGGTCGCATGTGTGGTTCCAGGTGAAGGACACCATGTAGACAAGAGAGCTACGAGATAAACTAGCTGGGTCACATGGGTGGTACTAAGTGTTCACCATGTGTACAAGAGAGCCGAACTATATGATGGGTGGAGCTATGTGCTGAAACCACCAAGTATCGAGGATTGATCCGAAGTGTTCAATGGGAGACTTACTATGTACTGCTTTGTGAGTTTTGTGATGATGATTTTATGGTGACCTTGTAATCATGGGCCTATACTTGTGATGTATGAAATGTGGTGAAAATGATTTGTGATATGTATGTTAAAATGAGGTTAATACAAAGAAAGTGTGAAAGAGTGAATGAGCAATAAAACTGTTATGGGTTATGGATAGTTGCAGTGATGTGAATCTAAAAATTTACCAAAAATAGTAGAAATTGAATCAGAGACTGAATGAGATATAAAATTAAAGCTTAATGAGTCTATTTTCATATAATAGAAACAGAGTAAGCAAAGAAATTCTATATTATGAGATATTTAAGTTTTTAAGAGACTGGTTCAGAATGACTACGTGATTCCCTGTTCTGACTTGGAAAAATCATAAAAAATTGTAAAAAAATAATTAGGGAATATAATTTATATGCTTGAAATACTTAATGAGTATAGTTTCAAATAAAATAAACAAGAACATTCTTTGAATTCTGTACAAGGAGAAAATTGATTCGTAGTGAATAGTGGTCAGAACAGTTGAGCAGTGAAACAGGGGTAACTTCAATGAATAAACTGTACTAATTGGCTAGACCAAAAATTCTGAAAATTTTATGGTAAGAATATACGTGAATATAGTTTCAAGAAAAATTAACGGTTTGTAATTTGGATATCTGTAGCTCTAGAAATAAATAATTTAGCTGCTGGTACTCTGCTAGACAGCTTATTCTGAACTTGTTTATGATTGTAATAGTGAATGTATGTCTGTGTTTGTGATGGTAATATTCCGGGAACATATTGTGACTTCATTTAAAGTATGATAATGTATTGTTTATTAATATTTACATACTTACTTACTAAGCTATAATGCTTACTCCCTTCCTTTCCTTTTTCTTATAGTGTCTCAGATGTTAGCTCGAGTTAGAGGTCGCCGGAGGTTAAATCACACTATCAAACTATTGATCGATATATAAAGGTTTTAAAGTATTTTCAAGTCTTTGGCATGTATGGAGACTCGTTTAATTGTTACTAAGTTGCAAGGAATTGGCCTAAAATACTGACCTATGTTATTTGAAGGTCTCTATTGTATAAAGTCATTTAATCTAGATAGTCTTGATTATGTTATTAATTAAATGATGCAATTTATGAATGTGCATGCTTGGCTATGTGTGTGGTTGAATTAAAGCATGATATGGGCCTTGTAAGCTCTTTTTAAGGGACAGCTTGAATATGTTTGAAAAAGTTTTAAATTAGAGTGAAATTATGAATCAGTTTTTATACGATGATTAATGATTAAGTCCGGTAATGCCTCGTACCCTGTTCCGGCGTCGAACACGGGTAATGGGTGTTACAACTTATGCCATAAAGGCACGTGAAGATGCTTCATCACCCGACGTGATTACTGGTATATTTTCTCTTTATGATGTTAATGTTATTACTTTGATTGATCCCGGTTCTACTCATTCATATGTGTGCATGAAATTGGTGTCTAATATGAATATACCTATTGAGTACACAGAATTTATGATTAGAGTGTCGAATCCATTTGGCAAATGTGTGATAGTTGACAAAGTATGCAAGAAATGTCCTTTAATGATTAGGGGTCATTATTTTCTAGCCAACTTGATGTTGTTGCCGTTTGATGAAATTGATATTATTTTGGGCATGGATTGGTTGACATTGCATGATGCTATAGTAAATTGCAAAGAAAAGGTTATAGAATTAAAGTGTGAAAGTGGTAAAATTCTGCGGGTTGAATCAGGCAAATCAGAGGCATTATCTAGTGTAATTTCTTCGATGTCGGCTCAAAGATATTTTAGGAAGGGTTATGAAGCTTATTTGGCGTATGTACTTAATACAAAAGAAATTGAAAAGAAAATTGAATCAGTGCCGATTGTGTGTCAGTTTGCGGATGTATTTCCAGAAGAGTTGCCGGGTTTGCCTCCAGTCAGGGAAGTAGAATTTGGTATTGAGTTGATACCAGGAACAACTCCGATCTCAATTGCTCCGTATAGAATGGCACCAACAGAGTTAAAAGAATTGAAGTCACAGTTGCAAGAGTTGACTGACAAAGGCTTTGTGAGACTGAGTTTTTCACCTTAGGGTGCTCCTGTATTATTTGTGAAAAAGAAGGATGGTTCTATGAGATTGTGTATTGACTATCGGCAATTAAACAAGGTGACAATCAAGAACAAGTATCCGTTGCCGAGAATTGATGATTTGTTTGATCAGCTGAAAGGAGTGACATGGTTTTCAAAGATTGACTTGAGATATGGGTACTACCAGCTGCGAGTAAAAGAGTCGAATGTGCCTAAAACTGCTTTTAGATCAAGGTATGGTCATTATGAATTTTTAGTTATGCCATTCGGGTTAACAAATGCTCCTGATGTGTTTATGGATTTGATGAATCGCATGTTTTGGCCATACTTGGGGAAATTTGTTGTGGTATTTATACATGACATCTTAATTTATTCGAAAGATGAGACAGCGCATGCCGAGCACTTGAAGATAGTTTTGCAAACTTTGAGAAATAAGCAGTTATATGCCAAGTTTAGTAAGAGTGATTTTTGGCTTCGAGAAGTAGGATTTTTGGGTCATATTGTCTCAGGTGATGGTATACGGGTTGATCCCAGTAAAAGTTTAGCTATTGTTGATTGGAAACCGCCGAAAAATGTAACTGAGGTTAGAAGTTTCTTGGGGCTAGTTGGGTATTATCGGCAGTTTGTAAATGGATTTTCTATAATTGCTGCTCCTATGACTAGACTACTTCGAAAGGATGTTAAATTTGAGTGGACGGAAGAATGTCAACAGAGTTTTGAAGAATTGAAAAAGTTATTAACTAAAGCACCAGTGTTAGTACAACCTGAATCAGGTAAAGAATTTGTGGTGTATAGTGATGCTTCTCGAAATGGTTTAGGATGTGCACTTATGCAAGAAGGAAAAGTGGTGGCTTATGCTTCGAGGCAGTTAAAATCTCACGAAAGAAATTATCCGACTCATGATTTGGAATTGGCTGCTATAGTATTTGCTTTGAAGATTTGGCGACATTATCTGTATGGTGAAAAATGCCAAGTATATACCGACCACAAAAGTCTCAAGTACTTGGTGTCACAAAAAGATTTGAATTTAAGACAGCGGAGACGGTTAGAATTATTGAAAGATTACGAGTTTGTGATTGACTACCATCCGGGGAAAGTGAATGTGGTTGCCGATGCTTTGAGTAGAAAGTCGTTGTTTGTCTTGAGAGCTATGAATACTCAGTTGACGGTGTCTAACGATGGTTCGATTCTAGCAAAGTTGAGAGTAAGACCGATGTTTTTACAAGAGATTTGTGAAGCTCAGAAAAGCGATGAAGATTTGCAAGCCAAAAGAAAACAATGTGAGGTTGATACAAGGTCAGATTTCAGAATCAATTCTGATGGTTGCTTGATGTTTAAAATCTGGATTTGTATACTGAAAAATGATGAGTTGATTCAAAAGATTTTGCATGAAGAACATAATGGTTGTTTGGCGGTTCACCCGAGCAGTACGAAAATGTACAATGACTTGAAGAAAATGTATTGGTGGAATGGAATGAAAAGAGATATCTCCGAGTTTGTATCAAAGTGCTTAATTTGTCAACAAGAGAAAGCTGAAGACCAAATACCTTCAGGACTACTCTAGCCTATCATGGTTCCTGAATGGAAATGGGATCGGATTACTATGGATTTTGTATCAAGGTTGCCATTAACTCCGAAGAAGAAAGATGCCATCTGGGTAATAGTTGAAAGATTGACTAAATCGGCTCATTTTATTCTGGCACATACGGATTATTCTCTTAATAAGCTGGCCGAATTTTATATCAGTGAGATTGTTAGACTTCACGGAATACCTTTGTCAATCATTTCGGATAGAGATCTGAGATTTACTTCACAGTTTTGGCAAAAGTTACAAGAGGCATTAGGTACGAAGTTAAATTTCAGCACTGCCTTTCATCCACAAACTGATGGACAATCAGAGAGAGTGATTCAGATTCTTGAAGACATGCTTAGATGTTGTGTATTGGAATTTCAAGGTAGTTGGGAAAGATACTTACCGTTGGTAGAATTTGCTTATAATAATAGTTATCAGACGAGTTTGAAGATGGCACCCTATGAAGCATTGTATGGTCGTAAATGTCGGACGCCATTGTATTGGACTAAACTCAAGGAAAATCAGATTTATGGAGTTGATCTAATAAAAGAAACCAAAGAAAAAGTGAAAGTGATTCGAGATTGCTTGAAAGCTGCTTCGGATAGATAGAAATCTTATGCGGATTTGAAACGAAAGGAAATCGAGTTTCAAGTTGGTGATAAGGCATTTTTAAAAGTGTCTCCATGGAAGAAAGTTCTTAGATTTGGACGGAAGGGCAAGTTAAGTCCGCGTTTTATTGGACCGTATGAAATAATTGAAAAAGTTAGACCAGTAGCTTATCGGTTAGCATTGCCATCTGAAGTATAGAAGATGCATGATGTGTTCCAAGTATCTATGCTACGTTGGTATCGTTCAGATCCTTCACATATAATTTCACCAACAGAAATCGAGCTACGACCGGATATGACTTACGAAGAAGAACCGATTAGGATTTTAGCTCGAGAGGTCAAGCAATTAAGAAATAAAAGTATCACTCTCGTGAAAGTATTATGGCAAAAGCACGAAGTAGAAGAGGCTACATGGGAGCCCGAGGAAACTATGAGGAATCAATACCCACACCTGTTTACCGGTAAGATTTTCGGGGACGAAAATCCCTAAAGGGGGGAGAGTTGTGATATCCCGAATTAGGGCCTAATCGGAATAATGGTTTCGAGACCACAAATCTGAGATAGAAATAATTATTTTATAACTATTTTGAGGTCTATGGTATGATTGCATGATTGTGTGAAAGTTTCGTGAAGAAATTCTATGCATAAAGTGCTTAATTTGAAATTAGGGACTAAATTGAATAAGTTGCAAAACTTGCATTCTAGAAGTTTTTAGTATGAAATTGCTTTGGAATAATAATTAAGATACCTTAAATAGCAATTTGACCAATTTCTAAGTTTTTGGACAAAAATTGGATATGGATGGAAATTTTGAAAGTTTAGTAATGAAGGGTGTTTTAGTCATTTGGTAATTAAAAGATTAAAAAAAGGAAAAAGATGGCAAAATATGTCCATCTTCTTCATTAGAACGAAATTTCAAGGGTTCTCCATAGCTAGGGTTTGTTTCAAGCTTCCAAGCCCCATAGTAAGTGATTCCAGGCCTCGTTTTTAATGTTCTTTACGTTTTTGGAGTCCTGGTAACTTGATTTAGCTTATTTTAGCAATAATTTAACCTAGGGTTTATATTTGGAAAAATACCCATAGGTGAAATATGTTTATTTTGATGTTTTATGGTAGAATATGAAGCTTGAAATTGTGTTAAACAACTTTTGCTAATCGATTTTAAGTGAAAACGAGTAAAAGGGCTTAATCGGTAAAAATATCTAATATTCATAAGTACATGTTAGAGTGTGAATTTGATGTTTCTATAGAAAGGAAAAATGATCAGCATGTCATTAAACATAAGAAAATAGGATGAGGTTTAATTTACGAGCCTTGGGACAAAAGTGTAAATATGTGAAAGTTTAGGGGCAAAATGGTAATTTTGCCAAAGTTCGTACTAAGGGCTGTTTTGATGAATGTATGTATTAAATAAATTAATTTGGTATTATAGATCAAGAGAAACAAGATTCAAGTCGTGATCGAGGGAAAAACAAAGTTTACGGGGAATAGGCTCGATTGCTAATATTTTGTATCAAGATAAGTTCATGTGTAAATAAGGTAACATAATTTTTATTTTAAGTGATTTAATGTTATTTATATGATATGATACTTATTATCATGAAATATTATGCTTTGTGAATTATTATTTGGTAATATGCAAATTATGTGAACAACTTGATACGTATGAGATGCTAGCGAGTATCGGTTTCTACATTTCGAAGAAGGCGATCAAAATGTGTAATTGAGAAGAATCCCGTTTGAACCTTGGGAATAGATTAGGGTACAAGTGACATGTCACTAGGATGGTTGAGTTCCGAACTCGTTGAGTTGAGTCCGAGTTCGTGAAATGTAACTAGGCATCTGAGCTCGTTGAGTTGAGTCTGAGTTCACTTATGGATGCCAACGCCCAAGCTCGTTGAGTTGAGTCTAAGTTCGTTTATGGGCGGGTTACATGGTAGTTGGCTACATAGATTTCAAAAGCTATAGAGCTTGTTTAGCTATGAGTATAGCACTTACGTGCACACTATCCGCGTATCCGAAATTATATTCTGATGTGTTCAACGGGAGAATCCTAAGAGAATTGGGAGAGTACTTAAAATGAAAGTGATAGAAAATGAATGTGTTGAAGAAGTGAAAATAGACAGGTATGAGTTTAATCCTTGGTTGAGAATTTGGTAAGACAAAATTGTGGTAGGATAGTAAGTATTCTTATGACATGAGTGTCTTAATGATGTTTATGTTGGATTGCATGATCATGTTACTTGTTATTTGCATGTGAAATTACTAAGCATTTATGCTTACTCCCTCCTTTTCATTCATTGTAGTTTTGACAAGCCAGCTTGAGAATCGGGATAGGTCGAAGGCTCGCTCACACTATCTGAAGACCTAAATTGGTAAAATAACTTGTATATTTTGAGTGTGGCATGTATAGCACTATACTCACTTTGTGTAAATAATCTTATGATATGGTTATGGTTTGATAAGAAAAGGTTTGGAAATGATTAGCCATTGGAATGGCCAATCTAGATCATATTTGATGTCATGTATGTTTAATGTGTTACTTAGTCCTTGGAAAACCATAAAATGGTGAAATTGGTTATAAAACAGAATCACACAGCAGCAGTGACGTGAATTGGAAAAATAACTAAAAATATTAGAAATATAATTAGATGATGAATAAAATATGTAATTGAAGCCTGATGAATATATTTTCATGTGAAAGAAACAAAATAGGTAAAAGAGTTGTATTTTATAAGATATTTAAATTTTTGTGAAACAGGGCCAGAGCAATTTCTGAATCCCCTGTTCTGACTTTGGAAATTCACCAAAAATTGTACAAAAATAATTAGAAGTTATGCTTTATATTTACATATTTCTTATTTAGTCTAGTTTTAATAAATAAAAAGGCATAGTCTTTTGAGTTTTGTATAAAGAGAAAAGTGGTTTGTAGTGAACTGAGGTCAAAGTAGTCAAATGCAGAAATAGGGTAAACTTTAACTAATAAACTGTACTAATTGGCTCGACCAAAAATTATAGAAAAAAATTAGTAGATAGATATATGAGTATATTTTCAAGGAAAGTTTACGGATCTTAATTTTGAGTTTCAGAACTCGAGATATGAATTTTTAAGCGACCGTGATGCAGTGAGCCAGCTTGTCTGAAATTTTTAAAATAAATTGTTTGAGTTGTTTAATTAATGTATTAAGCCCATTAACACCTCGTGCTCGACTCCGGCGACGGTCTCGAGTACGAGGGCGTTACAGCAAGTAAATCATTTCAATGTGCGTCAAAGAAATTCTGAGATGATTATAGCCGTTCAAAGGCTAATATGGGGCATTTGAGTAGAGATTGTGCTAGATCGCATTCGAGCTTTAGAATTCCAGCTACTTCTGTTGCTAGTTGCTAGACTGAATTTCTCACCTTGGGGTGCTCCAGTTCTATTTGTGAAAAAGAAAGATGGTACGATGAGAATGTGCATTAATTATCGACAGTTGAACAAAGTGACTATCAAGAATAATACCTTCTGCCTCAAATTAATGATTTGTTTGATCAGTTGAAAGGAGCTACCATGTTTTCAAAGATAGATTTGAGATTAGATTATTATCAGTTGCAAGTAAGAAACTCAGACATTCCGAAAACTGCATTCAGAACGAGGTACGACCACTATGAGTTCTTACTTATGCCTTTTGGATTAACGAATGCACTTGCTATCTTTATGGGTTTGATGAACAGAATTTTTAGACCGTATTTAGATCAATTTTTTGTTCTATACATTGATGACATATTGATTTATTCGCGTGATGAATTCGAGCATGCCGAGCATCTGAGAATAGTGCTACAGACTTTGCGAGATAAGCAACTGTATGCGAAGTTTAGCAAATGTGAATTCTAGTTACGAGAAGTCAGTTTTCTAGGCCATATAATGTCAACATCAGGTATCCGAGTTGATCCGAGCAAAATTTCAGCTATTTTAGATTGGAAGCCTCCGAGAAATGTTTCTGAAGTCTGCAGTTTTCTAGGACTTACAAGTTATTGTCGATGGTTTGTAAAAGGCTTTTCAATTATTGGAACTCCGTTAACAAAACTGCTTTAGAAAGATGTGAAATTTGAATGGTCTTAAAAGTGTCAGAAAAGCTTTGATCAGTTGAAAGCCCTATTGACAGAAGCTCCAGTGTTAGTACAACCCAAGTCGGGTAAATAATTTGTGATTTATAGTGATGCATCGTTGAATGGTCTGGGTTGTGTTTTGATGTAGGAAGGCAAAGTCATCACCTATGCTTTGAGACAGTCAAAGCCGCACGAAAAGAACTATCCGACGTACGATCTGGAATTAGCTGCGATTGTGTTTTCTTTGAAAATTTGTCGCCACTATCTGTTCGACGAGAAATGTAATGTTTATTCCAGTCACAAAATTTTGAAATATCTGATGACTCAAAAATATTTGAACCTGAGACAAAGAAGGTGGTTAGAACTACTAAAAGACTATGAGCTTGTGATTGACTGTCATCCGAGAAAAGCAAATGTTGTTGCTGATGCTTTGAGTCGAAAATCACTATTTGCATTGCATGTGATGAATGCTCATTTGGTTCTGTTCAGTGATGGTTCAGTATTAGCCGAATTGAAAGCGAGACCATTATTTTTACAACAGATTATTAATGCTCAAAAAGTTGATAATGGGATAAACAACATTATAGGTGGTCTAGAATGAAAAGAGATATCTCCTACTTTGTTTCGAAATGTTTGATCTGTCAGCAAGTTAAAGCTGAACATCAAGTGGCATTTAGTTTGTTACAGCCAAGTATGGTTGCAGAGTGGAAATGTGATAGAATAACAATGGATTTTGTTTCAAGTTTGCCCCTATCTCCAAGAAAGAAAGATACGATTTGGGTTGTAGTTGATCGATTGACGAAATCAGCTCATTTTATTTCAGTAGGATCTGATAACTCGCTTGATAAATTAGCTGAGTTATACATTTTTGATATTGTGGGACTGCATGGGGTGCCATTGTCTATTGTGTCAGATAGAGATTCGAGATTCACATCGCGATTTTAGAGGAAATTACAAGAGGCTTTAGGTACGGAATTGCATTTCAGTACTGCTTTTCAACCGTAAATGGATGGTCAATCTGAGCGGATTATTTAGATTCTCGAGGATATGTTGAGATGTTGCATTCTTGAGTTTGAAGGCACGTGGGAATAGTATTTACCATTAATTGAATTCGCCTATAATAATAGTTTTCAATCGAGCCTCAAAATGACACCGTACGAAGCCTTATATGGTCGCAAATGTCGCACACCTTTGTATTGGATTGAACTAAATAAGAATAAGATTCACGGGGTTGACTTGATAAAAGAGACAGAACAAAAAGTAAAAGTAATCCGAGATAGTCTAAAAGTAGCTTCCGACCGTCAGAAGTCATATGTAGATTTGAAACGAAAAGATATTGAATTTGAAATCCACAATAAAGTGTTTTTGAAAGTGTCCCCGTGGAAGAAAGTATTCCAATTTGGTAGAAAAGGAAAATTGAGTGCGAGCTTCATCGGGCCGTATGAGATTACCGAGCGTATCGGGCCGGTTGCTTATAGATTGTTGTTACCACCAGAGTTAGAAAAGATTCATAATGTGTTTCACGTATTGATGCTTTGACGATACAGATACGATCCCTCGCATGTGATTTCTCCATCTGAGATTGAGATTCAATCCGATATGACTTACGAAGAAGAATCGATCCGTATCTTAGCTCGCGAGATTAAGGAATTGTGAAATAAGAAAATTTTGTTAGTTAAAGTATTGTGGCATCGACAGGGTGTTGAAGAGGCTACGTGGGAGCCTGAAGATGCTATGAGATAGCAATATCCGAACCTGTTTAACGGTAAGATTTTCGGGGATGAAAATCCCTAAGGGGGGAGAGTTGTAACAGCTCAGTTTAGGCCCTAGTTGGAATAATGGTTTCGGGACCACAGATCTGAGTCAAAAAATATTTTAATATTATTTCCTGAGTTTATTATATGTGAATTAGTATGTGTGAAAATTTTGTATGAAAATTCGATCATTTGTGTGCTTAATTTGATAAAAGGATTTAATAACATAAAATGCAAAATTTGCATTTTATTTGTTAAAGTGCCTAATTGTTATGTCTCCTTAATTGTGAGGTCCTTATATGGTTATTTGACCATGGATTGTATTAAATGACATTAATGGACATTAGTTGGTGGAATTTTAATGATATTAATAAGGTTATTTAAGTAAAATGTATATTAATGTTATTAGATTAATTAAACAAACATTAAAATTAAGCCATTATGTTCATCTATTGCCAAAAATCAAAGAAAAATAAAAGAAAAAAAAACCATTTAGGGTTCGGCTAAGCTAAAGCTCAATTGAGGTATGATTTTTTATTGGTTTTTGATAATTTCTACGTTTTTGTGATTGTTGCTTTGTGTTTTACTAAGCCCATGTCTCAATTTCTGATTTTTTTTTTTTATGATTTTGAGTTATGACATTGATGAAACTATGAGTTTTATGAAGTTTGATGTTAGTAAATGAAAGATATGTATTGGGTTAACATGTTTTGTCTTTGAATTTTTGATGAATTGAGTAAAATGTGCTAAATTGTGAAATTTGTAAATTGAGGGACTAAAATGTGAAATAAATGAAATATGTTGGCTTATATGAACATTATGAAGATTCGGCTAGGCATGTGTGCAAAGAAATTATGTGTATTTTGTGATTTTGTGAAATAGGGACTAAAGTGTTAAAATGTGAAAATGTGAGGGCTAATTTGTAAAATGCCCTAAATATTTGTTTTTGGATTTATTTGAATGAATGTGAGTTTGAATAAGTTAAATTTGAATTGATTTAGATTAATAACCAAAGAAAACATAATTAGATCGGGGAAAGTCGAAAGTCGTCGAGTAGTCAATTTCGTCCGCTCGAATCCGTACGAGGTAAGTCGATATACAAATAAACGTATTTTGAATTGAATTATTACTGCTATTATGATATTGAACATTGATGAATGGTTAAATGATTTGAGCATGAGATATCTGAGAAAGTATCGATAAAATTTCGACGTCTGAAAAGCCCCGTAGAACCATAGGAATAATTAGAATGCATATGACATGACATAGGATCCGATATGTGTTTTCATGTAAGACCACGTCTGGGACGTTGGCATCGACTTATGATTTCCGTATAAGACCTTGTCTGGTACAGTGGCATCAATATTTGATTACATATAAGACCACGTCTGGGATGTTGGCATTGTACGAGCTTTCCGAGCTATCCGAGTATCCTTATTAATTTCGAACGGTTTAATGGGCATTCTGAGAAAATGAATAACTATGTGAATGAGTATCTGATTTAGGTACGTTTAAATTGTATACTATGTTGAAAATGAAAGGTAAGTACATGTACCTTTGTGAACATAAGATATAAGTATGAATTGCTATGAGATTGAGATATGATATATACATATGTGTATTATGATCAAATGAACTATAAGATACATATGGCTACGTGAATGTATTTTTGCTTTGAGTTTTATGAATGAATTGATCTAGATTGATATTATGTGATAAGTTTATTTGTATATGGCTTATTAAGCTTTTGAAAGCTTACTTTGTGTGTGTTTGCATTGTATTATAGATATCGAAGCTAAAGAAAGCTCGGGGATCGTCGAGGATTATCACCACACTATCGAACTCTATTTTGGTACCTTTTGAAAATGTATATATTGAAGTATGGCATGTATAGGCTAGAAGTATGTGAATATGTTTTGTAAAGTGTTTTTCATGCCATGTAATATGGCTTGGTTTTG
Source organism: Gossypium longicalyx (assembly GCA_025698465.1). Taxonomy (NCBI): domain Eukaryota; kingdom Viridiplantae; phylum Streptophyta; class Magnoliopsida; order Malvales; family Malvaceae; genus Gossypium; species Gossypium longicalyx. Next base: position 37,000,402 of record CM046995.1, read on the forward strand.
GTTATAATTATGATTCGATTTTGGTATAGGAAATGTGATGCAATATGATCAATATGATGTGTTTATGAATGGCCAAGAAATTTGGTAAGTTTTGTAAGAATGTGGTTTGAGATTGAATGAGTATATTAAGGTTATAAGCCAGATATTTTGGTTTGATTATGGCTCATGATATGGTATGTTTTGGTATGGATGTTAAGCATGGAATTTGTTGATAATGATATGGCATGAATGATGGTTGTTTTTTGGTTAAAATTGGTTAGAAATATAATGTATTTGATGCTTGAATGGTATTTGTAGGGAGGACCCTAAATGGGTGGCAAATTGGCCTTGTGAATGGCCTATTTTTTGCCCACACAGGCAGGGACACAGGTGTGTGTCTCAGCCGTGTTGCTCAATGGCCATTTTGAAATGAGCCTGGGCAGACCACACGGTCACACACACGGGCGTGTGCTAAGCTGTATGGCCAAGTCAGTTTTGAGCACGGGCTAGACACACGGACGTGTGACTGGCTGTGTGATCCAAGTTAGTAGCCTCCATAATTTTCACACGACCTAGCACACGGACGTGTCTTGTGGCTGTGTGGACAAGTTAGTATGTATGCCCTGTTTTGACATGGCCTAGACACACGGGCGTGTCTAATGCCGTGTGAGGCACACGGCCTGTTCACACGGGCGTGTGACCTATATAACTTTGAAAAATGTTTAAGTTTCGAAAAATTTTATATGTGTCCGGTTTAGTCCCGACTTCTTTCTAATACATGTTTAAGGTTTCGTTGACCTAAGAAAGGGACTTAATAGTGATATTTAATTATGATATGTCGATGTTTGATTTTTTTTATTATGAATTTGTTTGTGAAATGTATCGTTATGTCTGGTAATACCTTTTAACCCTAGTCTGGCGACGGATATGGGTTAGGAGTGTTATAGTAATGCTCCGTAACCCTATTCTGACATTGAATACCGGTGAGGGGTATTAAATTTATTGGTATCAGAGCTATGGTTTAGTCAATTCTAGGACTAATGTAGTGTGTGTGAGAATCTAGCTATACATGCCATATATAAATTGTGATAGTGTGATGACTCCTGACATTTTCAAATGTGCTTTCATATAGTAAATGGATCCCAATCAAGCTATAGTTGATGACGTTGAGAGTAATGCACCCGCTCCTACTCAAGGGACATCGCCGTCTGATTCTAGACCCGTGACGGGTAGCTAGGGAAGAGAGGCTAAAGAAGCCTTCTTCCAAATGATGAACGAGTGGTTCACTCAATATATTCGTATGAACCCAGCTGCTAAACAACCTCCACCCCCTCCTAATCCCCAACCGATTCTTGTAGCTCCTCAAGGAGTCGAGCTTTTAAGATTTAATAAGCCTCTAGTTGACACCGCAAGCACGAGGTTGAAGAGTTCAGAGCTAATGTTGATGATGACCCTGAGAGAGTTGAGTTTTGGCTTGAAAATAAGATTCGAGTGTTTGATGAGCTTTCTTGCACGCCAGCTGAATGCTTAAAGTGTGTTATATCCCTTTTGAGAGATACTGCATATCAGTGGTAGAATACATTAATATCGGTAGTGTCAAGGGAGAGAGTCACCTGGGAATTCTTTCAGATCGAGTTTCGAAAGAAATACATCAGTCAATAGTTTTTGGATCAAAAGCATAAAGATTTTTTTGAATTGAAATAAGGCCGAATGACTATAACCGAATATGAAAGAGAATTCGTACGATTAAGCAAGTATGCTCGAGAGTATGTTTCTACTGAAGAGATAATGTGTAAGCGATTTGTTGATGGGTTGAATGAAGATATTAAACTTCTGGTCAGAATTTTAGATTTAAAAGAATTTGTTGTGTTAGTTGACCGGGCTTGAAAAGCAGAAGACTTTAACCGAGAAAGGAGAAAGGTTGATTTCGAGGCAAAAGACTCGAGGAAGAAATCGATGAGTAAACCTTATCAATCCTCGTAGAAGAAATTTAGAGACTACCTTAACTGATCGATAGCTTTAGTGGGATATTACAATAGATATCATGGAAAGCAATACACCAACCCTAAAGCTCAAGCTACATTGGTATTGAGTGTTGGCAACATGAAAGACATTAAACCTGAGTGTCAACAGTGTGGAAGACGAAATTTTGGAGATTGTTGGATGAAAAATAATAATAAAGCTTGTTACAGTTGTGGTTCGTGAGATCATTTTATTCGAGATTGTCTTGAGTTAAATGAAAATGATAAATCTCAAAATGCAAGATCAAGCAATACAGCTACTCGAGGGAGGCCGCCAAGAAATGCAGGAAATACAAGTGGTAATCGTTGTGCAACGAGAGATTCTACAGTGAGATCTGAGGCCAAAGTACCTGCTATAGCTTATGCTATTCGCGCTCGCGAAGATGTGTCATCACCAGATGTCATTACCAGTACATTTTCTCTTTACGACACTAATGTTATATCATTGATTGATCCTGGATCGACCCATTCGTATATATGTATGAATTTGGTGTCTAATAAGATTTTGCTTGTCGAGTCTACTGAATTTGTGATTAAAGTATCGAACCCCTTAGGCAAGTATGTTCTAGTTGATAAAGTTTTCAAGAACTATCGTTTAATAACTCGGGGTTACTATTTTTTGGGTGACTTGATGCTTTTGCCATTTGATGAGTTTGATGTAATTCTAGGAATGGATTGGTTGACTTTGCATGATCCTGTTGTAAGCTGTAGACGAAAGATTATAGAATTGAAATGTTAGGACGGTGAAATTCCTCGAGTTGAGTCTGATGATTCGAGTGAATTACTTATTGTGATATCATCTATGTTAGCTCAAAAATGTATTGAAAAGGGCTGTGATGCATATTTTGCATACGTACTGGATACAAAGGTGTCTGAATTTAAGATTGAATCTGTACCTATTGTTTGTGAGTTTTCAAATGTATTTCTAGAAGAATTACCGGGTTTGCCACCGATGAGAGAGGTTGAATTCACTTTTGAATTAGTGCCGAGAACTTTACTGATATCTATAGCTTCGTACAAAATGGCTTCGATAGAGTCAAAAGAGTTGAAAGCTCAGTTGCAAGAGTTAACAGATAGAGGTTTTACACGACCGAGTTTTTCGTCCTAGGGTGCACCAGTATTGTTTGTTAAGAAGAAAGATGAGTCAATGAGAATGTGTATTGATTATCGTCAACTCAACAATGTTATGATAAATAGATGATTTATTTGATCAATTAAAAGGTGCAACAGTGTTTTTGAAGATTCATTTGAGATTGGGTTATTATTAGTTACGAGTTAAAGACTCAGATGTACCTAAGACTGGGTTCAGAATGAGGTATGGACATTATGAATTCCTTGTTATGCCTTTCAGACTAACTAATGCTCCTGCTATTTTTATGGATTTGATGAATCAGATCTTTAGACCGTATTTAGAAAGATTTGTTGGTGTGTTCATTGATGACGTTCTGATCTATTCACGTGATGAGTCTGAGCATGCCGAGCATTTGAGGATTGTGTTGCAAACCTTGAGAGATAAGCAATTGTATGCTAAATTCAGCAAATGTGAGTTTTGGCTCCGAGAAGTTGGATTCTTAGGACATATTGTATCAGTAGATAGAATTCGAGTTGATCCAAACAAGATTTCTGTAGTTATTGACTAGAAACCACCTAGAAATGTATCTGAAGTTAGAAGTTTTTTGGGACTAGCTAGTTATTGTAGACGCTTTGTAAAAGGGTTCTTGATGATTACTACACCGATAACCAGACTGCTACAAAAAGATGTAATGTTTGAATGGTCTGAGAATTGTCAACAAAGTTTCGATCAATTGAAAGTATTGTTAACTGAGGCACCAGTGTTGGTTCAACCTGGATCGAGTAAAGAATTTGTGATTTACAGCGATGCGTTATTAAATGTTTTGGGTTGCGTCTAATGCAAGAGGGAAAAGTTGTAGCTTATGCCTCCAAACAACTAAAATCGCACGAAAAGAATTATCCAATGCATGATTTAGAGTTGGCCGCGATCGTACTTGCATTGAAAATTTGGAGACATTATTTGTATGGTGAAAAATGTCACATCTTTACTGATCATGAAAGCTTAAAGTATATTATGACTCAGAAAGATTTGAATTTGTGACAACGGAGGTGGCTCGAGCTACTAAAAGACTATGAGTTAATAATTGATTATCACCCGGAGAAAGCAAATGTAGTCGCAGATGCTTTGAGTAGAAAGTCATTATTTGCCCTAAGAGCAATGAATACACAGTTGACATTATCCGATGACGGTTCGATTCTAGCTGAGTTAAAAGCTTAACTGGTTTTCCTTCAGCAAATTTGCAAAGCTCAGAAATGTGATAATGAATTGCAAGCAAAACGAGAACAATGTGAGTCAACTAGTGATTCAGAGTACCAAATCGAATCAGATGATTGTTGGATGTTCCGAGATAGAATCTGTGTACCAAACAATCTAGATTTGATTCAGAAAATTTTATACGAGGCACATAGTGGTTGTTTATCCATTCATCCTAGAAGTACCAAAATGTACAATGATTTGAAGAAATCGTATTGGTCATCAGGTATGGAATGAGATATTTTCGATTTTGTATCGAAGTGTTTGATTTGTCAGCAAGTGAAAGCCGATCATCAAGTGCCTTCGGCTTTACTTCAGCCTGTGATGATACCAAAATGGAAATGGGATAGTGTGACTATGGATTTCCTATCAGGATTACCCCTGTCTCTGAAAAAGAAAGATGCTATTTGGGTTGTTGTTGATCGATTAATGAAATCAGCATATTTCATTCCAGTACGTACTGATTATTCACTTGATAGACTAGCTGAATTGTACATTTATGAGATTGTTTGATTGCACAGGGTGCCACTATCTATTATTTCTGATAGAGATCTGAGATTTACGTCGCGATTCTGGAAAAAACTGCAAGAAGCTCTGGGAACACAGTTGAATTTCAGTACTATTTTCAATCCTCAGACTGATGGTTAGTGTAATATCCCGAATTAGGGCCTAATCGGAATAGTGGTTTCGTGACCAAAAATCTGAGATAGAAATAATTATTTTATAATTATTTTGATGTTTATGATATGATTGCATGATTATGTGAAAATTTCGTGACGAAATTCTATGCATAAAGTGCTTAAGTTGAAATTAGGGACTAAATCGAATAAGTTGCAAAACTTGCATTCTAGAAGTTTTTAGTATGAAATTACTTTGGAATATTAATGAGGAGGTCTTAAATAGAAATTTGACCAATTTCTAAAATTTTTGACAAAAATGGGCTTGTATATGAAAATTTTCAAAGAAAGGTATTAAGGGTATTTTGGTCATTTGGTAATTAAAAGAGTAAAAAAAGGAAAAAGATAGCAAAATATGTCCATCTTCTTAATTAGGACAAAAATTAAAGGGTTCTCCATAGCTAGGGTTTGTTTCAAGCTTCCAAGCTCCATAGTAAGTGATTCCAAGCCACGTTTTTAATGTTCTTTACGTTTTTGGAGTCCCGGTAACTTGATTTAGCTTATGCTAGCAATAATTCAACCTAGGGTTCATATTTGGAAAAATACCCATAGGTGAAATTTGTGTATTTTTGTGTTTTATGATAGAATATGAGGTTTTAAATCATGTCAGACAACTTGTACTACTCGGTTTTAAGCGGAAACGAGAAAAAGGGCTTAATCGGTAAAAATACCTAATAGTCATAAGTACATGTTAGAGTGTGAAATTGATGCTGCCATAGAAGGGAAAAATGATCAGCATGTCATAAAACATAAGAAAATAGGATGAAGTTTAATTCCCGAGCCTAGGGGCAAAAGTGTAATTATGCAAAAGTTTAGGGGCAAAAATGTAATTTTGCCGAAGTTCGTATTCAATGCTGTTTTGATGAATGTATTTATTAAATAAGATTAATTTGGCATTATAGATCAAGAGAAATGATATTCAAGTCGCGATCGAGGGAAAAACAAAGTTTACGAAGAATAGGCTCGATTGCTAATAATTTTATACCGAGGTAAGTTCATGTGTAAATGCAGTAACATAATTGTCATTTTAAGTAATTTAATGTTATTTATGTAATATGATGATTAATATCATGAAATATTATGCTTTATGGTTATTATTGAATAATATGTAAATTATGAATTGCTACCGAGTATCGGTTTCGATGTTCCGTGGAAGACGACAAAGATGTGTAATCGAGGAAAAGGCCCGTTTGAACCTTGGGATTAAATTAGAATAAAAGTGACATGTCACTAGGATGGTTGGGCATCCGAACTTGTTGAGTTGAGTCCGAGTTCGCTTATGGATGCAAATGTCCAAACTCGTTGAGTTGAGTCCGAGTTCGTCAGATGTAACTAGGCATCCGAGCTCGTTGAGTTGAGTCCGAGTTCACTTATCGATGCGAACGCCCGAACTCGTTGAGTTGAGTCCGAGTTCGCTTATGGGCGGGTTACATGGTAGCTTGGCTACATATGTGGCACTTATTTACAAACTTTCCGTGTATTCGAATTATATTCCAATGTGTTCAACGGGTGAATCTTAAGAGAATAAGGAGAATGCCTAAAACGAAGGTGAAATGTTGGTAAGTGTGGTAAATGAGAAAATTTGACAGGCATGTGCTTAAATCTTCGGGTTGAGAACTTGGTATGATAAAATCGTAGCATGATATTAAATGCAAATGTAACATGAATGTCTTTGTGTTGTTTATTCAAATGATGTTTTTATGTGGAATTGCATGATTATGTTACTTACTATTTGCATGTGAACTTACTAAGCATTTATTCTTACTCCTTCCTTTTCCTTCATTGTAGTTTTGACAAACCGGCTTAAGAATCGGGATAGGTCGAAGACTCGTTCACACTATCCGAAGACCTAAATTGGTAAAATGGCTTGTATATTTTGAGTGTGGCATGTATAGCACTATACTCACTTTGTGTAAATAATCTTATGATATGGTTATAGTTTGGTAAGAAAAGGTTTGGAATTGATTAACCATTGGAATGGCCAATCTAAGTCATATTTGATGTTATGTATGTTTAAAATGATATTTAGTCTATGAAAATCCTTAGTAAAGTGAAATTTGCCATAAAACAGAATCTGACAGCAGCAGTGTTGTAAATTTGAAAAATCACTAAAAATAGTATAAATGGAATTAGATGATGAGTAAGTTATGAAATTTAATCTTAATGAGTATATTTTCATATGGATTTAACAAAACAGATATATGAATTATAATTTATGAGATATTTTAATTTTTGTGAAACCGGGTCAGAGTGATTTCTGGATTCCTTGTTCTGACTTTATAAATTAACCATAAATTGTATAAAAATAATTAGAAGCCATAATTTATATTTAAATATTTCTTATTGAGTCTAGTTTTAATAGAAACAAACGTAATAGTAATTGAAATTCTGTACAGAGAGATATCTGATTCGTAATACACAGAGGTCAGAGCAGTCGAACCCTGAAATAGGGGATATTTAAACTAATAAACTGTACTAATTGGCCCTACCAAAAATTCTAGAAACAAATTAGTAGATATATATATGAGTCTAGTTTTAATAAAAATTTACAGATCTTAATTTCGAGTTTTGAAACTCGAGATATGAATTTTTAAGCGACAGTGACGCAGTTAGCCAGCTTGTCTAGAATTTCTAAAATAAATTGTTTAAGTTGTTTAATTGATGAAATTAAGTTTAGTAACACCTCGTGCTCGACTCTGGTGGCGGTCTCGGGTACGGGGTATTACATTTGGTGGTATCAAAGCAGGTTTAGTCAGTTCTCGGGCTAACGTGTTGTATGTACGAGTTTTGTTATACATGCCATGCCATATATATATTGTGATAGTGTGACGACTTCTGACCTTTTAAACAATTTTTTTTATAGTAAATGGATCTCGATCCAGCTGTGGCTGATGATGTAGAAAGTAATGCACCAGCTCCGGCTGAAGGGGCGGTGCCAACTGAAAATCCACCTCCTACTGTTGGTCAAGGAGGAGGAGAAGGGGCTCGAGAAGCCTTTCTCCAGATGATGAGTGCCTGGTATACTGAGTTCGTTCGTACGAACCCGAATGTACAACCTCCCCCACCTCCCCCGATTCCTTAACCTGTACCCCTGATGCCTCAAGGTGTGGATCTGATGAAATTTCATAGAACTCCAGTTGATAGAATCCGCAAGCAAGGGGACGAAGAATTCAGGGCAAATATTAATGATGATGCCGAGAAAGCAGAGTTTTGGCTCGAGAATTCTATTCGAGTATTTGATGAATTGTCGTGTACATCTGAGGAATGCTTGAAATGTGCTATATCATTGTTGAGGGATTCAGCTTATCATTGGTGGAAGACATTGACTTTAGTAGTACCGAAAGAGAAAGTAACTTGGGAGTTCTTTCAAGAAGAATTTCGGAAGAAATACATCAGTGAAAGATTTATTGATCAGAAGCGTAAAGAGTTTCTTGAATTAAAGCAGGAACATGATTCATCGAATATGAAAGGGAGTTCGTCAGGTTGAGTAAGTATGCTAGAGAATACATTCCTACAGAAGCTAAAATGTGCAGACGATTTGAAGACGGACTCAATGAAGACATCAAAGTATTTGTTGGGATTCTTGAATTAAAAGAAATGGTAGTATTGGTTGATCGAGCTTGCAAGGCTGAAGAACTACTTAAAGAGAAGAAAAAGGCAGAGGCTGAGACTAGAAATTGGAAGAAAAGACCAACGAGCAGTTCATTCTCACAGCAATCCAGAAAATCTAGAAATATGAATCCTCGTTCACAGGTTTCGGCTGGACAATCATATGGAAATGTTAAGAAGCAAAATATGGGTCCTAAATCTCAGACTACTTCTGTGGCTAGTGTGGGAAATACGAGATTTGTTAAGCTTGAGTGTCAGCGGTGTGGCAGAAATCATTTTGGCCAATGTAGAGTGAATGAATGTTTTCGGTGTGGTTCTCTGGATCATTTTATGAGAGACTGCCCAGAGAGAGATGAGAAAGAAAAATTTCAGAATGTAAAAGCTAGTGGTGCAGACTTGAGGGGAAGATATTCAAGAAAAGCTAGAAATAAAGCAAGCAGCAAAAATGTAGCCAGAGATTCAGCAGCTAAATCTGAAGCAAGAGCTCCAACTAGAACTTATGCTACAAAGGCACGTGAAGATGCTTCATCACCCGACGTGATTACTGGTATATTTTCTCTTTATGATGTTAATGTTAATGCTTTGATTGATCCCGGTTCTACTCATTCATATGTGTGCATGAAATTGGTGTCTAGTATGAATATACCTGTTGAGTACACATAATTTATGATTAGAGTGTTGAATCCATTTGGCAAATGTGTGATAGTTGATAAAGTATGTAAGAAATGTCCTTTAATGATTCGGGGTCATTACTTTTCGGCCGACTTGATGTTGTTGCCGTTTGATGAATTTGATGTTATTTTGGGTATGGATTGGTTAAGAAAGAAAAGGTTATAGAACTAAAGTGTGAAAGTGGTAAAATTCTGCGGGTTGAATCAGGCAAATCAGAGGCACTATCTAGTGTGTTTTCTTCGATGTCGGCTCAGAGATATTTTGGGAAGGGTTATGAAGCTTATTTGGCGTATGTAATTAATACAAAAGAAATTGAAAAGAAAGTTGAATCAGTGCCGATTGTGTGTGAATTCGCGGATATATTTCCAGAAGAATTGCCGGGTTTACCTCCAGTCAGGGAAGTAGAATTTGGTATTGATTTGATACCGGGAACAGCTCCGATCTCGATTGCTCCATATAGAATGGCACCAGCAGAGTTGAAAGAATTCAAGTCGTAGTTGCAAGAGTTGACTGATAAAAGCTTTGTGAGACCGAGTTTTTCACCTTGGGGTGCTCCCGTGTTATTTGTGAAAAAGAAGGATGGTTCTATGAGATTGTGTATTGACTATCGGCAATTAAACAAGGTGACAATCAAGAACAAGTATCCATTGCCGAGAATTGATGATTTGTTTGATCAGCTAAAAGGAGCAACATGGTTTTCAAAGATTGACTTGAGATCTGGGTATTACCAGCTGCGAGTAAAAGAGTCGGATGTGCCTAAAACTGCTTTTAGAATAAGGTACGGTTATTATGAATTTTTGGTCATGCCATTAGGATTGACAAATGCTCCTGCTGTGTTTATGGATTTAATGAACCGCATATTTCGGCCATACTTGGACAAATTTGTTGTGGTGTTTATAGATGATATTTTAATTTATTCAAAAGATGAGACAGAGCATGCTGAGCATTTAAGGATAGTTTTGCAAACTTTGAGAGATAAGCAGCTGTATACTAAGTTTAGTAGAAGTGAATTTTCGCTCCAAGAAGTTGGATTTTTGGGTCATATTGTTTCAGGTGATGGTATACGGGTTGATCCTAGTAAAATTTCAGCCATTGTTGATTGGAAACCACCGAAAAATGTAATCGAGGTTAGAAGTTTCTTGGGGCTAGCTGGGTATTATCGGCGGTTTGTAAATGGATTTTTTATAATTGCTGCTCCTATGACTAGACTACTTCAAAAGAATGTTAAATTTGAATGGACGGAAGAATGTCAATAGAGTTTTGAAGAATTGAAAAAGTTATTAATTAAAGCACCAGTGTTGGTACAACCCGAATCAGGTAAAGAATTTGTGGTGTATAGTGATGCTTCTTGAAATGGTTTAGGATGTGTACTTATGCAAGAAGGAAAAGTGGTGGCTTATGCTTCGAGGCAGTTAAAATCTCACGAAAGAAATTATCCGACTCATGATTTGGAATTGGTTGCTATAGTATTCGCTTTGAAGATTTGGCAACATTATCTGTATGGTGAAAAATGCCGAGTATAAACCGACCGCAAAAGTCTTAAGTACTTGATGTCACAAAAAGACTTGAATTTGAGACAGCGAAGATGGTTAGAGTTATTGAAAGATTACGAGCTTGTTATTGATTACCATCCGGGAAAAGCGAATGTGATTGCTGATGCTTTAAGCAAAAAATTACTATTTGCTTTGAGAACTATGAACACTCGGTTAAAGATATCAAATGATGGTTCGATTCTAGCAGAGTTAAGAGCAAGACCGATGTTTTTACAAGAGATTTCTGAAGCTCAGAATAGCGATGAAGATTTGCAAGCCAGGAGAAAACAGTGTGAAGCTGATACGGGGTCAGATTTCAAAATCGATTCTGATGGTTGCTTGATGTTTAAAAATCGGATTTGTGTACCAAAAAATAATGAGTTGATTCAAAAGATTTTGCATGAAGCACATAATGGTTGTTTGACGGTTCATCTAGGCAGTACGAAAATGTATAATGACTTGAAGAAAATGTACTGGTGGAGTGGAATGAAAAGAGATATTTCCGAGTTTGTATCAAAGTGCTTAGTTTGTCAACAAGTGAAAGCTAAACACCAAGAACCTTCGGGATTACTCCAGCCTATCATGGTTCCTGAATGGAAATGGGATCGGATTACTATGGATTTTATATCAGGGTTGCTGTTAACTCCAAGGAAGAAAAATGCCATCTGGGTAATAGTTGACAGACTGACTAAATCGGCTCATTTTATTCCGGTATGTACGGATTATTCTCTTAATAAGTTGGCTGAATTGTATATCCGTGAGATTGTTCGACTTCATGGAATACCTTTGTCAATCATTTCTGATAGAGATCCGAGATTTACTTCACGGTTTTGGCAAAAGTTACAAGAGGCATTAGGTACAAAGTTAAATTTTAGCACTGCCTTTCATCCACAAACTGATGGACAATCAGAGAGAGTAATTCAGATTCTTAAAGACATGCTCAGATGTTGCGTATTGGAATTTCAAGGTAGTTGGGAAAGGTACTTACTATTAGTAGAATTTGCTTATAATAATAGTTATCAGACGAGTTTGAAGATGGCACCTTATGAAGCTCTGTATGGTCGTAAATGTCGGACGCTATTGTATTGGACTAAGCTCAAGGAAAATCAGATTTATGGAGTTAATCTAATAAAAGAAACCGAAGAAAAGGTGAAAGTGATTCGAGATTGTTTGAAAGCTGCTTCAGATAGACAGAAATCTTATACGGATTTGAAACAAAAAGAAATCGAGTTTCAGGTTGGTGATAAGATATTTTTGAAAGTGTCTCCATGGAAGAAAGTCATAGATTTGGACGGAAGGGCAAGTTAAGTCCGCGTTTTATTGGGCCGTATGAAATAATTGAAAAAGTTGGACCGGTAGCATATCGGCTAGCATTACCACCTGAATTAGAGAAGATTCATGATGTGTACCACGTATCTATGTTACGTCGGTATCGTTCGGATCCTTCACATATAATTTCACCGACAGAAATTGAGCTACGACTGGATATGACTTATGAAAAAGAACCGATTAAGATTTTAGCTCGAGAGGTCAAGCAACTAAGAAATAAGAGTGTCGCTCTCGTGAAAGTATTATGGCAAAAACACGGGGTAGAAGAGACTACATGGGAATCTGAGGAAACTATGAGAAATCAATACCCACACCTGTTTATCGATAAGATTTTCGAGGACGAAAATCCTTAAAAGGGGGGAGAGTTGTAATATCCCGAATTAGGGCCTAATTGGAATAGTGGTTTCGTGACCACAAAATCGAGATAGAAATAATTATTTTATAATTATTTTGATGCTTATGATATGATTGCATGATTGTGTGAAAATTTCGTGACGAAATTCTATGCATAAAGTGCTTAAGTTGAAATTAGGGACTAAATCGAATAAGTTGCAAAACTTGCATTCTAGAAGTTTTTAGTATGAAATTACTTTGGAATATTAATGAGGAAGTCTTAAATAGAAATTTGACCAATTTCTAAAATTTTTGACAAAAAATGGGCTTGTATATGAAAATTTTCAAAGAAAGGTATTAAGGGTATTTTGGTCATTTGGTAATTAAAAGAGTAAAAAAGGAAAAACATAGCAAAATATGTCCATCTTCTTAATTAGGACAAAAATTAAAGGGTTATCCATAGCTAGGGTTTGTTTCAAGCTTCCAAGCTCCATAGTAAGTGATTCCAACCACGTTTTTAATGTTCTTTACGTTTTTGGAGTCCCGGTAACTTGATTTAGCTTATGCTAGCAATAATTCAACCTAGGGTTCATATTTGGAAAAATACCCATAGGTGAAATTTGTGTATTTTGGTGTTTTATGATAGAATATGAGGTTTTAAATCATGTCAGACAACTTGTACTACTCGGTTTTAAGCGAAAACGAGAAAAGGGGCTTAATTGGTAAAAATACCTAATAGTCATAAGTACATGTTAGAGTGTGAAATTGATGCTGCCATAGAAGGGAAAAATGATCAGCATGTCATAAAACATAAGAAAATAGGATGAAGTTTAATTCCCGAGCCTAGGGGCAAAAGTGTAATTATGCAAAAGTTTAGGGGCAAAAATGTAATTTTGCCGAAGTTCATATTCAATGCTGTTTTGATGAATGTATTTATTAAATAAGATTAATTTGGCATTATAGATCAAGAGAAACGAGATTCAAGTCGCGATCGAGGGAAAAACAAAGTTTACGAAGAATAGGCTCAATTGCTAATAATTTTATACCGAGGTAAGTTCATGTGTAAATGTAGTAACATAATTTTCATTTTAAGTAATTTAATGTTATTTATGTAATATGATGATTAATATCATGAAATATTATGCTTTATGGTTATTATTGAATAATATGTAAATTATGAATTGCTACCAAGTATAGGTTTCGATGTTCCGTGGAAGACGGCAAAGATGTGTAATCGAGGAAAAGGCCCGTTTGAACCTTGGGAATAAATTAGATTACAAGTGACATGTCACTAGGGTGGTTGGGCATCCGAACTTGTTGAGTTGAGTCCGAGTTCACTTATGGATGCAAATGTCCAAACTCGTTGAGTTGAGTCCGAGTTTGTCAGATGTAACTAGGCATCCGAGCTCGTTGAGTTGAGTCCGAGTTCACTTATGGATGCGAACGCCCGAACTCGTTGAGTTGAGTCCGAGTTCGCTTATGGGCGGGTTACATGGTAGCTTGGCTACATATGTGGCACTTATTTACAAACTTTCCGTGTATTCGAATTATATTCCAATGTGTTCAACGGGTGAATCTTAAGAGAATAAGGAGAATGCCTAAAATGAAGGTGACATGTTGGTAAGTGTGGTAAATGAGAAAATTTGACAGGGATGTGCTTAAATCTTTGGGTTGAGAACTTGGTATGATAAAATCGTAGCATGATATTAAATGCAAATGTAACATGAATGTCTTTGTGTTGTTTATGCAAATGATGTTTTTATGTGGAATTGCATGATTATATTACTTACTATTTGCATGTGAATTACTAAGCATTTATGCTTACTTCTTCCTTTTCCTTCATTGTAGTTTTGACAAACCGGCTTAAGAATCGGGATAGGTCGAAGACTCGTTCACACTATCCGAAGACCTAAATTGGTAAAATGGCTTGTATATTTTGAGTGTGGCATGTATAGCACTATACTCACTTTGTGTAAATAATCTTATGATATGGTTATAGTTTGGTAAGAAAAGGTTTGGAAATGATTAGCCATTGGAATGGCCAATCTAAGTCATATTTGATGTTATGTATGTTTAAAATGATATTTAGTCCATGAAAATCCTTAGTAAAGTGAAATTTGCCATAAAACAGAATCTGACAGCAGCAGTGCTGTAAATTTGAAAAATTACTAAAAATAGTATAAATGGAATTAAATGATGAGTAGGTTATGAAATTGAATCTTAATGAGTATATTTTCATATGGATTGAACAAAACAGGTATATGAATTATAATTTATGAGATATTTGAATTTTTGTGAAACAGGGTCAGAGTGATTTCTGGATCCCCTGTTCTGACTTTGGAAATTCACCATAAATTGTATAAAAATAATTAGAAGTCATACTTTATATGTAAATATTTCTTATTGAGTCTAGTTTTAATAGAAACAAACTTCATAGTCATTGAAATTCTGTACGGAGAGATATCTGATTTGTAATACACAGAGGTCAGAGCAGTTGAACCCTGAAATAGGGGATACTTTAACTAATAAAATGTACTAATTGGCCTTACCAAAAATTATAGAAAAAAATTAGTAGATATATATATAAGTATAGTTTTAAGGAAAATATACGGATCTTAATTTTGAGTTTTGGAACTCGAGATATGAATTTTTAAACGACTGTGATACAGTTAGCCAGCTTGTCTGGAATTTCTAAAATAAATTGTTTAAGTTGTTTAATTGATGAAATTAAGTTTAGTAACACCTCGTGCTCGACTCTGGCGATGGTCTCGAGTACGGGGCATTACAGTCAGATTGAGTCAGTTATTCAGATTGTCGAAGACATGTTGAGATGTTGTATTTTAGAGTTTGAGGGCAATTGAGAAAAATACTTATTGTTGATTGAGTTCGCGTATAACAACAATTTTTAGAGGAGTATAAAGATGGCACTGTACGAAGCTTTATATGGTCGTAAGTGTCGAGCTCTGTTATACTAGACTGAACTGAGTGAGAAAAAGATTCACGGGGTTGAATTAATTAGAGAAACTGAAGAAAAAGTGAAAACGATTCGTGACAGTTTAAAAACAGTTTTAGATCGACAAAATTCATACGCGAATTTGAAACATAAATAAATTGGGTTTCAATTCGGGGACCGAGTGTTTCTAAAGTGTCACCGTGGAAAAAGGTTCTTCGATTTGGCCGCAAAGGAAAGCTAAGTCCGCGATTTATCGGATCGTATGAGATCATCAAAAGAATAGGGCCTGTAGCGTATCGATTAGCTTTACCGTCAGAACTTGAAAGGATTCATAATGTCTTTCACGTTTCTATGCTATGTCGATACAAATACAATCCGTCACATGTGATTTCTCTGGTAGTTGTTGAGATACAGACTGATTTGACATATAGCGAAGAACCGATCAGAATTTTGGCTTGAGAGATTAAAGAGCTGAGAAATAAAAGCATAGCTTTAGTAAAAGTCTTGTGGCAACATCATGGTATCGAAGAGGCTACGTGAGAAAATAGTACCCTAACCTATTCACTGGTAAGATTTTCGGGAACAAAAATCCCTAAGGGGGGAGAGTTGTAACAACCCGTTTTTAGTCAAATTAGAACAGTGGTTTTGGGACCACAAATCTGAATTCAAAATATTTATTTTATTATTATTTTAATGTTTACAGCATGTTATTATGTTGGTGTGAAAATTTCGTTAAGATATTTTATCATTTAATTGGTCAATTTGATAAAAAAGACTAAATCGCGTAAAATATAAAATGCATATTTTATTAGTTTAAAGTTTCAAATAGCTTTGTTTTTTAAATATGGTGGCCTTAAGAAGTAATTTGACCATTTGAGAGGTGAGTGGACAATTTTGGACAACCGGTAAATGATTTTTAAGTTATATAATTAAGGTTAAAAATGTAATTTATTAAATAAAAGTAAATATAATAAAACAAAGTCAAAACTTTGTTTCATCTTTATGCTTGCTACCGATTTTAAAGAAGAAAAGAAGCTAAATTTTGGGGTTTTAACGTTCAGCCACTTCCTGATCTAATTGTAAGTTTGTTTTTGCTCGGTTTTTAATGATTTCTATGTTTTTGAGATCGTTGCTTCGTATTCTAGCTAGCCCGTACCTTAAATTTTGAAATTGTTAAAGATTTTTCATGTATCCATTGTTGAATACTTGGGTAATTTGATGATTTATGATAGATTTGGAAGGTTTAATGCTATATTAATAGTTTTTGTAAAGTGATTTTTGACAAAAATGTTAAAAAGGGATTAAATTAAGAAAATGTGAAATGTGGTGGTTAAAAGTGTGAATAAATTGAAAATATAGTCTTCTAGTAACATGTATTAAATTCAGCTAAGCATGGGTGTATTGAATTCAACTAAGCATGGGTTTGTACTAAATTGCATGAATTTGCAATTTTATGTGATAAGAACTAAATTGTAAAAATGTAAAAATTTAGGGGCAAATGTGTTAAATAGCCCTAATGTATATTTTGGATTGATTTGAATAAATAGTTGATTAAATGAGTTAATTTTAAGTATATTTAGATCAAGAAAAATGGAATTCAGATCAGGATCGAGGAAAAACAAAAGTTATCGACTAATCGACTCGATTTGCCATTTTAATATCCAAGGTAAGTTCGAATGTGATAAGCATTGTTAAAATTATGCTTTAAATTTTTTAATATTGCATAAATTGTGTTTATGAACTTATAGTCATGTTTGACGATGATTCGAATATATATATAGGACCTAGTGTGCGATTCAAGATAGTTTCGGCTATATATGGCACTTAGTATTCGATTCGAAATAGCTTCGGCTATATATGGCACTTAGTGTGTGAGAGTGAGATAGCTTCGACTATGTAAGGCACTTAGTGTGCGAGAGTGAGATAGCTTAAGACACTTAGTGTGCAAGAGTGAGATAGCTTAAGACACTTAGTGTGCAAGAGTGAGATAGCTTTGACTATGTAAGGCACTTAGTGTTCGAAATTATAATAGCTTCGGCTATGTATTGGTTCTTACTGTGAGAGATATCGAGTATTCGAAAGTGTACCAAAAGGATATGAGTTTATTACGAAATTGTATAGGTATGCATATGTAAAGTATGAGATTCAAGTAGAAGAAGTTACGAATTTACATATAAGCATATCATTAAGCATATGGAAGGCTTGTTGTTTTCATGAATTATATGTTATATAGTTCAAAATGATGATTTGTGTATTCTGATTTATTGAGTATATTTCATACGAACTTACTAAGCTTTATAGCTTACTTTGTTTATTTTTCTATGTTTTATACTCTTTCGAAGCTAGCTCGAATTCGAGAATTTTCAAAGACTTCATTGCACTACTGAACGTCTATTTTGGTACTTTTGAAGTTATGTATATATGGTATATGGCATGTATAGGCTTGAGTCATTTTGGGTATGTTTGATGAAAATGTATATATAGGCCATTTGAGTTGGCTTGTGATAATGAATTTGTTAATGTAATAAGTTGTGTAAATGGTTTTGTTAGGTAATTGACTTATATTGAGTGAATGAGGTTAAATTGTTAATGCAGGTTTGGAATGGTTTAACCAAATGAATTATATATGTGAATTATGTCTAGTAAAACAAGTTGAGTTGATAGGTATTTGAATAGGTAAATGACATTGAATTGAGTATTGAAATGGTTGAAATGGATATAGTATGATTGTGTATTGGTTGATGATATTTGGCTGCATATTTGTGTCTTAAAATGGTACCAATTGAGCTTGTATAGGTATGTGCAAAATGGGTAGCAAAATGTCTTGGTAAATGGCCTATTTTTGTCCACACGGGCAAGGACACAGGGGTGTGTCTCAGCCATGTGTGACACACAGTCATGTTACATGGCTGTGTGTCCCCTGGTGTTGATTTTGAAACCAAGTCAGTATGCTCCACACGGCCTCACACACGGGCATGTGATTTGGCCATGTGGCATAAGTCAGTATACCCTACAGGTTTGGCACGGCCTAGCACATGGCCTGGCACACGGGCGTGTATGGTCATATTGTAACGCCCCAAAAATCCTTAATATTTATTTTCATATGTTTGTGACACAAATATATGCCTGCTTTAGTGGTTAAATATTCTAGGAGTATCTGGGAAGTCTTGGGTTCAAGCCTTGGCTTGTGCAAAATTTTTGTTTTAAATGAATAAACCCCTGTCTCTAGTCAGTAGGCTTATAAATAAATATGAGAAAAATATGTTAAAATAGGCCCGCTGGTCTAGCAGTAAAGTTGAGAGCTTATGGGCAGAGGTTTGGGGTTCGAGTCTTTGCGTAAACAAGGAAGAACTTATTTTATTGCTTGTGCTGTGTTGGTATTTTAGTCCAGCCAAAATACTAAAGAGTTTGACTAAGGGTTGGTTTCGGTTGTTGAGAGAATTATGGTGAGATAATAGGAGGATTTTAAGGAGTGATTTTAGGGATGTGAAGAGGGAGTTAGTGCCAATTTGAATTCCTTTTTGCTCACTTAAAATTTTTGGCTGGGGTTTGGTTTTCTCCTCATTTTGACTTCTGTCGATTGTTTTCCATTCTTGAAGGTCGAATATTGCTAAGGGTTCCTAAGAGTTTCTTTCTTTTTCTTCTTTTCCGACTTTATTTTTCCCTACGATAATCGTTCCTACCCTCTTGCTTACCAATTTTCTCTTATTCTTCTACCCCTCTAGGAAACATCCTCTTCTTTCTTTCTTTGGCCAAACCTTCTTCCTCTTTCCATTTTTCTTTTTCATCTCTTTTTGCTAATTCTTTCTTTCCCCTGCACTCAACTCCTAATTCCGTTGGTTCGGTAAGTTTCGGTAAGTGTTAACTCTGATTTCTCTTTTTGAAATATTGTTTAAGAGGGGTTTTGTTATTGGTAGGAACTATTCAGCGGACTGGTGATCTTTGATTGGCGTGCGAAGTGTGCAAAACCCCATTGGTGCATGTGAAGGTAACAATTGTGAGTTTAGTATTTGGGCTTGTTTGTGTATTTTGATTAAACGCAGCTTTAAGTGACTAAGTGGCCTTATTTTGGCTAAAGGGAGGTTCTAGGATGCTCGTGGTTCTCAGTTTAACAGCATTAGCCAAGGGTCTTCTTTGGCGGTATTCGGGCTTAGAGAGTGTTCGACACCAAATTCATGACAGGTGTGTAAACACAACTCTTCAAACTAGAATCAGCGAAAAGCTGAAAAGTGTGAATCGTCAATGCCACACCGGCGTGCAGCTGCCCATGTGGTAGGCCGTGTGATGAATATGGGCGTACGGTCGACGAGGCTGGCCATGTACGATTTATGGGCCGGGCCATTTTGGGCTGTGTGGGCCATACGGACGTGAGCCCACATGGACATGCAACATGGGCTGTGGGCCCAATTTCACTATTTGGCTGCTAAGGTTGCACGAGTTGCTCGAGTCGACTGTGGACCTACTATAGGGTCGGTAAGCTTTACCTAGATCCTTAACTGACTGTGTGACTTTAGAATATGTATGACTGTATACTGAGCATAATATTTATACTATTCTGATTATATGCATGCTTCCATGAGATGGCATGTCATGATTGTATGATGCATTGCATGGGGTTGGGATGATATGATTGGGGGAAGTGTACTGTACTGGCAGCTCCGCTGCAAATCACTGATGGCTCTAAGCCTTTTATACTGGCAGCTCTGCTGCAAATACTATTTAGTGCCGCAACCGATTCTAATTTGTAAGTGTAGGGATGGGTGGGAGATGTATTCCCCACAGGAGTGTAGGGTTGAACAGGAAATGGTGTATAGCGGTTGGTTGGGTAGGACTTGCATATTGTACACCGTATTATTGCTATTGCATACTGATTCTGTGATGGGCTGTAGCCCTACTGATTACTGAGATTGTGATGGGCTAAGGCCCAAACTGATATTGTTACTTTGAAGAGCTTAGGCCCAGTCTGTTACTGTTTTTATTCTGACTGTATAACAACATGGGGATTACAAAATGAGTTTTAGTAAACTCACCTCTTTTGTTTTACTCTTCAAGTAATCCCTAGTCATAGGTGGTTCGATGCAGCGAGGGACTCAAAAGTGGCCACACAATCAAAATTATTTTCGTACTTGATTATGATTTTAAGTATTATTATTTGGGGTATTTTTACTGTAATAAGGCCTTTATGGATTTTTACCTTAATTTGGGATTTGTTTATCATTTCTGATTTATATTCGTTAGTGGTAGGGAAACATGGGTTTTTAAAAGTTACAAATGTTTTCTTTCAAAGGTTTCACAAATTTTAATGACTTGTAAATAAACGGATAATGTTTTGGAAACAAGTAACTTGATTTAGAGATAATATAAGATAACGGAAATTTTTTAAAAGGGGAAATGGTTTATGAACGACTCAATTTTCAGAAACACCTTCATGTGACATCGCCAGATTTAGCCATAACGTCTAGGCTGGGTTTGGTAGTGTTACATTTAGTGGTATCAAAGTCAGGTTACAAAACTCGACTATGGATTTGGGTTTTTTTTTTAATTTTTAAAAGAACTACTTTCAAATGATTTGAAATGTTTTGAAATGTTTTACTGAATGTGTGGTACACCGAGTCTCCGGCGCCGATCCTATAAGTTTTTTCTAACTATTATGTGTTTTGATTAAAATGCTATAGATAGTAAACACTGAGACTATAGTAAAACTATAGTGAGACTGCGATCTAAGAAGACGAACTTTGAATTACTGACATTGTTTTCCATAAAATATCTATTAATAAACACTGGAACTGTAAATTGATGCATAAAATTATTAATATAGATAAAATGAAATTCGACAATAAGTACTAGAGGTACTCGTGGATGGGGTACAAGAGGCCATGGTAGAGGTCGTGGAGGCACTCGAGCTAGGTCTTCATCATCTGGCTACATACTTAATTTGGAAACTAGAAAGACGCCGGCTTCACCTGTGACTGAGACTAGGTCTCATGATTGTACAGCTGGGGACGACGCGTTGTCCCAAGCTATATTACGGATTCTGGAGAGGGTCGCTGGGCCCAATACTGGTGCTGTAGGCCGAGGGTTGGTTACAAAATGACTCCGGTCTAATGGAGTTGAGATTTTCAGGGGTATTACTGGAGTTGCCCCTAGTGTGGCTGAGTATTGGA
This sequence comes from Gossypium longicalyx, assembly GCA_025698465.1. NCBI lineage: Eukaryota > Viridiplantae > Streptophyta > Magnoliopsida > Malvales > Malvaceae > Gossypium > Gossypium longicalyx. The sequence continues at coordinate 37,021,997 of CM046995.1, forward strand.
TTGAGGCCATAGAGAGGATCATGGACGATCTAGACTGCACCCCCGAACAGAAACTAAAGGGTGCAATGTCACTGCTGAGAGATTAGGCTTACCAGTGGTGGCTAACGGTTGAAGAGGGCATTCAGCCTGATCGACTGTCCTGGGAGTTCTTCAAGACTACTTTCCAGGGAAAGTATGTGGGTGCCAGTTATGTGGATTCTCGGAGGAGAGAATTTTTGAATCTGACTCAAAGGGATAGATCAGTGGGCGAATATGAGGCTGAATTCTTGCGACTAATCCACTATGCATGAGGGATAGTGGTGACTGAGTACAAACAATGTGTTCGTTTCGAGGATGGCCTCAGGGATAGTTTACAGGTTCTAATAGCTCCATAAAGGGAGCGAGATTTTGCTACACTGGTTGATAAGGCGAACATCGCTGAAGAAGTGAAGCACGCTGAGCACCAGAACCGTGAGAAAGAGACAGGTAGGAACAAGAGTCATTCGGAGCCCTCGAGTTCCTTTTCGAGGCCTAAGAAAAAGGCCAGAGTTGACGGGCCGGTCAGAGTTAGGGCCCCTATTGCTGCTACTGGATAGCAACCTTGTACTGATTGTGGGAGACGCCATCTGGACGAGTGTTGGAAAAGGACTAAGGCATGTTTAAGGTGTGGTTCATATGAGAACCATTTCAGAGAGTGTCTAAGGAGGCCTGATCAGATGCAAGCTCTAGGTTTGGGTACTGCACAACCATCGAAGGGTGCTCAGTAGCCACTGAGGGGTTGTGGACAGGCCAAAGGTGGTAATGGGTTGGGCCGTGGTTAGAGAGCACCGGGCAGAGGTGCTGGGCATACTGAGGTAAGGCAGTCGGCTCTAGTTTATGCTACACGTCACCAAGAGGATGGAGATACTCCGGATGTCATCACAGGTACGTTCTTTATCTATGATGTACCTTATACTACACTGATAGATATAGCACCTACTCGCTCTTAAATAGCTTGTACTGTGTCTGAGACTTTGGGTATCTTGGTTGAGAGCACTACGAGTGAGGCTATTATACTGAGTCCACTGGGCCAGTCGATGAGGGTAAATAAACTGTTTAGAGATGTTCCTTTGGAGGTTTAAGGGGTTATCTTTTTGGCAGATTTGATGGAACTTCCTTTTGGAGAGTTCGATTTAATACTGGGAATGGACTAGCTAGTTAAACACTGAGTGAGCTTGGCTTATGCCACTAAACGGATTATACTGAGAACTGTGGAGGACAACAAGGTAGTTGTAATTGGGGAACGTTGGAACTACTTGTCGAATGTGATTTCTGCACTGAGGACGAAAAGGTTGGTTCGTAAAGGATGTGAGGCGTATCCGGCCTACATCAGTGTTTTAGATTCTGGGGATTCTTCTATTAAAGATATCAGAACAGTTAAAGATTTTTCAGTCATCTTTCTTGAAGATCTACTTGGGTTACCTCCAAATCGTGAAGTTGAGTTTGGGATTGAGCTCCTTCCTGGTATAGCTCCAGTGTCCATCACCCCTTATAGAATGGCATCGAAGGAGCTTGTGCAGCTTAAGGCTCAGATTCAAGAAATATTGGATCGTGGGTTCATCTGCCCTAGTGTGTCTCCGTCAGGAGCACCAATTTTGTTTGTAAAAAGAAGGATGGATCAATGCGTATGTGCATTGATTACCGGCAACTGAACAGACTAACCATTAAGAATAAGTACCCTCTACCAATGATAAATGATCTGTTCGACCAATTTCGGGGAGCTTCGACTTTTTTTAAGATTGATCTCCGATTTGGGTACCACCAATTGAATGTCAAAGGGACTAATGTGCACAAGACAGCGTTTAGGACTCACTATGGTCATTACGAGTTCCTAGTGATGCCATTTGGACTGACGAATTCACCAGCAGCTTTTATGATCTGATGAACCGAGTGTTTTAGCTCTATCTGGATCAGCTCATAGTGATTTTTATTGATGACATTCTGGTGTATTCGAGAACCGAGGATGAGCATGATGAACATCTCCGAGTAGTTCTGTAGATTCTGAGGGAGAGACAACTGTACACCAAGTTTAGTAAATGTGAGTTATGGTTACGAGAGGTAACATTTCTAGGCCATGTGGTATCTGCTAAAGGGATTAGGGTTGATCCTCGAAAGATTGAAGCTATTTTGGATTGGAAGCGACCTAAGACTGTATCTGAGATCCGCAGTTTTCTAGGACTGGTAGGGTATTATCAACGCTTTGTAGAGGGGTTTTCACTAATTGTAGCACCTTTGAGTAAGTTGCTACGTAAAGGTGTGCCGTTTAACTAGACTAATGTGCAGCAAGAGAGCTTCGAGAGGCTCAAGAAGGTACTGACTGAGGGCCATGTCTTGATACAGCCAGAGTCAGGGAAAGAGTTCACTGTTTACAGTGACGCATCACATGTTGGTTTGGGATGTGTGTTGATGTAAGAAGGTAAGGTAGTAGCGTATGAGTCTCGTCAGCTTAAGATTCATGAGGTGAATTATCCGACGCATGACTCGGTGTTGGCTGTGGTGGTATTTGCACTTAAAATTTGGAGGCATTATTTGTACGGTAAGAAGTGTATCATCTACACTGATCATAAGAGCCTCAAATATCTCCTCACTCAGAAAGAGCTAAATCTTAGGCAGCGTAGATGGATTGAGCTATTTAAAGACTATGACTATATGATCGAATACCATCCAGGTAAGGCCAATGTGGTGGCCGATGCACTGAGCCGTAGAGCTATAACTGATCTAAAGGCGATGTTTGCTCGCCTCAATTTATTTGATGATAGTAGTTTACTGGCCGAGCTTCAAGTTAAACCGACGTGGATGGACCAGATTAAGGGTAAACAGATGGAAGACGAGTCGTTGGGCCTTCGTTTTTGACAGACTGAGAGTGGGGATACTATGGATTTTGGACTAACTAGCGAAGGGGTGCTCTTTTTCAGTGAGAGAATTTATGTACCGAAGGATACTGATTTGAGGCAGTCCATACTGCGAATGATATTGATTTGAGGTAGACCATACTGCGAGAGGTGCATAATAGCCCTTATGCTATGCATCCTATTAGAAATAAGTTCGTGAGTTATATTGGTGGCTGGGTCTTAAGCGTGAAGTTATCGATTTCGTGAATAAATGTCTGATATGCCAGTAGGTCAAGGCTAAACATCAGTTACCTTTAGGGTTGCTTTAGCCAGTTAAGATTCCACTTTGGAAGTGGGAGAGAGTGACTATGGACTTCGTTAGTGGGTTGCCTCTAAAGCCTACTTAGAAGGATTCAGAGTAGGTTATCGTGGATAGATTGACCAAGTCCACCCATTTCATACCAGTTCGTACTGACTACTCTCTCTACAGAAGTTGGCTAAACTATATGTGTCTGAGATAGTGAGACTGCCAGTTTTGATAATATTTGATAGGGATCCTCGTTTTACGTCTTCGTTCTAGAAGAAGCTACATAAAGCTCCGGGTACAAGGTTGGACTTCAGTACTGTGTTCCATCCTCAGAATGATGGTCAATCGGAGAGGGTGATTCAGATATTGGAGGGCACGTTAAGGAGTTACGTGATTGATTTTCCAAGCAGTTGGGAGGATCACCTGCCGCTCGCAGAGTTTGCTTATAACAACAGCTATCAGTCTAGCATTCAGATGGCACCTTAAGAGGCATTATATAGTCATAGGTGTCACACACCTTCATGTTGGACTGAGTTGGGCAAGCGACGTATTCTGGTCCCTAATCTAGTCTCTAATACCGAGGATAAAGTTAAATTAATTTGAGTCTGACTGAAAGTGGCATCAGACAGGCATCAGACAGGCATGTCGAGAGATAAAGTATTCTTTGGGGGACTTCATATTTCTCAAGGTCTCGCCATGGAAGAAGGTATTGAGGTTTAGACGTAAGGTTAAGTTGAGCCCTAGGTTTATTGGGCCTTACCGCATACTAAAACGAGTGGGGCCAGTTGCCTACCAATTGGAGCTACCTCTAGAGTTAGATCGAATTCACGACGTGTTCCACGTTTCTATGTTGAGGCACTACCACTTTGATCCCACGCATATTATTTTGGTTATGGAGATTGAGGTTAGGCCAGATCTGACTTTCGAGGAGGAACCGGTTCAGATATTAGATTGTGATGTAAAGGTTCTTAGGAGAAAGTCTATCCCACTGGTGAAGGTTCTTTGGCGTAATCATAGTTCTGAGGAGGCCACGTAGGAGCCTAAGGATGCAATGCGACAACAGTATCCTCATCTATTCTGATCAGGTAAAATTTTAAGGCCGAAATTTTCTTTAAGGGGGTAGAGTTGTAACGCCCCCAAAATCCTTAATATTTATTTTCGTATGTTTGTGACACAAATATATGTCTACTTCAGTGGTTAAGTGTTCTGGAAGTATTTGGGAAGTCTTGGGTTCAAGTCTTGGCTTCTACAAAATTTTTGTTTTAAATGAATAAACCCCTGTCTCTAGTCATTAGGATTATAAATAAATAAGGGTAAAATATGTCAGAATAGGCTCGCTGGTCTAGCGGATAAGTGGAATGCTTATGGGTAGGAGGTCTGGGGTTCAAGTCTTTGCTCAAATAATGAGGAACTTATTTTTTTGCTTGTGTCGTGTTGGTATTTTAGTCTAGTCAAAATACTGAAGAGTTTGACTAAGGGTTGGTTTCGGTTGTGGAGAGGATTATGGTGAGATAATAGGAGGATTTTAAGGAGTGATTTGAGGGATGTGAAGAGGGAGTTAGTGCCGAATTGAATTCCTTTTTGCTCTCTCAAAATTTTCGGTTGGGGTTTGGTTTTCTCCTTATTTTGACTTTTTTCGATTGTTTCCATTCTTGAACGCCAAATATTGCTAAGGGTTCCTAAGAGGTTCTTTCTTTTTCTTCTTTTCTGACTTTGTTTTTCCCTACGGCAATCGTTCCTCCCCCTTGCTTATCGATTTTCTCTTATTCTTCTACCCTTCTAGCAAACGTCCTCTTCTTTCTTTCTTTGGTCGAACCTTCTTCCTCTTTCCATTTTCCTTTTCATCTCTTTTGGTCAATTCTTTCTTTCTCTTATGCTCAACTCCTAATTCTGTTGATTCGGTAAGTTTCGGTAAGTGCTAACTCTGATTTCTCTTTTTGAAATATCGTTTAAGAGGGTTTTTGTTATTGGTGGGAACTATTCAGCAAACTGTTGATCTTTGATTGGCGTGCGAAGTGTGCAAAACCCCATTGGTGCGTGTAAAGGTAACAATTGTGAGTTTAGTATTTGGTTTTCTTTATGCGTTTTGATTTAACGCAGCTTTAAGTGACTAAATGGCATTATTTTGGTTAAAGGAAGGTTCGAGGGTGCTCATAGTTCTCGGTTTAACGGCGTTAGCGAAGGGTCTTCTTTGGCGGTATTCGGGTTTAGGGAGTGTTTGACACCGAATTCGTGACAGGTGTGTAAACACAACTTTTCAAACTGGAATTAGTAAAAAGCCGAAAAGTGTGAATCGTCGACGCCACACGGGCTTCCAGCTGCCTATGTGGTAGGCCGTGTGACGAATATGGGCGTACGATCGATGAGGCTGGCCATGTACGATTCATGGGCTGGGCCATTTTGGGCAGTGTGGACCACACAGGCGTGTGGGCCAACATGGGCATGCAACATGGGTCTGTGTGCCCATTTTCACTGTTTGGCTGCTAAGGTTGTACGAGTCGCCCGAGTCGACTGTGGACCTACTGTAGGGTCGGTAAGCATTACCAAGATCCTTAACTGACTATGTGACTTTAGAATATGTATGACTTTATACTGAGCATAATATTTATACTGTTCTGATTATATGTATGTTTCCATGATATGGCATGTCATGATTGTATGATGCATTCATGGGGTTGAGATAATATGATTGGGGAAGTGTATTGATCGGCAGCTTTCATCGCAAACCACCGATGGCTCTAAGCCTATTATATATCTGGCAAACTCTCATCGCAAACACATTTAGTATCGTAACCGGTGCTAAATTGTAAGTGTAAGGATTGGTGGACGATTTATTCCCCATAGAAGTGTAGGGTTGGGTAGGAGATAGTGTATAGCGGTTGGTTGGGTAGGACTTGCATATTGTACACCGTATTATTGCTACTACATACTGATTATGTGATGGGCTATAGCCCTACTAATTACTGATGCTGGGATGGGCTAAGGCCCAAATCGACATCATATCGTGAAGGACTTAGGCCCGATGCATTCATGATTTTCATTCGATCAGATAACTACATGTGGATTACACACTGAGTTTTAGTAAACAAACCCCTTTTGTTTTACTGTACTGGTAATCCCCAATCATAAGTGGTTCGGTGCAGCGAGGGACTCAGAGGTGGCCACACGACCGTAATTATTTTCCTACTTGATTATGATTTTAAGTATTATTATTTGGGGTATTTTTACTGTAATAAGGCCTTTATGGATTTTTACCTAAATTTGGGATTTGTTTATTATTGCTTATGATTTATATTCGTTAGTGGTAGGGAAACATGGGTTTTTAAAAGTTACAAATGTTTTCTTTCAAAACACTCACCACTACGCAAATCGTTTTAAAAGCTTCTGCAAATTTTAACGACTTGTAAATAAACGGATAACATTTTGGAAACAAATAACTTGGTTTAGAGATAATATAAGATAACGAAAATTGTTTAAAAGGGGAAATGGTTTATCAACAACTCAGTTTTCAGAAACACCTTCATGTGACATTGCCAGATTTGGCCATAACGTCTAGGCCGGGTTTGGGGGTGTTACACATATTAAGGGCGTAAAGGTTGGCCACACAGGTGTGTGTGTTGGCCGTGTGACCCAAGTCAGAGAGTTACACAGGGTCGGACACGGGCTGGGACATGACCATATGCTCCCATTTTGAATGTCCACACGGCTTGTGACATGGGCGTGTCTGATGGTCGTGTGAGACACACGGCCTTACGATACAGGAATTTGTCCTCTATTTTGAGAAAAATTTCCTAAGTGTTTCAAATGTTTTAAAAGTTATCGATGTAGTTTCGAACCAATTCCAATGAATATTTAAGGCCTCGTAGGCTTGTAATAGGAACATATTGAATGAGATTGAATGATGATTGAATAAATTGATTTAAATGTATGTGAAAAGTATGTATAAATCTGTGGTAAGTTCGGTAATGCTTTGTAACCCTATTTTGATGTTGAATACGGGCGAGGAGTGTTACAACGATAGTACCAAGGAGTTCAATAATGACTACTTTGCTAACCTTTGAGGGAGTTGTTTGAAACAAAATTTATTTTTAATTTTCTATTTTGTTTCTAGTTATTAGTTGTGTTTTATTTTGTTTTGAAACTTTTTTGTCCACTTGGAGCACCACAAAATCTCAATATTAGCATAATAGGAAAGAGTTGACCTTTCAGGGAAGTTCCTTATTGCATTGTATATTTTTACATTAAGGACAATGTTCGCTCTAAAGTGTAGGGGAGTACATAGGATTGGTTTGAGTGTTTTGTGTGTTATTTATTTTATTTTACATATAAAAAAAATGTATTTGGTTTGAATTGCATGGTGCTTGGAGTATGTTATTATTTTGAATAATTTCCTAAGAATAATGAAGTATATGTTAATTTCTGTCAAGCATGCAAATTTTTATTGATATGAGATAACCTGTTCACTTTCAAGGTAAATTAATTAGGTTACTTAGTTAAATTGCATAATAGACTAGAAGGACCTATGTAAAAATGTTTGATTATGTGCTATAGGATAAATAAGCATGATAGATATTTGTGGATATATGATGGTAGAATTAATTATTATTCATCGATTAAATTAAAAGCATGAAAGAAATTGTGTGTTGTGGAATGCTTAGGGATAATTTAAGGCACTGTTTGAGTAGCCACTATTTAAATGACTTATCCTTATGCTATTTATCCCTAGTTCTCATAATTGAGCCTAATGACTTCTTCTTGATGAACCAATAATACTGAAACCATGAGCCAAAATTAAGTTAAAACTTGAATTTTTCCTTATCTTTGGTCCCATTTTGCATGATGACATAGACATCAGGTCATATATATTGAGTATTTAAGTAGAGACAAATCGGAGGTTTAAAACTAAAATTGAGCAATAAAAGTAAGAAACAGTACAATATAGTGAATATAGGACTCTTACAAGCCTATTCTTAAAATGAAAATTTAGTTGAGTGAACAAAAGCATTATGGGGGTTAAAAGCAAAGCGAGTGAAATAAAAGCATGGAACGGGTTAAAACCATGAATTACACTATTCTTTACATCCATTTTCACCTAATTTTAGCTTGTTTAATAGTTAAATCAATTCATTTTTTTAATTTATTTATGATTTTATAGTTCAAGTCATTTTATGTTTTTTTTCTATAATTTTCATGACGTTGCAATACTTAAATAAGGTTATGTGGTCATGTAGGTTGAATCGAGAGTTAAAGATGCAACTTTGAGCTAAAATTGCTGCCAATGTCACGACAACAAAGCATAGATGTCACAACAACGAAGATCAAGTTAAAATTATTCTTGTGGATGACAAAGGAATGAATGTCACGACTGATGGAAAAAACCCAATTTGAAACTGATTTTCTTTCACAGTGGAATATAAAAATTTTGAAAACCGACCTGGTTTGTGATATTTATACCAATAAACCTTAGACTAAAATCAGACCTGTGTTTTTTGATAGACAGGTCCTTACCATTCCCAACTTTCAACCAAATGATCTTCTTTGCTATTCTCGTACCACGAATTGGCTCAATCAAATCAAATCAAACATAGAAACTAGAAATAATTTTATTTTCTTTTCGAGTGAAAACAAAAATTCTCTCTTCAAAATAGAAATTGATAGAATTGTTATTTTAGAAAAATATATTTAATATTTGAGAATAAAACCTCTCTATTTTTTAGCAGATTAACAATATATTAAAGTTTTATTGATAGCCCTACCGATGTCATTTATTTATAAGGAGAGAATGTATAACCCTTGTTGAATTGGAGAAGTTTATTTTTAAAAGAAAAACATTTCCTAGTTAGAGTAGGATTAGGGTGGGCGGCACATTCCTAGTATTCCTACTAAGGTTGCCTCCCCTTCATATTCTATGAGGGGATTTTGGGCCTTTCTCACATTGAGTCCAATTATGAGTACTTCCCAGACTTTTTGACCAAGTACTGTGTAATTTGATCTAACTCGATTCTATTTTTCTATTTCCTAAAATAAACTTCAATATTTATTTGAAATAAATTTCTCATCCCAATTTTATTATAAAATTTATGACAAAATCTATTTAATATTTCACCATTCAACTTTTTCACTATGATCATATGGTTTATTTTCATTTTTGGGCTTTAAACAGGTCAAAAACATAAACTCAATCTTATGATCATTTTTTAGAATTCCTTGTTCATTTCTGAATGAATTCATTTCTCATTTTCAATTTCATTTCCATTTTGAGAAAACCACATTCATTTCCAAATGATTCCTTTTTCTCCATTTTAATTTTCATTTTGGAGAAAACCATAATCAATTGATGAATGTTTCTAATTTCTCCATTTCACCATTTCTATTTGTTTATGTTCCTTTGATTATCGTGCAATTCATTTCTAGTTTCAATGAGCTAGCAGAGGGACTGATTAGACATATGCAATTGAGGCTCAAATGATTTGTAATTAAGTTCAAACTTTTCGTCTAATAATTATAAACTCATTTACTTACATCATAATTCCACTATAGTATCGTGACTGAGCTCTCCCCAACAACATAACATTACAAAAGCAACTAGTTTAGTGCTTGTTGAATGACCTTGTCATAAGTGTGTTACCCCCATAGGATATCCTTAATCTCTTTGGGATAATATATGATATCTCAATATGATCTTATTTTATCTCATGGTAACTATTACATCTGTTGGAAAAAAATCCAGTTTAAAAATGGTTTTCTTAAATAGAGGAAAATTAAAATTTTGAAAACTGACCTGGTTTGTAATATTTATAGTAATAAGCCTTAGACCGAAATCGTACTTGTGTTTTCAATTAAGCGGATCATTAATGTTTTCCAACTTTCAACCAAATGATCTTCTTGCTATTCTCGTGCCATAAACTACTTCGAGTTTAGGCTCAAACAAATTGAATCAAAACATAGAACTAGAAAAAATTTTCTTTTCTTTTTGGGGTGAAAACAAAACTTCTTTCTTCTTTAATAGAAACCAGTAGAATTGCTATTCTATAACAATATATTTAAACGTTTAAGAATAAATTCTCTCTATTCTTTGGTTGAGTAACAATCTCTTAAAGTTGTGTAAATAGCTCTATCGATGCCATTTATTTATAAGGAGAGAATGTAGAACCCTTGTTGAATTGTAGATGTCTATTTCAAATAGAAAAATAACTACCTATTCCAACAAGCAGAGGGAGAGGGGCTAATAGGGTGTGCTTCCAGTCATATGTATTATAACGGGGATTCAGGACTCTCATTGTATTGCATCCAATTATATGTGCTTTTTGGACCCTTAACACAACACTTTATAATTTAATCCAACCCAATAAAGTTTTTCTATTTTCCAAAATAAACATTAATTTTCCAATTAAATAATTTTCTGATCCCAATTTTACCCTTGGTAAAATTATGACAATTTTACCCCTAGTAAAATTTCCAAGAAAATATATTCAATATTTCACAACTCAACTTGTTCACTATGACCGAATGGTTATTTTCATTTTCGTTCTTTAAAATTGCTCAAGAACATAAACTCATTCTTCCTTTCAGTTTTTAGTAATCCATGTAAATTTGAAAATGAATCATTTCTCAATTTCAATTTCATTTTCATTTTGAGAAAACTACATTCATTTCCAAATGGTTCCTTTTTTCTCCATTTCAGAGAAAACCATAATCATTTTTTAAAGTTTTTCATTTCTCTATTTCTATTCATTTTGTTCATTTTTTATTCAACATGCAATTCATTTTTGGTTTCAACGAGCTAGTAGAGGTACTGATTGGGCATATGTAACTAGGGGCTCAAATGATTGATAATTAAGTTTCAACTTTTCGCCTATTAATTATAAACTCATTTAGTCACGAAGTCATTCCACTACTACATTGCGATTGAGCTCTCCCTATCGACATGCCATTATGAAACCATCTTCTCAGTGATCATCCAATGACCTTGTCATAAGTGTGTTTGTAACACCCCTCACCCGTATTCAACGCCAGAATAGGGTTATGGAGCATTACTGGACTTACTAAACAATTAAACACACATGTCACATACATTTCCAGTTTTCATATAATCATCATTCAACATCGTTCACAAACATTCATATTGTCCCTATTATGAGCCTACGAGACCCAAAACATGCATTCAGGAAGCTTCGAGACTAAACCGATAACTCAAGAAATTTTTACGAAACTTAATTTTTTTTAAAAATATAGGGGACACACGGCCGTGTGGCTCGACCGTGTGAGACACGCCCATGTGGCCCGGCCGTGTGAACATTTAAAATGGGAGCACATGGCCGTGTCCCAGACCGTGTCTGACCCCGTGTAACTCTCTAAATCCGAACACACGACCAACACACATGCCCCTGTGGCTAGTCCTTGTGCCCTAAAAATGGGCACACACTCCCGTGTGCCAGGCAATGTGCTAGGCCCTGCCAAAACTGTAAGGTATACTGACTTATGCCACATGGTCATGACACACGCCTGTGTGCTAAGCCATGTGGAGCATACTGACTTGATTTAATTTTAACACTAGAGGACACACGGCCGTGCAACATAATCGTGTGTTACACACGATTGAGATACACGCCCGTGTCTGTGCCCGTGTGGACAAAAATAGGCTATTTACCAAGCCATTTTGCCACCCAATTTGAATATACCTACATTAAACCAAATGGGACATTCCATGGTATAGAAATAGGCATTCTATTAACCCCAAACAAGCATATTTCATATCATTTCCATCACCAACTAATACAAGATATACAATCTCACATGGTGCCACCCAATTTCATGCCAAATTTCACCTTCTAAAATCATCAATATGGACATTTTCTAAACATGCATTATTTTACCTAAGTTCACAAGCATACAAATTCTCAATTCATCCACCATTTGACATGCACAACACCTATAATCAACAAGCACCACATATCCATCATTTAACACATAGCCAAAATAATATGAACATATGAAAACACAACCAAACTAATAAAATTAAGCCAACTTTCATGGCTATATACAAAACCAAAACATTAACGTTTACAAGCCATTTCAAATGACCAAATTCATTTCCGAACCATATATCAAAATGACTATAACCCTATGCATGCCATATACCCAAAATACTTAAGTTCAAAAGTACCAAACTGATAGTTGGATAGTGTGATGAAGTCTCCGACAATCCCGAATCTGAGCTAGCTTTGAACTCACTATAAAACATGAAAAAATAAACAAAGTAATCTATAAAGCTTAGTAAGCTCATATGAATTATTAAGCAAACTCACCATTTATTAACAATCAAATAATTTAAACATAATATGCTACAAAACATTCAAATCAAAAGGTTAACTTGTATTCAATCACAAATATAGCCATGAACTTATAACTTCCATAAATTCGATGGTCACATAGTTTCCGTACATACCTGTACTATTACGTACCTATTTCTCACTATTTCATATCTTCGATATACCTGTTGAACTATTTGGAATAATACAGGATACTCGGGAATCTCGCACCCTAAGTGCCAATATATATATATATATATAGCCGAAGCTATCGCAATATCATATCTCAATAATGCTTACTCTCGAGCTATCAACGAGTTTGCTCACACAAGCTAACGGTCATGACGTAGCTACACGGTGCTGCTCACACAAGCTGACGAGAATTCGCAACACGGATAACTCAACCACTGGTAGGACATACAGACTAGCACCCAAAATAATAATAACCCCTAATGACATGTCATTTCGTATCCTAATCTATTCCTAAGGTTCAACCGGGATTTCTCACTTATCGAATCATCGTCAAACATGTCCGTAGAGTCGTACATACAATTTATGCAATATCAAAGCATTATAAATACTATTATAACAAATATTATTACATACGAACTTACCTAGGATGCAAAAACGGTAAAATGAGTCGATTAATCTAAAACCTTATTCTTTCCCCGATCTAAGTCCGTATTTCACTTTTCTTGATCTAAATAATATCAAATTTAGCTTATTTAATTACTTCTCTATTCAATTTAGTCCAAAACACATATTAAGGAACATTACACTTTTGCCCCTAATATTTCAACATTTTTACAATTTAGCCCTTATTTCATAAAATCACAAATTCATGCAATTCAACCGAAACCCATGCTGGCTGAATTTCAATTAGGTCCCTAGCAGCCTATATTTTTCATTTATTTCACAATTTTCACTAAAAATCACTTTGTAAATGTTGCTTATCTCACAATAAACATGCATTTTCTACCATTAAACATCAAAATACATCAACATTAATCAATGGAAAAACCCAAAACCTTTAAAATATTTGCAAATTAGTCCCTAGACTAGCTAGGCCAAGCTGGAAAGATCTCAAAAACATAGAAATCCTTAAAACATGACAAAAATCACTCACTAATTTAAGCTTTGAAATGGCCGAACCTAGCTCATTCCCATGGATTTTATTCTTTGAGAATTCGGTTGAAGAGTTGATAATGGAAGATGATACAAAATTTTGTTTTATTATAATTAACCTTTAATAATTAATTTACTTAAATACCCTTTAATTTAACTATTAAAAATCACTTAAACCATGTACATAAATGTCCACTCATAATAAAAATGAGTTAATTACCAATTAAAGACCTTTACTTTAATATTCCATAGCTATTAGACACCTTTAACTAATAGAACTCAAGTTTTACACTTTATGCGATTTAATCCTTTTTATCGAATTAAACACTCAAACGATAAAATTTCTTCACGAAAATTTCACACAAACATATTATCATGTTGTAGACATTAAAATAATAATAAAATAATTATTTTCACTTTGGATTTGTGGTCTCGAAACCACTATTCTGATTTGACTAAAAAAGGGCTATTACAATTCTCCGCCCTTAGGAATATCCGTCTCGAAAATCTTACTAGAAAAGAGGTTAGGGTACTATGTTCTCATAGCTTCCTCAGGTTCCCACGTAGCTTCTTCGACCCCGTGACATTGCCATAAAACTTTCACCAATGCTATGCGTTTATTTCTCAATTCTTTAACCTCTCGAGCTAAAAGTCTGATCCATTTTTCGTTATACATCATACCAGGTTGAATTTTAATCTTTGTCGGGGAAATTACGTGTGATGGATTTGATCGATACTATCATAACATCGACACATTAAACAAATTGTGAATCTTTTCTAACTTAGATGGTAAAGCTATCTAATATGCCACTGACCTTATTTGTTCAATAATCTCATACGGCCCGATGAATCGCAGGCTCAATTTGCCTTTGCGACCAAAACGAAGTATTTTCTTCCACGGAGATACTTTCAAAAATACTTTATCACCAATCTAAAATTCAATGTCTTTACGTTTCAAATCCGCGTACGATTTCTATCGATCTAATGCTACTTTCAAACTGTCGCGAATTACTTTCACTTTATCTTCAGTCTCTATGATCAAATCAACCCCATGAATCTTTTTCTCAGTAAGTTCAATCCAGTACAATGGAGTTCTGCATTTACAACCATACAATGCTTCGTACGGTGCCATCTTTATGCTCGAGTGAAAAATATTGTTATACGCGAATTCAACCAACGGTAAAAATTTCTCCCAATTGCCTTCAAATTCTAAAACACAACAACAAAGCATATCTTCAAGAATCTTAATTACTCTCTCAGACTGACTGTCGGTTTGTAGATGAAATGCAGTACTAAAGTTCAACCACATGCCTAGAGCTTCTTTCAATTTCTTCCAAAATCGCGACGTAAACCTCGAATCTTTATCTGAAATAATCAAAACTGGCACCCCATGCAATCTAATAATCTCATAAATGTACAACTTAGTCAATTTATCAAGTGAATAGTCTGTACATACCGGAATGAAATGTGCAGACTTTGTCAGTCGATCAATGACAACCCAAATAGCATCTTTCTTCTTTAGAGACAGGGGTAATCCCGATACGAAATCCATCGTAATTCTATCCCATTTCCACTCTAGTATCATCAAAGGTTGTAATAATCCTGAAGGCACCTAATGTTCAACTTTAAGCATCTCGATACAAACTACGAAATGTCTCATTTCATACCTGACCACCAATACAACTATTTTAAATCATTGTACATTTTAGTACTCCTCGGGTGAATAGATAAACAACCACTATGTGCTTCGTGTAGAATTTTCTGAATGAAATCTGAATTCTTTGGTACGCAAATCCAATCTCGAAACATTAAACAATCATCTGATCCGATCTGATAGTCTGAATCACTATTCGACTCGCACTGTACTCTTTTACCTTATAACTCGTTATCAAACTTTTGAGCTTCATAAATTTGCTGAAGGAATACCGATTTAGCTTTTAACTCTTCTAGAATCAAACCATCATCAGACAAGGTTAGCTATGTATTCATTGCTCTCAAAGCAAATAATGATTCTCTACTCAAAGCATCCGCGACTACGCTCGCTTTCCCCGGATGATAATCAATCATTAACTCATAGTCTTTCAGCAACTCGAGCCATCTTCGTTGTTGCAAATTCAAATCTTTCTGAGTCATTATATATGTCAAGCTCTTGTGATCGGCAAAGATATGGCACTTTTCACCGTACAAATGATGTCGCCAAATCTTCAATGTGAAAACAATAGTGGCCAACTCTAAATCGTATGTCGGATAATTCTTTTCATGAGGTTTCAACTGTCTAGAAACATAAGCTACTACTTTACCCTCTTGCATCAAAACACAACCTAAACCATTCAATGACGCGTCACTAAAAATTACAAACTCTTTACCCGACTTAGGTTGAACCAACACTGGTGCCTCAGTTAACAATGTTTCCAACTATTCAAAACTCTGCTGACATTTTTTGGACCACTCAAATTTCATATGTTTTTGTAGCAATCTAGTCATCGGTGTAGCAATCACCAAGAATCCTTTAACAAAACACCTATAATAACCAGCTAAACCTAGAAAGCTTCTGACTTCAGATACATTTCTCGATAGTTTCCAATCAACAGTTGCAAAAATCTTGCTCGGATCAACTCGTATACCTTCCCCTGAAACAATATGTCCCAAAAATCTGACTTCTCGGAGCCAAAACTCACATTTGCTGAATTTAGCGAACAATTGCTTATCTCTTAAGGTTTGTAGCACAATTCTCAAATGTTTAGCATGCTCAGACTCATCTCGAGAATCGATCAAAATGTCGTCAATGAATACAACCCCAAATCTATCTAAATACGGTCTAAAGATTTGATTCATCAAGTCCATAAAAACTGCAGGAGCATTAGTTAATCTGAAAGGCATAACAAGAAATTCGTAATGCCCGTACCTTGTTTTGAATGCAGTTTTCAATACATCTGAATCCTTCACTCGCAACTGATAGTAGCAAGATCTCAAATCAATCTTCGAAAACATTGTTACCCCTTTCAACTAATCAAACAAATCATCGATTCACAGCAAAAGATACTTGTTCTTTATTGTAACCTTGTTGAGCTAACGATAATCAATACAAAGTCTCATTTATCTGTCTTTCTTCTTTACGAATAACACTGGTGCACCTCAGGGCAAAAAACTATGTCGTGCAAAACCTCTATCTGTTAATTCTTACAACTGGGCTTTCAACTCTTTCAATTCTGTCAGAGCCATTCTATACAAAGTTGTTGATATCGGTGATGTTCCCGGTAATATTTCAATAGCAAACTCGACTTCTCTGATCAGTGGTAACCCCGGTAACTCTTCTAGAAACACATTTTGATACTCACAGACTACAGGTACTGATTCAATCTTTGATTCTGATACGTTTGCATCCACTACATAATCAAGATAAGCTTCGCAACCCTTCCTCACATATCTCTGAGCTAACATAGATGAAATTACAACAGGCAATTCACTCTACTCATTAGATTCAATTCGAATGATTTCACTATTCTGACATTTTAATTCAATAATCTTTCATCTACAATTCACAACGGCATCATGTAGCGTCAACCAATCCATACCCAGGATTACATCGAACTCATCAAACGGTAAAAGCATCAGATTTGCTGGAAAACAGTAACCTCGAATCATAAAAGGATAGTTCTTGCAAACTTTATCAACTAGAACATATTTGCCTAAGGGGTTCAACACTTTAACCACAAACTCAGTAGACTCAACAGGCAAACTCTTACTAGACACTAAATTCATATAGATATATGAATGAGTCAATCCATGATCAATCAAAGCAATTACACTAGTGCCATAAAGAGAAAATGTACCAGTGATAACATCTGGTGACGATGCCTCTTCGCGAGCGTGAATAGCGTAGGCTCTAGCAGGTACTCTGACCTCATACTCACAGCGGAATCCTTTGTCATTCCTCTACTACTAGTCACATTTTCAGCACTTCGAGGTGGTCTACACTTGGAAACTGTATTACTCGGCCTTGAAATCTGAAGATTATCTTTCCCAGATAACTGTGGACAATCACGAATAAAGTGGTCTTACGAACCACATCTAGAATAGGCTTTGTTGTTATTATTAATCCAACAATCTCCAAAATGTCATCTACCATACTGTTGACACTCGAGCTTATTGTTTCTCATGCTGCCAACACTCGATACTGATGTAGCTTGAATCTTAGGACTTGAGTATTGCTTTCCATGATCTTTGTTTGGATACCCGACTGAAGTATTTGAACGTGTGTATGAATCTCTTAATTTCTTTGACGAAGATTGATGCAGTTTATTCATCGATCTTTTTCTCGAATCTCTAACCTCGAAATCAACCTTTTTTTTTCTTTTCCAAGTTCTTCAGCTTTACAGGCTCTGTCCACTAGTACTACGCATTCTTTCAATTCTAGAATCCCAACTAGCAATCTAATGTCCTCGTTCAACCCATCTTCAAAACTTTTACATATAA
The DNA here is from genome assembly GCA_025698465.1 of Gossypium longicalyx. Classification (NCBI taxonomy): domain Eukaryota; kingdom Viridiplantae; phylum Streptophyta; class Magnoliopsida; order Malvales; family Malvaceae; genus Gossypium; species Gossypium longicalyx. The sequence goes on from CM046995.1 coordinate 37,040,065, forward strand.
TGGCCTAAGTTGAAACATACTCCTGAGCATATTTACAATGTCTTACAAACTCTTGCTCGTATTCGGTCACAGACATACAACCCTGTTTCAGTTTAAGAAACTCTTTTTGCTTTTGATCAATAAACCGTTGACTAATGTATTTCTTTCTAAACTCAGCTTGAAAGAATTCCCAGGTAACTCTTTTTTTCGACACCACTGATACTAGAGTATTCCACCACTGATACGCTGTGTCCTTCAAGAGTGATACAACACATTTTAAACACTCTGCCTACGAGACCCAAAACACGCATTCAGGAAGGTTCAGGACGAAACAGATAACTTAGGAAATCTTTATGAAACTTAAAAAAATTATTTTTTTTTTTGCAAAATATAGGGGATACACGCCCGTATGGCCCGACCGTGTGTCTCACACGGCCAAAAACACACCCGTGTCATAGGCTATGTGAACATCCGAAATGGGATAACATGGTCATGTCCCAGCCTGTGTATAACTCGGTGTAACTCTCTGACTTGGGTCACACAGCCAACAACACACTCGTGTGCCCTAAAAATGGCCACACACACCCGTGTGCTAGGCCGTGTGTTGGGTCGTGCCAAACCTGTAGGGTATACTTACTTATGCCACACGCCCATGTGTTGGGCCGTGTAGAGCATACTGACTTGATTTAATTTTAACACCAGGGGACACACGACCGTGCAACATAACTGTGTGTCACACACGACTGAGACACAAGCTCGTGTCTCTGCCCGTGTGGACAAAAATAGGTTATTTACCAAGCCACTTTGCCACCTAATTTGCATATACCTATATTAAACCAAATGGCACAATTCATGGTATAGAAATAGGCATCCTATTAAACTCAAACAAGCATATTTGTAACACCCCAGACCCGGCCCAAACGTTATGGCCAGATCTGACGTGTCACATGGACTTACGACTTAGTATGCATTCGTTGGTTTAAGTGATTAAGGTGGTCTTTGTAAAAACAGTAATTGAATGAAAAGCCGGTTTATCAATCTTTAGGCTATCCATTTGTCGTGCTTGTTGATTCTTGAAAACGTTCATTAATTTTGAAAACCCGCGCAGCCTAACTCTAGCAGTTTCGACATAGTATAAATATAATCAGAAAATAAAAACCATAGCGGAAAGAGAAATTTATATAGCGGCCTTATTAAAAATTAAAACCCAAAATTAAATCAGAATATAAAAATAATAAAAAATAAACTAACACAAAAAAACCAAATTTGCAGATGATGTGGCCACTCCGAATCCCTCACAGCTCCAAGCCCACTATGGTTGGGGATTTTCTGCAGAGATGAAAATAAAGGGTGAGTTTGGTAAACTCGAGTGTGTAACATAACCCAACCATAGCCCAAAGCAGATCAAACCTCGAGTTAGACTTATCTAGGCCTTGGCCCAAAGACAGAAATCAAAATGAAACCCATAGGCCCACCATGAGATCTGAGAACAAATATATCATGAATGCAGTAAATCCCAACCCCAGAGCCATCCATAACACCCCGCACCAGCCTTACACCATGTGGGAGACTACTAGACCCACCCAACCGCTACACACCATAGAAATTGCAGCGAGGGTGCGGATATTGTGACGAAGTCACGAGATCTGAATATTGTGGCGAGGCCACGTAAGCGAGATATATATGTTTATATATGTGGCGAAGCCACCGGATTGCAATGAGGTCGCAAGACGCTTCCTCCATCAATATAAACCCATGTCCCATGCAATGAGAATAATATGTCATGGCATACGCATACGTAAACAGAACATCATGCTTTTCAGATAAAATAAAATATCCCTAGGGGTAAAATCGTAATTTTCATGTATAAAGGTATTTCAGTAATTATTACCTATTGCTAGGGTTTCAGGCTCATTCTAACGTTTACCAAGTAATCAGAAGTACTTACCTCGTCTTCTTACCAAAGTGGGCCTATTGGCCCATTGGCCCGTTTTCGGCCCATTAAGCCCAAATATACCATTGTGCACGAAAATGCACACTCTGCACTCTAATCATCCAAATGCACCATATTCATTAACAACTGTCTCACGAGCGCTCGCACACTCGCGAGTTCATAAAATACCAACGTTTCGGTATTTCGACTTTTACCGATTCAGTCTAAGGGAGGGTGTCGTTTACACACCTGGTTGATGACGATTGATGATGATATCTCCGACGCGATAATCCTATGATCGATCACTAACACATTAGACTTACGAATTAACAATAACTACCATAAATCCACGTCAACTAACCCAATCATCACACAAGTTAGTTATTTACGCACGAGGGGTAAAATAGTCATTTTACCCTCCAGGGTAAATCGGTAGTCCTACCCTATAGGGGTATTTTAGTAATTTTACAACTTATTCGCTTGGGCCTACGGACCCATTGGGACTACATGGCCTATTTTAGCCCATCGCGGCCCGAAATAGCCGTCCTACTGCTAGAGTAGTGAGAAATACACACCTGTTAGGAGACTGCAGTTAATCCGCGCTCCCACACTCTTAGTTGACGCCCAACCCAAATAAGCACGCCACCAAGCGAAAGGGATCAGCCCAGAAGGGTATGCCAACTCTCCTCATGGTTGCTCTATTTAAAGCCAGCTCTCCATCTACTCTTATGTTAGCTTTTCGATGTGGGATCCCTCCATCATTAGAGTTTAAAACCAACACCAACTCTTGTCGTCCCAACATAGCAAAATAATCAACCTTTGCGTGCCAAGGGGTTCGAACCAAAGTCCTCTCACATACCAAATCACGCCACCACCACTAGGCCATCAACTCATTTGTGTCATAAGTCCAACACATTAAACTTTAAAGCGCACCTACTTGCTTCCAGATTTATTGAAAAGAAAAACCAAAATAAATTGCAAGAGCCAAGACTTGAACCTTGGACCCCTTGCTTCCTCTATGGCATCACTTCCTTGTCCCCTAAGTGGCGCTACCTTGCCACTACACCACACTCCTTTTTGTGTCATCTTTTACCCTTTTACTCATAAAAGCCCAAACGCCAATTGCATCACTTGTTCTTAAAATCAAAATTCTGAAGACTAGCACGGATTTAACTTAGGTTTGGGCCTTCCAAAGGCCCACTAACCTACTAAAATATATATTCCAACCAACTAGAACACACCCAAATTTTAAAAAAACACAGAAACACAGAAAACCCGAAAATTGGCCGTTACAACTCTACCCTCCTTAAAGAAATTTTGTCCTCGAAATTTTACCTGAATAAAACAGATGAGGATATTGTTTACGCATTGCCACTTCTGGCTCCCAAGTAGCTTCCTCTCTGCCATGATTACGCCACAGCACCTTTACTAGCAAAACTGATTTCCTCCTCAAAATCTTAACATCTCGATCCAAAATCTGCACAGGCTCCTCCTCAAAAGTCAAGTTTGTTTGGACCTCGATCTCTGCAACCAGCACAACATGAGTAGGGTCAGAATGATACCGCCTTAACATGGAGACGTGAAAGACATCATGAATCCTATCCAACTCTGGAGGTAGCTCCAACTGATAAGCCACTGGACCCACTCGCTTAAGAATCCGATAAGGCCCAATGAACCGCGGACTTAACTTGCCTTTCCTCCTAAACCTTAATATTTTCTTCCAAGGTGAAACCCTCAAGAAGACCATATCACCCACAGAGTACTCAATTCCCTTGCGCTTCAAATCTGCATATGACTTCTATCTATCAGATACTTTCTTCAATCGGTCTCTAATCAACTTGACCTTATCCTCAGTATCTGCCACCAATTCAGGTCCAAGAACCTATCGTTCACCCAACTCGGTCCAACAACTAGGTGTACGACATCTTCGCCCATACTGTGCCTCATAAGGGGCCATTCGAGTACTTTCCTGATAATTGTTGTTGTATGCAAACTCTGCCAAAGGTAAGTAATCCTCCCAACTACCTCGAAAGTCGATAACGCATCCCCTCAACATGTCTTCCAGAATTTGAATAACCCTTTCCGACTGACCATCAGTCTCAGGATGAAAGGTTGTACTAAAGTTCAACCGCGTACCCAACGCCTCATGCAACTTTTGCCAAAACCGAGATGTGAATCTAGGATCTCGATTAGAGATAATCGACACTGGCAGTCCGTGAAGTCGCACTATTTCCACCACATACAATTTGGCTAACTTCTGAAGTGAATAATCAGTGTGGACAGGTATAAAATGAGCAGATTTGGTCAACCTATCCATAATTACCCAAATCGAGTCCTTCTTCGAAGGAGTCAAGGGTAACCCACTCACAAAATCCATGGTTACCCTCTCCCACTTCCAAAGTGGTACTTTCACTGGCTGCAAAAATCTGGAAGGTAATTTATGTTCAGCTTTCACTTGCTGACAAGTTAGACATTTTCCCACAAATTTCGTTACCTCTTGCTTCAATCCAGGCCACCAATACAACTCCTTTAAGTCGCGATACATTTTATTCCCTCCAGGATGCATAGTACACAGACCTCCATGAGCTTCTTTCAGAATTGCTTGCCCCAAGTCAGAGTCCTTCGGAATACAAACTCTACCTTGGTAACACAGAACTCCCTCACTGTTCAGCCCGAACTCAGAAGTATCCCCATTCTTAACCTGCTGGAATCGAGAAACCAGGGACTCATCCTTTGACTGTTTTTCCTTAATCTCATCCACCCAGGTCGGCCTAACTTGCAGTTCTGCTAACAGACTACTATCGTCATATAGACTCAAACGAGCAAACATGGCTCTCAGATCAGATACAGTTCTACGACTTAGGGCATCAGCCACTACATTAACTTTGCCTGGGTGATACTCAATTGCACAGTCATAATCCTTAAGCAACTCTATCCATCTTCGCTGCCTAAAGTTCAGCTCCTTCTGAGTCAGCAAGTACTTAAGACTCTTATGATCTGTGTATATAAATCACCTTTCTCTGTACAGGTAATGTCTCCAAATCTTAAGCGCAAAGATTACCGCTGCCAACTCTAGATCATGAGTAGGATAGTTAACTTCATGTGGTTTAAGCTGTCGTGATGCATAAGCAACCACTTTACCCTCTTGCATCAGCACACAACCCAACCCTACATGTGATGCATCAATGCATATAGTAAAATCTTTTCCAGACTCTGGCTAAATCAGTACAGGTGCCTCGGTCAGAACTTTCTTCTGCTTCTCAAAAGATTCCTGTTATTTCTCAGTCCAAACAAACGGTACTCCCTTCCTTATAAGCTTTGTCAAAGGCACTGCCATCACAAAAAATCCTTCCACAAACCTTCTATAGTACCCAGCTAATCCCAGAAAACTTTGAATTTCTGACACTGACCTCGGTGGCCTCCAATCCAGAATTGCTTCAATCTTTCGAGGGTCCACCTTGATCCCTTCAGCAGAGACAACATGCCCCAAGAAAGTTACCTCTCTCAACCAAAACTCACACTTACTGAATTTCGCATAAAGCTCCTTCTCCTCAAAGACTTGCAAAGACAATACGAAGATGCTCATCATGCTTCTCCTTAGTTTCAGAATAAACCAGAATATCATCGATAAAGACGACTACGAATCGATCCAAGTATGGCTGGAACACTCGATTTATCAGATCCATAAATGCCGCAGGTGCGTTCGTGAACCCAAATGGCATAACCAAGAACTCATAGTGACCATACTGAGTTCTGAATGCCGTCTTGTGAATATCCATCTCTCTATCCCTCAATTGATGATACCCAGATCGAAGGTCAATCTTGGAAAATACTGAAGCTCCTCTAAGTTGATCGAATAAATCATCGATTCTCGGCAGTAGGTACTTGTTCTTAATCGTTAGTTTGTTCAACTACCGATAATCGATGTACATCCGCATTGACCCATCCTTCTTCTTAACGAACAACACTGGTGCTCCCCACGGAGACACACTTGGTCTAATGAAGCCTCTATCCAATAACTCTTAAATTTGGGCTTTCAGCTCCACCAACTCCTTCGGTGCCATCCTATAAGGTGCAATGGACACCGGTGCCGTTCCAGGCAACAAGTCGATTCCAAACTCAACCTCTCGGTTCGGGGGCAAACCCGAAAGCTCCTCTAAAAAAGCATCTTGAAAATCCTTGACGGTTCTAACTTTATCCACTGTCAGACCCTTAGTTTTCGATTGGCTTACAAATGCCAAATAAGCCTCACATCCCTTTCGAATCCACTTCTCGGCTCTCAATGCCGACACCACATTAAACAAATAATCCCTACGCTCGCCTATCACCAAAACCTCCTCATCCTTTGTGGTCTTTAACATCATTCACTTAGCAGCACAATCCAAAGTAGCCCTATGCTTAACAAGCCGATCCATTCCCAAAATGAGATCGAATTCTCCGAAAGGTAGCTCTATCAGATCTCTAGAGAAAACTTTTCCTTGAGTTTCTATAGGCACATCTCTATACAGTTTACCTACCCTAACCGAGTGACCCAAAGGACTTAGTACAGATACCCCACTCACGGTCACCTCAGAGCGCACACCCAGTGACCCAAATATAGCACATGCAACATACGAATGGGTAGATCCAACATCTATCAACACAGTGTATGGCATACTAAAAATAAAAAATGTACCAGTTATGACGTTAGGTGCATCACCCTCCTCTCGGCGACGAGCTGCATACACCAATGCCGGCTAACGAGCCTCAGCAAATCCAACACCCTTACCAGACGCTCCTCTTCCTTGACCATTTCCATTACCACCTCTACCTTGCCCACGTCCTCTCGAAAACTGTGGCCCACCCCTCACTAGTTGAGCGACCCTCTGCTCTAAAACTTGAACCTGATCTGGTTCCTGGGGACAGTCCTTAACCCTATGCTCCATAGATCCGCATCGGAAACAAGCACCAGAACGTTTCTGACACTCGCCCATATGTATCTTCCCACAACTCCTACAACCCTGCGGTCTAACAGTATTCATCGGTACTGCTCGAACTGGCTCCATTACCCTTTCTCTCTTAACATTCTTGTTCATACCACCTGAAAGTCCTAAATCTCTCCTAAACGGTTCTGATCTTTCTCACGATTCTGTCTTTCTGTACGCTTCACTTCTTCAGCTATCTTAGCTTTCTCCACTAAAGCAGCGAAGTTACGCTCCCTCTGTGGAGCAATCAGCACCTTAAGTTCATCTCTCAAACCATCCTCGAAGCGTACGCTACGCTCATACTCTGTAGCGACAATCCTAGAAGCATATCGGCTCAGTCTCAGAAACTCAGACTCATACTCGGCCACTAACTTACTCCCTTGCACCAGGTTCAGGAATTCTTTCCGGCGAGCGTCCACGTAACTAGCCCCAACATACTTTCCTTTAAAGGTTGTCTTAAACAGCTCCCAAGTCACACTGTCAGCAGGAGTTCCATCTCTCACCGTGAGACACCACTGATAAGCCTCATCCCTAAGTAACGATATGGCTCCCTTCAGCTTCTACTCCACAGAGCAGTCCAAATCATCCATAATCCGCTCTGTGGCTTCTAACCAATACTCAGCCACATTCGGAGCTACACCAGATATGCCCCTAAATATCTCTGCTCCATTGGCCCGAAGCCGCTCAGAAATAGACCCCCAAATTTCGTTTCCTGTACTTGCCCCAGCAACCCTTTCCAAAACTCAGAGCATCGCCTGGGACAGAGCATCATCCCCGACACCTCGATCATGAGACTCTACCTCTGTACCGGTGCATCTGTTGTCGGCACATGTCCTGAAGACGAAGATTCAGCTTGAGCATTACCTCGGCCACGTCCACGGCCCCTTCCATGAGCTACTCGTGTACTCATTTTGTATTATCTGATTAAGAATTTTATGAATTAGTTTAATATTTCAGTGTTTATTACAGATGTCTTACGAATAACAGTAATTCAAAGTTTGAGTTTGTTTTCTTTCGCGGTAGCCTAGCTACAGTTTCAGTCTACTTATCAGAGTTTCTATAGTTCCAGTATTACCCTAACTAAAGTACCATAATAAGGTTTTGTACAAGTATATAACAGATATTTTAGAAATAATCAAAAAGGCTCAGAAAACTTACAGACTTGGGCCAGAGATTCGGTGTGCCACCTTCTAAAAAACTAAATTTAGAAAACTGATTTTAATCTTTCAAATCATCTATTTGTAAAGAAAAAATATTGAAAACATTCTCGAAAACAATTTATAATCAAGTTCCTAAAAAAACGATTTTCAAAAAATTTTATTCAATGTTTCTTTAAAACTCCCATTTTTAGACCCGTTCCACAGCTGAGTTGTTACAACTTGGCTCTGATACCACTAAATGTAACAACCCAGACCTTGCCCAAACGTTATGGCCAGATCTGACGTGTCACATGGACTTACGACTTAGTATGCATTCGTTGGTTTAAGTGATTAATGTGGTCTTTGTAAAAATAGCAATTGAATGAAAAGCCGGTTTATCAATCTTTAGGCTATCCATTTGTCGTGCTTGTTGAGTCTTGAAAACGTTCATTAATTTTGAAAACCCGCGCAGCTTAACACTAGCAGTTTCGACATAGTATAAATATAATCAGAAAATAAAAACCATAACGGAAAAAGAAATTTATATAGCGGCCTGATTACAACTTAAAACCCAAAATTAAATCAAAGTATAAAAATAATAAAAAATAAACTAACACAGAAAAACCAACTTTGCAGATGATGTGGCCACTCCGAATCCCTCACAGCTTTAAGCCCACTATGGTTGGGGATTTCCTGCAGAGATGAAAATAAAGAGTGAGTTTGGTAAACTCAGTGTGTAACATAACCCAACCATTGCCCAAAACAGATCAAACCTCAGAGTCAGACAAAACAGATCAAACCTCAGAGTCAGACTTATCTAGGCCTTGGCCCAGTACAGAAATCAGAATGAAACTCATAGGCCCATAGCAGATAGAGAACAAATATATCATGAATGCAGAAATCCCAACCCAGAGCCATCCATAACACCCCCATACCAGCCTTACACCATGTGGGGAGACTACTAGACCCACCCAACCGCTACACACCATAGAAATTGCAGCGAGGCTGCCAGATATTGTGACGAAGTCACCAGAACAGATATATATGTGGCGAGGCCACCAGATTGCAGCGAGGCTACCAGAACGCTTCCTCCATCAATATAAACCCATGTCCCATGCAACAGAATAATATGTCATGGCATACGTACACAGAAATAGAACATCATGCTTTTCAGATAAAATAAAATATCCCTAGGGGTAAAATCGTAATTTTCATGTATAAGGGTATTTCAGTAATTATTACCTATTGCTAGGGCTTCAGGCTCATTCTAACGTTTACCAAGTAATCAGAAGTACTTACCTCGTCTTTTTACCAAAGTGGGCCTGTTGGCCCATTGGCCCGTTTTCGGCCCATTAAGCCCAAATTTACGTTGTGCATGAAAATGCACACTCTGCACTCTAATCATCCAAATGCACCATATTCATTAACAACTGTCACACGAGCGCTTGCACGCTCACGAGTTCACAAAATACCAACGTTTCGGTATTTAAGCTTTTACCGATTCAGTCTAAGGGAGGGTGCCGTTTACACACCTGGTTGATGACTATTGATGACGATATCTCCCACGCGATAATCTTACTATCGATCACTAACACATTAGACTTACCAATTAACAATAACTACCATAAATCCACGTCAACTAACCCAATCATCACACAAGGTAGTTATTTACACACAGGGGCAAAATAGTCATTTTACCCTCTAGGGGTAAATTGGTAGTCCTACCCTGCAAGGGTATTTTAGTAATTCTATAACTTATCCGCTTTGGCCTACGGACCCATTGGGACTACATGGCCCATTTCAGCCCATCACGGCCCGAAATAGCCGTCCTACTGCTAGAGTAGTGAGAAAAACACACCTATTAGAAGACTGCAGTTAATCCGCGCTCCCACACTCTTAGCTGACGCCCAACCCAAACGAGCACGGCACCAAGTGAAAGGGATCAGCCCAGAAGGGTATGCCAACTCTCCTCATGGTTGCTCTATTTAAAGCCAACTCTCCATCTACTCTTATGTTAGCTTCCCGATGTGGGATCCCTCCATCATCAGAGTTTAAAACCAACACCAACTCTTGCCGTCCCAACATAGCAAAATAATCAACCTTTGCGTGCCAAGGGATTCGAACCAAAGTCCTCTCACATACCAAATCACGCCACCACCACTAGGCCATCAACTCATTTGTGTCATAAGTCCAACACATTAAACTTTGAAGCGCACCTACTTGCTTTCAGATTTATTGTAAAGAAAAACCAAAATAAATTGCAAGAGCCAAGACTTGAACCTTGGACCCCTTCCTTCCTCTATGGCGTCACTTTCTTGTCCCCTAAGTGGCGCTACCTTGCCACTACACCACACTCCTTTTTGTGTCATCTTTTACCCCTTTACTCATAAAAGCCCAAACGCCAATTGCATCACTTGTTCTTAAAATCAAAATTCCGAAGACTACCACGGATTTAACTTCAATTTGGACCTTTCAAAGGCCCACTAACCTACTGAAATATATATTTCAACCAACCAGAACACACCCAAATTTTAAAAAAGCACAGAAACATAGAAAACCCGAAAATTGGGTGTTACAATATTTCATACCATTTCCAACACCAACTAATACAAGATATACAATCCCACATGGTGCCACCCAATTTCATGACAAATTTCACTTTCTCAGATCATCAATATGGTTATTTTCTAAACATGCATTATTTTACCTAAGTTCATAAAAATTTATCAACCATTTGACATGCACCACACCTATAATCAACAAGCACCACATATCCATCATTTAACACATTGCCAAAATAATATGTAGATGTGAAAACACAACCAAGCTAACCAAATTAAGCCAACTTTCATGGCTATATAAAAAACCAAAACATTAACATTTACAAGCCATTTCAAATGACCAAATTCATTTCCAAACCATATATCAAAATGACCACAACCATATACATGCCATACACACAAAATACATAAGTTCAAAAGTACCAAAGTGATAGTTGGATAGTGTGATGAAGTCTCTGACAATCCCGAATCCGAGCTAGCTTTGAACTCACTATAAAACACAAAAAAATAAACAAAGTAAGCTATAAAGCTTAGTAAGCTCGTGTGAATTAATAAGCAAACTCACCATTTATTCACAATCAAATAATATAAACATAATATGTTACAAAACATTCAAATCAAAATGTTAACTTGTATTCAATCACAAATATAGCCATGAACTTATAACTTCCATAAATTCGATGTTCACATAGTTTCTGTACATACCTGTACTATTACGTACCTATTTCTCACTATTTCATATCTTCGATATACCCGTTGAACCATTTGGAATAATATAGGATACTCGGGAATCCGCACCTTAAATGCCAATATATATATAGCCGAAGCTATCTCAATATTGTAACACCCCTAACCCATATCTGTCGTCGGATTAGGGATACGAGATATTATCAATCAAAAACACAATTTCAAAAGATCACATACACACACTTACATTAACTTTTTTTTAAATAATTTCAATAGCCAATTTAATTACTAATACCACAGGGCTGAATATACTTTTAATTCAAGCTCATAATACATGCAGATATACAGACTTCATAACACATTAATCTTATACTGTAACCATACAAAATTGAATTACGCAAAATGTAATACTTATTATCGTCTGATAAAAATCAAATCAAATTCGGCATCCATTTTATATTAGGTTAAACACTTATTCACCACATAAAACACATATAATTATTATAATTTATTGTTGCACATGCCTTTATTCACCTAGTCATCCTTCTATGCATTTAACCAAGACAAGTTTGTTCTTAACTATTACTCACTCACAGTTCAAATCAATTAACTTACAATTTTATATACTTCAAATGTTTAATTCATTATACGTAATATATAATAAAATATTCCAACATTTAACATGCTACAGTTGGATATAACATACTATAACCACCTATGTTAATCACATTTACCGAACTACATTGTAAAATAAATTAATGATTCCATATAACACACCCAACTTGTCACTATTGGATCAAACATTAATTAGCTACTACAACCGAATTTGAACAGCTTAAACTCATCCAAAAACATGCATGCGTAACTCAACTAGCTGACCGAAAATAATTATTAACTAAAGAGGATTATTTCTATAATTTCGAACATTACCCACATATAGACATATACAGAACGTAAACATTTCATTCTATGTATCAAATATATTAAGTCAATTCATCATATTCAATAAACATTTAACAAGCAATTATCGAATTACAAATTGATTATAACTATTTCGTATAATTTAATTTTATAACCAAAGTTTCATATACATTATAGTAATAATCTTCAAACCAACTTATAATACAAATTGTATTCACTAGGGTAAGGCATTATACGCAAATAGACATATAATCAAAACATACACCTTATATGTCATATAATAGCCTTACCAAAACAAACTCATATCATGTTCGAATTTAGCCAACAACCTGTTATGCCAAGTCATATATAACGTATTATCCTAATACAACCACACATTCACATATATTTTACTTTATGCTTACCATAGCCGAATCAACCTTATACTCACCCAAAATTATTTACCATTTCCAAACCTAAAACACCTAACACGAACAACATTCAATAATAGCACCTAATTTCATAATCAAAATAAACACAAACCAAACTAAATATAATTGAATTCAAACATAAAAGATTAAAGCCATTTTCGCATGGCTCAATTTATACAAAACCAAAATCCAACATTTCAAAACACATTTTAGCCTATACATGCAATAAATTCAAAATTTTAGCTTATAAAATACCGAAGACAGTCGATAGTGTGATAAGCTTCTTTGACGATTCCCGAGCTCGAAACTTGAATCTGAAATCTATAAAACACAGGTGAACATGAACACACACAGAGTAAGCTTTCATAGCTTAGTAAGTCATAAGCAAATAAACAACATAGTTACATAATCAAATCATTTAAACTAAACCAAATTATACTATCATAGTTACTTTGAATCTTAAGCTTTCAATTTCATGTAATTTATATGCACTTTCACATGTATATATTACTCATGTTCGAATGAACATATGTATATTTTAACAAACTATCATTCAATTTCCAAGCCAAAATATCTTTATCATAACTAGTACATAAACTCTTATATGCATAAAGCCATAGGTCAAAGGATAATAATCACATACATTATATTATATGGTCGAGTATACACATATATATATAAGCAAATACCCTTCAATTTCAAGCTAAATATCATTATGTGAACACATATACCTATACTCATGAATCAAAATACAACTTTTTATGCATAAGCATAGAAATGACCAAATGAACACTTTCATATATAAAGATACATTAACAAACTTTCATTCAATGACTAAGCCAAAGCATTCTTAGCATACCAAATACATATACACTTTTATCTATATACTCGTAAGTCAAAATATAACAATCACATATATATTTATCAATGGCCGAATATACCACCATTTGCATATATTCACAAATAATTTCAATAATGTTCATATTATTTATTTACAAGGCTGAATACCTTTTTCACATTCACATATATTCTTACTTTACTTCAAACATGTTTTGCAACAAATATTAAGTAACTTACTCACTTTGTTTCAAATAGGTAATAAACCATTTCATACATGATTATTTTAGCTCACTTTTGTACATTTGATCACAACTTATCGATGCTCGAAGAACCATTTGAAATTGGATAGGACACTCGGATAATCACACATATATCGTACAATGCCAACGTCCCAGATGTTGTCTTACATGTAACCACATATCGATGCCATTGTCCCAGACAGGGTCTTACTCGTACGCATATATTGGAGTCACATATCGATGCCATGGTCTTACTCACACATCACATATCAAAATCCTATGTCATGACATATGTATCCTAGCTATTCTTAAGGTTCATACGGGGCTTTCGAACGTCGAAACTCGGTCGAAATGAATGCTTGAACATGGTTACCAAGCTTATTCACATTCGGCATAAGCATATATAAATTCATATTTTTCATACCAGCATGTATATATAGCATTTATCTACAATTAAACACGTCTATTTGCCTATAAACTTATCTCCGACGATGTAAAATGAAACAGGATTACTAGTCGACAACTTTCCTTTTTCCTCGATCCAAATCTGATTTCTTTGGTTCTTGATCTAAATATATTCAAATTAAGCTCATTCAAACATATTTTCATTCAATTTAATCCAAAAACACATAAATGGGAAAATTTCCATTTTACCCCTGACATTTACACTTTTTACAATTTAGTCCCTATTGCACAAAACACAAAACATTCAAAATTTCAAGATACCCATGTTTGGTCGAATATTCTTAGTGTTCATACAAGCCCATATTTTCCATTTATTTCACATTTTAGTCTCTCAATTTATTATTTTTGCAATTTAGTCCTAATTACTCAAAATCATCAAAAACTCTAATACAAAATATGTTAATCTAAAACATATCTTTCATATTTCATCATCAAACAATAAAAATCACAAGCTATCAACAATGGCACAACTCAAAATATTTATCAAAATCAAAAATTAAAGCTTGGGTCTTGAAGATTACTAAGCAACGATCTCAAAAATGTAAAAATTATCAAAAACTGAGTAAAAATGAACCTTGAATCATGCTTGGAAGGTGGCCGAACCTTTGAAACCTTGTTATTTTCTTTCTTATTTTCATATTCGGTCATGGAAGAATAATATCCACTTTGGTTTTTAATTATATGATTATATTATATACATATTATTACTTAATTTACTTATTTAACCTTGTTTAAAAACATTCATATTTCACCTTCCTATGGCCGAATGTGTCCATGCAACATCCAAAGGTATAATTGCATTATAAATGCCTCCAATAATAAAGACAATAACATTTTGGTCCTCACACATTAAACTATCAAATTTTCAATTTACGCGATTAAGTCCTTTTATTTAATCGGACACTCAAACAATAAAATTAAAGCACGAAAATTTCACAGATGTAAATTCAAACAAAATAAACACAGAAAATAATTTTTAAATATTTTTCTAACTTAAATTTGTGGTCCCAAAACTACCATTCCGATTAGTGTCTAAATTGGGCTATTACAAATATCATATTTCAATAATGCTCACTCTCGAGCTATCAACGGGTCTGCTCACACAAGCTGATGATCATGACGTAGCTACCCGATGTTGCTCACACAAACTAACGAGAATCTGCAACACATGCCAGATAACTCAGCCACTGGTAAGACATACGTACCAGCACCCAAAACAATAATAGCCCCTATTGACATGTCATTTCGTATCCTAATTTATTCCTAAGGTTCAATTGAGATTTCTCACTTGCCGAATCATCGTTGAACATGTCCGTAGAGTTGTAGTTACAATTTATGTAATATCAAAGCATTATAAATACTATTATAACAAAGATTATTACATACGAACTTACCTCAGATGCAAAAACGGCAAAACGAGTCGATTAATCCAAAACCTTGTTTTTTCCCTGATCTAAGTCCGTATTTTGCTTTTCTTGATCTATATAATATCAAAATTAGGTTATTTAATTACGCTCTATTAAATTTAGTCCAAAACACACATTAAGGCACATTTATACTTTTTCCCCTAATATTTTAACATTTTTACAATTTAGCCCTTATTTCATAAAATCACAAATTAATGCAATTCAACCAAAACCCATGCTAGCCGAATTTCAATTAGGTCCCTAGCAGCCTATAATTTTCATTTATTTCACAATTTAACCACAAAAATTATGCATTTCACAAATTAATCCCTAATTGGACTTTTCACTAAAAATCACTTTGTAAATGTTGTTTATCTCACAACAAACATGCATTTTCTACCATTAAACATCAAAATACATCAACATTCATCAATGGAAAAACCCAAAACCTTTAATAGTTTTGCAAATTAGTCCCTGGACTAGCTATGCTAAGCTGCAACGATCTCAACAATATAGAAATCATTAAAAATAGGACAAAAATCACTCACCAATTTAAGCTTTGAAATGTTCAAACCCTAGCTCATTCCCATGGCTTTTATTCTTTGATAATTTAGTTGAAGAATTGATAATGGAAGATGATACAAAGTTTTGTTTTATTATAATTAACCTTTAATAATTAGTTTACTTAAATACCCTTTAATTTAACTATTAAAAATCCCTTAAACCATGTACCTAAATGTCCAATCATAATAAAAATGGGTTAGTTACCACTTAAGGACCTTTAATTTAATATTTCATTGCTATTAGACACCTTTAACTAATAGAACTCAAGTTTTACACTTTATGCAATTTAGTCCTTTTTATCGATTTAAACACTCAAACGATAAAATTTCTTAACAAAAATTTCACACAAACATATTATCATGTTATAGACATTAAAATAATAATAAAATAATTATTTTAACTTCAAATTTGTGGTCTCAAAACCACTATTCTGATTTCACTAAAAATAGGCTGTTATAGTGTTACCCTCATAGGATTTCTTTTATCTCTTTGGGATAATATCCACTCTTCCAATATGATCATGTTTTATCTCATGGTAACCATTACATCTTCCTTCATAAAAAGTCAATCACTATCAAATAATAATCAAGTCATTAATCACAAAGATGAACGACTCGTGGCCATGTTTACTTTTCATCAACCATGTAATGCCAATGAGAGGATATCATTTACCCATGTCTAGGGCTATGAATTCCACTATTGTGAATAACACTATGTACTATAGAAGTCATACACCTAACGCATCAGCTTTCGATTCCTTATCTATTCGAACTCAGGCTTTTACTTACATCAATGTGTATGAGTCACACATACATAGTTCGTCATCAACTCAAGATTTAGGTATGCCAAACTATGAAAATCACAAGTGAATAAGCCCATAAACAGATTCAAGATTTATTCTACTTGGGTTGTAACATCCTAATTTTGGGCCTGGTCGAAACAGTAGTTTCAAGACCACAAATTCGAGGTCATAAAATTTATTTTAGTATTATTTTGAGGTCTACAGCATGATAATATGATTGTGTAAAAAAATTTTATAAAGAAATTTTACCGTTTGAATGTTTAATTTATGAAAAAGGACTAAATCGCGTAAAGTGCTAATGTTGTGTTCTATTAGCTAAATATGTTAAATAGCTATAGAAATTAAAAATTGAGGTCCTTAATGAGTAATTAGGCCACTATATGTGTGAATGGATGCACATGGAGTGTAATAAATGAAAAGTCAAAATTTGGTGAAAGTTGGTATTTGATGACAAAAGCAAAGATTAATAAAATAAAACAAATGGCCATCTTTCTTCTCCATATTTTCTTCACTGAAAATTAGAGGGGCAAACCTCCATGGAGCTTGAAATTTTCATCAAAATAAACCCTCTACATGTAAGTCACTTTGATGTTAGTTTTTGTGGATTTTTATGTTTTTGGGACTCTTGAAGCTTAAGCTAGATAAATAGGGGACTAATTTGCAATATGATTGAAAAGCTAGGGATTTTCCATGATAGAATTATAGTTATTTGTGAATTTTAATGAAAGAAAAATGAAACCTTGTTGGGTAATAAACAACTTTTGTTAAGGGACTTTCGATGAAATTATCAAATAGGGGCTAGATGGAGAAATGTTAAATTTATAAGTTAAATGTATGAAATTGTGAAATGTATGAGTTGATATAGGTTTATATAAGGTTCAGCTAGGCTTGTAAAGGTAGGAAATTGCATAAATTTCATTTTTTACGAGCCTGGAGACTAAATTATAATTATGTGAATGTAATATCCCGAAGTAGGGCCTAATCGGAATAGTGGTTTCGTGACCACAAACCTGAGATAGAAATAATTATTTTATAATTATTTTGAGGTTTATGATATGACTGCATAATTGTGTGAAGATTTCGTGAAGAAATTTTTAGCATAACGAGCTTAATTTAAAGTTAGGGACTAAATCGAATAAGTTGCAAAACTTGCATTCTAGAAGTTTTTAGTATGAAATTGCTTTGAAATATTAATTAGGAGGTCTTAAATAGCAATTTGACCAATTTTAAGTTCATGGACAAAATTAGGACATGGAAGGAATTTTTGAAAGTTTAGTAAGGAGGGGCATTTTGGTCATTTGGATATTAAATGAAATAAAATGGGAAAAATAACACAAAATGGTCATCTTCTTCATTTAGTTGCTGCCGAATTTTGCTCTCACTATATCTAGGGTTTCTTCAACTTTCAAGCTTCATAGTAAGTGATTCTAAGCCCCGTTTTTAATGATTTTTACGTTTTTGAGATCCCGGTAACTCGATAAAGCTTATGCTAGCAATAACTTAACCTAGGATTTATATTTGGAAAAATACCCATAGGTGAAATTTGTGTATTTTGATGTTTTATGATAGAATATGAGGTTTTCAATTATGTTAGACAACTTGTACTACTCGATTTTAAGCAAAAACGAGTAAAAGGGCTTAATCGGTAAAAATACCTAATAGTCACAAGCACATGTTAGAGTGAGAATTTGATGTTGCCATAGAAGAGAAAAGTGATCAGCATGTTATAAAACATAAGAATAAGGAATAAAGTTTAATCCCGAGCCTAGGGGCAAAAGTGTAAATATGCAAAAGTTTAGGGGTAAAATTGTAATTTTTCAAAATTTGAATTAAGGATTAATTTGATAATGTGAGTATTAAATAAGCTAAATGTGTTATTTTAGATCAAGAAAGACGTGGAATCGACCCCAATAGAGGAAAAGAAAAGATTGTGGACTAAATTGCAAAATCTTTGTATTTTGGTACCAAGGTAAGTTCATGTGTAAATAATGTAGCATAATTGTTATTTTTAAGTTATTGATGTCAATTATATGATATGCTGATTTTTATCATGAAATATATGCTTTGTGGTTATTTTCGAATAAAATGTAAATTATGTGAGCTACTTGTTAAATATAAATTGTTACCGAGTATTGGTTTCGACATTCTACGGAAGATAGCAAGGATATGTGTTCGAGGAAAATCCCGTTTGAACCTTAGGAATAGATTAGGATACAAGTGACATGTCACTAGGATGGTTGAGCATCCGAGCTCGTTGAGTTGAGTCCGAGCTCACTTATGGATGCGAATGTCTGAACTCGTTGAGTTGAGTCCGAGTTCGTGAAATGTAACTAGGCATCCGAGCTCGTTGAGTTGAGTCCGAGTTCACTTATGGATGCGAACGCCCGAGCTCGTTGACTTGAGTCTGAGTTCGTGAAATGTAACTAGGCATCCGAGCTCGTTGAGTTGAGTCCGAGTTCACTTATGGATGCGAACGCCCGAGCTCGTTGAGTTGAGTCCGAGTTCACTTATGGGCGGGTTACATGATTGCTTGATTCCATATGTGGCACTTATGTGCAAGTTATCCATGTATCCGAATTATATTCCGATGTGTTCAATGGGTAAAGTTCTACTCAAATGGAGGAATACTCGAGATGAAAACAGACGTATTGGTAAGTGATGTGAAATGGATACTTTGGACAGGTATGTACTTAACCCTCGGGTTGAGTATTGATACAACAACGATAAGGTAATAAGATGATGAAAAATGATTAGAAATGTGATATATGTTTTGGTGATACCATGCTAATGTTGATTGGTATGATTGTTTTGTTATGTTACTTATTATTTGCATATGAACTTACTAAGCATTTATGCTTACTCCCTCCTTCTTACTCATTGTAGTTTTGGACAAGCCAGCTCAGGAGTCGAGATAGGTCGAAGGCTTGGTCACACTATCTGGAAGACTTTTTGGTAAATGGCTTGTAAAATTTAAGTATGGCATATATAGCAATATACCTATTTTGTGTAAATGATCTTATGATATGGTGATGGAATGGTTGAGGAAATGCTTGATAATGATAAGTTATGGAAATGGTTAGTTTAGATTATGTTTGATGTTATGGAAAGTTATTAGGATACCTAGTTCATGAAAACTCATAAAAGGGATGAAATTTGCCATAAACAGAACATTGCAGCAACACTGATGTGAGTTTGAAAATTTACTAAAAATCGTAGAAATCGAATTTGGTGATGGATTAAATATGAAATTGAAGCTTAATATGACTAGTTTCACATAAAACAAACTAAACAGGTAAAGGAATTATATGTTAGAAGATATTAGAATTTTAGTGGGTCAGAGCAATTTCTGGATCCCCTGTTCCAACTTTAAAAATTCACCATAAATTGTATAGATATAATTAGGTGGTGTATTTTATATTCTCAGAATCCTTATTGTGTCTAGTTTCAGGAGAAACAAACCTCATAGTCATATGAATTTTTTACAGAGAGAAATGTGGTTTGTAGTAAACAGAGGTCAGTCCAGTCAAGTCCTGAAACAGGGGTAACTTTAACTAATAAACTGTACTAATTGGCCCAACCAAAAATTCTGGGAAAAAATTAGTAGGTAGGTATATGAGTCTAGATTCAGGGAAAATTTATGGATCTTGATTTCAAGTTTCGTAGGTCGAGATATGATTTTTCTTGTAACTGTGACGCAAGTAGCTAGAAAGCTGTGAATGTAGAAACAAGTGATCCAAAGTTCTTAAAAAGTTTAAATTAAGTTTAGTAACACCTCATACTCGACTCCGACGACGGTCTCGGGCGTGGGGGCGTTACAGTGAAAGTTTAGGGGCAAAACTATAATTTTGCCAAAATATGATTTACATGTTGTTTTGAAAAATGTAGTAATTAAATAAGTTAAATTTGTTATTATAGATAAAAAAAATGGAGTCCGGGCCTAGATCGAGGAAAGAGTAAGATCTTGACTAAATCGAATTAATTGATCATATTTTTGTGCCGAGGTAAGTTTGTGTGTAATTGATACAACATTTTATTATATATTTAGCATTTAATGTTGCATGAATTGTATATTTGTCTTTGTGAATATTATTTATGTTGTTCGATAAAGAATTGAGGTGATGAAAGCCGGTTGAATCTTAGGATTACTTAGAGTACAAATATCATGACATTTGGGTTGATGAGATCCCGTATAAGACCATATCTGGGATATGGCATCGGCATCGGTATATGTTATCATGTAAGACCATATTTGGGATATGGCATTGATATGAGATTTCATGTAAGATCATATCTGGGATATGTCATCGATGTGAGAACCCATGTAAGACCACGTATGGGACATGGCATTGGCATCTTATTGTGTGTATGATAATCTCGAGTATCCTTGTGACAGCCTTAATTTGACCCTAGTCGGGAATTGGTTTCGGGACCACAAAATCGAGTCACAAAAATAATTAAATGTTATATTCTATGCTTATTATATGTGAAAGTGCATGTGTGAAAGTATCGTGTCTTAATTTTGTCATTTGAATGTGGAATTTATTAAAAAGGACTTATGTGAGAAACTTTGAAATTGTGATAGGTTGAAGTGTAGTGGCCAAATATTGCATGGCTTAAAATATGGGGATTTGCATGTCAAATTCCCCGTTTTTAAGTAAGTGGCCGGCCATGATGATGGTTAAATAGCCATATATACATTATATATTAATATTATAATAGTTAATGGCTTAAATTATGAAATAAAAAAATTAACTAAAATAAGAAAAGATGATAAAAAGAAAAAAAAATGTTTTGTTCATCTTCTTCCTTAGCTTAGCCGAATCTTAAAGAAAGAAAAGGGAGATAAGCCATTCGGTCACCTTTAAGCTTGAATTAAGGTAAGTAATTCATGTTAGTTCTTGAAATTTTAGCATATTTTAAACTAGTTACTAAGTCCCTTACTTAGCCCATGTCAAAATTTTGAATTTTGTGGTGATATGAGTAATCGGCCATGGAAGAATTTGAGGGGAATGGTTGTTGTCTTTAGGTTTTAAATGAGTAATTGTGGATGGGTGAAGTTTGAGCTAGTTAAATGTTCATATAGGTGATTTAGATGATAGGGAAAATCGGCTTGTGTGTATGTGTGGTTGCCGAATGTGAATTTAGATAACATTTGAGTAATGTTTGCGTTTTAAAATGATAGAATGGAGATTTAAGCTTGATAATTTTTTTTGTTAAGAATGAATGAAAGAATATGTGTATTCGGCTATGGATGATTGGATAATAAAATGGTGTGGATGCTTTGAATGAGATATGCACAGTTATAAGTTGGATTTAAGGTTTGTTAAATTGTCATTGTCATTGCCGAATGTGTGTATAGTTAAAGAAAATTTGTTAAAGTGCTTAGCTAATTGATATGAGGTTAATGGTGTGCATAAATTATTTAAAATATAAACTTTGTATGAGTATTAAAGGTTGTATATGAATTCGGCCTTGGGAGAAATTTTAGTATAAAATGCTAGAATGTTAAATAGGTTATTGCTTTAATGACCGAATGTGTCAAAGGCTAATGCATGGACTAATTGATCAATATGTGTTAAGGGAACGTGAATAAATATCTATTTGATGAGCTATATATTCGGCTATATGGGTGAGATATGTATTTGAAAATATGACAAGCCATATGAGTTTTGTGTTTGTGTATGTGAGCTAGACATACAATGAATATTCGGCTATGAAGTTTAAAGGTTAAATCATAGGAACTTTGATGATATACATATTCGGTCATTAGGGTTATATGTACTTTGGCTATGTGGGTTATGAGTTAAGGCAAGTTACTTATTTGATATGTGTATTCGGTCATAAAGGTGTACATGAGGAAATGTTAAATAAATGGTATTAAATTGCTTAATGTGATTAAAAATGTGTATGACCATTTTGTATTTGAGCTAAAAGTAGCTATATGACCTATTAAATTTCTTTTCATATTCGGTCATAAGCTAGCATGATGGGACTTTAATAAGTTAAATTTTTGTTTGAATTAGCTCAAGAGCATAAAGAACCAAGGTTGGACAAGGGAAAAGAGAAAGTAGTTGAATAGTCAATCCGAGACTGTTCGAAAATATATTCGAGGTAAGTTTTAAGTAGTTAAATATAAATAATATTCGATAATGACATGACATATTATGAGAATTAAGTATTACTTAAAATATATGTATATGGCCAAATGGCAATTATAATGGAAGTAAAATGTGATATGCTTTTATGATCAAATGATAAGTGTTAGATGAATATGAGTGGGATGTTATGAGTAAACTATCAAATGATAAGTGTGAATGATGAAATGAAATAAAAGTGAATAAAATGTAGGATGATATATTCGAATGATACTTGTACCTAATTTGGTGTGATTGTGTTATATGAAACTTATTGATGTGAATATCGTACAGTACTATTCGGGCCTTTGAGCCTAGCAGGCTATAATGCTGGTGAGATACTATTTGGGCCTTTGAGCCTAGCATGCTATAATGCCGGTGAAATGATATCAGGCTTCGAGCCTAGCAGGCGAAATGACGGTGGATGAATTCGGGCTTAAAACCTAGCAGGCTAAATGCCGGTGATTTGATAAAAGTCTAAGACTAAGATACCTCGTCTTAGAACGATAAATGAATACATTCAATATGTTAAGTTAGAACGATAAATGAATACATTCAATACGTTAAGTTGGCCAGGTACGTATTATGTACTTATATGTGAGTTTGATTTGAATTGAATCATAAGTGTACAATGTGATACATATGCAAATAAAAGTTATAACTATATCTATGATCATGATACATTCGATCAAGGTGTGAAAGTATGTGAAAGTATTTGATTTATTTATGATATATGAATTCAGATTAAGTGAATAAAAATGCTAAATGTGCATTATGTGCTTGTGTATATTCAGCCAAATGACAATATACCTAGAAAATGGCCTCTTGAGAAATTGAATGATTGAAGTATAATTGAGTTTATTTGTTTGCATTGCTTGAAACTTACTAAGCTTATGAAAGCTTACTCTATTTGTTACGTTTCTCTGTTTTATAGATTGTTGACTCCAGTCACATGCTCGGGAGGGGATCGTCAGCAACTCTTCGCACTATCTATCATTTTGGTACAACTATGTTTTAGAGCTAGTATGGCATGTATAGAATAGACTTAAGTGAATGATATTTTGAGATGTTGTTGTATATAAGCCATGTGAACATAGTAACTTTTGAATGTCGGTATAAGTCTAAATTTCTATCTTTGATTGTGTTTGGCTATGCATATAATTGCTAATGAACTTATGTAAATGTGAATGTATAAATGTAGTGTTTTGGATTAGTAACTCTTCATAACCCACTCCAGCGACAGATACGGATTATAGGGGTGTTACATTTTATTGGTATCAGAGCTACGATTTAGTCGATTCTAAGACTAACGTAGTGTGTGTGAGTCTAGCTATACATGCCATAAAGTGTTAATATGATAGTGTGATGATTTCTGACATTTGAAATGTGTTTTTCGTATAGTAATGAATTTTGATCCCGATCGAGCGCTAGTTGACGACGTAGAGAGTGTAGCGCCTGCTCCCGCGCTAGGGATAGCGCCGTTGGACTCTTAACCAAATACTAGTAATCAAAATGATGAGGCTAAACAAGCCTTCTATGCTATGATGAACGATTGGTTTACTCATTATATCCAGACTAATCCGGCTATTTCACATCCCCCACCCCTGACTAATACAACCCCTGCACTTGTGGTACCTCCTGTAGTTGACCAGTTGAGGTTGAGCAAGCCCCCAGTTGATAGAATTTGAAAGCACGAGGCTACTGAGTTCAAGGCTACTAACAGTGATGATGCCGAGCAGGCTGAGTTTTGGCTCGATAATACCATTCGCGTGTTAGATAAATTATCATGCACACCCGATGAATGCTTAAAATGTGCTATATCTCTGTTACGTGATTCTGCCTACTATTGGTGGAATACCTTGGTTTCAGTTGTGCCGAGAGAAAGGGTTACTTGGGAATTCTTCCAAACTGAGTTCCACAAGAAATATATCAGTCAAAGATTCATCGATAAAAAACGGAAGGAATTTCTCGAGCTCAAACAGGGTTCTATGACAGTTACCGATTACGAGCGAAAGTTTGTTAAACTTAGTAGATATGCTCGGGAATGTGTTTCGTCTGAGGCTATCATGTTTAAATGCTTCAAGGACGGGTTGAATGAAGACATCAAACTGTTGGTGGGTATTCTGGAAATCAAAGAGTTTGTAGTGCTTGTCGAGCGAGCTTGTAAAGCCGAAGAGCTTGGTAAAGAGAAAAGAAAAGCTGATGATGGAGCTAGAGAGTTCCGTAAAAAATCTTTGGGAAAATCCTTTCATCAGTCATCGAAGAAATTTAGAGATGACTCATGCCGATCTAAGAATACTTCGGGTTTTTCCAGACGAGACCGTGATCGACCCCCTGTGAGTACGTGAGCCACCTCTGTTGCCAGTGTCAGCAATGATTGTCAGGACAGATCTGAGTGCAAGCATTGTGGTAAATGGCATTCAGGAGGCTGTAGATTTCATGATCGCTTTTGTTTCAAGTGTTTATCAGCTGATTACTTTATCAGAGACTGTCCGAAATTAGCTGAACAAAATACAGATCCGAATGGGAGACCTAATAACACTGCAACACGAGGTAGACCACCTAGACATACGGGTAATGCTAGTGGAAATCAGAGAGGGACCAAAGATACTTCTGTACGTTCTGAGGCTCGTGCTCTTTTCAAAGCCTATGCTATACGCGCATGCGAGGATGCTTCTTCGCCAGATGTTATTACCAGTACTTTCACTCTTTTTGATACTGATGTTATTGCTTTGATTGATCCCGGTTCTACTCATTCGTATGTGTGTGAAACTTTGGCATCCAGTAAGACTCTACCTATTGAGTCTACTGAGTTTGTGACTCGAGTGTCAAATCCTTTGGGCTGTTATGTGCTAGTTGACAAAGTATGTAAGAAATGTCCCCTGATGATCCGAGATTCTTGCTTTCCGGCTGATTTAATGTTATTACCATTTGACGAGTTTGATGTCATTCTCGGTATGGATTGGTTAACTGTGCATGATGCAGTAGTGAATTGCAAGCGAAAGATAATTGATTTGAGATGTTCAAATAATGAGATAATTCGATTTGAGTCTACCGATTTGAATGGATCACCGATAGTGATATCCTCGATGCTGGCTCAGAAATATGTGAAAAAGGGGTGTGAAGCATATCTTGCGTACGTACTTGATAGTAAAGAATTAGAAAAGAAACTTGAGACTGTGCCCGTGGTTTGTGAATATCCGGATATGTTCCCTGAGGAATTACCTGGGTTACCACCTGTTCGGGAGGTAGAGTTTGGTATTGAACTAGTACCATTTCGATAGCTCTGTATCATATGGCACCAACCGAATTAAAAGAATTGAAATCTCAATTGCAAGAGTTGACAGATAGAGGTTTTGCTCGACCGAGTTTTTCTCCCTGGGGGCACCCGTGCTGTTTGTGAAAAAGAAAGACGGGACCATGAGAATGTGCATTGATTATCGTCAGCTTAATAGGGTAACGATAAAGAATAAATATCCGTTGCCACGAATCGACGATTTGTTTGATCAACTGAAAAGAGCCTCAGTATTTTCGAAGATAGACTTGAGATCGGGTTATTATCAGTTGCGAGTTAGAGACTCTGACGTGCCTAAAACTGCTTTCAGAATGAGGTACGGACATTATGAGTTCCTAGTGATGCCGTTTGGGCTCACTAATGCCCCTGCTATTTTCATGGATTTAATGAATCGGATTTTCAGACAGTATTTGGATCGATTTGTAGTAATGTTTATAGATGACATTTTGATCTATTCAGGCGATGAAACTGATCATGCCGAGCACTTGAATTTAGTATTGCAGATTTTGCGAGACAAGCAATTATATGCGAAGTTCAGTAAATGTGAATTCTGGTTGAGAGAAGTAAGCTTTTTGGGGCATATTGTATCCGCATCGGGCACCCGAGTTGATCCGAGTAAAATTTCAGCTATACTCGATTGGAAGCCTCCGAGAAATGTTTCAAAAGTTCGAAGCTTTTTGAGACTTGCCAGGTACTACAGACGGTTTGTGAAAGGTTTCTCGATGATAGCAACACCGATGACAAAGTTGCTTCAGAAAGATATCATGTTTGTGTGGTCAAAAAAGTGCCAGAAAAGTTTTGATCAATTGAAAACTCTTTTGACTGAAGCCCCAGTGTTAGTTCAGTCAGAATCCGATAAAGAATTTGTGATCTACAGTGATGCGTCTCTGAATGGTTTGGGCTGTGTGTTGATGCAAGAGGGCAGAGTTGTAGCGTGTGCTTCGAGACAATTGAAGCCACATGAGAAAAACTATCCGACTCATGATCTCGAGTTAGCTGCTATTGTTTTTGCTTTGAAAATTTGGCGCCACTACTTGTTCAGGAAAAATGCCATGTGTATTCCGATCACAAAAGCCTCAAATACTTGATGACTCAAAGAGATTTGAATTTGAGACAAAGACGTTGGCTAGAATTATTGAAAGATTACGAGCTTGTCATTGATTACCATCCGGGAAAGGCTAACGTCGTTGCTGATGCTTTAAGCCGTAAATCACTGTTTGTTTTGCGAGCAATGAATGTGCATCTATCTATGTCCGCTGATGATGTGTTAGTAGCAGAATTAAAAGCAAAACCGTTATTGATGCAACAAATCTGTGAAGCTCAAAAAGTTGATGATGAATTAGTTGCAAAGCGAGCACTATGTGTTTCAAAAGAGGATTCAGAGTTTCTAATTGATAGCAATGATTGTTTGAGGTTCAAGAATCGAATATGTATTTCGAGAAACTCAGAGCTTGTTCCAATGATTTTGAGTGAGGCTCATAGTAGCTGAATGTCAATTCACCCGGGTAGTACGAAAATGTACAGTGATCTGAAACGTCAGTATTGGTGGCACGGTATGAAAAGAGACATTTCTGACTTTGTTTCGAAGTGTTTGATATGTCAACAAGTGAAAGCGAAACATCAAGTGCCTTCGGGATTACTTCAGCCGATCATGATACCCGAGTGGAAGTGGGATCGAGTCACGATGGATTTTGTATCTGGGTTGCCATTGTCTCCGAACAAGAAAGATGCAATCTGGGTTGTTGTTGATAGATTGACAAAGTCAGCTCATTTTATTCCCGTACGTACGGATTATTCACTTGATAAGTTAGCCGAACTGTATATTTCTCAGATTGTAAGGTTACATGGGGTACCTACTTCTATTGTGTCGGATAGAAATTCGAGATTCACATTGCGATTTTGGAAAAAATTGCAACAAGCATTGGGTACTAAGTTGCATTTTAGCACAGGTTTTCATCCCCAGACTGATGGTCAATCCGAGCGAATTATTCAGATACTCGAGGATATGTTGAGATGTTGCATCCTTGAGTTTAGTGCCTCGTGGGAACAATATTTTCCTTTGGTTGAATTCGCATATAACAATAGTTTTCAATCGAGCATCAAGATGGCACCTTACGAGGCTTTGTACGGTCGTAAATGTCATACACCTTTGTTTTGGACCAAACTCAGTGAGAATAAGATTTGCGGAGTTGATATGATTAAAGAGGCCGAACAGAAAGTAAAAGTGATCTGTGCAAGTCTGAAAGCATCATCAGATCGTCAGAAATCGTATACGGACTTGAAACGAAAGGATATAGAGTATCAAGTCGGAGACAAAGTGTTTCTTAAAATTTCACTGTGGAAAAAGGTACTCAGATTTGGTCGTAAAGGCAAATTGAGCCCCAGATTTATCGAACCGTACGAAATTACAATGGATTGGGCCGGTTGCTTATAGACTACTTTTGCCACCTGAACTTGAAAAGATTCATGACGTTTTTCATGTTTCGATGCTCCGTCGGTACAGATCTGATCCTTCTCATGTGATTAATCCATCAGAGATTGAAATTTAGTCTGATTTAAGTTATGAAGAGGAACCGATTTGTATTTTGGCTCGTGAAGTAAAAGAACTACGAAATAAGAAAATTTCATTAGTGAAAGTACTGTGACTCAAACACGGGGTTGAAAAAGTGACTTGGGAGTCAGAGGACTCAATGAAATAACGTTATCCTAACCTTTTCACTGGTAAGATTTTCGGGGACGAAAATTCTTAAGGGGTGGAGAGTTGTGATAGCCCTAATTTGACCCTAGTCGGGAACTGGTTTCGGGACCACAAAATCGAGTCACAAAAATAATTAAATGTTATATTCTATGCTTATTATATGTGAAAGTGCATGTGTGAAAGTATCGTATCTTAATTTTGTCATTTGAATGTGGAATTTATTAAAAAGGACTTATGTGAGAAACTTTGAAATTGTGATAGGTTGAAGTGTAATGGCCAAATATTGCATGGCTTAAAATATGGGGATTTGCATGTCAAATTCCCTGTTTTTAAGTAAGTGGCCGGCCATGATGATGGTTAAATAGCCATATATACATTATATATTAATATTATAATAGTTAATGGCTTAAATTATGAAATAAAAAAATTAACTAAAATAAGAAAAGATGATAAAAAGAAAAAGAAAATGTTTTGTTCATCTTCTTCCTTAGCTTAGCCGAATCTTAAAGAAAGAAAAGGGAGATAAGCCATTCGGTCACCTTTAAGCTTGAATTAAGGTTAGTAATTCTTGTTAGTTCTTGAAATTTTCACATATTTTAAGCTAGTTACTAAGTCCCTTACTTAGCCCATGTCAAAATTTTGAATTTTGTGGTGATATGAGTAATCGGCCATGGAAGAATTTGAGGGGAATGGTTGTTCTCTTTAGGTTTTAAATGAGTAATTGTGGATGGGTGAAGTTTGAGCTAGTTAAATGTTCATATAGGTGATTTAGATGATAGGGGAAATCGGCTTGTGTGTATATGTGGTTGCCGAATGTGAATTTAGATAACATTTGAGTAATGTTTACGTTTTAAAATGATAGAATGGAGATTTAAGCTTGATAAAATTTTTTTGTTAAGAATGAATGAAAGAATATGTGTATTCGGCTATGGATGATTGGATAATAAATTGGTGTGGATGCTTTGAATGAGATATGCACAATTATAAGTTGGATTTAAGGTTTGTTAAATTGTCATTGTCATTGCCGAATGTGTGTATAGTTAAAGAAATTTTGTTAAAGTGCTTAGTTAATTGATATGAGGTTAATGGTGTGCATAAATTATTTAAAATATAAACTTTGTATGAGTATTAAAGGTTGTATATGAATTCGACCTTGGGAGAAATTTTAGTATAAAATGCTTGAATGTTAAATAGGTTATTGCTTTAATGACCAAATGTGTCAAAGGCTAATGCATGGACTAATTGATCAATATGTGTTAAGGGAACGTGAATAAATATCTATTTGATGAGCTATATATTCGGCTATATGGGTGAGATATGTATATGAAAATATGATAAGCCATATAAGTTTTGTGTTTGTGTATGTGAGCTAGATATACAATGAATATTCGGCTATGAAGTTTAAAGGTTAAATCATAGGAACTTTGATGATATACATATTCGGTCATTAGGGTTATATGTACTTTGGCTATGTGGGTTATGTGTTAAGGTAAGTTACTTATTTGATATGTGTATTCGGTCATAAAGGTGTACATGAGGAAATGTTAAATAAATGGTATTAAATTGCTTAATGTGATTAAAAATGTGTATGGCCATTTTGTATTTGAGCTAAAAGTAGCTATATGACCTATTAAATTTCTTGTCATATTCGGCCATAAGTTAGCATGATGGGACTTTAATAAGTTAAATTTTTGTTTGAATTAGCTCAAGAGCATAAAGAACCAAGGTTGAACAGGGGAAAAGAGAAAGTAGTTGAATAGCCGATCTGAGACTGTTCGAAAATATATTCGAGGTAAGTTTTAAGTAGTTAAATATAAATAATATTCGATAATGACATGACATATTATGAGAATTAAGTATTACTTAAAATAAATGTATATGGACGAATGGAAATTATAATGGAAGTAAAATGTGATATGCTTTTATGATCAAATGATAAGTGTTAGATGAATATGAGTGGGATGTTATGAGTAAACTATCAAATGATAAGTGTGAATGATGAAATGAAATAAAAGTGAATAAAATGTAGGATGATATATTCGAGTTATGCTTGTACCTAATTTGGTGTGATTATGTTATATGAAACTTGTTGATTTGAATATCATACAATACTATTCGGGCCTTTGAGCCTAGCAGGCTATAATGCCGGTGAGATACTATTCGGGCCTTTGAGCCTAGCAGGCTATAATGCCGGTGAGATACTATTCGGGCCTTTGAGCCTAGCAGGCTATAATGCCGGTGAAATGATATCAGGCTTCGAGCCTAGCAGGCAAAATGACGGTGGATGAATTCGGGCTTAAAACCTAGCTGGCTAAATGCCGGTGATTTGATAAAAGTCTAAGACTAAGATACCCCGTGTTAGAACGATAAATGAATACATTCAATACGTTAAGTTGGCCAGGTACATATTATGTACTTATATGTGAGTTTGATTTGAATTGAATCATAAGTGTACAATGTGATACATATGTGAATAAAAGTTATAACTATATCTATGATCATGATACATTCGGTCAAGGTGTGAAAGTATGTGAAACTATTTGATTTATTTATGATATATGAATTCAGATTAAGTGAATTTGATTTATTTATGATATATGAATTCAGATTAAGTGAATAAGAATGCTAAATGTGCATTATGTGCTTGTATATATTCGGCCAAATGACAATATACCTAGAAAATGGCCTCTTAAGAAATTGAATGATCGAAGTATAATTGAGTTTATTTGTTTGCATTGCTTGAAACTTACTAGGCTTATGAAAGCTTACTCTGTTTGTTACGTTTCTCTATTTTATAGATTGTTGACTCCAGTCACCTACTCGCGAGGGGATCGTCAGCAACTCGTCGCACTATCTATCATTTTGGTGCTACTATGTTTTAGAGCTAGTATGGCATGTATAGAATAGACTTAAGTGAATGATATTTTGAGATGTTGTTGTATATAAGCCATGTGAATATAGCAACTTTTGAATGTCGGTATAAGTTTGAATTTCTATCTTTGATTGTGTTTGGCTATGCATATAATTGCTAATGAACTTATGTAAATGTGAATGTATAAATGTAGTGTTTTGGATTAGTAACTCTTCATAACCCACTCCGGCGACGGATACGGATTATAAGGGTGTTACAATCCTTAGTTTTCCAAGTGGTTCAATGGGTAGTCTAAGGATTTGTCAAAGAAATGACGAGGTATGATCATGTTGAAAGGGTACAGGGATGTACGCCAAGCTCATATTTATTGAGATTACAAAATGATAAGACTTCGGTAAGATGAGAATGAAGGAATTATGATCTTAAGTTCTATTGTACCTTATGTAAATTGAATGAGATAGGATATGGCTACAATTATTATTGAGAATGAGATAATTTAAGTTATGTTGCGTATGTGTATGAAAGTGCATATTCTTATTGCTTATTAATTACATGCAAGCTTACTAAGCTTTATGCTTACTCCCTCTCTTTTCCATTTTCTTATAATATCACCAAGCTAGCTCAGGGATTATGTAACAGCCCGATTTAGACCCTAATCGGAACGGTGGTTTTGTTACCACAAATTAGAGTTAGAAAAATATTTTAAAATTATTTTATGTGTGTATTTTGTGTGAATTTATATCTGTGAAATTTTAGTGATTTAATTTTGTCGTTTAGGTGTCCGATTAAATAAAAAAGACTTAATCACGTAAATAGAAAATTTCATAGTTTTAAGTATAAGGGTCAAAAAGTTAGTGGCTTTCTAAGTTGGGGCATTTATGTTGCAAATAGCCCAAAACTTATTAGGTGTACAGTAATGGGTTTTTATTATAAGGTTTTAACATAAATTAATTAAGGTTATTTTTGTAAACTAACATTATAAACAATTATAATATAACATATATTATAAAACATAAAATAAAGTTTACATTTTGTTATAATGGTTCTTCATTGCCGAAACTAAAGAAAAAGAAAAGAAAAGAAAACAAGCTAGGGTTCGGCCAATATTCAAGCTCAATCAAGGTTCGTTTTTGTTCGGTTTTTGATAATTTCTATGTTTTTGAGATTGTTGCTTAGTAATCTTCAAGACCCATGCTTTTATTTTTTATTTTGATGAATATTTTGAGTTGTGCTATTGTTGATAGCTTGTGATTTTTTTTGTTTGATGATGAAAAATGAAAGATATGTTTTAGATTAACATATTTTCTATTGGAGTTTTTGATGATTTTGAGTAATTAGGACTTAATTGCAAAAATAATAATTTCAGGGAGTAAAATGTGAAATTGATAAAATATATGGACTTGTATAGGCATGGGTACCATTCAGCCTAACATGGGTGATGTGAAATTTTGTGTATTTTGTGTTTTGTGCAATAGGGACTAAATTGTAAAAATTGTAAATGTCAAGGGTAAAATGGTAATTTGCCTATTTACGTGTTTTTGGACTAAATTGAATGAAAATATGTTTGAATGAGCTTAATTTGAATATGTTTGGATCAAGAACCAAAGAAATCAGATTTGGACCAGGAAAAATGAAAGTTGTCGACTAGTAGCCCCGTCCCATTTTACGACGTCCGAGGTAAGTTTATAAGCAAATAGACATGTCTAAATGTAGTTAAATGTTAAATATATATGCCAGTACGTATTTTATGAATTTATATATGTAAATGCCGAATGTGTATAAGTTTGATAACTATGTTCGAGCATTCGTTTCGACCGAAGTACGACGTCCAAAAGCCCTGTATGAACCTTAGGAATCGCTAGGATACATATGTCATGACATAGGATTCCAATATGTGTGTATGAGTAAGACCATGGCATCGATTTTTGATTTCGATATATGTTTTCGAGTAAGACCCTGTCTGGGACCGTGGCATCGATATGTGGCTACATGTAAGGCCACGTCTGGGACGTTGGCATTGTACGATTTATGTGATTATCCGAGTGTCCTATCCAATTCCGAATGGTTCATCGGGCAAAAGGTGAATTGTGCACGGATATGTATTACGAGTTAAATGGCCAGGTATGAATTAACTTGATTTTTACTTGGGATAAGGTAAGTACTATGGACTTTTGTTGTAAACCATACACAATGCAAATGAAGAATATGAGTATTTGATCTGTATATTCAACTTGTGAATGAATAAACTTGTAACGCCCCCACGCCCGAGACCGTCACCGGAGTCGAGTATGAGGTGTTACTAAACTTAATTTAACATTTTAAGAACTTTAGATTATTTGTTTCTACATTCACAGCTTTTTAGCTACTTGCATTACAGTCACAAGAAAAATCATATCTCGAGTTTCGAAACTCAAAATCAAGATCCGTAAATTTTCCCTGAATCTAGACTCATATGCCTATCTACTAATTTTTTTCTAGAATTTTTGGTTGGGCCAATTAGTACAGTTTATTAGTTAAAGTTACCCCTGTTTCAGGGCTTGACTGGTCTGACCTCTGTTTACTACGAACCAATTTTATCTCTGTATAAAATTCATATGAATATGAGGTTTATTTCTACTGAAACTAGACTCAATAAAGATTCTGAGGATATAAAATAAGCCACCTAATTATATCTGTACAATTTATGGTGAATTTATAAAGTTGGAACAGGGGATTCAGAAACTGCTCTGACCCTGTTTCACTAAAATTCAAATATCTTCTAACATATAATTCTTTTACCAGTTTAGTTTGTTTTATGTGAAACTAGACATAATAAGCTTCAATTTGATATTTAATCCATCACCAAATTCAATTTCTATGATTTTTAGTAAATTTTCAAACTCACGTCAGTGTTGCTGTAATATTCTGTTTATGGCAAATTTCATTCTTTTTATGAATTTTCATGAACTAGGTAACTTATTAACTTTCCATAACAACAAACATATTCTAAACTAACCATTTCCATAATTTATCATTATCAAGCACTTCCTCAACCATTTCATCACCATACCATAAGATCATTTACATAAAATAAGTATTTTGCTATACATGCCATACTTAAATTTACAAGCCATTTTACCGAAAAGTTCTTAGGATAGTGTGGTGATCCTCAGAGACCAATCCCGACTCGAGTGGCTTGTCCAAAACTACAATGAGTAAGAAAGAGGAGTAAGCATAAATGCTTAGTAAGTTCATATGCAAATAATAAGTAACATAACAAAGCAATCATACCAAACAACATTAGCATGGTATCACCAAAACATAAATCTCATTTCTAATCATCTTTCATCATTTTACTACCTTATCGTTATTGTATCAATACTCAACCCGAGGGTTAAGTACATACCTGTCCGAAGTATCCATTTCACATCACTTACCAATACGTCTCTTTTCATCTCAAGTATTCCTTCATTTGAGTAGAACTTTACCCGTTGAACTCATCGGAATATAATCCGGATACGTAGGAAGTTTGCACATAAGTGCCACATATGTAGCCAAGCTACCATGTAACCCGCCCATAAGCGAACTCGGACTCAACTCAACGAGCTCAGGCGTTCGCATCCATAAGTGAACTCGGACTCAACTCAACGAGCTCGGATGCCTAGTTACATCTCACGAACTCGGACTCAACTCAACGAGTTCGAACATTCGCATCCATAAGTGAACTCGGACTCAACTCAACGAGCTCGGATGCCTAGTTACATCTCACGAACTCGGACTCAACTCAACGAGTTCGAACATTCGCATCCATAAGTGAACTCGGACTCAACTCAACAAGTTCGGATGCTCAACCATCCTAGTGACATGTCAGTCACTTGTATCCTAATCTATTCCTAAGGTTCAAACGGGATTTTCCTCGAACACATATCCTTGTCGTCTTTCGTAGAATGCCGGAACCAATACTCGGTAACAATTATGTTTAACAAGTAATTCACATAATTTGCATTTTATTCGAAATTAACCACAAAGCATATATTTCATGATAAAAATCAGCATATCACATAATTGACATCAATGACTTAAAAATAACAATTATGCTACATTATTTACACATGAACTTACCTTGGTACCAAAATACAAAGGTTTTGCAATTTAATCCACAATCTTTTCTTTTCCTCGATTGGGGTCGTTTCCACGTCTTTCTTGATCTAAAATAACACATTTAGCTTATTTAATACTCACATTATCAAATTAATCCTTAATTCAAATTTTGGCAAAATTACAATTTTACCCCTAAACTTTTGCATATTTACATTTTTGCCCCTAGGCTCGGGATTAAACTTTATTCCTTATTCTTATGTTTTACAACATGCTGATCACTTTTCCCTTCTATGGAAACATCAAATTCTCACTCTAACATGTACTTGTGACTATTAGGTATTTTTACCGATTAAGCCCTTTACTCGTTTTTTGCTTAAAATCGAGTAGTACAAGTTGTCTAACATAATTTAAAACACCATATTCTATCATAAAACATCAAAATACACAAATTTCACCTATGGGTATTTTTCCAAATATAAACCCTAGGTTAAATTATTGCTAACATAAGCTTTATCGAGTTATCGGGATCTCAAGAACATAAAAATCATTAAAAGCAGGGCTTGGAATCACTTACTATGAAGCTTGAAAGTTGAAGAAACCCTAGCTATGGAGACATGGAGCATTCGGCAGCAACTAATGGGGAAGATGACTATTTTGTGTCATTTTTCCCATTTTATTTCATTAATTATCCAAATGACCAAAATGCCCTTAATGCCTTTCTTTGAAAATTTTCATGTACAAGCCCATTTTTGTCCAAAATTTTAGAAATTGGTCAAATTCTATTTAAGACCTCCTAATTAATATTTCAAAGCAATTTCATACTAAAAACTTCTAGAATGCAAGTTTTGTAACTTATTCGATTTAGCCCCTAACTTCAAATTAAGCATTTTATGCATGGAATTTCTTCACAAAATTTTCACACAATAATGCAATCATATCATAAACCTCAAAATAATTATAAAATAATTATTTCTATCTCGGATTTGTGGTCACGAAACCACTATTCCGATTAGGCCCTAATTCGGGATATTACAAAACTTGTGTATCATTGAAATGTTTCTCATATATGTGCATATATTGTGATAGCCCTAAATTTACCCTAGTCGGAAAGTGATTTCGGGACCACAAAATTGAGTCGTAAAAATAATTAACCGTTATTTTCTATACTTATTGTGCGTGAACATGCATGGGTGAAAGTTCCCAATCTTTAATTTATTCATTTGAATGTGAATTTATTTAATAGGACTTATGTGAGACAATTGTGAAATGTGATAGGTAATTTTAAAAGTGGTCCATTAATACAGGTTATAAAAACTTGGATTTGCATGTCAAATATCCATTTTTGACAAGTAGTGGCCGGCCATGATGAAGTGATATATAAAAATATGTAATAATTATTAGTTAATGGCTTTATATTTTATAATATAGATGAATAAAATGAAAGTAATAATAGAAAGAATGGTGAAGAAAACAAAGTCTTAACTTTGTTCTTCTTAGCCGAACCAAAAGAGAGAAAAAAAGGGAGCAAACATTCGGCCATTTGAAACCTAAGGAAGGTTAGTAAATCAAGTTAGATTTTTGAAATTCTAGTTTTTTTTAGGTTACTCATCATGCTACTTACTTAGCCCATGCCGAAACTTTGAATTTGGATGGTTGAATTGAACATTCGGTTATGGTAGATAAGGAAGGAATTTGATTTTTATCTTTAAGTTTTGATGAAGAAATTGTTGATGAAAGAAGTTGATCTTGTTAAAAACTATAATTGCTAATACTCATATGTGTAATACTCGAATATAGACTTTGCTTAATGTCTTGAACAAATGCCGATTAGGTGTTTTGAAATGGATAAATTAGGTGCTTGATTTCATAAAGGTTCGACATGGCACATGATATTTTTGTTAGTATGATTTTGAATAATTTGAGTAATGTTATGTATAAGAAAAATTATTAGGTACCGTTTTGGTGGTATATATGTACAATTGATCTATTTAGCTAATAATATCTAGGGTGATAAATAATAAAATTCTTGATGACTTGTGTTAAATGACATTTGACCAAGGACTATATGTGCTTGCTAATTCGGTTTAGGTGAAGAAAAGATGACCGAGGGATGTGATTAGGTTGTGACTTATTATTGATCTTGCTTTGGGGCCGTAAGGTTATTTTATAATGTGTCATAACATTTACTTAGTTGGTCGAGTTGATGAGAAAAGAATTTGGATATTTCTATATGATATCTTAAGCATATCGTCCATTTGGTAAAGTTGACTAATGGTTCATGTACGAATGCTTGTTTAGCCATATGTTATGTTTTGTTTTGACGTAGTATTGATTATATATGATCATGTTATTTAAGAAAATCGATAATGCAAGGTGATCATCTAGTAACATGTTCGGTTGTAATGAGCGGAGTATATGTATGATATTAAAATAATAGTGAATAAGGTTAATTGTACTTTAATTGTACAGTACACATGTATTAAATTGAATTGCTCAATTAAAAAAATAATTAAATAAATTATTTTTGAATTTAAGCTCAAGAGCTAAAGGGATCGAAATCAGATAAAGGAAAGGAGAAAGCAATCGAGTAGCCTATCCGTAACTGTTCAAATATACTTGAGGTAAGTTTTTGAGTAATGGAACTTAGCTTATGATTTGATTAAACAATGTTATATATTTTTATATATATATATAGCATAACAAAAAAATTGTGACCTAATGGTTTCTCTTGATTTACATATTGAAATAAATAGATAGTGCATCGGCTTGTAGTCGAATGGTTATAGAAAATCATGTAGAGTAGCGAAACGAAATCGTGTTATTTGAATGAGCTATTGATCCTAAAATGGAATGATGGATAATCATGTTGTGTTTGTGATCTAATAATGTAAATGAATTGTTAATGATTTGTAATATAAATATATTTTGTGCATGACAATTGAGGATTATATCCGGGATAAGTCCCGAAGGCATTCGTGCTGGTTGTTATATCCGGGTTAAGTCCCGAAGGCATTCGTGCTGGTTGTTATATCCGGGTTAAGTCCCGAAGGCATTCATGCTGGTTGTTATATCCGGGCTAAATCCCGAAGGCAATTAGGTTGGAAATGTGCGATCTTGTCGTAATAATTTCTATTGCTGTGCTTACAACCCTAAGATGATCTGCTATGCACCATATACACATTGAAATTAAGTTAAGATTGACTATGAGCATGTAAGTATATGGGTTGAAGTGTGAAGTAACATGAGTATGTGATTTTGCATATTTGCATTTAATTAGCCTTGTAATCGAATTAGATGTATTTGGCCTAATTATGAGGTTACTTGGGTAAAAAGAGATTATCTACATGATACGAATTCGTGTTTACGAAAAAAAAATTTAAGATGACATGTATAAAATAATAGTGGTATATTTAATCATGACTACATTTAGTCAGAAAGATGATGATTTCATTACTTAAGACTTACTAAGCATCGAAATGCTTACTCTTTTTGCCTTAATTCCCTGTTTTATAGATTTTGTTCGTGAACCACCGGACTTGGGAGATCCAAAGTCGAAGTCATCCACGCTATCTAAACCTTTCGGTACTCTTGTAAATGAACCTTGATAATGGCATGTATAGGATTGACTTTTGATGTTAATTACGTATCTTTTTGGTGATGTATATATGTATAGCCATGCGAAAATGGCTTGTTAAGTTATTATATGCGCTCCATATAATTAATGTGTACGTGTGGATGATAATCGATTAATGTTCTAAATGTTTGATTTGAATTAAACTTAGGAATGAATTAATGTACTATTTAAATTGAGAATATTGCTTTGCATATTGTATAAACGAAATTCGAATTCAAAGGCATGCTATTGAAAATTACTTGAATATTGTTAAATGAATTTTCGTGCTTGTTTGGTAATATTCCTTACCCCTCCGGCGACGGATACGGCTTAGGGGTATTACATTTTATTGGTATCAGAGCTACGATTTAGTCGATTTTAGGACTACCGTAAAACGTTTGAGTCTAGCTATACATGCCATTATGTGTTAATACGATAGTGTGGTGATT
Source organism: Gossypium longicalyx (assembly GCA_025698465.1). NCBI lineage: Eukaryota > Viridiplantae > Streptophyta > Magnoliopsida > Malvales > Malvaceae > Gossypium > Gossypium longicalyx. The sequence goes on from CM046995.1 coordinate 37,080,116, forward strand.
TCTGATAATTAAAAATGTTTTATTTTGTATAGTAATGGATCCCGATCGAGTGATAGCTGATGATGTTGAGAGTGTAGCGCCTGCTCCTGCACGCGGGACCGCGCCGATAGACTCTCAACCTATAGCGAGCAATCAAAATGACGAGGCTAGACAAGCCTTTTATAACGTGATGAATGATTGGTTCAACCAATACATTCGAACTAATACGGCTGTCCCACAACCCCCACTCCCGAATAATACGCCCCCTGCACCTACAATACCTCCGATAATTGATCAAACAAGGTTAAATAAGCCTCCGGTTGATAGAATCAGAAAGCACGGGGCTACTGAATTTAAAGCTACAGATAGTGATGATGCCGAGCAAGCTGAATTTTGGTTAGACAACACTATTTGAGTACTTGATGAACTATCTTGCACACTCGATGAATGCTTGAAATGTGCTATATCCTTGCTACGTGATTCTGCTTACTATTGGTGGAACACATTGGTTTCTGTTGTACCCAGAGAATGGGTGATGTGGGAGTTCTTCCAAACTGAATTTCGAAAAAAATATATCAGTCAGAAGTTCATTGATCAGAAGCGAAAAGAATTTCTTGAGCTTAAACAGGGTTCCATGTCAGTTATTGATTATGAACGGAAGTTTGTCAGACTCAGTAGATATGCTCGGGAATGTGTATCGTCTGAGGCTATTATGTGTAAACGTTTTGAAGATGGGCTAAATGAAGATATAAAGATGTTTGTTGGCATTCTTGAAATACAAGAGTTCGTAATACTTGTCGAGCGAGCCTGCAAGGCCGAAGAGCTTAGTAAAGGAAAAAAGGAAAGCTGATGTCGAAACTGGAGAATTTCATAAAAGATCTTCAGGAAAGTCTTTTCAGCAATCATCGAAGAAATGTCAAGATGATTCTGGCCGATCAAAGAATATTTCAGGTTTTTCCAAACGAGACCACGATCGACCCCCTGTGGGTACACGAGCCACTTCAGTTGCCAGTGTTGGAAATGATCGTCGGGACAGGACAGAGTGCAAGTATTGTGGTAAATGGCATTCGGGGAGTTGTAGATTTCATGATCGCTCCTGTTATAAATGCGGGTTAGCCGACCATTTTATTAAAGACTGCCCGAGATTATCCGAGCAAAATGTGAACCAGAGTGGGAAACCGAGTATTACAGCACGAGGTAGACCACCTAGGAATTCAGGGAATGCTAGTGGAGGTCAGAGAGGGTCTAGAGATGCTGCAACCAGATCCGAGGCTCGTGCTCCTGCTAGAGCTTATGCTATACGCGCACGCGAGGATGCTTTTTCGCCTGATGTTATTACCGGTACTTTTACTCTCTTTGATACTGATGTGATTGCTTTGATTGACCCTGGTTCTACTCATTCATATGTATGTGAGACTTTAGCATCCAGTAAGACTCTACCTGTTGAGTCTACTGAGTTCGTAATCCGAGTGTCAAATCCCTTGGGTCAATATGTGTTAGTCGACAAAGTGTGCAGGAAATGTCCCCTGATAATCCGAGGTTCTTATTTTTCGGCCGATTTGATGCTTCTACCATTTAATGAATTTGATGTTATTCTCGGTATGGATTGGTTGACCGTTCATGATGCAGTTATGAATTGCAAAAGAAAGACTATTGACTTGAGATGTGCAAACGATGAGATAACCTGAGTTGAGTCTATTGATATGAACGGGTTACCAGTAGTTATATCCTCGATGTTGGCTCAGAAATATGTCAAAAAGGGGTGTGAAGCGTATCTTGTGTACGTACTTGATAGTAAAGAATCAGAAAAGAAGCTTGAATCAGTATCAGTGGTTTGCGAGTATCCAGATGTTTTTCCTGAGGAATTGCCAAGGTTACCACCTGTTCGTGAGGTAGAATTCGGCATCGAACTAGTACCTAGTACCACACCAATTTTGATAGCTTCGTATCGTATGGCACCAACAGAATTGAAGGAATTGAAAACCCAGTTACAAGAATTGACGGATAGAGGTTTTGCTCGACCGATTTTCTCACCTTGGGGTGCACCAGTTTTGTTTGTGAAAAAGAAGGACGGAACCATGAGATTCTGCATTGACTATCGTCAATTGAATAAAGTGACCATAAAGAATAAATATCCGTTACCACGTATTGATGATTTGTTTGATCAGCTGAAAGGAGCCTCAGTGTTTTCAAAGATAGATTTGAGACCGGGTTATTATTATCAATTGCGATTTCGAGACTCAGATATACCCAAAACTGCTTTCAGAACGAGATACGGTCACTACGAGTTCTTAGTGATGCCGTTTGGGCTCACTAATGCCCCTGCGGTATTTATGGACTTGATGAATCGAATTTTCAGATAATATTTGGACCGGTTTGTAGTTGTGTTTATAGATGACATCTTGATTTATTCACGAGATGAAACCGAACATGCCGAGCACCTGAGATTAGTGTTGCAGATTTTACGGGATAAATAGTTATATGCTAAGTTCAGTAAATGTGAGTTCTGGTTAAGAGAACTTAGATTTTTGGGGCATGTAGTATCCGCATCGGGTATTCGAGTTGATCCGCGCAAAATTTCAGCCGTACTTGATTGGAAGCCCCCGAGAAATATTACTGAAGTTTGGAGTTTTTTGGGACTTGCTGGATACTACAGACGGTTTGTAAAAGGTTTCTCGATGATAGCTACACCAATGACGAAGCTACTTCAGAAAGATGTTAAGTTCGAATGGTCAGAAAAGTGCCAGAAAACTTTCGACCAACTGAAAACACTTTTGACAGAAGCCCCAGTGTTAGTGCAGCCCGAATCCAGTAAAGAGTTTGTCATATACAGTGATGCGTCCTTACTTAGGCTGGGTTGTGTGTTGATGCAAGAAGGTCGAGTTGTAGCTTACGCGTTGAGACAATTGAAGCCGCATGAGAAAAACTATCCGACCCATGATCTCGAATTAGCTGCCATCGTATTCGCTTTGAAAATATGGCGACATTACTTGTTTGGAGAGAGGTGTCATGTATATTCGGATCACAAAAGTCTTAAATATTTGATGACTCAAAGAGATTTGAATTTGCGACAAAGACGTTGGCTTGAGTTCTTGAAAGATTATGAGCTTGTCATTGACTATCACCCGGGAAAGGCTAACGTGGTTGTCGATGCTTTAAGTCGTAAATCACTGTTTGCTTTACGAGCGATGAATGTACACCTGTCTGTTTCATCCGATAATGTGTTGGTAGCAGAAGTAAAGGCCAAACCATTAATGATTCATCAAATACGGGAATCCCAGAAAGTTGATGATGAATTGGTGGCTAAACGAGCTGAATGTGTTTTGAATGCAGATTCAGAGTTTCAAATTGACAACAATGATTGTTTGAGGTTCAAAAGTTGATTATGTGTTCCAAGAAATTTAGAACTTATTTCGATGATTTTGAATGAAGCTCATAATAGTCGAATGTCGATCCATCCTGGTAGCACAAAAATGTAAAACGATCTGAAACGTCAGTTTTGGTGGCCTGGTATGAAACGAGACATTTCTGACTTTGTTTTGAAGTGCTCGGTGTGTCAACAAGTGAAAGCGAAACATCAAGTGCCTTCGGGATTACTTCAGCCGATCATGATACCCGAATGGAAATGGGATCGAATTACGATGGATTTTATATTTGGGTTGCCATTGTCGTCAAGTAAGAAAGATGCGATTTGGGTTGTTGTTGATAGATTGACAAAGTCGGCTCATTTTATTCCTGTACATACGGATTATTCACTTGACAAACTAGCCGAGTTATATGTTTCTCAGATTGTGAGGTTATACGGGGTACCTATTTCTATTGTGTCGGATAGAGATCCGAGATTCACATCGCGACTCTGGAAGAAGTTGTAAGAAGCATTAGGTACCAAGTTGCATTTTAGCACCGCTTCTCATCCTCAGACTGATGGTCAATCCGAGCGGATCATTCAGATACTCGAGGATATGTTGAGATGTTGCATCCTTGAGTTTAGTGGTTCATGGGAACAATATTTGTCTTTGATTGAATTCGCTTACAACAATAGTTTTCAATCAAGCATTAAGATGGCACCTTACGAGGCTTTGTACGATCGTAAATGCCGTACACCGTTGTTTTGGACCGAGCTTAGTGAAAGTAAAATCTTCGGGGTTGATTTGGTTAAAAATGCTGAGCAGAAAGTAAAAGTAATCCCTGAAAGTTTGAAAGCAGCTTCAGATCGTCAGAAATCGTATGCGGATTTAAAATGAAAAGACATTGAATTTCAGGTCGGAGACAAAGTGTTTCTTAAAGTGTCACCTTGGAAAAAAATGCTCAGATTTGGTCGTAAAGGAAAATTGAGTCCGAGGTTCATCGGGCCATACGAAATATTCGAACGAATTGAGCCAGTCGCTTACAGATTAATTTTGCCCCCTGAACTTGAAAAGATTCACAACATTTTTCATGTCTCGATGCTTCGACGTTATAGATCCGATCCATCGCACATAATTAATCTAGTAGAGGTTGAAATTCAATCTGATTTGAGTTATGAAGAAGAACCGATTCGTGTCCTAGCTCCCGAGGTAAAAGAGTTGCGAAACAAAAAGGTTCCGTTAGTAAAGGTATTATGGATCAAGCACGGGATTGAAGAAGCTACTTGGGAACCCGAGAACTCTATGAAAGAACGATATCCTAACTTATTCACTGGTAAGATTTTCGGGGACGAAAATTTCTTATGTGGGGGAGAGTTGTGACAGCCCTAAATTTACCCTAGTCGGAAAGTGGTTTTGGGACCACAAAACCGAAGTCGTAAAAATAATTAACCGTTATTTTCTATACTTATTGTGCGTGAACATGCATGGGTGAAAGTTCCCAATCTTTAATTTATTCATTTGAATGTGAATTTATTTAATAGGACTTATGTGAGACAATTGTGAAATGTGATAGGTAATTTTAAAAGTGGTCCATTAATACAGGTTATAAAAACTTGGATTTGCATGTCAAATATCCATTTTTGACAAGTAGTGGCCGGCCATGATGAAGTGATAAATAGAAATATGTAATAATTATTAGTTAATGGCTTTATATTTTATAATATAGATGAATAAAATGAAAATAATAATAGAAAGAATGGTGAAGAAAACAAAGTCTCAACTTTGTTCTTCTTAGCCGAACCAAAAGAGAGAAAAAAAGGGAGCAAACATTCGACCATTTGAAACCTAAGGAAGGTTAGTAAATCAAGTTAGATTTTTGAAATTCTAGTTTGTTTTAGGTTACTCATCATGCTACTTACTTAGCCCATGCCGAAACTTTGAATTTGGATGGTTGAATTGAACATTCGGTTATGGTAGATAAGGAAGGAATTTGATTTTTATCTTTAAGTTTTGATGAAGAAATTTTTGATGAAAGAAGTTGATCTTGTTAAAAACTATAATTGCTAATACTCATATGTGTAATACCCGAACATAGACTTTGCTTAATGTCTTGAACAAATGCCAATTAGGTGTTTTGAAATGGATAAATTAGGTGCTTGATTTCATAAAGGTTCGACATGGTACATGATATGTTTGTTAGTATGATTTTGAATAATTTGAGTAATGTTATGTATAAGAAAAATTATTAGGTACGGTTTTGGCGGTATATATGTACAATTGATCTATTTAGCTAATAATATCTAGGGTGATAAATAATAAAATTCTTGATGACTTGTGTTAAATGACATTCGACCAAGGACTATATGTGCTTGCTAATTCGGTTTAGGTGAAGAAAATATGACCGAGGGATGTGATTAGGTTGTTACTTATTATTGATCTTGCTTTGGGGCCGTAAGGTTATTTTATAATGTGTCATAATATTTACTTAGTTGGTCGAGTTGATGAGAAAAGAATTTGGATATTTCTATATGATATCTTAAGCATATCGTCCATTTACCCTAATTCCCTGTTTTATAGATTTTGTTCGTGAACCACCGGACTCGGGAGATCCAAAGTCGAAGTCATCCACGCTATCTAAACCTTTCGGTACTCTTGTAAATGAACCTTGATAATGGCATGTATAGGATTGACTTTTGATGTGAATTACGTATCTTTTTGGTGATGTATATATGTATAGCCATGCGAAAATGGCTTGCTAAGTTATTATATGCGCTCCATATAATTAATGTGTACGTGTGGATGATAATCGATTAATGTTCTAAATGTTTGATTTGAATTAAACTTAGGAATGAATTAATGTACTATTTAAATTGAGAAGATTGCTTTGCATATTGTATAAACGAAATTCGAATTCAAAGGCATGCTATCGGAAATTACTTGAATATTGTTAAATGAATTTTCGTGCTTGTTTGGTAATATTCCTTACCCCTCCGGCGACGGATACGGGTTAGGGGTGTTACATATATGATTTGGTATATTCAGCCATATAAGTAATACTTATATATGTGTTGATAATTATTGATTCTTAAGTTTGTGGATGAGAGTAAATGGATGTAAGGTTTATTATTACTATTTGGTTCAGAATTTGTTTATTAACATGGTAAGTATGCTTGATTATTTGGCAACATTTTGGACCCGAAATGTTGAATGATGATAATTTATTTGTCCATGTAAGCATTCGGTTAAGTTAAAAAGAAATGGAGTTTGGAAATGTATCATTGTATCTTATGTGGGTTTAAGATTAGGCTTTGGTCATGATAATATAATTCGATTTATAAGATTGATTGAATGCACTATTGAACTGTTTATTTGCCTATTTCTTACTAAGCTAAGATAGCTTACCTTGTGTCTGGTTACTCTGTTTTATAGATTTTGGATTCAAGTTACAAGCACGGGGATTGTCAGAAAAGTCAAACACACTATCTATAGCCTCAGTATTTAGATAATCAAACTCGTATTATGGCATGTATAGGCTGGAACATACTTTTGAGATATCGATTTTGGTTATGTATTTCAGCCATGCGAATATGGTTTGCTATTTATGTTTAGATTTGGTTTTATGTGTACTTGGTTACAAAGTTAGTAAGCTTGGTATAGATAATTCGGTTATGCTTTACTGTGCTTGAAATTCAATAATTTAAAGTGTCTAGTATTATGAATGAATGATTTTGTGGTAAGATTTTTATGCATTGGATATACCTTAACTTCATGTTCGAAATTTTAGTCATTTTGCTTATGGATTATGTATATTTTATTTATCAAGCTATATACTAAGATGTATAGTAAATGTGGTAGTTAACATATGATAAAAGTGATAAATGATTTTAATTATACTTTAGTATAATTTAGTTAAGTTTATGCACGAGTATAAATGTTTATAAGTTCGGTATTTGATCATTATTATCATGTGATATATGCTGGAATTTAATTGATGATTTAGCTATTGCTTATATATATATTTAGGTATTTGACATGTCGGTTATGGTATAAATATACATACATGCTTATAAGTATAATAGTTGATTTGGCTAGGGTATTTATGTATGTGTAAGAGTATTTTCGGCTTGTTAGATATGTGATATGGTGTATGGAAAATTATATAAACATGATGTAGTGAAAATACCTTATATGACCGAATAGGTAATTATCGATGCCATGTCTCAGACATGGTCTTACACTGGCTCACATGTCGAGGTCGATGCCATGTCCCAGACATGGTCTTACACTAGCTCTCGTCTCAATGCCATGCCATGTCCTAGACATGGTCTTACATTGGCTCTCATAATGTGGGCGTTGCCATATCCCAGACATGGTCTTACACTAGCGCACCTAACAACACCGCTGTCATGTCCGGGGCATGGTCTTACACTAGCTCTCATAGCATTGCCGATGCCATGTTCCAAACATGGTCTTACACTGGCTCTTATATCGTGGCCGACGCCATATCACAGATATGGTCTTACACTAGCACACGTATCACCCAATGTCATGGCATGGATATCCAATCTATTCCTAGGTTCAACCGGGACTTTAATACATTAAATTTCATCATGCATTATTCATAAGCATTTTCAACCATATTACGCAAAATTAATCATTCAACACATAATAATGATAAAGTTGCCTTACGTACAACTTACCTCGGTATACAAAAAGTGGATGACTAGTTGGATTTAGTCTACTAGCTTGGCCTTCCCCCGGTCTAGGTCTGGATTTCTTATTTCTTGATCTAAATTGATAAAATTCACTATTTTAATCATCACATCAATCAAGACATTTCATAATTCATATTTTGGAAAAATGACCGTTTTGCCCCAAGACTTTTATAAAATTACGATTTTACCCCTAGGCTTGTAAATCGATTTTTATCAAATTTTCTCATTAATCAAGCTTAGACTAGTCCTTTTTATACCTGTAGAATCTCAAAATTTCAAATATTTCACACAATTACCATCCATTTAACCAACTTCATAAAATGGTCCATTTTAGGTGTTTTTCATGAACACCACTTCACAAAAGTTGTTTACTTAACAACCATAACTCATTTTCTCCCATAAAGTTTAGCTAACAACATAAATACTCTCATGGTAAACCTCCAAACTCTCAACGCTTTTGCAAAATTGTCCCCCATTAGCTAGCTCATGCTACAAGGGTCCTAAAAGTACAAAAATCATAAAAAATAACCATCTAAATAACTTACTTGCAAGAGGATAGATTGGCTAAAGTTTTAAGCTCCAAAAATCCTTATTTTTGCTGAGAATTTCAGTGGAGAAGAAGAAGATTATAGCCTCACTTTTCTTTATTTTATTTTAGTCAAATAATTCACCAAAAGCTCACCTAACCTAGAAATTTTGATTTTCTTTGTCCTTATGACTGGCCATCTCATTATTAAAGGCCTATTTGTATTTGACACCTTTAGCTAATGAAATAAAACTGTTGTCCCTTGCGCAATTTAGTCCTTTTTCACATTTAAGCATTCAATCACTAAAATTATTTCACCAAAATTTTCATGCACTCATATAAACATGCTATAACACAAAAAATAATATTAAAAATAATTTCTCTGACCTCGGGTTAGTGGTTCTAAAACTACTGTTTTGACTAGGCCCAAAATCAGGTGGTTACAATTCTCCCCCTTTAGGGATTTTCATCCCCAAAAATCTTACCGGTAAAAAGGTTAGGGTATTGATCTTTCATTGTCTCCTCGGGTTCCCATGTGGCCTCTTCAACCCCATGTCGATGCCATAGTACTTTTACAAGTACTATACTTTTATTTCTCAATTGCTTGACCTCTCAGGCTAAGATCTTAACCGACTCTTCATCACAAGTCATGTCTGATCAAATCTCAACCTCTGTTGGTGAAAGAACGTGCGAAGGGCTAGAACGGTAACGGCGCAACATCGACACATGAAAAACATTGTGGATCTTCTCTAACTCGGATGGCAAGGCTAGTCGATAGGCTACAGGTCCAATTCTCTCAGTCATCTCATAAGGTCAAATAAAACATGGATTTAATTTTCCTTTCTTATCGAATTTGAGGACTTTCTTCCACAGGGATACTTTTAAAAACACCATATCACCGACTTGAAACTCAATTTCTTTTCATTTCAAATCCGCGTAGGATTTTTTGTCTATCAGAAGTGGCCTTCAAACAAACATGAATTACCTTTACTTTCTCTTTGGTCTATTTGACTAAGTCGACCCCGTGAATCTGATTCTCTCTGAGTTCAGTCCAATATAAGGGTGTTCTGCACTTACGCCTATACAAAGCCTCATAAGGTGCCATTTTTAAGCTCGACTGATAGCTATTATTGTAGGCAAACTCTATCAGCGGTAAATACTTTTCCCAACTGCCTTGGAATTCAAGAGCACAACACTGGGACATGTCTTCAAGAATTTGAATTACTCTTTTTGACTGACTGTCGGTTTGAGGGATGAAAAGTCATGCTAAAATTCAACTTTGTCCCCTGTAATAGCCCGATTTAGACTCTAATCAGAACGTTGGTTTCAGGACCCCGAATTTGAGTTAAAAAATAATTTAAAAATATTTTATATGTTTACTATGTGTTAATTTATATGTGTGAAGTTTTCGTGATTTAATTTTGTCATTTGAGTGTCGATTTAATAAAAAGGGCTTAATCGTGTAAAATAAAAATTTGGTGGTAAATATGTAGGGGCCGAATTGAACTTGTCTTGTTAATATGAAGCATTTAAAATGCAATTAGGCCATTAAATATATGATTGGATGATTTTGGACATGTTTTATATGGTTTTCTAATTAAATTAAAAAGGTTAAATATGTAAAATAGTTAATAACATATATATGATATAATATACCATAATTAAAAGCCATGTTCTTCATCTTTTCTCATGACCGAAACATAAAAAAAAAAAGAAGAAATAAAGCTTAGGGTTCGGCCATTTGATAAGTTCAATCAAGATCAAGAACCAAAGAAATCATATTTGGATTAGGGAAAAACTAAAGTTGTGGACTAGCCGTCTCGTTTCGATTTTCATCATCTAAGGTAAGTATATAAGCAAATAGTTATTGTTAATTTTAAATAAATATGAGTTCTATATGCTGAAATGAATTATTTGAATATATATATGTTAGCTGAATGTAAATAAGCTTGGGAGCTATGTTAACGAATTTGTTTCAACTAAGTTATGACGTCCAAAAGCCCTATACGAACCATAGTATTTCGATATGTGTTTTTGTGTAAGACCACGTCTAGGACGTTGGCATCGATATATGTGTTTCGTGTAAGACCACGTTTGGGACGTTGGCATTGATATATGTGTTTTCATGTAAGACCACGTCTGGGACGTTGGCATCGATATATGTGGTTATGTGTAAGACCATGTCTGGGACATTAGCATTGTATTTGATTCGGGTAAGACCCTGTCTGAGGATAGTGGCATCGATATGAGATAGCATGTAAGACCATGTCTAGGACATTGGCATTGTTCGATATATGTGATTATCCGAGTATCCTATTCGATCGCTAATGGTTCAACGGGCAATGATAAGTTCTGATCAAAAGTGTAAAATGAGCTAAAACGATCATGTATGAGTTAGTTAATTACCTATTTGAAAATAGGGTAAGTTGGTTATTTGATATGAAATACAAAGTATACAAGTTACTAAAATAAATATATGAGTATTGTATAGTGTATTCGGCCATATAATAAGTGTATGTATATGATGTTATATTTTGATTCATGAGCTTGTGTATATGAGTGTAAGTATACTTGGTTATATAATGATATTTTGGCTTTGAAATTTGAATGATATTTCGTTAATAAAATTAATGACCATTCGGCCAAGGTAACATTTATGTATGAAAGTATATGTTATATATGAAATTGTAAGTTTGAGACTAAATGTGATAATGATATTATAATTTTGTTTAGTTTAAATGAGTTGATTATATCATTGAGTTTTTTATTTGCTTATGACTTATTAAGCTATGATAGCTTATTGTGTATGTATGTTTGTCTTTGTTTTATAGATTTTGGAATCAAGTTACGAGCTCGGGGATCGTTAGCACAGTCCATCACACCATCTACTGTTTTAGTACTTTTATAAGTTGAACTTGAACTTATGGCATGTATAGGCTAGGTTATATTTTGAAATGCTGAATTTTAGTTTGTGTATGTACATAAAGCCATGCGAAAATGGCTAAGTATAATGTTTAAGTTTAAGTAAATTTCGGTCTTGTTATATATATATATATGTGTGTGTGAGGTGTTTGATATATATATTTGTTAATGGTTGAGTAATATGTCGAATGAATGATTTTAGTTGATCATGTCCAAAGGTAATGTGTATTTTATTGATATAAGACATGTGTATGAAATGCATGATATTATGGATGGTTGTTTTCGGCAATTAAGATTGAAAATGGATTAATATGTGATATGTAGTACATGTTTTGATAAGTGATGTGATGACTTTGCTATATAGTGAATTTGGTTATTTGGTGTGCTTTAGTATTGACACAAAAATTTGATATACAATTTGACTTGTTAAATTTGCTTGGAATTGTTAAATGTCATATATGCATATTTGGCTAATAGTAGTTATATTAAATACGTATGCATATAGCATTTGTGTTTGGGATTTGGTTGGAAATAATGAATTATGTGTATAAGTATTTTTGACTTGTTTAATATGTGATACGGTATATGGTATAATTACATTTATAATGTATTGAAGATATTATAAATGATCGAATAACTATTTAACTTACTGGTTATGTGTATGTGTTTCAAGTTTGGTTATTTGGCATGCAAAATGAATGTATGTATAGTTATTATTTGTGCTCAAGAGAGTTTAAATTATTATGGTCTTGTGCCCATAGCTTTATGATGAGTTTTATAACTAGGTATATGATATGGCTTGATTATTGAATATACGGATTAGATGTTGTAAAATGTTTTATTCGTGTATAGTATTAGTGAAAAATAAAGTTGGCATGGAAAATAGCATATATAATTAGCATGTTTTAAGTATTCAGATTCTGTATTGAAAATTTACCATATGAATAGTAATTTTTTTATAAGATAATAAAATGGATATATATGAGTTTAATAAAGTTGATTTGTGCTTTGTGTATTAATGATTCAAGATTTGATAACCTGAAGTTACAAATGTATATTTTTGAACATGGATTGTTAGATTGTGTGAAAGTGTGAGAGTTTTATCTTTCTTGGTAATGCCTCGTAACCTCAGTCCAACGACGGATACTGGTTAGGGTGTTACATTTGATTGGTATTAGAGCTATGGTTTAGTCGATTCTAGGACTAACGTAGCGCGTGTAATACTCCTATCCCGTATTCGTTGCCGGAATGGGGATTACAAGGCATTACCGATCATTATGCAATTTAGAACAAACTTTCATTTCAAAGTTAATCTTCTCGTAAAATTATAATCAAACTAAAATACTTTGATTCTGTAATCCATATTGTTATTCAAATAATACAACCAAACAATCATAAGAACGAAATGTTAAACTTGTAACCAAATATGTTTCATTTAAATAATATGAACCATAATAGCATTTGTTTACCTCAATACAACATTTGCTTGTCATAATTACATATAAGTAAATAATCACCCAGCATATGCAAAATATATCATCAACTTAACTAATTTAAATACTCAAATAAATTTACCAATACAAAATTAACTATTCATTTGGTCATTTTTCAATTCATTAGACGAATATATAAGCATATCATAACCAATTCCAAACAAAACTTACAAAACAAATTATACATTGAATTATTATCATTAAATCACAAATATGGCGCTATTTCAATTCATTACAAAATCTAATATTGGCGCTATTTCAATTCATTACAAAATATAATATTTAATCTTTTATTACCGCACTTTAGCAAAACATATTATCGAAGACAATAATATAACATACTCAATATTTATCTTCATCAACCATACATAATTTTCTACCCAATCAAACACATTATGCTAACATACATTGCCATTATAAACCGAGACAAAATACTTGATACACAATCGATTATATACATATAAATCAATATCATTTCACTCCATTACTAATTTAAATTATTGAACCATTCATAAAGTTATAACATACCATATAATAATCATACTAAAATATCTTCAACCATGTTTAAACCATATCTGAATCAACCAAACATAATTATGTATATACCTGGCCGATTCAATCAAATCATATCCAAAACCACAAACCAATTTCAATGTACAAAAACACACATAACTAAACAATTTACTACATGATTAAGTCACAATTGTCGAACCACAAATCATACAATAATTCATAATTACCAACAAATTAATACATGGCTGAATATCACATTACTAACATCATTAACAATCACAACCAAAACACATCCATTATCCATATACCAAGCTTACTAAAATGAACTAATCATAAGCCATATATATATCATTACTTCATATCGAATTATTATACTAAGCACTCATACACTTATACCATGATTGAAATGACTTAAACATTAGATCATTAGCATTAATACCAAGCCATTTTCGCATGGCTAAATATATACAAATTTGAAAACCAACCAAAACAAAAGCTAGCCTATACATGCCATATGTTCAAAGTTTAAACATTTATAATACCGAAATAACAGTTGATAGTGTAATGGACTTCCTTGACGATCCCCGAGCTCATAACCAACTTCCAAAATCTGTAAAACAGAGGTAAAGAAGATAACACACAGAGTAAGCTATTTAAGCTTAGTAAGTCATAAGCAATTAATAATCCAATGAACATTTGTATTTAATCAACTAAACCAAATTAAATAATAATTATTCTAATACACATTTTACATACTTGAAACTCATATATCATCACATGAACGATATTTAATTATAGTAACTTGGCCGAATACACATAAGTTCATAAGCTTTTATAATTCTCAATTTCATAATGCATATTTCATTTGTTCATCTCAAGTATATACTTACCTTAACTTTCAAATCAACTAACTTAGCACATACCTGACATTTTAGCTCGATATCACATTCGATCTTAACTTGATATTGCCCGTTGAACCATTTGGAATTGAATAGATTACTCAGATAATCACATATATCATACAAGGCCAACGTCCCAGACGTGGTCTTACATTCTATCTCATATCGATGCCACTGTCTCAGACAAGGTCTTAAATTAATCAAATACAATGTCGATGTCCCAGACATGGTCTTACTCGTAACCACATATCGATGCCAACATCCCATATGTGGTCTTACACGAAAACACATATATCGATGCCAACGTCCTAGATGTGGTCTTGTAACACCCTGAATTTGGGCCTAAAAGTTTTGGGCCTTGAGCATGGGAGCGGTTGAAGGCAGCTTACAATATTTTGTTGTGCATGTAAATTTCGCTAATGAAGGCTTGTTTTAGTGGTTAAGTGTGCTGAGAAGTGTTGGAGAAGTCCTGGATTCAAACCTGGACTCTAGCAGAAATTTTTGTTTAAGGTGAATCAAACCCTAGGTGTAGTAAGTAGGCCTTAAGAATATTGTTGGAGAAATTGTGCCACAAAAAGCCTTGTGGTCTAGTGGCAAAGTAGCGCCACATAAGAGGCAGGAAGGTGGCGTCATAGAGTTGGCAAGGAGGTCCAGGGTTCGAAACTCATGGCAATCAAAGAGCATTTATTTTGCTAACGGGGGGCGGCAAGAGTTGGTGTTGAATTTAAACTCTGATGATGGAGGGATCCCACATCGGGAAGCTAACATAATAGTGGATGTGAATCTAGCTTTAAATAGAAAGAACCATGAGAAGAGTAAAGGTACCTTTCTTTGCTGATCCCTTTCGCTTTATGGCGTGCTCGTTTGGGTTGGGTGTCGGCTAAGAGTTCTCGGAGCGTGGATTAACTCCAATCTCCTATCAGGTGTGTATTTCTCACTACTCTAGCTGTAGGATGGCTACTTCGGGCCTCGATGGGCCGAAAGGGGCCATGTTAGCCCAATGGGCCAACGGGCCCAATTGGATAAGTTGTTTGATTGTGTAGTAAATATTGGACTAGGCTGGGTGAATCTCATATCTGTGGCTAGATTTGGGCTAAAAGGGCCACACGAGCGTGTAGGCCCATTTGGGCCAAGAATGGGCTTTAGGCCATTCGTATTGTTATCCCTGTTTAGAATACTTTAGAATTACTGAAATACCCCTGTAGGGTAGAATTACTGAAATACCCCTGTAGGGTAGAATTACCGAAATACCCTTATAGGGTAGAATTACCAAAATACCCTTGTAGGGTAAAATTATCGAAATACCCTTGTAAGGTAGAATTACCGAAATGCCCTTATAGGGTAGAAATACCGAAATACCCCTGTAGGGTAGAATTACTGAAATACCCCTGTAGGGTAGAATTATTGAAATACCCCTATAGGGTAGAATTACTAAAATACCCTTGTAGGGTAGAATTTCCAAAATACCCCTGTAGGGTAGAATTAATGAAATACCCTTGTGGGGTAAAATTACCATTTTGCCCCTAGGGTGTTAAATGACTGTTTTGCCCTTGTGGGCAAGTGACTGACTTGGACTGTGTGGATTTGATTGTGAATATATGTTGGTGATATGAATGACTTGACTGTGATTGTTTGATTCAAATATGGGCATGACATTCTGTATACATGACATGTTGTATGGGTTGGGTTATATAAATGGAAGAAGTGCTTAAAGGGCTTTGCCCTAGTTTACTGAAAAAGGGCTTTGCCCCAGTTTATCAAAAAGGGCTTTGCCCCAGTTATTGAAAGAGACTAGGCCTCCAATTATATGATAAAGCAGCTATGCTGCCAGTGGAGAGTTTGGTTGGGTGGGTTGAGTTATTCCCCACATGGAGAGCTTGGTTGGTACGGGTGGAGAGTAGCGGATGGTGGGTTGAGTAGTCTCCCCAAATGGGCTTGCATACATTCATTGGTATTACATGTGATATTGAAATGGGCCTATGAGCCATACTGTTACAGTAAAGGCTTTGGCCCAATGATATGATTTATGAAAAGGCTTCGCCCGAAGAAGATTAAATAAAAGGCTTCGCCCGAAGATGTCGATATTAATTTGGGCTCTGAAAGAGGCTTGTTGCACACTGAGTTTTCGTAAACTCACCCCGTTTATTAACCTTTCAGGTAATTTCCAGCCTTAGACGGATTGGAGCTGCGAAGGGCTCGAAGGAAGCCACACACACTATTTATGTTACAGTTTTGATTATTACTTTTAAATGTTTTTATGTGGGTTGTAGTAAAGCCGTTGTAATTTTCTGGATTTTAAATTTGGAATTTTATTTATTGTTCTTATAATTGCTAGTATTAGAACACGGTTTTCCAAAGCAACTACTGTTGTTCAAAACATCACGTATCCATAATTGTTTTTAAATTAAGCTTCCGCAACTGCCAAGATTTTTACAAAGTTGTTAAGAATGTTATTCAGCTAAGGTTTTCTAACAAGGTTTAAAAAGGGTATAAGTTTTTAATTATTAAGAAGGGTTTTTAATGGAAACATGGTTTTCGAAAAACACTTCAATGTGATACGCCAGATTCGAGCCAAACTTCCAGGCCGGGTTTGGGGTGTTACAGGTCTTACACGAAAACACATATATCGAAGCCAATGTCCTAGACGTGGTCTTATACGAAAATACATATCAGAATCCTATGGTCTAAACGGGGCTTTCAGACGTCGTAACTCGATTGAATTGAACACGAAGACTTAGTTGCCAAGCATATTCACATTCGACTTTCACATATATGATCTCATATAATTTAATTGCAGCTTATAAAATCATATATAATTAGAATTAATAATATTTATTTTCTTATAAACTTACCTCGGACGATGAAAACGGAACGGGACTACTAGTCGACAACTTTAGTTTTCCCCCGATCCAAATATGCTTTCTTTGGTTCTTGATCTAAACATATTAAAATTAAACTTATTCAAACTAATTTTCATTCAATTTAGTCCAAAAACATATAAATGGGCAAATTACCATTTTACCCTTGACATTTTACACTTTTTACAATTTAGTCCAAATTGCATAAGACACAAAACATGCAAAATTTGCACATACCATGCTTAGGATGAATGTTCCATGTGTTCATGCAAGTCCATGCATTTCATTTATTTTACATTTTAGTCCCTCAATTTATCTTTTTTAATTTAGTCCTAATTACTCAAAATCATCAAAAATTCCAATACAAAACATATTAATCTAAAACATATATTTCATATTTCATCAACAAATATCATAAAACTCAAATATTCATCAATGGCATAACTCAAAATATTCACCAAAATCTAAAATTCTAGCATGGGCCCTATAGATAACATAACAACGATCTCAAAAGCATAAAAATTATCAAAAACCGAGCTAGAACTTACCTTGAATCAAGCATCAATAGTGTCGAACCCTTAAACTCTTTTATTTTATTTTTCTTTTCTTTTGTATCTGGCAAGAACAAAGTATGAAAACCTACCTTATATTTTATGTTTTATTTAATATATGTTATTTCATGATTTACCATTTTAGCCTTTGTTATTTAATAACACTAACATATATATTAAGGTCACCACCGTCCATCACTAACTCCAATGGTCTTATTGTTTTATAAGTGCTTCATGTTAATGAAACAAGTTCATTTTACGCGATTAACTCCTTTTATTTAATCGGGCACTCAAACAATAAAATTAAAGGGCGAAAATTTCTCACATATAAATTCACACATACTGAACACATAAAATAAATTTTAAATATTTTTCTGAATTAGATTCGTGGTCTCAAAACCAACGTTCTGAATAGGGTCTAAATCGAGATGTTACAGCATGTGTGAGTCTAACTATACATGCCATATTATATACTGTGATAGTGTGATGACTTCTAACATTTGAAAATGTGTTTTTGTATAGTAAATGGATCCCGATAGAGCCGTAGCAGATGATGTCAAGAGTTTAGTGCCTTCTCTCGCGCAAGGGACAACACCGTTTGATTCGCGACAGACTTCGAGTAACCAAGAGAGTGAGGCTAAACAAGCCTTTTACCGAATGATGAACAACTGGTTTACTCAATGTATCCAGACAAATACGGCTACACAACAACCTCCACCCCTGACTAATCCTTCTCTGATACCTGCTATACCTCAAGTAAGTGATCCATTAAGATTACATAAGCCTCTTGTTGATAAAATCAGAGAACACGGTGTTGAAGAATTCAAAGCTACTAATGATGATGATGATGATGCTGATGTGAGCTAAATTCTGGCTTGATAATACTATCCGCATGTTTGATGAGCTATCCTGTACCCCGGATGAATGTTTGAAATGTGTCATATCTTTCCTACGAGACACCGTATATCTTTAGTGGAATACATTAGTATCGGTGGTTTCGAAAGAACGGGTGACCTGAGACTTCTTTCAGACTGAGTTCCGTAAAAAATACATCAGCTAGAGATTTATCGACTAGAAGCACAAAGAATTTCTAGAATTGAAATAGGGTCAGATGACCATGATAGAATATAAACAGAAATTTGTGAGACTCAGTCGATATGCCTGAGAGTGTGTTTCAACCAAAGCTATAATGTGTAAAAGATTTGAAGATGGGTTGAATGAATACATTGAACTGTTAGTTGGCATACTTGAAATAAAAGAGTTCGTAGTACTGGTTGAGCGAGCTTGCAAAGTCGAAGAGCTTGGGAAAGGGAAAAGAAAAGCTGACTTTGAAGCTAAAGATTCACGTAAGAGATTGTCAAATAAGTCATTTCAGTCAGCATCAAAGAAGTTCTGAGATGATTTTAACCGTTCTAGGGCTACATCTGGTTATTCTAGATGAGATCGGGATAGACCACCTGTGAGATCAAGAGCTACCTCAGTAGCTAGTGTTTGTAATGTTAGATCGAATCAACTCGAGTGTAGACATTATTGTAAACGAAATCCTGGTAGTTGTAGATTGCATGATTGGGCCTGTTTTAAATGCGGATTTTAACATCCCGATTTTGGGCCTAGTCAGAACAGTGGTTTCGGGACCACAAATTCGACAAAGAAATTTTTATTTTTATTATATTTTTATGGTCTATGATTTCACGGAATAATTTCGTGAAAATTTCTTTCGAAAATTTTGACGTTTGGGTACTCAATTTAGTCAAAAGGACTAAATTGTAAAAAGTTACAAAATGTGTGTTCTAGTTCACAAAGGTACTAAGTACTTGTGAGTAATGGGTTTTTAAATTGTTAAATAGCCCATTTTGTAATTAGTGGACAAAAATAGGCATGGCATGGTATGTTTTTATTTATTTTTCATTAAGGGTATTTTAGTAGTTTGGCAAATAAAGCCAAAATAACTAAGAAAAAGATGTCATCTTCTTCATTTTTCTCATGCCATAACCATATATGGAGATGGAAGACATGGCTAGGGTTTTTAAAACTTCCAAGCTTGATTGTAAGTCCACCTTTGCCCCGATTTTAATGTTCTTTGCATTTTTGAAATCCTCGTAGCTCGATTTACCCATTTCTACCATTAATTTGACCTAAGGTTCATGTTTAAAAATTGACCCATATGTGACATGCACGCATTCTGATGTCTAATGGTACACATTGAGTGTTGGGTGTTAGATAAACAACTTTTGCTAAGCGATTTTATATGAAAACGAGTAAAACGCCATAATCGGTAAAAATACCTAATGTTCATAAGTACATGGTAGAGTGAGAATTTGATGTTTCCATAGAAGGGAAAAATGATTAGCATGTCATAAAACATAAAAAAAAGGATGAAGTTTAATTTCCGAGCCTTGGGGCAAAAGTGCAAATATGCAAAAGTTTAGGGGTCAAAATAAAAATTTGTAAAAATATGATTTATGGACCCATTTGAATAATGTGAGTAATAAATGAGCTATATTTGTAATGTTAGATCAAGGAAATTGAGATTCGGGCTAAAATTGGGAAAATACCAAGTAGTGGACTTAAATGGTAAAAATGGCCATTTTCGTATATGAGGCAAGTTCATATGATTTTTAATAATCCAATGTGTATTTTAATGTTATTGCTTTTATAGTACATGAGATGTAAGTACATGTACAAATAAATACCTTAATTGATGTTTTAAATGTTTAAATAACATTTAGATAAATAATATGTTATTTGGTTACTTTGTTGTTATAATATGTTTTGATGAATTATGCTTATGTTACAAGTGTTGCCATGTTAGCATTTGTATATGATAATGTCATATGTTATGAGGCCAACATTCCAAGAATGTTCGATGAAGAGACGAAAGTCCGAAAATCCCGTTTGAACTTAGGAATAGGTGAGGATACAAGTGACATGTCACTAGGATAGTTGTGTATGCATGAGCTTATTTGATGACATGATACATGCTAGGTCCGAGTGCTTGTGTAGCCCCATTGAGAGGCATGTAATTATGTGGTACACGCTAGGTCCGGGAGCTTATGTAGCCCTGTTGAGAGGCGTGCTATATTATGATTATGGCATTTCAGTGCGTTTGCATCCGAGTATCCTGTTCATTATTCCAAATGTTCAACGCGTAATGTATATGAAATTCGAACGTAAGCTAAGTAAGGTATGTATATGTGCAAGAAAGCAAAGGTATGTATTTGCCATTATGTGCTCCTATGACTATGTGATTTATGGCGATATATGTCCTTGTGTATTATGTATCAATAGTAATGTTATATGATTTGATGAAAGTATGATGGTTTGTGGAAAGATACATGTATGATATTAAATCATGTCGATGAGTATAAAGTAACAATGAATTTTATGATAGCTATTGTGATTTTGCACTGAAACAGTGTTGAACAGCAGCAGTAGCCCGACTTTGAAAAATCACCATAAATTGTGGAAGTCGAATTAAATTAAATCTTAATTAGTCTAGTTTCACATAAAGGAAATAGTGTAAGCAAAAAGAATTTTGTATTATGAGATATTTGAGTTCTTGTGAGACAGAGTTGGAGTGATTCCAGACTCCCCTGTCATAGATTTAGAAAATCACTAGAAATTGTAAAAAAATAATTGTGAGTTATAATTTATATTATTAAAATCCTTATTGAGTCTATTTTGTATAAAGATAGATGGGAGCATTATCCGAGTTCTTTATTAAGAGATAAATAATTTTTAGTGAAGAGAGGTCAGAACTGTTGGACAGCAAAACAGGGGCAACTTTAATGAATAAACTGTACTAATTGGATAAACTAAAAATTATGAAAATTTAACGGTCAGAATATATATGAGTCTAGTTTCAGGGAAAATTAACGGATCTTAATTTGGAGTCTTGTAGCTCGAGTTATAAATAATTTGTCGACTATGACTCGAGTAGACAGCTTGACCAGAATATGAATAAAAGTGTAATTATAGTTGTTTTACCTAAGGAAGCATATTGGTAAATTGCTTATTAATTTCATATGGACTTACTAAGCGTAAAGTGTACCCCCCCTCTCTATTTCTTTTAGTATTGGCAGGTCGGATCGGGGTTGGAGATCGTCGGAGGCAGCATCACACTATCAGAATGTTGATGTGAAGCGTCGATAAACTTCAAGTGTTTTCAAGTGAGTGGCATGTATAGAGACTTAGTCTTTATGATAGTTGTTAGTATGATTTGGCCAAACATATTGGCTTATTATGGTTAAATCGTATATAGGCATGTGATATGGTTTATATTCGATCATTGGGTTGTAAACCTAATTGATAATGCATGCTTGATCCATTGCTTTATGATATGTGCGTGGTGATGTCTTGATACGGTCGAATGTATGATATGTCATGCTTATGTGGTGCATAAATTATGACCAATAGATGTGACCATATTCTTAATGTAAAGGTGTAAGGTAAGAATAAGTAATACCGTCGTTAAACATGAAATTGGTGTGGAATGTCTTAGTCAAGCATGTTGTTTTATGTATGTAAATTGATGGTATGTCTAGGCTTGGTATAAAATGAGAGCAAGATCTGGTATGTCTAGTTCTGGTTAATGTAAATGTGTATTACATGCATGAAGGTAGACAAATGATATATTTGTATCAAAATAGAGAATGTTGAATGTTATTGAAAGCATGTTGGTGCATGTAGGGTGACAAAAAGGCTTGGAAAATAGCCTAAAAGTTAATTACACGGGCTGAGACACGGCCGTGTGTCTCAACCGTGTGAGGGACACGGCCTGGTGACACGGGCGTGAAGCCTAGCCGTATGGTTCAACTTATTTGATGACTTCATAGACAGAGAGTTACACGGCCTGAGAACACGGGCGTGCCCCTGTGTCCACACGGGCGTGTGGCCCTGTTTAATGAGAAAAATTTCTATGTTTTTCTAGAACTTTCCAAAGTTCTCGATTTAGTCCCGAAACCTTTCTAAACTATGTTTTGGGCTTTCTAGACCAAAATAAGGGACTATGTGCATGTGAATGAATGTTTTGAAATAAAAAATGAAATTTTATAGCCCGTATTTTAGTTGGATGTTTGTATGTTTGTCTGGTAATGCCTCATACCCTATCCCAATCTCGGTTATGGGTAAGAAGTGTTACACGGATCGACAGATCATTTTGTTCATGAATGTTCTGAGTTAGCTGAACAAAATACAGTACGAAATACGAGATCGGGTAACACTGCAGTTCGAGGTAGACCACCTAGAGATACGGGTATTGTGAGTAGCAGTCAAAGAGGGACTAAAGATACAGTAGTTAGATCTGAGGCTCGTGCACCTGCCAGAGCCTATGCTATTCGCGCACGCGAGGAGGCTTCATCTTCAGATGTTATTACTGGTACATTCACTCTTTATGATACTAGTGTAATTGCATTGATTGATCCTGGTTCGACTCATTCTTATGTGTGTGAGACTTTAATATTCAGTAAGACTTTGCCTGTTTAGTCTACTGAGTTTGTGATTAGAGTATCGAACCCCTTGGGCCAGTGTGGAATGGTTGATAAAGTATGTAAAAATTGTCCTTTGATGATTCGAGATTCGTGTTTTCCGGTTGATTTGATGTTGTTACCATTTGATGAGTTCGACATGATTCTGGGAATGGATTGGTTGACTTTGCACGATGCTGTTGTATATTGCAAAAGAAATACTATTGATTGACAGTGCCAGAATGATGAGATTATCCAGATTGAATCTAATGATCTGAATTGTTTACCAGCGGTGATATCTTCGATGTTAACTCAGAAGTATGTGAGAAAAGGTTGTGAAGCTTACTTTGCATATGTGCTTGATAGTAAAGTGGCTGAAAAAAGATTGAATCAGTACTAGTTGTGTGCGAGTATCCGGATGTGTTTCTTGAAGAATTGCCGGGTTTTCCACTTATTCGAGAAGTAGAGTTTGGTATTGAATTAATGCCAGGGACGACTCCTATATCGATAGCTTCATACAAAATGCCGACTACTAAATTAAAAGAATTAAAAGCTCAGTTGCAAGAATGGACAGATAGAGGTTTAGCGCGACCGAGTTTTTCTCCCTAGGGGTGCACCAGTTTTATTTATGAAAAAGAAAGACGAAACTATAAGAATGTGTATCGACTATAGACAACTCAATAAGGTGACAGTCAAGAATAAATCCGTTGCCACGGATTGATGATCTGTTTGATCAACTGAAAGGGGTTACAGTGTAACAGCCCGATTTAGACCCTAATCGGAATAGTGGTTTCAAGACCATGAATTCGAGTCAGAAAAATATTTTAAAATTATTTTTTGTGTTTATTTTGTGTAAATTTATATCTGTGAAATTTTCGTGATTTAATTTTGCCATTTGAGTGTCCGATTAAATAAAAAGGACTTAATTGCATAAAATGCAAAATATGTATGCTAATTATTGAAGTGTCTAGTTGCTTTGTTGTTTCAATATGGGGTATTTATAATGCAAATATACCTTTGAATCTTTGCATAGACATATTCAGCCATTAATTCAGTAAAACATAAAATTAAAATACGCTTTCATATTAACATGTTTTTGCCGAAATAACAAAGTAAGAAAGAAAAGAAAAAGAAACTAGGGTTCAGCACTTTGTAAAGCTCAATCAAGGTAAGCTTTAGCTCGGTTGTTGATATTTTTTACGTTTTTGAGATCATTGCTTCGAGTACTACAAAACCCATGCTTGAATTTTTTATTTTGGTGAATATTTTGAGTTATGCCATTGTTGAAAGCTTGTGATTTTTATTGTTTGATGGTGAAATATGAAAGATATGTTTTAGATTAACATATTTTGTATTGGAGTTTTTGATGATTTTGAGTAATTAGGAGTAAATTGTAAAAATAATAATTTGAGGGACTAAAATGTAAAATAAATGAAATATATGGATTTGTTTGAGAGTGGGTAAAATTCGGCTCAACATGGGTATGCTAAAATTTTGTGTATTTTGTGTTTTGTGCAATAGGGACTAAATTGAAAAAAGTGTAAATGTTAGGGGTAAAATGGTAATTTACCCATTTATGTGTATTTGGACTAAATTGAATTAAAATATGTTTGAATGAGCTTAATTTGAATATGTTTAGATCAAGAACCAAAGAAATTAGATTTGGAACGGGGGAAAACGAAAGTCGTCGACTAGCTGCCCTATTCCATTTTATATCGTTCGAGGTAAGTTTATAAGCAAATAGACGTGTTTAATGGTAATTAATGTTAAATTTATATGCTGTTATGAAATGTTAGAATTTATATTTGTTATGGCTAAATATGAAAAATCTTGATTACTACATTTCCGAATTCATTTCAACCGAGTTCTGATGTCCGAAAGCCCCGTATGAACCTTAGGAATAGTTAGGATACATTTGTCATGACATAGGATTCTGATATATGTGTGCGAGTAAGACCATGGCATCGATATGTGATTCTAATATGTGTTTACGAGTAAGACCCTGTCCGGGACAGCGACATCGATATGTGACTACATGTAAGACCACGTCTGGGATGTTGGCATTGTACGATTTGTGTGATTATTTGAGTGTCCTATCCAATTTCGAATGGTTCATCGGGCAAGGATAAGTTGTGTTTGAATAAGTGAAACGAGCTAAATGGCCAGGTATGAGCGAACTTATTACCCATGTAAGATAAGGTAAGTGAGTATTTTGAATATTTGTTTAAAAAATCATGTATGCTAGAAATGGAAAATATATGTGAGATTAGTATGTGTATTCGGTCTTGTGCCTAAATAATTTGAACTTCAATGAAATGATTCTTAATTATTTGCATATGTGTGAGCATGTATATTCGACCATGTAGGTAAAGTACATATATGATGTTTTATATATGATCTTGTGTATTCTGCCAAATAAGTAATGTATGTATATGAAGTTTAACCTTGTTTCGTGAGCTTGTGTAAATGAGTGGAAGTATATTTGAATGTATAATGTTATTTGGCTTTGGAGGTTGAATGAAAATTTGCAAAATTGTAACCTTATAAGAATTCGACCAAATAATAGTTATGTTTTAAAAAAAAGTGAGGTTATGGAATGTATAAATTGTTTTTAAATGTGACAATGATAATGTAATTTGGACTAGTTTAAATTTAGTGAGTTAGCCATATTGTTGGTTTGCTATTTGCTTATGACTTACTAAGCTAAGTTAGCTTACTCTGTGTGTTCATGTACATTATTTTATAGATTTTGGGATACACGTTACAAGCTCGAGGATCGTCAGCAAAGTTCATCACACTATCTGCTGCTGTGGTATTTAAATAGTCGAACTTAAATTATGGCATGTATAGGCTGGGACATACTTTTGAAATGTTGACTTTGATTATGTATTTAAAGCCATGGGAAAATGGCTTTCTATTTATGTTTAGATTTGATTTTATGTGTGCTTAGTTATAATGTTTTGTGATCTTGATTTTTGATAAATTCGGTTATGCTTGATTATGGTTTAATTCGTGCTAAGTGTTTTATGTATTAAAAATGGCTTAGTCTTAGGTTTGAATTCGGCTATATGTTTATAATAGATGTTAATTTAGCAAGTGTTGGCCATGTGTTTGCTAAGTTTTATGTATTAAGGCTTACTAAGCTAAGTTTGCTTACTCTATTTTATAGATTTTGGTTGTGAGTTACGAGCTTAGGGATCGTCATCGAAGTCATCCACACTATCGTCAACCTTCGGTACTTTTAAAAGTCTATTTTAGAACTTGTGGCATGTATAGGCTGGATTATGTTTTGAAACGATGAACTTTGGTTTTGTATAAAGCCATGCGAAAATGGCTTAGTAATTATGCTTAGTTTTGGTTACATGTGTGCTTATTTATTATTTTTAATGAGATTGGTATTGATAAATTAGTTATGTTTGATTGTGGTTTGAAATCGTTTGGTTATAATGTTATATGCTATAAGTGAATGATGTTTGAGATAGGTAATATATGTTTTGGAAAAGGTTAATGTTTGGGATTATTTTGTGTGGCTGGTTCGGTTATGATATGCATGGATAAAAGTATAAGTGCATTAGGTTGTTGTATTTAGTCAATGTGTTGTAAGAGATTTGGAATCTAAGGTTGTTTTGCTATATCCGAATTTGATATAAATATGTTTTAATATGTTTATAACATGGTATGCAAAATTTATGTTTTGATTTTATTACAATTTGAAATTCGGCACTTGTTCCGTGATATAAAATTTGGATGTGTATGTATATTAATTAATGAGATTCAGATATGCAAGGTAATGAGTTAGGAAAATGTTCCATGATGGTTTAAGTCCATTATTTGGTATAAGTTCAATTGTTAAGTGTAGCTTTGAAATCTATGGCAAGTATGCAATATGTATCTAATCTTTAATAGCATATTCAAACATGTCAATATATATTAGGTTGTATGTATAATTGCTTGTTAAATTATGTAATAAGTTTTGATTGGTTTTATTATGAGTATGTACAAAAGATGTTATTTATGTCTGAAATTGGTGAAAGTTTATAATTATATTATTAAATATATGACCATTGGGTAAAGTTGACAATATTGTATGTATATGCTACTGAATAAAGTATTATGTAAACATTTTTAAGTGTTTAAGATATGCTAATGTAAAATAAGTTATAAATGGTTTGATTTCTTCTTAGCATATGGATAATATTGAAATGCTTTTAATATGATCTGTACATTATATTATGATTATTGAAATCGTGTTTATTATTTAATTGAACTTATGCTTTATTTATATTAATGTAACTTATATATATGTGTGGTTGTTCGAAAATGTGATTTTAGTTAACTAATGCCTCGTAACCCTAATCCGGCGATAGATACGGGTTAGGGGTGTTACAAAAAAAGTTTGACTTGGGTTAAAATTTATTAATGTTCAGATTTGTGCTTTTTATTCGGTAATGCCTCATAACTCGAGTTTGGCGACGGATATGAGTTAGGGGTGTTTCATTTTATTAGTATCAGAGCTACAGTTTAGTCGGTTCTAGGACTAACGTAGCGTGTGTGAGTCTAGCTATACATGCCATATTATATACTGCGATAGTGTAATGACTTCTGACATTTGAAATTGTTTTTTTATATAGTAAATGGATCCCGATAGAGCTGTAGTTGATGATGTCGAGAGTGTAGCGCCTGCTCCTGCGTAAGGGACAATGCCGGCTGATTCTCGACGAACTTCGATTAATCAAGAGGGTGAGGCTACACAAGCCTTCTATCAAATGATGAACAACTTGTTTACTCAATATATCCGGACTAACCCGGCTGCACAACAACCTCCACCCCCAATTAATCCATCTTCGATGCCTGCTATACCTCAAGTAAGTGATCCACTGAGATTATATAAACCACCTGTTGACAAAATCAGAAAACATAGGGCCGAAGAATTTAAAGCTACTGATGATGATGATGCTGAGCGGGCTGAGTTTTGGCTTCATAATACTATCTGTGTGTTTGATGAGCTGTCCTGTACCCAAGATGAGTGCTTGAAATGTGCCATATCTTTACTTCGAGATATAGCATATCACTAGTGGAATACCCTAGTATCCGTGGTTCCAAAAGAGCGGGTTACCTGGGAGTTCTTTCAGACTGAGTTTCGTAAGAAGTATATCAGCCAGAGATTTATTGATTAAGAGCGTAAAGAATTTCTAGAGCTGAAACAGGGTCGGATGACCGTAATAGAGTATGAGCGGAAATTTGTAAGACTCAGTCGGTATGCCTGAGAGTGTGTTTCTACTGAAGCCATAATGTGTAAAAGATTTGAAGATGGATGGAAAGAAGACATTAAACTATTAGTTGGCATTCTGGAGATAAAAGAGTTTGTAGTACTGGTTGAGCAAGCCTACAAGGCTGAAGTGCTCGGGAAAGAGAAAAGAAAAGCTAACTTTGAAGCTAGAGATGCACGTAAAAGAACATCCGGTAAGTCATTCCAGTCAGTACCAAAGAAGTTTCGAGATGATTTCGGCCATTCTAAAGCCACTTCGGGTTACTCCAGACGGGATTAGAATAGACCACCAAAAAGCTTAAGAGCTACCTTAGTAGCGAGTGTGGGTAATGTCAGATAAAACCAACCTGAGTGTAAACACTATGGTAAACGACATCCTGGCAGTTGCAGATTGCATGATCGGGCTTGTTTTAAATGCGGATCGACAGATCATTATATTCAAGATTGCCCAAGGTTAGCTGAAGAAAATCCAGTGCAGAACACGAGATCGGGTAATATTGCAGCTCGGGGTAGACCACCTAGAAATACGGGTAATGCGAGTGGCAGTCAGAGAGGAATTAAAGATACAACAGTTAGATCTGAGGCTCGTGCACCTGCCAGAGCCTATGGCGCACGAGAGGAAGCTTTATCCCCAAATATCATTACTGATACATTCACTCTTTATGATACTAATGTAATTGCATTGATTGATCCTGGTTCTACTCATTCTTATGTGTGTGAGACATTAGTATTTAGCAAGACTCTGCCTGTTGAGTCTACTGAGTTTGTGATTAGAATGTCAAACCCCTTGGACCGGTGTGTTATGGTTGACAAAGTGTGTAAGAATTGCCCCTTGATAGTTCGAGATTCGTGCTTTTCGACTGATTTGATGCTGTTGCCATTTAATGAGTTTGACATAATTTTCGGTATAGATTGGTTGACTTTGCATGATGCTATTGTAAACTGCAAAAGAAAGATTATTGATTTACGGTTCCAGAATGATGAGATTATCCGGACTGAATCTAATGATCTCAATGGGTTACCAGCAGTGATCTCTTTGATGCTAGCTCAGAAATATGTGAGAAAAGGGTGTGAAGCTTATTTTGCTTACGTGCTTGGCAATAAAGTGGCTGAAAGAAACATTGATTTAGTACTAGTTGTCTGTGAGTATCCAGATGTATTTCCTGAAGAATTACCGGGTTTGCCACCTATTCGAGAGGTAGAGTTTGGTATTTGAGTTAATCCCTAGGATGACTCTGTTATCTATAGCTCTGTACATAATGGCACCTACAAAATTAAAACAATTTTAAATCTCAGTTGCAAGAGTTGATAGATAGAGGTTTTGTATGACCGAGTTTCTCCCCTTGGGGTGCACCAGTACTGTTTGTGAAAAAGAAAGATGGAACTATGAGAATGTGCATTGATTATAGACAACTCAATAAGGTGACTATAAAGAATAAGTATCCATTGCCACGCATTGACGATCTGTTTGATCAACTGAAAGGGGCTATAGTGTTTTCAAAGATAGATTTGAGATCAGGCTATTATCAGTTACAAGTTAAAGACTCCGACGTGCCAAAGACTGCTTTCCAAAAAAGGTACGGACATTATGAGTTTTTGGTTATGCCATTCGGACTCACTAATGCACCTACTGTTTTCATGGATTTAATGAATCGAATCTTCAGACCGTATCTGGACCGCTTTATGGTTGTGTTTATTGATGACATTTTCATCTACTCTCGTGATGAAACCGAACATGCTGAACATCTGAGACTTGTGTTATAGACTTTGCGAGACAAGCAGTTGTATGCGAAATTCAGTAAATGTGAGTTCTGGTTAAGTGAAGTCAGTTTTCTAGGTCATGTGGTAACAACATTGGGTATTTGGGTTGATCCGAGCAAAATTTCAGCTATACTTGATTAGAAACCTCCAAGGAATGTATCTGAAGTCCGAAGT
This sequence comes from Gossypium longicalyx, assembly GCA_025698465.1. NCBI lineage: Eukaryota > Viridiplantae > Streptophyta > Magnoliopsida > Malvales > Malvaceae > Gossypium > Gossypium longicalyx. The sequence goes on from CM046995.1 coordinate 37,110,588, forward strand.
TTTCTAGGACTCGCTGGTTATTATAGACGGTTCGTGAAAAGTTTTTCTATGCTTGCAGCTCTGATGATGAAGCTATTATAGAAAGATGTTAAGTTCGAATGGTCAGAGAAGTGCCAGAAAAGTTTTGATCAGTTGAAAGCCCTTTTGACCGAAGCTCCAGTGCTAGTTCAGCTAGAATCGGGTAAAGAATTTGTTATTTATAGTGATGCATCTTTAAATTGTTTGGGCTATATATTGATGCAGGAAGGCAAAGTTATAGCTTATGCCTCGAGACAGTTAAAGGCACATGAAAAGAACTATCCGACGCACGACCTAGAATTGGCAGCTATTATGTTTGCGTTGAAAATTTGGCGTCACTATCTGTTTGGTGAGAAATGTCATGTTTATTCTGATCACAAAAGCCTGAAATACTTGATGACCCAGAAAGATTTGAACTTGAGACAACGCCGATGGTTAGAATTACTAAAAGACTATGAGCCTGTGATTGACTATCACTCGGGAAAGGCTAATGTTATTGCTGATTCTTTAAGCCGAAAATCGTTATTTGCTTTGCGTGCAATGAATGCACATATGGCTATGTCTGATGATGGTTCAATAATAGCTGAATTGAAAGAAAGACAATTATTTTTTCAACAAATTTGTGATGCCCAGAAGGTGGATAATGAGTTGATAGCAAGACAAGCTCAATGTGATTTAAATGCTGATTCAGAGTTTCGAGTTGATGCTGATAACTGTTTGAGATTCAAAAACCAAATATGTGTCCCGAGGAATTCAAAATTGATTCAGATGATTTTGAATGAAGCTCACAACAGTCGGTTATCTGTTCACCCAGGTAGTACGAAGATGTATAATGATCTAAAACAGCTTTATGGGTGGCATGGTATGAAACGAGACATATGAAACGAGACATTTCTGACTTTGTTTCTAAATGTTTAATCTGTCAACAAGTAAAAGCCGAGCATCAGGAACCTTCTGGATTGCTTCAGCCGATCATGATTCCTGAGTGGAAATGGGACAGAGTTACTATGGATTTTGTATCTGGTTTACCGTTAACACCAAGTAAAAAAGATGTAATCTTGGTTATTGTGGATAGATTGACTAAATCGGCTCATTTTGATCCGATACGTACAGACTACACGCTTGATAAATTGGCTGAATTGTATGTTTCTTAGATTGTGAGATTACATAGTGTGCCTCTATCTATTATTTCGGATAGAGATCCGAGATTTAAATAACGGTTTTGGAAGAAACTACAAAATGCACTAGGTACGAAATTACATTTCAGTACTGCTTTTCATCCAAAAATAGATGGCCAGTTTGAGCAAATCATTCAGATACTTGAGGATATGTTGAGATGTTGCATTCTCAAGTTTGAAGGTACATAGGAACGATACCTATCTCTGATTGAATTTGCGTATAATAACAGTTTTCAATCGAGTATCAAAATGGCACCTTACGAGGCTTTGTATGGTCGTAAATGTCATACACCATTATATTGGACTGAGCTCAGTGAAAATAAGATACACGGGGTCGATTTGATCAGAGAACTGAACAGAAAGTGAAAGTGATCCGTGAAAGTTTGAAAGCAGCATCAGATCGTCAAAAATCATATGCGGACTTGAAACGAAAAGAAATAGAGTTTCAGATCGAAGATAAAGTCTTTTTGATAGTATCACCGTGGAAGAAAATACTTAGATTCGGACATAAAGGCAAATTGAGTCTGAGGTTTATTAGGCTGTATGAGGTTATAGAGCGTATCGGACCGGTTGCTTATAGACTACTGTTACCACCTGAGCTAGAAAAGATTCACAATGTATTCCATGTTTCAATGCTTCATAGATATCGATCTGATCTTTCACATGTGATTAGTCCATCTGAGATTGAGATTAAGCCCGATATGATGTACGAAGAAGAACCGATTCGCATTCTGGCTCGTGAAATTAAAGAGTTACGAAATAAGAAATTTTCATTGGTTAAAGTACTATGGCATAAACACGGAGTTGAGGAAGCAACATAGGAGCCAAATGTTGCAATTAGAGAACGTTATCCAAACCTATTCACTGGTAAGATTTTCGGCAACAAAAATCTCTAAGGGGGAGAGTTGTAGCAGCCCGATTTAGACCTTAATCGGAATAGTGGTTTCGGGACCACGAATCCGAGCCAAAAAAATATTTTAAAATTATTTTCTATGTTTATTTTGTGTGATTTTATATCTGTGAAATTTTCGTGATTTAATTTTTCCGTTTGAGTGTCCGATTAAATAAAAAGGACTTAATCGCGTAAAATGCAAAATCTGCATGCTAATTATTGAAGTGTATAATTGCTTTGTTCTTTCAATATGGGGTATTTATAACGCAAATATACCTTTGAATCTTTGCATGGACATATTCGGCCATTAATAGGTGAAATATAAATAATTTAAACTAAGGATAAAAAGGTAAATTATGTGATAATAAGTATTTAATAAAACATAAAATTAAAATATGCTTTCATATTAACATGTTCTTGCCGAAATAACAAATTAAGAAAGAAAAGAAAATGAAACTAGGATTCAGCACTTTGTAAAGCTCAATCAAGGTAAGTTTTAGCTCAGTTTTTGATAATTTTTACGTTTTTTAGATCATTGCTTCGAGTACTACAAAACCCATGCTTGAATTTTTTATTTTGGTGAATATTTTGAGTTATGCCATTGTTGAAAGCTTGTAATTTTTACTTTTTGATGATGAAACATGAAAGATATGTTTTAGATTAACATATTTTGTATTGGAGTTTTTGATGATTTTGAGTAATTAGGACTAAATTGCAAAAATAATATTTTGAGGGAATAAAATGTGAAATGAATGAAATATATGGATTTTTTTGAAAGTGGGTAAAATTCGGCTCAACGTGGGTATGTTGAAATTTTGTGTATTTTGTGTTTTGTGCAATAGGGACTAAATTGTAAAAAGTGTAAATGTCAGGGGTAAAATGGTAATTTTCCTATTTATGTGTATTTGGACTAAATTGAATGAAAATATGTTTGAATGAGCTTAATTTGAATATGTTTAGATCAAGAACCAAAGAAATTAGATTTGGATCGGGGGAAAATGAAAGTCGTCGACTAGCTGCCCTATTCCATTTTATATCGTTCGAGGTAAGTTTATAAGCAAATAGACTTGTTTAATGGTAATTAATGTTAAATTTATATGCTGTTATGAAATGTTAGAATTTATATTTGTTATGGCCAAATATGAAAAATCTTGATTACAACATTTCTGAATTCATTTCAACCGAGTTCTGATGTCCGAAAGCCCCGTATGAACCTTAGGAATAGTTAGGATACATTTGTCATGACATAGGATTCTGATATATGTGTGCGAGTAAGACCATGGCATCGATATGTGATTCTGATATGTGTTTACGAGTAAGTCCCTGTCCGGGACAGCGACATCGATATGTGACTACATGTAAGACCACGTCTGGGACGTTGGCATTGTATGATTTGTGTGATTATTTGAGTGTCCTATCCAATTTCGAATGGTTCATCGGGCAAGGATAAGTTGTGTTTGAATAAGTAAAACAAGCTAAATGGCCAGGTATGAGCGAACTTATTACCCATGTAAGATAAGGTAAGTGAGTATTTTGAATATTTGTTTAAAAAATCATGTATGCTAGAAAAGGAAAATATATGTGAGATTAGTATGTGTATTCAGTCTTGTGCCTAAATAATTTGAACTTCAATGAAATGATTCTTAATTATTTGCATATGTGTGACCATGTATATTCGACCATGTAGGTAAAGTACATATATGATGTTTTATATATGATCTTGTGTATTCGGCCAAATAAGTAATGTATGTATATGAAGTTTAACCTTGTTTCGTGAGCTTGTGTAAATGAGTGGAAGTATATTTGAATGTATAATGTTATTTGGCTTTGGAGGTTGAATGAAAATTTGCAAAATTGTAACCTTATAAAAATTCGACCAAATGATAGTTATGTTTTAAAAAAAAGTGAGGTTATGGAATGTATAAATTGTTTTTAAATGTGACAATGATAATGTAATTTGGACTAGTTTAAATTTAGTGAGTTAGCCATATTGTTGGTTTGCTATTTGCTTATGACTTACTAAGCTAAGTTAGCTTACTCTGTGTGTTCATGTACATTATTTTATAGATTTTGGGATACACGTTACAAGCTCGAGGATCGTCAGCAAAGTTCATCACACTATCTGCTGCTGTGGTATTTAAATAGTCGAACTTAAATTATGGCATGTATAGGCTGGGACATACTTTTGAAATGTTGACTTTGATTATGTATTTAAAGCCATGGGAAAATGGCTTGCTATTTATGTTTAGATTTGATTTTATGTGTGCTTAGTTATAATGTTTTGTGATCTTGATTTTTGATAAATTCGGTTATGCTTGATTATGGTTTGATTCGTGCTAAGTGTTTTATGTATTAAAAATGGCTTAGTCTTAGGTTTGAATTCGGCTATATGTTTATAATAGATGTTAATTTAGCAAGGGTTGGCCATGTGTTTGCTAAGTAAAAATTAAGACTTATGCTTGAAATAATTTGGTGTTCACTTATAATTTATACTAGGACATGTGTACATGATATTCGACCATATTATTTTAGTTGAATTTTTGGATGCTTTACTTGTGTATAAAGGTGTTTATATTATGGATGTTTTGTTTATATATTAATGGATTGTGTTTTACAATGATAGAAATAATTACTCTTAGTTGGTAAGTATTTTCACTCAAATATATTAGTTTATGGTTGCATGTTTAGACTTGGTTATCATGATTATGCTATTAAAGTTGAGACTTAAAAGTCAATGAGTAAACCAAAGCTTTAGATGACTGAATGTTAATAGTTATATGGCTTTTGAGTATGTTATCTCAAACATATTGATTGGCATAAATAATTAATGTACATTTTGGATAGTATTTGTACTCATAAAATGATTAAATTTACTAAGGTTAATTGAGCATGTTTTAATGACCTAGAGTGAATACATATAGACTTTTCTGATTAATATTTTAAAAGAAGTATATGGTTGTACTTGGTTAATACCAAATGGATGTTTAGCTTTTATGTTTGAGTGCAAAGCATGCAAATTCAAAATTAACCTTAACCCTAGTTGCATATGTAAGTAATTTTTATTCATGTGTACTATAGCTTATTAAATTATAAGAACATGTGTGTGATATTTAGTGACTTAAGCATAATTTCATAAAAGACTTAATAATAGGTTAAACCATGTACTCAATGATTAATGCCTTATATATTTATATACATATATGCATTATATGCAGTGAGTTTTAAGTTGAAATTTCGACGTTATTTGTATTTACAATAAGCAAAACAGAATATGTTCTGAAATGTTAGTTAACTATATTTTATTTATAAAAAAGTTTGACTTGGGTTAAAATTTATTAGTGTTCGGATTTGTGCTTTTTATTCGGTAAAATCCTCATAACCCTAGTCCAGCGACGGATACGAGTTAGGGGTGTTGCATACAGTATTTTCGAAAATAGATTTGAGATCAGGCTACTATCAGTTGCGAGTTAAAGACTCTGATGTGCCTAAGACTGCTTTCCGAACGAGGTACGAACACTATGAGTTTCTGGTTATGCCTTTCAGACTTACTAATGCACTTACTGTTTTCATGGATTTGATGAATCGGATCCTCAGGCAGTAATTGGATCGGTTTGTCGTCGTGTTTATAGATGAAATTTTGATCTATTCCCGTGATGAAACCGAGCATGTCGAACATCAGAGACTTGTGTTACAGACTTTGCGAGATAAATAGTTGTATGCAAAGTTCAGTAAATGTGAGTTTTGGTTAGCGAAGTTAGGTTTTTGGGACATGTTGTATCAGCATCGGGTATTCGGGTTGATCCGAGTAAAATTTCAGCTATACTTGATTGGAAACCTCCGAGAAATGTTTCTGAAGTCTGAAGTTTTCTAGGACTTACTAGTTATTATCGATGGTTCGTGGAAGGTTTCTTTATAATTGCAACCCCGATGACAAAGCTATTACAGCAAGATGTTAAATTTGAGTGGTTAGAAAAGTGCCAGAAAAGCTTTGATCAGTTGAAATCCCTGTTGACCGAAGCTCCAGTGTTAGTTTAGCCAGAATTGGGTAAAGAATTTGTTATTTATAGCGATGCATCTTTAAATGGTTTGGGCTGTGTTTTGATGTAGGAAGACAAAGTTGTAGCTTATGCCTCGAGACAGTTAAAGCCGCATGAAAAGAACTATGTAACACACGATTTCGAATTGGCAGCTATTGTGTTTGCATTGAAGATATGGCATCACTATCTGTTCGGTGAGAAATGTCATGTTTATTTTGATCACAAAAGTTTGAAATATTTGGTGACCTAGAAAGATATGAATTTGAGGCAGTTTCGATGGTTAGAGTTGTTAAAAGACTATGAGCTTGTGATTGATTACCATTCGGGAAAAGCTAATTTTGTTGCTGATGCTCTAAGTCAAAAATCATTGCTTGCTTTCCGTGCAATGAATGTGCACGTGGGTATGTCTGGTGATGGTTCGATAATAGCTGAATTAAAAGCAAGACCGTTATTTGTTCAACAGATCTATGATGCTCAGAAAGTGGATGATGATTTGTTTAACAAAGCGAGCTCACTGTGATTCAAATGTTGATTCAGAGTTCAAAGTTGATGATGAGAGTTGTTTGAGGTTCAGAAATCAAATATGTGTCCCGAGAAATTCAGAGTTGATTCAGATGATTTTGAACGAAGCTCATAGCAGTCCGTTATCTGTTCACCCGGGTAGTACCAAGATGTATAATGATTTAAAACAACTTTACCAGTGGCATGGTATGAAACGAGACATTTCTGACTTTGTTTCAAAATGTTTAATTTGTCAGCAAGTAAAAGCTAAACATCAGGTACCTTCTGGGTTGCTTCAGCTGATCATGATACCTGAGTGGAAATGGAAGAGAGTCACAATGGATTTTTTTTCCAGTTTACCATTGACATTGAGCAAGAAAGATGCAATCTGGGTTATTGTGGATAGATTAACTAAATAGGCTCATTTTGTTCCGGTTCGTACAGATTACTCGCTTGATAAGCTTGCTGAGTTATATGTTTCTCAGATTGTGAGACTACACGGGGTACTTAATTCTATTATTTCGGATAGAGATCCGAGGTTTACATCGCGGTTTTGGAAGAAACTGCAAGATGCTGTAAGTACGAAATTACATTTCAGCACTGATTTCCATCTGCAAACAAATGGTTAGTCTAAACGAATCATTCAGATACTTGAGGATATGTTGAGATGTTGCATTCTCGAGTTCGAAGGTACGTGGAAACGATATTTACCACTGATTGAATTTGCATACAATAATAGCTTTCAATCGAGTATCAAAACGGCACTTTACGAGGCTTTGTACGGTCATAAATGTCGAACACCATTATATTGGACTGAGCTCAGTGAAAATAAAATACACGGTGTCGATTTGATTAGAGAGACTGAACAAAAAGTGAAAGTAATCTGTGAAAGTTTGAAAACAGCATCAGATTGTCAGAAATCATATGCGGACTTGAAACGAAAAGATATAGAGTTTCAGGTCGGGGATAAAGTCTTTTTGAAAGTCTCATCATGGAAGAAAATACTCAGATTCGATCGTAAAGGAAAATTGATTCTGAGATTTATTGGGTAGTATGAGATTATGAGCATATCGGGTCTGTTGCTTATAGACTACTGTTGCCACCTGAGCTAGAAAAGATCCACAATGTATTCCATGTTTCAATGCTTCGTAGATATCGATCTGATCCCTTACACGTGATTAGTCCGTCAGAGATTGAGATTAAGCCCGATATGACATATGAGGAAGAACCGATTCGCATTCTGGCTTGCGAGGTTAAAGAATTACGAAATAAGAAAATTTTGTTAGTTAAAGTATTGTGGCATAAACACGAAGTTGAGGAAGCAACGTGGGAGTCTGAGGATGCAATGAAAGAGCACTGTAATATCCCGAATTAGGGCCTAATCAGAATAGTGGTTTATGATATGATTGCATGATTGTGTGAAAATTTCGTGACGAAATTCTGTGCATAAAGTGCTTAAGTTGAAATTAGGGACTAAATCGAATAACTTGCAAAACTTGCATTCTAGAAGTTTTTAGTATGAAATTACTTTGGAATATTAATGAGGAGGTCTTAAATAGAAATTTGACCAATTTCTAAAATTTTGGACAAAAATGGGCTTGTACATGAAAATTTTCAAAGAAAGGTATTAAGGGTATTTTGGTCATTTGCATATTAAATGAAATAAAATGAGAAAAATAACACAAAATAGTCATCTTCTCCATATAGTTGCTGCTGAATTTTGCTCTCTCCATAGCTAGGGTTTCTTCAACTTTTAAGCCTTGATTGTAAGTGATTTCTATGCCCGTTTTTAATGTTCTTTACGTTTTTGGAATTCCGGTAGCTCGATTTAGCTTATGCTAGCAATAATTTAACCTAGGGTTCATATTTGGAAAAATACCCATAGGTAAAATTTGTGTATTTTGGTGTTTTATGATAGAATATGAGGTTTTAAATTATGTCAGACAACTTGTACTACTCGGTTTTAAGCGAAAACGAGTAAAAGGGCTTAATCGGTAAACATACGTAATAGTCATAAGTACATGTTAGAGTGTGAAATTGATGCTGCCATAGAAGGGAAAAATGATCATCATGTCATAAAACATAAGAAAATAGGATGAAGTTTAATTCCCGAGCCTAGGGCAAAGGTGTAATTATGCAAAAGTTTAGGGGCAAAAATGTAATTTTGCCAAAGTTCATATTAAATGCTGTTTTGATGAATGTATGTATTAAATAAGGTTAATTTGGCATTATAGATCAAGAGAAACGAGATTCAAGTCGCGATCGAGGAAAAACAAAGTTTACGAAGAATAGGCTCGATTGCTAATAATTTTATACCGAGGTAAGTTCATGTGTAAATCTAGTAACATAATTGTCATTTTAAGTAATTTAATGTTATTTATGTGATATGATGATTAATATCATGAAATATCATGCTTTATGGTTATTATTGAATAATATGTAAATTATGAATTGCTACCGAGTATTAGTTTCGATGTTTCGTGGAAGACGACAAAGATGTGTAATCGAGGAAAAAGCCCGTTTGAACCTTGGGAATAGATTAGAATACAAGTGACATGTCACTAGGATGGTTGGGCATCCGAACTCGTTGAGTTGAGTCCGAGTTTACTTATGGATGCAAATGTCTGAACTCGTTGAGTTGAGTCCGAGTTCGTGAGATGTAACTAGGCATCCGAGCTCGTTGAGTTGAGTCCGAGTTCACTTATGGATGCGAACGCCCGAGCTCGTTGAGTTGAGTCCGAGTTCGCTTATGGGCGGGTTACATGGTAGCTTGGCTACATATGTGGCACTTATGTACAAACTTTCCGTGTATTCGAATTATATTCCGATGTGTTCAACGGGTGGATCTTAAGAAAATAAGGAGAATGCCTAAAACGAAGGTGACATGTTGGTAAGTGTGGTAAATGAGAAAATTGGATAGGTATGTGCTTAAACCCTCGGGTTGAAAACTTGGTAAGATGAAATCGTAGAAAGATATTAAATGTAAATGATGTTTTATGTGGGATTGTGTGATTATGTTACTTGCTATTTGCATGTGAACTTACTAAGCATTTATGCTTATTCCCTCCTTTTCTTTCATTGTAGTTTTGACAAGCCGGCTTGAGAATCGGGATAGGTCGAAGACTCGTTCATACTATCCGAAGGCTTAAATCGGTAAAATGGCTTGTATATTTTGAATGTGGCATGTATGGCAAAATACTCACTTTGTGTAATTGATCTTATGATATGGCTATGGTTTGGAAAGAATGATTAGCCATTGGAATGGCCAATCTAAGTAATATTTGATGTTATGTATGTTTAAAATGATATTTAGTCCATGAAAATTTTTAGTAAAATGAAATTTGCCATAAAATAGAATCTAACAGCAGCAATGATGTAAATTTGAAAAATCACTAAAAATAGTAGAAATGGAATTAAATGATGAGTAAGTTATGAAATTGAAGCTTAATGAGTCTATTTTCATATGGATTGAACAAAACAGGTATATGAATTATAATTTAGGAGAAATTTGAATTTTTTTGAAACAGGGCCAGAGTGATTTCTGGATTCCCTGTTCTGACTTTGGAAATTCACCATAAATTGTATAAAAATAATTAGAAGTCATACTTTATATGTACAGATTTCTTATTGAGTCTAGTTTTAAAAGAAACAAACGTCATAGTCATTGAAATTCTATACAGAGATATATCTGAAACAGGGGAGACTTTAACTAATAAACTGTACAAATTGGCCTAGCCAAAAATTCTAGAAAAAAATTAGTAAATAGATATATGAGTCTAGTTTTAGGGAAAATTTACGGAATTGGATTTTGAGTTTCGAAACTCGAGATATGAATTTTTTAAGCGACTGTGACACAGATTGCCAGCTTGACTGAAAATTTTAAAATTAAATTATTTGAGCTGTTTAAGCAATGAATTAAGTCTGTTAACACCTCGTGTTCGACTCCGGCAACAGTCTCGGGTACAGGGCGTTACAAGCGCTATCCAAACCTATTCACCGATAAGATTTTCGAGGATGAAAATCCCTAAGGGGGGATAGTTGTAACAGTCCGATTTAGACCCTAATCAGAATGGTGGTTTCAAGACCCAGAATCTGAGTCAGAAAAATATTTTAAAATTATTTTCTGTGTTTATTATGTGTGAATTTATATGTGTGAAATTTTCGTGATTTAATTTTGTCATTTGAGTGTCGATTTAATAAAAAGGGCTTAATCGCGTAAAATGAAAATTTGGTATGTAGGGGTTGAATTGAACTTGTTTTATTAATATGAAGCATTTAAAATGTAATTAGGCCATTTAATATATGAGTGGACGGTTTTGGACATGTTTTATATGGTTTTCTAATTAAATTAAAAAGGTTAAATATGTAAAATAGTTAATAACATATATATGATATAATATACCATAATTAAAAGCCATGTTCTTCATCTTTTCTCATGACCGAAACATAAAAAAAGAAAAATAAAAGAAGAAACTAAGCTTAGGGTTCGGCCATTTGATAAGTTCAATCAAGATCAAGAACCAAAGAAATCGGATTTGGATCGGGGGAAAACTAAAATTGTCAACTAGCCGTCCCGTTCCGATTTTCATCATCCGAGGTAAGTATATAAGCAAATACTTATTGTTAATTTTAAATAAATATGAGTTCTATATGCTGAAATTAATTTATTTGAATATATACATATGTTAGCCAAATGTAAATAAGCTTGGGAGCTATGTTAACGAATTTGTTTCGACTAAGTTATGACATCCGAAAGCCCCGTACGAACCATAGTATTTTGATATGTGTTTTCGTGTAAGACCACGTCTGAGATGTTGGCATCAATATATGTGTTTTTCTGTAAGACCACGTTTAGGGCGTTGGCATCGATATATGTGTTTTCGTGTAAGACCACGTCTGGGACATTGGCATCGATATATGTGTTTTCGTGTGAGACCACGTCTGGGACATTGGCATCGATATATGTGGTTACGTGTAAGACCTTGTTTGGGACATTGGCATTGTATTTGATTCGTGTAAGACCCTATCTGGGGACAGTGGCATCGATATGAGATAGCATGTAAGACCACGTTTGGGACGTTGGCATTGTTTGATATATGTGATTATCCGAGTATCCTATTAGATTTCTAATGGTTCAACAGGCAATGATAAGTTGTGATCGAATGTGTAAAATGAGCTAAAACGATCAGGTATGAGTTAGCTAATTACCTATTTGAAAATAGGGTAAGTTGGTTATTTGATATGACATACAAAGTATACAAGTTACTAAAGTAAATATATGAGTATTGTATAGTATATTCAACCATATAATAAGTGTATGTATATGATGTTATATTTCGATTCATGAGCTTGTGTATATGAGTGTAAGTATACTTGGTTATATAATGACATTTTGGCTTTAAAAGTTGAATGATATTTCGTTAATAAAATTATATGACCATTCGGCCAAGGTAACATTTATGTATGAAAGTATATGTTATATACGAAATTGTAAGTTTGAGACTAAATGTGATAATGATATTATAATTTGGTTTAGTTTAAATGAGTTGATTATATCATTGAGTTGTTTATTTGCTTATGACTTACTAAGCTATGATAGCTTATTGTGTATGTATGTTTGTCTTTGTTTTATAGATTTTGGAATCAAGTTACAAGCTCGGGAATCGCCAGCATAGTCCATCACACTATCTACTGTTTTGGTACTTTTATAAGTTGAACTTGAACTTATGGCATGTATAGGCTAGGTTATATTTTGAAATGCTAAATTTTGGTTTGTGTATGTATATAAAGCCTTGCGAAAATGGCTAAGTATAATGTTTAAGTTTAAGTAAATTTCGGTCTTGATATATATATGTGAGGTGTTTGATGTATATATTTGTTAATGGTTTAGTAATATGTCTAATGAATGATTTTAGTTGATCATGTCCAAAGGTAACGTGTATTTTATTGATATAAGATATGTGTATGAAATGCATGATATTATGGATTGTTGCATTCGGTAATTAAGATTGAAAATGGATTAATATGTGATATGCAGTACATGTTTTGATAACTGATGTGATGACTTTGCTATATAGTGAATTTGGTTATTTGGTGTGTTTTAGTATTGACACAAAATTTGATATACAATTTGACTTGTAAAATTTGCTTGGAATTGGTAAATGTCATATATGCATATTCAACTAATAGTAGTTATATAAAATACGTATGCATATAACATTTGTGTTTGGGATTTGGTTGGAAATAATGAATTATGTGTATAAGTATTTTTGACTTGTTGAATTTGGTAACAGTTCAATTTTGACCCTAGTCGGAATAGTCATTTTGAGACCACAAATCTGAGTTACAAAAAAAATTTAAATATTATTTTCCGTGCTTATGATATGTGAATTAGTACGTGTGAAAGTTTCGTATAAAAATTTGATCGTTTGTGTGCTTAAATTGCAAAAAGGACCTAATCGCATAAAATGTAAAAGTTACTTGCTACTTGTTAAAAGTGCTTATTTTATTTGGCTTTATAACTGAGAGGTCCTTATTATGTTATTTGACCCTTAAAAGCATGGCTGGACATATATGGCCTTATTATAATGGTTTATTTATGTTTTAATGAAAGGGCAAAATGGTAAAACAATTATTAAATGAATTATAACTAAAAATAAAGTTATGAAATTATGGTCATTTGTTCATCCATGACCAAAAAACACAAAGGAAAGAAAAGAAAAAGAACATTAGGGTTTGGCCAATACTTTTCTTGATTAAGGTAGGTGTTTTGATCTGTTTTTTATAATTTCTACGTTTTTGAGATCGTTGCTTAGTATATTATCAAGCCCATGTATTAATTTCTGATTTTGATGATGATTTTGAAATGTGCCATTGATGAAACTATGAGTTTTGTGAAGTTAGCTGTTGAAATATGAAAGTTTGATGTTGGGTTAATATCTTTTTGTCTTTGGATTTTTGATGAATTTGAGTAAAATGGGATAAATTGTGAAATTTGTAAATTGAGGGACTAAAATGTGAAATAAATGAAATTTGTGGACTTAAATAAGAGCTATGAATATTCGGTCAAGCATAAGTATATGCAAATTATGTGTATTTTGTGATTTTACGAATTAGGGACTAAAGTGTCAAAATGTAAAAATATGAGGGCTAGTTTGCAAATTGCCCTAAATATGTATCTATGGATTATTTTGAATGAATTTATGATTGAATAAGTTAAATTTGAATTTATATAGATCAAGAGTTAAAGAAAACAGAATTAGATCGGGGAAAGTCGAAAGTTGTTGAGTAACCAATTCCATCTATCTAAATCCGTACGAGGTAAGTCTCTATACAAATAAATGCACTTGAATTGATTTATTTATGCTTATAAGTTATTGAACTATGATTAATGGATTTATGCCTTGATTACGAGACATCTAAGAAAGTATCAATGAATTTTCGACGTCCGAAAAGCCCCGTACGAACCTTAGGAATAGTTAGGATACATATGTCATGACATAGGATCTGATATTTATTTTCGTGTAAGACCATGTCTGGGACGTTGGCATCGACTTAGGCTTTATGTGTAAGACCATGTCTGGGACATTGGCATCGTATTTATTATTGTGTATGACCCTGTCTGGGACAGTGGCATCGATATTTGGTTACATGTAAGACAATGTCTGGGTCGTTGGCATTATATATGTTTTCCGAGCTATCTGTGTATCCTTATGTTTTCGAACGGTTCAAACGGGCATTCTGAGAAAATGAATCAGCATGTGAACATAAATTTGATTCAGGTACGTTCAAAATGAGTACCAGATTTGATATTGAAAGGTAAGTATATGTTCTTTAATGAACAAAAGATTATATGTGGTAAAAGCATGAGAATTTATGCTATATGTGATATGGAAATTGGAAGATATGAAATGTATATGAATATGGAAGTTGTGATAGTTTATGACTTGAAATATATATGATTTGATGATGACTTAATGTTTAATGTGTTAAGTTTATTTGTATATGGCGTACTAAGCTTTTATAAGCTTACTCTGTATGTCTTTTAACTGTTTTACAGATATCGTAGCTACTGGAAGCTCAGGGATCATTGTGGATCATCACCGTACAATCGAACTTCATTTTGGTACATTTTGAAAGTGTAAATATTGGAGTATTGCATGTATAGGCTAGAAGTGCTTTGAATATGTTTTGAAATATGTATATATCTAGCCATGTGATTTGGCTTGATTATGGATATGTTATGAATGAGTTGTGGTTTAAGTTATGTGATGAAATTATGTTTAATACATGTTCTTGATTGGTCAAAATAAATGGTCATTTGGGCAGGTATTTGGTAAGTTTATACCATAAGATTGAATGATGATATTAGAATTGTTGGAGCTTATGTTTTAGTATGTCTATGGCATGAAATGGTATGATTGATATTGTATTTGGCTATGAATTGGCTGAAATTATTGTGCATATATATTGTGGTTTTGGTGCTTGTAGGTTTGACACAAAATTGGTTGGCAAATTGGCTTTTCGAATGGCTTATTTTTTTCCACACGGGTAGAGACACGGGCGTGTGTCTCAGCCGTGTACGACACACGGTCATGTTGTACAGCCGTGTGTCCCCAGGGGTACCCTACAATTTTAAGTTAGGTTCGAGCACGACCAAGACACACGAGTGTGTGGCTAGCCGTGACTCAAGTCTATTTTAACCACAGCCAAGGCACACGGGCGTGTCTTGTGGCCGTGTGAGCAAGTCTATAACACCCCTAACCCAGTCCCGTTGCTGGAACAGGATCACAGAGTATTACCGGTCATTTCAGTGCATTTATACTAAAGTCATGGATAAATGAAATTTAACACATCCAGCCATAGCTTTAATGGGCCCACAGTACCTATTAAATATAGTTAAAATAAACCGGGGCTCGATTGTAAGCTTAGAAAATTTCTCGTTTGATTTCAAATTTTTCGTCCTTTAAACAGTTCAACACGCCCGTGTGGCCTGTGTAACACAACTGTGTGGCATGGGACATGCCCGTGTCCTCAGCTCGTGTGCAACACTGACTTTTAATCATGGCCATGGCCCACGCCTATGTTGCCTGCCTGTGTACTAAACTGACTTTATGACACGGCCGTGGCAACCAAGGCACATGCCCGTGGAATAACTTGGTTGTAACTATTTAGGTGCAGGGGACACACGGCCTAACAACACGCCTATGTGCAAACCGTGTGTCTCACACGGCTTGGTCACACGCCCGTGTGACAAACCATGTGGACTCGAAATGAACCTTGTATTCTAAAAATTACCAACCTTGCAATTTGTAGACAGCAAGTACTATAAAATTTCTTCATTCAACCAATCCAGATATAATTAAACACATGCTTAATACTCATTAAACTATCATTTTATAACTTAACACATATACTCAATAACACCTTAAACTAAACAATTCAAAATTTGCACCCATGTGCCATTGTATTCAATTCAAAAGATTATACATTATAGTATTCTCCTTACAACTGTTAACTAACTATTATCATTCTTCATTAACATAACTTATAACCAAAATAACATTAAACAACCTAGGTACATGCCAATCATCATAGATAGATACATCACCAAGTATTGAGTTTGGAAGTTGACTCGGATGCTGAGATCTTTTCTACTTTGTACCTAACCTGCGCACGGAAACAAACCATACGCTGAGTTTACACTCTGTGGTATTTCTGTAAACTAATGCTTAGTACAATAATAAACCGTACATATGTGTTGTAACTTAAAACATTTACTTTCATAATCTTAATAGCTTAATCTCTTGTCTTCATCTTATAGCTCTTAAATGTAATTAAAAAATTCTTTATATATATATATATTTCATATCGTTCGATACCTTTTAATAATCATATAACAGTCACAGTCACATAATCAAAAGCAATCAATATTTGTTTTCAGTACTTTCCTTTACCCCTATTAACATAACTCGGACCTAAACGGATAGGTAGATCCAACCCACACACTGGGGATAATATACAGTGTTTCATCGGTTTAAACCGAATACACCGTAGGAGGTAACAAAGAATCAGATGATCATAGTCAGTACAAAGTACCTCTTCGTAACGAATCGAGCGATGAATGATGAGTTGACACATATAGTGTCTCATCGACACACAGTCGAAATATCCTTGAATACTTCTAATCCTATGGCATGCCAATTGTATTCGACTAGCCCGACACTATTAATAGGGTATTCAATTCGTTTCATTCCAATACAGAAATAGTAACAGTTTCCATCAAGTCATTCTTCATACATTCTAACTATTAAAATAACAATTACATTGTATTAAATACTAAGCATAATTTATAGAAATACAAATCGAAATTCTCGAGTCTACTCGATATCCTCGTTCACTTTCTCCTTTCCCTTTTTCGATGACGTTTCTGATGCTACGTTGGCTACATAAAATTTAACATTTAAAATTATCAATATATAATATTTAACAACACATTCTTTAATTTTTCATGTAACTTTTACTATATTTCCAATTAGGTTTTTCCACCATAACCATTCTAAACCTCTTAAATTTTCAGCATAAAACATTAATTATAGAGTCCTCTCAATTCAATCCCTACTACTACCAAACTTATATTTCTCTTTACAATTTAATTATTCTCCCACTTCTAACTTGAATTTCTATCAATTAAACCAATAATTCTTCCATTCATTCAACTTTATCAACACATAAAAATTCAATAAAATTCTAAATTTTAACATAACTCAATTAGTATTTCTTCCTAGGATTCCGTAGACACCAAAATTACAAGAAAAGGGATTAAATTGACTTACCAATCAAGCCTGAAACTCTAAAACCCTAAATTTTCCTTTTCTTTTTCTTTCCTTTTCTTTCCCTACTATTTCATGCCTTCCGTTTTCTTTTATTTCTTTATTTTATTATATTATTATATTATATTTAGTAATAATTATTTATTTACTTATATAATAAGTAAATACATATATACTCACACATTTGTACTAATTAAATTAATACACATGTATTTATACTTACCACACACTTGTCACTTAAGGCTTATTTGCTAATTTAATCCATTGATCTCTATTCTACAATTAAACTTTTACACTATATTCAATCTTGTCGTTTCACTAAATTAGCCTTAATTTAAGCTAATTTACTTAACCAAAGTCTAATTAAGTACACTACTAGCTTCGTAAATATTTCTAATAAATATTAACGAATTTATTTTACGGAAATTATGACCCGAAAATTTAATTTTCCGATGACCTTAAAATTTGGGTCGTTACAAAGTCAGTATGTATGCTCTATTTTGACACGCCCTAGACACACGAGCGTGTCTAATGCCATGTAAGGCACACGGCTTGTTCACATGAGTGTGTGACCTGTTCAACTTTGAAAATTATTAATTTCTGAAAATTTTTGTATGAGCTCGGTTTAGTCCCGACCCTTTTCTAATATATGTTTTAGGTCTCAATGACCCATACAAGGGACTTTATATTGATGTTTGATCTATGATGTTATGATAATTATGAATTGAATGTTAATGTTCTATTTTGTCCGGTATTGCCTTTAACCCTAGTCTAGTGACAGATACGGGTTAGGGGTGTTACATTTGGATGGTATCAGAGCTATGGTTTAGTCGATTCTAGGACTATCATAGCATATGTGGGTCTAGCTATACATGCCATATTTATGAACTGCGATAGTGTGATAAATCCTGACAATGAAAATTTGTTTCTATATAGCATATGGATCCCGAACGAGTCGTAGCTGATGATGTCAAAAGCCATGTGCCTGCTCCCGCATAAGGGACGACGCCATCCGATTCTAGACTGGCTACGAGTAGCCGTTATGGTGAGGCTAGACAAGCCTTCTATCAGATGATAAACGATTGGTTTAGCCAATACACTAGAACCAATCCGACTGTTCAACAACCTCCTCCTCCGGTCAATTCTCCACAAGCTCTTGCTATACCATCAATGAATCTATTTCAGTTATGTAAGCCTCCGGTAGATAAGATTAGAAAGTATGGGGCCAAAGAGTTTCGAGCTACTACAAATGATGATGCTGAAAAGGCTGAGTTCTAGTTAGAGAACATAATAAAAGTGTATGATGAATTGTCTTTAAATTCCAAAGAATGAATAAAATGTACCGTTTCACTTCTAAGGGATACGGCGTACCATTGGTGGAAAACTTTGATATTGGTAGTTTCGAGTGAGCGAGTCACCTGGGATTTCTTTCAAATTGAATTTCAAAAGAAATACATCAGTTAGAGATTTATCGACCAGAAACGCAAAGAGTTTCTCGAGCTTAAACAAGACCATATGTCTGTTACTGAATATGACTGAGAATTTTTAAGATTGAGTCGGTATGCTCGTGAATGTGTATCTACTAAGGCAATAATGTGTAAGAGATTTGAGGATGGTTTGAACGAGGACATCCGTTTGTTAGTCAAGATTCTTGAGATTAAAGAATTTGTTGTGCTTGTTGAATGAGCATGTAAAGCCGAAGATCTCAGGAAAGAGAAAAGAAAAGCTGATTCTGAAGCTAAAGAAGTACGAAAGAGATCTGCAAGTAAATCATTTCAGTCTTCGTCAAAGAATTTTAGAGATGATTTTAGTCATTCAAGGGCGAATGTGGGGCATTCGAGTAGAGATTGTACTAGATCGCATTTGAATATTAGAGCTCTAGCTTCTTCTGTTGCAAGTGTTGGTAATACTCGATCTAATCAACCAGAATGTAAGCATTGTGGTAAAATACATCCCGAGAATTGTAGATTGAATGATCGAGCTTGTTTCAAATGTAGACCTTTAGACCACTTTATTCGAAATTGTCCTGAGTCTGTTGAGCAAGAGATTATGCAAAATCCGAGGCCAAGTGGAAATGCTTCTCGTGGAAGACCTTACAAAAATATGAGAAATGTGAGTGGCAGTCATAGAGGGACAAAAGACATAGCTGTTAGATCCGAGGCTCGTGCACCTGCCACAGCCTATGCTATCCGAGCTCGTGAGGAAGCTTCATCGCCAGATGTGATGACGGGTCTATTTACTCTTTATGATACTCCTGTAATTACTTTGATAGATCCTGGATCAACACATTTGTATGTGTGTATGAATTTAGTGAACAGTAAGACTTTGCCTGTAGAGTCTACTAAATTTGTAATTAGAGTTTCGAACTCCCTAGGTAGATGTGTTTTGGTTGATAAAGTCTGCAAGAATTGTCCGTTAATGTTTAGAGACACTTGTTTTCTGGCTGATCTGATGTTATTACCTTTTGATGAATTTGAAATAATTCTAGGCATGGATTGGTTAACTTTGCATGATGATGTTGTGAACTGCAAACGAAAAACTATTGATTTGAGATGCAAAAATGATGAAATAGTCCAAATTGAATCTAGTAATTTGAATGGATTGTCTGCTGTGATATCTTTAATGAAAGCTTTGAGTATTGTGAGAAAGGGTTGTAAAGCCTATTTTGCTTGTGTGATTGATTCGAAAGTGTTAGAAAAGAAAGTTGAATCAGTACCTATTGTATGTGAATTTCCTAATGTGTTTCCTAAAGAACTTTCAAGTTTACCTCCGGTTAGAGAAGTTGAATTTGGCATTGAGTTGGTACCTGGTACTACTCCGATTTCAATAGCTCCGTATAGAATGGCTCTGACCGAACTAAAAGAATTAAACTCTTAGTTGCAAGAATTAACGGGTAGAGGATTTGCTAGACCGAGTTTCTCACCTTGGGGTGCTCCTGTTCTATTTGTGAAAAAGAAAGATGGTATGATGAGAATGTGCATAGATTATCATCAATTGAATAAAGTGACTATCAAGAATAAGTATCCTCTGCCCCGTATTGATGATTTGTTTGATTATTTGAAAGGAGCTGTTGTGTTTTCAAAGATAGATTTGAGATCAGGCTATTATCAGTTGCGAGTGAAAGACTCAGACATTCTGAAAACTGCTTTCAGAATGAGGTATGGTCACTATAATTTCTTAGTTATGCTATTCGGATTAACTAATGCACCTGCTATCTTTATGGATTTGATGAATAGAATTTTTAGACCATATTTAGATCGATTTGTTGTTATATTCATTCATGACATATTGATTTATTCACGAGATGATACTGAACATGCTGAGCATTTAAGAATAGTACTACAGACTTTGAATGATAAGCAATTGTATGCGAAGTTTAGCAAATGTGAGTTCTGGTTGTGTCAAGTTGGTTTTCTGGGCCATATTGTGTCAGCATCAGGTATCCGAGTTAATCCGAGCAAAATTTTAGCTATTTTGGAGTGGAAGCCTCCGAGGAATGTCTCTAAAGTCCGTAGTTTTCTGGGACTTGCTGGTTATTATAGACGATTTGTAAAAGGCTTTTCAATGATTGCAACTTCTTTAACCAAACTGCTTCTGAAAGATGTGAAGTTTGAGTGATCCGAGAAATGTCAAAATAGTTTTGATCAGTTGAAAACTTTGTTGACTGAAGCTCTAGTATTAGTACAACCCAAATCGGGTAAAGAATTTGTAATTTACAATGATGCTTCGTTGATCGGACTGGGATGTGTTTTGATGCAAGAATGCAAAGTCATTGCTTATGCTTTAAGACAGTTGAAACCGCACGAAAAGAATTATTCGACACACGATCTTGAGTTAGCCTCGATTGTGTTTGCTCTAAAGATTTGGCGCGACTATCTGTTTGGCAAGAAATGTCACGTATATTCTGATCATAAGAGTTTGAAATATTTGATGACTTAGAAAGATTTGAATCTGCGATAAAGAAGATGGTTTGAATTGCTAAAAGACTATGACCTTGTGATTGATTATCATCCAGGTAAAGCAAATGTTTTTTTTGATGCTTTGAGTCGAAAATAATTATTTACTTTGCGTGTGATGAATGCTCATTTGGTTCTATCTGATGATGGTTCATTTTTAGCAAAATTGAAAGCGAGACCTATATTCTTACAGCAGATTATCGAAGCTTAGAAGATTGATAATGAAATTTTAGCAAAATGAGCTCAGTGTGATTTAGAGTTTGATTCAGAATTCAGAGTTGATAAAGATGATTGTTTGAGATTCCAAGATAGAATTTGTGTCCCGAGAAATCCAGAGTTAATTCAAATGATTTTGAGTGAAGCTCACAATAGTCGATTATCTGTGCATTCGGGTAGCACAAAAATGTATAATGATTTGAAACAGTATTATTGGTTGTCTGGAATGAAAAGAGATATCTCTGACTGTGTTTCTAAATGTTTGATCTATCAGCAAGTTAAAGCTGAACATCAGGTGCCATGGTTCATTGCAACTGATTATGATTCCGGAATGGAAATGGGATAGAGTGACAATGGACTTTGTTTTGGGTTTACCCCTATCTCCAAGAAAGAAAGATGCTATCTGGGTTGTAGTTGATCGTTTGATAAAATTAGCTCATTTTATTCCAGTACGATCTGATTACTCACTTGATAAATTAGTTGAGTTATACATTTTTTATATTGTGAGATTGCATGGTGTGCCATTATCTATTGTGTCAGACAGAGATCCGAGATTTACATCGCAATTTTGGAAGAAATTGCAAGATGCTCTGGGTACAAAATTGCATTTTAGTACTGCTTTTCATCTGAATGCTCAATCCAAGTGAATTATTTAGATACTCGAGGATATGTTAAGATGTTGCATTCTTGAGTTTGAAGGAACGTGGGAACCATATTTGCCTTTGATTGAATTCGCTTACAATAATAGTTTTCAATCGAGCATTAAAATGGCACCGTACGAAGCTTTATATGGTCGCAAATGCCGTACACCTTTGTATTGGACTGAGCTCAGCGAAAATAAGATTCACGGGGTTGATTTGATAAAAGAAACTGAGTAGAAAGTGAAAGTGATCCGAGATAGTTTAAAAGCAGCTTCTGATCGTCATAAATCATATGAAGATTAGAAAAGAAAAGACATTGACTTTGAGATTCGTGACAAAGTATTTTTGAAAGTATCACCGTAGAAGAAAGTACTTCAATTTGGTCGTAAAGGCAAATTGAGTCCGAGGTTGATCGGACCGTATGACATTAGCGAGCGTATCGGGCCAGTTGCTTATCGATTATTGTTGCCACCAGAGCTAGAAAAGATTCATAATGTGTTTCATGTATCAATGCTTTAACAATACAGATTTGATCTTTCGCATGTGATTCCTCCGTCTGAGATTGAAATTCAGTCTGATATGACTTATGAAGAAACGTCGATCCATATCTTAGCTCGAGAGGTTAAAGAGCTGCAAAATAAGAAAATTCCGTTAGTAAAAGTGATGTGGCAGCGGCATGGTATTGAAGAGGCCACTTGGGAGTCTGAAGATGCCATGAAACAGCAATATCTGACTCTGTTTAACGGTAAGATTTTCGGCGACTAAAATCCCTAAGGGGGAGAATTGTAACAGTTCGGTTTTGACCCTAGTCAGAATAGTGGTTTCGAGACCACAAATTTGAGTTAAAAAAATTTAAATATTATTTTCCGTGCTTATGATATGTGAATTAGTATGTGTGAAAGTTTCGTATAAAAATTTGATCATTTGTGTGCTTAAATTGCAAAAAAAGACCTAATCGCATAAAATGTAAAAGTTACTTGCTACTTGTTAAAAGTGCTTATTTGATTTTGCTTTATAAATGAGAGGTCCTTATTATGTTATTTGACCCTTAAAAGCATGGGTGCACATATATGGCCTTATTATAATGGTTTATTTATGTTTTAATAAAAGGGCAAAATGGTAAAACAATTATTAAATGAATTATAACTAAAAATAAAGTTATGAAATTATGGTCATTTGTTCATCCTTGACCGAAAAAAACAAAGGAAAGAAAAGAAAAAGAACATTAGGGTTCGGCCAATACATTTCTTGATTAAGGTATGTGTTTAGATCTATTTTCGATAATTTCTATGTTTTTGGGATCGTTGCTTAGTATACTATCAAGCCCATGTATTAATTTCTAATTTTGATGATGATTTTGAAATGTGCCATTGATGAAACTATGAGTTTTGTGAAGTTAGTTGTTGAAATATGAAAGTTTGATGTTGGGTTAATATCTTTTGTCTTTGGATTTTTGATGAATTTGAGTAAAATGGACAAAATTGTGAAATTTGTAAATTGAGGGACTAAAATGTGAAATAAATGAAATGTGTGGACATGAATAAGAGCTATGAATATTCGGCCAAGCATAAGTATATGCAAATTATGTGTATTTTGTGATTTTGTGAATTAGGGACTAAAGTGTCAAAATGTCAAAATGTGAGGGCTAGTTTGCAAATTGCCCCAAATATGTATCTATGGATTGTTTTGAATGAATTTATGATTGAATAAGTTAAATTAGAATTTATATAGATCAAGATTTAAAGAAAACGGAATTAGATCGGGGAAAGTCGAAAGTTGTCGAGTAACCGATTCCATCCATCCGAATCCTTACGAGGTAAGTCTATATACAAATAAATGCACTTGAATTGATTTATTTATGCTTATATGTTATTGAAATATGATGAATGGATTTATGCCTTGATTACGAGTCATCTCAAAAAGTATCGACGAATTTTCAACATCAGAAAAGCCCCGTATGAACCTTAGGAATAGTTAGAATACATATGTCATGACATAGGATCCGATATTTATTTTCGTGTAAGACCAGGTCTGAGACGTTGGCATCGACTTAGGCTTTCCGTGTAAGACCACATCTGGGACATTAGCATCGTATTTATTTTCGTGTAAGATCCTGTCTGGGACAGTGGCATCGATATTTAGTTACATGTAAGACCACGTCTGGGACGTTTGCATTGTATATGTTTTTCGAGCTATCCGCGTATCCTTATGTTTCCAAACGGTTCAAACATGCATTCCGAGAAAATGAATTAGCATGTGAATATAAATTCGACTCAGGTACGTTAAAAATGAGTACCATATTTGATATTGAAAGGTAAGTATATGTTCTTTAATGAAGAAAAGATTATATGTTGTAAAAGCATGAGAATTTATGCTATATGTGATATGGAAAGTGGAAGATATGAAATGTATATGAATATGGAAGTTCTGATAGTTTATGACTTGAAATATATATGATTTGATGATGACTTAATGTTTAATGTGTTAAGTTTATTTGTATATGGCTTACTAAGCTTTTATAAGCTTACCCTGTGTGTCTTTTAACTGTTTTACAGCTATTGTAGCTACTGGAAGCTCGGAGATCATTGTGAATCATCACATTACAATCGAACTTCATTTTGGTACATTTTGGAAGTATAAATATTGGAATATGGCATGTATAGGCTAGAAGTGCTTTGAATATGTTTTGAAATGTGTATATATCTAGCCATGTGATTTAGCTTGATTATGGATATGTTATGAATGAGTTGTGGTTTAAGTTATGTGATGAAATTATGTTTATTACATGTTCTTGATTGGTCAAAATAAATGGTCAATTTGGCAGGTATTTGGTAAGTTTATACCATGAGATTTAATGATGATATTAGAATTGTTGGAGCTTATGTTTTAGTATGTCTATGACATGAAATGGTATGATTGATATTGTATTTGGCTATGAATTGGCTGAAATTATTGTGCATATATGTTGTGGTTTTGGTGCTTGTAGGTTTGACCCAAAATTGGGTGGCAAATTGGCTTTTCAAATGGCTTATTTTTGTCCACACGGGCAGAGACACGGGCGTGTGTCTCAGTCGTGTGCAACACACGGTCATGTTCTATGGCTGTGTGTCCCCTGGGGTACCCTACAATTTTAAGTCAAGCTCGAGCACGACCAAGACACACAAGTGTGTGGCTAGCCGTGTGACTCAAGTTAGTTTTGACCACGACCAAGGCGCACTGGCTTGTCTTGTGGCCATGTGAGCAAGTCAGTATGTATGCTCTGTTTTGACACGGCCTAGACACACGGGCGTGTCTAATGCCGTGTAAGGCACACGGCCTGTTCACACGGGCGTGTGACTTGTTGAACTTTGAAAATTGTTTAAGTTCTAAAATTTTTTGTATAAGCTCGGTTTAGTCCCGACCACTTTCTAATGCATGTTTTAGGTCTCGATGACCTATATAAGGGACTTTATATTGATGTTTGATCTATGATGTTATGATAATTATGAATTGAATGTTAATGTTCCGTTTTGTCCGATAATGCCTTTAACCCTAGTCCGGCGATGGATACGGGTTAGGGGTGTTACAATATGTGATACGGTATATGGTATAATTACATTTATAATGTATTGAAGATATTATAAATGACCGAATAACTATTTAACTTATTGGTTATGTGTATGTGGTTTAAGTTTGGTAATTTGGCATGCAAATGAATGTATGTACAGTTATTATTTGTGCTCAAGAGAGTTTAAATTATTATGGTCTTATGCCCATAGCTTTATGATGAATTTTATAACTAGGTAAATGGTATGGCTTGATTATTGAATATACGGATTAGATGCTTTAAAATGTTTTATGCATGTATAGTATTAGTGAAAAATAAAGTTGACATAGAAAATAGCATATATAATTAGCATGTTTTAAATATTCAGATTCTGTATTGAAAATTTATCGTATGAATAGTAATTTTGTTGTAAGATAATAAAATGGATATATGTGAGTTTAATAAAGTTGATTTGTGCTTTCTGTATTAATGATTCAAGATTTGATAAACTGAAGTTACAAATGTATATTTTTGAATATGGATTGTTAAACTGTGTGAAAGTGTGAGAGTTTTATCTTTTCCGATAATGCCTCGTAACCCTAGTCCGGCAACAGATACGGGTTAGGGGTGTTACATTTGATTGGTATCAGAGTTACAGTTTAGTCGGTTCTAGGACTAACATAGCGTGTGTGAGCCACCTTCATTGCCGTAGATTCAAATCCTTTTGAGTCATCAAGTATTTTAGGCTTTTATGGTCGGTGAATACTAGGCATCTTTCACCATACAAGTGGTGTCTCCAAATCTTCAGTGCAAACATTGTGGCTTCTAATTCTAAGTCGTGAGTCGGATAATTTTTCTCATACGGCTTCAGTTGTCTCGAGGCATATGCTATTACCTTGCCTTCTTGCATAAGCACGCATCCTAATCCATTCAAGGATGCATCGCTATACACTACGAATTCTTTTCTCGATTTCGGTTGCACTAAAATTGGGGTTTCAGTCAATAACGCCTTAAGTTTCTCAAAACTCTGTTGGTATTTTTCCTTCCAATCGAACTTGACATCTTTCTGTAGCAACTTCATCATCAGAGTAGCAATCATAGAGAATCCTTTAACAAATTGTCTGTAGTAACCCGCTAAGCCTAGAAAGCTCCTAATCTCCGATACGTTTCTCGGTAGTTTCCACTCAATAATAGCCGAGATCTTACTCGGGTCAACTCTAATTTCATCACCCGACACAATGTGTCCTAAGAATCCGACCTCTCGAAGACAAAACTCACTTTTACTAAACTTGGCATACAACTACTTATCTCTTAAAGTCTGCAAAACAGTTCTCAAATGCTCCGCGTGTTAACTCTCATCACAAGAATAGATCAATATATCATCTATAAAAACAACAACGAACTTATCCAAGTACGGTCGAAAAATACGGTTCATTAAGCCCATAAACATGGCAGGAGCATTAGTTAAGGAAAAGGGCATGACAAGGAACTCATAATGCCCATATCTCGTCCGGAACGCGATTTTCGGCACATCTTGCTCCTTCACCCTCAACTGATAATAACTGGATCTTAAGTCTATCTTAGAAAACACTATGGCTCCTTTCAGTTGGTCAAACAGATCATCGATCCTTGGTAAAGGATACTTGTTCTTCATAGTCACCTTGTTGAGTTGTCTGGAATTTATACATAACCTCATCGACCCGTCTTTCTTTTTCACAAAAAGTACTAGAGCACCCCACGGAGAATTGCTCAATCTCGCAAAACCCTTATCCGTTAATTCTTATAGTTGAGCCTTCAACTCTTTTAACTCCAATGGTGCCATCCTATACGGGGCAATCGATATAGTCGCAGTACCAGGGACTAACTCGATACCAAACTCGACTTCCCTAATTGGAGGCAATCCGGGCAACTCTTCTGGAAACATATCCGGAAACACACATACCACAGGCACTGACTCAATCTTTACTTCCGACACTTGGGTATTCAACACAAATACGAGATAAGACTCATACCCTTTTTTAATATATTTCTCGTCCGGCATAGGAGAAATCACTACAGGTAAGCTACCCGGTTCACCCAATTCAACCTGAAGAATATCGCCATTTTTCACATTTCAGTTTGATGAATTTCTTACCACAATTTACTATAACATCGACAACCAATCCATACCAATGATAACATAAAATTCATCAAACAGCAATAACATGAGGTTAGCCGGAAAGCAATGACTTCTAATTGTCAAGGGGCAGTTTCTACATACTTGGTCAACTAAGACATGCTTGCCTAGCGAGTTTGACACCTTTACCACAAATTCTGTAGACTCGATAGACATATTCATTCTAGAAACCAATTTCACACAAGCATACGAATGGGTACACCCCGAATCTATCAAAGCAACAATAGAAATATCATGAAGAGAGAAAGTACACGTAATCACATCCTGTGACAATGCCACTTTGTAAGCGCGAATGACATAAGTCCTTGCAGGCGCTTGGCCCTTAGACCTCACGACAGAATCTCTAGGCGCACCTCTACTGCTAGTCCCTCTTCTTGGGTTCTTCTATGGTCTACCTCTCGAAGGAGCATTACTCACTCTCACATCTTGCTTTTCGTCTTTCTCACCCATTTCAGGACAATTTTGGATGAAATAGTACCACGACCCATATTTGAAACAGCCTCTTTCATTCTCTCGACGCTTACCAAAATGGCGTCTACCGCACTATGAATATTCTGCTCTGTTTGGTTGAGCACTACTGACACTCGTGATAGAAGTGGTTTGAGCTTTAGACACTGAGTACTACTTATTCTTATTTCTACTCGAGAATCCCACTGAAGCATTTGATCAGGTAGTGAACTCTCTCGATCTCTTATATGAGGATTAATGTGATTTCCACATTTGTCTTTTACTTGAGTCACGAGACTCATTATTAACTTTTCTCTTTTCTTTGGTCAATTCTGATGCCTTGCAAGCTCTTTCAACCAGCATCACAAACTCCCTTAACTCTAAGATGCCAACTAATAATCGGATGTTTTCGTCCAATCCATCCTCAAATCTCTTACACATGATGGCTTCAGTAGATACGCATTCCCTGGCGTATTTGCTGAGCCTTACGAAATCACGCTGATATTTTGTTACTGTCATCCGGCCTTGCTTCAATTCTAGAAATCCCTTCCTTTTCTGATCTTTAAACCTCTAACTAATATACTTCTTTCAGAATTCCTCTTGGAATAACTCCCATGTAATCCTTTCCCTTGGTACAACTGACACAAGGGTGTTCCACCACTAGTAGGCCGAGTTTCGCAGGAGTGACACAACACACTTCATGCACTCCTTAGATGTACAAGACAACTCATCGAATACCCTAATGGTATTTTCTAGCCAGAACTCCACCCTCTCTAGGTCATCATCTATATTTGCCCTAAATTCCTCGGCTTCCTGCTTCCTAATTCTGTCAACCGGAGGTTTTTCCCTTCTTAACATCTGCACCCCTTAGAGCGCTATAGGGTTAGGTTGAGGGATTGGATGGGGTGAGGGAGGTGGAGTGTTCGGATTTGCATGAACAAACTCCAAATACCAGGCATCCATCACATGGAGGTAGGCTTCTCTTGCCCCTCCACCCTGACTCGTTGTCACGGGCCCACTCTCTACTGGTGCAGTCCCTTCAGCGAGAGCCGACGCGTTACTCTCTACATCGTCTGCCATTGTTCCGTCAGGATCTATTTACTATATGAAAACACAATTTAAATTTGTTAGGAGTTGTCACACTATCACAATATATTTATGGCATGTATAGCTAGACTCATACTCATGCTAGGTTAGTCCGAGAATAGACTAAATCATTACTTTAATACCACTAAATGTAACACCCCTTACCTGAGTTCGACGTCGGAACAGGATATGAGGTGTTACCAGACTTAAACACATACATTCAACTATTTTCGAGTCATGAAATTTTGCTCAATTTTGAAAACTTTCAAACTTCCTTTTAACGACCCTAATGTAGACCTATGAGGTCTAGAACACACTTTGGAAATGGTTCGAAAATGAACTGACCATTTTAGGAAAACATTGTAAAATTTCCAAGCAGACAGGGGCACATGCTCGTGTGGAAAGGTGACATGCTCGTGTGTCATCTTAACATGGCCATGTTGAAGGCCCGTGTGGCTCACACAGCGTGAACATATCAGAACACGCTCGTGTACCTAGCCCGTGCAAATTTAATTCTTGATTTGAACATACAGAGGTTTTTACAAGACATGGCACACGCCCGTGTCCATGGCCCGTATCTCCCACACAGGTAGGACACGCCCGTGTCTTAGCCCGTGTGCAAAAAACTTGACATTCTATTTCTGACATCAGTAACCCTTCAGGGGCACACGGCCATGGTACATGCCTGTGTATTAGGCCGTGTCCTCTACATGGTTGGGACACAAGGCCGTGTCTCCGCCCGTGTAGTTACTACAAGGCATTCTATTATGCCAAATTTAGGTACAGGGGACACACAGCCTGACTATACACCCATGAGGCAGACTGTGTGTCACACACGGCCTAGACTCATGCTTGTGTGTCTACCTGTGTGGACAAAAACAAGGCTATCTACCAAGCCTTTTGTCACCCTCACTTGTACCAACCTACACAACATCAAACATATCCAATCCAAGCATATACATACATAACTAAAACAGCCACAACCATGAGAATTTTCATCAAATGCATTTAATAATAATCAATATTAGCCAACATTAATGTCCTATACAAAATGAATATCACATTCAAATGAGCCAACACTTGTGGCTAAACTAACATGACACTAAACGAAAAGAACAAGTCTCTATACATGCCTAACTCAAAACATTTATACTAGCTATACCAGAAGCTTCAGGTGATAGTGTGATTGATGCCTCTGACGTCCCTTTGTTCCTGATACGACACTGTAAGAAAAAGAAAAAGAGAGGGATAAGGATAACGCTTAGTAAGTTGCATGTAAATAAGTAACAACATCAACCATGCATATTTAAACACATAGCATATTATAATTTAACACAACATTCTTGAGTGAGCAAAGGTAGATATCACTACATCCTTATATATCACAAGTATAAGTTAAAGATTACAAAATCGTCCCAAAATCATTTTCATAGATAGAACTTACTCATGTTATTCTTACCATTAAGGCATCATAACTAGACTCATATCTCATGAGTTTTGAATAAGAACAAAGTACCACTCGCAATATCATTATATCATTCCATATCTTTATCATAAGCTTTAAACATAACCCGTGAAACCATTTGGAATATGAAAGGATACCCGACAAGCCTCACACAAGAAGGTAAATTACCGATGCCGTATCCCAAACATGGTCTTACACTGGCTCACATGTCGAGGCTGATGCCATGTCCCAGACATGGTCTTACACTAGCTCTCATCTCAATGCCGATGCTATGTCCTAGACATGGTCTTACACTGGCTCTCATAATGTGGTTGTTGCCATGTCCTAGACTGGTCTTACACTAGCGCACCTAACAACGCCAATGCCATGTCCAGGACATGGTCTTACACTGGCTCTCATAGCATTGCCGATACAATGTTCCAAATATGGTCTTACACAGGCTCCCATATCGTAGCCGACGCCATGTCCTAGACATGGTCTTACACTAGTACACATATGACCCAATATCATGACATGGATATCCAATCTATTCCTAGGTTCAACCGGGACTTTACTACATTAAATTTCATCATGCATTATTCATAGGAATTTTCAGTCATATTACGCAAAATTAATCATTCAACACATAATAACGATAAAGTTGACTTACTTACGTACAACTTACCTCGGTATACAAAAAGTGGACGACTAGTTGGATTTAGTCTACTAGCTTAGCCTTCCTCCAGTCTAGATCTGAATTTCATATTTCTTGATATAAAATGATAAAATTCACTAATTTAATCATCACATCAATCAAGACATTTCATAATTCATATTTTGGAAAAATGATCGTTTTGCCCCTAGACGTTCACAAAATTATGTTTTTACCCCTAGGCTCATAAATCATTTTTATCAGTTTTTTTCATTAACCAAGCTTAGTCGAGTCCTTTTTATATGTATAGCATCTCAAAATTTCAAATATTTCACACAATTACCATCCATTTAACTAATTTCACAAAATGGTTCATTTTAGGTGTTTTTCATGAACACCACTTCGCAAAAGTTATTTACTTAACAACCATAATTCATTTCTCCCATAAAGTTCAGCTAACAACATAAATACTCTCATTGTAAACCTCCAAACTCTCAACCGTTTTGCAAAATAGTCCCCCCATTTTCTAGCCCATGCTACAATGGTCCCAAAAGTACAAAAATCATAAAAAATAACCATATAAATAACACATAAAATAATATTAAAAATAATTTCTCTGACCTCGGGTTAGTGGTTCCAAAACCACTATTCCGATTAGGCCCAAAATTGGGCTATTACATGTATTCCAAGGGTTGTACCCAAGGGATTGCAGTTTGGGGAAAACTGCTATTAAGCCAATTATCGAAAATAATTACTAATCTAATCGAGTCACGAAATAGTAGTGTTAATCAAGAAGCAAGATGATAATAATCAAACAAGTTTAATTAAATCTAAATCTACTCCTAAGTTCATGTATCGACTTTTCCTATTCCCTGTAATACCCCTTACCCGTCTCCGATGCCGGAACAAGGTTCGAGGCATTACTGGACTTACAACACAACATTCATAGATATTCGAATTATAAATCTTGCATGCAAATTAAAACTTTTATCAATCACAATCATATTGTTCCTTACTAGGCTCGTCTCATCCTTAAACCATGCTTAGAAGTGGCTCGGGACTAAATCGATAACTCAAACATCTTATACAAGAAATACAAATTTTTTTATCACTGCAGGGGTCACAAACCCATGTGCCTCGACTGTGTCACTCACACGGCTGAGAGACACACCCGTGTCTAGGCCGTGTAGAAATAGGGCATACATACTGACTTGGGTCACACGGCCGGCCACACGCCCGTGTGCCAGCCCGTGTGCTACACATGGCCAATAGACACGCCCATGTGTCTAGGCCGTGCCAAGTTTGTAAGGTATACTGACTTAATTTGAAAGGCTAACCCAGGGGACACACATCCATGTAGCATGACTGTGTGTCGCACACGGTTGAGACACACGCCCGTCTCTCTTCCCGTGTGGACAAAAGTAGGCCATTTACAAAGCCAATTTAGCCACCTTTTTTTTTTGTCATCCCTACAAGTATTAAACCAAGCATATTTCATGTCCAAAAGAAATTTAAAAGCATACCAAATCATGCATTAATCGACCCATAATACCATCATTCATTATCATATACTAATCTAACTCAAACATACCAATTCAAAGTACTAACTTCATATCCAAACATATGATTCATACATCATATTAATCCATTTGAATTTATAGCATTTCCTATCATATCAACTTTTCAAATCAACCATAAAACTTACTAAAATTGACTATTTCATTTGGACATTCATGAGCACATTAAATTCTACTATTTTTTAACACAAAGCATATACCAAAATTCATTCCTTATCTCATTCATAACCAAGCCATATCACATGGCTAGATATACACATCTCAAAACATATCTAAAAGTCTCTAGCCTATACATGCCACGCAACTGAAAACTTAAAGCTTTTATTTACCGAAGCAATAATCGGATAATGTGATGAGATTTCCAACGACTCCCAACCTGAGCAAGTCCCTGAAACTCTATTAACACAGGAAAAACACATAGAGTAAGCTTTGAAAGCTCAGTAAGTCATAAGCAAATAATTCATTTCAATGATATTTATAAATCAATATCATTAAATCGAATTTAACAAATCTCAATCACATATACATTCATTATACTTGTAAATTCATAGAACCACATTAAATAACTTCACTTATCCTGTTTATCAATGAACATATAACCATACTTTCAAAATCGAATAACAACCGTTAGCTCATCATATAAATCAAGCTGGCACATATCTTTTCATCGCCAACCTAACCATGGTCATTTATTACGAATCATACATAAAGTTATATCAACTTCTTTTAAACACTTCCAAACTCGAACATCTATAATTTCCTTATTCACCTAAACCAAATTGCATGTATAAATCATATAACCAACTCACCATTTTAATTTCAATACCTGTTCCAATTTTTGAACCAAGAAATCATACATCACAGTCATGTTTCATGTTTCGTAAATCTCATATCCGAAACATAGCACCACAATTTTATATAGCGAGTATATATAATACATCATACTACTCATCTTTATTCAAAGTCATATCTTACTTTCATTTCACATATTTAATCTTATGAATAACATTAATAATGCCATTCAATTCGAATTATTTCACTATTCATTTACATAATTTTTCATCTACTTCATATTTAGCATCATCAAACACATAGGTTTCGTACATACCTATACCATTACCTTCTTATCTGTCATGCTTATCATTTTGATGCTCGAAACATTAATTCATTTGATTGTCCTTGAAAATTCAATGAACTCGCACACTTAGTGCTAATTAATTAATCGAAGCTATAATTGTATCGCACACTTAGTGCCAATTAATTAGCCGAAGCTATAATTGTATTGCACACTTAGTGCCAATTTAGTTGCCAAAACTATAATTGTATAGCACACTTAGTGGCATTACATTAAACCAAACTTATACCGGTGTCGCCCACATAGTGCCATTTACTCAGCCAATGCTATTACAATCTCATGCACTCAATGCCATTTTAATAGCCATAGTTATTGCCTTTATAGCACACTTAGTGCATCACATCCAATTCACATATTACATATTTCAATCTCACAACCATATTTCTTTACAACTCAATTCAGCATATAAAATGCACACACATTTCAATTTAACAACATTTCCATACTTATGAACTTACCTCGTACTAACACGAACTGACCGGAATGACTATTCGATAATTTGACTTTCTCTCGATCTAGATCTGAATTCCACTTTTGCCAATCTATTTAATAACAAAATTTACTTATTTAATCATTAATTCATTCAATTTAACACAATTTACACATTTTGGAAAAATTACGCTTTTGCCCCTAAAGTTTCACACTTTTACAATTTAGTCCCTATTTCAAAATAACACAATTTACTGAAAATTTCCACAAACCCATGTTTAATCGAATTTTCATAGTACTCATAAAAGTCCACATATTTCATTTATTTCACATTTTAGTCCCTCAATATATCATTTTCACAATTTAGCCTAAATTACTCAAATTCATCAAAAATCCAAACACAAAACATGTTAACCCAATACATATCTTTTATTTTTCATCATCAAACCACAAATTCATCACATTATCAGTAATGGCATCATCCAAATTCTTTAACAATTTTGAAATCGGAGGTACGAGCTAGTTAGATTACGAAGCAACGATCTCAAAAACATAAAAATCATTAAAAACAGATCAAAAACCGTACCTTAATTGCTTGAATTAGCTTAGCCGAATGAAAAACCCCATTTTTAGCTTTTCTTCAAGCTTTATTCAGCAAAAAATGATGAACATAAAGATGGCTTTATGTTTTGTTTTATTTATTAACCTTTATTATCAAAATTACACATGTACCCTTAATTATAAACCATTTAAAATATTTTATGCATGGCCAAACATGTCCACTCACAAATCAAATGGTTTAATTACCATTTCAGGACCCTTACTTTAAAATTCAAGGACAAATAACACCTCTTTACTAATAGCATGTAACTTTTTGTATTTTACGCGATTTAGTCCTTTTTGCTTAATTAACTATCAAAACGATAAAATTTTTTAACGAAACTTTAATACCATATTATTGCCACTTCGTAAATATTTATAAAAATATTTATGACTCAGTTTATAGAAACGAGGTCCCGATACCTCATTTTC
Source organism: Gossypium longicalyx (assembly GCA_025698465.1). Taxonomy (NCBI): domain Eukaryota; kingdom Viridiplantae; phylum Streptophyta; class Magnoliopsida; order Malvales; family Malvaceae; genus Gossypium; species Gossypium longicalyx. Next base: position 37,146,363 of record CM046995.1, read on the forward strand.
TAAACCCACTTGACCTTAGGGCCATACCACTTCAACTTAATAAATCACTTATAAAACAAAAATCACAATATCAAAAAACTTTTTAAAATCACAATTAACTCCTAAATATTAATTATAATATTTACAAACCTACTCATCGGATTTGGTGGCCCCAAAACCACTATTTCGATTAACCCTAAAAATGGGCTGTTACATTCCTTGTTTCAACTCTGCAAGTTCCTTTAGCCTAGATCCACTTATTTTACATAATTAACTTTGGATGTATGGTTCTACATAATTGGTAACTAATTAACCTGGCAAGTATACGGGTCAGGTTGTAATATAGTTTGTTTACATGGTAAGTATTTCGAGGATCGTACCCAAGGGATTGTAGTTTGGGGAAAACTACTTTTAAGCCAACTACAAAAAATAATTGCTAACCTACTCGAGTAACGAATTAGTAGTGTTAATAAAAAAGCAAAATAATAATAATACTAATAATAAACTAAATAAATTAAACTAAACCTAAATCTACTCCTAGGTTTATGTATCGACTTTTCCTATTCCTTGATTCGGCTATGCAAGTACCTTTAGCCTAGATCCAATTGTTTTACCTAAATAATTATTGATGTAATGTTCTAAATGGTTGATTTCTAATTAACCTAGCAGGTATTCTTAGCCTTTCGCTAACCTAACTAGTCAATAAGAACTACTTACCATTCGATGACGCAATTCAAATTGGGGTAGGGTAAGGTTTTCACAGAAAGGCAATAGCGATTTTGAGTTAATTCCTTCCTATATGACTTTCTAGGGTCATCAATCCTAGGTTTTACATTCTTCCTTCCCTAACCACTAATTTCCTAAGTGATTCTTGGTAGGCAATACCGATTTTGGGTTAATTCCTACCAAGATGACTTCCTAGGGTTGTCAATCCTAGGTTTTAATTGCGCTCAACAAGATCAACCAATCCAAATTGAACTTTTACCTACCAATCAATTAATTAGATTAAAACAGTTAAGACATGCAAAATATGTATAAAGCATAAATTGATTCTAATCTTTACACAAACATTCAAGTAACAATGTTAAAGTACGAGATATAAAGAATAGAATAAGGAAAAGAGATGCTCATGGATTTATCGATGAAAGTGTGGCTCTAAATAATATCCACTCGCGAAAGTCTCACTTTGGAGTAGGATCTTCTGATTACAATAACATAAAATAACATAAGTAAAAACTAAAAAAGAAATAAAAATCTAAGCATAATTTATATCTCCCTAAAATTTTGTTTTTAAACTGATTACAATTGCCTTTATATGGGCTAAACTTGGAATATTAAAATACCTAAACTATCTTTGAATTCTTTAGAGTTTGACTAGGATGAATACTCCTAATTTCCCTAAAAAATGTAACTATCTCATGTAGAGACTTTTTGGGCTGCGCAGGGGTAGTGTTGCAACACCGCAACACAAGCTTGCGGTGTTGCAACACTGACTCTGGTGTTGCGACATTGAAGGTTGGTGTCGTGACACCGAAGGCAATTTCACTCTAGGACTTTGTTTTTGCTTCTATCTTCAATGCTGAGGCACTAGTGTCTTGGTGTCGCAACATAGGCATCAACTTTGGCCCGATATGCATTTTTGGCTCTTGATTCGTCCTACAAGACCATGTAACCTTATTTAGATATATAAAATGTAATAAAAACCACTGAAAAGCATGAATTACTACTTTAAGCATGAAAATCTAAATATATACTAAGATGTTTTGATTTAACTATTAAACAAGCTAAAGTTATGTTTACAAAGGATGTAAATAATACTGTAATTCATGGCAAATCATTCGTCTACTAATACAAGTTGTCTTTTCGAATTACAATCCGACCATGTAATATCGCTTAGTATTAATTAAACACTAGCAACTAATGTGATATCCTGAATTAGGGCCTAATCAGAATAGTGGTTTCGGGACCACAAATCTGAGATAGAAATAATTATTTTATGATTATTTTGAGGTCTATGATATGATTGCATGACTGTGTGAAAATTTCGTGAAGAAATTCTATGCATAAAGTGATTAATTTGAAATTAGGGACTAAATTGAATAAGTTGCAAAACTTGCATTCTAGAAGTTTTTAGTATGAAATTTCTTTAGAATATTAATTAGGAGGTCTTAAATAGCAATTTGACCAATTTCTAAGTTTTGGACAAAAATTGCACATGGATGGAAATTTTGAAAGTTTAGTAATGAAGGGTATTTTGGTCATTTGGTAATTAAAAGATTAAAAAAAGGAAAAAGATGGCAAAATATGTCCATCTTCTTCATTAGGACGAAATTTAAAGGGTTCTCCATAGCTAGGGTTTGTTTCAAGCTTCCAAGCTCCATAGTAAGTGATTCCAAGCCCCGTTTTAATGTTCTTTACGTTTTTGGAGTCCCGGTAACTTGATTTAGCTTATGCTAGCAATAATTTAACCTAGGGTTTATATTTGGAAAAATACCCATAGGTGAAATGTGCTTATTTTGATGTTTTATGGTAGAATATGAAGCTTGAAATTGTGTTAAACAACTTTTGCTAAGCGATTTTACGTGAAAACCAGTAAAACGACAAAATCGATAAAAATACCTAATGTTCATAAATACATGATAGAGTGTGAATTTGATGTTGCTATACAAGGGAAAAGTGATCAGCATGTCATAAAACATAATAAAATAGGATGAGGTTTAATTTACAAGCCTTGGGGCAAAAGTGTAAATATTTGAAAGTTTAGGGGCAAAATGGTAATTTTTCCAAAGTTCGTACTAAGGGCTGTTTTGATGAATGTATGTATTAAATAAATTAATTTGATACTATAGATCAAGAGAAACAATATTCAAGTCGTGATCGAGGGAAAAACAAAGTTTACGAGGAATAGGCTCGATTGCTAATATTTTGTATCGAGGTAAGTTCATGTGTAAATAAGGTAACAAAATTTTTATTTTAAGTGATTTAATGTTATTTGTATGATATGATACTTATTATCATGAAATATTATGCTTTGTGAATTATTATTTGGTAATATGCAAATTATGTGAACAACTTGATAAATATGAGATGCTAGCAAGTATCGGTTTCTACATTTCGAAGAAGGCGATCAAAATGTGTAATTGAGAAAATCCCGTTTGAACCTTGGGAATAGATTATGGTACTAGTGACATGTAACTAGGATGGTTGAGTTCCGAACTCGTTGAGTTGAGTCCGAGTTCGTGAGATGTAACTAGGCATCCGAGCTCATTGAGTTGAGTCCGAGTTCACTTATGGATGCGAACGCCTGAGTTCGTTGAGTTGAGTCCGAGTTCGCTTATGGGCGGGTTACATGGTAGCTTGGCTACATATGTGACACTTATGTGCAAACTTTCCATGTATCCGAATTATATTCCGATGTGTTCAACGGGTAAAATTCTAGTAAAATGGAAGAATACTCAAGATACAAGTGATGTATTGGTAAGTGTTGTGGAATGGGCACTTTGGACAAGTATGTACTTAACCGTCAGGTTGAGACTTGATACGACAACAATAATTGGTAAGATGATGAATGATGAACAGAAATGTGATATATGTTTTGGTGATATTATGCTAATGTTGGTTGGTATAGTTGCTTTATTAAGTTATTTATTATTTGCATATGGACTTACTAAGCATCTATGTTTACTCCTTTCATTTCATTCTTTGTAGTTTTGACAAGTCAATTTAGAGATCGGGACGGTCGGAGGCACGCTCATGCTATCACTTGACAATTGCGGTATAATGATTTGTAATTTTTGGAAATATGGCATGTATAGCATTCCAATCATTTTGTGTGTATAATCTTAAGATATGGCCATGGATGGATTGGAAATGTTTGAGAATGATTAGCTATTGGAATGGCTAATCAAGTTTATATATGATAACATGTATGCTTTATGTCTTAATTAAACCATGAAAATCCTTGGAAAGGGAAAATTGGCCACAAAACAAAATCAGTCAGCAGTAGTGACGTGATTATTAAAAATCACTAAAAATAGTAGAGATAGAATTTGATGATGAATAAAATATGTAATTTAATATTAATGAATCTATTTTCATGTGGAATGAACAAAATAAGTAAAAGAGTTGTATTTTATGAGATATTTATGTTTTGGTGAAACAGGGTCAGAGTGATTTCTGAATCCCCTATTCTGAATTTAAAAATTCACCATAAATTGTACAAAAACAATTAGGAGTTTTATCTTACATGTATGAAATCCTTATTGAGTCTAGGTTTATGAGAAACAAAGGTCATAGTCATTGAAACTCTGTACAAAGAGATATCTGATTCGTAATACATAGGGGTCAGAGTAGCCGAACCCTAAAATAGGGGAGAATTTAACTAATAAACTGTACTAATTGGCCCAGCCAAAAATTCTAGAAAAAAATTAGTAAGTAGATATATGAGTCTTGTTTTAGGAAAAAATTATGGAATTAGATTTTGAGTTTTGTAACTCGAGATATGATTTTTTAAGCGACTGTGATGCAGTTAGCCAACTTGTCTGGAAATTCTAAAATAAATTGTTTGAACTTGTTTAAATGCTAAAATAAGTTTAGTACTGTCTCATACTCGACTCCAACAATGGTCTCGGGTAAGGGAGCGTTACAACCAAGGAACAATATTTGCTTTCATTTTGCTTTGTGTGAAAACACCCTTTGAGGACAATATTAGAAAGTATATTAATTGTAATCAATGAATTTATTTTATTAACCAATTTTCTCGAAACAATTACAAGTTCACAAACAAATATACTACACTCAGGGAACCAGGTCCAATAGTCTCTCATTTTCCCTAGTGAAGTGGATGAGCCATATCTTGCATTCCCATGCTCTTCATGTGTTTCTCAAAACTATTAGCAAATAGAGTACTTATAAACGGGTCCGCAAGGTTGTCCTCAGATGCGACCATGACTGAATCCATGATTCCATCTACAACTGCATCCCTTATGATATGGTACTTTCAATCAATATGTTTCGTCCTCTTGTGGTTTCTCGTCTCCTTGGTATTAGCTATTGCTGTACTATTGTCAAAATACAGTATGATAGCTTTACCATACTAGGAATAATTTCAAGATCCGTGAGGAACTTTCGAAGCCTTATTGCTACTTTGGTAGCCTCAAAAGCAACCATATATTCGACCTCCATAATGGAGTCAACAATACAAGTCTATTTTGTACTTGTCCACTCAATGGATGTAACACCCCTAACCCAATTAGTTAACCGAATCCGGGTATGGATAGTCACAAATGGACTAGATTCACCTATCTTTAATTAATTGATGCTAACTTAACACTATAAAGAAGAATAAGTAAAATAATCTAAAAATAAAATCAATAATTGTAATAACTCAATTTAGGGCCAAGTCAGAACAGTGATCTCGGGACCACAAATTCGAAGATAGAAAAAATATTTTTATTATTTTTATGAGGTTATGGTACTATTATATTAGTGCATGAAAAATTTGGTGAGTTAATTTTAATGTTTTCAAGCCCGATTGCGATAAAGGACTAAATCGCATAAAAGGCAAAAGTTGCATTTTAGTACCCAAATGTGTTAAATAGTTAGAGAATCAAAATTGAGGGCTTTTAAAGGGCAATTCCACCCTTTTTAATAGTGTTGGTCGGCCATGTGATGGATTTTAAACAAATAGTCAAAGTATTAGGTTGATGATGTCATGTTTTGGTGATAAAATAATGCCTAAAAGCCTAGCTATTATTTTCTTCTTCTCCATCTTCTTTCTTCACCAAAAATATCAGCCAAAATAGAGGTTTGAAAGCTCAAAAATTTGCAGCAACTTAAAGCACTCATAAGTAAGTGATTTTAATGAGTTTCCTCCAAGATTTTTATATTTTTGAGACCCTTAAAGCATGAGCTTTCAAATGAGGGTGATATCTAACAAAATGGTCAAGAGTTTAGGATTTTGCCATGGATGTGTTTGTGACATATGCTGAGTTTTTATGGTAGAATATGAGTCCTAGTTGTGTTATAAATAACTTTTGTGAAAGGTGTTAGCATAAAAACACCTTATGCAAAATAGGTGGTTAGTGTGTGAAATAGTGAGAATTCGGGATTGCCATAGAAGTAAAAAGAGTTTACCTAGGCTTGAAATACGATGAAATTCGATAAAAATCAATTTTCGTGCATAGGGGTAAAATGGTCATTTTGCCAAGGCCTAGGGACAAAATGGTCATTTTACCAAAGTTGTGAATTTATGAATGCGTAATTGTGTTTAGTGACTAAATGGATGTATATTATTATAATAGATCAAGATTTTCCAAAACCGAGCCTAACCAGGGAAAAGCCAAGCAATCCAAATAAGCCGACTAGTCAAGTACTTTTTGTAAACCGAGGTAAGTTGTATGTAAATAATATAACTACACTGTTAATACTTGTATTCATATTGTCATTGAATTGATATTTTACGAGTTGTTAAGTTATAAATTGAGAATGCTTTGTAATATTGAGATAGTAGAAATATTCTGTTGAAACCTCAAGATATGAACTGAATATTTGTGCCATGACATTAGGTGATTTGTGCGCCAGTGTAAGACATGTCTGGGATATGCTTCGGCCACATTATGAGAGCCAGTGTAAGACCATGTCTGGGACAGCATCGGAATAGAGATGAGCGTTAGAGTAAGACATGTCTGGGACATGCATCAGCCTCGACAGAGATAGCCAGTGTAAGACGTGTCTAGGACATGCATCGCCTAGGAGTTGTGCTAGTGTAAGACATGTCTGGGACATGCATCAGCACGCATAAATGAAAGCTAGTGTAAGACCATGTTTGGGACATGGCATCGGTAATATATCCCATGTTGAAGGTTCATGGAATATCCAGTAGTATTCCAACGGTTCAATGGTGAAAGTTATAGTTCAATTTTGATAATGAAAGGATGATCATGTTGTGAGTGTTACAGGTACCTATATGATAAGCATGAGTAACGAGCTTAATTTAGAAAATGAGACTCGAGTAGATAATAATGAGTAAGTTAAGTTATGTTTAGCTTTGAGCTATAAGCATGATGGTAAATGGTGAGATTGTTGTATAGTTATTTATATGCTACTTACTAAGCTTTATGCTTACTCCCTTTCCTTTCCTTTTTCTTTTAGTGTCACCAAGCTAGCTTAGGGATCCCTTAAAGTCAAAGATATCAATCACACTATCAGCCACAACACTTGGTATAGTTTGATTTATATTTTTGAGGGTGGCATGTATAGGGCTAGACTAGGATGTTGTATTAAGAGAATTATTCATGTATTTTGGCTCAAGTCAAAAGCCCTTCACTTTGTATCAAGCCTGGAATAGTGGCTATTATTCATTTTGATGAATGCAAATGATGTTCTTTCTTTGGATGAATTGGTGTCTTTTGGGGTGAAATTTGTATATTGACATGATCTTGTGTAGGTTGTGCAAAATGGGTGACAAAATGGCTTGGAAAATAACCTAGTTTGTCCACACGAGTAAGACACACGGCATGTGTCTAGGGCGTGCGTGACACACGGCTCACGCCCGTGGGGGTGTGTTGTGGCTGTGCGTCCCCTGCACTTAAAACTTTAAAGTAATTTTAGTACACGGGCAAGCCACACAAGCATGTGCCCAGGCGATGCCATAAAGTCAGTATGCATGCTAGTAGTACACGGGCAAGAGACATGGCCGTGTGTCTCGACCATGTGAAGGACACGGTTATAGGGTGTGATTGGGTCGTGTGGTTTTGGAAGAATGCCCAGGTTTTTGAGACATGGGTTCGAGATATGGGCGTGTCCCTAGCACACAGCCGTGTGTTCTATATCCACACGGGCGTGTGGAGTCTTGATGCATGAAACTTTTCTAAGTTTTTCATGAGTTCTCAGTTGGGTTCTAAACCACCCCAGATGTATGATTTGGGCCTCATAAGTCCGTATATGAGATAGATTGCATGTGAAAAGAGAAGTTTTTAAATTATTTGATTTTTTTATGGCCCGGTTTTGTATAGTTGGTTGAGTCAAGAAAGGTAACACCTTGAACCCTGCCCCGTCGTCAGATACAGGTGAGGGGTGTTACATTTAGTGGCATCAAAGCATGGTTTAGTCAATTCTAGGACTGAACTAGCCAGAGTACGAGTCTAGCTATACATGCCACGTATATGCATATTGATAGTGTGATGATTCCTGGCGATTATAAATTGTGTTTATTATAGTAATGGATCCTGATAGAACCACGGCTGATGACGTAGAAAGTAATGCGCCGGCTCTCGCAGAAGGGACCGCGCTGATAGAGAGTGAGCCCGTAAGTATGGGCTAAGGCGGAAGGACTAGGGAAGCCTACCTCTGAATAATGGATGCTTGGTATACAGAGTTCGTTTGTGTAAACCTGAACACCCCACCACCCCCACCTCCTCTGATTCCTCAATACGCCCCGATGGCTCCACAATGTGTAGATGTGTTCAGACGAGAGAAGCCTCCAGTAAACAAGATCCAGAAGCAATTGGCAGAGGAATTTCGGGCTAGTGTAGATGATGACTCGGAGAGAGCGGAGTTTTGGCTAGAAAATACCATGAGGATATTTGATGAGCTGTCATGCATGCCTAAAGAGTGCGTGAAGTGTGCCGTGTCACTTCTACGAGACTTGACTTATCAGTGGTGGAACACTCTTGTGTCTGTAGTACCGAGAGAAAGAGTAACTTGGGAATTCTTTCAAGAAGAGTTTCGAAAGAAGTATATTAGCCAGATGTTTATAGACCAAAAAGGAAAGGAATTTCTAGAGTTGAAGCAAGGTGATAAGACTGTGACAGAGTATGAACGGGAGTTTGTAAAACTCAACATGTATACACAAGAATGCATATCCACTGAAGCTACTATGTGTAAGAGGTTTGAGGATGGCCTCAATGAAGACATTTGAGTGTTTGTGGGCATCCTAGAGCTAAGAGAATTTGTGATGCTCGTTGAGAGAGCATGTAAAGTAGAAGAGTTGGTGAAGGAGAGAAGGAATGCGGCCATTGAGTCGCGAGATTTAAAGAGAAGACAAATGGGGAAGACGCATCAGTCCTCCTCCAAGAGGTCAAAAGAGTTTACTACCCAATCGAATACTTCGGTTGGATATTCGAAGAGAAATATGAATCGACAGAACATGGCATCTAAAGCTCAAACTACCTCAGTGGCAAGTGTTGGTAGTGCTCGGCCAAATAGGCCGGAGTGTTCGTAATATGGAAGATGTCACTTGGGCGGATGCCGAATAAGCGAGAGGGGCTGTTTCAAGTGTGGGTCACTTGACCACTTTATCCGCGAGTGCCCTTAGATGGACGAGAGAAAGAGAAAACAAGAGGTGAAAGCAAGCAGTGCTCCCCTGAGGGGTAGGCCTCAAAGGAACCCCAGGAATGGGAATAGTAGTAGAGGTGCACTAAGAGAGGTCGCGATAAGATCTAAAGGCAAAGTGCTAGTGAGGACCTATGCTATACGAGCCCGAGAAGAGGCAGAGTCTCCAGACGTGATCACGGGTACTTTTTCTATTCACGATATAACTGTTGTCGCTTTAATTGACCCGGGATCTACCCACTCTTACATATGTATGAAATTAATACCTTGTATAAACATGCTAGTAGAGTCCACTAAGTTTATAATAAAAGTTTCTAACCCGTTAGGCAAGCATGTATTAGTGGATCGAGTATGTAGAAATTGTCCTTTGGCGATTAGAGGCCATTATTTTCTGGCCAACTTAATGTTGTTGCTGTTTAATGAATTTGATGTAATTCTTGGGATGGATTGGTTGACCTCCCATGGCATTGTAGTAGATTGTGCAAAAAAAGTAATTCAGTTAAGATGTTAGGATGGAAATGTTCTTCGAGTTGGGCCAAATAAGTTGGATAACTTGTCTGTGATAGTATCGTTTTTAGAAGCCGAAAGATATTTGAGAAAAGGTTATGAAGCTTATCTAGCTTTTGTGCTAAATACCCAAGTGTCTGAGTCGAAGATTGAGTCAGTACCAGTGGTTTGTGAGTTTATAGACGTCTTTTCGGAGGAGTTACCAGGGTTACCCCCAGAGAGGGAGGTTGAGTTTGGTATCGAGTTGGCTCCTGGTACATCGCCAATCTTGATTACACCTTATAGGATGGCCCCACCGAGTTAAAGGAGTTGAAATTGTAGTTGCAAGAGTTAACAGACAAAGGTTTTGCTAGACCGGGTTATTCACCATGGGGTGCTCTAGTTCTTTTTGTGAAAAAGAAGAATGGGTCGATGAGGTTATGTATCGACTACAGACAGCTTAACAAGGTTGTAGTGAAGAATAAGTATCCTTTGCCGAGGATCGATGATCTCTTCGATCAATTAAGAAGAGCCATTGTGTTCTCTAAGATAGACTTAAGATCGGGCTACTACCAGTTAAGAGTCAAGGAACATGATGTACTGAAGACTGCTTTTCGGACAAGATATGGGCATTATGAGTTTCTTGTTATGCCTTTTGGATTGACAAATGCCCCAGTGGTATTTATGGACTTGATGAACCGTATCTTCCGACCGTATTTGGATAGGTTCGTCGTCATTTTTATTAATGACATCTTGGTTTATTCACGTAACGAGAATGAGCAGGCGGAGCATTTGAGAACTATGTTGCAGATCTTAAGGGATAAGCGACATTATGCCAAGTTTAGTAAGAGCGAGTTTTGGCTCAAAGAGGTCGGGTTTCTAGGACATATAGTGTCGAGTGATGGAATCCGAGTTGATCCGAATAAGATCTCCGTTATTGTGGAGTGGAAACTGCCAAGGAATGTGTTAGAGGTTCGCAGTTTTCTAGGGCTAGCTGGATACTATAAACGATTTGTAAATGGATTCTCCATGATAGCTACACCGATAACGGGGCTACTGTAGAAAGATGTCAAGTTTGAATGAACAGAAGAATGCCAACAGAGCTTCGAGAAGTTAAAGGCTTTGTTGACCGAAGCCCCAATTTTAGTACAACTTGAGTCAGGTAAGGAATTTGTAGTTTTTAGTGACGCCTCCTTAAATGGTTTAGGGTGTGTGCTAATGCAAGAAGGCAAGGTTATAGCCTATTCCTTAAGACAGCTAAAACCTCATAAGAAGAATTATCTGACCCATGATTTAGAGCTAGCAGCTGTGGTGTTCGCACTGAAGATTTGACGACATCATTTATATTGAGAGAAATGTAGAGTATTTACTGACCACAAGAGTTTAAAATACTTGATGACTCAAAAGGAGTTGAATTTGAGTAAACATTGATGGTTAGAGCTGTTAAAGGATTATGAGTTGATCATCGACTACCATCCGAGAAAGGCGAACGTAGTCGCTGATGCCTTGAGTAGAAAGTTATTATTTACCTTAAGAGCTTTGAACACTCAGTTGACTATATCTAGTGATGGATTGGTCTTAGAAGAGTTAAGAGCCAGACCGACTTTTCTTCATGAAATTTGTGAAGCTCAGAAAGATGACGAGAAACTACAAGCTAAGAGAACTCAATGTGAATCAGAGATTGAGTCAGATTTTCGTGTTAGTACTGATGGGTGTATAATGTTCAAAGATAGAATTTGTGTACCCAAAGATAGTGAGCTCATTCAGAAGATTCTGCGAGAGGCACACAGTGGTTGTTCGTCAATTCACCCGGCAGCGTGAAAATGTACAATGACCTTAAGAAAATGTATTGGTGGTCGGGTATGAAAAGAGACATTTCTGAGTTCATATCCAAGTGCCTAGTGTGTCAACAAGTACAGGCTGAACATCAAGTGCCTTCGGGTCTACTTCAGCCTATTATGATTCTCGAGTGGAAATGGGATCGTATCACTATAGACTTTGTGACCAATTTTCCTCTAACCCCAAAAAGGAATGATGCAGTATGGGCTATTGTTGATAGACTCACTAAGTCAGCACCCTTCATACCGGTGCGTGCAGACTACTCCCTTGAAAAGTTTATCGACTTGTATGTTTCTTAGATTGTGAGGCTTCATGGTGTGCTATTATCGATTGCATCTGATCGAGACCCGAGGTTCACCTCGAGGTTTTGGAAGAAGTTACAAGAAGCTTTAGAAACCAAGTTGAGTTTCAATACGGCATTTCATCCGCAAACTAACGGACAGTCTAAGAGAGTAATACAAATCTTAGAGGACATGTTGAGGTGCTGTGTTCTCGAGTTCCAAGGAAGTGTGGAAAAACACTTACCATTGGTTGAATTTGCCTACAATAACAGCTATCAGAAGAGTCTAAAAATGGCGCCTTATAAGGCTTTGTATGGGCGAAAGTGTCAAACGCCCCTATTGTAGATTGAGTTGAGAGAGAGTCAGATTCACGGGGTTGATTTGATTAAAAAGGCTGAGGAAAAAGTTAAGGTGGTTCGTGACTATTTGAAAGCCATCTTGGATAGACAAAAATCCTACGCGGATTTGATATGAAGGGAGATTGAGATTGAGTTTAAAGTTGGGGATAAGGTATTTTTGAAAGTTTCCCCGTGGAGGAAAGTCCTCAGATTTGGTAGAAAAGGCAAGTTGAGTCCTCGTTTTATAGGACCTTATGAGGTTACCGAGAGAGTAGGGCCCGTTGCCTAACGTTTGAGTTTGCCGTCAGAGTTAGAAAAGATGCACGACGTATTTCACGTATCCATGCTACGCCGATACAGATTAGACCCTTCGCATATAGCACCAACTAAAGTTGAGATTCTCCCAGATATGACGTATGGTGAGGAACCGGTCAAGATATTGGCTCGAGAGGTCAAACAGTTAAGAAATAAGAGTATACTGCTTGTGAAGGTTTTGTGGCATAGACATGGGGTCGGGGAAGCCACATGGGAACCCGAGGATTCTCTGAGAGAGTAGTATCCAAACTTATTCACCAGTAAGATTTTCGAGGACGAAAATCCCTAAGGGGAGAGAAATGTAATAACCCGATTTAGGGCCTAGTCAGAACAGTGGTCACGGGACCACAAATTCGAAGACAAAAAATTTATTTTTATTATATTTATAAGGTTATGGTACTATTATATTAGTGCATGATAAATTTCGTGAGTTAATTTTAATGCTTTCAAGCCCGATTGCGATAAAGGACTAAATCGCATAAAAGGAAAAAGTTGCATTTTAGTATCCAAATGTGTTAAATAGTTAGAGAATCAAAATTAAGGGCTTTTAAAGGGAAATTACACACTTTTTAATAGTGTTGGCCGGCCATGTGATGGATTTTAAACAAATAGTCAAAGTATTAGGTTGATGATGTCATGTTTTGGTGATAAAATAATGCCTAAAAGCCTAGCTATCATTTTCTTCTTCTCCATCTTCTTTCTTCACCAAAAATATCAGCCAAAATAGAGGTTTGAAAGCTCAAAAATCTACAGCAACTTAAAGCACTCATAAGTAAGTGATTTTAATGACTTTTCTTCAAGATTTTTATATTATTGAGACCCTTGAAGCATGAGCTTTCAAATGAGAGTGATATCTTAAAAAATGGTCAAGAGTTTAGGATTTTTTCATGGATGTATTTGTGACATATGCTGAGTTTTTATGGTAGAATATGAGTCCAAGTTGTGTTATAAACAACTTTTGTGAAAGGTGTTAGCATGAAAACACCTAAACGGACTATTTTGCATAAGTTGCAAAATAGGTGGTTAGTGTGTGAAATAGTGAGAATTTTGGATTGCCATAGTAGTAAAAAGAGTTTATCTAGGCTTTAAATATGAGGAAATTCGATAAAAATCAATTTTCGAGCATAGGGGTAAAATGGTTATTTTGCCAAAGCCTAGGGACAAAATGGTCATTTTACCAAAGTTGTGAATTTATGAATGCCTAATTGTTTTTAGTGACTAAATGGATGTATATTATTATTATAGATCAAGATTTGCCAAAACTGAGCCTAGACCAGGGAAAAGCCAAGCAATCCGAATAAGCCGACTAGTGAAGTACTTTTTGTAAACCGAGGTAAGTTGTTTGTAAATAATACAACTACACTGTTAATACTTGTATTCATATTGTCATTGAATTGATATTGTACGAGTTGTTAAGTTATAAATTGAGAATGCTTTGTAATATTGAGATAGTAGAAATATTTTGTTGAAACCTTAGGATATGAACTGGATATTTGTGCCATGACATTGGGTGATTTGTGCGCCAGTGTATGACATGTCTAGGACATGCTTTGACCACATTATGAGAGCCTGTGTAAGACCATGTCTGGGACAGCATGGGAATAGAGATAAGCATTAGAGTAAGACATGTCTGGGACATGCATCGGCCTCGACAGAGATAGCCAGTGTAAGACGTGTCTGGGACACGCATCGACTAGGAGTTGTGCTAGTGTAAGACATGTCTGGGACATGCATCAGCACGCATATATGAGAGCCAGTGTAAGACCATGTCTGGGACATGGCATCGGCAATATATCCCATGTTGAAGGTTCATGGAATATCCAGTAGTATTCCAATGGTTTAATGGTGAAAGTTATAATTCAATTTTGATAAAGAAAGGATGATCATGTTGTGAGTGTTACAGGTACCTACATGGTAAGCATGAGTAACGAGCTTAATTTATAAAATGAGACTCGAGTAGATGATAATGAGTAAGTTAAGTTATGTTTACCTTTGAGTTATAAGCATGATGGTAAATGGTGAGATTGTTGTATAGTTATTTATATGCAACTTACTAAGCTTTATGCTTACTCCCTTTCCTTTCCTTTTTCTTTCAGTGTCACCAAGCTAGCTTAAGGATCCCTTAAAGCCAGAATATCAATCACACTATCAGCTGCAACACTTGGTATAGTTTGATTTATGTTTTTGAGGGTAGCATGTATAGGGCTAGACTAGGATGTTGTATTAAGAGAATTATTCATGTATTTTGGCTTAAGTCAAAAGCCCTTCACTTTGTATCAAGCCTGGAATAGTGGCTATTATTCATTTTGATGAATGCATATGATGTTCTTTCTTGGGATGAATTGGTGTCTTTTGGGGTGAAATTTGTATATTGACATGATCTTGTGTAGGTTGTGCAAAATGGGTGACAAAATAGCTTGGAAAATAGCCTAGTTTGTCCACACAGGTAAGACACACAGGCGTGTGTCTAGGCTGTGTGTGACACACAGCTCACACCCATAGGGGTGTGTTTTGGCCGTGCGTCCCCTGCACTTAAAATTTTAATGTAATTTTAGTGCACGGGCTTGTGCCCAGGCCGTGCCATAAAGTCAGTATGTATGCTAGTAGTACACGGGCAAGAGACATGGCCGTGTGTCTCGACCGTGTGAAGGACACAGTTATAGGGCACCGGTGTGTGCTTGGGCCGAATGGTTTTGGCAGAATGCATAGGTTTTCAGACACGGGTTCAGGATAAGTGTCCCTAGCACACGGCCATGTGTTCTATATCCATATGGGCATCTGGAGTCTTAAGGCATGAAACTTTTCTAAGTTTTTCATGAGTTCTCGGTTGGGTTCTGGACCACCCCAGATGTATGATTTGGGCCTCGTAAGTCCGTATATGAGATAGATTGCATGTGAAAAGAGAAGTTTTTAAATTGTTTGAAATTTTTTTATGGCCCGGTTTTGTATAGTTGGTTGAGTCAAGAAAGGTAACACCTTGAACCCTGTCTCGGCGTCGGATTCGGGCGAGGGGTGTTACAATAATTATCGTTACAACTAAGGGCTTAGCCACTAAATGTTTATACCCTCACAATTTCTATATCTAATCAGACTATTCGCTTACAAAGAGACCCTTAAAATTTTTAACTTAGTGTTAACTAATTCAAGATCTAGACCATAAGGAAGTCGTCTGGTTACACCATGATTGATCCTGAGGTGTTGCCTCCAAAGGTGTCCATTTTCCTATGTGTATGACTCTAACTACCTGTGATCCCTGATCTTATCACTGTTTGGTTGGGTCCTTCATCGGAGTCCTCGGTCAACCTCGTAAATCTAGTGAACATTAGGCAAACACTTGTAAGTTAAAATGAACTTAGTGAGTTCCTTCAGGAGGTCACATATAAATAAATTAACCCTACCATATGATAGGACCAAATATAAAATAAATTAAACTTAAATTAACTCCTTACATGCTTATGGATGGTAGACTCTACCCAATCCCTCGAGCTACTCGGCTCACTATAAGACCTTCCTTTCATTGGACTCTCCACTCAACCATATCTGAGATACTTCGTCATAACAACGAATCCTATCCTTACTTCTTTTCTTTCCTTTATTACACATTCCCTGTAATAGCTTAGTTTTAGCTAAATCGAAACAGTAGTTTTGGAACCACAAATTCGAGGTCAAAAAATTATTTTAATATTATTTTTGTGTGTTTACAGCATGATATCATGTATGTGTGAAAGTTCCGTGTTTTAATTTTATCTATTGGATGGTTAATTTAACAAAATGACTAAATCGCGTAAAATGTAGAAGTTGCATTCTACTTGTTTAAAGTGCTTAATTGCTATGGTTTATTAAATGAAAGGTATTTATGATGTTATTAGACCATTGACAGTATAATTTGACATAAATGGGCATTAAATGGATGATATTAAATGTTTTATAATAAGGTTAATTTAGTAATTTGGTTAATAAGGTTATTATTAATAAAACAAAACAAAAATTAAGCTTCATTTCATCTTTCTTTGGTCAAATATTGTGAAAGAAGAAAAAAATTAGTTCATTTTAGGGTTCGGTCAATTGGGAACTTGATTGGTAAGTGTTTTGAGCTCAGTTTTTGAGATCGTTGCTTTGTATTCTAGCTAGCGCATGCTTTAATTTTTAAAGTTGTCAATGATTTTTTAAAGTGCCATTGATGAATGCTTAAGCTTTTGAATGATTGATGATGAAATATGAAAGCCTGATGATAGATTTTAAAGTTTTGTTAAGTGATTTTTAGCTAAAAATGCATTTCAGGGATTTAATTGTCAAAAGTGTAAATTATGTGGTTGAAATGTGAAATAAATGTGAAATATAGGCTGCTAGGGGCACTATGGTAATTCGGCCAAGCATGAGTTTTGTCAAATTTGGTGTAATTTGTGTTTTTGTGAAATAAGGACTAAATTGAATAAATGTGAAACTTTAGGGCTAAAGTGTAAAAATTCCCAAATAGGTATTTTTGGATGAAATTAAGGAATAGGTGATTAAATGAGCTAAATTGGAATTCATATGGATTAAGAAAGAAAGAAATCAGATTTAGATCAGGGGAAATCAAAAGTTGTGGAGTAGTCGATCCGATCCGTTCATCGTATATATGAGGTAAGTTCATATGCAAATAAATACCTTTAAATTGATTTATAAATGTTTATTTGTTTTTGAATTGCTATGAATGTTGAATGAGCAAATACGAGCAAGAAACGATGAAGTTATGATATCTAAAAGTCCCGTACGAACCTTAGGAATAGTATAGGATACGAATGTCATGACATTAGGATTAACGAAACATGATTATGTGTAAGACCATGTCTGAGACATTGGCATCGATATGTGATAACATGTAAGACCATATTTGGGATACGGCATTGTATCAGCTATATGTGATTTTCAAGTATCCTTAACGATTCTGGCAGGTTCAACGGGTAAAGTCAATTCGAGAAAGAATATGTGAACGAGTTAAGTGATTCAGGTATGTACGAGATTCATACGAGTATTGAAAAGGGAAGTATTTGATGAGTTCACATGTGAAATTGAATATGTATACATAGGGAAAGTTTTGTGAACTTATATATGTGCTTATTCATAGCTTACCTATTTGATGGAAATGGTGTTGATTCATGTGGTAATTTTATTTGTATATGGCTTACTAAGCTTTTAAAGCTTACTTTGTGTGTTTTTTTTCTTGTTTTATAGATTATTGAAGCTAGCTCAGACATCAGGGATCATCAGGAACCATCATCACACTATTGATAAACTTGTTGGTACTTTTGATGCTATGTATATATGGTTTATGGCATGTATAGGCTAATGTTAAGATGATATGTTTTGAGTTGTGATTTTAGCCATGAGAGTTTGCTTATAAATAATATAATGTTGGTGTGTATTTATCCATTTAAGTTGGCTTGATTATTAAGTTTGGTAAGTGATATATGACACATATAATGTCTTATGTTTTGTTAAGTTTAGTATGGATTCAAGTGTTTGCTAGATGGTTAACTGGTTTAGCTAATTGTCAATGATGTGTCATGGTTGGGAAATGGCATGTTGTGAATTGGTTTTAAGATGATGAATTGATATTTTTTGAGGCATGGAATAGTTAATAAGATGGTGAGAAAATGCATATAGAAGTTAAGGTTATGGCATATTGTTTTGGCATGATTTTGGTTATGGATTTGAGTAGTGAAATGGATGGAATTTAAATGGCATGAAATGTGCATGAAATGGTCATTTTTGGTTGCCTATTGTATGTGAAAATGATGCGAAATGAATTCTTTTAGGTACATGAATGATAGGTGGGAATTATGGCTTCAATCAAGCCTATTTTCGTGCCACACGGTTGAGCACATGGGCATGTAACTCGATCGTGTGACCCCTAAATCTTAGTTTAACAAGTCAGTGAGTTATAGAGCTTAGACACATGGGCATGTCTACTAGTCGTGTGTGGCACATGGGCTGGCACATGGGCGTGTGGCCGGTTGTGTGGCCAAGTCAGTATACCCTCTAGATTTCACACGGCTATGGCACACGAACGTGTATTCGGCCGTGTGATGCAAGCCAGTATGTATGCCCTATTCCCACACGGCCTGTGACACAGGTGTGTCTAGTGGCCGTGTAAGGCACACGTCTGTTCACACGGGCGTGTAAACCCTGAATGCCTGAAAACTTTTCTAAGTTTTCTAAAGTTTTCAAATGTTATCGGTTTAGTCCGAACCTCTTTCAAGCATGTTTTAAGGTCTCGTAGAGCCTTATAAGGGACAATATGATCATGTTTGATTAATGTTTATGTGATAATGTATTCATGTATGTGAAATGTATGTTGAATGTTGTAATTGTTCGGTAATGCCTTGTAGCCCTATTCCGGTGACGGATAAGGGTTAGGGGTGTTAGATTCCCCTCACATGAAGTGTTTATTGACCTTTAACTACATTGAATGAATTCTTGGTTACCTTCATGTACCTCTCTATTGGCTTTCCCGTCTTTTTCACCCAATAGTTCTAATATGAACTCAATCTCGTAATGTGATTCAAGTCGTTTGTTTGCCCGATCGTAAAAATTAAGTAAAACTTGAGTTGTTTCAAAATGAGCTAGAAAAAGTTGAAAGATAGGTTCAAAATAAAGGGTTAAAAGATAGTTGTGATGATAGATGGGTGAATTAAGCTAATACAAAGATTGAACCAACAATATAGGTAAAGGTTGACCTGAATCTTAAATAGCACTTAGGTGAAATTAGTTTGAAAAGCTAAAGAATCTTGACCCACTATCTATGATAGATAGGAACCAGAGGTATAGATGAACGCCACACTTAAGCAAGTGATAAGTTCAAAGAAAATACAAGATTGACACCATAAGACTTGTCTTGATAAGCCAATTTAGTTTAGAGAGAACTATGAAAGTTGGACACTTACAAAGAAGTATAATATTCATAAAAAGAGCAAAAGTCTATCGTCTAACCGGAAAATGTTTACAAAGCAAACTATTTATAGGCTGAACATGTTCCAGCCGAATAGACACAAAGTAATCTACTCAATTAAGCCTTTAATTAACTGAAACGACTATTAAAATGAATCAACATATCTTTTGACAAGTTTTAGACCTAGGTGACACTAACAACTTGGCCATTAGCATTCCCAATCAGCTAATCAATTGGATTTAATGAGCTGAGCTAAATTCAGCAAGTATTTGATCAGCCAAGGCAATATGAATGTTATTAATTTCATTCTTGGGAAGCCAAAAGTGCAGCAGCAATTTTTAATGGAATTGTGGTGCACGAATAGGCCTTATGGTGTGAACAGCCAAATTTGATGAGCCTTAATGTGTGAACTTGGCTTGAAGCTTCCTTCAACATCCTTTGTAGTTTCCTAAGTCATTTAGCTTAATTGGAATAAATAATAAGTTGAATGGACTTGATTAAATTCAGCCAAGAGGTGTGAACTTGTTTTAATGTGCTGCTTTGATTAACTAAATAGTCTTGAGCTATTAAAATTAGCTTAGGCACTTCAATAGGCTTTGGGTGTGAAAGCTCAAAACCAAACAGCCATAAGTGTGAAAGGAACCTCCAGCAAGTGTGAAAACACTTAAGGGCTATTGGAGAACACAATTGGGCAGCTTGGGGAAGAGAAATCAACAGCTCAATGGCTCTTGGACTAAACGAAGAGGTGCTTGGAGCATCTCAACCATCAGTACACCACATTTAAGCCGTCCATGTATGTACCTAAAACAATTAAATTCAACAAGTTAAATCAGCTTGGACATATTAAAATCGGCTAAGAAAATTTAATTCAAACATGAATTTAATTTGTCTCAAACTTAGACACATTAAAACAAGTATTAAACCTTAATTATAATGTCCAGATTATGACACATTTAAACACAACATTAATTATTTGAGCTAAATAAAATAATTTAACTAAAAACCAAATTAAAAGTTTATTCCAGCAACGAAATAATGCTAAGTTAAAAATGAGTTGGAATTGAGCTCAATGAGCTACGAATGAGCTAGACTAGCTTGTAGGAGGTTGCAAGGCCTGCTAGGGAGACTTGTCCATGTTTGTTCGATTAGCCTAGCAACGTTTTCTTCCCACACTCGATCAATTAAAGCTTGCAAAAAATTAATATCTTCAGTTTGCACTTGGGCCCATCGTGTCTAGCCCATTCCCGGTGTCGTCGAATTGTATCGAGACATGATGCGACTAGGATCGCATCATTCCCTCATTCTTGAAAACAATTTGTCCTCAAATTGGGCCATTTGCTCGCGAAAAACCTTTCTAGATCATGACCCCCTTTATTCATAAACCTGAAAAAATCGCTTCTAAAAATGTGAGAATCACTAAAGGATCGAGAAGAAAGTATGCTAATCGTATGCCCTCCCTCTTTAGGAGGGAACCATTTCAAAGTGTCACCTACACAAGAATGAAATAAATTAGTAAGACTTTGAATTATAAACACAAAATAACTTTTCGAAATCTTATTAAAAAATTGAACATATAAACCAATGCCAAGATAAAAAATATGAGTTGGCCTTACCGTTTCATGATAAATCTAAAATTTCATCAATAGTAATATACCAGAATCACAAAGCATTCGAGAGTTATAATTTTGGACAACAAAAACATGGCTCGAATCCTTTGAGCAATGTTATAAAACACTGTTCTCCGGGATAAAAAAAAAACAAGGTTTTCTCTTGCCATTTCAATTTGACTTGACAATTTCATGACCGGCATCATAGAAAGAACATGAAGCAATTTAAAGTCATTATAATGTAAAACATTCTTGAATCTTTTAAACCACAATATAGAACAATTTCCAGAATCAAAGATTTGATTTTGAGTTTGCAAGCCATCAGAATTTACATGTTTTGTTTTCAAAAATAAGGATAAAACTCGAAGCAGATGAAAAGGTTTAACACATTTGTTCAAAATAAAATTACAATGCTCACCTTTTCTTAAAAACAACTTAGGATAACTTGCTCCGGGTTTGAACACACAACTTTGATCACTCATTTTCAAAAATAGCAAAGACTTTTCTTCCATCAACAGCTCACACATATCAGTCAAACAAGATTTAGGCTTACACACATTCAAACAACCAATCCTCTCAAAATTCATTCGAACAAGCATATACATACATGAGGATTTCGCACTAAGATTTAGAGAATTCACATTAACATCACATTCAAATAGATCAAACGTTTTACGCGGAAACTCTTTATCACACATAGTCAAGTTTTGTATATGCCGATTTAGCCTAACTTCATCAACAAACTTACCATCACAAAACTTATCATAAGAAAAATTCTTCATGGAACTAGTTGGAACAAAATCATTAACACTTATCATAGAATGAAAATTAACCAAATCAAATTGAGGATATCTTTCGAAAACTAAGTCACCAGCAATTTTTTCAACAACATTCCAATTTGATTGTCGTGATTCAATGGCTAAAGATTCCTTACCTTGCTTACCTTTAAGCACTTATGGAATAATTTCACCTTCAACCTTACCTTTCTCAATCAATCAAAATCGTCTCTCATCAGGAAGGTAATGAAGTTGAAACTTATCAATTAAATCTCTAGAAACCTGAAAAGAAGAAAAAATACGAAGACAACTCGCTTGTAGGTTAGTAAAAACATTCATCGCTTTTTCTTGTTCACTCTCATCTTTTTCACTTGTTTCTTTTTCAAACTCACTTTCTCTTTCCACAGTCTCTTTTATCGTTGAAAACTCACTCTCAGTCTTTATTTCACATTCCTTTTCAACAACATCGCTCTTTCCACTAACACTTTCTTTTATTTCTTCAATCTCAATCTCTTTTTCAATTTTCATTTCTTGCTCACATTATTTTGCAATCTTAATAACTTTTTTCCTTTCTTTCACTCTCTTTTACATTTTCAAATTCTTTTTCCCTCATCTTTCTTTTTCTTATCTCCATTTCATTTAGGATTCATTCATTTTCTTGCATTAACATTTCTTTCCACTCTTTTTGTTTAATTTCTTTTTGTCTCATTCTTTCAGTACAAGAAGAAGATAAAATATAAGAATTAGAATGACAAGCTTTTCATTGGAAAGAAGGGAAAGCATCTACATATGAGATATGATTACCTCTTTGTGATTGAATCTCCGTGGATGAATACTTTGATACACTTGAAGAGATATTTCTAGCTTCTCGTTTGTCACCTTGAAAGATTTCAAACTCGAAGCTTGCTTTACTTCGTCTTGAATTCTTTGTCATATAAGAATCACGGTATGGATCTCTTCTTGAATAATCATTGGACATTTGTGTCCGTGATGATCTTGTTCCCGTCCTTTGGCTTTGCGAAATTTGCTCCATTTGGTCTCGTTCTATCCATTGGCCCAATCGCTCTCACATTGGTTTTAAATGTCTTTGGAACATTTGACCCACCTCGTGAATAAGTGTTTGATATTTTGGGTCAAACAAAACATCACCATCATCAACAATCCTTTTGGAACTTCGAGACATAATATCTTGATTCTCACTACAAAAGTCTCACAATCCCACTCAAAAGAAAGTAAACACTCCACTCGTGTTTCACTCGAATTCAGGCTTTTGTCACCCTAATGATCTCACGATCTCTTGCCTTTTTCCACTCAAGTTCGCTTCTCTAAGTTTTTCAAGTGACTACTTAGACTAAACAACAATCGTTGTGGAGTCGGCTCGCAATAGTAACATTTGGTCATGTAGGAATTGATATTCAGAACAAAAAGGTAGGCTAGAAACAAATTGAAAATGGTTTGAAGTGTGGCCGAATGGTTAGATGAAACAAATGGAGTAGAATCGAGTAGCAGTAACCTTTTTTCAAAAAAAATAAAAATAAACAAATTTTGTACTCCTAAATGATTTTCAAACTTGAACTTGCAAATTGATGCTAAAATTTTTTTTAACGAAATATTTTTTCAAATTTTTTTCTAATTTCAGGAGTGAGAAAACATCAAGAACTTGCTTAATTTTGCTAACTCTGATACCAAATGATACGAACTCGATCTCGTAATGTGATTTGATTCGTTTGTCTGCTCAATCGTACAAATTAAGTAAGACTTTAGTTGTTTCGAAATGGCCTAGAAAAGGTTGAATGTAACACACCAAACCCGGCCTAAAATTATGGCCGAATTTGGCTATGTCCCATTAAAGTGTTTTTTGAAAAACATGATTTCGTTGAAAAATTTGTTCTATATTAAAACCTCTTTGTGTCCTTAACGAAGATTTAGAATGTCTCGTTCATTATTAAAACTCAAGTTGTTTAGCAAAATGGTAATCATATTAAATTGATGTTTCTTTTTAAAATATTGATTGTTGCGGAAGCTTTTAAACTATGCTGCATAAACGTGGTGTTTTGAAAAACATTTACCTTTTTGAAACCCGTCTTTTTCCTACGTCTAGAAGTTTATATCAATGCAAGTAAAAGTCCCAAATTAAAAGTTAAAACTTTAAAGAGGCCTTATTACATAGAAAGACCCAAATCTAAATTACTTATAAATTAAAAATCCAGTAAAGAGGCATGGGCAGATGTGTGGCCATCTTCGAGTTGCTCGCAGCACCGATTTGCCTAAGGATTACTTGAGCAGATAAGCAGAAAGGTGAGTTTATGAAACTCGGTGTGTAATCCCCAAAAAAAAACAAACAGTCAAGCATGTATTACGTAAATACAGTCTGGGCCTAAGCCCGTTTCAGTATCACTCCAGTCTCAGTTAGGGCCTTAGCCTATTCAGTAACAGTATCAGTGTGGGCCTTAGCCCAATTCAGTAACAGTATCAATACATAATGAAAATAGAAATCCTACCCAGTCAACCTCTACACTCCACTTCGTCTAGCCCAACATTCCATGTGGGGATAAAATCAACCCACCCATCCCCACACTCCAAAATATAGTACCGGTTGCGGCATTAAATAGTAATTACAGCAAAGCTGCCAGTACAGTACACTTCCTGAAATAATAATAAACCCATCCCCATGCAATATGTTATGCGTGTATGCAATATACAACTGGCATGCTCGAATATAGTCATACATATAATAGGGGCATAACAGTCATTTCATTAATTTAGGGTCTAGGTATACTTACCGACCCAACAGTAGGTCCATAGTCATTTCAAGAGACCCGTGCAACCTTAACAGTCAAACAGTGAAAATGGGCCCAAGGCCCAAATACGGCCCATGTGGGTCCACATGCCCGTGTGACCCACAAAGCCCAAAATGGCCTTGGTTGTGTGAGCTACACAGCCTGGCCCAATAATCACCACACGTCCATGTAGTTTACTTGTGTAGGGCCCACACGATCCATTTCGGCCCAACATGTCCCAGAACGACCTAAACCCATGAAATCGCTCAAGATTGTCTCTACGATCAAACGCCCATGTTTTATGCATTCGAATTACCACACGAGCGAGCGCATGCTCGTGTAGCGTCAATAGTCATATTTTTTTGCTGTTTTTGATTTACGATTATAGCAGTGTGGTTACACTCCTTTTTGCGAAGAGTGCTAAAAGTCTACGAGCACCAAAGCCTACATTCATTTTGTAACAGCCCGATTTAGACCCTAATCGAAATGGTGGTTTCGGGACCTCGAATTTGAGTCAAAAAAATATTTTAAAAATATTTTCTATGTTTATTATGTGTGAATTTATATTTGTGAAATTTTCGTGATTTAATTTTATCGTTTGAGTGTCCGATTAAATAAAAAGACTTAATCGCGTAAAATGAAAATTTAGTGGTTATTTCTAAAAGGGGCTGAATTGTTAGTGGCTTTCTAAATTAAAGCCTTAAAATTATAATATTGCCTTTATTAATAAGGATGGATGGTAATGGCTAAGGAAAGTAATGATTTTTATTAAATTATAAAGGTTAAAATTAGTACTATGGTTAATAAACATATAATAATTAAACAAGCTATCATATTCATATTTAATTTCATTTGTTCCTTCACCGAAAATAAGAAAAAAAAAAGAAATAAAAGGTAAAACTTAGGTTCGGCCATCTTTCCAAGCTCGATTTAAGGTTTGTTCTTAGTCAGTTTTTGATAATTTTTACGTTTTTGAGATTATTGCTTTGAGTACTACAAAACCCATGCTTGAATTTTTTTTTATTTTGTTGAATATTTTGAGTTATGCCATTGTTGAGTGCTTGTGATTTTTTTTGTTTGATGATGAAATATGAAAGATATGTTTTAGATTAACATGTTCTGTATTGGAGTTTTTGATGATTTTGAATAATTAGGACTAAATTGCAAAAATAATAATTTGAGGGACTAAAATGTGAAATAAATGAAATATATGGACTTGTATAAGCATGGGTAAAATTTTCCCCAACATGAGTATGGAGAAATTTGGTGTATTTTGTGTTTTATGCAATAGGGACTAAATTGTAAAAATTGTAAATGTCAGGGGTAAAGTGGTAATTTGTCCATTTATATGTTTTTGGACTAAATTGAATGAAAATATGTTTGAATGAGCTTAATTTGAATATGTTTTGATCAAGAACCAAAGAAATCTGATTTGGATAAGGGAAAGACGAAAGTTGTCAACTAGCTGCCCTGTTCCATTTTATAACGTCCGAGGTAAGTCTTTAAGCAATTAAACATCATTAATTTTGAATAAAAATTGGTTTAATATGCTGAACTGAAATTTATGGATTTATAGTAGAGTTAGCCAAACATGATTAAGCATGGAAATAACTTATTTGAGTTTAATTTGATTGAGTTATAACATTTGTAAGCTCGTATGAACTATATGGAAAAGCTAGAAATTTTCAATATATGAGTTGTTATGAGACATTCTTATAATAGTAAAATTCGGGCTCTGAGCCTAGCAAGCCTTGTGCTGGTGAATAAAATCGGGCTTTATGCCTAGCAGGCTTACTATCGGTGTATAAAATCAGACTTCGAGTCTAGTAGGCCTCGTGCCGGTGTGTGATATAGGCTTTGTGCCTAGTAGGCTTTATGCCGGTGAATTTAATATAAGTTCATGCCTAAAAGACTTGATGCTGGTGTGGTAATTAAATACGTTATATGAGTTAAATGCCAGGTACAAATTGGTTTGTTGTTTACCAAAAATGAGGTAAGTGTATCCGGCCTTGAGATTACTATTGAAATGAAACCTAGTTAAATGCATGCATGATTATATGTATTTGGCTTCATATTTAATATAGAAATATGAAACCATTCTATAATACATGAGCTTATATGTTTATGAGTATGTGAACTAGGTTATAATGACTATTTGACTGTGGAAGTTAAATGATAATGATGATAATTTGGCTACATGTGTATTTGGCCAAGGTGATTATTTGAAAATGAATTTATATACAAGTATATATATATATATATATAATATGAACTTCATATATTTGGACCCAATGTGTTACAATACTAGAATTTAGCTTGGTTTAATTAAGTTGATAATATCATCGAAATGTTCAAATTGCTTAAGACTTACTAAGCTAAGTTAGCTTACTCTGTGTGTTATGTTTACTTTGTTTTATAGATTTTGGATTCAAGTTACAAGCTCGGGGATCATCAGCAAAGTCTATCACACTATCAACCAATTTCGGTATTTAAGTAATTAAACTCGAATTATGGCATGTATAGGCTGGAATGTGTTTTGGAAATGTTGGATTTTGGTTTGTATAATCGCCATGCGAAAATGGCTTGTTGTTAAATTTGGTTATGTTATATTAGGTTCGTGTTCACTTTGGTTTTGTAATTATGTGCCTTTTATGTGTGATGTTGAGTTAGATATCATGCGCTTTGAAAATAGTTTGCTTGTTATGCTTAAATTTGATTTTATATGCTTTAGGTTAAATGTTCATTTAGCCTAATAGTTGATAAATATTGCATATGCTTTATGGATAAGTTTGGCCGATTGTTTGGTATACATTTAATGTTAAAGCGAATCATTATTTTAGGTAAGCTGCATATATTATATGTGTGCATCATTAACTGGTTCGGCTATGGCATAATGTGCTGGAAACATATATGTTGTTTGTTAAATTATATAATATGATTGTATATGTAAATTTGGTTGTCATGTTAGATTTGGGAGTATTTTATGAATTGGCAATAAAGGGTATTTGGATATTTCGAACATGGTAAGTTTGACATGTTGGAATTTAAATTTATAAATTAAAAGTTGGATTCATAATAAAAAATTACATGCTTATATATATTCGGTCAAGCTTGTTAGTCAAATATATATATGTAAGTATATTAAAGGTAACATATGTGTATGTTATTTCATTTATTTAATTAAATGTATGTATATGAATTGACAAGCTAAAAATGAAGAAGAATGGAATTTTGAGTATAGAGGGATCATACCTTCACATGATGTAATGAAATAAAGGACCATATAAAGAGTAAATTTTGTAATAGTAAATCAAATGGATATATATATGGCATGTGCAATTGAGGTTCAGTAATTAGTAAATAAATTATTGCTCTATAGTTGTTTATGAAATATTTAATAAGTGTAGTAGCAAATCAGCTTTGGTAAGTGCTTTTTATTTTTAAAAAACATCATGTGGATTGATAATGGCGATTCATTGAGATTTAAACTTATAGTATTCATACATGATGTTAATACATGATTTCTTGAACTAGAGCTTAAAAGTAGAATTTGAATTATAAAATGTATTGCGTATTAGTATGAACTGTGATGTGATCAGTATTGTGTTGTAACCCTAATCCGGTGGCAGATACGGGTTAGAAATGTTACACATTCAAGGCATTCAATCAATCTTTTAATCACTAGGGTTAAACACCCTCTTATTAACACTTAATCCCAAAATGGTAATTATTACCTGCCTTGATTGAACAAATACGATTTAACACACTTAAACCGCTGACTAAGATTGACTTCAAGATCCTTGGCAAAAATCAGCATTACAACATAATCTTGTTAACCAAAACCCTAAATGTAAATAACTTGAACCAAGAGAACAACATACCGAAATGTAGAACTAAGAATGGAGGGTAGAAGTAATCAGCCAACAAAAGTACACCCTAAAATCGAGGCATGATATGGTGCAATCAACCCTAACAACAACCGACATAGAAAAGAAAATGTTAGAGGGGAAAGCTATTTTGACAGAGAGTAAAAAAAACAATAACTGTGCACACAAACCTGAGATGGAATATTTGGCTAACCCTAAAAAGTGAAAAGAGAAGAAAGCCAGAAGAAAAAAATGAGGGGAAGAGTATTTGTAACACCCCCAAACCTGGCCTGGATGTTATGGCTGAACTGGCGGTGTCACACTGAAGTGTTTTTCAAAATCTAAGACTCATCTTTTAAAGGCTCTTCCTTTAAGTCGCCTCTTTGTGTACATTGAAAAGCTATTTTAAAAGCCTTATTGTTTATTCATAATGTGGTTATACTTTTGGAGGTTGATTTTAGTAAATGATCCGTCTTCGATGCTTGCTGTACCTCAAGTAAATGATCCGTTGAGATTGTATAAGCCACCTGTTGATAAAATTCGAAAACATGGGGTTGAAAAGTTTAAAGCTACTAATGAAGATGATGCTAAGCGAGCTGAGTTCTGGCTTGATAATACTATCCGTGTGTTTGATGAGCTGTCCTATACCCTAGATGAATGTTTGAAGTGTGCCATATCTTTGCTTTGAGACACAACATATCACTAGTGGAATACCCTAGTATCAGTGGTTCCAAGAGAGCGAGTGACCTGGGAATTCTTCCAGACTGAGTTCCGTAATCAGTATATCAGTTAGAGATTTATTGATCAGAAGCGAAAAGAATTTCTAGAGTTAAAACAGGGTCGGATGACCGTGACAGAATATGAGCGAGAATTTGTGAGACTCAGTCGGTATGCCCGAGAGTGTGTTTCTACCGAAGCTATAATGTGTAAAAGTTTTGAAGATAGGTTGAACGAAGACATTAAACTGTTAGTTGGCATACTTGAGATAAAATAGTTTGTGGTACTTGTTGAGTGAGCCTGTAAAGCTGAAGAGCTTGAAAAAGAGAAGAGAAAAGCTGATTTTGAAGCTAGAGATTTTCGTAAAAGATCATCGGGTAAGACTTTTTACTCAGCATCGAAGAAGTTCAGAGATGATTCTAGTCGATCTAAGGTTACTGCAGGTTTTTCTAGATGAGATTGAGACCGACCCCCTGTGAGTTCACGAGCCACTTCGATAGCTAGTGTTGGCAATGTTTGACAGAATAGAGTCGAGTGCAAGCATTATGGTAAATGGAATTATGGAGATTGCAGATTGCATGATTGATCTTGTTTTAAATTTGGATCGATGGATCATTTTATTCAAGAGTGCCCGATGTTAGCCGAGCAAAACGCTGTTAAGAGTGAGAGGCAAGGAAATGTGTCAGTGCGAGGCATACCACCCAGCAATACTGGTAATGTGAGCAGTAGTCAGAGAGGGACAAAAGATACAGCAGTTAGATCTGAGGCTCATGCAGCTACCAGAGCCTATGCTATTCGTGTGCGAGATGAGGCTTCATCCCCAAATGTCATCACTGGTATATTCACTCTTTATGATACTAATGTAATTGCATTAATTCATCCTGGTTTGACTCATTCTTATATCTGTGAGACTTTAGTATTCAGCAAGACTCTACCTATTGAGTCTACTGAGTTTGTGATTAGAGTGTCAAACCCTTTGGGCCGATGTGTTATGGTTGACAAAGTGTGTAAGAATTGTCTTTTGATGGTTCGAGATTCGTGCTTTCTGGCTAATTTGATGTTGTTGCCATTTGATGAGTTCGACATAATTTTGGGTATGGATTGGTTAACTTTGCATGATACTGTTGTAAACTGCAAGAGGAAGACCATTGATATACGGAGTCAGAATGATGAGGTTATTCGGATTGAATCTAGTGATTTGTATTGTTTACCAGCAGTAATTTCTTTGATGCTAGCTCAGAAAAATGTGAGAAAAGGGTGTGAAGCTTATTTTTCCTATGTGCTTGACAATAAAGTGGCTGAAAGAAAATTGAATTAGTACCAATTGTATGTGAATATTTAAATGTGTTTCCTGAAGAGTTACCGGGTTTATCACAGATCCGAGAGGTTGAGTTTGGTATTGAGTTAATGCTTGGGACAACTCTGATATCCATAGCTCCATACAGAATGGCACCTATAGAATTAAAAGAATTGAAAACTCAGTTGCAAGAGTTGACAGATAGAGGTTTTACGCGACCGAGTTTATCTCCTTGGGTTGCACCAGTACTGTTTGTGAAAAAGAAAGATGGAACCATGAGAATGTGCAATAATTATAGACAGCTCAATAAGGTGACTATAAAGAATAAGTATTTGTTACCACAGATTGATGATCTGTTTGATCAACTGAAAGGGGCTATAGTGTTTTCAAAGATAGATTTGATATCAGGCTATTATCAGTTACGAGTTAAAGACTCAAACGTGTCGAAGACTGCTTTTCAAATGAGGTATGGACATTATGAGTTTTTAGTGATGCCATTTGGACTTACTAATGCACATGCGGTTTTCATGGATTTGATGAATCAAATCTTCAGACCGTATTTGGATCAGTTTGTAGTTATGTTTATAGATGATATTTTAATCTACTCTCGTGATAAAGCTGAGCATGACGAACATCTGAGACTTGTGTTACAGACTTTGCGAGATAAGCAGTTGTTTGCGAAGTTTAGTAAATGTGAGTTCTGGTTAAGCGAAGTCAGTTTTCTGGGACATGTTGTATCAGCAATGGGTATTCGGGTTGATCCGAGCAAAATTTCAGCTATACTCGATTGGAAACCTCCGAGGAATGTTTCTAAAGTCTGAAGTTTTCTAGGACTTGCTGGTTACTATAGATGGTTTGTGAAAGGTTTCTCTATGATTGCAGCTCCGATGACGAAGTTATTACAGAAAGATGTGAAGTTCGAGTGGTCAGAGAAGTGCCAGGAAAGTTTTGATCAGTTGAAAGCCCTTTTAATCGAAGCTTCGGTGCTAGTTCAACCAGAATTGGGTAAAGAATTTGTTATTTATAATGATGCATCTTTAAATGGTTTGGGTTGTGGCTTATGCCTCGAGACAGTTGAAGCCACATGAAAAGAACTATCTGGCACACGACCTAGAATTGGCAGTCGTTGTGTTTGCATGGAAAATTTGGCGTCATTATCTGTTCAGTGAGAAATGTCATGTTTATTCTAATCATAAAATCTTGAAATACTTGATGACTCAGAAAGATCTAAATTTGAGACAACGTCGATGGTTAGAATTGCTAAAAGACTACGAGCTTGTAATTGTCTATCATCGAGAAAGGCTAATGTTGTTGTTGATGCTTTAAGCCGAAAATCACTGTTTGCTTCACATGCAATGAATGCGCAAATGGCTATGTCTGATGATGGTTCGATAATAGCTAAATTAAAAGCAAGACTGTTATTTGTTCAACAAATTTGTGATGCCTAGAAGGTTGATAATTTATTACTAGCAAGACGAGCTCAGTGTGATATAGATGTTGATTCAGGATTCAGAGTTGATGCTGATGACTGTTTGAGATTCAGAAACCAAATATGTGTTCCGAGGAATTCAAAGTTGATTCAGATGATTTTGAATGAAGCTCACAGCAGTCAGTTATTAGTTCACCCAGGTAGTACAAAGATGTATAATGATTTGAAATAGCTTTACTGGTGGCGTGGTATGAAACGAGACATTTCTAACATTATTGCAAGATGTTTAGTATGTGAACAAGTAAAAGCCGAGCATCAGGTACCTTCAGGATTACTTCAGCCAATTATGATACCAGAGTGGAAATGGGACAGAGTCACGATGGGTTTTGTATCTGGTTTACCATTGACACCGAGCAAGAAAGATGCAATCTAGGTTGTTGTAGATAGATTGACTAAATCAGCTTATTTTTTTCTGATACGTACAGACTACTCGTTGGATAAGCTAGCTGAATTGTATGTTTCTCAGATTGTAAGATTACATAGAGTGCCTATATCTATTGTTTCGGATAGAGATCCGAGGTTTACATCGCAGTTTTGGAAGAAACTACAAGATACACTAGGTACGAAATTACATTTTAGTACTACTTTCCATCTGCAAACAGATGGTTAGTCTGAGCGAATCATTCAGATACTTGAGGATATGTTGAGATGTTGCATTCTTGAGTTCAAAGGTACGTGGGAACGATACCTACCTCTGATTAAATTTGCGTATAATAACAGCTTTCAATCGAGTATCAAAATGGCACCTTATGAGGCTTTGTACGGTCGTAAATGGTGTACACCATTGTACTGGACTGAGGTCAGTGAGAATAAGACACACGGGGTCGATTTGATCAGAGAAACCAAACATAAGGTAAAAGTGATTTGTAAAAGTTTAAAGGCGGCATTAGATTGTCAGAAATCATATGCGGACTTGAAACATAAAAATATAGAGTTTCAGATCGGAGATAAAGTTTTCTTGAAAGTCTCACCATGGAAGAAAATACTCAAATTTGGTCGTAAAGGCAAATTGAGCCCGAGATTTATTGGGCCGTATGAGATTACAGAGTGTATCGGGCCAGTTGCTTACAGACTGTTGTTACCACCTGAGTTAGAAAAGATCCACAATGTATTCCACGTCTCGATGCTTCATGGATATCGATCTGATCCTTCACATGTGATTAGTCCGTCTGAGATAGAGATTAAGCCTGATATGACGTACGAAGAAGAACCGATTTGTATTTTAGCTCGTGAAATTAAAGAGTTGCGAAATAAGAAAATTGTGTTAGTTAAAGTACTATGGTGTAAAAATGGAGTTGAGGAAGCAACGTGGGAGTCAGAAGATGCAATGAGAGAACGTTATCCGAACCTATTCACTAGTAAGATTTTTAGGGACGAAAATCCCTAAGGGGGGAGAGTTGTAATAGCCTGATTTAGACCCTAATCAGAACGGTGGTTTCAGGACCACGAATTCAAGTTAGAAAATTTTTTTAAAATTATTTTCTATGTTTATTATGTGTGAATTTATATCTGTGAAATTTTCGTGATTTAATTTTATCGTTTGAGTGTTCGATTAAATAAAAGGACTTAATCGAGTAAAATGAAAATTTAGTGGTTATTTCTAAAAGGGGCTGAATTGTTAGAGGCTTTCTAAATTGAAGCCTTAAAATTGTAATATTTCCTTTATTAATATGGATGGACAGTAATGGCTAAAGAAAGTAATGATTTTTATTAAATTATAAAGGTTAAAATTAATAATATGGTTAATAAACATATAATAATTAAACAAGTTAACATATACATATTTTATTTCATTTGTTCCTTAACCGAAAATAAGAAACAAAAGAAAGAAAAAATAAAACTTAGGTTCGGCCATCTTTCCAAGCTCGATTTAAGGTTTGTTCTTAGTGGGTTTTTAATGATTTTTACGTTTTTGAGATCGTTGCTTCGAGTACTACAAAACCCATGCTTGAATTTTTTATTTTGATGAATATTTTGAGTTATGCCATTGTTGAGAGCTTGTGATTTTTGTTGTTTGATGCTGAAATATGAAATATATGTTTTAGATTAACATGTTTTGTATTGGAGTTTTTGATGATTTTGAGTAATTAGGACTAAATTGCAAAAATAATAATTTGAGGGACTAAAATGTGAAATAAATGAAATATATGGACTTGTATAAGCATGGGTAAAATTCGGCCCAACATGAGTATGGAGAAATCTGGTGTATTTTGTGTTTTATGCAATAGGAACTAAATTGTAAAAATTATAAATGTCAGGGGTAAAATGGTAATTTGACCATTTATGTGTTTTTGGACTAAATTGAATGAAAATATGTTTTAATGAGCTTAATTTGAATATGTTTTGATCAAGAACCAAAGAAATCGGATTTGGATCGGGGAAAGACGAAAGTTGTCGACTAGCTGCCCTGTTCCGTTTTATAATGTTCGAGGTAAGTCTTTAAGCAATTAAACATCGTTAATTTTGAATGTAAATTGGTTTAATATGCTGAATTGAAATTTATGGATTTATAGTAGACTTAGCCGAACATGATTAAGCATGGAAATAACTTATTTGAGTTTATTTGATTGAGTTATAACATTTGTAAGCTCGCATGAACTATATGGAAAATCTAGAAATTTTCAATATATGAGTTGTTATGAGACATTCTTATAATAGTAAAATTCGGGCTCTGAGCTTACCAAGCCTTGTGCTGGTGAATTACATCAGGCTTTATGCCTAGTAGGCTTACTGCCGGTGTATAAAATCAGACTTCGAGTCTAGCAGGCCTCATGCCGGTGAATTTAATATAAGTTAATGCCTAAAAGACTTGATGCTAGTGTGGTAATTAAATACGTTATATGAGTTAAATGTCAGGTACAAATTGGCTTGTTGTTTACCTAAAACGAGGTAAGTGTATCCGGCCTTGAGATTACTATTGAAATGAAACCTAGTTAAATGCATGCATGATTATATGTATTTGGCTTCATATCTAATATAGAAATATGAAACCATGATATAATACATGAGCTTATATGTTTATGAGAATGTGAACTAGGCTACAATGACTATTTGACTGTGGAAGTTAAATGATAATAATGATAACTTGGCTACATGTGTATTCGGCCAAGGTGGTTATTTGAGAATGAATGTATATACAAGTATATATACATAATATGAACTTCATATGTTTGGACCCAATGTGTTATGATACTAGAATTTAGCTTCGTTTAATTAAGTTGATAATATCATTGAAATGTTCAAATTGCTTAAGACTTTCTAAGCTAAGTTAGCTTACTCTGTGTGTTATGTTTACTTTGTTTTATAGATTTTGGTTCAAGTTACAAGCTCGGGGATCGTCAGCAAAGTTTATCAAACTATCGACCAACTTCGGTATTTAAATAATCAAACTCAAATTGTGACATGTATAGGCTGGAATGTGTTTTGGAAATGTTGGATTTTGGTTTGTGTAATTGCCATGCGAAAATGGTTTGTTGTTAAATTTGGTTATGTTATGTTAGGTTCGTGTTCACCTTGGTTTTGTAATTATGTGCCTTGTATGTGTGATGTTGAGTTAGATATCATGTGCGTTGAAAATAGTTTGCTCGTTATGCCTAAATTTGATTTTATATGCTTTAGGTTAAATGCTCATTTAGCCTAATAGTTGATAAATATTGCATATGCTTTATGGATATGTTCGGCCGATTGTTTGGTATATATTTAATGTTAAAGGTTATCATTATTTTAGGTAAGCTGCATATATTATATGCGTGTATCGTTAACAGGTTCGACTATGGCATAATGTGTTGGAAACATATATGTTGTTTGTTAAATTATATAATATGATTGTATATGTAAATTTGGTTGTCATGTTAGATTTGAGAGTATTTTATGAATTGGCAATAAAGGGTATTTGGATATTTTGAACATGGTAAGTTTGACATGTTGGAATTTAAATTTATAAATTAAAAGTTGGATTGATAATAAAAAATTACATGCTTATATATATTCGGTCAAGCTTGTTAGTCAAATATATATGCGAATATATTAAAGGTAATATATGTGTATGTTATTTCATTTATTTAATTAAATGTATGTATATGAATTGGCAAGCTAAAAATGAAGAAGAATGGAATTTTGAGCATAGAGGGGTCATACCTTCACATGATGTAATGAAATAAAGGACCATATGAAGAGTAAATTTTTTATTAGTAAAACGAATGGATATATATATGGCATGAGCAATTGAGGTTCAGTAATTAGTAAATAAATTATTGCTCTATAGTTGTTTATGAAATATTTAATATGTGTAGTTCGGCTTTGGTAAGTTCTTTTTATTTGAAAAAAATGTCATGTGGATTGATAATGGCGATTCATTGAGATTTAAACTTATAGTATTCATAGATGATGTTAATACATGATTTGTTGAACTAGAGCTTAAAAGTAGATTTTGAATTATAAAGTGTGTTGCGTATTAGTATGAACTGTGATGTGATCAGTATTGCCTTGTAACCCTAATCCGGTGGCTGATACGGGTTAGAGATGTTACACATTCAAGGCATTCAATCAGTCTTTTAATCACTAGGGTTAAACACCCTCTTATTAACACTTAATCCCAAAATTCTAATTATTACCTACCTTGATTGAACGAATAAATTTAACCCACTTAAACCGCTGACCAAGATTGACTTCAAGATCCTTGGCAAAAATCTGCATTACACCCTAATCTTGTTAACCAAAACCCTAAACGTAAATAACTTGAACCAAGAGAACAACATACCAAAATGTAGAACTAAGAATGGAGGGTAACAGTAATCGGCCAACAAAAGTACACCCTAAAACCGAGGCACTATATGGTGCAATCAACCCTAACAACAACTGGCAGAGAAAATAAAATGTTAGAGGGGAAAGCTATTTTGACAAAGAGTAAAGAAAACAATAACTGTGCACACAAACCGGAGATGGAATATTCGGTTAACCCCAAAAAGTGAAAAGAGAAGAAATCTGAAAGAAAGAAATGAGGGGAAGAGTATTTGTAACACCCCCAAACCCGGCCTAGATGTTATGGCCGAATCTGGCGATGTCACACTGATGTGTTTTTCGAAATCTAGGACTCGTCTTTTAAAGGCCCTTCCTTTAAGTCGCCTATTTGTGTACGTTGAAAAGCTATTTTAGAAGCCTTATTGTTTATTCATAATGTGGTTGTACTTTTGAAGGTTGCTTTTACTAAATGATCCTTCTTCGATGCTTGCTGTACCTCAAGTAAATGATCCGTTGAGATTGTATAAGCCACCTGTTGATAAAATCAGAAAACATGGGGCTGAAGAGTTTAAGCTACTGATGATGATGATGCTAAGCGGGCTGAGTTCTGGCTTGATAATACTATCCATGTGTTTGATGAGTTGTCCTATACCCTAGATGAATGTTTGAAGTGTGCCATATCTTTGCTTCGAGACAGAACATATCACTGGTGGAATACACTAGTATCAGTGGTTTCAAGAGAGTGAGTGACCTGGGATCCAAGCATCGATTCGGCCAGTATCGATTCGGCCCATGAAAACGTTCATGGCCATCTCATCAACCACACGGCCATGTTTTGTCGGCTTTTCTGCTTTTCAGCCTTTGTAGTTTCACATCCAATGGTAGTGTTCACACACCTGATATGGGATTGTAGCCAAAACGCTTCCAAGATCCAAACAGCTATAATTAACAACAATCCCTCATCAGCCTAAAACCATCGTTAATCCAAACCACAATACCGAAAAGGATTCATTCGATTCACTGTTACTTACCAAACCAACAATCGCAGATCCTTACTGACTTAAACCCCACGTACCACTTCAAAACTTCGACCTTCACAAGAAACATTCAACTAACTCATAAGTATTTAAAGTCCAATAAAAACCCATCTTACTTAAAGCACTTACCCTAAATGTGGAAAGACCACTGGCAATGAGAAGAGTAACTAGCATAAACTTCCACAACAGAATCCACACCCCTAGCAAGATTAGGCAGATCATATGTTATTAGAAGAAAGAGGCATATATTCGGCCCCAAAGATAAAGAAAAGGGAAAACTAAAATTTGGCAGTAGAGACAATAAAAATTCGACTAGAAAAGAAACAATACACCGATTGAAACATACCCTTACTGATAACTTAGATGACTTTCGGCAACAAACAATCAAAGAGGTTCGACCAAAGTAAGAAGAACTAAAAAGACTTTGGGAGAGAGAGGGAGTATGGTATTCGGCCCAATAAAGAAAAGAAGAATGAAATCGGGAAAGAAATGTGCGGCTTAAGAGAATAGGAGGAGAAGAAGAAAAGGGAAAGGGAATGGTGGTGGGAGAAGAGAAAGACTTGAAGAGAAGCACCTCGAAATAACTTGAAGAGAAGCACCTCGAAATAAGCCTTACAATATTTGGCCAGAGTATGTGAAAGGTAGAGAAAAGAAATGGTCGACCAATCCAAGAGCAAAAATCAAACAATTGAGGGGACTGAAGGGAGAAAAACAGTAAAGCAAATTCGGCAAAGGACTTCAATAAATTCGACAAATGGGGATTGACCGAAAGGCTAAAGACTCCCAAGGCAATCGAATGGCTTGAGAGGAATCCTATTTTGGCACTACCACTTCCCTATCCCACGATCCACTCCCCAAAACCCTCCTACGATCTCTAACCTTGCCAATTTGAATCCCACACAAACTCCTTAGATTCGGCTAACAACCAATCCATTCAAACTTGTTCAAACTCTTGGTGTTTCGGTCAAACACAACTTCCTCCCATGGCCAGCAGCAAAAATAACCCTCCATTTGCACAAATAGGGATTTGAACCTTAGACCACTAGCACACTCTATACGCCACTATCCACTAGACCAGCAGGCTTTTTTATGACATGTTTTACTCACATTTAATTAAAAACCTACAGTCTAGAGACAGTTCTTATTCCTTTAAAAATAAAACTTTTTGCTCCTGCCCAAGCTTGAACCCAAGACTTCTCAAACGCTTCCCAAAACACTTAACCACTGAAACAAACAAGCGTTTGTGTCCCTTTCTTGCATAATTAAATATTTATGTGCAGTCTTCTAACTGCACCCACTCAAGGCTTAAAAGTTTTAAGCCCAAAATTCAGGGCGTTACAGTATTTGAAAGAGAAAACTACTTAAGGGAGAAGAGAGAAGTCAAGAGCATTTACCCAAAATCGAAACAAAATAAATGGAAAGGAGTGATGAGGTATTCGAGCTCGGTAACAAGGTGAAAGGGGAAAAATAAATAGAGGAAGAAAGGGAGAGAATCAGGCAAAGTATAGTGAGCAAAAGAGGGAAATAATGATCTTAAGAGAATTGAGAGGAACGGACAGAAGGCATTCGGGCAAGGGGAAGGAAAAGAAGAATGAAAAGAAAAGTAAGAGACCCCAAAATGCTAACCCGAAACGGACCAAAAACACGGCCAATACCCTTGTACTAAATGATCTCCAAAGAACAGAAAAAGAGTAAAGAAAGTGGCAAAAACAAGTTAAAGGGCAAAGTACCCAAACCAATCCTGAAAACTCCCCAAAACTAAATTCAAAGGGTGCCTACAATCCCAATTCGGCTCCAACACTCCCTCAACTTCACATCCCCTTGTTTATTGCTCCTATAATCTCTCCACAAAACCCTCAAACCGATCACTATCCAAATCTCCCCTTTCTCCACCTAAATTTTGGCTACTCCATCCCCAACTCCTCTCAAACACTCCAACCATCCAAGCATCAGAGTTTCACTGACATACAACCTTTCACACGGCAACTTGAAAAATAAAACACACCTTGCGCATAGCAGGACTCGAACTCCGGTCTCTTAGTAACAGTAACACACCACTATTCCCTAGACTAACAGGCTTTTTATGACTTGATATCCCTACAATTATTTAAAAACCTACTGTCTAGAGCCAAGGGTTTTATTCAATTAAGACAAAAAATTTTGCATAAGCCAAGGTTTGAACCTAGGACTTTTCACACTTGTCAAGACACTTAACCACTGAAGCAAGCATGTATTTATGCAACACAACAAAAGAAATGAATGCTTAGATTTTAAGGCGTTACAACTCTACTCCCCTAAAAGAAAATTTCAGGCTCGAAATTTACCTGGTTAAAACAGATGAGGGTACTGTTGTCATATCGCTTCCTCAGGTTCCCATGTTGCCTCCTCTGAGCTATGATTACGCCAAAATACCTTAACCAGTGGGATAGACTTCTTTCTTAACACTTTTACATCACGCTCAAGAATCTGAACTGGCTCATTCTTAAAAGTTAGATCCGGCCTAACCTCAATCTCCCCAGTCGAGAAAATATGCATTGGATCAAAGCGGTAGCGCCTCAGCATGGAGATGTGAAACACATCGTGAATTCGGTCCAACTTTGGAGGTAACTCAAGTTGATAGGCAATTGGTCCCACACGTTTCAGTATGCAGTAAGGCCCAATGAACCTAGGGTTCAACTTGCCCTTCCGTCCAAATCTCAGTACCTTCTTCCATGGCGAGACCTTGAGAAAAACCAAGTCCCCACAGAATACTCAATTTCCTTACGTTTCAGATTCGCATACGACTTTTGTCTACCTGATGATGCCTTCAGTCGATCCTGAATTATTTTAACTTTATCCTCGGTATCAGAAACCAATTCAGGGCCCAAAACACATCACTCACCCAACTTAGTCCAACATGAAGGAGTACGACACCTACGGCCATATAATACCTCGTAAGGTGCCATCTGTATGCTTGACTGGTAGCTATTGTTTTAGGCAAACTCTACAAATGGCAAGTAGTCCTCCCAACTGCCTCGGAAATCTATCACACAAATCCTTAACATGTCCTCTAGTATCTA
Source organism: Gossypium longicalyx (assembly GCA_025698465.1). NCBI lineage: Eukaryota > Viridiplantae > Streptophyta > Magnoliopsida > Malvales > Malvaceae > Gossypium > Gossypium longicalyx. The sequence continues at coordinate 37,187,233 of CM046995.1, forward strand.
AATCACTCTCTCTGACTGACCATCTATCTGAGGATGAAACTCAATACTAAAGTTCAACCTTGTACCCAAAGCCTCATGTAACTTCTTCTAGAACCGCGACATGAAGCGAGGATCTCTTTCAGATATTGTGGAAATCAGTACCCCATGCAGTCTCACTAGCTCAGCCACATACAATTTAGCCAACTTCTGCAATGAGTAATCAGTACGGACTGGTATGAAATAAGCACATTTGGTCAATCGATCCACGATGACCCATACTGAATCCTTCTTAGCAAGCGTTAAGGGCAACCCACTAACGAAGTCTATAGTCACTCTCTCCCACTTCCAAAGTGGAATCTTAACTGGCTGAAGCGACCCTGAAGGTAACTGATGTTCGACCTTAACCTACTGGCAAGTCAGACATCTACTCACAAAGTCGGTAACTTCACGCTTAAGACCTGGCCACCAATATAACTCACGAAGGTTTCAGTACATCTTATTCCTGCCAGGATGCATCGCATAAAGGCTACTATGCGCCTCTCACAGAATAGACTGCCTCAAATCGGCATCCTTCGGCATACAGACTCTCCTATGGAAACACAATACCCCTTTGCTATTCAGTCCAAAATCTAAAGTTTCCCCACTCACAATTTGTCAGAATCGAGGACCTAGTGAGTCATCTTCCAACTATTTACCCTTAATCTGCTCAATCCATGTCGGTTTAACCTGAAGTTCGACTAATAGACTACCATCATCAAATAAGCTGAGACGAGCAAACATTGCCCTAAGATCTGTCATAGCCCTATGGCTCAGTGCGTTTGACACAACATTGGCCTTACCAGGATGGTATTCAATCAAGAAGTCATAATCCTTAAGCAGCTCAATCCATCTACGCTACCTATGATTTAGCTCCTTCTGAGTGAGGAGGTACTTGAGGCTCTTGTGATCTATGTAAATAATACACTTCTCACCGTACTGGTAATGCCTCTAAATTTTCAATGCAAATACCACCGCAGCCAACTCGAATTCATGCGTCAGATAATTCGTCTCATGAGTCTTAAGCTGGCGAAACGTATATGCCACCACTTTGCCCTCTTGCATCAACACACAACCCAAACCAATGTGTGATGCATCGTTGTAGACAATAAACTCTTTCCCAAACTCTAGCTGTATCAAGACAAGGGCCTCAGTCAGAACTTTCTTAAGTTTCTCAAAACTTTCTTGTTAAACATCAGTCTAGTTAAATGGCACACCCTTACACAACAACTTAGTCAGAGGTACAGTAATCAATGAAAACCCCTCAACAAACCGTCCATAATACCCTGCTAGACCCAGAAAACTTCAAATTTCAAATAACGTCTTTGGCGGCTTCTAATCCAAAACAACTTCAATTTTTTTAGGATCAACCCTAATCCCTTCAGCAGATACCACATGGCTAAGAAAAGTTACTTTTCGTAACCAGAGCTCGTATTTAGTGAACTTGGCATACAGTTGTTTCTCCCTCAGAATCTACAGAACAACTCAGAGATGTGCATCATGATCATCTTCAGTTCTCGAATACACCAAGATTTCATCTATAAAAACCACTATGAACCGATCTAGATATGGTTGGAGCACCCGGTTCATCAGATCCATAAAAGTCGCTGGTGCATTCGTCAGTCCAAACGGCATCGCTAGGAACTTGTAATGACCATAACGAGTCCTAAATGCTGTCTTATAAACATCAGCCTTTTTCACTCTCAGCTAATGGTACCCCGATCATATATCAATATTGGAGAAGACTGAAGCTCCTTGAAACTGGTTGAATAGATCATCAATCCTTGGTAGGGGATACTTATTTTTAATAGTCAATTTATTCAGTTGTCGGTAGTCGATGCACATATGCATGGATCCAACCTTCTTTTTCACAAATAAAATCGGTGCTCGCCACGGAGACACACTAGGTCGGATGAACCCTCGATCCGGTAACTCTTGAATCTGAGCCTTAAGCTCTACTATCTTCTTCGGTGCCATTCTATAAGGGGCAATGGACACCAGAGCTATACTAGGCAAGAGCTCAATCCCAAACTCAACTTCACGGTTTCAAGGTAACCTAGGTAGCTCATCGGGAAATGTAATATCCCGAATTAGGGCCTAATCAGAATAGTGGTTTCGTGACCAGAAATCCGAGATAGAAATAATTATTTTATAAGTATTTTGAGATTTATGATATGATTGTATGATTGTGTGAAAGTTTTGTGAAGAAATTCTATGCATAAAATGCTTAATTTAAAGTTAGGGACTAAATCGAATAAGTTGCAAAACTTGCATTCTAGAAGTTTTTAGTATGAAATTGCTTTGAAATATTAATTAGGAGGTCTTAAATAGCAATTTGACCAATTTCTAAAATTTTGGACAAAAATGGGCTTGTACATGAAAATTTTCAAAGAAAGGTATTAAGGGCATTTTGGTCATTTGGATATTAAATGAAATAAAATGGGAAAAATAACACAAAATGGTTATCTTCCTCATTTAGTTGCTGCCGAATTTCACTCTCACCATAGCTAGGGTTTCTTCAACTTTCAAGCTTCATAGTAAGTGATTCTAAACCCCGTTTTTAATGATTTTTACGTTTTTAGATCCGGTAACTTGATAAAGCTTATGCTAGCAATAATTTAACCTAGGGTTTATATTTGGAAAAATACCCATAGGTGAAATTTGTGTATTTTGATGTTTTATGATAGAATATGAGGTTTTAAATTATGTTAGACAACTTGTACTACTCGATTTTAAGCAAAAACGAGTAAAAGGGCTTAATCGGTAAAAATACCTAATAGTCATAAGTATATGTTAGAGTGAGAATTTGATGTTGCCATAGAAGGGAAAAGTGATCAGCATGTTATAAAACATAAGAATAAGAAATAAATTTTAATCCCGAGCCTAGGGGCAAAAGTGTAAATATGCAAAAGTTTAGGGGTAAAATTGTAATTTTGCCAAAATTTGAATTAATGATTAATTTGATAATGTGAGTATTAAATAAGCTAAATGTGTTATTTTAGATCAAGAAAGACGTGGAATCGACCCCAATCGAGGAAAAGAAAAGATTGTAGACTAAATTGCAAAATCTTTGTATTTTGGTACCAAGGTAAGTTCATGTGTAAATAATGTAGCATAATTGTTATTTTTAAGTCATTGATGTCAATTATGTGATATGCTGATTTTTATCATGAAATATATGCTTTGTGGTTATTTTCAAACAAAATGCAAATCATGTGTGCTACTTGCTAAATATAATTGTTACTGAGAGTATTGATTTGGCATTCTACTAAGACGGCAAGGATATGTATTCGAGGAAAATCCCATTTGAACCTTAGGAATAGATTAGGATACAAGTGACATGTCACTAGGATGGTTAAGCATCCGAGCTCGTTGAGTTGAGTCCGAGTTCACTTATGGATGCGAATGTCTGAACTCGTTGAGTTGAGTCCGAGTTCGTGAGATGCAACTATGCATCCGAGCTCGTTGAGTTGAGTCCGAGTTCACTTATGGATGCGAACGCCCGAGCTCGTTGAGTTGAGCTCGAGTTCGCTTATGGGCGGGTTACATGATTGTTTGATTGCATATGTGGCACTTATGTGCAAGTTATCCATGTATCCGAATTATATTCCGATGTGTTCAACGGATAAAGTTCTACTCAAATGGAGGAATACTCGAGATGAAAGAGACGTATTGGTAAGTATTATGAGACGGATACTTTGAACAGGTATGTACTTAACCCTCGGGTTGAGTATTGATACAACAACGATAAGGTAATAAGATGATGAAAAATGATTAGAAATGTGATATATGTTTTGGTGATACCATGCTAATGTTGTTTGGTATGATTGCTTTGTTATGTTACTTATTATTTGCATATGAACTTACTAAGCATTATTGCTTACTCCCCCCTTCTTACTCGTTGTAGTTTTGGACAAGCCAGCTCAGGAGTCGGGATAGGTCGAAGGCTCAGTCACACTATCCGGAAGACTTTTTGGTAAATGGCTTGTAAATTTAAGTATAGCATGTATAGCAATATACCTATTTTGTGTAAATGATCTTATGATATGGTGATGGAATGGTTGAGAAAATGTTTGATAATGATAAGTTATGGAAATGGTTAGTTTAGATTAAGTTTGATGTTATGGAAAGTTATTAAGATACTTAGTGCATGAAAACTCATAAAAATGGGTGAAATTTGCCATAATCAGAATATTGCAGCAACACTGACGTGAGTTTAAAAATTTACAAAAAATCATAGAAATCGAATTTGGTGACATATTAAATATCAAATTAAAGCTTATTATGTATAGTTTCATATAAAACAAACTAAACAGGTAAAGAAATTATATGTTATAAGATATTTGAATTTTACTGAAACAGGGTCAGAGCAGTTTCTGGATCCCCTGTTACAACTTTAGAAATTCACCATAAATTGTACAGATATAATTAGGTGGTGTATTTTATATCCTCAGAATTCTTACTGAGTCTAGTTTCAGGAGAAACAAACGTCATAATCATATGAATTTTGTACAGAGAGAAATATGGTTCGTAGTAAATAGTGGTCAGTTCAGTCAAGTCCTGAAACAGGGGTAACTTTAACTAATAAAATGTACTAATTGGCCCAACAAAAAATTCTGGAAAAGAATTAGTAGATGGGTATATGAGTCTAGATTCAGGGAAAATTTACGGATCTTAATTTCAAGTTTTGTAACTCGAGATATGATTTTTCTTGTGACTGTGACACAAGTAACTAGAAAGCTATGAATGTAGAAACAAGTGATCCAAAGTTCTTAAAATGTTAAATTAAGTTTAGTAACACCTCATACTCGACTCCGGCGACGGTCTCGGGCGTGGGGGCGTTACATTTAGTGGTATCAGAGCAGGTTTAGTCAGTTCTCGGACTACGTGTTGTATGTACGGATTTTGCTATACATGCCATATGTATAAATTGTGATAGTGTGACGACTTCTGACCTTTTTAAATGATTTTTTTATAGTAAATGAATCCCGATCCAGTTGTGGCAGATGAAGTAGTAACACGCCAGCTCTGGATGAAGGAGCAGCATCGACTGAAAATCCACCTCCTACTGTTGGTCAGGGAGGAGGAGAAAGGGGTCGGGAAGCCTTTCTCCAAATGATGAGTGCATGGTACACTGAGTTCGTTCGTACGAACCCAAATGTACAACCTCCCCACCTCCCCCAATTCCTCAACCTGTACCCCCGATGCCTCAAGGTATGGATCTAATGAAATTTCATAGAACTCCAGTTGACAGAATCCGCAAGCAAGGGGCCGAAGAATTTAAGGCAAATATTGATGATGATGCCGAGAAAGCAGAGTTCTGGCTTGAAAATTCTATCCGGGTATTTGATGAATTATCTTGTACACCTGAAGAATGTTTGAAATGCGCTATATCTTTGTTGAGGATTCAGCCTATAATTGGTGGAAGACTTTGATTTGGTGGTTCAAAGAGAGAATAACCAGGAATTCTTTCAAGAAGAGTTTTGGAAGAAATATATTAGTGAAAGATTTATTGATCGAAGCGTAAAGAATTTCTTGAGTTGAAGCAAAGTAATATGACGATTCTGAGAATATGAAAGAGAGTTTGTTCGATTAAGTAAGTATGCTGGAGAGTATGTTTTCTACAGAGGCCAAGATGTCTGAACGATTTGAAGACGGGCTCAACGAAGACATCAAGGTATTTGTTGGAATTCTTGAATTAAAAGAAATAGTAGTATTAGTGGATCGAGCTTGAAAAGCTGAAGAACTACTTAAAGAGAAGAAAAAGGTAGAGGCTGAGACTAGAAATTGGAAGAAAAGACCGATGAGCAGTTCATTCTCACAGCAACCCGGAAAGTCAAGAAATATGAATCCTCGTTCCCAAGTTTCTGCTGGGCAATCATATGGGAATTATAAAAAGCAAAATGTGGGTCCTAAGTCCCAGAATACTTTGGCAGCCAGTGTAGGGAACTCGAGATTTGTTAAACTTGAATGCCAGCGGTGTGGTAGAAATCATTTTGGTCCGTGCAGAGCAAATGAATGTTTTCGATATGGTTCTTCGGATTATTTTATTAGAGACTGCCCAGAGAGAGCTGGAAAAGAAAAATTTCAGAATACAAAAACAAGTGGTGCTGATTCGAGAGGAAGATATCCAAGAAAAGCTGGGAGTGAAGCAAGCAGTAAGAATGTAGCTAGAGATGTAGCAGTTAGACCTGAAGGAAGGGCTCCGGCTAGGACTTATGCTATTAAAGCGCGCGAAGATGCTTCCTCACCTGATGTGATTACCGGTACATTTTCTCTCTATAATGTTAATGTTATTACTTTGATTGATCCCGGTTCTACTCATTCGTATGTGTGCATGAAATTGGTGTCTAGTATGAATATACCTGTTGAGAACACAGAATTTATGATTAGAGTGTCGAATCCGTTAGGCAAATGTGTGATTGTTGATAAAGTATGTAAGAAATGTCCTTTAATGATTCGGGATCATTACTTTCCGACCGGCTTGATGTTGTTGCCGTTTGATGAGTTTGATGTTATTTTGGGTATGGATTGGTTGACATTGCATGATGCTAAAATAAATTGCAAAGAAAAGGTTATAGAATTAAAGTGTGAAAATGGTGAAACTCTGCGGGTTGAATCAGATAAATCAGAGGCATTACCTAGTGTGATTTCTTCAATGTCGGCTCAAAGATATCTGAGAATGGGTTATGAAGCTTATTTGGCGTATGTAATTAATACAAAAGAAGTTGAAAAGAAAGTTGAATCAGTGCCGGTTGTGTGTGAATTTGCGAACGTATTTCCAGAAGAATTGTCGGGTTTGCATCCAGTCAGAGAAGTAGAATTTGGTATTGATTTGATACCGGGAACAACTCCGATCTCGATTGCTCCGTATAGAATGGCACCAGCAGAGTTGAAAGAATTAAAGTCGCAATTGCAAGAGTTGACTGATAAAGGCTTTGTGAGACCGAGTTTTTCACCTTGGGGTGCTCCCGTGTTATTTGTGAAAAAGAAGGATGGTTCTATGAGGTTGTGTGTTGATTATCGGCAATTAAACAAAGTAACAATCAAGAACAAGTATCCGTTGCCAAGAATTGATGACTTGTTTGATCAGCTAAAAGGAGCGACATGGTTTTCAAAGATTGACTTGAGATCTGGGTATTATCAACTACGGGTAAAAGAGTCGGATGTGCCTAAAACTGCTTTTAGAACAAGGTACGATCATTATAAATTTTTAGTTATGCCATTCAGATTGACAAATGCTCCTGCTGTGTTTATGGATTTAATGAATCGCATATTTCGACCATACTTGGATAAATTTGTTGTGGTGTTTATAGATGATATTTTAATTTATTCAAAAGATGAGACAGAGCATGCTGAGCATTTGAGGATAGTTTTGCAAACTTTGAGAGATAAGCAGCTGTATGCTAAGTTTAGTAAAAGTGAATTTTGGCTTCGGGAAGTTGGATTTTTGGGTCATATTGTTTCAGGTGATGGTATACGGGTTGATCCTAGTAAAATTTCAGCCATTGTTGATTGGAAACCACCGAAAAATGTAACTGAAGTTAGAAGTTTCTTGGGGCTAGCTGGGTATTATCAGCGATTTGTAAATGGATTTTCTGTAATTGCTGCTCCTATAACTAGACTACTCCGAAAGGATGTTAAATTTGAATGGACGGAAGAATGTCAACAGAGTTTTGAAGAATTGAAAAAGTTATTAACAGAGGCACCAGTGTTAGTCTGGCCGAAATAATGTAAAGAATTTGTGGTGTATAGTGATGCTTCTCTAAATGGTTTGGGGTGTGTGCTAATGCAAGAAGGAAAAGTGGTGGCTTATGCTTCGAGGCAGTTAAAACCTCATGAGAGGAATTATCCTACTCACGATTTGGAATTGGCTGCGGTGGTGTTTGCTTTGAAAATTTGGCGACATTATTTGTATGGTGAAAAGTGCCGGGTATATACCGACCATAAAAGTCTTAAGTATTTGATGTCACAAAAGACTTGAATTTAAGATAGCGAAGATGGTTGGAGTTACTGAAAGATTACGAGCTTGTTATTGATTATCATCCGGGAAAAGCGAATGTAGTAGTGATGCTTTGAGCGAGAAAGTTGTTGTTTGCATTGAGAGTTATGAACACTCGGTTGAAAATGTCGATGATGGTTCGATTCTAGCAGAGTTAAGAGCAAAACTGATGTTTTTACAAGAGATCTTTGAAGCTCAGAAAGATGATCAAGATTTGCAAGCCAAAAGAAAGCAGTGTGAAGTTGATACAGAGTCAAATTTCAGAATCGGTTCTGATGGGTGCTTAATGTTTAAAGATCGGATTTGTGTACCAAAGAATGAGGAATTGATTCAAAAGATCCTACAGGAAGCACATAGTGGTTGTTTCTCGATTCATCCGGGTAGTACGAAAATGTATAATGACTTGAAGAAAATGTATTGGTGGAATGGAATGAAAAAGGGTATATCAGAGTTTGTGTCCAAATGCTTAATTTGTCAACAGGTGAAAGCTGAACACCAAGTGCCTTCGGGATTACTTCAGCCTATTATGGTTCCTGAATGGAAATGGGATCGGATTACTATGGATTTTGTTTCAGGATTGCCATTGACTCTAGGAAAGAAAGATACCATTTGGGTAATAGTTGACAGATTAACTAAGTCGGCTCATTTTATCCCGGTACGAACGGATTATTCTCTTAACAAGTTGGCTGAACTGTATGTTAGAGAAATTGTTAGACTACATGAAATACCATTGTCGATTATTTCAGATAGAGATCCAAGGTTTACCTCGCGGTTTTGGCAAAAGTTGCAAGACACGTTAGGTACAAAGTTAAATTTTCAGATCTTGCTTTTCATCCACAAACCGATGGACAATCGAGAGAGTAATTGATTCTTGAAGATATGCTCAGATGTTGTGTATTGGAATTTCAAGGAAGTTGGGAAAAATATTTACCGTTGGTAGAATTTGCTTACAATAATAGTTATCAGACGAGCTTGAAAATGGCACCTTATGAAGCATTGTATGGTCATAAGTGTCGAACGCCTTTGTATTGGACTGAACTCAAGGAAAATCAGATTTATGGAGTTGATCTAATAAAAGAAACCGAAGAAAAAGTGAAGGTAATTCGAAATTGTTTGAAAGCTGCTTCAGATAGACAGAAATCTTATGCAGATTTGAAACGAAAAGACATTGAATTTCAAGTTGGTGATAAAGTATTTTTAAAGGTGTCTCCGTGGAAATAAGTCCTCAAATTTGGACGGAAGGGCAAATTAAGTCCGCGTTTTATTGGGCCGTATGAAATAATTGAAAAAGTTGGACCGGTAGCATATCGGCTAGCTTTACCACCTGAATTAGAGAAGATTCATGATGTGTTCCACGTATCTATGTTACGCCAGGATCGTTCGGATCCTTCACATGTGGTTTCATAAGCAGAAATTGAACTACAACCAGATATGACCTACGAAGAAGAACCGATTAAGATTTTAGCTCGAGAGGTCAAACAACTAAGGAATAAAAATATTGCACTTGTGAAGGTGTTGTGGCAAAAGCATGGAGTAGAAGAAGCTATATGGGAATCCGAAGAAAATATGAGAAATCAAAACCCACATCTGTTTACCGGTAAGATTTTCGAGGACAAAAATCCTTAAAGGGGGGAGAGTTGTAATATCTCGAATTAGGGCCTAATCGGAATAGTGGTTTCGTGACCAGAAATCCGAGATAGAAATAATTATTTTATAAGTATTTTGAGGTTTATGATATGATTGCATGATTGTGTGAAAATTTTGTGAAGAAATTCTATGCATAAAATGCTTAATTTAAAGTTAGGGACTAAATCGAATAAGTTGCAAAACTTGCATTCTAGAAGTTTTTAGTATGAAATTGCTTTGAAATATTAATTAGGAGGTCTTAAATAGCAATTTGACCAATTTCTAAAATTTTGGACAAAAATGGGCTTGTACATGAAAATTTTCAAAGAAAGGTATTAAAGGCATTTTGGTCATTTGGATATTAAATGAAATAAAATGGGAAAAATAACACAAAATGGTTATCTTCCTCATTTAGTTGCTGCCGAATTTCACTCTCACCATAGCTAGGGTTTCTTCAACTTTCAAGCTTCATAGTAAGTGATTCTAAACCCCGTTTTTAATGATTTTTACGTTTTTGAGATCCCGGTAACTTGATAAAGCTTATGCTAGCAATAATTTAACCTAGGGTTTATATTTGGAAAAATACCCATAGGTGAAATTTGTGTATTTTGATGTTTTATGATAGAATATGAGGTTTTAAATTATGTTAGACAACTTGTACTACTCGATTTTAAGCAAAAACGAGTAAAAGGGCTTAATCGGTAAAAATACCTAATAGTCATAAGTATATGTTAGAGTGAGAATTTGATGTTGCCATAGAAGGGAAAAGTGATCAGCATGTTATAAAACATAAGAATAAGAAATAAATTTTAATCCCGAGCCTAGGGGCAAAAGTGTAAATATGCAAAAGTTTAGGGGTAAAATTGTAATTTTGCCAAAATTTGAATTAAGGATTAATTTGATAATGTGAGTATTAAATAAGCTAAATGTGTTATTTTAGATCAAGAAAGACGTGGGATCGACCCCAATCGAGGAAAAGAAAAGATTGTGGACTAAATTGCAAAATCTTTGTATTTTGGTACCAAGGTAAGTTCATGTGTAAATAATGTAGCATAATTGTTATTTTTAAGTCATTGATGTCAATTATGTGATATGCTGTTTTTTATCATGAAATATATGCTTTGTGGTTATTTTCAAACAAAATGCAAATCATGTGTGCTACTTGCTAAATATAATTGTTACCGAGTATTGATTTGAAATTCTCTGAGTAAGACTAAGCAAGGATATGTATTCGAGGAAAATCCCGTTTGAACCTTAGGAATAGATTAGGATACAAGTGACATGTCACTAGGATGGTTAAGCATCCGAGCTCGTTGAGTTGAGTCCGAGTTCACTTATGGATGCGAATGTCCGAACTCGTTGAGTTGAGTCCGAGTTCGTGAGATGTAACTATGCATCCGAGCTCGTTGAGTTGAGTCCGAGTTCACTTATGGATGCGAACGCCCGAGCTCGTTGAGTTGAGTTCGAGTTCGCTTATGGGCGGGTTACATGATTGTTTGATTGCATATGTGGCACTTATGTGCAAGTTATCCATGTATCCGAATTATATTCCGATGTGTTCAACGGGTAAAGTTCTACTCAAATGGAGGAATACACGAGATGAAAGAGACGTATTGGTAAGTATTATGAGACGGATACTTTGAACAGGTATGTACTTAACCCTCGGGTTGAGTATTGATACAACAACGATAAGGTAATAAGATGATGAAAAATGATTAGAAATGTGATATATGTTTTGGTGATACCATGCTAATGTTGTTTGGTATGATTGCTTTGTTATGTTACTTATTATTTGCATATGAACTTACTAAGTATTGTTGCTTATTCCCTCCTTCTTACTCGTTGTAGTTTTGGACAAGCCAGCTTAGGAGTCGGGATAGGTCGAAGGCTCAGTCACACTATCCGGAAGACTTTTTGGTAAATGGCTTGTAAATTTAAGTATGGCATGTATAGCAATATACCTATTTTGTGTAAATGATCTTATGATATGGTGATGGAATGGTTGAGAAAATATTTGATAATGATAAGTTATGGAAATGGTTAGTTTAGATTAAGTTTGATGTTATGGAAAGTTATTAAGATACTTAGTGCATGAAAACTCATAAAAATGGGTGAAATTTGTCATAATCAGAATATTGCAGCAACACTGACGTGAGTTTAAAAATTTACTAAAAATCATAGAAATAAAATTTGGTGATGGATTATATATCAAATTGAATCTTATTATTTCTAGTTTCATATAAAACAAACTAAACAGGTAAAGGAATTATATGTTATAAGATATTTGAATTTTAGTGAAACAGGGTCAGAGCAGTTTCTGGATCCCCTGTTACAACTTTAGAAATTCACCATAAATTGTACAGATATAATTAGGTGGTGTATTTTATATCCTCAGAATCCCTATTGAGTCTAGTTTAAGGACAAACAAACTTCATAATCATATGAATTTTTTACAGAGAGAAATATGGTTCGTAGTAAACAGTGGTCAGTTCAGTCAAGTCCTGAAACAGGGGTAAGTTTAACTAATAAACTGTACTAATTGGACCAACAAAAATTCTGGAAAAAAATTATAGATGGGTATATGAGTCTAGATTCAGGGAAAATTTACGGATCTTAATTTCAAGTTTCGTAACTCGAGATATGATTTTTCTTGTGACTGTGACGCAAGTAACTAGAAAGTTGTGAATGTAGAAACAAGTGATCCAAAGTTCTTAAAATGTTAAATTAAGTTTAGTAACACCTCATACTCGACTCCGGCGACGGTCTCGGGTGTAGGGGCGTTACAGGAAAAACATTTGGAAAGTCCTTAACTATTCTGATATCCCTAATAGAAGAACCCTCAAAATCTGAAACACTGATGTAGGCTAGATACGCCTCACAACCCTTATGAACCAATTTCTCGGTCATTAGTGCAGAAATCACATTTGACAAATAATTCCTACGCTCCCCACTTACTGCTACCTCATCACCCTGCACAGTTTTTAGTACCACCCATTTAGTAGCACAATCCAAATTCACTTGATGCTTAACCAGCCAGTCCATACCCAGTATGAAGTCGAATTCTCCAAAAGGGAGTTCCATTAAATCAGCCAAAAAGATCATTCCTTGAACCTCCAAAGGTACATCCTTAAACAATTTATTTACTCTCACTGACTGCCCTAATGGACTCAACACAGTAACCTCATTCGCAGTGTTTTCAACCATTATGCCCAAAGTCTCAGACACAGTGCATGCTATATAAGAATGCGTAGATCCAACATCAATTAGTGCAGTATAAGGTACATTATGAATAAAAAATGTACCCGTGATAACATCTGGGGCATCTCTATCCTCTCAGCGACGTGCAGCATAAACTAGTGTTGGCTGCCTCGCCTCAGTATGACCAGTGCCTCTGCTCGGTGCTTCATGACTATGACACATACCATTTCCACCTCTGGCCTGACCACAACCTCTCGGTGGCTACTGAACACCTCTCAGTAGCTGAACAATACCCATACCAGTAGCTTGCATCTGATCGGGTCTCCATGGACAATCTCTGATATGGCGTTCTAATGATCTGTACCTCAAACATGCCCCTCTCCTTTTCCAGCATTCGCCTTGATGGCATCTCCCACAATCTGCACAGGTCTGCAGTCCAGTAGTAGCAACAGGGGCCCCAACTCTGACAGGCCCAGGAACTTTGGCCTTTTTCTTAGGCCTCACAAATGAACTTGAGGGCTCTAAATCCCTCTTGTTCCTACCCCTTTCCTTTTCACAGTTCTAGCACTTAACGTGCTTCACATCCTCAACGATCTTCACCTTATCCACTAAAGATGCAAAATCTCACTCCCTCTATGGAGCTATCAGAACCTTTAAATCATCCCTCAGGCCGTCCTCGAATCGTACACAATGCTCATATTCAGTTGCCACCATCCCACGCGCATAACGACTAAGTCGTAAAAATTCAACCTCGTATTCAGCCACAAATTTATCCCCCTGAGACAAATTTAGAAACTCTCTCCTCCGGGAATCCACATAACTAGCGCCAACATATTTTCCTTGGAATGCAGTCTTGAAAAATTCCCAGGTCAACTGGTCGGGCTGAGTACCCTCTTTAACTATAAGCCACCTCTAATAGGCTTCATTTCACAATAATGACACTACACCTTTTAGTTTCTACTCGAGGGTGCAGTCGAGGTCATCCATGATCCTCTCTGTGGCCTCGATCTAATATTCAGTCACATTAGGAGCAACTCCAGCAACACCCATAAAAATCTTAGCCCCATTAGACCTGAGTCATTCCGTCACTGACCCACGGCCCACAGTACTAGTATTGGGCCCAACAACCCTCTCCAAAATTTGCAACATAGCTTGGGACAATGCATCATCCCCAGCCACACGATCATGAGACCCAGTCTCAGTCATAGGTGAAGCCGGTGCCTCTTGTACCCCTGATGACGAAGACCTAGCTCGAGCACCTCGCCAATCTTTGCCACGACCTCTTGTACCCTTTCCACGAGTACCTCTAGTGCTCATTATCAATTTTATGCATTAGTTTTACAGTTCTAGTGTTTATTAACGGATATCTTATAGAAAATATTATTAGTAATTCAGAGTTTTATTTTCATAGATCGCAATCTTATTATAGTTTTAGGTTACCCTAAATAAAGTGTTTCATTATAGTCTATTGCCTATAATAATCTCAGTATTTCAATTTAAACAAGTAGTAGTTTCAAAGGACTTACAAAATCGGCGCCGGAGACTCGGTGTACCACACACTCAGCAAAACATTTCGAAGTATTTCAAATCATTCGAAACAGTTCTTTTTCAAAATTTCAAGTTTAAAAGAAACCCAAATCCACATTCGAGTTTTGTAACCTGGCCCTAATACCACTAAACGTAACACTCCAAACCCGGCCTAGACGTTATGGCCAAATTTGGCGATGTCCCATTAAAGTGTTTTTCAAAAAACATGATTTCATTGGAAAATTTGTTCTATATTAAAACCTCTTTGTGTCGTTACCGAAGATTTAGAATGTCTCATTCATTGTTAAAACTCAAGTTATTTAGCAAAATGATAATCATATTAAATTGATGTTACTTTTTAAAATATTGATTGTTACGGAAGCTTTTAAACTATGTTGCGTAAACGTGGTGTTTTTCAAAACATTCATCTTTTTGAAACCTGTCTTTTTCCTACGTCTAGCAGTTTATATCAATGTAAGTAAAAATACCAAATTAAAAGTTAAAACTTTAAAGAGGCCTTATTACATAGAAATACCCAAATCTAAATTACTTATAAATTAAAAATCCAACAAAGAGGCATGAGCAGATGTATGGCCATCTTCGAGTCTCTCGCAGCACCGATCTACCTAAGGATTACCTACGTAGATAAGCAGAAGGGTGAGTTTATGAAACTCAGTGTGTAATCCCAAAAAAAACAAACAGTCAAGCCTGTATTGCGCAAATACAGTCTGGGCCTAAGCCCGTTTCAGTATCAGTCCAGTCTCAGTTAGGGCCTTTGCCCATTCAATAACAGTATCAGTGTGGGCCTTAGCCTAATTCAGTAATAGTATTAGTACATAATGCAAACAGAAATCCTACCCAGCCACCCTCTACACTCCACTCCGTCCAACCCAACACTCCATGTGGGGATAAAATCAACCCACCCATCCCTAAACTCCAGAATATATTACCAGTTGCGGCACTAAACAGTAATTACAGTAGAGCTGCCAGTATAGTACACTTTCTCCAATCATAATAAACCCATCCCCATGCAATATGTCATGCGTCATGGCATAATATCATACATGTATGCAATATACAATTGGCATGCTTGAATACAGTCATACATATCATAGGGGCATAACAGTCATTTCATCAATTTGAGGTCTAGGTATACTTACCGACCCAACAGTAAGTCCACAGTTATTTTGGGCGACCCATGCAACCTTAACAGTCAAACAGCGAAAATGAGCCCAAGGCCCATAATGCGGCCCATGTGGGCCCACATGCCCGTGTGGCCCACAAAGCCCAAAAATGGCCTTGGCTATGTGAACTACATAGCCTGGCCCAATAATCTCCACATGTCTGTGTGGTTTACCTATGTGGGCCCTACACCGTCCATTTCGGCCCAACGTGGCCAAGAACGGCCTAAGCCCATGAAATCACTCATGGTGGCCTCTACGATCAAACACCCATGTTTTATGCGTTTAGATTACCACACGAGCGAGCACACGCTCATGTAGCGTCAATAGTCATATTTTCTAGCTTTTTTCGATTTACAATTATAGTAGTGTGGTTACACACCTATTTGGGAAGAGTACTAAAAGTCCACCAAAGCCTACATTAAATCAAGGCATTCAATTAGTCTTTTAATCACTAGGTTTAAACACCCTCTTATTAACACGTAATCCCAAAATGGTAATTATTACCTGCCTTGATTGAACAAATACGATTCAACTAACTTAAACCGCTGACCAAGATTGACTTCAAGATCCTTGGAAAAATTTTGCATTACAACCTAATCTTGTTAACCAAAACCCTAAACATAAATAAATTGAACCAAGAGAACAATTTACTGAAATGTAGAACTAAGAGTGGAGGGTAGCAGTAATTGGCCAACAAAAGTACACCCTAAAATCGAGGCACGAGATGGTGCAATCACCCCTGACAGCAACCGACAGAGATGTAACAGTCTGATTTAGACCCTAATTGGAACGGTGGTTTCGGGACCACGAATCTGAGTCAAAAAATATTTAAATATTGTTTTTCGTGTTTATTATATGTGAATTTGCATGTGTGAAAGTTTCGTATGAAAATTTGATTGTTTGTGTGCTTAATTAAATAAAAGGGCTTAATCGCGTAAAATGAAAATTTGATGGTTAAATGTGAAAGTGCATAATTGTTGTTGTCTTTATAATATGAAGTCTTTATGATGCAATATTACCAATGTTTAGAGGATGGACGGTTATAACCATAATTTATAATAGTTTAAAATTTTAGTTTAAAGGTTAAATTAGTAAAATGTAAAATAATATGTATTATAATAAAACATAAAATAAAACATCCATGCATTTTGTTCATACTTTTGACCGAAACTAAAAAGAAAGAAAAGAAACTAAAGCTTGGTATATTCGACCATTTCTCAAGCTTGATTCAAGGTTAGTTTGGTTTCAGTTTTTGATAATTTTTACGTTTTTGAGATCGTTGCTTCGAATACTATCCGACCCATGCTTGAATTTCTGATTTTGATGCATATTTTGAGTTATGCCATTGATGAATATTTGTGTTTTGTGATGTTTGATGATGAAATACCAAAAATATGTTTTAAATTAACATGTTTTGTATTGAAGTTTTTGAAGATTTTGAGTAACAAGGACTAAATTGCAAAAATAATAAACTAAGGGACTAAAATGCAAAATAAATGAAATGTGTGTTTTTATATATGTTAGATGAACATTCGGCCTAAGCATGATGAATGGAGATTTTGCTTATTTTGTGTTTTATGCAATTAGGACTAATTTGTAAAAGTATGAAATATCTGGGGTAAAATGATAATTTTCCCATTTATGTGTTGTTGGATTAAATTGAATGAAATTGTGTTTAAATAAGGTTAATTTGAAATTATATAGGTCAAGAAAAAAAGAAATAGGACTTGGATCAGGGAAAAGTAAAAGAAAGACCATCGATTTGAGATGCCAGAACAACGAGATTATTCGGATTGAATCTAATGATCTGAATGGTTTTCCAGCAGTAATATCTTCGATGTTAGCTCAAATTTATGTAAGAAAAGGTTGTGAAGCTTAATTTGCTTATGTGCTTGATAGTAAAGTGACTGAAAAGAAGATTGAATCTGTACCATTTGTGTGTGAGTATCCGGACGTGTTTCCTGAAGAATTGTCATGTTTGTCACCTATCCGAGAGGTAAAGTTTGGTATTGAGTTATTACCAGGTACGACTCCAATTTTAGTAGCTCCATTTCAAATGGCACCTACTAAATTAAAAGAGTTGAAAGCACAGTTGCAAGAGTTAACAGATAGAGGTTTTGCACGATCGAGTTTTTCTTCCTGGGGTGCACCAGTTCTATTTGTGAAAAAGAAAGATGGAACTATGAGAATGTGTATTGATTACCGCCGACTAAATAAGGTGACTATAAAGAATAAATATCCATTGCCACGGATTGATGACCTATTCGATCAGTTGAAAAGGGCTTCAATGTTTTCAAAGATAGATTTGAGATTGGGTTATTATCAGTTGCGATTCAGAGACTCTAATGTGCCAAAAACTGATTTTCTAATAAGGTACGAACAATATGAGTTTTTAGTTATGCCGTTTGGACTTACTAATGCACTTGCTATTTTTATGGATTTGATGAATCGAATCTTCAGACAGTATTTAGATCGATTTGTGGTTGTGTTCATTGATGATATATTAATCTACTCCTGTAATGAAACCGAACATGCCGAGCATTTGAGACTTGTGTTATAGATTTTGCGAGAAAAAAATTTGTATGCGAAGTTTAGTAAATGTGAGTTCTGGTTACACAAAGTTAGTTTTCTAGGACATGTTTCAGCATCAGGTATTAGGGTTGATCCGAGTAAGATTTCAGCTCTGAAAGTTTAACATAGAATTAATGTGGTTGAGTTTTATTCGATTGAGTTAAGACCTCTGAAAGTTTGTATGAACTACATGGAATATTTGGACGATTTGATATATGTACTGTTTATGAAATGACTTTATAATAGTGATATTTGGGCTTTGAGCCTAGCAAGCCCTGTGCTGGTAAATTTGATCGGGCTTTATGCCTAGCAAGCTTATTGCCGGTGAATAAAAAAAATCAAACCTTGAGTGTAGCAGGCCATGTGCCAGTGTGTGATTCAGGCTTATGCCTAGCAGGTTTTATGTCGGTGATTTATTTTCAAGCCTATGCCTATAAGACTTCACATTGATGTGGAAACTGAGCAAGTAAGTTGATCTAAATTATCTTGTATATTCGGCCATATAGGTATGTACTTATGTGATGATATATTTGATTTTGTAAATTTGGCCAAATGAGTGATGTTGGTATAGGAAGTGAAGAATGTGAGTAGATATGAGAAGTATGTTTCGGTTATATATATACATATATATGAAGTTGAGTTTGATTCATGATTATATATATTTGAATGTAAGCATACTTGGTATAATGTTATTTTGGGAATGAAAAGTTGAATGATATTATGCTAAATGAGAAATATTAGTATTCGGCCAAGGTAACTTATTTGTGTTAAAGTATAACATTAATGATACAATTCGGCTTGTTTGAAATGTTTTGATTATTCATTTGAGTTGTTTAATTTGCTTACGGCTTACTAAGCTAAGTTAGCTTACTCTGTATGTTTTTGTTACTCTGTTTTATAGATTTTGGTTGTAAGTTACGAGCTCGGGGATCGTCATCGAAGTCATCCACACTATCTCAACCTTCGGTACTTTTAAAAGTCTATTTTAGAACTTGTGGCGTGTATAGGCTGGATTATGTTTTGAAACGATGAACTTTGGTTTTGTATAAAGCCATGCAAAAATGGCTTTGTAATTATGCTTAGTTTTGGTTACATGTGTGATTATTTATAATGTTTAATGAGCTTGGTATTGATAATTCGGTTATGTTTGATTGTGGTTTGAAATCATTTGGTTATAATGCTATATGCTATAAGTGAATGATGTTTGAGATAGGTATTATATGTTTTGGAAAAAGTTAATGTTTGGGTTGATTTTGTATGGCTGGTTCGGTTATGATATGCATGGATAAAAGTATAAGTGCATTAGGTTGTTGTATTTAGTCAATGTGTTGTAAGAGATTTGGCATCTAAGGTTATTTTGCTATATCTGAATTTGATATAAATATGTTTTAATATGTTTATAACATGGTATGCAAAATTTATGTTTTGATTTTATTACAATTTGTAATTCGGCACTTGTTCCATGATATAAAATTTGGATGTGTATGTATATTAATTAATGAGATTCAGATATGGACGGTAATGAGTTAGGAAAATGTTCCATGATGGTTTAAGTCCATTATTTTGTATAAATTCAATTGTTAAGTGTAGCTTTGAAATCTATGGCAAGTATGCAATATGTATCTAATCTTTAATAGCATATTCGAACATGTCAATATATATTAGGTTGTATGTGTAATTGCTTGTTAAATTACGTAATAAGTTTTGATTGGTTTTATTATGAGTATGTACAAAAGATGTTATTTATGTCTGAAATTGGTGAAAGTTTATAATTATATTATTAGATATATGAACACTGGGTAAAGTTGATAATATTGTATGTATATGCTATTGAATAAAGTATTATGTAAACATTTTTAAGTGTTTAAGATATGCTAATGTAAAATAAGTTATAAATGGTTTGATTTCTTCTTAGCATACGGATAATATTGAAATGTTTTTAATATGATCTGTACATTATATTATGATTATTGAAATTGTGTTTATTATTTAATTGAACTTATGATTTATTTATATGAATGTAACTTATATATGTCTGGTTGTTCGAAAATGTGTTTTTAGTTAACTAATGCCTCGTAACCCTAATTCGGTGATGGATACGGGTTAGGGGTGTTACAAGAGAAAAGAAAATGTTAGAGGAGAAAGCTATTTTCATAGAGAGTAAAGAAGACAATAACTGTCAACACAAACCTGAGATGCAATATTCAGCTAACCCCAAAAAGTGAAAAGAGAATAAAGCCGGAAGAAAGAAATGAGGGGAAGAGTGTTCGCAAGAGAAAACTACTTGAGGGAGAAGAGAGAAGTGAAGAGCACTTACCTAAAATCGAAACAAAAGAAATGGAAAGGAGTGATGAGTTATTCGACCTTGGTAACAAGGTGAAAGGGGAAAATATTGAGAGGAAGAAAGGGAGAGAATCGGCCAAAGTATAGTAAGCAAAAGAGGGAAATAATGATCTTAAGAGAATTGAGATGAAGGGAGAGAAGGCAT
Source organism: Gossypium longicalyx (assembly GCA_025698465.1). Classification (NCBI taxonomy): domain Eukaryota; kingdom Viridiplantae; phylum Streptophyta; class Magnoliopsida; order Malvales; family Malvaceae; genus Gossypium; species Gossypium longicalyx. The sequence goes on from CM046995.1 coordinate 37,207,844, forward strand.
TCGGGCAAGGGGAAGGAAAAGAAGAATGAAAAGAAAAGTAAGAGACCCCAAAATGCTAACCCGAAACGAACCAAAAACACAACCAATACCCTTGTACTAAATGGTCTCCAAAGAACAGAAAAAGAGTAAAGAAAGTGGCAAAAACGAGGGCAAAGTACCCAAACCAATCCCAAATACTCCCCAAAACCGAATTCAAAGGGTGCCTACAATCCCAATTCGGCTCCAACACTCCCTCAACTTTACATCCCCTTGTTTTTTGCTCCTATAATCTCTCCACAAAACCCTCAAACTGATCACTATCCAAATCTCCCATTTCTCCACCTAAATTTCGGCTACACCATCCCCAACACCTCTCAAAAACTCCAACCGCCCAAGCATCAGAGTTTCACTGACATAAAACCTCTCACACGGCAACTTGAAAAATAAAACACACCTTGCGCATAGCAGGACTCAAACTCCAGTCTCTTAGTAAAAGTAACACGCCACTATCCCCTAGACCAACAGGCTTTTTATGACTTGATATCCCCACAATTATTTAAAAAGCTACTGTCTAGAGCCAATGGTTTTATTCATTTATGACAAAATTTTTTACGTAAGCCAAGGTTTGAACCTAGGACTTTTCACACTTCTCAGGAAACTTAACCACTGAAGCGAGCATGCATTTATGCAACACAACAACAAAAATAAATGCTTAGATTTTGGGGCGTTACATTTATAGATTGGTTCAAAACAAAGGGCTAAAGGATAGTTGTGATGATAGATGGGTGAATTTGGCTAAGGCCAAGACTGAACCAACAATATAGGTAAAGGTTGACTCGAATCTTAAATAGCACTTAGGTGAAATCAGTTTGAAAAGCTAAAGAACTTTGACCTACTATCTATGATAGATAGGAACCAGAGGTATAGATGAATGCCACACTTAAGAAAGTGATAAGTTCAAAGAAAAGACAAGATTGACGCCATGAGACTTGTCTTGATAAGCCAATTCAGTCTAGAGAGAACTATGAGAGTTGAACACTCACAAAGAAGTATAATATTCATAAAATGAGCAAAAGTCTATCGTCTAACCGGCAAATGTTTACAAAGCAAATCATTTATAGGCTGAACATGTTCCAACCGAATGGACACAAAGTAATCAGCTCAATTAAGCTTTTCATGAGCTGAAATGACTATTAAAATGAATCAACATGTCTTTTGACAAGTCCTAGACCTAGGTGACACCAACAGCTTGGCTATTAGCATTCTCAATCAGCTAATCAATTGGATTTAATGAGTTGAGTTGAATTCAGCAAATATTTGATCAGCCAAGGCAATATAAATGTGATTAATTCCTCTCTTGGGAAGCCAAAAGTGCAGCATCCATTTTTAATGGAATTGTGGTGCACAAACAGCCCTTATGGTGTGAACAATCAAATTTGATGAGCCTTAAGGTGTGAACTTAGCTTGAAGCTTCCTTGAACGTCCCTTGTAGTTTCCTAAGTCATTTAGCTTAATTGGAATAAGTAATAAGTTGAATGGACTTGATTAAATTCTGCCAAGAGGTTTGAACTTGCTTTAATGTGCTACTTTGATTAATTCAATAGTCTTGCACTATTAAAATTAGCTTGGGCACTTCAATAGGCTTTGGGTGTGAAACCTCAAAACCAAACAGCCATAAGTGTGAAAGGAACCTCTAGCAAGTGTGAAAACACTTAAGGGCAGTTGGAGAACACAATTGGGTAGCTTGGGGAAGAGAAATCAGCAACTCAATGGCTCTTGGACTAAACGAAAAGGTGCTTGGAGCATCTCAACCATCAGCACCACATTTAAGTTGTCCATGCATGTACCTGAAACAATTAAATTCAACAATTAATTCAGCTAGGACATATTAAATTTGGCTAAGCAAATTTAATTCAAACATGAATTTAATTTGTCTCAAACTTAGACACATTAAAAACAAGTATTAAACAAGTATTAAACCTTAAATATATTGTCCAGATTATGACACATTTAAACACAACATTAATTATTTGAGCTAAATAAACTAATTTAACTAAAAACCAAATTAAAAGTTTATTCCAGCAACGAAATAATGCTAAGTTAAAAATGAGTTGGAATTGAACTCAATGAGCTACGAATGAGCTAGATTAGCTTGTAGGAGGTTGCAAGGCCTACTTGGGTGACTTGTCCATGATTGTTCGATTAGCCCAGCAATATTTTCTCCTAACACTCGATCAATTAAAGCTTACAAAAAAATTAATAGCTTCATTTTACACTTGGGCCCTTTGTGTCTAGGCCATTCCCAGTGTCGTCGAATTGTATCGAGACATGATGCGGCTGGGATCACATTAGGTTTTTAAGACATACCTTCTTTGGTGGGCCTGATCTGATCAACCCTTGGCAGACTCCCCCTTCCCATACACTAGTTTTAAAGGACTTGTTGATATTTTCGTATTATGTTAACCTTCAACAGGTGTCGCCAATTTGGGGAACCCATTCTTGTTCCACCTTATTGTTAATTGTGGGGAATTACTCCTATTAATCCACCCCTCACTCCAACCCTTACTTGGGAACTCACCTATCTCATACATGAAGGTCGATCTGACCGCTGGACCCACAGGTTATCATCCATGTGACTATACGAGCCTACCATCTTACTTGCTTGTTTTCTCCCTATGGGCTATCATTTTGGTGGTGTACTCGCAATAGATTTTCCTCAAATTGAATTAGTCTTGATAGAAATATTTTCCTTTGAATAGAATCCTTATCCTAAATGTAGAGTTCCCATCACTCTCACGAGATTTGCTTCTCGCGTAGAACTTCATTGAGCATTTCCTGGTGGCTCTTGATGTGGATCCTATCTGGTGTTCCTTGGAGACTTCTCGTTAGTACTGCCCATATACAGGTTCATTAAGCACTGAGTTCATATTGTTCATTCCAGAAACAATGGATGGTGGCTTAAACTCAAAGAAATACCCTTACTCCATTTACACAAACAGCTAACTCAAACTTATAACCACAAACCTTTATTACCTTTACACAAACATATCAGCTTATAGGATAAGAGTGCTTACCTCAATCAAACTTAAATGAGAACATTATACACGTACATGGAAGAAACTCACTAGAAAATGCAAGAATGTTCAAACAACAAGACATTTTCCCTTTTCATGGGAGCCCTTAGGAGTAACTTGAGCTATAGTATAAAAAGTTAAACTTATCAATTCATTGCACAAGAAAACTAAACAAGTTCACAAGTCCGTGAATATGAAAACCCATAATGTAAAAATTTCCACCCTTGCCCTTTAAACTAGCCCTTAAGCATGAAACTCTAAGGCCCTATAAATAACTATGAAAATAACTTGAGTTTCAACGATATTTACCAAGTAATAAGTGACGGTGGAGTTGGTTAAGTACAACAATCCCAAAATCTTCAAGCAAGTCTTAAGTCTAGGATTTTTCGAGAGAAAATTTCAGAGAAAGTTTAGGAATAAAATATGGTTTCCAAAGAAAGCATAAAACTTGCTTAGGATAACAAATCTTATTTTATACAAATATACACGAAAGGAAAAACATAGTGGATAAGTCTGATTTCCCTCAAACCCCAAGTTCCTTATGACTAAGCACTTCTCTCTCTCTCTCTCTATAAATACGGGGGTGACAGGTTACAGAAACTTAGTCCTATACTAACCAAATTCTCATTCGTCTAACCAAAATTTTCAACCAGGATAATAAAATTATAATAAAGCATACGATTCTCTTAAAATTAAGGTGTTAACACTGAGGGCTTAAAGTTTCGCCTAATAGTTGGGGTGGTGTATACTCTTCAGAAGAGTCGACCAAACCAATAAGCTCAGCTATTTTAGACTTCACTAGAAGGTGTAACCATAGACTCATATACTTAGTTAAATTTATTATTTGCCTACACATAACATACTTTATATGCCTTACTTCTATAAACAATATTAAAACACTAAGGCTTCACTGGGTAGGATATTACATATACCTTGTACCATGCTGCCATGACATCTTTCATCCACGGTCTTACGCTACGTACCTCATACTATACTGCCATAGCATCTTTCATCTATGGTTTTACGTCATATACCGTGGTCATGGTGTTGCACCAAAGGACCAGTCAATATCGTCGTCGCAGTAAATATCTTTCCATGATTTTAATTTCACGAATCCTCCTCCCATTAAATCCTTTACACCACCTAACATTGATGCTCGAACACCGCAGTGTTCCTTTCGTAAGGCCCAATGCTTCGCATGAGGTGTAGCTAACAGGATCACTCCCCATTTCTCTTCCTAACTCCATCTATCTGATAAAGGTTTTTTGTAACACCCCTTACCCGTATTCAATGTTGGAATAGGATACGAGGCATTACCGGACTTACATCGCAAGCAAACATACAAATCGTGTCATAAATTTGAATCCAAATTAAAACCATTTGTATTCAATTGTAAAGTCCCTAATACGAGCCTTCGAGGCCCAACACATGCTTTGGAAGTGGTTCGGGACTAAACTGAGCACTTAGGAAAATTTTTACTATGAACAGGGGTCACACGCCCGTGTGGTTTGGGACACGCCTGTGTGGGCAAGCCGTGTGGTCACACGTGCCCATGTCCCTAACCCGTGTAACTCTTTGTTTTGTAGAGCATGAACAAATTGAAGTCACACAGCCAAGTCACACACCTATGTGCTAGGCCGTGTGGTTAATTTAATTTTCATAAAATAGGTACAAACTTTACACGATCAGAACACACGCCCGTGCTTGAGGTCGTGTCCCTCACAAGGCTAAGACACACGCCCGTGTCTCTACTCGTGTACTCAATTCTGGGCATTCTGTTTCTCAAAATTAAGGTGCAGGGTACACACGACCGAAACATATGCCCATGGGGCAGAACGTGTGCCACACACGGCTTAGACACACGCTCGTGTGTCTACCCTTGTGGGTAAAATAAAGGCTATTTACCAATCCATTTATCATTCTCATTTCTACCTACACACACACAAGTTCAATGGCATAAATCATGATATACTTATGCAACCAAACATCCACAATCATGGCTAATACATGTCATAGAAATGCCATCATCTATCATGCTCATGACATTTCATTATGCCAAATCAAACATACCAATTTCACATTCAAAACATCACTAAGACTACTTCCAATTTGCATTAACTTATCAAGATAATCCATCATACCAATAAACCAAACTCATCCATTTCACAACAAGTCATTAAGCCACAATCAACATTTAGCAAATCAATATAAACCACATCACCTAAGGGGCATTGGCACATACATGCATTTATGTATATGTATGTATAAGCTTACAACAAATTCAACCAAAATGAGCCAAATTTCATGGCCAAATACCATATAAAGCCTTGACAATTACAAGCCAATACATTTGGCCAAATTCTTAATGACATATATAGAAAAATGGCCAAGTCCCTATACATGCCATATTCTTAAATGTTAAGATCATCGATACCCAAAATGACAGTTGATAGTGTGATGCGAACTCTGACGATCTCCAATTCGAGCTAGCTTGGTGACTCTATAAAACGTGGAAAATAAAACAGAGCAAGCTATATAGCTTAGTAAGCTTGTATGAAAGAAATAAGCTAAACTTACCATACATTATCATGCAAATAATATAACTTAAGATAGTGTAATTTACCATATTCTCATAATCATAATTCATTCCATCACATCTTACCTTGAGTTCATATGAAAACGGGCTGTTACATTTTGACCCAAAACCACTGTTCTGATTTGACCCAAAAACGGGCTGTTACATTTTTCCCACAGTTATATGAAAAGCATGCACATCTCATCATTATTTCATGCCTATGTGATGTACGTTATACTATGACTATTTCATTACTATGAAAACATAGCATACTTAGACAACATAGATCGTATTGTCCAAATTTGGAGTTTCAGGAAGTCACCTAAAACTTTATCAATTATACAACTTAGCCTTCCCAAGCGCCAGAGCTTTCTTTCTTCTAGAAGCTAAGCATTCCAACCAAAACCACTAGTTTTACTCAAAATTCTCAGCATAAACCTATTTTCCAAAAAACATACAGAACCCTTAAAATGGTTTTGAAATAAATAACTTCATTTACTTATTTTGACCCATACAAAGAGGATAAGAATCTTACTAGCTTGTTGGTTCCCTAGTTTTATACCTTAATCCTCTTGAGGTCTGCTCAATGTAGAACCTTCCATGGTTATTCCTTCTTCAAGCTACTGAAGAAGATGAAGAAGAGACAATTACATGAAGTCGAGAAGAAAATCATCCCCAGGAAGCATTTTCTTTCTATTTATTACTATTTCCATGTTATTTCAAACCTCATGAGAACCATTTTGCCTCCCATAAAGGTACTGGCTGGTTCCATTCTTACTGAACCATGTTTTGTCCTCAATAATGTCCAATTTAGTTTCCAACTTTCCCGTTCCTTCCAATAGAGGCCGCCAACTTGTGTCTCTTTCAATTTAGTCATTCAATTATTTCAAGTTTCTAGGTTATTAGAAACCTGGGTGTTACAACTTCTCCCTAATAAAAAGAAATATTGTCCCCAAAATTTCTAGCCATGCCAACCTTGGAGGTGAACTTAAGAAACACTTCTTTATTTTTACCATCTTAGGGTGTTCGTACATATTCACCCATTTTCTTTTCTAATTCTTGTTAATCTTGCTTCCTTTTTAACACTTTAACTTTCTTTCAGCTTCGCCTAATTGGTAGATTCCTCATACCTGGTGAAGTAAGGGTATCAGATCCCTAGTGAAAACCTAGTTACTCCGTTACAGGGTTCTCTGTCCCATACATCTCCTCACTATCTTAATTTGGTGAGCATTCCATGGTGAACACTGCCTATCTATCAACTCTTCGACCTTATCATTGGCTGATGCTTTCACAAATCCTATATTTGCTTATAACACCTTATACCCGGTCCAGTCATCAGACCTGAGCTATAGGACGCTAAAATAGTAATTCAGAACATTCACAAGCAATTTATTCAATAATACTCAAAAATAAATAAATACAAATTAATTCCATGTTAAACATGCATTATAATAAAAAAAAAGTCTTGCTCGGGCTTACGAAAGCCTTTGAACAAGTTCAAAACTAAATTGGGACCAATCTGAAACATTTACAAAATAATAGGCAAAAAATGCAAAACAAGTGTCACATAGCCGTATAGCCAAGCCGTGTGACAGCTTGAGGCCATGTAGTGCAAGGTTGCACGCTTGTCCCCTCAAACTGTGTATGACACATGACCGTGTGGCAGACCGTGTAATAGGTCATATGTGCCTAAAATACCTTCAACAATAAACCAAATTTGACCAAAGATCCTTTAAACCACAAGCCAGTGTATTAGACCCTTAAACAACATGATACAAGACATCAAAACATACCAAATTCAACTTAATTCACTCAACCTAATTACCTAACAAATATGCCTCATTTGGCACCACAATTCAATCATGAAACAACCATTCATTATATTCATGCCAAGATTTTTCATGCCTAAACATACTTATACAATCATCGTTACTTTAATTAAGATATCAATAAGAAAAGTTCAATAAGTGATCTAAAACATAAGAATCTATTTTCACAATTTAAGCATACCTTATTTAACCATACCTTTAACCATTTTCTACCAATCATGCCATTCACTCCAAAAATCAACAATTACCAACATTCAATATTAAGTCATGATATTACCTAAACTTACACATAATTTCATTCCAATATTGGCTAACATCATCAACTTACTAAATTTCGATTAGGTATCAAGCACTTATTGTATCAAGGTTACTTATAATCTTATTCATAACCAAAGTACTAAAACATTATCATTAATTTGCAAAGTAGACATCCTATATACATGCCACAAGTAACCAACTTTCAAACTTCAAAAATCTACTGAATCAAGTGACGATAGGTGTGAGCTTCTTTCTGATTTGATCAACATGTTTCGGACATCCAGAATCTACAAAAAACTAGTAACACGAGTAAGTATATAAAATATTTAGTAAGCTCATACATTATGAACAAACAACTTACCTTAACCATTCAACAATTACATGAATCAATACGAAACAAATTCACCTATCATAGCATTCAAAACAACATCAACCATATGAGATTTAGTCCAAACCACATATATAATTTCAAATGGTAAAATACCAAATTTAACTCAAAATTCATCATGAATCAATTTTCCAATTTATCACTTTGCATCACTTTCATCATTCAAATTATGTCATATATTCTTGTCATATTTATTTCATATTATGTTCATCCTTTTTGCTAACATCAATTTCATATTTTCACGTTTCCATCTTTTAATTTTACATGATGAAACTTATAAAAGTACTCAATACACAGATGAAAATAACATATGATGCTCATTCGAGCTAATCATATGCATCAGTGTCAGGTTATCTGTCTGGGCTAAACCTTTAATGACACAGTAAATAACCTGGCCAGGGCTATATATACATGTAAGGTTACCAGTCCTGCTAAATCTTTAAAACAACAATAGGTTACCAGTTCAGGTTAAATCTATGTCACATGTATCTTCGAGTCTACAACAAATGCTAGAGCTCGGTACCATTGGATATCAACCTGTAATCTCATGTATGAGACTTTTACTAAATTCATCATTATTTAACCTTAACATTTCCATATCATATCAATCCATTTTAATTAAATTCAATCCTAAATTTATGTAACAATTCATATACCATTCAAACAATTAATAAAACATTAATATTCATTCAAATATAATACAACAAGAAACTAAACCTATTTATACTGTATGAATTGAACTGACAAAATCATAATAGTTTAGATATTAGGGACTATTCAGCATTTTTTCCTTTTTTACCTAAGTCAACAACTTGATCTAAATAATATTTAAGATTCAAAATATCAACATCAATCGTATAATACTACTGAAATCCATGCTTATAATCTTTTAATATCATTTTAAGCAAATTATCTAAACTTTTACATTTTATTCAATCTAGTCCTTAAAACCAAAATAAACATAAATTTCACAATTGAGCTTCGTCTTTCATTCCAATTTCAATTAATCCTTCTAAAGCCCTTAAAAATCCAAAATTACAGAAATTTAATGTCACTTTTAACATATTCACAATTTAGTTTCTAAATGTAAAAATAACAAAATTTACTTAATCAAATAGTCCTTAGACATTTCATAGCTTCCAAATTTACCAATTTCGATAAAAAAATCTAAGATTCATCAATGTCATGTTTTAAAATCTTTAGTAGTTTTAAAAATGGAGATGCAAGTTAGCTAGACGTAATTACAACGATCTCAAAAACATAAAAATTATAAGGAAATGGATTAAAATGACTTACCAATTGAAGGACTAAGGTTTGGATGCTTCAAATCTTTCTCCTTCATCTTTTGTTTCATGAAAATGAAAAAGATGATGATGATATCTTTGTTTTCATTTTAATTTATTATTTATACCTCTTTTAACTTTTAGTTAAACCTAATTAATTTAATTAACCATTATTTATTAAACAAAAACTTAATTAACAAAGTGGATGGCTTACAAGTAGTCTCCACCACCATTTTACATTTAAAAGTGGTCTAATTACTCAACTAGTCCTTCAATTAATTAAAATTTCATAACGACTAACTTTTATAACTTTTACAATTTAGTCTTTTTTCCTTAATTAACTATCCAAACATTAAAATTTTTGAACCAGAATTAAACACACCTATAAAAAAAATCAATAAATATTTTATAAAATATTTACAGACTCGGTTTAAAGAAATGAGGTCCCAATACCTCATTTATCCAAAATCACTTAACTTTAGGGACAAACCACTTGTACTTAACTATTTATCCAATTAAATGAGATTATCAAATCAAAATTTACTACATCATAATACTTGACTTGTAAATATTAACTAATAATATTTACAAACTCACTCGTCAGGATTGTGATTCTAAAATCACTATTTCTGACACCATAAAAAAACGGGTTGTTACATTGCTTATGCTCTGACTCCTCCTATCCTACAAATCCTTAACAGTGGTGAATCTCGATTTCCAACTCGTTAAGGCTTTTGATCCTTTCACCGTGCTACTCTAATCTAAAATATTTTCCTTAAGCCTCTAGCTTGGAGGATGCTCGCAGATGAGCACTGCTTGATTTAACACTTGTTCTAAAGCCTTTAAGCTTGCTCGGACTCTAATATTACCCATCTGATTGGTCAATTCTTTCTTTTCGCAGGGCAACTAAGATTGCCCATTAAATATCCTCATTATCACTTTAGCGAAATGTCAAAGCTACCACTTTGAATCTGAAGTCCTATTCCAATAGTAACAAAGGCTTTCTAACTTACCCAAAGATGATTGCACTGAATAGTCCTATGACCATATTTACTACCACAAGGGCTACTCCATATTGGGCAATAGTTGGTAAAGAATCTTGCCTGGGAAATCGTAAGGGATTCTTCTCTCTCCCATGTCAATAAGTGTCCTATCTGCATTTATTGTTTTGAATGATTACTTACCATTCTTCTAAATTCTACAACTTCCTATGCTCCATTTGGTTATAAATAGCCAGAATACTAAAGGAGAGTTTATAAGTCACTGAGCCTTTGACTTGACCAAGTCCTTCCTTAATCTTTCACCTTTATTCTTTCTACCTCTCTTTTCTTATCCAAAATACATTACTGGAGGGCAGTTCCTAGCTACTCCCAACTCCAAAACTCTAGAAAATAACTTATTTTATTTTTTATCTTTCCTTCTCATCCACTAACTAAATTATCACAAAAGGCTTAAGCAAGGTGAAAATCACTTGCTTATAGGGATACACCTAGAGTCACATTATGGTGGTTTATTCACTACCTTGGAAAACCCATTTTCCCCATCCTTGCTTCACTTCTAGTCAAACCAGAATGTAGCAAGGGCCCTTTTCAAGAATTGGAGGGGGTCGTCCCTACATCCAGTTTGTTGCGACCTTTTTTGTAACATGGTGAAGGAACCATGTCAACATCGCTCATCTCACCACCTTGGAGGTCTAAATTCAAGCCTTTGAAGGCTTTTGAATAAGGTATAGGGCAGGAACTGCAACCTAATGAAAAGTTGCAGTTACAACATCGAGTGTTGCCTTGCCCTGGCGAATAGCAAGCATGGTATCCACGAGTACCTTTCTCCTTCTCCATGCCTATTACAAGGGCCTTCCATGTAAGGCCCCAGTCCTGCGATCAAATATATCCAACGCTATGCCATTTTTCCAATGTGATCCTTGCACCCTCCTTGAAGACTTATTACAGCCATCTTTGAGTTCCACACTCTCAAGGATCAAGCAGAGCATTCTCAATTATCCTTAAAGACTATCCAATAAGAAGCGAAGATACCATCGACGCGGCAGCCTATATAGAGAAATCAAAACTTTGTTATTGTTTATTTAGGGAAGCTTCATTTTTCTAATACTTGTACTTTCATTCTATGTACTTATTTAAACTTTTTACATACTAATCTACTTGAATTTTCTTATTTATAGTTTTCTTGTATCCTTTCAACATGCATTTATTAAAATTCATACCACCACATTTTCTCAAATATACTTTTTACATATAATTTTCATTTTGGCAAACTAGGTGCATTCATCCACATACCGCATATAATGTCTTAAGCACACTGAGGACTCGAGGGACTAAGCGAAATCGAATGTCAAGGGCATGATGATAACTCTTTCAAATTCACATGTCCAAAAGACTGACTAAACCTATGCTCTGATACCATTAAGCTTGTAATATTCCTAACCCGACTTGTAGACTGAATTCGGGTATAGAATATTGACCACTTCTAAACGTACTAATGTCCAGGATGTGCTTATTGGTAAAAAAAATATATGCAATTGAGGCAGTTTTTGCAAGTATATGGGTTAGGTTGTAATATAGTTTCTTTAGAACGAAACACTTGGTAAGTAATCTGGGGATCATACTGAAAGGGTTGCAGTTTGGGGAAAAGTACTATTAAGCCAACTACCTAAAATAATTACAAATCTACACGAGTTATGAATTAGTAGTGTTAATCAAGAAGCAAGATCATAATACTAATAATAAACTAAATAAATTTAACTAAACTTGAATCTACTCCTAGGTTCATGTATCAGCTTTTCCTATTCTTTGTTTCGACTACGCGAGTTCCTTTAGCTTAGATCCAATTGTTTTACCTAAATACTTATTAATGTAGTGTTCTAAATGGTTGATTTATAATTAACCTAATAGGGCTTCTCAACCTTCTACTAACCTACCTAGATGGAAAGACTACTCACCTTTTAATGATTCTGTACAAACCAGGGTAGGGTAAGATTTCCACAGATAGGAAATATCAATTTTAGGTTAATTCCCACCTAAATGACTTTATAGGGTCATCAAGCCTAGGTTTTAAGTTCTTCCTTCCCTAACCATTGATCTGCTAAGCGATGCTTTGTAGGCAATACCGATTTTGGGTTAATTCCTACATTGATGAATTCCTAGGGTCATCAATCCTAGGGTTTAATAACACTCAACCATATCTAACCAATCCAAATGAACTCTATCAATCAACCAATTAATAAGATTAGAACAATTGAAACATGAGAGATATATACAAAGCATAAATTGATTCTAATCTTTACATAAACATTCCATTAAAAATTATTAAAGAAAGAGATATAAAAAAAGAATAAATGAAATGAGATGCTTATGGATTAATCGATGAAAGCGTGGCCTCGAAAAAATCTCCCATTATGAAAGCCTCACTTCAGAATAGTATCTTTTGATTACAAGAACATAAAATAAAATAAGTAAAAACTAAAAACAAAATAAGAACGTAATAATAATTTTTGTCTCCCTAAAATTGTGTGTTTAAATTGATTACAATGGCCTTTATATAGGTTAAACTTGAAATATTAAAGTGCCTAAATTATGCTTGAAGTCCATAGAGTTTGATTAGGACAAATACTACTAATTTCCCAAAAAAACACAATTATCTCATATTGGGAGTTTTTGGCCTGTGCAAAGGTAGTGTTGCAACACAGACCTACAGTGTTGCAACATCAGATCCCGTGTCACGACATCAAAAGGTCGTGTCATGACACTAAAGGCAATTTCACCCCAGGACTTTGTTTTTGCTTTTGTCTTCAATGTTGCTATAACGCCCCAAATCTTTAGTGATTAAATTTGTGTGCTATGTTGCATATATGCTTGCTTGCTTTAATGGTTAAGTGTCCTGAGAAGTGCGTGAAGTCCTGGGTTCAAATCTTGGCTTTAGCAAAGTTTTTGGTTTTTACTGAATAAAACCCTTGCTGCTAGATGGTGGGTTCTTAAATAATTACGGGAAAATCAAGTCACAAAAAGCCTACTGGTTTAGGGATAGTGGCATGTTACTATTGCTAGAAGGCTGGGGTTTGAGTCGTGCTGCGTGCAAGTGTGTTTTATTTTGCAAACAGCTAAGTGGATGGTTGTGTGGCAGTAGGACTCTACTACTTGGATGGTTGGGGTGTTTGAGTGGAGTAGGGGATCATGTAGCCGAAATTTAGGAAGGAAAAGGGGGATTTGGATAGTGATCTATTTGAGGATGTTGTGGAGAGGTTTTCGGAGGAAATCAAGGAGATGTGATGAAGGGAGAGTGTTAGTGCCATGTGGGGACTCTAGGTACTCAAAGGAATTCGACTTGGGGGTGTAATAGGTTTCTTTGTTTCATTTCGGTTGCTATTGAGTGTGTTTCTTTTAGCTCTTTGCACTTTCGGTTTTGGGAGGTCATTTTTTGCTTGGGGTTTTTTCTAACACCCCTATCCCATAACCATCGCCGGAATAGGTTAAGAGGCATTACCAGACTTATAACTCAACAACAAATATCATCTCATTAATAATGAAATTCCTTCATTCACATTCTATAATCATATAAAATTTATTATACAATACTTAAACATGCATTCGAGACCCAATTGATAACATATAAAAGTTTCATAACTTATAAAAAATTTTAACTTTTAAAAGGTTACACGCCTGTGTGAACAGGCAGTGTGCCTCACACAGTCGAGACACACCTGTGTGTCAAAGCCATGGCAAAACAGGGCATAGCTACTGACTTGCTCACACGACCAAACCACATGCCCGTCTGTCCAGCCCGTGTGCTATGCACACGCCCGTGTCCAGGCCGTGTGCTAGGCCGTGCCAAAAATAGGGGGTATTCTATTTGTGACGTCAGCATACCAATTAGGGTCACACGACCAGACCACACGCCTGCATGTCTAGTCTGTGTGTGAGCCTGACTTACAACTGAAGGGTACTTCAGGGGACACACGACCGTGCAACATGGTCATGTGTCGCACACGCCTGTGTCTTTGCCCGTGTGGACAAAAATAGGCCATTTGAATAGCCAATTTGCCACCCCAAATGGGTTCAACCTACAAGCAAAGAAAACAAGCATAATTTTACTTCCAATTCAGCAAATATTTATGCTATAGCATTCATCATTTATAACATAACAATACCAACCATTTCCCTACTCACAAACCTTACCAGTTCATGCTAAACACAAGGTAAATTCATACCAAAACATTTTCTTCCATACCTCATTAAATCTCAAAATAAACTTACCAAGACTTACCAACTAAAACATACCACATTTGCAACTTATCATCATATACTATAAGTCATTCACAACTTTCAGTTCAATCACAAATTAGCCAAATCACATAGCTAAGCATATCGAACACAAAGCATATGTAACACCCCAAACTCGTCCTAGATGCTATGGCCGAATCTGGTGTGTCACATTGAAGTTTTTTAGCAAAAATCATGTTTTCATTGAAAACCCTTCTTAAAATAAAAGAAACCCTAATTAACTTAAAGAAAACACCTTCAGTTACGAAAGTCTTGTTTAAAACATTTGATTAAAAAAAACTTAGTTGCAGAAATGTAGAAAACATACTATAATTTAAGAAATCCATGTTCAACTTCTCGCAATTACAATGAAATTAATAATAATAACATGATGAAAACCTTATTACAATCTGGCCTGGAACATGCTTAAAAAGAAATAAAAACTTAAATGCTAAAAAAAAAACCCAAGTCCAAATCATCTTACTAACTGGCCACCCAGAGTCCCTCCAAACATTGAACGTTCTATTGAGCATCACCTGAAAATAAAATAAAAGAGGGGGTGAGTTTTCGCAAACTCAGTGTGTACAACCCTCAAAGAAAACAAGCATTAAAAAAAAACATCATTCATCATTCATGCAATGCAATCCCATCCAAATCATCCATCCGCTACACACTGGCTCCGTCCCCCGCCACACCATGTGGGGATATAAATATCGACCCACCCAACCCATACACCATGGTAGCCCAGTTGCGGAACTACCTTCATTTACATATTGGGCTTTAAAAGCTGTCGGTGGATCCACGATTGTCAAGCAACCATGTGATCCTCATATACTTCCTCCGTTCCATAATTCCCAACCCATATGCAACCTAAGTAGAATATCATATGTATGCATGTCGCATCCACAAGACTTACATTCAACAGCTACGGGTATTTTGGTCATTTTTGCCCTCAAGGCCATTTTGGTAATTTTCCCTTAATTACGGTTTTCACTTATCTTGGCCCGTTAACAAGTCCCGTGAGTTAAGATGAATGAATACTATGCACCAGGTAGGATTCCATAGAAGGGGAGGTGGGTCATTAAGACCGCTTAAGTACCAAGCTCTCCCTAGATCCAATCCTAGACATGCATATACCAGTTGCCACACCTTAACCCTTTGACTTGTCCACGGTCGCAATATATTAACTAAGTCTTATATGGATATCATATACTAGGCCTGAAACACCTTACAAAGCCCAAATAGTTTCACATACCTGTATCTGGCCTATTAAGCCCAATCATATTCGTATGGCCCATTAGGCCCAAATCACCTGTATATGGCCCATTAGGCCCAAATCACATTTATATGGCCCGTTAGGCCCAGTCACATTCATATTCATGCTCAAATACAAATTCCTATCACAAAGCATCAATATTTAGTTTTTGCCTATTATGGGCCCAACAGCCAATTGGGCCCATTTAGCCCATTCCGGCCTATATGGCCAAATCACAACCCAAGTCCACGGAATCGCCTGTGGGCCTCAGGCAACCTATCGGTTTCCCCTTTACGAGTGTTCGCGCACTCGCAAGACTACCGTAGCCAAACTTTCAGCTTTTCGGCATTTTGGCTTTTCGGCTTTTGCCAATTCATTGTGTGAGTGTAGTGTATGTACACACCAGGTAAGCAAGCGTGCTACAATTTTCGTAGCCCAAACCTACAATCGATATCACTCAAATATTAATCTCACATACTTATCGAATACTTTGCCAAAAGCCGAAATCTCACCTTAACCTTACCTAAACGCTAAGCCTTTACTAGCTTCTACGTTGGTCACTAATCACGTATATCTCTCAGATCTGAAGAGCAAATCGGTAGGAATCCAAAACCGATATCTTACACTAATTCCCTACCAAAGTTGATTAGAAAGAAGTGAGGAAATGAATACTTGATACTTATCAAAAACTGATTGGGAGAGCGAACACTTACACTAGAATCGACTGGGTGGAAAGAGTAGTGGCGGCACCAAGGGTATTCGGCTCTTAGAGATTTTAATGGCAATAATTGATTACTCGGCACCAAAGAAGTGAGGAAGAAGCGTTGGCTAAAGCAAAGAAAATATTGAGTAGAGGAGAAATAGAATTTGACACAAGGAAGAAGAAAAAGAAAAGAAGGCGAAGAGTTTTCGGCCTTTAGAAAAAGGAGTTTCTGGCAACAGGGTGGCGGAAATTCGGCATTAGTTTCATACCCTAGCATTTGGCACCCATTTATAAGCCTCATAGCCGAATTTTCCCATGCCCAATTCCCTATTCGGCTCCATCACTTCTCCTTTCTCATCTCTTCGTTTTCCTCCCTGATAACCCCTTAATCCCTTCCTTAATTTTCTCTCCTGAACACTTCCCTTGGAGTCCACTTTCATGCCACTTCCATCCTTCTAGAAGGCTAAAATTAAACTTCTAAAAACACTAAGCTAGGATTCGAACCTTGGACCTCCTTGCTAGCTATTAACGCACCTCCCTACTTCCTAAGTGGCATCACTTTGCCACTCCTCCACAAGGCTTTTTGATGTTATTTTCCCCTAACTTTATTTAAAAGCCTAACTACTTGCCAACCCTGATTCTTTTAATAATTAAACCATAATTTCATTTACCCCTAAGTTTGAATTAAGACCTACTTTAATTATCACTGGGCCAGAAATATAAAACACAATTTTTATCAAAACTGAAAACAAAGAAAGTTTAGGATTTCGAGATTTTTGGGTTTCGAGATTTTTGGGGCGTTACAACTCTACCCCCTAAAAGAAATTTCGTCCTCGAAATTTCCCTTGTTCAAACAGTTGAGGATATTGACATCGCATCACTACTTCAGGTTCCCAAGTAGCCTCCTCGGCCTTGTGATTCTGCTAAAGCACTTTGACTAATGGAACAGACTTCCTTCTCAGTACTTTGACATCTCGACCAATTATTTGTATAGGCTCTTCCTCGAAAGTCAGGTCTGGCCTAACCTCAATTTCTTCCACCGCCATGACATGTGAAGGATCTGGGCAATACCACCTTAGCATGGAAACATGAAACATGCTATGGATCTGGCTTAGTTCAGGAGGTAACTCCAGCTGATTAGTGACTGGCCCAATCCGTCTTACCACCCGATATGGCCCAATAAACCTTGGGCTTAGCTTCCCTTTTCGCCCAAACCTTAACACTTTCTTCCACGGAAAACCTTCAAAAAAACTAAGTCTCCTACTGCATACTTTATTTCTCGACGCTTAAGGTCAGCATACGACTTCTGCCTATTCGAGGCCTCCTTCAAACGATCCCGAATCAATTTTACCTTATCCTTAGTATCGGCTACTAACTCAAGGCCCAAAACTCTCCGTTCACCCAACTCCATCCAACATGTTGGAGTTCGACACCTTCGCCCATGCAGTGCTTCATACGGAGCCATTCTAATGATTGCTTGGTAGCTATTATTGTACGGGAATTTGGCTAACGGTAAATAGTCCTCCCAACTACCTCAGAACTCAATCACGCATCCCCTCAACATATCTTCCAACACTTGGATCGCCCTTTCCGACCGTCCATCAGTTTGAGGGTGGAAAGTCGTATTGAAGTTCAACCTAGTACCCAATGCCTCATGCAACTTCTTCCAAAATTGCAAAGTGAAAAGTGGGTACCTATAAGATATTATGGAGACTGGCACTCCATGCAATCTTACAATCTCTGCCATATACAGCCTAGCTAGCTTTTGCAATGACTAATCGGTGCGAACTGGTACAAAGTGGGCAGACTTGGTTAACCGATCCACTATAACCCATATCCAGCATCGAGTCTTTCTTAGTAGGCGTCAAAGGTAGCCCACTAACAAAGTCCATAGTGATCCTTTCCCACTTCCAGAGTGGAATCTTTACTGGCTGAAGTAACCCTGAAGGCAACTGATGTACCAAGCATTTACCTACGAAATCCATAACCTCGCGCATAAGTCCAGGCTACCAATAAAGCTCACACAAATTTCGATACATCTTGTTTCCACCAGGATGCATTGCGTAGAGACCGCTATGTGCTTCCCGTAGAATAGACTGTCTTAGATCATCATCCTTTGGTATACACATTCTCCCACGGAAACACAATACTCCTTCACTATTTATCCCAAAGTCTGATGTCTCCCCACCCTCCACTTGTTTAAAGCGAGCACTCAAAGTCTCTTACACTAATTGCTTACTCCTTATCTGCTCGACCCACACCGGCTTTACTTGAAGCTCAGTTAACAAGCTACCATCATCCAACAAGCTTTAACGGGCGAGTATAGCTCTCAATTATGACTTAGCCCTATGACTCAATGCGTCAGCTACCACATTTGCTTTGCCAAGATGGTATTCAATCGTACAATCATAATCCTTCAATAATTCCACCCACCTATGTTGTCTAAGGTTTAGCTCCTTTTCGGTAAGTAGGTACTTCAAACTCTTGTGGTCCGAATAGATTATGCACTTCTCCCCATATAAGTAATGCCATCATATTTTAAGCGCGAATACCACCGCAGCTAGCTCTAAATCATGGGTTAGGTAATTCACCTCGTGAGTCTTAAGTTGTCGTGACGCATACGTAACCACCTTTCCTTCTTGCATCAATACGCAACGTAAGCCTACATACGATACGTCACTATAAACCGTAAACTCTTTCCCAGGCATTGGCTAAATCAACATAAAGGCCTCGGTTTAAACTTTCTTAAGTTTTCCAAAACTCTCTTGCTACTTGTCTGTCCAGACAAACGGTACCCCTTTCCTCAACAACTTAGTTAAGGGTGCAGCAATTGTGGAAAAGCCCTCAACAAACCGCCTATAGTATCCTGCCAAGCCCAGAAAACTTTAGATTTTCGATACCGTCTTGGGTGTTTTCCAGTCTAACACCGCTTCAATTTTCCAAGGATCCACCTTAATCCCCTCGGCTGAACCACATGTCCTAAAAAGAAAACCTCCCTTAGCCAAAATTCACACTTACTGAATTTGCTATACAACTGTTTCTCCCTCAAAGTCTGCAACACAATCCTTAAGTGTGCATCATGCTCATCCTCATCTTTTGAGTAAACCAAAATGTCATCTATAAGGACTACCACAAACCGATCCAAGTAGGGTTGGAAAACCCAATTCATGAGATCCATGAAAGTAACAGATGTATTCGTCAGCCCGAATGGTATCACCAAGAACTAGTAGTGCCCATAACGAGTTTTGAAAGCTGCCTTATGAACATCTGCCTCCTTAACCCTTAGTTGGTGATACCCCGAACGCAGGTCAATCTTCAAAAACACCGAAGCTCTCCTAAACTAATCAAAAAGATCATCGATTCTCGGTAGAGGGTACTTGTGTTTAATGGTTAACTTGTTTAACTGTCGATAGTTGATACACATTCGCAAGGTTCCATCCTTCTTCTTCATGAATAACACCATTGCTCCCCATGGGGACACACTTGGTCATATGAATCCTCGATCCAACAATTCCTGAATTTGTGCCTTAAGTTCCACCAATTCCTTTGGTGACATCCGATAAGGAGCAATGGACACTGGAGCCATCCCAGGTAACAACTCGATTCTAAATTTCACTTCTCTGCTGGGTGGCAACCTAGGCAACTCCTTGAGAAAGACATCCAGAAACTCCCTAACTGTTCTCAACTCTTTAACAGTAAGGCTCTTAGCCTCCGTATCAATAATATAAGCAAAAAAGGCTTCGCATCCCTGTTATATTAACTTCTCAGCCTTCAATGCTGAAATCACATTCGACAGACAGTTTCGGCGTTCACCAATCACTACTACTTCCTTATCCTCCACGATTCTTAACACCATTCACTTTGCAGCACAATCCAAGGTGGCTCGGTGCTTCACCAGCCAATCCATACCTAAGATTGAGTCGAATTAGCTACACGGCAGTTCCATCAAATCCGCTAAAAAGGCAACCCCTTGGACTACTAAGGGTACCTCAGCCCCGCCAGCCATGCCCTTGAAGATCTCAACCTTGTTCGATCGAAGTCGTTCTCGAACGGACCTCCGATTTTTGCTACCATTATTGGGTCCAGCGACCCTTTCCAAAATTCTCAGCATTGCCTGCGACAATGCATCTTCTCCCATGGCCCGATCATACGGTCCATTCCCAGCCACAGGTGAGGCCAGAGCTTTTTTTAATCCAACATCGGGCATATGGCCCGATGCCTATGATTCAGCTCTAACACTTCTGCGGCCTCGGCCACGGCCTCTTACAACTCTTCTAGCACTTATCGTCGATTCGTGTATTATCTGGATTAGAAATTTTATGAATTTTTAGTTAGTTTAATAATTACATTGATGTTTTAAGAAAATATTTAAAGAGAAGATCATTTTCGAAAATCCTCTATAGTTTCCACATCCTACGGGCTTTAGTTCCATTCTAACCATCATCTAAAGTAGGCCTCTAACTATCTACTACATAACAATTTAAGCAAACTTAAATAAAAGTACTTACTTGGTTTGACGTCAGAGACTCGGTGTGCCACTCAACAAGATTTCTTTTTTTTCCAAAGTATCGCGATCCAAAATATTTTTAAAATCCAAAAAAAACCAAATTTTAATAAGGCCCACTTCACAGCCTGAGTTTTGCAACCTGGGCTCTGATACCACTAAATATAACACCCCAAACCCGACCTAGACGCTATGGCCAAATCTGGTGTGTCACATTAAAGTGTTTTAGCGAAAATAGTGTTTTCATTGAAAACCCTTCTTAAAATAAAAGAAACTCTAATTAACTTTTTAAAAAAAACACTTTTAATTACGAAAGTCTTGTTTAAAACATTTGGTTATAAAAAACTTAGTTGAGGAAACGTAGAAAACATACTATAATTTAAGAAATCCATGTTCAACTTCTCGCAATTACAATGAAATTAATAATAATAACATGATGAAAACCTTATTACAATCTGGTTTGGAACATGCTTAAAAAGAAATAAAAAAATTAAATGCTAAAAAAAAACCCAAGTCAAAATCATCTTGCTAGCTGGCCACACAGAGTCTCTCCTGTAACGCTCCATACCCGAGACCGTTGCCGGAGTCGAACACGAGGTGTTAACAGACTTAATTCATTGCTTAAACAGCTCAAACAATTTAATTTTAGAAATAACAGACAAGCTGGCTAACTGCATCACAGTCGCTTAAAAATTCATATCTCAAGTTCTGAAACTCAAAATCCAATTTCGTAAATTTTCCCTGAAACTATACTCATATATCTATTTACTAATTGTTTTCTAGAATTTTTGGCTAGGCCAATTAGTACATTTTATTAGTTAAAGTCTCCCATTGTTTTAGGGTTTGACTACTCTGACCTCTGTGTATTATGAATCAGATATCTCTCTGTAAAGATTTTCAATAACTATAAAGTTTGTTTCTCCTAAAACTAGACTTAGTAAGAAATCTGTACATATAAATTATAACTTCTAATTATTTTTATACAATTTATGGTGATTTTCCAAATTTAGAACAGGGGATCCAGAAATTGCTCTGGCACTATTTCACAAAAATTTAAACATCTCATAAAATATAACTCATATACCTGTTTCGTTTCTTCCATATGAAAATGGACTCATAGTTATTCAATTCCATATTTTATTCATCATCTAATTGTATCTCTACTATTTTTAATGATTTTTCAAATTCACATCACTATCATTGTATCGAATCTATTTTATGGTAAATTTTACCTATTTCATGGTTTCCATGGATTAACTAGCAATTTGACATACATAACACCAAATATGATCATAATTAGCCATTCCAATGGCTAATCATTACCAAGTATTTTTATACTACTCAATAACCATATCATAAGACCATATATACAAAATGATTATAATGCTATACATGCCATATTCAAAATATACAAGCCATTATGCCAAGATGGTATACGGATAGTGTGAGCGTGCCTCCGACCGTTCCCGATTTTCGAGCTGGCTTGTCAACACTACAAGGAATGAAAAGGAGGGAGTAAGCATAAATGCTTAGTAAGTTCACATGCAAATAGCAAGTAACATAACCATATAAGCAAACATAAAACATCATTTGCATAATCATCACCAAGACATTCATGTCATATTTTCATTTATCATCTTACCATATTGTTGTTATATCGATTTTTCAACCCGAGGGTTAAGTACATACCTGTTCAAAGTATCCATTTCACAACACTTACCAATACGTCCCTTTCATCTTAAGTATTCCTCCATTTGAGTAGAACTTTACCCGTTGAACACATCAGAATATAATTCGGATACATGGAAAGTTTGCACATAAGTGCCACATATGTAGCCAAGCTACTATGTAACCCGCCCATAAGCAAACTCGGACTCAACTCAACGAGCTCGGGCGTTCGCATCCATAAGTGAACTCGGACTCAAATGAACGAGCTCGGATGCCTAGTTACATTTCACGAACTCGGACTCAACTCAACGAGTTCGGACATTCGCATCCATAAGTGAACTCGGACTCAACTCAACGAGTTCGGATGCCCAAATATCCCAGTGACATGTCACTTGTATCCTAATCTATTCCTAAGGTTCAACGGGACCTTTTTCCCAATCATGTGTCTCAACCATCTTCTACGGAATGCCGATACCGATTCTCGGTAGTATTTCACATTTTTCAAGTATATCACATAATTTGACATATTATCAAATAATTGTCACAAGTATAATATTTCATAATAATTATCATATCATTTAAATAACATAAAAACATTTAAAATAATAACTATGTTACCAACATTTACATATGAACTTACCTAGTATGCGAAAATGGCTACTTTTACCATTTCGTCCACAACTTGGTATTTTCCCCATTTTAGCCCGAATTTCAGTTTTCCTTGCTCTATCATTTAAAATATAGTCTAATTAGGACTCACATTATTCAAATTGACCCAAAATCATATTTTGGAAAAATTACAATTTTGCCCCTAAACTTTTGCATATTTACACTTTTGCCCCAAAGCTCGTAAATTAAACTTCAGCCTATTTTCTTATGTTTTATGACATGCTGATCATTTTTCCCTTCTATGGAAACATCAAATTCTCACTCTAACATGTACTTATGACTATTAGTTATTTTTACCGATTAAGCCCTTTTACTCGTTTTCACTT
Source organism: Gossypium longicalyx (assembly GCA_025698465.1). NCBI lineage: Eukaryota > Viridiplantae > Streptophyta > Magnoliopsida > Malvales > Malvaceae > Gossypium > Gossypium longicalyx. The sequence continues at coordinate 37,231,628 of CM046995.1, forward strand.
AAAACCGAGTAGCACAAGCTGTCTAACATAATTTAAAACCTTATATTCTATCATAAAACACCAAAATACACAAATTTCACCTATGGGTATTTTTCCAAATATAAACCCTAGGTTAAATTATGGCTAGCATAAGCTAAATCGAGCTACCGGGACTCCAAAAACGTAAAGAACTTGAAAAACAGGGCTAGAATGGACTTACAATCGAGCTTGGAAGCTTGGAAAACCCTATCCATGGTTAGTCCTTGCTATATTCGGCCATGGTGAAGAAGATGAGCAAAATTGGCTTTTAATTTTGTATTTTAATTCATTTTACCCCTAAATGACCAAAATGCCCTTACTACTAAACTTTCCAAAAATTCCATCCATGTCCAATTTTTGTCCATAAACATAGAAATTGGTAAAATTGCTATTTAAGACCTTCTAATTAATATTTCAAAACAATTTCATACTAGAAACTTCTAGAATGCAAGTTTTGCAAATTATTCGATTTAGTCCCTAATTTCAATTTAAGCACTTTAGGCATAGGATTTCATCACGAAGTTTTCACACAATCATGTAATCATATCATAAACATCAAAATAATTATAAAATAATTATTTCTATCTCGGATTTTGTGGTCACAAAACCACTATTCCGACTAGGCCCAAAATCAGGATATTACAACTCTCCCCCCCTTTAGGGATTTTTGTCCCCGAAAATCTTACCAAAAAAGTGGTCTTCACTTTTAATCTCATATTCGGTGCCGAAGAACTTTCACTTAAACTGTACCTCCAATACATCTCTTTAATTTCTCATATGATCTGAAAGCTTACATCTCAACTCTCAACTGTTCTTAAATTTTCAACCCTTCTCAGTTTCCCATGATATCATGACATAAAACCAGGATCTTAACTTGATTAATGGAGACCAAAATTCCAAGAAGTCCAACAATCAAAGAGACCTGAATTTCCGTGAATCTAATGAGTAGGAATTCATTCAATACAGATATGATTTATAGATCTCGCCAAACATTTAACAATAGGATACATCACATTTTCCTCTTTCTGCCATGGAAATAATTCTGATATGGCCTCAAAAATAATCCTTCTCATTTCCATCCCAATATCAACACTGACAAGGATAATTTTGATAGATCCCAATGCTCGGCTTTAACCCCTTTAACAACTCCGATTTTATGTAACATCGAATGCTCTAAACCATCACATTACGTCACTGTCTTGAAACACATCACAATTCATACAACAAAGATATTATGAAAGTCGAAGTCTTTACTCAATGTAGACTAGTCTAGTTCAGACGCTTCGGTTACCAATATTCTCATCTATCTGAACTCTGTCAACATGTAATAAGCTTTTCAGCTTTCACAAGACGAAAACCTATTCGTAGTGACGTTAACTAATATCCAACTCTTTCTAATAAATATACACTTCTCGTTCAGGCTATTTACTCTTTTATCCGTACAAAATGAAATTCTATTATCAGACTTGGGAAAAATAATCCTGAAATAATTGTCGCATGAAATCTTTTAAACAGATAATTCACCATACCGACTGAAATTCGCGCTTTTATCACTTATGCCTTTACTGATGTCAAATCCTTACACAGAAATTAGAAAAAAACCCCAATACTAAAATCACCACATTACCTAGATCAAATTAGAAGTATAGTCATATTTGACATGATTATCGCAAGCTGAAGAACGCACTTCGAACACGAGTCATAATTGACAAATTATGGAACAAAGATAACAAGAAAACCTAATAAAGAAATCCAGAATAGAGAAATCCAGAATAAAGAAACCCAAGATACGATACTATGCTGGAGAATCGAAAACCAAGCCGGAGAATCGAAAACCAAACTCATAGAGAAAATACGGAATACCCCGATAATTTTTCAAAGAAAGAAAGTCCAAAAGAAAACATCATTTAATCCCACTGGAATCAAATATAACAAGAACAATATATCTTCCCATACATATATATCGGATGAAGCATCAAGTAGAAGAAACAGAATCATAATATCATATGTATTCTCTCATCAATTCTTATCATTTAAATGAAATAGAATAACCCGATGAAATAGAGCAATATAAATTATAAACCAGTCGGACTACCAATGCTTTCATCCAACAGTGAGGATTAAAAGACATTCCCATATAACAAGAATTTCTTGAGAAGATCAATAGCCATAGAAATATTTTCGAGAACGGGTAAACACATAGAACATCTCAAAAGAGATCGCTAAATCTGTCCAATCATAACTATCACACTCGAGATAGTTCACATTTCAAATATCGTTTCCCCAACTAGTTCTGCCGTCACAAATTTCATATTAAACCATTCACTAAAGAAGGCCAGTTCTGAATAAATTTTGATTTACACTTTTCTCAACCTTGCACCTGAGTAATTCGGTTTACCAAGGAGAATTCCTTTTCTAACTGGAATAAAGTGCATAATTCCAATAATCTTTACGTCAATCCGATACTTTCATCAAGCTCGACTTTACTTATCAGCTCATTTTCAATCTCTGATCATACTTATAATTATTCTATCACTGAAATCTTTGGGTTCTCAATCGGAAACTTATTCAATACAAATCTCATGAAATTCCATTATAAGTACCATTTCGGTAAGGGGGAGGGGTTGTAGGACCTCTGACTCGACTTTCTTATACATCCACATATGACACAACTTCCATCATTATAGCAACATCATCAAAATCATGTCATTCATTCATGTCGGCTTACACCAATTTTCCTATTGTCCTATTTAGACAATATACTTATGCATACATTCTATGTTTTCTAGATAACTTTACTTATCCATTCATTTAATTAAATTAAGTCATGCTCATGACATCATATAAGGCCAAACAAACATAGATATTTGCACCACAATCATAACTTTCATTTCGTGCATCATCATTACAATCATATAATTCAGTCCAACAATTTAACACAAATAAGTTCATTTCATTATAATCCTTTATCTCATAAAAATTATATATCATTAGCATTCATCAACATTTGACGTCCAAATCAAAACAAGGACATTTTCATTCGTATCATAATATTATGACTTTTATTCATACCTCTACTACTTTCTATTTATTCCGTTCATCTTATCAACTAAGCCATATACACTACATCATATGAGCATTAAGCAAATATGAATATTTATCGCATATGTATCATAAACCTTTATTCATACTTTTCTGAACTGATACTTATCATAATCATAATTTTACTCAAATACCTTCACATAACGTTGAACATGGTCGGCGCAGCTCGGTTGGGCAGTACCCTGTCTAAATAAGACGGTACTCATACGCGTCGGAAGACATCACACTATCACAGATTAGTGGCATGAATAGCTAAACTTTTACACATGCTAGGTTAGTCCGAGAACCGACTAAACCTGCTCTAATACCACCAAATGTAATTCCCCGTACCCGAGACTGTTGCCGGAGTCGAACACGAGGTGTTAACAGACTTAATTCATTGCTGAAACAGCTTAAACAATTTAATTTTAGAAATTCCAGACAAACTGGCTAACTGCGTCACAGTCGCTTAAAAATTCATATCTCGAGTTCTGAAACTCAAAATCCAATTCCATAAATTTTTCCTGAAAATAGACTCATATATCTATTCACTAATTGTTTTCTAGAATTTTTGGCTAGGCCAATTAGTACAGTTTATTAGTTAAAGTCTCTCCTGTTTCAGACTTCGACTGCTCTGACCTCTGTGTATTATAAATCAGATATCTCTCTGTACAGATTTTCAATAACTATGAAGTTTGTTCTCCTAAAACTAGACTCAGAAAGAAATCTGTACATATAAATTATAACTTATAATTATTTTTATACAATTTATGGTGAATTTCCAAAGTCAGAACAGGGGATCCAGAAATCGCTCTGGCCCTGTTTCACAAAAATTTAAACATCTCATAAAATATAACTCACATACCTGTTTCGTTTCTTCCATATGAAAATAGACTCATAATTCTTCCATTCCATATTTTATTCATCATCTAATTATATCTCTAATATTTTTAATGATTTTTCAAATTCACGTCACTACTACTGTCTGAATCTATTTTATGGTAAATTTTACCTATTTCATGGTTTCCATGGATTAACTAGCAATTTGACATACATAACACCAAATATGATCATAATTAGCCATTCCAATGGCTAATCATTACCAAGCATTTTTATACTACTCAATAACCATATCATAAGACCATATATACAAAATGATTATAATGCTATACATGCCATACTCAAAATATACAAGCCATTATGCCAAGATGGTATACGGATAGTGTGAGCGTGCCTCCGACCGTTCCCGATTTCCGAGCTGGCTTGTCAACACTACAAGGAATGAAAATGAGGAAGTAAGCATAAATGCTTAGTAAGTTCACATGCAAATAGCAAGTAACATAACCATATAAGCAAACATAAAACATCATTTGCATAATCATCACCAAGACATTCATATCATATTTTCATTTATCATCTTACCATATTGTTCTTATATTGATTTTTCAACCCGAGGGTTAAGTACATACCTATTCGAAGTATCCATTTCACAACACTTACCAATACGTCCCTTTCATCTTAAGTATTCCTCCATTTGAGTAGAACTTTACCCGTTGAACACATCGGAATATAATTCGGATACATGGAAAGTTTGCACATAAGTGCCACATATGTAGCCAAGCTACTATGTAACCCGCCCATAAGCAAACTCGGACTCAACTCAACGAGCTCGGGCGTTCACATCCATAGGTGAACTCGGACTCAAATCAACGAGCTCGGATGCCTAGTTACATTTCACGAACTCGGACTCAACTCAACGAGTTCGAACATTCGTATCCATAAGTGAACTCGGACTCAACTCAACGAGTTCGGATGCCCAAATATCCCAGTGACATGTCACTTGTATCCTAATCTATTCCTAAGGTTCAACGGGACCTTTTTCCCAATCATGTGTCTCAACCATCTTCTACGGAATGTCGATACCGATTCTCGGTAGTATTTCACATTTTCCAAGTATATCACATAATTGGACATATTATCAAATAATTGTCACAAGTATAATATTTCATAATAATTATCATATCATTTAAATAACATAAAAACATTTAAAATAATAACTATGTTACCAACATTTACATATGAACTTACCTAGTATGCGAAAGTGGCTACTTTTACCATTTCGTCCACAACTTGGTATTTTCCCCATTTTAGCCTGAATTTCAGTTTTCCTTTCTCTATCATTTAAAATATAGTCTAATTAGGACTCACATTATTCAAATTGACCCAAAATCATATTTTGGAAAAATTACAATTTTGCCCCTAAACTTTTACATATTTACACTTTTGCCCCAAAGCTCGTAAATTAAACTTCAGCCTATTTTCTTATGTTTTATGACATGCTGATCATTTTTCCCTTCTATGGCAACATCAAATTCTCACTCTAACATGTACTTATGACTATTAGTTATTTTTACCGATTAAGCCCTTTTGCTCGTTTTCACTTAAAACCGAGTAGCACAAGCTGTCTAACATAATTTAAAACCTCATATTCTATCATAAAACACCAAAATACACAAATTTCACCTATGGGTATTTTCCAAATATAAACCCTAGGTTAAATTATTGCTAGCATAAGCTAAATCGAAGCAGGGACTCCAAAAACGTAAAGAACTTGAAAAACAGGGCTAGAATGGACTTACAATCGAGCTTGGAAGCTTGAAAACCCTAGCCATGGTTTCTCCTTGCTATATTCGGCCATGGTGAAGAAGATGAGCAAAATTGGCTTTTAATTTTGTATTTTAATTCATTTTACCCCTAAATGACCAAAATGCCCTTACTACGAAACTTTCCAAAAATTCCATCCATGTCCAATTTTTGTCCATAAACTTAGAAATTGGTAAAATTGCTATTTAAGACCTTCTAATTAATATTTCAAAAAAATTTCATACTAGAAACTTCTAGAATGCAGGTTTTGCAAATTATTCGATTTAGTCCCTAATTTCAATTTAAGCACTTTAGGCATAGGATTTCATCACGAAATTTTCACACAATCATGCAACCATATCATAAACATCAAAATAATTATAAAATAATTATTTCTATCTCGAATTTTGTGGTCACAAAACCACTATTCCGACTAGGCCCAAAATCAGGATATTACATCTCCAAACATCGAACTTTCTATGAGCATCACTTGAAGAAAAAAAAAAAGAGGGCATGAGTTTTCGCAAACTCAGTGTGTACAACCCTTGAAGAAAACAAACATTAAAAAAAACATCATTAATCATTCATTCAATGCAATCTCATCCAAATTATCCATCCGCTACACACCGGCTCCGTCCCCCGTCATACCATGTGGGGATATAAATATCGACCCACCCAACCCACACACCATGGTAGCCCGATTGCAGAACTACCTTCATTTACATATTGGGCTTTAAAAGCCGTCAGTGGATCCACGATTGTCAAGCAACCATGCGATCCGCATATACCTCCTCTATTCCATAATTCCCAACCCATATGCAACCTAAGTAGAATATCATATGTATGCATGTTGCATCCACAAAATTTACATTTAACACCTAGGGGTATTTTGGTCATTTTCGCCCTTAAGGCAATTTTGGTAATTTTCCCTTAATTATAGTTTTCACTTATCTTGGCCCGTTAACAAGTCCCGTGAGTTAAGATGAATGAATACTATGCACCAGGTAGGATTCAAGAAGAGGAGGTGGGTCATTAAGACCGCTTAAGTACCAAGCTCTCCCTAGATCCAATCCTAGACATGCATATACCCGTTGCCACACCTTAACCCTTTGACTTGTCCATGATCGCAATATATTAATTAAGTCTTATGTGGATATCATATACTAGGCCCGAAACCCCTTACAAAGCCCAAAAAATTTTACATACCTGTATCTGGCCCATTAAGCCAAATCATATTCGTATGGCCCATTAGGCCCAAATCACCTCTATATGGCCCATTAGGCCCAAATCACATTTATATGGCCCGTTAGGCCCAGTCACATTCATATTCATGCTCACATACAAATTCCTATCACAAAACATCAATATTCAGTTTTTGCCTATTAGGGGCCCAATAGGCCATCGGCCCATTTAGCCCATTCCGGCCCATATGGAAAATCACAACCCAAGTCCATGGAATCGCCCGTGGGCCTCAGACAACCTATCGGTTTCCCCCTTACGAGTGTTCGTGCACTCGCAAGACTACCGTAGCCAAACTTTTGGCTTTTCTGCATTTCGGCTTTTTGGTTTTTGCCGATTCATTGTGTGAGTGCAGTGTATGTACACACCAGGTAAGCAAGCGTGCTGCGATTTTCGTAGCCCAAACCTACAATCGATATCACTCAAAGATTAATCTCACATACTTATCGAATACTTTGGCAAAATCCGGAATCTCACCTTAACCTTACTTGAACGCTAAGCCTTTACTAGCTTCTACTTTGGTCACTAATCACGTCTATCTCTCAGATCTAAAGAGCAAATTGGCAGAAATCCAAAACCTAGATCTGACACTAATTTCCTACCAAAGTTGATTAGAAAGAAGTGAGGAGCTGAATACTCGATACTTATCAAAAACCGATTGGGAGAGCGAACACTTACACTAGAATCGACTGGGTGGAAAGAGTAGTGTCGGCATCAAGGGTATTCGGCCAAAGGATATTCGGCTCTTAGAGATTTGAATGGAAACAATTAATTACTCGGCACCAAAGAAGAGAAGAAGAAGAGTCGGATAAAGCAAAGAAAATATTGAGTAGAGGAGAAATAGAATTTGACACAAGGAAGAAGAAGAAAAAAAAAAGGCAGAGAGTTTTCAGCTTTTAGAAAAAAGAGTTTCTGGCAACAGGGTGGAGGAAATTTGGCATTAGTTTCATACCCTAGCATTTGACACCCATTTATAAGCTTTATAGCTGAATTTTCCCATGCCCAATTCCCCATTCGACTCCATCACATCTCCCTTCTCATCTCCTTGTTTTCCTCCCTGATAACCCCTTAATCCCTTCCTTAATTTTCTCTCCTGAACACTTCCCTTGGAGTCCACTTTCACGCTACTTCCATCCTTTTAGAAGGCTAAAATTAAACTTCTAAAAACAATAAACTAGGATTCAAACCTTGGACCTCCTTGCTAGTTATTAACGCCACCTCCCTACTCCCTAAGTGGCATCACTTTACCACTCCTCCACAAGGCTTTATGATGCTGTTTTACCCTAACTTTATTTAAAAGCCTAACTACTTGCTAACCCTGATTCTTTTAATAATTAAACTATAATTTCATTTACCCCTAAGTTTGAATTAAGACCTACTTTAATTATCACTGGGCCAGAAATATAAAACACAATTTTTATTAAAATCGAAAACAAAAAAAGTTCGGGATTTTAGGATTTTTGGGTTTCGGGATTTTTGGGGCGTTATAGCATACCTATCCAACTACTAGCCTATACATGCCATACTTCAAAAAGATATACATTTTTAAAAGTACCAAAATGAGATTCAATAGTGTGGTGACGATCCTTGTCGATCCCCAAGCTTGTTGTAGCTTCGATAATTAAAAACAACACAAACACATAGAAAGTAAGCTTTCAAAAGCTTAGTAAGCTCGTACTAAAATCATCAACAATATATAAAACAACACATCAATACATAAATATTTACACATTTTCAATCCATAAGATCACATCAATTTAGTGAGCTTAACATACACAATATCATCTACCACTTAGGTATTGTACATACTTGAATCTCCCCGTACTTATTCAATTTCATACTTACCTCTCGTTGAATATTATAAGACTTTTCGTTAATTACTCGTACTTTACGCATCTGCACACTTAGTGCTAAAAAGGTTAGCCGAAGCTAGAACAATTGAGCACACTCAGTGCTATCTCAATTAACCGAAGCTAAGTCGGTATCTCACACTTAGTGCCTCAAGTAGCCAAAGCTAGTTTAGATCGCACACTTAGTGCCAAATACTTTCAATCCATCCTCATATTCATCTCGCTCAATTATATACACATCTACGCACTTTTAAAACAACAACATGTACTTATAATATCATGTTCTACGTACGAACTTACCTCGTGCTCGGAATTACCGATTTGAATTATCTACTCGATATCCTTCGACTTCCGTCGATCTAAATCTGAATTCCTCCTTTCTTGATCTATATGTATTCAAAATTAACCCTTTTATTCACCAAATAATTCAATTCAATCCATAAACACATATTTAGGGCATTTTTCAAATTAGCCCCCATATTTTCACATTTCGACACTTTAGTCCCTATTTCACAAAATCACAAAATACACATAATTTGCATATACACAAGCTTATTCGAATTCTTCTTGTACTCATACTAGTCCACACATTTCATTTATTTTACATTTTAGTCCCTCAAAATAACATTTTTACAATTTAGCCCAAATTACTCAAGTTCATCAAAAATCCAAAGACAAAACATGTAAACCCAACATCAAGCTTTCATATTTCACCATTTAACAACACAAAACTCATGTCCATGGCATATTTCAAAATCATCACAAATATCAGTAATTGAAGCATGGGTTCGATAGTATACTAAACAACGATCACAAAAACGTAGAAATTATCAAAAACCAAAACAAAAACATACCTCAATTAAGCTTTAAACTAGTCGAACCCTAAAACTCTTTTTCTTTTATTTTTTTCTTCAATTTTTGACACCAAACAACATATAATGCCTATTTTCATGTTTTATTATAACATAAATTAACTTATTAAACATTTTACCATTATAACCTTTATTAAACCATTATAAAATCATTTAATGGATGGTTATTAATGTCCATTCAAACTTCCAATGGTCAAATAACAACATAAGGACCTCTCATTTAATAAGCCAAGTCAAATAAGTGCTTTTAACATCTAGCACACAGCTTTTACATTTTACACGATTAGGTCCTTTTTGCAAATTAAACACACAAACAGTTAAATTTTCACACAAGATTTTCACACACGTTAATTCACTTATAATAGGCACGAAAAATAATATTAAAATATTTTTCTAACTCGGATAAGTGGTCCCGAAACCACTATTTTGACTAGGGTCAAAACCGAACTGTTACAATTCTCCCCTTTAAGGATTTTTGTCCCCAAAAATCTTACCATTAAACAGATGCAGATATTGTTGTCTCATAGCATCTTCAGGCTCCCACGTGGTCTCTTCAATATCGTGTCGATGCCATATCACTTTAACTAACGAAATTTTTTTATTTCATAACTCTTTAACTTCACGAGTTAAGATACGGATCGACTTTTCTTCGTAAGTCATATCATACTGAATTTCAATCTCAGATGGAGGAATTACGTAACGTAGCAAAAATCCCAAAATCCTAAATTTTCTTTTTTCGGTTCTAATAAAAAAATGTGCTAGGTATTTTCGGTTAAGTAAGTGATAGTAGGTCTTGGCTAATGTTTAAGTTCGAACTTAGAGGAAAAGAAAGTTATGCGTTAATAATTAAAAGGAAAATGTTTGCAAGTAGTTGGGCTTTTAAATAAAGATAGGGGAAAGTGGCATCAAAAAGCCTTGTGGAGGAGTGGCTAAGTGATGCCACTTAGAGTGTAGGGAGGTGGCGTTAGTTGCTAGCAAGGAGATCCAAGGTTCGAGTCCTAGCTTAGTATTTTTAGAAGTTTAATTTTGGCCTTCTAGAAGATTGGAAGTGGTGTGAAGATGGACTCCAAGGGGAGTGTTCAGAAGAGAAAATTGAGTAAAGGATCAAGGGGTTATTAGGGAGAAAAACGAGGAGATGAGAAGGGGGAAGTGATGGAGCTGAATGGGAAATTGAGGGTCAGGCAATTCGGCTATAGGGGCTATAAATAGGTGCCGAATGCAAGGTTTCCAGGCTAATGCCGAAATCTCTCTCACTTTGTTGTCGGAAACCCTTTTCTCTTCAAGATCCAAAAAGCCAAAAACCTTTGCTTCTTTCTTTCTTTTCTTGTGCCGATTTTCTATTCATCTTCTACTCTTCCTCTTTAATCTGTGCCAAATAATCCTTATTCACCATACTAAGCTTGAAAGTCGAATCTCTCAAGGGTCGAATACTCTTTGGCAGAATACCCTTAGTGCAATTACTACTCCTTCTACTTCAGTTAAATCTAGTGTAAGTCTTGTTCTCCCAATCGGTTTTGCTAAGAATCTATTACGCTGTTCTTTCCTCACTCTTTCTAATCAACTGTGGTAGGGAATTAGCATCGGATCTTAGCTCTCTACCGGAATTGCTTCTAAGGTGTTTTGCGGTTTTGGTAAGTATTCCTCTCTTGTTGGCTAAGGTTGGCCGAATGGTCTTAAGTGAGATAAGGGGATGAATGATGTTGGATGCAAGTCCCTTAGTATTTGGTTTTAATAAGTAAGATTAATGTAGATTTAGGGAGTACATGATCAAGGAAAAGCTATTAGGGATTGGTGTTCAAGGTAAGGTTAAGGTAAGGTTTCGGTTTTGGGTAAAATATGTATTAAGCATATGATTATTTGAAGGGTGATATCATTTGTAGGTTTGCGGCTAAGGGAATCGTAGCACTCTCTATTACCAAGTGTGTACATACACTACACACACAAGCAGATCGGCAAAAGCCGAAATGCCGAAAAGCCGAAAGTTTGGCTACGGCAGACTTACAAGTGCATGAACACTCGTAAGGCGAAAACCGGTAGGTTGTCTGAGGACCCATGGGTGATTCCATGGGCTTGGGCTGTGATTTGGCCAACTGGGCCAGAATAGGCTTAATGGGCCTGATGAGCTGTTGGGCTGTTGGGCCCATAATAGGCAAAATTGATAAATTGATGCTATGTGATAGAAATTCGCATGTGAGCATGTGTATAATTTGATTTGGGACTAATGGGCCATATAAATGTGATTTGGGCCTAATAGGCCATATACAGGTGATTTGGGACTAATGGGCCATAGGAATGTGATTGGGCCTAGTGGGCCATATACAGGTATGTGAATTTGACTGGGCTTTGTAAAGGGGTTTTGGGCCTAGTATATGGTGACTACATAAAACTTAATTAATTAATTGCGACCGTGGACAAGTCAAATGGTTAAGGTGTGGCAACAGGTATATGCATGTCTAGGATTGGATCTAGGGAGAGCTTGGTACTTAAGCAGTCTTAATGACTCACCTCCTCTTCTCTGGAATCCTACTTGGTGCATAGTATTCATTAATCTTAGCTCACGGGATTTATTAACAAGCCAAGGTAAGTGAAAACTATAAAGAAAGAGAAAATTATCGAAATGCCCCTAAGGGCAAAAATGACCAAAATACCCTTAGGTGTGGAAGGTAAGTTTTATGGATGTGACATGTATACATATGATATTCGGCTTAGGTTGCATATGGGTTGGGAATTTTGGAACAGAGGAAGTATATGAGGATCGCATGGTCGCTTGACGATCGTGGATCCAACGAAGGCTTTTTAAGCCCATTATATGATTGGCAGCTTACTGCAATGAAGGTAGTTCCGTAACCGGGCTACCATTAAAGTGTATCAGTTGGGTGGGTCGATATTTATATCCCTACATGAAGTGTACTGGGGGATGGAGCTGAAGTGTAGAGGATGGATTATTGGGGTGGGTTGCATTGCATTGCATTGCATGTGTGATTTTATGATGATTGATGAATGCTTGCTGCTCGATGAGGGTGTACACACTGAGTTTGTGAAAACTCACCCCCTCTTTTATTTTTCTCAGGTAATGCACAATAGGAGGTTCGATGTCTAGAGGGACTCTGGGTGGCCAGCTAGCAAGACAACTTGGACTTGGTTGTTTTAAAAGTAGTTAGTTCCTGATTATTAAGTGATTTTAGACTGGATTGTAATAATGCCTCCCCTTTTTGTTATTATTTGGATTATTATTCTTATGCATTGTAATTGCGAGAAGTTGAACAAGGATTTTCTAAACCATAGTTTTTATTTACTACGTTTCCGCAACCAAACTTTTAATTGATAAACTTTCTTAAATCAAATGTTTTAAACAAATCTTTCGCAATTGAAAAGAGAGTGTTTTCATAAGTTAACTAAGGTTTCATATCTTAAGGAAGGGTTTTCAATGAAAACAAGGTTTTCGCTAAAACACTTCAATGTGATGCGCCAGATTCGGCCATAACGTCTGGGTCATGCGAAGGATCGGATCTGTATCGTCGAAGCATCGATACGTGAAATACATTGTGAATCTTTTCCAACTCTGGCGGTAAAAACAATTTATATGCAACCGGCCCAATATGCTCGATAATTTCATACGGCCCGATGAACCTCAGACTCAACTTGCCTTTTCTACCAAACCAAAGCACTTTCTTCCATGGAGACACTCTCAAAAACACTTTATCGCCAATCTCAAACTCAATGTCTTTTTTTTCAAATCCGCATATGATTTTTGACGATCGGAAGCTGCTTTCAAACTATCTCGGATTACTTTCACTTTCTGTTCGATTTCTTTTATCAAGTCAACCCCGTGAATCTTGTTTTCACTGAGCTCGGTCCAATACAAAGGTGTACGGCATTTGTGACCGTATAAAGCCTTGTATGGTGGATATTGTTCCCACGTACCTTCAAACTCAAGAATGCAATATCTCAACATATCCTCGAGTATCTGAATAATCCGCTCAGATTGGCCGTCCGTTTGCTGATGAAAGGCAGTACAAAAGTGCAATTTAGTACCCAGAGCATCTTGCAACTTCTGCCAAAATCATGATGTAAATCTCGGGTCTCTATCTGACACTATCGACAATGGCACACCATGTAATCTCGCAATATCAGAAATATATAACTCAACTAATTTATCAAGCGAGTAATCGGATCGAACCAGAATAAAATGAGCTGATTTCATCAATTGATCAGTTACAACCTAAATTACATCTTTTTTTCTTAGAGATAGGGGCAAACCCGAAACAAAGTCCATGGTTACTCGATCCCATTTCTATTTTGGAACCTTAATCGGTTGTAGCAAACCAGATGGCGCCTGATGTTCTGCTTTAACTTGCTGACATATCAAACATTTAGAAACAAAATCAGAGATATCTCTTTTCATTCCAGACCACCAATAATGCTATTTCAAATCATTATACATTTTCGTACTACTCGGATGCCTCGGAATTAACTCTGGATTCCTCGGAATACAAATTTGTGCATAAGCAATAAATTTCAAATCAAATTTGTATTCCAAGGAATCCAGAGTTAGGTAAGAAATGTCATGATAATGAGATTTTAGCTAAACGAGCTCAGTGTGATGTAGAGTCTAATTCAAAATTCAAAGTTGATAAAAATGATTGCTTGAGATTTCGAGATCAAATTTGTATTCCAAGGAATCCAGAGTTAATTCAACTGTCTGGAATAGTTCCAAGGAATCCAGAGTTAACTCAAGATCATGCATTGGATAGTTCTTTTTGTGCGGCTTCAACTGTCTCGAAGCATAAGCAATAAATTTTCCTTCTTGCATTAGAACACATCCCAGACCAATTAATGAAGCATCACTATAGATTACAAATTCTTTACCCGATTCAGGTTGTACCAATACCAGAGCTTTAGTCAACAAAATCTTCAACTGATCAAAACTGTTCTGACATTTTTCAGACCATTCAAACTTCACATCTTTCTGTAACAGTTTTGTCAACGGAGTCGCGATCATCGAAAAACCTTTCACAAATCTTCTATAATAACCAGCAAGTCCTAGAAAACTACAGACTTCAGAGACATTCCTTAGAGGTTTCCAATCCAGAATAGCTGAAATTTTGTTCGGATCAACCCGAATACTGGAGGTTGATACAATATGACCCAGGAAACCAACTTCTCACAACCAGAACTCACATTTACTAAACTTCGCATACAACTGTTTATCTCGCAGAGTCTGTAGCACTATTCTCAAATGCTTGACATGTTCAGATTCATCACATGAATAAATCAATATGTCATCAATGAATACTACAGCAAATTGATCTAAATACGGTCTAAAAATTCTATTCACCAAATCCATAAAGATAGTAGGTGTGTTAGTCAATCTGAAAGGCATAACTAAGAATTCATAGTGACCATACCTCGTTCTGAAAGCAGTCTTTGGAATATCTGAATCCTTAACTCGCAGCGGATAATAGCCTGATCTCAAATCTATTTTTGAAAACACAACAGCTCCTTTCAACTGATCAAAAAAATCATCAATTCGGGGCAGGGGGTACTTATTCTTGATAGTAACTTTATTCAACTGACGATAGTCAATACACAGTCTCATGGTACAATCTTTATTTTTTCACTAATAGAACCGGAGCACCCCAAGGTGAGAAACTCGGTCTAGCAAATCCTCGATCGGTCAACTCTTGCAATTGAGAGTGTAATTCTTTCAGTTCAGATGGAGCCATTCTATATGGAGCTATCGAAATCGGAGTAGTACCTGGTACCAATTCCATGCAAAACTCTACCTCTCTAACCGGAGGTAATCCCGGAAGTTCTTCAGGAAACACATCAGGGAACTCACAGACAACAGGCACATATTCAAATTTCTTTTCTGATACTTTTGAATCAATCACATATGCAAAATAAGCTTCACAACCCTTTCTCACAATACTTAAAGCTTTCATCGTAGAAATCACAGCAGATAATCCATTCAAATCACTAGATTCAATTCTAACTATTTCATCATTCTTGCATCTCAAATCAATAGTTTTCCATTTGCAATTCACCACAGCATCATGCCAAGTTAACCAATCCATACCCAGAATTATATCAAATTCATCAAAAGGTAATAGCATCAGATTAGCCAGAAAACAATTATCTCGAAACATTAACGGACAATTCTTGTAGACTTTATCAACCAAAACACATCTGCTTAGGGGGTTCGAAACTCTAATTACAAATTCAGTAGACTTTACAGGCAAAGTCTTACTGTTCACTAAGTTCATGCATATATATGAATGTGTCGATCCATGACCTATCAAAGTAATCACAGAAGTATCATAGAGAGTAAATGTACTCGTAATCACATCTGGCGATGAAGATTCCTCGCGAGCTCTGATAGCGTTGGCTCTAGCAGGTGCACGAGCTTCAGATCTAATAGCTGTGTCTTTCATTCCTCTTTGAATACCACTTACATTTCCCGAATTTCTGGGAGGTCTACCACGAGAAATATTACCACTTTGCCTCGGATTCTGAACATTATTTTTTTCAACTAAATCTAGGCAATCTTTTATAAAATGATTTCTTGAACCACAACTATAACAAGCTCAGTTAATACTTTTCCCTCAGAATTCACCGAAGTGTCGTCTTCCACACTGATCACATTCAGGTCTTTCATTCTTTGCGTTATCAACACTAGCAACAGACGTGGCTTAAGATTTGAAATTCTATTGCGATCTAGCATGATCTCTGTTCGAATGTCCCATAATAGCCTTTGAATGACTACTATCATCTCTAAACTTCTTGGATCCAGATTGAAATAATTTGCCTGCTGATCTCTTTCGTACCTCTCTAACTTTAAAATCAACCTTTCTTTTCTCTTTCCTAAGATCTTCAGCTTTACATGCTCGTTCAACAAGCACCACAAATTCTTTAATTTCTAGGATTCCAACGAGCAAACTAATTTATTCGTTCAAACTGTCTTCAAATCTCTTGCACATTATTGCTCCCGCAGATACACATTCATGGGCATACTGGCTCAACCTTACAAATTCTCGCTCAAATTCTGTGACAGACATACGACCTTATTTAAGCTCAAGAAACTCTTTGCGTTTCTGATCAATGAATCTCTGACTGGCATATTTCTTTTAGAATTTAGCTTGGAAGAAATCCCACGTAACTCATTCACTCGAAACCACAGATGTCAAAGTCTTCCACCAATGATACGTCTTATCTCTCAAAACGGTAACGACTCATTTTATGCATTTTTCAAGACTCAAAGACAACTCATCAAACACTCTTATTTTGTTCTCTAACCAAAACTTGACTTTTTCAGTATCATCACTTGTTGTAGCTCGGAACTCTTCAGCCCCGTATTTTCTAATCTTATCAACTGGTGGTCTACTCAACTGTATCGAATTCACTAGTGGCATAACAGGAGTTTGAGGAGAATTAATTGGGGGTGGGGGTTGTTGTATAGCCGGATTGGTTCTAATATATTGGGTGAACCAATCATTCATCATCTGATAGACGGCTTGTTTAGCCTTACCATCACGGCTACTCGTAGCCGGTCGAGAATCAACTTGCACCGTCCCTTGCGCGGGAGCAAGTGCATTAGTTTCAACATCATCTGCTACAACTCTATCGGGATCCATTGCTATATAAAAGCACATTTCAATGTCAGGATTCATCACACTATCGCAATTCATAAATATGGCATGTATAGCTAGACTCACAAACGCTATGGTAGTCTTAGAATCGACTAAATCATAGCTCTGATACCAATAAAATGTAACACCCCTATCCCGTAACCATCGCCAGAATAGGTTAAGAGGCATTACCAGACTTATAACTCAAATCGGAACCATCTTACAACAAATATCATCTCATTAATAATGAAATTCCTTCATTAACATTCTATAATCATATAAAATTTATTATACAATACTTAAACATGCATTCGAGACCCAATTGATAACATATAAAAGTTTTATAACTTATAAAAAATTTCAAATTTTAAAAGGTCACACGTCCATGTGAACAGGCCATGTGCTTCACACGGTCGAGACACACCTGTGTGTCAAAGCCATGACAAAACAAGGCATAGCTACTAACTTGCTCACAGGGCCAGACCACACACCTGTGTGTCCAGCCCGTGTGCTATGCACACGCCCGTGTCCAGGTTGTGTGCTAGGCTGTGCCAAAAATAGGGGGTATTCTGTTTGTGACGTCAGCATACCAATTAAGGTCACACGGCCAGACCACAAGCCCATGTGTCTAGTCCATGTGTGGGCCTGACTTACAATAGAAGGGTACCCCACGGGACACATGACCATGCAACATGGCCGTGTGTCACACACGGCTAAGACACATGCCCGTGTCTCTGCCTGTGTGGAAAAAAATAGGCCATTTGAATAGCCAATTTACCACCCCAAATGGGTTCAACCTACAAGCAAAGAAAACAAGAATAATTTTACTTCCAATTCAGCCAATATTTATGCTATAGCATTCATCATTTATAACATAACAATACCAACCATTTCCCTACTCATAAACCTTACCAATTCAAGTTAAACACAAGGTAAATTCATACCAAAACATTTTCTTCCGTACCTCATTAAATCTCAAATTAAACTTACCAAGACTTACCAACTAAAACATACCACATTTGCAACTTATCATCATATACTATAAGTCATTCACAACTATGAGTTCAATCACAAATTAGCCAAATTACATGGCTAAGCATATCGAGCACAAAGCATACCTATCCAACTACTAGCCTATACATGCCATACTTGAAAAAGATATGCATTTTCAAAAGTACCAAAATGAGATTTGATAGTGTCGTGACGATCCTTGTCGATCCCCGAGCTTGTTGTAGCTTTGATAACTAAAAACAATACAAATACACAAAAAGTAAGCTTTCAAAAGCTTAGTAAGCTCGTACAAAAATCATCAACAATATATAAAACTTAACACATCAATACATAAATATTTACACATTTTCAATCCATAAGATCGTATCAATTCAGTGAACTTAACATAAAAAATATCATCTACCACTTAGGTATCGTACATACCTGAATCTCCCCGTACTTATTCAATTTCATACTTACCTCTCGTTGAATATTATAAGACTTTTCGTTAATTACTCGTACTTTAAACATCTGCACACTTAGTGCTAAAAAGGCTAGCCGAAGCTAGAACAATTGTGCACACTCAGTGCCATCTCAATTAACCGAAACTAAGTCGGTATCGCACACTTAGTGCCTCAAGTAGCCGAAGCTAGTTTAGATCCCACACTTAGTGCCAAATACTTTCAATCCATCATCGTATTCATCTAGCTCAATTATATATACATCTACGCATTTCCAAAACAACAACATGTACTTATAATATCATGTTCTACGTACGAACTTACCTCGTACTCGGAATTGTCGATTTGAATTATCTACTCAATAACCTTTGACTTTCCTCTATCTAAATCTGAATTCCTCCTTTCTTGATCTATATGTATTCAAAATTAACCCTTTTATTCACCAAATAATTCAATTCAATCCATAAACAAATATTTAGGGTATTTTACAAATTAGCCCCCACATTTTCACATTTCGACACTTTAGTCCGTATTTCACAAAATCACAAAATACACATAATTTGCATATACACAAGCTTAGCTGAATTCTTCTAGTACTCATACTAGTCCACACATTTCATTTATTTCACATTTTAGTCCCTCAAAATAACATTTTTACAATTTAGCTCAAATTGCTCAAATTCATCAAAACTCCAAAGACAAAACATGTAAGCCCAACATCAAGCTTTCATATTTCACCATTTAACAACACAAAACTCATGAATTTATCCATGGCATATTTTAAAATCATCACCAAAATCAGAAATTGAAGCATGGGTTCGATAGTATACTAAACAACGATCACAAAAACGTAAAAATTATCAAAAACCAAAACAAAAACATACCTCAATTAAGCTTTAAAATAACCAAACCCTAAAACTCTTTTTATTTTCTTTTTTTCTTCAATTTTCGGCACCAAACAACATATAATTCCTATTTTCATGCTTTATTACAACATATATTAACTTATTAAACATTTTACCATTATTACCTTTATTAAACCATTATAAAATCACTTAATGGATGGTTATTAATGTCCATTCAAACTTCCAATGGTCAAATAAAAACATAAGGACCTCTCATTTAATAAGCCAAGTCAAATAAGTGCTTTTAACATCTAGCACACAGCTTTTACATTTTACGCGATTAGGTTTTTTTTTGAAAATTAAACACACAAACAGTTAAATATTCACACAAGATTTTAACACACGTCAATTCACTTATAATAGGCACGAAAAATAATATTAAAATATTTTTTTGACTCGGATATGTGGTCTCAAAACCACTATTATGACTAGGGTAAAAACCAGACTGTTACATTTTTGGTAGCCGAATTCTAAGTGTGACCATTTGGTATTTTTCTTCTTTTGCATTTTTTTAGTTTTCCTTTTCCTTTAGACCATTTCTCTATAGTTGTCGAATCTCTTTTCCTTTCCCTTTTCTTCTCTTTTCCTTTAGGTCAAATACCTCATCAACTCCCCTCCATTGCTTTTGTTTTGGTTGGCAAGTACTCATTGATTCTCCTTCTCTCCTCTCTCAAACCCCTCGATTCTAAGCTTTTGTACATTGGTCGCATACTGTATCTTCCCCTTTGTTCAATCGTTCCTCCTTTGGCCTAATATTGTCTGGTAAGCCTCTACCCTATTCTTCTCCTTGCGGCTTTTACTTGTCTGAGCACCCTTTCCTTCTTCTACTTCTTCTGATAATCGCTACCCCTTTATTTTCTATTTTAGATCAATTCTCCCCATTCTACTGATTTCTCTTTTCTTAAAACTATTGGTTCTTCTCCACGTGAATCAGAGTGGTAAGTCATTTGGTAAGGGTGGAAGTCTTGCCTCAATCGGTTGGAAGTTGTTGGTTTGTATGCATTTTCCTTAAGTTTCTAACATTCGATCTTATCAATTGGTGTTCGGAAGTTACTAATTGTAACGAGCGGGATTTATTTTCAAAGTTGTAGAATACGTTTGCTTCGGAGTAGTAAGGTAAACAATACTACTATAAATCAATTGTTTTAGTTTAGGTTCAAGCATGTCTAACATTAGTTACGGAATGGCTAATTGTTTTAAGTGCAGTTCATCTCAAGAGGGGTTGTGTACCTAGAATCCTAACAGGTGTGTAATCACAATGCAATAGCTTTTAAATGGAAAAAGCCTGAAAACATTTCCATAGACGCTATATGAGCATATGCTCGCTCATGCGGTGATCCGAACGCATAAAACGTGGGCGTTTGACAGTAGAGGCCACCGTGAGCGATTTTATGGGCCTAGGCCATTTTGGGCCATGTTGGGCCGAAATGGGCCGTGTGGCCCCACAAGTTTGTGAATCCCACACAGGTAAACCACATGGACGTGTGGAGATTATTGGGCCAGGCTGTGTGGTTTACACGGCCATGGCCATTTTTGGGCTTTGTGGGCCATACGGGCGTGTGGACCCACATGGGCCGTATTATGGGCTTGGTCTTATTTTCATTGATTGACTGTTAAGGTTACACGGGTCACCCGGGACAACTGTGGACCTACTATTGGTTCGGTAAGTATACTTAGATCCCATACTGATGAAATGACTGATATGCCCTATGATTCGTATGACTATATTAGAGTATGACATTTTTGCATACACGTATGATATTATGACATGACATGTTTCATGGGGGTGGGTTTGATATATTTGGAAGAAGTGTACTATACTGGTAGCTCTACTGCATATACTGTTTAGTGTCGCAACCGGTGCTACATTTTGGAGTGTAGGGATGGGTGGGTCGATTTTATCCCCACATAGAGTGTAGAAGTAGACGGAGTGGACTGTAGAGGATGGATGGGTGGGACTTCTGATTGCATTTTTGTTCTTATCAATTATCAGAATGGGCTAAATCCCGCACTGCATCGATCATCAGATTGGGCTAAGGCCCTAACTGTTACTAGACTGTTACTGAAACGAGCTTAGGGCCAGACTATATTGCCTATTATATGACTGATTGTTTGTTTAATAAGGGATTACACACTGAGTTTGCATAAACTCACTCTTCTACTTCTTTGCGTAGGTAATCCTTAGGCGGGATGGTGCTGCGAGGGACTCGATGGTGGCCACACAACCGCACTTGTTTCCATTTTCTAACTTCTATTTTATAAGTAATTTAGTTTGAGGTATTTGTTATGTAATAAGGCCTTTTAAAAGTTTTATTTTTGATTTGAGTTTTATTTATTTTGGATCATGTCTGTTAGAAGTAGGTCACAATTTTCATAAGATTAAATGCTTTCAAAACACCACGCCTTTGCAACATACTTTAAAAGCTTCTGCAAGCAAACATTGTTTTTAAAATGCAATAACAATCTATAACGATTAATCTTTGTGCTAAACCCACTTGAGTTTTTAACAACGAACAAGATACCCTAAAGTTTTGTAAAAGAACACTACGAGGATTTTTATATAGTATAGATTTTTCAACAGAATGATGCTTTTCAAATCACACCTCAATGTGGCATCACAGATTCAACCATAACATCTAGGCCGGGTTTGGGGTGTTACAGTTGCAACATCGATGCCGTGACATATGCATCAGTTTTGCCCTGAATATGCATCTTTAGCTCCTGATTTTTCATACAAGACCATGTAACCTTAATTAGATATATAAAATCTAATAAAACTACTAAAAAGTATAAATTAATATTTTAAGCATGAAAATCTAAATATATACTAAGATGCTTTGATTTAACTATTAAACAAGATAAAGTTATATGTAAAAAGGATGTAAATAATAGTGTAATTCGTGGTAGATCACTCCCTCATACTTAACTTGTTTCTTATCCTCAAGCAACCAAAACACATATATAGGAAAAAGAGAGAAAGTAATAAAAAATTTTAATGTGAAAATGACTTGTTTTCTTTCTTTAAACAAGCTAAAGTTAGTTAAGATGGATGTAAATAAGAACCTCACACCTAAACTCCCCCACACTTAACTTTTTGCTTGTCTTCAAGCAAACCAAGTCTAGACACATAGCATGCAATAAGAAGATGTCCTTTGGATTTTATTACTACTAAGATCATGATTGTCAAATATTAAAGGTATGACAATTCTTATTGCACATGTAACTTAATCTTGATAGTTTGATACCTTGAAAACTTTTGAAAGCAAATTAGGATTAGTTTACAAGGTTACATTATTAACAAATTAAAAGTAATTCCCATGATTAATGTTTAAAAATATCACCATTAACATAAATCAAACATATATATAGTAGACACAATCATGTGAATCAAAAAAATTCACTAAGTATAATTTTAGTTATTCTAGAATATTATGCACAAAGAAGCGTTAAGTCACATTAGTCTTCTAGGCTTGTAAAGTTTTGAGGCTTAAGATGGTATGAGTTCAAAGAAAGATATGGCTCGAAATGATTCAAACATCAAAAATAGTTAGGTGCCTGACATAGTTCCCTCTCTTCCCCCTTAATGTCCCATCCAAGCTCACCGTCTTTTGTCTCCCTCTCTCACCTACTATGGTCAGCTTAACGAGTTCGGAGCACTAATGACTGAGTTTTCTCTCACTTTTGTGACTTTTTTTTCAGTTTGACTTTTTCCTCTTCTCTCAGTCACAATGCTTTTGTTTCCGTTCTACTTTTTTTTCTCTTTTTTTTTCTTTTGAATTTTTTTGGATTTTTCTTTTTCGCAAATTTTTGCTCGACCTATAATCACAATATCACATTGTTTCTTTCTTTTTCCCTCTTTCTTTTTTGAAACCATCATGATGTATCTACCAAACCCTCAATATCTATGGCTTGACATCTATTTTGTAATGTATTAAAGGACCAATGATAGGGAAAAGTTCAAGTTTTACGTGTGGACTTTGGGGTTCAATTTTGTTGGTTCAGCAAAAAGGAGTTATCATGCTCAAATAAGGAGACTAAGGATTCATAGCATTAAGGTATGGTCATTTGAGAACTGGCTATACAAACAATGCCTTAGGTCATCCTTAAGCATCCCAACATACACAATTTCTTTCATGCTTCAAATTAGATTGAATAAATAATCATCAATTCAAGCACTCATATTTCTTTGAACTTATATCTCATATGGCATCATCAAACAATCTTACCTAGGTACTTCTAATCTATTATTCAATTTAACTAAGTAACCTAATCAATTTTCCCTAAAACTAATCAAATTATCTCATATCAATAAAAAATTTATGCTTGACAAAGATCATTACATGCTTTACTATTTCCAACCATTATTCACATTATTAATATAATCCAAGCACCATGCAACAATAATAATATTTTTTTTCAATAAATAATCAACTAAATCAAAGTAAACACACAAATGAACCATACAAAAACTAATCCTATATACTCCCACCACACTTTAGAACATACATTGTAACATCCTGATTTTAGGCCTAATCGAAATAGTGGTTTTGAGACCACAAATTCGAAGTAGAAATATTTTTTTTTATGATTGTTTTGAGGTCCATGACATGTTTGCATGATTTTGTGGAAGTTTCATTAAGAAATTTTGTGAATAAGTGTCCAATTTAACTTTTAGGATTAAATTGCAAAAGTTGCAAAATATGAGATTCTAGAAGCTTTAAGTATGAAATAGCTTTGAATTATTTATTAGAGGGCCTTAAATGGCAATTTGACCAATTTCCAAAATAGGAAAAATTTGAAAGAAAGGCCTTAAGGGCATTTTTGTGATTTGGTTAAGAAAAGAATAAAAGGGGAAAATAAGTCAAAAATTGTGTCCATCGTCCTCCCTCATTTCCAAAATTTCCAAAGAGCCATAGCTAGGGTTTTGTTCATTCTTTCAAGCTTAATAGTAAGTACATTTTTAGCCTGGTTTTTAATGTTCTTTGTATTTTTGAAGTTGTCATCAACCAATCTAGCTATTTCTACCATTTATTTGAGCTAGGGTTCATGTTCAAAAATCTACCCATGTGTGACATGCATGTATTTTGATGTTTCATGGTAGATTATGAAAGTTTGATGTGTGTTTAACATCTTTTACTAAGTGATTTTGATGGAAATGCATGAAAAGGACTTATTTGTAAAAGATGTAAAATAAGTAGTAAGATGTATGTTTTAATGAGAAATATGGGTTGATATGAGTATGTCTTAGGTTCGACTAGGCTTGGGTAACAAAGAAAATGAGTACATTTCATTTTACGAGCCTAGGGACTAATTTGTAAATATGTAAAAGTTTAGGGGTAAAAAGCTAATTTTGTCAAAGTATGAGTTATGGATTGAATTGAATAATATGTGTATTAAATAAGCTAAATTTGGTATTATAGAGAAGAAAATCGAGGAACAGACCTTGATCGGGGGAAAAACAAGGTGTACGACGATTAGATCCGTTTTTACTATTATTGTACCGAGGTAAGTTCATGTGTAAATAATGTAATGATGTATCATGTTTTAATGGTTTATTAATGTATGGTTTTCTATGCTTAATTGTTATGATGAGTGTATGAACGATGTTATGGTCTATGAGAATGACATTGTGAATGAGTTCAACAAAGATGTGACATCGAGAAAATCTCGTTTGAACCTTAGAAATAGATTAGGATACGAATGACTTGTCACTAGGAATGACGTGATTATGAGCTCATGAGATTATGTGATGTATGTATTTATGTGAATCCGAGTGCTAGTCTTATACGTTCTACCTGTGGCTGGGTAGCCCGGCATCTGTTGCGGGTACCTATTAGCTTGTGGGAGCAGCCCGTGTAGTTACGTCTTGACTGTCAACTTGTGTGAGCAGTCCCATGATGAGCTCGAGAGCGAGCGATGTGTGATATGAGAAAGCATGTGGCTACGTATGAAGCACTATGTGCAAGCTTTCTATGTATTCGATAGCATTCCAAGTGTTCAATGGGTAAATTAGTGGGTTATTCGACAAGTAAGTAATTAATTAGGACGTGTTACGAGTTAGTACAGGTATGTACGAAAATCTCATATAAATGAGATCGGTATGTGATGAACTTTTAGTAAGATTGAGAAAAAGTAAGTTATGCCTATGAAACTATGATGACACATATGTAAATTATGTTATGTTAATTATACGATATTTATGATTATGTTGCAATTTATTTGCATGTGAACTTACTAAGCTTTATGCTTACTCCCCTCTCTTTTCCATTTTCTTATAGTATCGCCAAGCTAGCTCGGGATCGAAGGACGTCGGGGACTCGATCTGCAACATCCCAAATTAGGGCCTAGTCGGAACAGTGGTTTTGAGACCACAAATCCAAGATAAAAATAATTGTTTTATGATTTTTATGAGGTCCATGATAGGTATGCATGCTTGTGTGAAAATTTCATGGAGAAATTTTATGCATAAAATGTCCAATTGAACCTTAAGAACCAAATTGAATAAGATGCAAAACTTGTGTTCTAGAAGCTCCAAGTATGAAATTACTTTAGATTATAAATTAGAAGGTCCTAATTAGTAATTTGACCAATTTCTAAAATTTTGAACAAAAATGGACATGCATAGGAAAAATTTGAAGGAAAGGCCTTAAGGGAATTTTGGTCAATTACTAATTAAAAGAATAAAAAGGGAAAATTAAAGCGAAAATTGACTCATCTTCTTCATGTGGCTGCCAAAATTTCTAAGCTCTCCATAGCTAGGGTTTTTGACATTTTCAAGCTCAATAGTAAGTGTTCCTTAGCCCGTTTTTAATGTTCTTTACATTTTTATAGATCTCGTAGCTTGATTTACCAATTTCCACCTTTATTTTGAAGTAGGGTTTATGTTTAAAAATTTACCCATGTGTGACATGCATGTTCTTTGATGTTTAATGAAGGAATATGTGAGCTTGATGTGTGTTTAACATCTTTTACTAAGTGATTTTGCATGAAAACACCTAAAAAGGACTAAATTGAAAAATGTGGGAAATTGAGTGATAAAAATCTATTTTTGATGAGTAATGTGGGCTACCATGAGTACAAGAAATATTCGGCTAGCCTTGGGTAGTAAAGGAAATGAGTAAGTTTCATTATACGAGCTTAGGGACTAATTTGTAATTTTATAAAAGTTTCAGGGCAAAACCATAATATTGTCAAATTATGATTTATGGACTAGTTAGGCAATGTGATAATTAAACAAGTGGAATTTAATATTATAGATCAAGAAAAACGGAGTCCGGACCTAAACCGAGGGAAAAGTAAGGTTTTGGACTAAAACGTAAAGTTAGCAATATTTTGGGACCGAGGTAAGTTGTGTGTGTAATTAGTTCAACAATTTCATTATCGTGTATTTAATGCTTGATGTTATATGAAATATGTGTATATGCCCTTATGGAATCTGATTTGAAATGATTTGATAACAATTTGATGATAGCTTTGTATCTCGAAAATCCCAGGTGACCTTAAGGAATACTTAGGATTTGGATGTCATGACACCATGATTAATGAGATCCTGTGTAAGACCATGTCTAGGACATGGCATCAGCATCGTTGCGCGATCTCGTGTAAGACCATATCATGGATACAGCTTCGGCATCGATAAGTGATTTCGTATAAGACCATGTTTGGGACATGGCATCGATATGAGGTCCCGTATAAGACCATGTCTGGGGCATGGCGTCGGTACTGACTTGAGACTTTGTATAAGACCATATCTGAGATATGGCATCGATGTATGGTCCCACGTGTAACACCCCTAACCCGTAACTATCACTGGAATGGGGTTTTGAGGTATTTCGGATGAGTCGCTGAATTTAGGGCACTCACGTATATACATTTGTAATATATAATATTCGCTCAACTAAAACATAAATCTGTTAAGCATTAATCACATGCTTTAAATCATGATACAAGGTCAATGAAAACTCAAAGTTATATGTATTAAAATTTTAAGTACATGCAAAATTACACCAAACATATTTCATATATAATACCAAGCATTTACATTACAGCTTTGATTATCACATATTATACATTAAATTAATTGGCCAATGTACAAATAAAATACTGAAGTACATTCGAAATATAAGGTTAAATATTACATATTATATAACTTATAAGCATGCATACGTGGAACATTTTCAATCATTACCAATTGGACAAATATGTTCATGTACTATATTAATAATAAACAATCCACTAATAATTTTTGTTTAATCATTTCAAACATCACCTTAGGTGCATATCATAACTAAGGTACACCCATTTCACATATCAAGCTACCTTGAATAGAAATACATACACATCAGCAATAATGTATTTACCTATTTGGTCGCCTAGGGTATCTTCCATGCATCATATCTGTACAATTTAGTCATACATGTACTACATATTTAACAAATCAAAGTTACTCTTACACATTGTCCATTATAATCATCTCATATATATATAACATAGTTCCAAAACAATCTAAGCATCATGGACAAATACTCACCAACCTAGACATTATATTTTAATTCAACTCATACGACAAACGATTTATCAAATATAATTCATTAGTAAGCCATGCTAAGCAACCATGCATAACACATAAAGCCTGTAACAAAATCAATCCAATTCACACTAGGACATGGCCGAACATTCCCTGGTACCAGCGCATATAACAACATTTTAACAAATGTAACAACCGTTTATATATATATGTTTATACTTATGCAAAAGTTATGATCAAATTAATCGTAGGTGCTGCCCAATTTATCAATTATTTCAACGCAAAAAACACACATAATCTTAGCTAAAGTTAGATTCACTCACCACACATTAACCCTAATGAGCTCATACAATGATCATGCATGACTGAATTCAAATAGAGAGAAATAGCCTCAACCAAAACACATCCAACCAACTTAAGAATTTAGCCATTTTCACATGGCTTAAGTATACATTCATTTCCAAAATAACTAACTCCAAAATTAGCCTATACATGCCATAACTTGAGTTTAATTTGAAGGTACCAAAACAATGGATAGTGTGATGAGCTTGGCTGACGATCCTCGAACTTATTATCTAACCATCAAGACCGAATAACCACTAGGTTCTCAGTTCACATGCTCGTAATTTCATAAACTCATAAATCATAATATAGTCTCAAGTACATATTTTAATCATATTTACACTTACCTTATTTTGTTAATTATCAAACTAACTCATACCTGGTCATTTAGCTCGTATCATACAATCCGTACACGATTACCTTTGTTTGATGAATCATTCGAAATTGGATAGGACACTCGAATAATCACATAAATCGTACATTGCCAACGTACCAGACGTGGTCTTACATGTAGCCACATATCGATGCCACTGTCCCAGACAGGGTCTTACTCAAAACACATATCAGAATCACAAATCGATGCCATGGTCTTATTCGTACACACATATTAGAATCCTATGTCATGACATATGTATCCTAGCTATTCCTAAGGTTCATATGGGGCTTCCGGACGTCGTATCTCCATCGAAACGAATGCTCGAACATAGTTATCAAGCTTATACACATTCGACATTTACATGTATAAATTCGTAAAATATGTACCAGCATATATATTTAACATTTAACTACATTTAGGCATGTCTATTTGCTTATAAACTTACCTCGGACGTCGTAAAACGGGACGGGGCTGCTAGTCGACAACTTTCGTTTTTCCCCGGTCCAAATCTAATTTCTTTGGTTCTTGATCTAAACATATTCAAATTAGGCTTATTCAAACATATTTTCATTCAATTTAATCCAAAAACACATAAATAGGTAAATTACCATTTTTCCCCTGACATTTACATTTTTTACAATTTAGTCCCTATTGCACAAAATACAAAATACACCAAATTTCTCCATACCCAAGCTAGGCCGAATATTACCCATGTCAATACAAGCCCACATATTTTTTCAATTTCACATTTTAGTCCCTCAAATTATTATTTTTGCAATTAAGTCCTAATTACTCAAAATCATCAAAAACTCCAATACAAAATATGTTAATCTAAAACATATCTTTCATTTCCCATCATCAAACAACAAAAATCACAAGCTATCAGCAATGGCACAACTCAAAATATTCATCAAAATCAAAAATCAAAGCTTGGGTTTTGAAGATTATTAAGCAATGATCTCAAAAACATAGAAATTATCAAAAACCGATAAGAAAACGAACCTTGATTGAGCTCCAAATAGGCTAAACCCTAGCTTATTCTTTCTTCTTTTCTTTTAGTTTATATTTGGCAATGAAGAACAACTAAAACAAATATGTAAACTTTATTTTATGTTTTATATTATATATGTTATAATAATTGAATTACTTTTATAACCTTATTAATTTAATATAAAAATCACATAATATAAGTCTTAACCGTCCCACTAATATAAATATGGGTTATTTAGAACATAAATCCTTCACCTTTAAAAGCCACTAACAATTCAGCCCTTTATATATTAAACTACCAAATTTTCAATTTACGCGATTAAGTCCTTTTATTAAATCAGATACCTAAACGACAAAATTAAATCACGAAAATTTTACAGATATAAATTCACACAAAATAAACATAGAAAATTATTTTAAAATATTTTTATGACTCAGATTCGTGTCCCGGAACCACCGTTCCAATTAGGGTCTAAATCGGGCTGTTACACTACGTAATACCATGTCTGGGACATGGCTTTGGCACCCTATTTGGTGTATGATAATCCTGAACTTCCTTCCGTATTCCAAGTGGTTCAACGGGCCATTCAAGATCAAGGTTAAGAGATAGAGAAATATAAATAAGCTATGAGTAGTACAGGTATGTACGTAAACATCCTGAGTATGGAATTTGATTCTTGATGGAAAATTTAGCACGAGTAAGAAAGAGTAAGATAAGTTGTAAAGTTCAATGACATTTATTGTCAATTCTTATTATGTCCATTGTATGTAAATTAATAATGTGGTGGTAATTAGTAGCATGTTTAACTCATGAAATTGTATGATCTATGTTGTTTATTAGTTACATACAACTTACTAAGCTTTATGCTTACCCCCTCTCTCTTTTCCCTTTTTCTTAGCATGGCCAAGCTAGCTTGAGAATCGTGGACATCAGAGCTCATGTCACACTATCAACAAATCTTTTGGGGTATATTTGGTTTAATATATTTAAGTATGGCATGTATAGAGGACTTATTATTTTGTTATACGTGTCATATTGGTTGGCCAAAGTGATGGCCCATATTGGTATACTAATTCATTTTGTATATGGCCATGAAGTATGGCTCATATTGATTGTTGGGTTGTAATCCTAGATATTGATGCATGCATGAGATGTATTGATACCTTTGAGGTGTGTGATGAGTTGGTTGTTGACAATGAATGATAGAATATGGAATCTATGCTTGATGGATGATTGATGTCACTTGGTTAGATTATAGCATAGTTTAAAGTAAGGAAATGTTTTGAATGATCCTAGTAAGTTATGGAGTCCCAAATATGTATTCTTTGGCATGTAATTGTCACGCATGAGTTAGACTATGGATGTTTAAGTAACCCATTTATTTCATTATATTAACCATTGGCATATGAGAGTGTGCATGACTTAGTGAGGGTGACAAAAGGTCTTCGAAAATAACCTCAAAGTTTTCCACACAGGTAGACACACGAGCATGTGTCTAGGCCGTGTGTGACATACAGTCAGCCCCATGGGCGTGTTGTCTGGCCATGTGTCCTCTGCACCTTAGTTTTGTAAGTCAGTATGCATGGTAGTAAACACACCGGCAGACACGGGCGTGTCCTAGCCACATGGGCATGTGAAATTCACACGGCCTACCCACATGGGCGTGTGACTCTCCCAACTTGGAAAATTTTTCCTATGTGATGTAAAATTTTTAGAAGGACTCAATTTAGTTCTAAACCAGCCTTGAAGCATGTTAAAGGCCATGTGGGCCGTAGAAAGGACATTGTGTTTATGTTTGAATACTTTTAAGATCAGATGAAATTTGTATGGCTCAGTTTGTGTTAAAGTATATGTCAAGGACCGATAATGCCTCGTACCTTGTCCTGACATAGGATACGGGTAAGGGGTGTTACATTTATTCGTATCAGAGCTACGATTTAGTCAATTCTAGGACTACGTAGTGAGTATAAGAGTCTAGATATACATGCCATACGTATATTATGATAGTGTGACAACTCCTGATAATTCAAATTGTGTTTTATATATATAACAAATGGATCTCGAACTAGCAATTGCTGACGATGTAGAGAGTAACGCGCCGGCTCCCACTCAAGCAGCAGCGCCTTTTGATAGTAGACCCGAGACCATTAGTCTGGGAGGAGAGGCTAGAGAAGCCTTCCTAAAGATGATGAATGACTGATACACCGAGTTTGTTTGGACAAACCCGAGTGTTCAACCTCACCCACCCCCGCCTATTCTTCAGCCTACGCCTATAGCTCCCTAAGATATTGAGATGGTGAGAAAGGAAAGGCCTCTAGTTGACCAAATTAGAAAGCAAGGAGCCGAAGAGTTCTGAGCTAATATAGATAATGATCCGGAAAGAGCAGAATTTTGGCTTGAGAATACAATCCGGGTCTTTGATGAGCTGTCATGCACCCCTGAAGAGTGTATGAAGTGCGTTGTATCGCTTTTAAGAGACTTAGCCTTTTAGTGGTAGAACACCCTCGTGTTGGTTGTGTCGAGGGAGAAAGTGACTTGGGAGTTTTTCGAAGAAGAATTTCACAAGAAGCATATCAATCAAAGGTTTATGTACCAAAAGTGATAGGAGTTCCTCGAGTTTAAGCAAGGTAAGATGACAGTTACTGAATATGAGTGTGAGCTTGTAATGCTTGGCAAATACATTCAGGAATCTATATCTACTAAGGCCATCATGTGTAAAATATTTGAAGATGGGTTAAACGAAGATATTCAATTGTTGGTTGGTATCCTTGAGCTAAAGGAGTTTGTGGTACTGGTTGAGAGAGCATGCAAGGCCGAAGAGTTGGCTAAAGAAAAGCAGAAAGCTAATTTGGAGTCCCAAGACTCGAAGAAGAGGCAACTAGGTAAATCTTTTCAATCTTCATCTAAAAAGTGGAGAGAGTTCACTACTCGATCTAATGCTTCTATTGGGTATTCAATCAAGAATCAAGGTAAACAGTACACGATTTCAAAAGCTTAGACCACTTCAATAGCTAGTGTAGGGAATGCCCGACCCAATAGATCGGGATGTCCCCTATGCAGGAGACGTCACCCCTGTAAGTGCCAAGAGGGTGATAGGACTTATTTTAAGTGCGGTTTTCCTGACCACTTTATCAGGGATTGTCCTGAGAGGACGGAAAGAGGAAATTTTCAAGGAACAAGATCAGATAGCATTGATAATAAGGGGAGACCTCAGAAGAATCTGGTTAGTGGAGCGAGTAGTAAGGGTGCACCTAAGGAGTTTGTTGTGAGACTCGAGGGTAGGGCACCTGCAAGGACCTATGCCATTCGCGTTCGCAAAGAGGCCTCGTCTCCTGATGTGATTATAGGTACATTTGATACTACTGTTGTTGCTTTGATTGATCTGGGGTCTACCCATTTGTATATTTGCATGAAATTGGTGTCTGATATGAACTTACGTGTTGAATCTACTGAATTCATGATAAAAGTGTCAAACCCATTAGGCAAGTATGTGTTAGTTGATAAAGTGTGTAAGAATTGCCCTTTGATGATTAGGGGTCATTATTTTCCTACTAATCTTATGCTATTATCGTTTGATGAATTTGATGTAATTCTTGGTATAGGTTGGTTGACTACTCATGATGTGGTAGTGAATTGTGGAAGAAAATTTATCGAATTGAAATGTGAGAATGGTAATATTCTTCGGGTTGAACCAGGTGAATTAAATAGCATACCTATAGTGATTTATTCCATGTCTGCTCAGAGATGCATAAGGAAGGGTTATGAAGCTTACCTTGCCTTTGTATTGATCACTAAAGAGTCTGAATTAAAGATTGAGTTGGTACCGATAGTATGTGAGTATCCGGATGTGTTTTCGGAAGAGTTGCCCAGGTTACCTCCTATTAGGGAAGTAGAGTTTGGCATTGACTTACTTCCGGACATTGCACCTATTTCGATTGCCCCATATAGGATGGCCTCAACGGAATTAAAAGAGTTGAAAGTTCAGTTACAGGAGTTAACTGACAAGGGTTTTATGAGACCAAGCTTTTCACCTTGGGGTTCTCTCGTGTTATTTGTGAAGAAGAAAGATGGTTCGATGAGGCTATGTATAGATTATCGGCAGCTCAATAAGGTGATGATAAAGAAAAAGTATCCTTTGCCAATGATTGATGATCTATTTGATCAGTTGTAGGGAGCCGCGGTATTTTCAAAAATAGACCTAAGGTCCGATTACTATCAGTTGCGGGTCAAGGAGTCAGATGTACCAAAAATTGCTTTCGGATGAGGTATGGTCTCTATAAGTTCCATATCATGCCGTTTGGGTTAACTAATGGTCCCACCGTATTTATGGATTCAATGAATAGAATATTTCAACCTTATCTGGATAAATTTGTTGTGGTATTTATTGATGACATATTGATTTATTCTCGTGATAAGACCGAACATGCTGAGCAT
This sequence comes from Gossypium longicalyx, assembly GCA_025698465.1. NCBI lineage: Eukaryota > Viridiplantae > Streptophyta > Magnoliopsida > Malvales > Malvaceae > Gossypium > Gossypium longicalyx. The sequence goes on from CM046995.1 coordinate 37,265,985, forward strand.
TTAAGGACGGTTTTGCAAACTTTGAGAGATAAGCAGTTATATGCTAAGTTTAGTAAAAGTGAATTTTGGCTTCGCAAAGTCGGTTTTTAGGACATATTGCTTCAGGAGACAGTATTAAAGTTGACTCGAGTAAGATTTCAGCCATTGTTAATTGGTAATTGCCGAGGAATGTGATAGAGATCAAAAGCTTTTTAGGCTTGACCGGTTATTACAGACGGTTTGTCAAAGGGTTTTCAATGATTGCTACTCTAATGACGAGGCTATTACAAAAGGATTTTAAGTTCGAGTTGACAGAAAAGTGCTAGCAGAGTTTTGAGAAACTGAAAGCGTTGTTAACCGAGGCTCTAGTGCTAGTTCAACCTGAGCCAGGAATGGAGTTTGTAATTTTTAGTGATGCATCCTTGAATAGACTAGGGTGTCTACTTATGCAAGAAGAAAAATTGATAGCCTATGTATCTAGACAACTGAAACCACATGAGAAAAATTACCCAACACATGACTCGAAACTTACCGCCTTTGTGTTTGCACTGAAGATTTAGAGACACCATTTGTTTGGTGAGACATACTGAGTATTCACCGATCACAAGAGTTTGAAATACCTGATGACTCAAAGGGACTTAAATCTAAGGCAACGGAGATGGTTAGAGTTAATAAAAGATTATGAGTTAGTAATCGATTATCATCCAGGAAAGGCAAATGTAGTCGCCGATGCTCTAAGTAGAAAATCATTATCTGCTTTGAGAGCCATGGGTACACGGTTAGCTTTATCAAATGATGGTGCGGTTGTAGCAGAGTTGAGAACTAGACTGATGTTTCTCCAAGAGATTCATGAAACTCAGAATAGTGATGAGGATTTACAAGCTAAGAGAGCCCAGTGCGAGTCAAGCACTGGATCTGACTTTCAGATTGGTTCCGATGGTTGCTTGATGTTTCGAAATAGGATTTGTGTTCCTAAGGACGTCGAATTGATTCATAAGATTTTGCATGAGGCACACAATGGTCTTCTATCAGTACACCCCGATAGTACTAAAATGTATAACGACTTGAAGAAAATATATTGGTGGAATGGTATGAAAAGGGATATTTTTGAGTTTGTTGCGAGATGCCTAATTTGTCAACAAATGAAAGCGGAGCACCAAGTACCTTCAGGATTGCTACAGCCTATCATGGTTTTCGAGTGGAAATGGGACCGAATTACCATGGATTTGGTAACAAGTTTACCCTTGACGCCGAGTAAGAAAGATACAGTGTGTGTCATTATTGATCGATTGACGAAGTCCGCTCATTTTATCTTGGTACGCACCAACTACTCGCTAGATAGATTAGCTGAGTTCTAAATTTTTGAAATTTTCAGACTTCATGGAGTACCCTTATCGATCATATTGAATAGAGATCTGAGGTTTACCTTATGATTTTAGAGAAAATTACAAGAAGCTTTGGGCACAAGACTGAATTTTAGTACCGCCTTTCACCCACAGACCGACGGCCAATCCGAGAGAGTGATTCAAACCTTGGAAGACATGTTGAGATGTTATGTTTTAGAATTCCAGGGTAGTTGGGAAAAGTACTTACCTTTGGTTAAGTTTTCCTATAACAATAGTTTCCAGATGAGTTTAAAAATGGCACCTTCTGAGGTATTGCATGGCCGGAAGTGTCGAACTCCCTTGTATTGGATAGAACTCAAGAAAAATCAGATTCACAGGGTTAACCTGGTCAAAGAAACTGAAGACAAGGTAAAAGTGATTAGAGATTGTTTGAAGGCGGCATCAGATAGGCAAAGGTCTTACACGGATTTAAAAAGAAAAGATATTGAGTATCAAGTGGGAGATAAGGTATTTTTGAAAGTATCCCCATGGAAAAAGGTTTTGAGATTCGGTAGGAAAGGCAAGTTGAGTCCTCGTTTCATAGACCTTACGAAATCACCGAAAGGATAGAATCAATAGCTTATCGATTGGCTTTGCCGTCTAAGTTGGAGAAGATCCATGATGTATTCCATGTTTCAATGTTGCACCGTTATAGATCGGATCCCTCACATGTGATTTCATCGACAGAGGTTGAGATCCAATCGGATATGACTTATGGTGAAGAGCCGATCAAGATTTTGGCTCGGGAAGTCAGACAGTTGAGAAACAAGAACATTACCTTAGTGAAAGTGTTATGGCATAGACATGGGTTAGAAGAGGCTACATGGGAGCCCGAGGAGGCCATGAGAAACCAATACACGCACTTGTTTACCGGTAAGATTTTTGGGGACAAAATTTCCTAAGAGGAGAATTGTAACATCACAAATTAGGACTAGTCAAAATAGTGGTTTCGAGACCACAAATCTGAGATAAAAATAATTATTTTATGATTTTTATGAGGTCCATGATAGGTATGCATGCTTGTGCAAAATTTTCATGGTGAAATTCTATGCATAAAATGTCCAATTGAACCTTAAGGACCAAATTGAATAAGATGCAAAACTTGTGCTCTAGAAGCTTAAAGCATGAAATTGCTTTAGATTATAAATTAGAAGGTCCTAATTAGCAATTTGACCAATTTTTAAAATTTTGGACAAAAATGGACATGCATAGGAAAAATTTGAAGGAAAGGCCTTAAAGGCAATTTGGTCAATTAGTAATTAAAAGAATAAAAAGGGAAAATTAAAGCAAAAATTGTATGATCTGTGTTGTTTATTAGTTACATACTACTTACTAAGCTTTATGCTTACCCTCTCTCTCTTTTCCCTTTTTTTTAGCATGGCCAAGCTAGCTCGAGGATCGTGGACGTCGGAGCTCAAGTCACACTATCAACAAATCTTTTGGGGTATATTTGGTTTAATACATTTAAGTATGGCATGTATAGGGGACTTATTATTTTGTTATACGTGTCATATTGGTTGGCCAAGGTGATGGCCCATATTGGTATACTAATTCATTTTGTATATGGCCATGAAGTATGGCTTATATTGATTGTTGGGTTGTAATCCTAGATATTGATGCATGCATGAGATGTGTTGATACTTTGAGGTGCGTGATGAGTTGGTTGTTGAAAATGAATGATAGAATATGGAATCTATGCTTGGTGGATGATTAATGTCACTTGGTTAGATTATAGTACGGTTTAAAGTAAGGAAATGTTTAGAATGATCCTAGTAAGTTATGGAGTCCCAAATACGTATACTTTGGCATGTAATTGTCACGCATGAGTTAAACTATGGATGTTTAAGTAACCCATTTATGCCATGATATTAACCATTGGCATATGAGAGTGTGCATGACATAGTGAGGGTGACAAAAAGGCTTGGAAAATAGCCTCAAAGTTGTCCACACGGGTAGACACACGGGCATATGTCTAGGCAGTGTGTGACACACGGTTAGCCCCATGGGGGTGTTGTCTGGCCGTGTGTCCCCTGCACCCTAGTTTTGTAAGCCAGTATGCATGGTAGTAAACACACGGGCAGAGACACAATCGTGTGTCTCAACCGTGTGGAAGACACAGCCTCGGGACATGAACGTGTGCCCAGCCCGTGTGAGGTCTGCACCTTAAATGCAAAAATTAAATTCGCCACACGGGCTAGCACACGAGCATGTGACTTGGACGTGTGACCATTAATTACTACTGACGTCATAAACAAAGAGTTACACGGGTTGAAGACACGGGTGTGTGAAATCCACATGGCCTACCCATACAGGCGTGTGACTCTCCCAACTTGGAAAATTTTTCCTAAGTGTTGTAAAATTTTTAGAAGCACTCAGTTTAGTCCTGAACTACCCTTGAATCATGTTAAAGGCCATATGGGTCGTAGAAAGGACATTGTGTTTATGTTTAAATTCTTTTAAGATCGGATGAAAGTTGTATGGCTCGGTTTGTGTTAAAGTATATGTTAAAGATCAGTAATGCCTCGTACCTTGTCCCGGCGTAGGATACGGGTAAGGGGTGTTACACAATCACACTATTAATTGGACATTTGGGTATATTTAGTCTCAACATTTTGAGTATGGCATGTATAGGGATTTGGTCTTTTTGTTATATGTCATATTGATTTAGCCAAATGTGTTGGCTATGATGATATTTGATTCATTTTGTATAAGGCCATGAGATGTGGTTCATATTGATTTTTAGGTTGTAAACCTATTCATATATGAATACATGTGCTTATGCAATTGTGATGTGGTTGGTTGTTGTGTGTACGTGATGAGATATGTTGTGGCTATGGATGTTTGGTGATGGAATTGTTAGTGAATGGCATGATGACAACTAAGACATGAGCATGTTAAATAGAAGTAATCTACAACTCTTAGTGCATGCAAATTTATACATTTGGCTTGACAAAATATGAAGTCTTATGCTTGTATTAGTAAAGATGAAATGATCATGATCATGTCTTGTTTGTGTATGTTTAAGTGCTCACTTATGCCATGCTAAGTTCCTTTGAAGTCATGTATGAGTTGGAGTAAATAAATGTGGAAATTGGCTTGGAAAATAGCCTCAAAGTAGTCCACACAAGTAGACACACAAGCATGTGTCTAGGCCGTGTGTGACACACAGTCTTCCCCATGGGCGTGTGATCCGGCCGTGTGTTCCCTGCACTCTAATTAGGTAAAATAGAATGCCTAGTAGTAAACACATGGGCAGACATACAACTTTGTGTCTCAGCCGTGTGAAGGACATGGCCTCAGGACATGGGCGTGTGCCCTGACCGTGTAAAGTCTGCACCTAATTTTTGGAATTTAATTCGCCACACGGCCTAAGCACATGGGTGTGTGACTTGGCCGTGCGACCTTATTTTGTGATGACATCATAAATAGAGAGTTACATGGGCTAAGGACACGGGCGTGTCCCAAGCCACATGGGCATGTGTGACCACACGGCCTACCCACACAAGAGTGTGGCCCTCCAAAATAAGAAATTTTTCTAAGTGTAGTAAAAGTTTTGAAATTTCTCGGTTTATTCCTGAACCACGTCCAATGTATGTTTTGGTGGGCCCGTATAAGGGACAATATGCATATGAATGAATGATTTTAAATTGAATGAAATTTTATGGCCGGTTTTGTATGTTGTTTATGTTTAAGTCCAGTAATGCCTTGTATCTTGTCTTGGCGTCGGACACGGGTAAGGGGTGTTACATACATGACCCTTAGTGCAAAATAATTAAAGTACAAATAAGAAAACTTCCTTGAGTAGGCTGAATCCTTGTCGTTGTGATAATATCAAAGTTTGTGTACTCTGGGAAGATGAAAAACTGCCTAAAAAATACTACGACAAAAAAATGAAATATAATTAAAAGAAAAGGAAGAAGCATCAAAAATAGAGGACAGAACGTCTAAAAATATTTGAATGAACTTGGCCCTTCAACGATGCAAGGTGGTGTCCTGTTTAGGATATCGCGACAGTAGGGTTTGATGTAACGACATCGAGCCCAATTTTCAAATTCTTTGATTTTTTTTTTTTGGTTCTGTCACTCCATGGTATCTACACCTACTGTGGGAGGAAAAGAAACTAAGCACAACTAAGATTAATAAAAATAAAATAAATGAATAAAGACATAAAATAAAAAGAAACGAAATGAAACAAAATTTAAAATAGGAAATAAAATTTCTTTAAAAATCGGAACGATCTGTGTCGCCACCATAGAAAAACTTCTGGCTGTGTAACACCCCTAACTCGTATCCATCGCCGGACCAGGGTTATGAAGTATTACCAATTATATCACAGTTTTTTTTTTTTACAAATAAGTATTTCATTTTACAATTCAAAATACTATTCACATCAATGCTCGTAGTATCGTCTAAAATCAAATCTTAAATTTCACATCATACATATGGTGACATAATTAAGACATAATTCAGCATGTATTAAAAACAAATTACACATATATATATAACATATAACAAATCATTAACTTCTTTAATTGCATATCAAACCAATTTATATATATTTCATTATTATTTATTTAAGTCCTGTGCATGCACATATTACACCTCATTAAAAACAAGTTTCCATGCTAAGCTTTACATTCATTCATGCGGCATAAAAGAAGTGATTAAAATGTACTTCCATATTTCATGCATTAATACAAATTAATACATCCATTTGATTGTATATACATATATATATATAGGTGTTTGATCACATTCGAAATAAACTTTATGGCAAGTCACATTATAATTAATATGCAACCAACACATCGAAGATGTAACCATGTTTCACCAAATTCAAATACATTTCACCATATTATCATGAACCACTTTCGAACATAAATAATAACTCAATACCAAACCATGCTCAAATTCTTATATCTACTACCCGACTTTTAATCACAATTAACATATCGTTGTATACCTAGTTTGCTTACATAATAATGAGTTTAAAACTTCTTACTTCTCATGTTATCTAATCCTTTATTTAGTTATCAAATATAACCTCAATCGGTCACGCTAATACCAAGTCCCATACCTAATGAGTAAACACACACTGAAATCAAATTTTCTACCACATATATTTAACACATACAATTATCAATCATTCGACTAGCAACTTGTCCTTTTAATACCAAATCACAAACATCACGTCATAGCATATATATGTTTCATTCTTCATCAGCTGAATATAAAGGTGTAACACCCCTCACCCGTATCCAACGTCGAGACAGGGTTCGAGGCGTTAACGGACTTAAACATTCACAACAACACATAACATATTACCAACCATGCATGGCAAACAAGCATATGCACATCATCAATATCAAACATAACATAAATAGCTAGATTTATAAGTCAGAATCATTAGCTCACTAAATACCAATATATTTGGCCAAATTATAATAACACATGTTATAAAACTAGGTCCCTATACATGTCACTCACTTGATAAGTCTAGCATATGTGTTTATACTGTCAAGGTGTTGGCTTGATAGTGTGGTGCTGCCTCCGACGATCTCCAACCCTAAGCTAACTTGGCAACACTAAAAGTAATGGAAAGGAGGGGGTAAGCTTTACGCTTAGTAAGTTCACATGAAATAATAATAAGCAATTTACTAACATGCTTTCCATAGTAAATCTAATCCAATTTTACATTTACACATGTTCTGGTTAAGCTGCTTTCTTGAGTCACAGTCACTAAATAATTTATAACTGGAGTTACGGAACTCCAAATTAAGATCTGTAAATTTTCCCAGAAACTAGACTCATATATCTTTCCACTATAAAATTTTCAGAATTTTTTTGTCCAGCCAATAAGTACAGGTTATTATTCAAAGTCTCCCCTATTGACCTTTCTTCACTACGAATCAATTTTCTCCTCGTATAGAATTCCAAGGATGTCCTCGTTTATTTCATTTGAAACTAGACTCATTAAGAATTTCAAGAATATAAATTATATCAAATAATTATTTTTGTAAAAGTTTTAATAATTTTTCCAAGTCAGAATAGGGGATCACATAGTCATTTTGAATCAGTCTCTCAAAAACTTAAATATCTCATTATATAGAATTCCTTTGCTTGCTCTGTTTCCGTTATATGAAGATAGACTCATTAAGCTCTAATTTGATATCTTATTCAATCTCTGATTCAATTTCTACTATTTTTGGTAAATTTTTAAATTCACATCACTGTAACTATCTAGAACAGTTTTATTGTCAATTTTGATCTTTCACACTTCAATTGTATTTATCACTTACCCATAACAATCTTTCCAATTTCCAATCACATATCGAGCATATTGTTCATAAGTTACACACGTATATACTTACACTTATCATCACAAAGTCATACACAATTTCATTTAATTAATTTCCCAGTTGAACGCTTCGGAATAATAACAGCTACGCAATGGTTTCGCACACAGCCCACCTTTAAAATCGAAGCTCTCTTGTGCACATAGTGGCCTTCACTTAGCACCACTCATGTGACCTAGCTCGATTGTACATATAATTTTGGCTCTCTTGTACACATGGTGAACACTTAGTACCACCCATGTGACCTAGCCAGTTTATCTCGTAGCTCTCTTGTCTACATGGTGTCCTTCACCTAGAACCACGCATGCGACCTAGCTACATATATCCCGTAGCTCTATTGTCTACATGGTGTACACATAGTATCACCCATGCAACCTAGCTACATCATAATGTCTCGTAGCTCTCTTGTACACATGATGTGCACTCAGCATCATACATGTGACCTAGCTACATACCATCTGTATCATCCAATCTTTCCGAAGGTTCAACCGGGATTTCTCTCTCTTTCTAATACTTGATTCCATACTTCCAATAGTCAATTATGATTCAAAAATCAGATTCAATACATAAAATATGCTGAAATATAAAAACATAATAAAGATAATGTATTATTTACATACAAACTTACATACTTTCTCATTTCCATGTCGAATTAATGTTGAACATTTAAATCATCATAATTATACTTACTTTCAACACCTCAAAAATCATAGTAAATATATCAATTTTACATTGAAACATGCATAAATTAATGCTTATTATACATATGAACTTACCTCGATACTAAAACGGCCATTTTACCAACTTTCCTGATTTTCGATTTTTCTCCCATTCTAGGTTCAAATCTCGTTTTTCGGGATCTAAAACATCATATTTTACTTGTTTAATTAATTTAATATTCAAAACAGTCCTTAACTCAAACTTTGGAAAAAATAAAATTTTGCCCCTAAACTTTTGCATATTTACACTTTTGCCCCTAGGCTCGGGAATTAAACTTCATCCCTTATTCTTATGTTTTATGACATGCTGATCATTTTTTCCTTCTATGGCAACATCAAATTCTCACTCTAAGACATAGTTATGAACAATAACAACTTTTACCGATTAAGCCGTTTTACTCATTTTTGCATAAAACCGCTTAGCAAAAGTTGTTTAACATAATTTCAGCCTTCATACTCTACCATTAAACATCAAAATAAACACATTTCAACTATGGGTATTTTTCCAAATATGGACCCTTAGCTTAAATTATTGCTAGAATAAGCTTAATCAAGTTACCAGGGTTCCAAAAACGTAAATAACTTGAAAAACGGGGCTAGAACGGACTTACTATTGAGCTTGGAAAGCTTGAAAACCCTAGCCATGGCTTCCCCGATGCTAATTTTGGCCTCCATGAAAAAGATGAGTCAATTTTGGCTTTATTTTCCCTTTTTATTTCTTTTAATTACCAAATGACTAAAATGCCCTTAAGGCCTTTCTTTAAAATTTTGTCCTATTCATGCTCATTTTTGTCCAAACAAAATATAATGGTCTAATTACCATTTAAGGACCTCCTCTTTAAACCCCCATTTCAATCAAGTACTTATGAATTAGAACACATATTTTGTAACTTTTGCAATTTAGTCCTAAAAGTCCAATTAAGCACTTTATTAGTAAAATTACTTAACGATATTTTTACAAAATATTTTAATCAATAAATAAACCTTAAAACTTAATCGGAATAAATTTTTTGACTTTGAATTCATGGTTCTAAAACCATCATTCTGTTTAGGCCCTAAATCAGGCTGTTACAGCAACTTCTGCAAATAAGCCCTAATAGGCTAATTAAACATGCAATCTATAAAATTTCTTGTCAATACTCTAACACATGCATCTAATCACTCGGTAAATCATAAAAATTAATCGAAATAAACTTTTCTATCTCAGATTTGTGGTTTCGCAACCACTATTCCATTAAGGCCCTATTTTGAGATGTTACAAAAGGCACATCCTTTACTATTTTCAAGCTAACTCACAAGACAAAATACACAACCTATATAACTCAATATGATAAACAAATTCACATATGCCTCTATCTATGTAAAACCTTGGCTGAACCATACCCATGTACATCTAAAATACCAATCACTTCAAGCATATACTGCCTATCAAAATTACCATACATTCATCCATGACACATAGCATAATAACCAACATAGACTTAACCCATGATCAACCAAAACTAAATTCAAGCTAGGAAGTTAGGCCATTTTCGCATGGCTCATATACATGTGCTTTCAAAATAAACTATATCCAAGACTAACCTATACATGCCATAATTCGAGTTCAACATATTAAGAACCGAAACAGTAGATAGTGTGATGAACTTTGCTGACGATCTCCGAGCTCGTAACTTGATTCAAAATCTATAAAACAGAAGCAAAAATACACACTGTAAGCTATTATAGCTTAGTAAGTTATAAGCAAATATACATCTCAATGATTTAAACAACTCATTTTAAGCTAATCCAAATTTCATTATCATTATCAAGCTTAACCTCAAATCTCCAAATGAGATAAATAACACCTTTTCATGCACAAAATTCACCTTGGTCGAATGTTCACTTAATCTATTTAACTTAATATTATTCAACTTTCTAAGCCAAAATGTCTTAATATAATCAAACAGACACATACACATTTATATAAGCTCAAGAACCATAATATTATATCATGTACATATACCACTTATATGGCCGAATATACATGGTCACATAGATACACATATCACAGAATAAATTCTACAATATTCATACCATTGAATTTACAAGGCCGAATACACATACTAAATTTACATGCAATCTTCATTTGTATCACACATAATTAGTAACAAATATCAAGTTGCTTATTTACCTTATCTCAAGTAAACAACAAGCTAACTCATACTTGATCATTTAGCTCGTTTTTCACATTCGCTCACGATTTACCTTTGCCTAATGAACCATTTGGAATTGGATAGGACACTCGGATAATCACATAAATCGTACAATGCTAACGTCCCAGACGTGGTCTTACATGTAGCCACATATCGATGCCACTGTCTCAGACAGGGTCTTACTCGTACACATATATCGGAATCACATATCGATCCCATAGTGTTACTTGCACACATATATCGGAATCCTATGTCATGACATATGTATCCTAGCTATTCCAAAGGTTCACACGGGGCTTTCGGACGTCATAACTCGGTCGAAACAAATGCTTGAACTTGGTTACCAAGCTTAACACATTCAGCAATAGCATATATAAATTCATATTTTGCATACAAGCATATATATTTAGCATTTAACTACAATTGGACACGTCTATTTGCTTATAAACTTACCTCGAACGATGTAAAACGAAACAGGGCAGCTAGTCGACGACTTTTGTTTTTCCCCGATCCAAATCCGATTTCTTTAGTTCTTGATCTAAACATATTCAAATTAAGCTCATTCAAAAATATTTTCATTCAATTTAGTCCAAAAACACATAAATGGGAAAATTACCATTTTACCCTTAACATTTATAATTTTTACAATTTAGTCCCTATTGCACAAAAAACAAAATATGAAAAATTTCCCTACACCCATATTGGGCCGAATTTTTTCCACGCTTATACAAGTCCATATACTTCATTTATTTCACATTTTAGTCCCTAAAATTATTATTTTTGCAATTTAGTCCTAATTACTCAAAATCATCAAAAACTCCAATACAAAACATGTTAATCTAAAACATATCTTTCATATTTCATCATCAAACAACAAAAATCACAAGCTCTCAAAAATGGCACAACTCAAAATATTCATCAAAATAAAAAATTCAAGCATGGGTTTTGTAGTACTTGAAGCAACGATCTCAAAAATGTAGAAATTATAAAAAAACCGAGCTAATCACATACCTTAATCAAGCTTGAGAAGTAGCCGAACCCTAACTTTCTTTTCTCTTTTCTTTTGTTTAAGTTTCAATCATGAAGATGATAATATGAACATTGTTTTTTTTATATGTTTTATTATATACTTATTATTACTTATTTTACCATTATAACCTTAATAATAAAATTATAAAACCATATATAACATGTCCATTACTGTCCACCCTTTCTTCAAATGGGCTAATTGCAACATAAAGGCTTCCATTTTAAAAGCCAATAGCATTTTGGCCCTTTATACATTAAACTACCCAATTTTTAATTTACGCAATTAAGTCCTTTTATTTAATCGGATACCTAAACGACAAAATTAAATCACGAAAATTTCACAGATATAAATTCACACAAAATAAACACAAAAAATAATTTTAAAATATTTTTCTAACTCAGATTTGTGGTCTCGAAACCACCGTTCCGGTTAGGGTCTAAATCGGGCTATTACAGGCTGGTTCTTGAAACTTTGATTCAACTTTTGTTCCTCTATTGATGTATCTAAACCAAATCCTTCAGTCGATTCCATTGATATTGTCTTATTTTCAATCATCACAACATCCACATTACAGACAACTTGATACCAAATCTAAGCCAACCCCAAATCATTTTTCGAGGTATTATTCCCTCGAGCTTTCTTCCTTCCATGTCACATGAAGTTTTGGTCACTTGAAATTTATTGCCCTTGTTGGAATGAGAATGAATTGAACTCATCGACCCTTTCGGCTGGAACCTTACCTACTATAGCTAGTGTAACAGCCTATTTTTAGTCAAATTAGAACAATGGTTTTAGAACCACAAATCTGAGGTTGAAATATTTATTTTATTATTATTTTAATGTTTACAGCATGATAGTATGATTGTGTGAAAATTTTGTTAAGAAATTTTATCATTTGAGTGTTTAATTTGATAAAAAAGACTAAATTGCGTAAAGCGTAAAACCTACGTTCTATTAGCTAACGGTGTCTAATACCTATAGAACCTTAAATTAGAGGTCCTTATGTGGTAAATAGCCCAATAATTTGACAGTGGATGGTAATGGCTTGGTAATGTTGTAAATTGAATTAATTTTTAAGGTTAATTTTGTAATTAGATAAAATAAGTTAGTTTAAATAATAAAAGATGAAATAAAATATCATCTTCTTCATATTTTTACCCCAAGAACCGTCCATCATTGTTGAGAAAGGGAGAGAGCATTTGGCCAACATTTACTAGAGCATGTAAGTGCATTTTTGCTCGATTTTTAATGATTTTTATGTTTTTGAGATCGTTGCAGCATAATCTAGCTAGCCCAAGGACAAATTTGCAAAACTGTTAAAGGTTTAGAGTTTTTCTATTGATGAATGTACATGTATTTTGATGTTTGATGATAGAAAATGTATGCTTATTGTAAGATAAACAACATTTGTAAAGTTATTTTTTGTAAAATTGTTAATTAGAGATTAAATTGAGAAATGTGGAAATTTTGTGATAGAACTATGAAACAAATGAAAAATATGGCTTGCTATGGTAATAAGGGAAATTTTACTAGCATGGGTAGGGACTTAATTGCATGAATTTGTATTTTTATGAGCTAAGGAATAAATTGTAAAGATTTTGAAATATTAGGGTTAAAAGTGTAATTTTTCCATAATACGATTTTTGGGCTAAATTTAATAGAATGATAATTGAATAAGTTAAATTTGTTATTATATAGATAAAGAAAAATGAAGTTTGAATCTAGATCGGGGGAAAAACAAAGTATTGGACTAGTCGATTCATGTCGTCGTTTTTGCGATCGAGGTAAGTTCGTATGTTAATAAGCATTAATATAATTGTGTTTTAAATACTTTATTGTCGAATTAATTGTGAATACAATTTTACGAATTTGTTCAACGAAGATTCAGCATTGTGAAATCCCGGTTGAACCTTAGGAATAGATTAGGATACAAATGACATGTCATTAGTGGTTATGTGTTTGGGTGTTGGTCCATACGTCCTACCGATGGCTGAGTTATCTGGCATGTGTTGTGGATTCTCATCAACTTGTGTGAGCAACACCGTGTAGCTACGTCATGACTATTAGCTTGTGTGATCAGACCCGTTAATAGCTCAAGAGTGAGCATTATATGAGAAATGAGATTGTGATAACTTCGGCTATGTATTTGGCACTTAGGGTGCGAGATTCCCAAGTATCTGATATTATTTCAAATGATTCAACAGGTATATCAAAGATATGAAATCGTGAGAAATATATACGTATCAGTATAGGTATCTATGGAAACTATATGAGCATTGAATCTATGAAAGTTGTGAGTTTATGATTACTTATGTGATTGAATATATGTTAACCATATGATTTAATGATTTTTTAGTATATTATGTTCATTCTACTTGATTTGGTGAATGTACGGTGAGCTTTACTTATTAACTATACTACCTTACTAAGCTTTATAGCTTACTCTGTTTACTTTTCTATGTTTTATAGTGATTATCAAAGCTTGCTCAGATTGGGTGTCGTCGGAGATCTCATCATACTATCAAGCTTTCACTTTGGTACTTTTAAACTCATGTATTTGGTTATATGGCATGTATAGGAGTTATGATCATTTTGGTATTTATTAGTAATGGATTTAGCCATTTGAGTTGGCTTGTAAATGATGAATGGTTTGTTAAGTGTATAGCCATGTGATTTGGCTTATTTTGACATGTTTGGTAATGTATGTACATATGTGGAAAAGGCCCTTTGGATATGTTGTGTATAATTGTCATTTATATGCTTGTTGTGAATTGGTATTTGGAGTATAAAATGGTTGAGATTGGTATGTTTGTGGTTTAAGGTAAAGTGATGCATAATTGAAAGTGATCATATTGATGATTTGAGAATGTGAATTTGGTATGTTTTGAATTGGAAAAATATGATGTAATGAGTCATATAGTTCTTGGTATGGAAATAGCATGAATTAGGTTTGGTTGAGATTGGTTTGAATGTTTAACTATGCCATGTTATATGCCTTTTGGTTTGGTGTATGTGAATGCATTTTGGATGAGAAAGATGGCTTGGTAAATAGCTTATTTTTGTCCACATGGGCAGAGACACGGGCGTGTGTCTCAGCCATTTGTGACACACAATCAGGTGACACAGCCATGTGTCCCTTAGTGTTTAATTAGAAATCAAGTCAGTTTGCTCCACACGGCCTAGCACACAAGCTTGTGACTTAGCCGTGTGGCATAAGTCAATATACCCTGCAGGTTTGGCATGGCCTAGCACGCGGCCTGGCACATGGGCGTGTGTGGCCATTTCGAAGGGCACACGAGCTAGTCAAACAGGCGTGTATGTTGGTCGTGTGACCTTAGAGAGTTACACAAGGTCAGACACAGGCTAGGACATGGCCATGTGTGTAACACTCAAAACCCGGCCCAGACGTTATGGCCGAATCTAGTGCATCACATTGAAGTGTTTTAGTAAAAACCGTGTTTTCATTGAAAACCCTTCTTGCAATAAAAGAAACCTTAATTAACTTAAAAAAACTCCTTTCAATCACTTGTTTAAAACATATGATTTTATGAAAACATGTCATTTTGAAATTTAGTTGCGGAAGCATAGAAAAACATACTATAGTTTAAGAAACCATGTTCAACTTCTTATAATTACATCACATAAAAATAATAATCCAACTACTAACAAACTGGAAGCCCTATTACAATTAGGTCTGAAAAGTACTTAATGAAATAGAAACTTATATGCTTTGAAAAAAAAACAAGTCCAAATTGTCTTGCTAGCTGGCCACCCAGAGTCCCTCCAAACATCGAACCTTCTACTGAGCATCACCTGGAAATAAAGTAAAAGGGGGGGTGAGTTTTTGCAAACTCAGTTTGTACAACCCTCGACAAAAACAAGCATTAAAAAATCACCAACCATCAAACATACAATGCAATCCCATCCCAATTATCCATCTGCTACACACCAACTTCGTCCCCTGTCACATCATGTGGGGATATGAATATCGACCCACCCAACCGACACATCAATGGTAGCCCGATTGCAAAACTACATTCATTTACATATTGGGCTTAAAAGCCATCGGTGGAACCACGATTGTCAAGCAACCATGTGATCCTCATATACTTCCTCCGTTCCATAATTCCCAACCCATATGCAACCTAAGCAGAAAATCATATGTATGCATGTCACATCCATAAAACTTACATTCAACACCTAGGGGCATTTTTGTCATTTTCACTCTTAGGGGCATTTCAGTAATTTTCCCTTAATTACGGTTTTCACTTACCTTGGCCCGTTAACAAATCCCGTGAGCTAAGATGAACGAATACTATGCACCAGGTAAGATTCCAAAGAAGAGGAGGTGAGTCATTTAGACCGCTTAAGTACCAAGCTCTCCCTAGATCCAATCCTAGACATGCATATACCCATTGCCACACCTTAACCCTTTGACTTGTCCACAGTTGCAATAAATTAATTAAGTCTTATGTAGTTATCATATACTAGGCCCAAAACCCCTTTACAAAGCCTAGTCAAATTCACATACCTATATATAGCCCACTAGGCCCGATCATATTCATATGGCCCATTAGGCTCAAATTACCTATATGTGGCCTATTAGGCCCAAATCACATTTATATGGCTCATTAGGCCCAGTCACATTCATATTCATGCTCACATACAAAATTCTATCACATAGCATCAAATACCAATTTTGCCTATTATGGGCCTAACAGCCCATCGGCCTATTTAGCCCATTTAGCCAATTCTGGCCCATTTGGCTAATTCACAACCCAAGTCCACGGAATCGTCCGTGGCCTTAGAAAACCTATCAGTTTTCTCCTCACGAGTGTTCATGCACTCGCAAGACTACCATAGCCAAACTTTTGACTTTTCGGTATTTTGGCTTTTCGGCATTTCAACTTTTGCCGATCTGCTTGTGTGTGCAGTGTATGTACACACTTGGTAAGTAAGCATGTTGCGATTCCCTTAGTCACAAACCTACAAATGATATCACCCTTCAATTAACCATATGCTTAATACATCCCTTTACTAAAATCGAAACCTCACCTTAACCTTACCTTGCACGATAAGTATAACATCCCCTTCTTAAATTACTAACCACGATCAACTCCTAGATCTCCATCAATCTTAACTATTAGAAACCAAAATAATAGGTGATTCATATCCAACACAAGTCCCCTTACCTTAATTATGAACATTCGGCACCTTAGCCAATGGGAGAGGAATACTTACCAAAACCACAAACACCTAAAGAGCAATTCGGCAGAGAGCTAAGATCCGAGATCCGATACTAATTCCCTACCAAAGTTGATTAGAAAGAGTAAGGGAAGAACAGCGTAATAGATTCATAGCAAAACTGATTGGAAGAGCAAACACTTACACTAGGTTTGGTCAAAGAGTATTTGGCCCTTGGGAGATTTGGCTTTTCGGCTTTCAAACTTAGTATGGTGAATAAGGTTTATTTGGTACAGATTAAAGAAGAAGAGTAGAAGAAGGAATCAGCTAATTGAAACAAAGAAAATTTTGTAGAGAAGAATAGAAATCGACAGAAAGAAAAGAAAAAAAAAACAAAAAAGTTTTTGGCTTTTAAGGAAGAGGGTTTCTAGCAACAAGGTGAGTGAAAATTCGGCATTAGCCTGGAAAACTCCCATTCGACACCTATTTATAGCCCTATAGTCGAATTCCTCAAGTCCAAGTTGCCAATTCGGCTCTATCACTTCCCCCTTCTCATCTCCTCATTTTTCTCCCTGATAACCCCTTGATCCTTTTCTCAAATTTCTCTTCTGAACACTTCCCTTGGAGTCCATTTTCACGCCACTTCCAACCTTCTAGAAGGACAAAATTAAGCTTCTAAAAATACTAAGCTAGGACTCGAACCTTGGATCTTCTTGCTAGCCTCTAACGCCACCTCCCTACACCCTAAGTGGCGTCACTTAGCCACTCCTCCACAAGGCTTTTTGATGCTATTTTTCCCTATATTTATTTAAAAGCCCAACCACTTGCCATCAGGGTTCCTTTAATAATTAAACTATAATTTCTTTTACCCTTAGATTCGAACTCAAGCCTTGACCAAGACCTACCATCGCGTAATTAACACTTAACCGAAATTGCTAAGCACAAAAAGAAAAAAATTTGAGATTTCGGGATTTTTGGGTTTCAGGATTTTTGGGGCATTACAACTCTACCCCCTAAAAGAAATTTCGTCCTCGAAATTTTACCTGATTCAAATAGTTGAGGATATTGATGTCGCATCGCTTCCTCAGGTTCCCAAGTAGCCTCCTCAGCCTTGTGATTCCACCAAAGTACTTTGACTAATGGAACGGACTTCCTTCTTAGTTCTTTGACATCTCGACCAATTATTTGTATGGGCATTTCCTCGAAAGTTAGGTCTGGTCTGACTTCGATTTCTTCCACCGCCACAACATGTGAAGGATCTAAGCGATACCGCCTCACCATGGAAACATGAAACACGTCGTGGATTTGGCTTAGTTCAGGAGGTAACTCCAGCTGGTAAGTGACTGGCCCAATCTGCCTTACAACCCAATATAGCCCAATGAACCTTGGGCTTAACTTCCCGTTCCGTCCAAACTTTAATACCTTTTTCCATGGAGAGACCATAAGAAAAACAAAGTCCCCAACTGCATACTCTATCTCTCATCGTTTAAGGTCAGCATACGACTTCTGCCTATCCGAGGCCTCTTTTAACCGATCCCGAATCAACAGTATTGGCTACTAACTCAGGGCCCAAAACTCTTCATTCGCCCAACTCCGTCCAACATGTTAGGGTTCGACACCTTCACCCATACAGTGTTTCGTATGGAGCCATCCCAATGCCTGCTTGACAACTATTATTGTACGCGAATTTGGCTAACAGTAAATAGTCCTCCCAACTACCTCGGAACTCAATCACACATCCTCTCAACATATCTTCCAATTCTTGAATCACCCTTTTCGACTGTCCATTAGTTTGAGGGTGGAATACCATACTGAAATTCAACCTAGTACCCAGACGCCTCATATAGCTTGTTCCAAAATCGCGAAGTGAAACGTGGGTCCCTATCAGATATTATGGATACTAGCACTCCATGCAATCTTACAATCTCTGCCACATATAGCCTAGCCAGCTTTTGTAACGAGTAACCGGTGCGAACCGGTACAAAATGGGTAGACTTGGTTAACCGATCCACTATAACCCATATCGAGTCTTTCTTAGTAAGCGCCAATGGTAGTCCACTAACAAAGTCCATAGTGATCCTTTCCCACTTCTAGAGTGGAATCTTCACTGGCTGAAGCAATCCCGAAGGCTACTGATGTTCCGCCTTCACCTTTTGACAAACCAAACATTTTCTTATAAACTCCATGACCTCAGGCCACCAATAAAGCTCACACAAATTCCAATACATCTTGTTTACGCCAGGATGCATTGCGTAGAGACTGCTATGTGCTTTCTGCAGAATGGATTGCCTTAGATCATCGTCCTTTGGTATACACATTCTCCCATGAAAACACAATACTCCTTCACTATTTATCCTAAAGCCGATGTCTCCCCACTCTCCACTTGTCTAAAACGAGCACCTAAGGTCTCATCCACTAGTTGCTTACTCCTTATCTGCTCGACCCACACTGACTTTACCTTAAGCTCAGCTAACAAGCTACCATCGTCCAACAAGCTTAAACGGGTGAGCATAGCCCTCAAGTCTGACTTAGCCCTACGACTCAACGTGTCGGCTACCACATTCGCTTTGCCAGGGTGGTACTCAATCGTACAATCATAATCCTTCAACAATTCCACCCACCTACGTTGCCTAAGGTTTAGCTCCTTTTGGGTAAAGAGGTACTTCAAACTCTTGTGATCCGAATAAATTATGCACTTTTCCCCGTATAAGTAATGCCTCCATATTTTAAGCGCGAACACCACCGTAGCTAACTCCAAATCATGGGTTGGGTAGTTCATTTCGTGAGTCTTGAGCTGCCATGATGCATACGCAACCACCTTTCCTTCTTGCATCAATACACATCCCAAGCCCACATGTGACGCGTCACTATAAACCATAAACTCCTTCCTAGGCACTGGCTGAATCAAACACAGGGGCCTCAGTTAAAACTTTCTTAAGTTTTCCAAAACTCTCTTGCTGCTTGTCCGTCCAAACAAACGATACCCCCTTACTTAACAACTTAGTTAAGGGTGCAGCAATTATTGAAAAGCCCTCAACAAACCGCCTATAGTATCCTGCCAAGCCCAGAAAATTTTGGATTTTTGACACCGACTTGGGTGTTTTCCAGTCTAACACTGCTTCAATTTTCCAGGGATCCACCTTAATCCCCTCAGATGACACCACATGTCCAAGAAAAGTAACCTCCCTTATCCAGAATTCACACTTACTGAATTTGGCATACAACTGATTCTCCCTTAAAATCTGCAACACAATCCTTAAGTGTGCATCATGATCATCTTCATTTCTTGAGTACACCAAAATGTCGTCTATAAAGACTACCACGAACCGATCCAAGTAGGGTTGGAAAACCTAATTCATGAGATCCATGAAAGCGACAGGTGCACTTGTCAGCCCGAATGGCATCACCAAGAACTCGTAGTGCCCATAACGAGTTTTGAAAACTGTCTTATGAACATCGGCCTCCTTAACTCTCAATTGGTGATATCCCGAACGCAGGTCAATCTTCGAGAAATTAGAAGCTCCTCTAAACTGATCAAAAAGATCATCGATTCTCGGTAGAGGGTACTTATTTTTAACAGTTAACTTGTTTAACTGTCGATAGTCGATGCATATTCGCAAGGTTCCATCTTTCTTCTTCACGAATAACACCAGTGCTCCCCATGGAGACACACTTGGTCGAATGAATCCTCGATCCAATAATTCCTAAATTTGTGCCTTAAGTTCCACCAACTCCTTTGGTACCATTCGATAAGGAGCGATGGACACCGGAGCCATCCTAGGTAATAACTCGATTCCAAATTCCATTTCTCTGCTGGGTGGCAACCCAGGTAGCTCCTCCGGAGAGACATCAGGAAAATACCTAACGGTTCTTAACTCTTTAACAGTAAGGCTCTTAGCTTCCGTATTACTAATATAAACCAAAAAGGCTTCGCATCCCTTTCGTACTAACTTCTCAGCCCTTAACGCTGAAATCACATTCGACAAATAGTTTTGGCATTCACCAATCACTACTACTTCCTTATCTTCCGCCGTTCTTAACGCCATTCACTTTGCAGCATAATCCAAAGTGGCTTGGTGCTTCACCAGCCAATCCATACCTAAGATTAAGTTGAACTCGCTAAACGGAAGCTCCATCAAATCTGCTAAAAAGGTAACCCCTTGGACTACTAAGGGTACCTCCCTAAACAACTTATTCACTCCTACTGACTACCCTAACAGACTAATCACAGTCATCTCACTTGTAGTAATTTCAAACATATCACCCAGAGATTCAGTCACATTGCATGCAACATATGAATGCGTTGATCCAATATCAATCAATGCTGTGTAAGGTAACTCATATATAAGGAACATACCCGATATCACATCTATGGCATCCCCGTCTTCTCAGTGACGAGCAGCATAAACCAAAGCTGGCTACCTCGCCTCAGCATGGCCTGCATTTCTGCCTGCTGCTCCATGTCCACGCCCATTGCCGTTACTGCCCCTGGCCTACCCACGACCCCTTGGCGGCAGCTGACCACCCCTTAGTGGCTGAGCACCATCTTGGTCCACTACTGGCACTCGACCTAGCATTCGGGGGCAATCCTTGATCCTATGATCTATAGACCCACAAGTGAAACAAGCTCCCATCCTCTTCCAACACTCGCCTCTATAGCTTCTCCCACAATAAGCACAAGGCGGCCCCCTGGATTAGAAGCAAGGTGCCCTGCTCTAATTGGCCCACTATTTTTGGTCCTAGCCCTAGGCCTCTGTCCAACACCGGGCACCTCAGCCTCCCTCTTATTCCTACCCTTTTCTTTTTCTCGATTTAAGCACTTAGTGCACTTTACCTCCTCCACTATCTTCATTTTTTCCACCAGTTCCAAGAAAAATTGCTCCCTTTGTGGAGCTATCAATACCCTGAGGCTATCACTAAGTCCATCCTCAAACCTAACGCAACGCTCATATTCCGTTGCCACCATTACTCTTGCATAACTCCGCCACCGATTTGTTTCCTTGGATCAAGTTCAGAAACTCCTTCCTTCTAGCATCTACATAGCTTGGACCCACACACTTCCCTTGGAATGTAGCTTTGAAAAACTCTCAAGTGACCCGCTCTGGATGGGTGCCCTCTTTCACTGTCAACCACCACTGGTAGGCTTCTTCCTTAAGCAACGACACTGCCCTTTTCAGCTTTTGTTCCGGTGAACAGTCCAGGTCCTCCATTATCCTTTTAGTGGCCTCCAACAAGTATTCTGCCATGTTTGGAGCCACGCCAGCCATGCCCTTAAAGATTTCAGCCCCATTCGATCGAAGTCGCTACGGAATGGACCCTTGATTTCAAGTGCCATTGTTGGGCCCAGCGACCCTTTCTAAAATCCTCAGCATTGCCTACGAAAATGCATCTTCTCCTGCGACCCGATCATACGGTCCATTCCCAGCCACAGGTAAGGCCGAAGCCCTTCTACTCCAACATCGGGCATATGGCCCAATGCCGACAATTTAGCCCTAACACTTCCAAAGCCTTGGCCACGGCCTCTTACACCTCTTCTAGCACTCATTGTCGATTCGCGTATTATTTGGATTAGAAAGTTTATGAAGTTTTAGTTAGTTTAATAATTACACTGATGTTTTAAGAAAATATTTAAAGAGAAGATTGTTTGCGAAAATCCTCTATAGTTTCCAGATCCTACAAGCTTTAGTTCCATTCTAACCATCATCTAAAGTAGCCCTCTAACTATCTACTGTATAATAATTTAAACAAACTTAAAAAAATAAAAGTACTTACTTGGTTCGATGTCGGACACTCGGTGTGCCGTACAGCAAGATTTCCCTTTTTCTAAAACATTGTGATCTAAAATATATATTTTTTTAAATAGAAAAAGAAACCAAATAATAATAAGGCCCATTTCACAGCCCAAGTTTTGTAACCTGGGCTCTGATACCACTAAATGTAACACCCTAAACTAGGCCCGGACATTATGGTCGAATCTGGCGCATCACATTGAAGTGTTTTAGCAAAAATCGTGTTTTCATTGAAAACCCTTCTTAAAATAAAAGAAACCTTAATTAACTAAAAAAAATCCTTTCAATCGCTTTTTTAAAACATATGATTTTATGAAAACATGTCACTTTTAAATTTAGTTGCGGAAGCGTAGAAAAACATACTATAGTTTAAGAAACCATGTTCAATTTCTTATAATTACATCACATTAAAATAATAATCCAACTACTAACAAACTGGAAGCCCTATTACAATCAGGTCCAAAAAGTACTTAATGAAATAGAAACTTATATGCTTAGAAAAAAACAAGTCCAAATTGTCTTGCTAGCTGGCCACCCAGTGTCCCTCCAAACATTGAATCTTCTACTGAGCATCACCTGAAAATAAAATAAAAGATGGGGTGAGTTTTCACAAACTTAGTGTGTACAACCCTCGACAAAAACAAGCATTCAAAAATCATCATACATCAAACATACAATGCAATCCCATTCCAATTATCCATCCGCTACACACCAGCTCTGTCCCCCATCACATCATGTGGGGATATAAATATCGACCCACCCAACCGACACATCAATGGTAGCCCGATTTCGAAACTACCTTTATTTACATATTGGGCTTAAAAGCCGTCGGTGGACCCACGATTGCCAAGCAACCATGCGATTCTCATATACTTCCTCCGTTCCATAATTCCCAACCTATATGCAACCTAAGCAGAAAATCATATGTATGCATGTCACATTCATAAAACTTACATTCAACACCTAAGGGTATTTTGGTCATTTTCGCCCTTAGGGGGATTTCGGTAATTTTTCCTTAATTACGGTTTTCACTTGCCTTTGCTCGTTAACAAATCCTGTGAGCTAAGATGAATGAATACTATGCACCAGGTGGGATTCCAGAGAAGAGGAAGTGAGTCATTAAGACCGCTTAAGTACCAAGCTCTCCCTAGATCCAATCCTAGAAATGCATATACTTGTTGCCACACCTTAACCCTTTGACTTGTCCACGGTCGCAATAAATTAATTAAGACCTATGTAGTTATTATATACTAGGCCCAAAACCCCTTTACAAAGCCCAGTCAAATTCACATACCTGTATATGGCCCACTAAGCCCATCATATTCATATGGCCCATTAGGCCCAAATCACTTGTATGTGGCCCATTAGGCCCAAATCATATTTATATGGCCCGTTAGGCCCAGTCATATTCGTAATCAATGTCACATACGAAATTCTATCACATAGCATCAAATACCAATTTTGCCTATTATGGGCCCAATAGCCCATCAGCCCATTTAGCCCATTCTGGCCCATTTGGCTAATTTACAGCCTAAGTCTACGAAATTGCTCGTGGCCTCAGGCAACCTATCGGTTTCCTCATCACGAGTGTTCACGCACTCGCAAGAGTACCGTAGCCCAACTTTCAGCTTTTTAGCATTTCGACTTTTGGCGATCTACTTGTGTGTGCAGTGTATGTACACACTTGGTAAGTAAGCGTGTTGCGATTCCCTTAGTCACCAACCTAAAAACAATATCACCCTTCAATTAACCATATGCTTAATACATATATGTACTAAAACTGAAGCCTCACCTTAACCTTACCTTGCGCGATAAGTATAACAACCCCTTTTTAAATTAATAACGACGATCAACTCCTAGATCTGCATCAATCTTAACTATTAGAAACCAGAATAATAGGTGACTCGTATCCAACACAAGTCCCCTTACCTTAATTATGAACATTCGAACACCTTAGCCAATGGGAGAGATATACTTACCAAAACTGCAAACACCTAAAGAGCAATTCGGCAGAGAGCTAAGATCCTAGATCCGATGCTAATTCCCTACCAAAGTTGATTAGAAAGAGTGAGGGAAGAACAACGTAATAGATTCATAGCAAAATTGATGGAAGAGCAAACACTTACACTAGATTTGGTCAAAGAGTATTCGACCATTGGGAGATTTGGCTTTTCGGCTTTCAAACTTAGTATGGTGAATAAGGTTTATATGGTATAGATTAAAGTAGAAGAGTAGAAGAAGGAATCAACTAAGTGAAACAAAGAAAATTGTGTAGAGAAGAATAAAAATCGGCAGAAAGAAAAGAAAGAAAAACAAAAGAGTTTTCAGATTTTAGGGAAGAGAGTTTCTAGCAACAAAGTGAGGGGAAATTCGGCGTTAGCCTGACAAACTCCCACTCAGCACCTATTTATAGTCCTGTAGCCAAATTCCTCAATCCCAAGTTCCCAATTCGGCTCCATCACTTCCCCCTACTCATCTCCTCGTTTTTCTCCCTAATAACCCCTTGATCCTTTCCTCAAATTTCTCTTCTGAACACCCCCCTTGGAGGCCATTTTCACGCCACTTCCAACCTTCTAGAAGGCCAAAATTAAACTTCTAAAAATACTAAGCTAGGATTCGAACCTTGGATCTCCTTATTAGCCACTAACGCCACCTCCCTACACCCTAAGTGGCGTAACTTAGCCACTCCTCCACAGGGCTTTTTGATGCTATTTTCCCCTATATTTATTTAAAAGCCCAACCACTTGCCATCAGGGTTCCTTTAATAATTAAACTATAATTTATTTTACCCCTAGATTCTAACTCAAACCTTGGCCAAGAACTACCATCGCGTAATTAACACTTAACCAGAATTGCTAAGCACAAAAAGAAAAAAATTGAGATTTCAGGATTTTCGGGTTTCGGGATTTTTGGGGCGTTACAATGTGATCCCATTTTGAATGTCCAGACGGCCTATGACATGGGCATGTCTTTGGTCAAGTGAGACACACGGGCATGTGTCCCATGTATTTTGTTTAATATTCTAAGTGTTTCAAAAAAAAATTTGAATGTCTCTTCTAAAGCATGTTTTGGGCCTCGTAGACTTGTATTAGGGATGATATGAATGATTGTGAATGATTTATATTTGGATTGATAATTGTATAAGAAGTGTATGTTTATTTGTGAAATAAGTCCGGAAATGCTCCATAACCCATATCCTTGCAACAGGTATAGGTTAGGGGTGTTACAGCTAGAAAGTGTATTGACTCTTTTACGCTTTCATTCAAGATTGGTTTAAGCTCCATGCCAGTGGTTACTTTTACTTTTACATTAGTGGCTACATCTACTATTATGTCTGATTCTACGTCAATTGGATGGAAGGTCATTTCAGCCATATTCAATTCATCCCCATGATCAATATTTTAAACTCTTTTTGACTACTATTGTCTAATTCAAGGGTCCTCTGGATCAAGGTTGGGAACATCATGCATGACCTCTTCCCTTGGAAGTAGCGCCTCAGAAACCTCTTGGAGCATTTTTCTCATTTGTTGCATCATGTCTAACATGTCTGATAATCTTTCAGAGTTGGACGGCTTAGCAGTTTCACATGAGGGAATCTTATGCAAATCATAAAGAGATTCATCTGAGTGTTTGGGTATATCATTGTCTTTGTCGTATGATTCATAAAGAGGTTCTTATGAGTACTCATTGTCCTCACACATGTTATCATCGCTCCATTGGTTTGTTGTGACTTCATTTGACCAACCTATTATGTAGTTCCATTTGTCATCCCAAGAAGTCCTTTCATTATTAAACCACCAGTAATCAAAATTTTCCATAATTAAATCTTTTACTCAAAAAGGTAAAAAAAAATTTAGAATAAAAATAACACAATCAATGAATATACAAATTAATATACTATCTAGCTCATTCATCATTCAACTATTATCATTTGTAAGTAATTGATTCAATAACAATTATCACCGTCGAAATCCCTGGTAACAACACCAACAACTTTGTAATACCCCTAACCCGTATCCATCACTGGAATAGGGTTACAGAGAATTATTATAAAACCATAACTAAAAAATGTACATTTTCAATCATTTCATTAAACATATCAAAGTCCATTCATACACATGTGTATCATCCCTTAATCGAGCCTTCGAGGCCCAAGAAACACATTAGAAACAATTCAGGACTAAATTGAAAATATTTAGAACTTTATGGAAAAAGATAGAAAATTTCATACTACAAGGGTCACATGGCCATGTGGCCAAGCCGTACGCCTCACATGGCTAAGACACACACCCGTGTCTTAGGTTGTGTAATTGCCTGACTTGCTACCCTTTGAAACCTACAGAGGACACACGGCTAAGACACATGCCCGTGTCTTAGGCCGTGTGGACAAAAAATAGGCCGATGATAAGACCAATTTGAATGACCAAATTTCATTCAACCAATATGCCGCATAAGGCACCTCAAAAGCAAGCATTCAAGTTAACCAAACATATGCATAATTGGTCACCTTGCTAATATTTTAAAACATACCATAATTGACTTATAAAATGTCAATATAACTTACCATTTGAACCATTATTCTCATGCATCTCAAACACACATATACCTGAACTTATACATATCTGATCATAACTAATCCATATATATTTAGCTTAATTCCATAGCAAGTTATACTATAATCGAACACATTGAACCACACCATCATATACTCAATTGGTCATTTTTCATATAAACACACTTAACTAAATTTCATATTCAAGCATACCTTAATTAACCACATTGCAAACATGCCAAACTTACCTCTTTGGTCCTAAAATTATGCATCCACTTAACCATATTAACACCAACCATCAAGATGCCATAAGTACATTAACCATAATGATACTTACATATACCAAAACAACCACTAGATTATTTATACACAAATCCACCTATATATGCCATTATAACCTTGATCAAGACATCAGAATCTACCAATATAATCACTAGATAGTGTGATAGATCTCCGACGAGCTTCCAACCCGATTAAGCTTCTGATAATCTGTAAAGTAAGAGAAAGACAACTACATAAGCAATGAATGCTTAGTAAGCTCGTAGAACATGAAACATAACTTATCACTTCAATACTATAATACATGATTAAACACGATTCAACACTAATACTTTAAACTTAGTATAAACCTATTGAACACCATTCAACTCACAATTGAGTATATTCAATAACATCACATATACTTTTCATATATAACATATTGGAATTTATAAGTAGTAAAACATAATCGTCAACCTTTTCATAAGATTATGAACCGTTCTATTGACTCAATTTCCCTTCCATACCAAATGTATAGCATAAGCTTAAACAACATTATCAAGTTAGTGTATTTATCTATTATATAGGTAATTCTTCCATAACATAAGTAGACTTCTCACATATAAGTACATCATTTATCACATTAAACCTTTTATAACCTCATATTACATCCCAATTATGAGCTTACCGTTTCATTCTCTTTTCTTACTCATTTCATTTACATAGTACAAGCCATCAGCATAAACATCAATCATAACACAAGCTTGGCACAAGCCTAAGCACATCAACAACACATGTTAGTCCTTTTAAATGTAATTCACTTGAATTAACATAAGATGAACTAATGGTACATAAACATACTTCTTTTAAATGCATCATTTTCGTGAACATAACATACTTTCATATAAACTTTCCATTTCAATCCTTTTCATACTTTCATGACATAGTTCATTCGAATACATACCTTTCCTTTCTTTTTTATAACTTCATGACATAGTTCATTTGAACACATACCTTTCCTTTTTCATGCCCGTTGAATCAAATGAAATAACATCGAATATTAGGCAAATACTCAAGTAACCATTTAATTCTCTAAACACACTACAACATCACGATTTAATGTATTTATAGACACAATAAGAATATATAATTACACCAAGGCATTAATATTCATTGTCGTGCTATACTAGTCAAACATTCAACTCACATTCATACTTACGATACATACCTCACTTGAAACATGTTACCTGAATATCAAATGATTAGAGTGTACCATGGTGTCTTTCAACCATGGTCTTATTCATTTTCTGTCAGGTTGCCATAGTGTCTTTCAACCATGGTCTTATTCCTTTGATTCGTGACGCAATAACATCTTTCAGCTATGGTCTTACTCTATAGAATCGTGATGCCATAACATCTTTCAGTCATGGTCTTACTCGATAGAATTGTGATACCATAACGTCTTTCATTCATGGTCTTACTCGATAGAATCGTGATGACATAACGTCTTTCAATCATGGTCTTACTCGATAGAATCGTGATGCCATAACGTCTTTCAGTCGTGGTCTTACTCGTTTCTGTATGGTGCCATAGTGTCATTCAACTATGGTCTTATTTATTCTCCGGCATAGTGCCATAATGTCTTTCAACTATGATCTGAATCATTTTCCTTCAAGCCAATAAACTCAATTCATGTATAAAAAGTTAGATATTAAATAATCAAAACCACAATTCATTGATTTAATCAAGTTACGAGCTTACCTAGCTAAATTGCAGAAATGTCAAAGTATAGGGTTTTTTAGTAACTTTCCAGTCTCCTCGATTTTCCACTCGATCTTGATCTAAATTAATAATTTCATTCAAATTATTAATTTAGATAGTAAAACAATTTATTTTATGAAATTTAGTCATTTTGACATTTTTACAAAATTGCCCCTAACATTTTACTTTTATTCAATTTAGTCCCTGAGTTAACATGCAATTTAACCATTTTTATTGCAAATTCATATCATCTGAATATTGATAGCTTCCATTTCAGCCTATTTTTGCAATAATTTCATACCAAGTCCTTGTATTTTTACTATTTCAACAATTTAATCCCTAATCGTTAAATTCATCAAAATCATTTAACAAAATACTTATAAATCACAACTAATACCCCAATTTCATCATTTAACATCTAAAATTACAAACATTCATCAATGGCAACATTCAAAATCTTTAATAGTTTAAAAAACGTAGGTACGGGCAAGCTGGACCTAATTACAACGATCTCAAAAACATAAAAATTAAAAGAAACGGGTGAAAAATGGCTTACCATGCATGAATTAAAGCATGGTCGAACCTTGGTTCTTCTTTCCATGTTGTTTCAGTGGTTTGGAGAAGATGGTAAGCATAAAATGTTTTTCTTTCTTTTTGTTTTACTTATTTTATGTTTTTATTACATTATTACTAGTTTAATTAATAACAATAACACATACTTATCATAAAAACAAGCATTGACCAACCATAATAATTCATCATGGTCTAATTATCATATAAGTCCACCTACTTCCACTAAGTAATCCATTAAATCATTAAAATTCAATAGCAACTAGGTTTTACATCTTTTACAAATTAGTCATTTTTACTAAATTAAGCATGGAAACGTCAAAATTGCTTAACGAAACTTTAATAGGTCCTTAATGACACTCCATAAATATTTATAAAAAATTTTACGACTCGGTTTATAGAAATGATGTCCCAATACCTTATTTTCTGAAACCACTTGACTTTAGAGTCTTACCACTTGACCTTAATTAACCATTCATACAACATAAATTACTATATCAAAAACCTTTTTAAAAATATATTTGACTCGTAAATATATAATATTTGCGAACTTACTCATCAGATTTATTGCCCCGAAACCACTATTTTTGACACTACTGAAAAACAGGTTGCTACAAACTTGATCGCCTCCGGATGTTTTAACGTCCATAGTGTGAATACTGGTACAAATATATGGAATTGAGGCGGTTTTCACAAGTATACGGGTCAAGTTGTAATATAGTTTATTTACAATGAAACACTTGGTAAGTATTCCGAGGATCGTACCCAATGGACTGCAGTTTGGGAAAAACTGCTATTAAGCCAACTAACAAATATAATTACTAATCTACTCGAGTCATGAATTAGTAGTGTTAATCAAGAAGCAAAATGATAATTCTAATAATAAACTAATTAAATTCAACTAAACCTAAATCTACTCCTAGGTTCATATATCTAATTTTCCTATTCCTTGTTTCGACTATGCGAGTTCCTTTAGCCTAGATCCAATTGTTTTACCTAAATAGTTATTGATGTTGTAACAGCCCATTTCAGTGAAATCGGAATAGTAGTTTCGGAACCACAAATTCGAGCCGAAAATAAAATTTATTTTAATTTTATTACATGGTCCGTATTATGTTAGAAATGTCATGTGAAAATTCTGATAAGAAAATTTTACAGATTATTTATTTAATTACGAGAAGGACCAAATCGCATAAAATGTCTAGTAGCTAGAAGGATTAAATAGCTATGGAATTTAAAACTTGAGGTCTTTGTATGGAATAACCATTAAAGAAAAGTATGTAGATATTTTTTGGTGACTCATCCATGGAAATTTAGATAAAGGGTAAGGACTAAATTAGAAATTGAATAAATTTAATTAATTAAAAGATGATAAAAGAAATGTCATCTTATTTTATGTCATCTTCATCCTCAAAATACATGGAAACCCTATGAGAGAGAGAAGAAACTTTCTTGGCTTAATTGGGTAAGTTTTCTTGTCCCGTCTTTAGTTATTTTGATATTTTTAAATCCAGGATAGCTTAATCTATCTATTTGAGGGATCAATTTGAAAAGCTATCAAAGTATGGAAATTATTTCATGGATGAATATGCTGAAATTTTGAAATTTATGGTAGAAAATGAAAGGTTGTTGACAGATAAACAACTTTTACAAAGTGATTTTTGATGAAAATGTGATTTAGGGACTAAAATGTAAAGTTGTGAAAATTGAAGAAAATTTTTGAATTTTATAAAATGTATGTGCTATAAATTTTATAGTGAAATTCTGGTTAGACTTGGAATAGGGAGTAAATTGCATAAATTTCATTTTCCGAGCCTAGGGATGAAATTGGATTTTTTTGAAAAATTGAGGGCAAAAATTTTGCCTAAGATGTAAATTGAGTCCACTTGAATGTGAAATGTGATAAATTGATGAATAAATTCATTTATATAGATCTGGATAACACAAATTCGAAGCTAGATCGAGGAAAAGAGAAAGTTTCGGATTAGTAGATTTATATATACGAACAAGTGTCGAGGTAAGTTCGTGTAACTTAATTGAACTTGTAAATATGATAAATTGAATGTTGTATTGTATGGAATGTTTTTTGTATTTATGTGAGTTAATTTGAATGTTATAACATAATAAATGATTACATGCTTGAGATAGTTTGATAAGGGTTAAATTCTGTTTGAATATTGGATTTCGATGGATAAATGAAATTTCTTTACTGAATGAGGTCCTGCATTGTTGCTGACAGGATTTAGCCTGGATTGGTAATCCTGATATAATCCCTCTCGAGCATATGTTACAATTAGGATTTAGCCTGCACTGGTAATCCTGATTGAGCTCTTTTGAGAATATATTGCAAAAAAGATTTAGCCTGGATTGGTAATCCTGTTGTATGTTATGAGGCTCGAGAGTGTGCTTTCCAATTAAGTGCCCTAAGGGATACTCCTGAATATGAATTGGCAGGTTATTAAATTGTACACCTTGAGTGTACTTTTTGAATATCCATCAGAATTTCAATGATTCAACGGATAAAATACTTAACATGATATGAGAATTATGGGATGAAATAAATGATGTCTTGAAAGAATATAGTATGATGAGCTCATCTATGCTTATTTGATGCTTATGTGAACATTTATGTAACTAACTTGTTTGATTGAATGTATGTGTATAAGTAAAATTGCCAAATTGATGAAATAGTATGTTATTGAGTGCTTAGTGTTAATAAATGTAAATTGGTAAGTTTTAATTCCTATTATACAAACTTACTAAGCATGTAATGCTTATTTAGTTTTATTTTCCCTGTTTTATAGTGTTCGGGAGCTCACGAAGGTTGAAGATCAGTTGGAGCATCATCACACTATCCACACACTTATTTTGGTATAAATAGTACACTTATTTTGGTATAATGGCATGTACAGGCTAATTGAGCCATAGATGACTTAAATATGTTATTTGTAATCTAGCCATTGGAATGGCTAGTAATGGTATGTTTTGGTACTTATAAAGCATAATGTCATGATAAACACTTATGTGTTAAGTATAAATGACCAAATGATGTTCAATGTTTAGGTTAAATAAATGTAAGAATTTAAACATGTATGAATGCTATGTTATACCATATTAGATGTTAAAATTTGTTTAAAATCAATGCTTGGATTGGTTGGTATTTGGATGTAATTTCCGGTGCAGGATAATGGTAAAATTTTTGGTGAGAAATGAAGCTAGATATGGCTTTATTCTATCCACACTGGTAGACACACGGGCGTGTGTCTAGACCATGTGTACCACATGGCTTGGTACATGGGCGTGCAGTTAGGCCGTGTGTCCCCTGCATCTTAAATTCAAGAAACAGAATGCTCAGAATTGAGCACACGGACAAAGACACGGGCGTGTGTCTTAGCCATGTGTGCTACATGGCCTAGAACATGAACGTGTGTCTTGGCCGTGTGAAACCTGCACCTAATTTCGAAAAAAAATTAATTAACCACACGGCCTAGAACATGGGTGTGTGGCTGGCTGTGTGCACAAGTCAGAGAGTTACACAGGGTCAAACATGGCCTGCAACATGGGCGTGTCCCTTGGACCACACGGGCATGTGAGCCTTAAATCTTGGAAAACTTTTGAAATTTCGCGAAAAATTCCCTGAGTTCCCGATTTATTCCTGATTCGAATCTAATACTTGTTTTAGGCCTCAAGGGTCCATTTTAAGGGAACTTATGAGTAAAGTCGATAATTGAAAAAAATTTGACATGAATTATAGGTAAATGTTCTGGAAACTCTGGTAATGCTCCATAACACTATTTCGACGACAAATACGGGTTAGGGGTGTTACAGATGTAGTGTTCTAAATGGTTAATTTCTAATTAACCTAGCAAGGCTTTTTACTAAGGCTTTTTACTAACCTAACTTGATGATAAGACTACTTACCTCTTAATGATTCGGTATAGATTAGGGTAGGGTAAGTTTTTCACGGATAAGAAATAGCGATTTTGGGTTAATTCCCACCTAAATGACTTTCTAGGGTCATCAAGCCAAGGGTTTAAATTCTTCTTTCCCTGACCACTGATCTACTAAGTGATGCTTGGTAGGCAATACGATTTTGAGTTAATTCCTACCTAGATGATTTCCTAGGGTCGTCAATCCTAGGGTTTAATAACACTCAAGCAGATCTAACCAATCCAAATGAACTTTATCAATCAATCAATTAATAAGATTAGAACATTTGAAACATGCGAGATATATGTAAAGTATTAATTGATTCTATTCTTTACACAAACATTCAATTAAACATTGTTAAAGAAAGAGATATAAAGAATAGAATAAAGGAAAAGAGATACTCATGGATTTATTGATGAAAGCGTGGCTTCGGAACAATCTCCCCTCGCAAAAGTCTCACTTTGAAATAGGATCTTCTGATTACAAGAAAATAAAACAAACTAGGTAAAAACTAAAAACATAATAAAAACATAATAATAATTTTTGTCTCCCTAAAATTGTGTTTAAACTAATTACAATGGCTTTTATATAGGTTAAACTCGAAATATTAAAATGCCTAAATTATCCTTGAAGTCCTTAGAGTTTAACTAAGACAAATACTCCTAATTACCCTAAAAAACACAATTATCTCACACAGGGAGTTTTGGGGTTGTGTAGGGGCAATGTTGCAACATAGGCCTACAGTGTTGGAACATCGGATTAGGTGCCGCGACATCAAAGGGCCATGTCATGACACTGAATACAATTTTGCTCCAGGGCTTTGTTTTTGCTTCTATTTTCAATGTTGAGACATCAATGTTGCGAAATAAGCATCAATTTTGGCTTGAATGTAACAACCCAAACCCGGTCCAGACGCTATGGCCAAATCTGGTAATGTCACATGATAGGATGTTTGAAAACTAAGTTTCCATGATAAATCTATTTCCGTTTATTTACTTTCCTTATCTCTTATTAATTCTAGAATTCTTACTCGTTTAATTGATTATTTTAAATATAATTCGTTGCGGAAGCTTTTACAACCGTTTTAAGTAAATAGTGTGTTTAGAGAAAACTTTGCCTTTTCTAAAATCGAGTTTTTCATCATCTAGAAGTTATAAATCCATAAAAATAAATAAAAACTCAATTTAAGCAAAAGTCCCAAAAATTCCTCAAATTACATCCAAATAAACCACTGTAACTAAAACCATAAATCATAAATTATAAATCGTAAAAGTCCAAAAACTGTGGTCACCATCGAGTCCTCCACCGCACTGACCCGTTTAGGTCTGGGGATTACCTGTGCACATTAAACAAGGGGTGAGTTTACGTAAACTCAGAGCGTAATCCCACATAAAGCAAACAACAGTCAACACAGTGCACAGTCAAAAATAGTCTTGGGCCTAAGCCTCTTTTAGTATCAATATTAGTATGCACAAAGGGCCTTAGCCCAACACAGTATTAAAAACAGATATACATTATTCAGTAACAAAGTCCTACCCAACCAGCCTCTACACACCATCTCCATCCAACCCTACACTCCATGTGGGGATTAAATCAACCCACCCATCCCTACACTCTAGGTAGTGCCAAATGCGGCATAAAACAGTAGTTTACAGCTGAGCTGCTAGTATATTAGGCTTAAGAGCCTTTTAGTACACTTCCTCCAAATAAAATCAACGCAACCCCATGCAATGCAACATACAATACATGACATGCTATCTCATGATATCAGAAAATATAATCAGTAAATGTATACATGCATACTATCATCATTCTCAATATATATCCATCAATTAGTCTGTTCACACAATTAGGGGTCTAAGTAATGCTTATCGACCCTACAGTAGGTTCACAATCGACTTGGGTGACCCGTGCAACCTTAGCAATCAATTCAGTGAAAATGGCCTCACACGTCCATGTGGTCTGTCTGTATAGGTCCACACGCCTGTGTGGCCCACACGGCCCAAATCTCCCTTGGTCGTGTGATCCTGGCCCAAAATCCCACACGCATGTGTGGTTTACCTGTGTGGCCCACACGGCCCAAATCAGTCCAGCCTGTGTGTCGCACACAGCCTGCCTGGCCATCACACGGTAGTGTCATACGCGCACGGCCTAGACTCGTCGAACACATGCCCGTGTTAGGCACATGGCCTACCACATAGGCGACCAAACACCTACGTAGCGTCGACAGTGAGGTTTTCAGCTTTCGTCAAAACCTCATTTTCTGTGCAATTAAGTACACACTTGGTTTCAATTGAAGCTAAAACGATCCCTGAGCACTCCATAACCTAAAAACTGACATTCCAACACCCAATTTCAATAACATTATCAAAGCTCAAACGGGATTGTAATGAGATGTTCATCCATTAACTATCAATAACCATACCTTCGATTGAAACAAGAATTCCACGCACTTAACTTGTTAATTGGGAATAATATACAGTCCCTTTATTAACTCCTAAATAGCAAAAAGAAACCCCTCTTAGAAAGTGTTTAGAAAAACGTTTAGATTAGCAAAAGCTGAAACTTACCAATAATGTGCAAAAGCTGAATTAACAAGTCACAAAAATTTAGAGGTAGATGGAAAAGAGAGCAAAAAGATGGCAGAAAGGGAACAAGAAGGGCGGCGGCAAAAAGGAAACAACAAGAAAAAGAAAGGGGAAGTGGCAGAGAGAATGGTCAGTTTTTTTCTTTCTAAAGAGAGAGATTTTTGAGAGAACTAATTTACTCAAATCCCACTACCTACACTAACTCAACCACCCATTTCTCAGATTTTTGGTACAACTCAAACTCTCAGCCACCAAACCGAGCAAAAATAATCTATTTTTCCCACGTAGAGATTCGAACACAGAACCTCTAGCAAACTGACACTTCACTTAACCTCTAGACTAGGAGGCCCATTCTGATGTAAACTTACAAACAATTACTTAAAAGCCTACTAGCCAGAAATAGGGGTAAAGTCAGAAAAATACTAAAATTTGCCAAAGCTAAGGCTTGAACTTGGGACCTCTCACACACACCCAGAACACTTAACCACTAAACCAGATACACATTGTCTAACATTTCCAGAATAACAAAAAATAAGAATTTTGGGGCGTTACAACTCTATCCTTCTAAAAGAAAATTTAAACCTTAAAATTTACCTGATCAGAATAGATGACAATACTACTAACGCACTGTATCCTCAGGCTCCCATGTGGCCTCCTCAGTGCTATGATTTTGCTACAACACCTTCACTAATGGAATAGACTTCTTCCGAAGAACCATTACATCGTGATCCAGAATCTGAACCGGCTCATCCTCGAAGGTCAAATCTAGCCTAACCTCTATTTCCTCAACAGGGACAATATGAGTAGGATCAAAGCGGTAACACCTCAACATCGAGACATGGAATATGTCATGAATACGGTCTAGCTTTGGATGTAACTCCAACTAATAAGCGACCAGTCCTACTCGCTTCAGAATTTGGTAAGGTCCAATAAACCTAGGGCTCAACTTGCCCTTGCGACCGAACCTCAGAACCTTCTTCCATAGTGAGACCTTAAGAAACACAAAGTCCCCCATAGAATACTCAATCCCCATAGAAGTCGCCTTTGGACGATCCCTAATCAATCAAGCCTTATCTTCAGTATCGGAAACCAACTCAAGACCCAACACTCGACGTTCACCCAATTCAGTCCAACATAGGGGATTGCGACAATTATGACCATACAGGGCTTCATAAGGTGCCATCTGAATGCTAAACTGGAAGCCATTATTATAGGCGAACTCTGCTAGCGGTAGATATTCCTCCCTGCCTTAAAAGTCGATAACACAGCTTCTCAACATATCCTCTAGTATCTGAATCACCCTCTTAGATTGACCATTAGTCTGAGGATGAAACGTAGTACTGAAGTCCAATCTCGAACCCAGAGCTTCATGTAGCTTCTTTCAAAATCGAGACGTAAAGCGAGGATCCCTATCAGAGATAATCGAAACTGGTACCTATGCAGTCTCACTATCTCAGAAATATACAACTTCGCCAACTTCTACAGAGAATAATCTGTCCTAATTGGGATGAAGTGTCCAGACTTGGTCAATCGATCCACGATGACCCAGATAGAATCCTTCTTAGTGGGTGTTAAAGGCAACCCACTAACGAAATCCATCGTTACTCGCTCCCATTTCCATAACAGAATCTTAACCGGCTGCAGCAAACCCAAACGCAACTGATGCTCAACCTTAACATGTTGGCATGTCAGACATCTAGCCTCAAAATCAATAACCTCTCGCTTCAATCTTGGCCACCAATACAACTCTCGAAGATCTCGATACATCTTATTCCCACCAGGGTGCATATCATAAGAGCCACTATGTACCTCTCTCAGTATAAACTGTCTCAAATTAGTATCATTCGGAACACAAATCTGACCTCAAAACATAACACACACTCAAAGTTCAACCCAAAATTTGTAGTACTACCACTCTCAATCTGTCAGAACCGAAGACCCAAAAACTTATCCTCCAGCTGTTTACCCTTAATTTGTTCGATCCAAGTTGGTTTGACTTGTAACTTAGCCAACAAACTCCTACCGTCGAACAAGCTAAATATAGCGAACATCGCTCTCAGATCGGTCATAGTCCTACGGCTCAATGCATCGGCCACCACATTGGCCTTGCCAGGATGGTACTCAATGGTACAGTCGTAATCCTTAAGCATCTCAACCCATCTATGCTGCCTAAGATTCAGCTCCTTCTGAGTAAGAAGGTATTTGAGGCTTTTCTGATCGATATAGATGATACACTTGTCACAATATAAGTAGTGCCTCCAAATTTTCAGAGCAAAAACTATGGTGGCCAATTCCAAATCATGCGTCGGGTAGTTCGTCTCATGTGTCTTTAGCTGATGAGATGCATACGCTACTGCCTTACCATCCTACATAACTCACATCCCAAATCGACATGTGATGTATCACTATAAATCGTGAACTCCTTTCCAGGTTCTGACTGTATCAGAACAGGAGCCTCAGTCAGTACAGTCTTAAGCTACTCGAAGCTCTCCTATTACGCATCAGACCAGACAAATTGTACACCCTTACGTAGCAGCTTAGTTAAGGGTGCTAAAATCAATGAAAAGCCTTCCACAAACCGCCGATAATAACCTACCAGCCCCAAAGACCTGTGGACCTCAGACCCATTCTTAGGCTGCTTCCAATCCAATACAGCCTCAATCTTTTGAGGATCGACTCGAATCCCCTCAACAGACACCACATGACCTAGAAATGTTACTTCACGTAACCAGATTCGCACTTGCTAAACTTAGCATAGAACTGCTTTTCCCTCAAAGTCTAAAGAACCACTCTGAGGTGCTCGTCAGGCTCATCTTCAGCCCTTGAATAAACCAATATGTCATGGATGAACACCACTACAAACTGATCCAGTTAGGGCTAGAACACTCGGTTCATCATATCCACGAAAGCTACCGGTGCATTAGTCAGTCCAAATGGCATCACTAGGAACTCATAGTGACCATAACGAGTCTTAAATGTCGTCTTATGCACATCAGCCTCCTTAACCCTCAACTGATGATACCCAGCACACAAGTCAATCTTAAAGAACACAGACGCCCCTTGGAATTGGTCAAACAAATGATCGATCCTTGGCAACGGATACTTGTTCTTGATGGTCAGCTTATTCAGTTACCGGTAGTTAATACACATCCTCATGGATCCATCCTTCTTCTTAACAAATAGTATTGGTGCTCCCCACGGAGACACACTAGGGCGGATGAACCCATGGTCCAACAACTCCTGAATTTGAGCCTTAAGCTCCGTAAGCTTCTTCAGTGCCATTCGGGAAGGAGCGATAGACACCAGAGCTGTACCAGGGAAAAGCTTAATCCCAAACTCCACTTCCCGATTCAGAGGTAAACCCAGTAACTACTCAGGGAAGATGTTCAGAAAATCCCTTACAGTTCGAATATCCTTTACAATAGAGTCCCTAGAAACAGAACCGCTAACATAGGCCAAGTACGCCTCACATCCCTTGCAAACCAGTTTTTCAGCCACCAATACAAAAATCACATTAGCCAAATAATTCCGGTGTTCTCCAATAAAGACTACCTCAACATCCTCCTCAGTTCTCAAGACGACCCTTTTAATCGCACAATCCAAGCTTACACGATGCTTGACCAACCAGTCCATCCCCAAAATCAGATCGAACTCCCCAAATAGAAGCTCCATCAAGTCAGACAGAAATACCATCCCTTGAGCCTCTAACAAAACATCTCTATACAGTTTGCTAACCCAAACTAATTACCCTAATGGACTTAGTACAGCCATCTCACTAGAAGTACTCTAAACCGGAATCCCCATATTTTTGGAAACAGAGCAGGCAACATAGGAATGTGTAGATCCTATATCTATCAATGCAATGTAAGCCATATCATAAATAAGAAATGTACCTGTAATGACATCCGGAGCATCTCTGTCATCTCAGTGACGTGCAGTGTAAACAAGAGCAGGCTGCCTTACCTCAGTTTGCTAGCACCTCTGCTCGATGCTCTCTGACCATGGCCAATATCGTTACCACCCCTAGCCTGACCATGGGCCCTATGTGGCTACTGAACTACTCTTTGTGGCTGTACAGTACCAGTA
Organism: Gossypium longicalyx; assembly: GCA_025698465.1. Lineage (NCBI taxonomy): Eukaryota > Viridiplantae > Streptophyta > Magnoliopsida > Malvales > Malvaceae > Gossypium > Gossypium longicalyx. The sequence goes on from CM046995.1 coordinate 37,306,367, forward strand.
CCTGAAGCTTGCATCTGATCAGCCCTCAGCAGACACTCCTGAATGCGGTGCTCTAGTGACCCACACTGTAACACCGCTTGCCCGTGTTCGACACTAAATTAGGGTATGAGGCATTACCAGACATAAACACATGTAATCGTATAAAATTGGCAATTGAATTCGTTCAATACATTAAGTTAGCCAGGTATGTGATATATACTTATGCATGTTAGATCGATTAGAATTGAATCATGAATGTTAAATGAGAAGCATAGATGAAAATGCCTATGTCATATATGTGAGTAAGGGTAAAATCATCGTAAATTATCGATGAGGGTGGGCTATGTGCGGAACCATCTTATAATTGCTAATTTGAACGGTTGTGTGCGAATCATTGAGCATGATATATTGTATTGAGATTATGCTTAAGTGAAATTATAGAATTGTGATGAAATTGATTAGTGATATACATGTTTAAATAATGTGAATGCAAAGAATGTGTGAAAGAGTAAATTTGTAATAAATCTGTTTGGGATAGCAGCAGTAACGTGATTTTGGAAAATCACCATAAATTGTGCGAATTGAGTTAGAAGCTGAATAAATTATGTAATTAAAGCTTAATGAGTCTAGTTTCTTATAAAAGAAACCATGTAAGAAAAATAATTGCTGATAATGAGATATTCGGGGTCCCTTGTTCTGTTTTTTAGAAAATCATTATAATTTGTACAAAAATGTTTATAGGATAAAATTTATATTCTTAGACTCCTTAATAAGTCTAGTTTCAAATGAAATCAACGAGAACATATTTTGAATTCTGTACAATGAGAAATTTGGTTTGTAGTGAAGAGTTGTCAGATTAGTCAAACAGTGAAACAGGGGAAACTTTAAGAAAAATCTGGTATTGATTGACAGAACCAAAAATTCTAAATATTTTATGGATGGAAGATATATGAGTCTATTTTCAGGGAAAATTAACGGCAATTAATTTGGAGTTTCGTAGCTCCAGTTATAAATAATTTAGTGACTGTTGCTCAGGAAGACAACTTGTAGTGAATTTGTGATTATGTTGTAAACATTGATAAAACTTGTTAATGAGTTGCTTATTGTTTTCTTATGAACTTACTAAGCATAAAGCTTACTCCCCTTTTCTTTCCCATATTCCCTAGGGTTGCCAGGTTAGCTCGGGTAGGAGGCCGTCAGAGATATTATCACACTATCGAGTTAACACTATTGGTGTAAGTAAATCCTAGTGTTTCGAGTCTATGGCATGTATAGGGTTTTAATGTTGAGTATGTGATATTATGATTTAGCCAAAGGTGTTGGCTTGTATTGATAAAGTGTTGTAGCCATGTGAATTGGCCTATGTTAGCTAATGATGTTGTGGGCCTAAATGTTTATTCATATATATGTATGATACTATATCTTGTGATGTGGCTTATAGTATGTATGCCTAGAGATTGAAATGAGATTCATTGATGAGTTAGTAACTGATGCAAGATTTGGTGATTGGTAAATAGTTAATAATGCCTCATGAATGGTTTGTGGAAATGATTATGTATGCTTAATGATGGACATGAGGTTCGTGATGTAATGATAGTTATGACTAGTATGTGGTAATGATGTGGGCAAATTCTATAATATTTATTGCATAAGAAAATGACTTGAGCATAACATGTTTGTAGATGTTTAAGAGCTCATTTATGCCATGTTGTATGTTATTGGATAAGTATGTATCTATGCATGTGGTGTGAGAGTGACAAAAGGCTTGGTAAATAGCCTATTTCTGGCCACACAGCCTGAGCATACCGGCATGTGAAGCCTTAACGCAAGAGATTTTTCTAAGTTTTTCATGAGTCCTCGGTTGGGTCCTGAACCACACCGGATGTATGTTTTGGGCGTCGTAAGCCCGTATATGGGACAGATTGCATGTGAAAAGAAAAGTTTTTAAATTAATCAAAATTTTACGGCCCGATTTTTGTGTGATTGATTGAGTTTTTAATTATTTGAGATTTCATGGCCCTTTTTAGTATGGAAGTGTTAGTAAAAGTCATGTAGCACCTTGAACCCTGTCCCGGTGTTGGATACGGGCGAGAGGTGTTACATTGCTTTTAGCGTACAACTTCATTAAGCACTTCCTAGCAGCTCTTGATGTAGATCTTTTATGGTGTTCCTTAGAGACTTCTCCTCAGTATTGTGGTGGGTTTGTATGAGTGGTAGAGTGTGATGCAGTCCGTTTAGCTTACTTTTTGTATCATGCTATAGTATCTAATATCACTTCCACCTTTGTTTTTACACTAACCATAGATAAATGGACCACCTATCCAATCCTATCCTAAATCTTATTGGGTTTCTTCCCACCTGCATTATCCGCACTCATGTCTATCCTCTAACAGACCATTAATTTTCATATTTCATTTGCCTCTTTTTGGCGGACTCCTCGAGTTCTGTTTACCGTCTTGTGTATCGTACTTCATATTTACTGTCTTGGCAATTTGCATCATTAGAACATCTTGGGGGACTAGTCTATGCTTACTGCTTTGGCAGACACCCTATTGGTTGCCACAACCGAGCTAGGGATTTACACCCCTTTTTCTCATTTTTTGCGTCCCATCAGACTTACCCCATGTTTACTATTTCGGTGGACTATCTATGTTCTATGTTTACTACACTAGTAGACTATCTCTTCAGTGTTTACTATCCCAACAAACTATCTTTGTAGATGTCATGGAGTCTGTAACACCTCTAACCCGTATCCGCCGCCGGACTAGGGTTACGAGACATTACTGAACATAAATACAGTTCTAAACATTCTCAAGTTAACACATGTCATACTCATATATATACATGTAAAGCATGTAAATAATTACATATTAAACATACATTATAAATATATTGTAAAATTCAAACTTTACATTTCTTAATTCTAAACGTGCGCATATTTAACCAAATAAAATTATCACAAGGTATTTATTCCTTAGCATATATATATATATATCATTATAAATTTCACAATTTATAACAACCACATAAGCATCATATATATATGCGTATACACTTTCATTATAAACCGAACCATAACTAATCTATGCATATTCGAACATACACATACCTCATTAACATTTTTAATCTATTAATAACCAAACCATATTTCATTCATTAATACATAACATAGCCTATTTCATGCATATCTAAATATACCTTAAACAAGTTTAACATCTGAACTCGTGTTTATAATTGCCTAAACATATACCAAAATCGAATCATCTACCACAACAAAGTCCACCAATCATTTTCAAGCTATTTCCAAAACATATAACACCAATCACATATACCATTCATTCATTTCAGATAACATTATAATCAAAACGGAATAAACCATTACCAAACATAACCAAAACCAAACTTTAAAGTTAAGCCATATTCGCATGGCTCAAATTATACATATCCAAAGTTGAACAAAATACATATTAGCCTATACATGCCATAAATTCGAAAATAGACTATTAAAAGTACCGAAGGTTGACGATAATGTGGATGACTTCTCTGACGATTCCCGAGCTCGTAACTTACAACAAAATCTATAAAACAGAGTAACAAGGACAAACACAGAGTAAGCTCACTTAGCTTAGTAAGTCATAAGCAATTTATCAATTCAAAAGAATATATATCTATATATATATCAACTTCTTAAAAATCCAAATATCATTATAAATTCAAATAAACTTCCATACATCTATACAAGCTCACAAAATCAAATTTAACTTCATAGACCATTATCACAATCACTCATTTAACCAATATGTAAGATCAAATATATTATTACATATATACACACCTATTTGACCGAATATATTCAAGGTCAATTATAACACCATATAAATACTTACCTATATAACCAAATATACAAGATCCATTACATCATCTCATAAATACTTACTTGTATGGCCGAATACACAAGGTTCATTATATCATCACTTATGGCCTATACAAGTTTAATAAAACATTACATGCAATCGAGTATACAAGTTCAATAAAACATCACATGTAGCCAAATATTCAAGTTCAATATAACATCACATGTGGCCGAATGTACAAGTTAAATATATCATCACATATGCACATGCCTAGGTGGCTGAATATATACAAGGTCATTTAGCTCAATTTTACTTACTCAATTTCCATATCAACTTGAAATCTTATAAGCATAGGCTTGAAAATAAATCACAGGTAATAAACTTGCTTGGCATAAGCCTGAATCATACACCGGCACAAGGCCTGCTAGACTCAAGGTCTGACTTTTATTCAACGGCATTAAGCCTGCTAAGCATAAAGCCCGTTTACATTCACCAGCACAAGGCTTGCTAGGCTCAAAGCCTGAATATTAATAGTATAAAGTTGTCCCATACACAATTTATATAACAAAAACTCCAGATATTCCATATAGATCATACAAGCTTTCAAGTGATATAACTCAGTCGACTTAACCTCAAATACAATATTTCTATGCTTAAACACATTCAGTTAGCTCTTTTATGAATCAATAGATTCCATACAGCATATTAAACTAAATTATATTCAATATAAATGATGTTTAATTGCTTAAGACTTCCCTTGTATATCGACGAATGTTATAAATCAGCTATTCAACTATTTTTGCTTTTCCTTGATCCAAGTCTGATTTCTTCTGTTCTTGATCTATATAATTTCAAATTAACCTCATTTAAACACAATTTCATTCAATTTAGTCTAACAACACATAAATGGGTAAATTACCATTTTACCCCTAGTATTTCATTCTTTTACAAATTAGTCCTAATTCCATAAAACACAAAATACACAAAATCTCACAACAACATAGTTGGGCTGAATTTTCCATATACTCATACTAGTCCATATATTTCATCTATTTCACATTTTAGTGCCTCAATTTATTATTTTTGCAATTTAGTCCTAATTACTCAAAATCTTCAAAAACTCAAATACAAAACATGTTAATCTAAAACATATTTTTAATATTTCATCATCAAACATCACAAAACACAAATATTCATCAATGGCATAACTCAAAATATGCATCAAAATTAGAAATTTAAACATGGGTCGGATAGTACTCGAAGCAACAATCTCAAAAACGTAAAAATTATCAAAAACCGAAACCAAACTAACCTTGAATTAAGCTTCCAAAGTACTGAAATTTCAAAAGCTTTTAACTTCTTTTTTCTTTCTTAAGATTCGGCCAAAAACATGTATATAATGCATGTCTTTTAAATTTTGTTTTATTATAATACATAATATTTCATAATTTAATTTAATAACCTTTATAATAAAATAATAAACCATAATTTAATAAGGCTACAACCGTCCAAGGCATATTATCATGGGAAATTTCCAACATAAATACCCCATATTTAAAAGCCACTAACAATTCAACCTTTATTATTTAAACTATCAAGTTTTCAACTTATGCGATTAAGTCTTTTTATCAAATTAAGCACACAAACAATCAAATTTTCGTATGAAATTTTCACACATGAAAATTCACATATAACAAACACGGAAAATAATATTTAAATATTTTTTTGATTCGAATTCGTGATCTCAAAACCACCGTTCCGATTAGGATTTTCGTTCCCAAAAATCTTACCAATGAATAGATTCGGATAATGCTCTTTCATTGTATCCTCTAGCTCCCACGTTGCTTCCTCAACTCCATGTTTATGCCACAATACTTTAACTAGCGGAATTTTCTTATTTCACAACTCTTTAATCTCAAGAGCCAGAATACGAATCTGTTCTTCCTCGTAAGTCAAATCTGACTGCATCTCAATCTCTGATGGACTAATCACATGCAAGGGGTCGAATTTATATCGTCGAAGCATCGAAACATGAAATACATTATGGATCTTTTCTAACTCAGGTGGTAGCAAAAATCTGTACGCAAATGGCCCAATTCGCTCGATAATCTCATACAATCTAATAAATCTCGGACTCAATTTACCTTTACGACCAAATCTGAGTATTTTCATCCACAGTGAGACTTTCAAGAAGACTTTATCTCCAATCTGAAACTCTATATCTTTCCATCTCAAATCTGCATATGATTTCTGACGATCTGATGTTGTTCTCAGATTTTCAGATATCACTTTCACCTTCTGTTCAGTTTCTCTGATCAAATCAACCCCGTGTATCTTATTTTCAGTGAGCTCAATCCAATACAATGGTGTACGACATTTACGACCATACAAAGCCTCATAAGGTGTCATTTTGATACTCGATTGAAAGCTATTATTGTATGCAAATTCAATCAGAGGTAAGTATCATTCCCACGTACCTTCGAACTCAAGAATGCAACATCTTAACATATCCTCAAGTATTTGAATGATTCTCTCAGATTGACCGTCTGTTTGGGAATGAAAAGCAGTGCTAAAATGCAGTTTAGTACCTAATGCATCTTGCAGTTTCTTCCAAAACCGCGATGCAAACCTCGGATCTCTATCCGACACAATAGAAATATGTACTCCGTGTAGTCTCACAATTTGAGAAACATACAATTTAGCAATTTTATCGAGCGAATAATCTGTACGAACCGGAACAAAGTGAGATGACTTAATCAATCTATCCACAATAACCCAGATTGCATCTTTCTTGCTTGGTGTCAATGGTAAGCCAGATACAAAATCCATTGTGACTCTGTCCCATTTCCATTCAGGAGTCATAATCGGCTATAACAATCCGAAAGGTACCTGATGCTCGGCTTTTACTTGCTGACAGACTAAACATTTGATACAAAGTCAAAAATGTCTCATTTCATACCTTGCCACCAATAGTGTTATTTCAGATCATTATACATCTTTGTACTACCCAAGTGAACAGATAGCCGACTATTATGAGCGTCGTTCAAAATCATCTGAGTCAACTCTATATTTCTCGGAACACGTATTCAATTTCTGAATCTCAAACAGTCATCAACATCAACTCGAAACTCTGAATCAGCATTTGAATCACATTGAGTCCGTTTCATTATCATATCATTATTGATTTTCTGAGCTTGACGAATATGCTGAATAAATAACGGTCTTGCTTTTAGCTCAGCTATTATCGCACCATCATCTGACATAGCCATATGTGCATTCATTGCATGCAAAGCAAACAAGGATTTTCGACTTAGAGCATCAGCAACAACATTAGCTTTTTCCAGATGATAATCAATCACCAGCTCATAATCTTTTAGCAACTCTAACCATCGGTGTTGTCTCAAATTCAGATCTTTCTGAGTCATCAAGTACTTCAAACTTTTATGATCGGAATAAACATGACATTTCTCCCTGAACAAATAATGGTGCTATATCTTCAATGCAAACACAATAGTTGCCAATTCTAGATCGTGCGACGGATAATTCTTTTCATGCGGTTTTAACTGTCTCGAGGCATAAGCTATAACTTTGCCTTCCTGCATCAAAAACGCAGCCCAAACTATTTAAAGATGCATCACTATAGATAACAAATTCTTTACCCGATTCTAGTTGAACAAACGCCGGAGCTTCGGTCAAAAGGGCTTTCAACTGATCAAAACTTTTCTGGCACTTTTCTGACCACTCAAACTTAACGTTTTTTTGCAAAATCTTGGTCATCGGAGTTGCAATCATTGAGAACCCTTTCACAAATTGTCTATAGTAACCAATAAGTCCCAGAAAACTTCTGACTTCAGAAACGTTTCTCAAAGGTTTCTAGTCAAGTATTGTTGAAATTTTGCTCGGATCAACCCGAATATGTGATGCTGAAACAACTTGTCCCAGAAAGCTAACTTCGTGTAACTAGAACTCACATTGGCGAAACTTTGCATACAATTACTTTTCTCGCAAAGTCTATAACACAATTCTTAAATGCTCGGCATGTTCGGTTTCGTTACGGGAGTAAATCAGTATATCATCAATGAACACGACCACAAACTGATCTAAATACTGCCTGAAGATCTGATTCATCAAATTCATAAAAATAGCAGGTGCATTAGTAAGTCCGAACGGCATATCTAGAAACTCATAATGTTCGTACCTCGTTCAAAAAGTAGTTTTTGGCACATCGGAGTCTCTGACTCGCAACTAATAATAACCCAATCTTAAATCTATCTTCGAAAACAATGAAGCCCCTTTCAACTGATCGAACAGGTCATTAATCCATGGCAGTGAATATTTATCCTTTATAGTCACCTTATTTAGCTGACGGTAATCAATACACATTCTCAATGTTTCGTCTTTCTTTTTCACAAATAGAACTGGCGCACCCCAAGGAGAGAAACTCGGTCGTGCAAAACCTCTATCTGTTAACTCTTGTAACTGTGCTTTCAACTCTTTTAATTCAGTAGGTGCCATCTGATACGGAGCTATCAAAATTAGAGTCGTCCCCGATACTAATTCAATATCAAACTCTACCTCTCGAATAGGTGGAAAACCTAACAATTTTTCAGGAAACACGTCCGGATACTCACACACAACTGGTACAGATTCAATCTTCTTTTCAGTCACATTACTATCAAGCACATAAGCAAGGTAAGCTTTACAACCTTTTCTCACATACTTCTGAGCTAACATCAAAGATATTACTGCTGGTAAACCATTCAAATCATTAGATTCAATCCTAATAATCTCGTTGTTCTGACATCTCAACTCAATGGTCTTCCTTTTGCAATTAACAATGGCATCGTGCAAAGTTAACCAGTCCATACCCAAAGTTATATTGAACTCGTCGAAAGCTAACAACATCAAATCATTCGAAAAGCATGAATCTCGAATCATCAACAGGCAATTTTTACATACTTTGTCAACCAAAACACATCGGCCCAGGGGGTTCGATACTCAAATTACAAACTCAGTAGACTCAACAGGCAAAGTCTTACTAGATAATAATGTTTCACACACATATGAATAAGTTGAACCAGGATCAATCAATGCAATAACACTAGTATCATAAAGAGTGAAAGTACCGGTAATAACATCTAGGGAAGAAGCCACCTCGCGAGCTGGTATAGCATATGCTTTGGCAGGTGCACGAGCCTCAGATCGAACTACCGTATCTTTCGTCCCTCTCTGACTTCCACTCACATTACCCGAATGCCTGGGTGGCCTACCTTGCACTGACATGTTATTTGATCTCGCATTCTGAACAGTGTTTTGTTCGGCTAACATCCGGCAATCTCGGATAAAATGATCCATCGACCCACATTTAAAACAAGATCGATCATGCAACCTACAATTTCTGGAATGCCATTTACCATAATGCTTACACTCGAGTCTGTTTTGCCGATCATTGTCAACACTAGCAATCAAAGTGGCTCGTGAACTCATAGGAGGTCGGTCTCGATCTCGTCTAGAAAAGTCCAGGGTAGCTTTAAATTGACTAGAACCATCTCTGAACTTCTTCGATGCTGAGTGAAAAGTCTTACTCGATGATCTTTTACGAGAATTTCTTACTTCAAAATCAGCTTTTCTTTTCTCTTTCCCGAGTTTTTCGGCTTTGTAAGTTGGTTCAACAAGTACCACAAACTCTTTCTTTCAAGTATACCAACTAACAATTTAATGTCTTCATTCAAACCGTCTTCAAATCTTTTACACATGATAGCTTCGGTTGAAACACATTCACGAGCATATCGACTTAGTCTCACAAATTTCTGCTCATACTAAGTTACGGTCATACGACCCTATTTCAATTCTAGAAATTCTTTACGTTTCTGATCGATAAATCTTTGGCTAATGTATTTCTTACGAAACTCAGTCTGAAAGAATTCCTAGGTCACTATCTCTTTTGGGACCACCGATACTAGTGTATTCCACCAGTGATATGCGGTGTCTCGTAATAAAGATATGGCACACTTTAAACATTCATCCGGAGTACAAGATAGCTCGTCAAACACACGAATAGTATTATCAAGCCACAACTTAGCTTGTTCACCATCATCATCATCATTAGCTTTAAAATCTTTGGCCCTGTGTTTTCTGATTTTATCTACAAGAGGCCTGTTAAATCTTATCAGATCAATCATTGGAGGTACCACAGGTATCGGAAATGGATTATTCGGGGGTGGAGGTTATTGTACAGCTGGATTAGTCTGGATATACTGAGTAAACCAATTGTTCATCATTTGATAGATGGCTTGCTTAGCCTCCCCCTCATGGCTACTCGAGATAGGTCGAGGTTCAACTGGCGTTGTCCCTTGCGCGGGTGCAGGCGCTACACTCTCGACATCATCAGCTATGGCTATATCGGGATCCATTTACTGTATGAAAGCACATTTTCAAATGTCAGATGTCATCACACTATCGTAGTATAAAATTATGGCATGTATAGCTAGACTCACACACCCTACGTTAGTCCTAGAATCGACTAAACCGTAGCTCTGATACCAATAAAATGTAATACCTCTAACCCGTATCCGTAGCTAGACTAGGGTTACGAGACATTGTTGAGCATAAATATAGTTCTGAACATTCTCAAGTTAACACATGTCATACTCATATATATACATGTAAAGTATGTAAATAATTACATATTAAACATACATTATAAATATATTGTAAAATTCAAACTTTACATTTCTTAATTCTAAACGTGCACATATTTAACCAAATAAAATTATCACAAGGTATTTATTACTTAGCATATATATATCATTATAAATTTCACAATTTATAACAACCACATAAGGATCATATATAAATATGTGTATACACTTTCATTATAAACCGAACCATAACTAATCTATGCATATTCGAACATACACATACCTCATTAACATTTTTAATCTATTAATAACCAAACCAAGTTTCATTCATTAATACATAACATACCCTATTTCATGCATATCTAAATATACCTTAAAGAAGTTTAACATCTAAACTCTTGTTTATAATTGACTAAAAATATACCAAAATCGAATCATCTACCACAACCAAGTCCACCAATCATTTTCAAGCTATTTCCAAAACATATAGCACCAATCAATTATACCATTCATTCATTTCATATAAAATTATAATCAAAATGGAATAAACCATTACCAAACATAACCAAATCCAAACGTTGAAGTTAAGCCATATTCGCATGGCTCAAATTATACATATCCACAGATGAACAAAATACATATTAGCTTGTACATGCCATAAGCTCGAAAATAGACTATTAAAAGTACCGAAGGTTGACAATAATGTGGATGACTTCTCTGACGATCCCCGAGCTTGTAACTTACAACAAAATCTATAAAACACAGTAACAAAGAGAAACACAGAGTAAGCTAGCTTAGCTTAGTAAGTCATAAGCAATTTATCAATTCAAAAGAATATATATATCAACTTCTTAAAAATCCAAATATCATTATAAATTCAAATAAACTTCCACACATCTGTACAAGCTCACAAAATCAAATTTAACTTCATATACAATTATCATAATCACTCATTTAACCAATATGTAACATCAAATATATTATTACATATATACACACCTATTTGATCGAATATATTCAAGGTCAATTATAACACCATATAAATACTTACCTATATAACCAAATATACAAGATCCATTATATCATCTCATAAATACTTACTTGTATGGCTAAATACACAAGGCTCATTATATCATCACTTATGGCCAAATATACAAGCTCAATAAAACATTACATGTAACCGAGTATACAAGTTCAATAAAACATCACATGTAGCCAAATATTCAAGTTCAATATAACATCACATGTGGCCAAATGTACAAGTTAAATATATCATCACATATGTACATACCTATATGGCCAAATATATACAAGGTCATTTAACTCAATTTTACTTGCTCAATTTCCACATCAACTTGAAATCTTATAAGCATAGGCTTGAAAACAAATCACCGGTATTAAACTTGCTAGGCAAAAGCCTGAATCATACACCAGCACAAGACCTGCTAGACTCAAGGTCTGACTTTTATTCACCGGCATTAAGCCTGCTAGGCATAAAGCCTGTTTACATTCACCAGCAGAAGGCTTACTAGGCTCAAAGCCTGAATAACAATATTATAAAGCTGTCCCATACACAATTTATACAACAAAAACTCCAGATATTCCATATAGATTATACAAGCTTTCAAGTGATATAACTCAGTCGAATTAACCTCAAATACAATATTTCTATGCTTAAACACATTCGGTTAGCTCTTTTATGAATCAATAGATTCCAAACAGCATATTAAACTAAATTATATTCAATATAAATGATATTTAATTGCTTAAGACTTACCTCGGATATCGACAAATGTTATAAATCGGCTATTAAACTATTTTTGCTTTTCCCTGATCCAAGTCTGATTTCTTTTGTTGTTGATCTATATAATTTCAAATTAACCTCAATTAAACACAATTTCATTTAATTTAGTCCAAAAACACATAAATGGGCAAATTACCATTTTACCCCTAATATTTCATACTTTTACAAATTAGTCATAATTGCATAAAACACAAAATACACAAAATCTCACAACAACATAGTTGGGCCGAATTTTCCATATACTCATACTAGTCCATATATTTCATCTATTTCACATTTTCGTCCCTCAATTTATTATTTTTTCAATTTAGTCCTAATTACTCAAAATCTTCAAAAACTCAAATACAAGACATGTTAATCTAAAACATATTTTTAATATTTCATCATCAAACATCACAAAACACAAATATTCATCGATGGCATAACTCAAAATATGCATCAAAATTACAAATTTAAACATGGGTCGGATAGTACTCGAAGCAACGATCTCAAAAACGTAAAAATTATCAAAAATCGAAACCAAACTAACCTTGAATTAAGCTTCCAAAGTGCCGAAATTTCAAAAGCTTTTAACTTCTTTTTTCTTTCTTAAGATTCGGCCAAGAACATGTATATAATGCATGTCTTTTAAATTTTGTTTTATCATAATACATAATATTTCATAATTTAATTTAATAACCTTTATAATAAAATAATATACCATAATTTAATAAGGCTACAACCGTCCAAGGCATATTATCATGGGAAATTTGCAACCTAAATACCCCATATTTAAAAGCCACTAACAATTCAACCTTTATAATTTAAACTATCAAGTTTTCAACTTACGAGATTAAGTCCTTTTATCAAATTAAGCACACAAACAATCAAATTTTCATATGAAATTTTCATACATGCAAATTCACATATAAAAAAATCGAAAATATAATTTAATTATTTTTCTGACTCGGATTCGTGGTCCCGAAACCACCGTTCTGATTAGGGTCTAAATCAGACTGTTACAGAGTCTCTCGTCCACGGTCTTACATCGTTTCACTGTATTATTTTACTATCATATGATGTCATGGAGTCTTTCATCCGTGGTCTTACTCATTATACTTGGTTCTCATAACATCTTTCATGTAACAACCCGTTTTTAGTCAAATAGGAACAGTGGTTTCGGAACCAGAAAGCTGAGGTTAAAATATTTATTTTATTATTATTTTAATATTTACAGCATGATAATGTGATTGTGTGAAAATTTCATGAAGAAATTTTATTGTTTAAATGGTTTATTTGGTAAAAAGGACTAAATTTCGTAAAGTGTAAAACTTGTGTTCTATTAGCTAAAAGTTTCAAATAGCTATAGAACCATCAAGTTAAGGTCCTTAAATGGTAATTAGACCATTATTATGATAATGGATGATAATGGCATGGAATAATTGAAATTTTGAATTAATAATAAGTTTAATTATGTCATTTAGTAATTAAGGTTAATTATAATAAAACAAAGATTAAAGTCATCATCTTCAAAGTTTCTTTGACCAAAATTTTAAAGGAGAAGAAGCCATTGTTAGGTTTCATTCGGCCATTGCTTTCCTCGCTCACTATGGTACGGTTTTTTTCTCGTTTTTAATGATTTCTACGTTTTTAAGATCGTTGTAGCTAGTACTAGCTATCCTAGGGACTAATTTACAAAATTTTTAAAGATTTTGAATGTTTCCATTGATTAATATGTATGAGTTTTGCTGATTGATGATAAATTTTGAATGGTTGTTGATAGTTAAACAAGTTTTGTTAAGTGATTTTTAGTGAAAATGCAAAATAGGATTAAATTGAGAAATACATAATTTTTTTGGTGGAAATATGAAATGAATGAGAAATATGGGCTAATATGATTACTAGAGAAATTCGGCTAGCAAGGGTTTGAACTAAATTGCATGAATTTACAATTTTATGTGATAAGGACTAAATTGTGAAAAATGTGGAAGTTTTGGGGTAAAAGTATAAATGTTCCTTGAAGAGTGTTTTGGACTATATTGAATGAATAGATGATTAAATAAGTTAAATTTGAATATATTTAGATCAAAAAAAGTGAAGTACAAAATTGAATCGGGGAAAAGATAAAGTTATTGACCAATCAACTCGATTCGTTGTTTTTACATCCGAGGTAAGTTCGTATGTGATAAGCATTGTTACACTTTTGCTTTAAATGTTTTGATATTACATAAATTGTGTTTATGAATTTATAGTCATGTTTGACGACAATTCGGATATATATATGACACTTAGTGTGCGATTCGGAATAGCTTTGGCTATATATGGTGTTTAGTGTGCAAGACTGAGATAGCTTCGACTATGTAAGACACTTAGTGTTCAAAACTATAATAGCTTCGACTATCTGTTAGCACTTAGTGTGCAAGATATCGAGTATTTGATAGTGTTCCGAAAATGTATGAGTTAGTTATGAAATTGTACAGGTATGTATATGTAAAGTATGAAATTCAAATAGAAGAAGTTATGAATTTGCATATAAGCATATGATTAAACATATGGAAGGTTTTTTGTTTTCATGAATTATACGTTATATAGTTCAAATTGATGATTTGTGTATTATGACTTGTTGAGTATATTTCATACGAACTTACTAAGCTTTATAGCTTACTTTGTTTATTTTTCTATGTTTTATAATCTTTCGAATCTAGCTCTGATTCGAGAATCGTAAGAGACTTCATCGCACTATCGAACATCTATTTTAGTACTTTTGAAGTTATGTATATATGGTTTATGGCATGTATAGGCTTGAGTCATTTTAAGTATGTTTGATGAACTTGTATCTATAGGCCATTTGAGTTGGCTTGTGATAAAGAATTTGTTAATGTATTAAGTTCTGTAAATGACTTTATTTTGAGTTAGGTAATTGACCTATATTGAGTGAATGAAGTTGAATTGATAATGCATGTTGGAATGGTTTAACCATATGAATTATATACGTGAATTATGTCTAGTAAAACAAGTTGAGTTGATAGGTACTTAAATAGGTAAATGACATTGAATTGAGTATTGAAATGGTTGAAATGGATATAGTATGATTGTATTTTCATTGACGACTTTTGGCTGCATATTTGTGTCTTAAAATGGTACCAATTGGGCATGTGTAGGTATGTGCAAAAGGGTGGAAAAATGGCTTGGTAAATAGCCTATTTTGTCTATACGGGCAGAGACACAGGCGTGTGTCTCAGCCATGTGCGACACACGGTCATGTTCACAGCCGTGTGTCTATTGGTGTTGAAATTAAAATAAAGTCAGTATGCTCCACATGGTCTCACACACGGGCGTCTGACCGGTCGTGTGGTACAAGTCAGTATACCCCTAATTTGCACACAGCCTAGCACACGGGCATGTGATTTGGCCGTGTTGCATAAGTCAGTATACCCTACAGGTTTGGCACAGCCTAGTACACGACCTGAAACATGGGCGTGTATGGGCACTTTGAAGGGCACACGGACTAGACACATGGGTGTGTGGTTGGCCATGTGACCCAAGTCAGGATGTACCCTCTGTTTTCACATGGCTTGTGACACGAACGTGTCTGGTGGTCGTGTGAGACACACGGCCTGCCCACACAGGTGTGTGTTCTCTGTTTTGAGAAAAATTTTCAAAGTTTCGTGGAAGTTTCTTGAGTTATCATTTTAGTACCGAACCACTTCTAAAGTGTAACACCCCTAACTTGTATCCATCGCTAGAGTAGGGTTACGAGGTATTACTAATCAATACACATCACTTAACATACAGAACTCATACATTTACGCATTCATAATCAATTACAATTCTCCACAATCATATTGTCCCTTATAAGGATTTATGAATCCTTAAACATGCTTTAGAAATGGTTCGAGACTAAACTGATAACATATGAAAATTTTGGAATCTTAGGAAAAAATTTTAAACATACAGGGACCACACGCCCGTGTGAACAGGCCGTGTGCCTCACACGGCTAATAGACACGCTCGTGTCTTAGGCCATGTGGAAACTAGAGAGTATATTGACTTGTACCACACGACTAGTCACACGCTTGGGTCTGAGACCGTGTGGAGCATACTAACTTCATTTTAATATCAACACCAAGGGACACACGGTCGTGTAACATGACCGTGTGTCACACACGGCTGAGACATACACCCGTGTCTCTGCCCGTGTGGACAAAAATAGGCTATTTGCAAAGCCATTATGCCAACCTATTTTCACATATATACACAACCATAAATAGTAACATTTTTACAACAAAATTGGCAACCATTCCATAACATTTCATACACATATGATACCATTTCCATATTGTATTCAATACTTAACTAATATCATACATTTTCCATTCATAAGCCTACCATATAACACAACATCATTTGCATATTTCATTCCATCAACTAATTGCTAAAACATACCAAAACATAATAACAAGTTTAGCCAAATCACATGGCTTAGACTTATAACACAAAAATGTACCAAAACCACAATCTCAAATTGTCATAACTATCATCTTTGTAACTAGCCTATACATGCCATATTTACATATTCACAAGTTCAAAAGTACCAATCGGCAATTGGATAGTGTGATATGTAACTCTGATTTGTCTGAAATGAGCGAGCTATCGAACCTCTATAAAATAGGGAAAAGAAACAGAGTAAGCTTTATAGCTTAGTAAGCCTGTATAATTCAAAACTAAACTAACCATTTATACATAATCAAGGCAATAATCAAGGTGTATTCAACTCAATTATCAAATGCCTAAGCACAAGCATTCATCACAAGTTAGTTACATAAATACATGAAATCATCCATTATCTCAATATAAATACTCAATACATTGTATCATATCAAATTCACATACATAATGTACATCATTTATAACATCTTACTTTCAATTGTATAGACAGTAATTCGTTCGTATAAACAGTACTTTACCATATCACGAAATTTATGCCCGTTCAACCTATTAGAATCTCAAGGGAGACTCGGGTGATATACAGTACATATAAATCAATAATTCATCAATTCATTATCATTTTCGCTCTTTCGAGCTATGAACAGTAAGCTCCTTCTGAGCTGATGGATAGTAAGTTCTATTGAGCTGAAACGGTAACCTCTGACGAGTTGAATCGGTAAGCTCTTACGAGCTGAGAACAGTAAGCTCTTACGAGCTGATATATCGATAAGCTCAGACGAGCTGTTGTGAGTCCGTAACATATGCAAGACCTCAACCAATACGGTAACCCTAGTCACATGTCACTATATCCTACAAATTCATACAATTCAAGTGGGGCTCGATAACCATCAGTCTATATCAATAAGGCATCCGTATTTCAAGTATATCAATTTTATACATTCATTTCAAATAATTACAAGTATTTAAAAGTTCAATTCTAATTATACGAACTTACCTCGTATCATTCGGATAGTAATTATCGGCTATTCGTCCAATTTTTCTCCACAATCTAATTCCGATCTCAGCTTATCTTGATCTATATATTATCAAAATTAGCTTATTTAATCAACTATTTACTCAATTTGGTCCAAAATATACATTAGGACCATTTTACACATTTGCCCCGAGACTTTTACATTATTTATAATTTAGTCCTTATCACATAAAATTGCAAATTCATGCAATTTAGAACAACCCAAGTTAGCCAATTTTACTACATATTACTAGAAGCACATATTTTTAATTTATTCACACTTTTACTGTAACGCCCCAAAAATCCTGAAATCCTAAATTTTCTTTTTCGATTCTGATAAAAAAATTTGTGCTAGGTATTTTCGGTTAAGTAGGTAATAGTAGGTCTTGGCTAAGGTTTGAATTTAAACTTAGGGGAAAAGTAAATTATGCATTAATAATTATTAATGAACCTTGATGGCAAGTAGTTGGGCTTTTAAATAAAAATAGGGGAAAAATAGCATCAAAAAGCCTTGTGGAGGAGTGGCTAAGTGACGCCACTTAAGGTGTAAGGAGGTGGCGTTAGTGGCTAGCAAGGAGATCTAAGGTTCGAATCCTAACTTAGTATTTTTAGTAGTTTAATTTTGGCCTTCTAGAAGGTTGGGAGTGACATGAAGATGGACTCCAAGGGGAGTGTTTAGAAGAGAAAATTAAGGAAAAAATCAATGGGTTATCAGGAAGAAAAATGAGGAGATGTGAAGGGAGAAATGATGGAGCTGAATTGGGAATCGGGCATGGAAAATTCGGCTATAAGGGCTATAAATAGGGATCGAATACAAGGTTGCCAGGCTACTGCCGAAATTCTTCTTCACCTTACTATCGAAAACCCTTTTCTTTTCAAGATCAAAAAAGCCAAAAACCTTTTTGTTTTTCTTTCTTTCTGCCGATTTCTATTCTTCTCTGCACAATTTTATTTGTTTCACTTAGCCGATTTCTTCTTCTACTCTTTTTCTTTAATATGTGCCAAATAAACCTCATTCACCATACTAAGTTGAAAGACGAAAAGCTGAATCTCCCAAGAGCCGAATACTCTTTGACCGAATATAGTGTAAGTGTTTTACAATCGATTTTCTTTGCTCAGTATTGATTATTGTCTCTTACTTTTCTAATCGGTTTTGGGTAGGAATAGGCATCGAATCTTTGTCCTTGGATCCCTACCGATTTGCTCTTCAGAGACTTTGGTAAGTACTCTTAATCTTAGTTGGCCGAATGGTCATAGTTAAGGTAAGGGGACTTGTTTTGGATGCTAGTTCCCTATTATTTAGTTTTAATGAGTAAGACTAATGCAGATGTAAGGAGTACGTGATCAAAGAAAAGCTATTAAGGATTGGTGCTCAAGGTAAGGTGAAAGGTGAGGTTTCAGTTTTAGTAAGGATATGTATTAAACATTGATTAATGGAAGGGTGATATTGTTTGTAGGTTGGTGACTAAAGGAATCGTAGCACGCTTGCTTATAGGTGTGTACATACACCGCACACACACTATGAATCGAAAAAAGTCGAAATGCCGAAAAGTTGAAATGTCGAAAAGCTGAAAGTTTGGGTACGATAGTCTTGTGAGTGTGCGAACACTCGTAAGGGGGAGACCGACAGGTTTCCTGAGGCCCACAGGCGATTCCGTGGACTTGGGTTGTGATTTGGCCATATGGGCCGAAATGGGCTAAATGGACCCGATGGGATGTTGGACCCATAATAAGCAAAAACTGAATATTGATGCTATGTGATAGGAATTTGTATGTGAGCATGAATATGAAAGTGACTGGGCCTAACGGGCCATATAAATGTGATTTGGGCCTAATGGGCCATATGAATATGATTGGGCTTAATGGGCCAAATACAGGTATGCGAATTTGATTGGGCTTTGTAAGGGGTTTTGGGCCTAGAATATGATGACTACATAAAACTTAATAATTAATTGCGACCGTGGACAAGTCATAAGGTTAAAGTGTGGCAACGGGTATATGCATGTCTAGGATTGGATCTAGGGAGAGCTTGGTACTTAAGCAGTCTTAATGACCCACCTCCTCTTCTCTGGAATCCTACCTGGTTCATAGTATTCATTCATCTTAGCTCACGGGATTTGTTAACGGGCCAAGGTAAGTGAAAATCATAATAAAGGGAAAATTACTAAAATGGTCCTAAGGGCAAAAAAGACCAAAATACCCCTAGATGTTGAATGTAAGTTTTATGGATGTGACGTGCATACATATGATATTCTGCTTAGGTTGCATATAGGTTGGAATTATGGAACAGAAGAAGTATATGAGGATTGCATGGTTGCTTGATAATCGTGGATCCACCGACGGCTTTTAAAGCCCAATATGTAAATGAAGGTAGTTCCGCAACCGGGCTGCCATTGATGTGTCAGTTGGGTAGGTCGATATTTATATCCCCACATTGTATGACGGGGGACAGAGCTGGTGTGTAGCGGATGGATAATTGGGATGGGATTGCATTTCATGTTTGGTGTATGATGATTTTTTTTGAATACTTCTTTTTGTCGAGGGTTGTACACACGGAGTTTGCAAAAACTCACCCCCTCTTTTATTTTATTTTCATGTGATGCTCAGTAGAAGGTTCGAGGTTTGGAGGGACTTTAGGTGGCCAGCTAGCAAGATAATTTGGACTTGGTTTTTTTTAAGCATATAAGTTTTTGTTTTATTAAGTATGTTTTAGACCAGATTGTAACAAGGTTTCATTATGTTATTATTACATGAATTATTATTATTATTTTCATTGTAAATACGAAAAGTTGAACATGGGTTTCCTAAATTATAAATTATAGTATGTTTTCTACGTTTCCGCAACTAAATTCTAAAATGACATGTTTTCATAAAATCATATGTTTTAAAAAAGTGATTGAAAGCATTTTTTTTAAGTTAATTAAGGTTTCTTTTATTTTAAGAAGGGTTTTCAATGAAAACATATTTTTCGCTAAAATACTTCAATGTAACATGCTGGATTCGGCCATAATGTCTGGGTCAAGTTTGGGGTGTTACATTAGTGGTATCAGAGCCAGGTTATAAAACTCGGGCTGTGAAGTGGGCCTTATTATTATTTGGTTTCTTTTTCTGTTTTAAAAAAAATTTGAATCACACTGTTTTGGATAAAGAGAAATCTTGCTGTGCGGCACACCGAGTCTCTGACGTGGAACCAAGTAAGTTCTTCTATTCTTAAGCTTGTTTAAATTGTTATATAATAGATTGTTAGAAGGCTACTTTAGAAGATTATGTTAGAGTAGAACTAAAGCCTACATGAACTTGAAACTGTAGAGGATTTTCAAAAACAATCTTCTCTTTAAATATTTTCATAAAACATCGGTCTAATTATTAAACTAACTAAAACTTCATAAAAAATTTAATCCAGATAATACGCGAGTCGACGATAAGTGCTAGAAGAGGTGCAAGAGGCTGCGGAAGTATTAGGGTTGAATCATTGGCATCGGGCCATATGCCCGATGTTGGAGTAAAAGAGGCTCTAGCCTCACCTGTGGCTGGGAATGGACCGTATGACGGGCCACAGGAGAAGATGCATTGTCGTAGGCAATGCTGAGAATTTTAGAAAGGGTCGTTGGGCCCAATAATGGCAGCGAAAATCAGGGGTCCATTCCAGAACGACTTCGATCGAACGGGGCTGAGATCTTCAAGGGCGTGGCTAACGTGGCTCCTAATGTGGCGGAATATTGGTTGGAGACCACTGAAAGGATAATGGAGGATTTGGACTGCTCATCTGAGCAAAATTTGAAAGGGTTGGTGTCATTGCTTAGGCAGGAAGCCTACCAGTGGTGGTTGACAGTGAAAGAGGGCACCCAACCGGAGCGGGTCACCTGGGAGTTTTTCAAAGCTACATTCCAAGAGAAGTATGTTGGTGCAAGCTATGTGGATGCTAGGAGGAAAGAGTTCCTGAACTTGACCCAAGGCAATAAATTGGTGGCAGAGTATGAGGCGAAGTTTCTACGCCTTAGTAGGTATGCAAGGGTAATGGTGGCAATGGAGTATGAGTGTTGCATTAGGTTTGAGGATGGGCTTAGAGATAGCCTCAGGGTACTGATAGCTCCGCAAAGGGAACGAGTTTTCTCGAAGTTGGTGGAGAAGCAAAGATAGAGGAGGATGTAAAGCGCAGTGAGCGCCTAAACTAGGAGAAGGAAATGGGTAAGAATAAAAGGGAGGCTGAGACCCCGGGTGTTGGATAGAGGCCTAGGGCTAGGGCCAGAAATAATGGGCCAGTTAGAGTAGGGCCCCCTACTGCTAATCCAAGGGTGCCCCCTAGTGCTGATTATGGGAGAAGGTATGGAGGCGAGTGTTGGAAGAAAATGGGAGCTTGTTTCGCTTGTGGGTCTATGGAGCATAGGATCAAGGATTACCCTCGAACACTAGGTTGAGAGCAAGTAGTGGGTTTAGGAGGTGCTCAGCCACCAAGGGGTGGACAGCTGCCGCTAAGGGGTCGTGGACAGGCCAGGGGCAGTAACGGCAATGGATGTGGACACGGAGCACCAGGCAAAATTTTGGGCCATGCTGAGGCGAGACAGCCAGCGTTGCTGCTCAACATCGAGAAGACGGGGATGCCCCAGATGTGATAATGGGTATGTTCTTTATATATGAGTTACCTTACACAGCCTTGATTGATATTGGATGGACACATTCATATGTTGCATACAATAAGACTGAGTCTTTGGGTGATATGTTTGAGATTATTCCGAATGAAATGACTATGATAACTCCATTAGGGCAGTCTGTAGGAGTGAATAAGATGTTTAGGTAGGTACCCTTAGTAGTTCAAGGGGTTACCTTTTTAGTAGATTTGATGGAACTGCCGTTAAGCGAATTCGACTTAATCTTAGGTATGGATTGGCTGATGAAGCACTGAGCCACCTTGAATTATGCTGCAAAGCGAATGGTGTTAAGAATAGTGGAGGATAAGGAAGTAGTAGTGATTGGTGAAGGCCGAAACTATCTGTCGAATGTGATTTCGGCATTGAAGGCTGAGAAGTTAGTACGAAAGAGATGCGAAGTCTTTTTGGCTTATATTAGTGATACGGAGGCTAAGAGCCTTACTGTTAAGGAGTTGAGAATGGTTAGGGAATTTCTGGATGTCTTTCCCGAGGAGTTGCCTGGGTTGCCACCCAATAGAGAAGTGGAATCTGGAATCGAGTTATTACCTGGGACGGCTCCGGTGTCCATCGCTCCTTATTGGATGGCACCAAAAGAATTGGTGGAACTTAAGGCACAAATCAGGAATTGTTGGATCGAGTATTCATATGACCAAGTGTGTCCCCATGGAGAGCACCGGTGTTATTCGTGAAGAAAAAGGATGGAACCTTGTGAATGTGCATCAACTATCGATAGTTAAACAAGTTAACTGTTAAAAATAAGTACGCTCTACCGAGAATTGATGATCTTTTTGATCAGTTTAGGGGAGCTTCAGTGTTATCGAAGATTGACCTGCGTTCGAGGTATCACCAACTAAGGTTTAAGGAGGCAGATGTTCATAAGACAGCTTTCAGAACTCGTTATGGGCAGTACGAGTTCTTAGTGATGCCATTCGATCTGACGAACGCACCTGTTGCTTTCATGGATCTCATGAATCGATTTTTCCAACCCTACTTGGATCGGTTCGTGGTAGTCTTTATAGATGACATTTTGGTGTACTCAAAAGACGGGGATGAGCATGATGCACACTTAAGGATTGTGTTGCAGACTTTGAGGGAGAAGCAGCTGTATGCCAAATTCAGTAAGTGTGAATTTTGGCTAAGGGAGGTTACTTTTCTTGGACATGTGGTATCAGCTGAGGGGATTAAGGTGGATCCTCGGAAAATTGAAGCGGTGTTAGACTAGAAAACACCCAAGACGGTATCGAAAATCTGAAGTTTTCTGGGCTTGGCAGGATACTATAGGCGATTTGTTGAGGGCTTTTCCATAATTACTACACCCTTAACTAAGTTGTTGAGGAAGGGGGTACCGTTTGTTTGGATGGACAAGCAGCAAGAGAGTTTTGGAAAACTTAAGAAAGTTTTAACTGAGGCCCCTATGTTGATTCAGCCAGTACTTAGGAAAGAGTTTACAGTTTATAGTGACGCGTCGCATGTAGGCTTAGGTTGCGTATTAATACAAGAAGGAAAGGTGGTTGCATATGCGTCACGACAACTTAAGACTCACGAGATGAATTACCCAAACCATGATTTGGAGCAAGCTGCGGTGGTATTCGCGCTAAAAATATGGAGGCATTACTTATACGGGGAGAAGTGCATAATCTATTCAGACACAAGAGTTTGAAGTACCTCCTTAACCAAAAGGAGCTAAACCTTAGGCAACGTAGGTGGGTGGAATTATTGAAGGATTATGATTGTACGATTGAATACTGTAATGCCCCGTACCCGAGACCGTTTTCGGAGTCGAACACGAGGTGTTAACAGACTTAATTCGTTACTTAAACAGCTCAAACAATTTAATTTTAAAATTTCCAGTATAGCTAGCAATCTGCGTCATAGTCGCTTAAAAATTCATATATCAAGTTTCAAAATTCAAAATCCTATTTCGTAAATTTTATATGAAACTAGACTCATATATCTATTTACTAATTTTTTTCTAGAATTTTTGGCTGGGCCAATAGTACAGTTTATTAGTTAAAGTCTCCCCTGTTTTAGGGTTCGACTGCTCTAACCTCTGTGTATTTCGAATTAGATATCTCTCTGAAAAGAATTTCAATGACTATAATATTTGTTTCTCTTAAAACTAGACTCAATAAGGATTCTAACTATATAAAGTACACCACCTAATTATTTTTATAAAATTTATGGTGAATTTCTAAAGTTGAAACAGGGGATCCAGAAATCACTCTAGCCCTATTTCACTAAGACTCAGATATCTTATAAAATACATAACCTTTACCTTCTTCGCTTATTCCATATGAAAATAGACACAATGAAATTTAATTTCATATATTATTAACTATCAAACCATGTTTCTACAAATTTTTGTGATTTTTCAAAATCATGTTATTTCTGATACTGGAATCCGTTTTTAAGTTACTTTCACATTTTTTCATAATTTTCATGAGATAGTTACTACTTAATCATACATACTATTAAACATGTATATCATTAGCCATTATATTAGCTAATCACTAGAAAATATTTACACATCATTCATTGATCATATCATATCAAAAGAAACCAAGTTCCTATACATGCCATACACAAAACGAAACTTCTAACCATACCAATGTAATTTCTTCGATAGTGTGATCGGGTCTCCGACGTTTCCTTCGATCCCCGAGTGGCTTGATAAAAACTATAAGAAAAATAAAATAAGAGAGTAAGCACTAGGCTTAGTAAGCTTACAAGAAAATAAATTACAACATTCAACATAATGAATAAATATACATCAAGTCACCTAGCCTCATAAACTTTCTTTACTTCTCATTTTCTACCTTCTTCTTTACTCACTTACCTTCTTTCTTACCTGACCTTTCACTATTCATAAATATAATCTACATTCCCTTTTTGCTGATAATTCACTATGATTTAACATATACAATGACCCGTTGAACCACACGGAATACTAAGGATACTAGGGTCGTTCCTGTCTACCAATATCCTGCCAATGCCATGTCTTCGACATGGACTTACATGAATTATTCCTATCTCCAATGCCATATTTATATATATAATATGGGCTTACATGGCTCATTCCTGTCTCCAAAGCCATATATCTGATATGGACTTACATGGCTCATTTCTATCCTGTCCTGTCAACCCCAATATCCTAATATTCCTAAGGTTCAAACAGGGCTTCCTAATGCTTTTTCTCTGCTACTTCGCCTTTAATTCGACTTTAAATATTCTCAAAAAAATAAGTATATAAATGCTGTAAATTAACAATAATAATGTAAAATATAAGAATATTGCATTTATTTACTGTAAACTTACCTCGATACAAAATGTGACTAAACTTTACAATTTAGTCATTTACTTTTTCTTTTCCCGATCTACTCCGAATTTCGTTCTTCTTGATCTATAATAGAAAATTTAACTTATTTAATATTCACATTTATCAAAACAGTCCTTTACTCAAACTTTGGAAAAATTACATTTTACCCCTAAACTTTGCATATTTACACTTTTACCCCAAATCTAAGTAAATTAAACTTCAACCTATTTTCTTATGTTTTATGACATGCTGATCATTTTTCCCTTCTATGGCAGCATCAAATTCATACTCTAACATGCACTTATGACTATTAGGTATTTTACCGATTAAGCCCTTTTACTCGTTTTTACCTAAAACCGAGTAGCACAAGTTGTCTAACATAATATAAAACCTCATATTCTATCATAAAACATCAAAATAAACACTTTTCACCTATGGGTATTTTTCCAAATATGAACCCTAACTTAAATTATTGCTAGCATAAGCTTTATCGAGCTACCGGGATCTCAAAAACGTAAAAATCATTAAAAACGGGGCTTGGAATCACTTAATATGAAGCTTGAAAGTTGAAGAAACCCTGGCTATGGAGAGATGGAGCATTTGGCAGCAACTATGAAGATGATAACTAATTTTTGTGTTATTTTTCCCTTTTAATTTCATTTAATATCCAAATGACCAAAATGCCCCTCCTTACTAAACTTTTAAAAATTCCTTCCATGTCCTAATTTTGTGCATGAACTTAAAATTGGTCAAATTGCTATTCAAGACCTCCTAATTAATATTTCAAAGCAATTTCATACTAGAAACTTCTAGAATGCAAGTTTTGCAACTTATTCGATTTAGTCCCTAACTTCAAATTAAGCATTTTATGCATAGAACTTCATCACGAAATTTTCGCACAATCATGTAATCATATCATGAACCTCAAAATAATAATAAAATAAAATTTTCTACCTCAGATTTGTGGTTTCGTAACCACTGTTCCGTTTAGGCCCTATTTCGGGATCTTACATTTCTCCCCCCTTTAGGGATTTTCGTCCCCGAAAATCTTACCTGTGAAGAGATTTGGAGTCTTGTTTCGCATAGCCTCTTGGGTTCCCATGTAGCCTCGTCTACCCCATGTCTATTCCATAGTACTTTCACAAGTGCAATACTTTTGTTCCTTAATTGCTTTACCTCTCGAGCTAGAATCTTTACTTGTTCTTCACCGTAAGTCATGTCTGGCTGAATCTCAACCTCTGTCTGAGAAATCACATGTGACGGATCTGAACGATAACGACGTAGCATAGACACATGAAATACATTATGAATCTTCTCTAACTCAATCGACAAAGCTAACCGATATGCTAATGGTCCGACTCTCTCAATCACTTCAAGCAGTCTAATAAAACGTGGACTTAGTTTGCCTTTCTTGCCAAATCTAAGAACTTTCTTCAACGGGGATACTTTCAAAAAAACTTTGTCACCAACTTGATATTCAATCTCTTTTCTTTTCAAATCTGCATACGACTTTTGTCTGTCTAAAGCTGCTTTCAAGCAATCTCTGATGATTTTTACTTTCTCTTCTATTTTCTTAACTAGATCAACCCCGTAAATCTGATCTTCCTTAAGCTCTATCCAATACAAAGGTGTGCGACATTTATGTCCATACAAAGCTTCATAAGGTGCCATCTTCAAACTCGACTGATAACTATTATTATAGGCAAACTCTACTAATGGTTAATATTTTTCCCAACTGCCTTGAAATTCCAATTACACACGACATCTAAGCATATCTTCAAGTACTGAATAACTCTCTCTCGGTCGACCGTCGGTTTGAGGATGGAAAAGCTGTACTAAAACTCAACTTTGTGCCCAAATCATACGTAATTTCTTCCAAAACCGTGAAGTAAATCTTGGATCTCTCATGCGAAATGATCGATAATGGTACCCGTGTGTAGTCTGACTATCTCTGAAATATACAACTCGGCCAACTTGTCAAGTGAATAATCCATAGGAATTGGGATAAAATGAGCCGACTTCATTAATTTATGAATCACAACCCATACTGCATCTTTCTTTCTCAGTGTAAATGGCAATCCTGTCACAAAATCCATAGTAATTCGATCCCATTTTCACTCAGGGACTAGCACGGGCTGCAATAAACCTAAAGGTACCTGATGTTTGGCCTTTACCCGCTGACAGATTAAGCATCTAGAAACAAACTCTGAAATGTCCCTTTTCATTCCTACCCACCAATACATTTTCTTCAAATCATTATACATCTTTGTACTACCTGGATGAATAGACAAAGAACTACTATGTGCTTCCTGTAAGATCTTTCAAATAAGCTCATCATTCTTCGGTACGCATACCCTGTCTCTGAACATCAAACAACCGTCAAAACTGATCTTAAAAACTGACTCTATATTCGACTCACACTGATCTCTTTTGGCTAACAACTCATTGTCATTTTTCTGAGCTTCACAAATTTCTTCAAGAAACATCAGTTTGGCTCTCAACTCAGCTAAGATAAAACCATCATCTGATAAGGCTAGACTAGTGTTCAAAGCTCTTAATGCAAACAAAGATTTCCTACTCAAAGCATCAGCAACAACGTTTGCCTTACCTGGGTGATAATCGATCACTAGCTCATAATCTTTAATCAACTCTAACCATCTTCTTTGCCTCAAATTCAAATCTTTTTGAGTCATCAAATATTTCAAACTTTTGTGATCAGTAAATATATGGCACTTCTCACCATACAAATGATGTCTCCAAATTTTCAGCGCAAAAACAATGGCAGCTAGCTCTAAATCATGTGTCGGATAGGTCTTCTCATGTGGCTTTAGCTGTCTAGAGGCATAAGCGATTACCTTCCCTTCCTGCATAAGTACACAACCAAGTCCATCCATGGACGCATCACTGTAAATCAAAAACTCCTTACCTTACAGTTACGGTTGTACTAAAATAGGAGCTTTAGTCAACAATGCTTTTAACTTATCAAAACTCTGTTGACACTTCTCAGTCCATTTAAACTTGACATCCTTTCGCAGCAATCTTGTCGTGGGGTAGCTATCATAGAAAATCCCTCTACAAATCGTCTATAATATCCGGCAAGACCAAGAAAACTTCTAACCGATACATTTCTAGGAGGCTTCCAATCAACAATGGCTGAAATCTTGCTCGAATCAACCTTAATACCTTCACCTGAGACAATATGTCCAAGAAAACCAACTTCTCGTAACCAGAACTCACTTTTGCTGAACTTGGCATACAACTGATTATCTCTCAGAATCTGTAAAACTGTTCTCAAATGCTCTGCATGCTCAGTCTCATCATGAGAATAAATCAAAATATCATCAATGAACACAACTACAAACTTATCCACGTACGGTCTAAAAATTTGATTCATTAAGTCCATGAAAATGGCAGGAGCATTAGTCAAGCCAAATGGCATCACAAGGAACTCATAATGACCATACCTAGTCCGGAAAGCAGTCTTCAAGACATCTGACTCTTTAACTCGCAACTGATAGTATCTGGATCTCAAATCTATCTTGGAAAACATAGTAGCTCCCTTCAATTGATCAGACAGATCATCAATTCTAGGCAATGGATACTTGTTTTTTACTGTTACCTTGTTAAGTTGCCGATAATCTATGCACAATCTCATCGATCCGTCTTTCTTTTTCACAAATAGCACTGGTGCACCCCATGGTGAACTACTGGGTCTTACAAAGCCTTTATCTGTTAATTCCTGTAACTGAGCTTTCAATTCTTTCAATTCCAACGGAGCCATTCTATAAGGAGTAATAGAAATGGGCGTGGTACCTGGAATCAACTCAATACCAAACTCAACTTCTCTAACAGGAGGCAAACCTGGTAGTTCTTCCGGAAACACATCGGGAAACTCACATACCACAGGCTCTGATTCAATTTTCAATTCTGGATCTTTAGTGTTCAACACAAAAGCAAGATAAGCTTTATACCCTTTTCTCAAACATTTACGAGCGGACATAATGAAATTATGGAAAATGAACTATCTGACTCTTCTGAATTAAACCTAATAATTTCACCATTTTCACACTTCAACTCAATGAATTTCTTCCCACAATTCACTATCACATCATGTGTAGTCAACCAATCCATACCAAGAATCACATCAAACTCATCAAATGGCAATAGCATGAGATCGGCCGGAAAACTGTAGCCTCTAATCATCAAAGGACAATTTCTACATACTTCATCTACTAATACATGCTTGCCTAATGGATTCGATACTTTAATCACAAATTCTGTAGATTCTATAGGCATACTTATACTAGGCATCAATTTCTTGCAAACATATGAATGAGTTGAACCCGGATCAATCAAAGCAATGACATTAATATTATGTAGAGAAAATGTACCCGTAATCACATCGGGGAAGGATGCCTCTTCGCGTGTACGAATAGCATAAGTCCTTGCAGGAGCTCTAGCATCTGGTCTCACAGCTGAATCTCTTGAGGTACCTCTGCTTGCTCCTACTTCTGGTTGCCTCGGTGATCTGCCTCTAGTAGGAGCATTTCCGGATCTAGCACTCTGTGTTGTCTCTCGATTAGCTGCCTCTGGACATTCTCGTACAAAATGATCTAGAGCACCGCATTTATAACAAACATTTTTGCCTGCCCGACAAGGACCATAATGAAGTCTACCACACCGTGGACACCCTGATCTACCCTGTCCAACATTACCTACACTCGCAGTCGAGGTGGTCTGAGCCTTCGAATCCTTAAATCTGCTGCCTCTATTTTGACTAGAATACCTGGCTGAGAGACTAGATCTGGTAGAAAACTCCTTTGGCCTTTTGGATGTAGCTTGGAATGACCTGCTCATCTGTCTCTTCTTTGTATCTTGTGTCTCTGTCTCAACTTTGCCTTTTCTTTTTAATAGCTCATCTACCTTACAGGCTCTCTCAACTAAAATAACAAACTCTTTTATTTCTAGGATACCTACTGACAATCGGATATCATCATTTAACCCATCCTCAAACCTTTTACACATGATAGCCTCTGTGGACACACATTCTCTAGCATATTTACTAAGCCTGACAAATTCGCGCTCAAAATCTGTCACCATCATATTACCTTGTTTCAATTCCAGGAATTCCTTTCTCTTCTGATCAATAAACCTCTAACTGATGTACTTTTTACGAAATTCCTCCTGAAAGAAATCCCAAGTGACCCTCTCCTTTGGTACAATTGATACAAGTGTTTGCCACCAGTGGTAGGCTGAGTCTCTAAGAAGTGATACTACACATTTCATACATTCCTCGGGTGTACAAGATAATTCGTCAAAAACTCTGATAGTATTTTCTAACCAAAATTCTGCTCTTTCTGCATCATCATCCTTTGTTGCTCGGAACTCTTCTGCCCCTTGTTTCCTGATTCTATCAACTGGTGGCTTTTCTTTTATCACTTTACCTGTGACTGGGGAAGCTTGAGTTGCATGGGTAGCTTGAGAATCATGAGGGGGTGGAGGTCTAACTGCCGGATTCGTACGAACGAACTCAGCAAACAAATCATTCAAAGCTTGGAAGAGAGCTTCTCGAGTCACTCCTTCCTGATTAACTGTTACTGGCCTATTCTCAGATAGGGCTGCCCCTTTCGCGGGAGCAGGCGCATTACTTTCTACATCATCATCACCAGCTCGCTCGGGATCCATTACTATAAAACAAAATATTTAAAAATCGTTAGGAGTCGTCACACTATCAAAATACAGGTATGGCATGTATAGCTAGACTTTTACTCACACTAACTGTTCCGAGAACCGACTAAACCTGCTCTGATACCAATAAATGTAACGCCCCATACCCGAGACCATTTTCAGAGTCGAACACCAGGTGTTAACATACTTAATTCGTTACTTAAACAGCTCAAACAATTTAATTTTAAAATTTCCAGTCCAGCTAGCAATCTGCATCACAGTAGCTTAAAAATTCATATATCAAGTTTCAAAACTCAAAATCCTATTCCGTAAATTTTATATGAAACTAGACTCAT
This sequence comes from Gossypium longicalyx, assembly GCA_025698465.1. Lineage (NCBI taxonomy): Eukaryota > Viridiplantae > Streptophyta > Magnoliopsida > Malvales > Malvaceae > Gossypium > Gossypium longicalyx. Next base: position 37,338,073 of record CM046995.1, read on the forward strand.
ATATCTATTTACTAATTTTTTTCTAGAATTTTTGGCTAGGCCAATTAGTACAGTTTATTAGTTAAAGTCTCCCCTATTTCAGGGTTCGACTGCTCTGACCTCTGTGTATTACGAATTAGATATCCCTCTGAAAAGAATTTCAATGACTACGAGATTTATTTCTATTAAAACGAGACTCAATAATAATTTTAAACATATAAAGTACACCACCTAATTATTTTTATAAAATTTATGGTGAATTTCTAAAGTTGAACAGGGGATCCAGAAATCGCTCTGGCCATATTTCACTAAAACTCAGATATCTTATAAAATACATAACCTTTACCTTCTTAGCTTATTCCATATGAAAATAGACACAATGAGCTTTAATTTCATATATTATTCACTATCAAACCATGTCTCTAAAAATTTTTGTGATTTTTCAAAATCACGTTATTTCTGATACTTGAATCCGTTTTTAAGTTACTTTCACATTTTATCATAATTTTCATGAGATAGTCACTACTTAATCATACATATTATTAAACATGTATATCATCAGCCATTCTATTAGCTAATCACTAGAAAATATTTACACATCATTCACTGATCATATCATATCAAAAGAAATCAAGTTCCTATACATGCCATACACAAAACGAAACGTCTAACCATACCAATGTAATTTCTTCGATAGTGTGATCGGGTCTCCGACGTTTCCATCGATCCCCGAGTGGCTTGATAAAAACTATAAGAAAAAGAAAATAAGAGAGTAAGCACTAGGCTTAGTAAGCTTACAAGCAAATAAATTACAGCATTCAACATAATGAATAAATATACATCAAGTCACCTAGCCTCATAAACTTTCTTTACTTCTCATTTTCTACCTTCTTCTTTACTCACTTACCTTCTTTCTTACCTGACCTTTCACTATTCATAAATATAATCTACCTTCCCTTTTTGCTGATAATTCACTATGATATAACATATACAATGACCCGTTGAACCACTCGGAATACTAAGGATACTAGGGTCGTTCCTGTCTATCAATATCCTGCCAATGCCATGTCTTCGACATGGACTTACATGAATTATTCCTATCTCCAATGCCATATTTATATATATAATATGGGCTTACATGGCTCATTCTGTCTCCAAAGCCATATATCTGGTATGGACTTACATGGCTCATTTCTATCCTGTCCTGTCAACCCCAATATCCTAATATTCCTAAGGTTCAAACGGGGCTTCCTAATGCTTTTTCTCTGCTACTTCGCCTTTAATTCGACTTTAAATATTCTCAAAAAAATAAGTATATAAATGCTGGAAATTAGCAATAATAATATAAAATATAAGAATATTGCATTTATTTACTGTAAAGTTACCTCGATACAAAATGTGACTAAACTTTACAATTTAGTCCTTTACTTTTTCTTTTCCCCGATCTACTCCTGAATTTCTGTAACGCCCCCACGCCCGAGACCGTCACCGGAGTCGAGTATGAGGTGTTACTAAACTTAATTTAACATTTTAAGAACTTTAGATTATTTGTTTCTACATTCAAAGCTTTTTAGCTACTTGCGTTACAGTCACAAGAAAAATCATATCTCGAGTTACGAAACTCGAAATCAAGATCCGTAAATTTTCTCTGAATCTAGACTCATATGCCTATCTACTAATTTTTTTTCTAGAATTTTTGGTTGGGCCAATTAGTACAGTTTATTAGTTAAATTTACCCCTGTTTCAGGGCTTGACTGGTCTGACCTCTGTTTACTACGAACCACTTTTCTCTCTGTATAAAATTCATATGAATATGAGATTTATTTCTCCTGAAACTAGACTCAATAAGGATTCTGAGGATATAAAATAAGCCACCTAATTATATCTGTACAATTTATGGTGAATTTATAAAGTTGGAACAGGGGATTCAGAAACTGCTCTGACCCTGTTTCACTAAAATTCAAATATCTTCTAACATATAATTTTTTTACCAGTTTAGTTTGTTTCATGTGAAACTAGACATAATAAGCTTCAATTTGATATTTAATACATCACCAAATTCAATTTATATGATTTTTAGTAAATTTTCAAACTCACGTCAGTGTTGCTGTAATATTCTGTTTATGGCAAATTTCATCCTTTTTATGAATTTTCATGAACTAGGTAACTTATTAACTTTCCATAACATCAAACATATTCTAAACTAACCATTTCCATAATTTATCATTATCAAGCACTTCCTCAACCATTTCATCACCATACCATAAGATCATTTACACAAAATAAGTATTTTGCTATACATGCCATACTTGAATTTACAAGCCATTTTACCGAAAAGTTCTTAGGATAGTGTGGTGAGCTTCAGACCAATCACGACTCCTAAGCTGGCTTGTCCAAAACTAAAATGAGTAAGAAAGAGGAGTAAGCATAAATGCTTAGTAAGTTCATATGCAAATAATAAGTAACATAACAAAGCAATCATACCAAACAACATTAGCATGGTATCACCAAAACATAAATCTCATTTCTAATCATCATTCATCATTTTACTACCTTATCGTTATTGTATCAATACTCAACCCGAGGGTTAAGTACATACCTGTCCGAAGTATCCACTTCACATCACTTACCAATACGTCTCTTTTCATCTCAAGTATTCCTCCATTTGAGTAGAACTTTACCCGTTGAACTCATCGGAATATAATTCGGATACGTAGAAAGTTTGCACATAAGTGCCACATATGTAGCCAAGCTACCATGTAACCCGCCCATAAGCGAACTCGGACTCAACTCAACGAGCTCAGATGCCTAGTTACATCTCACAAACTCGGACTCAACTCAACGAGCTCGGATGCCTAGTTACATCTCACGAACTCGGACTCAACTCAACGAGCTCGGATGCCTAGTTACATCTCACGAACTCGGACTCAACTCAACGAGTTCGAACATTCGCATCCATAAGTGAACTCGGACTCAACTCAACGAGTTCGGATGCCCAAGTATCCCAGTGACATGTCACTTGTATCCTAATCTATTCCTAAGGTTCAAAGCGGGATTTTCCTTGAACACATATCCTTGGCGTCTTAGTAAAATGCCGTAACCAATACTCGGTAACAATTTATATTTTATTGAAAATAACCACAAAGCATTTATTTCATAATAAAAAAATTCAGCATATCACATAATTGACATCAATGACTTAAAATAACAATTATGCTACATTATTTACATATGAACTTACCTTGGTACCAAAATACAAAGGTTTTGCAATTTAATCCACAATCTTTTCTTTTCCTCGATTGGAGTCGTTTCCACGTCTTTCTTGATCTAAAATAACACATTTAACTTATTTATCACTCACATTATCAAATTAACCCTTAATTCAAATTTTGACAAAATTACAATTTTACCCCTAAACTTTTGCATATTTACATTTTTGCCCCTAAGTTCGGGATTAAACTTTATTCCTTATTCTTATGTTTTACAACATGCTGATCACTTTTCCTTCTATGGCAACATCAAATTCTCACTCTAACATGTACTTGTGACTATTAGGTATTTTTACCGATTAAGCCCTTTACTCGTTTTTGCTTAAAATCGAGTAGTACAAGTTTTCTAACATAATTTAAAACCTCATATTCTATCATAAAACATCAAAATACACAAATTTCACCTATGGGTATTTTTCCAAATATAAATCCTAGGTTAAATTATTGCTAACATAAGCTAAATCGAAGCTCAGGGATCTCAAAAACGTAAAGAACTTGAAAAAGCGGGGCTAGAATGGACTTACAATCGAGCTTGGAAGCTTGAAAAACCCTAGCCATGGTTTCTCCTTGCTATATTCGGCCATGGGGTTGAAGATGAGCAAAATTGGCTTTTAATTTTGTATTTTAATTCATTTTACCCCTAAATGACCAAAATGCCCTTACTACTAAACTTTCAAAAATTCCTTCCATGTCCTAATTTTGTCCATGAACTTCAAATTGGTCAAATTGCTATTTAAGACCTCCTAATTAATATTTCAAAGCAATTTCATACTAAAAACTTCTAGAATGCAAGTTTTGCAAATTATTCGATTTAGTCCCTAACTTCAAATTAAGCACTTTATGCATAAAATTTCTTCACGAAATTTTCACACAATCATGCAATCATATCATAAACCTCAAAATAATTATAAAATAATTATTTCTATCTCGGATTTGTGGTCACGAAACCACTATTCCGATTAGGCCCTAATTCGGGATATTACAACTTCGTTCTTCTTGATCTATAATAGCAAATTTAACTTATTTAATATTCACATTTATCAAAACAGTCCTTTACTCAAACTTTGGAAAAATTACATTTTTACCCCTAAACTTTTGCATATTTACACTTTTACCCCAAATCTCATAAATTAAACTTCAACCTATTTTCTTATGTTTTATGACATGCTGATCATTTTTCCCTTCTATGGCAGCATCAAATTCATACTCTAACATGCACTTATGACTATTAGGTATTTTACCGATTAAGCCCTTTTACTCATTTTTACCTAAAACCGAGTAGCACAAGTTGTCTAACATAATATAAAACCTCATATTCTATCATAAAACATCAAAATAAACACTTTTCACCTATGGGTATTTTTCCAAATATGAACCCTAACTTAAATTATTTCTAGCATAAGCTTTATCGAGCTACCGGGATCTCAAAAACGTAAAAATCATTAAAAACGGGGATTGGAATCACTTACTATGAAGCTTGAAAGTTGAAGAAACCCTAGCTATGGAGAGATGGAGCATTCAGCAGCAACTATGAAGATGATAACTAATTTTTGTGTTATTTTCCCTTTTAATTTCATTTAATATCCAAATGACCAAAATGCCCCTCCTTACTAAACTTTTAAAAATTCCTTCCATGTCCTATTTTTTTCCATGAACTTAAAATTGGTCAAATTGCTATTTAAGATCTCCTAATTAATATTTCAAAGCAATTTCATACTAGAAACTTCTAGAATACAAGTTTTGTAACTTATTCGATTTAGTCCCTAACTTCGAATTAAGCATTTTATGCATAGAATTTCATGACGAAATTTTTGCACAATCATGTAATCATATCATGAACCTCAAAATAATAATAAAATAAATTTTTCTACCTCAGATTTGTGGTTTCGTAACCATTGTTCCGTTTAGGCCCTATTTCGGGATGTTACAAATACCACCCTAGCAAAGCGAATGTGGTAGCCAACGCGTTGAGTCGTAAGGCTAAGTCAGACTTGAGAGCTATGCTCGCCCGTTTAAGCTTGTTGGATGATGGTAGCTTATTAGCTGAGATTCAAGTAAAGCCGGTGTGGGTCAAGCAGATAAGGAGTAAGCAATTAGTGGATGAGACTTTGAGTGCTTGCTTTAAACAAGTGGAGAGTGGGGAGACATCAGACTTTGGGATAAATGGTGAAGGAGTATTGTGTTTCCGTGGGAGAATATGTATAGTAAAGGACAATGATCTAAGGCATTCTATTCTGCAGGAAGCACATAGCGGTCTCTACGCAATGCATCCTGGCAGAAACAAGATATATCGGAATTTGCGTAAGCTTTATTGGTGGCCTGGACTTAAGCACGAGGTTATGGAGTTCGTAGGTAAATGCTTAGTTTGTCAAAAGGTGAAAGCGGAACATTAGTTGCCTTTAGGGTTACTTCAACCAGTGAAGATTCTACTCTGGAAGTGGGAAATGATCACTATGGACTTTGTTAGTGGGCTACCCTTGACGCCTACTAAGAAAGACTCGATATGGTTTATAGTGGATCGGTTAACCGAGTCTTCCCACTTTGTACCAGTTTGCACCGATTACTCATTGCAAAAGCTGGCTAGGTTGTATGTGGCAGAGATTGTGAGATTGCATGGAGTGCCAGCCTCCATAATATCTGATAGGGACCCACGTTTCACTTCGCGATTTTGGAAGAAGTTACATGAGGCGTTGGGTACTAGGTTAAACTTCAGTACGGCTTTCCACCCTCAAACTGATAGACAGTCAGAAAGGGCGATCCAAGTGTTGGAAGATATGTTGAGGGGATGCGTGATTGAGTTCCGAGGTAGTTAGGAGGACTATTTACCATTAGCCGAATTCGCGTACAATAATAGCTACCAAGCAAGCATTAGGGTGGCTCCTTATGAAGCAGTGTATGGGTAAAGGTGTTGAACTCCAACATGTTGGATGAAGTTGGGTGAATGGAGAGTTTTGGGCTCTGAGTTAGTAGCCGATACTAAGGATAAGGTAAACTTGATTCGGGATCGTTTGAAGGAGGCCTCGGATAGGCAGAAGTCGTATGCTAACCTTAAGCGTCGAGAAATAGATTATGCAGTAGAAGACTTAGTTTTTTCTGAAGGTCTCTTCGTGGAAGAAAGTTTTAAGGTTTGGATGAAAGGGTAAGCTAAGCTCAAGGTTCATTGGGCCATATCGGATGGTGAGACGGATTGGGCCAGTCGCTTATCAGTGGAGTTACCCCCTAAACTAAGCCAGATCCATGACGTGTTTCATGTTTCTATGCTAAAACGATATCGCTCAAATCTTTCACATGTTGTGGCGGTGGAAGAAATTGAGGTTAGTCCAGACCTGACTTTCGAGGAAGAGCCCATACAAATAATTGGTCGAGATGTCAAAGTACTGAGAAGGAAGTCTGTTCCATTAGTCAAAGTGCTTTAGCGGAATCACAACGCTAAGGAGGCTACTTAGAAACCTGAAGAAGTGATGCGACGTCAATATCCTCAACTGTTTGAACAAGGTAAATTTCGAGGATGAAATTTCTTTTAGGGGGTAGAGTTGTAATGCCCCAAAAATCTTGAAACCCAAAAATCTCTAAATCCTGAATTTTCTTTTTCGATTCTCATAAAAAAATTTGTGCTAGGTATTTTAGTTAAGTAGGTAATAGTAGGTCTTGACTAAAGTTTGAATTTGAACTTAGGGGAAAAGGAAATTATGCGTTAATAATTATTAAGGAACCCTGAAGGCAAGTAGTTTGGCTTTTAAATAAAAATAGGGGAAAATAACATCAAAAAGCCTTACGGAGGAGTGGTTAAGTGTCGCCACTTAGGGTGTAGGGAGGTGCCGTTAGTGGCTAGCAAGGAGATCCAAGGCTCGAATCCTAGCTTAGTATTTTTAGAAGTTTAATTTTAGCCTTCTAGAAGGTTGGAAGTGGCATGAAGATGGACTCCAAGGGGAGTGACCAGAAGAGAAAATTAAGGAAAAGATCAATGGGTTATCAGGGAGAAAAACGAGGAGATGAGAAGGGAGAAGTGATGGAGTCAAATTGGGAATTGGGCATGGAAAATTCGACTATAAGGGCTATAAATAGGGGCCGAATACAAGGTTTCCAGGCTACTGTCGAAATTCTTCTTTACCTTGCTATCGAAAACCCTTTTCTGTTTAAGATCCAAAAAGCTGAAAACCCTTTTGTTTTTCTTTCTTTCTGTCGATTTCTATTCTTCTCTACACAATTTTCTTTATTTCACTTAGTCGATTTCTTCTTCTACTCTTCTTCTTTAATCTGTGCCAAATAAACCTCATTCACCATACTAAGTTGAAAGCCGAAAAGCTGAATCTCCCAAGAGCCGAATACTCTTTGACTGAATCTAGTGTAAGTGTTTTACAATTGGTTTTCTTTGCTCAGTATCGATTATTGTCCCTTACTTTTTCTAATCAATTTTGGGTAGGAATAGGTATCAAATCTCTGTCCTTGGATCTCTTCCGATTTGCTCTTCAGAGACTTTAGTAAGTACTCTTAATCTTAGTTGGCCGAATGGTCATAGTTAAGGTAAGGGGACTTGTGTTGGATGCTAGTTCCCTAGTATTTAGTTTTAATGAGTAAGACTAATGCAGATGTAGGGAGTACGTGATCAAGGAAAAGCTATTAAGGATTGGTGCTCAAGGTAAGGTGAAAGGTGAGGTTTCCGTTTTAGTAAGGATATGTATTAAGCATGCGATTAATGGAAGGGTGATATCATTTGTAGGTTGGTGACTAAAGGAATCGCAGCACACTTGCTTACAGGTGTGTACATACACTGTACACACACTATGAATTGGCAAAGGTCAAAAAGCCAAAAAGCCGAAAAGCTGAAATGTCGAAAAGCCAAAAGTTTGGCTACGGTAGTCTTGTGAGTGCGCGAACACTCGTAAGGGGGAGACCGATAGGTTGCCTGAGGCCCACAGGTGATTCCATGCACTTGGGTTGCGATTTAGCGATATGGCCGAAATTGGCTAAATGGACCCGATGGGCTGTTGGGCCCATAATAAGCAAAAACTAAATATTAATGCTATGTGATAGGAATTTGTATGTGAGCATGTATATGAAAGTGACTGGGCCTAACGGGCCATATAAATGTGATTTGGGCCGAATTGGCCATATGAATATCATTGGGCTTAATGGGCCAGATATAGGTATGCGAATTTGATTGGGCTTTGTAAGGGGTTTTGGGCCTAGAATATGATGACTACATAAAACTTAATAATTAATTGCGACCATGGACAAGTCATAGGGTTAAAGTGTGGCAACAGGTATATGCATGTCTAGGATTGGATCTAGGGAGAGCTTGGTACTTAAGCGGTCTTAATGACCCACCACCTCTTTTCTGGAATCCTACCTGGTGTATAGTATTCGCTCATCTTAGCTCACGGGATTTGTTAATGGGCCAAGGTAAGTGAAAACCGTAATAAAGGGAAAATTACTGAAATGGCCCTAAGGGCAAAAATGACCAAAATACCCCTAGATGTTGAATGTAAGTTTTATGGATGTGACGTGCATACATATGATATTCTGCTTAGGTTGCATATGGGTTGGAATTATGGAACGGAGGAAGTATATGAGGATCGCATGGTTACTTGACAATCATGGATCCACCGACGACTTTTATAGCCTAATATGTAAATGAAGTTAGTTTCATAACCGGGCTGCCATTGATGTGTCGGGTGGGTGGGTCGATATTTATATCCCCACATGGTGTGATGGGGGACGGAGTTGGTGTGCCAATTGGGATGGGATTGCATTGAACGTTTGATGTATGATGATTTTTTTTTGAACGCTTGTTTTTGTCGAGGGTTGTACACACTGAGTTTGCAAAAACTCACCCCCTCTTTTATTTTATTTTCATGTGATGCTTAGTAAAAGGTTCGATGTTTGGAGGGACTCTGGGTGGCCAGTTAGCAAGATAATTTGGACTTGGTTTTTTTTAAGCATATAAGTTTTTATTTTATTAAGTATGTTTCAAACCAGATTGTAACAAGGTTTCATTATGTTATTATTACTTGAATTATTATTATTTTCGTTGTAAATATGAAAAGTTGAACATGGGTTTCCTAAATTATAAATTATAGTATGTTTTCTACGTTTCCGCTACTAAATTCTAAAATGACATGTTTTCATAAAATCATATGTTTTAAACAAGTGATTGAAAGGAGTTTTTTTTAAGTTAATTAAGGTTTCTTTTATTTTAAGAAGTGTTTTCAATGAAAACACGATTTTCACTAAAACACTTCAGTGTAACATGCCAGATTCGACCATAACGTCTTGGCCGGGTTTGGGGTGTTACATTTACCCACCTAATTTTATATTTTCTCAATTTAACCCCTTTTTGACATTTTTGTCAAAAATCACTTTACAAAAGTAGTTTAACTAACAAAAACTATTCAAAATCCATCATAAACCATCAAATTACTCAAACATTCAACAATGGTAACATCTTAAATCTTTAGCAATTTCAAAATCTAAGGTAAGGGCTAGCTAGAATACGACGATCACAAAAACGTAGAAATCATTAAAAATCGAGCTAAAACCGTACCTTAACCTAGCCTTCAAAGCTTGGCCGAATGAAATCCTAAGTTTTTCTATTCTTTCTTCTTAATTTTGGCAAGAAGATGTTGATAGGAAACTTTTAATTACCTTTGTTTTATTTATTATATGATAATTTACTAAATTACAAGTATAACCTTAACATATAACCATTTAAATCACCTAAAATGTGTCCGTATATGTCCATTAATGTTTCAAGTGGTTTAATTACCATTTAAGGCCACCATATTAAAAATCCAAAGCCAATTGACACCTTTAACTAATAAAACATTCATTTTACATTTTACGCGATTTAGTCCTTTTTACCGAATTAAGCATTCCAATAGTAAAATTTCTTTACAAAACTTTCACACAATAATTCTATCATGCTGTAAAATTTAATAAAATAATAAAATAAATATTTTTACTTCAGATTCATGGTCCCAAAACCACTATTCTGATTTGACTTAAAAACGGGCCGTTACATAAAGCATGTTTTCGGCCACGTAGGCTATTACAAGGGACAAATTGATTGAGATTGAATGATGATTGTATGAATTGATTAAATGCATGAGAAAAGTATGGTTATTTGTGTTATAAGTTTGATAATGCTCCTTAACCCTATTTCGACGTTGAATACAGGTGAGGGGTGTTACATTTATTGGTATCAAAGCTACGGTTTAGTCGATTCTAGGACTAACGTAGCGTGTGTGTGAGTCTAGCCATACATGACATATATAACTATTATAGTGTGATGACTCTTGACATTTTAAACTGTGTTTTCATATAGTAATAGATCCCAATCGAGCTATAGCCGATGAGGTTGAGAGTAATGTGGCTGCTCCTGCGCAAGGGACAGTGCCATCAGATTCTAGACCTGTGACAGGTTGCCAGGGAGGAGAGGCTAAAGAAGCATTCTTCCAAATGATGAATGAATGGTTCATTCAATATATTCGAACAAACCTAGCTGCTCAACAACCTCCACCCCCTCCTAATCCCCAACTGGTTCCAGTAGTTCCTCAAGGAGTCGAGCTTTTAAGATTGAATAAGCCTCCAGTTGACAAGATCCACAAACACGGCGCTAAAGAGTTCAGAGCTAATGTTGATGATGGTCTTGAGAAAGTCAAGTTTTGGCTTAAAAATATGATTCGAGTGTTTGATGAACTTTTGTGCACGCCAGTTGAATGTTTAAAGTGTGTCGTTTCACTGTTGATAGACACAGCATATCAATGGTGGAATAACTTGGTGTTTGTAGTACCGAGAGAGTGAGAGACTTGGGAATTCTTTCAGACAGAGTTCTGAAAGAAATATATAAGTCAGCGATTCCTTGATCAAAAGCATAAAGAGTTCCTAGAGTTGAAACAGGGTCGAATGACCGTGACAAAGTATGAAAGAGAATTTGTACGGTTGAGCAAGTATGCTCAGGAATATGTTTCCACTGAAGAAATCATGTGCAAGCGATTTCTAGATGGGTTGAATGAAGACATTAAACTTTTCGTTGCAATTTTAGAACTGAAGGAATTTGTTGTTTTAGTAGACAGAGCTTGCAAAGCCGAAGAACTTAGCAAAGAAAAGAGAAAGGTTGATTTAGAGGCAATAGATTCGAGGAAGATATTGATAAGTAAACCTTATCATTCCTCATCGAAGAAACCCAAAGATTATTTTAACTGATAGATCACTTTAATGGGATATTCCAATAGAGATCACGGAAAGCAATACACCAGCCCTAAAGCTCAAGCCACATTAGTATCGAGTGTAGGCAGCGTAAAAGATATCAAGCCCGAGTGTCACCAGCGTGGGAGACGACATTTTGGAGATTGTTGGGTGAAAAATAATAATAGAGCTTGTTACAGTTGTGGTTCATGAGATCATTTTATTAGAGATTGTCCCGAGTTAAATGAAAAAGATAAATCTTAGCATGCAAGGTCGAGCAATACAGCAACGAGAGGGAGACTGTCAAGAAATACGGGAAATGTATCCAGTGGTAGAGGTGTGATGAGAGATTCTACTATGAGATCTGAGGCACGAGCACCTACCTAAGCTTATGCTATTTGTGCACGGGAGAAGGCATCATCGACAGAAGTTATTTTCGGTACTTTTTCTCTTTTCGATACTAATATAGTTGTGTTGGTAGATCCTAGATTAACTCATTCATATATCTGTATGAATTTAGTATTTAAAAATAGTTTACATGTCGAGTCTACAGAGTTTGTAATTAAAGTATTGAACCCCATAGGCAAGTCTGTTTTAGTTGATAAAATTTGTAGGAATTGTCTTTTGATGACTCAAGGTTACTGTATTCTAGCTGACTTGATGCTTCTACCATTCGATGAGTTTGATGTGATTTTGGGTATGGACTGGCTGACTATGCATGATGCATTTGTGAATTGTAGACAAAAGATTACCGAATTAAAATTTCAGAATAGTGATATTCTTTAGATTGAGTCTGATGATTCGAGTGAGTTACCTACTGTGATATCGTTTGTGTTAGCTCAAAAATGTATGAAAAAGGGTTGTGATGCATAACTTGCATACGTACTTGATACAAAGGTGTCTGAATCTAAGATTGCATTTGTATGTATTGTTTGTGAAGTTTTGGATGTATTTCCAGAAGAATTACTAAGTTTGCCACCGATCAGAAAGGTTGAATTTGGTATTGAATTAGTACCAGGAACAACACTGATATCGATAGCTCCATATAGAATGGCTTCAACAGAATTAAAAGAGTTAAAATCTTAGTTGTAAGAATTGATAGACAAAGGTTTTGCACAACCAAGTTATTCACCTTGGGGTGCACCGGTATTGTTTGTAAAGAAGAAAAATGGCACAATAAGAATGTGTATTAATTACAGACAGTTGAGTAAAGTGACTATAAAGAACAAATACCCTCTACCACAGATTTATGATTTATTTGAGTGACTATAAAGAACAAATAACCTCTACCAAAGATTGATTTGAGGTCAGGTTATTATTAGTTACGAGTTAGAGATTCAGATGTACCTAAGACCGCATTCAGAATAAGGTATGAACATTATGAAATTCTTGTTATGCCTTTCGGATTAACTAATGCTCCTTCAGTTTTCATGGACTTGATGAACTGGATATTAAGATTGTATTTAGACAGATTTGTTGTTGTATTCATTGACGACATTCTGATCTATCCACGAGATGAATCTGAACATACTGAGAACTTGAGAGTTGTGTTACAAACTCTACGTGATAAGTAATTATTTGCAAACTTTAGCAAATTTGATATCCCGAATTAGGGCCTAATTGGAATAGTGGTTTCGGGAACACAAATTCGAGAGAGAAAAAATTATTTTATGATTATTTTGAGGTCTATGATATGATTGCATGATTGTGTGAAAATTTCGTGAAAAAATTCTATGCATAAAGTGATTAATTTAAAATTAGGGACTAAATTGAATAAGTTGCAAAACTTGCATTCTAGAAGTTTTTAGTATGAAATTGCTTTGGAATATTAATTAGGAGGTCTTAAATAGAAATTTGACCAATTTCTAAGTTTTGGACAAAAATTGGACATGGATGGAAATTTTGAAAGTTTAGTAATGAAGGGTATTTTAGTCATTTGGTAATTAAAAGATTAAAAAAAGGAAAAAGATGGCAAAATATGTCCATCTTCTTCATTAGGACGAAATTTCAAGGGTTCTCCATAGCTAGGGTTTGTTTCAAGCTTCCAAGCTCCATAGTAAGTGATTCCAAGCCCCGTTTTTAATGTTCTTTACGTTTTTGAAGTCCCGATAACTTGATTTAGCTTATTCTAGCAATAATTTAACCTAGGGTTTATATTTGGAAAAATACCCATAGGTAAAATATGTTTATTTTGATGTTTTATGGTAGAATATGAAGCTTGAAATTGTGTTAAACAATTTTTGCTAAGCGATTTTACGTGAAAACGAGTAAAACGACAAAATCGGTAAAAATACTTAATGTTCATAAATACATGATAGAGTGTGAATTTGATGTTGCTATAGAAGAGAAAAATGATCAGCATGTCATAAAACATAAGAAAATAGGATGAAGTTTAATTTCCAAGCTTTGGGGAAAAAGTATAAATATGCAAAAGTTTAGGGGCAAAAATATAATTTTTTCAAAGTTTGAGTCAAGGACTGTTTTAATAAATGTGAGTATTAAATAAGCTAAATTTGTTATTATAGATAAAGAGAAACGAGATTCAAGTCGTGATCGAGGGAAAAATAAAGTTTTCGAGGAATAGGATTGATTTCTAACATATTGTACCGAGGTAAGTTCATATGTAAATATTGTAATATAACCGTTATTTTAAATCATTTAATGCTATTTATACGATATTATGATTGCTATTATGCGATTCTATGATTTGTGGTAATTGTTGGACAACATGCAAAAATTTTATGAATTATGTGAAAAATGTGAAAGACTACCGAAGTATCGTCATTGGAATTCCAAGGAGAATGGTAAAGGAGTACGAACGAGGAAAGTCCCGTTGAACCTTAGGAATAGATTAGGATACTTGGGCATCCGAACTCGTTGAGTCGAGTCTGAGTTCACTTATGGATGCAAATGTCCGAACTCGTTGAGTTGAGTCCGAGTTCGTGAGATGTAACTAGGCATCCGAGCTTGTTGAGTTGAGTCCGAGTTCACTTATGGATGTGAACGCCCGAACTCGTTGAGTTGAGTCCGAGTTCGCTTATGGGCGGGTTATATGGTAGCTTGGCTACATATGTGGCACTTATGTACAAACTTTCCATGTATCCGAATTATATTCCGATGTGTTCAACGGTAAAATTCTAGTAATATGGAAGAATACTCAAGATGCAAGTGACGTATTGGTAAGTGTTGTGGAATGGTCACTTTGGACAAGTATGTACTTAACCCTCGAGTTGAGACTTGATATGACAACAATAATATGGTAAGATGATGAATGATGAATAGAAATGTGATATATGTTTTGGTGATATTATGCTAATGTTGGTTGGTATAGTTGCTTTGTCAAGTTATTTGTTATTTGCATATGGACTTACTAAGCATCTATGCTTACTCCCTCTTTTTTATTCTTTGTAGTTTTGACAAGTCAATTTGGAGATCGGGATGGTCGGAGGCACGCTCACACTATCACTGGACAATTACGGTATAATGACTTGTAATTTTTGGAAATATGGCATGTATAGCATTCCAATCATTTTGTGTGTATAATCTTACAATATGGCCCACGGATGGAATGGAAATGTTTGAGAATGATTAGATATTGGAATGACTAATCAAGTTTATATATGATAACATGTATGCTTTATGTCTTAACCATGAAAATCCTTGGAAAGGTAAAATTGGCCACAAAATAGAATCAGTCAACAGCAGTGATGTGAATTTGAAAAATCACTAAAAATAGTAGAAATGAAATAAAATGATGAATAAATTTTGTAATCGAAGCTTGATGAGTCTATTTTCATATGGAAGAAATAAAACAGGTAAATGAGTTATATTTTATGAGATATTTAAGTTTTGGTGGAATAGGGTCAGAGCAATCTCTAAATCCCCTGTTCTGACTTTATAAATTCACCATAAATTGTACAAAAACAATTACGAGTTTTACCTTACATGAATGAAATCCTTATTTAGTCTAGTTTTATAAGAAACAAACGGCATAGTCATTGAAACTCTGTACAAGGAGATATCTGATTTGTAATACACAGGGGTCAGAGTACCTGAACCCTAAAATAGGGGAGACTTTAACTAATAAACTGTACTAATTTGCACAGAAAAAAATTTAGAAAAAAATTATAAGTAGATATATGAGTCTAGTTTCAGGAAAAATTTACGGAATTTGATTTCGAGTTTTGTAACTCGAGATATGATTTTTTTAGAGACTACAACACAGATGGACAGTTTACTATGAGAATTGTTTGAACTTGTTTAAATGCTAAAATAAGTTTAGTAATGTCTCATACTCGACTCCGGCGATGGTCTCGGGTAAGGGGGCGTTATAGGAAATGTGAGTTTTGGCTTCGAAATATTAGATTTTTGGGGCATATTGTTTCACTAAAGGTATTAGAGTTAACCCGAGTAAGAATTCTGCTATTATTGACTGGAAACCTCCGAGAAATGTGTCTAAAGTCCATAGTTTTCTGGGCTTAACTGGCTACTACCGAATATTTGTGAAAGGATTTTTGATGATTGCGACACCGATGACACGACTGCTTCAAAAAGATGTGAAATTTGAATGGTCAGAAAAATGTCGTGAGTTTGAGCAGTTGAAAGTATCATATATGAAGCACGATTCTGGTTCAACTTTGAATACAGTAAAGAGTTTGTGATTTATAGTGGCACGCCATTAAACAGTCTAAGATGTGTTCTAATGCAAGAAGGAAAAGTTATAGCTTAGTTATAGGTTATGCTTCCCAACAATTGAAACCGCATGAAAAGAACTATCCGACGCATGACTTAGAGTTGGCTACAATTGTGTTCGCATTGAAAATTTGGCGTCACTACTTATACGGTGAAAAATGCCACATTTATACGAATCAAAAAAGCTTAAAATATCTGATGTCGCAGAAAGATTTGAATCTGCGACAATGAAGATGGCTCGAGTTATTGAAATTGTGATTGATTATCACCTGGGAAAAGCTAATGTTGTTGCTAATGCCCTGAGCCGAAAATCTTTGTTCGCGTTACGAGCAATGAATACCCAGTTGATGATTTGTGACGATGGGTCTATTTTAGCTGAATTAAAAGCTAAACTGACATTTCTTCAACAAATCTGCAAAGCTTAGAAAGATTACCGTGAATTGCAAGTTAAACAAATTCAATGTGAGACTATCCCTAATTCAGAGTTTTAGATTGGAACCGATAATTGTTTAAAGTTCTAGAATAGAATTTGCATACTAAGAAATTCATAACTCAGTCAGAAGATTTTGCACGAAGCACACAATAGTTGCTTATCTGTTCATCCGCGGAGTACCAAAATGTACAATGATTTGAAACAATTTTACTGGTGGGAAGGCATGTAATGAGATATCTCAGAGTTTATTTCTAAATGTTTGATTTGTCAGCAAGTCAAAGCTGAACATCAAGTACCATCTGGTTTACTACAGCCTGTGGTGATTCCCGAGTGGAAATGGGATAGAATTACAATGGATTTTGTGTCAGGATTGCCCCTAACTCCAAAAAAGAAAGATGTTATCTAGGTTGTCATTGATCGACTAACGAAATCTGCTCATTTCATACAGGTACGTACAGATTTCTCACTTGATAGATTAGCTGAATTGTACATATTTGAGATTGTTCGATTGCACGGGGTGTCACTATCTATTATTTCTGATAAAGATCCAAGATTTACGTCACGGTTCTGGAAGAAACTATAAGAAGCTCTGGGAACACAGTTGAATTTCAATACTGCTCTTCATCCTAAGACCGATGGTCAGACTGAGAGAATTATTCAGATTCTCGAAGACATGTTGAGATGTTGTATTTTAGAGTTTGAGGGTAGTTGGGAAAAATACTTACCGTTGATTGAATTCGCATATAACAACAGTTTTCAAACGAGTATTAAGATGGCACCGTATGAAGCTTTATATGGTCACAAATGTTGAACTTCGTTATACTGGACTGAACTAAATGAGAAAAAGATTCACGGGGTTGAATTGATCAGAAAAAGTGAAAACGATTCGTAGCAATTTAAAAGTAGCTTCAGATTGACAGAAATCATATATGAATTTGAAACATAAAGAAATTGAGTTTCAAGTCAGGGACCTAGTGTTTCTAAAGGTGTCACTGTGCAAAAAGGTTCTTTGATTCAGCCGTAAAAGAAAGTTGAGTCTGTGATTTATTAGACTGTATGAGATTGTCGACAGAATTGGGCCTGTAGCATACCGACTAGCTTTACCGTTAGAACTTGAAAAGATTCATAATGTCTTTCATGTTTCTATTCTATGATCCGATCCATCACATGTGATTTCTCCTGTAGATATTGAGATACAGACTGATTTGACGTATAGTGAAGAACCGATTAGAATTTTAGCTCGAGAAATCAAAGAATTAAGAAAGAAACGCATAGACCTAGTTAAAGTTATTTGGCATTAACACGGGATTGAGGAAGCCACGTGGGAGCCCGAAGATGCTATGAGAAAATAGTACCCTAATCTATTCATTGGTAAGATTTTCGGGGACGAAAATCATTAAGGGGGAGAGTTGTAATAACCCGTTTTTAGTCAAATCGAAATAGTGGTTTTAGAACAAAAAAATTGAGGTTAAAATATTTATTTTATTATTATTTTAATATTTACATCATGATAATGTGATCGTGTGAAATTTTCATGAAGAAATTTTATCGTTTAAATGGTTAATTTGGTTAAAAGGACTAAATTGCGTAAAGTGTAAAACTTGTGTTCTATTAGCTAAAAGTGTCAAATAGCTATATAACATTAAATTTAAGGTCCTTAAATAGTAATTAGACCATTATTATGATAGTGGATGATAATGGCATGGCATAATTTAAAATTTGAATTAATAATAAGTTTAATTATGTCATTTAGTAATTAAGGTTAACTATAATAAAACAAAGATTAAAGTCATCATCTTCAAAGTTTCTTTAACCGAAATTTTAAAGGAGAGCCACTGTTAGGTTTCATTCGGCCATTGTTTTCCTAGCTCACTAAGGAACGATTTTTGTCCTGTTTTTAATGATTTCTACGTTTCTGAGATCGTTGCAACTAGTACTAGCTAGCCCAGGGACTAATTTGCAAAACTGTTAAAGATTTTGAATGTTAGCATTGATGAATATGTTTGAGTTTTGATGATTGATGATAGATTTTGAATGGTTGTTGATAGTTAAATAAGTTTTGTAAGTGATTTTTAGTGAAAATGCAAAATAGGGATTAAATTGAGAAATACGTAAATTTTGTGGTGGAAATGTGAAATAAATGAGAAATATGGGTGGAAACACAAAAATTTACACACATTTTCATGCCCTTTTTAACTTAAATTCATGTAGTTTCGATAAAATTCCTGTCGAAAAATAATTAATTTTTATAAAATAATTAAAGTGTACTTAAAGTATGAACACGTTGAATTTTAATTAATTTTATAATTAATTTTGATGAATTTTGGTTATTTTCGACAGATTTGCACAAAAGGCAAAAAATAGCTTGGCAAACACTACTAAAAGCACAAAACCGAGAAGCAATTTGAAGTATCAAGGTGAATTAATTTTCAGGCTAAGACGGTCCAAAATTATGTGTATTAATTTATAATATAATTAATTTTAATTTATATCCAATTTAATTTGGAATAATAAATTATTATTAATAAATTTGAAAAGTGGTCTAGTTGAGCCGAACCAAGTGAACCGAACCGACCAAGTAATGGAAAGCCCAAAACTGCCCCATGAGCTGACCCAAATCAGCTTATTGGCTGATTATTTAGCTTGCAAAGAGGCCCTTAAAGACTTTTTCAAATAGCATTCAAACCCCTCCACAAATGGTGGCTTTCTAGATTGGCCCCAAGCTTAATTTAGCAAGTTTGAAATCATCAAACTGGCCACATGTGTGGCCGGCCAAGGGAGGGCTTTTTGGCTGCTAATTTTAGTTATTTTTAGTAGCCCTCTTCAGCTATAAAAACCCCATTAAGCTGATCATTTGAAACACACCTCAAGCATTCACGTCTTTTCTCTCTTTTCTCAAGTTTCTCTCTTCTATCCATTCCAAATTCCCTTGCTCTCTTGTCGATTTCTCCTCTTGGAAAAAGGGCATTCATCAGCCATTTGGAGCAGCAATTAAGTGTTCATAGTAGCCTTGGTCAACGAGGACAATGGAGAAGGAAGAACGGAGCAAACTAGTCAAGCCACGGAAAAACACTGGATTTGATTCTTATTCCCTATCTCTTTAATTTTTG
Source organism: Gossypium longicalyx (assembly GCA_025698465.1). Taxonomy (NCBI): domain Eukaryota; kingdom Viridiplantae; phylum Streptophyta; class Magnoliopsida; order Malvales; family Malvaceae; genus Gossypium; species Gossypium longicalyx. The sequence goes on from CM046995.1 coordinate 37,357,743, forward strand.
TTGTTGTTATGATGAACATACCTATGAATATTTATGTTTTTGGAATGGTTAATTTAATCAATTTAGCTTGAATTTAATTTCTGTTAGGTTGATTGCATTCCATTTGCTAAAATTGTTAAAATTGTATTTATGTTGTTATAGGCCTCGGTAAGATGCTTGGTTAAGTAAAATCATGACTAAGTTACTCTTGCATTATAATTGTGAGGTAGCTAATGAATTAATTATTTAAACGGATTGAAATTGTTATTAATGGACACAGTACTTAATCAGTGCATGTTTAATCATCTAAGGTAGCTGAGGGTTAAATTAGCAACGGTATCTGACAATACAATTACCTTGCATAACATGCAAGATTATTGTGATTAAACTATTTCAAGGTAGGGATACCTTGTTACCTCACATAGTCTTTTATGTGCTTATTAGATTTAATTAATCGTTTGAATTGACATGGGGTTATGTACAAGAGATTATTTCGATTTAATAAGTATGTATGTGCAATAACATATTTACCTATTAAGATTTATTTAATCGGTTGAATTGACAAAGGGATATATAGCCAAGAGAAGAATGGATTTTGGTAGGTGAGTGTAACACCCCAAACCCGGCCCAGACGTTATGGCCGAATCTGGCGTGTCACATCAAAGCATCGTTCAAAAATTGAGTTGTCGTTAAAAGTTCATTTCTATGATTAAAACCTTCTGCTCGAGGTTAGCAAATCATCTCGTCAAAAACATTTACTTAATGTCTGGCATTGATACTTTAAGTTATTTCAAATCGCGGAAGCTACAAAAGTTTGAAATATAAAAATGTCTGTTTTTAAGTGTTTTTGAAAATAGTTATCAATTTTTTTTTGAAAATTCGTGTTTAGTAGTTTTAAATAAGAAAATCAACAGCCTAATTAAAAATTTAATCCTTCAAAGGCCTTATTACAAAATTAAAACACCAAAATATAAATTTCAAATAAAAAGTCTACAGTAGAGCATCAGCGGTCATATGGCCACCTCCGAGTCTCTCGCGGCTCCAAATCGCCTAAGGTTAGGGATTACCTGTATAGTTAGATAGGAGGGTGAGTTTGCGAAAACTCAGTGTGTAATCCCTTATAATACAAACAGTTAGATATACGGTATGCAGAAACAGACTGGGCCTGAGCCCATCACAGACCCAGTATCAGGTGGGCCTTAGCCCATTAACAGAATCAGGTGAGCCTAAGCCCATTACAGAATCAGTATCAGATGCAGATATGCAGACAGAAACCCAGTCCAATCCAAACAATACCCCACCCGTACCAACCAACACATCATGTGGGGATAAAATCGACCCACCCAGCCAACACACCAAGCTTAGTACCAGTTGCGGCACTAAGTCAACAAAACGGCTCAACGCCGCAGACAGAATGGCTAAAGTGTAATATCCCGAATTAGGGCCTAATCGGAATAGTGGTTTCATTACCACAAATTCGAGATAAAAATAATTATTTTATAATTATTTTGAGGTTTATGATATGATTGCATGATTGTGTGAAAATTTTGTGAAGAAATTTTATGCATAAAGTGCTTAAATTGAAATTAGGGACTAAATCGAAAAAGTTGCAAAACTTGCATTCTAGAAGTTTTTAGTATGAAATTGCTTTGAAATATTAATTAGGAGGTCTTAAATAGCAATTTTATCAATTTCTAAAATTTTGGACAAAAATGGGCTTGTACATGAAAATTTTCAAAGAAAGGTATTAAGGGCATTTTGGTCATTTGGATATTTAATGAAATAAAATGGGAAAAATAACACAAAATGGTCATCTTCCTCATTTAGTTGCTGCCGAATTTCACTCTCACCATAGCTAGGGTTTCTTCAACTTTCAAGCTTCATAGTAAGTGATTCTAAGCCCCGTTTTAATGATTTTTACGTTTTTAAGATCCCGGTAACTCGATAAAGTTTATGTTAGCAATAATTTAACCTAGGGTTTATCTTTGGAAAAATACCCATAGGTGAAATTTGTGTATTTTGATGTTTTATGATAGATTATGAGGTTTTAAATTATGTTAGACAACTTGTACTACTCGATTTTAAGCAAAAACGAGTAAAAGGGCTTAATCGGTAAAAATACCTAATAGTCACAAGTACATGTTTGAGTGAGAATTTGATGTTGCCATAGAAGGGAAAAGTGATCAGCATGTTATAAAACATAAGAATAAGGAATAAAGTTTAATCCCGAGCCTAGGGGCAAAAGTGTAAATATGCAAAAGTTTAGGGGTAAAATTGTAATTTTGCCAAAATTTAAATTAAGGATTAAATTGATAATGTGAGTATTAAATAAGCTAAATGTGTTATTTTAGATCAAGAAAGACGTGGAATCGACCCCAATCGAGGAAAAGAAAAGATTGTGGACTAAATTGCAAAATCTTTGTATGTTGGTACCAAGGTAAGTTCATGTGTAAATAATGTAGCATAATTGTTATTTTTAAGTTATTGATGTTAATTATATGTTATGCTGAATTTTATTATGAAATGTATGATTTGTAGTTAATTTCGAATAAAATGCAAATTGTGTGAGCTATTTGTTGAATATAAATTGTTACCGATTTTTGGTTTTGGAATTCTACGGAAGACAGCAAGGATATGTGTTCGAAGAAAATCCCGTTTGAACCTTAGAAATAGATTAGGATACAAGTGACATGTCACTAGGATGGTTGAGCATCCGAACTCGTTGAGTTGAGTCCGAGTTCACTTATGGATGCGAATGTCCGAACTCGTTGAGTTGAGTCCGAGTTCGTGAGATGTAACTAGGCATCCGAGCTCGTTGAGTTGAGTCCGAGTTCACTTATGGATGCGAACGCCTGAGCTCGTTGAGTTGAGTCCGAGTTCGCTTATGGGCGGGTTACATGATTGCTTGATTGTATATGTGGCACTTATGTGCAAGTTATCCATGTATCCGAATTATATTCTGATGTGTTCAACGGGTAAAGTTTTACTCAAATGGAGGAATACTCGAGATGAAAAGAGACGTATTGGTAAGTGATGTGAAATGGATACTTTGGACAGGTATGTACTTAACCCTCGGGTTGAGTATTGATACAACCACGATAAGGTAATAAGATGATGAAAAATGATTAGAAATGTGATATGTGTTTTGGTGATATATGCTAATGTTGATTGGTTTGATTGTTTGTTATGTTATTTATTATTTGCATATGAACTTACTAAGCATTTATGCTTACTCCTCCTTCTTACTCATTGTAGTTTTGGAAAAGCCAGCTCGAGAGTCGGGATAGGTCGAAGAAAGGTGAGTCACACTATCTGAAGAACTTTTAGAGTAAATGGCTTGTAAATTTAAGTATGGCATGTATAGCAATATACCTATTTTGTGTAAATGATCTTATGATATGGTGATGGAATGGTTGAGAAAATGTTTGATAATGATAATTTATGGAAATGGTTAGTTTAGATTATGTTTGATGTTATGGAAAGTTATTAAGATACTTAGTGCATGAAAACTCATAAAAAGGGATGAAATTTGCCATAATCAGAATATTGCAGCAACACTGGCGTGAGTTTGAAAATTTACTAAAAATCATAGAAATCGAATTTAGTGATGGATTAAATATTAAATTGAAGCTTATTATGTCTAGTTTCATATAAAACAAACTAAACAGGTAAAAGAATTATATGTTAGAAGATATTTGAATTTTAGTGAAACAGAGCCAGAGTGATTTCTGGATCCCCTGTTCCAATTTTAAAAATTCACCATAAATTGTACAGATATAATTATGTGATTTATTTTATATTATCAGAATCCTCATTGAGTCTAGTTTCATTAGAAACAAACATCATAGTCATATGAATTTTTTACAGAGAAAAATGTGGTTCGTAGTAAACAGAGATCAGTCCAGTCAAGTCCTGAAATAGGGGTAACTTTAACTAATAAAATGTACTAATTGGCCCAACCAAAAATTCTGGAAAAAAATTATAAAATATATCTATGAGTCCAAATTCAGGGAAAATTTACGGATTTTGATTTCAAGTTTTGCAACTCGAGATATGATTTTTCTTGTGACTGTAATGCAAGTAGCTAGAAAGCTGTGAATGTAGAAACAAATAATCCAAAGTTCTAAAAATGTTAAATTAAGTCTAGTAACTCCTCATACTCGACTCCGGTGACGGTCTCAGGTAAGGGGACGTTACATTTAGTGGTATCAGAGCAGGTTTAGTCGGTTCTTGGACTACGTGTTGTATGTACGGATTTTGCTATACATGCCATATGTATAAATTGTGATAGTGTGACGACTTCTGACCTTTTTAAATGATTTTTTTATAGTAAATGGATCCCGATCCAACTGTGGCAGATGAAGTAGAGAGTAATGTGCTAGCTCCGGCTGAAGGAGCAGCGCCGACTGAAAATCCACCTCCTACTGTTGGTTAGGGAGGAGGAGAAAGGGATCGAGAAGCCTTTCTCCAAATGATGAGTGCATGGTAAACTGAGTTCGTTCGTATGAACCCAAATGTATGACCTCCCCCACCTCCCCCAATTCCTCAACCTGTACCCCCGATGCCTCAAGGTATGGATCTGATGAAATTTCATAGAACTCCAGTTGACAGAATCCGCAAGCAAGGGGCTGAAGAATTTAAGGCAAATATTGATGATGATGCCAGAAAGCGAGTTACGGCTTGAAAATTCTATTCGGGTATTTGATGAATTATCTTGTACACTGAAGAATGTTTGAAATGCGCTATATCTTTGTTGAGGATTCAGCCTATAATTGGTGGAAGACTTTGATTTGGTGGTACCGAAAGAGAGAATAACTTGGGAATTCTTTCAAGAAGAGTTTGGAAGAAATATATTAGTGAAAGATTTATTGATCGAAGCATAAAGAATTTCTTGAGTTGAAGCAAGGTAATATGACTGATTCTGAGAATATGAAAGAGAGTTTGTTCGATTAAGTAAATATGCAGAGAGTATGTTTCTCTGAGAGGCCAAGATGTGCCGACGATTTGAAGACGGGCTCAACGAAGACATCAAGGTATTTGTTGGAATTCTTGAATTAAAAGAAATGGTAGTATTGGTTGATCGAGCTTGCAAGGCTGAAGAACTACTTAAAGAGAAGAAAAAGGTAGAGGCTGAGACTAGAAATTGGAAGAAAAGACCGATGAGCAGTTCATTCTCACAGCAACCTGGAAAATCAAGGAATATGAATCCTCGTTCCCAAGCTTCAGCTGGGCAATCATATGGGAATTATAAGAAGCAAAATGTGGGTCCTAAGTCCCAGAATACTTCGGTAGCCAGTGTAGGGAATTCGAGATTTGTTAAACTTGAGTGCCAGTGGTGTGGTAGGAATCATCTTGGTCCGTGCAGAGCAAATGAATGTTTTCGATGTGGTTCTCCGGATCATTTTATTAGAGACTGCCCAGAGAGAACTGAAAAAGAAAAATTTCAGAATACAAAAACAAGTGGGGCGGATTCGAGAGGAAGATATCCAAGAAAAGCTGGGAGCGAAGCAAGCAGTAAGAATGTAGCCAGGGATGCACCAATTAGACCTGAAGGAAGGGCTCCGGCTAGAACTTATGCTATTAAAGCACGCGAAGATGCTTCCTCACCTGATGTGATTACCGGAACATTTTCTCTCTATAATGTTAATGTTATTGCTTTGATTGATCCTGGTTCTACTCATTCATATGTGTGCATGAAACTGGTGTCTTGAGGCATATTCAGCCTAATCCAAAAGTAAGGTAGCATTCTTACCTTATTCGATTAATGAGAAAAAGGGGTTGACGACTCGAGCAGCCCTTGCACTTCTTCACACCTCGAGAAACCTAGAGACCCAACGAACCACATGTCTTGAGGAAGGGATCGACCAAACAGCAACTGAAGAATAAGAAGGAGGGCATTCAGCTTAAGAAACAGAGTAAGAAAGAACAGTTTTGATCGAAAGGCAAAGAAATATGAACACTTACCCTTTTGTCAGGATCACTTGTAGATATTGAATTAATATACCAACAGCAGAGTATGGAAGCAATCGGCTGAATATCAAATAGTAGAATGAGTGAAAAATAGCCAGAAGAAGGAAGCCCAACCGAAATCAAAGTGAAGAGTGTAGAAGAGAATAGAAAGAATTTATCAAGCTGAATAGCAAAGGGAATGATATATTCGGCCAAGGTACTAAGTGCCAAAGAAAGAAATGAAACTATAACAGTTTGGGGAGAGAAAGGTATATTTGGTCAAGTTGAGAAAGAAGGGGAAGGGAGAAAAGAGAATAGAGAAGAGATAGTATTTGGCTAGGTTGAGAGAAGAAGAGAAGGGAATGAATCGGCCAACTGTGAAGAGAGTCAAGAAGAGAGAGTATTCGGTCACAAAAAGCAGGAAAATGAGGAAGAATAGACTTCAAATGGCCACAAAAAGGAAAATTGAGAGAAACCCCAATGACTCCTAATGAAAATTGGCTCCAAGAATTGCTAATACACAACACCCAAAACCGAAAATGAGGAAAAATGAGGATCATACCCCTAGCCAAATTCTCAAAGCTAGAGTTCTCATAATCTATGATCGGTACAAAGATCTCCTCCCATACAACTCTCCTATTTCAAACTTTCTTTGATTTCCTCCTAACAACCCAGATAACCTCCACAAATCCCTCCTCAAACTTCTCCATGACTAATTCAAATTCCACCTTGCAGAGTTTAAGTCAAACTCCACTATTCATGCAGCAATGATGTAAAATAAATACCCCTTTGCGCACCATGAGACTCGAACTCAAGCTCCCTTGCAGTCTTAATCATGCCACTACCATTGGACCACCTAGCACTCTTGTGTCACAAAATACCATTAATTAATTAAAAGGTCTACAGGCCAAAATCTAGGTTCCTTTAAAAGAAAAACCAAAATAAATTGCAAGAGCCAATACTTGAACCCAAGCTCCCTTACAACCTTAATGACGCCACAACCACTAGACCACATGCTTCTTGGTGTTATTTTTTAACACAATAATTTAAAAGGCTTACTTCCAAGCATCCAGGGTTTTATTCACTTAAAATTAAAATTCTTCTAAAGCCCAAGTTTGCACCCAGGACTTCCCCAATACTCCCAGACACTCCCAAATCACTTAACCATCAGAGTAGACAATTATTTTATGCCATCGTCTTGGACTTTTATGTACAATTTCCTAACCGTTCCCTTGCTCAAGGCCCAGTACTTCTAGGCCCAAATTCTGGGGCGTTAAAGTGAGTATGTTCACAAGTTAGCAAATTACCGAGTTACCGTAAATTTATTCGTAACAATATAAACTTGAGTTTAATAATTCTATGTTAAGAAATGTAATTAATCTAGCACAACTATGTCATCTTGATTAAACTCATATTTTGAAATAGTGCATTTGAGATTTATATATTTAGTTTAAAATCTTAGTTTTTAATCACCCTCTTCAAACAAAAAATTTTCTTTTCACCAAAGTGTTTTAAATAGCATTCATAAATAATTCTTTTCACAATCCCTGTAGGTACGATAACTCGACATTTACTTGTCACTTTATTACTTGTTGTGATTGTGTACACTTGCACATTTTTGTCATTCCAATGGGCTAATATGATTACTAGAGAAATTTGGCTAGCAATGGTTTGTACTAAATTGTATGAATTTACAATTTTATGTGATAAGGACTAAATTGTGAAAAATGTGAAAGTTTAAGGGAAAAAGTATAAATGTGCCTTAAAGAGTGTTTTGGACTAAATTGAATGAATAGATGATTAAATAAGTTAATTTTAAATATATTTAGATCAAGAAAAGTGAAACATGAAATTGGATCGGGGAAAAGATAAAGTTATCGACTTTTCACATCTGAGGGAAGTTCGTATGTGATAAGTATTGTTACACTTATACTTTAAATGTTTTGATACTACATAAATTGTGTTTATGAATTTATAGTCATGTTTGACGATAATTCGGATATATATATGGCACTTAGTGTGCGATTCGAAATAGCTTTGGCTATATATGGCACTTAGTGTGCGAGACCGAGATAACTTCAGCTACGTAAAGGACTTAGTGTGTGAAATTATAATAGCTTTGGCTATGTATTAGCACTTAGTGTGCGAGATATCGAGTATCCGACAGTGTTTCAAAAAGGTATGAGTTAGTTATGAAATTGTACAGGTATGTATATGTAAAGTATGAAATTCAAATAGAAGAAGTTTTGAATTTGCATATAAGCATATGATTAAACATATGGAAGGTTTGTTGTTTTCATGAATTATATGTTATATAGTTCCAATTGGTGATTTGTGTATTATGACTTGTTGAGTATATTTCATACGAACTTACTAAGCTTTATAGCTTACTTTGTTTATTTTTCTATGTTTTATAGCCTTTCAAAGCTAGCTCGGATTCAGTAATCGTCAAAAACTTCATCGCACTATCAAACATCTATTTTGGTACTTTTGAAGTTATGTATACATGGTTTATGGCATGTCTAGGCTTGAGTCATTTTGAGTATGTTTGATGAACATGTATCTATAGGCCATTTGAGTTGGCTTGTGACAATGAATTTGTTAATGTATTAAGTTGTGTAAATGGCTTTATTTTGAGTTAGGTAATTGACCTATATTGTGTGAATGAAGTTGAATTGATAATGCATGTTGGAATGGTTTAACCATATGAATTATATATGTGAATTATGTCTAGTAAAACAAGTTGAGTTGATAGGTACTTGAATAGGTAAATGACATTGAATTGAGTATTGAAATGGTTGAAATGGATATAGTATGATTGTGTTTTGATTTATGACTTTTAGCTACATATTTGTGTCTTAAAATGGTACCAATTGGGCTTATATAGGTATGTCCAAAATGGGTGGCAAAATGGCTCGGTAAATGGCCTATTTTTGCCCACACGGGCAGAGACACGGGCCTGTGTCTCAGCCGTGTGTGACACACGATCATGTTGCATAGCCATGTGTCCCTTGGTGTTGAAATTAAAATGAAGTCAGTATGATCTACACAGTCTCACACACGGGTGTGTGATCGGCCGTATGGTACAAGTCAGTATACCCTCTAATTTGCACACGGCTTCAATATACCCTACAAGTTTGGCACACCCTAGTACACGACCTGACACATAGGCATGTGTTGCCACTTCGAAGGGCACACAAGCTAGACACACGGGCGTGTGGTTGGCCGTGTGACCCAAGTCAGTATGTACTCTCTATTTTCACACAGCTTGTGACACGGATGTGTCTGGTGGTCATGTGAGACACACGGCTTGCCCACACGAGCGTGTGTCCTCTGTTTTGAGAAAGAAATTCAAAGTTTCATAAAAGTTTCTTTAGTTATTGGTTTAGTCCCGAACCACTTCTAAAGCATGTTTTCAACCACGTAGGCTATTACAAGGGACAAATTGATTGAGATTAAATGATGATTGTATGAATTGATTGAATGCATGGGAAAAGTACGGTTATATGTATTATAAGTCCGGTAATGCTCCTTAACCCTATTTCGGTGTTAAATACGGGTGAAGGGTGTTACATTTCATCTATGGTCTTACACCATATACCTTATACCTTATACCTTGTACCATGCCGCCATGGTATCTTTCATCCATGGTCTAATGCTACATACCCCGTACTAGAGTGTAGTAGCATCTTTCATATATGGTCTTATGCCATATACTGTTGTCACAGTGTCGCTATGATGGACCAGTCAATACCGTCATAGTAGTAAATACCTTTTCATGATTTTCATTTCTCGAATCCTTCCCCCATTATCTCATTTACACCACCTAACCATGATATTCAAACACCACATTGTTCCCTCTGCAAGGCCTAAAGCTTTACCCTAGGCAGTAGTGAACTAGATAACTCCCCATTTCCCTCCCTAGCTTAATCTATCCCATAGAGATTTTTCCCACAGTTATCATGCAAAACATGCACATCTAATCATTATTTCATGGCTACATGATGTACGCTATACTATGACCATTTCATGCTTATACAAACATGGCATACTCAGATAGCATAAATTGTTAATTCCAAAGTTAGAGTTTCAGGAGCTCACCTGAAACTTTATCGTCTCCTCAACTTAGCCTTCCTGAATGCCAAAGCTTCCATTCTCCTAGTAGTTATGCATTCCAACCTAAATCACGGGTTATACACAAAATTCTTATCTTAAACCTGTTTTCCAGAAACATGTAGAACCCTTAAAATGGTTCTGAAGTCCATAAATTCATTTACCTATTTTTACCAATATATGGGCTAAGAAATTTAGAAAAATTTTACTTGAATACTTTTTCTTAAACTTAGATACATCCCATTTTTCTTAAGTCGAGATTTTAGATTATGAATTGCAATCATCGAATATTATAATTCAAATTTAGAATTTGAAATTTTTGCTTTGGGTTTTACAAAGAGGTTTGTGCAAGGCTCTCTCAAGGGAGTCCTAATTTTGTCCTATTTCCAATTCTTTCAGTTAGATCTCGTTCTCTAAGAAACCGTGAGTTCAAGCCCAGCAAAGAATGTTAATTGGTTGAAAGCTTAAAGATATTTGGCTTCATTCATGTTGATAAAAAAATTGGGCATGTTCCGAAAGTCTTTTTTTTTATTTGGACTATCTCTCTAGATTTCGATACATAGGACTTATTTGATCAGATTTATTACTTAAGATATCATGATACAAGTTCGTTTAGATTTTTTTAAAAATTTCGTTGCACTAACTCCAACATTTTTCTAAACAATTTTCCATCAAGGATAATATGTGAGTGCTTGTTACGAGAACAAGTATGTTGAACTTGATCAGTTGCAAGAGTTCCATTTGGTATATCACTCAATTACCTACAAAAATAATCTCATGTGTTAGTAGTGTAACTAATCCTTATACTTCTATAGCAGCCCATTTTCAGTGAAATCGGAACAATGATTTCAGGACCACGAATCTGACGAGAAAATTTTTATTTTATTATTATTTTAATGTCTATGGAATGTTAGTAGGTTTTTATTAAAATTTTGTTAAGAAATGTTGACATTTGCATGCTTAATTAAGTGAAAATGACTAAATCATAAAAGGTGAAAAAGTAGAGTTCTATTAGTTAAAGGTATCAATTAGCTATGAAAATTAAACGTGAGTGGACTTAAATGGTAATTAGACAATTTACATTGTTAGTGGACAAAGATGGACACAAATTAGGTGAGTTTTAAGGTTAATTAAAAGGGTTACTAAAGTAATTTGATAAATAATTGAAAATGTAAAAGAATTAAAAGATGAAAAGGTTGTCATCTTTCTTATTTCCTTAATCCATGGTCGAAATACACCATTAAAGGGGAAGATAAGTTTGGTCAAGCTAATTACTTGCATATAAGTGTTATTTTATCTCATTTTTAATGATTTCTATGTTTTTGGGATCATTGTAGCTTAATCTAGCTATACTAGGGACTACTTTGCAAAATTGTTAAAGATTTAGGGTTTTTCCATGAATATGCTTCTATGTTTTTTGATATCTGATGGAATATTATGAGTCATTGTTGTTAAATAAACAAGTTTTGTAAAGAGATTTTTTATGAAATTGTCATTTACGGGCTTATTTGTAAAAATGATAAAAGTTTAAGTTAAATTCATGAAATGGTGATTGTTATGAGTTGGTAGAGATCCTTAGTGTATTCGACTAGCATGAATTGGGGATGAAAATGCTTAGATTTTAATTTACGAGCTTAAGGACTACATTGTGAAAAAGCTAAAATGTTAGGGGAAATTTGTAATTTTGAAAAGATATGAAATATGCACTGAATTGAATAGTATAAGTATTAAATGGATTGAATTTGTCTATTTAGATCAAGATGGACCTCGTACGAATCTAGATAAAGGAAAAGCTAAAGCATCTGATTAGTTGATCTCGTTTCTACGTCTTTTTCATCGAGGTAAGTTCATATGATTAAATAACGATTTAAAGTTATATTGATCAATAAGTTCATGTATTACTTTCCATGTAACTAAATAGTGTAAATCCAACAATGTCACAATGATATTTGAGCCCCATTTGAACCTTAGAAATACGTAGGATACAAATGACATGTCATTAGGGTTTCCATGTTTCGAGCGCTGGTATTGAATGTCCAATCGATGGCTGAGGTCCTGTCTCTACAGCTTGTGTGAGCAGTATCATGTAACTTACATTTCAACCCACAACTTGTGTGAGTAGGCCAATTTCATAGCTCGTGTGAGCAATGATGTAAAAGAAAAGGAAAGGTTACGGTTATATGTTTAGCACACTTAGTGTGAGCTTTCCCGTGTATCCGATGTTATTCTAAATGGTTCAATGGGCATGAAAAGGAAAGGAATGGTAACTATTCAAATGAACTATGTCCTAAATCTATGAAAATCTTTGAAATGGAAATGACCAATGAAAGTATACCTATATTCATAGAAATGATGAATCCAAAAGCATTATGTTCATGTATACCTAGCTTACCATATGATAATTCAAGTCAGTTATGTGTTAATGCACTAACTTGTGTTGTTGATGGTGCTTAGGCTTGTGCCAAGCTTATGGTTGGATTATATCATGTTTAATTCTAATGTTATGCATTCAAATGGTAAGTTATGTTCATGTTTTACGAACTTACTAAGCATTATATGCTTACGTAGTTTTCTTTCCTATGTTTTATAGATAATCGGAAGCTCAATCGGTTTGGAAGCTTGTCGAAGATCTATCACACTATCCAGTGATTATATTGGTATTCTTTGATGTTTTGGCCAAGGTTATAATGGCATGTATAGGTGGACTTATGTTTGAATGTTATTTGATGAGTTTGGCATGTATATGTTATTTTGGATTGATGTACTTTTGGTACTTTTGATGCCTTGTTGGTATGTGTTAATATGGCCAAGTTTGATGCATATTTTTTTGGCCAATATGGTATGTGAGGGAATAGTTTCAAAATGGTCAAGATAGGTTATGCTTTGGAAAGGTATTGAACTAGATGGTTATGAATGAAATATGGTAAAATAGGCAAATGTTTAGGTATGTTGTATGCTTGCTTTTGAGGTGCCTTGTATGGCATATTGGTTGTATGGAATTAGTCTTTTTGAATTGGTCATTTCATGCATGATTTGGTAAGGTTTTGAAGCTTTGAAGTTATCCACAAAATTTTTTTAAGTACGTGTTTGGGTTGGTGATGGAAATGGCTTGATTTTGGCCAATTTCTTGTCCACACGGCCTGGGACACAAGCATGTGACTCAGCCGTGCATGATACACGGTCATGTGTCCCCTATACATTTTAAGGATTGCTAGTCAGGCTATTACAAAGCCTGACACACAGGTGTGTGGCTTGGCCATGTGACCCAACTTCGAAAGTTACACCTATATAAACACGGGCTGGGACATGGGCGTGTGTCTCAGCCATGTGAGTCACACGGCCATGTGACCTCTACAGTTTAATTTTTCCAACTTTTTTCTAAATGTTCCGAATGTTTCTGATTTAGTCTATAATTGTTTCTAAAGTGTTTTTAAGACTTCAAAGGCTCGAATAAGGGACGATAGGTGATAGCACTAGAAAGAACATAGGTTTTCCTCCATACTTATTGGTTAAATTGTTCCCATTTAGTTATCTTTAGCGTATATTTTAGCATTTTCAGTTTAGTAAATTGTATTTTATAACCCAGTGAATCCTAGCCTATTTTATACTTAATTTTGCTATCTTTTTGGATTAATGTCGCTGCATGAGTTAATTCCATATTGCGTCTAGAATTGTTGTCGCACCTTACAACTATCCGGATAAGAACTAAAAATGCATGAGCTATCCAGTCTGGTATAACCAACCTGTACGTACAAGGACACAATAATTCTGAGGAAAAGACATCTGTACTGTTGAAGGATGACATAAAAGGTTGGTTTGAGAAGAAAAAAATAAAGGACTAGAGCTTTTTCTTGACCATCATCTTCTTCATCCTACTTTGAAGCTTGCAGCTATGGTAGCTTAAGCCTCTCACAAGTGAGACAACATGAAAATTGATGCAGATTAGCTTCTAACAAGGAGACTTAAGTGCAAGACAAGAAGGAATAGAGAGATTCAATCGAGTTGTCTATGAATGGTATTCTCCACTCAATTCTTTCTTATTTCTTTCTAAATGTTGGTGATTACACTTTGGTTTTTGTTTGTATGGAAGTACGCATGAATTCTTGGTTAAATGTTATCTTATTCAATCTTGCTTTTATTGTTTAATCTTGGGATTTGAATGTTTCTTAACACGGAAGTGTTATTATAGTCACTAACACTGGAAAGTGTAGTGACAGTTCGAGCCAACAAGCATTACAAAGGAATTTAAGTGAGGATTAGAGGAATTTAGTCCACTTGTTCTTAATAGTGCCATATTGCTACCATCAGAAGATGGGAATAATGTGCATGTTTAAGTCTCAAATTAAATAGAGGAGTGACGCTTGGTAATTTATACATTGAAATTTATTGCCTCGACAATCACATATCCTTTTATACCTTGTGAGCACTTAGTATTCTGCTGAAGATTGATGTTGGGGATCTTCGTTTATTATTATCATATTTTATCTTATTATTTTCAATTTGTCGCTTTGACAACTATCCTCACAATTTATCACATTTCTATCTAGTTATTGCACCAAAATTAATAGACAAAAGACAACCATCCATATGGGATCGATATCTGATAGACTCATATATGTCTACTATACTTGCATCAAAAACATACACTTGCACATTATTGCTGTAACGTTAAACAGCCGATCAAGTTTTTGGTTGTAACACCCCCTAACCCCAAACCATCGCCGGAACGAGGTTATGAGGCATTACCGGACATATTAGAAAACTTACGAATAATTTACAATTAATATAAGTTTCATAGTATAATATAATAATTAAGTCCCTATCTTGGACTCTCGAAGTTCAACACGTATTAAAAGAAGAACGGAACTTGTTCGCATATTCCAAATATTTTTTTTTATAAAAATTTCGGCAGCATTTCTGCTTATTTTTACTTAAACCTCCTGCAAATTCAAACCAAAACCACCAACACCAATGTTTCACATCTATATAACTAATATTTATATCATTAACACAATTTTAACTTAATAACTATCATAACGTCATTCATAATTGATGAAAAACTTCATTCATTTATCAACTAAATGTTCATGTATCAAAATATCATGTACTTTCCTTACCATTTCATTTAACCATCTAAATCTTATAATTCATCCTTCACTACCCAAAGTAATATACATATTCAAGTGATTAAACAACACCTAAGTACATGCCACCTTTACCCAAAAGAAAAATATACATCACCAAGTTTGTGTTGGAGTCGGGATTGTTCTGGATGCTGAGCCGGGACACTTGACTTCTACTAACCTGCGCACGGAAACAACCGTACGCTGAGTATGGATATACTCAGTGGTATTACTATAAATCAAAACTATTTAATATTAATAAATTACAAACATCAACCATAAATTTTATAATTATTTAAACTACTTTTATATATAATTATTTTACTTCATAAATCTTAAATTCATAATTCATTTTTCTCATACTAACTCAATTCATAATTTAGTTCATACATTCTTTCTCGTACTTTTCAGTAGTGCTAAAACAAATAATTTCATTTTCAAAATTTCATTTCAATTATTTACCCTATTAACAAAGCTCGGACTATGACAGATACGCGGATTCCATCCAAACACACCAGAATATCCAACCCAAACACACCCGGAATATTGTAAATCCTCCATAACACACCAGTATAATATATCCTCCCAAACACACTAATAAGGCATTAAATGCCTCTTCGGATAAACCGAAGTATATAATAACAGAAACATCTTCTCGGCCGAACTACAATCTCCTCATCACATCACAAATCCAATGGCATGCCATTTGTATGAAATCTAGTCCGACAAGTTAATAGGGTATTATTTTACTTTTTCTAATTTTAATTTCATTTACACAAAAATTTTCAATACTCATTCAATCCAAATATCTATTATCTTAATTCATATACAAATTAATTTTCACACAAGTCTATACCATCAACACCATACATTTGTCACAATTTATTTATTTTCAATCAATACACTTTTCAAATAATCACATATTCCATAATTCACCTATTCAATTCAATTTGATTCAATTTACATTACTTTCATTTTCACTCAATATTCGTACCAATTTCACATACTTACCTCAAGACTTACTTACCATACATAACAATTAAAATTTCAGCAATCAATAATAATTAAATTTCGAATTATAGTAATACACACCGTAATTCTCCCGTTTTAGTCCTCGATGACTCTCTCCTTTCCTTTCGATGCTGACGTTTCAGGTTCTTTGTTGGCTACGAAAATAATAGTAATTTATATTATTATTTACAGTATTAATTATAATAAATAATTAAATTTCTAAACAATTCCTACCTTATTCCCAATTTAATCCTAACTAAACTTAATTATTTTCTTAATCCAATTCACTCTCTTTTTCTATTCAAATTTTGTCTAAACTTATATTTAACTATAAAATTTCTAGCATATTTCCCTAATTTCGAAATTTCTTCAATTTAGTCCCTACAACATAAAACTTATAGCCTAGTTTACAATTTAATCCCTTAATCAATTCTAACTTAGAATTCATTCAATTAAATCCCTAATTCCATAATTTTTCCAACATGAACCCTACTTGGAAACATATGAACTCTTGAACTATCAACTTAATTTCATCAAAATCTTGTTTCAAAGCTCCTAAAACATCAAAATTAAGAGAAAAGGACTTAATTAAGCTTACCAATTAAACTTGAAGCTTTAAAATCCCAATTTCCCTTTTTATTTTCTTTCCCTTTTTCTTCCCCTGTTTTCGTTTTGTTCCCTGCTTCTTTTCTGTTTCTTTTGTTTTGTTTATTGGTTTCCTTAATTCTTTTTATGCTTTATTATTTTATTAACATAATATAATATTAATATCATATATTAAAATATCTTTTACTTTAATATTAAGTAAATTAATAATTATGTAACAAGTGTACATTTTATATTATTACAAATGTCATTATCTAATTTGCTTATCAAATAAAAATCTCATGATTTAATTAATACAATTAATAATTATAAAATATCTTTATACTTAAATTATAAGTAATTAAATATTTAAATTACAATTGTACCAATACAATTCTTACACATGTATATTTTATTATCATACAATTGTCTTCTATTTAATTTATTTATAATATATTATCAATTAAATAATTATAATAATTTAATATAAAACCATAATAATAATTTATATATATAATACATACATTCAAAAAAAATCTTGATTTTTCTTCCATTTGCCGCCTCAATTTATGTAAATGGCTTAATTGCCATTTTGATCCTTTTTATTTTCTATTACTTTAAAATTAAACTTTTACCTCTTATTCAATTTAATCCTTTTTATTACTTACTCTAAATTAAGCTAAATTCATCTAATTAAATCCTAATTAGACACACCACTAGGCTCATAAATATTTTTAATAATTATTTTCGAACTTATTTCACTAAGACGGAGGCCCTATAACTCACTTTTCCGGTGCCCGTGAATTTCGGGTCATTACATTTCTTCCCCCCTTAATAAATTTCGTCCTCAAAATTTACCTGAGAAGAGATGAGGATATTGTACTCTCATAGTTTCCTCTGGTTCCCAAGTCGCTTCTTCAACATTATGATTTCTCCATAGGACTTTTACTAAAGGAACCTTTTTATTTCTTAATTCTTTCACTTCCCGTGCTAAAATTTGAACTGGCTCTTCTTCATATGATAGATCAGGTCGAACTTCAATATCTTCTGTAGAAATTATATGAGAAGGATCTGATCTATATTTTCGTAGCATCGAAACATGAAAAACATCATGAATCCTTTGTAATTTAGAAGGTAAAGCCAATCGATATGCAACTGGTCCAATTCTTTCCACTATTTCATATGGCCCAATAAAACGTGGGGTTAATTTACCTTTTCGACCAAATCTCAAAACTTTTTTCCAAGGAGAAACCTTAAGGAATACTTTGTCTCCAACTGAATACTCAATGTCCCGACGTTTCAGATCAGCATAAGATTTTTGTCTGTCAAAACCTGCTTTTAATCTCTGTTGAATCTTCTTGACTGTTTCTTCTGTTTCTTGAATTAATTCCGGCCCAATTACTTTTCTTTCATTCAACTCCGTCCAACATACTGGTGATCTACATTTTCGACCATATAACGCTTCATACGGAGCCATCTGAATACTAGATTAGAAACTATTATTATAGACAAACTCAGCTAGTGGCAAATATCGCTCCCAACCTGCTTCAAAATCAATAATACAAGCTCGAAGCATATCTTCTAGTACCTGAATTACCCGTTCGGACTGTCCGTCAGTTTAGGGATGAAAAGCTGTACTGAAACTAAGTTTAGTACCCAACGACTCATGTAACTGTCTCCAAAATCTCGATGTGAACCGAGGATCTCGATCTGAAATTATTGATATCGGAATGCCATGTAGTCTAACAATTTCTCGAATATACACATCTGCAAGCTTCTGCAACGACCAATCAGTCCTGACTGCTATAAAACGTGCTAACTTGGTAAGTCTATCAACTATCACCCAAATAGCATTCTTTTTGCTTGCTGACAACGGTAATCCCGTAATAAAATCCATCGTGATGTGATCCCATTTCCATTTAGGAATATTAATAGGCTGAAGCAATCCAGTAGGAACCTGATGTTCTGCCTTTACCCGTTGGCAAGTCAAACATTTACTTACAAATTCTATTATGTCTCTTTTCATCCCTGGCCACCAGTATAATTCTCTTAAATCTTGATACATTTTCGTGCCTCCGGGGTGCATAGCAAATGAACTATCATGAGCTTCCCGTAGAATCAACTCTTTAAGCTCAGAAGTATTTGGAATACAAATCCGATTTCGAAACCTCAAGCATCCACAATCATCAATACTAAAATTTTCTGCTGTGCCATACTGTACCATTTCTCTTTTCACCAATAATTTATGATCTTCCAACTGAGCTGATCTAATCTGATCAAACATTATCGATTTTACTCTCAATTAGGCCAAAAGACTCCCATCATTAGTGATACTAAGCCGTGCAAACATTGCTCTTAATTCAATTTACAGCTTTTCTGCTTAATGCATCAGCTACAACATTAGCTCTTCCCGGATGATAGTCTATAACACAATCATAATCTTTCAGAAGCTCGATCCAACGCCTTTGTCTCAAATTCAATTCCTTCTGAGAAAGAAGATACTTCAAACTCTTATGATCAGTATAGATGTAGCATTTTTCACCATAAAGATAATGCCTCCAAACCTTCAATGCAAAAATCACAGCTGCTAACTCAAGATCATGAGTAGGATAATTCCTTTCATGTGGTTTCAATTGACGAGATGCATAGGCTATTACCTTCCCATCCTGCATCAATACACAACCCAAACCACTCAAAGAAGCATCACTATACACTACAAAATCTTTACCCGATTCTGGCAATGTCAAAACTGGTGCCTCGGTTAACATTCGCTTCAATGTTTCAAAACTTTTCTGACATTGATTATCCCAAATAAAACGAACATTCTTCTGCAGCAACTTGGTCATCGGCAAAGCTATCTTCGAAAATCCATTTACAAATCTTCTGTAATACCCAGCTAAACCAAGAAAACTACGTACCTCCGATACATTCTTTGGCGCCTTCCACTGAGCAATTGCTTCGATCATTTTCGGATCAACTCGGATTCCATCTGCAGATGCTACATGTCCCAGAAATACCACTTCTGATAACCAGAACTTGCATTTACTGAGCTTTCCATATAGCTGTTTCTCTCGTAAAATTTGTAGAACTATTCGAAGACGCTGATCATGTTCTGCCTTTGTCTTCGAATATACCAATATATCATCAATGAAAACCACCACAAATTGATCTAAGTACGGCTGAAAAATGCGGTTCATTAGATCCATGAAAGCAGCTGGGGCATTGGTCAATCCAAATGGCATTACCAAAAATTCATAATGGCCATAACGAGTACGAAAGGCAGTTTTAAACACGTTACTTTCCTTCACCTTCAGCTGATAATACCCGGATCTCAAATCAATTTTTGAAAATACTGAAGCTCCCTTAAGCTAATCAAACAAATCATCTATACGAGGCAACGGATACCGGTTCTTGATCGTCACTTTATTCAACTGTCGATAATTAATGCATAACCGCATAGAACCATCTTTCTTTTTAACAAACAACACTAGAGCTCCCCAGGGTGAAATACTTGGTCTAATGAATCCACGATCTAGTAAATCTTGTAACTGCACCTTCAACTCTTTCAACTTAGTGGGCGACATTCGATACGGAGGTATAGAAATTGGTGTTGTACCTGGATATACCTCAATAGCAAATTCAACCTCTCTGTCAGGTGGTAAGCCCGGTAATTCTTCTGGGAATACATCTGGAAACTCACATACAGTCCTAATCTGACTGCACTGACTTCCAACTAAATCAGAATTAATAACATATGCCAAGTATGCTGGACAACCCTGCTGCAGTAATTTATTAGCCTTCATCGCTGAAATAATGCGTGTCAAACCACTGGTACGGATGCCATTCACTTCAATTCTATTCCCATTTTCTGTCTGAATACTAAACCTCTTTTTATAGCAATCCAAAATTACCCCATGTTCATATAGCCAGTCCATACCCAAAATGATATCAAAATCACCAAAAGGCATGATCAACAAGTCCACAAGAAACACTTTATCATGTATTATTAACGGGCACCTCCGACATACTCTATCTACTAACACCGTTTGTCCCAAAGGGCTAGACACTTCTATAGAAACTTTAGACATTTTAGATTCTAATTTCCCCGATTCGACTAATTTTGAATTTATATATGAGTGTGACGAACCCGGATCAATTAAAGCATAAATAGGCTCAGAATACAATAGAAATATACCTGTAACAACATCATGTGCATCGCCCTCCTCCCGGGTCCGGACTACATACGCTCTGGCCGGCGCTCTGGCCTCTGACTGTTGTGTAACTATATCGCTGTTTCTTCTGACACCTCCACCTCTAGACACAGAACCCGAACCACCCCTACTAGATCCTCTACCACGAACAGTAGGTACTGATCTTTGAGATGTTGCAAGTGTGGTACTTTCACCTTTCGGGCAATCTCGGATGAAATGATCTGTGGCCCCACATCAAAAACATCGCCGAGTTATCCTCCAACATTCACCTAAATGTTTCTTTCCGCAGTGCTCACAGTCTGGAATTTCTATACTTCGGGATGGACCTCTCACACTACTAGTAGATATTGTCATCTGTTTACCTCCGCTTCTACCACCTCTGTCTGATCTAAAACTGGATCTCCAGTCACTTCTTGATTCTCTGAATCTCTTCGGTAATGGATTAGAACTAGTAGTTCCCATACGTTTCCTAGCTGATTTACCAATTCTGATTTTTTATCCAGACCCAGTACTTGTTCTATCATTTTTGCTCGCTCAACCAGATCAACAAGTTCAGTAATTCTGAGACTTACCAATTGAATCTTGATTTCGTCTCGCAGTCCCCGTAGAAATAGTTTACAACTATCAACCTCGGTTGGAACATATTCTAAAGCATACCTGCTCAATCTAGAGAACTCTCGCTCATAATCCAGTACTGACATATTCCCCTGTTTCAACACTAAAAACTCTTGCTTTTTCTCTTCGATGTACAATTCCCCAATATACTTCTTCTGAAATTCTTTTTGAAATAAGTCCCAAGTTACCTGATCATCCGGCAAATGTCTAACCACAGATTCCCACCAGAGATACGCTTCTCCTTGTAATAGTGATACAGCACATATCAAACTCTCTCGGGGGTGCAGTCTAATTGTTGCAAAACTCTTTTTGTTATTTCTATCCAATTTTCAGCAACGGATGGGTCAGCTCCTTTTAATCCCTGAAATTCCGTGGCACCATATTTTCATAGCTCTTTAATCGGGGCCTGTCTGACAGTAGTTACAGATGTAGTAGCAGGTATAGTTCTCACTATATGCTGTAATGCATCGGCTATATCTCTTAACACTTGTGAGGTATTTCTTTCTCTTCCTACGTTAGGAGATTGATTATTTAAACGATTCACTCTAGGTGTAGCAGATTCAGTTTCTTCTAATTCTCGACTTCCAGTATACATTTCCTGTTCAACACTATCCATTCTTTCATCTGACATTTTATCTATAAAACAAAATCAAATAAATATATTAGCATCCAAAAATCCCGACTCAATTTCGACTCCACAGTGGCATGTACTTCTAAACTCACTTCCGAGCCCAATTTAGCCCGAGAATCGGCTAAACCTGATAGCTCTGATACCAACAACTGTAACACCCCCTAACCCGAAACCGTCGCCGGAACGAGGTTATAAGGCATTACCGGACATATTAGACAACTTACTAATAATTTACAATTAATATAAGTTTCATAGTATAATATAATAATTAAGTCCCTATCTTGGACTCTCGAAGTTCAACACGTATTAAAAGAAGAACGGAACTTGTTCGCGTATTCCAAATATATATATATTTTTATAAAAATTTCGGCAGCATTTCTGCTTATTTTTACTTAAACCTCCTGCAAATTCAAACCAAAACCACCAACACCAATGTTTCATATCTATATAACTAATATTTATATCATTAACACAATTTTAACTTAATAACTATCATAATGTCATTCATAATTGATGAAAAACTTCATTCATTTATCAACTTAATGTTCATGTATCAAAATATCATGTACTTTCCTTACCATTTCATTTAACCATCTAAATCTTATAATTCATCCTTCACTACCCAAAGTAATATACATATTCAAGTGATTAAACAACACCTAAGTACATGCCACCTTTACCCAAAAGAAAAATATACATCACCAAGTTTGTGTTGGAGTCGGGATTGTTCGGATGTCGAGCGGGACACTTGACTTCTACTAACTGCATGCACGGAAACAACCGTGACATTTGAGTATGGATATACTCAGTGGTATTACTATAAATCAAAACTATTTAATATTAATAAATTACAAACATCAACCATAAATTTTATAATTATTTAAACTACTTTTATTTATAATTATTTTACTTCATAAATCTTAAATTCATAATTCATTTTTCTCATACTAACTCAATTCATAATTTAGTTCATACATTCTTTCTCGTACTTTTCAATAGTGCTAAAACAAATAATTTCATTTTCAAAATTTCATTTCAATTATTTACCCTATTAACAAAGCTCGGACTATGACAAATACGCGGATTCCATCCAAACACACCAGAATATCCAACCCAAACACACTCGGAATATTGTAAATCCTCCATAACACACCAGTATAATATATCCTCCCAAACACACTAATAAGGCATTAAATGCCTCTTCGGATAAACCGAAGTATATAATAACAGAAACATCTTCTCGGCCGAACTACAATCTCCTCATCACATCACAAATCCAATGGCATGCCATTTGTATCAAATCTAGTCCGACAAGTTAATAGGGTATTATTTTACTTTTTCTAATTTCAATTTCATTTACACAAAAATTTTCAATACTCATTCAATCCAAATATCTATTATCTTAATTCATATACAAATTAATTTTCACACAAGTCTATACCATCAACACCATACATTTGTCACAATTTATTTATTTTCAATCAATACACTTTTCAAATAATCACATATTCCATAATTCACTTATTCAATTTAATTTGATTCAATTTACATCACTTTCATTTTCAATCAATATTCGTATCAATTTCACATACTCACCTCAAGACTTACTTACCATACATAACAAAGCGGAGAGCCCGTTGCGCGTTGTTTTTGTTTGACCGACCTATCTTCTTTCTATTTCCTCGGGCCGTCCAGTCCCTGGACGGCTCTCGTTCTTGAGCATGTTGGGAGATTAGGTGGCGATTGAAAGAGTCTGCTCGAAAGCTTGACGAACAAGCGAAAAAGCCCTAACATATTAGTAAGGGGCTTTTTCCTTACTAGTCAAGTGGTAAGGTAGGTAGGCGCTATTCGATGAAGAAAACATACTTTAGGAAAGTGGTTGTGTAGCTCATTTGGTTAGAGCAAAGGACTGAAAATCCTTGTGTCGGTGGTTCGAATCCACTTCTAAGCGGGCGAAGGGTCCAAAGGACACGAGGCGAGAGCGAGCCGGATTTGGAAATTCAAGTGAAAGAAGAAGGCAAAAAGCCGTATAGTGCGGGAGGCGAGAAAAAAAAAAGCGGTTGATTACTCGGATTGGTTCTCGCTTCGTGCCCAAAAGGATGGGCGAGTTCGGTTCGAGTGTTCATCGATCGGGCGGATCTATATGCTTCGGGGTGAGGCGAGGTGTAGCGCGATGCAGTCCGCGATCTCTTTTGGGTACAGAGGGCCATAGGTTCGAATCTGTCACCTTGATGTGATGGGGCTGGAAGTGCCTGACCCCGCGACCTATGAAGGCGGTAAAAAAAAAGCGTGGCGAGAATAATTACGAGATGAGGCTGAATCCACGTAAATGCGTATTCGGAGTGACACCCGGTAAGTCGCTTGGGTTTATGGTTAGTCGAGGGGTATAGAAGTTGACCCAGCTAAGATTAAAGCTATCATGGAAATGCCACCACCAAGGTCCGAAAAGGAGGAGAGAGGCTTACCTACTTTCTAAGAAGGATGAGACAGGAGGGCATTGCTTCCCCGGCTTGCTTACCGGAATGGAAGATCAAGCGCTAATGCACCGATACCAAAGAAAGATTCATTGATCGGATTGCTTTCGTCCTAAGAAGCGAGAGACAGAATTGCTACTTGAACTAGAAAGCATACTACTTATATATATATAGAATAGTTATTCATGTGCATATCACGTAGGCAAGGAAAGAGATTAGTTTAAAGCCAAGTCGTCGATCGACCGATGGGATTGTGTGATTGATGACCGATTTCTTTGTTTGAACAATTTCGTACAATCCTGTATTTGCCCTATATGTATGTTCAAAGCTCAAACTCCCTTTCACTCTTGGGATAATAGTAATAGGAATACGTTTCATCTCGAGCTAACGTGCCTAGAGAGCTCACAGTAGTAAGCCTAACTCATGGATAGCGGTGTCGACTGTGGATAACAGGCATAAAACTAATACCGTGCCTAACAAAACTACAAATCCCCCATATGGAACCTATAGAATATGCTTTCTTTACGGGCAAGTGAAGGCGGAGTCTTTCTAAAAGATCCAATTGAATGTCCATCGCAATCAGTGCCATATCATGGTTCATCATCAGTAGCCTATATATTAGTAGCACATTCTTCCTTTAATATCGAGCTACAGGGCCCATCGGTTCTCTGAGAAGAATAGAGGGTAAAGGTCAAGAGTTTCACCAATCCTATAAGCAATCCTTTGCTAAAGCCAGTTCCTTGCCAGGATTGATTAATGAAGAGAATGGTCTCGAAGGAGGAGAAAGGATATCGAAACTCCGAAAGTAGTACTTCACTTCCACATCTAGATCTAGGAAATTGGAAGCTACATCCATCTCATTGAGTATGGATCCAAGTTCCTGCAGGCTAGCAATCAAGCGAGAAATGAATGGTATCAGGTGGAAGGACAGACCCACCATACAGTGTAGTTCGCAGCTAAAGGCACAAAAGGAAAGAGAAAAAGAGTTAAGCCGCTTGACCTCAAATTGGCGAGGAATTCAAGGAATTTGATTCAATTTACATCACTTTCATTTTCAATCAATATTCGTATCAATTTCACATACTCACCTCAAGACTTACTTACCATACATAACAATTAAAATTTCAGCAATCAATAATAATTAAATTTCAAATTATAGTAATACACACCGTAATTCTCCCGTTTTAGTCCTCGATGACTCTCTCCTTTCCTTTCGATGCTGACGTTTCAGGTTCTTTGTTGGCTACGAAAGTAATAGTAATTTATATTATTATTTACAGCATTAATTATAATAAATAATTAAATTTCTAAACAATTCCTACCTTATTCTCAATTTAATCCTAACTAAACTTAATTATTTTCTTAATCCAATTCACTCTCTTTTTCTATTCAAATTTTGTCTAAACTTATATTTAACTATAAAATTTCCAGCATATTTCCCTAATTTCGAAATTTCTTCAATTTAGTCCCTACAACATAAAACTTATAGCCTAGTTTACAATTTAATCCCTTAATCAATTCTAACTTAGAATTCATTCAATTAAATCCCTAATTCCATAATTTTTCCAACATGAACCCTACTTGGAAACATATGAACTCTTGAACTATCAACTTAATTTCATCAAAATCTTGTTTCAAAGCTTCTAAAACATCAAAATTAAGAGAAAAGGACTTAATTAAGCTTACCAATTAAACTTGAAGCTTTAAAATCCCAATTTCCCTTTTATTTTCTTTTCCTTTTTCTTCCCCTGTTTCGCGTTTTGTTCTCGCTTCTTTTTCTGTTTCTTTTGTTTTGTTTCTTGCTTTCCTTAATTCTCTTTATGCTTTATTATTTTATTAACATAATTTAATATTAATATCATATATTAAAATATCTTTTACTTTAATATTAAGTAAATTAATAATTATGTAACAAGTGTACATTTTATATTATTACAAATGTCATTATCTAATTTGCTTATCAAATAAAAATCTCATGATTTAATTAATACAATTAATAATTATAAAATATCTTTATACTTAAATTATAAGTAATTAAATATTTAAATTACAATTGTACCAATACAATTCTTACACATGTATATTTTATTATCATACAATTGTCTTCTATTTAATTTATTTATAATATATTATCAATTAAATAATTATAATAATTTAATATAAAACCATAATAATAATTTATATATATATAATACATACATTCAAAAAAAATCTTGATTTTTCTTCCATTTGCCGCCTCAATTTATGTAAATGGCTTAATTGCCATTTTGATCCTTTTTATTTTCTATTACTTTAAAATTAAACTTTTACCCCTTATTCAATTTAATCCTTTTTATTACTTACTCTAAATTAAGCTAAATTCATCTAATTAAATCCTAATTAGACACACCACTAGGCTCATAAATATTTTTAATAATTATTTTCGAACTTATTTCACTAAGACGGAGGCCCTATAACTCACTTTTCCGATGCCCGTGAATTTCGGGTCATTACATTGGTGCCGTTGCCAGGGGTGGTGTTTGTTAGATGTTTTTTTTTTGTGTGTTTTTGCTCTTTATTTTTCTTATATAATATTTAGTATTCACTAACTAGTTTTTCTTTGTTGCTATTTCTTCAACTTCATTTTAGGTATTTTATGACTTGAAGCAAGTCAGATTTGCTTGTCGATTTTGTAACACCCTAAACCCGGCCTGGACGTTATGGCCGAATCTACGATGTTACATTGAAGTATTTTCCGTAAAGTGTGATCTCATTTGAAAAGCCCAATCTTTATTTAGCCTCTTTGTGTGATCTAAAAGATGATTTTAAAACTTGCATCCTCATTAAAAAGTATATTCTTTAAAACGTTATTAATTTCAAAATCTCGTTTATAGCGGAAGCTTTTTAAAATAGTTGCGTACTTGCATTTTACTTGTCAAAAGTTGTTTTCTTACGGTAGCTCTTAAAACCATTTATGTATTCGTTGTATTTTGAAAAACATTTATCTTTTGAAATCCTACTACTAACAGTATTAAAGCAAAAAAAATATATAAATCCACAAATTAAAAACTAAAACTTTAAAGAGGCATTATTACATAAAAATACCCAAATTATACTTATAAACTAAAAGACAAATATGGGAGCGTAAGCTGTTGTGTTGCCACTTTCGAGTCCCTCGAAGCACCGTTTTGCCTAAGACTAGGGATTACCTGTACAGTTAAACAGATGGGTGAGCTTTCGAAAACTAAGTGTGTAATCCCATATAAGCAAACAGTCGAAAAACAAACACAATCTGGGCCTAAGCCATTTTTGGTAACAGTGACAATATTAGTTTGGGTTTTAGCCCATCTCAATACAGATACAGTCATATGTTTGGGCCTTGACCCATTGCAATAACAGTAATCAGTGCAGTAATAGTAATCAATGCAGTAACAGTTATCAGTGCAGTAATTGTAACGCCTCAAATTTGGGCTTGGAAGTATTGGGTATTGAGCATGGGAGCAGTTGGGAAGCTGCTCATAAATATTTAATTGTGCAAGGAAGTGACACAATTGAGTGTTTGGCTTAGTGGTTGTGTGCTCTGGAAGTGTCTGGGAAGTCATGGGTTCAAGCCCTGGCTTCCACAAAATTTTGGTTTTTTAGGATAAAACCCCTATCTTTGGCCAGTAGGGTTATAAATGTATTTTGGTAAAGTATGACACAAAAAGCCTACTGATCTAGTGGTAAGTGGCGTGTTGTATATGCTAGTGGTTTAAGGTTCGAATCCCTACTTGTGCAAATAGAGATTATTTTTACTAATGGCTATGGGAGGTAGTAGAGTTTGACTGGAACACTGCAGAGTGGAGTGGAGTTTGAACTAGTCATGGAGGAATTGTAGGAGGGAGTTGAGGAGAGAATGAGGAGGGATTTTTGGAGAAAATCAAGGAAAGTGGGGTGAGAGGGAGTAGTGGGACGTTTGGGAGCACTGGGCACTTTGGAAATTTAGCTTTTGTGAGTTAAGAGAACCCTTCTGTTTTCATTTTTGATTTTGGCAACTTTTGTGCTTTTCTCTTCTTTTCACTTCTGTTTTTAGGCCGTTCTTCTCACAATTTTGGCACTGATTTCTATCCATCATCCTTTTCTCTTTTGTTAACTTACCTTTTTGGCTGAATATCTTTGTTCCCTCTTCTTTGAATTTCGCTTGGGTTTTTGAGCCTTGCTTGGGGAACCGATTCTCTCCTCATTCGCTCTCTTGCTCTCTGTGAACTTGTCTTAACCGATTGCTTCATGCTTCTACTTTAGCCGAACCCTGTCAAGGTCTAGATTTCGTCCTTCTCTTCTTCTCATTTTCTCTTCTTTCCTTCTTTCTACTCTTGGCCGAATTGTTCTTGGCCAAATATCCCTTTAAAATTCAGGTGACTTCTAGGTTTGGGGTCTTGGCTAAATCCTAGTAAGTTTCTTCTTAGAAAGTGACGAATTCTTCCTCTGTAGGCCGAATGTACCTTTCTCATTCATTCTCTTTTTCACCTAAATTATTGACGTGTAACATAGTGTTTTTACCGAATGTTGCTAGGGACTCGTTTTCAATAAGCAAAGGTTGGGCTGATTAATTCTTCCCTACTAGTGGTAATTACTCTATCGGTATGGGTTCAAGTTTTAGTAATATTTGTATGGAATTATAGATGTTCATGAGTTGGTTAACTGTGCTTGTGAAGGTAAAGCGTTGGAAGGAGTACGTGGAGTTAGAACAAAGGAAGGGTGCGATTACTGATTGGTAAGTATATGACTTGGTTAAGGCGGTTTCAATTTTATGGTATTAGTTTAACAAGGGTTTGAGTCTAATGAGAAGTTGTGGTTGACCATAGGTTCTAGGTCTCAGAGGCATTTCGACTACAACTCCATGACAGGTGTGTAATCACCTCAACCATTATACTGCAAAAGTTGAAAAACTGTTATCATCGATGCCATGTGAGCGAACGCACGTTCGTGTGGTCATTTAAATGCATAAAAACGAGCATGTGATTGTAGTGACCACCACGAGCGATCTCGTGGGCATAGGCCATTTTGGGCCACGATGGGTCGAAATGGGCCGTGTAGGCCCTTACTGTAATATCCCGAATTAGGGCCTAATCAGAATAGTGGTTTCGTGACCACAAATCCGAGATAGAAATAATTATTTTATAATTATTTTGAGGTTTATGATATGATTGCATGATTGTATGAAAATTTTGTGAAAATTTTGTGAAGAAATTCTATGCATAAAATGCTTAATTTGAAGTTAGGGACTAAATCGAATAAGTTGCAAAACTTGCATTTTAGAAGTTTTTAGTATGAAATTTCTTTGAAATATTAATTAGGAGGTCTTAAATAGCAATTTGACCAATTTCTAAAATTTTGGACAAAAATGGGCTTGTATATGAAAATTTTCAAAGAAAGGTATTAAGGGCATTTTGGTTATTTGGATAATTAATGAAATAAAATGGGAAAAATGACACAAAATAGTCATCTTCCCCATTCAGTTGCTGCCGAATGCTCTATCTCACCATAGCTAGGGCTTCTTCAACTTTCAAGCTTCATAGTAAGTGATTCTAAGCCCCGTTTTTAATGATTTTTACATTTTTGAGATCCCAGTAGCTCGATTAAGCTTATGTTAGCAATAATTTAACCTAGGGTTTATATTTGGAAAAATACCCATAGGTGAAATTTGTGTATTTTGATGCTTTATGATAGAATATGAGGTTTTAAATTATGTTAGACAACTTGCACTACTCGATTTTAAGCAAAAACAAGTAAAAGGGCTTAATCGGTAAAAATACCTAATAGTCACAAGTACATGTTAGAGTCAGAATTTGATGTTGCCATAGAAGGGAAAAGTGATCAGCATGTTGTAAAACATAAGAATAAGGAATAAAGTTTAATCCAGAGCCTAGGGGCAAAAATGTAATTATGCAAAAGTTTAGGGGTAAAATTGTAATTTTGTCAAAATTTGAATTAAGCATTAATTTGTTATTTTAGATCAAGAAAGACGTGGAAACGACCCCAATCGAGGAAAAGAAAAGATTGTGGACTAAATTGCAAAATCTTTGTATTTTGGTACCAAGGTAAGTTCATGTGTAAATAATGTAGCATAATTGTTATTTTTAAGTCATTGATGTCAATTATGTGATATGCTGATTTTTATCATGAAATGTATGCTTTGTGGTTAATTTCGAATAAAATGCAAATTATGTGAATTACTTGTTAAACATAATTGTTACCGAGTATTGGTTCCGGCATTCTACGGAAGACGGCAAGGATATGTGTTCGAGGAAAATCCCGTTTGAACCTTATGAATAGATTAGGATACAAGTGACATGTCACTAGGATGGTTGAGCATCCGAACTCGTTGAGTTGAGTCCGAGTTCACTTATGGATGCAAATGTCCGAACTCGTTGAGTTGAGTCCGAGTTCGTGAGATGTAACTAGGCATCTGAGCTCGTTGAGTTGAGTCCGAGTTCACTTATGGATGCGAACGCCCGAGCTCGTTGAGTTGAGTCCGAGTTCGCTTATGGGCGGGTTACATAGTAGCTTGGCTACATATGTGGCACTTATGTGCGAAGTTTCCATGTATCCGAATTATATTCCGATGTGTTCAACGGGTAAAGTTCTACTCAAATGGA
This sequence comes from Gossypium longicalyx, assembly GCA_025698465.1. Taxonomy (NCBI): domain Eukaryota; kingdom Viridiplantae; phylum Streptophyta; class Magnoliopsida; order Malvales; family Malvaceae; genus Gossypium; species Gossypium longicalyx. The sequence continues at coordinate 37,389,051 of CM046995.1, forward strand.
GGAATATTCGAGATGTAAAGAGACGTATTGGTAAGTGATGTGAAATGGATATTTTGGACAAGTATGTATTTAACCCTCGGGTTGAGTATTGATACAATCACGATAAGGTAACAAGATGATGAAAAATGGTTAGAAATGTGATATGTGTTTTGGTGATGCATGCTAATGTTGTTTGGTATGATTGGTTTGCTATGTTACTTATTATTTGCATATGAACTTACTAAGAATTTATGCTTACTCCCTTCTTCTTACTCATTGTAGTTTTGGACAAGCCAGCTCAGGAGTCGGGATAGGTCGAAGGATCAGCCACACTGTCCGGAAGAACTTTTCGGTAAATGGATTGTAAATTTAAGTATGGCATGTATAGCAATATACCTATTTTGTGTAAATGATCTTATGATATGGTGATGGAATGGTTGAGAAAATGTTTGATGTTGTGGAAAGTTATTAAGATACTTAGTGCATGAAAACTCATAAAAAGGGATGAAATTTGCCATAAACAGAATATTGCAGCAACACTGATGTGAGTTTGAAAATTTACTAAAAATCATAGAAGTTGAATTTGGTGATGAATTAAATATCAAATTGAAGTTTAATATGTCTAGTTTTACATAAAACAAATGAAACAGGTAAAGGAATTATATGTTAGAAGATATTTGAATTTTAGTGAAACAGGGTCAGAGCAGTTTCTGGATCCCCTATTTCAACTTTATAAATTCACCATAAATTGTACGGATATAACTAGGTGATTTATTTTATATTATCAGAATCCTTATTGAGTCTAGTTTCAGTAGAAACAAACCTCATAGTCATATGAATTTTATACAGAGAGAAATGTGGTTCGCAGTAAACAGAGGTCAAACCAGTCAAGTCCTGAAAGAGGAGTAACTTTAACTAATAAACTGTACTAATTGGCCCAACCAAAAATTCTAGAAAATAATTAGTAGATATTTATATGAGTCTAGATTCAGGGAAAATTTACGGATCTTGATTTTGAGTTTCGTAACTCGAGATATGATTTTTCTTGTGACTGTGACGCAAGTAGCTTGAAAGCTGTGAATGTAGAAACAAATATTTCAAAATTCTAAAAATGTTAAATTAAGCTTAGTAACACCTCATACTCGACTCCGGCGACGGTCTCGGGCGTGGGGCCGTTACATTTAGTGGTATCAGAGTAGGTTTAGTCGGTTCTCGGACTACGTGTTGTATGTACAGATTTTGCTATACATGCCATATGTATAAATTGTGATAGTGTGACGACTTCTGACCTTTTTAAATGATTTTCTTTATAGTAAATGGATCCCGATCCAGCTGTGGCAGATGAAGTAGAGAGTAACGCGCCAGCTCCGGCTGAAGCACCAACGCCGACTAAAAATCCACCTCCTACTGTTGGTCAGGGAGGAGGAGAAAGGGGTCGGGAAGCCTTTCTCCAAATGATGAGTGCATGGTACACTGAGTTCGTTCGTACGAACCCAAATGTACAACCTCCCCCACCTCCCTCAATTCCTCAACTTGTACCCCCGATGCCTCAAGGTATGGATCTGATGAAATTTCATAGAACTCCAGTTGATAGAATCAGCAAGCAAGGGGCCGAAGAATTTAAAGCAAATATTGATGATGATGCCAAGAAAGCAGAGTTTTGGCTTGAAAATTCTATCCGGGTATTTGATGAATTATCTTGTACACCTGAAGAATGTTTGAAATGCGCTATATCTTTGTTGAGGGATTCAGCTTATAATTGGTGGAAGACTTTGATTTCGGTGGTACCGAAAGAGAAAATAACCTGGATATTCTTTCAAGAAGAGTTTCGGAAGAAATATATTAGTGAAAGATTTATTGATCATAAGCGTAAAGAATTTCTTGAGTGAAGCAAGGCAATATGATGATTCTGAGAATATGAAAGAGAGTTTGTTCGATTAAGTAAATATGCGGAGAGAGTACGTTCCTACAGAGGCCAAGATGTGCCGACAATTTGAAGATGGGCTCAACGAAGATATCAAGGTATTTGTTGGAATTCTTGAATTAAAAGAAATGGTAGTATTGGTTGATCGAGCTTGCAAAGGTGAAGAACTACTTAAAGAGAAAGAAAAGGCAGAGATCGAGACTAGAAGCTGGAAGAAAAGACCGATGAGCGGTTCATTTTCACAACAAACTGGAAAATCAAGAAATATGAATCCTCGTTCCCAAACTTCATTTGGGCAATCATATGGGAATTATAAGAAGCAAAATGTGGGTCCTAAGTCCCGGACTACTTGGCGACCGGTGTAGGGAATTTGAGATTTGTTAAACACGAGTGCCGTGATGTGGTAGGAATCATTTTGGTGCATGCAGAGCAAATGAATGTTTTGATGTGGTTCTCTGGATCATTTTATTAGAGACCGCCTGAGAGAGAGTGAAAAGAAAAATTTTAGAATACAAAAACAAGTGGGGCGGATTCGAGAGGAAGATATCCAAGAAAAGTGGAAGTGAAACAAGCGATAAGAATGTAGCCGTGGATGCACCAGTTAGACTGAAGGAAGGGCTCCGGCTAGAACTTATGCTATTAAAGCGCGAAGATGCTTCCTACTTTGATGTGATTACCAGTACATTTTCTCTTTATAATGTTAATGTTATTGCTTTGATTGATCCCGATTCTACTCATTCATATGTGTGCATGAAATTGGTGTCTTATATGAATATACCTGTTGAGAACACAGAATTTATGATTAGAGTGCCGAATCCGTTAGGCAAATATGTGATTGTTGATAAAGTATGTAAGAAATGTCCTTTAATGATTCGGGGTCATTACTTTCCGGCTGACTTGATGTTGTTGCCGTTTGATGAGTTTGATGTTATTTTGGGTATGGATTGGTTGACATTGCATGATGCTAAAATAATTTGCAAAGAAAAGATTATAGAATTAAAGTGTGAAAGTGGTGAAATTCTGCGGGTTGAATCAAACAAATCAGAGGCATTATCTAGCGTGATTTCTTCAATGTCAGCTCAAAGATATTTAAGAAAGGGTTATGAAGCTTATTTGGCATATGTAATTAATACAAAAGAAGTTGAAAAGAAAGTTGAATCAGTGCCGGTTGTGTGTGAATTTGCGAACATATTTCTAGAAGAATTGTCGGGTTTGCCTCCAGTCAGGGAAGTAGAATTTGGTATTGATTTGATACCGGGAACAACTCCGATTTCGATTGCTCCATATAGAATGGCACCAGCAGAGTTGAAAGAATTAAAGTCGCAGTTGCAAGAGTTGACTGATAAAGGCTTTGTGAGACCGAGTTTTTCACCTTGGGGTGCTCCCGTGTTATTTGTGAAAAAGAAGGATGGTTCTATGAGGTTGTGTGTTGATTATCGGCAATTAAACAAGGTGACAATCAAAAACAAGTATCTGTTGCCAAGAATTGATGATTTGTTTGATCAGCTAAAAGGAGCGACATGGTTTTCAAAGATTGACTTGAGATCCAGGTATTACCAATCATGGTAAAAGAGTCGGATGTGCCTAAAAGCGCTTTTAGAACAAGGTACGGTCATTATGAATTTTTAGTTATGCCATTCGGGTTGACAAATGCTCTGCATTGTGTTTATGGATTTAATGAATCGTATATTTCGACCATACTTGGACAAATTTGTTGTGGTGTTTATAGATGATATTTTAATTTATTCAAAAGATGAGACAGAGCATCTTGAGCATTTGAGGATAGTTTTGCAAACTTTGAGAGATAAGCATTTGTATGCTAAGTTTAGTAAAAGTGAATTTTGGCTCGGGAAGTTGGATTTTTGGGTCATATTGTTTGGTGATGGTATACGGGTTGATCCTAGTAAAATTTCAGCCATTGTTGATTGGAAACCACCAAAAATGTAGCGAAGTTAGAAGTTTCTTGGGGTTAGCTGGGTATTATCGGCGGTTTGTAAATGGATTTTCTATAATTGCTGCTCCTATAACTAGACTACTCCGAAAGGATGTTAAATTTGAATGGACGGAAGAATGTCAACAGAGCTTTGAAGAATTGAAAAAGTTATTAACAGAGGCACCAGTGTTAGTACAGCCCGAATCAAGTAAAGAATTTGTGGTGTATAGTGATGCTTCATTAAATGGTTTGGGGTGTGTGCTCATGCAAGAAGGAAAAGTGGTGGCTTATGCTTCGAGGCAGTTAAAACCTCATGAGAGGAATTATCCTACTCACGATTTGGAATTGGCACGGTGGTGTTTGCTTTGAAGATTTGGCGACATTATTTGTATGGTGAAAAGTGCCGGGTATATACCGACCATAAAAGTCTTAAGTACTTGATGTCACAAAAAGACTTGAATTTAAGACAGCGAAGATGGTTGGAGTTATTGAAAGATTATGAGCTTGTTATTGATTATCATCGGGAAAAGCGAATGTGGTTGCCGATGCTTTAAGCAAGAAAGTTGTTGTTTGCTTTGAGAGTTATGAACACTCGGTTGAAAGTGTCGATGATGGTTCGATTCTAGCAGAGCTAAGAGTAAAACCGATGTTTTTACAAGAAATTTCTGAAGCTCAGAAAGATGATCAAGATTTACAAGCCAAGAGAAAGCAAAGTGTGAAGTTGATACACAGTCGATTTTGAGAATCGGTTCGATGGATGCTTAATGTTTAAAGATCGGATTTGTGTAATCAAGAATGAGGAATTGATTCAAAAGATCCTACAGAAGCACATAGTAGTTATTTCTCAATTCATCCAGGTAGTACGAAAATGTATAATGACTTGAAGAAAATGTATTGGTGGAATGGAATGAAAAGAGATATATCGAGACTTTGTGTCCAAATGCTTAATTTGTCAACAGTGAAAGTGAACACCAAGTGCCTTGGGATTACTTCACCTATTATGGTTCCCGAATGGAAATGGGATCGGATTACTATGGATTTTGTATCGGGATTGCCATTGACTCGGGAAAGAAAGATGCCATCCGGGTAATAGTTGATGATTAACTAAGTCGGCTCATTTTATCCCTGCAGACGCACGGATTATTCTCTTAACAAGTTGGCTGAATTGTATATTAGAGAAATTGTTAGACTACATGGAATACCATTGTCGATTATTTCAGATAGAGATCCAAGGTTTACCTCGCGATTTTAGCAAAAGTTGCAAGACGCGTTAGGTACGAAGTTAAATTTTAGTACTGCTTTTCATCCACAAACTGATGGACAATCAGAGAGAGTAATTCAAATTCTTGAAGATATGCTCAGATGTTGTGTATTGGAATTTCAAGGAAGTTGGGAAAAATATTTACCGTTGGTAGAATTTGCTTACAATAATAGTTATCAGAAGAGCTTGAAAATGGCACCTTATGAAGCATTGTATGGTCGTAAGTGTCGAACGCCTTTGTATTGGACTGAACTCAAGGAAAATCATATTTATGGAGTTGATCTAATAAAAGAAACTGAAGAAAAAGTGAAGGTAATTCGAGACTGTTTGAAAGTTGCTTCAGATAGACAGAAATCTTATACAGATTTAAAACGAAGGGACATTGAATTTCAAGTTGGTGATAAAGTATTTTTAAAGGTGTCTCTGTGGAAAAAAGTTCTCAGATTTGGACGGAAGGGCAAATTAAGTCCGCGTTTTATCGGGCCGTATGAAGTAATTGAAAAAGTTGGACCTGTAGCATATCGGCTAGCCTTACCACCTGAATTAGAAAAGATTCATGATGTGTTCCACGTATCTATGTTATGTCGGTATCGTTCGGATCCTTCACATGTAGTTTCACCGACAGAAATTGAACTACAACCAGATATGACCTACGAAGAAGAACCGATTAAGATTTTAGCTCGAGAGGTCAAACAACTAAGGAATAAAAAGATTGCACTTGTGAAGGTGTTGTGGCAAAGGCATGGAGTAGAAGAAGCTACATGGGAATCAAGAAACTATGAGAAATCAATACCCACATCCTGTTATTGGTAAGATTTTCGAGGACGAAAATCCTTAAAGGGGGAGAGAGTTGTAATATCCCGAATTAGGGCCTAATTGGAATAGTGGTTTCGTGACCACAAATCCGAGATAGAAATAATTATTTTATAATTATTTTGAGATTTATGATATGATTGCATGATTGTGTGAAAATTTTGTGAAGAAATTCTATGCATAAAATGCTTAATTTGAAGTTAGGGACTAAATCGAATAAGTTGCAAAACTTGCATTTTAGAAGTTTTTAGTATGAAATTGCTTTGAAATATTAATTAGGAGGTCTTAAATAGCAATTTGACCAATTTCTAAAATTTTGGACAAAAATGGGCTTGTATATGAAAATTTTCAAAGAAAGGTATTAAGGGCATTTTGGTCATTTGGATAATTAATGAAATAAAATGGGAAAAATGACACAAAATAGTCATCTTCCCCATTTAGTTGCTGCCGAATGCTCTATCTCACCATAGCTAGGGTTTCTTCAACTTTCAAGCTTCATAGTAAGTGATTCTAAGCCCCGTTTTTAATGATTTTTACGTTTTTGAGATCCCGGTAGCTCGATTAAGCTTATGTTAGCAACAATTTAACCTAGGGTTTATATTTGGAAAAATACCCATAGGTGAAATTTGTGTATTTTGATGCTTTATGATAGAATATGAGGTTTTAAATTATGTTAGACAACTTGCACTACTCGATTTTAAGCAAAAACGAGTAAAAGGGCTTAATCAGTAAAAATACCTAATAGTCACAAGTACATGTTAGAGTGAGAATTTCATGTTGCCATAGAAGGGAAAAGTGATCAGCATGTTGTAAAACATAAGAATAAGGAATAAAGTTTAATCCCGAGCCTAGGGGCAAAAATGTAATTATGCAAAAGTTTAGGGGTAAAATTGTAATTTTGCCAAAATTTGAATTAAGGATTAATTTGATAATGTGAGTATTAAATAAGCTAAATGTGTTATTTTAGATCAAGAAAGACGTGGAAACGACCCCAATCGAGGAAAAGAAAAGATTGTGGACTAAATTGCAAAATTTTTGTATTTTGGTACCAAGGTAAGTTCATGTGTAAATAATGTAGCATAATTGTTATTTTTAAGTCATTGATGTCAATTATGTGATATGCTGTTTTTATCATGAAATATATGCTTTGTGGTTAATTTGAATAAAATGCAAATTATGTGAATTACTTGTTAAACATAATTGTTACTGAGAGTATTGGTTAGGCATTCTACGGAAGGCGGCAAGGATATGTGTTCAAGGAAAATCCCATTTGAACCTTAGGAATAGATTAGGATACAAGTGACATGTCACTAGGATGGTTGAGCATCCGAACTCGTTGAGTTGAGTCCGAGTTCACTTATGGATGCAAATGTCCGAACTCGTTGAGTTGAGTCCGAGTTCGTGAGATGTAACTAGGCATCCGAGCTCGTTGAGTTGAGTCCGAGTTCACTTATGGATGCGAACGCCCGAGCTCGTTGAGTTGAGTCCGAGTTCGCTTATGGGCGGGTTACATAGTAGCTTGGCTACATATGTGGCACTTATGTGCGAAGTTTCCATGTATCCGAATTATATTCTGATGTGTTCAACGGGTAAAGTTCTACTCAAATGGAGGAATATTCGAGATGTAAAGAGACGTATTGGTAAGTGATGTGAAATGGATATTTTGGACAAGTATGTATTTAACCCTCGGGTTGAGTATTGATACAATCACGATAAGGTAACAAGATGATGAAAAATGGTTAGAAATGTGATATGTGTTTTGGTGATGCATGCTAATGTTGTTTGGTTTGATTGCTTTGTTATGTTACTTATTATTTGCATATGAACTTACTAAGCATTTATGCTTACTCCCTCCTTCTTACTCATTGTAGTTTTGGACAAGCCACTCGAGAGTCGGGATAGGTCGAAGGATCATCCACACTATCCGGAAGAACTTTTCGGTAAATGGATTGTAAATTTAAGTATGGCATGTATAGCAATATACCTATTTTGTGTAAATGATCTTATGATATGGTGATGGAATGGTTGAGAAAATGTTTGATGTTATGGAAAGTTATTAAGATAGTGCATGAAAACTCATAAAAAGGGATGAAATTTGCCATAAACAGAATATTGCAGCAACACTGATGTGAGTTTGAAAATTTACTAAAAATCATAGAAATTGAATTTTGTGATGGATTAAATATAAAATTGAAGCTTAATATGTCTAGTTTCACATAAAACAAATGAAACAGGTAAAGGAATTATATGTTAGAAGATATCTGAATTTTAGTGAAACAGGGTCAGAGCAGTTTCTGGATCCCCTATTTCAACTTTATAAATTCACCATAAATTGTACAGATACAAATAGGTGGTGTATTTTATATTCTCAGAATCCTTATTGAGTCTAGTTTTAGTAGAAACAAACCCCATAGTCATATGAATTTTATACAGAGAGAAATGTGGTTCGTAGTAAACAGAGGTCAGACCAGTCAAGTCCTGAAAGAGGGGTAACTTTAACTAATAAACTGTACTAATTGGCCCAACCAAAAATTCTAGAAAAAATTAATAGATAGGTATATGGGTCTAGATTCAGGGAAAATTTACGGATCTTGATTTCGAGTTTCGTAACTCGAGATATGATTTTTCTTGTGACTGTGACGCAAGTAGCTTGAAAGCTGTGAATGTAGAAACAAATATTTCAAAATTCTAAAAATGTTAAATTAAGCTTAGTAACACCTCATACTCGACTCCGGCGACGGTCTCGGGCGTGGGGGCGTTACACATACAAGCTTGTGGGCCCCTCATAGGCAAACCTCACGGATGTGTGGAGATTGTTGGGCCAGCTGTGTAGTTTGCACGGCCAAGGCCATTATTTGGGCTTATTGGGCCACAAGAGCATATGGGCCCGCAATATGGGCCTTAGGCTCATTATCATCGGTTTATTGTTAAGGTTGCACTGGTTGCCTGAGACGACTGTGACCTTCTGTTGGGTCAGTAAAAGTACTTGGACCCTTAATCGATAAAATGACCATTTTGCCCTTATAGGATAAAATGACCGAAATACCCCAGTAGGATAAAATGACTGTAATTCCCCTGTAGGGTAAAATGACTGTTTTGCCCTTGTGAGGAAAAATGACTGTTTTGCCCTTATATGGTAAGGTAACTGTTTTGCCCCTATGTGATGTATGTTTATATTTTAGTGTAACACCCCTGACCCGTATCCATCGCTGGAATGGGTCCTGAGGTATTACTGAACAAAAGCATGACTCTAAACATTCACACAAGTCAAATTCATAAATGTAAACAAATGTCTAATTAATTGTTAATCATGAAATTATTAATACATAATACATAAAAAAAATTATAAATCAAATAATTAACATATTAATGATATTCGAATGTCTAATAAATAACAATCGTTGTTAAGTCATATTCTATACATGTATAAATTAAAAACAAATAAAATTTAACACAATACATTTTAGAAATTAACTTATACGGCATTAATAATCTATGAATGGTCAAACAAATATCAATGAATAAATAAAACTTATACACATTTTAATCAAAATGAAATGGAACTATTACCAAACATCAATAATGATGCTAATCAAGCTTAGCTCTCATACTAAAAGTATACTTAATCATTTATTTGTAGTTAACCATTTAATAACACAGTAGCGACTTGAATTGCACTCATTTTACATGCCAAAATGTATATACACAACTAGCCTTTTTACCACCAATTCGGACGTTTAAATATTACGTAAAACACATACACTGTTGAATATCACTTGTCTAATACATGTTATACCTTAGTTAGCTAAATAACCATTATTTACCTTGTGGCTGACGCATATAAATCAAACTCCTTATCATTACATAAATTGTACATACCTTCGTTATAAGTCCAAACCAAGGTCAATTGTATACATAACCATGAGCATTATAATAAACCATATTCATTTTCCCATTTTAACAAAGTTTATCAACCAACTTCACACATATTTATATACACTAATACCATAGTCGAATCAACTAATATACTTACGAATAGGTATATATATATTTGTACCATAATAGATGCATCAAATACTTAGATACATGATTGCAAAGGCCGAATCATCCATCAATTTATTCAATGCATAGATCCAGCATCACACTGAATACACTTGTCAACCAAATATAACTATTACTGTTATCATAGATCATATCCGAAACATTTTAACTAAAAGTGATGCATCAACATGATTTATATTATAAGTATATCATGTCCGACTCTTTCAAACCACATTCAAATCATCAAGCAACTTCAATCATATGACACATATACTTCTATCCATGAATAACCTTAGTCGAACCATTCACATGCATATCCTAAGTTGTCAACCATATCTTAAGCATGTAATACCTAATACAAATATTATATATTCATCGCATATATCCTCATGACTAAAATGAATTTAAGCCATATTTAACATAACCAAATTCAAACATAAAAGATTGGCCATTTTTGCATGGCTTAGATTATACAAAATAATAATCCAACATTTCAAATTACAATCTAGCCTATACATGCCATAGGTTCGAAAATTCAACTTATAAAATACCGAAGACAGTCGATAGTGTGATAAGCTTCTCTGACGACTCCCGAGCTTGAAACTTGAAATCCAAAATCTATAAAACAGAGGTAAACATGAATGCACACAGAGTAAGCTTTCATAGCTTAGTAAGTCATAAACAAATAAACTTCTTAATTACATAATCAAATCTTTAAAACTAAACCAAATTATACTATCATAATTACTTCAAATCTTAAGCTTACAAATTCATGCATTTTGTATGTATTTCCACATGTATATTCTTCATGGCCGAATGAACACATATATATATTTCATCAAACTATCATTCAATTTCCAAACTAAAATATCATTATCAAAATTAGTACATATACCCTTATATGCATAAATTCATAGGTCAAAGGGTAATAATCACATACATATTTATATTATATGGCCGAGTATACATATATATAAGCAAAATATCCTTCAATTCCAAAACTATGTATCAATATGTGAGCACATAGACTTATACTCATAAATCAAAATACAGCTTCTTATGCATAAGCATGATAATGACCGAATGAACACTTTTATATATATAAGGATACATTAACTAACTATCTTTCAATGGCCAAGCCTAAACACTTTTATCATACCAAATACATATACACTTATACACATATACACGTAAGTCTAAGTATAACAATCATACATATATTTATATCAATGGCTGAATATACTACTAATTGCATATATTCAAAAATAATTTGAATAATGTTCATATTAAATATTTATAAGACCGAATACCAATTTTCATATTCACATATATTTTCCCTTTACTTCAAGCATGTTTAGAAACAAATATTAAGTAACTTACTCACTTTATTTCAAATAGGTAATAAACCAATTCATACCTGATCATTTTAACTCACTTTTGCATAATTGATCTCAGCTTATCAATGCCCGATGAACCATTTGCAATTGGATAGGACACTCGGATAATCTCACATATATCGTACAATGCTAATGTCCCAGACGTGGTCTTACATGTAACCACATACCGATGCCACTGTCCCAGACAGGGTCTTACTCACACACATATATCGGAGACACATATCGATGCCATGGTCTTACTCGCACATCAAATAACGAAATCCTATGTCATGACATATGTATCCTAACTATTTCTAAGGTTTATATGGGGCTTTCGGATGGCGTAATTCGGTCGAAACGGATGCTTGAACATGGTTACCAAACTTATTCACATTCGACATAAGCATATATTTAAATTCATATTTTTCATACCAGCATATATAATTAGCATTTATCTATAATTAAACACATTTATTTGCCTATAAACTTACCTCGGACAATGTAAAACGGAACGGAACGACTAATTGACAGCTTTCATTTTTCCCCGATCCAAATCCAATTTCTTTGGTTCTTGATCTAAACATATTCAAATTAAGCTCATTAAAACATATTTTCATTCAATTTAGTCCAAAAATACATTAAATGCACAAATTAACATTTTACCCCTGGCATTTACAATTTTTACAATTTAGTCCCTACTACACAAAACACAAAATATGCAAAATTTCAAGATACCCATGTTTGGCCGAATATTCCTAGTGTTCATACAAGTCCATATATTTCATTTATTTCACATTTTAGTCCCTCAAATTATTATTTTTTCAGTTAAGTCCTAATTACTCAAAATCACCAAAAACTCCAATACAAAACATGTTAATCTAAAACATATCTTTCATTTTTCATCATCAAACAACAAAAATCACAAGCTATCAACAATGGCACAATTCAAAATATTCATCAAAATCAAAAATTAAAGCTTGGGTTTTGTAGTACTCGAAGCAACGATCTCAAAAACGTAAAAATTATCAAAAATCGAACAAAAATGAACCTGGATTGAGCTTGAGTAAGTGCCAAACCTTTAAAAGCTTTCCTTTTCTTTCTTATTTTGATATTCGATCATGGAAGAAAATATAAGCTATGGCTTTTAATTTTATGTTTTATATTAATATGATTTATTAACCAAATTACATATATAACCTTTATATTAAAATATAAAACCATTATAACTCATGGTTTCTACCGTCCATCACTTATACAATGGCTGTAACACTCCAGTTTTGACCCTAGTCGGAATAGTGGTTTCAGGACCACAAATCTGAGTCTGAAAAATATTTTAATATTATTTTTTTGTGCCTGTGATATGTGAATTTATATCTGCTAGATTTCTATAATTAATTTGTATGTTCCTGTGCTCGATTTGCAAAAAGGACCAAATCGCGTAAGTTGTAAAAATTGTCTACTAGTTGCTAAAGTGCCTAAGTGCTATGATTTGTTAAAGTTTAGGCCCTTGCATGTCAATAAGACCATTATATGATAGTGGGAGACATGATTTGGCAATATAGTAAATAGATAAATTTTTAAAGGGTGGTTAGGTAATTAGGTAATATATGTTATTAAATAAAACAAATGCATGAAAATTTTTTTTATTCATACACATCCTTGCTGAAAATACAAAAGAAAAAGAGAGAAAAAGAACAAGCTAGGTTTTGGCACTTTGATCCTTGATTAAGGTATGGATTTTTATCCGTTTTTGATAATTTCTACGTTTTTGTGATCGTTGCTTTGTGTTCTTCAAAGCCCATGTCTGAATTTCTGTTTTTGTTGAAGATTCCATCAAATGCCATTGTTGATATCATGAGCTTTGTGATGTTTTTGGATAAATTATAAAGGCTTGATAGATGATTTGTAAGTTTTGTCTTTAAATTTTGATGAAATAGAGTAAATTGAGCTAATTTGTGAAAATGTTATTTTGAAGGACTAAAATGTGAAATAAATGAAATGTGTGGACTTCTATGAGAGCCATGAAAATTCGGCTAAGCTTGTGTACAAACAAATTATGTATATTTTGTGATTTTGTGAAAGAGGGACTAAAGTGTTGAGATGTGAAAACATAAGGGCTAGTTTGTAAATTGCCCTAAATGTGTGATTACGGATTGAATTGAATTATTTGGTAAATAAAAGGATTAATTTTTAATACTTATGGATCAAGAAAAGAGGAGTTCGGATTTAGATCGAGGGAAGTCGAAGATTATAGAATAAACGTTCGAGTCGACAACTTCGAGTAAGAGGTAAGTTCGTACTTAAAATATGATGTTAAGTAAGCTTTGATGCCTTGATTATACATGGTTTGTATATAATTAAATTGGATGATATGATGATGAATCGGAAGTTTTGGCACTAAGTGTGCGATTTAAATTAGCTTCGGCTATTTGAGGCACTAAGTGTGCAATACCGACTTAGTCTCGGTTATTTGAGATGGCACTAAGTGTGCGAAAATATTTATTTTGGGCTAACCATATAGCACTAAGTGTGCAGAAGTCTAAAATACGAATAAGTTATGGAAAGTTTTATAACATTCACAAGAGGTGAGTATGAAAGTGTATAAGTACGAGAATTTTCAAGTATGTATAATACCTAAGTGGTAGATGATGTTATGTATATGAATTTCATTGAGTTGATATAGATTTATGGATTGAAATTATGCAAATACATATATGTTGTTATATTATGTTTCATATATTATGAATGTCTTGAGTACGAGCTTACTAAGCTTTTGAAAGCTTACTTTGTGTGTATTTGCATTGTTTTATAGATATCGTAGCTACTAAAGGCTCGGGGATAGTCGAGGATCGTCACCACACTATCAATCTCATTTTGGTACTTTTGAATGTATATATATTTTAATGTATGGCATGTATAGGCTAGAAGGATTTTGTTTGTAAGTTTTGATATGTAAATATTTGCCTTGGGAGTTAGCTAACAAATGATAAGTTGTGTATGGTTTTGGTGTATGTTCGTAATGTGCTAAGTTTTAATGTGTTTTGGTCATTCTTAAACATGGAATTGGTTGGAAATTTTGGTATGAATGTTGTATATCATTTCTTGTAGGTTTGGCCCAAAGATAAATGGCAAATTGGCTTAAACCAAGCCTGCATTGTGCCACATAGTTAGGGGACACGGGTGTGTCTTGTGGCTGTGTAAGAAAAACAATATTCACCTAAAAATTACACGACCTTGACACGGACGTGTCATATGGCCGTAGGCTAAAGTCAGTAGCTAGCTAAGTGTCACACGGCCATAGTACACGGGCGTGCCTATTGGTCGTGTGAAAAATTCAGTATGCATGCTCTATTTTGGCACGGCTGATTCATATAGGTGTGTCTGATGCCCGTGTGAGGCACACTGCCTGGACGCACGAGCATGTGACCTCAACAGAATTGAAAAATTTTCTATATTTTGAATTTTATGAATGTGTTCGATTTAGCTCTAACCGTTCTTAAACATATATTTTAGGTCACGTAGACCATCTTATGAGATAATTGCTTATGAAATGATATTAAATAATATCTGTGTTTCTGAATTGGTCTGAGATGTTTTGTCTGTCTAGTAATACCTCGTAACCCTAATCTGATGTCAGTTATGGGTCAGGGGTGTTACAATGGCATAACTACAACATAAATGCTCCAAATTATAAAGACACATTCAATTTGGTCATCACACTTTAAACTATCAAATTTTCATTTCACGCGATTAAGCCTTTTTTATTAAATTTGACACTCAAACAACAAAATTAAATCACAAAAATTTCACAGATATAAATTCACACAAAATAAACATAGAAAATAATTTTTAAATATTTTTTTGACTTGGATTCGTGGTCCCGAAACCACCGTTTAGATTAGGGTCTAAATCGGGCTGTTACATTTAGCATGCTATTTGTAACTGAATTGAGTACATGTATGATATTATGATATGGCATGACACGTTGCATGATGCATTGCTTGGGGATGGTTATATATGATTGGAGGAATTGTACTGTACTGGCAGCTCTGCTGCAAATCACTGATGGCTCTAAGCCGATTATAGTGGCAGCTCTGCTGCAAATACTGTTAGTGCCGCAACCGGTGCTATTTTGGAGTGTAGGGATGGGTGGGTTGATTATATCCCCACACGAAGTGTAGGGCTGGTATAGAGATGGAGCGTAAAGGCTGGATTGGGTAGGACTTGCATATTGTTTCATCATTATCGCACTATTTATCGATACTAAAATGGGCTCAGCCTGCATCATATTCTTCATTACTAATATGGGCTTAGGCCCAGAATGTATTCACTCTCTGTATGTTTGACTGTTTATTTATTATTGGGATTACACACTGAGTTTTCGTAAACTCACCAACTATTTTAACTATACAAGTGATCCTTAGGCTGATCGGTGCTGCGAGGGACTCGAAGGTGGACACACAATAGCTTACACTTTCGAATTTATCTTTTAAATTATATGTAGTTTTATTTGGGTATTTTTATGTAAAAGGCCTCTTTAAGTTTTATTCTTTAATTTGGGCTTTTATTATTTTACTATGATTTATACCTGCTAGTGGTAGGATACGGGTTTTCAAAAGATAAATGATTTTCAACTACCATCTTATGCAACTTGTTTTAAAAAGCTTCCGCGACGATTAATGTTTTAAAATGTAAAAACGATTTGGTATAAGACATGTTTTGTTAAACGAACTAGTAAATTGACTTTAAATAAAATAAATTTTTTTTCATAAAGACCTCAACGAGGCTTAACACAAATGGACCTTCTCAATAGTATTATGTTTTACAAAGCCACTCCAATGTAACATCGCCAGATTCGGCCATAACGTCCAGACCGAGTTTAGGGTGTTACATTTAGTAGTATCAGAGCCAGGTTGTAAAACTCGTCTGTAGATTTAGGTTGCTTCCAAAACTTGGAATTTTAAAAGAACTATTTTAAACGATTTGAAGTATTTTGAAATGTTATTTCTGAATGTGTGGTCTATTGAGTCTCCGCACTGATCCTGTAAGTTCTCTCTGAAAGTTGTATTTTGATTTTGACTAAAACTGCCTTAGGTAGGATTACTGAGACTACTGTAGGTGGTAGATTGTACTGAAATACTCTAATTAGGGTAGACTAGAAACTGTAGTAAACCGGTAGACACCGATAGACACTGTATTATACGAAAACAAAACCCTATACTTTTGATACTGTCTCCATAAAACATCTACTAATAAACACTGTAACTTTAAACTGATCTGCATAAAAATTGATTAAAAAAGATAAACGCGAATTGATTATGAACAGCGAAGGTACTCGCGGAAGGGGTACAAAAGGTTGTGGTGGAAGCCATGGAGGTGCTCGAGCTGGGCCTCATAATTGTACGGCTGAGTATTGGATTGACGTACTGCTACAGACTAAACTAGAAACATTCAAGTTAAGTGTGGTAATTTTTTGGAACTAGAGTGCGTAGCGGGAGCATGGTGGTGTAGTCTGTGTTGTGCGGCCGTCCTGATAATGGGAAATTTTTGGGACGAAATTTTTTTAAAGAGGGGTGAATTGTAATGCCCCAAATTTTAGCCTGGAAGCATTGGGTCTTGAGCGTGGGAGTAGTTGGGAAGTTTCTCATAAATATTTAATTGTGCAAGGAAGTGACGCAATTGAGTGTTTCACTTAGTGGTTGTATGCTCTGGAAGTGTCTGGGAAGTCATGGGTTAAAGCCCTAGCTTCCACAAAATTTTAGTTTTTGAAGATAAAACCCCTATCTTTGGCCAGTAGGGTTATAAGTTTATTTTGGAAAAGTATGACACAAAAAGCCTACTAATCTAGTGGTAAGTGGAGTGTTGTATATGCTAGTGGTCTAAGGTTTGAATCCTTGCTTGAGCAAATGGAGATTTTTTTTACTGATGGCTATGGGAGGTAGTAGAGTTTGACTGGAACAGTACAGAGTGGAGTGGAGTTTGAACAAAGGAAGGGTGCGATTATTAATTGGTAAGTGTATGACTTGGTTAAGGCGATTTTAATTTTATGGTATTAGTTTAACAAGGGTTTGAGTCTAATGAGAAGTTGTGGTTGTCCATAGGTTCTGGGTCTCAGAGGCATTTCTACTACAACTCCATAACAGGTGTCTAATCACATTGCCTCAACCGTTTTACGACAAAAATCGAAAAACTGTTATCATCGATGCCATGCGAGCGAACGCACGTTCGTGTGGTCATCTAAATGCATAAACACGAGCATATGATTGTAGTGACTACCACGAGCGATCTCGTGAGCATAGGCCGTTTTGGGCCACGATGGGTCGAAATGGGCCGTGTGGGCTCAACGGGCTTGTGGGCCTCGCACGGGCAAACCTCACAGATGTGTGGAGATTGTTGGGCCGACTATATAGTTTGCAAAGCAAGGCCATTACTTGGGCTTATTGGGCCAGACGAGCGTGTGGGCCCACATGGGCCCATAATATGGGACTTAGGCCCATTATCTTCGGTTGATTGTTAAGGTTGCACTGATCGCCTGAGATGACTGTGACCTTCTATTGGGCCAGTAAAAGTACCTGGACCCTAAATCGATAAAATAACCATTTTGCCCTTATAGGGTAAAATGACCGAAATACCTCCATTGGGTAATATGACCGAAATACCCCAATAGGACAAAATGACTGTAATTCCCTTGTAGGGTAAAATGAATGTTTTGCCCTTGTGAGGCAGAATGACTGTTTTGCCCTTGTGAGGCAAAATGACTGTTTTGCCCTAATATGGTAAGGTAACTATTTTGCCCCTATGTGATGTATGTTTATATTTTAGCATGCTATTTGTAACTTTATTGAGTACATGTATGATATTATGATATGACATGACTCGTTGCATGATGCATCACATGGGGATGGGTTATATATGATTGGAGGAAGTGTACTGTACTGGCAGCTCTGCTGCAAACCACTGATGGCTCTAAGTCGATTATACTGGTAGCTCTGCTGCAAATACTGTTAGTGCCGCAGTCGGTGCTATTTTAGAGTGTAGGGATGGGTGGGTTGATTATATTCCCACATGGAGTGTAGGGCTGGTACGGAGATGGAGTGTAGAGGCTGGATTGGGTAGGACTTGCATACTGTTTACTGTTACTACACTGTTTACATATACTAAAATGGGCTAAGGCCTAGACTGTTACTGTTACTAATATGGGCTTAGGCCCAAAATGTATTCACTCTCTGTATGTTCGACTGTTTGTTTATTATTGGGATTACACACTGAGTTTTCGTAAACTCACCAACTGTTTTAACTATACAAGTAATCTTTAGGCTGATCGGTGCTGCGAGGGACTCGGAGGTGGACACACAACAGCTTACGCTTTCGAATTTATCTTTTAAATTATATGTAGTTTTATTTGGGTATTTTTATGTAAAAGGCCTCTTTAAGTTTTATTCTTTAATTTGGGCTTTTATTATTTTACTATGATTTATACCTGCTAGTGGTAGGATATGAGTTTTCAAAAGATAAATGATTTTTAACTACCATCTTACGCAACTTGTTTTAAAAAGCTTCTGTGACGATCAATGTTTTAAAATGTAATAACGATTTGGTATGAGACATGTTTTGTTAAACGAACCAGTAAATTGACTTTAAAAAAAATAAATTTGTTTTTCATAAAGACCTCAATGAGGCTTAACACAAATGAACCTTCTCAATAGTACTATGTTTTACAAAGCCACTCCAATGTGACATCGCCAGATTCGGCCATAATGTCCAGGCCGAGTTCGGGGTGTTACATTTAGTTGTATCAGAGCCAGGTTGCAAAACTCAGCTATGGATTTGGGTTACTTCCAAAACTTGGAATTTTAAAAGAACTACTATAAATGATTTGAAGTATTTTGAAATGTTATTTCTGAATGTGTGGTCTACCGAGTCTCCGCGCCGATCTTGTAAGTTCTCTCTGAAAACTGTATTTTGAATTTTGACTGAAACTGCCACAAGTAGGATTACTGAGACTACTGTAGGTGGTAGACTATACTGAAATACTCTAATTAGGGTAGACTAGAAACTGTAGTAAACCGGTAGACACCGATAGACACTGCGTTGTGCGAAAAAAACCCTATACTCTTGATATTGTCTCCATAAAACATCTGCTAATAAACACTGGAACTGTAAACTGATCTGCATGAAAATTGATTAATAAAGATAATCGCGAATTAATTATGAACAACGGAGGTACTCACGGAAGGGGTACAAGAGGCTGTGGTGCAAACCATGGAGGTGCTCGAGCTGGGCCTCATAGTCGTGCGGCTGAGTATTGGGTTGACGTACTGCCCCAATCCATCTATAGGCTGAACGGGAAACATTCAAGTTAAGTGTGGTAATATTTTGGAACTAGAGTGCGCAGCGGGAGCATGGTGGTGTATTCTGTGTTATACGACCGTTCTAATAGTGGGAAATTTCAGGGACGAAATTTTTTTAAAGAGGGGTGAACTGTAACGCCCTAAATTTGGGCCTTGAAGTATTAGGTCTTGAACGTGGGAGCAGTTGGGAAGCTACTCATAAATATTTAATTGTGCGAGTAAGTGACACAATTGAGTGTTTGGCTTAGTGGTTGTGTGCTCTGGAACTGTCTGGGAAGTCATGGGTTCAAGCCCTGGCTTCCACAAAATTTTGGTTTTTGAGGATAAAACCCCTATCTTTGGCCAGTAGGGTTATAAGTTTATTTTGGTAATGTATGAAACAAAAAGCCTACTGATCTAGTGGTAAGTGGCGTGTTGTATATGCTAGTGGTCTAAGGTTCGAATCCCTGCTTGTGCAAATGGAGATTATTTTTACTGATAGCTATGGGAGGTAGTAGAGTTTGATTGGAACACTGCAGAGTGGAGTGGAGTTTGAATAAGAGAAGGGTGCGATTATTGATTGGTAAGTGTATAAATTGGTTAAGGCGGTTTCAATTTTATGGTATTAGTTTAACAAGGGTTTGAGTCTAATGAGAAGTTGTGGTTGACCATAGGTTTTGGGTCTCGGAGGCATTTTGACGACAACTCCATAATAGGTGTGTAATCACACTACCTCAACCATTATATGGCAAAAGCCGAAAAATAGTTATCATTGATGGCATGCGAGCGAACGCAAGTTCGTGTGGTCATCTAAACGCCTAAATGCGAGCATGTGATTGTAGTGACTACCACAAGCGATCTCGTGGGCGTAGGCCATTTTGGGCCATGATGGGCCAAAATGGGCCGAGTGGGCACCATGGGGTTGTGGACCCTGCATGGGCAAACTGCATGGATGTGTGGAGATTATTGGGTCGACTGTGTAGTTTGTACTGCCAAGGCCATTATTTGGGCTTATTGGGCCACCTGAGCGTGCGGGCCCCTTAGGCCCATTATCACCAGTTGATTGTTAAGGTTGCACTGGTCGCCCGAGACAACTGTGACCTTTTGTTGGGTCAGTAAAAGTACCTGGACCCTTAATCGATAAAATGACCATTTTGCCCTTATAGGGTAAAATGACTGAAATACCCTCATATGGTAAAAAGACCGAAATACCCCAGTAGGATAAAATGATTGTAATTCCCCTATAGGGTAAAATGATTATTTTGCCCTTGTGAGGTAAAATGACTGTTTTGCCCTTATATGGTAAGGTAACTGTTTTGCCCCTATGTGATATATGTTTATATTTTAGCATGCTATTTGTAACTGTATTGAGTACATATGTGATATTATGATATGACATGACACGTTGCATGATGTATTGCATAGGGATGGGTTATATATGATTGGAGGAAGTTTACTGTACTGGTAGCTCTGCTGCAAATCATTGATGGCTCTTAGCCGATTATACTGGCAGCTCTGCTGCAAATACAGTTAGTGCCGCAATCGGTGCTATTTTGGAGTGTAGGGATGGGTGGGTTGATTATATCCCCACATGGAGTGTAGGGCTGGTACAGAGATGGAGTGTAGAGGCTGGATTGGGTAGAACTTGCATACTGTTTACTGTTGCTGCACTATTTACTAATACTAAAATGGGCTAAGGCCCAAACTGTTACTGTTACTAATATGGGCTTAGGCCTAGAATGTATTCGCTCTCTGTATGTTCGACTGTTTGTTTATTATTGGGATTACACATTGAGTTTTCGTAAACTCACAAACTGTTTTAACTATACAAGTAATCCTTAGGCTGATCGGTGCTACGAGGGACTCGAAGGTGGACACACAACAGCTTATGCTTCCGAATTTATCTTTTAAATTATAAGTAGTTTTATTTGGGTATTTTTATGTAAAAGGCCTCTTTAAGTTTTATTCTTTAATTTGGGCTTTTATTATTTTACTATGATTTATACCTGCTAGTGGTAGGATACGGGTTTTCAAAAGATAAATGATTTTCAACTACCATCTTACGCAACTTGTTTTAAAAAGCTTCCGCGATGATCAATGTTTTAAAATGTAATAACGATTTGGTATGAGACATGTTTTGTTAAACGAACTGGTAATTTGACTTTAAATAAAAGAAATTTGTTTTTCATGAAGACCTCAACGAGGTTTAACACAAATGGACCTTCTCAATAGTACTATGTTTTACAAAGCCACTCCAATGTGACATCGCCAGATTCGGCCATAACGCCCAAGCTGGGTTTGGGTGTTACAGTAATAGTTTCAACAGTATACAGGTCCTACCCATCCAGCCTCTACACTCCATCTCTGTCCAACCCTACACTCCATGTGGGGATAAAATCAACCCACCCATCCCTTCACTCCAAAATAGCACCGGTTGCGGCACTTAACAGTATTTGCCTTAAAGCTACCAATAGAATAGGCTTAGAGCCATGAGTGATTTGCAGCAGAGCTGCCAGTGCTGTACAATTCCTCCAATCATATATAAACCCATCCCCATGCAATGCATCATGCGACGTGTCATGTCATATCATAATATTATACATGTTCTCAATACAGTTACAAATAACATTCTAAAATATAAACATACATCACACAGGGGCAAAACAGTCATCTTACCATATAAGGGCAAAATAGTCATTTTACCATATAAGGGCAAAATAGTCATTTTATCGATTAACGGTTAGGTCCCTCTTTGTCATTTTTGGTGTCAAGGTAAGTTCATGTGTAAATAATACAATATTATGATCATATTTTTAATGCTTTATTAATGTATGAGTCTCTATGTTTAAATTGTTATGATGAGTGCATGAACGATGTTATGGACTATGAGAATGACATTGTAAACGAGTTCTATAAGGATGTAACGTTGAAAAAATCCCGTTTGAACCTTAGGAATTGTAATAGCCCGATTTTAGGCCTAACTGGACTAGTGGTTTCGGGACCACAAATTTGAGGTCAAGAAGTTATTTTAATATTATTTTCTGTGTTATAGTATGATTATATGAGTGCATGAAAATTTTGGTGAATTAATTTTAGCGTTTGGGAGCTTAATTTCAAAAAAAGACTAAATCGCATGAGGGGTAAAAGTTTTATTTTAAAGTGCAAATAGACCTTTAATAGGTGCTTGGCCGATCATAAGGGACAAGAATTGACAAAATTGTCAAAGTTAGGTGAGTTGGTGACTTAATTTGACTAAATAAATAAAATAAAGAGAAAAGAAAAAAAATATTGTCATCCCTTTACTCTTCCTTCTTCCACCAAATTTTCCTCCAAGAAATAGCTATGGAAGCTTGAAACTTTTAGCCACTTATTCCTCTCTGAAGTAAGTGATTTAGATGGTTATTTTTGATAATTTTGGTACTTTTGGAACCCTTGTAGCATGAGCTTTCTAATAAGGGGACTATTTTGCAAAATGGTTGAATGTCTAGGGTTTTGCCATGTGAATACTATATTGTTTACTGAATTTTTATTAAAGAAAATGAGTCATGGTTGTGTAATAAACAAATTTCGTGAAAGAAGTTTGCAAGAAAACACCTAAAAAGGGCTATTTTGTAAAGTTGTAAAATAAGTTGTAAATGTGTGAAATAATTGAAATTGTGAGTTGCTATAGTTATAAAAAGGATTTGGCTAGTCTTGGTAAAGAAGGAAATTCGATAAAAATTGATTTACGAGCCTAAGGGCAAAATCATAATTTTTGTAAAGTCTAAGGGCAAAACGGTCATTTTGCCAAATTGTGAATTATAGTTTGTTTTAATTAATGAATGATTAAATGAGTGAATTTCATCATGTTAGATCAAGAAAATCTATATTTGGGCTTAAATCGGAAAGTACGAGGTTATGGACTAAAATGGAGTAATTAGTCGAAATTGCATTCGAGGTAAGTCCGTGTGATTAAATAAGCATGGTATCCATGTTATTGTTAAAATTACTTGAAATCTCTCTTGCTTTGGTTATATTTAATTATATGTTGATGATATTGAGTATGATGAAAGTGATGTCAAACGTTAATAACATTCACGTGAAGATAGAATACATTAGAAATTTGATGGAATATGATATTCCATAGAAATGAGTAAGTTGTACGTAAATAATGCAAATTAAATGTTCTCATGTGTTATATAATTAGTTTGGTATAATTTATTATGTTGTGATAAGAATGTGAATTATGAGAATTAATGTAATAAGGACTTCCGGTTGAACATTTGGATTAGACCCAGATATTCATACCATGACATTGGGTGATATGTGTGCTAGTGTAAGACATGTCTGGGACATGCATCGGTCACATTATGAGAGCCAGTGTAAGACATGTCTGGGACATGCATCGGCCTCGAGATATACAGCCTGTGTATGACATGTCTAGATTATGCATTGGCATTGAGATGAGAGCTAGTGTAAGATATGTCTGAGACATGCATTGGCCTCGAGATATACAAGCTAGTGTAAGACCTGTCTGGGACATGGTGTCAGCTTGTTGTGTGTTAGTGTAAGACCTGTCTAGGACATGGCATCGACACCGATAGATGAGCGCCAGTGTAAGACCTGTCTGGGACACGGCATCGGCCTCGATATATGTAAGTCAGTGTAAGACCTGTTTGGGACACTACAGGAAAATAGGGTTTTAGCGGCGTTTTATCAAAAAACGCCGCAAAAATTGTAAAACACAGAGCAATAGATGCTTTTTTGTTAAAACGTCACTAAAAATAGAGCAATAGCGGCGCTTTTGGTAAAACGCCGCTAAAAGTCAGAGCAATAGCGGCACTTTCAGTAAAACGCCGCTAAAAGTCAGAGCAATAGCGGCGCTTTCGGTAAAACGCCGCTAAAAATCAGAGCATTAGCGACGCTTTTGGTAAAACGCCGCTAAAAGTCATATAACCTTTAAAACCCTAAACCCCAAAAAAAATCATGAACACTAATCTATAACCCTAAAATACTAAACCCATAAACCCTAAAAACCCTAAACACTAAACTATAACTTTAAAACCCTAAACCCCAAAAAACTTCACATGGATGTTGATGTGTATATACATATATATTAATGTAAAAGCTTATGTTCATAATAAATTATGGAAGCAATACTTAATATTGATTAAATTTATTTTTTGGTTTACGGTTTAATATTTAAGGCTTAAGGTCTATGGTTTAGGGTTTTATGGTTTAAGGTTTAATGGCCATGGGTATATAGTATGTTAATCTCTAGTGAATCATATTCAATAATTAAATCCTAAACCCTATAATTAATTATTGTTATCGATAATAGATATCTTGATTTTGATAAAAAAATATTTTTTATATATTAATAAGGTGTTATATTGTTTAATGGATTGAAGGGATATTTTGTGGAAAATGTTTTAAATGATAAGTTTACCTTTAAATTTTATTAATAGTTTTTTGTTTATACTATTTTAATATTTATCTATACTGATTAATTAAAATATATATTTATTTATACGAACGAAAATTCTCTGCACTCATTTGTGTCTCCACGTTTTTTAATTGTAGCTCATTTTCTTTTAAAAATATATATTTGTGTCTACAATTTTTTCATTTTCTTTTACACAATTATTGATATAACATCATTTTATATTTATATATTGCATGGATACATAAATATTTATATTTATTCAATATAAAAATATATTGATGTATTTATTTTTTTAAATGTGTATGATTAAATCAAAATTAAAGTTTCAACTATATATTTAAACCACAATTAGAATTTCACGTCTACAATTACACATTAAACCGAAATAAAAATAAACTCAAAAATTAAAAATTAAAAAATTAAAAATTTAAAATTTAAAAATAAAAAATTAAAAAATAAAAAACTTAAAAATTTAATATTTAATATTTTAGTCCATATTTCAATTAAAAAGTTCAATATTCAAAATTAAAAAAAATTCCAAAAGAGAAAAATAAAAAATATGTTAAAAATAAAAAAAATTTAAAATTAATAAAAAAATTGAGTTATAATGGCATTTTTAGTGAAAAAGCCGCAAAAAAAAAAAAATTAAAATCCCCAATTTTTTATTACCCGCTCGTTAGTCCCTAAATCCCCCAAATAACTCTCAAAATTTGCCCCCAAATTTCCCATTTCCAGCAACATTCTTTGTCTCTGCATCTTTAGGTTCTTCGACCGTTTCTCCTTCGTAGATTGAAATCAGATGTTGAAAAAGGTTTGCCTCCCAAAAAGGAAACTATCCTGAAAGTAGGAATGTCCCAGATGCAGAAACAGTACTATAGGGCTTTGCTGCAAAAAGATCTTGAGGTTGTAAATGCTGGTGGAGAGCGTAAGCGTCTTCTGAACATTGCAATGCAGCTGCGCAAATGTTGTAATCACCCATACCTTTTCCAAGGTGCTGAACACAACAGGAGACCATCTTGTTACTAGTGCTGGTAAGTTTACTTCCTGGAAGATATTGAATTCTTTGGTGCTGAATGAAAACTGACCTTAGTTATTTATTTCCAGGTAAAATGGTTCTCTTGGACAAATTACTTCCAAAGCTGAAGGAGCGTGATTCTAGAGTTCTGATATTTCCACAGGTACCTCTGCGGTGTCCATGAATGCGTTGGTTATTGGTCTATATATTTCCCTAAGTTATTCTTCCATTTTAAATTTATTTACATAATTTACTTTCAAGTGTCATTTACTTTCTGGGTTTCTTCCTTACGATTTTGCTGTGGAATTTTTTGTATTCAGATGACAAGGCTACTGGATATTCTTGAAGATTATTTGATGTTTCGTGGATACCAGTATTGTCGGATTGATGGTAATACAGGTGGTGAAGATCGTGATGCTTCCATTGAAGCCTTTAATAAGCCAGGAAGTGAGAAATTTGTTTTCTTGTTATCAACTAGAGCTGGAGGCCTTGGTATTAATCTTGCTACAGTAGATGTTGTGATCCTTTATGATAATGACTGGTAAGCATATACCAATTTTATTATATATTCTGCTCCTTGCTGGATTTGTAATACTAGGGTAATTGCAGGAACCCGCAAGTTGATTTGCAAGCACAGGATCGGGCCCATAGAATTGGTCAAAAGAAGGAAGTTCAAGTGTTCCGCTTTTGCACAGAGGTTTGAAAATTGTCTTTCATACTTGTTGAGAAGTTAGCTATAATAGGGTAACCTTATTTATTTTTTTAATCATGAAACAGTACACTATCGAGGAAAAGGTGATTGAGAGGGCCTATAAAAAGCTTGCTCTAGATGCTCTGGTTATTCAACAAGGACGATTAGCAGAGCAGAAGAGTAAGAAGCTTCTTTGCAGTGCAATTGTTTTGCTTGATGCAACAATTCTTTGAGTCTGTCTGGTAGCATTCAATTTCTTGTTTTGTGCCGTTGTTAACAAAGATGATTTGCTTCAAATGGTGAGGTTTGGTGTTGAAATGGTCTTCAGCTCCAAGGATAGCACAATTACGGATGAAGACATTGATAGAATCATTGCCAAGGGAGAAGCAGCGATAGCAGAACTTGATGCCAAGATGAAGAAATTTACTGATGATGCAATTAAATTCAAGATGGATGATAGTATTCCTCTCTTGCTCCTTTTTTACTTGTGAATTCATTTTTCAGGCAATTAACATTGTTCTTCTTTTATAGCTGCTGAATTGTATGAATTTGATGATGACAAGGTAAAAACATTACTCTTTTTTGTGCCTTCTGTTTGCATTTTGCTATGTTCGGTGCTTTAGGAGTTCCCTTTGTTAATGGCTGATTTTTGTTTTTATTCTTTTTAAAGGACGAGAACAAGTTTGACATCAAGAAAATTGTAAGTGAAAACTTGATTGAGCCCCCCAAAAGAGGGCGGAAGCGGAAGTAAGTTGGTTATTTCAACAATCTAATTAAATTTTGCATTATTTGTTTTTTGCTCTATTTGATTTGTGTTTCTTCTTTGCCCTGATCAGTTACTCAGAATCTGAGTACTTTAAACAAACCTTGCGCCAAGGTGGTCCAGCAAAACCAAAGGAGCCTCGGATTTCTCGTATGCCTCAATTGTAAGCCTTTTCTCAAACTACGGTCTTTTAAATAGTTTGTATTGTTAGATAGCTTTGCTAATAAAAATGTCATTTCTCAGGCTTGATTTCCAATTCTTCAACACTCAGAGGCTGAGTGAGTTGTATGAGAAAGAAGTACACTATCTCATGGTATACATGATCTGTATAAATACCTTTTTCCCCCTTTTTGTACATTGACTTGATGTTTGTTGTGAGTTATCTTATGACTGGATTTTTTTTCAATTAAAATTAGCAAACACATCAGAAGAATCAGGTAAATGACACTATTGATGTGGATGAACCTGAAGGTATTTTACTTTTGCCATATAATCTATTTCTTTATGATACACAATCTTCTTTAGGCCTGTTTTACTAAGTCTCGTGTATTTAGAAAGGGGAGACCCATTAAATGCTGAAGAGTTGGAAGAAAAAGAGCGACTATTAGAAGAGGTGAGTGCAACGTGTTACATATTATATTTTTATTTGTTTGTTTGTTTGAGCGTGGTGATAAGATAATTGTCTGTGCTGACAATCTTTTTGCACTGGTTGAGTATGCAATGAAACTACGCAAGCCTATGATCTATGGTGCTACTAGGTTATTTGTGAACATCAATTGCTCTGTCCTTTTTGTATTGTTTTTATATTGTTGTGTCAATTTTCCCTTGTAATGTGCAGCTATCTTGAGAGGACTAAAATTCTAGTCGTGATGTGAACACTATTTTCCTCTCAAAGGTATTCATCAGTAGATTATGTTTTCTTTGAATATAGAAGATTAGTTAATAGAAAATGCTGTCCTTTCACGCTTCCACCTCTCTTACTGGGGTATTTGGTTTCCTGTAACTAGGAGAAATATACAAAAGGTGAAACAAGGAAAGCTCTTTACTGGCATAACTAGATAATGCCATTGTGCAACTCGTAGAACTACAGTCTTTATATGTGACATGAATATATTTTTTGGTTAAATCTTTTCAATTTATAACTTCATATGATCTTCCAGTGATGTAAATTAAAAATAATTTGTAATTGATATTTTTATTTTTATTTTCATATTTTTATGTTACCTTTAAATTTAAAAATTAAAAAAACACAACCTGAATAAATTTAGAAAAAGAAACTATATACTTAAATCTAAAATATTAAAATCTTGAAGTTTTTTATTTTAGCTAAAATTTTATTAGCTTTTTATATAATTTTTACAGTTTCTTTTTTGTATAAAGTTTGGTCTTCTAAAAATCTTTCCTGTCTCAAACTCAACAGGTAGTCAATAAGCACTAAAACTGATTTTTCACAGTTTTCTTCTTTTATTTCAGGTATGTTAAGCTTCTCTTTTACCCTTTTTTTTATTTTCTATAATCTTTTGCTACTTTGGGTCTCCTGTAATATAAATTTCTTTCTTTTCTTTCTTTTTTTGCAGCATTTTCAACAGCTACATACCATGGTTTTGAGTTCATATTTCGACTAGCAAACTGATGTGCGAATGAATGAAAGAAAAACAGTTGAAGCTGAGAGTGAGACTCAGCTTGCTGCTGCAGATGGTCTTGAATGCTACTGGAATGCATTTGAGCTGCCTTATACTTTTCCTGCTTCTTACCTTGACCCTCAAAACTACACTTCATTACTTCCATTATATTCCATTCCACCTTAAGTCATCCCATATGAAACTTTCACGATCCATTGGTGATATGGATGTTGGGGAGTTCATTGTTCCTGTTCCATACGTAAAGCAAGTAAAGGTTTGTCTTACTCTTTCGTAATCTACTTGTATAATGTAATTTATATCTTTTAGTTTGCCTGCCTGATATCTTGATTTAACTTATGCACTTAATAGCATTGGATATCGATATTTTATTTGAAAGGGCCTAAAATTAACTAATTCGAAAAGTATTGGTCAAATTAAAATATAAGAACTAAATGCATAACTTTAAAAAATACTCATGATCTTCATTGAGGAGATAAACATTAAAAGGTCTCTAAGGATTCCTTTTGATTTTGTTAATTATTCATGATCTTCTATCTTTATTCATTTTCTTAAACAAAAACTATTAATTTAAGCATTGAAGAGTGATTGAAATGCAAACTTTGCTTGTTGTCCCTAGTTGCATCGGCAAACCATAGGTGCCTTAATTGAGTATGCTATCAACAGTAGTTTATATCCCCACTGGTAGAGTCTTTCCAAATCAAGTAATTTGGATTAGAACTGAGACTGCAAAGTATGCATGAATTCTGTCCATTGGTTCAACTCCCATTAAAATAAATGGATGCCCATGTTCCAACTCCACTGCTTTCTCATCTTAAAGCCAAGCAGAGTAAAAGCTTGGACCACTAGCATTGTGATGTCAAGAAGAAGTTGTAATACTTTGGTTAAATGGAGTTGCCTCACAGAGGTTGGATCAAATTAAATACGGATGATTAATTATTATTCATGTTTGAGTGTTAATTACTTACAATATATATTTAAATATAAATATTAAGTATTGAACACATTACTTTCTTTTTTATATAATTATAAATGTTTTTATCGATTTTACGAGTTTTATTCAAATCGAAGATTATATCAAATAATAACTGATCCGAAATTCATTACTTGCCAAGTAACATAGTGGATTTAGAATATTTTTCTGCTACTATTTTTGGAACAGTAAGCAAAAAAGTTTAACGCGAACACAAAAAGACTCGAAATTAAATCTAGACATCTCCATCTTGTATGTGCTTCAGAGAATTGGTAAAGGTAGATAGAAACTTCAAATCAACAGAAAGATATCGGGTTAATTCTATTATTAGTTTCTATACTTTGCGAAAGTTATGCATTTAGTTCTTATATTTTAATTTGACCAATACTTTTCGAATTAGTTAATTTTAGGCCCTGTACTATTTTAAAATTTAAAATTTTAGTTCTTTTCTTCTCATCGACTACGTAGTTTGACTTTGCTACTTGTTTTTAGCTTTGCTGCCATTTATCATCTTTTTTTTTCTTTTTTTAAATTCTTGTATTTGCTCTAGTTTTGCAGCGTGATTGTTTGTCTATTTTGTGTTTTTTTTTGTTGTTAGTTTTGTGTTATAATTTGTTCCAAAGTTAGATTTCAAATTTTTAGATTTATAATTAGGGCTTATTCGATTTACTGGTATTTTTAGTCAAATCTAATTGTTCATCAGACCCTGATATTGCCTTTTGTTCTTGTAATTTTAGATATTAGAACTAAAGAATAATTTCTATATAACGTTAAACAACAGTAGGAGGTAAAATATAGTTTGAGGTGAAATTGAGCAAAGGCTTCAGAACTGTGATTTTGAGTTGAGTATCACAGCTGTGAACTAATTTTCTCATCAAATACCATAATCTCATGGACATTTATATGCAGGAATTGGAGAGAAGAAGAGAAGAACTTGAAGAATTGCTCTTAGGAGAAAGGGTATGAGAGAATGTGGGTGATTAAGTCAAATGGAGAAAGGGACATCATGTCCTTGTTGTGTGCAAGTGTTTTCTCTCTGAGACAGGCAAGGAACCTGACATCAAGAATGGTTCAACTTAAAGATGCTTCCTTGTACTCATTCTCATCCTCTTTATATTTTCCAATGCTTTCTTCAAGTAGGATACTAAGAATTTCCTGTACTATTCTTTCTGATTACTTATAAAATAGTTTGCTCATTAGAACCTTCATTTTCTCGTCTTTTATTTATTTGTGTAAATCATTTTTCTTTGTTTAGTGACACAACGAATCTTTGAACATAATTTCTGTTGAGTTACATATAAATGATTTTTAAAAAATTGTGTATAGTTTAAAGTTTAAATTTCAAAAATAAAACATAATATAATATTTATCATAGAAAATAAATATTATTTAATAGAAATATAATTTTTAAAGTTTATATTTTTTAGCGGCGTTTGTAAAAAAGCGTCGCTAAAGGTCTGTTATATAGTGGCATTTTTAGAAAAAGCGTCGCTAAAGGTCATGGTCTTTAGCGGCGTTTTCTAGAAAAGCGCCGCTAAAGGTCATGGTCTTTAGCGTCGTTTTTAAGAAAAGCGCCGTTAAAAGTCACGATCTTTAGTGGCGTTTTTGGGAAAAGCGCCACTAAAGGTCACGATCTTTAGCGGTGTTTTTTTTAAAATAAACGCTGCAAAATTTTGTGGCGCTTGTTATAGCTGCGTTTTTTGCGACGCTTGTGAAAATGCCGCTAATAGTTTTAGCGGCGCTTGACGTCGCTAAAAGTCTGTTCTCCTGTAGTGGGACATGACATTGACTTTGATGTGCTAGCTAGTGTAAGACCATGTCTGGGACATGGCGTCAGCATCTTATCCCATGTTTGGGGCTATTGAATATCTTGTAGTATTCTAAAGGGTTCAACAGGAGATTTATGGTTTATATCGAAATGAGAGAACTTATGACCATGTGGTGAGTGGTATAGGTACTTACATGAAATTGATGAAATGTGAATTCAATTCATGTTGTATGATTAGTAAGGAATGAATATGAGTATGTTGAGTAACACAGGTATGTATGTCAAGCTCATGAGAAATGTTTCGGTTTATGATGCACATTTGGTGAAGATGTAAATAGGTAATTCATGCCTATGAGAATGATTTTGTGATGACCTTGTGATTATAGGTCTATACTTATGATATATGAACATGTATCTTTACCAGTGTGGTGAAAATGAATTAATATGGTGTGGTAAACTTAGTATCATTAATTTACATTAAAACAGTTTTGGACAGCAGCCATATTTCGACTTTGAAAATCCACCAAAAATTGTGGAAATTGATTTAGAGGCTAAATACAGTATGAAATTAAATCTTAATGAGTCTAGTTTCACATAGAAGAAACGATGTAAGTAAAGGAGCTTCATATTATGAGATATTTGAAATTGTGTGAGACAGAGTTAGAACAATTTCGAAATCCCCTGTTCCAATTTTGGAAAATCATTATAAAATGTAAAAAAATAATTATGGGGTATAATTTATATTCCTAGAACTCTTAATGAGTCTATTTTCAAGAGAAATAGATGAGAACATCAACCGAGTCTCGTATTATGAGATGATTAGTTTTTAGTGAAGAGGAGTCGGAACTGTCAGACAGTAAAAGATGGTAACTTTAAGGAATAAACTGTACTTATTGGCTAGACTAAAAATTCTGAAAATTTTATGGTAATAAGATATGTGAGTCTAGTTTCATGGAATATTAGTGGAACTTAATTTGGAGTTCCATAGCTTTAGATATAAATAATTTAATGACTGTGACTCGAGAAAATAGCTTGACCTAAACATAAACAAAAGTACAAATATGGTTGTATTACTTTGAGAAGCAAGTTGATAAATTGTTTATTATTTTTATACGGTCATACTAAGCTATAAAGATTACTCCCTTCCTTTCCTTTTCTTTAGTGTTTCAGGTTAGCTCGGGGTTGGAGATCGTCGGAGGCAGCATCACACTATCAATTCACTACCTTTGGAATAATGAAGCATGTATTAGAAATTTCAAGTGAGTGGCATGTATAGCGATCTAGTTTATTGACATGTGTTATTATGCTTTGGCCAAATGTATTGGATTGTATTGAGTTATATGTATATGGCCATGAGATGCGGCTCATATTGATTATGGCTTGTAAACCTAGCTATTCATGTCATGTCTAATGTTTGTGATGTGATTATGTTTGTTTACCATGCATGGTGGGTAATATGACATGTGTGTTGGATGTATGCTCTATGACCAATTGAGGTGGTCATAGCCATGTAGTAATTGCATGTTATAAAAACAACATGATAATGGTTGAACATAAGTGCTTTATGGATAAGTTGGTAACCATAGTATAATGGTAAAAGTAGTCATCAAAATGACAAGTCTTATGAATGTGAATTAAGGAATCTAGACTTGGTGTTGCATGAGTAGATGCATTGCTTGTAAGAGGACATGTTAATGTTATGAATATGTCTTAATAAAGAGTTTTTAATCACTAAAATGATGCCATGATTTGTGGTTTTAACATGTATAAGGTTGTAAGGATTTATGGGTAACATGAAGGCTTAGAAAATAGCCTAAGTGTTACTACACGGGCCGAGACATGGTCGTGTGTCTCAATCGTGTGAAGGACACGGCCTGAAGACACGGGCGTGTGGTCTGGCTGTGTGGTTCGAGTTGCATGCTGACATCATAAACAGAGAGTTACATGCCCTGAGGACACGGGCATGTCAAAGGCACACAGGCGTGTGTCCCTATGTCCACACGGGCGTGTGACCCTGTTCAATAGAAAGAAATTTTCTAAGTTTTCCCAAAATTTTCTAAGGTTCGCGGTTTAGTCCCTAACTACTTTCAATGCATGTTTAGGGCTTCGTAGGCCCATGTATGGGACATTATGCATGTGTATGAAAAGTTTTGATTTGAAAGAAATTTTGTAGCCCAATTTTTGTATTTTTGTGAATGATTAAGTCCGGTAATGCCTTGTACCCTGTTCCGGCGTCGGACATAGGTAAGGGGTGATAAAGGAATAATTTAGGATACAATGTGACATGTCACTAGGAACCATGTGATTTATGAGCTCATGAGATATGTGATATATTTTTATGTGGTTCCGAGTGCTGGTCTTGTACGTCCTACCGGTGGCTGGGTAGTCCAGCATGTTTTGTGGATACCTGACAGCTTGTGTGAGCAGCTCGTGTAGCTACGTCCTGATCAACAGCTTGTGTGAGCAGACCCGTGAGTAGCTCCAGCATGAGCTTTTATGTGTTATGTTAGTGAGGTAGCTTTAGCTACGTATATGGCACTACTGTGCGAGCCTTCCGTGTATCCAATAGTATTTCGAGTGTTCAACAGATGAGTATGAGAATGAAATTACTACGAGTAAATAGGCATGTACGTAAGCCTATAATTGTAAATTCATGATTATTGTGGAAATAATTGTTTATTACCCATTGTGATTGATAGTGTACATACTTGTGATGTTGGATATATGATAAATATAAATGATGATTACGTGTTAGGCTTTTGGGCCAAATTGTGATGTGATCCAATGTGTTTACATGCTTAAATTGTATTTCAACGGGTATGTTAAGGACGAGAAAGTATGTGACTATATTACGAGTGGTATAGGTATGTACACTAAACTCATGTGAAGTGAATTTGGTATATGATGAATTCTTGGTAAGAATGTATACGTACAAGTTATGCTTGTGAAACATTGATAACCTTGTGAAAAATGATCTACATTTATGATGAATGGATGCATGATAAGATTTGATAATGATCATGTGATAGGCTTATGAGCCTAATTGATTTGTGATATAGTACGATTCATTTCTTTAAATTGTGTTTCATTGGATATGAGGAAAGGAAAGACAGGCATAATTGCCGAATAAAATCATTATAAGAATATAGTAAGATACGAGCTTAGACAAGTGAAAGGTGGTTGAACTATATGTTGGAATTATAATTACTCATAAATAATGTGCATGTGATTAAGAGGATGGAAATAACTTGTTAATTAATGTGATATGTTATAATGGGGAGACTATAGTGGCTAGGCTAATGCCAAGGCATGTAACTGGTGTTTATGAGTTAAAGGAGTAAGTACTACGAACGAATAAGTGAAAATCTTAAGATTTAATGCCAATTGTAATAATAGTATTCTTATGGATGGATAAAGTAAATGAATGTTAATAGTTGTTATTTATTTGCATATGAACTTAATAAGCTTTGAAGCTTACCCCCTTCCTTTCCCATCTCTTATAAGTTAATTTAGCTAGCTTGGGTTGGAGACCGCCGGAGATACCATAACACTATCAAGCTATCATTGGGTATAGTGAACGCAAGTATTTTAAGTTTATGGCATGTATAGGGACTTTGTGTTTGATTAATTAAGTCATTGTTAACATGGCCAAATGTGTTGGCCTAGAATGGTTTATGGTCCAATTTGTGTAACACCTCTAACCCGTATCCGTTGCTAGACTACAGTTAAGAGGTATTACCGAACATATCGAAACATTTAGCATTCATTTCACAATCATCGTAGGATCATAGTCATGCATCAACACAAAGTCCCTTACAAAGGTCAACGAGACCTTAAACATGCTTTAGAAAGGGGTCGGGACTAAACCAAACGCATACAAAATTTTTCGAAACTTAAATATTTTTCAGAGTTATAAAGATCACACGCTCGTTTGAATAGGCCGTGTGCCTCACACAGCATTAGACATGCCCGTGTGTCTAGGCCGTGGCAAAATAGGGCATACATACTGACTTGTCCATACGACCACAAGACACGCTCGTGTGCCAGGCTGTGTGAAATTAGGGAGACTACTGACTTGGCCACACGGCCAGCCACACGCCCGTGTGTCTAGCCCGTGCTCGAAACTGACTTGGCCACACGACCTAACACATGCCCGTATGTGTGCGACTGTGTAGTCTGCCTAGGCTCATTTCGAAATGGCCCTCGAGCAACACGGCTAAGACACACGCCTGTGTCCCTGCCTATGTGGGCAAAAATAGGTGCCACCCATTAAGGGTCCTCCCTACAAGCATCAAAACCAAAACATTTACAACATATTTCCAACCAATTTCAATCACAAAACATTCACTATTCATAACATATATTCATCAACCTATTTCATCCTTATTATATAAACCAAAACATACCAAACCATGAGCTAATGTCATACCAAAACATATGCTTCATAATTTCAATTCACTTTATTCATTTTTATGCCCTGAGCTTACTAAATCTTCAAATAAGCACTTACCAAAAACTTACCAAAATGACCTATTCTCTTGGCCATTCATGAACACATTATATTGACCATATTGTATCACATAATTTATACTCAAAAGCCATTCATAAACACACTAATATTCACAACTAAAAAACATATTGATATACTTCTAGCCTATATATGCCATACTTTTATATTCACATTTTCAAAAGGTATCAAAATAGAGTTCGATAATGTGGTGATGATCCTCGACGATCCCCGAGCTCTCGGTAGCTTCGATATCTAAAAAACAATTAAAAGACACATAAAGTAAGCTTTCAAAGCTTAGTAAGCTATAAACAAATAAATTTATCATTTTAAGCATATAAGCATCATAAAATACTCCATAACCAAATATTCTCACAAACCACATAGTTCATGTACATTTCATATATTCCCAATTCATTTGCTCATATAGCATATTTTCTCATACTTATATCACATATCATCACCTCCACATATACTTATTTCTCATTAACAATTGTTGAACACATCTTCACATACCTGAATAAGTTATTCATTCACTCAATCACATATTTCTCAGAATGCCCGTTGATCCATTCGGAATCATAAGGATACGTGGATAGCTCGAAAAACTCGTACAATGCCAACGTCCTAGACGTGGTCTTACATGTAATCAAATATCGATGTCACTGTCCCAGACAGGGTCTTACATGAAATCAAATACGATGCCAATGTCCCAGACATGGCCTTACACGTAAATCTCAAATTGATGCAAACGTCCCAGACATGGTCTTACAAGAAAACACATATCAGAATCCTATGCCATGACATATGTATCCTAACTATTCCTATGGTTCGTTGGGACTTTTCGAACATCGTCACATTATCGAAACTTTCTCGGATATCACATATTTAGCTCTTATATAACCATTCTTCACAGTTCTATGTCATGTAAACATAAATAAATCAACTCAAACACGTTTATTTGTATATTGACATACCTTGTACGGATTCGAACGAATGAAGGAATCGACTACTCGACGACTTTCGACTTTCCCCGGTCTAATTTTATTTTCTTTAGTTCTTGCTCTAAACACATTTAAATTTAAGTTATTCAATCTCACATTCATTCAAATCAATCCATAAACACATATTTAGGGCATTTTACAAATTAGCCCTCACATTTTCACATTTTAACACTTAATCCCTAATTCACAAAATCACAAAATACAAAAAATTTCCTTTTTAACATACTTGGTCAAATATTCATAGTGTTCATATAAGCCCACATATTTCATTTATTTAATATTTTAGTCCCTCAAAATATCATTTTTACAATTTAACCCAAACTACTAAAATTCATCAAAAATTCAAAGACAAAATATATTAACCCAACACATATCTTTCATTTTCTATCAACTAACTTCACAAAGCTTACAATTTCTTCAATGGCATTAATCAAAATCATCAACAAAATCAGAAATTGAGACATGGGCTTGATAGATTTCTAAGCAACGATAAAAAAAACGTAGAAATTATTAAAAATCGATCAAAAATCATAACTCAATTAGCCAAGATTAGTGCCGAACCCTAGCAAGCTTATTCTCTCATCTTTTTCTTTCAATTTTTGGCAACAAAGGATGGTAATGGCTAAATTTTATGTTTGTTTAATTTTTATTAACTTAAATACTAATTTACTTATATAACTTTAATTATAAAACATGAAATCCACTTAATTCATGTCCATAATAGTCCACTCATAAGTTCAATGGTCTATTAACCACATAAAGACCTCTCATTTAAAGAGACATAGCAATTAAGCAATTTAACAATTAGTTAGCCATTTTTACATTTTATGCGATTAGGTCATTTTATCAAATTGAGTACACAAACGATTAAATTTTCATACGAAATTTTCATAGATATCAATTCACATATAATAAGCACAAAAAATAATATTAAAATATTTTTCTGACTCAGATTTATGGTCCCAAAACCACTATTCTGACTAGGGTCTAAACCAGGTTGTTACAATCTGAATATAGCAATGAATGATGGCTTATGTTGATTATATGATTATGTATGTACTTATGTCTTTGAGATGTGATTTGTGATTGTGTGTATGTGATGGGTTATGTTATTAGTGATGAATGCTTTATGATTTAATTGGGATTTGTTTAGTATGATGATAACCATGGCTTAAATGAGAATTGGTAAGTTGGGCTTGACAAAGTATGAAGTCTTTTGCATGCATAAGTAAGATGAAATGATCATGATCATGTCTTGTTTGTTTATGTTTAAGTACTCGATTATGCCATGTTAATTGCCTTTGAAGCCATGTATGTGTTTTTGTAAATAAGGGTGGCAATTGGCTAGGAAAATAGCTTCAAAGTTGTCCACACGAGTAGACACACGGGCATGTGTTTAGGCCGTGTGTGACACACAGTCTGCCTCATGTGCGTGTATTTCGACCATGTGTCCCCTGCACCCTAATTAGGTAAAACAGAATACCCAGTAGTAAACACACAGGTAGAGACACGACCATGTGTCTCGGCCGTATGAGAGACACAGCCTTAGGAAACGGGTGTGTGACTTGGCCATGTGACCCTATTTTGTTGATGACGTCATTAACAGAGAGTTACATGAGTTGAGGACACAGACGTGTCCCAAGCCACACAGGTGTGTCCCAAGCCACACAGACGTGTGTGACCACACGGCCTTCCCACACAGGCGTGTAACTCCCCAAAATAAGAAAAGTTTTTAAGTGTTGCAAAAGTTCTAAAAGTTCTCATTTTAGTCCCGAACCACACCCAATTTATGTTTTGGGCCTCGTGGGCCCGTATAAGAGACGTTATGCATGTGAATGAAAAGTTTTAAATTTGGATAGAAATTCATGTCTCGATTTTGTATGTTTGTGTGAGTTTATGTTCGATAATGCCTCGTACCCTGTTCCAACGTCGAATACAGGTAAGGGGTGTTTCATTAAAAGTTATTGAATTGGATGCAATAACCACACTAAGTGCTCAAGTTTCTTCTCTCAGAAACATGATTAACAATATGCAAGGGACTAGTGGCATTGCACCTATACAAGTCGCTCAGCAAGTTGATGTTCCTACTTTTTGTTCTGAGATTTGTAGTGACAACCATGGCTATGAAGATTGTCCACAACATGCAGAGAATGTCTGTTTGATTAGTAATATCTGCAACAATTCTTATGGTAACTCTTACAACAACTTTGTATGCAACCAACCATTTTGGGGAACTCAGAACGCTGGACAAAATGCTGTGACATTCAGATATGGGAATACATCTACCTAGGGAAATTATAATCCAAAACAAGGGAATTACAATCAACAATAGTAGAACTACAATCAACACACTCAAATGCATCCACAATAAGGCCAGACACATCCACACCAAAATCCGATGCAGCCATAACACTCTTCAATATCGAATCAACATGTTTAAGGACATCAACAGTAATCGTACACTCAAGCTTCTACTTCTGACCCGTTAGAAACTCTTGAAGCGTTAATGTAAGAGCATATTACTTACATGAAAGTCATCGTACAAGGGAATTCATCTTTCATTCGAGCATTGGAGGCACAATTAGGACAACTTGCTTCAAACCTGAATACTTAACCACCAAGCTCATTACCTAGTGACAAGGAAAATCTCAATTCGAGGGGGAAAGAACATTGTAAAGCTATCACTCATAGGAGTGGTAACAAACTAGCAAACTATTTACAGAAACTACTGTAGCACCTCAAGATATGGATGGAGTGATCACTGGTGAGAACCACAAATTGTCACTCATATGCCTAATGTCCAACCTTCGAAACTGTCGACGCAATCAAAGGTGGTGGCGCGAGCTGATGTATCTCTACCTTTACCTTTCCCACAAAGATTCAAGAAGAATAAGCATGACAAGCAGTATCAGTAGTTTCTGGACACACTGAAGCAATTGCAAATCAACATTCCTTTAGTAGACTCTTTGGTACAAATTCCAAGTTATGGGAAATTTATGAAAGACCTCTTCTCTAAGAAGAAAAAGCTCACTGATATTGAAACTATTGCACTCACAGAAGGCTGTAGTGTTGTTTTGACAAACAAGTTGCCCTCCTAAATTGAAAGATCCTGGGAGCTTTACCATCCCATGTTCAATTAGGAATCAGTATTTGGCAAGGCTTTATGCGACTTGGGAGCTAGCATTAACCTAATGTCACTATCTACTTTCAGAAACTTGGGAATTGGTCCCATGAAATCTACTGCAGTGACACTGTAACTAGCCGATCATTCATTAGCTAAACCTGAAGTGCAAATCAAAGATGTCTTAGTTTGTATGGATAAATTTATTTTTCCAGCTGATTTTATCATACTTGACTACGAGGCAGAAAACGAGGGTCCCATAATCTTGGGACAACCATTTTTAGCCACCGGCTGAACTCTTATTGATGTTTACAAAGGTGAACTAACCATGCGACTAAACGATGAGCAAGTCACCTTCAGTGTTTTTGAATCTATTCAATGCAAGGACAAAGAAGAATGTCGTACTATCGATGTGCTAGATGATCTAATTGAGGAAGAATTCAATGACCAAAGCACAATACTTTCTGAAGAGTTTGCAGTGACATCTAATGCCGAGTCCTTAGATTATTGTGATAGCATGGTTGAAGCTAATAATCTTGAACACAAGCATGGATGGCAGATTGAATCCTTAAACCTAGCCAACAGAACAACCCCAAATTTTAAACCATCTATTGAAGAAGCTCCTACTCTAGAATTGAAACCACTACCTCATCATCTTAAATATCTCTTTCTGGGTGATCACAATACTCCCCAGTTATTGTCTCCAAAACACTAGATGTAACTCAAGAAGAGAAATTGGTCCATATTCTCAAGCAACATAAACAAGCTATTACTTGGAGTATTGTCGATATTCAAGGTATTAGTTCTTCTTTTTGCATGCACAAGATCAAGTTGGAAGATGAAGTCAAGCAATCGATTGAACAACAAAGAAGATTAAAAGAGAAGATAAAGGAAGTTGTCAAGAAGGAAATCATAAAATGGCTTGATGCTGGAATTATTTACCCGATTTCTGATAGCAATTGGGTAAGTCCAGTGCAATGCGTACTTAAAAAGAGTGGCGTCACTGTGGTTCGCAACGATAAGGATGAATTAATTCCTACACACATTCCCATGGGATGGCAAGTTTGTATGGATTATCGCAAATTGAATGCGACCACAAAGAAGGATCACTTCCCACTTCCTTTTATTAACCAAATGTTGGATTGGCTTGCTGAAAGGCCTATTATTGCTTTTTAGATTACTATTCTAGGTAAAATCAAATTGCTATTGCACCGGAGGATCAGAAGAAAACAACCTTCACCTGCCCCTTTGGTACTTTCGCTTTTCGCCATATGCCTTTCGGTCTTTGCAACGCACTAGCCATATTTCAAAAGTGCATGTTGACAATATTCTTAAATATGATCGAAGACTCTTTAGAGGTCTTATGGATGATTTCTCGGTCTATAGGAATGATTTTGATCGTTATGTTGACAATTTGGATAAAGTATTAAAGTGATGTGAGGACACACATCTTGTCCTAAATTGGGAAAAATGTCATTTCATGGCAACTAAAGGCATTGTGTTAGGCCATCACCATCTCTAGTCAAGGCATTCAAGTAGACAAAGCTAAGGTGGAAATTATTGAGACATAACCTCCACCAACAAACGTGAAAGGTTTTCATAGTTTTCGTGGACACGCGGGGTTTTACCAAAGGTTTATTAGAGATTTTTTGAAAATTGCAAAGTCCTTGTGCTTATTACTGCAATAGAATTGAAAATTCTTCTTTGACGATGCATGTTTGGATATCTTTATTTAGTTAGAAGAATAGCTAGTGAATGCACCCATTGTTGTTACACCAGATTGGTCTCAACCTTTTAAAGTAATGTACGGTGCAAGCGACTTTGCTATGGGTGCAGTTCTAGGAAAACGAAAGGGAAACATATTTCATGCCATCTATTATGCTAGCAAAACTCTTACAGAGGCTCAATTCAATTATAGCATCACAAAGAAAGAACTGCTTGCTGTAGTCTTTACTTTTGACAAGTTTCGTTCATATCTTGTCAATGAAAAGGTTACTGTATTCATTGATCACTTAGCGTTAAGATATCTCTTTGCGAAAAAGGATGCCAAACTAAGACTGATACGCTAGATATTACTATTGCAAGAATTTGAAATCGAGATAAAATACCGTAAGGGTTAAGAGTATCAAGTTGCAGACCATCTGTCTCGATTGGAAGTTGGCAGTGAAGACAGAAACATACTTCAAATTGTCGATGCATTCCTAAATGAGAAGTTATTTCTTGTAGATGCAAATCTTTGGTATGTGGATTTTTTTAATTATCTAGTGTGTGGAAAACTCCCATTGGGTGTCACAGGCCATAAAAAAATATTTATTTGTGATGTAGTGAAGTATCATTAGAACAAACTTTATTTATTCAAGGTATGCAATGACAACATCATTCGACGTTGTGTTCCGAAAGAGGAGATGCTTTCAATCTTAAAGTATTGTCATGATACTCCTTATGGAGATCATTTCGGTGGTATGAGAATTGCTACTAAAGTTATCCAATTAGGATTCTACTAGCTGTCATTATTCAAAGATTCCTACAATTTTGTGAATCAATGCGATAGGTATCAGCGCACTGGTTTTATATCCTGACGCA
Source organism: Gossypium longicalyx (assembly GCA_025698465.1). Lineage (NCBI taxonomy): Eukaryota > Viridiplantae > Streptophyta > Magnoliopsida > Malvales > Malvaceae > Gossypium > Gossypium longicalyx. The sequence goes on from CM046995.1 coordinate 37,432,198, forward strand.
ATGAAATGTTGTAGTAGCCAATTATGGAAGTTGAATTATTCGATGTTTGGGGTATGGATTTTATGAGACTGTTTCTGAGTTCATTTCGAAATCTTTATATATTAGTAGTTGTTGATTACGTCTTAAAGTGGGTTGAAGCTATTGCAGTCCCAAAGGATGATGCAAAGACCGTGCTAAAATTTTTCACAAGCATATACTCATCCGCTTCGGCACACCAAAGGCATTGATTAGTGATCAGAGTACACACTTTCATTACAACCAAGTGGCAACTGCACTGAAGAGATATGAAGTTAATCATAGAATGGCTACTACTTATCATCCACAAATGTAACAGCCCGATTTAGACCCTAGTAGGAATAGTGGTTTCAGGACCACGATCCGACATTGAAAAATTTATTTTATTATTATTTTAATATTTACAGCATGATATTAGAATTGTGTGAAAATTTTGTGAAGAAATTTTACAGCTTGAATGGTTAATTCGGTAAAAAGGACTTAATCGCGTAAAGTGTAAAAGTTACATGCTATTTGTTAAAGTGCTATATTGCTATGGAATTTATAATGTAGGGTCCTTATGTTGATATTAGACCACTAAATACATGGGTGGACATATATGGACAACCATTATATGATTTTAAAGGTTATTCATTAAGGGCAAAATAGAAAATTGATTAGTAAAGGTTAATATAAAAAAAAAAAATAGGAATTTGGCTTTATTATCATCATGTTCAGCCGAATGTTAGAGAAAAAGAAAAGTCATGGATGTGTTTTAGGGTTTAGTCATGATAAAGCTTGATAAAAGGTTCGTTTTTAATCTGTTTTCGATAATTTTTATGTTTTTGTGATTGTTGCTTAGTGTTCTATAAAGCCCATGCCTAAATTTATGATTTTGATGATGATTTTGAAATATTCCATTAATGAAATTTTGAGCTTTATGAATTTTGATGATGAATTATGAAAGTTTGTTGATAGATTATAATGTTTTATGAAGTGATTTTTAGTGAAATTTCATAAAAGGGATTAATTTGTGAAAAGTGTAAATTGAGTAGTTAAAAGTGTAAATAAATGAAATATGTGGAATTATATGAACTATATGAGTATTCGGCCAAGCATGGGAAATATGAAATTTTGTGTATTTTGTGATTTTTGTGAATAAGGACTAAATTGTAAAAATGTGAAATGTTAGGGGCAAAAGTGTAATTAGCCCATTTATGTGTTTTTAGATAAATTTGATTGAATATATGATTAAATAAGTTAAATTTGTATTGAATTAGATCAAGAAATGAGAAAATCATATTTGGATCGGGGAAAGTAAAAAATTATCGAATAGTCGTTCCGATCCGTTCGTGTTAGTATGAGGTAAGTTCATAAGTAAATAAATGTTGTTAAATTGAAATATATGTGCATTATATGTGCTGAATTGAGTTGTAAAGAAATATAATTATGAAGTTGAAATATGTAAAATGAGAATTGAATTTGAGGCACTGACTGTGTGATAAATGAAATAGCTACGGCTATTAAAATGGCACTGAGTGTGCGAGATTATAATAGCATTGGCTGAGAAAAGGGCACTATGTGTGCGATATCAATATAAGTTCTGTTTAATGTAATGGCACTAAGTGTGTGATACAATTATAGCTTCGGCTAATTAATTGGCACTAAGTGTGCGAGTTCGTTGAATGTTCAAGGACGATCGAATGAATTAGTATTTCAAGCTTTGAAGTGAGAAATGTGATAGATAAGAACGTAATAGTACAGGTATGTATGGAACCTCTGTGGTTGATGATGTTAAGTATGAAGTAGATGAAGATTATGTAAATGAATGATGAAATGAGTTGGATTGGATAGCATTATTAATGCTATTTAAAAGATTAAAGATGTGGAATGGAAGTAAGATATGACTTTGAATAAGGGTGAGTAATATGATATGTTATATATATATACTCATTATATGAAATTGTGGTCTTATGTTTCAGATATGAAATTTACGAAACATGAAACATGGTTTTGATGTATGATTATTTGGTTTGAAAACTTGAACAGATAATGAAATCAAAATGGTTGAGTTGGCTATATGATTCATGTATATGAATTTGGTTTATGTGAATAAGAAAATTATGGATGTTCAAGTTTGGAAGTGTTTATAAAGAAGTTGATATAACTTTATGTATGATTTGTAATAAATGACCATGGTTTGGTTGGCAATGAAAATAATATGTGTGAGCTTGATTTATGTGAATGAACTAACGGTTGTTAGTCGAGTTTGAAAGCATGGGTATACGTTCATTACTAAATAAGCTAAGTGAATTATTTAATGTGATTACATGAATTTACGAGCACAATGAAGGTGTATGTGATTGAGATTTGTTAATTTCAGTTTAGTGATATTGGTTTATAAATGTCATTGAGATAATTTAATTGCTTATGACTTACTAAGCTTTCAAAGCTTACTCTGTTATTTATTATCCTATGTCTATAGAGTTTTAGAGACATGCTCGGGTTGGAAGTTGGAGGATACATCATCACACTATCCGGTTATCACTTCGGTAAATAAAAGCTTTAAGTTTTGGTAATGTGGCATGTATAGGCTAGTTTTGAGATGGTTCATTTTGACTTGTGTATTTATATAGCCATCCAAAAATGGCTTATTCATGATGTTAATATGGCGTATATTTTGTATGTTCATAGTTGAGAATTTAGGTAATGTTTGACATATGATTTTAGTATGTTTTGATATAGAGAATGAATATGAAATTGGTCGATGATATTATGAATTAATTGATACATGTTTGGATTTGAAATTGGCTGAAAATGTTGCATATATGATGCTTGATTTTGGAATTGTAGGGAGGACCCAAATTGGGGGGCATATTGGCCTTGTAAATGGCCTATTTTTGCCCACACAAGCAGGTACACGGGCGTGTGTCTCTGTTGTGTTGCTAGAGGGCTATTTCGAAATGAGCCTGGGCAGACTACACGGTTGCGCATACGCGGGCATGTGCTAGGCCGTGTGGCCAAGTCAGTTTCGACCATGGGTTAAAATACGGGCGTGTCTTATGGCCATGTGGATAAGTCAGTATGTATGCCCTATTTCACCACGGCCTAGACACACGGGCATGTCTAATGACATGTGAGGCACACGACCGGTTCACACGGGCGTGTGACTTTTATAACTTGGAAAAATTGTTAAGTTTTAGAAAAATTTTGTATATGTTCGGTTTAGTCCTGACCTATTACTAATGTATGTTTATGGTCTCATTGACCTAAGAAAGGGACTTAATGTTAATGTTTGACTATGATATGACGATGCATGACTTTTGATTGTGAAATGATTGCAAAATGTTTCGATATGTCTGATAATGCCTCTTAACCCTAGTCCAGCAATGGATACGGTTAGGGGTGTTACATTTATTGGTATCGGAGCCATGGTTTAGTCATTTCTAGGACTACCATAGCGTGTGTGATTCAAGCTATACATGCCACATTTAACCTGCGATAGTGTGATATCTTCCGACTCTGACGAAAATTATTTTGATGAGACAGATAAGTTTTCCAACCGAGCAAATTCTGATAGTATGGAATGTGTACTCAAATGTTTGAGTGAAAATGTGTTGATGATGAGTTGAGACTCCTAGAGGTATGAAATTATATGAAATTTGGCAATGAAAAGTATGCATGTATATGATTAATTATTATGTGAGCTATTTGAAAATGTGATGAGTTTATAAGCAAGTGACTATGAATATTTAAGCTATATGAGAAACATGAAATTTCTATTGAATTGTGGTATGATTCATATAAATGAAATGATATGAGTATATGAATTGTGATATGTGACTTATGATTGCTATATGAATGCTTTGATTGTGAATTAGTGAGTTGAGTTGGCATATGAACTATGTGTTTAGAATAAAAGTGATTAAAAATAAATGATTATTAAATGATTTGAGAATGTGAAATTAGTAATGAATTGGTTATTTGTGATAATATGTGTAGTGTACATTTATGTGTAAGTTAAATTTGAGGCTTTATGACCTCACCCCTCTTATCCGTAAAATGTTACAATGAAACCTATAAGATATGGGTTGAATAAGCTCATGAGGGTGAAGTTATAAAAGTCTGTGTTAGGAAGATTAATAATATGACCACAAAGTGAATGAATCAGCAAATGAAGACAGTATTAAAAGAGATATTGGATAGTTCTGAAGATTATTTAGACTACGTGATGCCACTGTTACTAAAGAAGTTAACCCCGATCAATTGATCTATTCAGGTATGTTATCTAAAGAAAATATTAGCTAGAAGCTTTTTTGAATTGGCTTCTGTTAGTGAAGGGATAATGTGAAAATTTCTGATGGTAAAATTAGATAGTTGAAATAATGATTGAATTGTATTAATGGATGAGTGCAATTCTCATAAATATATGTGACTATTTAGTTTAAAAAGAATTCTTATCGTATGAGAAAATTAGCTAAACATACTAATAGATGAAGGTATGGTTGGTCTGTTTGGATTATGTTTGATATTGCTGGGTCCATCTTTGGTATTTATTTCCTTGAGTGAATATGAACATCGACGGTAAAGTCTGTATGAGGCTAATACTTTGTTTCTACTGGTTATTGTTCAGATGAAAAATACGTGAAGATTATATTGCTTCTGTTACTGTGGATTTTAATATTTATGAGTGACATTGTTCTTTCTGGATCTTACCTGGGATATCATCATAATTGATATCTTTCTACATGGGTTGTAACTTTCTGATACTCTGTTTAGCTTCAAACATTGAAATTTTACTATTCCGGTTTTCTTATGATCCCATGTGATTATCTGTAAGAGATCTCTATCTGAAGGGAACGATTATATTTATTATAATCATAATTTCTGTTTTGAAATTTGGGAGTATCGCGGTACCGTTATTAAAATTATAAAAGTTGTGTTTATGCATTGGTTGTTGTTCAACTCATATTTGATTTTCTTCTGTGTTCAAATGTTTTATTAATAGCCGGGAAATTATCTATTGTTACGGTTAAGACGTCAGACCTATTATGACATTATGATTTCTATATGATGGTTGTGGCTTCTGTATAATGATATGTCTGGGTTATCCTTTTGACGAAAAGAAAAGATTTCTTTGAAAAGACCGATTCAGTGGTTTAGTTTGATTTGAATTATTTGATTGAAAGAATAATTGGGTTATATGTGTTTGAATCTATTTACTGGACTAGAAATAAACTTTGAACGTACATGTGTGAATTGAGGGATAGTCTAGAAGAAGAATTTGTATTCTTGAAGATTTAGTACAGAATTATATTTATTGGAACAATTCTATACGAGAAATATTGTGAAAAAATTAAAGTTCGTCCGAATGTTGAAGCTTTCTTTTACACGAAGACTTATTTAATCGAAATGTTAGTTCTAGTTTCGTCTGAGTTGAATAAAGAGTTATGTCATATATATGAAGACTACAAGAGTTTAAAATGTTTAATGTTAGAGAAAGATCCTAACTTGGCACAGCAAAGTTAGCTCAAATTATCGAAAAAGTTTTGAGTCTGTAAGTGATTCTTATCTGAGGAAAATGATTATAGTTTTGGATGTTTTGAATGGGAAACATTTGTGTGCTTTTTGAGCGATGAATACGCGTGTAACGCCCTAAATTATGGCCCAGTAGGATTGGGCCTTGAGCATGGGATCAGTTAGAAGGCGGCTTATAAATATTTAGTTGTGCATGAGAATAGCACAGATTGGTTGTTTGCTTTAATGGTTAAGTGAATTGGGAGTGTTTGGGAGAGCCTGAGAAGTCCTGGGTTCAAGCCCTGGCTTTTGCAAAATTGTTGATTTTGCTCTTAAGTGAATCTAGGCCTTTGCATGAAGGCTTTATAAATATTTAGGGTGGAAATGTGATGCAAGATGAGCTTGTGGTCCAGTGCTTGTGGCGTCATTAAGGTGGTAGGGGATCTTGAGTTCGAGTCACGCCCTGCTCAAAGGAGTATTTATTTTACTCCTTTGCTGAGCAAGTAGTGGAGTTTGAATCAAACACAGATGAGGAGAGTTTGAATTGGTCTTGGAGAAATTTGAGGAGGGATTTGGGGGAGATAATCTTGGAGGTTGGGAGAAAATCAAGGAAGGATTTGAATAATGAGGTATTCTAGCCGAATGAGGACTTGGTTACTCAAGAATTTCGGCTAGGGAGAGTTGGGTTCTTTTTTTTTCGATTTTCGAGTGTTGATGTTGGTAGCTGCCGAATCTTTTCTTGCCATTTTGGTTTTAGGCACTTTTGGGGAGCCGATTTTTGCTAAAGGGGATTTTAGAGTCTCTTGTTTTAGTTCCTTTTCTACCTTTTTCTCAGTTAATTGATTGGGCATTTGTTTTCTTAATTTCTTTATTGTACCAAAACTGAACGATACCTTTCTTCTCTGCTATTTCTCAAACAATTACTGCTTGTGCTAATTCTCCCTTTCTTTTCCTCTTCTCGATCCTTTTCTTCTCTTCTTGTTTCTATTCTCAAACTCTAGTCGTATACATCTCCTCCCCCTTTCTATTCTCAATTTGACCGAACCAATCTCTCTCTCCCCTTATTTTCTTTTTGCTTTAGTGTTGATTTTAGTTTTAATTTGACCGAACATCAGCACCCTCCCTCTCTACTCCGATTTTTGACTTGTGCGAATATTCTGTGGTCATGTGGTGCGTATTGATTCTTTGTAAATCTTCTCCTCCTTGTTGGTAATCCTGTGCTTAACCTTGTTTTTTTTACCGTTCAATGGCTAGGGACGAGTGGTGCTAAGCCGATTGTCCCTTCTTCCTAGTTAACCTCGCGGTTCGGTAAGTATTCTCGTTATCTTGCTCAAGTTATTCTTTTGGGTAAGAGATGATAAGGTTGGTTGATATAGGATCTCTGAGGTCGAGTGATTAGTTTTTGGACAATGGTGTAGGTGGGTGATTTTCTGACAATCGATCAAGGCAAGTGACAATTTTTCTGTGCATATGTATTATTAGGAACGGGTTGTTTTAACTCTTTAGATAATTGTTAATGGTGTTTTATGACGGATTATAGGTTTGGATGCTCAAGAGTTTTCACGAAAGTTTGCAATCAAGTGTGCTTTCATACCTTGTAAACAGTAATAGGCGTAAAAGCTGTAGAAATGTGTGTATTAGTATCGTAATTGCTAATCAGTCAAAAGCTGATAAAGTGCGTATCCTTTTCGCACGGTGTTAGCTGTAGCGGCAAATGCAAAAATGCCAGAATGCCGAAAAGCCAAAAAGCTGAAGGATTGGGATTTTGGGCCACATGACCGTGCGAGCGCTCATGTGATCAACCGAGCCCACAAAATGTGGGCGTACGACGAGGAAGGCCACCATGAGTGATCTCATGGGCTTGGACCGAAATGGGCCGTATGGGCCGAATAGGCCCGTGGGACCGCGTGGGTAAACTGTGCTGTTAAGTGGGACATAGATAGACTTGTCATGTCGCATACATGGCTTAGGTAGTTCTAGGCCTCGTTAAGCCTAAATGGGCCGTGTTGTAACACCCCAAACCCGGCCCAGACGTTATGGTTGAATCTGACACATCACATTAAAGTGTTTTAGCGAAAACCTTGTTTTCATTGAAAGCCCTTCCTTAAGATATGAAACCTTAGTTAACTTATGAAAACACTCTTTCCAGTTGTGAAAGCTTTGTTTAAAGCATTTGATTTAAGAAAGTTTATCAATTAAAAGTATGGTTGCGAAAATGTAGTATATAAAAACTATGGTTTAGAAAATCCCTATTAAACTTCTCGTAATTACAATGAATAAGAATAATAATCCAAATAATAACAAAAAGGGGAGGCCTTATTACAATCCAGTCTAAAATCACTTAACAAAACAAGAACTAAATGCTTTTAAAACAACCAAGTCCAAGTTGTCTTGCTAGTTGGCCACCCAGAGTCCCTCCAGACCTCGAACCTCCTATTGAGCATTACCTGAGAAAAATAAAAGAGGGGGTGAGTTTTCACAAACTCAGTGTGTAAACCCTCTTCGAGTAGAAGCATTCATCAATCATCATACAATCACACATGTAATGTAGTGCAATGCAACCCATTCCAATAATCCATCCGCTAAACTTCAACTCCATCTCTCGGTACACTTCATGTGGGGATATAAATATCGACCCACCCAACTGATACACTTCAATTGTAGCCTGATTGGCGAACTACCTTCATTGAAGCAAGTTGCTAATCATATAATGGGCTTTAAAAAGCCTTCGGTGGAGCCACGGTCGTCAAGCAACCATGCGATCCTCATATACATCCTCCGTTCCAAAATTCCCAACCCAGATGCATCCTAAACAGAATATCGTGTTTATACAGTATGTAGGCAGTAGTTATACTCGAAACATACATAAATCTCACCTTCATCACATATGGGTATCTTGGTCATTTTTGCCCTTAGGGGAATTTCGGTAAATTTCCTTTATTACGGGTTTTTACTTACCTTGGCCCGTTAACAAATCCCGTGAGCTAAGATGAACAAGCACTATGCACCAGGTAGGATTCCAGAGAAGAGGAGGTGGGTCATTAAGACCGCTTAAGTACCAAGCTCTCCCTAGATTCAATCCTAGACATGCATATACCCGTTGCCACACCTTAACCCTATGACTTGTCCATGGTCGCAATTAATTATTTAGTTAATTAAGTTTTATGCAATCATCATATACTAGGCCTAAAACCCCTACATACATACATATGGCCCACTAGGCCAAATCTCATTCATATGGCCCGTCAGCCCAATTCATATTCATATGACCCATTAGGCCCAATTCACATTCATATTCATGCTCGCATACAATTTCTCATCACATATCATCAATTATCAATATTACCCATTATGGGCCCAACAGCCCATTGGCCCATTAAGCCTATTTTGGCCCGGTTGGCCAGCTCACAGCCCAAGCCCATGGAATCGCCCATGGCCTCAGACAAGCTATCAGTTTCCTCCTCACGAGTGTTCGTGCACTCGTAAGTCTGACGTAGCCAAACTTTTGGCTTTTCGACATTTCAGCTTTTGTCGATCTGCATGTGTGTGTACTGTATGTACACACCTGGTATTAGAGCGTGCTGCGATTCCCCTAGCCGCAAACCTACAAACAATATCACCCTTCAATTAATCGTATGCTTAATAAATATTTTACCCAAAATCGAAACCTCACCTTAACCTTACCTTGAACACCAATCCCTAGTAACTTTTCCTTGATCACATACTCCTTAGATTTGCATTAATCTTACTCATTAAAACCAAATACTAGGGGACTCGCATCCAACATCATTCATCCCCTTATCTCACTTAAGACCATTCAGCCAACCTTAGCCAACAAGAAAGTAATACTTACCAAAATCGCAAAACACCTTAGGAGCAATTCGACAGAGAGCTACAATCTGAGATCCGATACTAATTCCCTACCAGAGTTGATTAGAAAGAGTTAGGGAAGGAAGTACTCAGTATTAACAATACTATCCGAAAAAGAGATAAGGTACTTACACCAAAAGAGTAATCGGCCAAGGGAGATTCGGCTTTTCGGCTTTCAAACTAATATGGTGAATAAGGTTTATTTGTAAAAAATTAAAGAATAAGAGTAGCAGAAGGAATCGGCTAATCAAAGGGTTAATTAAAATAGATCTGAGGAGAGAAAGAATGGCAAAAGAATCAGCTAGCAAAGATGGAAAAGCCAATCGACACTAAAGAAAAAAATTGGCATTAACCTAGGATCTCAAACTCGGCACATATTTATAGCCTCTAGCCAAATTGCCTGACCCTCAATTCCCAATTCAGCTCCATCATTTCCCCCTTCTCATCTCCTCCTTTTTCTCCTTGATAACTCACCAATCTATTTCCTAAATTTTCACTTCTGAACACTCCCCTTAGTGTCCATCTTCACCCCACTTCCAACCTTCTAGAAGGCCAAAATTAAACTTCTTAAAATACTAAGCTAGGATTCGAACCTTGGATCTCCTTGCTAACCACTAACTCCACCTTCCTACACCCTAAGTGGCGTCACTTAGCCACTCCACCACAAGGCTTTTTTATGTCATTTTCCCCTATTTTTATTTAAAAGCCCAACTACTCCCAACCCTAGTTCTTTTAATAATTAAATTAAAATTCCTCCACCACAAAACTTGAACCCAGAACTTCTCCAACATACCTAGACACTCCAAATTCCTTAAACCCTTATAGCCAACATGTCATTTGTCATTTTCTTGCTCACTTAAAAAAAAATTATGAGACCCAAAGCCCAAAGCCTAATTCATCTAGGCCCAAAATTCAAGGTGTTACAACTCTACCCCCTAAAAGAAATTTCGCCCTCGAAATTTTACCTGATTCAAATAGTTAAGGATATTGGTGTCGCATCGCTTCCTCAGGTACCCAAGTAGCCTTTTCAGCCTTGTGATTACTCCAAAGCACTTTGACTAATGGAACAGACTTCCTTCTCAGTACTTTGACATCTCGACCAATTATTTGTATAGGCTCTTCCTCGAAAGTTAGGTCTGGCCTGACCTCGATTTACTCAACCGCCACAACATGCGAAGGATCTGAGTGATACCGTTTTAGGATAGAAACATGAAATACATTGTGGATCTGGCTTAGTTTAGGAGGTAACTCCAACTGATAAGCGACTGGCCTAATCCGCCTTACAACCCGATATGGCCCAATGAACCTTGGGCTCAGCTTTACCTTCCGTCCAAACCTTAATACCTTCTTCCACAGGGAGACCTTAAGAAAAACTAAGTCCCCCACTGCATACTCTATCTCTCATCGTTTAAGGTCAGCATACGACTTCTGCCTATCCGAGGCCTCCTTCAACCGATCCCGAATCAACTTGACCTTATCCTCAGTATCTGCTACTAACTTAGGGCCCAAAACTCTTCGTTCGCCTAACTCCGTCCAACATGTTGGAGTTCGACACCTTCGCCCATACAGTGCTTCATACGGAGCCATCCCAATGCTTGCTTGATAGCTATTATTGAATGCAAATTCGGGTAACGGCAAAAAGTCCTCCCAGCTACCTTGGAACTCAATCTCACATTCCCTCAACATATCTTACAATACTTGGATCACCCTTTCTGACTGTCCATCAGTTTGAGGGTGGAATACCGTACTGAAGTTCAACCTAGTACCTAGCGCCTCATGCAGCTTCTTTCAAAATCGCGAAGTGAAACGTGGGTCCCTATCAGATATTATGGATACCGGCACTCCATGCAATCTTACAATCTCCGCCACATACAGCTTAGCCAACTTTTATAATGAGTAATCGGTGCGAACCGATACGAAATGGGCAGACTTGGTTAACCGATCCACTATAACCCATACCGAGTCTTTCTTAGTAGGCGTCAAGGGTAGCCCACTAACATAGTCCATGGTAATCCTTTCCCACTTCCAGAATGGAATCCTTACTGGCTGAAGCAATCCTGAAGGCAATTGATGTTCCACCTTCACCTTTTGGCAAACCAAGCATTTACTTAAGAACTCCATAACCTCATGTTTAAGTCCAGGCCACCAATAAAGCTCTAGTGAATTCTAATACATCTTGTTTTTTCCAGGATGCATTGCATAGAGACTGCTATGTGCTTCTCGCAGAATGGACTGCCTTAGATCATCGTCTTTAGGTATACACATCCTCCACGGAAACACAATACTCCATCACTATTTATCTCAAAGTCTGATGTCTCCCCACTCTCCACTTGTCTAAAACGAGCACCTAAGGTCTCATCCACTAGTTGCTTACTCCTTATCTACTCGACCCACACCGGCTTTACCTAAAGCTCAGCTAACAACCTACCACCATCCAACAAGCTTAAACAGGCGAGCATAGCCCTCAAGTCTGACTTAGCCCTATGACTCAACGTGTCGGCTACCACATTCGCTTTGCCAGGGTGGTATTCAATCGTACAATTGTAATCCTTCAATAATTCCACCCATCTACGTTTCCTAAGGTTAAGCTCCTTTTGGGTAAGGAGGTATTTCAAACTCTTGTGGTCTGAATAAATTACGCACTTCTCCCCGTATAAGTAATGCCTTTATATTTTTAGTGCAAAAACCACCGCAGCTAACTCCAAATCATGGGTTTGGTAATTCACTTCGTGAGTCTTAAGTTGCCGTGACGCATACGTGACCATCTTTCCTTCTAACATCAATACACATACTAAGCCCACATGTGAGGCGTCACTATAAACCGTAAACTTCTTCCTAAGCACTACTGAATTAACACAGGGGCCTTAGTTAAAACCTTCTTAAGTTTTTCAAAACTCTCTTGCTGCTTGTCCGTCCAAACAACTATACCCCCTTCCTCAACAACTTAGTTAAGGGTGTAGCAATTACTGAAAAGCCCTCAACAAACTACCTACAGTATCCTGTCAATCCCAGAAAACTTTAGATTTCTGATACCGACTTAGGTGTTTTCCAGTCTAACACAGCTTCAATTTCTGGGGATCCACCTTAATCCTCTCGGCTGACACCACATGTCTTAGAAAAGTAACCTCCCTTAGCCAGAATTAACACTTACTGAATTTAGCATACAACTGTTTCTCCCTCAAAGTCTGCAACACAATCCTTAAGTGTGCATCATGCTCATCCTCATCTTTTGAGTACACCAAAATGTCATCTATAAAGACTACCACGAATTGATCCAAATAGGGTTGGAAAACCCAATTCATGAGATCCATGAAAGCAACAAGTTTGTTCGTCAGCCCGAATGGCATCACCAAGAACTAGTAGTGCCCATAACGAGTTCTGAAAGCTATCTTGTGAACATCCGCCTCCTTAACCCTTAATTGGTGATACCCTGAACGCAGATCAATCTTCGAGAAAATGGACGCTCCCTTAAATTGATAAAAAAGATCATCGATTCTCGGTAGAGTGTACTTGTTTTTAATAGTTAACTTGTTTAACTATCGATACTCGATACACATTCGCAAGGTTCCATCCTTCTTCTTTACTAATAACATCGGTGCTCCCCATGGAGACACACTTGGTCTTATGAATCCTCGATCCAACAATTTCTGAATCTGTGCCTTAAGTTCCACCAACTCCTTTGGTGCCATCTGATAAGGAGCGATAGACACCGGAGCCGTACCAGGTAACAACTCGATTCTAAATTCTACTTCCCTGCTGGGTGGCAACCCAGGCAACTCCTCGAGAAAGACATCTGAAAATTCCCTAACTATTCTCAACTCCCTAACAGCAAGGCTCTTAGCCTCTATATTACTAATATAAGCCAAATAGGCTTTGCATCCCTTTCGTACTAACTTCTCAACCTTCAATGCTGAAATCACATTCGACAAGTAATTTCGGCGTTCACCAATCACCACTACTTCCTTATCCTCTACCGTTCTTAACACCATTCGCTTTGTAGCGCAATCTAAGGTGGCTCGGTGCTTCACCAGCAAATTCATACCTAAGATTAAGTCGAATTCGCTAAACGAAAGCTCCATCAAATCTGCTAAAAAGGTAACTCCTTGGACTACTAAGGTTACCTTCCTAAACAACTTATTCACTCCCACTGACTGGCCTAACAGATTTATCACAGTCATCTCATTCGCAGTAATTTCAAACATATCACCCAAAGATTCAGTCATATTGCATGCAACATATGAATGCGTCGATCCAATATCAATCAATGTTGTGCAAGGTAACTCATATATAAAGAACATACCTGTTATCACATCTGGGGCATCCCCGTCTTCTCGGTGTCGAGTAGCATAGACCAAAGCTGGCTATCTTGCCTCAGCAGGGCTTGCGTTTTTGCCTGGTGCTCCACATCCGCGTCCATTGCCGTTATTGCCCCTGGCCTGCCCACGACCCCTTGGTGGCAGCTGACCACTCCTTGGTGGTGGAGCAGCACCTCGACCCATGATCGGCACCTGAGCTGGCATTTTAGGGCAATTCTTGATCCTATGCTCCAAGGATCCATACGCTAGACAAGCACCCGTCCTCTTTCAACACTCGCCAACATGACCTTTCCCACAAACAGCAAAAGGTGGCACCCCTGGATTAACAGTAGGGGGTCCTAGCCCTAGGCCTCTATCCAACACCCAGAGTTTCAGCCTCCCTATTATTTTTACCCATTTCTTTTTCTCGATTTAGGCGTTCCGTGCGCTTTACCTCCTCCGCTATCATTGCTTTCTCCACTAACTCCGAGAAAACTTACTCCCGTTGTGGAGCTATTAATACCCTGAGGCTACCTCTAAGTCCATCCTTAAATCTAACGCAATGCTCATAGTCCGTTGCCACCATGACCCTTTCATACCTACTAAGGCGTAGAAATTCCGCCTCATACTTCGTCCCAGATTTGTTTCCTTGGGTCAAGTTCAGGAACTCCTTTCTTCTAGCATCCACATAGTTTGCACCCACATACTTCCCTTGGAATGCAGCTTTGAAAAACTCCCAAGTGACCCGCTCCGGTTGGGTGCCCTCTTTCACCGTCAACCACCACTGGTAGGCTTCTTCCCTAAGCAAAGTGACATCGCCCTTTTCAGCTTTTGTTGGTGAGCGGTCAAGTCTTCCATTATCCTTTCAGTGGCCTCCAACCAATATTCTGCCATGTTAGGAGCCACGCCAGCCACGCCCTTAAAGATCTCAGCCCCATTCGAACGAAGTCGCTCCGGAATGGACCCCCAATTTCCAGTGCCATTATTGGGCCTAGTGACCTTTTCCAAAATCCTTAGCATTGCCTGCGACAACCCATCTTCTCCCACGGCCCGATCATACGGTCCATTCTCAGCCACAGGTGAGGCCAGAGCCTTTTCTACTCCAACATTGAGCATATGGCCTGATGCCGACGATTCAGCCCTAACACTTTCGCGGCCTCAGCCACAGCCTCTTGCACCTTTTCTAGCACCCATCGTCGATTCGCGTATTATCTGGATTAGAAATTTTTACGAAGTTTTAGTTAATTTCAATAATTAAACTGATGTTTTATGAAAGTATTTAAAGAGCAGATTGTTTTCGAAAATCCTCTACAGTTTCAAGATCTTACCGGCTTTAGTTCCATTCTAACAAAATCATCTAAAGTAGCCCTCTATCTGCCTACTGTATAACAATTTAAACAAGTTTGGTTCGACATCGGAGGCTCGGTGTGCCGCATAGCAAGATTCCCCTTTTTCCAAAACAGTGTGATCCAAAATATTTTTAAAATCCAAATAGTAAGGCCCACTTTACAGCCCCAGTTTTGCAACTTAGGCTCTGATACCACTAAATATAAAACCCGAAACCCGGCCCAAATGTTATCACCGAATCTGGCGCATCACATTGAAGTGTTTTAGGGAAAACCTTGTTTTCATTAAAAACCCTTCCTTAAGATTTGAAACCTTAGTTAACTTATGAAAACACTCTTTTTAGTTGCAAAAGCTTTACTTAAAACATTTGATTTAAGAAAGTTTATCAATTAAATGTTTGGTTGTAGAAACGTAGTATATAAAAACTATGGTTTAGAAAATCCCTGTTCAACTTCTCAGAATTACAATGCATAAGAATAATAATCCAAATAATAACAAAAAGGGGAGGCCTTATTACAATCTAGTCTAAAATCACTTAATAAATCAGGAACTAAATGCTTTTAAAACAACCAAGTCCAATTTGTCTTGCTAGCTGGCCACCTAGAATCCCTTTAGACCTCGAACCTCCTATTGAGCATTACCTAAGAAAAATAAAAGAGGGGGTGAGTTTTTGCAAACTTAGTGTGTACACCGTTGTCGAGCAGCAAGCATTCATCAATCATCATACAATCACACATGCAATGCAGTGCAATGCAACCCATCCTAATAATCCATCCGCTACACTTCAGCTTCATCCATCGGTACACTTCATGTGGAGATATAAATATCGACCCACCCAACCGATACACTTCAATGGTAGCCCATTTGTGGAACTACCTTCATTGCAGCAAGCTATTAATCATATAATGGCCTTTAAAAAGCCTTCGGTGGATCCACAGTCGTCAAGCAACAATGCGATCCTCATATACTTCCTCCATTCCAAAATTTCCAACCCGGATGCATCCTAAACAGAATATAGTGTTTATGCAGTATATAGGCAACAATTATACTCGAAACATACATAAATCTTACCTTCATCACATAGGGGTACTTTGGTTATTTTTGCCTTTAGGGGCATTTCGATAAATTTTCTTTATTACAGGTTTTTACGTACCTTGACCCATTAAATAATCCCATGAGCTAAGATGAACGAGCACTATGCACCAGGTAGGATTCTAGAGAAGAGGAGGTGGGTCATTAAGACCGCTTAAGTACCAAGCTCTCCCTAGATCCAATCTTAGACATGCATATACCCGTTGTCACACCTTAACCCTTTGACTTGTGCACGGTCGCAATTAATTATTTAGTTAATTAAGTTTTATGCAATCATCATATACTAGGCCCAAAACCCATACATACATACATATGGCACATTAGGCCTAATCTCATTCATATGGCCCGTTAGGCCTAATTAATATTCATATGGCCCACCAGGCCCAATTCAAATTCATATGGCCCATCAGGATCAATTCACATTCATATTCATGCTTGCATAAAATTTTTCATCAAATGTCATCAATTATCAAAATTACCCATTATGGCCCCAATAGCCCATTCGCCCATTAAGCTTATTCTGGCCCGGTTGGCCAGCTCACAGCCTAAGCCCATGGAATCGCCCATGGCCACAGACAACCTATCGGTTTCCTCCTCACGAGTGTTCGTGCACTCGCAAGTCTGCCATAGCCAAACTTTTGGCTTTTCGGCATTTCAACTTTTGCAGATCTGCTTGTGTGTGCAGTGTATGTACACACCTCGTATTAGAGTGTGCTACGATTCCCCTAGCCGCAAACCTACAAACGATATCACCCTTCAATTAATCGTATGCTTAACAGATATTTTACCCAAAATCGAACCTCACCTTAACCTTACCTTGAACACCAATCCCTAATAGCTTTTCCTTGATCACGTACTCCCTAGATCTGCATTAATCTTACTCATTAAAACCAAATACTAGAGGACTCGCATCCAACATCATTCAACCCCTTATCTCACTTAAGACCATTCGGCCAACCTTAGCCAACAAGAGAGGAATACTTACCAAAACCATAAAACACCTTTGGAGCAATTTGGAAGAGAGATACAATCCGAGATCCGATACTAATTCCCTACCAGAGTTGATTAGAAAGAGTGAGGGAGGGAAGTACTTGGTATTAACAATACTAGCCAAAAAAGAGATAAGGTACTTACACCAAAAGAGTAATCGGCCCAAGGGAGATTCGATTTTTTGGCTTTCAAACTAATATGGTGAATAAGGTTTATTTGGCACAAATTAAAGAAGAAGAGTAGCAGAAGGAATTGGCTAACCCAAAGGGTAAATCAAAAGAGATCTGAGGAGAAAAACGAATGGGAAAAGAATCAGCTAATAAAAGATGGAAAAGCCAATCGGCACTAAAGAAAAAAATGAAAAATTTGGCATTAGCTTAGGATCCCAAACTCGGCACATATTTATAGCCTCTAGCCAAATTACCGGACACTCAATTCCCAATTCAGTTCCATCACTTCCCCCTTCACATCTCTTCGTTTTTCTCTCGGATAACTCCCCAATCTATTTCTTAAATTTTCTCTTCTGAACACTCCCCTTAGAGTCCATCTTCGCGCCATTTCCAACCTTCTAGAAGGCCAAAATTAAACTTCTAAAAATACTAAACTAGGATTCGAACCTTGGATCTTCTTTCTAACCACTAACGCCAAAATTAAATTTCGTCCTCGAAATTTTACCTGATTCAAACAATTGAGGATATTGGCATCACATTGCTTCCTCAGGTTCCCAAGTAGCCTCTTCAGCCTTGTGATTACGCCAAAGCACTTTGACTAATGGAACAGACTTCCTTCTCAGTACTTTGACATCTTAACCAATTATTTGTATGGTCTCTTCCTCGAAAGTTAGGTCGGGCCTGACCTCGATTTCCTCAACTGCCATGACATGGGAAGGATCTGAGTGATACCGTCTTAACATGGAAACATGAAACACGTCATGGATCTGGCTTAGTTTAGGAGGTAACTCCAGCTGATAAGCGACTAGCCCAATTCGCCTTACAACCCCATATGGCCCAATGAACCTTGGGCTCAACTTTCCCTTCCGTCCAAACCTTAATACCTTTTTCCACAGGGAGACCTTAAGAAAAACTAAGTTCCCCACTACATACTCTATCTCTCATCATTTAAGGTCAGCGTACGACTTCTGCCTATCCATGGTCTCCTTCAACCGATCCCGAATCAACTTGACCTTATCCTCAGTATCTGCTACTAACTCAGAGCCCAAAACTCTTCGTTTGCCCAACTCCGTCCAACATGTTGGAGTTCAACACCTTCGCCCATACAGTGCTTCATACGTTGCCTTCCCAATGCTTGCTTGATAGTTATTACTGTATGCGAATTTGACTAACGGCAAAAAGTCCTCCTAACTACCTCAGAACTCAATCATACATCCCCTCAACATATCTTCCAATACTTGGATCACCCTTTTTGACTGTGCATTAGTTTGAGGGTAGAATACCGTACTGAAGTTCAACCTAGTATCCAGCGCCTCATGCAGCTTTTTCCAAAATCGTGAAGTGAAACATGGGTCCCTATAAGATATTATGGATATCGACACTCCATGCAATCTTACAATCTCCACCACATATAGCTTAGCCTACTTTTGTAACGAGTAATCGGTGCGAACAAGTACGAAATGGGTAAACTTGGTTAACCGATCCACTATAACCCATATCTAATCTTTCTTAGTAAGCGTCAAGGGTAGCCCACTAACAAAGTCCATAATCTTTTCCTACTTCTAGAGTGGAATCCTCACTGGCTGAAGCAATCTTGAAGGCAATTGATGATCCTCTTCCAACACTCGCCTACATGACCTTTCCCACAAACAGCACAAGGTGGCACCCCTAGATTAACAGCTGGGAGCCCTACTCTAACTTGCCCATTATTTTTGGCCCTAGCCCTAGGAATCTGTCCAACACTCGGAGTCTTAGTCTCTCTTTTATTCTTACCCATTTCTTTTTCTCGATTTAGGCGCTCCGTGCGCTTTACCTCCTTCGCTATCTTTGCATTCTCCACTAACTCTAAGAAAACTCACTCCCTTTGTGGAGCTACTAATACCCTGAGCCTATCTCTAAGTCCATTCTCAAATCTAACGCAACGCTCATAGTCGTTGCCACCATGACCCTTGCATACCTACTAAGGCGTAGAAATTTCGCCTCAGACTCCGCCACAGATTTGTTTCCCTGGGTCAAGTTCAGGAACTCCTTTCTTCTAGCATCCACACAGCTTGCACCCATATACTTCCCTTGGAATGTAGCTTTGAAAACCTCCTAAGTGACCCGCTCCAGTTGGGTGCCCTCTTTCACCGTCAACCACCACTAGTAGGCTTCTTCCCTAAGCAGTGACACTGCCCCTTTCAGCTTTTGTTCAAGTGAGTAGTCCAAGTCCTCCATTATCCTTTCAGTGCCCTTCAACCAATATTCCACCACGTTAGGAGCCACGCCAGCCCTTAAAGATCTCAGCCCCATTCAAACGAAGTCGCTCTGGAATGGACCCCCAATTTCAGTGTCATTATTGGGCCCAACGACCCTTGTCTGCGACAATGCATCTTCTCTCCTGGCCTGATCATACGATCCATTCCCAGCCACAGGAGAGGTTGGAGCCTCTTCTACTCCAACATTAGGCATATGGCCCGATGCCGACGATTCAGCCCTAACACTTCCACAGCCTCGGCCACGGCCTCTTGCACCTCTTCTAGCACCCATCATCAATTCGCATATTATCTGGATTAGAAATTTTTATGAAGTTTTAGTTAATTTCAATAATTAAACCGATTTTTTATGAAAGTATTTAAAGAGCTAATTGTTTTCGAAAATCCTCTACAGTTTCAAGATCCTACGGGGTTTCAGTTCCATTCTAACAAAATCATCTAAAGTAGCCCTCTATCTACCTACTGTATAACAATTTAAACAAGTTTAAGAGTAGAAGAACTTACTAAGTTCGACGTCGGAGGCTCGGTGTGCCGCACAGCAAGATTCCTCTTTTTTTCCAAAATAGTGTGATCCAAAATGTTTTTAAAATCCAAATAGTAAGGCCCACTTCATAGTCCTTGTTTTGTAACCTAGGATCTGATACCACTAAATGCAAAACCCCAAACTCGGCCTAGACGTTATGGCCAAATCTGGTGCATCACATTGAAGTGTTTTAGCGAAAACCTTATTTTCATTAAAAACCCTTCCATAAGATATGAAACCTTAGTTAACTTATGAAAACACTCTTTTCAGTTGTGAAAGCTTTGTTTAAGATATTTGATTTAAGAAAGTTTATCAATTAAAAGCTTTGTTGCAGAAACGTAGTATATAAAAACTATGGTTTAGAAAATCCCTGTTCAACTTCTCACAATTACAATGCATAAGAATAATAATCCAAATAATAACAAAAAGGGAAGGCCTTATTACAATCCAATCTAAAATCACTTAATAAATCAGGCACTAAATGCTTTTAAAACAACCATGTCCAAGTTGTCTTGCTAGCTGGCTACCAGAGTCCCTCCAGACCTCGAACCTCCTATTGAGCATTACCTGAGAAAAATAAAAGAAGGGGTAAGTTTTTGCAAACGCAGTGTGTACACCCTTGTCGAGTAGCAAGCATTCATCAATCATCATACAATCACACATGCAATGCAGTGCAATGTAACCCATCCCAATAATCCATCCACTACACTTCAGCTCCATCCTTCGATACACTTTATGTGGGGATATAAATATCGACCCACCCAACTGATACACTTCAACGGTAGCCTAATTGTAGAACTACCTTTATTGCAGCAAGCTGCTAATCATATAATGGCTTTAAAAAGCCTTCGGTGGATCCACAGTCGTCAAGCAACCATGCGATCCTCATAAATCTCAACCCAGATGAATCCTAAACAGAATCTCATGTTTATGCAATATGTAGGCAGCAGTTATACTCAAAACATACATAAATCTTACCTTCATCACATAGGGGTATTTTGGTCATTTTTGCCCTTAAGGGCATTTCGGTAAATTTCCTTTATTACGGGTTTTTACTTACCTTGGCCAGTTAAGAAATCTCGTGAGCTAAAATGAACAAGCACTATGCACCAGGTAGGATTCCAGAGAAGAGAAGGTGGGTCCTTAAGATCGCTTAAGTACCAAGCTCTCCCTAGATCCAATCCTAGACACGCATATACCCGTTGCCACACCTTAACCCTATGACTTGTCCACAGTCGCAATTAATTATTTAATTAATTAAGTTTTATGCAATCATCATATACTAGGCCCAAAACCCCTACATACATACATATGGCCCACTGGGCCCAATCTCATTCATATGGCCCGTCAGGCCCAATTCATATTCATATGGCCCATCAGGCCCAATTCACATTCATATTCATGCTTGCATACAATTTTTCTTCACATATCATCAATTATCAATATTACCCATTATTTTCCCAACAGCCCATTGGCCCATTAAGCCTATTCTGGCCCGGCTGGCTAGCTTACAGCCCAAGCCCATGGAATCGCCCATGGCCTCAGACAACTTATCGGTTTCCTCCTCACGAGTGTTCGTTCACTCGTAAGTCTGCCATATTTTGGCATTTCGGCTTTTGTCGATCTACTTGTGTGTACAGTGTATGTACACACCTAGTATTAGAGCACGCTGCGATTCCCCTAGCCGCAAACCTACAAATGATATCACCCTTCAATTAATCGTATGCTTAATACATATTTTACCCAAAATCGAAACCTCACCTTAACCTTACCTTGAACACCAATCCCTAGTAGCTTTTCCTTGATCACGTACTCCCTAGATCTGCATTAATCTTACTCATTAAAACCAAATACTAGGGGACTCGCATCCAACATCGTTCATCCCCTTATCTCACTTAAGACCAATCGGCCAATCTTAGCCACTAAGAGAGGAATACTTACCAAAACTGCAAAACACCTTAGGAGCAATTCGACAGAGAGCTACAATCCGAGATCCGATACTAATTCCCTACCAGAGTTGATTAGAAAGAGTGGGGAAGGGAAGTACTCGGTATTAACAATACTAGCCAAAAAAAAGATAAGGTACTTACACCAAAAAAGTAATTGGCCCAAGGGAGATTCAGCTTTTTTGCTTTCAAATTAATATGGTGAATGAGGTTTATTTGGCACAAATTAAAGAATAAGAGTAGCAGAAGGAATCGGCCAACCCAAAGGGTAAATCAAAAGAGATCTGAGGAGAAAAAGAATGGAAAAAGAATTAGCTAGAAAAGATGGAAAAGCCAATGGGCACTAAAGAAAAAAAATAAAAAATTTGACATTAGCCTAGGATCCCAAACTCGGCACATATTTATAGCCTCTAGCCAAATTGCCTGACCCTCAATTCCCAATTCAACCCATCATTTCCCCCTTCTCATCTCCTCATTTTTCTCCCTGATAACTCCCCAATCTATTTCCTAAATTTTCTCTTCTGAACACTCCCCTTAAAGTCCATCTTCACGCCACTTCCAACCTTCTAGAAGGCCAAAATTAAACTTCTAAAAATACTAAGCTAGGATTCAAACCTTGGATCTCCTTACTAACCACTAATGCCACCTTCCTACACCCTAAGTGGTGTCACATAGCCACTCCACCACAAGGCTTTTTGATGCCATTTTCCCCTATTTTTATTTAAAAGCCCAACTACTCCCAACCCTGGTTCTTTTAATAATTAAATTAAAATTCCTCCACCACAAAACTCGAACCCAGAACTTCTCCAACATACCTAGACACTCCAAATTCCTTAAACCCTTATAGCCAACATGTCATTTGTCATTTTCTTGCTCACTTAAAAAAAATTATGAGACCCAAAGCCCAAAGCCCAATTCATCTAGGCCCAAAATTCGGGGCGTTACACGTGTGGACCAAATGGGCTCATGGGCCCCACACGGATGAAATCTACGGTAAGTGACTAATAAGGAACTGGGCTATGGTGTACACATAGTCGCATCTGATTCTGGGCTGAGTGGGCCACACTAGTGTGTGGGCCCACTAGGGAGAGTAATGAGCCGTAGGCCCATTTATACCGTTATGTCTTTTTAGGTTATTTAAGTCACTCAAGGCGACGGTGGACTTTTTTGTTGGGTCGTTAAGACCCCGAATTGTAAAATTACTAAAATAACCCCTATTTGTAAAATTACTGAAATAACCCCGGATTATAAAATTATCGAAATACCCTCAGTTTGTAAAATAACCAAAATAACTCTAAATTGAAAAATTACCAAAATACCCCAGATTGTAAAATTATCAAAATATCCCCAGTTTGTAAAATTATCGAAATACCTTGAGTTTGTAAAATCACCAAAGTACCCCCAGTTTGTAAAGTTACCAAAATACCCTCGATTTGTAAAATTACTGAAATACCCCAAGTTTGTAAAGTTATCGAAATACCCCTGATTTATAAAATTACTGAAATGCCCTTATAAGGTAAAATGATTATTTTGCCCTTGTGGGTAAATGATTGACTTGCACTATGAATTTGACTGATTTGACAGTGATTGTATGACTGTGATTTAACTGACTTGACTATGGTTTTAAAACTGATATGCTTTTAATATATGTTTAAATGATTGTTATTGAGCATCACCATTTTACATACACGTTTGATGATTGAGCATGACATACACGACATATTGCATGGGGTTGGAACATTGATATGGAGGAAGTACTATTCTGATAGGATCACACGGGTCGCACGAGACGACTCTGGATCCAGTATTGATCTGTTAAGGTCGTACGGGTTACACGAGATGACTGTGGACCGATGGACGGCTTAGTGCCACTTAATCTGTTTATGGCTCTATGCCAGCCTAAATATAGCTCTGTGCTATCTTGATGATGGCATTGTGCCAATAATATTTACCTATGGCTATGTGCCTATCATATTTATTTATGACTCTGTGTCGATCATATTTACCCATGGCTATGTGCTGATTATATTATCGTCACTGATGGCTATGTGCCGAACTTATTATAGTTACCGATGGCTTTGTGCCAATTATAATACCACTACTGAAGGCTTAAAGCCGTATATATACTAGCAGCTTTGCTGCGATTTCGGTTAGTGCTGCAACCAGTGCTAACATTGTAAGTGTAGGGATGGCGTGGGTGAGTTATTCCCCACAGGTAGTGCAAGGTTGGACGGAGGCAAGTGCAGGGTTGGATGAGTTAGCATGCATCCATGCATTCACACATTTTGTTTTGTAACTAAGATGGGCTAAGCCCAATTGATTTTGTTATGGGCTATGACCCAAATGATATTGTAATGGGCTTTGGCCTACATATGCTCTAAACTAGACTATACTGCTACTGTTAAAGGGCTCTGGCCCAGACTGTTTCTGTTTTTGTATATTGACTCTTACTCTAGAAAGGGGATTACACACTGAGTTTTCGTAAACTCACCTCATTTATATCTGTGCAGGTAATCCCCAGCGATAGGTGGATCGGTGTTGCGAGGGACTCAGAGATGGCCACACACTGCTTACGTTTTTAGATTTGCTTATTTACTGTTGAGAATTTTTTATTTGGGTTGTAATAAGGCCCCTTTTAATTTCTTGTTTTTATTTTAAACTTTGGTATTTTATTTACTATGTTTTATATTTTTTACAAAGTAGATCGCAATTTTCCAAAATAATAATTGTTTTCAAAACACTACGGTTTCGCAACTTAACTTTTAAACATCATGTTTTCGTAAATCGACTATTTTAAATTAAGCGTCCACAACAAACACTATTTTCAGTAGGAATAACTTTTCAGTGAACCACGTTTTGTAAAATAAATCAACATAAATTGAGGTTTTCACAAGTTTTTAAAAGGGCCAGAGGTTTTAAATAATAAGAAGGGTTTTCAATAAAGACACAGTTTTATTAAAACACTTCAATGTGACACGCCAGATTCGGCCATAACATCCAGGCTGGGTTTGGGGTGTTACATTTAGTGGTATCAGAGCCAAGTTGCAAAACTTAGCCGTGGAATGGGTTTTAAAATTTAATTTTCAAAAGAATTATTTCAAAAAGGTTTGAAAAGATTTGAAGTATTTGAAATATTTTTTTGAATATTTTCCCGAAAGTGTGGTTACCGAGTCTCCGGCGTCGAATCCATAAGTTTTTTGTTAAACTATACTTAAAGTTAGATTTTGTATTTAGTTAGTGTATGTTCTAGAAATCAAATTTTTTTTTAAGTTAGCAACAGTACTGTGATGGATTTCGAAGGCAAGCAAGGTCGCGAGGAGTTACCCGTCTCCCCGGAACATGAGATGGTTCAGGAAACGGTAGTTGAGGTAAGTCTGCCAACTTCGGGTAATAATAACCGGGAGTTTAGTACGGAGGCACTGACCTGGTTGGTAAGGGAAGTGCTAAAAGAAGTGTTGGAGGCAAGAGTTAAGGCGTATGGTGAAACACTTCAGGCTAGGTGCTTGGAGTACAACATGAAGAGGGATCACAGTCCTCTGAAGCAGGAGCCTTGTTCTGTGAAATACGTTAAAACGCGTCCGAACATTTTGACTTGTGAACATTGCAAAAGGCACCATCTGGGTGAGTGCTGGAGGAAGTCAAGAACGTGCCTCAGATACGGGTATAAGGAGCATCGGGTTCGGGATTGCACAGTCCCTTTTAAGTCAGGTGTGTTTTGTTTGGATGTGATATTTGAATATAGAAATTGTATGCATATGTGATAAATATCTATTTACTTCTGTGGTTAGATGTTTGGTTGTGTGTAAGGTTTCTAGATTAGGTTAAAAGCGTATTACTATTGTGGGGATTAGAGTGCGCAGCGGTAGCGTAGTGGGGTAGTTGTTACACGACTACCCTATTAGTTGGAAAATTTTGGGGACAAATTTTTTTAAGAGGGTAGAGTTGTAACACCTTGAATTTTGGCCTAGTAGGATTGGGCCTTGAGCATGGGATCGGTTCAAAGGCGGCTTATAAATATTTAGTTGTGCATGAGAATAGCACAGATTGGTTGTTTGCTTTAATGGTTAAGTGAATTGGGAGTGTTTGGGAGAGCCTGAGAAGTTTTGGGTTCAAGCCCTGGCTTTTGTAAAATTGTTGATTTTGCTCTTAAGTGAATTTAGGCCTTTGCATGAATGCTTTATAAATATTTGGGGTGGAAATGTGATGCAAAATGAACTTCTGGTCTAGTGGTTGTGACGTCATTAAGGTGGCAAGGGATCCTGAGCAAGTAGTGGAGTTTGATTCAAACACTGATGAGGAGAGTTTGAATTGGTATTGGATAAATTTGAGGAGGGATTTAGGGGAGATAATCTTGGAGGTTGGGAGAAAATCAAGGAAGGATTTGAATAATGAGGTATTCTAGCCGAATAAGGACTTGGTTACTGGAAACACAAAAATTTATATACTTTTTCATATCCAATTTTTCTTAAATTCATGCAAATTCGGTTGTCAAAAAATAATTAAATATTATAAAATAATTAAATCATGTTAAAAATATGAACATGGTGAATTTATTTAATTTTATACTTAACTTTGATTAATTTTGACTATTTTCGACAGATTCGTACAAAGGGTGAAAATATTGGCTCACCGACATCTTTGAAAGCACAAAACTGAGAAGCAATTTGAAGTATCGAAGCACTTTAATTTCTAGCCTAAGACGGTCCAGAAATGTATATTAATTAATAAATTAATTAATTTTAATTTATTCCCCATTTAATTTGGGCTAAATAAATTATTTTCAATTAATTATGGAGAAAGGGTCTAGTTGAACCGCACTAGTCGAGCCAAATTGAGTGAACCGAACAAACCACTAAATGGGCAGCCCAGAACCGTCCATAGTGTGACCCAAATCAGCATTTTAGATGATTAAATATGCTTGCAAAAAGGCCCTCAAAATACTTCTAAATTGCATTCAAACCCCACCTTAAATTATGGATTTTTAGATTTGCCCCAAGCTTAAAATAGCAAAGTTGAAACTCTCAACTTTGCAATGTGTGTGGCCGGCCAAGGGAGGGCTCTTTGGCTGCTGAAATTTGTTATTTTTAGCAGCCACAATCATCTATAAAAGCCACCCCTTGCTGATCATTCAAGGTATCCCTCACTTTACAACATTCTCTCATTCCCTCTCTCACTTTTCTATCATTTTTTCAGTCCATTCCCTCCTGTTCAAGTGCCGATTTCTTCTCTTGGTAAAGAGGCTTCCATCAGCCATTTTGGAGCAGCAATTAGGTGTTCATAAGCCACCTTGATAGCCAAGGCCAACGAAGAACGAAGAATGGAGCAACTAGTCAAGCCACGAAGAAACACTGGATTTGCCTCTTGTTCCCTAAATCTTTAATTTTTGTTGTTGTTTTGACGAACATGTTTATGAATATTTATGCTATTGAAATGGTTATTTCAATCAATTCATCTTAAATTATGTTTGTGTTAGTTTGATTATATTTTGCTTGCTTGAATTGTTAAAATGATGTTTATGCTGTTATAAGCCTCGGTAAGATGCTTGATTAAGTAAAACCATGCCTAAGTTATTCTTGCATTACGACTGTGAGGTAACTAATGAATTAATTATTTAAACGGATTGTAATTGTAATTAGTTGACACCGTACTTAATCAGTGTATGTTTATTCTTCTAAGGTAGCTGAAGATTAAATTAGCAATGTATCTGGCGATATTATTACCTTGCATAACTTGCAAGATTATTGTGATTAAATTGTTTCAAGGTAGGGATATCTTGTTACTTTACAAAGTCTTTTATATGCTTGTTAGATTTAATTAATCATTTGAATTGACATAGGGATTTGCAAGAGATTGGTTCAATTTAATGAGTATGCATGTGCAATAACATGTGTGCTTGCTAGAATCTGTTTAGTCAGTTGAATTGACATAGGGATATGTCAAGAGATGAATGGATTTTTGTATGTGAATTTGTTAATAAGTTAGCAAATTACTGGGTTGCTGTGAATTTATTCATAACAGTGGAAATATGAGTTTAGTAATTCTGAGTTCAAGAAATATAATTAATCCAACACAAGTATGTTACATTGATTAAATCTTATTTGGAATCGTGCACTAGAACTCTTTTGTTTTATTTAAATCATTTACTTAGTTTTTAAATAGTTCTTGACCATCTTCTAAAACCAAATTATTTTTACTTCACCATAGTGTTTTACAATTAATTTCATAAATAATTCTTTTTACAATCCCTGTGGGTATGATAACTCGACATTTACTTGTCACTTTATTACTTGTTGTGATTGTGTACACTTGCACATTTTTCCGTCGTTCCAGGTTTTTTGGCGCCGTTGCCGGGGACTGTTTTTAAGAAGTCATTATTTGTGAATTTGTTAGTTTTACATTTTGGTTTATTTTCCTGTTTAATTTTTAACTTAATTAATTTTTCTTTGATAATTTCAGGTGTTTATGAGTATTGACTGAATTATTGACTTACTCCCTATAGACCCTGAGATTGAACTAACTTTTCGACAGCGAAGAAGACAAGCGAACCAGGGAAGGACTGAAGGAATGAATTTCAAGAATATAAATCAAGAAAATGGAGCAAACCTTGTCATAGTCCTATCCTTATTGCTGACGATAGGGATAGAGCCTTAAGATAATATGTTGTACCAGTATTTACCGATCTTAATCCAGGCATTAGGAGACCCAAAATCGAGGCACACCAATTCAAGCTGAAGCCAGTCATGTTCCAGATGCTTCAGATAGTGGGCCAATTCAGTGGAATGCCTACCGAAGATCTTTATCTTCATTTAAGACTATTTATGGAGGTGAGCGACTCTTTCAAATTAGCTGGAGTTACTGAAGATGCATTACGCTTGAACCTGTTCCCATACTCACTAAGGGACAGAGCTCGAGCCTGGTTGAATTCATTGCCACCAAACTCAATTTCTACATTGCAAGAGTTAGCCGAAAGATTCCTCATGAAGTATTTCCCGCCAAGCAAGAATGCTAAATTGAGGAACGAGATCACTACCTTCCAACAAATGGATGATGAATCCTTGTATGAGGCATGGGAACGATACAAAGAACTACTACGAAAATGCCCTTATCACGAAATCCCACATTGCATCCAACTCGAGACATTTTATAATGGTCTCAATGCTCACACAAGAATGGTAGTGGACGCTTCTACTAACGGTGCTCTCCTGTCTAAGTCTTATAATGAGGCTTACGAAATCATCGAGAGGATCGCTAGTAACAATTATCAATGGTCGACCAATCGAGCCGCGTCAGGAAAACAAGTCGCTGGAATACATGAAGTGAACACTCTCACTTCACTTGCATCTCAGGTATCTTCAATATTCTTAATGCTTAAGAATCTTACCGCCAATGGGTCTAATAGTTTTGCAACCCAACCACCTCATCAATTTGAGAATGTAGCATGTGTTTAGTGGGGAAGGACATTTGTTCAAAGAATGTCCATCAAACCCCGAATCCGTATATTACATGAGTAACCAGAACCAAAATCGAGGGAGGCAAGGACTGTAATCCAACTTCTACAACCCATCGTGGCGAAACCACCCAAATTTTTCCTGGAGTAACCAAGGGGCTGGAACTAGTAACAACTACGCTCAACCTAGACCGACTCAGCCGCCTAGTTTTTCCCAACAAGTTCAGAAACCAGCTCAGGCTGAATCATCCAATAGCTTAGAAAATTTATTGAAGGCAAACATGGCAAAAAATGATGCCACTCTAAGGAATTTAGAGAATCAAGTGGGCTAGCTTGCTACTGAACTCAAGAACCGACCACAAGGTGCTTTACCTAGTGACATGGAGAATCCAAGAAATTCGGGGAAGGAACATTGTAAAGCGTTGACATTGAGGAGTGGAAAGACAGTAGAGCCCAACACTATCGAAGCTGAAAAGGAGCCAGCTGATGCTCAAGACTCAGAGGAAGTTCAACCAAGTGTTGAAATTCCAGTTACACAAGAATCTGCAAAACCCGATAAGGTAATTCCAGAACCAGCTAATTCTGATCAACTAACAACTCCATTAGATGTAGAATTGCCGCAGAAAATGAATCAACCAGTTCCTAGTAAAGAAACCTCCACCACCCTACCCTCAAAGACTTCAGAAGCAGAAGCAGAAAGTCTAATTCAAGAAATTTCTAGACGTACTCAAGCAACTTCATATCAACATCCCGTTGGTTGAAGCACTTGAACAAATGCCGAACTACGTCAAGTTTATGAAGGATATCCTATCCAAAAAATGAAGACTTGGAGAATTTGAGACGGTAGCTCTGAGAAAGGAATGTAGCGCATATCTTCAAGACAAAACTGAAGGATCTTGGATGTTTTACCATCCCTTGAAACATTGGAGCAACATGTTGTGGTAAGGCATTATGTGACTTAGGTGCGAGTATTAACTTGATGCCTTTGTCAATATTTAGAAAGTTGGGGATAGGTGAAGTTAGACCTACTACGGTTATACTTCAACTAGTAGATCGATCCTTAGACATCCAGAAGGAAAAATCGAGGATGTATTAGTACGTGTAGATAAATTTATCTTCCCTGCTAATTTTTTTATCCTAGACTTTGAAGCGGACAAAGAAGTGCCGATTATCCTAGGAAGGCCGTTCTTAGCAACCAGAAGGACCCTTATAGATGTGCAGAAGGGCGAGCTTACGATGGGTGTTTAGGATGATCAGGTAACATTTAATATTTTTAAGTCTATGCGATTTCCTGACACAATTGATGATTGTTCTGCAGCATCGATTTAGAGGATTTAATAGTGGAAAAGGAGCTCAACTATGCTGAGGATCCGTTGGAACAAATTTTAACATCAGATCCTCCAATGAAGAGGAGGATGAATACTTAGCTTTGTTAGAAACTAATCAAAAGGGATTTAATCTGCAATCCCGCTTTGAATCTTTGGAGTTAGAGAAAATGGATTATGCCCAACCAAAAGCGTCAATCGAGGAGCCACCTAAATTAGAACTTAAGGTACTTCCTTCACATTTGAAATATGTTTATTTAGGTAATGCTTCTACTTTGCCTGTGATTGTTTCAGCAGAATTAACTACTGAGCAAGAAGAGAAACTCATCTTGGTGTTGAAACAATTCAAGAAGGCTATCGGATGGACCATAGTCGATATCCGCGATATTAGTCCATCTGTATGCATGCACAAGATTATATTGGAAGATGGCAAAAAAGGGACGATTGATGGACAACGACGACTGAACCCCATCATGAAAGACGTGGTGAAAAAGGAGATTATCAAGTGGTTAGATGCGGGTATCATTTATCCCATCTTAGATAGTTCGTGGGTAAGTCCGGTCCAGTGCGTGCCAAAGAAGGGAGGTATCACAGTCATAGAAAATGAGAATAATGAGTTGATACCAACTAGAACAGTTACGGGATGGAGGATTTGTATTGATTACTGGAAGCTAAATAAAGTGACTAGGAAAGATCACTTCCCTTTGCCGTTCTTGGACCAGATGCTGGATAGACTCACTGGACGAGACTATTATTGTTTTCTCGATGGATACTCGGGGTATAATCAGATTACAGCAGCACCAGAAGATCAGCACAAGGGAATGTTCACCTACCCGTACGGTACATTGGCATTTAGACGCATACCATTTGGTTTATGTAATGCACCTGCTACATTTTAAAGATGTATGATGTCTATTTTTACTGACATGGTTGAAAAGTACTTGGAAGTTTTTATGGATGACTTTTCAGTGTTCGGAGATATGTACAATGATTGCTTAGCCAATCTAGCTAAGGTACTAAGATGATGCGAAGAAACAAACCTAGTACTTAACTAGGAAAAGTGCCATTTCATGGTACAAGAAGGAATTGTTCTAGGGCATCGGATAACGAGACATGGAATCGAGGTAGATAAAGCAAAGATAGATGTTATCGAGAAACTCCCACCTCCAACATCTGTAAAGGGTGTTAGGAGCTTCTTGGGTTACGCCGGGTTTTATCAAAGATTTATCAAGGACTTCTACAAAATTGCTAAACCCTTATGCAAATTATTGGAGAAGGACACAAAGTTCAAGTTTGACGATGAATGCTTAAAGGCTTTCAAGGATTTGAAGAGTCGATTAATTATGGCACCCATAATTGTCACACCAGACTGGGATCTACCATTTGAATTAATGTGTGATGCAAGCAATTTCATGATAGGAGCTGTCATGGGCCAACGAAGGAACAAAGTTTTTCATCCCATCTACTATGCAAGCCGGACTCCTACAAGAGCTCAACTGAACTATACGGTAATAGAAAAAGAGTTACTTGCTATTGTATTTGCTTTTGACAAGTTTCGATCTTATCTTGTAGGTACCAAAGTAACTGTTTATACGGGCCACTCGGCAATCAAATACTTACTTGCCAAGAAAGATGCTAAGCCGAGACTAATCCAGTGGGTGCTTCTACTTCAAGAGTTCAATCTAGAAATTCAAGTTCGAAAGGGAGTAGAAAACCAAGTAGCAGATCACTTGTCTAGATTAGAGCCTCAAGAAGGGAATTCTCCTATTATATCTATTTAAGAAACGTTTCCAAATGAACACATACTGAAGGTAAGTCATGTCCATAGTTCTCATTGGTTTGCTGATATTGCTAACTATTTAGCTTGTGGGTTGATGCCAATTGATAAGACTTATCAACAAAGGAGAAAGTTTCTTCACGATGTAAAGTACTATTTCTGGGAAGAGCCATATTTGTTTATAAGGTGTGCAGATCAGATGATCAGGGGACGTGTGGCAGAAGATGAAGTACAAAAGATTTTATACCATTCTCACTCAGCTCCGAGTAGGGGACACTTCGGAGGTACTCGTACGGCGACCAAAGTATTGCAAGCCGGATTCTTTTGGCCAACACTATTCAATGATGCATACGCGTACATAAAGAGTTGTGACCGATGTCAAAGGGTAGGAAATGTCACCAAGAGAAATGAGATGCCTCGAACAAACATCATTGAGGTAGAATTGTTCGATGTATGGGGTATTGACTTTCTTGGTCCTTTTCCTCCGTCGTTTGGTCACAAGTATATATTGGTAGCAGTAGACTATGTGTCCAAATGGGTCGAGGCTGAAGCTTATCTGACAAATGATGCTAGGGTTGTAATTAAGTTCTTGCAGAAACACGTGTTCACAAGGTTTGGAACCCCAAGAGCTATCATTAGTGATGAAGGGCCCCACTTTGTGAACAAGTGGTTAAGATGGTTATTAGACAAGCACGGAGTGAAACACAAGGTTGCAACAGCTTACCATCCGCAGACGAATGGGCAAGCTGAACTGGAAAATAAGGAAATCAAAGGCATACTTGAGAAGGTAGTCTACCCAAATCGACGAGATTGGTCCAAAAGGTTGGATGATTCTTTATGGGCTTACAGAACATCATACAAGACACCTTTAGGGATGTCACCCTATAGGTTGGTTTTTGGGAAAGCATGTTATCTACCCCTAGAGTTAGAGCACAAGGCTTACTGGGCTCTTCGACAACTCAACTTAGATCCTAAGCTCGCTAAAGAGAAACAGATGCTCCAACACAATGAACTAGAGAAATTCCAGCTATTCTCCTACAAAAATGCCAAATTACTCAAGGAGAGACTTAAGAAATGGCATGACAAGCACATTCGAGTTCGAGAATTTGAAGTAGGTCAGCAAGTTCTGTTATTTAATTCCAGACTAAAGTTCTTCCCAGGTAAGCTAAAATCACGTTGGTTCGGTCCTTTTACGATTTATCATGTCTATCCATACGGAGTTGTCGAACTCCAAGGTAAGGGAGGTAATTTTCAAGTTAACGCTCAGCGCCTGAAATACTATTAGGGAGATAAGATTGAACAGAATGAAATTTCATTCATTTTATCAGATGTTTAAAATTTTCGTATTTTCCATTTTAATAAATGATTTAGGGTATATTTTTGGGACTAGTATGTTTAAATAAATTCTATCTAGGAGATTGGAACTTAAGCGGGACAGCTTGTGACCCCTCCAATCTTTCTTGGGAATTGATTTTAACATAATTTTCCTAAAAATTATTCTATAAATAGAAATCTCAACTTTTGATTTTTCAAATAAAAAAGTCAAATATTGACCCGAGTTTTAAATTGCGACTCAATTTCAAATTTTCATTAAGTCTAGGGACTTAATTGAAGTATTTTTAAAAATTTGGTTGCTCTTTTTATAAATAATAAAAACTAGATGCCTCTTTTTGTAAATATTTTCAAAAGGCTTCTAGAGTAAATATTTTTAGTTAAAAAAAAAGGAAAAAAAATGATAATTATTAATATAATTATACTCATTATAATATATATTAATTATTATCAATTTTAGGATTTTATTCGATAAGTTTTTAATAAAAGAAATAAGATGATAATCTTTAATATATAATTATATCTATTATAATTTATATATTGATCTTTATCAATTTAGTATAGAATTAGGATTAATTTTATTTTAAAATAAATTAAATAGCAATTAACAATTTAATATGCATATATTTAATTATTAATTGTTGTTATCTTTATATAGGATTAGAACTTAGAATTTTTATTAATTAAATTGTTTTAAGAATTCTATTCTAATTCCTATTTCTCCCTCTATAAATACCACCCATCTTCCCATTCATATAACACTTAAAACCCAAAGCACCAAAACACCAAAGTGCCAAAGCCCCTAGCAACAGCAGCACCAAGCAGTCGGCCAGCACACACCCAGCTCCATCGCACGCACATCCCGTGCACACAACGCGCGCGTTGCCTCTAGCTGCCCCAGCCTCAGCTCGCTCCAGGCCTTCACCCTGCACGCGATACCTGCCCTCTGCACCATCCTGTGCGCACCCAAATCCTACCTGCTGCAGAACGCCTGTTTTGCTGATTATCTCCAGCCTTGCTGCGCATCACTGCTCCCAAACGCACCACACCCGCACACCCTAGCTACTTGTGTGGCACATACCCACACCATTATCCCTAGCCAAAACCCTCCCAACTTCTTTAATTTGCTATCTTTTTATCCATTATTAATTTCTTAGGAGATTTTAATTCTTATAAAAAGGTGGTGAGACCTCTTAAATTTTAAATTTTTTTAAATTATTTTTTTAAATTATTAATAATTTTAATTTTTTTTAGATAAATATTTTTTCCATCTTATGATCAGGATAAACATGCCTCGCAAGAGAACTCGTGCTACCACTCAAATTGATGAAACACAAAACAAGTTCCATTGTGAAGAAGCCAAAGTGAGATAAGAAAATATCTTCAAAAATCAACAAATGCATCCAGAAAAAGGCTTTACATTAAAGGAGAGCAACTACCGAGACTTTATGGCACGTATTCGTCAAGTTGCTGAAACCCTCAATTGGGAGCTATTTTGTGAAAAGAGACCTAGTGTGGATGAGGAGCTAGTTCATGAGTTTTATATGAATTTAACTTCAAGCGAGATGACAGAAGTTCCAGTCCGTGGAATCAAGGTACTGATAAATTCAAATGCTATTAATAAGTTCTTTGAATTACTAGATTTCGAAAACGATGAATATTCCACATTAATGAGTAATATCAAGCCTGAAAATTTGCAAGAAATTCTTGAGGAATTGACAGTTCAGGGTTCTACATGGACTGTGTCAAAACAAGGAATCCACACTTGTCGAAGAGAATATTTGACACCACTTGCGAAGGTATGGTTTTACTTCATTCGATCCAGCCTTATGCCCAGCTCACACGGGACTACGATCTCATTAGAGCGAATGGTCTTATTGTACTCGATCCTAACTGGTAAGACCATTGATGTGGGGAAGATCATCTTGAGAGAGATACGAAATTGTGCCGTTAAACGCTCTGGCCTTGCTCACTTCCCCTTTACAATAACAATTTTATGCTTGAAAGCTGAAATTCTTGTGAATGTAAGGAAGACAGGGTATAGCCAAGGCACAATCACGAATTGGGACATTTACAGAGTAGTTGGGGACTCAATTCTACAGCAACAAATTGAAGTAAGTGAGGAACCGGAGGACCCTGATGAAGAAGAAGATCCCACAATGCAATCATTTGAAGTCCCTGATAAGGTAGAATCAATGGAGCTAGAAGCTGAACCTGATATTGAAACTTCAATGTTTAGAGCTCAATTGCCTAGACCAGACCTTCGAGATGAGCTGTCAAAATTGATGGACTTAATGCAACATATGCAATGGCAGCAACAAGCCTACTGGAGATACTCAAAAATAAGGGATGACTCGATGAGAAGTGTTTTTAAGAAAATATACAATGACTCATTTATTTTTGTGCCTGAGTTTCCAGATTTTATATTTGAACCATGGAGTCCATTATCAAAGAAGGAGTGAAGCAATTCATGCAAAGGCAATAATGATGGAGCAAAAGATGAGTCAAATTCGGAAGGGTCAGCAAATAAATAAAGAGGGGATCTTGACTTTATTTTATTTCTGTTCTTAGGTCATTTTAGGATTAAGTTTAATTAGAAATCTTTTATTTTTTTTGCATAATAAAACAAGAGAGAAAAATCACTAATAAAATGTGAACAAGTCACAAAGTATAAAGTGTGGCAATAGATATATACATGTCTAGGATTGGATTTTGAAAGAGCTTGGTACTTAAGCAGTCATATTGACTCACCTCCTCTTTTCTAAAATACTGCCTGGTGTATAGTATCTATTCACTTTAAACAATGAGGAAATTGTTCATTTTAAGTTGGGGACCGAAAATTTGAAGTATTTCTACTCAGAATAAAATTTTTCTTTTAATTATGATTAGGATATTTTGTTCAAAAATTTGAATTTTGTTAAGTATGCTCAATTTGAGTATGAATAAAGTTCTATTATTTCAATAAATTATTATGATTAGCTTAATAATGACATGAATGTATTTTTAATAAAGCATGCAAATTTGTACCATAAAATTATTAGTCTTTAGGAGAGTTAGGTATGCATGAAAGTTTAAGTCTTTAGAATTGACTTAGTAGTTTCTTGAGGCGAAATCCTAGGGAGCATGGAACGTTGGAAATGATTTAGGCAACTATTATTTGGACCGTTTGAGCCTTTCAAGCCCACCATGGTAAAATTTTATCCTTTGAAACCCAACTTTGAGACTATATGGCCTAATAATTTTTTGACCCTTACAATAATTAGCCATTACTTTTCGCTCAATGATATTAAAATTGTCCCAAACACTAGACTCAGTAATATTCAAGATGTACTTCGAAAATAAGTTTGGGGGAGTTGAAAAGAAGTATCAATTGCTCGAGAATTGTAGTACACAAAGTAAGTGCTCGTGTTAATAAAAAAAATAGAGCACATGTATTTGAAAGAGATGTACAAAAGAGCATATGAAATTCAAATTGGTATATCAAAGGTAAAAACTCCGAAGGTTCGATTGAGGCTGAGTCTAGGGTTTTTAAACCAAATTTATCCATCTTTCACCTACCCCTAGCCTAGCCACGTTATAACCTTGATAAATATCTATTGATTCAAAGTCCTCATGCTACCTACATTAGTAGAGAGAAATTGCTACGATCAACATATGAAGACGTAAGTTAAGCTTAATGATTGCAGCTTAGTCTTGAATAAAGGAATAGTCTTGAATAAAGGAATAAAAATCAAATTGGTAAGGGTTAACATGTCTTTGTTACAAAAGCATTTAGTCTAAATTTTGCTATTATAATAAGTTGTTGAATTTAATTTGAACAATATGTATACTTAAGTTAGCATAATTATCAGATTTCTTGTTTTTGAGCATAAGTATTTTATATCCATAATTTTGAGAAAAATTTTGTTCTAAAGGAAATTTTCAAAGGTGTTTCTGAGAAATTATTTTCAAAATTTGTGCATTACTCGGGACGAG
Source organism: Gossypium longicalyx (assembly GCA_025698465.1). NCBI lineage: Eukaryota > Viridiplantae > Streptophyta > Magnoliopsida > Malvales > Malvaceae > Gossypium > Gossypium longicalyx. Next base: position 37,470,053 of record CM046995.1, read on the forward strand.
CAATGGATTAAGTTTGGGGGTGTGGAAACACAAAAATTTATATACTTTTTCATATCCATTTTTTCTTAAATTCATGCAAATCTGGTTAAATTCTTGTCAAAAAATAATTAAATATTATAAAATAATTAAATCATGTTAAAAATATGAACATGGTGAATTTATTTAATTTTATACTTAACTTTGATTAATTTTGACTATTTTCGAAAGATTCGCACAAAGGGTGAAAATTGGCTTTACTGACAGTGCTGAAAGCACAAAATCGAGAAGCAATTTAAGGTATCGAGGCACTTTAATTTCTAGCCTAAGACGGTCCAAAAATGTGTATTAATTCATAAATTAATTAATTTTAATTTATTCGCCATTTAATTTAGGCTAAATAAATTATTTTTAATTAATTATGGAGAAAGGGTCTAGTTGAACTGCACTAATCGAGCCAAATTGAGTGAACCGAACCAACCACTAAATGGGCAGCCTAAAACCGTCCATATGCTGACCCAAATCAGCATTTTAGCTGATTAAATATGCTTGCAAAAACGCCCTCAAAAGACTTCTAAATTGCATTCAAACCCCACCTTAAATTATGGCTTTCTAGATTTGCCCCAAGCTTAAAATAGTAAAGTTGAAACTCTCAACTTTGCCATGTGTGTGACCGGCCAAGGGAGGGCTATTTGGCTGCTGGAATTTGCTATTTTTAGCAGCCAAAATTATCTATAAAAGCCACCCCTTGCTGATCATTCAAGGCATCCCTCACTTCACAACATTCTCTCATTCCCTCTCTCACTTTTCTCTCAATTTTTCCAGTCCATTCCCTCCTGTTCAAGTGTCAATTTATTCTCTTGGGAAAGAGGCTCCCATAAACCATTTTGGAGAAGCAATTAGGTGTTCATAATCCACCTTGATAACCAAGGCCAACGAAGAACGAAGAACGGAGCAACTAGTCAAGCCACGGAGAAACACCAGATTTGCCTCTTGTTCCCTAACTCTTTAATTTTTGTTGTTGTTTTGACGAACATGTTTATGAATATTTATGCTATTGAAATGGTTATTTTAATCAATTCAGCTTAAATTATGTTTGTGTTGGGTTGATTATATTTTGCCTGCTTGAATTGTTAAAATGATGTTTATGATGTTATAAGCCTTGGTAAGATGCTTGATTAAGTAAAACCATGCCTAAGTTATTCTTGTGTTACGACTATGAGGTAACTAATGAATTAATTATTTAAACGGATTGCAATTGTAATTAGTTGACACAGTACTTAATCAGTGCATGTATATTCTTCTAAGGTAGCTGAAGGTTAAATTAGCAATGTATCTGGCGATATTATTGCCTTGCATAACTTGTAAGATTATTGTGATTAAATTACTTCAAGGTAGGGATATCTTGTTACTTCAAAAATTATTTTATATGCTTATTAGATTTAATTAATCGTTTGAATTGACATAGGGATATGCAAGAGATTGGTTCAATTTATTGAGTATGTATGTGCAATAACATGTGTGCTTGCTAGAATCTGTTTAGTCGGTTGAATTGACATAGGGATATGTCAAGAGATAAGTGGATTTTGTATGTGAATTTGTTCATAAGTTAGCAAATTATCGGGTTGCTGTGAATTTATTCATAATAGTCGAAATATGAGTTTAGTAATTTTGAGTTCAAGAAATATAATTAATCCAACACAAGTATGTTACATTGATTAAATCTTATTTAAAATAGTGCACTAGAACTCTTTTGTTTTATTTAAATCATTTACTTAGTTTTTAAATAGTTCTTAACCATCTTCTAAAACCAAATTATTTTTACTTCACCAAAGTGTTTTAAAATTAATTTCATAAATAATTCTTTTTACAGTCCATGTGGGCACGATAACTCGACATTTACTTGTTACTTTATTACTTGTTGCGATTGTGTACACTTGCACATTTTTCTGTCATTCCAGTTACTCAAGAATTTCGGCTAGGGAGAGTTGGGTTCTTTTTTATTTCGATTTTGGAGTGTTGATGCTGGTAGTTGCCGAACTTTTCATGCCATTTTGGTTTTAGGGACTTTTGGGGAGTCGATTTTTGCTAAAGGGGATTTAGGAGTCTCTTGTTTTTGTTTCTTTTCTGCCTTTTTCTCAGTTATTCAATTGGGCATTTGTTTTCTTAATTTCTTTGCTGTACCAAAACCGAACGATACCTTTCTTCTCTGCTATTTCTCAAACAATTACTGCTTGTGTTGATTCTCTCTCTCTTCTCTTCTTCTAGATCTTTTTCTTCTCTTCTTGTTTCTATTTTCAAACTCTAGCCGTATACATCTCCTCCCCCTTTCTATTCTTAATTTGACCAAACTAATCTCTCTCTCTCTCCCTATTTTCTTTTCGCTTCAGTGTTGATTTTAGTTTTGCTTTGATCTAACATCAGCGCCCTCCCTCTCTACTCCGGTTTTCAACTTGTGTGAATATTCTGTGGTCATGTGGTGAGTATTAACTCTTTGTAAATCTTCTCCTCCATGTTGGTAATCCTGTGCTTAACCTTTTTTTTTATCGTTCAACGGCTAGGGACGAGTGGTGCTAAGCCGATTGCCCCTTCTTCTTAGTTAACCTCGCGGTTCGATAAGTATTCTTATTATCGTGCTCAAGTTAGTCTTTTAGGTAAGGGATGATAGGGTTGGTTGATACAGGATCTCTGAGGTCAAGTGATTAGTTTTTAGACAACGGTGTAGGTGGGTGATTTTCTGACAATCGATCAAGGCAAGTGGCAATTTTTCTGTGGATATGTATTATTAGGAAGGGGTTGTTTTAACTCTTTAGGTAATTGTTAATGGTGTGTTATGATGGATTATAGGTTTGGATGCTCAAGAGTTTTCGCGAAAGTTTGCAATTAGGTGAGATTCCGTACCTTGTAAACAGTAATAGGCGTAAAAGCTGTAGAAATGTGTGTATTAGTACCGTAATTGCTAATCGGTCAAAAGCCAATAGAGTGTGTATGTTTTTTGCACGGTGTTAGCTGTAGCGGCAAATGCCGAAATGCCGAAAAGCCGAAAAGCTGAAGGATTGGGCTTTTGGGCCACATGACCGTGCGAAGGCTCATGTGATCAACCGAGCCCACGAAACGTGGGCGTACGACGAGAGAGGCCACCATGAGTGATCTCATGGGCTTGGACCGGAATGGACCGTATGGGCCCAATGGGCCTGTGGGCCCGCGTGGGTAAATTGCACTGTTAAGTGGGACATAGATAGACTTGTCATGTCGCGTACATGACTTAAGTAATTCTGGCCTCGTTGGGCCTAAATGGGCTGTGTGGACCCAATGGGCTCGTGGGCCCCATACGGATGAAATCTATAGTAAGTGACTAATAAGGAACTGGGCTATAGTGTACACATAGCCGCATCTGATTTTGGGCTGAATGGGCCACACGAGTGTGTGGGCCCAGTAGGGCCAAGTAATGGGCCGTAGGCCCATTTACACCGTTATGTTTGTTTAGGTTATTTAAGTCGTTCGAGGCGACAGTGGACTTTCTGTTAGGTCGTTAAGTTCCGAGATTGTAAAATTATCGAAATACCCTAGGTTTGTATAATTACCAAAATACCCCTAGATTGTAAAATTACCGAAATACCCCCAGTTTGTAAAATTACTGAAATACTCCCAGATTGTAAAATTACCGAAATACAACCAGATTGTAAAATTACCGAAATACTCTCAGATTGTAAAATTACCAAAATACCCCTAATTTGTAAAATTATCGAAATACCCTCAGATTGTAAAATTATCGAAATACCCTCAGTTTGTAAAATTATTGAAATACCCCCAGTTTGTAAAATTATCGAAATACCCTCAGATTGTAAATTTACCAAATACCCTCGAATTGTAAAATTACCGAAATACCCCCAATTTGTAAAATTATCAAAATAACCCCAGTTTGTAAAGTTTTCGAGATACCCCCGATTTGTAAAATTACTGAAATACCCCTAGTTTGTAAAATTACTGAAATATCCCCAGTTTGTAAAATTATCGAAATACCCCTGTAGGGTAAAATGACTGTTTTGCCTTTGTGTGTAAATGACTGACTTGGACTATGAATTTGACTGATTTGACTGTGATTGTATAACTGTGATTTAACTGACTTGACTGTGGTTGTAAAACTGATATGCTTTTAATATATGTTTAAATGATTGTTTCTGAGCATGGCTATTCTGCGTACACGTGTGATGATTGAGCATGACATACACGAGATATTGCATGTGGTTGGGACATTAATATAGAGGAAGTACTCTTCTTATAGGATCGTACGGGTAGCACGAGACAACTGTAGATCCAGTATTAATCTGTTAAGGTCGCACGGGTCGCACGAGACGACTGTGGATCGGTGGACGACTTAGTGCTGCTTAATCTGTTTATGGCTCTATGCCAGCCTAATATGGCTCTGTGCTATCTTGATGATGGCTTTGTGCCAATCGTATTTACCTATGGCTATGTGCCTATCATATTTATTGATGACTCCGTGTCGATCATATTTACCCATGGCTGTGTGCCGATTATATTACCGTCGCTGATGGCTATGTGCCGAACTTATTACAGTTACCAATGGCTTTGTGCCAATTATAATACCACTACTGAAGGCTTAAAGCCGTATATATACTAGCAACTTTGTTGCGATTTCGGTTAGTGCTACAACCAGTGCTAACATTGTAAGTGTAGGGATGGCGTGTGTGAGTTATTCCCCACAGGTAGTGCAGGGTTAGACGGAGGCAAGTGCAGGGTTGGATGGGATAGCATGTATCCATGCATTCACGCATTCTATTTTGTAACTAAGATGGGCTAGGCCCAAATTGATTCTGGTATGGGCTGTGACCTAAATAATATTGTAATGGGCTTTGGCCTATGTTTGCTCTGAACTAGACTGTACTATTACTGTTAAAGGGCTCTGGCCCAGACTGTTTCTATTTTTGTATACTAACTGTTACTCTAGAGTGGGGATTACACACTGAGTTTTCGTAAACTCACCCTGTTTGTATCTGTGCAGGTAATATCTAGCGATAGGTGGATCGGTGCTCTAAGGGACTCGGAGATGGCCACACACTGCTTACATTTTCATATTTGTTTATTTACTGTTGAGTTTTTTTTTATTTGGGTTGTAATAAGGCCTCTCTTAATTTCTGGTTTTTATTTTTAAACTTTGGGATTTTATTTACTATGTTTATATTTGTTAGAAGTAGATCGCAGTTTTCCAAAATAATAATTATTTTCAAACCACTACGCTTTTGCAACTTAACTTTTAAACATCATGTTTTCGTAAATCGACTATTTTAAATTAAGCTTCCACAACAACCACTGTTTTAAATAGGAATAACTTTCCAGTGAGCCACGTTTTGCAAAATAAATCAACGTAAATTGAGGTTTTCACAAGTTTTTAAAAGGGCCAGAAGCTTTAAATAGTAAGAAGGGTTTTCAATGAAAACATGGTTTTCGTAAAACATTTCAATGTGACACGCCAGATTCGGCCATAACGTCCATGCCGGGTTTGGGGTGTTACAATGCGATTGATCTTATAATAGTTGTTAGATGAATTAGAAGTTAAATAAATGCTTATTTAGTGAAATTGTAAAACTCAGAAATGTGTCAGTGTATTATAAGTTAAAAGGGGTTTAGCATAAACTGATTTCTGATTCAGAACCTCAGATGTGGTATCAATGATTATTTGTTATTACGAGATAGAGTGTGTATACTAAAAAGCTCTGCGAATATACAACAACTGCTACAAGAAACTCTCAGTGATAGTTTATCTGTTCATATGGGATTTAACAAGATGCACAACTGATTGTGTTGATTCGGGATAAGTTTTAATAAATTTATATTTGACCGTTCTTGAAGACTAACTATTATCACGACGAAGGCAAATGTACCTATCAAACAGTAGTATAGTTTTAGCAAGACCGAGATGTCGAACCCAAAGGAACTAAAAGTACTAGTATTAACTCTTTTCTTATTATCTAGCCTAAAAATAAAGGGGTTTGTTTTATCTAAACTAATTAACTAACTAAGAATTCACAGAAAGAAAATTGGGGAAAATACTTTTGGAAAATTCGATTGATTAAGACAATACCCAAGGGAAAATCGACCTAGACTTCACCTGTTATTTGACTCTGAATCAGATGATTTTTTCATTCGACTTGTTCTGTAGAAATCCCTAAATTATATTATTATCTCTCTCGAGACTAACAACATCTAACCCTAGGTTGATTAATTGAAATCTCTTTCTAATTAACACCCCTAGTGTTGCATTAACTCGATTTATGGATTCTCTTATTAGGTTTCACCCTAATCCGACAAAATCTTGTCACCCTATCTCTAGGCGTGCAATCAACTCTGCTTAATTATGACAAATTTTCTCTTAAACAGGGACTTTTGCTCCTCTGAATAAGTGCATCAACTTGAATCAATATCCTGAAATATTGAAGCAAGATTTAAGAACACATAATTAAGAACAAGTCAAATATTTATCATACAATTCAGAAAATAATAACAAGATTCGTCTTAGGTTTTATTCCCCTTAGGTATTTAGGGGTTTTAGTTCATAATTATAAAAGACAACATCTCATAAGAATATTGAATACAAAACATAAAGGAAACCCAAAAATCTAGAAGGGAAGTTGAAGGGAGATCTTCAGTCTTGAAAGAGAATCCGACTTCTAAGATGGATCAATCGACTTTCTTTGAGTAAATTCCTTCTTCCCACTCTGTGTGTCCTTTTTCATCATCCTCTCTGGTGTTTAAATAGGTTTTAGAATGCCTTAGAACCCTCAAGAGTGGGCTTTTCCGAATAGAACTTAACTTGGGCTCGATAGGGACACGCCCGTGTTCGATTGCTCCAAACCGTGTTAGAGTCTGTTGAATAGACACAACCGTGTGGTCTACCCGTGTAAGTCATGTTCAATTCTACTAGAAGGGCATGGACGTATGGTCTACACGTGTGAGGAAGTCCAAGCCATGTTGATTTCCCATGTTGGCCCATTTTCTCCGTTTTCCGCCCATTTCTCGCTCTTTTTACTCTCCTATGCTCACCTAAGTATAAAACATGGAATTAAAGGATTAGGAGCATCAAATTCACCAATTCTAAGGAGAATTCATCCATAAATGTGCTAAACATGGGATAAAAATATGTATAAATTACGGTTTATCAAATACCCCCACACTTAAGCATTTGCTTGTCCTCAAGCAAAATCCTCAACTCACAATCAAAATCAATTCTTCTCAACTTATAATTCTTATTAATGGTATCTCAAAATAATTCATAAGTAATCATACATTGAGAATTCAACTAAAAGAACATCAAAGTTTCAAACATTCCAAGTTGCATATTTTATCATGAGAACATAGGTGTCTCCCCTCATCTAGGTAATTACCATTGATTCAAAATATCACAGAGTTTCACATCCTCACTAAAGATTCACTCAAATCACTCGAGGTGTTTTAAGGACAACAAGTTAGAACACTCAATAGTCAATATGAAAAGTTATTACCATAGGCTTGCATGAAAATCAAATCTCCACCACTATAGATTGAGATCATACATCAATCAAAAGGTCTTTAAAGGGTTGTAACGTGGCTTTGGTTAGGGGGTGTGGTCACAAGTTGAAAGAAAAGGTTAGAATCGAGATTGAATTGAAAAATTACCTAACTAGAAAAACAACTAATCATCAATTGAATACATGTGAGCTTCTTCTCAGAATATGGACTTAAACACTTAAGCTCAAAAACAAAGAATTACTACTAATATAAATATGTGTATTGTAATGGTTTTTTTAAGAACAAGTCAAATAACATAGACTAACTATCAAAGATAAAACTTAGCTAAGCAATTTATTCAAATCAATTCTCGACAAAAATAGGGATCAAATTAATTTAGGGGATTTCAACAATAATGGGTTATGGGTTAATATGGAGGGTAAATCAATGAATGAGTTATTAGGCTCAAGAGGGTTCACTAAGGGTTAATTATGAAGGTAGGATTTTATGGAGTGAGTGGGTTAAACCTAAGTGCCTTTATCATCTTAACATATCAAATCAAATGGTGTGGTCTTGACATGCATAATCAAGCAAGTTCTAGAATAACAAATCAAGATTGAAGCACTCAAAGCAACAATAAAAGTGAGCATGAAAGAAATAATAGATGCTCTAAAGGCTCAAGGTCTAACAAAAATTATGGCTTTTTTTATGTTTAAACCTTGTGAATTTTAACTCAAAATAATGCCTAAACTTAGGGAAACAACTTAAATTTTTTTTTAATTTTCGAAAGTCAACTTATTATGCTTGATTCTCTAATTACTTAAAGTTTAAACAATCAATGCATGAATGCCTATGTTTTAATTCAAGACATATCAATAAAAATCATAAATTTATCAAAATTCATTCTAATAATGATATAAGAAGATCACATGAGAATAAGACAAAATTCAGAGATTTTTCTAATAATAATATAGATAACCACCCCACACTTAAGATGTACATTGTCCTCAATGTACAATGATAGATATATGGAAAAATATAAAATCATAAGATAGGGAGAGAGGTGAAACTTCCTGAATGGAGAATAATCGGCCAAGGAAATGATGAGATTGGAGGACAAAACTCCGGCGGTGGTAAGGTTGGGTTCCACAACCACAGTGTCTAGTGAAGAGGTTATCGTGGTGGTCGGGTAGGACATGGCAATCGTGGAGAACCTTTTCCAATAGAGTTGCAAGTTCCTAAGTGAAGGTGAGCTTTGGAGCTCATTCTAACTGTGATAAAATCAAGAACTCTTTTAGAAAATATAAAGAAGCATAATTACTCGTAATTAAATAGCCGAAACTATAAATTGTTCAATAAAAATTAAAAAACCTAAGAATGAAATAGTATTAAAGAAAATAAAAAAAATACTTTAAGAATATAAATAAAGATAAAAGTGAAAATAAAAATAATAAATAAAAAGTTTTTAAACATCGTCATCACCGGATGGTTCGCGAGGTAGTGGTGGCGTTGAGATGCAAAGGTGCTGACAAATCGGATGTAGAGTAGCATCAATGTGATCAAAGCACTGAAAACACTGCTGCTCAAATCGAGTAAGGCGCTCAGAGATGTTAGAGTATGAAGCCGGCGCATGAACTGGACAATAGATGGGTGGTGGCTGAGACGGTGGGTCCCATGACATAGAGGGACATCATTAGTAATGTCCTCTGGGTCCTCCTCCTCGGCAGACTGGACTAGGCAGTATTGGGGAGGGTCGGTTCCATGTCATTTCTCGATCATCCTCATATGTAGCATACTTGAGATGCCCTGTGGGGACATCTGGCCATGAGAGTGAGGGAGGATGATTGTGTCACTGTGTTGAGGAGGCCGAAGTAGCGCGCTAGGCAAGTCACATAGGGACCAATAGAGATGACTCTCTTACTATGTCGCTCCGTCTAATGGCGAATAGCGAGGGCGATGAAATAGGCAAGGTCGAAGACATGCCCATGCACCATACTCCATAAAAAGTAGGCGTCGTGAGTCTTGATGACACCGGTGCTCTCTCGCTGTCCAGTTAGAATGTAGGCCAAGATGGCGTGTAAGTACCTCAGGGATGGGGTGAGAGCCGATACCTTAGAGCGACTAGGGTCGTAGGTCACCGAGGCAGGGACGAGGGGCTTCCAGCACTTTGAAGGAGAGTAGTGGATGTGGCAATAGAGGGTATCGAGTTCGTTTTCATCTATGAACTCCTCTGTGTACAGCCCTAGTGCAATTCTGAACTCTGGTACACTCAACTGGAGCACTAAGCCACCGAGACGAAACTAGACCATTCCAGGATCATTGAATTGTGTCATGACGACTTGAAGGTGAAAGGTCGAGCAGAGTTCGAGTGTGAGCTCGAGGTACGTCAGCTCGATGATCTCAAAAAAGAGGCCTCATGGGTCAGTCGTCAGAAGGGCTCAGATCGCGTAAGCCAGTTGGATTTGTTCAAGTGCTACCCAATCAATGCAGCGATCCACACTTAGGGGTCGAGCCCGGAGTATTTGAAAAATTTCCTTTTGGGGTCCCAAGGGAAACTAGAGAAAAGGGTGGCGCACTTTAGCTGATGCGCTTGCCGATGTGGCTCGGGGTCCTTTTCATTTTTTGAAGCGGGGATGGCGATCTTCTTGCCACATGAAGTTAACATGGTATACCTGTAATGAGAAGTCCAAGTTAAAACAATACTCCCAAGAATAGCATGGAGAAGTCTGCAAGTATGTTCAAACTAAAGAAGAATACTTCATGGGCATCACAGGCAAAAGGTGAGATGTACCAAAAAGTAACTAAATTCTTATAGAAGTCATTATAAACAATAGGAACATGAGAATACTGCTAAATGGAATACCTAGTGAATGAATGCACGTGGGTCTGAGAGTATGAAATATGGTGTGGGTAAGCATGAAATCTATGGAAACAAGAAAATGGATGCATGTAGCATAATGTATTGACTAAAATGGAAAATTCTAACAAAGAGCATAAGTATTACTATCATTATAACCATGAATATTACTCAAAATAGTCAAATAGAACAATAAAAAATCATAAAATAAGTAAAAGATTTGAAGAGAATAGAGAGAAAAAAAGTAAACAAACACAAGAAGGAAGAGCTTGGGTCGTAGAGGTTGGTGCTGTGGTCGACGCACGGGTGTGGCAGGGAGGTCATGTGAAAGGGCTCCAGTAGCTAGGATTTGATGTTTGGGGAAGGGGATGATGAATAGTTGGGGTTTATATAGATTTTGGGGCACACGGTATATTGTGATTTTCAAATTTGGGCGCATCTGAAATTCGGCCCATGCCTATGTTCTTTGGGCGTGTCGATGCACACGGCCGTGTCTTGCTTCATTCGCTTCTCCCACGCCCGTGTTATTTTGTTAGTCTTGACCACGGGTAGTGTAACACCCCAAACCCGGCCCAGACATTATGGTTGAATCTGGTGTGTCACATTGAAGTGATTTAGCAAAAACCATGTTTTCATTGAAAACCCTTCTTAAAATAAAAGAAACCTTAACTAACTTTAAAAAAAAAAAACACACCATTTCAGTTACAAAAACCTTGTTGAAACATTTGATTTAAGAAAACTTATCATTTAAAAATTTAATTGCGGAAATGTAGAAAACATACTATAATTTAGAAAACCCATGTTCAACTTCTTGTAATTACATTCAAAATAATAATAATTCAAGTAATAATAACACAATGAAAACCTTATTACAATCTGGTCTGGAACATACTTAAAAAGAAGTAAAAACTTAAATGCTTGAAAAAACACCCAAGTCCAAATCATCTTGCTAGCTGGCCACCCAGAGTCCTTCCAAATATCGAACCTTCTACTGAGCATCACCTGAATATAAAATAAAAGAGGGGGTGAGTTTTCGCAAACTCAGTGTGTACAACCTTCGACAAAAACAAGCATTCACAAAAAACATTATTCATCAATCATGCAATGCAATCCCATCCAAATTATCCATCTGCTACACAACGGCTCCGTCCCCCGTCACACCAAGTGGGGATATAAATATCGACCCACCCAACCCACACACCATGGTAGCCCGGTTGTGGAACTACCTTCATTTACATATTGGGCTTTAAAAGCCGTCGGTGGATCCATGATTGTCAAGCAACCAGGCGATCCTCATATACTTCCTCCATTCCATAATTCCCAACCCATATGCAACCTAAATAGAATATCATATGCATGCATGTCGCATCCACAAAACTTACATTCAACACCTAGGGGTATTTTGGTTATTTTTACCCTTAGGGGCATTTCAGTAATTTTCCCTTAATTACGATTTCCCTCCATTTCAGTATTTTGGTTATTTTTACCCTTAGGACTCCAGAGAAGAGAAGGTGGGTCATTAAGACCGCTTAAGTACCAAGCTCTCCCTAGATCCAATCCTAGACATGCATATACCCGTTGCCACACCTTAACCCTTTGACTTGTCCACGATCGCAATATATTAATTAAGTCTTATGTGGATATCATATACTAGGCCCAAAACCCCTTACAAAGCCCAAACAATTTCACATACCTGTATCTGGCCTATTAAGCCCAATCATAATCATATGGCCCATTAGGCCCAAATCACCTGTATATGGCCCATTAGGCCCAAATCACATTTATATGGCCTGTTAGGCCCAGTCACATTCATATTCATGCTCACATACAAACTTTCTATCACATAGCATCAATTATCAATTTTTGCCTATTATGGGCCCAACAGCCCATCGGGCCCATTTAGCCCATCTGGCCCATATGACCAAAACACAACCCAAGTCCATGGAATCGCCCGTGGGCCTCAGGCAACCTATCAGTTTCTCCCTTACGAGTTTTCGCACACTCACAAGACTACCATAGCCAAACTTTCGGCTTTTTGGCATTTCGACTTTTCGGCTTTTCAGCTTTTCGGCTTTTGTCGAAATCATTGTGTGTGTGTGTAGTGTATGTACAAACTTGGTAAGCAAGTGTGATGCGATCTCCTTAGCCCAACCCTACAATTGATACCATCCTTCAACTAATCGCATGCTTAATACTTATTTACTCAAAACCCGAAACCTCACCTTAACCTTACCTTGAGCCCAATCCTTAATCGCTTATTCCTTGATCACGTATTTCCTAGATCTACACAAATCTTAACTATTAAAACCTGAATAATAGGTGGGTCGTATCCAACAGAAGTCTCCTTACCATAACTATGACCATTCGGCCACCTTAGCCAATGGGAGAAGATTACTTACCAAAGCCGCAACACCTTAAGGAGCAATTTGGCAGAGAGCTAAAAACCAAGATCCGATACTAATTCCCTGCCAAAGTTGATTAGAAAGAGTGAGGGACAATAATCGATACTAAACAAAGAAAAATTGATTGGAAGAGCAACACTTACACGAGATTCGGTCAAAAAGTATTCGGCCCTTAGAAGATTCGATTTTTCGGCTTTTCAAACTAAGTATGGTGAATAAGGTTTATTTGGTACAGATTAAAGAGGAAGAGTAGTAGAAGAAATCGGCAAAGAAGATTGTGTAGAGGAGAATAGAAATCGGCAGAAAGAAAAGAAAGTAAAATAGAGGGTTTTCGGCTTTTTAGATCTTGAAGAGAAAAGGTTTTCTGGCACAAAGTGAAGGGAAATTCGTCATTAACTTTTGAACCCTCCCATTCGGCACCTATTTATAGCCCCATAGCCGAATTCTTCAAGCCCAAGTTCCCAATTTAGCTCCACTTACTCCTCACTTCTCATCTCCTCATTTTTCTCCCTGATAACCCCTTGATCCTTTCCTCAATTTTCTCTTTTGAACACTCCCCTTAGATTCCATCTTCACGCCACTTTCATACTTCTAGAAGGCCAAAATTAAATTCTAAAAATACTAAGCTAGGATTCGAACCTTGGACCCCCTTGCTAGCTACTAACGCCACCTTACTACACCTTATGTGGCATCACTTAGCCACTCCACCACAGGCTCTTTTTGTGTCCAATTGTTTCTTCATTTATTCAAAAGCCCACCTACTTGTCAGTCTTGATTCTTTTAATAATTAAATTATAATTTCTTCTACCCCTTAATTCAAACTCAACCTTAGCTAAGACCTACTAAAATTATCGCTTGGATAAAAATGTTAAACACAATTTTCATCAAAATCAAAAATAAAGGAAATTTGGGATTTCGAGATTTTTGGATTTCGGGATTTTGGGATTTTGGGATTTTTAGGGCATTACAACTCTACCCCCCTAAAAGAAATTTTGTCCTCGAATTTACCTAATCCAAATAGTTGAGGATATTGACGTCGCATCGCTTAAGTTACACCACTATGCTTCTGCTGTGCACTTTATTTCTAATTTCAAAATAGATAGATCGCACACTATGGATAAAGTACGTACCAGTATTCGCTTCTAGAGCATCTTCATCTTCTTAGTGACGAGCAACATAAACCAAAGCTTGATGCCTCGCCTCAGCATGACTTGCATTTCCGCCTAGTACTCCTTGTCCACGTCCATTGTCGTCACCACCCTTGGCCTTCTCACGGCCCCTTGGCGGCAGTTGACCACCCTTGGTGGCTGAGCACCAGCTTGGCCCACTACTGGCTCTCGACCTTGCATTCGGGAGCAATCCCTGACCCTATGCTCCATAGACCCACAATCTAAACAAGCTCTTGTTCTCTTCCAACACTCGCCTCCATACTTTCTCTCGCAATCAGTACAAGGTGGCACCCCTTGATTAGTAGAAGGGGGCCCTGCTCTAACTGGCCATTAACCTTGGCCCTAGCCCTAGGCATCTGTCCAACACCCGGAGTCTCAGCCTCCCTTTTAGTCTTACCCTTTTCTTTCTCCCGATTTAAGCGCTCCGTGCACTTCACCTCCTCTGTTATCTTTGCTTTCTCCACCAACTCCGAGAAAACTCGCTCCCTTTGTGGAGCTATTAATACCCTGAGGCTATCTCTAAGTACATACTCAAACCTAACGCAACGCTCATAGTCCGTTGCCACCATAACTCTTGCATACCTACTAAGGCGTAGAAATTCCGCTTCATACTCCGCCACAGATTTGTTTCCTTGGGTCAAGTTCAAGAACTCCTTCCTTATAGCATCCACATAGCTTGCACCCACATACTTCCCTTGGAATGCAGCTTTGAAAAACTTCCAAGTGACCCACTCCAGTTGGGTGCCCTCTTTCACTGTCAACCACCACTGATAGGCTTCTTCTCTAAACAGTGACACTGCTCCTTGCAACTCTTGTTCCGGTGAGCAGTCCAAATCCTCACCAATATTTCGCCACATTAGGAGCCATGCCAGCCACGCCCTTGAAGATCTCAGCCCCGTTCAATTGAAGTCGTTCTGAAATGGACCCCCGATTTTTGCTGCCATTATTGGGCCCATCGACCCTTTTCAAAATCCTTAGCATTGCCTATGACAATGCATCTTTTCTCGCAGCCCGATCATATGGTCCATTCCCAGCCACCAATGAGGCCGGAGCCTCTTCTACTCTAACATCAGGCATATGGCCCAATGCCAACGATTCAGCCTTAATACTTCCGCGACCTCGGCCACGGCCTCTTCCACCTATTCTAGCACTCATCGTTGATTCGTATATTATCTAGATTAGAAGTTTTATGAAGTTTTAGTTAGTTTAATAATTACATCGATATTTTATGAAAATATTTAAAGAGAAGATTGTTTTCAAAAATCCTCTACAGTTTCAAGTTCCTACGAGCTTTGGTTCCATTCTAACCATTATCTAAAGTAGCCCTCTGACTATCTACTGTATAAAAATTTAAACAAACTTAAAAATAAAAGTACTTACTTGGTTCGACGTCGGAGACTCGGTGTGCTACTCAGCAAGATTTCTCTTAAAG
Source organism: Gossypium longicalyx (assembly GCA_025698465.1). NCBI lineage: Eukaryota > Viridiplantae > Streptophyta > Magnoliopsida > Malvales > Malvaceae > Gossypium > Gossypium longicalyx. Next base: position 37,485,398 of record CM046995.1, read on the forward strand.
CATCGCGATCCAAAATATTTTTTTTTAAATCCAAATAATAAGTAGAAAAGAAACCAAATAATAATAAGGCCCAATTCACATCCCAAGTTTTGCAACCTGGGCTTTGATACCACTAAATGTAACACCCCAAACCCGGCCTAGACGTATGGCCGAATCTGGTGTGTCACATTGAAGTGTTTTAGCGAAAACCATGTTTTCATTGAAAACCCTTCTTAAAATAAAAGAAACCTTAATTAACTTTAAAAAAAAACACACCCTTTCAGTTACAAAAACCTTGTTGAAACATTTGATTTAAAAAACTTATCATTTAAAAATTTAATTGCGGAAACGTAGAAAACATACTATAATATAGAAAATCCATGTTCAACTTCTTGTAATTACATTGAAAATAATAATAATTCAAGTAATAATAATACAATGAAAACCTTATTACAATCTAGTCTGGAACATGCTTAAAAAGAAGTAAAAACTTAAATGCTTGAAAAAAAACCCAAGACCAAATCATCTTGCTAGCTGGCCACCTAGAGTCCTTCCAAACATCGAACCTTCTACTGAGCATCACCTGAAAGTAAAATAAAAGAGGGGGTGAGTTTTCACAAACTCAGTGTATACAACCCTCGACAAAAATAAGCATTCACAAAAAACATCATTCATCAATCATGCAATGCAATCCCATCCAAATTATCCATCCGCTACACACCGGCTCCGTTCCCCATCACACCATGTGGGGATATAAATATTGACCCACCCAACCCACACACCATGGTAGCCCGGTTGCGGAACTACTTTCATTTACATATTAGGCTTTAAAAGCCATCGGTGGATCCACGATTGTCAAGAAACTATGCGATCCTCATATACTTTCTCCGTTCCATAATTCCCAACCCATATGGAACCTAAGCACAATATCATATGTATGCATGTCACTTCCACAAAACTTACATTCAACACTTAGGGGTATTTTGGTCATTTTTGCCCTTAGGGGCATTTCAGTAATTTTCCTTTAATTACAGTTTTCACTTATCTTGATTCGTTAACAAGTCCTGTAAGCTAAGATGAAGGAATACTATGCACCAGGTAGGATTCCAGAGAAGAGGAGGTGGGTCATTATGACCGCTTAAGTACCAAGCTCTCCCTAGATCCAATCCTAAACATGCATACACCCGTTGCTACACCTTAACCCTTTGACTTGTCCATGGTTGCAATATATTAATTAAGTCTTATGTGGATATCATATACTAGGCCCAAAACCCCTTACAAAGCCCAAACAATTTCACATACCTGTATCTGGCCCATTAAGCCCAATCATAATCATATGGTCCATTAGGCCCAAATCACCTGTATATGGCCCATTAGGCCCAAATCACATTTATATGGCCCATTAGACCCAGTCACATTCTTATTCATGCTCACATACAAACTTTCCATTCAAATTTAACATCCTTTCGGAGTAGTCTAGTTATAGGAGCAGCAATTATAGAAAATCCATTTACAAACCGCTGATAATACCCAGCTAGCCTCAAGAAACTTCTAACTTCGGTTACGTTTTTCGGTGGTTTCCTATCAACAATGGCTGAAATTTTACTAGGATCAACCCGTATACCATCACCTAAAACAATATGACCCAAAAATCCAACTTCTCGGAGCCAAAATTCACTTTTACTAAACTTAGCATACAACAGCTTATCTCTCAAAGTTTGCAAAACTATCCTCAAATGCTCAGCATGCTCTGTCTCATCTTTTGAATAAATTAAAATGTCATCTATAAACACCACAACAAATTTGTCCAAGTATGGTTGAAATATGCGATTCATTAAATCCATAAATACAGCAGGAGCATTTGTCAACCCAAATGGCATAACTAAAAATTTATAATGACCATACCTTGTTCTAAAAGCAGTTTTAGGCACATCCAACTCTTTTACCCACAGTTGGTAATATCCAGATCTCAAGTCAATCTTTGAAAACCATGTCGCTCCTTTTAGCTGATCAAACAAATCATCAATTCTTGGCAACGGATACTTGTTCTTGATTGTCACCTTATTTAACTGCCGATAATCAACACACAACCTCATATGACCATCCTTCTTTTTCACAAATAACACGGGAGCACCCCAAGGTGAAAAACTCGGTCTCACAAAGCCTTTATCAGTCAACTTTTGCAATTGCGACTTTAATTCTTTCAACTCTGCTGGTGCTATTCTATACGGAGCAATCGAAATCGGAGTTGTTCCCGGTATCAAATCAATACCAAATTCTACTTCCCTGACTGGAGGCAAACCCGGCAATTCTTCTAGAAATACGTCCGCAAATTCACACACAACCGGCACTGATTCAAATTTCTTTTCAACTTCTTTTGTATTAATTACATACGCCAAATAAGCTTCATAACCCTTTCTCAAATATCTTTGAGCCAACATTGAAGAAATCACACTAGGCAATACCTCTGATTTATCTGATTCAACCCGCAGAGTTTCACCATTTTCACATTTTAATTCTATAACCTTTTCTTTGCAATTTATTATAGCATCATACAATGTCAACCAATCCATACCCAAAATAACATCAAACTCATCAAACGGCAACAACATCAAGTCGGCCGAAAAGTAATGACCCCGAATCATTAAAGGACATTTCTTACATACTTTATCAACAATCACACATTTGCCTAACGGATTCGACACTCTAATCATAAATTCTGTTTTCTCAACAAGTATATTCATACTAGACACCAGTTTCATGCACACATATGAATGAGTAGAACCGGGATCAATCAAAGCAATAACATTAACATTATAGAGAGAAAATGTACCGGTAATCACATCAGGTGAGGAAGCATCTTCGCGTGCTTTAATAGCATAAGTTCTAGCCGAAGCCCTTCCTTCAGATCTAACTGCTGCATCTCTGGCTACATTTTTACTGCTTGCTTCACTCCCAGCTTTTCTTGGATATCTTCCTCTTGAATCTGCACCACTTGTTTTTGTATTCTGAAATTTTTCTTTCTCAGCTCTCTCTGGGCAGTCTCTAATAAAATGATCCGGAGAACCACATCGAAAACATTCATTTGCTCTACACAGACCAAAATGATTTCTACCACACCGCTGGCACTCGAGTTTAACAAATCTCGAGTTCCCTACACTGGCTGCTGAAGTAGTCTGGGACTTAGGACCCACATTTTGCTTTTTATAATTCCCATATGATTGCCCAGCAGAAACTTGGGAACGAGGATTCATATTTCTTGACTTTCTGGGTTGCTGTGAAAATGAACTGCTCGTCGGTCTTTTCTTCCAATTTCTAGTCTCAGCCTCTACCTTTTTCTTCTCTTTAAGTAGTTCTTCAGCCTTGCAAGCTCGATCAACCAATACTACCATTTCTTTTAATTTAAGAATTCCAACAAATACCTTGATATCTTCGTTGAGCCCGTCTTCAAATCGTCGGCACATCTTGGCCTCTGTAGGAACATACTCTCTGGCATACTTACTTAATCGAACAAACTCTCTTTCATATTCTCAGAATCGTCATATTACCTTGCTTCACTCAAGAAATTCTTTACGTTTCGATCAATAAATCTTTCACTAATATATTTCTTCCAAACTCTTCTTGAAAGAATTCTCAGGTTACTCCCTCTTTCGGTACCACCGAAATCAAAGTCTTCCACCAATTATAGGTTGAATCCCTCAACAAAGATATAGCGCATTTCAAACATTCTTCAGGTGTACAAGATAATTCATCAAATACCCGAATAGAATTTTCAAGCCAGAACTCTACTTTCTCGGCATCATCATCAATATTTGCCTTAAATTCTTTGGCCCCTTGTTTACGAATTCTATCAACTGGAGTTCAGTGAAATTTCATCAGATCCATACCTTGAGGCATCGAGGGTACAGGTTGAGGAATCGGGGGAGGTGGGGGAGGTTGTACATTTGGGTTCATGCGAACGAACTCGAGTGTACCATGCACTCATCATTTGGAGAAAGGCTTCTCGATCCCTTTCTCCTCCTCCCGACCAACAATAGGAGGTGGATTTTCAGATCGTATTGCTCTCCTTCAATCGAGCTGAGTGGCGCATTACTCTCTACTTCATCTGCGCCACACTGGATCGGGATCCATTTACTATAAAAATCATTTAAAAAGGTCAAGTCGTCACACTATCACAATTTATACATATGGCATGTATAGTAAAATCCGTACATACAACACGTAGTCCGAGAACTGACTAAACCTACTCTGATACCACTAAATGTAACGCCCCCACGCCCGAGACCGTCGCCGGAGTCAAGTATGAGGTGTTACTAAACTTAATTTAACATTTTGAGAACTTTGAATTATTTGTTTCTACATTCACAGCTTTCTAGCTACTTGCGTCACAGTTCTAAGAAAAATCATATCTCAAGTTACGAAACTTGAAATCAAGATCTGCAAATTTGCCCTGAATCTAGACTCATATACCTATTTAATATTTTTTTATAGAATTTTTGGTTTGGCCAATTAGTATAGTTTATTAGTTAAAGTTACCCCTGTTTCAGGACTTGACTGGAATGACCTCTGTTTACTACGAACCACATTTCTCTCTGTAAAAAATTCATATGACTATGAGGTTTATTTATCCTGAAACTATACTCAATAAGGATTCTGAGAATATAAAATAAAACATCTAATTATATCTTTACAATTTATAGTAAATTTCTAAAGTTGGAACAGGGGATCCAGAAATTGCTCTGACCCCATTTCACTAAAATTCAAATATCTTCTAACATATAATTCCTTTAACTGTTTAGTTTGTTTTATGTGAAAATAGAAATATTAAGCTTCAATTTCATATTTAATCCATCACCAAATTCGATTTCTACTATTTTTAGCAAATTTTCAAACTCACACCAGTGTTGCTGCAATGTTCTGCTTATAGCAAATTTCATCCCTTTTATGAGTTTTCATGAACTAGGTATCCTAATAACTTTCCATAACATCAAACATAATCTAAACTAACCATTTCCATAACTTATGATTATCATGCATTTCCTCAACCATTCCATCACCATGTGATAAGATCATTTACACAAAATAGTTATATTGCTATACATGCCATACTTAAATTTTACAAGCCATTTACCAAAAAGTCTTCCAAATAGTGTGACCGAGCCTTCGACCTATCCCGACTCCTGAGCTGGCTTGTCCAAAACTACAATGAGTAAGAAGGAGGGAGTAAGCATAAATGCTTAGTAAGTTCATATGCAAATAATAAGTAACATAACAAAACAATCATACCAATCAACATTAGCATGGTATCACCAAAACATATATAACACTTCTAATCATTTTTCATCATCTTATTACCTTATCGTTGTTGTATCAATACTCAACCCGAGGGTTAAGTACATACCTGTCCAAAGTATCCATTTCATAATACTTACCAATACGTCTCTTTCATCTAGAGTATTCCTCCATTTGAGTAGAACTTTACCCGTTGAACACATCGGAATATAATTCGGATACATGGATAACTTGCACATAGGTGCCATATATGCAATCAAGCAATCATGTAACCCGCCCAGAAGCGAACTCGGACTCAACTCAACGAGCTCGGGCGTTCGCATCCATAAGTGAACTCGGACTCAACTCAACGAGCTTGGATGCCTAGTTACATCTCACGAACTCGGACTCAACTCAACGAGTTCAGACATTCGCATCCATAGTGAACTCGGACTCAACTCAACGAGTTCGGATGCTCAACCATCCTAGTGACATGTCACTTGTATCCTAATCTATTTCTAAGGTTCAAACGGGATTTTCCTCGAACACATATCCTTGCCGTCTTCCGTAGAATGCCGAAACCAAAACTCGGTAACAATTTGTATTTATCAAGTAGCTCACATAATTTACATTTTATTCGAAAATAACCACAAAGCATATATTTCATGATAAAAATCAGCATATCACATAATTAACATCAATAACTTAAAAATAACATTTATGCTACATTATTTACACATGAACTTACCTTGGTACTAAAATACAAAGATTTTGCAATTTAGTCCATAATCTTTTCTTTTCCTCGATTGGGGTCGATTCCACGTCTTTCTTGATCTAAAATAACACATTTAGCTTATTTAATATTCACATTATCAAATTAATCCTTAATTCAAATTTTGGCAAAATTACACTTTTACCCCTAAACTTTTGCATATTTACACTTTTGCCCCTAGGCTCGGGATTAAAATTTATTCCTTATTCTTATGTTTCATAACATGCTGATCACTTTTTTCTTCTATGGCAACATCAAATTCTCACTCTAACATATACTTATGACTATTAGGTATTTTTACCGATTAAGCCCTTTTACTCGTTTTTGCTTAAAATCGAGTAGTACAAGTTGTCTAACATAATTTAAAACCTCATATTCTATCATAAAACATCAAAATACACAAATTTCACCTATGGGTATTTTTCCAAATATAAACCCTAGGTTAAATTATTGCTAGCATAAGCTTTATCGAGTTATCGGGATGTCAAAAACGTAAAAATCATTAAAAACGGGACTTAGAATCACTTACTATGAAGCTTGAAAGTTGAAGAAACCCTAGCTATGGTGAGAGCAAAATTCGGCAGCAACTAAATGAAGAAGATGACCATTTTGTGTTATTTTCCCATTTTATTTCATTTAATATCCAAATGACCAAAATGCCCCTCCTTACTAAACTTTCAAAAATTCCTTCCATGTCCTAATTTTCCCATGAACTTAAAATTGGTCAAATTTCTATTTAAGACCTCCTAATTAATATTTCAAAGCAATTTCATACTAAAAACTTCTAAAATGCAAGTTTTGCAACTTATTCGATTTAGTCCCTAACTTTAAATTAAACTCGTTATGCCAAAAATTTCTTCACGAAATTTTCACACAATTATGCAATCATATCATAAACCTCAAAATAATTATAAAATAATTATTTCTATCTCAGATTTGTGGTCACGAAACCACTATTCCGATTAGGCCCTAATTCGGGATATTACAAATATAAACCATCAATCTTTTTATTTAAGAGTTCTACCTGGTTAGAGAGCATAGTAACCGCATCGAGGTTGAAAACACTGGCTGCTTTCATCAGCTTTGTCCTCATGACTTGCCATTGATAGTTATTTAGTGACATCTCCTCAATGAATTCGTAAGCTGCATCAGGTGTTTTGTTATTCAAAGTTCCACCGGCGGCTGCATCGATGAGTTGCCTCGTTGAGGGGTTCACACCGTTGTAAAACGTCTGACCTATAGCAAAAGTGGTAACCCATGGTAAGGGCACCTTCTCATAAAATCCTTGTATCTCTCCCATGCATCATAGAGTGTTTCTAGATCCATCTGCATATAAGAAGAGATGTCATTCCTTAACTTAGTCGTTTTAGCCGGCGAAAAATATTTAAGTAAAAACTTTTTGATCATTTGTTCCCAAGTAGTGATTGACCCTCGTGGTAATGAGTTCAACCACTATTTAACTTTGTTACTCAATGAAAAGGGAAACAACCAAAGGCGTATGGCGTCGCCAGAAATGCTATTGATTTTAAAAGTATCACAAACTCCAGAAAATTTGCCAAGTGATTGTTTGGATCCTCATCCTGCAAACCATCAAACTGAACAAACTGTTGTATCATTTGAATTGTGTTAGGTTTCAGTTAAAAATTATTTGCAGCAATAGCAGGTCTAACTATACTTGACTCAGTTCTTGTTAAATTAGGTTTAGCATAATCATACATAGTGCGTGGAGCAGGATTCTAGTTTACTAGATCAGCAAAAATTGTAGGAGGTAGCAGATTTTCCTAATTTTTAGCCATCTCCTCGGTTGTGGTATGAATGTCATCCTCTTGCTCTTCCTCTGTGTATCTTAGGCTTCGCCTTATTTCTCTTCGGTTTCTGTGAACTGTGCAATCGATCTCACTATCAAAAAGTAATGGTCCTAACAGGTTCTTTCTAGTCATAAACTATAAAAACCTGCTAGAAATAAAGAAAAAGAAGAATTAGTAAAGACAAGCTAGACTAAAATAAAAAGTAAATTGCAATAAAAGTAAAAATGGCTAAAGTAATAAAAATCAAGCGTTCTTAATATCTTAGTTCCCCAGCAACGGTGCCAAAAACTTGATCGTGTTGATTCATGATAAGTTTTAATAAATTTATATTTGACCGTTCTTGAAGACTAACTATTATCACGACGAAGGCAAGTGTACCTATCAAACAGTAGTATAGTTTTTACAAGACCGGGATGTCAAACCCAAAGGAACTAAAAGTACTAGTATTAACTCTTTTCTTATTATCTAACCTAAAAATAAAAGGGTTTGTTTTTATCTAAACTAATTAACTAACTAAGAATTCACATAAAGAAATTTGGGGAAAATACTTTTGGAAAATTCGATTGATTAAGACAATACCCAAGGGAAAATCCACCTAGACTTCACTTGTTATTTGACTCTGAATTAGACGATTTCTTCATTCGACTTGTTCTGTAGAAATCTCTAAGTTATATTATTATCTCTCTCGAGACTAACAATGTCTAACCCTAGGTTGATTAATTGAAATCTCTTTCTAATTAACACCCTTATTGTTGCATTAACTCGATCTATGGGTTCCCTTATTAGGTTTCACCCTAATCCGGCAAAATCTTGTCACCCTATCTCTAGGCGTGCAATCAACTCCACTTAATTATGACAAATTTACTCCTAGACAGGGACTTTTGCTCCTCTGAATAAGATCATCAACTTGAATCAATATCCTAAAATATTGAAGCAAGAATTAAGAACACATAATTAAGAACAAGTCAAATATTTATCATACAATTCAGAAAATAATAACAAAATTCGTCTTAGGTTTCATTCCCCTTAGGTATTTAGGGGGTTTAGTTCATAATTATAAATGGCAACATCTCAGAAGAATATTTAATACAAAACATAAAGAAAACTTAAAACTCCTTAAGGGAAATTGAAGGGAGATCTTCAGTCTTGAAGGAGAATCCGGCTTCTGAGATGGATCAATCAGCTTTCTTCGAGTAAATTCCCACTTCCCACTCTGTGTGCCCCTTTTCATCCTCCTCTCTAGTTTTTAAATAGGCTTTAGAATGCTTTAGAACCCTTAAGAGTGGCCTTTTTCGTATAGAACTCAACTTGGGCTCGACAGGGACACGCCCGTGTCCGATAGCTCCAAACCGTGTTTCTGTTGAATAGACACGACTGTGTGGTCTACCCATGTAAGTACGTGCTCAATCATGTGGTCTACCCGTGTGAGGAAGTCCAAGCCATGTTGATTTCCCACGTTGGCCCATTTTCTCCGTTTTCAGCCCGTTTCTTGCTCTTTTTACTCTCCTATGCTCACCTAAGTATAAAACCTGAAATTAAAAGATTAGCAGTATCAAATTCACCAATTCTAAGGAGAATTCATCCATAAATTTGCTAAACATGGGATAAAAATATGTATAAATTACGGTTTTTCAACAATAGCCCAAGATATGATATCTATGATTGAGTGTGATATGTGATATTTCTGACTTTGTTAATTATAGAAATAGAGTGTGGATGAATTTTGTATCGAAATTATCCTTATTATTGAAAAAGATAGAGTTATTCTAAACATTGTTATTTGTCTAAAGAAATCTCTCGGTACGTATAGATTTTCTCTTTTGATTAAACAGTTGAGTTATCCGTTTCTGTGATGGCAAGTCTGCTTTTGGTAGCAGTCATTGTTGTTTCAGATTAAGATCTGAAACTCATATGATAATACTGAGGGAAATTACAATAATCTGTGAGTATGAGATTGTAGTGAAATCGAGGAACGCAAATCAAATTCTTGAAATATTGATGTATGTTACATTGATACTATTTGATAAATTATCTGGTGAGTATAAAAATGACATTGTATGAGATATCGTATGTGGAAATTTCCTAACTCCGTTGTTCAGGATCAAGCTATGTGAATAAATGATTCATGAGATTAATATCACCAGTGTAATAAAGCAGAAAATGCAGGTAACTCAATACGGTTAGAAGCAGATTCAGTTTGATATGACGTTTAGTGGGAAACAGATCGGAATCTTAATAGTGAGAGTAAAGATTTATGAAATCCAAAGTTATATGTGAATTTGAAATATACTATGTGAAAGCAAATCCTTAATTTACCTTCAGATAAGATTTTCGAAGACGAAAAACCCCAAAGGGGGGAGAGTTGTAACAACCCGATTTAGGCCCTAGTTGGAATAGTGGTTTTAAAACCATGATCCGACATTGAAAAAAATATTTTATTATTATTTTAATATTTACAGCAAGATATTAGAATTGTGTGAAAATTTCGTGAAGAAATTTTACCGCTTGAATGGTTAATTCGGTAAAAAGAACTTAATCGCGTAAAGTGTAAAAGTTACATGCTATTTGTTAAAGTGCTATATTGCTATGGCCTTTATAATGTAGGGTCCTTATGTTGATATTAGACCATTAAATACATGGGTGGACATATATGGACAACCATTATATGATTTTAAAGGTTATTCATTAAGGGCAAAATGGGAAATTAATAAATAAAGGTTAATATAATAAAACAATACAAGAATTTGGCTTTATTATCATCATGTTCAGCCGAATGTTAGAGAAAAAGAAAATCCATGGATGTGTTTTAGGGTTTGGTCATGATAAAGCATGATAAAAGGTTCGTTTTTAATTTGTTTTCGATAATTTTTATGTTTTTGTGATCGTTGCTTAGTGTTCTATAAAGCCCATGCCTAAATTTTTGATTTTGATGATGATTTTGAAATCTTCCATTGATGAAATTTTGAGCTTTATGAAGTTTGGTGATGAATTATGAAAGTTTGTTGATAGATTATCATGTTTTGTAAAGTGATTTTTAGTGAAATTTCATAAAAGGGATTAATTTGTGAAAAGTGTAAATTGAGTAGTTAAAAGTGTAAATAAATGAAATATGCGGACTTATATGGACTATATGAGTATTCAGCCAAGCACGTGAAATATGAAATTTTGTGTATTTTGTGATTTTTGTGAATAAAGACTAAATTGTAAAAAAGTGAAATGTCAAGTGCAAAAGTGTAATTATCCCATTTATGTGTTTTTAGATAAATTTGATTGAATATATGATTAAATAAGTTAAATTTGTATTGAATTAGATCAAGAAATGAGAAAATCGTATTTGGATCGAGGAAAGGAAAAAAATTATCGAATAGTCGTTTCGGTCTGTTCGTGTTAGTACGAGGTAAGTTCATAAGTAAATAAATGTTGTTAAATTGAAATATATGTGCATTATATGTGCTGAATTGATTTGTAAAGAAATATAATTGTGAAGTTGAAATATCTAAAATGTGACTTGAATTTGAGGCACTGAGTGTGCGATAAATGAAATAGCTACGACTATTAAAATGGCACTGAGTGTGCAAGATTATAATAGCATTGGCTGAGAAAAGGGCACTATGTGTGCGATAATGATATAAGTTTGGTTTAATGTAATGGCACTAAGTGTACGATACAATTATAGCTTCGGCTAATTAGTTGGCACTAAGTGTGCGAGTTCATTAAATGTTCAAGGACAATTGAATGAATTAGTGTTTCAAGCATTGAAGTGAGAAATGTGATAGATAAGAACATAATGGTACAGGTATGTACGGAACCTCTGTGGTTGATGATGTTATGTATAAAGTAGATGAAAATTATGTAAATGAATGATGAAATGAGTTGGATTGGATAGCATTATTAATGTTATTTAAAAGATTAACGATGTGGAATGGAAGTAAGATAAGGCTTTGAATAAGGGTGAGTAATATGACATGTTATATATATACTCGTTATATGAAATTGTGGTCTTATGTTTCAGATATGAAATTTATGAAACATGAAACATGGTTTTGATGTATGATTGTTTGGTTTGAAAACTTGAACAGATAATGAAATCAAAATGGTTGAGTTGGCTATATGATTCATGTATATGAATTTGGTTTATGTGAATAAGGAAATTATGGATGTTCAAGTTTGGAAGTGTTTATAAAGAAGTTGATATAACTTTATGTATAATTTGTAATAAATGACCATGGTTTGGTTGGCGATGAAATGAATATGTTTGAGCTTGATTTATATGAATGAACTAACGGTTGTTAGTCGATTTTGAAAGCATGGGTATACGTTCATTACTAAATAAGTTAAGTGAATTATTTAATGTGATTACATGAATTTACGAGCACAATGAAGGTGTATGTGATTGAGATTTGTTAAATTCGGCTTAGTGATATTGGTTTATAAATATCATTGAGATGATTGAATTGCTTATGACTTACGAAGCTTTCAAAGCTTCCTCTGTTATTTATTATCCTATGTCTATAGAGTTTTAGAGACTTGCTTGGGTTAGAAGTTGGAGGAAACGTCATCACACTATCCGGTTATCGCTTCGGTAAATAAAAGCTTTATGTTTTGGTAATGTGGCATGTATAGGCTAGTTTTGAGATGATTCATTTTCACTTGTGTATTTATATAGCTTTGCGAAAATAGCTTATTTATGATGTTAATATGACGTATATTTTGTATGTTCATAGTTGAGAATTTGGGTAATGTTTGACATATGATTTTAGTATGTTTTTATACAGAGAATGAATATGAAATTGGTTGATGATATTATGAATTAATTGATACATGTTTGGATTTGAATTTGGCTGAAAATGTTGCATATATGATGCTTGATTTTGGAATTGTAGGGAGGACCCAAATCAGGGGCATATTGGCCTTGTAAATGGTCTATTTTTGCCCACACGAGTAGGGACACGGGCGTGTGTCTCTACCGTGTTGCTCAAGGGCCATTTCGAAATGAGCCTGGGCAGACCACACGATTGCGCACAAACGGGTGTGTGCTAGGCCATGTGGCCAAGTCAGTTTCGACCACGGGTTAAGACACGGGCGTGTCTTGTGGTCCTGTGGATAAGTCAGTATGTATGCCCTATTTTGCCATGGACTAGACACATGGGCGTGTCTAATGACGTGTGCGGCACACGGGCTATTCACACGGGCGTGTGACTTTTATAACTTAGAAGATTTGTTAAGTTTTTGGAAAATTTTGTATGTGTTCGGTTTAGTCCCAACCTATTCCTAATGCATGTTTATGGTCTCATTGACCTAAGAAAGGGACTTAATGTTAATGTTTGACTATGATATGATGATGCATGACTTTTGATTGTGAAATGATTGTGAAATGTTTTGATATGTCCGGTAATGCCTCTTAACCCTAGTCCGGCAATTGATAGCGGCTGAAACACTATTTTGGCAATAATGATCAAAAGCAGGCAATGACCATTAAATTGGTCGTAAAGTTTTGATTTTTAATTATTACTCCGTGATTTTAATTATTTTATTTATGTTTTGTTAAATTTTGTTTTCTTTCCTTTTTACAGAATAATTAGGTACCATTGTCGACACATTGCAATTTTGCTGTCAACGTATTCTGTAACTCTGTACTACCATTTATAACTCATCAGAATTCAGGAAAATTCAGATTCCACCATTGGATCAAAAATCACTCAACCATTTGATCCTTCTGAGCAGGCTCAATTTTTAGTGGACACAACTATTCTCGCTAGCTTTATTTGTCCCTACAAAACAACACGCTTCTCCATCTTCTTCTTTCACTAACTATAAATCCTCCCTCACTGTACTGACTGTAATGCATTCAAGTAACCATTTTTATTTCCTTCCTCTTCTTAAGATCATATCTTTTCAACTTTAAAATCATTTTGCCTCAACAAAAGATGGCAAAAATGAGAGGCTCGGGCAAGAAAGTACCAAATCTGCTGAAGGACATGCATCCTCTGCTACCGCAGTTCGTGAATCAGAATCCTCTAGGCCAGTGTAGAAATTGAGCCAGTAATCTTTTTGAATAAAGCGGCAAAGGAAAAATTCCAAGACAACATGTTGAAGTGAAACTTCCATCCCGAACAGGGCATTTCCCTTTCGCAACAACAAGACTTCAGTAAGCAAGTCTACAAAACCATCTCGAAGTTGAAGTGGGAAAATTTTTGCACCCATCCTGGAAGCTATTCTCGTTGATTGGTATGTGAGTTTTGTGCTAACCTTTATGATCATGAGTTAGAGTTCATTTTTGTTCGAGAAGGCTTAATACCATGGGATGCTAAAAAAATTAACGAGCTATACAACACCAAGGTGGATGTAGACGAACACTCCAAGTTCATTAAGTATGTCACAGAAGAAAAACAAGACCTGTTGGTGAAAGAATTGTGTGTCGGAAGAGCATTGTGGATGGGTTCCCATCAAAAGAATTATACGATGCACCATTGCTTCCTAATGCTGCAAAGCAAAATCTGGTTCCCATCAAAAGAAGAAGTTCTTGCTGAAGAAGAAGAAGTTCTTGAAGATGAAAAAGAAAAAGAAAAGGAAGATTCTGTTGTGAACATTGTCACCGCACTCGAGTCTATGGGTGCAAATATTGATAATTTGGAGCGAGATGGAGTGAGACCAGTGGAAGTTGCTAACGTAACCAGTGAGGAGCAATGGAATTCATTGGCAATAGTGGTCTACACTGGACCACTCCAAGTGGCCTGTCCTACACAAGAAGCAGCTGATGATGCCAGGGCAGAGCCGAAAACTAAGGAGCAATCCGAGGACCGTGCGAAGACCATAGAAAAGAAGAGAAAGTGCTCCAAGGATAAAAAAAACAACAGGATGAGGAAGAAACATCGTGCAAGCACATCAATAGTTGAGGATAACTGAGTTAGTTTATTTTAAGCTTTTGTTGTAGTATTCATGCACTGCATGTAGCTGTAAGTTTTATTTTGATAAGTACACATTGTTATTGCATTTTTATTGTCATTAGATTTTTATGTTAGTGCATTGGGGACAATGCAAACTTTAAGTTTGGGGGAATGCACATGGGGCTTGGAAATACACCCACATTTCAAAATTTTTTCAGTAATGAAGTATGCAAGGTTTAATTATAGTTAATGAAAATTGTTTAAAAATTTTTGTTACATTCGATGCTTAATTCTTGAATCATGTGAATTATCAATGAATGAGTTAGATAAATGTGACAGAAGGTTGTAGCTTTAATTCTTTGATGAACGGACTAGGTTGCATTAGTAGTGGATGACTACTATCATTCCTTAGATCTTGAATGAATCTACTTTTTACAGCTGCTTATATATATATAGTTATAAATTAGAGACAGTCCAAAGTGGGTGTAGTATGGAATGTTAAAGAGGGAATACTTTAATACAAGCATTAGAAAAATCAATCTGGCCAAAGGTTGTTGCTACATGAGTGTATGTCGATGCAATTACGTACTCCATAGGGGGTTTGTTGCACTCCATCGTTACTTCTCCGGAATAAGGGATATTGTAGGAACAAAGGTACAGTAATGCAACAATATACCTTATTCCAAAAATATATAATATATAAATACTTAGTATTGTACAATAAATGTTGTATTGGCAGATAGAACTTAGGGTTTGAAGCATGATGCTAGTATTGATGAAGTTGCAATCTTATTCATTCATGCTTATGTATTGTTGATGCAATATTCTTTCATCTGAATGTGATTCGTTCATTGGGAATTTAGAGGGTTCAAGTTGCTAGAATGATCATTTGCCTTAGTAAATTTTTTGTAGCCTTGCTAGTTTCTGTTTTACTTGAGGACAAGTAAAAACTCAAGTTTGGAGGTGTGATAGCACTAGAAAAAACATAGGTTTTCCTCCTTACTTATTGGTTAAATTGTTCCCATTTAGTTATCCTTAGCATATATTTTAGCATTTTCAGTTTAGTAAATTGCATTTTATAACTCAGTGAACCCTAGCTTGTTTTATCCTTAATATTGCTATCTTTTTGCATTAATCATTGTATGAGTTAATTCCAGATTACGTCTAGAATTGTCGCCGCACTTGACAACTGTCCGGATAAAAACTAAAAATGCGTGAGCTGTCCAGTCTGGTATAACCAACCTGTACGTACAAGGACAGAATAATTTTGAGGAAAGGACACCTGTACTGTTGGAAGAGGACATAAAAGATTGACGTGAGAAGAAAAAATAGAGGGGAGAGAGATTTTTCTTGACCATCGTCATCTTTATCCTACCTTGAAGCTTGCGGCTATGGCAGCTTAAGCCTCTCACGGGTGAGCCAACGTTAAAATTGATGTAGATTAATGTAACGCGTAGGTTTGTGCAAGTGTATACAGTCATTATCAAGTAATAAGTAAGTATCGAGTTAACATTTCCACAGGGATTGTATTTGTGTTAAATCACTTGATTGTAAAATTACCCTCAATAATTTGGTAAATAAAAACACAATATGGCTAAGAAGTGATGATTAAAATATATTAAACTAAATGCAATGATCCCTAATGCAAATTATCCTAAATATGCAAACTATATGAATGGAATAGATTTTAGCAAAATTAAACACAAGTTGCAACAATTATAACATAAATAAACTAGGACAATTACTTTAATTAAACTCAATTTATTATCAACATGCTTAATAACATTCAGAAAAATATTCCATGGCAACTCGATCTTTCATGAGTTTGGAAACCACTTTAGGTCCTTCTGGAATCCTTTACTTAGTAAATACGCATTTTATTGATCCTTATTTACTAAGGGTTTCTTAGCATTTGTGTGAGGCAACAGGGATGTGTTAGGTTTGAAACAGTTTAATCACACAAATCTAAAAACTATACAGATAACAGAGCTTGGTTAGAGTTGTTATGCAACTTGCAATTTAATCGGGTTAGGATCTAAATTGAGCATGCACATTTCAATTATTTGTCTACTAGTCGTTTCCTGGTTAGGATTAGCTCAGCTAATTCAGATGCATTTCAATCACTTATGAATGAAATACAGAATTGATTTTAATTAAAAACATGATCGATTGAGGCACAAACATTATAAGCATGAATCAAATAAATATTATTTAATCAAAGCAATCATCTTAGTTTATATAAAATTAAGCTAACATTGTTGTAAGCAAGAACAAAGAACACATAGCAAACATTTTTAGATTAAATTAAATAAAATAAATATTAAACCCAAATCAATGTGGCTGTCACCGAAGACTCTGACTGACGAGGCTCTTTCGCTTCTTTACTTTGCTCCTTTGCTGATGGCTCTTCAAGGTGGCTAACCAAGGGCTCTTTAAGAGGCTTAATTGATAAAATCTCTATAAAAAGATGATGGTAGGCATGGGGAATGGAAAATGCTAAAGAGAATTGAGAGATAAGAGAATGATGAGGTATGAGGGATGAGGGATGATGAACGAGGGAATGAAAGGGTCTTATTTATAGATGAAGAGAGGTGGGTAGTTTGCTAAAGATAGCTGGGTTTAGTCTGTTCAAACTTCTTCCATGAGTGGTCGGCCAATTAGTGGAATTTGAGTTGATTTTTGCTTGATTTTTAAGCAATTTAAATGCCATAATAACTCAGGACTGAGACTCGGTCAACTGTAAATCTTCGGGCAAATCTCAAATTTCTTCAACAATGCAAAGACCTTGTGTAATTAAACCAAAAAGTGGTTTAAATGGACAACCATGTGTAGCCAAATTTGGGTTGACTTGGTCTTCAATTTGGACGGTTTTTGTAATCCAACAAAGCTATTAGACCTATCCAAAATAAATCAATAAGTTAAGGGACCAAAGAATAAAATTTATTCAATTTAAATAATTAATTACAACCCAAATTATTAATGAAACATTTAAAATGATTTATTAAATATAATTTTATATTTTATTATTTAATTTAATCATGCATGACCCATTTTATGTGTTAAAATATGTAATATGTTCAAATCAATATAAAATAAGCCATTTTATGCATGAAAACTATATAATAAAGCATAAAATCACATTTTAATAGTTTCAATGTCCTAA
This sequence comes from Gossypium longicalyx, assembly GCA_025698465.1. Taxonomy (NCBI): domain Eukaryota; kingdom Viridiplantae; phylum Streptophyta; class Magnoliopsida; order Malvales; family Malvaceae; genus Gossypium; species Gossypium longicalyx. The sequence continues at coordinate 37,503,278 of CM046995.1, forward strand.
TTTCATATTTTCACATATGTGATTAATTTATTAAACAATTGCATAGTTTTAACAACAAATTTAAGTAAAAAGGTGATAAATTACATAGGAAAAATCCTATATATTTTTTAGTTTACACACCCCCAAACTTAAATCATTACTTGTCCTGAGTAATGTTTATGCACAGCAAAAAGGTCTTGCTAAGGCAAAATTGCTAACTGTGTAAGCAGCATCAACCTTTGTCCCATAATCATGCATTAATAACTTCATGTTCATATATCTTCGTTATTAACAAGTAATTCATATGCAAACATTTATAGATTTTCATACGAAATTTCAAAATATGCCAACATGAATCATAGTTTGTATATATGTCACAGCTACAGATAACATTCATCATTCAACATTATTTCTTATTAATCAAGCAAACAATCATAAGGCTTATTTATGATCTTTATATGTTGAAATTAGTACTTCTTCTCCACTAATGTAGGTGACATAATCCTCAAATCAATAGGTCTTTTATAAGGTTGTAATGGGGCTCGATTAAAGGTAGGAATTTTAAGAGATGAGACATTTCGGTTTCAAAATCTTCACCTTTAGCTTTGTCTTGGATTTCTCAAAATACAACATTTTTCTTTAAGTGAACCTTTGGAACACCCCCAAACTTATTTTGAACTCAAGCTCATACATATTTCCTTTTCGGAGACTGAGCAAACTTTTCTTTGCTCTTCCTTCGTTTCTTTTTTTTTTAAGCATGAGCACATACATATTTTTGAAAATTTCCTCAAATCTTGATTACCAAGACAATTTTAGTTAAGATGGGTGCACAAAATTAGGATAACTTTAAAAGATGGTAATGTGGCTTATAATGTAGGTTCATTGCAATAAACAGCCCTTTAAGCTTAAAATTACAGTTTCAAGGGTCTAATATCATAGGGTTGGCTTGAAAAGGCTCAAACGATCCAAAGAAATAGTGCTTATATCATTTTAGATTTTTTTGTCTCCTATGATTTCGCCTCAAGAAAGTTTCTAAGTCAATTCTAAAGATATAAACCTTCATGCATTCCTAATCTCAAGAGAAACTAAGTTTTCATGGCAAATATTACTAAGGCTAAGATCATACAAGCATTCCATTCTTCATGATAACATACTTTCACTTTGAAAAAAATCATCATTCATACTTTCATGCAAACTATCTCCTTAACAAAAAAAGTCTCTAAACATTCATTTATTAAAACATACTTATGAAAGAAATGATTGGAACATACTTGAAATTTTTAAAAATTTGAGCAATTTATTTGCCTTACCCCTTTTAAAAAAGAAGCAATGTTCTCATTGCAAGAACAAAGTAATGAATGAAAACTGAACACTAGGTAGGGTTGAAAAGAAAGAGAAATGAGTCATTAAGACTGCTTAAATACCAAGTCTTTCCTAATAACCCAATCCTAGACATGTTCATTCCCATTACCACATCACTTAGTCTTTTTCTTTCTAAAAAAGTGTCAAGTTTATTCATGCTTGCTATGTTTTATTGTGCAGAAATTAAATACTAATTACGAAAGAAATAAATTCCTAAATACCTAAAAATAATTAAATAAATAACAAGACAAGAATCCCCCCTTTTATTTTTTTGACTCATTCCCCTTGTCTTTTTTAGCTCCATTTTCGCTTGCATAATCAGTACCTTCTATCCATGTCTCAAAGATAGCATCTGGGAACTCAGGAACAAAAGTATTAGAGATATTCTTAAAAGTATTTTGAATTGAGTCATCTCTAATTTTTGCATATTTCCAGTAAGTTTGTTGTTGATTGTGCATGAACTTGCACATATCCATCAAAATTGATAACTCCAATTTCCTTGAATCACTTGCAGAAGTCGGCATAGAAGTTCTAGATTCAGGTTCAACACTTAGCTTGATTGGTTCTTCTTCTGGCTCAACCCTTGGTTCAGGGGTTACAGATCTTTCAACTAGTTTAGGACTGTTCAGTTCCTTGTCAGATTCTTCTTCTTCTATGTCTGTAACTGAATTAGCTTCAGTTTCTGTTTCATTTATTGACTCATCGGTATCTGGCTCAATTTTCTCTTCTTGCTCACCTTGGTTCAACTCATGCACCTTCTCTACTAACCTTCCAAGATCATGATCTGTAATGCACCTTTCAACTTATCGCCCCTTCAAATTTGCTTGTGTTTTAACATGGGCCCTTAAGCAAAGTGAAGTGATTAATTATGGGAAATAAGCACTTCCTGCCTTCTTTTTAGCACAATCATTAATCTCTTTGAGAATAATTTTCCCAACATTAATGGACTTTTTTGTCAAGATTGCATATAAAGAGCATCCGTTCCATTGAAATGGTGGAACTATGTGAGATAGGCATAAAACTGTAGCGAACGAAATAAAACCATACCTTTGCTACTGGTTTTAGGTATTCCCTTCGGTAAGAATCGCTCCCATACTTTCTTATAATCCATTGGGATCCCGGATTTGTCACAACAGCAAGCACTTATTGAAGAAAATCCTAATTGATATTGTTCATCATAGGGTAGTACCCATCTTCTCCAACATCAGGTAAGTTAAACAAATCATTGATGGACTTAGAAGTAAGAGGTACCTTTTTCTTTCGAACGATGACCTCAGTTGCATCTTGCATTGTCAAACTAGTATAGAATTCTCGAACTAGTTCATCATCGGGAAGTGAACGAGCATCACAAAATCGTTCCCACTTGAGAGCATTGATTGTAACACCCTTAACCCGTATCTGTCGCCGAACTAGGGTTAAAGGCATTATCGAACAAATCGAAACATTTTACGAGCAACTCATATACATCATTATCAATCATAGTCAAACAAAATCGTAGTCCCTTATTTAGGTCATCGAGACCTTAAGCATGCATTAGAAAGGGGTCGGGACTAAATCGAGCTTATATAATTTTTTTCAAAACTTAAACATTTTTCAAAGTTGTACAGGTCACAGGCCTGTGTGAACAGGTCGTGTACCTCACACAGCATTAGACACGACCGTGTGACTAGGCTGTGTCAAAACAGGGCATACATACTGACTTGTCCACACGGCCACAAGACACGTCCGTGTCCCAAGCCATGTGAAAATTAAAGAAGCTACTGACTTGGGTCACACGGCCAGTCACATGCCCGTGTGTCTTGCCCGTGTTCAAAACTGACTTGGCCACACGGCCTAGCACATGCCTGTATGTGTAACCGTGTGGTCTGCCTAGGCTCATTTAAAAATGGACCTCGAGTAACACAGCTGAGACACATGCCCGTGTCCCTACCCGTATGGGCAAAAATAGGCCATTTGCAAGGTCAAATTGCCACCCATTAAGGGTCCTCCCTTCAAGCATCAAATAGGCATCTAAAGCATCATATTTTCAAATCAACCTATTTCATTCATAATTCACAAATAAAAACATAGCATTCATAAGCCAAAGACATACAAAAACATATGATTTGTAACATCAATTTACCTCATTCATTCTCATGCCAAATTCTTATCAAATCCACAATCAAACATATACCAAAAACTTACCAAATTGACCATTTCTTTTGGCCAACCAAAAACACCTCATAATAGCTCAAATACATGGCATGATATACACATTACAAAACATATTTTAATACTTTTAGCCCACACATGCCATACTTCAATAATTACACTTTCAAAAGGTACCAAAATATAGTTTGAAAGTGTGGTGATGATCCTCGACGGTTCCCGAGCTTCCGGTAGCTTCGATATCTATAAAACAGTTGAAAGACACACAAAGTAAGCCTTCAAAAGCTTAGTAAGCCATATACAAATAAAATTAACAATATAAACATATAAGCATCATAATATACATATACTCCTTAGCCAAATGCTATCATAAACCACATAGCTCAAATACATTTCACATATTCCCCAATCATTTACACATATAGCTTATTTTCTCATACTTTTGTCACATATAATCGTTGATCATAAAGATTCATATGCTTACCTTTCAACATCAAATATGACATACAATTTCAAATGTACCTAAATCGGATACACATTTCATATAATCATTCATTTCTCGGAATGCCCAATGAACTGTCTGGAATCATAAGGATAGGGGGATAGCTCAGAAAGCTCATACAATGCCAACTTCCCAGACGTGGTCTTACATGTAATCAAATATCGATGCCACTATCCCAGACAGGGTCTTACACGAAATCAAAATACGATGCCGATGTACTAGACATGGTTTTACACGTAAATCATAAGTTGATGCCAACTTTCCAAACGTGGTCTTACACGAGAACAAAAATCGCATGGTTGCTTGACAATCGTTGATCCACCGACGGCTTTTAAAGCCCAATATGTAAATGAAGGTAGTTCCACAACTGGGATACCATGGTGTGTGGGTTGGGTGGGTCGATATTTATATCCCCACATGGTGTGACGGGGGACGGAGCCGGTGTGTAGCGGATGGATAATTGGATGGGATTGCATTGCATGAATGATGAACGATGAATGATGTTTTTTTTGAATGCTTCTTTTCTTTGAGGGTTGTACACATTGAGTTGCGAAAACTCACCCCCTCTTTTATTTTATTTTCAGGTGATGCTCAGTAGAAGGTTCGATGTTTTGAGGGACTCTAGGTGGCCAGCTATCAAGATAATTTGGACTTGTTTTTTTTTCAAGCATATAAGTTTTTATTTAATTAAGTATGTTTCAGATCAGATTGTAATAAGGTTTTCATTATGTTATTATTACTTGAATTGTTATTATTATTTTCATTGTAATTTACAAGAAGTTGAACATGGGTTTCCTAAATGTTTTCTACGTTTCCGCAATTAAATTTTTAAATGAAAAGTTTTCTTAAATCAAATGTTTCAAACAAGGTTTTTGCAACTGAAATGTGTGTTTTTTAAGTTAATTAAGGTTTCTTTTATTTTAAGAAGGGTTTTCAATGAAAACACGGTTTTTGCTAAAACACTTCAATGTGACACACCAGATTCGGCCATAGCGTTTGGGCCGGGTTTGGGGTGTTACAATACATTCCATAAGTTCGAAATTCAACTTATAAAGTACCAAAATCAGTCGATAGTGTGATAAACTCCTCTGACGATCCTCGAGCTCGTAACTTGAATCTAAAATCTATAAAACAGAGGCAAACATAAACATACAATAAGCTTTCATAGCTTAGTAAGTCATAAGCAAATAAACAATTGAAAGACATAATCGATGCATTTAAACTATATCAAACTATACTATCATAACCAAATTAGACCTCAATATTATGATTTAACATTATTCATATACATTCACTTATAAACTTATTTATGGCTGAATACATATATATATTATCAAAATATCTTTCGATTTCAACGCTCAATATCATTATGTGACCATGTACATGTATACATATATACATATACTCTTGAATCGAAATATAGTTTCATATGCATAAACATAGCAATGATCGAATGAATATATATACATTAACAAACTATCATTCAATTACTGAGCCAAAATATCTTTATCATACCACATACATATACACTTATATGCATATTCTCATAAGTCAAAGTATAACAATCACATATAAATTTATATCAAATGGCTGAATATACCACCAAGTGCACATATGTTTACACTAGTAACTTGTATTATTTGAATCACATATTAAATGGCCAACTTACTTTATTTTCAAATAGATAATTAACTAACTTATACCTGATCGTTTTAGCTCAATTTACACCTTCGTTCACAACATATCATTGCCTGATGAACCCTTCGGAATTGGATAGGACACTTGGATAATCATATATATCGTACAATGCCAACGTTCCAGACGTGGTCTTACATGTAATCACATATTAATGTCACTGTCCCAGATAGGGTCTTACTCACACACATATATCGGAATCACATATCGATGCCAACGTATTAAACGTTGTCTTACTCGCACACATATATGGAATCACATATCGATGCCATGGTCTTACTCGCATATCACATATCAGAATCCTATGTCATGACATATGTATCCTAGCTATTCCTAAGGTTCATATGGGGCTTTCGGACATCGTAACTCGGTCGAAACAAATTCATAAACATTTCTACCAAGTTTGCTCACATCCAGCTAATACATATATATTTACATATTTCAATTCAGCATATATAATTCACATTTAATTAAAAATTAAGTACGTCTATTTTCTTATAAACTTACCTCGGATGATGAAAAACAGAACGGGACGACTAGTTGACAACTTTAGTTTTTTTCCTCGATCCAAATCCGATTTCTTTGGTTCTTAATCTAAACATATTCAAATTAAACTCATTCAAACATATTTTCATTCAATTTAGTCCAAAAACACATAAATGGTCAAATTACCATTTTACCCCTAACATTTTACACTTTTTACAATTTAGTCCCGATTGCACAAAACACAAAACATACAAAATTTCAACACACCTATGTTAGGCCGAATTTTACCCATGTCCATACAAGCCTATATATTTCATTTATTTCACATTTTAATCCCTCAAATTATTATTTTTGTAATTTAGTCCTAATTACTCAAAATCATCAAAAACTCCAATACAAAACATGTTAATCCAAAACATATCTTTCATATTTCATCATCAAACAACAAAAATCACAAGCTTTCAACAATGGCATAACTCACAATATTCATCAAAATAAAAAATTCAAGTATGGGTCTTGTAGATAACTTAGCAACGATCTCAAAAACGTAAAAATTATCAAAAATCGAGTAAAAACAAACCTTGAATCAAGCTTGGAAGGTGGTCGAACCTTTGAAACCTTGTTCTTTTCTTTCTTATTTTGATTTCCGGTCATGAAGGAATAATATAAGCTATGGCTTTTAATTTTATGTTTTAAATTAATATAATTTATTAACCAAATTACATATATAACCTTTATAATAAAATATAAAACCATTATAATTCATGGTTTTTACCGTCCATCACTTGTTCAATGGCATAATTGCAACATAAATGTGTCAATTGATAAAGACACATTCAATTTGGTCATCACACATTAAACCATCAAATTTTCATTTTACGTGATTAAGCCCTTTTATTAAATCAGATACTCAAACAGCAAAATTAAATCACAGAAATTTCACACATATAAATTCACATATAATAAACACATAAAATAAATTTAAAATATTTTTCTGGCTCAAATTTGTGGTCTCGAAACCACCGTTCCGATTAAAGTCTAATTCGGGTTGTTACATATGCTGCAATAAGTTGTTATTCGGTCCATTTCCTTGGTTGCTCCAAGAAAAATTAGGATGATTACGCCATGAAGGATTGTAGAAGTTGGACTAGGGTCCTTCTCCACTTCTATTTTGATGTTGGTTCCCCACATAGTAGACTACCTAGGGATTTGATGGACAATTCTCAAAAGAATGACCTTCGCCACAGTACATACAGGAAACTACTTCAAACGGACTTGGTGGGTGAGTTGCAAAATTAATAGCACTATTAGTAGTAAACTATTTTACCATAGAAGAAATAGATGATACCTGAGCTGATAATGAAGTGAAGGTGTCAACTTCATGAACTCCAGCTACACGTCTTCCTAAAGCTATTCAATTTGTTGGCCATTAATAGTTATTACTCGTGATCCTCTCGATAATCTCAGAAGCCTCATTATAAGACTTAGACAAAATTGCACCATTCGTAGAAGCATCTACCATCAATCTTGTATGTGCATTGAGAGCATTATAGAATATCTCCAACTAGATACAATGAGGAATCCCATGATAAGGACACTTACGAAGTAACTCCTTGAATTGCTCCCAAGCCTCATACAAAGACTCGTCATCCAATTGTTGGAAAGTTGTGATCTCGTTCCTCAACTTAGCGTTTTTTCTAGGCGGGACATACTTAACCAAAAATCTTTCTGCTAATTTTTGAGCCATGCTCGTGCTTGATTGCGCAACGAGTACAGAAACAACTTCAACCTTAGTGCGCCTTTAGTCACACTAGCTATCTTGAATGACTCACTGACCTCCATAAATAATCGAAGGTGGAGATATGGATCTTCCGTGGGCATACAATTGAATTGGCCCACCATTTGGAGCATTTGAAACATCACTGGTTTCAATTCAAATTGGGTTGCCTCAATATCTGGCCTTCAAATTCCTGGATTTAACTTACTGAAAAGTGGCACAACATATTGTCTGATGCATCGATCCCTATCATCAGCAATGTGGATGGGATTTCGTACATGATCGACTTCATTACCTTGGTCTTAATTCTGATTTTCAAGGTCCATCTCGACTTGTCTTTGAGCTATTCGTTCACGTCTTCTTTTTCTGAAAGTTCACTCAATTTCAAGGTCTATAGGGAGTAAATCGATCATCCGATCTATGCTCATAAACACCTGAAAAGAAAATCAGAAAACTTAAAAAGATGCTCATAAACACCTAAAAAAAATAAAAAAACTTAAAAAGAATAAGTTAGTAATGTTAGAAATAAACCAAATTTGAAATAAGTAATTTCACAAAAAAAAAAAGACTATGGCAGCAGTTAACAATCCCCAGCAACAGAACGAAAAACTTGTAACGCGTAGGTTTGTGCAAGTGTACACAGTCATTATCAAGTAATAAGTAAGTATCGAGTTATTGTCTTCACAGGGCTTGTATTTGTGTTAAATCACTTGATTGTAAAATTAACCTTAACAATTTGGTAAATAAAAACACAATATGGTTGAGAAGTGATGAGTAAAATATATTAAACTAAATGCAATGATCCCTAAAGCAAATTATCCTAAGTATGCAAACTATATGAATGGAATAGATTTTAGAAAAATTAAACACAATTTGTAACAATTATAACATAAATAAACTAGGACAATTACTTTAATTAAGCTCAATTTATTATCAACATGCTTAATAACATTCGAAAAAATTACATAGCAACTCGAGCTTTCATGAGTTTGGAAACCACTTTACATCCTTTTGGAATCCTTTACTTAGTAAATAAGCATTTTACTGATCCTTATTTACTAAGGGTGTCTTAGCATTTGTGTGAGGTAATAGGGACATGTTAGGTTTGAAATATTTTAACCACACAAATCTAAAAACTATGCAGATAACAGAGCTTAGTTAGAGTTGTTATGCAACCTGCAATTTTATCGGGTTAGGATCTAAATTGAGCATGCACATTTCAATTATGTGTCCACTAGCCGTCGTCTGGTTAGGATCGCTCAACTAATTCAGGTGCATTTTAATCACGTATGAACAAAATACAGACTTGATTTTAATTGAAAACATGATAGATTGAGGCATAAACATTATAAGCATGAATCAAATAAATATTATTTAATCAAAGTAATCATCCTAGCTTAAATAAAATTAAGCTAACATTGTTGTGAATAAGAACAAAGAACACATAGCAAACATTTTTAGATTAAAATAAAGAAAACAAAGATTAAACCCAAATCAAAGTGGCTGTCACCCAAGACTCTGACTAACGAGGATCCTTTGCTTCTTCACTTTGCTCCTTTTCTAGCTCTCCAAGGTGGCCAACCAAAGGCTCTTTAAAAGGCTTAATTGCTAAAATCTCTATAAAGAGATGATGCTAGACGTGGGGAATGGAAAATGCTAAAGAGAATTGAGAGAGAAGAGAATGATGAGGGATGATGAATGAGGGAATGAAGGGGTCTTATTTATAGGTGAAGAGAGGTGGGTTGTTTACTAAAAATAGCTAGGTTTAGTCTCTTCAAACTTCTTCCATGAGTGGTCGGCCACAATTAGTGGAATTTGAGCTGATTTTTGCTTGATTTTTAAGTAATTTAAATGCCATAATAACTCAGGACTGAGACTTGGTCAAATATAAATTGTAACGCCCCAGAATTCGGGCCTAGAAGTATTGGGACTTGAGTAAGGGAATGGTTAGGAAATTGTGCATAAAAGTTTATGTGAGCTAGGATGACACAATTAAATGTCAGCTCAAGTGGTTAAGGGTCCTGAAAGGAGTTGGAAAAGTCTTAGGTTCAAACCTGGGCTTTAGTAAAATTTTAATTTTAAGTGAATAAAACCCTAGATGCTTGGAAGTAAGCCTTTTAAATTATTGTGTTAAAAAAATGACACAAGGAAGCATGTGCTCTAGTGGTTTGGGTGTCATTAAGGTTGTAAGGGAGTCTGGGTTCAAGTCTTGGCTCTAGCAATTTATTTTGGTTTATCTTTTAAAGGAACCTGGACTTTGGCCTATAGACCTTTTAATTAATTGAGGATATTTTGTGACACAAAAGGAGCCTGTGGCTCAATGGTAGTGGCATGTTTCTAAGGATAAGGGAGCTTGAGTTCGAATCTCATAATGCGCAAGGGAGTATTTATTTTACTTCCTTACAGAATGAGAAGTGGAGTTGGACTGAAACTCTACAAGGTGGAGTTTGATTTGGTCTTGGAGGGATTTGTGGAGTAAGTTAAGGAGGAGATTGGGGAGAAAATCAAGGAAATTTGAAATGGCAGGTTGGTAAGGTGTTGTGGCCGATTGCGACTCTAAAGCATTACTTGAGAATTCAACTAGGGGGAAATTAGGGAGCAATTTTGGCTTTAGTGGTTCTCTCTTGACATTTCTATTTTGGGTTTTCTACACTTTCTATTTTGGAGTAGCCGATTTGGCACCATTTAGGTATTTTTTTGCTTGTGGGTTCTACTCTTCTTCTGTTCCTATTGATTAATTCTTTTCTGTCCCCTACACTCTTCATAAGTCAATTCTCTTCCCTTACTCAATATTGGTGTTAGCCGAATTCACCATCTCTCCTCCCTCTCTATTTTTTTTGGCTTTCTTTCCCTTGTAGCCAATTCTCTTTCTGGTGTCACTCTTATTTCTTGTTTCTTTTGATTCAACACTTTCCTCTTGTTCTCTTAATCATTTTACTTTGGTCGATTCTCTACTCTTCACTTCCTCACTCAAGGATTAATCGATTTCTCTATCTCTCCTCCTATTTTTTTTATTCTTGCCACGTGTTCATTGATTTGATTAGGTTTAAGTTCGCATGATGATTCTCTTTTCTCTCTTTACTATTATGATTTTTTTCTTAACACCTCTTCTTTCTGTCATTCTGTTAGGAGCGTGATTGTACCATCTTGTGCCTCAATTTTAGAGTGGGCTATTATAGGCCAAATACTCCTAACCTTTTGAAGTGTCGCGTTTCAGTAAAGGTTTCACTTGACTCAAGTTATTAGAATTTATGGTAGTGATTAACCGTAGCTTGTGTTTGGATCCAGGTTGGTGTACATGGAGATTTGCGTTCTAATCATAAATAGGTGTGTATCCGTACCCATTAAATGATAATAGGCACAAAATTCAGTAAAGTGTGTACACACCCTGATCTGACTGTGGTACGGCAAAAAGTCAAAAAGCCAAAAGGTTGTGTTTGAGCATGCGAACGCTCATTTGGTAAATCGAGCCCACAAAATGTGGGCATACGATGAAAGAGGCCACAACGAGTGATCTCGTGGGCTTAGGCTGTAATGGGCCACGTTGGGCCTAATAGGCCCATGAGCCCATATGGGTGAATCTCACCGTCAGGTGGGGAAGGTTGGACTGGCCATGTCGCGCATATGGCTTAGGACGTTTCTGGGCCGAATGGGCCTGCATGGGTAAATCTCACTATTAAATGGGAAGTAGTTGGACTTGTCATGTTGCGCACATGACTTAGGTTGTTTTCGGCCACGTTGGGCCGGAATAGGCCGTGTGGGCCAAATGGGCTCGTGGGCCCCACACGGATAAAATCTACGGTAAGTAACAAAGAATGGAGTGGGCTTTGGTGATCGCATGGTCATCACTGAATTTGGGCTAAATAGGCCACACGAGCGTTGATCGTGTTGATTCGTGATAAGTTTTAATAAATTTATATTTGACCGTTCTTGAAGACTAACTATTATCACGACGAAGACAAGTGTACCTATCGAACAGTAGTATAGTTTTAGCAAGATCGGGATGTCGAACCCAAAGGAACTAAAAGTACTAGTATTAACTCTTTTCTTATTATCTAGCCTAAAAATAAAGGGGTTTGTTTTATCTAAACTAATTAACTAACTAAGGATTGACAGAAAGAAAGTTGGGGAAAATACTTTTGGGAAATTCGAATGATTAAGACAATACCTAAGGGAAAATCCACCTAGACTTCACTTGTTATTTGACTCTAAATCAGACGATTTATTCATTTGACTTGTTCCGTAGAAATCCCTAAATTATATTATTATCTCCCTCGAGACTAACAACATCTAACCCTAGGTTGATTAATTCAAATCTCTTTCTAATTAACACCCCTAGTGTTGCATTAACTCGATCTATGGATTCCCTTATTAGATTTCACCCTAATCCGACAAAATCTTGTCACCCTATCTCTAGGCGTGCAATCAACTCCACTTAATTATGACAAATTTACTCTTAGGCAGAGACTTTTGCTTCTCTGAATAAGCACATCAACTTGAATCAATATCCTGAAATATTGAAGCAAGAATTAAGAACACATAATTAAGAACAAGTCAAATATTTATCATACAATTCAGAAAATACTAACAAGATTCATCTTAGGTTTCATTCCCCTTAGGCATTTAGAGGATTTAGTTCATAATTATAAAAGACAACATCTCAGAAGAATATTGAATACAAAACATAAAGAAAAACCCAAAACTCCTGAAGGAAAATTGAAGGGAGATCTTTAGTTTTGAAGGAGAAATCAGCTTCTGAGATGGATCAATCGGCTTTCTTCGAGTAAATTCCTACTTCCCACTCCATGTGTCCCTTTTCATCCTCCTCTCTAGTGTTTAAATAGGCTTTAGAATGCCTTAGAACCCTCAAGAGTGGCCTTTTCCGAATAGAACTCAACTTGCGTGTTCGATTGCTCCAAACCGTGTTAGAGTCTGTTGAATAGACACGGCCGTGTGGTCTACCCATGTAAGTCATGCTCAATTCTGCTAGAAGGGCACGGGCATGTGGTGTACCCGTGTGAGGAAGTCCAGACCGTGTTGATTTCCTACGTTGGCCCATTTTTTCCGTTTTAGGCCCGTTTCTCGCTCTTTTTACTCTCCTATGCTCACCTAAGTATGAAAAATGAAATTAAAGGATAAGGAGCATCAAATTCACCAATTCTAAGGATAATTCATCAATAAATGTGCTAAACATGGGATAAAAATATGTAAAAATTTTAGTTTATCAAGCGTGTGGGCCCACTTGGGCCGAGTAATGGGCCTTGGGACCATTTACACAATTTTGGCCATATGGGTTATTTGAGTCATTAGGAACGACTGTAGACTTTTTGAAGGCTTTTTATCTATACTGAGACCCAAAATTAGTAAAATGACCGTAATACCCCTATAGGGTAAAATGACCGTAATACCCCTGTAGGGTAAAATGTCTGTTATGCTCTTATATTATGTATTACTAGTTTGCTATATGATTTATATATGACTATGATTGAGCATGACATTCTGCATTCACATATGATGTTATGACATGACATTCTACATGGGGATGGGTGATTATTCACGGAGGAAGTGTATGGCTTGTAGTCATTCTGTTCAAGGCTTACTGCCTTTCTACTTATGGCCTTTAGTCGTTCTGTTAACTGGCAGTGTTGCTACAATATTTATGGCTTTTATCCATTTTGTCTACGGTGCTAAGCCGTTCTGTTGACTTAGTGCCGCCACCGATGCTAAGCTTGGTGTGTTGGATGGGTGGGTCAATTTTATCCCCACATGGTGTATTGGTTGGTACGGGTGGTGTATTGGTTGGATTGGGTTGGATTTCTGTCTGCATATCTGCATTTGATACTAATTCTGTAATGGCTATTAATGGGCTAAGGCCCACCTAATACCGTGTCTGTGATGGGCTCAAGCCCAGTTTATTTCTGCATACCGTATATTTGACTGTTTGTATTATAAAGGATTACACACTGAGTTTTCGCAAACTCACCCTTCTATCTATGTAACACCCAAACCCGGCCTAGACGCTATGGCCGAATCTGGTGTGTCACATTGAAGTGTTTTAGCAAAAACCGTGTTTTCATTGAAAAACCCTTCTTAAAATAAGAGAAACCCTAATTAACTTTTAAAAAAAACACCTTCAGTTACAAAAGCCTTGTTTGAAACATTTGATTAAAAAAAACATAGTTGCGGAAACGTAGAAAACATACTATAATTTAAGAAATCCATGTTCAATTTCTCGCAATTACATTGAAAATAATAATAATTCAAGTAATAATAACACAATGAAAACCTTATTACAATCTAGTCTGGAACATACTTAAAAAGAAGTAAAAACTTAAATGCTTAAAAAAAAAACCCAAGTCCAAATCATCTTGCTAGCTGGCCACCCAGAGTCCCTCCAAAGATCGAACCTTCTACTGAGCATTACCTGAAAATAAAATGAAAGAGGGGGTGAGTTTTCGCAACTCAGTGTGTACAACCCTCGAAGAAAACAAGCATTAAAAAAAACATCATTCAATATTCATGCAATGCAATCCCATCCAAATTATCCATCCGCTACACACTGCTCCGTCCCCCGTCACACCATGTGGGGAGATAAATATTGACCCACCCAACCCACACACCATGGTGGCCCGGTTGTGGAACTACCTTCATTTACATATTGGGCTTTAAATGCCGTCGGTGGATCCACATTGTCAAGCAACCGTGCGATCCTCATATACTTCCTCCGTTCCATAATTCCCAACCCATATGCAACCTAAGCAGAATATCATATGTATGCATGTCACATCCATAAAACTTACATTCAACACCTAGGGGTATTTTGGTCATTTTTACCTTTAGGGGCATTTTGGTAATTTTCCTTTAATTACGGTTTTCACTTATCTTGGCCCGTTAACAAGTCCCGTGAGCTAATATGAACGGATTCTATGCACCAGGTAAGATTCCAGAGAAGAGGAGGTGGGTCATTAAGATTGCTTAAGTACCAAGCTCTCCCTAGATCCAATCCTAGACATGCATATACACGTTGCCACACTTTAACCCTTTGACTTGCCCACTAGGCCCATTAGGCCCAAATCACCTGTATCTGACTTACTAAGCCCAATCATATTCGTATGGCCCATTAGGCCCAAATCACCTGTATATGGCCCATTAGGCCCAAATCACATTTATATGGCCCGCTAAGCCGAGTCACATTCATATTCATGGTCACATACAAATTCCTATCACAAAGCATCAATATTAATTTTTTGCCTATTTTAGGCCCAACAGCCCATCGGGCCCATTTAGCCCATTCTGGCCCATATGGCCAAATCACAACCCAAGTCCATAGAATCGCCCGTGGGCCTTAGGCAACCTATTGGTTTCCCCCTTACGAGTGTTCGCACACTCGCAAGACTACCGAAGCCAAACTTTTGGCTTTTCGGCTTTTCGGCTATTGTCGATTCATTGTGTGTGTGCAGTGTATGTACACACCTGGTAAGCAAGCTTGCTGCGATTTTCGTAGCCCAAACCTACAATGGATATCACTCAAATATTAATCTCACATACTTATCGAATACTTTACCAAAAGCCGAAATCTCACCTTAACCTTACCTGAACGCTAAGCCTTTACTAGTTTCTACTTTGGTCACTAATCATGTGTATCTCTTAAATCTGAAGAGCAAATCTGAATGAATCCAAAATTGATAGCTGACACTAATTCCCTACCAAGTCAATTAGAAAGAAGTGAGGAACTGAATACTCGATACTTATCAAAAACCGATTGGGAGAGCGAACACTTACACTAGAATCGATTGGGTGGAAAGAGTTGTGGCGGCACCAAGGGTATTCGGCCAAAGGATATTCGGCTCTTAGAGATTTGAATGGCAATAATTGATTACTCGGCACCAAAGAAGAGAGGAAGAAGAATTAGCTAAAGCAAAGAAAATATTGAGTAGAAATAGAATTCGGCACAAGGAAGAAGAAAAAGAAAAGAAGGCAGAGAGTTTTCGGCTTTTAGAGAAAAGAGTTTCTGGCAACAGGGTGGAGGAAATTCGGCATTAGCTTCATATCCTAGCATTTGGCACCCATTTATAAGCCTTATAGCCAAATTTTCCCATGCCCAATTCCCCATTCGGCTCCATCACTTCTCCCTTCTCATCTCCTCATTTTTCTCCCTGATAACCCCTTAATCCCTTCCTTAATTTTCTCTCCTAAACACTTCCCTTGGAGTCCACTTTCATGCCACTTCCATCCTTCTAGAAGGCTAAAATTAAACTTCTAAAAACACTAAGCTAGGATTTGAACCTTAGACCTCTTTGCTAGCTATTAACGCCACCTCCCTACACCCTAAGTGGCGTCACTTAGCCACTCCTCCACAGGGCTTTTTAATGCTATTTCCCCTAACTTTATTTAAAATCCCAACTACTTGCCAACCCTGATTCTTTTAATAATTAAACTATAATTTCATTTACCCTTAAATTTGAATTAAGACCTATTGTAATTATCACTGGGTCAGAAATATAAGACACAATTTTTATCAAAACTGAAAACAAAGAAAGTTCGGGATTTTGGGATTTTGGGTTTCGAGATTTTTGGGGTGTTACAGTCTAACCGTACAGGTAATTCCCAGCCTTAGGCGATTTAGAGCCGCGAGAGACTCGGAGGTGGCCACACGACCACTGATGCTTTGCTGTAGACTTTTTTATTTGAATTTTATATTTTGGGGTTTTAATTTTGTGATAAGGCCTTTAAGGGATTAAATTTTTAATTGGGCTTTTGATTTCCTTATTCAAAACTTCTAAACACGAATTTTCAAAAATTAATAACTATTTTAAAAAACACTTAAAAACAAACCTTTTTATATTTCAAATTTAGTAGCTGCCGCGATTTGAAATAACTTAAAGTATCAATGCCAGACATTAAGTAAATGTTTTTGAAGAGATGATTTGCTAACCTCAAGCAAAAAGTTTTAATCATAGAAATGAACTTTTAACAACACCTCAATTTTTTAACGATGCTTTGATGTGACACGCCAGATTTGGTCATAACGTCTGGGCCGGGTTTGGGGTGTTACATAAATCTTCGGGCAAATCTCTAGTTCTTCAACAATGCAAGGACCTTGTGTAATTAAACCAAAAATTGGACAGTCATGTGTAGCCGAATTTGGGTTGACTTGGTCTTCAATTTGGACGATTTTTGTAATCCAACAAAGCTATTAGACCTGTCCAAAATAAAACAATAAGTTAAAGGACCAAAGAATAAAATTTATTTAATTTAAGTAATTAATTACAACCCAAATTATTAACGAAATATTTAAAATAAATTATTAACTATAATTTTATTTTTTATTATTTAATTTAATCATGCATGGCCCATTTTATGTCTTAAAAAATGTAATATGTTCAAATCAATATAAAATAAGTCATTTTATGCATGAAAACTATATAATAAAGCATAAAATCACATTTTAATAATTTCTATGTCCTAATTTCATATTTTCACATATTTCATTAATTTATTAAACAATTACTTAGTTTTAACAACGAATTTAATAAAAAGGTGATAAATTACATAAGAAAAATCCTATATATTTTTCAATTTACAATTAGTGTAACACCTCTCGATCGTATCCAACGCCGAAACAGGGTTTGAGGTGCTACCGAACTTAAACTCAACCAATCTTAGGAAATCGGACCATAAAATTTTGATCAATTTAAAACTTTTCATTTAATATTCAATTTGTCCCTTAATAGAGCTTACGGGGCCCAAAACATACTTTCAAGGTGGTTCGGGACCAATTTGATGGCTCAAGAAAAACTCGTAGAATTTCATGCTTTAAGGCTCCACACGCCCGTGTGGGTGTAGGGCACACGCCCGTATGCTAGGGACACGCCCGTGTCCCATACCCGTGCGACCAAATTAATTCCACAGTTTTTCATGAAACAAGTGCAGACTTCACACGGCCTAGACACACACTCGCGTCCTTTGCCCGTGTCCTTTCACACTGCCACGACACGCCCATGGAGCCGCCCGTGTGCAAAAACCTAGGCATTATGGTTTCTGACGTCAGCATCACACGACCATGGTACACGCCCGTGTACTAGGCCGTGCCCTTCCACACGGACGTGTCTCTGCCCGTGTGAACCTTGCCATGCATTCTGACTTGAAATTTCTAAGTGCAGGGGACACACGGCCTTCTCACACACCCATGGGGCTGTCCGTGTGTCACACATGGCCTAGACACACGCTCATGTGTCTACCCGTATGAACAATATGAGGCCATTTACCAAGCTTCATTGCCACCATAGTATGCCTATTTTCATGTCAATACCAACCAATACCAAATCAAGCATGATAGATTTTATTTAACCATGAAGATGCATCTATTATAGACTCAAAATGAATGTTATCCTCATTCAAGGCTTAATGTAAGGTGTGAAATCTATTCCAAGCAAACACATTTGGCCAATTCTCAAATACATAAAATAATAAGGTCTAGTCCTATACATGCCATAATCAAAAATATAAATCCTATTATACCGAGTATTACGGCTGATAGTGTGATCGATATTTTCGACTTCCGATGATCCTTAAGCTAATTAGACGGCGCTGTAAGAAAATGGAAAGAAAGAGAGAGTAAGCTTAAAAGCTTAGTAAGTTGCATATAAATAAATATACAACAAAAATTTCTCCACTAATCGTCATACTCATATTACAAGGGTAAGCATAAGCTTGACTTACTCATTACCGTCTAATTGAGTCACATTTCCTATATTGAGATCATTACTCATTCATACCAAATAAGTACCTGTACCACTCATTACATTATTATGCTTTCCATATTAACTCACTTTCATAACTTCCAAGGTTGAACCTTTCAGAATATTACTTGATATTTTATAAGCCTCAAATGTGGGATAAGTTGTCGATGCCATGTCCCAGACATGGTTTTACACTGGCTATCATCTTCGAGGCCGAGGCTATGTCCCAAACATGGTCTTACACTAGCTCTCGTATATACATGCTGATGCCATGTCCCAGACATGGTCTTACACTAGCACAACTCTTAGCTGATACATGTCCCAGACATGTCTTACACTGGCTATCATCATCAAGGACGATGCATGTCCCAGACATGTCTTACACTAGCACTTGTCTCAATGCCGATGCCATGTCCCAGACATGGTCTTACACTGGCTCTCATAATGTGGCTGATGCATGTCCCAGGCATGTCTTACACTGGCTATCAAATAACCCAAATGTCATGGCCTGAATATCCAGTTTGTTTCCTAGGGTTTCAATGGGATTTTTCTACTATCTCAATTATTAATATGCATTCTCAATTCACCATCTAGCAATTCATGCTATATCAGCTCAATGACAACTTAAATACATGCATTAACAATTTAGTTGTATTACTTACGTACAACTTACCTTAGATTACAAAATGTACTCGACTGGTCGGTTTAGTGGATTTGCTTGGCTTTCCCCCGATCTAGGTTCGAATTTGGTAAGTCTTGATTTGTGAGTGCTTCAAGTTGCTAAAAATTTTAAACTTTAAAATCCCCTTCAATGGCTGATTTTTGGTAGAGAAAGAAGATGAAAAAGGGATGATATCATCCTTCCTTGATTTATTTCTATTTTAGTCAAAATAAGCCACCTAACTCACCAAATTTTAAGATTTTGTTCCCTCTTTGACTCTATGTCAGACCAAGCACTCTAAAAAAGGTCTAGTTGCCCTTTAAAGACCTCCAATTTTAATTATCTTGTTATTTGGCACATTTGGATACTAAAATGTAACTTTTGCATTTTATACGATTTAGTCCTTTTTCACAATCGGGATCACAAACATTAAAATTAACTCACCAAATTTTTCATACACTAATAAAATCATGTTATAACCTCATAATTGTAATAAAATAAATTTTCTAACTTTATATTTGTGGTCCTGAGACCACTATTCTGACTAGGCCCTAAATCGGGTTGTTACACTTCTCCCCCTTTAGAGATTTTCATCCTGGAAAATCTTACCGATGAATAAGTTCAGATACTGCTCTCTCAAGGACTCCTCGGGTTCTCATGTGGCTTCCTCAGCCCCATGTCTATGCCACAAAACATTCACAAGTGGTATATTCTTATTTCTTAACTGTTTGACCTCTCGAGTAAAAATCTTGACCTGCTCTTCACCATAAGTTATATCCGGAAGAATGTCAACTTCAGTTGGAGCAATTACATGCGAAGGGTCTGATCTGTATCAGCATAACACGGAAACATGAAACACATCATGGATCTTTTCTAACTCTGGTTGCAAATCTAAACGGTAGGCAACAGGCCTTACTCTTTCGGTAACCTCATAAGGTCCTATGGAACGAGGACTCAACTTGCCCCTTTTGCCAAATCTGAGGACTTTTCGCCATGGAGAAACTTTCAAAAATACTTTATCACCGACTTCAAACTTAATTTCCCTCTGTCTCAAATCCGCGTAGGATTTTTGTCTATCTAAGGCGGCTCTCAGGCAGTCACGAATCACTTTAACTTTCTCCTCAGCCTCTTTAACCAAATCGACCCCGTGAATTTGATTTTATTTGAGCTCAGTCCAATATAAGGGTGTTCGACACTTTCGTCCGTACAATGCCTCATAAGGCGCCATTTTCAAACTCGACTGATAGCTGTTGTTGTAGGCGAATTCAACCAATGGCAATTATTTTTCCCAACTTCCTTGAAGTTCGAGAATACAACATCTCAACATGTCCTCTAAGATCTGTATCACTCTTTCTGACTGTCTGTTAGTTTGCGGATGAAATGCCGTGCTGAAACTCAACTTGGTTCCCAAAGCCTCTTGTAACTTTTTCCAAAACCTTGAGGTAAACCTCGGATCCCTATCTGACACAATCGACAATGGTACTCCATGACATCTCACAATCTCAGAAATATATAAGTAGGCTAATTTCTAGAGGGAGTAGTCGGTACGCACTGGTACGAAATGTGCCGACTTAGATAGTCTGTCGACAATAACCCATATTGCATCTTTCTTTTTCGAGGTTACTGGCAAACTGGTCACGAAGTCCATAGTGATACGATCCCATTTCCACTCGGGGACCATAATAGGCTGAATTAAACTCGAAGGTACTTGATGTTCAGTCTTTACTTGCTGACACACTAGGCACTTAGAAACGAACTCAGAAATGTCTCTTTTCATACCCGACCACCAATACATTTTCTTAAGGTCGTACATTTTCGCACTACCCGGGTGAACGGATAAACAACCACCATGTGCCTCACTTAGAATCTTCTAAATAAGTTTATTGTTTTTGGGTACACAAACTCTGTCTTTGAACATTAAACATCCATCAGTACTGATGCGAAAATCTGATTCAATTTCAGACTCACACTGAATTCTCTTGGCTTGTAATTCCTCATCACCTTTCTAGCTTCTCGGATCTCTTGAAGAAAGGTCGATCTAGCTCTCAACTCAGCTAGAATCGAACCATCATTAGCTATAGTCAACTGAGTATTCAAGGCTCGTAAGAAAAACAACAACTTCCTACTCAAGGCGTCGGCGACTACATTCACCTTTCCCAGATGGTAGTCGATAATCAATTCGTAATCCTTTAACAGCTCAATCCATTTGCATTGCCTCAAATCCAATTCCTTTTGAGTCATCAAGTACTTTAAGCTCTTATGAACGGTGAATACCTGACATTTCTCTCCATACAAATGATGTCTCCAAATCTTCAGCGCGAACACTACAACCGTTAGCTCCAAATCAAGGGTCGGATAATTTCTCTCATGTGGTTTTAGCTGTCTCGAGGCATAGGCTATAACCTTGCCTTCTTGTATGAGCACACACCCTAAACCATTTAAGGATGCATCACTATAAATCAAAAACTCCTTGCCCGACTCTGGTTGCACTAACACTGGGGCTTCCGTTAATAAAACTTTTAATCTCTCAAAACTTTGCTGACACTTTTCCGTCCATTCAAACTTGATGTCTTTTTACAACAGCCTAGTCATCGGGGTAGCTATTATAGAAAATCCATTTACAAACCGTCTGTAGTATCCGACTAAACCCAAAAAGCTTTGAACATCTGTTACATTCCTCAACGGTTTCCATTCCACAATAGCGGAGATCTTATTTGGATCAACTCAGATTCTGTCTCCCGACACAATATGTCCTAAAAAACCCGACCTCTTTAAGCAAAAATTCACTCTTGCTGAACTTGGCGTATAATCGTTTGTCTCTCAAGGTTTGCAACACAACCCTCAGATGCTCAGCGTGCTCACCCTCATCACGCGAGTAAATTAATATGTCATCAATGAAGACGACGACAAACTTATCCAAATACGGCCTGAATATGCGATTCATCAGATCCATAAAAACTGCCGATGCGTTAGTCAAGTCAAAAGGCAAGACGAGGAACCCATAATGCCCGTATCTTGTCTGAAATGTAGTCTTCCACACATCTTTCTCTTTAACCCATAGCTAATAGTAGCCAGACATTAGGTCGATCTTAGAAAACACGGTGGCTCCCTTTAACTGATCGAACAAATCATCAATCCTTGGCAAAGGATACTGGTTTTTCACAGTCACCTTGTTGAGTTGTCTATAGTCGATGCATAGCCTCATCGACCCATCTTTCTTCTTCACAAAAAGTACCAGAGCACCCCACGAAGAATAGTTCGGTCTTGCGAAACCCTTGTCTGTTAGCTCTTGCAACTGTACTTTCAATTCCCTCAACTCTGTTTGAGCCATCCTATACGGGGCGATCGAGATGGGTGCCGTTCTAAGAACTAATTCAATCTCAAACTCAACTTCCCTCACTGGAGGTAATCTGGATAACTCTTCTGGGAACACATATGTGAACTTGCAAACTACCCGCACTGATTCAATCTTTAACTCTGACTCTCGAGAATTCAGCACAAAAGATAAATAAGCCTCATACCCTTTTCTCAAATATTTCTCAGCAGTTAAAAAAGACTCCACTATCATGTTCATTCGAGGAATCAATTCCATACAAATATAGGAGTGGGTAGACCCCGGATCAATTAATGCAACAATAGATATATCATGGATAGAAAAAGTATCCGTGATCACATCAAGAGACTCTGCCTCATCCCGGGCACATATACTGTAACACCCCTATCCCGTAATTGTCGCCGGAATAGGTAAGGGGTATTACCAGACAAACAGAACATTTCAAACCGATTCTGAATCACATATATCACATAATATTAATGCATAAGCAATCATCAACAAATCATATCTTATGATGGTATACGAGACCTAAAACATACTTTTAAGGACAGTCGGGACTAAACCAAACACATTCATAAATTTCAGAATTCAAAAAGATTTTTTTCAATTCTGTTGAGGTCACACGTCCGTGTGATCAGGTCGTGTACCTTACATGGGATCTAGAAACGCCCATGTGATCCAACCGTGCCAAAACAGATTATATAAACTGACTTTCACCCACAGCCAACAGACACGCCCGTGTGCTATGGCCGTGTGATACTTAGCTAGCTACTGACTCGAGCCCACGGCCATATGACAAGCCCATGTGTCTAAACCGTGTGATCTTAAGAGGTTACTGCTTTGCATACAAGGCTAAAAGGCACGCCCGTGGTCCATGACCGTATGGCACAATGCAGGCTTGGTTTAAGCCATCTTGCCACCCCTTTTTGGGTCATCCATACAAGCAATAGAAACAAGCATATATGCTTAACCAATTCAACCAATTTCTATAGCAATATACATATTCTTCCAACCATATTAAAATCAAGCAATTATCTACTCATAAACCTTACCAACTCATGCCAAACCTAAGGTAAGATCATACCAAAATATTTCCTTCCATACGTCATTCAAACTCATACTAAACTTACCAAAAATTACCAATACTTACCATTTCTTTTGTCCAACAAAAACATATCACATTTGCACATTAACATCACATATCATAATTCATTATAAACTATAAGTTTAAACACCAACTAGCCAAATAACATGGCTAAATATATATACATCACAAAACATAATCCCACAACTACTAGCCTATACATGCCATACTTTAAAATATACATTTTCAAAGTACCAAAATGAGGTTCGATAGTGTGGTGACGATCTTTGAGGGTCCCTGAGCTTGATGTAGCTTCGATATCTAAAAACAAAGCAAACACACAAAAAGTAAGCTTTCAAAAGCTTAGTAAGCTCGTACTAAAATCATCAACAATATATATATAAAATTTAACACATCAATACATAAGTGTTTATACAATTTCAATCTATATGATCATATCAATTTAGTGAACTTAACATACATAATATCATCTACCACTTAGGTATTGCACATACCTGAATCTCTCCGTACTTATTCAATTTCATACTTACCTCTTATTGAGTATTATAAGATTTTCGTCAATTACTTGTACTTTAAACATTTGCACACTTAGTGCCAAAAAGGTTAGCCGAAGCTAGAATGATTCTGCACACTTAGTGCCATCTCAAATAACTGCAGCTAAATCGGTATTTCACACTTAATGCCTTATATAGCTGAAGCTATTCCAACTTCCACACTTAGTGCCATTTGTAGCCGAAGCTATATTAAACCGCACACTTAGTGCTAAGCATAGTCGAATATCATCGTACACAAACTGTAATCATATATCTATACAATTTATGCATTGTAATTGCATTAAAACATAACTTTAACATCATTTATCATGTATGAACTTACCTCGTACTCGGAATTGTTTATTTGAATTGTTTATTTGATAGCCTTCGACTTCCCTCAATCTAAATTTGAATTCCTCTTTTCTTGATCTATACGTATTCAAATTTAACCCTTTTTATTCACCAATTATTTCAATTCAATCCATAAACACATATTTAGGGCATTTTGCAAACTAGCCCTCACATTTTCACATTTTGACACTTTAGTCCCTATTTCACAAAATTACAAAATATACATAATTTGCATTTACACAAGCTTAGTTGAATTCTCCTAGCTCTCATACAAGTCCAAACATTTCATTTATTTCACATTTTAGTCCTTTAAAAATAACATCTTTACAATTTAGTCCAAATTACTCAATTTCATCAAAAATCCAAAGACAAATCATTTTAGCCCAACATCAAGCTTTTATAATTCATCTACTAACATCTCAACACTCATAGGTTCATCAATGGTACATTTCAAAATCATCACCAAAATTAGAAATTGAGGCATGGGCTTGATAAAACACAAAGCAACGATCACAAAAACGTAGAAATTATAGTAAAAAATCTTACCTTATTCTAGCTAAACCATAACCGAAACCCTAAGCCAAATTTTCTTTCTTTTCTTTGATGAATTCAGCAAAGATGAAGCATAATGGTTTTATTTTATGCTTTGGTTTTATTATAATATACATTAATCTACCATTTACCTAACCAACCTTTAAAAATAACCATATTTACCATAATGCCAAACCATATCATCCACTAACATACATTTGGATTTATTTCATCATAAGGACCTCACTTTTAATGAGCCAAATCAAATAGGCACTTTTAACAAACAACAAGCAACTTTTCCATTTTACGCGATTAGGTCCTTTTTGCAAATTAAGCACACAAACAGTTAAATCTTCCCATGAGACTTTCACACATGTCAATTCCCTTATATTAGGCGCGAAAAATAATATTAAATTATTTTTTGACTCAGATATGTGGTCTTGAAACCACTATTCTGACTAAGGTCAAAATCGGACTGTTACAATTCTCCCCCTTAGGGATTTTTGTCCCCAAAAATCTTACCGTTAAACAGATTTGGATATTGCTGTCTTATGGTATCTTCAGGCTTCCATGTACCCTCTTCAATGCCATGTCGATGCCACATTACTTTTACTAACGAAATTTTCTTATTTCGTAACTCTTTAACCTCCCGAGCTAAGATTCGGATCGGCTTTTCTTCGTAAGTCATATTAGACTAAATTTCGATCTCAGACGAAGGAATCACATGTGAAGGATCGGATCTGTACTTTTGAAGAATTGATACATGAAACACATTATGAATCTTTTCTAACTCTTGTGGCAACAACAATCTATATGCAACCAGCTCAATACGCTCGGTAATCTCATACGATCTGATGAGCCTTGGACTCAACTTTCATTTTCTACCAAACCGAAGCACTTTCTTCCACGGAGATACTTCCAAAAACACTTTATCACCGATCTCAAACTCAATATCTTTTCTTTTCAAATCCGCATATAATTTCTGACAATCAAAAGCTTTTTTCAAACTATCTAGGATTACTTTTACTTTCTGTTCGGTTTCTTTTATCAAGCCAACCCCATGAATCTTGTTTTTGCTGAGCTCGGTCCAATACAAAGGTGTACGGCATTTGCGACCATATAAAGCCTCATATGGTGCCATTTTAATGCTTGACTAAAAACTGTTATTATACGCGAATTCAATCAAAGGTAAATATTGTTCCCACGTACCTTCAAAACTCAAGGATGAAACATCTCAACATATCCTCGAGTATTTGAATAATCTGCTGAGATTGGCCATCCGTTTGTGGATGAAAAGTAGTACTAAAGCGTAATTTAGTACCTAATGCATCTTGCAACTTCTTCCAAAATCATGATGTAAATTTTGGGTCTCTATCTGACACTATCGACAATGGCACACCATGCAATTTCACAATATCAGAAATGTATAACTCAGCTAATTTAGCAAGTGAGTAATCGGATCGAATCGGAATAACATGAGCTGATTTCGTCAATCAATCAACTATAACCCAAATTGTATCTTTCTTTCTCGGAGATAGGGGCAAACCCAAAACAAAGTCCCTAGTTACTCGATCCCATTTCCACTCTAGAACCATAATCAGTTGTAGCAACCCAGATGGCACCTGATGTTCAGCTTTAACTTGCTGACATATCAAACATTTAGAAACAAAATCAGAGATATCTCTTTTCATTCCAGACCACCAATAATGCTGTTTCAAATCATTATACATTTTTGTACTACCCGGATGCACAGGTAAACAACTATTATGAGCTTCACTTAAAATCATTTGAATTAACTCTGGATTTCTCAGAATACAAATTCGATCTCGAAATCTTAAACAATCATCTTTATCAACTCTGAATTCTGAATCAGACTCTACATCACACTGAGCTCGTTTAGCTAAAATCTCATTATCAATCTTCTAAGCTTCAATGATCTGCTGTAAGAATAAGGGTCTTGCTTTTATTTTAGCTAAAACTAAACCATCATCCGAAAGAACCAAATGAGCATTCATCACATGCAAAGCAAACAACGATTTTCAACTCAGGGCATCAGCAACAACATTTTCTTTACCCAGATGATAATCTATCACAAGTTCGTAGTCCTTTAGTAGTTCAAGCCATCTTCTTTGTCACAGATTCAAATCTTTTTGAGTCATCAAATACTTCAAACTCTTATGATCAGAGTATACATGACACTTTTCACCGAACAAGTAATGGCACCAAATCTTTAGAGCAAACACAATTGCAGCTAATTCAAGATCATGCGTCGGATAGTTCTTTTTGTGTGACTTCAACTGTCTCGAAGCATAAGCAATAACCTTTCCTTCTTGCATTAGAACACATCCCAAACCAATTAATGAAGCATCACTATAAATCACAAATTCTTTACCTGATTCAGGTTGTACTAATACCGGAGCTTTAATCAACAAAGCTTTCAACTGATCAAAGCTGTTCTGACACCTTTTAGACCACTCAAACTTCACATCTTTCTAAAGTAGTTTTGTTAACGGAGTTACGATCATCAAAAAACCTTTCACGAATCTTCTATAATAACCTGCAAGTCCAAAAAACTACGAACTTCAGATACATTCCTCAGAGGTTTCCAATCCAAAATAGCAGAAATTTTATTCGGATCAACTCAAATACTAAAGGCTGATACAATATGACCCAGAAAACCAACTTCTCGCAACCAGAACTCACATTTACTGAATTTTGCATACAACTGTTTATCTCTCAAAATCTGTAATACTAACCTCAGATGCTCGGCATGTTCAGATTCATCACATGAATAAATGAATATGCCATGAATGAATACCACAACAGATTGATCTAAATACAATTTGAAAATTCTATTCATCAAATCCATGAAAATAGCAGGCGCGTTAGTCAATCCGAAAGGCATAACTAAGAATTCATAGTGACCGTACCTTGTTATGAAAGCAATTTTTGGAATATTTGAGTCTTTCACACGCAACTGATAATAGCCTGATCTTAAATCTATTTTCGAAAACACAGCAGCTCATTTCACCTGATCAAATAAATCATCAATTCGGGGCAAAGGATATTTATTCTTGATAGTCACTTTATTCAACTGAAGATAGTCAATACACATTCTCATTGAACCGTCTTTCTTTTTCACAAATAGAACCGAAGCACCCCAATGTGAGAAACTCGGTTTAGCAAATCCTTGATCGGTCAACTCTTGCAATGAGACTTTAATTCTTTCAGTTTAGTCGGGGCCATTCTATATGGAGCTATTGAAATCGGAGTAGTACCAGGTACCAATTCAATGCCAAATTCTACCTCTCTAACCGAAGGTAATCCCGAAAGTTCTTTAGGAAACACATCAGGAAACTCATAAACAACAGGCACAGATTCAACCTTCTTTTCTGATACTCTCGACTCAATCACATATGCAAAATAAGTTTCACAACCCTTTCTCACAATACTTAAAGCTTTCATCGAAGATATCATAGCAGATAATCCATTCAAATCACTAGATTCAATTCTAACTATTTCATCATTCTTGCATCTCAAATCAATAGTTTTCTATTTGCAATTCACCACAGCATCATGCAAGGTTAACCAATCCATACCCAAAATTATATCAAACTCATCAAAAGGCAATACCATCAGATCAGCCGGAAAACAATTATCTCAAAACATTAACGGACAATTCTTATAGACTTTATCAACCAGAACGTATCTGCCTGGGGGTTCGAAACTCTAATTACAAATTCAGTAGACTCTACAAGAAAAGTCTTACTGTTCACTAAGTTCATGCATATATATAAATGTGTCAATCCAAGATCTATCAAAGCAATCACAGAAGTATCATAGAGAGTAAATGTACCGGAAATCACATCTAGTGATGAAGCTTCCTCGCGAGCTCTAATAGCATAGGCTCTGGCAGGTGCACGAACCTCAGATCTCACAGCTGTGTCTTTCATTCCTCTCTGACTACCGCTCACATTTCCCAAATTTCTGGAAGGTCTACCTCGAGAAACATTACCACTCTGCCTTGGATTTTGAACATTATCTTTTTCAACTAAATTTGGGCAATCTTTTATAAAATAATTTCTTGAACCACAACTATAACAAGTTTGGTTAATACTTTTTCCCTAGCATTCATCGAAATGTCGTCTTCCACACTGATTACACTCAGGCTTTTCATTCATTACATTATCAACACTGGCAATAGATGTAGCTGAAGATTTGAAATTCGATTGCGATCTAACATGATCTCTAGTCGAAGGTCCTATATTAGTCTTTAAAAGACTGCTATCATCTCTAAACTTCTTGGATCAAGATTGAAACGATTTGCCCGAAGATCTCTTTCGTACCTCTCTAGCTTCAAAATCAGACTTTCTTTTCTCTTTCCTAAGATCTTCAGCTTTACATGCTCGTTCAACAAGCACTACGAATTCTTTGATTTCCAGGATCCCAACTAGCAGACGAATATCTTCATTCAAGCTATCTTCAAATCTCTTGCACATTATTGCTTCCGTAGATACACATTCACGAGCATATTGACTCAGCCTTACAAATTCTCGCCCGTATTCCGTGACAGACATTCAGCCTTGTTTAAGTTCAAGAAATTCCTTACATTTCTGATCAATGAATCTCTGACTAATATATTTCTTCTGAAATTCAACTTGGAAGAAATCTCAGGTAACTCGTTCACTCGGAACCACGGATGTCAAAGTCTTTCACCAATGATATGTCATATCTTTCAAAAGAGAAACAACACATTTTATGCATTCCTCAAGGCTCAAAGACAACTCATTAAACACTCTTATTATGTTCTCTAACCAAAACTCGGCTTTTTTAGCTTCATCCTTTGTTGTACTCGAAACTCTTCAGCCCTATGCTTTCTAATCTTATCAACTAGTGGTTTACTCAACTATATTGGGTTTACTGATGGCATAATAGGAGTTTGAGGAGAATTAACCGAGGGTGGTGGTTGTTGTACAGCCAGATTGGTTCTAATGTATTGGGTGAACCAATCATTCATTAACTCATAGAAGGCTTGTTTAGCCTAACCATCATGGCCACTTGTAGTCAGTCGAGAATCAGCTTGCACCGTCCTTTACGCAGGAGCAGGTGCATTGCTTTCAACATCGTCTGCTAAAGCTCTATCGAGATCCATTGCTATATAAAAGCACATTTCAAAGTCAGGATTCATCATACTATCGCAGTTTATATTTATGGCATGTATAGCTAAACTCACATACGCTATGGTAGTCCTAGAACTGACTATATCATAGCTCTGATACCAACAAAATGTAACACCCTTATCCTGTAACCGTCGCCGGAATAGGTAAGGGGTATTACCAGACAAACAGTACATTTCAAACCGATTCCGAATCACAGATATCACATAATATTAATGCATAAGCAATCATCAACAAATCATCTCTTATGATGGTATACGAGACCTAAAACATACTTCTAAGGATAGTCGGGACTAAACCAAACACATTCATAAATTTCAGAATTCAAAAAGATTTTTTTCAATTCTGTTAAGGTCACACGTCCGTGTGACCAGGTCGTGTACCTCACATGGGATCCAGACACGCCCATGTGATCCAACCATGCCAAAACAGAGTATATAAACTGACTTTCACCCACAGCCAACAGACACGCCCGTGTGCTATGGCCGTGTGATACTTAACTAGCTACTAACTTGAGCCCACAGCCATATGACATGCCCATGTGTCTTAACCGTGTGATCTTAAGAGGTTACTGCTTTCCATACACGGCCACAAGGCACGCCCGTGGTCCATGACCGTATGGCACAATGCAGGATTGGTTTAAGCCATCTTGCCACCCCTTTTTGGGTCATTCCTACAAGTAATAGAAACAAGCATATATGCTTAACCAATTCAACCAATTTCTATACTAATATACATATCATTCCAACCATATTAAAGTCAACCAATTATCTACTTATAAACCTTACCAATTCATGCCAAACCTCAGGTAAGATCATACCAAAATATTTCCTTCCATACGTCATTCAAACTCATATTAAACTTACCAAAAATTACCAATACTTACCATTTCTTTTGTCCAACTAAAACATATCACATTTGCACATTAACATCACATATCATAATTCATTATAAACTATAAGTTTAAACACCAACTAGCCAAATCACATGGCTAAATATATATACATCACAAAACATAATCCCACAACTACTAGCCTATACATGCCATACTTTAAAATATACATTTTCAAAGTACCAAAATGAGGTTCGATAGTGTGGTGACGATCCTTGACGGTCCCTGAGCTTGATGTAGCCTCGATATCTAAAAACAAAGCAAACACACAAGAAGTAAGCTTTCAAAAGCTTAGTAAGCTCGTACTAAAATCATCAACAATATATATATATATATAAAATTTAACACATCAATACATAAGTGTTTATACAATTTCAATCTATATGATCATATCAATTCAGTGAACTTAACATACATAATATCATCTACCACTTAGGTATTGCACATACCTGAATCTCTCCGTACTTATTCAATTTCATACTTACCTCTCATTGAGTATTATAAGATTTTCGTCAATTACTCGTACTTTAAACATTCGCATACTTAGTGCCAAAAAGGTTTGCCAAAGCTAGAATGATTCCACACACTTAGTTCCATCTCAAATAA
The DNA here is from genome assembly GCA_025698465.1 of Gossypium longicalyx. Classification (NCBI taxonomy): domain Eukaryota; kingdom Viridiplantae; phylum Streptophyta; class Magnoliopsida; order Malvales; family Malvaceae; genus Gossypium; species Gossypium longicalyx. The sequence continues at coordinate 37,535,159 of CM046995.1, forward strand.
CTGAAGCTAAACCGGTATCGCACACTTAGTGCCTTATATAGCTGAAGCTATTCCAACTCGCACACTTAGTGCCATTTGTAGCCGAAGCTATATTAAATTGCACACTTAGTGCTAAGCATAGTCGAATATCATCGTACTCAAACTGTAATCAAATATCTATACAATTTATGCATTGTAATTGCATTAAAAAATAACTTTAACATCATTTATCATGTATGAACTTACCTCGTCCTCGGAATTGTTGATTTGAATTGTTTATTCAATAGCCTTCGACTTTCCTCGATCTAAATCTGTATTCCTTCCTTCTTGATCTATATGTATTCAAATTTAACCCTTTTTTATTTACCAATTAATTCAATTCAATCCATTAACACATATTTAGGGCATTTTGCAAACTAGCCCTCACATTTTCACATTTCGACACTTTAGTCTCTATTTCACAAAAATTACAAAATACACATAATTTGCATTTACACAAGCTTATTTGAATTCTCCTAGCTCTCATACAAGTCCAAACATTTCATTTATTTTACATTTTACTCCCTCAAAAATAACATCTTTACAATTTAGTCCAAATTACTCAATTTTATCAAAAATCCAAAGACAAATCATTTAAGCCCAACATCAAGCTTTTATAATTCATCTACTAACATCTAAAAACTCATAGGTTCATCAATGGTACATTTCAAAATCATCACCAAAATTAGAAATTGAGGCATGGGCTTGATAAAACACAAAGCAACGACCACAAAAACGTAGAAATTATAGTCAAAAATCATACCTTATTCTAGCTAAACCATAGTCGAAACCCTAAGCCAAATTTTCTTTCTTTTCTTTGATGAATTCGGCAAAGATGAAGCATAATTATTTTATTTTATGCTTTGGTTTTATTATAATATACATTAATCTACCATTTACCTAACCACCCTTTAAAAATAACCATATTTACCTTAATGCCAAACCATATCATCCACTAACATACATTTGGATTTATTTCATCATAAGGACCTCACTTTTAATGAGCCAAATCAAATAGGCACTTTTAACAAACAACAGGCAACTTTTACATTTTACGCAATTAGGTCCTTTTTGCAAATTAAGCACACAAACAGTTAAATCTTCCCATGAGACTTTCACACATGACAATTTTCCTTATATTAGGAGCAAAAAATAATATTAAATTATTTTTTTAACTCAGATATGTGGTCCTGAAACTACTATTCTGACTAGGGTCAAAATTGGACTGTTACATATAGTATAGGTCCTCGCCTGGCGCTCTACCTTTAGACCTCACCGTGGCATCTCTTGGCGCGCCTCTACCACTAGCCCCACTCCCGGGGTTCTTTTGTTACCTACTCCTCAAGAGAGCACTACTTGATTTGATATCTTGTTTTCTCCCTCTCTCATCCATCTCAGGACAATCACGAATAAAGTGGTCAAGCGACCCACACTTGAAACAGCCCCTCTCGTTTACTCGGCACTCGCCTAAGTGACGTCTCCCACATTGTGGACACTCCTACCTAATTGGCCGAGCACTTCCAACACTAGCGACCGAACTAGCCTGGGCTTTAGATGCCATATTCTGTTGATTCTTGTTCCTTCTCGAATACTCCACCGAAGTATTTGATTGGGTAGTAAATTCTTTTGATCTCTTAGATGAGGACTGATATACTTTCCCCATCTATCTTTTCTTTATATCCCGAGACTCAGAGGCCGCTTTCTTCTTCTTTTTTACCAGCTCCTCTCCTTGCACGCTCTCTCGACGAGCACCACAAATTCTCTTATTTCTAATATGCCCACAAACACTCGGATATCTTCATTCGATCCTCAAATCTCTTACACATTGCAGCTTCAGAGGATACGCATTCCCGCGCATACTTTCTGAGTTTCACAAACTCACATTCATACTCTGTCATAGTCTTATTACCCTGTTTCAACTCTAAAAATTATTTCCTTTTCTGGTCAATGAACTTCTAGCTAATGTACTTCTTCCTGAATTCTTCTAGGAAAAATTCCCAAGTTACTCTTTCTCTCAGTACCACGGACACAAGAGTATTCCACCATTGATATGCCAAATCCTGTAGAAGTGACGTTGCATACTTCACGCACTCCTCAGGTGTGCATGATAATTCATCGAACACCCTTACGGTATTTTCTAACAAAAACTCTGCCTTCTCCGGGTCATCATCTAATCTAGCCCAGAATTCCTCGGCCCCTTGTTTCTGAATCTTGTCTACCAGAGGTTTCTCTCTGCTAAACATGTCTGCACCTTGCAGAGCTAGCGGGTCATACTAAGGAATCGAGGGAGGTGGGGGAGGTGAAGTGTTCGGGTTCGCATGAACAAACTCCGTATACCAAGCGTCCATCATTCGGAGATAGGCTTCTCTAGCCCCTCTGCCTTGACCCATACTCATGGGTTCGCTCTCTACTGGCGCGGTCACCTCGGCGGGAACCGGCGCATTACTTTTTACGTCATCCACCATGGTTCTATCAGGATCCATTTACAATATAAAAACATAATTTATAATCGTCAGAATTCGTCACACTATCAATGTACAACAATGGTATGTATAGCTAGGCTCGTGCTCTCGCTAGGTTACTCCTAGAACTGACTAAACTATAACTCTGATACCACTAAATGTAACACCCCTCGCCCGTATCCAACGCTAAAACAGGGTTTGAGGTGCTACTAAACTTAAACTCAACCAATCTTAGGAAATCAGGCCATAAAATTTTGATCAATTTAAAACTTTTCATTTCATATTCAATTTATCCCTTAATGGGGCTTATAGGGCCCAAAATATACTTTCAAGGTGGTTCGGGACCAATCCGATGGCTCAAGAAAAACTCAAAGAATTTCATGCTTTAAGGCTCCACGCCCCGTGTGCTAGGGACACGCCCGTGTCTCGTACCCGTGCGGCCAAGTTAATTCCACAATTTTTCATGAAACAAGTGCAGACTTCACCGGCCTGGACACACGCCCGTGTCCTTTCACACGGCCACGACACGCCCGTGGCACAGCCCGTGTGCAAAAACCTGGGTATTCTGTTTCTGACGTTAGCATCACACGACCATGGTACACGCCCGTGTACTAGGCCGTGCCCTTCCACACAACTGAGACACACGGCCGTGTCTCTGCCCGTGTGACCCTTACCATGCATTTTGACTTGAAATTTCTAAGTGTATGGGACACACGGCCTTCTCACATGCCCATGGGGATGTCCATGTGGACAACATGAGGCTATTTACCAAGCCTCATTGCCACCCTAGTATGTTTATTTTCATGTCAATACCAAACAATACCAAATCAAGCATGATAGACATTCATTTAACCATGAAGATACATCTATTATAGACTCAAAATGAATGTTATCCTCATTCAAGGCTTAATGTAAGGTGTGAAATCTATTCCAAGCCAACACATTTGGCCAATTCTCAAATACACAAAATAATAAGGTCTAGTCCTATACATGCCATAATCAAAAATATAAATCCTACTATACCGAGTATTACGGATTATAGTGTGATCGATATTTCTGACTTCTGATGATCCTTAAGCTAATTAGGCGGCGCTGTAAGAAAATGGAAAGAAGGAGAGAGTAAGCATAAAAGCTTAGTAAGTTGCATATAAATAAATATACAACAACAATTTCTCCACTAATCATCGTACTCATAGCACTAGGGTAAGCATAAGCTTGACTTACTCATTACCATCTAATCAAGTCACATTTTCTATATTAAGCTCATTACTCATTCATACAAAATAGGTACCTATACCACTCACAATATTATTATGCTTTCCTTATTAACTCACTTTCATAACTTCTAAGGTTGAACCTTTCGGAATATTACTGGATATTCTATAAGCCTCAAACGTGGGGTAAGTTACTGATGCCATGTCCCAGACATGGTCTTACACTAGCTCTCATATATACGTGCCCCATACATGGTCTTACACTAGCACAACTCTTAGCAGATGCATGTCCCAGACATGTCTTACACTAGCACTCGTCTCAATGTCGATGCCATGTCCCAGACATGGTCTTACACTGGCTCTCATAATGTGGCCGATGCATGTCCCAGACATGTCTTAATTGGCTATCAAATAACCCAAATGTCATGGCCTGAATATCCAGTTTGTTTCCTAGGGTTTCAATGGGATTTTTCTACTATCTCAATTATTAATATGCATTCTCATTTCACAATCTAGCAATTCATGTTATATCAGCTCAATGACAACTTAAATACATGCATTAACAATTTAGTTGTATTACTTACATACAACTTACCTCGGATTACAAAATGTACTCGACTGGTCGGTTTAGTGGATTTGCTTGGCTTTCCCCCGATCTAGGTTCGAATTTGGTAAGTCTTGATTTGTGAGTGCTTCAAGTTGCTGAAATTTTTAAGCTTTAAAATCCCCTTCAATGGCTGGTTTTCGATAGAGAAAGAAGATGAAAAAGGGATGATATCATCCTTCCTTGATTTATTTCTATTTTAGTCAAAATAAGCCACCTAACTCACCAAATTTTAAGATTTTGTCCCCTCTTTGACTCTATGGCCGACCAAGCACTCTACAAAGGGTTTAGTTGCCCTTTAAAGACCTCCAATTTTAATTCTATTATTATTTGGCACATTTGGGTACTAATATGCAACTTTTTCCTTTTATGCGATTTAGTCTTTTTTCGCAATCGGGCTTACAAACATCAAAATTAACTCACCAAATTTTTAATACACTAATAAAATCATGTTATAACCTCATAATTATAATAAAATAAATTTTTTAACTTCAGATTTGTGGTCCCGATACCACTGTTCCGACTAGGCCCTAAATCAGGCTGTTACAATTAGCTTCTTACAAGGAGACCTAAGTGCTAGACAAGAGGAATTCAGTTGAGTTGTCTAGGAATAGTATTCTCCACTTGATTCTTTCTTATTTCTTTCTAAATGCTGGTGATTACTCTCTGTTTTCTATTTGTATGGAAGTAAACATGAATTCTTGGTTAAATGTTATCTTATTCAATCTTACTTTTCTTGTTTAATCTTTGGGTTTGAATGTTTCTTGACACAGAAGTGTTATTACAGTCACTGACACTGAAAAGTGCAGTGACAATTCGAGCCACCATGTATTACAACGGAAGTTGAGTGAAGATTAGAGGAATTTAGTCCACTTATTCTTAATAATGCCATATTTCCATGATTGAAAGGTTAGGTTAATGTGCATATGTAAGTCTCAAATAAATTGAGAAGTGACGCTTGGTAGGAACATTGAAATTTATTGCCTCGACAATCACCTATGCTTTTATACCTTGTGAGTACTTAAATTCTGTTGAAGATTCATGTTGGGGATCCCAGTTTATCATTATCATATTTTATTCTATTATTTTTAATTGTTACTCCTACAACTATTCGCACAATTTATCTCGTTTCTATCTAGTTATTGCACTGAAATTAATAGACAAAATATAACTATCCCTGTGGGATCGATATCCAATAGAAATATCTGTCTACTATACTTGTTTCAGCAGTGTATGCTTGCACATTATTGTTGTGATGTTGAACAGCCGATCAATAGGCATATAGATGAATGGATTATGCTATGTTTATATTAATGTTTGGAAATGTATGATTTTATGTTATGTTTTTACGGTAATGCTGTGTAACCCTATTCTGGCAATGGATACAGGTTAGGGTGTTACCTTTAGTGGTATCAGAGCTATGCTTTAGTCAGTTCTCAGACTGAACGTAGCATGTACAAGTCTAGAAATACATGTCATTATATAACCTGTGATGGTGTGATAACTCTTGACTCGATTTGAACTATGTTTTCATATAGATAAAATGTCATCCAACGAGATGATTTTAATAAGATTGAAAGTAACGCGCAAGCTTCTATTCACGGAGCAGTGTTTAGTGGCAGTAGGCCCTTATCTGAGGGTTGGAGAGGAGAGGCTAAGGAAGCATTCTTCTAGATGATGACTAAATGGTTTATCGAGTTCGTATGAACGAACCCAATGGCTAAACAACTTCTACCCTTACCTATTCCCCAACCGATCCCTGTAGTTCCTCATGGTTTGGAACCAGCACAAGTGAGCAAGCCTCTAGTTTATGAAATCCATAAATATGGGGCTGAAGAGTTTAGAGGTACATCTAAAGATGATCCGGAGAGAGGTGAGCTCTGTTTGGAAAATATGATCAGAGTTTTCAATGAATTATCATGTACACTGACAGAATGTATGAAATGTGATGTATCATTATTTAAAGATTCAGCTTATCAGTGGTGGAATACCTTAGTTTCGGTTGTGCTGAGATAATGCATAGACTAGGAATTATTTTAGACTGGGTTTTGAAACAAATATGTGGGTTAGAGATTTCTTGATAAGAAACATAAATAGTTTCTTGAGCTAAAATAAGGTCGGATGACAGTATCTAAATATAAAAGAGAATTCATTTGACTCAGTAAGTATGCCCAAGAATGAATAACAAAAGAGGTTGCTATGTGCACACAATTTGAAGATAGGTTAAATGAAGACATCAAGTTGTTAGTTAAGATCTTTGAATTAAAAGAATTTGTAGTTCTGGTTGACAGAGCTCACAAAGTCAAAAGACTGAGTAAAGCAAAAAGAAAAGCCGGTTATAAGACTCGTGATTTGGGAAAGAGATTGGTAGGAAAGTCATACCAATCACCTTCAAAGGAGTCAAAAAAATATCACGATCGTTCGTCAACATCAATGGGTTATTCAGGTAAAGATAGAGAAAAATAGCATGCAAGCTCAAAACCTCAGGCTACGCCTATAGCGAGCGTATGTAGTGTTAGAAAAAACAAGCCTGAATGTCAACAATGTGGATGACGACACTTTAGTGAATGCATAATGAAAGATGAGGCATGTTTTAAATGTTTTTCATATGAACATTATCTCATAGATTGCCTGAAAAGGTCTAACAAAGAAAAGGCTCAAACTACTCGACTAAGTAACACTGTTGTCAGAGGTAGACCGCCACGGAACACTGGAAATGTGGGAAATAGCGTTAGTGGGACAAAAGACTCTACTATGAGGTCTGAGGTACGAGCACCGGCTAGAGCTTATGCGATCCATGCTCGAGAGGAAACTTTAGAACTAGATGTTATCACTGGTACATTTTCTATCTTTGATACTAATGTTATTGCTTTGATTGACCTGGAGTCAACACATTCATATGTATGCACGACTTTAGTGTCAAATAAGAAATTGTCTTTCGAGTCTACTGAGTTTGTGGTTAAAGTAACGAACCCCCTAGTTCAGTATGTTTTAGTTGATAAAGTTTGTAAAAACTATCCTTTGATGATTCGAGTTGCAACTTTCTAGCTGATTTGATGTTACTACCCTTTAATGAGTTTGATGTTTGTAGAGGTATGTGAGTATACAAATGTATTTTCAAAGGAATTACCCGGGCTACCAACTAATCAGAGAGGTTGAGTTTGCTATTGAGTTAATTCTGGGAACATCCCTGATATCGATAGCTCTTTACAGAATGGAACCTACAGAATTGAAAAAGTTGGAAGTACAGTTGCAAGAGTTGATAGATAGGGGTTTTCCTCGACCCAGCTTTTCTCCTTGGGGTGCTCTTATGTTATTTGTTAAGAAAAAGGACGGACCCATGTGACTATGTATAGACTATCAGCAGCTCAACAAAGTCATGATCAAGAATAAGTATCCATTGCCACGTATAGATGATTTTTCGACCAGTTGAAAAGTGTGAAGTATTCTCAAAGATTGATCTTCTTTCTAGTTATTATTAGTTATGAGTTAAAGACTCAGATGTGCTGAAAATCGCATTCAGAACCAGGTATGGACATTATGAGTTTCTTGTGATACCATTTGGTTTTACTAATGCACTTGCAGTATTTATGGAATTGATTAATAGAATATTCAAACTGTACTTAGACAGATTTGTTGTTGTATTCATTGATGATATTCTGATCTATTCACGAGATGAGATAGAGCATGCCCAGCATTTGAGAATTGTTTTGTAAACTTTACATGAAAAACAAATGTTCCCTAAGTTTAGCAAATATGAGTTTTGGCTTAGAGAAGTCAGATTTTTGGAACATGTTGTATCGGTTGATGGCATTTGTAATATCCCGAATTAGGGCCTAATCGGAATAGTGGTTTTGTGACCACAAATCTGAGATAGAAATAATTATTTTATAATTATTTTGAGGTTTATGATATGATTGCATAATTTTGTGAAGATTTCGTGAAGAAATTTTTGGCATAACGAGTTTAATTTAAAGTTAGGGATTAAATCGAATAAGTTGCAAAACTTGCATTCTAGAAGTTTTTAGTATGAAATTGCTTTGGAATATTAATGAGGAGGTCATAAATGGTACTTTGACCAATTTTAAGTTTATGGACAAAATTAGGACATGGAAGGAATTTTTGAAAGTTTAGTAAAGAGGGGCATTTTGGTCATTTGGATATTAAATGAAATAAAAAGGGAAAAATAACACAAAATTTGTTATCATCTTCTTAGTTGCTGCCAAATGCTCCCTCTCTCCATAGCTAGGGTTTCTTCAACTTTCAAGCTTCATAGTAAGGGATTCCAAGCCCCGTTTTTAATGATTTTTACGTTTTTGGAGTCCCAGTAACTTGATTTAGCTTATGCTAGCAATAATTTAACCTAGAGTTCATATTTGGAAAAATACCCATAGGTGAAATTTGTGTATTTTGGTGTTTTATGATAGAATATGAGGTTTTAAATTATTCTACTCGGTTTTAAGTGAAAACGAGAAAAAGGGCTTAATCGGTAAAAATACCTAATAGTTATAAGTACATGTTAGAATGAGAATTTGATGTTTCCATAGAAGGGAAAAATGATCAGCATGTTATAAAACATAAGAATAAGGAATTAATTTTAATCCCGAGATTAGGGGAAAAAATATAATTTTGCCAAAGTTCGTATTTGGGGCTGTTTTGATGAATGTATGTATTAAATAAGATTAATTTGGCATTATAGATCAAGAGAAACGAGATTCAAGTCGCGGTCGAGGGAAAAACAAAGTTTACGAGGAATAGGCTTGATTGCTAATATTTTGTATCGAGGTAAGTTCATGTGTAAATGTAGTGACATAATTGTCATTTTAAGTAATTTAATGTTATTTATGTGATATGATGATTAATATCATGAAATATTATGCTTTATGGTTATTATTGAATAATATGTAAATTATGATTTGCTACCGAGTATCGGTTTCGATATTCTGTGGAAGACGACAAAGATGTGTAATCGAGGAAAAAGCCCGTTTGAACCTTGGGAATAGGTTAGAATACAAGTGACATGTCACCAGGATGGTTGGGCATCCGAACTCATTGAGTTGAGTCCGAGTTCACTTATGGATGCAAATGTCCGAACTCGTTGAGTTGAGTCTGAGCTCGTGAGATGTAACTAGGCATCTGAGCTCGTTGAGTTGAGTCTGAGCTCACTTATGGATGCAAACGCCCGAGCTCGTTGAGTTGAGTCCGAGTTCGATTATGGGCGGGTTACATGGTAGCTTGGCTACATATGTGGCACTTATGTGCAAACTTTCCGTGTATTCGAATTATATTCCAATATGTTCAACGGGTGGATCTTAAGAAAATAAGGAGAATGCCTAAAACGAAGGTGACATGTTGGTAAGTGTGGTAAATGAGAAAATTTGACAGGTATGTGCCTAAACCCTCGGGTTGAAAACTTGGTAAGATGAAATTGTAGAAAGATATTAAATGTAAATGATGTCTTATGTGGGATTGTGTGATTATGTTACTTGTTATTTGCATGTGAACTTACTAAGCATTTATGCTTACTCCTTCCTTTTCTTTCACTGTAGTTTTGAACAAGCCGGCTCAGGAATCGGGACAGGTCGAAGGTTCGATCACACTATCCAAAGGACTTTTATTTTGGTAAATGGCTTGTAAAACTTAAGTATGGCATGTATAGCAATATACCTACTTTGTGTAAATAATTTTGTGATATGGCGGTGATTTGGTTGAGAAAATGCTTAATAATGATAAGTCATGGAAGGTTAATAGGTTATCTAGTCCATAAGAACTCATGAAAAGATGAAATTTGCCTTAAACAGAACATTGCAGCAACACTGATGTGAGTTTGAAAATTTACTAAAAATCATAGAAATTGAATTTGGTGATGGATTAAATATGAAATTTAATCCTAATATGTCTAGTTTCACATAAAACAAACGAAACAGGTAAAGGAATTATATGTTAGAAGATATTTGAATTTTAGTGAAACAGGGCCAGAGCGATTTCTGGATCCCCTGTTCCAACTTTAGAAATTCACCATACATTGTACAAAAATAATTAGGTGGTGTATTTTATATTATTGGAATCCTTATTGAGTCTAGTTTCAGGATAAACAAACGGAATAGTCATATAAATTTTGCACAGGGAGAAATATGGTTCGTAGTAAATAGAGGTCAGTCCAGTCAAGTCCTGAAACAGGGGTAACTTTAACTAATAAACTGTACTAATTGGCCTAACCAAAAATTCTAGAAAAAAATTAGTGAATAGATATATGATTCTATATTTAGGGAAAATTTACGGATCTTGATTTTGAGTTTTGTAACTCGAGATATGATTTTTATTGTAACTGTGATGCAAGTAGCTAAAAAGCTGTGAATGTAGAAACAAATGATTCGAAGTTCTTAATTTGATAAATTATGTTCAGTAACACCTCAAGCTCGACTCCGGCGACGGTCTCGGGCGTGGGGGCGTTACAGCAATAGAGTTGATCTAAGCAAAATTTCAGTTGTGGTAGACTGGAAGCCTCCGAGAAATGTATCTCAGGTCAGAAGTTTTCTGGGTTTAATCGGATATTACATAAGATTCGTCAAAGGATTTTCAATGATTGCTACACCGTTGACGAGATTGTTGCCAAAAGATGTTAAGTTCGAATAGTTTGAGAAATATCAACAAAGCTTTAATTAGTTGAAAGTATTGTTAACCGCAGCACCCATGTTAGTTCAACTAGAGTCCGGTAAAGAATTCGTGATTTATAGTGATGTTTGTTGAATGGTTTGGGTTGTGTTTTGATGCAAGAGAGCAAAGCGATAGCATATGCTTCTAGACAGTTGAAACCACACGAAAAGAATTATCCGACGCATGATTTAGAACTTGCAGCTATTGTGCTTGCTTTGAAGATTTGGCGGCACTATTTGTATCGAGAAAAATGTCATATCTTCACAAATCATAAAAGCCTGAAGTATTTGATGTTGTAGAAAGATTTGAATTTGAGACAGCGTAGATGGCTTGAGTTATTGAAAGATTACGACTTGATCATTAATTATCATCCAAGAAAGGCTATCGTTGTTGCTGATGCATTGAGTAGAAAATCCTTATTTGCATTGTGAGTGTTGAACACACAGTTAACGTTGATTGATGATGGTTAGATTTTAGCTGAATTGAAAGCTAGACCGACATTTTTGTGACAGATTTGTGAAGCTCAGAAATGTGATGATGTTTTGATAGCTAAATGAAAATAGATTGAGACGATATCTGATTCAGATTTTCTTGTTGGTTCCAATGATAGTCTGTATTTCAAAGGCAAAATTTGTGTTCTGAGAAATTCTGATCTTGTTTAGAAGATATTACAAGAAGCTCAAAGTATTCACCCTGATAGCAATAAAATGTACGGTGATTTTAAACAAATGTACTGGTGGCCAGGTATGAAATGACAAATTTCTGAGTTGATATCGAAATGTTTAGTTTGTCAGCAAGTTAAAGTCAAGTATCAAGTATGTAACATCCCGAATTAGGACCTAGTCAAAACAGTGGTTTCGAGACCACGAATTTGACGTACAAAAATTAATTTTTATTATATTTTTATGGTCTACAATTCTTTGGAATTTTTTTGTGAAAATTCCGTTCGAAAATTTTGACGTTTGGGCACTCAATTTAGTCAAAAGGACTAAATCGTAAAAAGTGCAAAAGTTGAGTTCTACATGCTAGAGGTGTCCAATTGTTATGAAATTTTAAATTGGAGGTCTTTATATGGTAATTAGACCATTGGTTAATTTTTTGGACAAAAATGGACATGAAATGGGTGAAATAGAATATTTTTAAGTTAGGGGCATTTTGGTCATTTAGTAATTAAAATGAATTAAAAACAAAATTAAAAGCCAATTTTTGTCCATTTTCAACCCCATGGCCGAAAATTGCATGGAGAAGACATATCTAGGGTTTTTCAAACTTCCAAATTCGATTGTAAGCCCGTTCTAGCCCCATTTTTAATGATTTTTACGTTTTTGAAATCCTCGTAACAAGATATACCTATTTCTACCATTTATTTGAGTTATGATGAAGGTATAGGGTTTGACCCATGTTATAAATTTGTGCATTTTGATGTTTAATGGTAGATTATGCATGTTTATGGTTGGATAAACAACTTTTACTAAATAGTTTTTGGCGAAAACGCTAAAAAGGATTAAATTGTAAAAGTTATAAAATGTCATAAAAGTGTGATTTAGTGAAAATTGTGGGCTGCTATAGTTATGAAAATGATTCAGCTAGGCTTAAAGTGCAAAAAATTGAATAAAAATCATTTTACGAGCCTAGGGGCAAAAGTGTAAATATGACAAAGTTTAGGGGTAAAAATGAAAATTTGTAAAAGTATGATTTTGGGTCAATTTGAATAATTTGAATAATAAATGAGCTATATTTGAAATGTTAGATCAAGAAAACCTAGATTCGGGACTAAATCGGGAAAGTTCGAGATTATGGACTAAATTGGAATAATTGGACTTAATTGCATTTAAGGTAAGTTCATGTCATTAAATAAGCATGATATTCATGTTATTGTTGTTACACTTGAAATCTATTTTGCTATGGTTGTATTGATTTATATGTTAATGATATTGTATATGGAAACGTGATGTACTTATGAAGTAATCGATAGCTCAAATGTCGATAACATGTGATGGGATGATTGAATATAATGGAAATTTGATGGAACATGATATTTCTTTGAAACGAGTAAGTTTGCATGTAAATAATATATCATTTTTACTTATGTTATAATATTTTGTTATTATCTGAGATGTGGTTGTATATTGAATGATCACTTGATGTAAATTATGAATTGAAGTTGATTATGGATGAATTGGTAAAATGTTGAAAAGTGAGGAATTTCCCGGTTGGACCTTCGGAATAGAAAATATACAAATGATCCATTGTGAGAACGCATGTGTAGTACTATGTGCAGGCTACTATGTGTTTAAGATGGTTTTAGGTCACGTGTGTAGTACTAAGTGCAGGCTACTACGTGTACCAGATGGTTAGGTCGCATGTGTAGTACTAAGTGCAGGCTACTATGCGTACCCGATAGCTTCGATCACATGTGTGGTACTAAGTGCAGGCCACTATGTGAAAGAGACGGTTTTGGTCACAGATGTAGTACTAAGTGCAGGCTACTATGTGCACCAAATAGCCTTGGTTACAAGGGTGGTAATATATGCAGGCCACCGTGTATCTGTTATTATTCCGATGAGTTCAACGGGAAATTGACTAAGTGAAAATACATATGATCATGTAATGACTAGTGTAATTGGATATGACTATGTGATGAATAAGTGCAGGTATATGTGTGTGAAAAATTATGAGCAATGTGCTCGATAGTTGAGCGAACTTTCGGTAAGATGGAATGGTATGTAAGAGTGAAATTTGTAATAAAACAGTTTTGGACAGTAGCAGTTGTGTGAATTTGAAAAATCACCAAAAATGGTGGAAATTGAATTAGAAGTTGAATAAGATATGCAATAAAATCTTATTGACTCTATTTTCACATAAAAGAAACAGTGAAAGCAAAAGAATTTTTTATTCTATGATATTTGAATTTTTGTGAGACAAGGTCAGAATGATTTTGGAATCCCCTATTTTGACTTGGAAAAATCATTAAAAATTTTAAAAATATAATTATGGGTTATAATTTATATTCTTAAAATCCTTAATGAGTATATTTTCGAAACAAATAAATAGGAACGTTATCCAAATCTTGTACGAATAGATAATTAGTTTTTAGTGTAGAGGGGTCAAAACTGTCAGATAGCAAATTAGGGGAGACTTTAAAGAATAAAATGTACTTATTGCATAATCCAAAAATTCTGAAAATTTTATGATAAGCAGATACGTGAGTCTAGTTTCTGGGAAAATTACCAGATCTTGATTTGGAGTTCCGTAGCTCAAGTTATAAGTAACTGAGTGACTATGACTAGAGTAAATAGCTTAACTTGAACATAAGTAAAAGTGCAATTATGATTATTTTACCTTGGAATCATGTTGTAAGAATTGATGGAATCATGTTGATAAATTGCTTATTATTTTCATATGGACTTACTAAGCTATATAGCTTACCCTCTTCTTTTCATTTCTTTAGTGTTGTCAGGTTAGCTCAGGGTTGGAGATCGTCGAAGGTAGCATCACACTATCGAGCTATCAATAGGGGATATTGATAAGTCTTAAGCATCTTCAAGTGAGTGGCATGTATAGGAGCTTAGCTATTGATATGTGTTCTTATGATTTAGCTAAATGTATTGGATTATATTGATTCATTATATATAGCCATGAGATATGGCTTATAATGTTTTGGCTTGTAAGCCTATTTATCCTTGTCATGTGTTGATGTTTTGTAATATGATTATAATTGTCTGCCATGAATGAATAGTAAATAACATATGTGCACGAGAATGCCCTAAGACCATTTGGGGTGGTCAGGGCTATGGAATAAACGCGTAAATTGGCATTAAGTTGATAATGATTGAACATGGACATTTGTTGAATAAGTAGAGACTAATTATTGGGTAATATGTTATGGTTGATTGTTAAAAATGTGCTTTAGTGAGGTATGCTAAATCATTAAAATGACGCTATGATATGTGTCTTTAAAGTATTTAAGTATGTGAAAGATTAAGGCAACAAAAAGGCTTGGAAAATAGCCTAAGTGTTGACCACACGAACAGAGACACGGCCGTATGTCTCAGCCATGTGGAGGACACGGCCTTAGCACACGGACGTGTGACTTGGCCGTGTGACCCCAAATGTTTGCTAACGTCATAAAAAGAGAGTTACACGAGCTGAGGACACGGGCGTGTGAGACCACCCGACCTACCCACATGGGCGTGTGACTCTCCAAACATGAAAATTTTCTAAGTGCTGTAAAAATATTTGTAAGTTCTCGGTTTAGTCTCGGCCCGCTTTTAGTGCATGTTTAGAGCCTCGAAGGCTCGTGTATGGGACATTTTGCATGTGACCGAATGATTCTGATATGATTGAAATTTTATGGCCCAGTTTTACATGTATGTGCATGTTTAAGTCCGGTAATGCCTCGTATCCTATCCCGGCATCGGACACGGGTAAGGGGTGTTACAAAGTACCTTCTGGTTTGTTACAACCAGTGATGATTCTAGAATGGAAATGGCAATGTGTCACGATGGATTTTGTATCAGGGTTGCCTCTGTCATCGAGAAAGAAAGATGATGTGCGTATAACACCCCTAACCCGTATCCATTGCCGGATTGGGGTTATAAGGTATTACCAAACATAACACAGTTCGATACAATTCATCTCATATTCAAATGGAATAAGTAAACTCAACATTCAAAGCATACAAATAGTTTATAAATAAATGGATCTATCAACTTGCAAATTTTATTCACCAACTCGAATTTATAAAAGTCACACATCATCATTCTTCATATAAATAACATATATCTCAATATCCATTTTATTTATCAAGATAAATAATAAATATACAGAACATATAACAAAACCAAACCTCATTAACAACCTTTTCATTCATTTATACAGTATTAATGCATTAGCCTATATAAAATTTTCTTGTTTTGCATATTAATACAAATTAAAAACATGCATTCGGTTATATATATATAACCTATTTCATTACATTATCATTTTGACTAACACAACTCATTTGTATGTAATCGTAAATTTACAAATAACTAACCAAACTATATAGTTTTACACATATACATGTCTACCATAATTTAAAAGAATATATATATACATATAAAGACATATAAGAGCTCAAATATCATATCATGATCAAATGCCAAAGCACACATATCCTTTAGCCATTAATTCAATCTTATTATATACAATATGATCAAAACACATAACAAATTTCACAAACATTGTACATATTGGATACATCTCAGTATAAGTTTAAACCAAAACCAAATATATATCACAACCAATTCATTCTTAACATGTCCAAATTTATCAACCAATCTTATACACAAACACATGTCATAAATTCGGATCATTCATGGCTTATAGCATAATAACCAAAAATTAACTCAAACCATCATTATACCAAAACCAAATTTAAGTATTTAAATAAGCCATTTTCGCATGGCTTTTATACAAAACCAAGGTTCATCATAACAAAACACCATTCAACCTATACATGCCATAAGTTTGTATTTAAAACTTTCAAAAGTACCGAGAATAAACGATAGTGCAATTGACTTTACTGACGATTCCCGAGCATGTAACGATCTCCAAAATCTATAAAACAAAGACAAATATATACACAAAGTAAGCTAACTTAGCTTAGTAAGCCTTAAGCAAATTAAAAATTTAAGGTACACCAACATCTCAATATTAAATCATTTCACTCAAATAATCCAAATTATGCATTTGTAATCACATTCAATTTCAAACTTTTAATTCCATTTATATATAACATATACTTTCATAGAATATTTTCTCCTTGGCCAAATGCTCTTATAATCAAAGCAATTAATTATCATCCAACCTTCAAATTCAAGATGTCATTATATAACCAATTGCACATACACTCATATACACAAGCTCAAAAATCGTATTATAACATCACATACACGAACTATCCATATGGCCGAATATACATGGTCTTGTATACACATATTCACAGACCAAATCCATAATATTCATATCATTTGATCATAAGACCGAATACACAATCCATAATCATATATATACTTCATTTGCATCACACATGATTTGTAATAAATAATCAAGTTAATTACTTACCTTATATTAAGTAGATAATAAGTTAATTCATACCTGTCCATTTAGCTCGTTTAATTTATTCAAATACCACATCAGCATGAATTCTTTTAAGCATAAACTTTTAATAATTCACCAGCATAAAGCCTGCTAGGCCTAAGCCTGTATCACACACCGGCATAAGGCTTGCTAGACTCAAAGTCTGATTTTATACACTGGCAATAAGCCTGCTAGGCATAAAGCCTGATTTAATTCACTAGCACGTTGCTTGCTAGGCTCAAAGCCCGAATATCACTATTATAAAGTTGTCTCATATACAATTCCCATATCAAAAATTCCAAATTTGCCATATAATTCATACAGACTTTCAAATGTTATAACTCAGTCAAATTAGCTCAAATACATTATTTCCATGCTTAATTACACTCGGCTAACTATACTATAATTCCATAAATTTTGAATCATCATATTAAACCATTTTGCACTTAAAATAGATAATGTTTAATTGCTTAAAGACTTACCTCGGATATCTACGAACGATGTAAATCGACTATTCGACTATTTTTGCTTTTCCCCGATCCAAGTATGATTTCTTTTGTTCTTGATCTATACAATTTCAAATTAATCTCATTCAAACACAATTTCATTCAATTTAATCCAACAACACATAAATGGGAAAATTACCATTTTACCCCTAATATTTCATATTTTTACAAATTAGTCCTAATTGTATAAAACACAAAACAAGCAAAATTTGCTCATACTATACTTAGGCCGAATACTCCTCATACTCAAACAAGTCCTCACATTTCATTTATTTTGCATTTTAGTCTTTCAATTTACTATTTTTGCAATTTAGTCCTAATTACTCAAAATCTTCAAAAACTCCAATACAAAACATGTTAATCTAAAATATATTTTTGATATTTCATCATCAAACATCACAAAACACAAATATTCATCAATGGAATAACTCAAAATATGCATCAAAATAAAAAATTCTAGCATGGGTCGGATAGTATTCGAAGCAACGATCTCAAAAACGTAAAAATTATAAAAAACTGAGCTAAACTCATACCTTAATCAAGATTGAATACAACCAAAACCTAGCTTCTTTTTCTTTTTCTTTCTATTTTCATATTCGGTCAAAGATAAAAGTATGAACCATGGCTTTAAATTTTATGTTTTATAATATATTAACTTTTTAATTCAATTACATATTTAACATTTATTAACTAATATAAAACCATTATAATTTAAAGTCTTTACCGTCCATTACTTATTGTCATGGACAAATTGCATACTAAATACCTCAAATTACAAAGACAAACACAATTCGGCCCTTACACAATTAACCACCAAATTTTCGTTTTACGTGATTAAGTCCATTTATTAAATTAAGCACACAAATGTTCAAATTTTAATACGAAACTTTCACACATGAAAATTCACATATAATAAACATTTAAAATAATATTTAAATATTTTTATGACTCAGATTTGTGGTCCCAAAACCACCGTTCCGATTAGGGTCTAAATCAGGCTGTTACAGTGTGGGTCGTTGTTGATCATTTGACAAATTTCGTGCATTTCATTCCAGTGCGTACGGATTTTTCACTCGCGAGATTGACAAAGTTGTATGTGGCTGAGATTGTTAGATTGCACGGTGTGCCTATTTCTATTATTTCTAACATAGATCCACGGTTTACATCTTGGTTCTGGATCAAGTTACATGAGGCTCTAGGTACTCGACTGCATTTTAGTACCACATTTCATCCTCAAACTGATGGATAGTCCGAACAAATAATTAAAATACTCGAGGATATGCTTAGATGTTGTATTTTAGAGTTTGAAGGTAACTGGGAAAGATTTCTATCATTTGTTGAATTTTCTTACAACAATAGTTATCAAGCAAGTATTAAGATAGCACCGTACAAAGCGTTGTATGGCTGAAAGTGTCGAACTTCATTCTATTAGACTGAGCTCAGTGAGAGCTATCTTTTCGGGGTTGACTTGATACGAGAAACAGAGGAAAAGGTTAAAGTGATACGTGATAGTTTGAAAGCAACTTCAGGTTGTCAGAAATCCTATGCAGATTTGAAAAAGAAACCTTAGTCTGCGATTTATTGAACCGTATAAGATCATTGAGAGAATCGAGCCAGTAACTTACAGATTAGCCTTGCTATTAGAGTTAGAAAAGGTTCATAATGTATTCCATGTATCTATGTTACGATGGTATCGATCAGATCCTTCACACGTGATTTCACCTGTTGATGTTGAGATTTAGCCAAATATGACATACGATGAAGAGCCGATCAGAATTTTAGCTCAAGAGGTTAAAGGATTGAGAAATAAAAGTATAGCCTTAGTGAAATTTCTCTGGCAATGTCACGGAAGGGAAGAAGCTACTTGGGAATCGAAAAAAACTATGAAAGAGTAATACTCGAACCACTTTTCTAGTAAGATTTTAGGGGACAAAAATTCCTTTAGGGGGAGAGTTGTAACAACTTATTTTTAGTGAAATCGAAACAGTGGTTTCGGGACCCAAAATTCGATGAGAAATTTTTTATTTTATTATTATTTTAATTTCTATGGAATGTTAGTAAGGTCGTATTAAAATTTTGTTAAGAAATTTTGACGTTTGCATGCTTAATTAAGTGAAAAGGACTAAATCATAAGATCAAAAAGTAGAGTTCTATTAGTTAAAGGTATCAATTAGCTATGAAAATTAAATGTGAAGTGGACAAAGATGGACACAAATTAGGTGATTTTTAAGGTTTATTAAAAAGGTTATTAAAGTAATTTGATAAATAATTGAAAATGTAAAAGAATTAAAAGATGAAAACGTTGTCATTTTTCTTGTTTCCTTCAACCATGGCCGAAATACACCATTAAAGGGGAAGATAAGTTCGGTCAAGCTACTTCTTTGCATGTAAGTTTATTTTGTCCTGTTTTTAATGATTTTTATGTTTTTGGTATTGTTGTAGCTTAATCTAGCTAGCCCAGGGACTAATTTGAAAAATAATTAAAGATTTAGGGTTTTTTTATGAATATGCTTGTATTGTTTTTGATGTTTGATAAAAGATTATGAGTCGTTGTTAAATAAACAAGTTTTTTAAATGGATATTTTTATGAAATTGTCCTTTATGGACTTATTTGTAAAAATGACAAAAGTTTAAGTTAAATTCATAAAATGGTGATTCTTATGAGTTGGTAGAGATCCCTAGTGTATTCGGCTAGCATGAATTAGGGATGAAAATGCTTAGATTTTAATTTACGAGCTTAAAAACTAAATTGTGAAAAAGTTAAAATGTTAAGGGCAAATTTATAATTTTACAAAATATGAAATATGGGCTGAATTGAATGGTATAAGTATTAAATGGACTGAATTTTCCTTTTTAGATTAAGATAGACCTCGTACGAATCTAGATCGAAGAAAAGCTAAAGCATCGGATTAGTTGATCTTGTTTCCACGTCTTTGCCTTCAAGGTAAGTTCGTATATAATTAAATAACGATTTAATGTTATATTGATCACTATGTTAATGTATTACTTGCCATGTAACTAAATGGTGTAAATCCAATGATGTCACGATGATATTTGAGCCCCGTTTGAACTTTAGAAATACGTAGGATACAAATGACATGTCATTAGGGTTTCCATCTTTTGGGCGCTAGTCTTAAATGTCCTACCGATGGCTGAGGTCCTGCATTTGTTGCGGATACTCTATAGCTTGTGTGGGCAACATCGTGTAACTTACATTCCAACCTACAGCTTGTGTGAGCAGGTCCATTTCACAGCTCGTGTGAGCAACGATGTAAAGGAAAAGAAAAGTTCACGGTTATATGTTTAGCACACTTCGTGTGAGCTTTCCCGCGTATCCGATGTTATTCTAAATGGTTCAACGGGCATGAAAAGGAAAGGGACGGTAAGTGTCCAAATGAACTATGTCATGAATCTATGAAAAGGTTTGAAATGGAAATGATCAATAAAAGTATATCTATGTTCATGGAAAGGATGAATTCAAAAGCATTATGTTCATGTATACCTAGCTTACCATATGATATTAATTCAAGTGAATTATGTGTTAATGAACTAACATGATGGTGCTTAGGCTTGTGACAAGCTTATGGTTGGATTATATCATGTTTAATTCTAATGTTATGCATTCAAATGGTAAGTTATGTTCATGTTTTATAAACTTACTAAGTATTATATGCTTACATAGTTTTCTTTCCTATGTTTTATAGATAATCAGAAGCTTGATCGGTTTGGAAACTCGTCGGAGATCTATCACACTATCTATCGATTATATCGGTAGTTTTTGAAGTTTTAGCCAAGGTTATAATGACATGTATATGTGGACTTGTGTTTGAATGTTATTTGATGAGTTTGGCATGTATATGTTATTTTGGATTGATGTACATTTGGTACTTTTGATGCCTTGTTGGTATGTTTTAATATGGCTAAGCTTGATGCATGTTTTTATGGCCAATATGGTATGTGAAGGAATAGTTTCAAAATGGTCAAGATAAGCTTTGCTTTGGAAAGTATTGACCTAGATGGTTATGAATGAAATTTGGTAAAATAGGCAAATGTTTAGGTATGTTGTATGTTTGCGTTTGAGGTGCCTTGTATGGCATATTGGTTTTATGGAATTAGTCTTTTTGAATGGGTCATTTCATGAATGTTTTGGTAAGGTTTTGAAGCTTTGAAGTTATGCACAAAATGCTTGTAGGTACATGTTTGGGTTGGTGATGGAAATGGCTTAATTTTGGCCAATTTCTTGTCCACACGACCTGAGACACAGGCATGTGACTCAACCGTGTGTGACACACGGCCATGCGACATGGCCTTGTGTCCCCTATACGTTTTAAGGATTGCAAGTCAGGCTGTTACACGGCCTAGCACACAACCTGGCATACGGGCATGTGGTTTAGCCGTGTGACCCAACTTCGAAAGTTACATGGGCACAGACATAGGCTGGGACATGGCCGTGTGTCCCTATTTCGATTGTTACACAGCTTGAGACACGGGCGTGTGTTTCAGCCATGTGAGTCACATGGCCATGTTACCCCTGCAATTCAATTTTTCCAACTTTTTCCTAAATGTTCCAAATGTTTCCGATTTAGTCTTGAATTGTTTCTAAAGTGTTTTTAAGGCCTCGAAGGCTCGAATAAGGGACGATAGGCATGTAGATGAATGGATTATGCTATGTTTATATTAATGTTTGGAAATGAATGTTTTTATGTTACGTTTTTACGGTAATGCTTTGTAACCCTATTCTAGCTATGGATATAGGTTAGAGGTGTTACAACTTGTGACTCTAGCTCTCCTTGTATGTAGAGTGTCATATTTAATTCATCAAAAAACGTGTTAGCATGTACAAATAGTTAAGGTGGGATGTTTTGAGTATGTTATAAGGCATATGAAGGTTTCGGAGTAATCCATAAAGGATCAATCACCTCAATGATATGCGGAGACATATCCTATACGCTCTTGACTTGTATTAACCATGAGTATTTTAGCAAGGGAATTTGCTCGAGTTAGTAGAAAGAGTTGCAAGACTAATTGAAGGCAAACATCGTGCTACTCCTTTTAATTAAAATGAGATATATGACGAAATGATCGAATTAAATATAAGTATTGGGAATTGAAAGGCCATGTCGAAAACTACATTTAACTATTCTAATAATCAGAAGTCATTATGGGTTGTTGATCCCGCTCGTGATCCAACATAATTGTAAGCATAATGGGTAATACACGTTTATGGAATTTTATAAATTAAAGCAAGATGTACTTAATTGAAAGTTTAGTAAAGTTCTAGAGATTTATGGCGTAACTATCCAAGAGTTGGTTAAAAAAGCCTACCGTATATATACAACTTACGCCGCCCCTAATAGCTTTGAAGAAATTTTCTTTGTGATTTTGATTTAAGCTTGAATGTCAGGATTTAGAGATTGAAATCAATGAGATTTGATCCACATGATCAAATAGCTTGCACTATTTCGGTAAAGTAGATTTTAACCTTGATTTTTTTTAATATTTTTTATATAAATAATCCGTATCGTTTAGAGTTTGATATAAGTACAAAAGTTGAGAAAAGATAGAATAAGATGATGACCATCCTTGTTGGAGGTATGAAAATTCTCTTTTACTTGTTTTCATACGCTAATGATGAGCTAAAAAAAAAATCAAAATAATGTTAGTAGAATCTGTTAAAATTATACATTTATCTATATTTTGTTAAAAATCAAAATATTGTTTAAAATTTTAAATAAATAAAGGATTCATCCATACAATTTATTAAGCATTGAAATTAAAATATCCTGCTTTCTTATTAAGCATTGCATACCTCAGTTCATTACTGAGATGCCAAATCCATTCAGAAACTTTAATTCTATGGTACAAATTAAAAGGCACAGCATTGCTCTGCACTATAGTCAAGTCATGGATTTGGATTTGCATTGCACACTTTATCAACCCATAAGTATTTATTTATAAAGTACAAACAGAAAAAAGAAACAAGGGATGGTAGGTAGGAGATCAGGACCATTTAGCTAAGAGTGACATTGAAGCTGCCCCGAGGAGGAGTGAAAGATTTGATCCAAGCAGCAATTTTAGATTGGTTTGCATTAAAGGGTTCATGAAATCTACCCCAAGGAGGTCAACCAGTGACATGTAAATTAAAATTCCAGCGGAAAGGGAGTTGAAGATTCCTTCCACCACTAAGGCTTTGGGGCTATTCTCATTATATATCTTTGATATTCCCATGCCTAATGCTATTCCCATTGGAGTAGTCAGGGAGAAGATAACTAACATCATTGCTATGGCTCTGCTCTTGAACTTTGCCTGCACCCCATGTCATCAATCCATTATCAGCATAACAGTCATTATTTGACAAATATTAATATTCCTCCACTACTACTCTACTTTTACTATAGGTAGCGCCTTCATTTTTCTCTTCTACTATTATCATCATCATTATTATTAAGAAGAAATCATTTTTCCCAAAAGACGAAATCAAATTGGAAAATATAGTAAATTAAAAGTATTATTATTATTATTATTATTATTATTATTATTATTATTATTATTATTATTATTATTATTATTATTATGTGAGGATACAAGTAAGCCTGCTGATTTATTGGACCAATTTCTGCATGTTGTACTATACACCCTGCCATAACTCACCTCATCCATACTCACATTTAGGGGTGTTCAAACTTTAGTTAAAATTGGATTAATCGATCGAATCGATCTAATTCGGTTAATCGGTCACTTAATCAATTTAGTTCAGGTCGGAGGTTTGTTAATTCAGCTCAAAATCGGGTAATTAACTGAACTTAATAAATAATATTATATATTATATGTATTATGCTATTACTAATTCGGTTAAATGAATATTATCAATTTATTTTTTTATATGTTTTATACTTGTTTTAACAAAAATAAAAACATATAAATTTCAGTTAATTTGGTTAACCAAAATATTTCGGTTCAGTTAATTATTTTTAAAAAAATTTTGGTTCGATTAACGATTAAAAAATTAAAAAATTCAGTTAATTCGATTAACACTAGTTCAGTTCGATTAACCGTTTAAACACCCCTACCCACACATGCAAATTATCTTTTCCTGTTCAACAATTACTTCTTTCATTTATTTATCATAATAATAATTTATGTGGTTGTTTAATGTTACCAAAAAATAATTCTAGTCTTACATTTAATTTTTATTTTTTTCTAATATTTAAATTTATATTTTTTTTGTCAAACCACCTCAAAATGAATTCAAAAGTTTTTTTTTTACTTTGCTGATATGGCATACATGTGAATTATATGGGATAACAAGTCAACATTAATTAATTTTTATAATTTAACAAGTTAAAAAAATTATAAAATTTATTTTTAAAAAATAAAAAATTATAAAATTATAAAAAATAATTTTTAATTTTAAAAAATTAATTAAATACAGACATATCATCTACGTGGCAATCCATAGGTACGTAAGCAAAGTTAACAAATATTAATTTTTCATCCACTATGAGATGATTTGTCAAAAAAAAATGCAAGTTAAGAGCTAAAAGAGACGAAAATTTAAATAGATGACTAAAATGACTTTTTTAAGTTGGAGGACTAAAAAATTATTATGTCTTATTTATTATTTTTTAAGTATATAAATATTATACTTAAATTTTCTAACTTAGTATGAGTTTGGATGGGCGGTGCATTCACTTACGGTTAGTGTAAAAATAACAGTTATAGTGAGATTATATACTCTAACGATACTATAGCGTGTAACAAAAAGTAAGCTAAACGTACTGCACCGCCCACCCAAACCCAAACTTAGTTAATGTTAAAGTTAATTGGATACCAACTCAATAAAAAAATATTAAATAATTATTTTTATAAATTAAATTATATTATTAGAGAAATTTTATTTTTTTAAATAAAAAAAAACACAATCATAAAATTTAAATTTTTAAATTTTACCATTTCAACTAAAAGTTTTTCTAATTTTTACTTTAAAAAAATTACACAACCCACATTAATGTTGTGAGATCTAGGTTTCGTATAAAGGTTTTCATCATGATATCCAACGGCTGATAATAATAAGTAAATGAAGAGAGTTATATTTTGTACAACAGTAGTGCTACAGTACTACTATTAATTGTTTTTCAATTGATAAAATGAAAAAGCCAACAACTTTTCTTCCTTTGAATTGAGAAATGAGTAGAGTTGAGAAGAGAGTTACCTGAGAGATGCAGCCACCAAGACCCATGCCTTCAAAGAATTGATGGAAAGTCAATGCTGCTACAAGAGGCTTGATTGTCTTTGCACTTTGGGATGCACCCAATGCCACTCCAATTATCACAGAATGAACTACAATCCCCACCTCCAACACCTACCATTCATTGCTATCTTTTACCAGATGTGTCATTTTTAATAATATTATTTGCTCAGCATACATACATCCACAACTATTTCCCACTCTATTTGCATACATTACATCATGAAAACCATAAATTACCTTGTAACACTTACGTTTGGTTAGAATGAATTGGCAGAGAAACCAGATGGTACCTGTGAAATAATACGTTGGGTGATCATAAGATGATGAGATGATTCGGTAGATCCATGAGCATGACCGTGAGTGGGATGCGTATGAACATGAACATGTCCCTCATGCTCCCCTAACATCTCCTCATCACCATTCACCGGCAAAGCTTTGTCGAAATGGGAACTCTTATAGAAACTTGTCGCAAATGTATCCATCATCATTGTGAGTATAGCAGAAACCATGGCCAAAAAGCCGGTGAAAGGGAAAACCCCCCAAGGCTTTTCACTAAGGCAAGGACTAGTTAAAGACTGGTATGCATCCGGAAGTATGTGTACAAAAGCAGTGGCAAGTATCACTCCACCCGCAAAGGCTTTTATCAGAAAGAAAATATTATTTTGGGGTCCAAAGGTTGGGATTTTCTTGGCCATAATTGGCAGAGAAACTCCTACAGCCCCGGCCATCAAGATTGATGAAATTGCCACAAATTTGTATTTCAAAGCCTTGGTTTTGTTGCCCGTATTCTTGGACAACACCTCATTTTCACAACTACACTCTGCAGTGACCAAGACAGGAAGGTAAAGAAGACAGATAAATAGAGAAAAGATTAAGGAATGCTCCTTCGTCTTCATCTTACATGGCCGGTGGAGAGATTCGTACTAATGTATGTTGATATTTGACGATACATATAGAAAGGAAAGAGAGCAATAAAAACTGGATTTTAATGGTAAAGCTAATAGGATGAAAAACACTAAATAAATAAAGATGTTTAAAATGGCGACATGCAACTCCATGCAGTGTGCAAGAGAATGTGTTTGGTG
Source organism: Gossypium longicalyx (assembly GCA_025698465.1). Lineage (NCBI taxonomy): Eukaryota > Viridiplantae > Streptophyta > Magnoliopsida > Malvales > Malvaceae > Gossypium > Gossypium longicalyx. Next base: position 37,562,079 of record CM046995.1, read on the forward strand.
TTGACAAGTGTGTGGTAAGTGGACTGAATGGCGACATTATGAGAAATCCCAATAATGAACTAATTCCTTAAATTAAGTACCTTTTTCTTAGTAATTAATCTATTGTCTTTATGTTCTTAGTAGACGGCACATCACCCTCTCTCTCCAATGTTGCGATTTTAGGACAAGCTTTCTTAATTTGTGTAAAGTTGTATGTTGGAGAAACATCTCTTCGCCTTCTTAATTTATGAAAAGCTTTATTCTAATTCTAAGTTGAGCTATTATTCTCCATTGATTTTCTACCTAACCAGATTTTGGCTAAAATGTTAGAATTTGAGATTTTGAGCATTCAATTTCAAATATTAACCAAGTAAACTAAGCGTGGATGAGTTAATTTCAATTAATTTAGTTTAAGTATAATTATAGTTTTAGTTTTTAATATTTTTTAATTAATTTGGTCATTTTTTAATTAAATTTTGTCATTAATTTTTCAAAGTCAAATCGGTTTTTTTAATAAAAAAATGAATATATTGACTAAAATATTGAATTTTTTTAACCGATGTTTGTGTGCCAACCTGTGACATATCACGTGTACCTTATACTAATATAGTATTATTTGTCTTCTATGTCAAATCAATAAATAATCTAAAATCTAAAAAGAAATTTAAATTTATAAAAAGTTCATAATTTTTTTTAAGAAAAAAGGCATGAAGTACATTTAGATTAATACGAGGGTTGTCGTATTTAAAAAATTAATATTTTAGTCAACATTTTCATTAAAAAAACGATTTAACTCTTTATAAAAAGTTAATGTCAAATTCAACTCCTTTAAAAGGTTGAAAATCATATTTAATTCAAAAAAAACTAAATTAACAAATTAATATTAATATTGATGATTAAATTCGTTATTAAGTTAGTTAATCTATATTACTTATAATGCATGATTGATTTATAAGTCTCATGTGTAATTCAATTTATTGATTAAAATGATTATTTTTTATGATAACTGTCTACATAATTATAACTTATAATTTTCGTCAGTAGTTTACTGGTGCACATTTTCCTCTGGAACTCGTTTTCATATCATAATTGATCGTGGGCCTCTTCTATCTCGTGCAATGCGAGTGCCTTCTCCAACTACGATTGCAACTTGCCTATAAATTTATGAATATTTGATATGATTTTTAAAAGGTAACTTTAAAAAAAATCAGAAAATCAATTAAATTTTTATAAATAATACATCAACTTGAGTCAATAAAAAGAATAATTTGATCTCTTCCGCTAATAATAATCATCTTTTATTTAATATTATCGTTAATCATGATTGATGAAAAGTATAAGAAGTTGACACTTGACATGTTATGTGAAAGTTACATCAAGTAGTTTTATAAAATTTAAAAAAAATTTAATTTTTAAAAAATTACTTTCAGAATGAATCTAAGTATATATGTCCACATTCATTCTAAAAATGATTATTAAAAAATCATTAAATATTTTTTTAAAAATGATATATAAAATTATTAAATATAAATAAAAATTAAAAAAGCATATCTATAATAAATCTAGACTACTGTACATCCCCATTCATTTGAATCTTTATATATATTTGTCTAGATTCATTTTAGACGTAGTTATAAAAAAAATCATAAAATATTTATAAAAACATAAAAATTTATAAAATTGTAATAAAATAAAATAATTATAAATAATTATTAAAATATTCCACCATCACTAACTTGGAGAAGGCTTTGTTTGTTATTGACTTTTTGTGTTACAAATGTAAATTTTGCTTTAATGATACAGTGTGTGGATGCAATGTTATCATGTCTCGAAACTTGTCTAATATGTCTCGAAACCCCTGCCCAAAAATACATGGATTACAAGAAAATGTTCTTATGGTCTCAAAACTTGTTTTTGGTGTCTTAAAATATAAATGCAAAAATGCACAAAAATAACACTACAAGTCATGCAAATGGTCCCTATATGCTCCAGAACATGTATAACATGTAACCAAATCATTCCACACATAATTGACATATGAAAACAAGTTTAAAACACAAGATATCATAGCATACACTGTAATACTCCAAAATCCCATTACATCTGACATTGTTCTGAGATTATATAAGTGAATTTCCGAGGATATTGGATGAGATAAAGAATTTTTACGAAAGAAGAATTTATATTGGAGATGGAAATGAAGCAAAAAGGACCAAATTGTAAATTTTGAAAAGTTTGAGGACTAAAGTGAAAATTTGACCAAAATAATGAATGTGAGTTATTATTTATTAATTGGAAAAAAGAATAAGTTGGAATCTATATTGGTGAGATAAAAATCACTTTTTGGACCAAATTGGCAAGACTGAGAGTACAAGGTCTAAATTATAAGTTTCTCATTTTTATCGAAAGAAGGGTAAAAGTTTAAATATCATCACCCAAAGAGTATTATTAACTATTAAATATGAATTATGGAGTTTGAGTGATTAAATGCCACTTGTTATGAAGAAATTGTGCCTTGAGGCAAAATAGGGTAAAATGATAATTTTGTCACATAAGGGTATTTTGGTCATTCATTTAGAATTTTATTATTGAAATATTTTTTTATAAGATAATTGATATTTGGGATTAATATGATTATTGGATGTGATTAATTTGGTGAGATGAAATGTGAACCACACAATTTTTAAGTGGGCTTTGACCAATTTAGAAAAGGGGGCAATAATCTCCCACTCAACCTTGTTTAGCCAACCACCATGGAAGAAGAGAGAAAGTCTCTCTTTTCTTATCTTGTCATTTTTCTTCAAATCCCACCAAAAACACCACACCCAAACTTTATATTATTGCATAAATCAACTAGAAAACTCATCTTCAAGCTTAAATCCACCTTCAAAACCCCCATTTTCAGCAAGGATTTTTATGGTTCTTGAGAGAGAAAAATGAAACTAGATAGAGAAATATAACATCCCGAAATAGGGCCTAGTCAGAATAGTGGTCTTGGGACCACAAATATGACATTTAAATATTTCTTTTATGATTATTTTGAGGTCTAGAATATGATAATATGCATGTGTTAGGATTTCATGAAGAAATTCTTTGAGTAAGGTGTCCAATTGGAAATTAGGGACTAAATTGAATAAATTGAAAAACTTGGATTCTAGAAGCAATTTGTATGAAATTGCTTTAGATTATAAATTAGAAGTTCTTAGAGAGTAATTTGCCCAATTTCTAAGTTTTTGGACAAAAATAGTCTTACATGGATGAAATTTTAAAGAAAGGGCTTAAGGGAATTTTGGTCATTTAGCATTTTAATGAAATAAAATGGGAAAAATGAACCAAAATGAGCTCATTGTCTTCTCCATGCTGCCAAAAATTCAAGGGACTCCATATCTATGGTTTTCAACATTTTCAAGCTCAATAGTAAGTGCACCCAAGCCCCGTTTTTAATGTTCTTTGCATTTTTGAAATCCCGATAGCTTACTCTCTCCATTTCTACCCATATTTCATGCTAGGGTTCATGTTTAAAAATCTACCCATACATGATTTTCTTGTATTTTGATGGTTTATGGAGGAATATGGAAGTTTAAGGTGTGTTAAACATCTTTTCCTAGGTGATTTTCATGAAAAACCCCTAAAGGGACCTTTTTGCAAAAGTTGTTAAATATGTGGTAGAAATGTGAAAATAATGGAAAATGTGGGCTACCATAAGAGGGAAAAGTGTTTGGCTAGGCTTGGGTAAGATAGAAATTGCATGTGTTTCATTGTACGAGGCTAGGGACTAAATCATAAAAATGTGAAAAGTTAGGGGCAAAATGGTCATTTGGACCAGGGGTGAAATTTAGGCTCAAAAAGTACAATTTTATATGTTAATTATTCAATTTTATTGTTATAGACCCCGAGGAACAATTTCTTGAAGTCGACCGAGGAAAGCGAAAGGTTTCGGAATAACCGAAACACAACACCAGAACGAGTACCAGGTAAGTTTGGCTAACTTAAAGTAAACTCAAAATGTGTCTAATTATATGATTTATGATTGCATGATGATTGTATTTATTAATGGTATGAAATCATATGAAATGCATCTTTGAAAATGATTTGTTGAATAATGTCTCGGTTGAGGTTAAAAAGGGAATTCGATGGATCAACCATGATTAACATGTGAATTGAGATCCTGCATGTGTTGCAGAAAAGGATTTAGCCCAAAAGGGTAATCCGATGATCTCAAGTATGAAAAGGATCTAGCCCGGACAGGTGTTCCTTGAGTGATCGAGCCTCCGGAAGAATATAAGTGCATTGTGGATTTAGCCCGAACGGGTAATCCAATTAAGGTTTGAATTTAGCCTAGACTGGTAATTCAGATCTGAGCTCATTAAGGGTGTTTGTCGTTACAAGGGATTTAGCCTAGACTGGTAATCCCGACATCACTCTATGAGTTTATATTACGGGGGATTTAGCCTGGACTGGTAATCCCGCCATAAGATGTGAGGTACACGGGAGTGCATACTTAAAATGATCATTCGTATAAATTGACGGTGATTGGATAATCCATCGAGATTTCCTAGAAACTCAACGGGACTAACATGAGGTATATGTACAAATGACATGTTGAATGATGAGCTCATCTAAGATAAATTACATGGTATTTTGTTATGTGACTAACTTATTGATTGAGTGCATGTAATGAGGAAACCATTTTCATATTCATTGGTTTCATTATCTAATAAGGATGTATGATAAATAATCGGTAAGTTTACTTTCCAGTTATTCGAGCTTATTAAGCATGTAAATGCTTACCTCTCTTTTTTTCCCGTTTTCAGAGCTCGAGGACTCGTAAAGATTGAAAGACGGTTGGAGAGTCAACACACTATCAATTAGTCCAGCTTTGGTATATAGACTCTTATGTTTTGTTCAATGGCATGTATAGAACTTTTGAGTATTTTGTTATATGTGTCATTTGATTTTCCAAAATGAAGGCATGTAAAGTTATACTTATATTTTTGTATATGGCCATGGAAATTGGGTTATTTTGAAGTAGGCTATGACCTACAAATCTATGCATGCTTATGTTCATATGTGATGGATTTGTTATAATTGACAATGAGTTATAAAAATGAGCCAATATTGAATGTGTCAATGAGACATAGGATCCCCTTAAATACAAGATGGGAATTAACCTAGCATGTATGAAACCGATGATATGAGGTTGTCATGCAATAAGGTTTATTATGGTCTTATACAAATGTATAATTTGGCCTTGTCATGTGTAAAAGTAACCCATAAGTATGTTTGAGTGATGGAGGGTGATCAAAGGCTTGGAAAATAGCCTAATAAGGTCCACACGGGTAGACACACGGGTGTGTGTCTAGGTCGTGTGTGACACACGGCTCACCCCCATGGGTGTGAGGTATGGTCGTGCGTCCTCTGCACCTAAAATTTTAAGTCAGTGTTATGCATGGGCTAGACACACGGGCATGTGTCTTGGCCCTGTGTCCCTAATTGTATGATGAGATTGAAGTCAATCTTGCACACGGGCTGAGGGCACGGTCGTGTCCCAAGCCACACGGGCGCGTGTGACCACACGGCCCCACCACACGGGCGTGTCACACTTTAAAGTAAGGGAAAATTTTCTAAGGTGTTCAAAGTTTATCGAATGATTTTGGTTTTGTCCCGTACTGCCTCTAGGTGTGTTTTAGGCCTCGAAGGCCTGTGTAAGGGACGAGAGGCACATGTTTGAAAGGTTTTAATTTTGGGCAAAATTCGATGACCTGATTTAGTAAGTTTAAAAAGGTGAAATATCAGTAATGCCTCGAACCCTATCCCGACGTCAGATACGGGTGAGAGGTGTTACATTTAGTGGTATCAGAGCTACGATTTAGTTAGTTCTAAGACTACCGTAGAGGGTATTGATATTCGCTATACATGCCATTATATGAACGTTGATAGTGTGATATCTCCTAACTGTTTAAATTATTTTTGAATATAGTAAATGTCTTTCAATCAAGCACAAGATGAGTTCGAGGGAGCCAAAAGCCATGCTCCAGCTTCTATACAACAAGCTGTATTTGGTAGTAGTAGAAGGGTTATGTCTGAAGGCCGGGAAGAGGCCCGAGCCGCCTTCTTTAACATGATGGATGAATGGTTTAGGGATTATTTGAGGAACCGCCCCAACATACCACGACCTCCCAAGCCCCCTAACCAACCTGATGAGGATTTGCCACGAAATATGGCACCGATAAGAATTGGTAAGGCCCCCGTAGATAAGCTTAGAAAATATGGGGCTGAGGAATTTAGAGCTAAAATTGAGGATGATGCTGAGAGAGCCGAGTTCTGGCTTGAGAATACCACAAGGGTATTAGATGAATTATCGTGCACACCTGAGGAATGCTTAAAGTGTGCCATGTCTCTCTTGAAGGACACTGCGTTCCGCTGGTGGAAGACCATATCTTTGATGGCGCCAAAGGAAAATATCACTTGGGAATTTGTCCAAGCAAAGTTTAGGAAGAAGTATATCAGTTAAAGGTTTTTAGACTCGAAGCGAAAGGAGTTCCTGAAACTCAAACAATGGAATAAGACTGTGGCAGAATACAAAAGGGAGTTTGTAAGGTTAAGTCAGTATGCAACTGAGTAGGTTCAAACCGAGTCAGAAATGTGTAAACACTTTGAGGAAGGTTTGAATGAGGAACTCAAGTTGCTGATTGGGATCCTTGAAATACGGGAGTTCACCGCATTAGCTGATCAGGCCAAGAAGGCTGAAGAACTCAATAATGAAAAAAGCAAGCAAAAAGAGAGAGGCTCGAGTTGCGAGCAAGAGATCTAGCGGTAAGACGCTCCCATTTTCCACAAAGAAATCAAGGAGCCAACATGAACACTCCACTTCATCTATAAGATATTCGGGTAGAACGAGAGACTCTAAACCATGAAATCAGAAGTCTTCTTCCCCGATGGTGACTAGCGTGGGGAGTGTAGATGACCAAAAGCTGAAGTATAAGAGTTGCAACAAATTTCACTTCGGAGAGTGCCGAATAAAGAGCGGTGTATGTTTCAGATGTGGTTCTCTTGACCACTTTATCAGGGACTGCCCAGAGCGAATTGAAAAAGAAGTGGAAGTAACCCCAAAGTTGAGTGCTCCCATGGCACGAGGTAGGCCTCCGAGATACCCTGGAAGTGCTAGTGGAAGTCGAGTTGTAGCCAAAGACACTTCAAAATCAGAGGCTCGAGCCCCGGCAAGAACGTATACAATACGCGCTCGAGAGGAAGCCTCTGCTCCTAACGTTATTGTAATATCCCGAATTAGGGCCTAACCAGAATAGTGGTTTCATGACCAAAAATTCGAGATAGAAATAATTATTTTATGATTATTTTGAGGTTTATGATATGATTGCATGATTGTGTGAAATTTCGTGACGAAATTCTATGCATAAACTGCTTAAGTTGAAATTAGGGACTAAATCGAATAATTTGCAAAACTTGCATTCTAGAATTTTTTAGTATGAAATTACTTTGTAATATTAATGAGGAGGTCTTAAATAGCAATTTGACCAATTTCTAAGTTTTTGGACAAAAATGGGCTTGTACATGAAAATTTTCAAAGAAAGGTATTAAGGGTATTTTGGTCATTTGGTAATTAAAAGATTAAAAAAAGGAAAAAGATGGCAAAATATGTCCATCTTCTTCATTAGGATGAAAATTAAAGGGTTCTCCATAGCTAGGGTTTGTTTCAAGCTTCCAAGCTTCATAGTAAGTCATTCCAAGCCCCGTTTTTAATGTTCTTTATGTTTTTGGAGTCCTAGTAACTTGATTTAGCTTATCCTAGCAATAATTTAACCTAGGATTCATATTTGGAAAAATACCCATAGGTGAAATTTGTGTATTTTGGTGTTTTATGATAGAATATGAGGTTTTAAATTATGCTAGACAACTTGTGCTACTCGGTTTTAAGTGAAAACGAGTAAAAGGGCTTAATCGGTAAAAATACCTAATATTCATAAGTACATGTTAGAATGAGAATTTGATGTTGCCATAGAAGGGAAAAATGATCAGCATGTCATAAAACATAAGAAAATGGGATGAAGTTTAATTCCCGAGCCTAGGGGCAAAAGTGTAATTTTGCAAAAGTTTAGGGGCAAAATGGTAATTTTTCCAAAGTTCTTATTTGGGCCTGTTTTGATGAATGTATGTATTAAATAAGATTAATTTGGCATTATAGATTAAGAGAAATGAGATTCAAGTCGTGATCGAGGGAAAAACAAAGTTTATGAGGAATAGGCTTGATTGCTAATATTTTGTATCGAGGTAAGTTCATGTGTAAATGTAGTACCATAATTGTCATTTTAAGTAATTTAGTGTTATTTATGTGATATGATGATTAATATCATGAAATATTATGCATTATGGTTATTATTGAATAATATGTAAATTATGAATTGCTACCGAGTATCGGTTTCGATGTTCCGTAGAAGACGGCAAAGATGTGTAATCGAGGAAAAAGCCCGTTTGAACCTTGGGAATAGATTAGAATACAAGTGACATGTCACTAGGATGGTTGGGCATCCGAACTCGTTGAGTTGAGTCCGAGTTCACTTATGGATGCAAATGTCCGAACTCGTTGAGTTGAGTCCGAGTTTGTGAGATGTAACTAGGCATCCGAGCTCGTTGAGTTGAGTCCGAGTTCACTTATGGATGCGAACGCCTGAGCTCGTTGAGTTGAGTCCGAGTTCGCTTATGGGCGGGTTACATGGTAGCTTGACTACATATGTGGCACTTATGTAGCCAAGCTACCATGTATTCGAATTATATTCCGATGTGTTCAACGGGTGAATTTTAAGAGAATAAGGAGAATGCCTAAAACGAAGGTGACATGTTGGTAAGTGTGGTAAATGAGAAAATTTGATAGGTATGATGAAATCGTAGCATGATATTAAATGCAAATGTAACATGAATATCCTGGTGTTGTTTATGCAAATGATGTTTTTATGTTGAATTGCATGATTATGTTACTTACTATTTGCATGTGAACTTACTAAGCATTTATGCTTACTCCTTCCTTTTTCCTTCATTGTAGTTTTGACAAACCGGCTTGAGAATTGGGATAGGTCGAAGACTCGTTCATACTATCCGAAGGCCTAAATTGGTAAAATGGCTTGTGTATCTTGAATGTGGCATGTATGGCAAAATACTCACTTTATGTAAATGATCTTATGATATGATTATGCTTTGGCAAGAAAAGAGTTTGTGAATGATTAGCCATTGGAATGGCCAATCTAAATCATATTTGATACCATGTATGTTTAAAATGCTATTTAGTCCATGAAAATTTATAGTAAAGTAAAATTTGCTATAGAGCAGAATATTGCTGCAGCAATGATGTGAATTTGAAAAATCACTAAAAATAGTAGAAATGGAATTAAATAATGAATAAGTTATAGAATAGAATCTTAATAAGTCTATTTTCATATGGATGGAACAAAACAGGTATATGAATGATATTCTATGAGATGTTTAAATTTTTGTGAAACAGGGCCAGAACGATTTCTGGATCCCCTTTTTTGACTTTGGAAATTCACCATAAATTGTATAAAAATAATTAGAAGTCATGCTTTATATGTACAGGTTTCTTATGGAGTCTAGTTTTAATAGAAACAAACAGAATGTCATTGAAACTCTGTATAAGGAGATATCTGATTTGTAATACACAGAGGTCAGAGCAGTTGTACCCTGAAACAGGGGAGACTTTAACTAATAAACTGTACTAATTGGAAAAATAAAAAATTCTAGAAAAAAATTAGAAAATAATATATGAGTCTAGTCTCAGGGAAAATTTACGGAATTGGATTTTGAGTTTCGGAACTCGAGATATGAATTTTTAAGCGACTGTGACGCAGTTAGCTAGCTTGTCTGGAATTTCTAAAATAAATTGTTTGAGTTGTTTAATTAATGAATTAAGCCCGTTAACACCTCGTGCTTGACCCGGTGACGGTCTCGGGTACGGGGCGTTACAGTTATTACGGGTACTTTTTCTCTTTTCAATACATGTGTTATTGCCTTAATTGACTCGGGATTGACACATTCATAAATTTTCATGAGATTGGTGTCTAGTATGAATATACCCGTTGAACCTACGAAATTTGTTGTTAGAGTGTCGAACCCACTAGGAAAATCAGTTCTGGTTGATAAAGTCTGTAAGAATTGTCCTTTGACGATTCATAGTCAATGTTTTTTGGCTAACATTATGTTGTTACCTTTTGATGAGTTTGATGTAATACTTGGTATGGATTGGTTAGCCTTGCATGATGTAATTGTAAATTGTGGTAGTAAGTATATTAAATTGAAATGCCCAGATGGCAAGATTTTACAGTTCGATTCAAGAGATTTGGGCACGTCGCCAGCTGTAATCACGACAATGGTTGCTCAAAGATATATGAGAAAAGGGTATAAAGCCTACCTTGCTTTTGTGTTGAACACGAGGGAAACGGAGATTGAGACTGTGCCAATAGTATGTGAATATTCAGACGTATTCCAGGAAGAATTACCCGGATTACCTCCTGAAAGAGAGATAGAGTTTGGTATTGAATTGGTACCAAGGACAGCTCCGATCTCTACTGCTCCGACAGAATGGCGCCAACAGAGCTGAAAGAATTAAAAGCACAGTTGCAAGAGTTGACAGATAAAGGTTTTGCAAGGCCTTTTCACCTTGGGGTGCCCCCGCATTATTTGTAAAGAATAAAGATGGTTCAATGAGACTATGTATAGATTACCGACAATTGAACAAGGTAACTATCAAGAATAAGTATCTTTTGCCAAGGATCGATGATCTATTTGACCAGTTGAGAGGAGCCACGGTGTTCTCTAAAAAAGAGTTGAGATCTAGCTATTATCAGTTACGTGTTAAGGAATCAAACGTGCCAAAGACAGCTTTTAGAACAAGATATGGCCACTATGAATTTCTTGTTATGCCATTTGGATTGACGAATGCACTGGCCATATTCAGGGACCTAATGAATAGGATCTTTCGGCCATACTTGGATAAGTTTGTCGTTGTGTTCATTGACGACATCTTGATTTATTCTAAAGATAAGGCAGAGCATGCGAAGCACCTGAAAACTGTGTTGCAGAATTTACGGGAAAAATAACTATATGCTAAGTTTAGCAAGAGTGAATTTTAGCTCCAAGAAGTTAGGTTCTTAGGTCATATTGTTTTGGGTGAAAGCATCTGAGTTGTTCCAAGTAAAATCTCTGCTATTGTTGAATGGAAATGACCTAAAAATGTAACCGAGGTTAGAAGCTTTTTAGGCTTAGCCGGTTACTATCGAAGATTTGTGAAAGGATTATCCATGATAGCAACTCCAATGACGACGTTGCTACAGAAAGATGTTAAGTTTGAATGGACAGAAAAGTGTCAGCAGAGTTTCGAGAAGTTAAAGACATTGCTGACAGAAGCTCCTATTTTGGTATTACTTGAGCCGAGAAAGGAGTTTGTGGTTTACAGTGATACATCCTTGAACGGGATGGGTTGTGTACTTATGCAAGATGGCAAGGTGATAGCCTATGCTTCACGGCAGTTGAAGCCATACGAGAAGAACTATCCGACACATGATTTAGAGCTCGCCGCCATTGTCTTTGCCTTGAAAATCTGAAGGCATTATTTATATGGTGAGACTTGTCGTATATTCACAGACCACAAGAGTTTGAAGTATTTGATGACTTAAAAAGAATTGAATCTAAGACAATGGAGATGGTTAGAACTAATTAAAGATTATGATCTGATCATTGACTATCACCCGTGAAAGGTGAATGTGGTCGCCGACACGTTGAGTTGAAAATCCTTGTTTGCTCTAAGAGCCATGGATGCTCAGTTAGCTTTGCTTGATGATGGTTCGGTCTTGGTAGAGCTGGAGGCTAGACCGACATTTCTTCAGGAAATCTATAATGTACAGATTAATGATAATGACCTACAAACCAAAAGAGCTCAATGCAAGTTGGGCAATGAATCAGATTTTTGGATTGGTCCTGATGGATGTTTGATGTTCAGGGATAGGGTTTGTGTACCCAAATATGATGAATTTATTCGGAAAATCTTGTAAGAAGCACATAACAGTCGTTTGTCTATTCATCCGGGGAGTACTAAGATGTACAATGATTTGAAGAAAATGTACTGGTGGAACGACATGAAAAGAGACATTTTCGAATTTGTATCGAAGTGCTGGATATGTCAGCAAGTTAAAGCTGAACAGAAAAGAGAAAGATGCTACAACCTGTAATGGTCCCCGAATGGAAGTGGGACAAAGTTACTATGGATTTTTTGATAGGATTGCCATTGACTCCGAAAAAGAAAGATGCTATATGGGTTGTGGTGGATAAGTTGACAAAGTCAACTCATTTCATTCCGGTAAGAACAGACTACTCTCTTGATAGATTGGCCGACTTGTACATATCTGAGACTGTGAGATTACATGGGGTACTACTATCGATTATTTCAGACAGAGACCCGAGGTTCACTTCGAGATTCTAGAAGAAGTTACAAGAAGCCCTGGGTACAAAATTGAGTTTTAGTACGGCTTTTCACCCTCAGACTGATGGTCAGTCTGAGCAGATGACTCAGATTCTTAAGGATATGTTACGATGTTGCATCCTTGAATTTCAAGGTAGCTGGGAAAAGTATTTGCCATTAGTAGAATTTGCCTACAACAACAGTTTTCAAACGAGTTTGAAGATGGCACCTTATGAAGCCTTGTATGGAAGAAAGTGCCGAACTCCATTGTACTGGACAGAACTTAAGGAAATTTAGGTTCATGGGGTTGATCTGATCAAGGAAACTGAAGAAAAAGTTAAAGTGATACGAGATTATTTAAAAGCAGCATCGGATAGGCAAAAGTCATATGCTGATCTGAAAAGAAAAGAGATTGTGTTCCAAGTTGGAGATAGAGTATCCTTGAAAGTATCTCCATGGAAAAAGGTGTTGAGATTTGGCTAGAAAAGCAAACTGAGTCTACGATTTATCGGACCGTACGAGATCACTGAAAGAGTTGGACCATTAGCCTATCATTTGGCATTACCACCCGAATTGGAAAAGATTCATGACGTGTTTCATGTATCCATGTTAAGGCGATATCGATCAGACCCCTCTTATGTGATATCACCAACAGAGGTTGAGATTAGACCAGACATGACCTATGGAGAGGAACCAGTCAAGATTTTGGCTCGTGAGGTTAAACAGTTAAGAAATAAAAGTGTGGCTTTAGTAAAGGTTTTATGGCATCGACATGGTGTAGAAAAGGCTACATGGGAGTTAGAAGAAACCATGAGAAACCAATATCCGAACCTGTTTACTGGTTAGACTTTCGAGCACGAAAGTCCCTAAGGGGGAGAAATATAACATCCCGAAAATAGGGCCTAGTCGGAATAGTGGTCTCGGGACCACAAATCTGACATTAAAATATTTATTTTATGATTATTATGAGGTCTAGAATATGAGAATATGCATGTGTTAGGATTTCATGAAGAAATTCTTTGAGTAAGGTGTCCAATTGGAAATTAGGGACTAAATTGAATAAATTGCAAAACTTGGATTCTAGAAGCAATTTGTATGAAATTGCTTTAGATTATAAATTAGGTCTTAGAGAGTAATTTGCACAATTTCTAATTTTTTAGACAAAAATAGGCTTGCATGGATGAAATTTTAAAGAAAGGCATTTTAATGAAATAAAATAGGAAAAATGAACCAAAATGAGCTCATTTTCTTCTCCATGCTGCCAAAACTTCAAGGGACTCAATAGCTAGGGTTTTCAACATTTTCAAGCTCAATAGTAAATGCACCCAAGCCCCATTTTTAATGTTCTTTGCATTTTTGAAATCCCGGTAGCTTACTCTGTAACACCCCTTACCCGAGACCATCGTCGGAGTCGAGCACGAGGCGTTACCGGACTTAGCTTACTAATTCGGGACATAAAAAAATTGCTTTTAAAATTAATTTAGTTTCATTCATTCAATTTGTCCTTAAAAAAGGTCCTCGAGACCCTAAAAATGAAATTGAAACGGGTCGGGAACAAACCAGAATCAATAAAAATTTTCCGATCACTTAAACAAATCAAAACAATTTATTTCATCTTTCATAAATAAACTGTCTATCTGCATCATAGTCACTAAATAAATGATAACTCGAGTTACAAAACTCGAAATTCAAATCCATAAATTTTATCTGAAACTAGACTCATATATCTTATTATAAAATTTTTTCAGAATTTTTGGTCTAGCCAATTAGTATAGTTTATTAGTTAAAATTTCCCCTATTTTAGTATTTGGCTGCTCTGACCTCTTTTCACTACGAATTAATTTTCTCCCTGTACAGAATTAAAATAACCATGCCATTTATTTTATTTAAAATTAGACTCAATAAATAATCTATACATATAAAGTATAACTCCTAATTATTTTTTTACAATTTTTAGTGAATTTCTAAAATTAGAACAGGGGATTCAGAAATCACTCTGACCCTGTCTCACCAAAATTTAAATATCTCATAAAATAAAACTCCTTTATTTACTCTGTTTCTTTCATATGAAAATAGGCTCAATAATATTTAATTCTATATCTCTTTCACTATCTAAATCCATTTTTACTATTTTTAGTGATTTTCCAAATTCAAGTCATTACTTCTGTCCGATACTATTTTAAAGCTAATTTCACCTTTTTCATGATTTCCATGGAATAACTAGCATTTAGGCATACATAACACCAAACATGTCCTTGATTATCCATTCTAATAGCTAATAATTACCAATCATTTACATACCATTCATTAGCCATATCATAAGATCATACACACAAAATGGTTACGATGCTATACATGCCATACTCAAAATGAAACGTCTAGCTATACCAAAATAATCCTTGTGATAGTGTGCCGAACCTCCGACGTACTTTATGATCCCTGAGGTAGCTTAATCAAGTTACCGGGACTCCAAAAACGTAAAGAACATTATAAACAGGGCTAAAACGGACTTACAATCGAGCTTGGAAGCTTGAAAAACCATAGATATGTCTTCCTCATTTGAGATTCGGCCAATGGGTTGAAGATGGACAAAAATTGGCTTTTAATGTTATTTTTAATTCATTTTAATAACTAAATAACCAAAATGCCCTTAATTAAAAACTATGGTGTTTTATCTTCCTTTAGGTATTTTTGTCCAAACTAGTATAATGGTATAATTACTATCCAAGGACCTCCACTTTAAAAACCCATTACCCACAAGTACTTAGTACCTTCGTGAACTAGAACGCACATTTTACAACTTTTGCGATTTAGTCTTAGATACCAAATTGAACCCTCTATCGATAAAATTTATAAATGAAATTTTCAAAAAATCATGAAATCATGCCATAGACCTTAAAATGATAATAAAATAATTTTTTCTACCTCGGATTTATTGTTTCGTAACCACTATTCCGTTTAGGCCCTATTTTGGGATGTTACATACTCTCTCCATTTCTACCCATATTTCATGCTAGGGTTCATGTTTAAAAATATAACCATAAATTATTTGCTTGTATTTTGATGGTTTATGGAGGAATATGAAAGTTTAAGGTGTGTTAAACATCTTTTCCTAGGTGATTTTCATGAAAAACCCCTAAAGGGACCTTTTTGTAAAAGTTGTTAAATATGTGGTAGAAATGTGAAAATAATAGAAAATGTGGGCTTCCATAAGAGGGAAAAGTGTTTGGCTAGGCTTGGTTAAGATAGAAATTGCATGTTTTTCATTATACGAGCCTAGGGACTAAATCATAAAAATGTGAAAGGTTAGAGGCAAAATGGTCATTTGGGCTGGGTGAAATTTAGGCTCAAAAATTACAATGTGATATGTTAATGATTCAATTTTATTATTATAGACCTCGAGGAACAAATTCAAGAGGTCGACCGAGAAAAACGAAAGGTTTCGGAATAACCGAAACACAACACCGGAACGAGTACCAAGCAAGTTCGGGTAACTTAAAGTAAACTCAAAATGTGTCTAATTATATGATTTATGACTGCATTATAATTGTATTTATTAATGGTATGAAATCATATGAATTGTATCTTTGAAAATGATTTGTTGGATAATGTCTCGGTTGAGGTTAAAAAGGGAATTTGATGGATAAACCATGATTAACATGTAAATTGAGATCTTGCATGGGTTGTAGAAAGGATTTAGCCCGGACGGGTAATCCGATGATCTTAAGTATGAAAAGGATCTAGCCCAGACGGGTGTTCCTTGAGTGATCGACCCTCCCTAAAAATATGTGTGCATTGTGGATTTAGCCCGGACAGGTAATTAGATTAGGGTCTGAATTTAGCCTGGACTGGTAATTCAGATCCGATCTCATTAAGGGTGTTTTTCGTTACAAGAGATTTAGCCTGGACTGGTAATCCCACCATAAGATGTGAGGTTTAAGGGATGCATACTTAAAATGATCATTCGTATGAATTGAAGGTGATTGGATAATCCATCGAGATTTCCTAGAAACTCAACGGGACTAACACGAGGTATATGTACAAATGACATGTTGAATGATGAGCTCATCTGAGATAAATTACATGGTGTTTTGTTATGTGACTAACTCATTGATTGAGTGCATGTTATAGGGAAACTATTTTCATATTCGTTGGTTTCATTATCTAATAAGGATGTATGCTAAATAATCGGTAAGTTTACTTTCCAGTTATTCGAGCTTACTAAGCATGTAAATGCTTACCCCTCTCTTTTTTCCCGTTTTCAGAGCTCAAGGACTTGTAAAGATTGGAAGACGGTTGGAGAGTCAACAGACTATCAACTAGTCCAGCTTTGGAATATATACTTTTATGTTTAGTTCAATGGAATGTATAGAACTTTTGAGTATTTTGTTATATGTGTCATTTGATTTGCCAAAATGGAGGCATGTAAAGTTATACTTATCTTTTTGTATATGGCCATGAAAATTGGCTTATTTTGAAGTAGGCTATGACCTACAAATCTATGCATATTTATGTTCAAATGTGATGGCTTTGTTATAATTGGCAATGAGTTATAAAAATGAGCCAATATTGAATGTGTCAATGAGACATGGAATCCCCTTAAATACAATATGGGAATTAACCTAGCATGTATGAAACCGATGATATGAGGTTTTCATGCAATAAGGTTTATTATGGTCTTATATAAGTGTATAATTTGGCCTTGTCATGTGTAAAAGTAACCATAAGTATGTTTGGTTGATGGAGGGTGATCAAAGGCTTAGAAAGTAGTCTAATAAGGTCCACACGGGTAGACACACAGGCGTGTGTCTAGGCCGTGCGTGACACACGGCTCACCCCCATAGGTGTGAGGTATGGTTGTGCGTCCCCTGCACCTAAATTTTTAAGTTAGTGTTGTGCACAGGCTAGGCACACGGGCATGTGTCTTAGCCATGTGTCCCTAATTGTATGATAAGGTTAAAGTCAGTGCTACACACGGGCTGAGGGCACGGACGTGTCCCAAGCCACACGGGCGTGTCACACTTCAAAGTAAGGGAAAATTTTCTAAGGTTCTCAAAGTTTATCGAATGATTTCGGTTTTGTCCCATACTGCCTCTAGGTCTGTTTTAGGCTTCGAAGGCCTGTGTAAGGGACGAGAGGCACATGTTTGAAAGGTTTTAATTTTGGGCGAAATTCAGTGACCCGATTTAGTAAGGTTAAAAAGGTGAAATACCGGTAATGCCTCGAACCTTATCCAGACGTCGAATACGGATGAGGGGTGTTACAAGAAAGTTAGAGCTAGACAAAGAAAGCTTTCATAAGGTAAGAAATGGTGATTTCCACATCTCTTAACTTAATATTTGATATTGGTTATTATGAGAACGCTTGGGAAGCTCTTGTGCTAATTTTGGTTATATTTTTATATATATAAGAAATGAGGAAATGTTAAGAAATGGAAATTTCAAGCTTGTTGAAGATTGATTCATGTGCTTACAAGCTTGATTTTGAGATAATGTGCATTCACGAGGTAAGTACCCTTAAATAATCATACTTATTTTATGCTAACATGTTTAGGAATAACTTGATAAATTTGTAAAAAAAATATGAAAATTATTTCGTAATGTATGTTTGTAAATTCTATGAATTAAAGTGTTAGAAATAAGTGGTTTGGAAAGTTATGGCTTAATCAGCTTTAATTATAAAGTGTCATAATTCCTAGTAATATGATGAAAACTTGATTGTCATGGAATGACTATTAAATGTGATCAGTGACTTGTGAATAAATAATAAATGTGTCGGTAATAAGGTAATATGCTAATAAGTCACCAAATCTAATTATGTGATTAATTTTTTAATTTTGAAAAGATTGTTAATAAGGTCGACATGTTGCTATAAACATGATTTTAATATGTTGTAACATGGTGTGGCCTTAATTAGAGGCTTGACTATATGTGAGGTTATATTGACCCCTTTACTTGTTTGACTATGTATAGGATGATAATTATATGAAATGGTGACCCTCTGTTGGTATGAATTTGTAATAAGAATAAAGAATATGTTTTTATGTCTTATGTTAATAATATAGAAAAATGGACATGTTTATAAAGTCTAAATTAATATATGTATTTGAACATATATGGAAAAGCACTTAAAGTGCCTCTATATGAAATGTGTAATTGGACAATTAGTTGTATATATGATACTTTAAGTCTTATGAATCTTCAAACTCTGAAACTTCTAATATGCCTCTGCATAGATGATAAGTTTGTAATTGGGCTTGATTAATATAAGTTATTCATGATTATAATATGTCCTAGTAAACTTAGTGAAATAGTTAGGATACGATTGTCATGCCATGAGGGATTTAGATGTGCATTTTATTTATGATGTGGAGTTTTGTTCTAATATGGAATTCTATTCTAATATGGATTTTTTTTGTGATTTGGAGTTCTGTTTCCTTCATGCCTTACACTTATGTGCACTCTTTGTTGCCTTTGGTCTTATCACTTCGGTGCTCTCTAATGTTTTGGAGGGTTAGTACTTATGTGCTCTATGGTGTGCTTTGGAGGATTACCACTTATGTGCTCTCTGGTGTGTTTGGATGAAGTCTCATGCATCTAAGTCATTTTTCTAAAGTTTACTATGGGTGAAATGAATTAAAATCTTTATAATGAGACTTGCCTACGAAAAAGGAAGATGCGATACAAAGTCAATGCTCGCAAGTCCACAAAAAGAATTTAATGAAATGCCAACGTTCCAGTCCAAGAAAGTTAAGTTTGTGTTTTTATTTTTTCTCTCATGCATTGCATAATTTTTTTTTATCATTTGTATGCATATTCATACTTGTTGTATACTATTCATGATTTTATATACATTGAGGACAATGCATCCCTTAGGTTTGGGGGTGTATTGTGCATCTAGGTTGCATTTTATATTTAGTATATTCATTTTGGTATATAGGATATTTTGCCATGACATAATAACTATTGAAATATTGCTTTGCCTATAAGAAGTATTGTTCTTCTTTATGATGTTTGATGATGAGCTTAAATTTTTTCTTGATATACCTAGAATAGGTAATAATGGATTGGGTGAAGTTAGCTTAGGCTAAGTTGTTTGGAAATTAATTTCTAAAAATAGGATGTCCTATACTCAGTTTTTTGGTTTTTTGAAATATAGTATCTTTTAATGCCTTTAGGGAGTTTTGAAACCAAAAATTAATTAAATTGCTATGAAATTTTGCTTAAATAAGTATGCACTCCAATGCGTAGAGTTGCTAAGTAGGTCAACGTCACTTTGTTTGCTTCATCGTGCTGTTATTAGAAATGAGAGTCTAAGTAAGAGTGTGTGATATAATTTTGGGGGCATTCCTCTATAGCAAAGGATTCGATAGCTAAGGATGTAGTTGTATGCTCCATCCATCTTTTTAGTTAAAGGCCTTAGCATCATGAGTGACTTTTGGTTTAAATTGTGACATGATGAGGTATTCAATGTAACAGCCCAATTTTTAGTGGTGACGGAACAGTGGTTCGGGACCAAAAATTTTTCGTCGTGTCAACTCGTAAATATTAGTTGTAGAATATTTATGAAGTCATTAGAGTCATATTAAATTTTGGTTCAGAAATATTAACGTTTGGTTAGTTAATTAAAGAAAAGGACTAAATTGAAAAAGGTGTAAAAGTTAGTAATTAGTGCAATTAAATGATTAAATAGCTTATATACTACATGAGGAGGGACTAATATAACAATTAGTCCCTAGTGGATAGTGTTGGACGGCAAAAGGATTTAAAATGATAAATTAATGTGATTTCAATGGCAAAATTGTAATTAACTTAAAATTAAAATAAAACAAATAGAATTAATTAGTGTTCTTCTTCATTTTTTCTTCTTGTTAACCGAATGCCTATGGTTTTCTAAGCTAGAAAGATCAGCCAAACTAATCTCCTTGCATGTGTGTGATTCTCTTACCCGTTTCTTGTAATTTTTATATTTTTGAGATCATTGCAACTAGATCCAGCAAGCCCATACCTTTTTTTTTATTCTGTTAAAAATTTTGCAAGTTTCCATTGATGAATATTGAATGTTTTTCCTGAATACCATGTATCTGGAGCTTTGATTATGTTATTTGATGAATTTGTAAAATGATTTTTGTTAGATTTTGATTTTAGGATTAAATTGTGAAAATATCAAAATTTTAGGGTTTGATAGTAAATTTAAGGTTAATTGGGGGATGTTTAAGGGCCTAGTATATTTGGATAAAATATTTATTTGAGATTAATGGTTAATTTGATGAATTTCAAGTTAAGGGGCTAAATTGCAAGAATTGTAAAAGTTTGGGGTAATTGTGTAAATTCAAAAACTAAAAGGGTGTAAATTATAAAATGAATTGGAATGTGAAATATAAGTTGATAATTGAGGAATTTTATATTTTATATCAAGTTCCCGTAGATACTCGTGGAAAAGAAAAAATAGCGGAATAGTCCTGAACATTTGCAACTACTACAATTCAGTCTAGGTAAGTTCGTACGGTTAAAATTTAATATTTATATACATAGGTGATTGGTATTACATGATATAATATATATTTCCCATTGTTGGAAATAAATCATTATCTGAGTTATAATATTGAATTTGATGTTCGATTTGAATTGAACGTGGGATAGAGTACATTCGTGTTTTGGTGTGTTACTGGGGTTTGGAGTGGAGATGGTATTGGAGGGAGATATCGATATATTACCCAAGTTAACCGAAGTTCATCATTTGTTGTGAACTCTCGCGTTATACTTTCTATTTGGCGTGATTCAGGTGGATCAGCTATTATGAGCTTTTGTTCAGCTCTTATAAGCTTCTGTTGGCAATTCGGTGGGATCAGCTCTTATGAGCTTCTGTTTGGTGTGTTCGGTTGATCTGACGATGTCCTCTTATCTGTAAGTCATTCTTTGAATGAAAAATCTCGGTAAGGTAATATGTCTAATGAATTCTAAAAGATTTGTTATATAATGTATATTGATCTGAACATAGATGAATTCATCAGTTGAAACTGTGTTGACAGGGAATTCTCCAGGTTGATTATTATTGTTTGAACTGCTGTATTTACTTCAGTAAGATTATTCATTGAATTTGTCGAACTTACGAAGCTTCATTAAGCTTACTTGTGTTGTTTAATGTCATTGTAGATACTCAGAAGGTTGGACGATAGGATCAATGCTCAAGTCACACTATCTAGCTTAATTTGGTAGTTTTTGGAATGCTTGGTTCAGTTTATATGGCATGTAATAGGCTTTTGTTTTGTTATTTGTAATGTTTTGGGATATGTATGTATTAAGTATGACCTTTTGTGCAAATGGCCAACTATTATGATATATGAGAATGAGGTATAGTTTTTATGCTAGTATGAATGGTATATATTAAGGAAATGTTGGGATTGTGGTACATTTGATAGGTATTTTGGTTAGGTATTGCTTGAATGAATTGATGAATTGAATTGATGTTCATTTTGATGTATAATTATATATACTTGTGGTACCAATGAGTGTACATTGGTTAGGCACTTATTAGGTTGGTTTTGGTGTGTTTTTGGCTCGATTAATGTCATTTTAAATTGATATTTTGGTTGGTATTTGAGTTTTTTAAGGTCCAAGCAAACTTGAAATAGTAAACTTGTTTTCTAAAGTTCATTTTGGGTCCACACGACCTGGGCGTGTGTCCCAGCCGTGTATGACACATGGCCATGCGACACGGTCGTGTGTCCCCTTTAGGTTAAAGGCATGCAAGTCAGAAGTTACACAGCCTGGCACATTGACGTGTGGCTTGGCCATAGACCCAAGTCAGTGAGTTACACGGGTACGGACACGAGCTGGGACACGGTCGTGTGTCCTTATTTTGAATGTCCACACGGCCTGAGACATGGGCGTGTGTCTCGGCCGTATGACCCCTGTAGTTCAAATTTTTTAACTTTTTCCTAAATTTTCCAAATGTTTTCCAATTTAGTCTCGGACTGTTTCTATAGTATTTTTTGAGCCTCGAGGGCCCGAAGGGACATTATGAATGTATTTGAATGAAATTAGAATAAGTATCGCATTGAGGTATGAATTGTTTGGTTTACTATTTTGTTTATTCGATAATGCTCCGTAACCCTATTTCAGCGATAGATACGGGTTAGGGGTGTCACACTCAGCATTCAGTGTATGCTCCATCGTGATTGTCAAGTCAAAAACATTTGTGTAGCATGACTAAATCCCCTAATATGGTTTCCATTAAAAAAAAAGTAAGGAAAAAGGGATAATAAATATATGAAAATGTGAATAAATATATTTTGATATTGGTTTAAAGTAAGTGACTTCTGTTTAGGTAACGAATGAACTAAGTGAATAAAAAGATATTTGCTATAGGACGAAAGAATGCATGGGTACTTAAGAAATTTTGTTTTTAAGGAGAAATTTTTGCACTGCCTTTGCTGAACAAATTTTGACATTCGAATCAGTTTTAGGAAAAGGGAATATTGCTGAGAATGGAGGTATAAATTGTTTTTCGAATAGCTAGGCGGTACAAGAAGTTATTTTTTTTTCGAAGGCAAAATGGGTGCATTCATGCATTCGGTGTATTTTGCTTGAAGACAAGTAATAACTCAGGTTTGCGGTGTGATAACTCTTGGAAAGAGTTATATTTCATGCCTTTAGACCTAGCTAATTGCTTGTACTTAATTACATTTTGTTGCATTTTAGGACATTTTAGTTAGCATTTTTTATAGTGCAGTAGGACTTGGACTGTGTTGGAATTAGGTGCATTTAATCACTTGTGGTGGAGTTTTTTATGTGTTGGTATGGCAGGAACAAGTTTTAGAATGAGGAAATAAAGGAGTGAAGTTTTGTCAAGGCAAAAGTACAGACAATTTGCCTACACAGATGCCGTGGCAATGCCGAGAAGACCAAGTCAACATTTTTCGTGCAATAGTCCCCGCTCAAATTCAAACTTGTACCAAATAAATCCCCTTAAAAGAGGAGAAGATAATCACAAGCTGTTAGCCGGCCCTAGCCTAATCTATCTATAAAAGTCGATGAAGGGGACCTCACAAATGGTAGAAAAAAAGTGGGAGAGATCCTTAGGCATGAATAAGGCTTTGACTGGGAAAAGGGAAGGAAGTCAAAGGTAGTCCTTCTTAGCCATCATAGGACATTGTGTTGTCGAAGTGTGGACTAGGCAAGCGAAATTTGTTTCTCGAAGTTCTTCAATTATTTCCATTAACGTTCCTTCGAAAGATTGAATTGAAGTAGTTGAACACAATGTCGGATAATATTTTGGTTTGGAATTTTATTTCCCAGCCCATGAGCTAAATCTCATAGGGTTGGGATTACTTACGATGAAACCTTAAATTTTTTTATGGATGCAGTATATCTCTAATTTACTTTATTATTTTATTTGATTATTCTCATTTCTTAATTAAAATGCAAACGGTATTTAGACATAGAAGAATGTTCTCATACTTATCAATTGATTCTAATTCCGAAAAGGTTGGGTTGGTTGGATTAAAATTAAATGAAATGAGCAAGTATTCGATAGAAACTTGTAGTCAAGTCTAGTCATAGAGTCACGATCATATAGAAGAAACCCATGCAAGATATCTAAAAAGTGTATAGTGTAACACCCCATACCCGTATCCTAGGCCGGGACAGAATACAAGGTGTTACCTAACTTAAACTCGCGCTTGTAACCATTTCTGAGTCTCCAAGACTGGGAACAAATTTAAAACTTTCTCAAACTTATCAACACATCCTTAATATGGGCCTACGTGGCCCAAAACACACATCGAAAGTCATTCGGGACCAACTCGGGTTCTTTAGTCAACTTTAGAAAAATAACACTTGACACAGGGGAACATGCTTGTGTGACCATTATGACATAGCCGTGCTGATGGCCCGTGTGGCTCACAAGGCCTAAGCAATATAGGGACACGCCCGTGTCTCTTACCTATGTGGAATTAATTCTAAGTTCACACCTACAGGAGATTTCACACGGCCTGACACACGCCCGTGTCCCTAGCCTGTGCCCTTCACACGGCCATGACACTCCTGTGTCCTAGCCCGTGTGCAAAAACCTGGACATTCTGTTTCTGACGTTAGCAATTCTTAAGGGCCACAGAGCCAAGGCACATGCCCGTGTACTAGGCCGTGCCCTTCACTCGGCTGAGGTACACGGTCGTGTCTCTGCCCGTGCGTTTACTATCATGCATACTGACTTGCAAATTTTACGTGCAGGGGACACACGGTTGGACAACACACCCATAGGGCTGACCATGTATCACACACGGTCTAGACACACGTCCGTGTGTCTACCCGTGTGGAAAAAAATAAGGCTATTTACCAAGCCTTTTTGCCACCCTTACTTACACAACCTACACAATAACAACCAAAACCAATACAAGACTATTTCATGCAACCAAATTAGCCACAATAAGCAACATTCCATTTGTGCATTTTACTCATCCATGAAATAACATCTTTGGATATAAAACAAAATGAATATTAGCCATCATTCAAGGTTTAATACAAAATGAGGGATTTATCCCAAGTTAATGCATTTGACCAAGTTAATAATAACACAAAACATAAGTCTAATCCCCTATACATGCCATATTCAAAAATATAAATCAAACTATACCAAATGTTTCGATTGATAGTGTGATCGATATCTCTAACTTCCTTTGATCCTTGAGCAAGCTAGGCGGCACTATAAGAAAATGGAAAAGGAGAAGGACTAAGTATAAAGCTTAGTAAGTTGCACATAAATAATTATACAACAACAATTTTACCATTCATCAACATGCTCATAACACTAAAGTGGGTAAAAGCATAACTTACTCATCTCTATCCATATAATTTTCATAACATTTATCAAGCTCGTATCTCATACATTTCAAATAGATACCTGTACCTCACAAAACGGTTATTCTTTACTCATTAGCTTAAACTGCATCACTCACCGTTGAACCATTCAGAACTTTATCGGATATTGGATAAGCCTCAAACATTGGGTAGGGTGCCGACGCCATGTCCCAGACATGGTCTTACACTGGGTCATTTCTCAAGTTGATGCCATGTCCCAGAAATGGTCTTACACTGACTATCATTTCGTAGCCGATGCATGTCCCAGACATGATTTACACTGGCTTACATCTCGAGGCCGATGCATGTCCCAGACATGTCTTACACTGGCACTCTTCTCAATGCCGATGCCATGTCCCAGACATGGTCTTACACTAGCTCTCATAATGTGGCCAATGCATTTCCCAGACATGTCTTACACTAGCCCACAATAACCCATATGTCGTGGCATGAATATCCGATATATTTCCTGGGTTCGAATGGGAACCCCACTATCTCTATTATCATCATACTTTCTCAATTTCCACAATCATGCAATTCATGCTATATTAATTCAAATACAATTCAACACATTCGTTAGCGATTTAGTTGTATTATTTACATAAACTTACCTCGGATTTCAAAATATGGTGACCAATCGATTTAGTCGATTTGCTTGGCTTTCCCCCGATCTAGGTTCGAACTCGATAATTCTTGATCTATAATATAAAAATGCACTTATTTAGTCACTTTATCTGTAACACCTTGATTTTCGGGATTTTCGTAATTTTCGAGAATTTGGTAAAATTTTTAAAATTTGGTATTTGGTTGTGAAATTCATAATTGGAGTGTGTAAATGGGCCTATGGAAGGCCCATGTGTTGGCAAAAACCCAGTAGAATTTTTGAATTTTGGACTTAAGGAGTTAGTGGCATTGGATAGGTGGCCTTATTAAAAGATGTGGGTAAAATGTAACACAAGAGAGCCATTGGCAAAGTGGTTAAGTGACGCCACTAAGGAGCTAAAAAGTGGCATGTAAGTGGTTGGGGGAAGGCCAAGGTTCGATTCACTAAGCTGGCAATTGTGTTGTTATTTTTGTGTGTTGAGCATGCAGGAGTTTGAAGTCGAATGGAACTCTGTTGGAGAGAGTTTGAATCAGTCAAATGCATGAACTTAGGAGTGATAAGGGGAGAGATTTTAGGGATTTGAATGGGGGCTTAGTGTTGGCCAAATAGTGGGAATTAGGGAGGTGAAATTGGCTTAGGGATTGTAGGTTAGTATTTCGGCATTAGGGGATTTAGTTGTGCCGTTTTCTTTTGTTTAAGCATCTTGGGGTTATTTTTTCTTCCTTTTCTTCTCTAGCCGAAATCACCACTCCTTACATCCATTTTTTCTTTCTCTTCTGTGCCAAAACCAAACAACTACTTTCTTTCCTTTCATCACCCTTGCCGAATAGCCACAAGAGCCGAAACTTTTGAAGTTGGTTGTGCCAATTTCGCTTAGACTAACATCCTTCATTTCTCTCATTTTGTTGTGATCAATCTCTTTATCCACTAAACTCTAAAAGTCCCCGACGGTAACACCAATACAAAGCCACCACACCATTTCTTTTTCTTGGTCCTAAAAGCCGAAACACCTTAGTTCTAGGGGCATAGCCGAACCTGTAGACCTCTAGGATTCGAAGGATGCTAGGTGGTTGAGGGCTGAGTATACTTTGGATCTAAGCAGTGCAGAAGGGAAGACTGTGGTAAGTACTCGTTTTTCAAATCGATTCAGTAGTGTAAATATTAAGAAAAGCCGAAACCCCCTATAGTTTAAGGAGGTTATCGATTTGAGGTATAGGTCTCACTGGGCCTTTTTCATTCGACTTTTATGGTTTGTTTAGTGAAACAGACAACTTTGGAGGAGCAGCAAGGCTTGGAGTATCGGTTTGGATAAGCTTGGATCGAATCATCGGACCCTGTGAAGGTAAGAGATCTATGGCCATTAGGGGTTCTTTGGCCGACTATGGTAAGGTGGATTTTGGATTTGATAAGTATGATATGTAAATTAAGTATGATGGTGATTAATTGTAGGTTGTCGAGGGAGACTTTGTTAGCAAACGTCACAAAACATGTGTGTAACAACCCTCGGAGTAGCTAAGATTAATATTCGCTGAAAAGCCGAAATGCTAAAATTCCGGCATTTTGGGAACTTGTGATTTTGCGTTTGGTTATAGATGCAATAAATTTGATAAGTTCGGTGTTTGGGTTGACAGAACAGGTAAGAGCGCAATTTTGTGCACAATGGTAAGTTGGGCCTCAATGGGCTAGAATTGGGCCCAATGGGCTTTCGGGCCCATTTGGGGTAAAGTTGATCGAAAATGAAATTTGGAAAAGTTTCATGTTAACACGGTTAGTACTGTTGTAAAATTTGGATTAAGTGGGCCTAGTGGGCTAAATCGGCATTCGTAGGGCCCATTAGGGGTTTTGGGCCCAAATGCCCGAATTTGATAGAGTGGGTTAAAGATCATTGTTTAAACACTCGGAAATATTGATAATTGCTAATGAACATGGAAAACCCTGATAATTGGTAAAATTACAAAATTACCTTTATAATATGAAAATTGACTATTTTGCCCCTAGGTAAAAATGACCATTATACCCCCTAGGGTTTAATTATGAATATGATGGATGAGATATTGTTATACATGATATGACATGATATGCACATGATATGTTATGAGATGCACATGATATGCTATGAAATACTCATTATATGCAAGGGTTGGGTTTTATATAAATGGAGGAAGTGCTTAAAGGGCTTTGCCCTAGTTTATCAAAAAAGGCTTTGCCCCAGTTTATCAAAAAGGGCTTTTGCCCCAGTTATCAAAAGAGGCTAGGCCTCCAGTTATATGATAAAGCAGTTATGCTGCCAGTGGAGAGTTTGGTTGGGTGGGTTGAGTTATTCCCCACATGGAGAGCTTGGTTGGTACGAGTGGAGAGTAGCGGATGGTGGGTTGAGTAGTCTCCCCAAATGGGCTTGCATACATTTATTGGTATTACATGTGATATTGAAATGGTCCTATGGGCCATACCGTTTACAGTAAAGGCTTTGGCCCAGTGATATGATTTATGAAAAGGCTTCGCCCAAGAATCATTAAGCGAAAGGCTTCGCCCAAGATATGTCAAAGCGAATTAGGGCTTAGGCCCAGTATGCTGATATTAGTTTGGGCTCTGAAAGGGGCTTGTTGCACACTGAGTTTCCAAACTCACCCCTTTTCCTTAACCTTGCTGGTGAGCCTTGATGTGGAGACTTGGACCCGGAGGGGATTCAGAGTGGCCGTGGTGATCGCTTTCGAACTTTGCAATAAGTAACCAGTTTTTTTTCTCTTTATATAAATTTTATCTTAATTATTATTATTTGGTTTTGGGTTGTAATAAGGCCATTTTAATTATCTTTCTGGGATTATTTTATTTTATACTCTATATTTTACTGATAATAATTCAAAATGGGTTAGACTTAGGGCGCATTTTCAAAATGATACTTGTTTTCAAAATAGCGCAACGATACAGTTAATCGGGTTATCAAAAATATCTACTTAAATGAATTCCAACTCATTTTTTTTCAAAATCTAACCTCGCACCAAAGTGTGGCAATGGTTGTGGGCTTGTCTAGGATTGGATCCAGTCAAGAGCTTGGTACTTAAGCAGCCTTCATGGCTCACCTCCTCTGTTTAGGATACCTACCTGGTGCACAGCTTCCATTCACTTTATTAACTTAGCAAAGACTATCTTTTAAAATACTAAGAAGGACGTTGAAAGAGGCATGGGTTTTCTTAAAAACTTCAATGGGACACGTCGGATCCGGCCATAACGTCTGGGCCGGGTTTGGGGTGTTACATTATCAATCTAGGCACTCAACAATTCACAATTGGGCAAAATAACCATTTTGCCCCTAGACTTTTGAAAAATGACCATTTTATCCCTCGGCTCGAAAGTCAATTTTTATCGAATTTCTTTATTTCTTAAGACTAGCCGAGCCGTTTTTAATCTTATGGCAACTCCAAATCCCCACTATTTCACACATTTAACATCTATTTTACAACTTATGCAATGTAGTCCTTTTAGGTGTTTTCATGCTAACACCCTTCACAAAAGTTGTTTATAAGACACCCAAGCCTCATTTTCTTCCATAAAAACTCAGCAAACATCATAAATCCTTTCATGTAAAAACCCTAAACTCTTAATCATTTTGCAAAATAGTACCCTCATTTGAAAGCTCATGCTTCAAGGATCTCAAAAGTACAAAAATATTCAAGAAAAGCCATTAGAATCACTTACTTGTGAAGGCTTAAAGTTGCTGAAATTTCAAGCTCTTAAAACCTCACTATTTGCTAAAAATTTTGGTGGAGGAAGAAAATGAAAAGGGCATGATATCTATAACACCCCTCGCCCGTATCCAACGCCGAGACAGGGTTCGAGGTGCTACTAGACTTAAACTCAACCAACTATATAAAACCTATCTGTAAAATTTTGATCAATTTAAAACTTTTCATTTCACATACATTTTGTCCCTTAAACGGGCTCACGAGGCCCAAAATATGCATTAGAGACGGTTCGAGACTAAATCGAGAGCTTAAGAAAAACTTGGAAAAATTTTATGCTTTGAGGTTCCACATGCCAGTGTGGGTATAGGGTACACGCCCGTGTGCTAGGGACACACCTGTGTCCCTAACCCGTATGGCTAATTTGATTTTTACAATTTTTCATAAACAAGTGCAGACTTCACACGGCCTAGACACATGCTCGTGTCCTTTGCCCGTGTCCTTTCACAAGGCCACGACATGCCCGTGGCGCTGCTCGTGTGCAAAAACCTGGGTTTTTTGTTTCCAACGTCAGCATCACATGGCCATGGCACACATCCGTGTACTAGGCTGTGCCCTCCACACGGTTGAGACGCACGGCTGTGTCTCTGCCTGTGTGATAAATACATGCATTCTGACATGAAATTTCTAGGTGCAGGGGACACACGGCCTTCTCACACGCCCACAGGACTGTCTGTGTGTCACACACGACCTAGACACACGCCTGTGTGTCTACCCCTGTGGACAATATGAGGCTATTTACCAAGCCTCATTGCCACCCTAGTATACCTATTTTCATGTCAATGCCAACCAATACCAAATCAAGCATGATAACCATACCAATACCAAATCAAGCATGATAACCATTCATTTAACCATGAAGATGCATCTATTTTAAACTCAAAATGAATGTTACCCTAATTCAAGGCTTAATGTAAAATGTGGAAACCATTTCAAGCCAACACATTTGGCCAATTCTCAAAGACATAAAATAATAAGGTCTAGCCTTATACATGCCATAATAAAAAATATAAATCCAACTATACCGAGTATTACGGCTGATAGTGTGATCGATATCTCTGACTTCAAGGGATCCTTGAGCTAATTAAGCGGCACTGAAAGAAAAGGGAAAGGAAAGAGAGTAAGCATAAAGCTTAGTAAGTTGTACATACATAAATATAAAACAACAATTTCCCCTCTATTCATCATACTCATAGCACAAAGATAGGCATAATCTTGACTTACTCATTACCGTCTACACTAGCCACATTTTCTATTTTGTGCTTATTACTCATGCATACCGAATAGGTACCTGTACCACTCACAACATTATTATACTTTCCTTACTAACTTACTTTCATAACCTTTAAAGTTGAGCCTTTCGGAACACTACCGGATATTCTATAAGCCTCTAACATGGGTTAAGTTGCCGATGCCATGTCCCAAACATGGTCTTAACTGGCTATCATCATCGAGGTTGATGCCATGTCCCAGACATGGTCTTACACTAGCTCTCGTACTTACATTCTGATGCATGTTCCAGACATTTCTTACACTAGCACAACTCTTAGCCGAAGCATGTCCTAGACATGTCTTACACTGGCTATCATCGTCGAGGCCGATGCATGTCCCAGACATGTCTTATACTGGCACTCATCTCTACGCCGATGCCATGTCCCAGACATGGTTTTACACTGGCTCTCATAATGTGGTTGATGCATGTCCCAGACATGTCTTACACTGGCACACAAGGAACCCAAATGTTAATGCACGAATATCCGGTTTGTTTCCTAGGAATTCAATGGGAATCTTTCTACTATCTCAATTATTACTATGCATTCTCAATTCACAATCTAGCAGTTCATGCTATATCAATTCAATGACAATTCGAATGCATGTATTAACAATGTAGTTATATTATTTACATACAACTTACCTCAGTTTACAAAATGTACTTGACTAGTTGGTTTAGTCAATTTGCTTGGGTTTCCCCCAATCTAGGTTCGGATTCAGTAAATCTTGATCTATAATAGCAAAATGCACTCATTTAGTCATTAAACACAATTAGAAAATCTAAAATTCACATTTTGGGGTAAAATGACCATTTTGCCCCTAGACTTTGGTAAAATGACCATTTTGCCCTTATGATCAAAATTTGATTTTTATCAAATTTATTCGTATCTCAAGCATATCCAAACTCTTTTTACTCTTATAGCAACCCAAAAATCTCACTATTTCACACACTTAACACTTATCTTGCAACTTTTGCAAAATAGTCCTATTTGGTGTTTTCATGCTAACACCTTTCACAAAAGTTGTTTATAACATAGCTAAGACTCATACTCTTCCATAAAAACTCAGAAAACACTAAAATTTCATTCATGGAAAAACTCTAAACTCTTAACCATTTTGCAAAATAGACCCCTCATTTGTAAGCTCATGCTTCAAGGGTCTCAAAAATGCAAAAATTATTAACTAGGGACATGAAAATCACTTACTTGTTGAGGTAAAAAGTTGCTGAAATTTCAAAGCTTCAAAAACCCCTATTTTGCTGATATTTTTTGTGGGGAGAAGGCATGGATAAGAAAGAAATTGATAGCTAAGCTCATAGGTATTAATTTATCATAAGATTATGTCATCAAGTCACCTAACATTAACTTTTTTACTAAATTTGCTTCTTATGGCCGGCCACCTTGTTTCTAGGGGTTAAATTGATCTTTAAAAGCCCCTAACTTTAGTTCTTTATCTATTTAACACATCTTGGTACTAAAATACAACTTTTTCCTTTTATGCGATTTAGTCCTTTTTTTCGCAATCGATCCACAAACATTAAAATTGGCTCACCAAATTTTTCATACGCTAATATAATCATGTCATAACTCCATAATAATAAAATAAATTTTATAACTTTGAATTTGTGGTCCTGAAATCATTGTTCTGACTAGGCCCTAAATCGGGCTATTACAATATCATCTTCCCCTTATTTTATTTCTATTTTAAAACAATTTAGCCACCAAACCCACCAAATTTTGACTTTTTGACCTATAGACTCCCTATGGCCAGCCAAGATATTAGGAAAGGGTCTAATTTCCCTTTAAAGACTCCCAATTTTTATTCTCTAGCTATTTGACACCTTTAGCTATCAATTTAGGACTTTTGCATTTTATGCGATTTAGTCCTTTTTCGCAATTGGGCTCACAAATGTCTGAATTAACTCACCAAATTTTTCATGCACTAATGTAAACTCCTTATAAGTCTAAAACATTAATAAAATATTTTCTCTAACCTCGGATTGGTGGTCCCAAAACCACTGTTCTGACTAGCCTCAAAATGAGGCTGTTACATATAGACATGGGCAAGGTAACTTGAGGTTTTACTCTCGCGAGAGGCAGGCCATTTTAGAACTCTTCTGTGCAGTAAAGTAGATACAATTTTGCCAAGGAATTATTGATAGTAAGGGTCGATTCTGGGTAATCCTGACCTTCTGAATTAACATCACTCTATCCTTATTCTTTGTTATAGTAACTTTGCCACGGCATATTTATTTGTTTATTTGTTTGTTTACATTTTATTCGAATAAACACTCTCGTTATTACCATTACATTTCTGCTCTCACTTTTGCTATAGCATTTCCAATTATTCATCAATTTCATCTATCGCATACATCATCATTCATTTGAATTATCACTGCATACTTACCATAGATTTACCGTAGCATTAATTGCATTTTATTACAATAACTTGACCAATTTTGTGTCTCAATCCGATCCTCATGGGAACGATACTCACTCATCACTTTATTACTTGAACCGATGTGTATACTTGCACAATTCACATATCATATTCACAAGCGACAAGATGCATACACTAGAACCTTTTCTCTTTGCATAAGCACACATCCAAGCTCATTCATGGATGCATTTGTGAATATTGTATACTCCATGCCAGATTCTGGTTAGGCTAAGGTTGGAGCTTCTGTTAGAATAGTTTTCAACTTATCAAAACTTTTCTGACACGTATCTAACCATTCAAACTTCTTTTTCTTCCTTAAAAAATGTGCCAAAAGTGTTGCCAACATAGCAAACCTTTTTACAAACCTTCTGTAGTAACTTGCCAAACCAAAGAAGTTGTGTACCTCAGTAACGTTCTTTGGCACATTCCAACCAAGCACGGCTTTGACATTGTTAAGATCTAATTTAATACCTTCAACAAAAATAATATGACCAAGAAAATAGACTTCTCTTAGCAAAAATTCACACTTGATAAACTTGGCATACAACTTATTCTTACGCAAGGTTCTTAACACAATTCTTAAGTGTTCTTCATGATCAGCCTCATTTCTTGCGTAGACTAAAATATCATCAATGAAGAGCACAACAAACTGATCTAAGTAAGGCTGAAACACTCTATTCATCAAATCTATGGATACTACTAGCGCATTCGTTAAGCCAAAGGGCATCATCAAAAACTCATAATGTCCATACCATGAACGAAATGCAGTTTTCAGAACATCATCGCCTTTGATCTTCTCCTTATAGCAAACCAAATACAAATTAAATTTGGAAAAGATTGCAACTCCTCTTAACTGATCGAACAAATATTCAATTTGAGGCAATGGCTACTTATTCTTCACAATTCTTTATTCATTTGGCAGTAATCAATGCATAAGTGGAGTGTCCCATCTTTCTTCTTCACAAACAAAATTGACAATCCCCAAGGCTAAAAACTTGGTCAAATAAACCTCTTATCCAGCAAATCCTGTAGTTGTGCCTTTATATCTTTTAGTTTTAACTAGAGCCATCGTATAAAGAGCACAGGAAATGGGCGCAATACCAAGTTCTAAAATTCCACTTCTCTATCTAGCGGCATACTTGGAAGCTCCACCGGAAACACATCAGGAAACTCCTTCACAATTGGAATATAACATCCTGATTTTGGGCCTAGTCAGAACAATGGTTTCGGGACCACAAATCTGAAGAGAAAAAATTTATTTTTATTATATTTTTATGGTCTACGATTTCACGAAACGATTTCGTGAAAATTTTGTTTGAAAATTTTGACGTTTGGGCACTCAATTTAGTCAAAAGGACTAAATTGTAAAAAGTGCAAAAGTTGAGTTCCACATGTTAACGGTGTCTAATTGTCATGAAATTTTAAATTGGAGGCCTTTAAATGGTAATTAGACCATTAGTTAATTGTTGGACAAAAATAGACATGAAATGGGTGTAATAAAATATTTTTAAGTTAGGGGCATTTTAGTAATCTAATAATAAAAAGAATTAAAAAGCCAAAATAGCCAAAATTTGGTCATCTTCTCCATGTACCAGCCGAAAACCCCATGGAAGCCATGGCTAGGGTTTGGTTCAAGCTTCCAATCTCATTTGTAAGTGATCCTGAGCCCCATTTTTAAAGTTTTTTACATTTTTGAAATCCCAATAACATGATTTACTCATTTCTACCATTATTTTGAGCTAGGGTTTATGTTTAAAAATTTACCCATGAGTGACATGCTTGTATTTTGATGTCTAATGGTAGAAAATGAGTGTTGGGTGTTAAATAAACGACTTTTACTAAGCGGTTTTCGATGAAAACGTCCGAAAGGACAGTTTTGTAAAAGTTGTAAAATTGGTCATAAAAGGGTGATTTAGTGGAAATTGGGTTATGAAAATGATTCAACTAGGCTTAAAATGTAAGGAAATTGAATAAAAATCATTTTACGAGCATTCGGAAAAAGTACAAATATGCAAAAGTTTACGAGTCAAAATGCAAATTTGTAAAAATATGATTTTTGGACCCATATGAGTAATGTGACTAATTAGTAGGCTAAGTGTGACATTATAGATCAAGGAAAACAAGATTCGAGCTTAGAACGAGGTTGAACAAGGTTAAGCACAAACCTAAAATAAATAGTCGTACTCGAAACCGAGGTAAGTTCATATGTCAATGATAATGTAATGACATTATTGTTCATACTTGAACTTAAATTATTTTATAAGAAAAATAAATAAATTGCCTAAAAAATGGAAAACTAATTTTTTTGAGTCAATAAATTCTAAGCATAGAAGATTATGTAATATCTCGAATTAGGGCCTAATCGGAATAGTGGTTTTGTGACCACAAATCCGAGATAGAAATAATTATTTTATAATTATTTTGAGGCTTATGATATGATTGCATAATTGTGTGAAAATTTCGTGAAGAAATTTTTGGCATAACGAGTTTAATTTAAAGTTAGGGACTAAATCGAATAAGTTGCAAAACTTGCATTCTAGAAGTTTTTAGTATGACATTGTTTTGCAATATTAATTAGGAGGTCTTAAATAGCAATTTGACCAATTTTAAGTTCATGGAAAAAATTAGGACATGGAAGGAATTTTTGAAAGTTTAGTAAGGAGGGGCATTTTGGTTATTTGGATATTAAATGAAATAAAATGGGAAAAATAACACAAAATGGTCATCTTCTTCATAAGGTTGCTGCCGAATTTTACTCTCTCCATAGCTAGGGTTTCTTCAACTTTTAAGCTTCATAGTAAGTGATTCTAAGCCCCGTTTTTAATGATTTTTATGTCTTTGGAGTCCCGGTAGCTCGATTAAGCTTATGCTAGCAATAATTCAACCTATGGTTTGTATTTGGAAAAATACCCATTGGTGAAATTTGTGTATTTTGGTGTTTTATGATATAATATGAGGTTTTAAATTATGTTAGACAACTTGTGCTACTCGATTTTAAGCAAAAACGAGTAAAAGGGCTTAATCGGTAAAAATACCTAATAGTCATAAATACATGTTAGAGTGAGAATTTGATGTTGCCATAGAAGAGAAAAGTGATCAGCATGTTATAAAACATAAGAATAAGGAATAAATTTTAATCCCGAGCCTAGGGGCAAAAGTGTAAATATGCAAAAGTTTAGGGGTGAAATTGTAATTTTTCCAGAATTTGAATTAAGGATTAATTTGATAATGTTAGTATTAAATAAGCTAAATGTGTTATTTTAGATCAAGAAAGATGTGGAATCGACCCCAATCGAGGAAAAGAAAAGATTGTGGACTAAATTGCAAAATCTTTGTATTTTGGTACCAAGGTAAGTTCATGTGTAAATAATGTAGCATAATTGTTATTTTTAAGTTATTGATGTCAATTATATGATATGCTGATTTTTATCATGAAATATATGCTTTGTGGTTATTTTCGAATAAAATGTAAATTATGTGAGCTACTTGTTAAATACAAATTGTTACCGAGTTTTTGTTTCGGTATTCTACGGAAGACGGCAAGGATATGTGTTCGAGGAAAATCCCGTTTGAACCTTAGGAATAGATTAGGATACAAGTGACATGTCACTAGGATGGTTGAGCATCCGAACTCGTTGAGTTGAGTCCGAGTTCACTTATGGATGCGAACGCCCGAGCTCATTGAGTTGAGTCCGAGTTTACTTAGGGGCGGGTTACATGATGGCTTGATTACATTTGTGGAACTTATGTGCAAATTATCCATGTATCCGAAATATATTCTGATGTGTTCAACGGGTAAAGTTCTACTCAAATGGTGGAATACTCGAGATGAAAAGAGACGTATTGGTAAGTGTTGTGAAATGGATACTTTGGACAAGTATGTACTTAACCCTCGGGTTGAGTATTGATACAACAACGATAAGGTAATAAGATGATGAAAAATGATTAGAAATGTGATATATGTTTTGGTGATACCATGCTAATGTTGGTTGGTATGATTGCTTTGTCATGTTACTTATTATTTGCATATGAAATTACTAAGCATCTATGCTTACTCTCTCCTTCTTATTCATTGTAGTTTTGGACAAGCCAGCTCAGGAGTTGGGATAGGTCGAAGGCTCGATCACACTATCTGGAAGACTTTTTGGTAAATGGCTTGTAAAATTTAAGTATGGCATGTATAGCAATATACTTATTTTTTGTAAATGATCTTATGATATGGTGATGGAATGGTTGAGGAAATGCTTGATAATGATAAGTTATGGAAATGGTTAGTTTAGATTATGTTTGATGTCATGGAAGGTTAATAGGATACCTAGTTCATGAAAACTCATAAAAGGGATGAAATTTGCCATAAACAGAACATTGCAGCAACACTTATGTGAGTTTGAAAATTTACTAAAAATCATAAAAATCGAATTAGGTGATGGATTAAATATCAAATTGAAACTTATTATGTCTAGTTTCACATAAAACAAACTAAATAGGTAAAGGAATTATATGTTAGAAGATATTTGAATTTTAGTGATACAGGGCCAGAGTGATTTCTGGATCCCCTGTTCCAACTTTAGAAATTCACCATAAATTGTACACATATAATTAGATGTTTTATTTTATATTATCAGAATCCTTATTGAGTCTAGTTTTAGGAGAAACAAACCTCATAGTCATATGAATTTTGTACACAGAGAAATGTGGTTCGTAGTAAACAGAGGTCAGTCTAGTCAAGTCCTGAAATAGGGGTAACTTTAACTAATAAACTGTACTAATTGACCCAACCAAAAATTCTAGAAAAAATTAGTAAATAGGTATATGAGTGTAGATTCAGGAAAAATTTACGGATCTTGATTTTGAGTTTCGTAACTCGAGATATGATTTTTCTTGCAACTGTGACGCAAGTAGCTAGAAAGCTGTGAATATAGAAATAAATGATCCAAAGTTCTTAAAATGTTAAATTAAGTCTAGTAACACCTCATACTCGACTCCGGCAACAGTCCCGGACGTGGAGGCGTTACATTTAGTGGTATCAGAGTAGGTTTAGTCAATTCTCGAACTACGTGTTGTATGTACGGATTTTGCTATACATGCCATATGTATAAATTGTGATAGTGTGACGACTTCGACCTTTTTAAATGATTTTTATAGTAAATAGATCCCGATCCAAATTTGTGGCAATGAAGTAGAGAGTAATCGCATGACTCGCTGAAGGAGCAGCGCCGATCGAAAATCCACCTCCTACTGTTGGTCAAGGAGGAGGAGAAAGGGATCGGGAAGCCTTTCTCCAAATTATGAGTGCATGGTACACTGAGTTCGTTCGTACGAACCCAAATGTACGACCTCCCCCACCTCCCCCAATTCCTCAACCTGTACCCCCGATGCCTTAGGGTGTGGATATGATAAAATTTCATAGAACTCCAGTTGATAGAATCAAGCAAAGAGGGCTGAAGAATTTAAGGCAAATATTGATGATGATGCCGAGAAAGCGAGTTCGGCTTGAAAATTCTATCGGGTATTTGATGAATTATCTTGTACACTGAAGAATGTTTGAAATGTGCTATATCTTTGTTGAGGGATTCAGCCTATAATTGGTGGAAGACTTTGATTTCGGTGGTACCGAAAGAGAGAGTAACCTGGGAATTCTTTCAAGAAGAGTTTCGGAAGAAATATATTAGTGAAAGATTTATTGATCGAAGCGTAAAGAATTTCTTGAGTGAAGCAAGGTAATATGATAGTTCTGAGAATATGAAAGAGAGTTTGTTCGATTAAGTAAGTATGCAGAGAGTATGTTCCTACAGAGGCCAAGATGTGTCGACGATTTGAAGAGCGGGCTCAACGAAGACATCAAGGTATTTGTTGGAATTCTTGAATTAAAAGAAATGGTAGTCTTGGTTGATCGAGCTTGTAAAGTGAAGAACTACTTAAAGAGAGAAGAAAAGGTAGAAATTTGAGACTAGAAATTGGAGGAAAAGACTAACGAACAGTTCATTCTCACAGCAACCCGGAAAGACAAGAAATATGAATCCTCGTTCCCAAGTTTCAGCTGGGCAATCATATGGGAATTATAAGAAGCAAAATGTGGGTCCTAAGTCCCAGAATACTTCGGCAGCCAGTGTAGGGAACTCGAGATTTGTTAAACCCGAATGCCAGCGGTGTGGTAGAAATCATTTTGGTCCGTGCAGAGCAAATGAATGTTTTCGATATGGTTCTTTGGATCATTTTATTAGAGACTTCCCAAAGAGAGCTGAAAAAGAAAAATTTCAGAATACAAAAACAAGTGGTGCGGATTCGAGAGGAAGATATCCAAGAAAAGCTGGGAGTAAAGCAAGCAGTAAGAATGTAGTCAGAGATGCAGCAGTTAGACCTGAAGGAAGGGCTCCGGCTAGAACTTATGCTATTAAAGCGCGCGAAGATGGTTCCTCACCTGATGTGATTACCGGTATATTTTCTCTTTATGATGTTAATGTTATTGCTTTGATTGATCCTGGTTCTACTCATTCATATGTGTGCATGGCGGTGTCTAGTATGAATATACTGTTGAGAACACAGAATTTATGATTAGAGTGTCGAATCTGTTAGGCAAATGTGTGATTGTTGATAAAGTATGTAAGAAATGTCCTTTAATGATTCGGGATCATTACTTTTCGGCTGACTTGATGTTGTTTCCGTTTGATGAGTTTGATGTTATTTTGGGTATGGATTGGTTGACATTGCATGATGCTATAATAAATTGCAAAGAAAAGGTTATAGAATTAAAGTGTGAAAATGGTGAAACTCTCATGGGTTGAATCGGATAAATCGAGAGGCATTGCCTAGTGTGACTTCTTCAATGTCGACTCAAAGATATTTGAGAAAGGGTTATGAAGCTTATTTGGCGTATGTAATTAATACAAAAGAAGTTGAAAAGAAAGTTGAATCGGTCTTAGGTTGTGTGTGAATTTGCGGACGTATTTCGGAAGAATTATTCACGAGGGTTTGCCTCAGCGCAGGAAGTAGAATTTGGTATTGATTTGATACCGGGAACAGCTCCGATCTCGATTACTCCATATAGAATGGCACCAGCAGAGTTGAAGGAATTAAAGTCGCAGTTGCAAGAGTTGACTGATAAAGGTTTTGTGAGACCGAGTTTTTCACCTTGGGGTGCTCACGTGTTATTTGTGAAAAAGAAGGATGGTTCTATGAGGTTGTGTGTTGATTATCGGCAGTTAAACAACGTGACAATCAAAAACAAGTATCCATTGCCAAGAATTGATGATTTGTTTGATCAGCTAAAAGGAGCGACATGGTTTTCAAAGATTGACTTGAGATCTGGGTATTACCAACTGCGGGTAAAAGAGTCGGATGTGCCTAAAACTGCTTTTAGAACAAGGTATGGTCATTATGAATTTTTAGTTATGCCATTCGGGTTGACAAATGCTCTGCTTTGTGTTTATGGATTTAATGAATCGCATATTTCGGCCATACTTGGACAAATTTGTTGTGGTGTTTATAGATGATATTTTAATTTATTCAAAAGATGAGACAGAGCATCTTTGAGCATTTGAGGATAGTTTTGCAAACTTTGAGAGATAAGCAATTTGTATGCTAAGTTTTGTAAAAGTGAATTTTGGCTCCAAAAGTTGGATTTTTGGGTCATATTGTTTCAGTGATGGTATATGGGTTGATCCTAGTAAAATTTTAGCCATTGTTGATTGGAAACCATAGAAAAATGTAATCTGAAGTTAGAAGTTTCTTGGGGCTATTTGGATATTATCATGGTTTGTAAATGGATTTTCTATAATTCTTGCTCCTATAACTAGACTACTCCAAAAGAATGTTAAATTTGAATGGACGGAAGAATGTCAACGAGTTTTGAAAAATTGAAAAAGTTATTATGAGAGGCACGGTGTTAGTACAGCCCGAATCAGGTAAAGAATTTGTGGTGTATAGTGGTGCTTCTCTAAATGGTTTGGGGTGTGTACTCATGCAAGAAGGAAAAGTGGTGGCTTATGCTTTGAGGCAGTTAAAAACTCATGAGAGGAATTATCCTACTCACGATTTGGAATTGGCTGCGATGGTGTTTGCTTTGAAGATTTGGCGACATTATTTGTATGGTGAAAAGTGCCGGGTATATACCGACCATAAAAGTCTTAAGTACTTGATGTCACAAAAAGACTTGAATTTGAGACAAAGAAGATGGTTGGAGTTATTGAAAGATTACAAGCTTGTTATTGATTATCATCCGGGAAAAGCGAATGTGGTTGCCGATGCTTTAAGTAGAAAGTTGTTGTTTGCTTTGAGAGTTATGAACACTCAGTTGAAAATGTCAGATGATGGTTCGATTCTAGCAGAGTTAAGAGCAAAACCGATGTTTTACAAGAGATTTACGAAGCTCGAGAAAGATGATCAAGAATTGCAAGCCAAGAGAAAGCGGTGTGAAGTTGATACTGAGTCGATTTGAGAATCGGTTCGATGGGTGCTTAATGTTTAAAGATCGGATTTGTGTACCAGAAGAATGAGGAATTGATTCAAAAGATCCTACAGGAAGCAC
This sequence comes from Gossypium longicalyx, assembly GCA_025698465.1. NCBI lineage: Eukaryota > Viridiplantae > Streptophyta > Magnoliopsida > Malvales > Malvaceae > Gossypium > Gossypium longicalyx. The sequence continues at coordinate 37,603,984 of CM046995.1, forward strand.
ATAGTAGTAGTTGTTCTCGATTCATCGGGTAGTACGAAAATGTATAATGACTTGAAGAAAGTGTATTGGTGGAATGGAATGAAAAGGGATATATCGAGTTTGTGTCCAAATGCTTAATTTGTCAACGGTGAAAGTTGAACACCAAGTGCCTTCGGGATTACTGACCTATTATGGTTTCTGAATGGAAATGGGATCGGATTACTATGGATTTTGTTTTAGGGTTGCCATTGACTCCAGGAAAGAAAGATGCCATTTGGGTAATAGTTGACAGATTAACTAAGTCAGCTCATTTTATCCCGGTACGTACGGATTATTCTCTTAACAAGTTGGCTGAACTATATGTTAGAGAAATTGTTAGACTACACGGAATACCATTGTCGATTATTAAAGATAGAAATCCAAGGTTTACCTCGCGATTTTGGCAAAAGTTGGAAGATGCGTTAGGTACGAAGTTAAATTTCAATACTACTTTTCATCCACAAACTGATGGGCAATCAGAGAGAGTAATTCAGATTCTTGAAGATATGCTCAGATGTTGTGTATTGGAATTTCAAGGAAATTGGGAAAAATATTTACCGTTAGTAGAATTTGCTTACAATAATAGTTATCAGACGAGCTTGAAGATGGCACCTTATGAAGCATTGTATGGTCGTAAATGTCGGACGCCATTGTATTGGACTGAACTCAAGGAAAATCAGATCTATGGAGTTGATCTAATAAAAGAAACCGAATAAAAAGTGAAGGTAATTTGAAATTTTTTGAAAGCTGCTTCAGATAGACAGAAATCTTATGTAGATTTAAAACGAAAGGACATTGAATTTCAAGTTGGTGATAAAGTATTTTTAAAGGTGTCTCCGTGGAAGAAAGTTCTTAGATTTGGACGGAAGGGCAAATTAAGTCCGCGTTTTATTGGGCCGTATGAAATAATTGAAAAAGTTGGACCGGTAGCATATCGGCTAGCATTACCACCTGAATTAGAGAAGATTCATGAGGTGTTCCATGTATCTATGTTACGTCGGTATCGTTCGGATCCTTCACATGTGGTTTCACCGACAGAAATTGAACTACAACCAGATATCACCTATGAAGAAGAACCGATTAAGATTATAGCTCGAGAGGTCAAACAACTAAGGAATAAAAATATTGCACTTGTGAAGGTGTTGTGGCAAAAGCATGGAGTAGAAGAAGTTACATGGGAATCCGAAGAAAATATGAGAAATCAATACCCACATCTGTTTACCGGTAAGATTTTCGAGGACGAAAATCCTTAAAGGGGGGAGAGTTGTAATATCCCGAATTAGGGCCTAATCAGAATAGTGGTTTCGTGACCACAAATTCGAGATAGAAATAATTATTTTATAATTATTTTGAGGCTTATGATATGATTGCATAATTGTGTGAAAACTTCGTGAAGAAATTTTTGGCATAACGAGTTTAATTTAAAGTTAGGGACTAAATCGAATAAGTTGCAAAACTTGCATTCTAGAAGTTTTTAGTATGAAATTGTCTTGCAATATTAATTAGGAGGTATTAAATAGCAATTTGACCAATTTTAAGTTCATGGACAAAATTAGGACATGGAAGGAATTTTTGAGAGTTTAGTAAGGAGGGGCATTTTGGTCATTTGGATATTAAATGAAATAAAATGGGAAAAATAACACAAAATGGTCATCTTCTTCATAAGGTTGCTGCCGAATTTTACTCTCTCCATATCTAGGGTTTCTTCAACTTTTAAGCTTCATAGTAAGTGATTCTAAGCCCCGTTTTTAATGATTTTTATGTCTTTGGAGTCCCGGTAGCTCGATTAAGCTTATGCTAGCAATAATTCAACCTAGGGTTTGTATTTGGAAAAATAACCATAGGTAAAATTTGTGTATTTTGGTGTTTTATGATAGAATATGAGGTTTTAAATTATGTTAGACAACTTGTGCTACTCGATTTTAAGCAAAAACGAGTAAAAGGGCTTAATCGGTAAAAATACCTAATAGTCATAAATACATGTTAGAGTGAGAATTTGATGTTGCCATAGAAGAGAAAAGTGATCAGAATGTTATAAAACATAAGAATAAGGAATAAAGTTTAATCCCGAGCCTAAGGGCAAAAGTGTAAATATGCAAAAGTTTAGGGGTGAAATTGTAATTTTACCAAAATTTGAATTAAGGATTAATTTGATAATCTGAGTATTAAATAAGCTAAATGTGTTATTTTAGATCAAGAAAGACGTGGAATCGACCCCAATCGAGGAAAAGAAAAGATTGTGGACTAAATTGCAAAATCTTTGTATTTTGGTACCAAGGTAAGTTCATGTGTAAATAATGTAGCATAATTGTTATTTTTAAGTTATTGATGTCAATTATATGATATGTTGATTTTTATCATGAAATATATGCTTTGTGGTTATTTTCGAATAAAATGTAAATTATGTGAGCTACTTGTTAAATACAAATTGTTACCGAGTTTTGGTTTCGGTATTCTACGGAAGACGGCAAGGATATGTGTTCGAGGAAAATCCCATTTTAACCTTAGGAATAGATTAGGATACAAGTGACATGTCACTAGGATGGTTGAGCATCCGAACTCGTTGAGTTGAGTCTGAGTTCACTTATGGATGCGAATGTCCGAACTCGTTGAGTTGAGTCCGAGTTCATGAGATGTAACTAGGCATCCGAACTCGTTGAGTTGAGTCCGAGTTCACTTATGGATGCAAACGCCCGAGCTCGTTGAGTTGAGTCCGAGTTCACTTAGGGGCGGGTTACATGATGGCTTGATTACATTTGTGGCACTTATGTGCAAATTATCCATGTATCCGAATTATATTCCGATGTGTTCAACAGGTAAAGTTCTACTCAAATGGTGGAATACTTGAGATGAAAAGAGACGTATTGGTAAGTGTTGTGAAATGGATACTTTGGACAGGTATGTACTTAACCCTCGGGTTGAGTATTGATACAACAACGATAAGGTAATAAGATGATGAAAAATGATTAGAAATGTGATATATGTTTTGGTGATATCATGCTAATGTTGGTTGGTATGATTGCTTTGTCATGTTACTTATTATTTGCATATGAACTTACTAAGCATTTATGCTTACTCTCTCCTTCTTATTCATTGTAGTTTTGGACAAGCCAGCTCAGGAGTCGGGATAGGTCGAAGGCTCGATCACACTATCTGGAAGACTTTTTGGTAAATGGCTTGTAAAATTTAAGTATGGCATGTATAGCAATATACTTATTTTGTGTAAATGATCTTATGATATGGTGATGGAATGGTTGAGGAAATGCTTGATAATGATAAGTTATGGAAATGGTTAGTTTAGATTATGTTTGATGTCATGGAAGGTTAATAGGATACCTAGTTCATGAAAACTCATAAAAGGGATGAAATTTGCCATAAACAGAACATTGCAACAACACTGATGTGAGTTTGAAAATTTACTAAAAATCATAGAAATCTAATCAGGTGATGGATTGAATATCAAATTGAAGCTTATTATGTCTAGTTTCCCATAAAACAAACTAAACAGGTAAAGGAATTATATGTTAGAAGATATTTGAATTTTAGTGATATAGGGCCAGAGTGATTTCTGGATCCCCTGTTCCAACTTTAGAAATTCACCATAAATTGTACGGATATAATTATATGTTTTATTTTATATTCTCGGAATCCTTATTGAGTCTAGTTTCAGGAGAAACAAACTTCATAGTCATATGAATTTTTTAAAGATAGAAATGTGGTTCGTAGTAAACAGAGGTCAGTCCAGTCAAGTCCTGAAACAGGGGTAACTTTAACTAATAAACTGTACTAATTGGCCAAACCAAAAATTCTAGAAAAAAATTACTGAATAGGTATATGAGTCTAGGTTCAGGGAAAATTTTGCAGATCTTGATTTTGAGTTTCGTAACTCGAGATATAATTTTTCTTGTTACTGTGACGCAAGTAGCTGGAAAGCTGTGAATGTAGAAATAAATGATCCAGAGTTCTTAAAATGTTAAATTAAGTCTAGTAACACCTCATACTCGACTCCGGCAACAGTCCCGGACGTGGGGGCATTACAGACTAACTCACTCTGGTGGTCGCAACGAATTCCTATTTTGGGTTCTATTCAATCAACTAGTCGCTAACCTAGCAGGATCTCTTGATCATCAACTAAACTAACGAGTCGACAAGAACTACTTATCTTTTAACCTCACAGTCCAAACTAGATTTGGATAAGGGGTTCATGGATAGGCAATACCAATTTTGGGTTCATTCCCATCTAGATGACTTCTTAGGGTTGTTAGGCCTAGGGTTTAAGTTCTTCCTATTCCATCCAGCTGATCCTCTAAGAAATCCTACATAGAAATTAATTGCTCCTACATCCACTCGGTAATCTGCCATAAGGGGATTAGTTCCTCATGGATCTCACAAACAACATAAACTTGATTAAAAAGGTAAACATGAAAAGTAAATCAAGAATAAGAGTTTAAGAGAAATCCTTAATTGTATTGATGATTTGAAAGCGCAAAAATCCATAAGAGTTTGAAAAATCCACAAATTAGATTCTCCGACAAACAAGAATGAAAATAGAATTGAATTACAAATGGAAATCTTAAGTACAAAAGAAGCTAAAAACTAAAACCTTAATAAAAGTCGCAACCCAAACTAGAATAAAAGATTAACGGTATTCTAAAACTATTTATAAAGTGTTCAGTGAAGTCTATTTACAGAATTAGGGTTGGCCATCGTCCATTGACCTAAATCGATTGATGTTTCCTCATTAAAGTCTATTGTGCAAACCAAAACGCCCTCAGCTTATTACTTCTTCACGTCAGGCCGGTGACACGACGTAGATCGCGACACTAGTTGCAGCTTGTAAGCTTAGGTTTGGATTTAAGGCTATGCCATGACACCCTCTTGCTATGTCGCGACACCAAAGGCAGACTTGATCTTTTGGGTATCTTACTCACTATGTTGCAAAGTCAACCCTTCGTATTCCAACATGGCGACCAGTTTCGTGTTCTCATGCCTATGAATGATGTCCTACACACCCACCAAATATGTTAGCCTTCCTTTATACCTACTTTGGCCCCTACGGTCATATAAATAGCTCAAATTGCACTTTTTATTAGTCAAGAAATAAAAGTGAGAAACTAAGTAAAACATAATGAAATTGCTTTTATACAAGCTCCTTAAGTACGAAAAAAATGATTTAATCTGCTACAACAAATTATGATAGATCAAGCTCGCCCACACTTAAGTCATTACTTGTCCTAAAGCAAGAAAACATAAAAAAAAAACACAAAAGAAAAGACGACTCTTGAACAAGTATAATACAAATACAAGCTTTGGAGCATATAACTAGGCAGAATCATACATACATGTAATTCTGGCATGATATATAAATAACTTACCATTCTCAATTTCAAACATCTAAGTTCAATATATTGCAAAGTATATAAATAATAAGGTCCTCAAATATATTAATCCATCGAGAAATCATACAAATAATTTGATTATCCTAGTAGAATACAAACATTTATTATTGTAATTACTCGATATAATGTCCATCCATGAATAGATTTAACTAGGTCACATAGGACTTTTCGGCTTGTAACATCCTAAGGCTTAAGGTTGATATGGAATTCAAGAACAAGGAGCATCAAAACAGTTTCAAGCACGAAAGTAGTTTGGCACATCGTATTGTTCCCTATTATTGCCCTTAATAACCCTTCTCGCTCACCGCCTTATTTCTCTTTCTCTCACCTTCCTTATTTCTCCATGTAGGAAGTCACAACATGATAAAGTAACTACGGTTAGCCTACGAGTTTTTGTGCACTAATGATTGAGGTTTCTGATTTTGTGACCTCTATTTTTGAGTCACTTTTGACTTTTTCAATGAATCTCACTCACAATGCTTTTATTTTTCATTGTTCAAGTACTTTTTCTACTTGTAATGACTTTTTCTATATTTTTCTTTTATTTTGAACATCTTAGATAGACTTATAATCACTGTATCACACTGCTCCTTCCTATTCCACTTTAATTTTTACAAAGCCACCATGATGTATCTACCTATCCCTCAATACTTATGGCCAGACGTCTAAATTCATGCATATCAGGGACCAAAGAAAAAAAAGATAAGTACAAGTTCACATTTTGGCTCAGGTTTTGTATGAAGGTTCATCAAAATGAGTTTCCTTGCTCAAATATAGGTACTAAAGATCAATGAATAAGGTTGGTTTTTTTGCTCTATGTTATACCAAACAATGCCTTAGGTCATCCCTAGGTATCTCAATATACACAAATTTAATCAATCAAACAATCACAATTTTAACCATTTATCATACATATTAGCATGCTCGTATCCCTATATTCTCTCTGTAATTTGGTATATTCAATCTCTTAATGCCTATCTATAGTGTAATATATAGAACTTAATAGTCTAATAACTAGAAAAATTAAAATCATTCATTATCATCCCAAATTTACTGTAAATACAATCAACTTATATATATGCTCCTAACCAATCACTTGTATTTCTATAAGCTCAAGACACTTTTGACAAGAAAAATAAACGAATAAGCATAAAAAATGCAATTTCCTATGTTACCCCCACACTTTAGATAGAACATTGTCCCTAATGTGCAACCCTTAAATAGTTAAGGAACAAAATTACCCGATTGATCATGACATTGTCGTAGTCTTATGGTGGGTACTTCATTTTTCTTTTAAAGCTCGTAAATGTAGTGTTTCCTTCATGTGACGTTCCGGCATAAATAATTCAAAAACAGAAACATAATATATATATATAACTATTGTTACTCCTACTCCTATAACAATGAAATAAAAATCATCTTATTTGATTTTTTTTTACAATCCCAAAAATTTAAAAGTTTGTCAATCATCAAAATGGGACAATGGCCCCTCCTCCATTGTATCTTTCCCTTGGCTTGAGACATGGTCTCGAGAGGAGCCTCTACCCGATGAATGTGTCTATCAAGTTGGGCTATGAATGATTGGCCCTCTCTTCATAGATTGTTTAGGCTAGAATGTCACCCCATAGTTATCATCCTCCTCCTCTTAAGAGTCTCATTCTGTAGCTTCCTCCTCCTCTTCATCTCCCTCCTCTTCACTTCCTTCCTTGTCCTCACTTCATTTCTTATATTGCTTGCATCGAGCCATATTTATTTAATGGAAAATTTTATATTCTCATATTGTTTTGCCGTGCAAATTCCTAAAAAACCAGGCCCATCTCCTGCATCCATCTTATCATCCACTCTGCATCCAAGCTGTTGCTTCCCTCTAACCCTTTATAAGACGTTGATTTTTTTTTTGTTTTAATGAAGGTGGGACGTCCATCTTCCCCTTTCTCCATTTGTTCCAATCCCTTATTTGCTTTCTTTGAAGCTTCGTATATTGTGTGTATAATGAATATCCTATGAAACTTTTGGATGGCTTCATGAATTGTTCTGTGGTTGTCAATGGAACTCTAAACATTTTGCACAAGACCGTCACTAAATGAGGAAAGAACACCCCAACTTTCTGGCCAATAATGAGCCGCTTCATGTAATGATAGATCCATGTCTTGATGCATACATTTTTTATGTAAAATAGCATATAACAAAACCACTCGAAAAGCACTAACATTAGAAACATTCAAAGCAAGAGCAATTCAAGTGCATAAATATTGCATACACATTTTCACAATAAGAAACATAATTGTTTGGTTAAAAGAAGTGGGAATATCAGTGCGTGAACAATGTTTCCATTCACCCCTACCTTTTGTTAGATAGTTTACATTATTATCCATATTAACATCCTTAAAATACTTTAGATCACTATTTTCAATAAAAATGATTTATAATATGAAGCATTATAAAACTCACAAATCTCTCTAAGGGTGACGAGTACATTTACGCCCCGTACAGGCACTTTTTTCCAATAGATCCTCAACAATGCATAAAATCATGTACTACCGGGACTATAGCGGGGTCTTTAAGGGTTACACAAAAAAATTTCCACCTATGGTATTGGATGAATGACCAAATTTCCTTGCACAAGATCATCAATAATTCAAAGCCCCTCTCTTGTACAAACATCTTTCCTTAAAGTTCTAAGAAAAAATTTCAACATTCAAGTTGGAAAATTTGAGGGGTTCGCAACCATTGGTGTTTCTTGTTCATTAGTTTTTCTAGATTTTCTAGGAGGCATTTTCAATATCTAGAAAAACTAACCACAATCAGTCAATATATTTCCAAGAAACAATACAATGGAATAGTAAAAATCTAATTGCAATCCTTAACCTCGCTTGAGAACTATTGATTCCTTGTGACGATTCATTGCAAGTTCCTCATTGATGTAGTGTTTTTGTCCCTACACAAAGTAAAATACAAGAAAAAGGAAGAAAAAAAATTGCAACAAAAGGAAAAGAAAAAGAAAAGGAGGGTTATGGAGTAGAAGGGCTTGGGAGGTTTTAGAGGAAAGTGTTTAGGATAAGTTTAAAAGTGTTTTGGTGTTAAAAATATGGGTTTTTTAGGTTAAAAATTGAGTGAAATAAGAGTTAAAACTGATGGGTTGTGTGGTGAGTCGAGTCGAGTCAACCCTGTCAAAAATTGTCGCAATGTCAGGACATAGGGGTTCCATGTCGCGACACCCCTGGCAGACTTCTGATGTCACGACATCAAGGTTCGATGTCGTGACACACTTTGAAATCTTTAGATTTTTGGGCTACAGACTACTTTTTCGTGACATAGATGTGCCATGTCATGACATCGTACTGAATTGCTCGATTCCTCGAACCTATTATCGGGGTTATGACACGGAGGTTCTATGTTGCGACATTGGCTCTGTTTTGGCATTTCCTATTGGATTTCGAAGTGTTTGGAATAACATATCTTTAAACAGTTGAAATAAAATTAGTTTCTAAGCCACTCATATGTCTTTTAAAATATAATATTATACAAAAATATAACTCGGGTTAAAAAGATATTAGGTATTGCTGTCAGATTCATCCGTCAGCTCCATCAGTTAATATATGGGTTGAATTGTTGATACGCCCCGTTGCACAGTGAAAAAATTATTCCGGTGATCATCAACCTTGGATCCATGTTGTTGGTTTGATCCCTTTACGTGATGTCAATCCATGCCGCAACAAAGTGTCTCAGCCTCTACGCTGTCCAACCAATCAAAACACGAACAACAGAACTCTTTAAACATTTCAGAGAGACTCAAAAAAATTTTGGCTGCTAGACCTAGTTTTGGTTTTTTTTTTCAACCCCCTTTTATGATACGAGATTATACTCCTTTTATTAATATCATGTATACTAAAAATGAAATAATTCCCCTTTTACTTTTCAGAGAAAATCATGGAAGATATTGAAATTATACTCTTTTAAAAAGAATACTAAGCAATGTTGTCCACTGTGCGATACTGTCCACCAAGTGAAACTGTTCTCTAGGCAATGTTGTCTGCTGAAGGATGCTATTCGCCAGGCAAAACTGTCTCCCAGGTGATACTTATCCTCTAATGATAAGAATCTTCCATAGTTGTATGTAGTAGGGTATACGCCTATTATTTTGGCGTAAAGTCTATTCGTTTTAACCATAGGGTGTGACATTGTAGGTTTTTGTAACATTGGTAGTAATACTAGAACATTTCTAATGTTACAAGTAATGAAAGGCATCTAGCAATGCATCACTGCTACCCAAGTTACAAGAAGTCATGATTCGACATAACCTTTATGTGATAAACTTTTCATGTATCTTATCCTTTTATCCATTATATCTACATTGGACACAAGTCATGTTATAATCACACTTATAAAGTCTAATATCATATTTCATGATATTCTGAGTAGACAACATTAAACAATCAGTGTGATCTCTCATATCAACTTATTTAAGCATGACCATGCAATTCTTGTCTTACTTCACCAAGTGGCCCAAGATATTAGTCCCATTATATAGGAAGGATAAATTTCATCAATCCCACTATATGGATTATGGTATATCCAACATTAGTCTTTACAGTTTAACATGTTACGGTAGACATTTGACTATATCAAAATATACAACTCATGATGTTGGGACAATGATGATCTCAAGTTTAAGGATCATATACATAGTTATCAGTATGAGTAATGTTTGTGACTATTACATAATTTGAGGATCATACCCAAGAGAGGATGAATTAAACCAAAAATATATTTCTACAATAATAAGTATAAATAGTAGTAATTAAACTGCATATTATAATGAATAATTAAATAAAGAACCAATGACAACTAAATTAACTGAATTAAATAAACATAAGATAATTAAACAATGAAATCAGAATAATGAGCAGAAGATTAACATATTTCAGTGGTCGTAATTAACTTCAGAATTAGGTTTTAGCTGGAATTAAGTACTGACTAACTACTATTACCTCTCAGCCTCTACTAATTAAATAATCAAAAGGTACTTGCTTATGTCTCGAACTCACTTTCCCTACCGAGATAAACAATGATTTACTCGATAAACTTATCTCTCAACCTCATTTATCCTAGATTACTTCCTAAGGTCGTCATTTCTAGGGCATAAGCACACATAATTTATTACTAGTTAGTTCCTTTAAGGAAACCTATTCCATCTATTGACTACTCTCACATCCACTCATTAATCTTCCTAGAGATTTACTCTCTCATCGATCTAGATGCCATAACTATTAGGTTTAATTTAAACATACAAAAGAAAAGAATAAATTAAATAAGAGAAGGGTAAGAATTTGCTCAATCAATGTAATTAGATGTGCTTGAAGTTGCCTAAACTCATAATCGTTAACTAATCTTTGATGTTTGAATAATAATAATGAAATAAAACTAAATACTTCAATAGAAAAGACTTAGGTTCAAATCGAACCTAGTCGAAAATCGAACCAAGTTGAAAAGAACAAAGAATTTTTAAAATTGAAATAACAACTACGGCTCCTAATCAGCCTCTTCTAGCTTAGGAATAGCCTTCCTATTTATAGAGACGTTTAGAACCCCTACCAAGGTTAATTGGAAGCCCTAATCTCGAAATATATCAACTGTATGGATGATTTTAGCCTTCCCAGTGCTTGCTCTCCACATTTAGTCATGTGTCGCGACACACTAGGCATGTATCATTGATGAAGAATGAGACAGATGCATATGGAAGTGGATTGTAAAGTTTGTCAAAGTCGCAGATTTATCCTAGGTCTATAGACAAACGTAAACTGAAACGAAAAACAACAAAAACAGATTAATTGTCACAAAAAAAAATTTAAACGAAATTGAAACAAAAAAAAAGATGATTCGGCGGGTAAAGAGTCCAAAAGGGAATGAATTAGGATTTCTTGGATGGAAAGAAACCGTCCTTGGACCTCAACAAAACACCCTAACCAGATATGGAAAAACAAAACACAAACAGATTTGTTAGAAGTGATTTTAAAGACAAAAGCAAATTATTTTGTGCAAGAATGTTTGAAACAACAAGAAAATATTAAAACTCTTAATTTTTGATGTGTTTCTTGATAGAACAAGATAGGAGAACGTCCTTCTTGAAGCAATTAACCTAGAACGAAAATCAATAAAATCAGCAAACCAAAATGGCAAGAACTAACTTACATAAGCAAGAAATGATAAATTAAGGATAGAAAATAGAAGATGATGTCCTAAGAATCCTTGGAAACATTAAGAATCCACAACTCCTTTCAGTGGCTCTAATTTCCACTCCAAGAAAGAGATCTTGGCAAGTAAAAGCTTCCCACAACATGAAAGATTGTTAAAACAACTTCTAAAAGAAACTCAAGAGCAATTCTTGAAGAAAAACTCAAAGAGAATTATTATTAACTCAAAAAAAAACATAAATCAATTGTGTGTGTATAAGGGTGAATGTCCATGCAATTTATAGGCCCCTAAAATAAGTTTTTGTAACCCTAATGGAATAACTAACATGACAACTCGTCAAAAAAATAAAATAATTCTAAGTGTGGACTGTTAAAGGGAATTCAGCCAAATGAATTAAATAGGCTCCTTGGGCTGAATTCTTACATGATGATCCACCTATTAAAATAAAATTAGACCTATAGTTTAAATATTTTATAATTTGGGCCACTTTGATAATTTGGCTTGATATTCAATTAAATTACTTTCTGAACTTCAAGATGGGCTTATAGACATCTTAATGGGCCATTTTTTTTCAAGAATTTGGTTTTGTGATCCGCTTGCTCTTGAAATTGGCTTATTCAAATTCGTACATGAAATCTAAAGTGCCTTAGCTGTAAGATTTGGTTTCTTGGACCTATATTTCCAAGATTTGAAATCTTGATTTTCTTGATTCTTAAAATTGTGCGAAACAGCAAAATTGGAGCAAGATTTAGTTTCTTGATTTTCTTGAAAACAAGAAAGTGAATCTTGATTTTCTTTTTCGATCATGTGCGCATCTAGGGCCTTGGTAACAAAGTCTCGGATGGCCCCGTTCAATCTTGCTCGAATTTGCTTGGCCTTCAACCTCGTTATTAAGCCTTGAGGTAATGTGAGCCCATCACATCCATAAGTCTCAAATTGGGTCTCGAGACTCGCATTAGTCATGACACGAAATTGACACATGGCAATTGGTCTTTCGGCTTCACGTGTTTCATCTCAAGAACTCGTGCTCTATTTGGGTGTCGTTTGTGAGGCTCTTGGGTGCTATATAATCATCATGCACACTCAATTAGACACATTAGAACTACCTAATGCCCAAATTGGCCTAATAGGTCAATAAACATCAATTTATGCATAAAAACGCTTATTTTTATACTTAAGTTACTAGTGTTGAAAATAACATAATTAATCCTAAAATGCCTAAAAAACAATCCCTTAAAGCACTAAAGCGTACCAAAACTACCACTTCATTTTGTGGCAAGTCAAATACCCCCACACTTAAGTTTTTGCTTGTCCTCAAGCAAGCAAATAGAAAAATAACACAAAAATGGAAAAAATTGAAAAATAAACATGCACGCAAAAGAAAATGTACTTGAGCTGGCTTGGTACACGAGAACAAATCGAAGCATTAATACTAGAAAGAATCGCCTAAATATATAGTTCTAGCTAGAATATTAAACAACTTACAATTATTCATAGTCAAACCAAGTAGTTCATAATATTACAAAGCAAACAAGCAAAAGAAAATTAAACATAGAATTCCATCAAAATGTGCATGCGGATATAACATTTATGAGTGAAGAATCTAGCCAATTCAAAATTTTCCTACTCAGCTTATTTTTATTCATGCTTTGAACTCTAGTGTAGTATTTATAAGCATAAGCACTTACAAGTTTTTGTGCCAATATGAGTGAGATTCTTCTCAATTTATAATATTTTTTATTACACTGTGAACAATCCATACTCTTTTGGTTTCTATCTTGTTCTATGCTTTTATCACACTCGCAATGCTTTTAACTCTAACAGTGCTTTTGTTCCCACAATTCATTTTAAATTAAGCACATGCTTGTAAAAATTATACTTATTATGATGCACCATTTTAGTAACTATGAATTTATTGGGTGAGTATTTTAATTGAATCATCCTAAAATTCAACAAGCATAATTGCTTATTTGTATCTACATTTATCACTTGGTACATTTAATTTCCTTTTCTCATTCACAGTTTAATAAATTTAACTAATTAGTCTAAATGTAAATAACAAAATTTATTTATTTTTAGACTAAAATTTTAATTTAAACAATCATCATAGGTACATGCTCCTAATCAATCACTTGTATTTCTACAAGATCAAGCACAAACAAAATACACAATAATAAATAAAATTAACTACTAAAATAAACTAAAAATGAAACAAAACAAGACTAATAAAAATTTGAAATTTTTCTATAACACCCCATACCCGTGTCTGACGTCAGGACAGGATACGAGGCATTACCGGGCTTAAACATACACATACATGTAAAACTGAGTCATAAAATTTCAACCAATTCAAAACATTCAAATACATGTATATCATCCCTTATACGGGCCTACGAGGCCCAAAACATACATTTGGGGTGGTTCAAGATTAAACCAAGAACTTCCGAAAATTTTACAACACTTAGAAAATTTCTCCATGTTTAGAGAGTCACACGCCCGTCTGGGTTAGGCCGTGTGATCACACACGCCCTTATGGCTTGGACACACCCGTGTCTTCAGCCCGTGTAACTCTCTGTTTATGAAGTCAGTGACAAAATAGGTTCACACAGCCAAGTCACACGCCCGTGTGCAAAGGCTGTGTTCCCCACACAGCTGAGACACACAGTCGTGTCTCTGCCCGTGTGGCCAACACTTAGGCTATTTTCCAGGCCTTGGTCAACCATAAACCCTCACACATTTATACAACATCAAGGACATACAACATGGAATCCATTTAACGCTTAAATATCTTTAATTAGGGCACAAACATAGCATTTGCATGTTATCATACATGTGATACACACACTCGTATAATATTAATCTAGACGTAACAATCCATATGTATTGACTTTGTCATTTGATGACCACCTTTACCAATTTTCATAATCATCAACTTATCAAGTGATCTTATTTAATCATCAAGCATGCATACTCAAACATTTTCATCTTATTTCCATATCATACAATTACTTCATGTCTATGACCATTTCGACTGGCCATGAAGCATCCATCATGCACATATGTCATAACACCAATCATGAATGTCCAACAAGCATAATCATATCATCACGTCATAAAGATTAAAACCTAACATGGATAGGTAGATTTACAAACCATAACCAATAAGAGCCACATCTCATGGCCATACACAATAGCTTGATATAGGCCAATACATTTAGCCAAATCATAATAACATGTGTCACAGAAATAGGTCCCTATACATGTCACTCACTTGAAATTTCTAACATATGTATCAATACTCCAAAGGTATTGGCTTGATAATGTGATGCTGCCTCTGACGATCTCCAACCCGGAGCCGACCTTAAAACACTAAAAGAAATAGAAAGGAGGGAGTAAGCTTTACACTTAATAAGCTCACATGAAAAATAATAAGCAATGTGATAACATGCTATTTTAAAATTCTTTCTATTTATTCAAAGTCCAGTCAAGCTATTTTCCTGAGTCATGGTCACTAAATTATTTATATC
Source organism: Gossypium longicalyx (assembly GCA_025698465.1). Classification (NCBI taxonomy): domain Eukaryota; kingdom Viridiplantae; phylum Streptophyta; class Magnoliopsida; order Malvales; family Malvaceae; genus Gossypium; species Gossypium longicalyx. Next base: position 37,619,123 of record CM046995.1, read on the forward strand.
CGGAGCTACGGGACTCCAAATTGAGAACCGTTAATTTTCCCTAAAACTAGACTCACATATTTTATTTCCATGAAATTTTCAAAACTTTTGGTCTAGCAAATAAGTACATTTTACTCTTTAAATTTACCCTTATTTTGCTATCTGGTAGTTCTGACCTCTCTTCACTATGAATTAATTATCCTATAGCACGGGACTCAGACGATGCTTCTGTCTATTTCCCTTGAAAATAGACTCATTAATTATTTTAAGCATATAAATTATAACCCATAATCATTTTTGTACAATTTTTTATTTTTCAAAACTTAAGACAGGGGAGTCCGAGATCACTTTGACCCTATTTCACAAAAATTCAAATATCTCATCATATGAGATTCCTTTGCTTACACCATCTCCTTTATCTGAAACTAGACTCGATAAGCTTTAATTTCATATTTTACTCAGCTTCTAACTCAATTTCCACTATTTTTGGTGGATTTTCAAAGTAGAGCCGCTGCTATTGTACTAGTCTGTCTTAGTGCAGCATAATGATAAGCATCACAAATTTGTCATAGAAATTATTGTCATAAATATCACTCATTCATTTGCACTCTTATCACAAGTCCATTTCATTTCACATGGAAAACACATGCTCATGGGTTTCGAGTACGTACTTATGCTATCTCTTAGCACAACCACTCATCCAAACATGACAATCATATACATCATACTAATATCATCAAAGCATAGATGAGTTTATCATTTCATGTATTTCTATTCCATTTCTCGTTTAAATTCCCGTTGAATTTCTCAGAATTTCGATGGATAGCTCATTTACCGTCAAATCATACAAGTGATCATTTTCAATCACGCACACCCACGAACCTCACATCTTACTGCGAGATTACCAGTCCAGGCTAAATCCCCCGTATCATATCTCACAGAGTGTTGTCGGGATTACCAGTCCAGGCTAAATCCCTTACAATGGCATACACTCTCATAAGCTCAGATCTGAATTACCAATCCATGCTAAATTCAGTCCTTAATCGGATTACCCGTTCGGGCTAAATCCATAATGCACACATATTCTTCAGGAGGCTAGATCACTTTAGGAACACCTGTCCGAGCTAGATCCTTTCTATATCGAGATCAACGGATTACCCCTCCGGGCTAAATCCTTTTCTGCAACATATGCTGGATCTTGTGTCATGTAAACAATTATTTATCCATCGGATATCCCTTTTTATTCAACCGGGATTTTCTCTTTTCATCAAGTATATCAATATGCATAGATGATCATGCAATGTACATTCAATTCAACACATTTTCATATTTATTCGGGCATTAGTCCATACAATAAAAATAACATATCACCTAGTTTTCATACAAACTTATTCATTTCATTTAAAATGTCAATTTCCATCAAATGTCCATTAACGTCAAATTCAATACAATCACAGCAAGATATATTTCATGTATAATAATAATAACATGAATAATATGCTTATTAAATCATGCGAATTTACCTCGAATACGGAAACGACAAAATTACCATTTTAGTCCAAAACTTGTATTTTCCCGACTTAAGCCCGAATCTCAATTTTCTTGATCTATCATTTCAAATATAGCCTATTTAGGACTCACATGATTCAAATTGACCCAAAATCATATTTTGGCAAAATTACATTTTTGTCTCTAAACTTTGTTAAAATTACACTTTTTCCCTAGGCTCGTAAAATGATTTTTATTCAATTTCCTTTCATTTTAAGCCTATACAAATCATTTTCATAACTATGGCAGCCCCCAATTTCCACTAAATCACCCTTTTATGACCAATTTTACAACTTTTACAAAACGGTCCTTTCGGACGTTTTCATCAAAAATCACTTAGTAAAAGTTGTTTCTCTAACCATAAACATGCATAATCTACCATTAGACATCAAAATACAAGCATGTCATTCATGGGTAAATTTTAAAACATAAACCCTAGCTCAAAATAATGGTCGAAATAGGTAAATCAAGTTACCGGGACTTCAAAAATGCATAGAACATTAAAAATGGGGCTCGAGAATACTTACTATTGAGCTTGGAAAGCTTGGCGAATCCCTAGCCACAGTGTCCATGCAAGTTTCGGCTGAATGGAGAAGATGATGGCCAATTTTTGGCTATTTTGGCTTTTTAATTCTTTTAATTATTAGATTACCAAAATGCCCCTAACTTAAAAATATTTTATTACACCCATTTCATGTCTATTTTTGTCCAACAATTAACCAGTGGTCTAATTACCATTTAAGGACCTCCAATTTAAAATTTCATAACAATTTGACACCTCTAACATGTAGAACTCAACTTTTGCACTTTTTATAATTTAGTCCTTTTGATTAAATTGAGTGCCCAAACATCAAAATTTTCAGACGAAATTTTCATGAAATCATTTTGTGAAATTGTAGACCATATAAACATAATAAAAATGAGTCTTCTCATGTCGTATTTGTGGTCCCGAAACCACTGTTCCGACTAGGACCAAAATCGGGATGTTACATTTTCTATGTCACTCCCCACACAAACACTTTAGTCGACACATTGTCCCTAATGTGAAAATAAAAATGAAGGAAAGGCATTACCCAATAATCATGAAAAGTCCTCAAAATTTGGTTGGCGGTCTCTTCCTTGTAAATAAAGCTCGAATATTGTATTGTCGAACAACAATAATAAGGATTCTACATAAGAAAAATACAACTGCCACCTACCTAATCAATTAAAACTATTTAATCCTAAAAATTAAAATTGTCCAACCCAAACAAAATAAAATATCCAAGTCTTAGAAAAATAATAATAAATAAGTCAGATATTTTCTTAAAATAATGTTCTGATTTAGATGGAATTGATGGTCGTATATGCCTTTTCTTTCAGGTCTTCTTCTACTTCTTCGGGGTCTTCCACCTCTTCATTCGGATCCTTTTCTTCCTCATTCTTTGTAACACCCCTTACCCATACCCGAGACTAGGACCAGATACGAGGCGTTACCAGACATGTACTCGAATATTTTTGAAAAATACGGGTTATAAAATTTCAGTCTAATATAAAACCAATCAAATTTCATCTTAATGTCCCTATTATGGGCCTACGAGGCCCTAAACACACATTGAAAATGATCCAGGACTAAATTGAGAACTTAAGAAAGATATTGGAAAAATACCTAGACCAAACCTCACACGCCCGTGTAGAGGTAATGCACACACCCGTGTGCTTTAGGACACGCCCGTGTCCCTAACCCGTGCTAAATTTATGGGATCGAAATTATTTTCTATTTCAAACCTACAGGGGTTTCCACACGGCCGAGCACACGCCTGTGTCCCTGGCCCGTTTCCTTCACACGGCCGAGACACGCCTGTGTGGTCACCCGTGTCCAAAAACTCGAGCATTCTATTTATGATGTCAGCATGCATATAAGGGCACATGGCCAAGGCACACGCCCATGTACTAGGTCGTGGCATCCATACGGTTGAGACACACGATCGTGTCTCTTCTCGTGTGTTTACTACCATGCACTCTGACTTCAAAATTTTAGGTGCAGGGGACACACGACCATACCACACGCCCATGGGGCGATCCGTGTGTCACACACGGCCTAAACACAAGCCCGTGTGTCTACCCGTGTGGACCTTGTGAGGATATTTTCCAAGCCTTTGGTCACCCTCTATCATCTATTCTCACTTACAGGTTTCCATAATACATAACAAGGCCTGATTATATACTTAAATGACCTCGATAAACCTCATTGCATGTAAACCTCATTTCATCGGTTTTACACATGCTAGGCTATTTCCCTTGTATTAAGGATTCCTATTCCTTATAACACTTTTAAGATTGGCTCATTATTATAACTCATTGCCAATTATGGCCAAGCCATCCCATGTAATTTGGTTAAATTACTCAGGCCTAATTGTGATATGCCACATTTAAATATCACAAGAACATTTAGACATAAACATGCACAAATTTGTAAGTTATAACCTACATCACAATGAGCCAATTCCCATGGCCATTTACAAATGGATATGTATACCTTTACATGCCTTCATTTTGGCAAATTAAATGACACATATAACAAAATAAACAAAAGCTCTATACATGCCATTGAACAAAATAAAAGTGTCTATATACCAAAGCTAGACTAATTGATAATGTGTTGACTCTTCAACCGTCTTCCAATCTTTACGAATCGTCAAGCTCTGTAAGATAAGGAAAAAGAGAGGGGTATGCATTTACATGCTTAGTAATCCCGAATAACTAGAAAGTAAACTTACCGATGAATTAGCATACAACCATATTAGGCAATAAAACCAACAAGAATGGAATGGTTTCCCTATCACATGCACTAAATCAACAAGTTAATCATCTAACAATGCACCATGTAATTAATCTTAGATGATCTCATCATTCAACATTTCCATGTATGCATATCTCATATTATCCCGTTAAGTTTCTCAGAAATCTCGATGGATTATCCATTTACCGTCAAGTTATAAGAGCGATCATTTCATGTATGCACTCCCACGAACCTCACATCTTACGGCGGGATTACCAGTCCAGGCTAAATCCCCCGTAATATAAACTCATAAGGTGATGTCGGGATTACCAGTCCAGGCTAAATCCCTGGTAGCGACAAACACCTTTAATGAGCTCGAATTTGAATTACCAGTCCAGGCAAAAATTTAGACCCTAATCGGATTACCCGTCTGGGCTAAATCCATAATGCACATGTAACGCCCCAAAAATCCCGAAATCTAAAATTCCTGAAATCCTGAATTTTCTTTATTTTCGATTTTCATGAAAATTTTGTTTAATATTCTTATCCAAGTAATAATTTTAGTAGGTCTTAGATAAGGTTGAGTTCGAATTAAGGAGTAGAAGAAATTATAATTTAATTATTAAAAGAATCAGGGTTCGCTAGTAGTTGGGCTTTTGAATAAATGAAGAAACAATTGGACACAAAAAGAGCCTGTGGTGGAGTGGCTAAGTGACGCCACATAAGGTGTAGTGAGGTGGCGTTAGTAGCTAGCAAAGGGGTCTAAGGTTCAAATCTTAGCTTAGTATTTTTAGAGTTTAATTTTGGCCTTCTAGAAGGATGGAAGTAGCGTGAAGATGGACTCTAAGGGGAGTGTTTAGGAGAGAAAATTAAGGAAAAGATCAAGGGGTTATTAGGGAGAAAAACGAGGAAATGAGAAGGGAAAAGTGATGGAGCCAAATTGGGAATTGGGCATGGAAAATTTGACTATAAGGGCTATAAATAGGGACCGAATACAAGGTTGCCAGGCTACTGCCAAAATTCTTCTTCACCTTGTTGCCAGAAACCCCTTTCTCCAAAAGCCGAAAACCATTTTCTTTTCAAGATCCAAAAAGCCGAAAACCTTCTTTTCTTTCTGCCGATTTCTATTCTCCTCTATACAATCTTCTTTGTCAATTTCTTCTTCTTCTTTTCTTCTTCAGTCCATGCCAAATAAACCTTATTCACCATACAAAGTTTCAAAAGCCGAATCTTTCAAGTGACGATTACCTTTGACCGAATCTAGTGTAAGTGTTACTCTTCCAATCGGTTTTCTTTGCTAGGTATCGATTATTGTCCTTCACTTATTTCTAATTGACTTTGGTAGGGAATTAGTGTCAGATCTCAGTTTTGGATTCCTATCAATTTGCTTTTCAGATCTGAGAGATATACGTGATTAGTGATCAAAGTAGAAACTAGTAAAGGCTTGGAGTTCAGGTAAGGTTAAGGTGAGATTCTGACTTTTTGTAAAGTATTTGATAAGTATGTGTGATTAATCTTTGAGTGATATCGATTGTAGGTTTGGGCTAAGGAGATCGCATCACGATTGCTTACCAGTTGTGTACATACACTGCACACACACTATGAATCGGCAAAAGCCGAAATACCGAAATGTCGAAAAGCCGAAATGCTGAAAAGCTGAAAGTTTGGCTATGGTAGTCTTGCGAGTGCGCGAACACTTGTAAGGAGGAGACCGATAGGTTGCCTAAGGCCCACGGACGATTCCGTGGACTTGGGTTGTGATTTGGCTACATGGGCCAGAATGGGGTAAATAGGCCCGATGGGCTGTTGGCCCCATAATAGGCAAAAACTGAATATTGATGCTATGTGATAGAAATTTGTATATGAGCATGAATATGTATATGACTGGGCCTAACGGGCCATATAAATGTGATTTGGGCCTAATGGGTCATATACAAGTGATTTGGGCCTAATAGGCCATACGAATATGATTGGGCTTAATGGGCCAAATGCAAGTATGTGAAATTATTAGGCTTTGTAAGGTGTTTTTGGGCCTAGTATATGATATCCACATAAGACTTAATTAATATACTACGACCGTGGACAAGTCAAAGGGTTAAGGTGTGGCAACGGGTATATGCATGTCTAGGATTGGATCTAAGGAGAGCTTGGTACTTAAGCGGTCTTAATGACCCACCTCCTCTTCTCTAGAATCCTACCTGGTGCATAATATTCATTCATCTTAGCTCACGGGACTTGTTAGCTGGCTAAGGTAAGAGAAAACCATAATTAAGGAAAAATTATCGAAACGCCCCTAAGGGCAAAAATGACCGAATTACCCCTAGATGCTGAATGTAAGTTTTATGGATGTGGCATGCATACATATGATATTCTGCTTAGGTTGCATATGGGTTGGGAATTATGGAATGGAGGAAGTATATGAGGATCGCATGGTTGCTTGACAATCATGGATCCACCGACGGCTTTTGAAGCCCAATATGTAAATGAAGGTAGTTCTGCAACCGGGCTACCATAGTGTGTGGGTTGGGTGGGTCGATATTTATATCCCCACATAGTGTGACGGGGGACGGAGCCGGTATGTAGCGGATGGATAATTGGATGGGATTGCATTGCATGAATGATGAACGATGAATGATGTTTTTTTTGAATGCTTGTTTTCTTCGAGGGTTGTACACACTGAGTTTGCGAAAACTCACCCCCTCTTTTATTTTATTTTCAGGTGATGCTCAGTAGAAGGTTCGATGTTTTGAGGGACTCTGGGTGGCCAGCTAGCAAGATGATTTGGACTTGGGTTTCTTTAGAAGCATCTAAGTTTTTACTTTTTTTTAGTATGTTCCAGACCAGATTGTAATAAGGTTTTCATTGTGTTATTATTACTTGAATTATTATTATTTTCAATGTAATTACAAGAAGTTGAACATGGGTTTTCTAAATTATAGTATGTTTTCTACGTTTCCGCAATTAAATTTTTAAATGATAAATTTTTCTTAAATCAAATGTTTCAACAAGGTTTTTGCAACTGAAAGGTGTGTTTTTTTTTTTAAGTTAATTAAGGTTTCTTTTATTTTAAGAAGGGTTTTCAATGAAAACACGGTTTTTGCTAAAACACTTCAATGTGACACACCAGATTCAGCCATAACGTCTGGGCCGGGTTTGGGGTATTACAGCACACATATTCTCTGGAAGGCTCAATCACTCAAGGAACATCCATCTGGGCTAGATCCTTTCTATATTTGAGATCAACGAATTACCCGTCCGGGCTAAATTCTTTCTGCAACACATGCAGGGTCTCAAGTCACATGTAAATCATGGTTTATGCATCGAATTTCTTTTTTTAACCTCAACTGGGACATTTATTAACATGTCATTATTAAGGATGCATTTCATGGATTTTCATGCCATCATCAAATGCAATTATCATACATTCATAAATCATGCAATTAGGCATATTATGAGTTTACTTTAAGTTATCTGAACTTACCTGGTACTCGTTTCGATATCATGTTTTGGTTATTCCGAAATCTTTCATTTTCCTCGATCGACCTCTGAAATTTGTTCCTCGGGGTCTATAACAATAAAAATGAATCATTAACACCTCATATTATACTTTTCGAGTCTAAATTTCACCCCCGATTTTTATATTTTTACAATTTAGTCCCTAAGCTCGTATAATGAAATGCATGCAATTTCTACCTTACCCAAGCCTATCCAAATGTTCTTTCCTCTTATGGTAGCTCACATTTTTCCATTATTTCTCATCTTTCTACCCATTTTTACAACTTTTACAAAATGGTCCCTAAAGCCATTTCCATGAAAAATCACTTAGTAAAAGTTGTTTACCATATTTTAAAATTTCATATTCCTCCATAAACCATCAAAGTACAAGTAACTCATGCATGGGTAAATTTTTAAACATGAACCCTAGCATAAAATATGGGTAGAAATAGAGAGAGCAAGTTATCGAGATTTTAAAAATACGAAGAAGATTAAAAACGGGGATTAGGAGCACTTACTATTGAGCTTGGAAAGCTTGGAAACCCTAGTTATGGAGAACCCTAAAATTTCGACAGCAACACGAAGAGAATGAGCTGATTTTTGACTTATTTTTCTCATTTTATTTCATTAATTAGCTAAATAACCAAAATGCCCTTAAACCCTTTCTTTCAAATTTCATCCATACATGCCCATTTTTGTCCAAAAACTTAGAAATTGGGAAAATTGCTCTTGAAGACCTTCTAATTAATAATCTAAAGGAATTTCATACAAATTTCTTCTAGAACCCAAGTTTTGCAATTTATTCAATTTGGCCCTTATTTTCCAATTGGACACCTTACTCATAGAATTTCTTCATGAAGCTTTAACACATTCATATTCTCATATTCTAAACCTTATAATAATCATAAAATAAATATTTCAACATCGGATTTGTGGTCCCAAAACCACTATTCCGACTAGGCCCTATTTCGAGATGTTAATTCTTGCTAGTCCCGTCCTTGTTTTGGTATTTAATCGCCGAAAATTGTGGTATCCGTTAGTCATTTTTCTTGGTGTGATCTCCATGAATTGGTCCCGCCTCTTGCATCCAATGAATTATCCATTATGTATTAGTTAATTCATTCATACCTTAGTTTTCTTGTTCGGCTTATCCCATTTGCGCTTTCGATCTTTTCCATGGTGCTCCACACTAGGTTGTTTTATTGGATTTGTTGTTGGTTGCAAGACATGTCCCGAACATCTTACCATTGCCTTCACTCACTTGCACAATCCTGTTACAAGATGGGGGAAGAATATTTCAACCTTCATTTTTCAAACATAGCGAATCATGCTCCGATATATCCATGCGCTAACACAGATTCTTTCTTACTACATGATAGCATACAAAAGGGTGGTTTGAAAAGTATCAATGTTAGAAATATCTATTGCAGGGAAAATTTGACTGCTGATGAATTGTAACCACATCCTCGCTTTTGGTGATAACTCTACTTGCTAGAACGAAGTCAAGTAATACGTCCCTAGATGGCATATCCATTCCTTGCTTCCATCGATTAAGACTTCAATAATTTTGTCCATGTCAACATTCTTGAAAAATGTTGAGTCAATTCATTGCACAAAATTGTACAAATAAAAAGGGACTTATAATATTTTTAAATCTCTGGCAAGAAAATGAAATTTTTTTTGCCCCAAACTGTTATTCGTGACCACAATGCATCACCCGATCATTTTAGATCAGCTTTTTTCAAAGCAGTATAGAACTCTTCAACAACAAGTATATTTTTTAGCTCTATTGGGCATCGATAAAATCTCTTCCATTTGTAGTAATGGATTATTTCCCAAGTTTTTTCATTTAACGAGAACAAGGATTCAAATCTTCTTTCTTGAAGGGTGTCTTTCTTTCCATCTCCTTGAGGTACGTTCTAACTCCATCTCCTTTGCTCTTATTTCAATGAAGTTATTGGAGCTTGACTCATAATCGGGAATATGGTTTTGCATGGTTTTGAGGAGGAAAGTTATGTAAATTTAGTGTACAATCAAGGAATAAGTTGCTTAGGTGGCTTTGGATGTCTACTATCGTTCCACACTTTCTTATAAAGAGTTTTAAGGAATCCATGTCGTGTGAATCTTAGGCAATCTCAAAAGCTTACATTTCAACTGAAAAAAGAAAGTTGGTTTATTCATTAGGTATGTCACAACACGACACCTTAGTTTGTTCTTCTTTGTGGTTTTATTTTGGTGTATCACAACACAGGCCTTGTTTGTCGCGACATGACTCCGATATCTCCAATTCTTGTGTTTCGAGGTTGTATGTCACAACACTGGGGTTCTTATGTTGTGTCCCAACTTGGAACTAGTCTGTTTTCCTCACTCAGGTCTATTCTACGCCTTCCGATTGTCTATGGTTGTTTGCGAACAACTTCTTTTCTTATTTTTTTTTCTTTTCAAACACCTTATTCTTATTAAATCTCAACATAAACAGTTACAAACAAAAATCTAACATATGAAATAGACAAATAACATTAATTAAAGAAATAATTTACATTGTTTACAAGTGTAATGAATTTTCTGATGGTTTAATTATGTGTTACTACCGGAATCGTCCGGTAGTTCGTTTGATTTTACCATCATCTTTTCTCGTCTTTGTCGATCATCCTCCTCTGCCTAATAAAGTTTGTTTCCACCAAGATCTCTCCATATGTCATGTGTCCTTGGGTTGGGCTCACGTGCACTTATATGACTACGCACATACCTTTGATCAAGGTCGTTAGGGGCTGAGTCGAATTGGAAAAAATATTCCTCCCCTTTTAATTCCTCACTTTGGGAATCATGGTCACATTTCAACACTTCTATTTCATCATTAATTTTCATTATCAATTCATTTTTTTGAGGTCGATGGTCGATTTAGAGGTGGCCAAAAATGGCCTTTCCAACAAAATGGGAATTTCTTGATCCTCTTCAAAATTAAGAACTACAAAATCTATCCGTATTGTGAAGCTCCTCTTTTTGACTAATACATCTTCTGACACACCTTTTGGCTATACTAGAGATCTATTAGCTAGTTGTAATGTTATCGAGGTATTTTTTTTAGATCCCCTAACCCTATCTTCTAGTAAATAGATAGACCATTAAGTTAATGTTGGCACCTAAATCACAAAAGGGCTTGTTGAAATGCTTATCACCTATTTTTACTGGGATCATAAAACTATCAAGATCTTTTAATTTATGAGGTATTTTCTTCGTAATAATATCACTACATGCAGTGTCAATGTCGATTTGTTCACCCTTTTTAATTTTTTACTCCTAGTCATAATTTCCTTGAGGTACTTGGCATATTTCAAAATTTTATCAATAAGTTCTAAAATTAGCAAATTAACATTATGGGATTTAAACAAGTTGAGGAAGCTTACAAAGTCCGTTTCATCCCTCTTTTGTTTATCATTTGACCTCGATGGAAGTGGTACTATTATTGTGCTCGATTTTGAAGTTACCAATTAGCTATAGGTTTAGCCACGTCTTTTATTGGCCATTCGGGCGTGGTTTCTCCTAGGTGCTTATCAACAACTTCAATTGATTTCTCCTCTTCATGTATGGGTGCTTTTGGTTTGTTAAGTTGTTTACCCGATCGCAAAGCGATCGTATTGACCTATTCCTTCCCATGTCTCCGAGGATTGTTCTTTGTGTTATTAAGGATACCTTGACCAATTTGTTTTTGTAACAAACTCATCATCTATCTCATCTACTCCTTCCTAGAATTCATATCTGAGCGCATGGCTTGCGTATCCCCCTTAGTCAAGTTGAATTTTTTACCACATGTAGCATGGTTGTACCTGTAGATCTTTCTTGCTATCTTTGCATATGGGGTGGTTGGTATGTGAAAACACAAAAATTTACACACTTTTTCATGTCCTTTTTAACTTAAATTCATGCGAATTAGGTTAAACTCTTGTTGAAAAAATAATTAATTTTTATAAAATAATTAAAGTGCACTTAAAATATGAACATATTGAATTTTAGTTAATTTTATAATTATTTTTGATTAATTTTGGTTATTTTCGATAGAATTACACAAAAGGCGAAAAATGGCTCGGTAGACACTACTAGAAGCACAAAATCGAGAAGCAATTCGAAGTACCAAGGCAAACTAATTTCCAGCCTAAGACGGTCCAAAATTATGTGTATTAATTCATAATATAATTAATTTTAATTTATATCCAAGTTAATTTGGGTTAATAAATTATTATTAATTAATTATGAAAAATGGTCCGATTGAACCGAACTGAGTGAATCGAACCGAGTGAATCGAACCGAGTGAACCGAACCGGCCAAGAAAAGGACAGCCCAAAACTGTCCAAGTGCTGACCCAATTTAGCTCATTATCTGATTATTTAAGCTTGCAAAGAGGCCCTTGAATACTTGTTCAAATTGCAATTCAACCCCTCCACAATTGGTAGCTTTGTAGATTTTCCCCAAGCCATATTTAGCAAAGTTAAAGCAATCAACTTTTCCACATAGGTGGCCGGCCAAGGGGTGGCTCTTTGGCTTCTATTTTTAGAAAATTTTAGCTGTCACATTCAGCTATAAAAAAACCCCCTTGGCTGATCATTCAAAGCATCCCTCATTTATTCACATCTCTCCTTTTCTCCTCTCATTTTCCTATTCAAAGTCCATTGCTCTTTTGCCAATTTCTCCCCTTGAGAAAGGGTTCTTCTTCAGCCATTTTAGAGCAGAAATTGAGTGTTCATAGCAGCCTTGATCAGCGAGAACAACAAAGAAGGAAGAACATAGCAACCTAGTCAAGCCACGGAAGAACACCGAATTTGATCCTTATTCCCTATCTCTTTAATTTTATTATTTTTGTGATGAGCATATCTATGAATATTTATGTTGTTGGAATGGTTAATTTAATTAGCTTAGCTTGAATTTAATTCGTGTTGGGTTGATTGCATTTCGTCCTCTTAAATTATTAAAATTGTGTTTATGCTGTTATAAGTTTCGGTAAAATGTTTGATTAAGTAGAATCATGCCTAAGATATTCTTGCAATAAAATTGTGAGGTAGCTAATGATTTAATTATTTAAACGGATTGAAATTATAATTAATTGACACAATACTAAATCAGTGCATGTTTATTCTTCTAAGGTAGCTGAAGGTTAAATTAGCAATGTATCTGGCGATACACTTGCCTTGCATAACTTGCAAGATTATTGTGATTAAACTGTTTCAAGGTAAGGATGCCTTGTTACCTCACATAGTCTTTTATGTGCTTATTAGATTTAATTAATCGCTTGAATTGACATAGGAATATGCAAGAGATTAGTTCAATTTAATGGGTATGTATGTGCATTAACATGTTTGCTTATTACAATCTGTTTAATCGATTGAATTAACATAGGGATATGTTAAGAGATGAATGGATTTGTGTAGGTGAGTGTGTTCATAAGTTAGCAAATTACCGAGTTGCCATGAATTTATTCGTAACAACATAAACATGAGTTTAATAATTCGAAGTTAAAGAAATGTAATTAATCCAACACAATTATGTCATCTTGATTAAATCATATTTTGAAATCGTGCATTAGAACTTTTATTTTTATTTAGTTTAAATTCTTATTTTTTATCACCCTTTTCAAAACAAAATATTTTTTTACCAAAGTGTTTTAAATTGCATTCATAAATAATTCTTTTCACAGTCCTTATGGGTACGATAACTCAACATTTACTTGTCACTTTATTACTTGTTGCGATTGTGTACACTTGCACATTTTTGTTGTTCCAGTATGGAAGATTCGGTCTATTCTACACTTGATTTTCTCCTCCTTGATTACCTCCTACTTGTGGTTCAGATGATCCTTCCAGTCGGGGTTATAGGTGTTTGAATAGGGGTTTCGTGCCCTATTAGCAACATAGCTAACATATTTTAGTTAGTTTTCCATGTACGGCTCTACCCTTTTAGGTTTGGTGGTCGTCTCCAACTGATTCAGCTTCTCCAAAATTTGTTGAAATTTGTCTTCTTTAGTGATTGTTTTCACGGTTGGAGGTTTTGGTTTGTACGTGAACCTCTCATTTGGCCACATATATGAGTTCATTTCCATATCGTTTATAATTTGATATGCTCTCTTATATGTGTGGTGCATAAAAGATCCTCCGGTTGTTCCATCTATACTAGCCTTTATGTTACCATCTACACGGCTGTAAAAATATTTGGATCTGGAGCCATTCTTACATTCCATGATGGGGACACTTTAGTATCATTAGTCTGAGTCACTCTCATGCCTTGTGCAATGCTTCTCCTTTGAATTGCTTAAAATTTGCAATATCACGTAGAAGCTAAATTGTTCGACTTATAGGGAATATTTTATGGAAATAGTTTTCCACTAGTTCATCCCATGTCGTGATTGAGCTTGGTTCCAATGAATCTAACCATTCGACCGCACTATTGCATAATGAGAATGGAAATAACCGAAGACGAATAGCATCATCGGTCACTCCATTGTATTTAAAGGTGTTGCACAATTGAAAGAATCATTTCAAATGTTGATTCAGATCCTCCATCATATTTCTTTTGAATTGCAACATGTTTTGGATCATCTGGATTGTAGACATATTTATCTTAAAATTATTTGCATTAATCACCAGTATTTAAATATTTCCCCGCACGGCATCCAATGTTGGTAGTGCGAACTCGCGTAATGTTCGTTGAGCCTTCAGTAGCTCTCTACGAATTTTCTCTTTTCATTCAGGTGGATCGTCAAACATCGGATTTTCCCGAGGTAGATCAATTACTACAACTGGATTTTCGTTTCTTCCTTGATGGTGATGCCTTAGAAGTTGCTCCGAATCAGGGTACGACTTGACTAGAATGTTCATGCTTCGATTCAAACACTAAGACCTAAAACAGAAAAGGAAATAATTAACAAGAATTAGAAAATAAAATAAAAAAACCATATCTATAAATTTTAATTTTCCTATTTATCTTATTGATTGCGGAAATTAAATTTTTTTTATTTAATATCAAAACCTCCTCAGCAACGGCACCAAAAACTTGACCGCCTATAAACTTGTTATAGTTTAGAGTATAAATGCCACACCAAAATATATTAAATTAAAACGACGGTGTCTGCAAGTGCACAAGTCAAATTATAATATAGTTGTGTTACAACGAAAAATTGGTAAGTATTCCAAGGATCGTACCAAAAGGAGGATGAATTAAACCAAAAATATACTTTTACAATAATAAGTATAAATAGTAGTAATTAAAATAAGTATTATAGTGAACAATTAAATAGACAACCAATGGCAACTAAATTAATTGAATTAAATAGACAAAAAAATAATCAAACAATGAAATCAAGATAACAAGTAGAAGATTAACTCATTTCAGTGTCGTAATTAACTTCATAATTAGATTTTAGCTGGAATTAACTACTATCTAACTAGTATTACCTCTCAACATCTACTAATTAATTAATCAACAGGTACTCACTTATCTCTCGACCTCACTTTCCCCACTGAGATAAACTATGATTTACTCAGTAAACTTATCTCTCGACCTCGTTTATCCTAGAGTACTTCCTAGGGTCGTCACTGCTAGGGTTTAAGCACACATAATTTATCACTAGTTAATTCCTCTCGGAAAACATAATCCATCTGTTAACTACTCTCACAGCCACTCGTTCATCTTCCTAAAGATTTAGCCTCAAATCGATCTAGATGTCATAACTCTTAGGTTTAATTTAAACATGCAAAAGAACACAAATAAACTAAATAAGAAAAGGGTGAGAATTTGCTCAATCAATGTAATCGGATGTACTTGATGTTGCGTAAACTCAAAATCATTAACTGATCTTCGATGTTTGAATAAAAAAATGAAATAAAACTAAATACTTCAATAGAAAAGACTTAGGATCAAACCGAACCTAGTCAAAAAGAACAAAGAGTTTTTGGAATTGAAATAAAAACATAATAGAAACATAAATCTACTACTACGTCTCCTAATTGGCCTCTTCTAGCTTAGGAATAGCCTTCCTATTTATAGAAACATTTAGAACCCTTAACTAGGTCAATTAGAAGCCCTAATCTCGGAATATATAAATTGTATGGGCAATTTTAGCCTTCCCGGTGCTTGCTCTCCATGACATCAACATATGGCAATTGATCTTCTGGCTTCACTTGTTGCGTCTCGAAAACTCACGCTCCACTCGAGTGTTATCCATGATGTAACACCCTTTACCCATGTCTAATGCTGGAACAGGATACAAGGCATTATCGGACTTGAACATACACTACTATGTAAAATCGGGCCATAAAAATTTCGTTCAAATTTAAAATTTATTCAAGAACATGCATATCTTCACTTATATGGGTCTACGAGGCCCAAAACATACATCACGGGCGGTCCAGGACTAAACTGTAAACTTTAGAAAATTTTCTTTAAAATACGGTCACATGCCCGTGTGAACACAAGGACATGCCCGTATGCCCTTGACACGCCAGTGTCTCCAGGCCGTGTAACTCTCTGTTTATGACGTTAGTATAAATTTAATATCACACGGCCAAGTCACACGCCCGTGTGCTAGGCCGTGTGGCGAATTTAATTTTCACATTTAAGGTGCAGACTTGACACGGCCTAGGCACACGCCCATGTCCTAAGGTCATATCCTCCACACGGCTGAGACACACGGTCGTGTCTCTGACCATGTGTTTATTACCATGTATACTAACTTGTGAAACTAGGGTGCAAGGGACACATGGCCAGACTACATGCCCATCGGGCTGGCAGTGTGTGACATGCCCGTGTGTCTACCCGTTTGGATAACTTTAAGGCTATTTTCCAAGCCCTCTTGTCACCCTTAACAACCCCATCACACACTCATATGCCAATGGTGGTTAACATGGCATAAAAGGGTTACTTAGACATCCATAGCTTTAACTCATGCATGATAAATTCATATTCAGTTTATCTAATTGGGACTCTTTGACTAGTTAAGTTCATTCAACACATTTCTTTACCTTTATTAATATAGTGACCATACCAATTGGCATCATTTATCCATCAAACATAAATTCCACATTTTATCAACCATTTGGCACACACCACAAAAGTAGTAACACATCTCATGCATGTAACAATATTTAAGGATTTCAACCCAATAATCAATATGAGCCATATTTCATGGCTATATACAAAATGGAATAATATACCAAAAGGAGCCATCACTTTGGCTAACAAATATGACACATATAACAAAATACTAAGTCCCCTATAGATGCCATACTTAAATATAGTAAACTAATTATACCCCAAAAGATTTGTTGATAGTATGACTCAAGCTCTGATGTACACGATCCTCGAGCTAGCTTGACGATGCTTAAAGAAAAAGGGAAA
This sequence comes from Gossypium longicalyx, assembly GCA_025698465.1. Classification (NCBI taxonomy): domain Eukaryota; kingdom Viridiplantae; phylum Streptophyta; class Magnoliopsida; order Malvales; family Malvaceae; genus Gossypium; species Gossypium longicalyx. The sequence goes on from CM046995.1 coordinate 37,636,290, forward strand.
GGAGAGAAGGGTAAGCACAGGGCTTAGTAAGTTGCATGTAAATAAATAACAACATAAGTCAAGATATTCATGGATTAAACATATTATCAATTATCACCACAATAATCTACTACACACACGAACATAGTCAAAATTGACATTAAATATCATTAACATCAAGCTTATCTTACTCCTTTCTACTCATGCTAAATTTCCCATCATGAATCTAGTTCAATACTCATGAGGTTTACGTACATACCTGTATCGTACATTCTTACTCATATCAGTCCACTTCTTAACCCAACATCTCGAATGGCCCGTTGAACCACCGGGATACTAAAGGACACTCAAGATTGTCATACACCAATTAAAATACTAATGTCATGTCCCCGACATGGTCTTACATGAATCCACATATCCTCGCCGATGCTATGTCTCAGACATGGTCTTACACTGGCACACATATCATCGTCGATGCCATGTCCCAGACATGGTCTTACACAGGCACATATATCATCGCCGATGCCATGTCTCAGACATGGTCTTACACAGGCACATATATCATCGCCGATGCCATGTCCCAGACATGGTCTTACACAGGCATATATATCATCGCGGATGCCATGTCCCAAACATGGTCTTACACAGGCACATATATCATTGCCGATGCCATGTCCCGAACATGGTCTTACACAGGCACATATATCATCACCGATGCCATGTCCCAAACATGGTCTTACACAGGCACATTTAGCACGGTGTCATGACATCCAAGTCCTAAGTATTCCTTTGGGTCACTTTGGCTTTTGAGACATGAGGTTATCACTAAACTTCCATTGGATCATCACAAGTCAATTTTAATCACTAAACTTTCATTGGATCATCACAAGTCAATTTTATTAAAGCATACATACATGTATCATATAATGTCAAATATTAAATACGTAATATTGAAGGTGTTAATTACTTACACACAACTTACCTCGGTGCAAAATATGGCAAATTTACGATTTAGTCCACAACCTTGTCTTTTCCTCAGTGAAGGTCTATCCCTCGTCCCTCTTGATCTATAATAGCACATTTAGCTTATTTAATATACGTATTATTCATTTCAGTCCAAAAATCATGATATGGCAAAATTACAATTTTGCCCCTAAAATTTTACAAAATTATAAAATTGCCCTTAGGCTCATAAAATAAAAAGTACCCATTTTTCTCATTATTCAAGCCTAGCCGAATCATTTTCCCTCTTATACCAACCCAAAATTTTCATTTATTCACACATTTACATAGTTTCTACAACTTTTACAATTAGGTCTTTTTTATCAATTTCACCAAAAACCACCTAGTAAAAGTTATTTATCACACCTCAAACCTCCATATTCTTCCATTAGACATCAAAGCACAAGCGTTTCATTCATGGGTAGGTTTTTGAACATGAACCCTAGCTCAAATTAAAGGTAGAAATAGCTAAATCGAGCTATGAAGATTTCAAAAATATAAAGAACATTAAAAACGGGGCTAGAATGCACTTATTATGAGCTTGAAAGATGAAAAAAACCCTAGCTATGGCTTCTTGTGAAATTCGGCCAAGGAGGATAAAGATGGACACAAATTTTGACTATTTTTCCTTTTTAATTCTTTTATTAACCAATGGACCAAAATGCCCTTCCATTATATTTTATCCCTCCTATGTCCATTTTTGTCCATAATGACATATAATGGTCTAATTGCCAAATAAGGACTTCAAATTTCAAATCTCATCACAATTAAACCCTTAAATCAACTAGAACACATGTTTTTCATTTATTGCAATTTAGTCCTAATAACTCAATTGGACACTTTATCGGTAAAATTTTTCATCGATATTTTCACACAGGCATGCATATATATCATGGACCTCGTAACATCCATAAAATTACTATTTCTATCTCAAATTTGTGGTCTCAAAACCACTATTCCGACTAGGCCCTAATCCAAAATGTTACACATGAGGCTCTTGGACCACTAAATAATCATCCTGGACACTTAGTTGCACACATTATAACTACCTAAAGCCCGAATTGGCATAATAGGTCAATAAACATCAATTTATGCATAAAAACGCTTATTTTTATACTTAAGTTATTAGTACTGAAAATAACATAATTACTCTTAAAATGCCTAGAAAACAAGCCCTTAAAGTGCCGAAATGTACCAAAACTACTACCTCATTTGGTGGCGGGTCACCTATATATTTCCAAATCTCCCACAATTGCAACCTCTGCATCGATGCAACTTGCACTCGCCAGTTCGAACCTTCTGCAAACCTCCAACACTCCTTAATATATAATGTCGATTTAGATACAACGACTTTGTAGTCCCAATACTTTCATGCTATGCTTCTTAATGTCAAACACACATTCCTCATTCTTTGGGAATTGATGACCTATAGCCAAATCTTTTAATTCAAGATCTAGTGTAAACATACGGGAATGTATTATATCTGGGTATTCAGGGAACTCAGATGCATGCGCAACATCGAGATCTACGCTCAAAATGTAGGCTAAAGGATCATTCCATATAACAATGCCACAAGTCGAGTTCTCAAGCGGAAGTGTAACACCCTCTACCCGTATCCATTGTCGAAATAGGGTACGAGGCATTATCAGAGTTTACTGAACATTTTCAGACAATTCTGAGTCATTTATTATTCATATTTTAAAAATAATCATAACGCCTCTCTATTGGGCCCTCGAAACCCAAAACACACATTAGAAACCAACTGGAATTAAATCAGGATCGTAGAAAAAAATTCACAAAATCTTAAATTATATTTTCATCTAAGTACTTGCCATTTCAATGCTCCTTATAATTAAACATGTTACCATTCAATCAATAGCTTGGCACTTGTCTAAGCGTCAAACAACAACATTGTTAGTATACTTGCACATATTTCATATAAATTCAACATTGATATACCTATTTTCTCGACATATCGCACTTGAGTTTAATAATAGTCTCAACTTACATTTCCTTATATCAACATATTAAAGATAATCATATATGTACATCTCATGAAACATATCATGCTCTTATCGTTTCTTCATAAGCATATATAATTCATTTCGTTATATCAATATTTCATGCTCCATCATTTCCATATATTTTATGTATATTTATTCCGGTAATAGTTTATATCAAACTTAACATAAATTATATTCCATGTACTTATACTTATTACATTTATCTATTTTCATAATTATTTCATACAACTATCTTGTACATATATTTCCATATAACCAGTTCTTGTAAACATTTCACACAACCATTTCATATAACCATTCATCATCTAATACATATTACCTGAAAATCAATTGTTCAATAGATGTCATAGAGTCTCTCATCCACGGTTTTATTTATCTTTGACATGATGCCATAGTGTCTTTCAACTATGGTCTTACTCATTTTCTGTCATGTTGCCATGGTATCTTTCAACCATGGTCTTAGTCATTTCATATCACGTTGTCATGGTATCTTTCAACCACGGTCTTATTCATTTCATATCACGTTGCCATGGTATCTTTCGACCATGGTCTTACACATTTCATATCAGGTTGCCATGGTATCTTTCAACCATGGTCTTACACATTTCATATCAGAGAGCACACTCTCACGAACCTCATCCTTACAGTGGGATTACCAGTCCAGGCTAAATCCCCTATAATATAAACTCATAGAGTATTGTCGGGATTACCAGTCCAGGCAAAATCCCCTGCAACGACAATTACTCTAATAAGCTTGGATTTGAATTACCAGTCCAGGCTAAATTCAGACCCTAATTCGGATTACTCGTCCGGGCTAAATCCGTTTTACACATATTCTTCGGGAGGGCTATATCAGGATAGGATCACCCGTCCGGGCTAGATCCTTTTTACCGTCAATTCCTTTTCAGAGATCAATCGAAATTTCATTTCATTCAACCGGGATTTCTTCCCATTTTATCAAATATATCAATGTTTTATCAATTTTCATACAATGAACATTCAAATTATATTCACATCAATAACATACATTTCAAGCATTTAAGAATATAATTCAAGTTACACGAACTTACTTGGCGAAATTGCAGAAATATCAAGATTCAGGGGCATTTTAGTAATTTACCATTTTCCCAAATTTCACCCGATCTTAAATTGAAATTTTCATTCAATTTATTAATTTAAATAATAAAACAATTCATTCCCTTCAATTTGGTCATTTTGACATTTTTACAAAATTGCCCCCTGAAGTTTTACTTTTATTCAATTTAGTCATTAAGCCTAAAACATGGAAATTAGCCATGCTAGCTGAATATTCATATATATTTTTCTTCTCCTCCTCTCCATTCCACATCCTTAATGTATATAACACACTTGTAAGTAACATTATCTATAATCTTTATTATTTACTTTTATGAATATTCAAGTTGTCCATCTGTATCATAGTCACTAAATTATTTATATCTGGAGCTATATAACTCCAAATTAAGATCCGCTAATTTTCCCTGAAACTAGACTCATATATATTTTTACTATAAAATTTTTAAAATTTTTGGTTTAGCCAATAAGTACATTTTATTTTTTAAAGTTACCTCTATTCTACTATCTGACAGTTCTGACCCTTCTTCACTAAAATTTAATTATCTCATCATACAGAATTTGAATGATGTTCCTGTTTATTTATATTGCAAATAGACTCATTCATGATTCTAAAAATATAAATTTAAACCCATAATTATTTTTATCCAATTTTTTATGATTTTTCAAATTCAGAACAAGGGAACCCGAAATTATTCTGACCTTGTCTCACAAAATTTATTATATCTCATGTTCTACAATTTCATTTCTTAAATAATTATACTATAAGAAACTAGACTCAATAAGATTTAATTTAATATTTTATTCATTCTATAATTCGATTTCTACAATTTTTGGTGATTTTTCAAAGTTAGACTACTGCTGTTGTCTAGAACTGTTTTAGTGCAAGATATTAATTACCATGTTTATAACACTCTTATTTTCTTTTTCTACACTATTTCTCATCACTTTCTCTTATTTTCTCTTCACTAACATGACAAGAACATAAGACCATATATAACAAAACTCTAAATCAACATCAATTCCATGCTTTTTCAACAATATTAAACTTAAAAATATATTGAAATCTTGATGTTCTTACCTTTTCTTATTGACTTCGATCTTTAACTTGATTTTTCTCTCTCCTCCAGCTTCCATTTCTTGAATCCAACTTGATATTCTTGCTCCCCATCATCTCCTTGCTATCTTTCTCTCTTGATGGCTATGGAAATTCTTTCAATTTTTAGGTGAAAATAATGAATTTTTGGTGGAAGGACTAAATTGTAAAGAAAGAAAACTTATTTTCTTCTTCTTCTCTTACGTTGGTTTGCATGGAAAAGGAAAGATGATGGTAATTCTTCATCTTTCCTTCCTTTTATACTAAATAAAAATATTAATAAAATAATCTTTATCTAATTAATTAATTTAAAATATCATCAACATAATCATTACATTCTAGAATTCTCTCTCTTACTAATTGACCATTTTTCCCTTAATGATCTTTTAGAATTTCATCATTGAGTCATCACTTAATTTGGTAAAATTACGATTTAGTCCCTCATAATTTTTCACCTATTCAATTTGGTCCTAATTCATCAATTTTCCTTGGTTTCTAGATCACTCCACCCTTAAAATATTTGCACCATTAGTCCTTCAAATTTTTTATATTTACACTTTAACCCCTTAAATTTTGAGTATTTAGTCTTGTGAACAAGACTTTTCTTATCTTTGCAATTTAGTCCTTTCTTGAATTAATATATCATTATATACTTCCCATTATTGACATAACTCAAAATTTCCTTTTTTGTCACTTTATTTCCTTATTTTACTATATCACGGATAATATTTTACTGTAAAAATTTTCGGGGTATTACAGGAAAGATGTCAACATTATGATCATCATCTACGTCTTCATGGTCAATATCATCTAAGACCTCATCGAGATTAGGGTCACTAAAATCTTTACCTTGGTGATCAAAACAACTATCATTATCAAGTCTTTCTTCACCATATAGATCAATACCAATCACCAATGGTTGTATTTGTAAACGGGAATTCATTTTAAGGTTATTATACATAATAGGAGCATTGTGCGTATTGCCACCACATGTCGATGTCATTCCATAGTCACACGGTTCTACCCACCCAACATTCAAATCAGAGTCAAACCTGTGTACAGAAGATCGCCTATCAACAGTCACTCTCAAAACATCTGTATACGGATCATGAACTCCATATTGTTGATTTAATGAAGTTACATTTTGTATGGGCTCAACATCCGCTAACTCGGTGAATAACTCAACTAGTTCAATGTTACTAGACGAGCAATAGAGTACAATCATAGCCTCTAGGTCATCCTCCTTTACAAGTTTCATCTCTCTATATTTGCACAAATTTGACAAAAGTGGAAATTTGTAAAATGGTCTAGGCATCCTTCTCCCACAACGTTGAGTAATTTTTGCACTAATCTTTTATTTGATTTCATCAAGTTTTACACTCTTGTTAAACATCATTCTTATTTGATGGTGCGTTTCAAATATACAACCAACTTTCGCTTGAAAAATCACCTCATCGAAATCAATGTATACAGAGAATTGACTATTCATCTTCGATATTAAATCTGTAAAATAAATAAAAAATAAAAAATATATTAGCTTTTATCAAAACAATTCATACCATTTTATAGCAACAATGAATACTTTTTATCTAACAATACAATTATTCTATTAATTATCCATATATATTCACATAATCACACATAATAGTAAAATAAAATAAAAATACATAAAAGTAATTATGAACTAACGTTGTCAATTAAAACTTGACTTTTAAAGTTAAAAAAAATAAACTTAAATTTTAAAATGGAAAACAAGTATTGTTCATCTTCAATCTTGATTTCTAACTAGGGGTAAGCAAAATTCGATTCGATTCGAAAAAATCGAAAAAAAATTCGAATTTTGAATTATTCGAATCAAGTTAATCGAATTAATTCAAATTTTTTTCGAATTTCGAGTTCGAATCGAATTGAATTCTCGAATTCGAATAATTCGAATAATTCGAATAAATCGAATATAAACTATATTTTCTATTTTTTTTTTTAAATTTTAGGTTCTTACTAATTACTTAACCCAATTTCCCCCAAACCCAAATATTTTATTTTATCCCATTTCCCTAACCCCAGTCCCGTCTACCCAAAGATTTATTTTCCCAAAACCCAATTCCTCCCCCAAATCAAACCCCCATGCCCCAGCCAATTCCATCTTCCAAAGTCCAAACCAAACCCCAAATTATTTTTTTTATTCTCTCCAAACTCCAATCTCTATTTCCACGAAAATCAAACCTTAAAATCTATTATTCTCAAAAAAACCCTACTTCTTCCTTCTTCTTCTTCTAGTTCATTCAAACCTTCAAATCAAAATATTTACCTCTAAATCGAGTTGCTGTATTTTTATTATAATCTTGTTGTATTGTTTTTGTTGTTTATTTGGACTAATGTTGTTTATTTGAGTTGATGTTGTGTTGATTTTATTTATTCACTTATTTAATTTGATTTTTTGTTGTATGATCATGTTTAAAAACTTTAAAGAAAATTATTTTTTTGAAAAATTACATAAAAATAAATAACACTAGAGTGTTTTTTTTTTTAAATTTAACTCGAACAAATATATTCGATTCAATTCGATTCGAATTCCATCCCACTCGACTCGATTCAAGAAAATTTCAAATAAAGTTAGGATGATAAAATAATATTCAAAAACTCGATTAACTCAAAAATTTTCGATTCGATTCGATTCGATCGAATACTCACCCCTATTTCTAACTACTTTTTTCTCTTCCATTTTTCTTATACTCATAAACAATCAAAATTTTATAATTTTATTTTTTGACTGGGAAAGTGATTTTAATAAGGATTTAAAGCTACCACTCTATCAAGTGGCACCCATAAAAAAAATTATTTTCAGTGCTAATTTTTTTAAAAAAATTCAAACCGATACCAACTTACCATGCAACACCACAAACAACTTTTCACTATTTTTAGCTTTCTTGTCAAACTCTTTTTTAAAAAATAACCAATATCGTTAATATATCAAGTGACAAAAAAAAAATTTCCTTACCCACATTTAGAAGGAAATACAAATATGTTTTTAAAAATACATATCAATTCCACCAATCACTTGAAAAATTATTTTTTTAAATGGTATAATCGGCTAATGGTGGGGAACAATTAGGGTGGTACCACTAATGTTACTATAGATAACAACCAATTTCATAAATAATTTTTTTTATATCGTTTTGATTAAAAAAAAACCGTACATTTGATTCCAAAGAATGAACAGTTCTACCGCTGGCAATGGTATGGCCAACACCACCTAGATTATTTTTGAAGCTATCCAAGAGATAAAAGGTATTAATGTACTTAGGCTGCAGATTCCTTGGCAACTGCAGATTCCTTGGCAATCTTCTCTGCCATAGCAATGACTTCCTCAATTCCTCCAACCATGTAAAATGACTGCTCGGGAAGGTCATCATATTTTCCACCCAACACACCCTGTATGAATCATGATTATTAAGAATTAAATGCTACTAATAACCACACAATATACAACTAAAATACACTTATCATTAAAAAATGCAACTAATAAAATATTTGTACCTGGAAGCTAGTGATGCTCTCTTTCAACTCCACATACTTGCCAGAAGCACCAGTGAACACTTCTGCTACATGGAAAGGTTGGCTCAAGAACCTTTGGATCTTACGAGCACGAGCAACAGTTAACTTGTCATCTTCACTAAACTCATCCATTCCCAAAATTGCAATGATATCTTGCAAGTTCTTGTAGTTTTGGAGAACCTTCTGCACACCACGAGCAGTACTGTAGTGTTCCTCACCCAAAATATGAGGAGAGAGCATACGAGATGTACAATCCAAAGGATCCACAGCAGATACCAAGCTCAGATATCTGATGTAATAAAGGAAAAAGTGTTATGAGCAGAGAGCAGCAGGTAATATATAAAGTAACAACAGATAGAGTACCTCCTAAAAAGCTACATATATTTACAATACCTGCCGGGACAACACAGTTGTAGCATCCAAGTAAGCAAAGGTTGTCGCAGGTGCTGGATCAGTCAAGTCATCAGCAGGCACATAAATCGCTTGCACAGAAGTGATAGAACCTTTCTTGGTGGTGGTAATACACTCTTGAAGGCCTCCAAGATCAGTAGCCAAAGTTGGTTGGTAACCAACAGCAGATAGAATTCGACCAAGCAAAGCAGACACTTCAGAGTTTGCCTGAAGGAAAAAAAGGAGGAAAAAAAAAATCAAACCACATTAGCAACATGCAACATACATGTAATGTAAAATGTTTCCAAAGCTTCCACAATAAGCCATCTCACTTGTGTAAAGCGGAAAATGTTGTCAATAAAGTGAAGAACATCTTGCCCTTCAGCATCACAGGAGTGTTCAGCCACAGTCAAACCAGTAAGGCCAACACGAGCACAGGCACCAAGGGGTTCATTCATTTGACCATAGACAAGAGCACACTTGCTCTCAGCCTGAAATTAAAAAAATAATAATAATAATAATAATAATAATAATAATAATAAAGAAAGAAAGAAAGAAAAAACCCACAAGGATAAGATACAAAAGAAAAAAAGAAGGAAAATCCAGAAATCTAGAGAAAATGAATAATTTACCTTATATTACCAGCTTGTCACCTAGCTTAATAACACCACTCTCAATCATTTCCCTATACAAGTCATTACCCTCTCTTGTACGTTCTCCAACACCCGCAAACACTGAGAAACCATCTATGTACAGAACTACTAATATAAGAATAATAGACAAAGTACAAACTGTAACCAACCACAAATATAACATAAAACCAACCATGAGCATTAGCTACATTGTTGATAAGTTCCATAATAAGCACCGTCTTTCCTACACCAGCACCACCGAAAAGTCCAATCTTTCCTCCTCTTTGATATGGTGCAAGGAGGTCAACAACCTGCATAATAAAATAAGAGAAAAAAGTTCTAACTTGCATATCAACTCCAGATTCAGACAACAGAACCTGCAAATAGAAGTTATCCTGAAACAGCATAACATCTTTCACAGAAGGAAGAGAAAAAGGATAGCACGGCGTCAAAGAAATACATACTGCAAGCAATAATTAACACCTTAATGCCAGTGACAAGGATCTGTTGTTCAGTAGCTTGGTCAACAAAGCTGATGCCTCTCTGTGAATGGGCAAGAAGTGATCGGTTTCTGGTTAAAATTAAACAGTCCGCTAGTCTTTTCCCCCAGTAATATATAAACAGTTCAAAAGATTAAACTGTTGGCAAATCTCTTACTGAGTTCGCCTGTGTCGTCAATAGGCTCTCAATAACATTTATAATTCGTCCAAGAGTAGCTTTACCAACAGGCATCTGACGACAATAAGCAAACATGATTAGAAGTTAGTGAAATTCAAACACAAAATGTTATACGGTAGACGAGTGAAAATGGTAAAAAGCTACTAAGTAATGGATTTGAATTACATGCCTATTATTTTTGGCCCGGGGGAGGGGGAACTGAGCGGGGTACGGTGGGTTTAGCATACTTTTTGTCTCACACTGATATCGCTTCGGTATCTAATTTCACCGCAATTCCAAACCGACCCTTCCACCCTGAAAAAGGTAAGTTTTAACTTGATTAAGAAAAATTTCCCACTAATTCCAGAACATAACTCATATCCATAAAATCTAATCAGATATCCATCTCTATTTCACTTCATCTCCAAGTTTCTAGCTCCGAACATGAAACAAAACCAACCCAGATGAAATTTTCAAACATGTCTAAATGCCAGTAAAAAATAGAAGAATTACAGTGATAGGAGATCCGGTATTGAGGATGGGCTGCCCTCTAACAAGTCCCTCCGTTCCATCCATAGCAATGGTCCTAACCATGTTTTCACCCAAGTGCTGAGCTACTTCGAGCACAAGCAGGATCGAGTGGTCCATTACCTCAATGGCCGTCAAAATAGGAGGCAAACCTTCATCGAATCTTACATCAACGACGGCACCAATCACTTGACAAACCTGACCGATTGCTCCAGCTCCTGTAAATTCATCGGTGATCTTACCTCTGCCGGCTACCTTAGCGGGAGGAGGCTGCGAAGGAGCAGTAGAAGCAGCTGCAGAAGTGGAGTTGTGAGCATCGCGTGAGAGAAAGTAGGTGCAGGGAAAAGGGCGGCGCGTAGGAAGAGGAGAACATAGACGAGGGTTAGAGTTTGAAGGTTTAGACACAGATCGGCGAGAAGCTGAGCGGAGGAGGGAACAGAGGAGCCGACGTGAAGCCATTAATTACGGCTTCCACAGAGAGGCTAGGGTTTGATGATGAGAAGGGAATTTGTGAGACCAGTATCAGTTTGTTGAGTTCCCTTGCTTGTAATAAAGCTAAGAGATACATTCATTCCTGGATCTTTTACTATGGAATTTTCTCTTTCTTCCTTTTTTTAACTTCATTTTTTCGATTTCTACTAATTTTGTTAGTGGTTCGACTACTATTTTTTTTCTTTTAAGGAACTTTCGTTTCGGGGGCATTTATCTTTTGAATTGTAGATAATTTATTTATTACCTACCCTGTTTAATTTGTTTATGTCCCTCAAGTTCTAAATAAATTTTGATAAATAGTCCTTATAAATAGAGTTTTATTTTTTTTATAAAAAATAAAATTTTGTTTCATTTATATTTTTTATGTTCATAAATATAGACTTTGGACAAATATTGTAGATAATTCCGATTGATCAATAAAATGAGATCTCTCTTTGCTCTCTCATTCTCTTTACTTTTTACTTTCTATCTTTTATTTCATAACACGTTATCAGTATAATTCTCTTTTATTTTATAATACGGTCACTCCAAATCTAATGTTTAAATTGTTGTTGATTGCCTTCTAGAGCTATTGCAATTTCAATCTTCAATTGGGCATGTGCACTATGGATAATCATTATTCAAAGAAATTTATATAATCCTTACATAAGTGATGATGATAATGTAAAAGATCTTCGGGTATATTTTACTATGATTATTTATTATATCATATTTATTATAATTGGAAACTAATCGTGACAACAAGAATAGATAAATTCTGAATTGAAATTCACGTATGTTTGCGATGGTGATTATGAAATAAATAATCAATAGATACATTTAGAAGTCTGTCCTACTAGATTTGTTGTATTCCCTGAAGTGTATGCAAACATAAAGAAAATAAAATATATAATTATGAATCACTAAAAGTAGGAACATAGTAATAAATAAGAGAACAATGAGAGTTCTCAAAATAACTGTTCAAAATGTAAAGATAACTTATGTTATCAATGTAATATGAAATATTATTTGCCACATATAACATATGCCCAAGTATTTTTATTTCTATTAATATTTTTTTAGGAAGGATATGAGAATGTAGTAATGAATTCTATCATTACAGATAGAGAATATTTATCTTATTTGGTACTAAAATAAACAAATATTAATCCAATATTTGATATTATTTGATAGTACAAAATTAGTTAAAAGTTTCAGAAGAGCTAATATATCAATATCTAAAAATTACAAAATTTGTGATGGTTAATGCATTAGTTTTAAAAGATATTCATTATAATGAATATCATATTGAGATTATGAATAAAGAAAATATTATATTTCATATGAATCACTATTACTATAAATATCTATTTTGAAAAGATAAAAAAAAAAGGGAGGATTAAGTTATTGATTACTCTTGTTATTAAATTGAACTGACTGTAACTATCTTTGTGATCTTTTTTTGTCATCTTCCCCATTAAAGGGTTGAAAGTAAAATATTTGACTGTAAAAGATCTACTTATGAGCAATAGAATATGGTAATTCTATCTAAAGATCGTTATGGTTGGATACACATGAAGCTGCAAGTTTTTTTTCAAAAAAATTGTGAGTATAACTCTACATTATTCAGAATAAGTTCTCAATTAAAATTACGTAGAAAAATATTATTGATGAGAACTTGCAAGAGAGAAAACTTATGTATGAAAAGTCATTGGCTATATACCTGTTATACACCTGAAAAATAAGATTCACTCTCAAAGTTTGCTATTAATATATTTTGATTGGATTCAAAGTCTACTACGGAATTTAATTTGCTTACTTCTTTGATAAAATCGTTAAGACTCAATGTAGAAAAAAAATGTACATCTTTAAATATTAAATCAACTTGATATATGGTTTAAATATTTGAGATAATCTTCTTTTTAAGTTTTGATTACAAGGGTTACATATTGTTTTAAACATCTCATTTGTTCATGAAAATGAATATTAATTGATTTATTTATGTCACTATAGTAGGTTTTATAATTTAATATTTTTGACTAAAACATATCTAGTATGCAAATTTGTGTTAATAAACAAATGAATTTTATGGTTATTCGAATTTGATTCAGTTTAAATAATTGTTAAAGGTAGTAGTTCATACGTTTTATATTATTCCATGTGTTAATTATTTAGAGAAATGACATTAGCAATTGTAAATGAAAAGTTCTATGAACATGAACAGTTAGATTTTGAATTAGATTTCATGCATGTTTACAATGATGGTTATGAAAGGAAAAAATTGCTAGTTTTTCATTATGTCATATTTTTATGTTTGAGATGTAATTTTTATTGATATATTTAATTTAGGCTTGTTTTTATACATGACCTTGCCAGTTATTCTTGGTAGTTAATTGATTATGCAAAAATCTTATGAAAAAGATTTTAAAAGCATTTTGAATTGATCTCATATCTAATTATGGCTAAACAAAATAACGAGTTATTTGTTTCATCAGTTTTGCTCTATTCCTTGAAGTGAATGTAGTAATTCATAACAGTTATAAAAATTTAACTTATTGTCATTATTGACAAATAGATAAGAAGAAGATGGATGATTCAAAATACCGCCAAATGTTTATTCTTAGTACAAAATGTTCAATGATTTATATTAATTTATCATTCCTTGAAGCAGATGATATTTATATAATCTTATTAGTAAGAAATATGATATATACTTACATTATTGTTGTAACACCCCAAACCCGACCTAGACATTATGGTTGAATATGGGAATGTTACAAAGAAAGATTTTGAATCCAATCTTATCATGATAAAAAAATCTTTGTATAATTTATTACTAAAAGAGAGTGCACATTTTATAAAACATATTACTATTATATTTAATAATGAAACCATCGACAATTTGCTCTTTTAGAAAACATAATTTGTAACGGAAGTTTTAAAAGTTGTTATATTTTGAAAACTGAGTTTGTATTTTCAACACCTTAGTTTGCATAAAACCGTTGTTTCCATAAATTATTTTGTTGTGCATCGCATGAATCTTAATCTAATCCAAAAACTAAAAACCAAAAGTCTAGAGAGTCTCATATTTACAAAACTCTCAAGAAAAACCAGAAAATTAAATAAACTATTAAGTAAAAACAGTTCACAGACTAGTGGTCACCGCTGAGCCTCCATCGCACCGGCCTGCCTATGCCTGAGGATTACCTAGACAGAACAGACAAACAGATGTGAGTTTTAAAAAACTTAGTGTGTGACTCAACGGAAACTTACATACATATTAACTCAGATTATCACATAACAGATCAGACATGCATATTAGTCCTTAACAGAATCAGATTATCAGAAACATACAAATATGCAAAGTCCTAACCCTATCCTCTACACACCATCTCCGACCATCCTAACACACCACGTGGGGTATAAAACTCCCACCCATCCTTACATACCACATAGTGTCTATACAACACTTATTGGAATAGTTTGCAATCAAGCTGCCAGTATATTGGCGAAATGTTGCCTCACAGAACACTTCCTCCACATATATGAATCCCACCCTATATACAAATATAGATAACAGTAAAACAGATATTACAGAATTAACAAGTCCTGCATGTCCATATACAAATATCATACATATTTATACAAAACGGTCAAATCATACATATTGGTTTTCTTAATACGCTAATCAGTCTATCAGATTAGCAGATCTCATGCATTAGGGTTTGTTTTACCCTTACCGACCCTACAGAAGGCTCACAGTCGATAGGAATGACGTGTGTAACCTTAGGAAAAAAATTTTAAAATTTGGGCCCACATACCCGTGTAGGCCCACACGCCCAAATTAGCCTTGTTTGTGTGGCCTACACGCCCAAATTGGCCTTGCTCGTATGGCCCACACACCCAAATCGGCCTAGTCACATGGCCACACATACTCCCATCATACAGCCGTGTGCGACACATGACCTACCACACGGCCAGGCACACGCCCGTGTCGCGTTGACAAGCCACTTTTTTGGCTTTCATCAAACCTCATTTTCTTATATTTTTGTTACACACCTAATTCAATTTTTATGCTACAGTAATCCCGAAGCCTCTGAATCATAGGAAACAACATTCCAACGACTAATTTAACAATCAATCTACGAATTCATCAATATTAAACCAAACAGCGGGCACAAACTTACCGCCACAAACACGATCACACCCACAGATTAGACTGTTGGTGTAACATCCCTTACTCGTGTTCGACGCCGGAACAGGGTACGAGGCATTATCGGACTTAATCACTAATCATCGTATAAAAACCGATTCATAATTTCACTCTAATTTAAAACTTTTTCAAACACATTCAAGCTGTCCCTTAAAAAGAGCTTACAAGGCCCATATCATGCTTTAATTCAACCACACACATAGGCAAGCATGCACATTCATAAATTGCATCATTTAATTAATAACATAATCAAGACTATCTACATTAAATGACTTTATACAATAGAGACCTTCTAATAACATAGGTTAGTATTTTAGGCCAATTCCCAGCAACTTAGTAACAATTAAACGAGTCTCCATACATGCCAAAGACTTAAAAATACTTTAAAACCTTTATATATCGATCAATAGTTTGATAGTGTGATTTAACTTCCGACGACCTCCAACTCAAGCTAACATTTGAGACACTATAGGAAAAAGGAAAGGAAGGGAGTAAGCATTACAACTTAGTAAGTAAGTATGTAAATATTAATAAACAATACATTATCATACTTTAAATGAAGTCACAATATGTTCCCTGAATATTACCATCACAAACACACACATACTTTCACTATTATAATCATAAACAGGTTCAAAATAAGTTGTCTAGTAGAGTACCAGCAGCTAAATTGTTTATTTCTGGAGCTACAGAACTCCAAATTACAAACCGTTAATTTTTATTGAAACTAGATTCACGTATATTCTTACCATAAAATTTTCAGAATTTTTGGTCTAGTCAATTAGTACAGTTTATTCATTGAAGTTACCCCTGTTTCACTGCTCAACTATTCTGACCACTCTTCACTACGAATCAATTTTCTCCTCGTACAGAATTCAAAGGATGTTCTTGTTTATTTTATTTGAAACTAGACTCATTAAGGATTTCAAGCATATAAATTATATCCCCTAATTATTTTTTTTACAATTTTTAACGATTTTTCCAATTCAGAACAGGGGATCGCATAGTCATTCTGAACCAGTCTCTCAAAAACTTAAATATCTCATAATATAGAATTCCTTTGCTTGCTCTGTTTCCTGTTATATAAAAATAGACTCATTAAGCTTTAATTTGATATCTCATTCAGTCTCTGATTCAATTTCTATTATTTTTGGAAAATTTTTAGATTCACGTCATTGCAACTATCCATAACAGTTTTATTGTCGATTTTGATCTTTCACACTTCAATTGTATTCATCACTTACCCATAACAATCTTTCCAATTTCCAATCACATATCAAGCATATTGCTCATAAGTTACACACGTATATACTTACACTTATCAGCACAAAGTCATACACAATTTCATTTAATCAATTTCCCAGTTGAACGCTTCAGAATATAATAGATACCCGATGGTATCGCACACAGCCCACCTTTAAAATCGAAGCTCTCTTGTACACATAGTGGCCTTCACTTAGCACCACTCATGTGACCTAGCTCGATTATACACATAATTTTAGATCTCTTGTACACATGGTGAACACTTAGTACCACCCATGTGACCTAGCCAGTTTATCTCGTAGCTCTCTTGTCTACATGGTGTCCTTCACCTAGAACCACGCATGCGACCTAGTTACATATATCCCGTAGCTCTTTTGTCTACATGGTGTACACATAGTATCACCCATGCTACCTAGCTACATCATAATGTCTCGTAACTCTCTTGTACACATGATGTGCATTCAGCACCATACATGTGACCTAGCTACATATCATCTGTATCATCCAATCTTTCCGAAGGTTCAACCGGGATTTCTCTCTCTTTCTAATACTTGATTCCATACTTCCAATAGTCAATTATGATTCAAAAATCAGCTACAATACATAAAATATACTGAAATATAAAAACATAATAAAGATAATGTATTATTTACATACAAACTTACATACTTTCTTATTTCCATGTCGAATTAATATTGAACATTTAAATCATCATAATTATACTTACTTTCAACACCTCGGAAATCATAGTAAATATATCAATTTTACATTGAAACATGCATAAATTAATGCTTATTATACATATGAACTTACCTCAATACTAAAACGGCCATTTAACCAACTTACTCGATTTTCGATTTTTCTCCCATTCTAGGTTCAAATCTCATTTTACAGGATCTAAAACATCATATTTTACTTATTTAATTATTTACTATTCAAAACAATCCTTAACTCAAACTTTGGAAAAATTACAATTTTACCCCTAAACTTTTGCATATTTACACTTTTGCCCCTAGGCTCGGGAATTAAACTTCATCCCTTATTCTTATTTTTTATGACATGATGATAATTTTTCCATTCTATGGCAACATCAAATTCTCACTCTAACACATAGTTATGAACAATAACAACTTTTACCGATTAAGCCGTTTTACTCATTTTTACTTAAACCGCTTAGCAAAAGTTGTTTAACATAATTTCAGCCTTCATATTCTACCATAAAACATCAAAATAAACACATTTCACCTATGGGTATTTTTCCAAATATGAACCCTAGCTTAAATTATTGCTAGAATAAGCTTAATCAAGTTACCGAGATTCTAAAAACGTAAAGAACTTGAAAAACGAGGCTAGAACGGACTTACTATTGAGCTTGGAAAGCTTGAAAACCCTAGGCATGGCTTCCCCCATGCCAATTTCGGCCTCCATGAAAAAGATGAGTCAATTTTGGCTTTATTTTCCCTTTTTATTTCTTCTAATTACCAAATGACTAAAATGCCCTTAAGGCCTTTCTTTAAAATTTTGTCCTATTCATGCCCATTTTTGTCCAAACGAAATATAATGGTCTAATTACCATTTAAGGACCTCATATTTAAACCCCCATTTCAATCAAGTACTTATGAATTAGAACACATATTTTGCAGCTTTTGCAATTTAGTCCTAAAAGTCCAATTAAGCACTTTATCAGTAAAATTACTTAACGATATTTTTACACAATATTTTAATCAATAAATAAACCTTAAAACTTAATCAGAATAAATTTTTTGACTTTGAATTCATGGTTCTAAAACCATCATTCCGTTTAGGCCCTAAATCGAACTATTACAACAACTTCTGCAAATAAGCCCTAATAGGCAAATTAAACATGCAATCTATAAAATTTCTTATCAACACTCTAACACATGCATCTAATCACTCGGTAAATCATAAAAATTAATCGAAATAAACTTTTTTATCTCAGATTTGTGGTTCCGCAACCACTATTCCATTTAGGCCTTATTTCGAGATGTTACAGTTGGAGCAGAAACCACTGTCTTCTCCTACGCAATAGATTCACAAAAAATTAACTTCCCTAACTTCACACCTTTACACTAATTCAATTGGAAAGAAAAATCAGACAAAACGAACTTATTGTAACAACCCGATTTTGGGCCTAGTTAGAACAGTGGATTCAGAACCACTATTCCAAGGCCAGAGAAAATTATTTTGATGTTATTTTATGTGATATAGCATGTTTATAAATGTGTATGAAAATTTTGGTAATTTTATTTTAGCGATTTCTAGCTTAATTTTGAAAAAGGACTAAATCGTGTAAAAGGTAAAAGTTGTATTTTAGTGCCTAAAGGTGTTAAATAGCTAGATAACTAAAATTGGGGGCCTTTAAATAGTAATTAAACCTTCTTTAATAGAGGTGGCTAGCCAAGGGAGACAAGATTGGTCAAAAAGCCATATTTTATGGGATTTAAATGACTTTTTGGTCATAAAATAGAATAAAGAAAAAAATTGTCATTTTCATTCATTTTTCTTCTTCTCTTTCACCAAAAATGGTAGCAAAGAAAGGGTTTTGAAGCTGGAAAATTTCAACAAAGAAACTCCCTTGATAGTAAGTGATTTTAATGTTTTTTTCTTGAGGATTTTGTGTTTTTGGAACCCCTAAAGCATGAGCTTTCAAAAGAGGGGACTATTTTGCAAAATGATTAAGAGTCTAGGGTTTTTCCATGAAAGCATATGTGTTTTTTTCTGAGGTTTTATGGAAGAGTATGAGTCTTGGTAGTGTTATAAACAACTTTTATGAAAGAAATTTGCATGAAAGCGCCTAAATAGACTATTTTGTAAAGTTTGTAAAATAAGTGTAAATGTGCGAAATAATTGAATTTGTGAGTTGCTATAGTTATGAAAATGGTTTGTATAGGCTTAGTGAGTAAGTAAATGTGATAAAAAATCATTTTACGAGCCTAGGAGAAATTTGGTAATTATGGCAAAGTATAGGGGCAAAATTTTAAATTTTTCCAAAATGTGTCATTGGACTAATTTGATTAGTATATTGTTTTAATAAGTTAAATGTGATGTTATAGATGATGAAAAACGAGATTCGGGCTTAAAATGAGGAAAAACGAGAAATTAATGTTTAGCCATCTTTTACCAATTTGGTGTCGAGGTAAGTTGTATGAAAACAATGCAACATGCTGTTATTATTATATGTATAATGTTTAAATATTGCATGAAATGTATATGTACATGTATTTTTCTTTATGTAATGGATTCACGATGTCTCGATGACATTCGATAAAGTTTCGATATGTGTGATCCCATGTAAGACCATGTCTAGGACATGGCATTGGCATCGATATGTGTGAACCCATGTAAAACCATATCTGGGATATGGCATTGGCATCTTACTATTTGTATGAATTTCCCTGAGTATCCTTTAGTATTCTAAGTGGTTCAACGAGAAATTCAAAGATTATAACAAAGCTGTGATAAGGAATGATTATGTCATGAAGTAGTACAGGTATGTACACAAAACTCGTGAGAAATGATTCAGTCTATGATGCACCTTTGGTAAGGATGCAAATAAGTAAGTCATGATTATGAGAATGATTTTGTAATGACCTTGTGGTTATGGGTCTATGTTTATGATGTATATTGTATTTGGTGAATACTATTAAAATGGCATGATTTGGACTAAGTATTTGATACTTGATGACATTGAGATTATGGGTCCATGCTTATGGTGCATAGCTATATGTTCTTACCATGATAGATGAAATGATGTTGTATCAATTTGGTGAACAATAATTGTGAATGAGTAAATTAGCCTGGACAGTTTTGGGCTACTGCAGTGGTGTAAATTTGAAAAAACACTAAAAGTAGTGGGAAATGAGTTAGAGGCTGAATAAAATATGAAACTAAAGCTTATTCAGTCTAGTTTCTTATAAACAAAACCGTGTAAGCAAAAGAATTTCCTATAATGAGATATTTGAAGTTGTGTGAGATAGATTCAAAATGACTTCTAAATTCCCTATTCTAATTTGAGAAAATCATTATAAATTGTAAAAAAATATTTATGAGTTATAATTTATATGTTTAGAATATTTAATGTTTCAAGAGAAATAGACGGGAACATTATTCGAGTCCTGTGCTATGAGATAATTAAACTTTAGTGCAGAAGGGTCGAAACTATCAGACAGTGAACCAGGGGTAACTTAGAGGAATAAACTGTACTAATTGGCTAAACCAAAAATTCTAGAAATTGTATGGTAGAAAGGTACATGAGTCTAGTTTCAATGAAAATTAACAGAACTTAATTTGGAGTTTCGTAGCTCTAGATATAAATATTTTATTGACTGTTGTACAAGAAGACAGTTTATCATGAACTTGAGAATATGTTGGGAACATTGATAAAAGCATGTTAATGAGTTGCTTATTGTTTTCATATGAACTTACTAAGCGTAAAGCTTACCCCCCTTCCTTTCCCATGTTCTCTAGTGTTGCCAGGTTAGCTCGGGTTGGAGTTCATCGGAGATATTATCACACTGTCAAGCTATCGCTTCTGGTGTAAGTGATTTCAAGTACTTTGAGTCTATGGCATGTATAGGAGTTTAAATATTTGAGTGTGTGATATTTGCTTTAGCCAAATGTATTGACTTATATTGATTATGGGGCAGTAAACCTATTTATTTATGATGTGTCTTTAGTGGCTTGGTATGAATGGTTTGTGGGTGTGACCATGAATGCTTAATGTTGAAAATGAGGTTTGAAGAACATGTTGATAGCTATAGCATTAAAGTGGTAAAGATAATGGTAAAACCTATAATATTGGTTGCATGTGAAATCGCCATGATCATAACATGTTTATGGATGTTAAGTGCTCATTTATGCCATGTTGTATGTTATTGCATATGTATGTGTGCATGTGTTGTGAGGGTGACAAAATGGCTTGGAAAATAGCCTTGTAATTGTCCACACGGGTAGGCACACGGGCGTGTGTCTAGGCCGTGTGTGACACACGGTCTGCCCCATGGGCGTGTGGCTCGGCTGTGTGTCCCCTACACGTAAAATTTTCAAATTAGAATGCATGATAGTTATGCACGGGCAGAGACACGGCCATGTGTCTCAGCCGTGTGAAGGGCACAGCCATAGGACATGGGCGTGTGCCTTGGCTGTGTGGCTTTAATTTTTTCATGACCAAAGTAGTAGAATGTCTAGGTTTTTGGACACGGGCTAAGACACGAGCATGGCGAGGCTGTGTGAGGGACACGAGCCAGGCCCACGGGCGTGTGCCAGGCTGTGTGAAAACCACTGCAAGTTGAATTTTGATATTAATTCCACACGGGAACGGGACACAGGCATGTCCCTAGCACACAGGCATATGCTTTATATCCACACGGGCGTGTGGAGCCTTAAAGCATGAGATTTTCCAAGTTTTTCTTAAGTTTTCGGTTTTGTCCCGAACCATCTCTAATGCATATTTTAGGTCTCGTGAGCCCGTTTAAGGGATAAAATGCATATGAACGAGAAGTTTTATGTTAAAAAGAAATTTTATGGCCCGATTTTATATGCGTATACTTGAGTTAAGTCTAGTAGCAGCTCGAATCCTATCCCGGCGTCGGATACGAGCGAAGGGTATTACATTTAGTGGTATCAGAGTATGGTTTAGTCGATTCTCGGACTAACATAGCGTAAGTGAGTTTAGCTATACATGCCATAGTACTACTCGTGATAGTGTGATATCTCTTGGCGCTAACGAAACATTTGCTAAGACAGGAAAGACTTCCAACCGAGTAAATCTTGTTAATGATAGAAGTAATATTGAGATGATTGAAACGTGCTTGTGATATGTTGAAATTTGGAAAGGTATGAAATTAAATTCATGATTTTTACATGAATTAATACTCAATATGTGATAATCATAAGTTAAAGAATGTAGAAACGTAGAATGAAATGAAAGTTAAGTTGTGATGTTACGTGCCTAACTCAATTGGACTAGTGATTATGAAAAGAAGACTTTACTCGAAATGACAGAATGTGTGGATAAGTGCTTCTATTTAATGATGTGTAATCAGTATGTACATGTGATTGACATTTGTGTTTAAATTTCTGACTTAAAGATGTCATAAATGTTATGATAGCATGAAAACTGAAATGAAAGATCAAATTGAATAGAACGCTGGAATTGAGTACGATAGTTCGATTATGAATTGACGGATAAGACCATGGTTGGACCACGGCAGTGCAGGTGATATGTGCACCAGTGTAAGACATGTCTGGGACATGCATTGGCCACATTGTGAAAGCTAGTATAAGACATGTCTGGGACATGCATCGGCTTTGAGACAAGAGCTAGTGTAAGACATGTCTAAGACATGCATCGGCCGCGTTGTGAAAGCTAGTGTAAGACCACGTCTAGGACATGGCATCGGCTTGATATGTGTCAGTGTAAGACTTGTTTGGGACACGGCATCGACATAGATGGACGAGACTTAGTATAAAACCATAGTTGGACTATGGCATTAAGTAAACGATGTACTCAAGACCGTAAGATTTTCTCTAATTTGATAAAGGTTGCTAAGTAAAATAAGGCTAAGTGTTGAAACTTGATTAGATATTAATGATGATTCGAGTAAAAGAAATGAAAATTTGTATTGTGATAAGTTCACTGATGTTTGGCTAGTATTCATATGAAATAAAGCTGCATGTGTTACTAAGATATGTGAAAGTGTGTTCATAACAAGTTGGAAATTTGAAATGTTTGAATCGATGTGCATGATACTGTGTTGTTGTTAAGTGTGTATATGTGTGAGACTCGAAAATATATAGGCTTTACAATCTTCACCCCCTTACTAGAATAGAGTTATATGGCGAGGTTCGTGAGAGATTTATAGTATAAGCTTGCAAATGTGAAACTAAAGAGTGCAATAATGGAATATTATGGGACTAGTGAGGACAAAATTAATCAGAGGAATGATGTTGGATTTGCAAGGATATCTGAGTATGACGAATTCAATTAAGTAAAAATGATGGCTATCTCTATCTTCTGAGTATTCTGTATTTTCCTCTATCCTTGGGAAAATGTATGGTTGTCCATTCCTAGTGAAAATTTTATTGGATGAGAATGTTAGCAACTGTGATATTAGACGGAAAGCTCTGTTAATCCGGTTAGTTATGATCAACATTTCTTATATCTTGGAATTCTTTTCTGATATGCCGGAAGGAAGTCGATGGTGAAAATTCAAGTGAGACCATTCTGATGTTTCTATTGATTATGGTTTTATATATATATATATGCGGGAAATATATTATCTCTGTTATGATGGAATTCCAGAGCGTATAGACGACAGTTTCTTTCTGGTTTTCTCTGAAGGATTTTTCAAACCTTCCTCATTATATTCTTCTAGGTTATATTCTCGGATTTCTAGTATGGTATTATATCTTGGAATTCTTTATCTTGGTTTTTCCTATCATTCTTGTTTTGAGAATTATCAAATCTGGCTTATCTTTAAGTATATTATTTGACTTGCGATAATAATTTCTATTATGATTATGCTTCTGGTTCAATCATGGAAGTGTGGGAATTCTAGTATTTGGATTTCCCTAATCTTCATGTAAAGAAATATTATCAGTAAAGGTAAATTAAGTTATGTGCATTAAGTTTATTTTCTGGTCCAGGAATAATGTTGTGCAATTACAGTTAAATAGACGTATAGCCTGAAATGAAGAAATTTTATTCTTATAAGTATGATACGGAAACACATTAGCGGGACTTTTATCATTCGAGAGATGTTGTTATAAGTAAAATTGTCCTGATTGATAAGGAGATCACATTTATGAAGTTGAAATCGTTTGATTCATGTTAGTAAGATTTCTAAATAGTCGATGACCTGAGCATTGAGATGTGACTATAAATGATAAATTAGGCTAGTACAGCATGATTCGACTTTCAATTTGGAATTTCAGAGAGGATCTGATTTCTAGATTCTGTTATTATTATTTCTGAGTAAGATTTGATTACCGAGAAACTCGGGGTTATGCAAAGAATCATGTAGAGAGCTCACAGTAGCATCTTGCATGTTCTTCCAAAGGATATTGAATTGGCAGTGATGACATTGAAAAGAAAATGAGAAACGATTGTTATAAATTTCGTATCGGGATATCTCTCATCTCCGGGAAAAAGGAGAGATGCTAATTGGTTTGTATTAGATTGATGATGGAAGTTCGCATGATTATTTTAGTATGTACAGATATATTATTCGACAAATTTGGCTGAGTTTTGTTTCTGAGTTTATAATTCTTAGAATGTCAGTCTCCTGTATTTCGAATTGAACTCGGGGTTTATACCGCAAATATGGAAAGGCTAAAGGAAATCCTGAGTATGAGACTGAGTTGATATCTAATTTTGAGAAAAGGGTAAAAGTGACTCGTGAAAGTTGAAAGCAACTTCTTCTGGTAAGATTTTCGGGGACGAAAATCCCTAAAGGGGGAAGAATTGTATCAGCCTGATTTTGGGCCTAGTCAGAATAGTAGATTCGGAACCACTATTTCGAGGCCAGAGAAAATTATTTTGATGTTATTTTATGTGATATAACATGTTTATAAAGGTGCATGAAAATTTTGGTAATTTTATTTTAGCGATTTCTAGCTTAATTTCGAAAAAGGACTAAATAGTGTAAAAGGTAAAAGTTGTATTTTAGTGCCTAAAGGTGTTCAATAGCTAGATAACTAAAATTGGGGGCCTTTAAATGACAATTAGACCCTTTTTAATAGAGGTGGCCTGCCAAGGGAGACAAGATTGGTCAAAAAGCCATATTTTATGGGATTTAAATGACTTTTTGGTCATAAAATAGAATAAAGAAAAAAATTGTCATTTTCATTCATTTTTCTTCTTCTCTTTCACTGAAAATGGCAGCAAAGAAAGGGTTTTGAAGCTGGAAAATTTCATCAAAGAAACTCCCTTGATAGTAAGTGATTTTAATGCTTTTTCTTGATGATTTTGTGTTTTTGGAAGCCCTAAAGCATAAGCTTTCAAATGAAGGGACTATTTTGCAAAATGATTAAGAGTCTAGGGTCTTGTCATGAAAGCATATGTGTTGTTTGCTGAGTTTTTATGGAAGAATATGAGTCTTGGTAATGTTATAAACAACTTTTATGAAAGAAATTTGCATGAAAGCACCTAAATGGACTATTTTATAAAGTTTGTAAAATAAGTGTAAATGTGTGAAATAATTGAATTTATGAGTTTCTATAGCTATGAAAATGATTTTTCTAGGCTTAGTGAGTAAGAAAATATGATAAAAATCATTTTACAAGCCTAAGGGAAATTTGGTAATTATGGCAAAGTATAGGGCAAAATTGTAAATTTTTCTAAAATATGTCATTGGACTAATTTGATTAGTATATTGTTTCAATAAGTTAAATGTGATGTTATAGATGATGAAAAATGAGATTCGGGCTTAGAACGAGGAAAAACGTGAAATTGATGTTTAGGCCTCTTTTACCAATTTGATGTCGAGGTAAGTTGTATGAAAGCAATGCAACGTGTTGTTATTATTATATGTCTAATGTTTAAATATTGCATGAAATGTACATTTATTTTTCTTTATGAAATGAATTCACGATGTCTCGATGACATTCGATAAAGTTTCGATATGTGTGATCCTATGTAAGACCATGTCTGGGACATGGCATTAGCATCAATATGTTCGAACCCATGTAAGACCATATCTGGGATATGACATTGGCATCTTACTATGTGTACAAATTTCCCCGAGTATCCTTTTGTATTCCAAGTGGTTCAACGGGAAATTCAAAGATTATAACAAAGCTATGATAAGGAATGATTATGTCATGAAATAGTACAGGTATGTACTCAAAACTCGTGAGAAATGATTTGGTCTATGATGCACCTTTGGTAAGGATGCAAATAAGTAAGTCATGTTTATGAGAATGATTTTGTAATGACCTTGTGGTTATGGGTCAATGTTTATGATAAATATAGTATTTGGTGAATACTAGGAAAATGGCATGACTTGGAATAAGTATTTGATACTTGATGACATTGAGATTATAGGTCCATGCTTATGATGCATAGCTATGTGTTCTTACCATGATATATGAAATGATGTTGTATCAATTTGGTGAACAATAATTGTGAATGAGTAAATTAGTCTGGACAGTTTTGGGCTACTACAGTGGTGTAACTTTAAAAATACACTAAAAATAGCGGGAAATGAGTTAGAGGTAAAATAAAATTTGGAATTAAAGATTATTGAGTCTAGTTTCTTATAAACAAAACCGTGTAAGCAAAAGAATTTCCTATAATGAGATATTTGAAGTTGTGTGAGACAGATTTAGAATGACTTCTAAATTCCTTATTCTAATTTGAGAAAATCATTATAAATTGTATAAAAATATTTATGAGTTGTAATTTACATTTTTAGAATATTTAATAAGTCTGTTTTCAATATAAATAGATGAGAACATTATTCGAGTCTTGTGCTATGAGATAATTAAACGTTAGTGCAGAAGGGTCGGAACTATTAGACAGTGAACTAGGGGTAACTTAGAGGAATAAACTGTACTAATTGGATAAACCAAAAATTATGGAAATTGTATGGTAGAAAGGTACATGAGTCTAGTTTCAAGGAAAATTAAAAGAACTTAATTTGGAGTTTCGTAGCTCCAGATATATATATTTTAGTGACTATTGTACAAGAAGACAACTTATCATGAACTTGAGAATATGTTGGGAACATTGATAAAAGCATTTAATGAGTTTCTTATTGTTTTCATATGAAATTCCTAAGAGTAAAGCTTACCCCTCTTCCTTTCCCATGTTCTCTAGTATTGCCAGGTTAGCTTTAGTTGGAGTTCGTCGGATATATTGTCACTCTTTCAAGCTATCGCTACTGGTGTAAGTGATTTCAAGTACTTTGAGTCTATGGCATGTATAGGAGTTTAAATATTTGAGTGTGTGATATTTGCTTTAGCCAAATGTATTGACTTATATTGATTATGGGGTAGTAAACCTATTTATTTATGATGTGTCTTTAGTGGCTTGGTATGAATGGTTTGTGGGTGTGAACATGAATGCTTAGTGTTGAAAATGAGGTTTGAAGAACATGTTGATAGCTATAGCATTAAAGCGATAAAGATAATGATAAAACCTATAATATTGGTTGCATGTGAAATCGCCATGATCATAACATGTTTATGGATGTTTAAGTGCTCATTTATGTCATGTTGTATGTTATTGCATATGTATGTGTGCATGTGTTGTGAGGGTGACAAAATGGCTTGGAAAATAGCCTTGTAATTGTCCACACGGGTAGGCACACGGGTGTGTGTCTAGGCCGTGTGTGACACATGGTTTGCCCCATGGGCGTGTGGCCTAGCCGTGTGTCCCCTGCACGTAAAATTTTCAAGTCAGAATGCATGGTAGTTAATACACAGGCAGAGACACGGCCGTGTGTCTCAGCCGTCTAAAGGACACGGCTATAGGACACGGGCGTGTGCCTTGGCCGTATGGCTTTAATTTGTTCATGACCAAATTGGCAAAATGTCCAGGTTTTTGGACACGGGCTAAGACACGAGTGTGTCGAGACTGTGTAAAGGACACGGGCCAGGCCCACGGGCGTGTGGCAGGCCGTGTGAAAACCACTGCAAGTTGAATTTTGATATTAATTCCGCACGGGTACCAGACACGAGCGTGTCCCTAGCACACGGGCGTGTCTCTAGCACATGGGCGTGTGCTCTATATCCACATGGGCGTATGGGGCCTTAAAGCATGAGATTTTCCAAGTTTTTTTAAGTTCTTGGTTTAGTCCCGAACCGTCTCTAATGCATGTTTTGGGACTCGTAAGCCCGTGTAAGGGACAAAATGCATGTGAACGAGAAGTTTTATGTTAAAAAGAAATTTTATGTCCTGATTTCATATGCGTATGCTTGAGTTAAGTCCGGTAGCACCTCGAACCCTGTCCTGGCGTCGGATACGGGCAGAGGGTGTTACACTTATACCTACCCAAACAAACTAAGAACAATAAAATCATCGAACCCCAACAATTAGAACAATCAATTCTAAATAGAGAGGAACAAAAAAGCAATAATAAAATACAGAGGAAAAGAGAGGAAGGAGAGAAACTAACGTCAAAAAATTTTTGAGGAGAGATAGAAGAGAAAAATAAAAATTAAAAATTAAAGAATATCCTAACTCCCCACTAACAACTAAATCCCACTAACACACACCCTGATCCTCATCCAACAACCTCAGAGTTTCAGTTCCACTGAACCTCTATCAGACAATCGAAGCAAAAATTATCATCCATACTCACACGGGAATTTGAACCCGAGACCTTAGGGCAAGCTAACACTTTACTACTTGAACCAATAGGCTGGTTTTGATATGATTTGTCTAGAAGTAAAATATATGCAAAACCGCCAAGGATAAGGCTAGGATAAAAAATAGCATAAATTTTCAAAAGTGGGACTTGAACCCAAGACCTCGAACACACGATCAAAACACTTAGCTATTGAAGCATATACATATTTATGGCAAAATTCACATAAACAAAGTTAAATTAATCAGGATATTACAATTGTCTGAATTACTTTTTGCACATTCCTTGAAGTGAATGTTTGCAATAAATATAATAAATTTTATAATAATTTCTTTTTGAATATTTGAAGATTTTGGCATATTTCCTAAAACGAATATTGCATATAATTGTTTGGAAAATATATTTATTTTGTTAACTTAGTAGCATTATAAACTTCACATTGATTTAGACATTTCCAGTAGTAAATGTCACAATAGTACTTATATGTGGATACAAAGTTAAAGAAATGACAGTAAAATTATCAATTTGTCACAATTTTTATTGACATTATTAGTACAATTGAAATACATGTTAAAGTAAACCAGAAGTTTACTGATATAAATGCATTTACTATTTGGTGTGACTAGTTAGACCATTCTAGATCATATATGACGCAAAAATTAATTGAAGATTCATATAAACATTCATTAAAAAATCAAAAGATTTTTTAATTTAAAGAATTCTCATTTGTTGCTTGTTCTCAATGAAAATTGCTTATAAAAAACTTACTAGTTTAAGTTGAAATTTAATATCTTACATTTCTAAAATAAATATGGGTTCATTCATCCACCATGTGGATGATTTTGATATTATATTATTTGATAGATGCATCTACAAAATAATCACATGTATTATCAATTTGCAACATGTCATTTGCAAGATTGCTTGTTTAAATAATTAATTTTAGATTATGCAATTAAGACAATTCATCTTGCTAAAGCTTATAAGTTTATATCTCAATCTTTTATTGGTTGGGTTTGAAAAACTTTTGTAAAAGCTTGTTATTTATATGCATAACGGTTTAAAGAAATTATTAATTGAACACCTTTGATTAATATCTAAACCATTACTTATAAGAACTAAACTTCCTATTTCAACATGAGATTATATTATTTTACGTGTTGTACTCATCAAGCTAATAAGTTATTAATACTCCCCATTATAATTGATTTTTGGTCAAGAGCTAAATATTTCTCATCTTTGAACTTTTGTATGTGCATATATATTCCAGGTAACACACCTCAACCGTATTCAACTCCGAAATAAGGTTACGGAGCATTATCGAACTTACAACACATTTAAACATACTTTTCCCATACATTTAATCAACACATACAATCATCATTCAATCTCAATCAATTTGTCCCTAATACGAGCCCACTAGGCCCTAAACATACATTGGGAGTGGTTCGGGACTAAATCGATAACTTAAGAAACTTTCACAAAAATTTGAAATTTTTTTCTTAAAACAGGGGACGCACGCCTATGTGGCCAAGCAGTGTGTCTCACACAGCCACCAGACACGCCTGTGTCACAGGCCATGTGGACATTCGAAATGGGAGCACATGGCCGTGTCCCAGCCCGTGTAACTCTCTGATTTGGGTCACACAGCCAACACACACGGTCGTGTGCCCTGAAAATTGCCATACACGCTCATGTGTCAGGCCATGTGCTAGGTCGTGCCAAACATGTAGAGTATACTAACTTATGTCACACGGTCAAGTCACACGCCCATGTGTGAAACTGTGTGGAGCATACTGTATTGATTCCAAATTCAACACTAAGGGACACACAGGCATGTAACATGACCGTGTCTAGCACAAGACTGAGACACACGCCTGTGTCTCTGCCCACATGGACAAAAATAGGCTATTTACCAAGCCAATTTGCCACCCCAAATTGCACTCACCTACACAATCCAATTGGTACACATTCATAGCATATATAGATATCCAAATCAACCACAACCAAGACTAAAATGTACCATTTCAATATCAACAACTAACATACTTTTAAAACCATACTTTGCCTACTCAAATCATGCCAATTCACATTTCTAAAACATTCATATATATACCATATCAACTAAGCATTTCTTAACCTAAAATCACAAGCACAAACATTCTCAATTTTTCAACTATTAGCTACCATGAAAGTTGCATTCAACATACCATTCCCAAATCAAACATGAACCACATCACTAAGAGGCATTAGCACAACTATATACATACATCACCAACCAATCCAATTAAATCAACTTACATAACCATTTATAACATTATAAACACAACTTTTATAAGTCAACACAAATGGCCAAATTCATAACAACACATACTAAAAAGACCAAGTTCCTATACATGTCATATACTTAATATACCAAAGTTCATAGGTACCGAGAATAGGTGGATAGTGTGAAGCGATCTCTCAATCCCCGAATCTGAGCTAGCTTTGTATTCATTATAAAACATAAAAAAACAATGTAAGCTATAAATCTTAGTAAGCTCATATGAAATAAACTCAATGTAATCACATAAATATAACTCAATAATTTGAATACAATAATATGTAGCTTACATTAGCTAACAATCCTTTCCAATTCTCAATTGTGAGATTATACAATACCTTCACAAGTTTCTTTGATTTGAAACTTATAATTCATGTACATACCTGTATCATTTCACATCAATCTCATAATCATCCACCTCTTTCGCATACCAGTTGAACCATTCGGAATAGAAGTCGGATACTCAAGGTTTTCACACGATAAGTACCTATACCATGGCTTGAAGCCAAATTAAGGTAACTTATCTCTGAAATACTGATATCATGGCTCGAAGCCAAATCAGCCAATATGTAAGGCCCAAAGCCAAATCTATATAACTCGCACTCGAAGTGCTATATCATGGCCCAAAGCCAACTCAATGTATCCCCTAATGACATGTCACTAGCATCCTAAACTATTCCTAGGTTTAACCGGTATTTCGAATGTTGAATCATCGTCGAATCACTATCATTCATATCCACAGTCTTGTATTCATAATTTATGCAATATCAAAGCATATGAAATACATTTATATTGAAATTTATCATATACGAACTTACCTTGAATGTGGAAACAACAAAATAAGTCGTTTAGTCGATAACTTTCGTTTTTCCCCGATCCAGATTCGAATTTAGCTTTTCTTGATCTAAATATATTCAAAATTAACTTATTTAATCATTTCTCCATTCAATTTAAACCAAAACAGACATTAGGGCTATTTTACACATTTGCCCCTAAACTTTTACATTTTTACAATATTACAAATTCATGCAAATTTCAAAATACCCATGCTTAGTTGAATTATTATTATGCCCCTAACAGCCCATATTTTTCATTTATTTCATATTTTATCCACAAATTTTCAACATTTCTCAAATTAATCCCTATTTTGAAATTTCACTAAAAATCATTTAACAAAACTAGTATATCTATCAACAAGTATTCATAATCTATCAAGAAACTTCAAAATACACATGTATTCATCAATGGAATCATTAAAAATCTTTAACATTTTGACAAAATAGCCCCTGGGCTAGCTAATACTAGATGCAACGATCACAAAAACATAGAAATCATTAAAAACGGAACAAAAACGGACTTACAATTGCACAAATAAGCTTGGCCGAATGAAAGGAATGAAAATGGCTTTCTCTAGCCCTAATTTTCGGTGCTAATCACTTAAGGAAGATGGTGATATTATGTTATTTTATTTTTAACTTATTAATTAACTAAATTACTAAACTAACCTTAGTTATAATTCATTAAAACCATATAATGCATGCCCATCTTTGTCCACTCACAATTAAAATGGTCTAATTACAACATAAGGACCTTAGCTTTAAGGTTCTATAGCTATTTGAGACCTTTAACTAAACTTTTGAGGTTAATGGCATTGGCATATACTCTTGCCTGTTCCAAATTTCAATTTAGGTTCGTGTACGTCGAGCATGTTAGGAAGGCAATGGCGATCAACAACCGAAAACCAAGAACCAAGAATAATGAATGTTCGATTATATTCTCAACATTATGAAACATTTAAAAACGGAAAGAAAAAGCAGAGAAAGAAAGAGGGAAAAAAAAGAAAGGGAAAGAAAAGAGATAAAATAGAAGTGAGAGGAGAGAGAAAACTTACTTGGGGTGTTAACTTCCAATTGCTCCACCACAAAGCATAAGAATGAGCGAGTCCTCAAAGAAAGTTGGAAATATATATTAATTACAAGTCTCCTTGTATTATTAGATCTTTTGAATGTATTGAAGATTCAATTATGACATGATTTGTGGTTACTATTTTGATTTGATAGCTTTCTCAATATTAGGAGGAGAGAAATAATAGCTGAATGAAATCACTACTTGTAAAGAGTTATCATTATCTAGATCCTTATAAAGAGTAATTTGAACCAGAAATTCAAAAATGATAACTCACTTTATTACAAGTTAATTGTCAAATGTATTTACAAACTTAATGAGAATAACCAAGTGTTATATATCATCTAATATTTTAATTTGAATCAAAGTCCCATTAGGACAATCAATTAGAATTAATGATAGATTGATCGGTTCCAAAGATGAAAATTCTTCTAGATGGTTATATAGTGGAGATGAATGCTCCAGAAGAAACCCAAGACATAACTAAAACTCCAAAAGAGATTCAGGTACCTGAAACTAAATATTAAAATAGTGAAAATAAGATATTTCGATAAGTTATGTCAATTCGAGAAAATGTGGAACTGATAATAAAATTGGTCGACAATGGTTTTGCATGCAATATTATTATTGAAATAATGAAATAAAAGGAGAATCTTGATTAAATCTATTGAAAAATATAGATATGGAATAAAGCGGTCAAAATAGAAATAAGCAACTCAAGTACAATTAAATTTGTGGAGTTTTTGGACCAATTGTCCAAATATCTAAAGGTATATAGCCAGTTAGGGTGCAAATGAAGTAGTTTTGCAAAAATGGAGTAAAAATATTAAGTTTTTCACTAAGTCCTGCCATTGATTATGAAAAGATATAATATTCTTTTATGGTGGATTCAATAACCTTTAGATATATTCTTTTAACAATTCATAAAAGATTTAACTTGCGTCTAATGGTTGTTGTTACAACAATTTATGAACCACTATATAGTAAAGTTTATATTAAAATCCATGAAGGATTTAGAATGCTAGAAGCATATTGACATTCTTGAGAAATTGTTCATTTATATGAACTAAAATAATTTGAACATATGTGGTGAATAGTAGTTGAAGGAGGATTATAAAATGATCCAAAATACCTATTTGTGTTTTTATAGAAGAATCATGATTAAAATTTGCTATGATTATTGTTGAAACTATAACGCCCCAAAATTGGCCCATAAGTTTTGGCCAAATTTCGGAGGTCACATTGATCACCGAGGTGATCATAGAAAAATTTTAGTTTAACAAATAAAAAAACATTGCAGTATGTTACGTAAAATTCTCAGTTATAAAATCCTGATATTTCAAAAGAAAATACAGTCCCAAAGACACTTACATACGTAAAACACAAAATTTCTTACCATAGTTTTCAAAACAGTACTTACAATTCAAGGTGTTTAATTATAAACTCAGAAATTATTAAAATACTAGTAAAGCCTATTTTTAACCGTGACTATCTGAGACCTCTACATACCGAGTCCAGCATCAGGATTTGGAAATATACTTGCAGGGGAAACACTAAGGGGTGAGCTACACGAGCTCAGTATGAGTTCAAAACGTATCTAACAACAAAATTATAGATCAGAAACCAAACAATAGTTTGATAACGAAAAGTACTTACCGAGATACGCAAAAATAGAAAGCAAACTCAAAACCAACGTCCCAAAAATACGCAACAGTCAAAGCACACCAAATCACATACAGAATACTCAACAGATAAACTCATGAACAAGTCGATACAATAATACTTATCATTACAATCCAAAATATCCCTATGCTAACACCTCAATGCACGCAGAATCAGTCATAAATATTATGACGAACAGATAGATTACAGACAAGTAGCTCACATCTAGATGCATATGAATGCAGTCAAGTACAGTGGGCTATGCCACTCAGATAATAATACGCAGCAAGGCTGGCGTATATGAAGTACAGTGCATTGCGATAAACCACTATACAAACATGTTGCAGTTTAAACTGCCATATCAAATAATTGTATGCAAAAAAACTGATGTACATGCGGTACAGTACAGTAAACTGCTGTACCGATAAGTTATAGTTAAACTGGTAGATCATATCAGAATCAGTCTTCCTTCTCTACACAACCAACACAAAAATTACTTTATGCAAGTGCATGTATGCTTACAACCTCACAGAAACAATGAACACATCGACAGACAGCAAGACAAAAATAGGCATGCACATATCCAGCTAACCAAGTTCAGAATTAGATATCTTGCACAACAGTCACAAATAACACATAAGCCAAAGCCCAAATCAGAGTCTTAACTACCCTCACTAAAGCCTAGTCAAGGGTAGAAACACACAAACACATTTTCAGATAAAAAAACATACACAGAATTAAAATTGGTGGCTTAGAGCCACACGGCCGTGTGGAAAAACCTAGGCCGTATGAGGGTCAACACGCCCATGTGGGAGGAGGCACACGGCCGTGTGGCTGAGGCACATGCCCATGTGACCTAGGGGCATGGCCGTGTAAACAGGCTGTGTAACTCTTTTTCCATTTGTGCTAAAATAGAGTACAAGGTAGACACGACCCTGTACGCACCAGACATGACCGTATTTCCAAAACACATGCCTGTGTGCCCACCAGACACAGCCCAAAACACACGCCCATGTGGGATCCCTAAATCCCCAAATTAGCTACACATTCGTGTGGTACCAAATCACTAAAACCCTAATTCCCAAACACATACGCCCGTATGCCCAGAGGACAGGGTCGTGTGAAAATCAACTAATTTTCCCAAATCAGCCATACAGCTATATGTCGCCCAAATTAGCCTAGAAACCCTAAATCCCAATTGCAAACGGCCATGTGAATCGTCCGCGTGGGGAACACGCCTGTGTGGCCATCCATGTGGTCACCAAACTACACTAAAATAGGCTACCATATGTGCCTTTGTTATCAAAACGTTCCTCAATCTTTAATAACTCAAAAATAAATCAAAATCACACCTAGCTCCAAGCCAGCCCACGATATTCGACATTTCGAATGGTCAATTTCACAAGCATACAAACAATGGTAAATTTCACCGAAATAAATCAAAAATTCGATAATGAGGGGGAAGGGTTTCTGATCACATACTCAAATATAGATTGCCACCAAATTGAATCATCAATTCACAAATAAACTAAAAGAGTTTCGAAACCCACACCTTAGGTCGCAATAAAATGCCCCAAAAATCAGTAAACCATAATGCCTTTACTTGCTGATCAATTGTGTCTCCCTCTAGAACCTAAAACAAAATCAAGACAACGAAACCACAATGACCAAAAAGAAAGAAATTTTGTGAGAAGAGAGGGAGAGGGGAAAAATAGGAACATGCCTTCTATTACTTTTCCCCCTTTTTTTTCCCAAAACCAAAAAAAAAGTAAAATAAGTAACACAAATAAAAATAACTATCTAACCTTTTAAAACCAAAACAAAGCTAAATCAAAATTGTTCCCTCAAAACACACTTGAGGACTCAAACCCCGAACCCTAGGCTAGACTAACACACAACCAACCACCAGACCAGCAAGTCCATTCTGACACTAAAATGTGAAACTAAACACAATAGCTCAACCTACTCACTGACCCTAAGCACAAAAGCTCAAACTTTTAACCCAAAAAATCGGGGCGTTACAAAAACTCCTGAAAAGATCAAAATATATTTCCCCTAAATTTTCTCTCACTCATGACTTTCAAAAGAATAGTGATATAAATGCATAGCAAATACATTCAAATAGTCATTTGAAAAACTAGTATTCAAGATTGAATACATAGAATATGAGAAAGTATGTGATATTTTCATGAGGGGGAGTAAATACGAGTTGTACTCTTTTTCCATTAATCGAGGTTTTGTCCCATTGGGTTTTCTTGATAAGGTTTTTAATCGGGCAGCATATTATGCGTATTATAGATATGTGTACTCTTTTTCCTTCACTAGGAATTTTTTCCCATAAAATTTTTATCTTAGTAAGATTTTAACGAGACACATTATCTGTAACACCCTATACCCGATACCCACACCAGGGCGGAGTACAAGGCATTACCTAACTTAATCTCATGCATACAACCAATCTCAAGTCACCGAAACTCGGTCCAAGTTAAAAATTTTTCAATATCTACTTTGAACTTCTTATTGGGGCCTACAAGCCCCAATTGAACAGTTGAAAACTATTCGGGACCACTCTAGGTCCTTAAACCATCCTTAGGCAATTTGCTTTTAAAACAGCGCACACGCCCGTGTGGAAGGGTAACATGCCCGTGAGACCATATTGACATGGTCGTGCTAATGGCCCGTGTGGCTCACACGGCCTAAGTACCCTGGGCAACGCCTGTGTCCCACACTCGTGTAGAATTAATTTCTAATTCACACCTACAGGAGTTTTCACACGGCTAGACACAAACCCGTGTCAATGGCCAGTGTCCCTCACACGGCCACGACACACCCGTGTCCTAGCCCGTGTGTAACAACATGGACATTCTGTTTCTGACATTAGCATACTCAAAATGTCACACGGCCAAGGCACATACCCGTGTGTTGGGCTGTGTCCTTTGCATGACTGAGACACACAGTCGTGTCTCTGTCCGTGTGTTTAGTACCATGCATATTGACTTGAAACTTTTACGTGCATGGGACACACAGTTGGACTACTGGGGCATATCGTGTGTCACACATGACCTAGACACATGCCCGTGTGTCTACCCATGTGGACAATATAAGGCTATTTGCCAAGCCCCATTGCCACCCTTACATACCTATTTTCATACAAATGCCAACCAATACCAAAACGAGCACAATTTCTATAATCAAATCAGCCACAATAGACATGCATTCAACCATGATAATGCATCTTTTACAAATTCAAAATGAATATTAGCCATCATTCAAAGCGTAATACAAATTGAAGGGTTTCCAACCCAAGCCAACACATTTGGCCAATTCTCAAAGACACAAAATAATAAAGTCTAAGTCCTATACATGCCATATTCAAAAATATAAATCCAACTATACCGAAGGCTTCGATTGATAGTGTGATCGATATCTCTGACTTCTGGTGATCCTTGAGCTAGATAGGCGACACTGAAAGGAAATGGAAAGGAAAAGGGAGTAAGCATAAAAGCTTAGTAAGTTGCATATAAATAAGTATACAACAACAACAATTTATCAATAATCCACATGCTCATAATACCAAGGTAGGCATAAGCATAAGTTACTCATTACCATCCATACAAGTCACATATTATACAATGAGCTTATATCTCATACGTACCAATTAAGTACCTGTATCACTCACAACACAGTTATACTTTACTCTTTAGCTTAAGAACATAACGTTCACCATTGAACCATTAGGAACACTACCGGATATTCATTAAGCCTCAAATGTGGGAAAGGTGTCGATGCCATGTCCCAGACACGGTCTTACACTGGCTCATATCTCAAGTCGATGCCATGTCCCAGACATGGTCTTACACTGACTCTCATCTCGTAGCCGATGCATATCCCAGACATGTCTTACACTGGCTTACGTCTCGAGGCCGATGCATGTTCCAGACATGTCTTACACTAGCTCTTGTCTCAATGCCGATGCCATGTCCCAGACATGGTCTTACACTAGCTCTCATAATGTGGCCGATGCATGTCCCAGACATGTCTTACACTAGCCAACAATAACCCATATGTCATGGCATGAATATTCGATTTATTTCCTGGGTTCAATGGGAACTCTACTATCTCTATTATCATCATACCTTCTCAATTCCACAATCAAAAGATTGATGTTATATTAATTCAATACCTACATTAGCAATGTAGTTGCATTACTTATATACAACTTACCTCGGATTACAAAATGTGGCGACTAGTCAGTTTAGTCAATTTGCTTGGCTTTCCCCAGATCTAGATTTGGATTTGGCAATTCTTGATCTAAAATAGTAAACGCACACATTTAATCACTAAATAAAATTAAGCCATTAAAATTTCACATTTTTGGTAAAATGACCATTTTGCCTTTGGACTTTGGCAAAATGATCATTTTACCCCTATGCTCAAAAATTGATTTTTATCAAATTTCTTCAAATCTTAAGCCTAGCTGAACTCTTTTTACTCTTATAGCAACCCCAAATTCTCTCTATTTCACACATTTATCAATTATTTTACAACTTGTGTAAAATAGTCCCTTTAGGTGTTTTCATGCTAACACCTTTCACAAAAGTTGTTTATGAGACACACAAGACTCATTTTCTTCCAAAAAAACTCAGCAAACATTAAAAATACCATATGGAAAAACCCTAAACTCTTAATCATTTTGCACTATTGACCCCTCATTTGAAAGCTCATGCTTTAAGGGTCTCAAAAATGCAAAAATCATCAACAAAGGACATAGAAATAACTTAATTGTGAGTGCTTCAAGTTGCAGAAAATTTTGAAGTTCAAAACCCCAAAAAATGGCTGAAAATCAATGGAGAAAGATGATGGAAAAGGGATGATATCATCTCTCTTTATTTATTTCTATGGCCGGCTATGCTTCTTTTTAAGGGTCTATTTTCCCTTTAAAATCCATAAATTTTGATTCTCTAATAAAATAACACCTTTAGCTATCAAATTAAGACTTTTACAGTTTATGCGATTTAGTCTTTTTTCACAATTGGGCTCACAAACGTCACAATTAACTCACCAAATTTTTCATGCCCTAATATAAACATGCTATGACTTCAAAATAATAATAAATTAATTTATTTAACTTTGAATTTGTGGTCCCAAGACCACTATTCTGACTAGGCCCTAAATCGAGCTGTTACATTTCTTCCCCGAAAATCTTATCGGTGAATAAGTTCGGGTACTGATCTCTCACAGCCTCCTTGAGTTCCCATGTGGCTTTCTCGACTCCATGCCTATGCCACAAAACCTTCACAAGTGCTATGTAAACACAAAAATTTATATACTTTTTCATGCCCATTTTTACTTAAATTCGTGCAAATCCAGTTAAATTCTTGTCGAAAAATAATTAAATATTATAAAATAATTAAATTGTGTCAAAATATGAACATGATGAATTTTAGTTAATTTTATACTTATTTTTTTATTAATTTTGATTATTTTCGACAGCTTAGCACAAAGGGCGAAAATTGGCTCGGCTGACACTGCTAAAAGCACAAAACTGAGAAGCAGTTGAAGTATCGAGGCACATTAATTTCTAGACTAAGACGGTCCAAATTTTTTTATTAATTCATACTTTAATTTTAATTTATTCTCCATTTAATTTGGGTTAAATAAATTATTTTTAATTAATTATGGAGAAAGGGTCCAGTTGAACTGCACTGGTCGAACCAAATTGAGTGAACCTAACCAGCCACTAATTGGGCTGCCCAGAACCGTCCATATGCTGACCCAAATCAGCATTTTAGCTGATTAAATATGCTTGCCAAAAGGCCCTTGAATGACTTCAGAATTACATTCAAACCCCACCTTTAATTGTGGCTTTGTAGATTTGCCCCAGGCTATTTTTAGCAAAGTTGAAAGTCTCAACTTTTGCCAAGTAGATGGTCAGCCATAGGGGGGCTCTTTGGCTGCTGAAATTTGCTATTTTTAGCAGCCACAATCAGTTGTAAAAGCCACCCCCTGCTTATCATTCAAACCATTCCTCAATCCCACAACATCCCCTCATTCTCCCTTCTTCTCTCTCACTTTTCTCTCCATTTTTTCCATCCCATTTCCCTTTTTATTCAAGTGCAGATTTTTTCTCTTGGAAAAGAGGCTCTCGTCAGAAATTTTTGAGCAGCAATTAGGTGTTCATAAGCCACCTTGATAGCCGAGGGAAACGAAGAATGGAGAACGGAGCAACTAGTCAAGCCATGGAGAAACACCGGATTTGCTTCTTCTTCCCTATCTTTTTAAGTTTTGTTGCTGTTTTGACGAACATGTTTATGAATATTTATGCTATTGAAATGGTTATTTTAATCAATTTATCTTAAATTAAGTTTGTGTTGGGTTGATTATATTCTGCCTGCTTGAATTGTTTAAATGATGTTTATGCTGTTATAGGCCTCGGTAAATTGCTTGGTTAAGTAAAATCATGCCTAAGTTATTCTTGCAATATAATTGTTAAATAACTAATGAATTAATTATTAAATCATATTGAAATTATACTTAATAGACACAATGCTTAATCAGTGATGTTTATTCTTCTAAGGTAGTTGAAGTTTAAATTAGCATTGTATCGGACGATACATATGCCTTGCATAACTTGCAAGATTTTTGTGATTAAACTGTTTCAAGGTAGAAATACCCTGTTACCTCACTTAATCTTTTATATGCTTGTGAAGATTGATTAACCGCTTGGATTGACATTGAAAAATTTTCAAGAGGTTCATTAATTTAATAAGTATGTATGAGCAGTAGTTAGCAAATTACTGAGTTGCCGTGAATTTATTCGTAGCAATATAAACATCAGTTTAATAATTCTAAGTTAAAGAATTGTAATTAATCCAACACAAGTATGTTATCTTGATTAAATCTTGTTTGAAATCGTGTATTAGAACTCCTTTATTTTAATTATTTACTTAGTTTTTTAAATAGTTTTTGACCATCTTTTAAAACCAAATTATTTTTACCTCACCAAAGTATTTTACAATTAATTTCATAAATAATTCTTTTTACAGTCCCTGTGGGTACAATAACTCAACATTTACTTGTCACTTTATTACTTGTTGCAATTGTGTACACTTGCACATTTTCGTCGTTCCAAGTTTTTAGTGCCATTGTCGGGGACTGTTTTAAAAAAGCCATTACTTATGAATTTGTTAGTTTTACATTTTGGTTTATTTTCCTATTTAAATTTTTACTTAATTTTTCTGTGATTATTTCAAGTGTATATGAGTATTGACCAGATTATTGACTTACTCCCTGTAGACCCTAAGATAGAACGAACCTTTCGATAGCGAAGAAGACAAGTGAATCAGAGAAGGACTGAAGGAATGAATTTCAAAAATATGAATCAAGGAAATTGAGCAAAACTTGCTCAAAATCCAATCCTTATTGTTGATTATAGGGATAGAGCTTTAAGACAATATGTCATGCCAGTATTTAATGATCTTAATCTGGGTATTAGGAGACCCGAAATTGAGGCACAACAATTCGAGCTAAAGCCAGTCATGTTTCAAATGCTTCAGACTGTGGGCCAATTCAGTGGAATGCCTACTAAAGATCTTCATCTTCACCTAAGACTATTTATGAAGGTGAGTGACTCTTTCAAATTAGTTGGAGTACCCGAAGATGCATTACGATTGAAGCTGTTCCCGTACTCACTAAGGGACAGAGCTCGAGCCTGGTTGAACTCATTGCCACCAAACTCAATTTCCACATGGCAAGAGTTAGCCGAAAGATTCCTCATGAAGTATTTCCCGCCAAGCAAGAATACTAAGTTGAGGAACGAGATCACTGCCTTCCAACAAATAGATGATAAGTCCTTGTATGAGGCACGTGAACGATACAAAGAATTATTATAGAAATGCCCTCATCACGGAATCCCACATTGCATCCAACTTGAGAATTTTATAATGGTCTCAACGTTCACACGAGGATGGTAGTGGACGCCTCCGCTAATGGTGCTCTTCTTTCTAAGTCTTACAATGAGGCTTACGAAATCATCGAGAGGATCACTAGCAACAATTATCAATGGCCAACCAATCGAGCAGTACCAGGAAGACGAGTAGCTAGAGTACATGAAGTGGACGCTCTTACGTCACTCGCATCTTACGTATCCTCAATATCCTCAATGCTTAAAAACTTTACCACTAATGGGTCTAATAGTTTTGTAGCACAACCACTAAATCAATTTGAGAATATAGCCTGTGTCTATTGTGGGGAAGGACATTTGTTCGAAGAATGTCCATCAAACCCAGAATCTGTATATTACATGGGTAACCAGAACCAAAATCGAGGAAGGCAAGAACTACAATCTAATTTCTACAACCTATCGTGGCGAAACCACCCGAATTTCTCCTAGAGTAATCAAGGGCCTGGAACTAATAACAATTACACCTAACCTAGACTAACCCAGCCGCCTAGTTTTCCCCAACAAGTTCAGAAACTAGCTCAAGCTGAACCATCCAATAGCTAGGAGAATCTGCTGAAGGCATACATGGCGAAGAATGATGCCTTAATTCAAAGCCAAGCAGCTACATTGAAAAATCTAGAAAACCAAATGGGCCAGGTTGCAATTGAACTTAGGAACTGACCACAAGGTGCTTTACTTAGTGATACGGAGAATCTAAGAAATTTGAGGAAGGAACATTGCAAAGCACTGACATTGAGGAGCAGAAAGATAGTAGAGCCCAACACTGTCGAAGTTGAGAAGGAGCCAGCTGAGGCTCAAGATTCGAAAGAAGTTCAACTGAGTGTTGAAATTCCAGTTTCACCAGAACCAGAACCTACAAAATCTGATAAGGTAACCTCAGAACTAGTTAATTCTGATCAACAAACAACTGCGTTAGATGCAGAATTGCCACCAAAGACAAATCAACCAGTACCAGTTCCAGTAATGAAACCTTCACCACCCTACCCTCACAGACTTCAGAAGTAAAAACAAGAAATTCAATTCAAGAAGTTCCTTTATGTACTCAAGCAACTTCATATCAACATCTCGTTGGTTGAAGCACTTGAGCAAATGCCAAACTACATCAAATTCATGAAGGATATCCTATCCAAGAAGCGAAGACTTAGAGAATTTGAGACGGTAGCTCTGACGAAGGAATGCAGCGCATATCTTCAAGACAAACTACCCCCAAAGCTGAAGGATCCTAGATGTTTTACCATACCTTGCAACATTGGAGCAATATATTATGGTAAGG
Source organism: Gossypium longicalyx (assembly GCA_025698465.1). Taxonomy (NCBI): domain Eukaryota; kingdom Viridiplantae; phylum Streptophyta; class Magnoliopsida; order Malvales; family Malvaceae; genus Gossypium; species Gossypium longicalyx. The sequence continues at coordinate 37,680,650 of CM046995.1, forward strand.
CACTATGTTACTTGGGTGCAAGTATAAACTTGATGCCTATGTCAATATTTAGAAAGTTGGAGATAGCTAAAGTTAGACCTACTACGGTTACACTTCAACTAGCAGATCGATCCTTAGCACATCCAGAAGGAAAAATTGAGGATGTATTGGTACGTGTAGATAAATTCATCTTTCCTGCTAACATTGTGATTCTAGATTTTGAAGCAGATAAAGAAGTGCCAATTATCCTAGGAAGACCGTTCTTAGCAATCAGAATGACCCTTATTGATGTGCAGAAGGGCGAGCTTACAATGCGTATTCAGGATGATCATGTAACATTTAATGTTTTCAAGTTTATGCGATTTCATGACGCGATTGATGATTGTTCTGCAGTATCCAACTTAGAGGATTTAATAGTAGAAAAGGAACTCAACTCTGTTGAGGATCCACTGGAAAGAATTTTGACATCGGATCCTCCAAATGATTAAAAGGAGGATGAATACTTAGCTTTCCTAGAAGCTAATCAAAGGGGATTTAATCTGCAATCCCGTTTTGAATCTTTGAAGTTAGAGAAGAGGAAGTATGCCTAACCAAAAGCGTCAATCGAGGAACCACCTAAATTAGAACTCAAGGTATTACCTTCACATTTAAAATACGTTTATTTAGGTAACGCTTCTACTATGCCTGTGATTGTTTCAGCAGAATTGATTATTGAGCAAGAAGAGAAATTTATCTCAGTCTTGAAACAATTCAAGAAGGCTATCGGATGGACCATAGTCGATATTCACAGTATTAGTCCATCTGTATGCATGCACAAGATTATCCTGGAAGATGGCGAAAAAGGGACTATTGATGGACAACAAAGACTGAACCCCATCATGAAGGACGTGGTAAAAAAGGAGATTATCAAGTGGTTAGATACGGGTATCATTTAACCCATCTCAAACAGTTCGTAAGTAAGTCCAGTCCAGTGCGTGCCAAAGAAGGGAGGTATCACAGTCGTAGAAAACGAGAATAACGAGTTGATACCAACTAGAACAGTTACGGGATGGAGGATTTGCATCGATTACCAAAAGTGAACAAGGCAACTAGAAAAGATCACTTTCCTTTGCCGTTCTTGGACCAGATACTAGATAGACTCAAGGGGCGAGACTAGTACTATTTTCTCGATGGATACTCGGGGTATAATCAGATTACAGTAGCACCGGAAGATCAACACAAGACAACAGTCACCTGCTCGTATGGTACATTTGCATTTAGACTCATGCCATTTGGTTTATGTAATGCACCTGCCACATTTCAAAGATGTATGATGTCTATTTTTACTAACAAGGTTGAGAAGTATTTGGAAGTTTTTATGGATGATTTTTTAGAATTTGGAGATACTTATGAAGATTGCTTAGCTAATCTAGCGAAGGTACAAAGGCGATGCGAAGAAACAAACCTAGTACTCAACTGGGAAAAGTGTCATTTCATGGTACGAGAAGGGATTGTTTTAGGGCATCAGATAACGAGACATGGGATCGAGGTAGATAAAGCGAAGGTAGACGTTATTGAGAAGCTTCCACCGCCAGCATCTGTAAAGGGTGTTAGGAGCTTTTTGGGCCACGCTGGTTTCTATCGAAGATTTATCAAGGACTTCTCTAAAATTACTAAACCCTTATGCAAATTATTGGAGAAGGACACGACGTTCAAGTTTGATGATCAATGCTTAAGAGCTTTCCAGGATTTGAAGATTTGATTAGTTACGACACCCATAATCGTCACACCAGACTGGGATTTGCCATTTGAATTGATGTGTGACACAAACGACTTCACTATAGGAGCTGTCATGGGTCAGCAAAGGAACAAAGTTTTTCATCCCATCTACTATGCAAGTCAGACTCTTATAGGAGCTCAACTAAACTATACGGTAACAGAGAAAGTGTTACTTGCTATTGTATTTGCTTTTGACAAGTTTTGATCCTATCTTGTAGGTACCAAAGTGACTGTCTATATGGACCACTCGGCAATTAAGTACTTACTTGCCAAGAAAGATGCTAAGCTGAGACTGATCCGGTGGGTGCTTCTACTTCAAGAGTTTGATCTAGAAATTCAAGATCGAAAGAGAGTAGAAAACCAAGTAGCAGATCACTTGTCCAGATTGGAGCCGCAAGAAGGGAATTCTCCTATTATACCAATTCAAGAAACGTTTCCAGATGAAGACATACTAAAGGTAAGTCATGTCCATAATAACCATTGGTTTGCTGATATTGCTAACTATTTAGCTTGTGGTTTGATGCCAATTGATAAGACGTATCAACAAAGGATAAATTTTCTTCACGATGTGAAGTACTATTTCTGGGAAGAGCCATATTTGTTTAAAAAGTGTGCAGATCAGATGATTAGGAGATTCATGGCAGAAGATGAAGTACAAAATATTTTATACCATTATCATTCAGCTTCAAGTGGGGGACACTTCGGAGGTACTCGTTTCGCGGCCAAAGTATTGCAAGTCAGATTCTTTTGGCCAACACTATTCAAGGATGCATATACGTACGTAAAGAGCTGTGACCGATGTCAAAGGGTTGGAAATGTCACCAACAGAAATGAGATGCCTCGAGCAAACATCATTGAGGTAGAATTGTTTGATGTATGGGGTATTGACTTTCTTGGTCCTTTCCTTCCGTCTTTTAGTCACAAGTATATATTGGTAGCAGTAGACTATGTGTCCAAGTGGGTCGAGGCTGAAGCTTATCCGACAAACGATGCGAAGGTTGTAATGAAGTTCTTGTAAAAATACGTGTTCACAAGGTTTGGAACCCCAAGAGCTATCATTAGTGATGAAGGGTCCCACTTTGTGAACAAGTGGTTAATATGGTTATTAGACAAGCACGGAGTAAAACACAAGGTTGCAACAGCTTACCATCCGTAGACGAATGGGCAAGCTGAACTGAAAAATAAAGAGATCAAAGGCATACTTGAGAAGATAGTTTACCCGAACTGACGAGATTGGTCCAAAAGGTTGGATGATGCTTTGTGGGCTTACAGAACAGCATACAACACACCTTTAGGGATGTCACCCTACAGGTTGATCTTTAGGAAAGCCTGTCATCTACAATTGGAGTTAGAGTACAAAGCTTACTGGGCTCTTCAACTGCTTAATTTGGATCTTAAGCTCGCGAAAGGGAAATGGATGTTCCAACTTACTGAGTTAGAAGAGTTCCAAATGTTCTCATATGAAAATGCCAAATTACTTAAAGAAACACTCAAGAAATGGCATGACAAACACATTCGAGTTTGAGAATTTAAAGTAGGTCAGCAAGTCTTGTTGTTCAAATCCAAATTAAGGTTCTTTCCAGGTAAGATAAAATCACGTTGGTCCGGTCCATTTATGATTCATCAAGTCTATCCATATGGAGTTGTTGAACTCTAAGGTAAAGGAGGTAATTTTCGAGTTAATGCTCAGCGCCTGAAACATTATTGGGGAGATAAAATTAAACGGGATAAAATCTCGTTCATTTTATTGGATACTTAATTTCTCGTTTTTATTTTTGAATAAATGATTTAAGGTATATTCTCGGGTATAGTATGTTTAAATAAATTCTGTCTAGGAGATTAGAATTTAAGCGGGACCGCTTATGGCCCCTCCAATCTTTCATGGGAATTTGTTTTGACATAATTTCCTAACAAATTATTCCCTAAATGGAAAAATAAATTTTTAGTTTTTCAAATAAAAGGGTTAATTTTGATCCATGTTTTAAATGGCAACTCAATTTTAAATTTTCATTAAGTCTAAGGACTTAATTGAATTATTTTCAAAAATTGGTTGCTCTTTTTTCAAATAATAAAAATTAGATGCCTCTTTTTGTAAATTTTTTCAAAAGGCTTCTAGAATAAATGTTTTTAATTTAATAAAAAAAGTGGTAAGACCTAATTTTCTCTTAATTTTTAATTTTTTCAATTAGTTAATTTTTCAATTCATTGAATTATTAATAAATTTTTGAGAAAATAATTTTTCAATCTTATGATCAGGTTAAACATGTCTCGCAAGAGAACTCGTGCTTCCGCTCAAATTGATGAAACACAAAACAAGTTCCACTGTGAAGAAGCTAAAGTGAGATACGAAAGTATCTTCAAAAATCAATAGATGCATCCAGAGAAAGGCTTTACATTAAAAGAAAGAAACTACAGAGACTTCATGGCATGTATTCGTCAAGTTGCTAAAACCCTCAATTGGGAACTATTTTGTGAAAAGAGACCCAGTGTGGATGAGGAGTTAGTTCGTGAGTTCTATGCGAATTTAACTTAAAGCGAGATGACAAAAGTTCCAGTTCGCAGAATTAAGGTACTGATAAATTCAAATTCTATTAATGAGTTCTTTGAATTACCTGATTTCGAAAACGATGAATATTCCACATTAATGAGCAATATCAGGCCTGAGAATTTTCAAGAAATTCTCGAGGAAATGACAGTTTAGGGTTCTACATGGACTGTGTCAAAAACAATGAATCCACACTTGTTGAAGAGAATATTTGACGCCACTCGCGAAGGTATGGTTTCACTTCATCCGATTCAGCCTTATGCCTAGCTCATATGGGACTGCAATCTCGTTAGAGCGAATGGTCTTATTGTACTCGATCCTAACTGGTAAGACCATTACTGTGGGAAAGATCATCTTGAGGGAAATACGAAATTGTGCCGTTAAACGCTCTGGCCCTGCTCACTTCCTGTTTACAATAACAATTCTATGCTTGAAAGCTGAAATTCTTGCAAATGCAAGGAAGACAGGGTATAGCCAAGGCACATTCACAGATTGGGACCTCTACCGAGTAGCTGGAGACTCAGTTCTACAGTAACGAGTTGAAGGAAGTGAGAAACCTGAGGACCCTGATGAAGAAGAAGATCCCACGATACAATCATTTGAAATCCCTGATAAGGTAGAATCAAGTGGAGCGAAGTTGAACTCCGATCTTTGAAACTTCAATGTTTAGAGCTCAACCGCCTAGCCCAGACCTTCAAGATGAGCTATCAAAATTGATGGACTTAATGCAACAAATGCAATGGCAGCAACAAGCCTACTGGAGATACTCAAAAATAAGAGATGACTCGATGAGAAGTGCTTTTAAGAAAATATACAATGACCCGTTTATTTTTGTATTTCAGTTCCCAGATTTCATATTTGAACCATGGAGTCCATTATCAAAGAAGGAGCGAAGCGATTCATGCAAAGGTAATAATGATGGAGCAAAAGATGAGTCCAATTCGGAAGGATCTACAAATAAATAAAAGGGAGGGATCTTGACTTTATTTTTGTTCGTAGATTATTTTTAGAATTAAGTTTAATTAGGAATTTTTATTTTTGCATAATAAAACAAGAGATGGAAATTATGAGTAAATATGAACAAGTCACAAAATATAAAGTGTGGCAATAGATATATACATGTCTAGGATTGGATTTAGAGAGGGCTTGGTACTTAAGCAGTCAAATTGACTCACCTCCTCTTTTCTAGAATCCTACCTGGTGTATAGTATTTATTCACTTTAAACAATGAGGACATTGTTCATTTTAAGTTGGGGGGACCAAAATTACCACTCAGAATAAAATTTTTCTTTTAATTATGATTAGGATATATTTTGTTCAAAAATTTGAATTTTGTTAAGTATGCTAAACTTGAGTATGAATAAAGTTATATTATTTTGATAAATTATTATGTTAGCTTAATAATGACATGAATGTATTTTTAAATAAAGCATGCAAATTCGTACCATAAAATTTTTAGTTCTTTAGGAAAGTTAGGTATGCATGAAAGTTTAAGTCTTTAGAATTGACTTAGTAGTTTCTTGAGGCAAAATCCTAGGGAGCATGAAACATTGGAAATGATTTAGGCAACTATTGTTTGGACCGTTTGAGCTTTTCAAGCCCACCATGGTAAATTTTATCCTTTGAAACCCAACTTTGAGACTATATGGCCTAATTTTATTTCGACCCTTTGCAATATTTAGCCATTACTTTTCGCTTAATGATCTTAAAATTATCCCAAACACTAGACTCAGTACTATTCAAAATATTCTTCAAAAATAAGTTTAGTGGAGTTGAAAAGAAGTATCAAATGCTCGAGAATTGCAGTACACAAAGTAAGTGCTCGGGTTATTTTAATCAAAAAAAAAAGAGCACATGTATTTGAAAGAGATGTACAAAAGAGCTATGAAAGTCAAGTTGGTGTATCGAAGGTAAAAATTCTGAAGGTTCGATTGATGATGAGTCTAGGGTTTTAAGCAAAATTTATCCATCTTTCACCTACCCCTAGCCTAGCCACGTTACAACCTTGATAAAGACCTATTGATTCAAAGTCCTAATGCTACCTACATTAGTGAGAGAAATTGCTACGATCAACATATGAAGACATAAGTTAAGCTTAATGATTGCAACTTAGTCTTGAATAAAGGAATAAAAATCAAATTGGTAAGGGTTAACATGTCTTTGTTACAAAAGCATTTAGTCTAAAATTTGCTATTATAATAAATTGTTGAATCTAATCTGAACATTATACTTAAGTAGCATTACTATCAAATTTCTTGTTTTTGAGCATGAGTATATCAAATTCATAATTTTAGGGAGAATCTTGTTCTGAAGGAGTTTTTCAAAAAGTGTTTCCAATAAATTCTTTTCAAAATTTGTGCATTACGCGGGACGAGCAATGAATTAAATTGAGGGTGTGGAACACAAAAATTTATATACTTTTCCATACCCATTTTTACTTAAATTCGTGCAAATCCGGTTAAATTCTTGTTGAAAAATAATTAAATTGTGTTAAAAATATGAACATGGTGAATTTTAATTAATTTTATACTTAATTTTTATTAATTTTTACTATTTTCGATAGATTCGCGCAAAGGGCGAAAATTGGCTCGGTTGACACTGCTGAAAGCACAAAACCGAGAAGTAGTTTGAAGTATCGAGGCACATTAATTTCTAGCCTAAGACGGTCCAGAAATGTGTATTAATTCATAATTTAATTTTAATTTATTCCCCATTTAATTTGGGTTAAATAAATTATTTTTAATTAATTATGGAGAAAGGGTCTAGTTGAACCGCACTGGTCGAAAATTGAGTGAACCGAACCAGCCACTAATTGGGCAGCCCAAAATCGTCCATATGCTGACCCAAATCAGCATTTTATCTGATTAAATATGCTTGAAAAAAGGCCCTTGAATGACTTCCAAATTGCATTCAAACCCTACCTTTAATTGTGGCTTTGTAGATTTGCCCCAGGCTATTTTTAGTAAAGTTGAAAGTCTCAACTTTTGCCAAGTAGATGGCAAGCCATAGGGGGGTTTTTTGGCTGCTGGAATTTTCTATTTTTAGCAGCCACAATCAGCTATAAAAGTCACCCTTTGCTGATCATTCAAACCATCCCTCAATCCCACAACATTCTCTCATTCTCCCTTCTCCTCTCTCACTTTTCTCTCCATTTTTTCCATCCCATTTCCCTTTTTGTTCAAGTGTCGATTTCTTGTCTTGGGAAAGAGGCTCTCATCATCCATTTTTGAGCAGCAATTAGGTGTTCATAAGCCACCTTGATAGCCGAGGGTAACGAAGAACGGAGAACGGAGTAACTAGTCAAGCCACAGAGAAACATCGAATTTGCTTCTTCTTCCCTATCTCTTTAAGTTTTGTTGCTATTTTGACGAACATGTTTATGAATATTTATGCTATTGAAATGGTTATTTTTGTGTTGGGTTGATTATATTCTGTCTGCTTGAATTGTTAAAATGATGTTTATGCTGTTATAGGCCTCGGTAAATTGCTTGGTTAAGTAAAATCATGCCTAAGTTATTCTTGCAATATAATTGTTAAATAACTAATGAATTAATTATTAAATCATATTGAAATTATAATTAATAGACACAATGCTTAATCAGTGCATGTTTATTCTTCTAAGGTAGCTGAAGTTTAAATTAGCATTGTATTCGGCGATACATATGCCTTGCATAACTTGCAAGATTTTTTTGATTAAACTGTTTCAAGGTAGAAATACCCTGTTACCTCACTTAATCTATTATATGCTTGTGAAGATTGATTAACCGCTTGGATTGACATTGAAAAATGTTCAAGAGGTTGATTAATTTAATAAGTATGTATGAGCAGTAGTTAGCAAATTGCTGAGTTGCCGTGAATTTATTCGTAGCAATATAAACATCAGTTTAATAATTCTAAGTTAAAGAATTGTAATTAATCCAACACAAGTATGTTATCTTGATTAAATCTTATTTGAAATCGTGCACTAGAACTCCTTTATTTTAATTATTTACTTAGTTTTTTAAATAGTTTAGTTTTTTAAATAGTTTTTGACCATATTTTAAAACCAAATTATTTTTAACTCACCAAAGTGTTTTACAATTAATTTCATAAATAATTCTTTTTACAGTCCCTGTGGGTACGATAACTCAATATTTACTTGTCACTTTATTACTTGTTGCGATTGTGTAACACCCCTAACCCGTATCCATCACCGGAATGGGGTTACAAGGCATCACCGTTCATAATACAATTCATAACGGACTTTCATTACAAGGTAAATCATCTAATTCTTTTTTTTTTTTAACAAAACTACTCGTTTCACTACACTTTTTAACTAATTATTCGAATCTGTTAACTCAATTCAAACAGATAAACATAGAAATCTAATGCTTAACTTATAACCCAATACAATTCATTTCGTATTCAATGAAATATGCAAACTTAACATTCAAAGCATACGAATGATTTATATATAAATGGATCTGTCAACTTGCAATTTATATTCATCAACTTAAATTAATAAAGTCACACATCATCATGCTTCATATAAATAACATATATCTTAATGTCCATTTTATTTATCAAATTTTACCTAATATTATAACATACATTACTTAACCACAATTATTTTATTCCACAATAATAACATGAGCATATAAGTAAATATATAATGACCTATTTTATCACATTTGCTGAACCACAAGGTAATACAAATAAGTCGAATTAACCTATCCAACTTGTCACCACTTAGCTAATTCATTACATTAATAACCATGACTTATGTATGTATATATGTATAATCATACATTGCTATTATAACCGAATTAAAACAGCTAATGCCTATTCACATTTATATATATTTCATAATCATTTCATTTCAATGCTAACCGAAATTGGTATACCATTCTTCAAAAAAACAAGCATATTATATAATACATATACCAAAATAAATCCTAATCACATTAGAATATAGCCGAATACTTTTTAGTACCAAATCATGATATAAAATGTACTTTCCAAAGATAAATCATTCACCGATTTTAGATATATATGTATATCCAAGATACAAATTTCATGAATCATATAAAAAAATAAAATACAAAATATCTCCAATCATGTTCGAACATTACATTATATCATTTATTACCAAATCATTTATAACACCTTAACCTAACATAATAACTAAAATTTCATATATATCTTTTCTTAGTATAAATCGTATCCAAATTGAGCAAACATACTTCTGCATATATTATGACCAATTCGTCCATACCACATTCGAATTCTTTAACCAACCTCAATATACAAACACATAACACAAATTCTAATCATCTAAGGCACATGGTATAATAACCACAATAGACTCAAACCAAGATCTCCTACGACTTCCAACCCGAGCAAGTCTTCAAAACTCTAAAAACATAGGAAAAATTCACAAAGTAAGCTTTAAAAGCTTAGTAAGTCATAAGCAAATAAATAACTCAATAACAATATCATTTCAATTACCAAACCAATTCATACTATCATAATCACATTTTATTTCAAACTTATACTTTCATATAACACATATACTTTCATTTTGCCAAATATACATACAATCAACATCAAAATAATATTCAAATTCAAGCCACCATATCATTATTTAACCGATTATACATAAATCCATACACAAATATTCATGAGTCATTTCATAATTATTCTTATTTTATAACTCCAAAGCCGTACATAACTATTTATATAAGTTTGCACATGGATCTCAAATATGATATCATTATACCTAACCTATGGACGAATGTACTTTATCTATTATCAAGGTAACATTAAATTTCAAAACCATAGTACCATTATCTAATCGAATATATATACACATTCATAAGCATATGTTCATAAATCAAACTTTAATATCTCATTCTTATACATATCATGTAGCCGAATATACATATGTTAATACCAAAATACCATACACTATTAAAACCATATTAACAATGCATAAAGCCGAACCTTTAAATACTTGTTTACATATACTCATGTATCAAACCTTTATACCACATAATAACACTTAACTTATGACCGAATACACTACACAATTACTCACAAATTCAAACTAACATCATACATATATTTGCACCATATATCACATAATCAACTTACCACATTTTCAAATAGGTAACCAACTATCACATACCTGGTCACTTAGCCCGATTTATACATTCGTACACAACTCATCTTTGCCCGTTGAACCATTCGGAATTGGGTAGGATACTCGGATTATCACACATATTGTACATGCCAACGTCCCAGACGTGGTCTTACATGTAATCACATATCGATGCCACTGTCTCAGATAGGGTCTTACTCGCACACATATATCGGAATTGCATATCGATGCCATGGTCTTACTCGCACATCACATATCAGAATCCTATGTCATGACATATGTATCCTAGCTATTCCTAAGGTTCGTACGGGGCTTTCGAATGTCGTAACTCGATCGGAACGAGCACATGAACATGATTACCAAGCCTATACACATTCGGCATTTGCATGTATATATTCTTACATTTTATTTCAGCATATATAATCTGCATTTAATTAAAATTAAGTATGTCTATTTGCTTATAAACTTACCTCGGACGATGTAAACGAAACAGGACAACTAGTCGACAACTTTTGTTTTCCCCCTATATAAATCTGATTTCTTTAGTTCTTGATCTAAACATATTGAAATTAAACTCATTCAAACAAATTTTCATTCAATTTAGTCCAAAAACACATAAATGGGAAAATTACAATTTTACCCCTAACATTTTACACTTTTTACAATTTAGTCCCTATTGTACAAAACACAAAATATGCAAAATCTCAGCATACCCATGTTAGGCCGAATGTTCCTAGTATTCATACAAGTCCATATATTTCATTTATTTCACATTTTAGTCCCTCAAATTATTATTTTTGCAATTTAGTCCTAATTACTAAAAATCATTAAAAACTCCAATACAAAACATGTTAATCCAAAACATATCTTTCATATTTCATTATCAAACAACAAAAATCACAAGCTTTCAACAATGGCATAACTCAAAATATTCACCAAAATAAAAAATTCAAGCATGGGTTTACTAGTACTCGAAGCAACGATCTCAAAAATGTAAAAATTATCGAAAATCGAGTAAAAATGAACCTTGAATCAAGCTTGGAAGGTGGCCGAATATTTGAAAGCTTCAAAACCCATTTTCTTTTCTTTTGTTTCGGCAAGAACATTATATAAACACTAAATGGCTTTTAATTTTATGTTATAATATAACATATATTACTTAATGTTTAATTTACATTTTTAACCTTAATAAAATAATATGAAAACTATATAATATATGCCTAATGCCGTCCATTCATTTGGTCAATGGCATAATTGCAACATAAAACCTCTATATTAAAAGAACAACAACAATTTGGCCCTTTTACAATTAACCATCAAATTTTTATTTTAAGCGATTTAGTCCTTTTATTTAATCGGGCACTCAAACGACAAAATTAAATCATGAAAATTTCATAGATATTAATTCACACATGATAAACATAGAAAATAATTTTAAATTTTTTTTACTCGAATTCGTGGTCTCAAAACCACCGTTCTGACTAGGGTGTAAATCGAGATGTTATAGATTGTGTACGCTTGCACATTTTCGTCGTTCCATGCTATACTCTTATTCCTTAACAATTTGACTTTTTGAGTCAAAATCTTGACTGGCTCTTCGTCATAAGTCATGTCCGAAAGAATCTCAACCTCTTTCGGCTCAATTACATGCGAAGAGTCTTATCTATATCGACGTAACATGGACACATGAAACACGTCGTGAATCCATTCCAATCCCGATGGCAATTTCAATCGATAGGCAACAGGTCTTACTCTCTCTACAACCTCATAAGGTCCTATGAAATGAGGACTCAACTTGCCTCTTCTACCGAATCTGAGGACTTTCCTCCATGGGGAAACTTTCAAATATACTTTATCACCGACTTGAAATTCAATTTCTTTTCGTTTCAAATCTACATAGGATTTCTGCCTATCCGAGGCGACCTTCAAGTAGTCACAAATCACTCTAACTTTCTCTTCAGTCTCCTTGACTAAATCGACCCCGTGAATCTGACCTTCTCTAATCTCGATCCAATATAAGGGCGTTCGACACTTTCGCCCATACAAAGCCTCATAAGACACCATTTTCAGACTTGTTTGATAATTGTTATTATAGGCGAATTCAACCAACAGTAGATACTTTTCCCAACTGCCTTGGAGCTCAAGGACGCAACACCGTAACATGTACTCTAATATCTAAATTACTCTCTCTGGCTGACCATCGGTTTCCAATGGAAAGCTGTGCTAAAACTCAACTTTGTTCCCAATGCCTCTTGTCACTTTTTCCAAAACCTAAAGGTAAATCTCGGGTCTCTATTTGAAATAATCGATATGGGCACCCTGTGTAGTCTCACAATCTCGGAAACGTACAAGTCGGCCAATCTCTCAAGGGAGTAATTGGTACGCATAGGTATGAAGTGTGCCGACTTTGTTAGCTTATCCATAAAAACCCAAACAACATCCTTTTTCTTCGGAGTTACCGGCAAACCCGTCACAAAATCCATAGTGATCCAATCCCACTTCCACTCGGGGACCATGATAGGCTGAAGTAGACCCGAAGGTACTTGGTGTTCAGCCTTTACTTGCTAGCACACTAGACATTTGGAAATGAACTCTGAAATGTCTCTTTTCATCCCAGACCACCAGTACATTTTCTTCAAGTCGTTGTAAATTTTTACACTACTCGAGTGGATAGACAAACAACCACTATGCACCTCTTGCAGGATTTTCTGAATAAGCTCGCTGTCCTTGGGTACACAAACTCTATCTTTAAACATTATACATCCATTGGTACCAATACAAAAATCTGACTCGACGCCCGACTCACACTGAGTTCTCTTGGCTTGCAAATCACTGTCGTTATTCTAAGCTTCCCGAATCTCTTACAGAAACATTGGTCTAGCTCTCAACTCGGCTAGAACTGACCCATCTTCTGACAAGGCCAAATTGGCGTTCATTGCTCTCAATGCAAATAATGATTTTCTACTCAATGCATCGGCGACCATGTTCACCTTTCCCGGTTAGTAGTCGATAATCAACTCATAATCTTTTAGTAGCTCTAACCATCATCGTTGTCATAAGTTCAACTCCTTTTGAGTCATCAAGTACTTAAGACTCTTATGATCAGTGAATACTCGACATTTCTCGCCGTATAAATGGTGTCTTTAAATTTTCAACGCGAATACGATGGCAGCCAACTCTAAATCATGCGCCGGGTAGTTCTTCTCATGTGGCTTCAGTTGCCTTGAAGCGTAAGCTATGACCTTACCTTATTGCATGAGCACACACCCTAAACCATTCAAGGAGGCATTACTATATGCCACAAACTCCTTACTCGACTCCGGTTGCACTAACACTGGGGCTCCGGTCAACAAGGCCTTTAATTTCTCGAAACTCTGTTAACACTATTCTGTCCATTCAAACTTGACATCTTTTTGCAGCAGCCTTGTCATCGCAGTAGCTATCATAGAGAATCCATTCACAAACCGTCTATAATATCTAGCCAAACCCAAAAAGCTTCGAACCTCTGTCACATTCTTCGACGGTTTCCACTCAACAATAGCTGAGATTTTGATTGGGTCAACTCTAATACCATCACTTGACACAATGTGTCCTAGAAATCTGACTTCTTTAAGCAAGAATTCACTCTTGCTGAACTTGGCGTATAACTCCTTATCTCTCAAAGTTTACAACACAACTCTCAGATGCTCCGTGTGCTCGCTCTCATCACGCGAATAAATCAATATGTCATCCATAAAGACGACGACAAACTTATCTAGATACGGTCAAAAAATACGATTCAGCAAATCCATAAACACTGTCGGGGCATTAGCCAAGCCAAAGGGCATGACGAACAACTCATAGTGCCTGTATCTTATCCGAAATGCAGTCTTCGACACATCTTGTTCTTTAACCTTTAGCTGATAGTAGGCATCCCTCAAATCAATCTTAGAAAACACGGTGGCTCTCTTCAACTGATTGAAAAAATCGTCGATCCTTGGTAAAGGATATTTTTTCTTCCCTGTTACCTTATTGAGTTGTTTATAGTCGATACATAACCTCATCGACCCATCTTTCTTCTTCACAAAGAGTACCGGAGCACACCACAAGGAAAAGCTCATCTCGCAAAACCCTTGTCTGTTAGTTCTTGCAACTGTACTTTCAACTATTTCAACTCCATTGGAGCCATCCTGTACGGAGCTATCGAGATGGGTGCCGTACCGAAGACCAACTCGATTCCAAACTCAACTTCCCTCACTAGAGGTAGTCCGAGTAACTCTTCCGGAAACACATCTATAAACTTGCAAACCACTGGTACTGATTCGATCTTCGACTCAGACACTTGAGTATTCAATACAAAAGCGAGGTATGCCTCATATCCTTTTCTCAAATATTTCTTAGCAGTCAAAGACGACATCATTACGGACAATTTATCCGATTCATCAGGTCCAACTCAATGAACATTTCCATCTTCTCATTTCAACTCAATAACTTTCCTCCCATAGTCCACTACAACACTGTGAGAGGTCAATCAATCCATCCCAAGGATTACATCAAGTTCATTAAACAGCAATAACATTAAGTTAGCCGAAAAACAATGACCTCTAATTGTCAAAGGACAATTTCTACACACTTGGTCAACAAGCACATGTCTGCCTAAAGGATTGGACACTTTTATCAGCAATTCAGTTGACTCTACTATCATACTCATACGAGGTATCAATTTCATAAAAATATAAGAGTAGGTAGATCCCAGGTCAATTAAAGCGACAACAGATATTTCATGGATAGAAAAGGTACCCATGATCACGTTGGGAGACTCTGCCTCTTCCCGGGCACGTATAGCATAAGTCCTTGCAGGTACTCTGCCATTGGACCTCACTGTAGCATCTTTTTCCATGCCTCTACTGCTAGCCCCATTTCCGGGGTTCTTCTGTGGTCTACCCCTCAAAAGATCACTACTCGCTTTCACATCTTGTTTTCTCTCTATCTTATCCAATTCAGGATAATTACGGATGAAGTGTTCCAATGATCCGCTCTTGAAACAGCCCTTTTCATTCGCTCAGCACTCACAAAAATGACACCTACCACATTGTGAGCATTCTGGCCTATTTGACCAAGTGCTACCGATGCTTGCGACTGAAGTCGTCTGGGCTTTAGAAGTTGTGTTATGCTGGTTATTGTTCCTATTCGAATACCCCACCGAAGCATTCGATCGGGTAGTGAACTCTTTCAATCTTTTGGATGAAGACTAATGTGATTTTCCCATCTGTCTTTTCTTTGAATCCCGCGACTCAAAAGCTGCTTTTCTCTTTTTTTTTACTAGGTCTTCGGCCCTACAGGCTCTTTCAACAAGTGCTACAAATTCCCGCAGCTCTAAGATGCCAACAAACATTTGAATATCTTTATTGAGGCCATCCTCAAACCTCTTACACATGGTAGCTTCGATAGATACGTACTCCCGCGCATACTTACTAAGCCTCACAAACTCACGTTCATACTCCGTCACTGACATTCGGCCTTGCTTAAGCTCTAGGAATTCCTTCCTCTTTTGGTCTATGAATCTTTGGCTAATATACTTTTTCCAAAATTCCTTCTAGAAGAATTCCCATGTAATCCTCTCTCTTAGTACGACGGACACGAGAGTGTTCCACCACTAATAAGTTGAGTCCCATAGGAGTGACACTGCGCATTTCACGCACTCTTCAGGTGTACATGATAGTTCATCAAATACTCTAATGGTATTTTCTAGCAAACACTTTGTTCTCTCTGGGTCATCATCTATGCTAGCCCGAAATTCCTCGGCCCCTTGTTTCTAGATCTTATCTATCGGAGGCTTCTCTCTTCTAAACATGTCCACGCCTTGCGAAGCTACCGGGACATACTGAGGAATTGGAGGAGGTGGGGGAGGTGGACTATTCAGATTCGCACGAACAAAGTCTGTATACCAAGCGTCCATCATCGGAGGTAGGCTTCTCTAGCCCCTCCGCCTTGGCCCGTAGTTTCGGGCTCACTCTCTTCTAGTGCGGCCCCTTCAGCGGGAGTCGGTGCGTTACTTTCCACGTCATCCACCGTGGCTCTATCAGGATCCCTTTACTATATAAAAACATATTTTATAATCGTCAAAAATCGTTACACTATCAATAAACAGTTATGACATGTATAGCTAGACTCGTACTCTCGCTAGGTTAGTCCTAGAACCGACTAAACCATAACTCTGATACCACTAAATGTAACACCCTATACCTGTTACCCACACCGGAGAGGAGTACAAGGCATTATCTAACTTAATCTCCTACATACAACCAATCTCAAGTCACCGAGACTCGGTCCAAGTTAAAACTTTTTCAATTTTTACTTTGAACTTCTTATTAGGGCCTACGAGCCCCAATTCGACTGTTGAAAACTATTCGGGACCACTCCGAGTCCTTAAACCATCTTTAAGCAATTTGCTTTTAAAACAGGGTACATGATCGTGTGGAAGGGTAACACACCCATGTGACCATATCGACATGGTTGTGCAGATGGCCCGTGTGACTCACACGGCCTAAGTACCCTGGGACACGCCCGTGTTCCACACCCGTGTAAAATTAATTTCTAATTCACACTTACAAGGGTTTCCACACAGCTAGACAGGCGCCCGTGTTAATGGCCCGTGTCCCTCACATGGCCATGACACGCCCGTGTTCTAGCCTGTGTGCAAAAACATGGACATTCTGTTTCTGATGTCAGCATACTCCAAATGTCACATAGCCAAGGCACAGGCCCGTGTGCTAGGCCGTGTCCTTCACACGGCTAAGACACACGATCATCTCTTTGCCCATGTATTTAATACCATGCATAATGACTTGAAACTTTTACGTGCAGGGGACACACGGCCGGACTACCCGCCCATGGGGCAGACCGTGTGTCATACACGGCCTAGACACACGCCTGTGTGTCAACCCATGTGAACAATATAAGGCTATTTACCAAGCCTCATTGCCACCCTTACATACCTATTTTCATACAAATGCCAACCAATACCAAAACGAGCACAATTTTTATAATCAAATCGGCCACAATAGACATGCATTCAACCATGATAATGCATCTTTTACAAATTCAAAATGAATATTAGCCATCATTTAAAACTTAATACAAATTGAAGGGTTTCCAACCCAAGCCAACACATTTGGCCAATTCTCAAAGACACAAAATAATAAAGTCTAAGTCCTATACATGCCATATTCAAAAATATAAACCCAACTATACCAAAGGCTTCAGTTGATAGTGTGATCGATATCTCTGACTTCTGGTGATCCTTGAGCTAGATAGGCGACATTGAAAGGAAATGGAAAGGAAAAGGGAGTAAGCATAAAAGCTTAGTAAGTTGCATATAAATAAGTATACAACAACAACAATTTATCAATAATCCACATGCTCATAATACCAAGGTAGGCATAAACATAACTTACTCATTACCATCCATACAAGTCACATATTATACAATGAGCTCATATCTCATACGTACCAATTAAGTACCTGCACCACTCACAACACGGTTATACTTTCCTCTTTAGCTTAAGAACATAACGTTCACCGTTGAACCATTTGGAACACTACCGGATATTCATTAAGCCTCAAATGTGGGAAAGGTGCCGATGCCATGTCCCAGACACGGTCTTACACTGGCTCATATCTCATGTCGATGCCATGTCCCAGACATGGTTTTACACTGACTATAATCTCGTAGTCGATGCATGTCCCAGACATGTTTTACACTGGCTTACATCTCGAGGTCGATGCATGTCCCAAACATGTCTTACACTAGCTCTCATCTCAATGCCGATGCCATGTCCCAGACATGGTCTTACACTAGCTCTCATAATATGGCCGATGCATGTCCCAGACATGTCTTACACTAGCCAACAATAACCCATATGTCATGGCATGAATATCCGATTTATTTCCTAGGTTCAAACGGGAACTCTACTATCTCTATTATCATCATACCTTCTCAATTCCAAAATCAAACGATTCATGTTATATTAATTCAATACCTACATTAGCAATGTATTTGTATTATTTACATACAACTTACCACAGATTACAAAATGTGGCGACTATTCGGTTTAGTCAATTTGCTTGGTTTTCCCCCGATCTAGATTTGGATTTGGCAATTCTTGATCTAAAATAGTAAAATGCACACATGTAATCACTAAATAAAATTAAGCCATTAAAATTTCACATTTTTGGTAAAATGACCATTTTACCCTTAGACTTTGGCAAAATGACCATTTTACCCCTATGCTCGAAAATCAATTTTTATCAAATTTATTTGCATCTTAAGCGTATATGAACTCTTTTTACTCTTATTGTAACCCCAAATTCTCTCTATTTCACATATTTATCAATTATTTTACACCTTGTGCAAAATAGTCCCTTTAGGTGTTTTCATGCTAACACCTTTCACAAAAGTTGTTTATATGACACCCAAGACTCATTTTCTTCCATAAAAACTCAGCAAACATTAAAAATACCTTCATGTCAAAACCCTAAACTCTTAATCATTTTGCACTATAGACCCTTCATTTGAAAGCTCATGCTTCAAGGGTCTCAAAAATGCAAAAATCAACAACAGAGGACATGGAAATCACTTACTTGTGAGTGCTTCAAGTTGCTGAAAATTTTGAAGTTCAAAACCCCCAAAAATGGCTGAAAATTAGTGGAGAAAGATGATAGAAAAGGGATGATATAATCTCTCTTTATTTATTTCTATTTTAGTCAAAAATAGGCCACCTAACTCACCAAATTTGAAAATTTTGTCCCCTCTTTGACTCTATGGCTGGCTATGCTTCCTTTTAAGGGTCTATTTGCCCTTTAAAATCCCCCAATTTTGATTCTCTAGTAAAATAACACCTTTAGCTATCAAATTAAGACTTTTACACTTTATGCGATTTAGTCCATTTTCATAATTGGGCTCACAAACGTCACAATTAACTCACCAAATTTTTCATGCACTAATATAAACATGCTATGACTCCAAAATAATAATAAAATAATTTCTCTAACTTTGAATTTGTGGTCTCGAGACCACTATTCTAACTAGGCCCTAAATCGAGCTGTTACATTATCTGCAAATGGACATCCAATAGGGAGTTTTATGAATATTTTATTCAGTGAATGTCCATCAAGATCTAGATAAGTTTTGATATACTTTAAATTCTAATAGTAATTAGAAATAAAGTCTATTTCATTTATACTTATTAAGTCTATAAATATAGACTTTGGAGAAGCATTGTAGATGATGCCAATTGATCAATATAATACACTCTCTCTTTGCTCTCTGTGACACCCCAAACCCGACTGGAACGGACCGACTTAAATTCGAAGCGACACATTAGTGGCTCTCTAGCACAAAAACCCCCCAAAATACACCCCAACCTTATAACACCTCAATTCTAACTAATAATTGTCTAAACTTATTGCGGAAGCGATTTGTAAACCATTTTAAAACTATTTTTAAGGATTTAACCCTAAAGGTATTTTAGTCATTTTACCACTTAAAACTAAACGATCCCGATTTTAATTCTAAATGATTACCGAATTCCTTTTAATCAATTTCGAGAAACCCCTAAAATTCATTTTAATTAACCATTTTTCCTTAATCCATTTACTAATTAAGATTATATTAGCTAAGTTTTATTACTTTAATCATATATATACAATTTTAATTAATCTAATTACAATTAATAAACAACATGTATTCATAATTTAAGCATTCAAAATCATGCTTAACAACAACAATTAAATTATATAATGGACTTACCTTAACCACAAAGTTACCCACTCTTTGACAAGCCAAAATTAAAATGTATTAATGAAAATTCATGCTTCAATCACCATGTTTTCAATCACCATGATATCACTTAACAACATACTAAAATCCACACAATATTTAACCATAAAATCAATCATTAAAAAAAACAAGTATAACATCTCAAAATTAAAATCCAAATAAAAGTTTCAAATGCTCATAACAAGTATATCAAATTATATCAGTTGAGTGCTACAATGCTTTCTAATGCTTCTAAAAAAGTCTTTAATCTATACTACCAAATAGCATTAAACTTGGACCAGCCTTGCCCTTACTCCTTAACTCCCCAAAGCTAGAAAAAGAAAACTCTACACAAATTTGTGATGGTGTAAGTCGAAAAAGCTCAGTGAGTGGCCATAAATTCAATAAGTAAATCACACCAAAAAAACATACTTAAACTAAGGCAAATCATGTATCAAAATTCGAGTATATGAATCATAGTTTCAATTATTTTTCATGCTCAATTATAACATTCAATTTACTAAAATTTCCACCAATAATGCAACATCATAACAGCATAATTCCATATGTTATTCCATGAGTAAAATCACATTTATTATGGCATATGAAAACATAATTTAATTAACAAACAAACACTTATATTGGCAAATGACATCCATGGCAAAATATAAACATGTGATCATGCATTGGATAACGGATCTCTAATCTCCCAAATATCGAATACAATACTCTGATTGAATGGGGCGTAGCCACACACTCCCTTATATCACCTCGAAATCGCTAATAATTGAGTGGAGAAAAAGATTCAACACTCTCTTATCCACTCCAACAAAATTAATACTCCTAGAGCATATGCTCACAAATAACACATATAATGGTGAGTACTCAGTAATATTGTGGCATGCCATCTATATCCAATGGATCCACCATGGAACGTTGCTTATATAACCAATTATACAAGGCATAAAAATTGATATTTAAACATTTAATTCATGATATAAAAATTACATTTAAATCATGTCACTTAGCAATTTTAGTACCAACATAGATAAGCACAATAAGTGTCTTTGTCCATGGATCTAAAACCAATCATAAAACCATCATCAAGTGCTCTAATATACAATAATCCATGCTCCAATTATTATTTAATACAATTCAAATCAATCATACCAAACACACAATTCACAATTTTCATAAATCATTTACAAATATGCTTATATAAAATTAAAATCAATTTTAATAATCTAAATCATTTGAGATACAATTCAATCATTAGAAACACAATTCAAAACCTCAATTTATAATGTAAATAGGCATGTTTACCAATTGCCTTTAAAATCACCCACCTTCACACTTTGCTTATCAAGCCAAAGTATATCAAGTAGTTGTGTTTGGACCTCGATTCTGATGAACAATGGTCTCTCCTCATTGTGGAGCTTAAATAGAGATAAAATACATGTTACAAGATATCATTAACAACAAGAAAATAAAAAAAAAATGAACTACACGGATCTAAAACGCATCTCCAATCACCTTACTGAAAACTTACGGTATAAACGAAACACAAATTTCAACCCCTAAATGACCTTCTCTACACAAAAAACCATTTCTAAACATCATTTGTAATCTACCAACTCAAAACCTAAGCATCAATTTCATCAAACAAACCATTTCATAATTTTCAGAAAATCAACTCATGTTCTTAGTTAAAAACGGATTTATCAAAATTGATCAATCAAACGAGTTTAATATTTTTTTCTGATCAAAAACCTCTTAGTAAACATGATTTCAGCTTAGATATCCATTTAAATGTGGATTCCAACTCAAAACCATGAATTCACCATTGATGAATTTCATGTTCAAGAGAGAAGAGATCAAGATTTGAAAAAAAATTTAATCGATTTAAATCGAAAATAATGATTAAAAACAACTTTAAAATGAATTTAGAGTTGAGAAATTACCTTCAATTTATCTAGAATCATCAATATTTAAGATTGGATCAAGATCTTTGAAGAGCTCGGATGAGTTTTTTCCTAACTTTGAAAATCTTTTCTAGAGAATTTTGAGAGAATTTGAGGAAAATAAAAGATGAGATCTAATATTTGATATGTAGACTTCGAAAATGAAAATGAAAAATGAGAGAAAACGCTTAAAAATTGGGTGAAATTTGTGTGTGAAGTGAGGGGGTTGCAGTGTTTTTGAGCTAAAGAACCCCTACCTGACTTTCAAAATTAGGGGAAATTGCCATCAGTCCACTCCTACAATTCCCTTGTTTTACAAAGTAATCATTTCCCTCTAAAAATCTTAAAATACGGGAGATTAGCGAGTGGACGTAGAAGTAATTAGTTTCTATGTAGGGTTTCTTAGCAGATCAACTAGTTAGGATAGGAAGAACTTAAAACCCTAAGCTTGAAAATCCTAGGAAGCCATTTAGGTAGGAATGAACTCAAAATTAGTATTGTCTATCTGTGAACACCTTACCCCAATTCGGTTTGGACTGTGAGGTCGAGAGATAAGTAGTTCTTGTTGACTCATTAGTTTAGTGGAAGATCGAGAGATCCTGCTAGGTTAATAACTATTTGATTGGATAGAACCCGAAATAGGAATTAGTTATGACCAACGAAGCAAGTTAGTTTTCCATTCTTAGAATTGATCAAATCTATAAATTAGTTTTCCGCCTTTACTTTTATACATCTTAATTATTTTTATAAAGTATGAATTTTAATCACCCTAGGAATTATCATAATATATTTTAGTTAAATTACTAATTAGATCTATTAACGTCAAAGTTAGAATTGATTTAGTTTCACCTCCCTTGGGTACGATCCTTGGAGTACTACTGTAACACCCCAAACCCGGCCCAGACGTTATGGCCGAATCTGACGTGCCACATTGAAGTTAAAAACCCATGTTTCATTTTAGTGTTAAAAATCGTCTTTTGTTAAGCTAAAGTGAATGGAAGCAAGGCACCGGGTAGGTATCCACAACAGAAGAGGTGAGCCATGAAGGCTGCTTAAGTACCAAGCTCTTCGATTGGATCCAATCCTAGACATGCCCACAACCATTGCCACACTTTGGTTGTAACGAGTTGAAATTTCTTTGAGTAGTTATTATCTTTGTTAACTCGAATAATCGTGACGTCGTGTTATTTTAAAAACAAATATCATTTTGAAAACGCGCCCTATGTCTATCCCATTTGCATTATTATAAACTGGTTTAAAGTTATTGAAAATAAAAATAATCCCCGGAAAAACAAAGAAGAAAATTTAGTTAAAATGGCCTTATTACAACCCAAGATTAAATAGTAAATAAAATAAATTAAGGAAAATCAGTCACTTATTTCAAAGCCCAAAAGCGATCACCATGGCCACTCAATCCTCCGCCCAAGTCACCCACATCAAGGCCCACTTGCAAGGTTAAGGAAGAGGGTGAGTTTGGAAACTCAAAGTGTGTAAGAAAACCCATCCAAAGCCCAAGTCAGCTCAATCCCGTTGAGCCTAAGCCCATTCTGGGATTAATAGTGGTACCTGGTCAAGCCCTTTTCAAAATAAGTAAACTGGGCCTTAGCCCCCTTTTAAGAAAATAGTATGGCCTATAGGCCCATTCCGTAATAGAGCAGCTCATATTCATGTATGCAAGCCCAACCCAGCCTTATAACCAACCGCTAACTCCACCCGAACCAAGCCCTACACTCCATGTGGGAATAGCTCAACCCACCCAAATTTACACTCCACAGATTGCAGCATGCTTCGCCAGCTTATCAAGAAATTGAGGCAAAGCCTCAAAGACATGGACAAAGCCACTTTCGCAGACTTCCTCTATCAATATCTCACCCCATGCATCGAGATAATAATAACATGGCATGCAAGAAATAACAAACAATCAAACATGTATTTCGGTCAACCTTAACCCTAAGGGTATCTCAGTAATCCCACTCCTAGGGGTAAATCTGTAAATTTTCCACCTATAAAGGTATTTCAGTAATTTATCTATTTTAGGGTTTTCATGCATATACTCACTTTTCACGTATTAACAAAAACATTTACCGAGGGTTCTTACCGAATTGGGCCCGCTGGCCCATTATCCCAATTTTGGCCCATTAAGCCCATAAATATTGAAGGCATAGAAATCTTGCACTCTGCGGTCTAAACATTGTAGTTTACCAAAAAAGTTAATCGATTTACCTCACGAGCATTCGCACACTCGCAAGTCCACAAAATACCAATTTTTCGGCATTTCGGCTTTTCGGCTTTTGCCAATCTAGACTAAGAAGGGGTGTCAGTTACACACCTATTTTATGACGATTCGCTGACGAGATCCACGCATGAACTACCTACAATTATATTACCACCACCTTAATCTAACTACCGAAACGAACTACATAATAACTTCTTACCTTATTCGGGCATAACACCTTAGGCACTAGCAATCCTACCTTTGCCGAAGTTTGCTACTAAACTTAGATCCCGTTGCTCCACCTGTCCAAGCCCTTGATCAGCAGCCTCTAGATCACCTTACTAACAAGACAAAACAGTTATCACAACCCCTTAGGGCTACAAGTCCAAGTCGACAGCCTCCCTAACCTTTAGGGGTTTCGACTTTTCTAAAATACGAAATAAAGACTAGATTGAAAAGGCTTACCACTGGTTCCTTCGGTCAATGATTCCAATTAATCTCTACTCAATTCTGATGCCGATCTAAGCCCTCAAATGATAACAAAATTTGAGCCTTCAGTGATTTCAATATTCAGCTAAGTTCCTAAAAGTGTGGGGTTTTCGGGTTTTGCTGGAACTGTGTAAAGAAAGATGAAATAGGAGGGTTTTGCTGTGGTCTAGTCGACAGAAACTTAAGGTTTAGAGAACTAGAGATTTGGTCAAGAATGATGAAAAGGATAAGAGAATTGGCTAGAAGAAATCGGCACAGAAGAAAGTATAGTTTTCGGGATTTCGACTTTTTAAGGCAAATGGCTATGAAGGTTTTAGAAACGTTTGAAGAAAAAGATGGAGATGCACTGGTGGATAGAGAGATTCGGCTATAGAGGAAGAGAAGAAAAAAGAAAAAATTGATAAAGAGAGGAGAAAAGAAAGAAGAGGAGAATGGTCAGGAAACGGCACAATTTTCCCCTAATGCCGAATTTGTACTGGCACTCAACCTAGTTGAATTTTTCCCCCCTAAAGCACCCCTTGGCTGGCTAACTCTTGCTCCTCAAGAGTCCACCATTCGGCCAACACTACTCTCCCTAATCAGCTCCTAAATCCTCTCCCTTATCCCCTCCTTACTCAATCCCTTAAGCAATTTAAACTCCTCCCATGCACTTTCACTTGGGCCCATTACTTACCTTTTCTGTGCATAAAAATTAATATCACTAATTTGTTTACCTTGCGACTCGAACCTTAGTTCTCCTTGGTCATCCACACGCCACCTCTAAAGCCCCCCAAGTGATGTCACAAGCTAGCTTACCACAGGCTTCCCTGTGTTTTATTTTACCCAATTAATACTTAAAAGCTCAACCAACCAGAACCCTTTTTTCTTATGGAATTAAAATTAATTAAAACTACCGGGTTTTTAACCTAAGCTTGGGCCTTCTAGAGGCCCACTAACCTAAGTAAATCCACGCCAAGCAGATAGAACACCAAAAATTTAAAATTTGCCAACATTCACAGAATTCCCGAAAATTGGTGCGTTACAACTCTACCCCCTTAAAGAAATTTCGGCCTCGAAATTTACCTGATCCAAATAGTTGAGGGTATTGTTGACGCATAGTCTCTTCTGACTCCCAAGTAGCCTCTTCCCTTCCATGATTACACCACAGCACTTTTACCAATAGAACCGACTTCTTTCTTAAAACTTTAACCTTCTGATCTAAAATTTGTATGGGTTCTTCTTCAAAGGTCAAATCAGTCTTTACTTCAATCTCCTCCATTGGCACAACATGTGAAGGATCCGATCGATATCATCTTAACATAGACACATAAAAGACGTCATGGATTCTGTCCAACTCTGATGGTAATTCTAACTGATACGCTTCTGGCCCTACCCGTTTAAGAACCCGATAAGGCCCTATAAACCGCGGACTCAATTTGCCTTTCATGCCGAACCTCAAGATCTTCTTCCAAGGTGAAACCTTCAAGAAAACCATGTCCCCAATAGCGAATTCAATATCTTTATGCTTTAGATCCGCATACGACTTCTGTCTATCAGATGCCTCCTTTAAGCGATCTCTTATCAACCTAACCTTACTTTCAATATCTGCCACCAACTCCGGTCCAAGCACTTGTCGTTCACCCAACTCTGTCCAACACGTAGGTGTACGACATCTCCACCCATAAAATGCCTCATATGGAGCCATCCGAATACTTGTTTGGTAGCTGTTATTGTATGCAAACTCTGCCAATGGCAAGTAGTCCTCCCAATTACCACGAAAATCAATAATACAACCTCTTAACATATCCTCCAAAATTTGAATAACCCTTTTCAATTGTCCATCTGTCTGTGGGTGAAAGGCAGTACTGAAATCCAATCGTGTACCCAATGCCTCTTGCAACTTCTGCCAGAACCGAGATGTAAACCTAGGGTCTCGATCAAAAATAATCGACACTGGCACTCCATGCAGTCGCACTATCTCCGCCACATACAACTTGGCCAACTTTTGCAGTGAGTAATCAGTACGAGCAGGTATGAAATGGGCAGATTTCGTTAACCTATCCACAACTACCCACACAGAATCTTTCTTGGTGGGTGTCAAAGGTAGCCCACTCACAAAGTCCATAGTTACTCTCTCCCACTTCTATAGTGGAATTTTCACCTGTTGTAGTAATCCAGAAGGCAATTGGTGCTCGGCTTTAACTTGTTGGCACGTCAGACATTTCCCAACAAATTCAGTCACCTCTCGTTTCAGTCCAGGCCACCAGTACACCTCTCGCAGATCTCGATATAACTTATTCCCTCCAGGATGCATGGCACAAGGTCCACCATGAGCCTCATTTAAAATCAATCGCCTCAATTCAGGGTCTTTCGGAATACAAACTCTTCCACGAAAGCATAGAACTCCGTCAGTGTTCAGTCCAAATTCCTCATTCTCACCATTCTCAACTTGCCAAAACCGAAGAACTAACGAATCATCCTTCAACTATTTTTCTTTAATCTGCTCAGCCCAAGTAGGCCTCACTTACAACTCTGCCAACAGACTTCCATCGTCGAACAGACTCAAACATGCAAACAAGGCTCTCAAATCAGTAACAACCCTTCGACTCAACGCATCAGCCACCACGTTAGCGTTACCTTGGTGGTACTCAATCGACGATCGTAATCCTTAAGCAACTCAATCCATCTCCTTTGCCTTAGGTTTAGCTCCTTCGAGTCAACAGATACTTAAGACTCTTATGGTCCGTGTAAATAATACACCTTTCTCCATATAAGTAATGTCTCCAAATCTTAAGTGCAAAGATCATCTCGCGCCAACTCTAAATCATGAGTAGGATAGTTTCCTTCATGAGGCTTAAGTCGTCATGAAGCATAAACGACCACCCTACCCTCTTGCATCAGTACACATCCTAAACCTCACATGTGACGACATCAGACACAGTGAAGTCCTTCCTGCATCTCGGTTGAATCAACACCGGCGCTTCAATGTAACCTTTTCGAGATGGTCGAAAGCTTTTTGTCGCTTCTCGGTCCGCACAAATGCTACCCCTTTCTTACAGTTTCGTCAATGGTGCAAAGCAATCGAGAAAGTCCTTCAACGAACCTTCGGTAATAGCCGCCAAACCCGTAAAACTCGAATTGATCATCGACTTGGTGGTTTCCATTCCAAAGCTGCCTCAATTTTTCGAAGATCCACCCTAATTCCTTCAGCAGAAACCACATGACCTAGAAAAGTCACTTCTCGCAACCAGAATTCACACTTACTAAACTTCGCATACAGTTGTTTCTCTCTCAGCACTTGTAGCACAATACGTAGATGCTCCTCATGTTTCCCCTCGATTTTCGAATATACCAGAATATCATCGATGAAAACTACCACGAATCGGTCCAAGTAAGGTTGGAATACCCGATTCATCAGATCCATGAAAGCGGCAGGTGCGTTCGTCAGCCCAAACGGGATAACCAGGAACTCATAATGACCATATCGAGTTCTGAATGCTGTCTTATGAATATCCACTTCCTTTACCCTTAGCTGATGGTATCCAGATCAAAGGTCAATCTTGGAAAATACCGAAGATCCTCTCAGTTGGTCAAATAAATCATCAATTCTTGGCAGTGGGTACTTGTTCTTTATCGTCAGTTTGTTCAACTGGTGGTAATCGATGCACATGCGTATTGTCCCGTCCTTTTTCTTCACAAACAGGACCGGTGCTCCCCATGGAGACACACTAGATCTAATGAAGCCTCTATCCAACAACTCTTGGATTTGAGCTTTCAGTTCCACTAACTCCTTCGGTGCCATCCTATAGGGTGCAATGGATATTGGAGCTGTTCCAGGCAGCAAATCAATTCCAAACTCAACTTCCCGATTCGGAGGTAATCCAGGAAGCTCCTCTGGGAAAACATCTCGAAATTCCCTAACAGTCTTGACGGTATCCACAGTCAAATCCCCAGTTTCAACTTGATTTACAAAAGCCAAGTACGCCTCGCATCCCTTACGA
Organism: Gossypium longicalyx; assembly: GCA_025698465.1. Taxonomy (NCBI): domain Eukaryota; kingdom Viridiplantae; phylum Streptophyta; class Magnoliopsida; order Malvales; family Malvaceae; genus Gossypium; species Gossypium longicalyx. The sequence goes on from CM046995.1 coordinate 37,709,515, forward strand.
CGGTTTCTCGGCTTAAAGTCGATACCACATTGGACAAGTAATCTCTTCGTTCCTCAATAATCATTACCTCTTCATCCTCAGCAGTTCTTAACACCATCCTCTTAGCTGCACAATCCAGCGTTTCCCTATGCTTAGCCAGCCAATCCATCCCTAAGATCAAATCGAATTCTCCGAATGGCAACTCCATCAAGTCTCCACAGAAAATCCTACCTTGGGTCTCTAAAGGCACCTCCCTGAAGAGTTCCTCTACTTTAACTGAGTGACCTAAAGGACTTATCACAGTTACCCCATACACAGTCTCCTCAAAGTGAACACCCAATGCCCCAGAAATGACATATGCAACATACGAATGAGTTGACCCCACATCTATCAGAGCAGTATAAGGGATACCAGAGATCAAAAACGTACCAATTATGACATCAGGTGTGTCACCCTCCTCACGTCGACGAGCAGCATATACCAAAGCTGGCTGACGAGCCTCAGTATTAACAGTACCCCTACCGGGTGCCCCACGTCCACGGCCATTACCACCGCGGCCTTGGCCACGACCTCTCAGCGGCGGCAGTCCACCTCGCGCTGGTTGGACAGGTTACACAGCCCCTTGTTCAACCACTTGAGCCTGAGCAGCCTCTTAGGACAATCCCTGATCCTATGTTCCTTTGATCCACAACGAAGACAAGCCCCAGAACACTTCTAGCATTCCACCAAATGCATTCTTCCACAATCTCCACAAGCTTGTGGTCTAACTATGTTCACTGGAACTGTTCAAACTTGTTCCTCTATCCTAGCTCTCTTAACATATCGGTTAGCAGCACCAGCTGGTCCAACATCCCTCCTGAACCGGTTTCGATCCCTGTCGCTGTTCTTTCGTTCGGCTTGCTTCACCTCTTCAGCTATCTTAGCCTTCTCTACCAGTGCAGCAAAATCGCGCTCTCTCTACGGAGCTATTAGCACCCTTAGCTCATCCCTGAGGCCATCCTCAAAGCAACCACTACGCTCATATTCGGTGGAGACAATGCCACTAGCGTACCGGCTCAATCGCAAAAACTCTGCCTCATATTCAGCAACGGCCTTACCACCCTGGGTCAGGTTCAGGAATTCTTTTCTTCGTGCATCCACATAGCTAGCTCCGACATATTTCACCTTAAAGGACTGCTTGAACAGCTCCCATGTTACCCTCTCAGCTAGGGTACCCTCTCTCACAGTGATCCACTAGTAATACGCCTCGTTCCGCAGTAATGACACCGCCCCTTTTAACTTCTGCTCTACTGAGCAATCTAGGTCATCCATAATCCGCTCTGTGGCTTCCAGCCAGTACTCCGCCACATTTGGGGCTACTCCAGATATACCCCTAAAAACCTCCGCTCCATTGGCCGGGAGTCGCTCCGAAATGGACCCCCTATTTATGGGCCCGACATTAGCTCCAGCCACCCTTTCTAAAACTCTTAACATGGCCTGGAACAGAGCGTCGTCCTCCGCGGCCCGATCATACGGCCCATTTTCACCCACCGGTGGTCGTGCTACTCCAGCGGGTATGTGTTCAGAAGACGAAGATCCAGCTTGAGTACTACCTCGGCCTCGACCATAGCCTCTTCCCCGAGTAGCTCTCGTACTCATTTCAGTTTATCTGATTACGAATTTTATGATAATTTTCAATTATTTATTACAGGATGTCTTATGGAAATATAGCAGTTCAATGATTCTTTTCGTAATGTCGTATCCTAGCTACAGTCTCATTTCTACCGTTTTACAGCTCTAGCCTATCTAAAGTATCATAGTAGGGTCTCAGTTTTATTCATAGCATTATATTATTATCACATAACGTAAAAAGAGTGTACTTACAGACTTGGTGCCAGGGATTCAGTGCGCCACCTCTTTCTCCAATCCATTTAAAACTCAAAAACCATGTTTTTTATCACAGAAAATAGCAGTTTAAAATTTTGATTTTGAAACACCCTTGTAACATCCTTATTTTGAAACTCTTGATTTTAGCCCCGTTTTAAAAACCAGCAAAACTTGAACCATTTTAACATGTATACCTTGTAAAACATCTTTGAAAAGAACTTCCCAATACCATTTCCAAAAATACCCTTCTTGGGCCTAAGTTTTCGAAAAGATTTTCGAACACGATCCACAGCCGAGTTGTTGTAACTTGGCTCTGATACCACTAAAGTGAATGGAAGCTGGGCACCAGGTAGGTATCCACAATAGAGGAGGTGAGCCATGAAGGCTGCTTAAGTACCAAGCTCTTCGATTGGATCCAATCCTAAACATGCCCACAACCATTGCCACACTTTGGTTGTAACGAGTTGAAATTTCTTTGATTAGTTATTATCTTTGTTAACTCGAATAATCGTGACGTCGTGTTATTTTAAAAACAAATATCATTTTGAAAACGCGCCCTATGTCTATCCCATTTGCATTATTATCAACCAGTTTAAAGTTATTGAAAATAAAAATAATCCCCGGAAAAACAAAGAAGAAAATTTAGTTAAAATGGCCTTATTACAACCCAAGATTAAATAGTAAATAATAAATTAAGGAAAATCAGTCACTTATTTCAAAGCCCAAAAGTGATCACCATGGCCACTCTGAATCCCCTCCAGCTCCAAGTCACCCACATCAAGGCCCACCTGCAAGGTTAAGGAAGAGGGTGAGTTTGGAAACTCAGTGTGTAAGAAAAACCCATCCAAAGCCCAAGCCAGCTCAAGCCCGTTGAGCCTAAGCCCATTCAGTTAACAGTGGGTACTGGGTCGAAGCCCTTTTTCAAAATACAGTAAACTGGGCCTTAGCCCCCTTTTAAGATAACAGTATGGCCCATAGGCCCATTCCAGAATAGAGCAGTCATATTCATGTATGCAAGCCCAACCCAGCCTATAACCAACCGCTAACTCCACCCGAACCAGCCCTACACTCCATGTGGGAATAGCTCAACCCACCCACTTACACTACACTACATTTGCGGCATTGATTGCTCGCTTATCGAAGAAATTGAGGCAAAGCCTCCAAAGACGTGGGCGAGCCACTTTCGGCACTTCCTCTATCAATATCTCAGTCCCATGCATCAGATAATAATAACATGGCATGCAGTAAATAACAACAGACAAACATGCATTTCGGTCAACCTTAACCCTAGGGGTATATCAGTAATCTCACTCCTAGGGGTAAATCTGTAAATTTTCCACCTATAAAGGTATTTCAGTAATTTATCTATTTTAGGGTTTTTATGCATATGCTCATTTTTCACGTATTAACAAAAACATTTACCGAGGATTCTTACCGAATTGGGCTCGCTGGCCCATTATCCCAATTTTAGCCCATTAAGCCCATAAATATTGAAGGCACAGAAATCTTGCACTCTGCGATCTAAACACTGTAGTTTACCAGAAACGTTAATCGATTTACCTCACGAGCATTCGCACACTCGCAAGTCCACAAAATATCTATTTTTTGGCATTTCAGCTTTTGCCGATCAAGACTAAGAAGGGGTGTCAGTTACACACCTGTTTTATAATGATTCACTGATGATATCCACGCACGAACTACATAATAACTTCTTACCTTATTCGGGCATAACACCTTAGGCACTAGCAATCCTACCTTTGCCGAAGTTTACAACTAGACTTAGATCCCGTTGCTCCACCTGTCCAAGCCCTTGATTAGCAGCCTCTAGATCACCTTACTAACAAGACAAAACAGTTATCACAACCCCTTAGGGCTACAAGTCCAAGTCAACAGCCTCCCTAACCTTTAGGGGTTTCGACTTTTCTAAAATACGAAATAAAGACTAGATTGAAAAGGCTTACCACCGGTTCCTTCGGTCAATGATTCCAATTAATCTCTACTCAATTCTGATACCGATCTAAGCCCTCAAATGATAACAAAAGTCGAGCCTTCAATGATCTCAATATTCGGCTAAGTCTCTAAAAGTGTGGGGTTTTCGGATTTTGCTGGAACTGTGTAAAGAAAGATGAAATAGGAGGGTTTTGCTATGGTCTAGTCGACAGAAACTTAAGGTTTAGAGAACTAGAGAGTCGGTCAAGAATGATGAAAAGGATAAGAGAATTGGCTAGAAGAAATCGCACCAGAAGAAAGTATAGTTTTCGGGATTTCGACTTTTTAAGGCAAATGGCTATGAAGGTTTTAGAAACGTCTGAAGAAAAAGATGGAGATGCACAGGTGGATAGAGAGATTCGGCTATAGAGGAAGAGAAGAAAAAGAAAAAATTGATAAAGAGAGGAGAAAAGAAAGAAGATGAGAATGGTCAAGAAACGGCACAATTTTCCCCTAATGCCAAATTTGTACTGGCACTCAACCTAGCCGAATTTTTCCCCCCTAAAGCACCCCTTGGTCGGCCAACTCTTGCTCCTCAATAGTCCACCATTCGGCCAACACTACTCTCCCTAATCAGCTCCTAAATCCTCTCCCTTATCCCCTCCTTACTCAATCCCTTAAGCAATTTAAACTCCTCCTGACAGACTTTCACTTCAGTTCCATTACTTACATTTTCTGTGCATAAAAATTAATATCACTAATTTGCTTACCTTGCGACTCGAACCTTAGTTCTCCTTGGTCATCCACACGCCACCTCTAAAGCCCCCCAAGTGACGTCACAAGCCCGAGCTTACCACAAAGCTTTCCCGTGTTTTATTTTACCCAATTAATACTTAAAAGCCCAACCAACCGTAACCCCTTTTTCTTATGGAATTAAAATTAATTAAAACTACCAGGTTTTTAACCTAAGCTTGGGCCTTCTAGAGGCCCACTAACCTAAGTAAATCCACGCCAAGCAGACAGAACACCAAAAATTTTAAATTTGCCAACATTCATAGAATTTCCGAAAATTGGTGCGTTACAACTTCCATACTTCATTATATAAATTATATTACAACTTGACTCGTATACTTATGGAAATTGCCTAACGATAATATTTGGTTGCAAGAACTACACTCTAGACGCTAGTATGCGTGGCGGTGTTCGTTTAGAGTGATAAGTACCTGTGACAAGATAGCCATATGGGAAGGTCACAAAAATAACCCCATGAAACTTAACTTATAACATATCTCTTCTCACTTAATTTAACTAAATATTAGTAAGAGGATGTAGGTGTTAGGGGCAGTTCTATAACGACCCGATAGTCAGAGGTGTCGAAAAACGTATTTTTGGGACTCTATTTTTGTAAACCGAACCCATAAGTGTTTTTATTAAATATTTACGAGGCTAGCTTAGTAGCTAATTAATTTTTAGAATAGTGAATTTTGTGAAATTAAGAGTTAGTAAGATATAGGGACTAAATCGCGTAAAGGTTAAAAGTTTGAATTATAGGTTGAAATAAACTAAAGGGACTAAAGTGGCAAAAATATCATTTATTAAATGGTGGGATGGTGACCGACCATGTCTTAATGATTTTGCTTGTGTGTTTTATGTATATATATTATATATTATATATTATATATTAAGTTATAATAGTAGTAATAATAATAATAATAATAATAATAATAATAATAATAATAATAATAATAATAATAGTTATATCAATATAAACAAAAGAAAAGGAAGAGAATGTTTCATTCTCTGTTACATGCAAACAAAAGAAAGAAAGAAAAAAAGAGAAGTCACATACAACTAGGGTTTGGAAGTTCAAATCTAAATTGGTTAGTGCAATTTAGTCCCTATATTTGTAATTTTTACGTTTTTGAAATCTCGGTACTTAGGGCTACCCGACCCATATTGTAATTTTTTGTATTGTTCAAAATTTTAGATGTTGACATTGTTGAATAGTTTAAGTGTTAGGGATTAAATAGATAGATTTTTAAGTTAGAAATGAAAAAGGGCTAAGTTGTAGAATTAATTGTTGATTTTGAACAATAGGGACTAAATTGTGAAAATTTCAAAATTAAAGGGTCGAATCGGAAATGAGGAAACTAAATGTGGTCTAGAGTGAAATTAGTATAAAAATATGAAGTTAATTGTGAAGGTTAAAATTAATCTCATTTGAGGGACTAAATTGAAGAATAAGCAAAATATAGTGTGAAAATTGAAATTTAATGTGAAGTTGAAATGTGTAATATTAATATGAATTAATTATTTTATTCCATAATTAACGTCGTACCGAAATCCTTGAGTAAAAAAGGAAAGGATAAAATCAACGTCGAATAGCTCGGAAATCACGGTTAGTGTTTCTATAATCTGAATTAAATAGTAGATTATTGCATATATAATTGTCTGCATATGGTAAGCATTTGAGGTGAGTACTTTGGTACTTTGGGATTGAATTAAATTCATAATTGAAATCAAATGGATTGATTTTGTATATTATGAAATATATTGATTATGAATATATGTGTATTGAGAAAAATGTGATTATTATCAAATTGAATATATGTTTATATGTGATGATATGCATTCATGAAATTGAGACATTGGTTGTATTGAAAAGTGAAACGAATCCTTATTAATTGTATCGAGCTGAGTCGTATATAGATGGCATGCCATAGGATAGGAAGAGTTTAGGGATTACTTCAACCTTGAGTCCATGAAGCATTTTGTGCCAATTTGCTTCAATTTAACTGATGAGACACTAGGTGTCAATTTATATAGCGCTACGTAGTTATTACTTTGGATTTATCCGATGAGGCACTGGGTGCCAAACTAGTGTAAAATATCCGTCTGAGTCCATGTCGTGTTAATAGGGGAAAGTAAAATAATGATTTTATGTGATTGATATTGAAATAGCAAAGATGAGAAATGAATATGAGATGAGAAAAATATTAAAATGACAAATATGAGAAATGATTATGAGATGAGAAATGAGATATGAAATGATGAATTGAGATGTGAAACTTGAATGAATTCAAGTATAGATCAAAGATATGAATCATGCCATTGCATGAAATTATGTATTCAAATGCTAAATGAAATGCCATTGATATATACTTATATATTTGAAAATGTGAAAATTTTAGTAGATGTGAATAAAGAATGAGCAAAAATTATACTATTAAATTGAAACACATGAACATAGCTTACTTGTTGCATTTTACATTTTAAATACTTATATCAAGTTTATGTTATTCGGGTTATAGAAATACCACTGAGTTTTACTCAGGGTGCAGTTTTGTTTTCCGTGCGCAGGCTAGGTACTGTTCGAAATATTGCCGACTCAGTATCAAATCACAAATTTCGAGCTCAAGTGTGGTGATATTTCATTTTGTAATGGCATGTACCTAGGGAGTCTTTTGTTGATATCATTTACAAGATGTTGTTAACTTAGTTGCTAGTGAAATGATGGTTAAATGTGTATATGGTTGTGGTTGAGGCTATGTTGGTATGCTAGCCTAGTTTATATTTTGGTATGTGACATTTTAAAATTTGGTAGCTTAGCATAATACTTGGTATGAGCTTAGCTTCATATTTGGTAACTTTAGAAGTTTGAAAGTTAGTTCAAATATGGTAAGTGTTATATGAATGAAAGTCTTGAATGTTTGATGTGTTGTTGATGTATTTGAACATATAAAATGTGGTACCAATGAGGGTACATTGGTTAGGCATATTAGGTGATAAATTTGGTGTATTTTGGGCATGTTTAATCGTGTTTTGAATAGGTTAAACGGTTGGTAATTGAGTTTCTTAGTGTCCAAGTAAATAGGAAATGGTAAACTTGAGTTTTAAGGTACTTTTGGGTGCACATGGTCTGGCCACACGGGCACATGTCACACACGGGCAACACAAATGGGTGTAAGACCCAAGTCAGAGAGTTACACGGCCTAGCCACACGGGTTTGTGACCCCTGAAATCAAAATTTTTGTAATTATTCCTAAACTTCTAGAACTATTTCAAATTACTATTTTTAAACTACTTTTAGGGTCCCGTAGACTCATAATAGGGACTATAAGAGTAACTTTTACTTTGAATTGGGGTGGATTAACAAACCTAAATTAAGTGCATTCCACTAGCATCATCAAAGACAAATTAAAAATATAATCATAGACGGAGTATAGACTAATACTCTGATGCTAATAATTAGAATAGTCTTATATGTATTCGAATTCTGACAGTCTAAAAGGGATAAATAGCGATAAGAGTGTAGACAGTGGAAGACTAAGTTTAGCAATGTATAAATAGTGATAAGAGTGTAGATAATGGAAGACCAAGTTTAGAAATGCATAGCATAATTTATTATTCGAATGTATAAGAATCTAGCATGAAAGTATTAGATTGTCGTGACCTGCCCCTGCATATTATAATATTATTAGTTACTTTATATGTTGATTATGATTGAATTAATTGTTTGATTCGTTAGTAATGTTCATGACCCTAATCCGACGACGGAGAGGGGTTAGGGGTGTCACAAGTTTCTTTTGACATGAACTGGCTAAAGCCTAGTATTACTTGACCTATTATTAAGAATCTCCATTTTGAATTGAATCCTCCATTACTAACGTGGATTTCTTCAAACATCAAGTTTAGCAGTTACAAAAATTAGAATCCCATAGTTTTCCTCCGATAGTTTAAGCACATATATAACACCATTGCGTATGCCGATGTGTCAATAGAAGTTATTAATTTCATTTGCCTTAGAAGGACAAGCAAAGACTTGGTTAGATGCACTACCCCCAGACACTATTACCATCTAGACTGAATTTGTACAATTATTCCTACGTCGAGTTGTACTGATGACTATAATAATCAAAACATATAAGGAGCTATTTAAATTCAAGCAAGATGTGACTGAGACATTGGGATAGGCTTGGAAGAGGTTTAAATTGATTATTCGTTCAATATTGGGAGGGGAACTTTGTAGTACGATTACAACATTTCTATGATGGACTAGATGGACAAAGTAAACGACAATTTGATATCATAGTTGGAGGAAGTATTTGGTCAAAAACGAGACGGGAAATAGTTGACCTATTAGAGAAAGCCGGTAGTGATGAGCTTACATAGGGTATGAGCTGGGGGCGAAAACTATTAAAACATCAGAATTCACATCCCAAGAAAGAATGATCGATAATTCAGAATTAGAAGTGTTGAACTCAATCAAGCTAAATAAAAATGAAATAGAGGAAGAAATAATAGATGATCCAGAATAAGAAAATCATGAATTGGCCCTTCAGCTTGACTGGTGGAGTAAAAGCAAAGAACAACTAGAACAGGTAAATCCAGTGACAATTAAAATGGTTCCTTCTATGATCAAACCACCTGTTTTGGAATTATAACATTTACCTAACCACCTGAAATACGGATATTTGAGAGAGCAGAATACATTGCTTGTAATTATTGCCGTAGGATTATCCACAGAACAAGAAGAGACGTTACTAAATGTACGAAGAATATTTTATTATGAAAATATTTTTATTTTTTTCTTATTTGTAAAAAAAATTGTAAGTGTAAATAACATTTTTAAATATAAATTAACACATGATTATAAAATGAAAAATAACACAAATACGATACGAATGTGTAAAATTTTCATAATAAAAAAATAAAAGAAAATAAAAAATTATAAAATAAATAACATGAATTATTTACTCGAATTACCCCAAAAAATCATTTAAAGATAATAATTAGTTGTCTAATGAGTAACCTCCTCAAATTATAATTTGAACAATCTCAAACAAAAGGATAACATTTAAAGATAGCAAAATATATTTTTTTAGAGTTTAATGTTATACAAAGTTTTGTCTTTAATTTTTAAGAATTAAGTGTAGCCTTCAACATCACATTTTCTATGAACAAACTACAAATGAATTATGAGTCTATAGACTTATATCCTACATCACTTAAAGAAAAAAAGAAAAAAAGAGAAATAAGATTTAAGATATATATAAACACCTGTTTTGTAAATTTTATTTTCGCAAGAAGTAAGAACCAAAAAACTAAAGGAAAAAAATATATATTAAAGGCAGAAAACTCTTTCAGATGGAAACTCTGGAAGCATTTTACTGCAAATCTGCTAAAAACACTTTCAAGGATAAACATTTTTATTATTTCGGCCTAATTCAATAATTTAAGAAAAAACAATCTAATCAATATATATATATATATATATGTTATGAAAACGGAGATATTTGCAAATTGCAATAGAAAGCGCTTGAAAATGAAAATGTGAAGTGCTCCTCCCTTTCCAGCTGTTTTCCTTTTCCTTTAATGATTAGCTATTAGTTGACTTTCCAGTCATCTTCCAAAGTTGAGGCGCTGCTCTGAAATTTAGCAGAGAAAAGGAAGAAGAAGATCAAGCAAGATTCAGGTGGAGAAAAGAAATATCAAATATGGCACTCAACTCTACCCCCATTCCTCTTCTCACGCCTCACAAAATGGGAAACTTTAACCTCTCTCACAGGTTTGTTTCCTTTATATATAAAAAAAAAAATGAAGGAAATTCATTATCTGATATCATGCTTTGATGATCTGGAATTCTGGGCGAACGGATTTTTAGTATTTAGTTCTTTTTTTTTATTTTCTTCCATTGATTCTTCACTTTGGGAAACTGAGAACATTTTTCTTCTCAGTAATAATATAATAATAATTGTGGATACAAAATTGTGGTCCATTATTTTGGTCGTAAAATATAGCTAATCGACAAAGGCAATCAATTCAGAGATATTTTGAAGTTTTTTTCTTCCTCTTTTACGGAATTCCCAGAGTTGTTTCAGTAACCAATGAATTAATAGTGTATTTCTTTTTAAATTTTTGGAAAAATGATACAGGGTAGTTTTAGCACCATTGACAAGAAATAGATCTTACAATAATATTCCACAACCACATGCCATCTTATACTACTCCCAGCGTTCAACCAATGGTGGGTTTCTCATTGCTGAAGCTACTGGAGTTTCCACTACAGCACAAGGGTACCCTTTTCTCCATTTTCTTCTTTTAAAAAAAAAAGGATCAAGTGGGTGTCATCAGTTGTTTAACAAACAGATTAAAGTGATTTTATTATTATTTCATTAATGATATTAGTGGGCATATTGGATTTGAAGGTACCCAGACACGCCTGGAATTTGGACAAAAGAGCAAGTGGAAGCATGGAAACCAATTGTGGAAGCTGTTCACGACAACGGAGGCATCTTCTTTTGTCAACTTTGGCATGTTGGCCGCGCTTCTAGTTATGGTATTCTAAATTCCATCCTCCTTTTTCTTCTTTTTAACCAAGAATCATCAAATTTATTTCTTTTACTTATAAAAACTTGAGGGAATTTTTAGATATACGGTATGTTTATATGCGATTACTGTAAAAATATTAGTGACGGTGAAACTAAATACTATATAAATACTGTGACGAGAGATAAAAAAAAATTTAAGGCAACACATTGAAAAAAAAAACTTATTTTTTAATTTCTAAAAAAAAAATACTTTTGTACCATTTTTGGTGTGAGAGAAGTACTTTTTCTCTCAAAAAATTGTTTATTTAAGAATAATTTTGTCTCAAAAATATTTTTGTCCCAAAAGTATTTTTTTCAACACTGATTCTTAGAAGCAATACTAAACATATCCTTAATAGTGTAACTATATTTTTTTTTATGAACTACAATTTGATTTTTTTTTTATAGATTAAAATATGTCATAAATTTTATATTATTTTTAAATTTAAAATTTAGTCTATATACTTTTATTTCTAAGAATTCAGCCTATCTATTTTTCAAATTTTAAATTTTAACTCCAATTATTAACGTTGTTAAAATTATTTTGTTAAATTCAAGTTCATTACAATGATATTTATTTAATTACATGATTATTGAGTAAAGTTTTTTTTTTATTTTAAAATGGAAAACTAATAAATTAAACTAAAAAAATTAAAAGTGTTGGACTTAAATTTTAAAATTGAAAAATAAAGAGATTAATTTTGAAGTTTGAGAAGAGTACAAGAATTGATCTTATATTTTAATTTATTTATAATAATGATAAATCTTTATGTAACTAAATATTTTAGTAGAATTAAAATGATAAATTTCATGAATAAAAAATATTGAAAATGTTAAATGAAGTATTATAAGAAACAACAAACTCTATTAATTAATAGATAGAGAAACTTTTAAACTCGTGTTTATAGATATGTATTGTCAAAGTTTAAAAGAATAAAGTATAATAATTTTTTTATCCTTCAATTTTATAAAAAAATTCATTTTTTTTCTTCTTTTTAGTCATTGAATTTGTATTGTTTTTTCAAATTATCCCCAAATAGATGGAACATATCACATTAACAATTAATTAAAAATTTTAAAAACTAATTTTTTATAATTTTTAATCTTAAAATAAATTTTAATTTTTTAAAATAATTTTTGTATTTTTTTAGAATTTTTTAAATTAAAAAAAATAATTAATTAGTGGCATGATATCCATGTATATGCCAAGTTAGCAAAGTTTATAAATGTTAGTTTTTGCATTTATTTTATAGTGATTTGATAAATAAAAAAATTTTAAGGATTAAAAAGGATGAATAATTAAATGGAAGGTTAAGATAATTTTATTTTTTTTTGTAAGATTAGAGGAACAAAAGAACAATGAAAATATTCCCCTTTTAGATGCCGCATCATGGTGCATGGACCATGGACCATGGACCACAGCATTTCAACCGCACTGCTAATGTCTAACAACCAACATACTTCATTAAGCCTGGCCCAATCTAGAGAAAGGGAAAGATAACATATGAAATAGCAATCCATGTTCCATATTCCCTATGATGCGTGATGCATTTCAACCACTATAACCCAATGCTTAGAATCGTTTCGTTTAGGTGAAGAAATGTTCTTATACCTTGTATAAAATTTTGTACTACAGCTTTTCAACCTAATGGTCAAGCTCCAATCTCTTGTACTGATAAAGGGGTGACACCGGGCCTTGATGGGATGGATTGGTCACCTCCTCGTCGGCTTAGAACCGATGAAATTCCCGGCATTGTCAATGATTTCAGGCTGGCTGCCCGAAATGCCATTGAAGCGGGTGAGAATATATGTATGAATACATGTTTAAGTTATCAGAGATTGAAAATTGATCATTGTAATTAAAAATAGAGTATTAAGCAGGATTTGATGGGGTTGAGATCCACGGTGCAAATGGTTACTTACTTGATCAGTTCATGAAAGACCAAGTGAATGACAGGATAGATAAGTACGGTGGAAGCTTGGAGAATAGGTGCCGGTTTCCACTCGAAATAGTCGAAGCGGTGGTGAATGAAATAGGAGCTGATAAGGTGGGAATGAGACTATCACCTTACGCCAGTTACATGGAAGCTAGTGAATCAAACCCTGAAGCACTAGGCGTTTACATGGCGAATGCAGTTAACAAGTTTGGCATTCTCTATCTTCACGTTATTGAGCCACGAATGATTAAAATAAACGACAAGTATGAAACTGCTCATAGTCTTCTGCCAATGAGGAACGCCTTCAAGGGGACTTTCATTGCTGCCGGAGGGTACAACGTAGACGATGGTAACAAGGCTATTGCTGATAATTACTCGGATTTGGTTGCATTTGGGAGGTTGTTCTTAGCTAATCCAGATTTACCAAGGCGATTTCAGCTCAATGCTCCTCTGAACAAGTACAATCGAGACACTTTCTACATTCCGGATCCCGTCCTTGGTTACACCGATTATCCATTCCTTGAAGATATTAATTCCTCTTAATTAAAACATTATGTGCATGTAATGGGAAGAATGTATCCAAGTATAAGCCGAATGGCTTACATCAAGGACCCTTGACGATAGTAATTGTTATTGAAATTATCTAATCAAGATATTGTTAATTATTTAAGTGAATAAAATGCAATTCATGGTAAGGGCTTCTTAACCTAGTTTGTAAAAGATAAATAATAGAAAAAGTTATAGACTAGAAGACCAAAGTATGATAGCTACTTTCCTGATCAACAATGATTGGAGTTACGTATTAAGTTAGTTTCATGTTTTCTTTAATATGTTACATCTTGCATCAAAGTTAGCTTCGTTTGCTGTTCACATAATAAATTTATGCTTTCTCCGATTCAGTTGAGTTGTGTTAGTTTTGGATGATATCTTCACATGCATCAATGATTAACAGATTAAGGTAATTAATTATGAAATATTTTTACTTTTTAATATTTAGTAATCATGTTTTTATTTTTTTTATTTTATGATTCCATTGAATTTTAAAAAAAATTAATTAAACCCTAAAAAATCATTGATACAAAATAGTTTACTTGTTAATTGATATTGTTTTGATTTTTGAGAGAATTAAATAAACGATCTGATTTTAAGTGGTACCAGAAAATGTGATTTTGAAACTTCATTTCCATAAACTAAGTTTGTAAAAGTAAAATGGAAATATTTACATACTTTATATGAAAATATATTAAAGATCAAATAAGAAATTTAACCAAGAATTTTTTTATTAAAATTCAGGGATTAAATTATAAAAGTTTAATTTTTTCTGTTTTAATAAAAAAAAAAGCTTGGGACCTAAATAGCAATTACCTAGACAACAAAAATGGTTATTTAACCAAGTTTAAATAGGAGGCAGTGGATATATTGTGGTAATTATAATTAAAGAATAAAAATAAGATTAATTAATGTTATAATCAAGATTAGTTAAATTAATCTATTTCTAATCAAGTTATAAATAGCTAAGATAGTGGAAAGAAAGATGATATGTCTTCCCTGGAACACCTCAGTTTGGCAGGTTCTAAGTTTTGGCACATAGCCTAAAAGTAATCTGTATGATGCAGTTCTATCTGCGAATCGTTTCTTGTGGCGTATAGATTTGGGTGCATAGTCGAAGTCAAAATATTAAGTAATGATTGATCTAAGAAAGTGGAGTCGTAAGGGAGAAGAGCCGTGATGGGTCACGAAACTAACTAATATTTCGACGAAGGCAAGCGCACCTATCGAATAGTAGTATAGTTATGGTGGATCCGGAATATCGTATCCACAAGTACTAAAAGTACTAGTAATAACTATCTTTCTATTATTTAGCCTAATAATTAAAGGTGTTTTAATCTAAAATTAAACTAATTAACTATGAACGCAACAGAGATCAAATTAGGAAAATACTTAAGAAAACCAACGAGAGAGACAATACTCAGGAAAAAATCCACCTAGACTTCACTTATTATTCTGACTCTGAATCAAACGATTTATTCACTTGTCTTGATCCGTAGGAATCCCTAAATTATGTTAATATCTCTTTCGAGACTACGAACAACTGACTCTTGGTTGATTAATTGAAATCTCTTTCTAATTAAAACCCCTATCGTCGCATTAACTCGATCTATGGATTCCCCTATTAGATTTAGGTAAGGATTAAGAACACATAATTAAAAACAAGAACATTCATATAATTCAGATAATTAAATAATAAGATCCATTGTAGATTTCATCCTCCCTAGGTATTTAGGGAGTTTAGTTCATAATGTAAAAGGAAAACATCTCAAATTTAGAAAAAAAAACAACAAGACATAAAAAACCCAAATAAACTTTGAGAGAAATTAGAATGGAGATCTTCAATCTTGAAGTGGATTTGCTTCTGAGATGATTCCAACTGCTTTCTTCGAGTAATTTCTACTTTCTACTCCATGGTATACTTAGGTCTTCTTCTAGTGTGTTTATATAGATTTTAGAATGTTTAGAAACCCTAAAAATTGGCTTTTTCTGCGTGTTTGAGAAACAGGGAGCGATATTGACACGGGCTGCCACATGGGCATGTGGCTAGCCCGTGTGGCTCACACGGGCGTGTGCTCAACCCGTGTGGAAATGGTCTTGGCCATGTGGATCTTTAAATCAGCCCGTTTTGCCCCTTTTTGGCCCGTTTTCTGCTCCTTTTGTTCCCCTATGCTCTCCTGAGTATAAAACATAAAATTAACGGATTAAGAGCATCAAATTCACTAAATTAAATAATAACTCATCCAAAAACATGCTAAGCATGGGATTAAAATGTGTTACTTTATGGTTTATCAAGCCAGGTAAGAGAAATTTGCAAGTGAGATTAACGCCAAGGGTGATGTGCGCCAAGTTTGTTTAAGTTACTGTGTTGATCATGTTGTAAGTATTCAAGATAGAATACAAGGTAATTTAGTTAGAAGTCAATTGGATTGAGTAATGGAGTAACGAAAACATTAGACCTTCACTTATGTTCTTCCCAGAGGTTGTAGGCCATTATAGGATAATTCTGAAAGAAAGTAACACGTGTCAATTTCTTAAAGGGACTTAAGCTATATATATAATTGTATTTAGGAAAAGTATGGGGATGTAACGCCCCAAAATTTTAGTGGTCATGGTTGTTAGATTCTATTGTTAGTAAGCATTTGTTTTAGTGGTTAGAAGCTCTAGTTATGTGTTAGGGTCTTGGGTTCAAATTTCAATTTAATCATTTTTCTTCCTAGGCCTTTCTAATTTTAAAATAAAATAATTTTTTTATTGTCAAAATAATTTTGAAATTAATTTTAAATGAGTTTTTTTTAATATATATATAATAATAAAATCAAGTAGTTAAATTAAAATGTTTTATCTTTTGGGTTTGTTTTCAAATAAATAAAACAATGTATTTAATTTATGTTATGCTTATCCATTCTTTTTTTTTAATTAACTCCATCTTCTTCTTTTTTATTTCGTAAAAAAACCAAGACCCACGTTCCCACTTCTCTTATTTCCCTAACCTACACCGCAAATTTCAATTCCAAAATTTTGTTTTTCTTATTTTCATCTTTTCGTCTGTTCTTTGGATTTTGTTTTAGGAATTTTCTTTAAATGTTGGGATGCTGTTTTTTTTTAAAGCAATAATTGTGATTTTTTTACTGCAAATCCAAGGGTAAGTATTTAAGTTCAGTATATTATGAGTGCTTTTTTTTTTAAGATGTGTTGGACGTTGGGTCGTGTTAAATTAGATTAGTGATATTGTATTAATTCTAATGCATTTTTCGAAGTAGTACAAGAGGCAGTGGGCGACCCTCTAGCGATTTAGAATTTGCTTAGTGGTTGTTTGTTCATTGGTAAATGTGTGGTTGTGTTATGAAGGGTTGTTTTAGTTTGATTGGGGTTGATTATTAGTTATATTTTCGCAAATCGTTATTGAAATTGGTTGTGTTAATTATCTATATAGGTTTTGGGATTACACGTGTTGAATTAGCATAAGAAAATAACCAGGTGTGTAATGAGAAACCTTGAAAATAGTAAATAGCGAAAGTTGAAATTTGGCGCTGTCGACGCCACACAGTCGTGTGGTAGGCCGTGTGCGACACACGGCTGTGTGACAGATCATGTGCGACACACGACCATGTGACAGACCATGTGCGACACACGGCCGTGTAACAGACCATGTGCGACACATGGTTGTGTGACAGACTGTGTGCTAGACCGTGTTGACACACAGTCTGGGTTATTTTGGGCCGTGTGGACTACATGGGCGTATGGGCCCAAAGTTCAGAATTTCTCCCTAGGGTCGGACACGTCGTCCCAATTGACTGTAGGTCTTTCGTAGGGCCAGTATGAGACTAAATATATTATAAGAAATGAAATTTGGACATTTGTTGGTACAATTATACTATCTGTAAGAATAATGAATACGCATAATAAGTATGTCATTTGTATCTGTTATGTTGTGCATGTAAAGCTATGTCATTGTAACAGCCCGATTTTGGGGCAAGTCAGAATAGTGGTCTCAAGACCACAAATCTGAAATCGGAGAAATTATTTTATTATTATTTTGGAGCCATAGCATGTTTAATTAGTACATGAAAAATTTGGTGAGTTAATTTTGACATTTGTGAGCCCAATTGCGAAAAAGGACTAAATCGCATAAAGTGCAAAAGTCTTAAATTGATAACTAGGGGTGCCAAATTTCCATGTATCATAAATTGGGGGTCTTTAAGAGGCAATTAGACCCTATTTAGATAGCTTGGTCAGCCATGAGGGGATAAAAATGTTGAAAAGTCAACATTTGGTATTTTGATGACATAATGGATAGTAAAATAATGCCTAAGCCTAGCTATCATCTTTTTATTTCACTCTTTCTTCTTCACCAACGATTTTTCAGCCATTTTGGGAGTTTTTGAGCTTCAAAAATTTCAGCAACTTTAATGTAACACCCCCACGCCCGAGACCGTCGCCGGAGTCGAGTATGAAGTGTTACTAAACTTAATTTAACATATTAAGAACTTTGGATCATTTGTTTCTAAATTCACAGCTTTCTAATTACCTGCATCACAGTTACAAGAAAAATCATATCTCGAGTTACGAAACTTAAAATCAAGATCCGTAAATTTTCCCTGAATCTAGACTCATATACCTATTTACTAGATTTTTTCCAGAATTTTTGGTTGGGCCAATTAGTACAGTTTATTAGTTAAAGTTACCCTTGTTTTAGGACTTGACTGGACTGACCTCTGTTTACTATGAACCACATTTATCTCTGTAAAAAATTCATATGACTATGAGGTTTGTTTCCCCTGAAACTAGACTCAATAAGGATTCTGAGAATATAAAATAAAACACCTAATTATATCTGTAAAATTTGTGGTGAATTTCTAAAGTTGGAACAGGGGATCCAGAAATCACTCTGGCCCTGTTTCACTAAAATTTAAATATCTTCTAACATATACTTCATTTACCTGTTTAGTTTGTTTTATGTGAAACTATATATATTAAGCTTCAATTTAATATTTAATCCATCACCAAATTCGATTTCTACGATTTTTAATAAATTTTTAAACTTACATCAGTGTTGCTGCAATGTTCTGTTTATAGCAAATTTCATTCTTTTTATAAGTTTTCATGAACTAGATAACCTATTAACCTTCCATAACATTAAACATAAGCTAAACTAACCATTTCCATAACTTATCATTATCAAGCATTTTCTCAACCAATCCTTCATCGTATCATAAGATCATTTACACAAAATAGGTATATTGCTATACATGCCATACTTAAATTTTACAAGCCATTTACCAAAAAGTCCTTCAGATAGTGTGACCGAGCCTTCGACCTATCCCGACTCCTAAGCTGGCTTGTCTAAAACTACAATGAGTAAGAAGAAGGGAGTAAGCATAAATGCTTAGTAAGTTCATATGCAAATAATAAGTAACATATCAAAGCAATCATACCAAACAACATTAGCATGGTATCACCAAAACATATATCACATTTCTAATCATTTTTTCATCATCTTATTACCTTATCGTTGTTGTATCAATACTCAACCCGAGGGTTAAAGACATACCTGTCCAAAGTATCCATTTCACATCACTTACCAATACGTCTCTTTTCATCTCGAGTATTCCTCCATTTGAGTAAAACTTTACCCGTTGAACACATCGGAATATAATTCGGATATATGGATAACTTGCACATAAGTGCCACATATGCAATCAAGCAATCACGTAACCTGCCCATAAGCGAACTCGGACTCAACTCAACGAGCTCGGGCGTTCGCATCCATAAGTGAACTCGGACTCAACTCAACAAGCTCGGATGCATAGTTACATCTCACGAACTCGGACTCAACTCAACGAGTTCGGATATTCGCATCCATAAGTGAACTCGGACTCAACTCAACGAGTTCGGATGCTCAACCATCCGAGTGACATGTCACTTGTATTCTAATCTATTCCTAAGGTTCAAACGGGATTTTCCTCAAACACATATCCTTGCCGTCTTCCGTAGAATGCCGAAACCAATACTCAGTAACAATTATATTTAACAAGTAGCTCACATTATTTGCATTTTATTCGAAAATAACCACAAAGCATATATTTCATGATAAAAATCAGCATATAATATAATTAACATCAATAACTTAAAAATAACCATTATGCTACATTATTTACACATGAACTTACCTTGGTACCAAAATACAAAGATTTTGCAATTTAGTCCACAATCTTTTCTTTTCCTCGATTGGGGTCGATTTCACGTCTTTCTTGATCTAAAATAACACATTTATCTTATTTAATATTCACATTATTAAATTAATCCTTAATTCAAATTTTGGCAAAATTACAATTTTACCCCTAAACTTTTGCATATTTACACTTTTGCCCCTAGGCTTGGGATTAAACTTTATTCCTTATTCTTATGTTTTATAACATGCTGATCACTTTTCCCTTCTATGGCAACATCAAATTCTCACTCTAACATGTACTTGTGACTATTAGGTATTTTTACCGATTAAGCCCTTTTACTCGTTTTTTGCTTAAAATCGAGTAGTACAAGTTGTCTAACATAATTTAAAACCTCATATTCTATCATAAAACATCAAAATACACAAATTTCACCTATGAGTATTTTTCCAAATATAAACCCTAGGTTAAATTATTGGTAGCATAAGCTTTACCGAGTTACCGGGATCTCAAAAACGTAAAAATCATTAAAAACGGGGCTTAGAATCACTTACTATGAAGCTTGAAAGTTGAAGAAACCCTAGATATGGTGAGAGTAAAATTCGCCAGCAACTAAATGAAGAAGATGATCATTTTGTGTTATTTTTCCCATTTTATTTCATTTAATATCCAAATGACCAAAATGCCCCTCCTTACTAAACTTTCAAAAATTCCTTCCATGTCCTAATTTTGGCCATGAACTTAAAATTGGTAAAATTTCTATTTAAGACCTCCTAATTAATATTTCAAAACAATTTCATACTAAAAACTTCTAGAATGCAAGTTTTGCAATTTATTCGATTTAGTCCCTAACTTCAAATTAAGCATTTTATGCTTAGAATTTCTTCTCAAGATTTTCACACAATCATGCAATCATATCATGAACCTCAAAATAATTATAAAATAATTATTTCTATCTCGGATTTGTGGTCACGAAACCACTATTCCGATTAGGCCCTAATTCGGGATATTACATTTAAGCCTTCATAAGTAAGTGATTTTAATGACTTTTCTTGAATGTTTTTTGTACTTTTAAGACCCTTGAAGCATGAGCTTTCAAATGAGGGTACTATTTTGCAAAATAATTAAGAGTTTAGGGTTTTGCCATGAAAGGATTTTTAATTTTTTCTGAATTTTTATGAAAGAAAATGAGTCTTGGGTGTCTTATAAACAACTTTTGTGAAAGGTGTTAGCATGAAAACACCTAAAGGGACTATTTTGCACAAATTATAAAATAATTGATAAATGTGTGAAATAGAGAGAATTTGGGGTTGCTATAAAATTAAAAAAGAGTTCAGCTAGGCTTAAGATGCGAAGAAATTCGATAAAAATCAATTTTCGAGCATAGGGGTAAAATGGTCATTTTGCCAAAGTCTAAGGGCAAAATGGTCATTTTACCGAAAATGTGAAATTTTAGTGGCTTAATTTTATTTAGTGATTAAATGTGTGTGTTTTACTATTTTAGATCAAGAATTGCCAAATCCAAACCTAGATCGGGGGAAAGCCATGCAAATTAACTAAACCGACTAGTCGCCACATTTTGTAATCCGAGGTAAGTTGTATGTAAATAATACAACTACATTGCTAATGTAGGTATTGAATCAATATATCATGAATTGTTTGGTTGTGGAATTGAGAAGGTATGATGATAATAGAGATAGTAGAGTTCCCGTTAGAACCTAGGAAATAAATCAGATATTCATGCCATGACATATGGGTTATTGTCGCTAGTGTAAGACATGTCTGGGACATGCATCGGCCACATTATGAGAGCTAGTGTAAGATCATGTTTGGGACATGGCATCGGCATTGAAACGAAAGTTAGTGTAAGACATGTCTGGGATATGCATCGGCCTCGTGACATAAGCCAGTGTAAGACATGTCTGGGATATGCATTGGCTACGAGATGATAACCAGTGTAAGACATGTCTGGGACATGCATCGGCTATGAGATGACAGTCAGTGTAAGACCATGTTTGGGACATGGCATCAACTTGAGATATGAGCCAGTGTAAGACCGTGTCTAGGACATGGCATCGGCACCTTACCTACGTTTGAGGCTTAATGAATATCCGGTAGTGTTTCAAATGGTTCAACGGTGAACGTTATGTTCTTAAGCTAAAGAGGAAAGTATAATCGTGTTGTAAGTGGTACAGGTACTTAATTGGTATGTATGAGATATGAGCTCATTGTATAATATGTGACTTGTATGGATGGTAATTAGTAAGTTATGCTTATGCCTACCTTGGTATTATGAGCATGTGGATTATTGATAAATTGTTGTTGTTGTATCCTTACTTATATGCAACTTACTAAGCTTTTATGCTTACTCCCTTTTCCTTTCCATTTTCTTATACTGTCGCCTAACTAGCTCAAGGATCACCAGAAGTCAGAGATATTGATCACACTATCAACCGAAGCTTTCGGTATAGTTAGATTTATATTTTTGAATATGGCATGTATAGGTCTTAGACTTTATTATTTTGTGTCTTTGAGAATTGGCCAAATGTGTTGGCTTGGGTTGAAAACCCTTCAATTTGTATTAAGCTTTGAATGATGGCTAATATTCATTTTAAATTTGTAAAAGATGCATTATCATGGTTGAATGCAAGTCTATTGTGGCTGATTTGATTATAGAAATTGTGCTCGTTTTGGTACTGGTTGGCATTTGTATGAAAATAGTTATGTAAGGGTGGCAATGAAGCTTGGTAGATAGCCTTATATTGTCCACACGGGTAGACACACGGGCGTGTGTCTAGGCCGTGTGTGACACACGATCTGCCCTATGGGCGTGTTGTCTGACCGTGTGTCCCCTGAACGTAAAAAAATTTCAATTCAGTATGCATGGTAATAAACACACGGGCAGAGACACGGCCGTGTGTCTCAGCCGTGTGAAAGACAAGGCCCAGGATACGGGTGTGTGCCTTGGCCGTATGACATTTTGAGTATGCTGACGTTAGAAATAGAATGTCCATGTTTTTACACATGGCCTAGGATACAGGCATGTCGTGGCCGTGTGAGGGACACGGGCCATTGACACGGGTGTGTGTCTGGCCGTGTGAAAACCCCTGTAAGTGTGAATTAGAAATTAATTCTACACGGGTGTGGGACATGGGCGTGTCCTAGGGTGCTTAGGCCGTGTAAGCCACACGGGCCATCAGCACGACCATGTCAATATGGTCACACGGGCGTGTTACCCTTCCACACGGGTGTGTGCCCTGTTTTTGAGGCAAATTTCTTAAGGTCGGTTAAAGGACCCGGAATGGTCCCGAATAGTTTTCAACGATTAAATTGGGGCCCGTAGGCCCCTAATAAGAAGTTTAAAGTAGAAATTGAAAAATTTTTAAATTGGATCGAGTCTTGGTGACTTGAGATTGTTGTATGTATGAGATAAGTTTAGGTAATGTCTTGAACTCTGACCCGGCATGGGTTATGGGTATAGAGTGTTACAGTCATGTTTAATTTCTGCTCTGAATATGTATGATATTTTATGTACTCTGTATCTGTATCTGGGTTGGGTTGTAAATAACATGTGGATGAAGTGATTCTATAAAGGGCAGTAAATCGCCTATTGATTCGGCAGTTCAGCTGCAACTATTCTGTAAAGTGTCCTGTAGACACTAAATGGTGTGTAGAGATAGATGTGTGTTTTATAATCATATGGTGTGTTAGGATGGACAGAGTTAAGTTTATCGTTATACACTGAGTTTCAAAACTCACTCTCGGTTTAACTAATATATTCAAGTAATCCTCAAACTTAGGCAGGTCAGTGCGATGGGAGCTTGGTTACGTTTGTAATTCGTTTCTTTAACTATTGTAAATTGGTTTAAGTGTTTTGGAAATTTTGGACTACTTGGACATTTTGGGACTATCTCGGTTTTGAATTTTATTATGGATTTTTGCATGATTTTGATAAAACGATTTACCGAAAATGATTATTTCCTGCAATCAACTGTTTTCAAAGAAACAAACTTGGTTTTCCAAAATATAACGATTTAAGAATTTCCGTTGCAAAGTATTTGATTTATTTAGAAAATGTAAACAAACAAAGATTTTAATTAAATAATTATGTCAAACATGTTTTCTAATAAAACGGGATTTTAAGAACAAAAGTTCACGATATTTTCAAATAAATGAAAGTGGGATTTACAACTGTTTTACGTAGCATCTCCAAATCTAACCATAACATCCAAACCGAGTTTAGGGTATTACAGGGGAAGTTATCTTCTCCATTTTTTTAAAAGTATTACTATCTGATTCTTAAGGAATTGCAAGCATTTCTTCCTTCCTTAAGCTGAAAGTTGTGATTTCGGGTTGTTATGAGGAGGTGTTTCGTGTCTGGGTAAGTTTTATGACTCTTCATGTTATGTTACAAAATACTAAGTCTGTAAGAGTGCATGAATAGTAAGATGAAGAAGTAAAGATTTGCATGAGGTTATCTGGGTTTGAGATGATGGTAAAGGTTATACGAATGAGTTTTAATGGTGGTCGTTGCAGTTTCATGTTGAACGTTAAATCTAGAGTTCAAGTTGCTATTCGTGGGTGTCAGGTGAGTCTCTAAATTGGCTCTTGTGTGGTACTGTTCATACCTTGATGTTTGTGTAACAAATCGAAAGGTGATGCCGAGATCATGAAGGGTATAATAGGTAAGGTAAATGATTCCTAAAACATATCTATGATTGAGTGAATATTGTTAAGAATAATATGTAAATATGGTACAGAGTCTGATGGGTTCAAGCATGTGTTGAATGATGCATGAGTAATGTAAGGTGAAGCATGGTTGTATCTAAATGTTGAAATGCATGTTATGAGATGTGTGTTATATTGGTTGCTTATTGTGGATTAAGAAGATTGAGCTTAGTATGTTTCAGTGTATGAAGTGTTTGCGAATAAATATGTTTGAAACCGAGCTCCAGCATTTGTTGCGGATTTGAAAATACATGTGACACAAATTTAGCTTGAACTGGTAATTTTTTATCGTTTTAAAAGTTTAGTCTGGATTGATAAGCTTGCATGTATATTAAGTCATGAAAATGGCGCCTTTCTGAAAAGAAACTAAAGGGAAATGATTACCTAATTGGGTTCTCTATGTCTCAGAACAATGATGGGCAAACCTCACATAACGTGAGTTTAAACAAATCCATATCGTAAGCACGTCGGGAAAAAAAAGCCTTTGTGGTGAACTTTGAAAGGAAAGCTTCTGTAAAAATTTTGAAATTTTGAAAGGAAAGCAAATCCCAGTTAAACGCAAAATATTTAATACCGTCGTTGATTGTTTTTATTCAAGGAATGAGTAAGTCTTTCTCTTTTCCAAAGGGATAAATTTACCAAAATTTGAAATTTGTAGGGATTTAGTGGTATTTATACCAAATGAAAATGTATGTATAGCATATATAAAGAGATTTCAAAGAAAATATGAAGCAACCCCCAGAAAAAAAAAATTACTGGATTGCTGAAGATGCAGTTAGAAATTAAATACGGAATACGAAACTGATTCTTTATTATAAATTCTGCAGTTCTATATTTGAGTTCAAAGAAATGCATGCATAGCAATTTGCCAATGCAATAGTGCTATGCTTTCCTATTTTGCTTTGATCAAACAAAACAAAAGAACAAAAAAATAGGATAATTCCCCCGTGAAACAGCATCAATCAACAATATAACAAAGAATTGATGAAGGGAAAAAGGCAGGCAAGAAATTTGTAAGATCACTCAGGGCAAAAGGGTCTTTCCAAGCTATCCTTATGGCTAGGGATTCTGAAGTGTCTAAGCCTTCCTTCTTGCTTTTTCATGTACCCTTGGCATAAAAATGCCATGGAGAACTTATCTTCGACCACCCTATTCACATCATGCACAAACACATCAGTCTCTCCTTTCTCTTTATTCCTTGCCATCATACCCGCAGTGTATATGGCGGTCATCCTCCCTGGAGCGTCCTCGTAGTATCCGGTCGGTGCATCTACCATTATCAAGTCCCATTTCATCTCATAAACTTCACTTGGCAAACCTTTCAATGCAAGTTGGCACATTGAGTATTTAGGGTCAGCAATTGCTGTGCATTCAGGTCCTCTGCCCACGTCCATGAGATTCTCAGCTTGGTTTACCTTGCTATCATACGTCACATGGTAGGACTCCAACATGGGAAACCGACGTCGAATTTGCTCAATCCAAGCCTCATCTTCTTCAAGGAAAACTGTTCGCCCACCGTAGTTGAGGGAACTCCACATAAGGCTGTCATGGCCTAGGCCAAATACTAGGAAATTGCATGGTGACTTCTTCTCTAGAATTTTGGCAGTGACAGAGATTTCTTTCAGTGTTTGCTGCGGAGTGATACTCGAAGTTGCGTAGTGAATGAGAGCTTGGGCTAGAGAGCGTGGAATCTTGTCACAAGATGGCGAGCAATTTGCTCCACTTTTGCTTTCTTTAACACCATTAGAGGTTTTAGCTGCGGCAAATGTTTGTAAATTCGATGTATCATCTTGGGAAGATGATATACTTGATCTTAACACAAAAAGGAGGAGAAAAGCAAAGAAAACTCCTAAAAGGAGGACCTTAAAATTGAGGGCTTGACTGCCTTTAGGCCTCATGTTGGTCTGCAAGAAATGGTTTTTTTCCTTGATGCAGAGTATTGGTTATTATATTTGTGAGAGGTCTTGAGCTGCAAATACATAAAAAATGGGTGAAACATACTATGATATGATATGGCTTCCATTATGCTTGGAAACAAAGGGAAGAAACGTCAGATACTTGATGAAGACAAAACATCTGCAAGGATTGTGGGTGAAGCAAGCAAGCAATATTGCGGTTGGCACATCTACTAGTTTGGTGGATTCATTTTTTGTGTGGGAACTGCAGTTTTAAAAAATAATAATAAAAAGATTTCATGGATTTGACCCAATTTGTTGGTTTGTAAGGTTATTAATTTTAAGGTCCAACAGCAAGGGATGATTTGGGAAACCTTAGTTTTCAGAATTTGCTGGCTGAATGATGTTTCAAACAATAACAAGTTATTCATTGTGACTGAAAACGTTTTCTATTTTGGTTGTTGGTTGGTGATAAGGCAATGGAAGCGTTCATGGTCCACCTAATCCCATCTCCAACCAACCCCATTACAACAGTGCATTGGTGAGTGTTATATGCTGATCTGCTTCAAACATACATCTATATCTTTACCAAACAACGGGGGCTGTGAACAAAAACCCTAGGGAGATCAATTTCAGTAAATTGCTTCCTCTAAAAAGTTTCTATCAAATCTACATTGATATAATTACAATTTAAACCTTCATTCTTCAATTTAATTCTGATTGAAGGTAATATATACATATTTTATCTTCCAAATATAATAAATCAAATTCACAAATATTGTCCTCCTTGGATTAAATTGCGCTTTAAGAAAATTAAAGAGGTGATTTTTCCTAAAGGTAGATGATAAGATTGAGTAAATTCGAGCAGATGATTCGACCTTTACAAAACCCAAAAAAAATAAAAATGCAGTGAACTTGATTATAGAGTTTGTAAGAAGCCTATTTTATCTGTACAAACCATAGTTCAGAAAGTTTAACAAGACACAAACCTGTACCTAAGGTAACAACAAAATGGCCGAATTTCAAAGATAATCACCAAATACCACTCAACATTCTCAGTCGAACAGAGCTGCTTTCTTTTTATATATATATATATAGAACTTCCGGAGTGAACTTTGGCCGGAAAAAATTTGTCCTTGCTGCAGGATTTCCATGATTATTGAACATCATCTGGCAGCAAGACGTGTCAAATCTCCAAAACAAAAATATTTCTTCCTAATAATTAAATTATGACCACTCTGCTGAGTTTCCAGATCGGCATGGAACAAGTATAAGCATTTTTCCAGTTTCTCACTGTCACTTCTCGTGTTATAGTAGTGATTCAGTCTGTCCATTGTCATCAAAGTTAATTTTTGCCTTTGTCTTGTTCAAACGAGCTCTGCGAACAGCATTCTGAATCCGTCTCTCATGCTCTTTAAGCATTTCCTCAAGGTTTCCTCCGCGAGGCATCAATGGTCCAGAATAGTGGATTCGATTATTCATGGAAACATAACCCTGGATTCACACACCAAAATTTAGTGTTAGTAACTCCAGATAGTTGAAACTGATAAATTGTGCCATGAACAACATAAAAGCAATCATTACAAAATGTGTTCCTCGCCTAGTATACACTTCTAGCTTCAAATTTTCATGGATTTTCTAGAAGATGGATATCACATAAAATCCTTGCATTCAGAAATCAGTTGTGATTAGAATGGATATTGAATCTACCAGTAGGAAAAGAAATAGGAAGTCAAAAATACATGTCGATAAAACTAATTCTAATTGTACAAAATTCCCTTACCACGGCTGATTCCTTGGAAGATGGTTGTTCATCCTTCACATTTGAAGCCTTTGGTCTATCGAGTAAACCATGGGACAAATCATGCTTTTCAGAGGACTCAGCATTATCCAGATGATTATATCCAGAATTAAAATGCTCCTCAGGCCATTGAGGATTTATATTATTCTCTTTGGTCATATCGAACCGTGAACTGCCTCTAACTGCAATTGAATTAGAAAATCGGGGCAATTCCACAGCTCCACGATGAACACATGTTGTCTGAGTTTTCAACTCTTCAGGCTTCCTTGGAAAACCAAATGCTCGAGCAGAAGCCTTCACAGACTCAATCTCAGTCGTCTTCTTATTCCGTGAAGATTCAAACTTACCAGGGTGCATTGACTGGCCAGAATGAGAGTTGTATACAACTTCCGTTCTTTTTGAAGGCTCAATAGGGACGCCAGCACCTCTGTCTTCTTCAGGGTAGCATACTTCACTGATACTTTTAGCATCAAACTGTCCTCGCCGTTTCTGTATCAAGCAACATAACAAACATCAGTCGTGACCAAAAGACTGATTTTCAGTTGGAAAGTGTTCAAACACCATATTAAATACTATCAAAAACATATGAACTGTGCAATAGCAAATAAATCTTGCAAGTTAGAAAGTACCTGTATGGATGCCTGTAACTCAGCATTGAAATCTGGGGCAGGAACAGCTATAGGTTCTCTGGAAAACTTTCTAACAGGATCAACTGCATGTACTTTCCCACCAGCTCTCTGCCTGGTTTTCAAGTTTTTAAGCAGGAAGAACAGTTGTTTTTATACTTTTTTTTTTTTTGGGGGAGGGGGGGATGGGGTGGGAACTGTAGAGAGCGAGATTGTTCTCAACAACACAAACTAATTCAAATTGAGAATTTTCATCCCTTTCTAGTAGATGGCAAAATAACCCAAATCTGTCAATATCAGTCCTGACCCTATAGGGGCATTTAAAAAAAAAAGAAAAAAGAAGATGAACTTGATTAGGGGGCATGCCAGATTTTCAATTAAAATTTCTGGGTACAGCTTGTGCAGGTTTGACACAAACTAAAATTACCAAAATGCCCTTCTTTTATAACTACTTTTATACATTTTAATTAGAATATTTTAAACTTTTATAAGATTTTATAACATTTTAACTATTTCTAAACATTTCAAGACGTAATACCAAAAGCACATCACAATGAAGTTATTAGAGCTTCCAGTATAATGAACTAAATGACCAGAATATAGGCAAAAGTTTAATAAGACACAAGATAATTTTCACAAAATGTTGTTTAAACATTGATGAGATCAAAATTTTTAATACAAAGTAGGAGCAGATAACTACCTTCTAGATTCCTCTTCTCGAAGCTTGGCATCAAACTCCTTACTAGGTGGATACTTGGGCAAGCTAGATGGATCGCAAGGAAGAGGAAGTGTTGTAAAGAACTGGAAGAGAAACTTCAGAGTTAAAACAAAATTACCAAAATGAGATGACATGTATGAAGGATGAAAAGGTAGGATAATCATAAGTAACCAATATAGTTTACATTCCAAAGATGAACACCCCAGCAGGACCCAACACAAGCTGTGCAATGACTATTTCATAGTTGACCTTACTGAACATGCCATTTATCAAGTAAGAAGAGCTGACATATGCACAAATGAACCAACAGGCTGGACATCTGAATGCCCCAAATCCCAACGAAAAGTTAAAGGTTGCAATTATAAAGATGACGACTAACAACATTTCAAATGCAATTGAAAGACAGGCTTCTTGTTTATTGTAAGGGTTTCTTTCCCTTATTAGCAAATCAACCAATGGTAATATGTCCAAATGCAGTTCAAGCCAATAAGATAGGAATTAAAAGGGTCATCTTGCTTGTATAAGAAAAAGTATGAACTTAAATTGTTTTCAAGGAAAAAGCATAAACAGAACCAGTTGGACTAACAAAAAGATAGACCCCAAAAAGAAGACTACAAGGTAGCAAGTACAACTAAAAGAGATTGAACGTCTCAGGTTCACCTCACTCTGAAGTGCTGAAGAAGCAGTTCCACGACACTCGGGTTCTATTGCAAGAAGAACCTCCAAAAGGACCAAAGCAGATGCAGGAAAATCCTTGAATGTCTTGAGAACACAGCTTTTATAAGGATGTTGAGGTTTGAAAATGGTTGCATGTGGCAATTTTGATCTTTTCCAATAATCTTCAGAAGGTGATCCACAGAGTTTGAAGATTTTGTGCAGTTGTTCGACCTAAAAATGATAAACAATGAGATCGTCACTCACCAGAAGTTGAACTAAAAAGCTCAACTGCAAGTGCACTGCACTTTGGATAGTTCAATGAGTAAATTCTGAAAAATAACTTGTAGACAGTTCTAGAGTACACATTCATTGCATAATCATGTCATGACAACGGCAATTATAAATGCTGAGCAGTACATCACTGAACCCACGGTCCAGTAAGTTATCAACTAAAGTAGATGATTTTTGTGGCTGTCAACACCAGCAATGCTACCTCCAACCCAAAAACCACCTTAAAGGTGATACAAGCACATAATGAGCAAATAATTTGACAATTAAATATGTGCGAAATGAAATGATAAGCAAATTCAAACAAATGCCAAACCCCTGAATAAGATCATAGCTTAGGTTCTAAACAATTCCATGCCTAGATCATAGCAGAGTGATGCTAGTATGACTTTAAGATTAACTTTTGGCATCCAGGTCTTCCAATGTCATAGTGTCAAAACGGAACCCAAATTCTCTTTGCATTTATATTTTTCCATCTTGTTAAGCACGTGCAACAACACGCACACATCCACAAACACACATGACTAATAAATATATATAGTCATGCATACATGAGTACGGTAATAATTCCATGTCATCATAAGAAGCATGTTTCCCTTTCCTATAATAAGAAATAAAAAGCTTCATTAGAAGCTCGCCCTGCACAAGGAATTTCAAATTATATGTGTCAATACCCTCAAAAAATGAAAAAAGTACCTCAGTTCTTCCAGGCATGATAGGCTTCCCAGTAAATAATTCTGCAAGTATGCAACCAGAACTCCACAGATCGACAGCAACTCCATAGTTTGTAGAACCAAGCAAAAGCTCAGGAGGGCGGTACCATAAGGTTACGACACGACTTGTTAGAGGCTGCTTCTGATTGGGATGGAAAAAGGTTGCCAGTCCAAAATCACCAATCTTGAGGTTTCCATTACAGTCTATCAAGAGATTTGAGCCCTTGATATCACGGTGTAAAACACCACGACTATGGCAATGGTCAAGTCCGCGAAACAGCTGTTGCATGTAACACTTTATCTGCATGGTTACACATAAAATCCAGCACTTCAACACCCAAATAACCAAGTCCCTTTCTTTCATTTGAGCTAAAAAAAGGGTTAAACATAATTCTTTGCTGTCAAATGGTAACACAGTATATATAATTAAAAGTTACAACTTTGGTAAAGAAAACTGCTTCCACTAGTACAGGCAGCTGATCATTTGCTACATGCACAATATGTTCCATCAAATATCATTGAAAATCCACTAACAGTTCACAATGTGACAGACTTCTTATGAAACTGTTTTCCTCCACCATGGAATCACAAATTTTATACAGATCTGAGCAACATTAATCAAATAAATATTGAAAATATGAACGTACCTGAGCTTCAGTGAACTTAACCTCAGGTCTTGCTAATAGCCCTGCAAGATCATGCTCCATGTATTCAAATATAAGGTATAAGCTTCCCGACGCCATAGAAGTAATTAGACCTTCAAGCTTCATGACATTAGGGTGATCAAGCCGACGTAGAATAATAATTTCTCTTGCCATGAAACAAACACTTTCAGGGTCCATATTAACAAATCGAACTTTCTTCAAGGCAACTATCTTATTTGATTCAAGGTCAAGAGCTTTGTACACACTGCTGTAGGTTCCTTGGCCAATCTACATTATTAGCAGGACCGTATACTATATTTATTGAAAGAGGACAAAGAACAGACATAGAAGATTACACCAATAAAGCAAAGAGCTGATGGCCTCATAAAGGTTGTCATAATTTGTATCGAGATGCACATTAATGAAACATACACTCATTTTAACTGCACAATAGTAGCTAGTTTATAAATTATAAATTTCAAAGTAGATATGCATAAGCAAAACACAAATTTCTTTAATGGACAGAAACAAGAAACGAAACTATAAATAAGCAATAAAAGATAAAGCTATTGAGCAGACCTTCTCCAACTTCTCGAATGACTCTGCCTTTCGAGGTATCCAACCATTGATGGCTTCCCCAGCTACTGCAGCTAGCCAAGAAGGCCAACCAGCGACCACCTGTGCACCTCTTTCGCCACCAGTTGCATTTATGATCCTGGACATCCTCGGCCGCCCTTGTCCACCCCTCCCATCCGCCTCCGTTGTTGGACACCTTTGCAGCTCGTGTGGGGTCCCTTTAGAACTCTCAAAAACCGCCAACGCTGCCTTCTTTTCTTCATCATCAGAAGAGGAGGAAGGCCCTGAAACGGCACTGTGGTTTGGCTGCTGATTCGAGATCAACCGTGCAGTGGCATCCGCCTCAACCACCACATTGTCCCTTTTAAAGGAAACAGATAACTTTTTTGTGGTTTTTCTCGAGTTCTTGTGAGCCTTGTCTCTTTTTCCATGGTTATTTTCAACGTATTCATTTGCTCGAGAACCTTTCGAGCAAATGCAACCCATAATTTATAGCCTCAGTTTGTTTTCCAATCAGGAAACTGCCTCATTCAATGTAGTTCCCTTGTTGTAGGATTCAATGATCCTCAAAAAAAAAAAGGTCCTAATTTTCTCCCTTGAATGTTGGAATTGTTAGGATAAAAAAGAAGGTTTGGAATTTTTTATTTCGAATTACATAAAAGGAATGCAGCTTTCCAGTGAATCAGAAAGACCCAGATCGCAAATCAAAAGGATATCCCAAAGAGATTGCTAATTCGAGAGATCCCAAAAAGCTTAAAGTACAATCAACAAGAACCCAGATCCCCAAATCGAAGAAAATAACTCAAACGAACCGAGAAACGGATCAATATGTGAATTATATGAACCAAATTTCGGGACCCAAAAACAATTAAAACGAAATGCATATAAACTAAACCAATCCAGCAATGAAAAAAAATACCTTTTTGTAATATGTAATTGTCTAAATTTGATAGAGACATAAAATTGAAGTAAATGTATGATAAAAAGATACAAATAACCCTAGCCAAAAAATATTTTGGGGAAGTTAAATGAAATTCTGAAAACAGAGGTTTTTGCTTGGACAAAAATACCTTCTTTAGAACAATGCAAAATGTTTACAATTGGTTCTTACTTCTTACAAAACAAAGAGATAAAAGCGGATCTGCGTATCAGCCCTAAGATTACGAATAGCCCTTGAAAAATATAATTTTGGTTAAAACATAGTGTACATAATTTGAACTCTTCCCTCGTTTTACAAATTGAACAAAATCAGATTTTTGTTTTCTAGTCTCTACAAGACCAGAAAGAAGAAAGTAAAGAAGAAGAAGAAGAAGAAGAAGAAGAAGAAGAAGAAGAATGAGTGATCTGTTTTGAAAGTGAAAGGAAAATTTGCAGTGTTTGGGAGAGAGAGAGGAGAAAATAAAAACAAAAAGAATGTTTAAAGGAGAGGAGGTGGTTGAACGCGCCGCACCGCACGAGTGGAGAGTGGAAGAGGTGCAACGTGGCATGTAGTGGAGGTTTGAGTGTGGTCCCCGAGGGAGGCGGAGATCCTGGCTGACAGCGACACATCACTTAATGGATTCAACCCCTATTTTCGGCCGTCACCAACGTTATAGCCTTTGGGTTCAGCCTAGAGCTCACCCTTTATGCCCCAATCTATATTCTATACATCTATACCAATCCTATCAAATCTATATAATTAGTTTTCTACCCGTCGGATGGACCAATTTCTTGTTTTATAAAATAATAATATACTAATTAAAATTTTGAGAAAATAATATTTGCTTTCTTTTGTATTTTATTTTTTAATAAAAGAATATAAAATTATTTTTGTTATAAAATAAATAGTTAAGAGAGTAAAGAATAAAAAAAATTGGAGAGCAAAAAGAGTGTATTTTTACTCATCAATCAAAATATTTATAAAGTTTTTCCAAAATCTCTATTTATAAGCATAATAAGTATAAATAGAGTAGAAATCTAATTCTAATGACTATTAGGATTTAAAGTTCATCAAAATTTATCTTGATCTTATGGACATCCACTTAATAAGATATTCATAAGGCTCCCCCTTAGATAGAAATCTAATTCTAATGACTATTAGGATTTAAAGTTCATCAAAATTTATCTTGATCTTATGGACATCCACTTAATAAGATATTCATAAGACTCCCCCTTAGATGTTCATTGGTAGATAATGTGTCTCGTTAAAACCTTACTAAGATAAAAACCCTGTAGGGAAAAAATTCCCAATGAAAAAAAATAGTACACATATAATATGCATAATATGTTGTCTCATTAAAAACCTTACTAGAAAAACCCAATGGGACAAAACCTCAGTTAAGGGAAAAATAGTACAACGCGTATTTATTCCTCCTCATGAAAACATCACATACTTTCTCATATTCTACATATTCAATCTTGAATACTAGCTTTTCAAATGACTATTTGAATGTATTTGCTAAGCATTTATATTACCATTCTTTTGAAAGTCATGAGTGAGGGAAAATTTGGGGGAAATATATTTTGATCTCTTCAAGAGTTTCAACAATAATCATAATAAACTTTAATCATGATTCTTCTATAAAAACACAAATAAGTATTTTTTTATCATTTTATAATCTTCCTTCAACTACTATTTACCACATATGTTCAAATTATTTCAATTCATATAAATGAAGAATTTTTCGAGAATTTCAATATGCTTTTAACATTCTAAATCCTTTAAGGATTTTAATATAAACTTTACTATATGATGATTCATAAAAGGTTGTAACCATAACTATTAAACGCAAGTTAAATCTTTTATGAATTTTCAAAATAATATATCTAAAGGTTATTGCATTCACCACAAAAGAATATTATATATTTTCATAATCAATGTCAGGACTTAGCGAAAAACTTCATATTTTATTCCGTTTTGCAAAACTACTTCATTTGCACCATAACTGGTTTTATATCTTCAGGTATTTTGACTACTGGTCCAAAAACTCCACAAATTTAATTATATTTCAGTTGCGTCTTTCTATTTTGACCAATTTATTTTATAACTATATTTCTCAATAAATTTATTCAAGATCCTCCTTTTGTTTCATTATTTCAATAATAATATTGCATGCAAAACTATTGTCTACCACTTTTATTATCGGTTCGACATTTTCTCAAATTAACATAACTTATCAAGATCTCTTATTTTCACTATTTTAATTTTCAGTTTCAGGTATCTGATTCTCTTCTGAAGTTTTACTTATTAGTTATGCCTTTAGTATCTTTTAGTGTAACACCCCTAACCTATATCCATCGCCGGAACAGGATTACAAAGCATTATCGGAGTTTATATATCAAATACTATTAATTCATTTCATTTACTATTCATATTCGAAACCAATCATATTATCCCTTAAATGGACTCTCGAGGCCCAATTTATGCATTAAAAACAAATCGGGATTATATCAGAAATTCAAAGAATTTTTCACAATATTCCAAAATTTTTCTTAAATACAGGGGTCACATGTAACACCCCTTAAACCATATTCAACACCGGAATAGGATACGAGGCATTACGGGACTTACATCGCAAGCAAACATACAATTTCGAGTCATAAATTTTCATCCAAATTAAAACCATTTGTGTTCAATCATAAATTCCCTAATACGAACCTACGAGGCCCAAAACATGCTTTGGAAGTGGTTTGGGACTAAATCGATGGCTCAAGGAATTTTTACAAAACTTAGAAAAAGTTTTGCTATGTACAGGGATCACACTGTAACACCCCTAACCCGTATCCATCGTCGAAACAGGGTTTCGGAGCATTACTAGAATTTACGAATCACCTAAAAAATTTTCAATTAAATACTTACCGATTCAATGCATCATATAAATAAATAAATATATTACCATTCAATCAACAGCTTGGCACTTGTATAAGCATCAAACAGCAACATTGTTAGTATACTAGTACATATTTCATATAAATTCAACATTAATATAATTATTTTCTCGACATGTCACACTTGAGTTTAATAATTGTCTTTCTCGACATGTCACACTTGAGTTTAATAATTGTCTTTACTTATATAATTTCCTTATATCAACATATCAAAGATAGTCATATATGTACATGTCACGAGACATATTATTCTCTTACTGTTTCTTCATAAGCATATATCATTCATTTCGTTATATCAATATTTCATGCACCATAATTTTCATATATCTTATGTATATTTATTTCGGTAATAGTTCATATTAAAATTAACATAAATTAAATTCCATGTACCTATACTTATTTCATTTATCTATCTTTTTAATTATTTCATTCAACTATTTTGTACATATATTTTCATATGACCAATTCTTGTAAACATTTCACAGAACCATTTCATATAACCATTCTTCATCTGATACATATTACCTGAATATCAATTGTTCAACTGATGTCATAGCATCTCTCATCCACAATCTTATTTATCTTCGACATGATGCCATAGTGTCTTTCAACTATGGTCTTACTCATTTTCAGTCAGGTTGCCTCGGTATCTTTCAAGCACGGTCTTGTTCATTTCATGTTACATTGCCATGGTATCTTTCAACCATGGTCTTATTCATTCCCGTCATGTTGCCATGGTATCTTTCAACCATGGTCTTATTCTTTTCATGTCACGTTGCCATGGTATCTTTCAACCATGGTCTTACACATTTTATATCATGTTGTCATGGTATCTTTCAACCATGGTCTTACACATTTCAAATCATGTTGCCATGGTGTCTTTCAACCATGGTCTTACACATTTCATTTCAGAAAGCACACTCCCGCGAACCTCACCCTTACAGCGGGATTACGTCCAAAGCTAAATCCTCAGTAATATAAACTCATAGAGTATTGTCGGGATTACCGGTCCGAGCTAAATCCGCAACGACAATTACTCTAATGAGCTTGGATCCGAATTACCAGTCCAAGCTAAATTGACCTAATTCAGATTACCCGTCGGGCTAAATCCATTTTCCACATATTCTTCAGGAGGGCTATATCAAGATAGGATCACCCGTCCAGGCTAGATTCTTTTTACCGTCAATTCCTTTTCAGAGATCCATCAAATTTTCCTTTCATTCAACCAGGAATTTTTTCCCTTTTTTTTATCAAATATGTCAGTGTTTCATAAATTTTCATATAATGAACATTCAAATCATATTCATATAAAAAACATACATTTCAAGCATTTAAGAATATAATTCAAGTTACACAAACTTACCTCATTGCTTGTTTGTGTTTATAATTTCATTAATCCGATATCTTTTCTTTTCCACGATCAAGTCTCTTATTTGAGTCGTACGGATCCTTATAAATAAATTTGATCATCATTTTCATTCATTTCATATTCTAATGTATTTAATTAATGTTCTAGGCAAAATTACCATTTTACCCCTAAACTTTTATTTAATGATGATTTCATCCTTAGGGTCAGGAAAATAAAATTCTTGCAATTTTAATCCTTATTTCCAGCTATTATTCTCATACATATTGATAACAGCCCATGAATTTTATAAAATATCAAAATTTTCCATAATTTCAACACTTTTCAATTTAATCCCTAAAAACATGTTTTCCCCCGATCTTGAACTAAATTCATAATTTCATTCAATTTTGTAATTTAAATAATAAAATAATCCATTTCATGCAATTTGGTCATTTCTGACATTTTTACAAAATTACCCATAAAGTTTTACTTTTATTCAATTTAGTCCCTGAGCCTAAAACATGCAAATTAACCATGCTAGATGAATATTCATACATATTTTTTTCTTCTCCTCCTCTCCATTCCACTTCCTTAATGTATATAACACACTTGTAAGTAACATTATCTATAATTTTTATTATTTACTTTTATGAATATTCAAGATGTCCATCTGTGTCATAGTCACTAAATTGTTTATATATGGAGCTATATAACTTCAAATTAATATCCACTAATTTTCCCTGAAACTAGACTCATATATCTTCTTATCATAAAATTTTCAGAATTTTTTGGTTTAGCTAATAAGTACATTTTATTTTTTAAAGTTACCCATGTTCTGCTGTCTGACAGTCCTGACCCTTCTTCACTAAAAATTAATTATCTTCTCGTAAAGATGTTTCCGTTTATTTATATTGAAAATAGACTCATTCAGGATTATAAACATATAAATTTAAGCCCATAATTATTTTTCTCCAATTTTTTATTATTTTCCAAAGTCAGAACAGGGGAACCTGAAATCATTCTGACATTATCTCACAAAATTTATTATATCTCATGATTTACAATTCCATTGCTTACATAATTTATTCTATAAGAAACTAGACTAAATAAGATTTAATTTCATATTTTATTCATCCTATAATTCGATTTCTACAATTTTTGGTGATTTTTCAAAGTTAGACTACTGCTGCTGTCCAAAACTGTTTTAGTGCAAGATATTATTTACCATGTTTATAACACCCTTATTTTCTTTCTCTACACTATTTCTCATCACTTTCTCTTGTTTTCTCTTCACTAACATGTCAAGAATATAGGACCATATGTAAGGAAACTCTACATTAACATTAATCCCATGCTACTTCAATAATATCAAACTTAAAAATATATTGAAATCATGATGTTCTTACCTTATTCTATTGATTTCAATCTTCATCTTGATTTTATCTCTTCTTCAGCTTCCATTTCTTGAATCCAACTTGATATTCTAACTTCCCATAGTCTCCTTAACATTTTTCTCTCTTGGTAGCTATAAAAATTCTTTTGATTTTTGGGTGAAAATGGTGAATTTTTTGTAGAAGGACCAAATTGTAAAGAAATGAAAACTTCTTTTCTTCTTCTTCTTCTTCTCACGTTGGTATTGCATGGGAAAGATGGATGAGAATTTCTCATCTTTTCTTCTTTATATACTAATAAAATAATAATAAAATATCTTATTAAAATATTAATAGAATAATATTTATCTAATTAAATAATTATAAAATATCAAAATATCTCTAGCATCATTATTACTTTCTAGATTTCTCTCTCTTTTAATTGACCATTTTTTCTTTTAAAATTCCATCCTTAAGTCATCATTTAATTTGGTAAAATTGTAATTTAGTCCCTCATAGTTCTTCATCTATTCAATTTGGTCCTAATTCATCCATTTTCCTTAGTTTCTAGATCATTCCACCCTTAAAATATTTACACTATTGGTCCTTCAACTTTTTTATATTTACACTTTAACCCCTCAAATTTTGAGTATTTACTCTTGTGTAACAAAACTTTTCTCACTTTTACAATTTAGTCCTTTCTTAAATTAATATATCATAATATACTTTCCAATATTGACATAACTCAAAATTTCCCTTTTTGTCACTTTATTTCCTTATTTTACTATATCACGGATAATATTTTACTGTAAAAATTTTTGGGGTATTACACACACGCCTATGTAGGTAGGCCGTGTGGTCACACACGCCTATGTCCCTATCCGGTGTAACTCTCTGTTTTGCAAAATATAAACAAATTGAGGTCACACGGCCAAGTCACACTCCCGTGTGTTAGGCCTTGTGGTTAATTTCATTTTCATAAAATAGGTGCAGATTTCACACGGTTGGGACACACGCCTGTGCTTGAAGCTGTGTCCCTCACACGGCTGAGACACACGCCCGTGTCTCTGCCCGTGCGCTCAATTCTGAGCATTCTATTTCTCAAAATTAAGGTGTAGAGAACACACGGCCAGAACACATGCCCATGGGACAGGCCGTGTGTCACACATAGTCTAGACACACGCCTTTGTGTCTACCCTTGTGGACAAAATAAAGGCTATTTACCAAGGCATTTGTTACCTTCATTTACACCTATTCACACACACATTCAATGGCATAGATCATCGTATACTTAGCCAACCAAAACATCCATAATCAAGGTTAGACCTTATCATTTCATTATCACACATAACATACCTACAACATCTTTTCCTACCAAACTAAATCATACCAACTCACATCCACAAGTACCAACACAAATACTTTTATCATGCATAATTCTTCTTAGATTTCCTAGCATACCAACAAGCCAATCTCTACTATTCAACAACAAAACCATTAAGTCACATTCAACCATTCACTAATCATATATAGACCACATCATAAAGGAGATATTTGCATCTGTACGAATATACTTAAGCTTACAACTAATTTAACCAAAATGAGCCAATTACATGGCTAAATATCAAACCACCTTAAACAAATATAAGCCAACACATTTAGCTAAATTTGTAATGACACATATAACAAAATGACCAAGTCCCTATACATACCATATACTAAAAATGTTTAAGATCATCGATACCCAAAATGACAGTTTGATAGTTTGATGCGATCTCCGATGATCTCCAATCCGAGTTAGCTTGTTGACACTATAAAATATGAAAAATAAAATAGAGTAAGCTATATAGCTTAGTAAACTCGTATGAAAGAAATAAGCAAATCTTACCATACATTTAACATTCAAGTAATGTAGTATAAGATAGTGTAGTTTACTATAATCTCATAACCATAATTCATTCCATCACAAACTTACCTTGAGATCATCATTTCACGAATTTAATAATCATAAGCTTTATGTACATACCTGTACCATCTTGTAATGATTTCATACTTATTATCATCGTTGATATACCCAATGAACCACTCAGAATAATAATGTCGGATACTAGGGAAATCTTACACATAAGGTCTCACATATGTAGTCATTGCTACCTCTATCTCATAAAACATATATGCTCGCTCCCGAGCTATCAATGGGCCTACTCACACAAGTTGTCAGTTAAGACGTAGCTACTCGGTACTACTCACACAAGCTATTAAGTACTTGCAAAATATGTCGATATACTCAGCCAGTAGTAGGACGTACAGGACCAACACCCGAATCACATAACATAAAACCCTAGTAACATGTCACTTGTATCCTAATCTATTCTTAAGGTTCGATTGGGATTTCTCGCTTGCCAGAACGTCGCCAAATGTGTCCGTAAAGTCGATTACACAATTCATACATAAATTAAAGCTACAATTTTAACAAAGCTTATTAACATACGAAATTACCTCGGATGCAAAAACGGCAAGGGATCTATTCGTCAATTATTTTTATTTTTCCCCCGATCTACACTCGAACTTTATTTTTCTTGATTTATAATATCATATTTAACTCATTTAATCATCAAACTATTCAATTCAGTCCAAAATCATATTATGGATAAAATTACATTTTTGCTCCTAACATTTCAACATTTTACAATTTAGTCCCTAGGCTCGTAAAATAAATTTCTTTCAATTTCATCCCAACCCAAGCCTAGCCGAATATTATTTGTATACATAATAGCCCACAATTTTCATTTATTCACATTTTTATACACATTTTATAATCTTTTACAAATAAGTCCCTATTTGTCATTTTTACCAAAAATCATTTTACAAATGTTGTTTATTGAACAACAATCATGCATTTTCTATCATCAAATATCAGAATACAAGCATATTCAACATGGGTAAAATTTTAAACTTCAACTTTCTTTTAAATTAGTCCTTGAAATAGCTAGATCAAGTTACAACAATCTCAAAAATATAAAAATCTTTAAAAACGAGATAAAAATGGACTTACACTCGAACTTGAAAGCTTGGCCAAAACCCTAGCTATGGCTCCCTTGTGAAATTCTGCTATGGGGAGACTAAATTGAGAAGATGGACACTTTTATTTAGTTAATTTTGTCTTTATTTACCAAATTACTAAAATGCCCTTAATGCATAACTTTAAAATTTCACCTAACCATGTCCATTTTTGTCTATCCTAGTATAATAGTCTAATTACCATTTAAGGACCTCCAATTTAAAATTTCATAGCAATTAGACATCTTCAACTTATAGAACTCAAATTTTACACCTATTGCAATTTAGTCCTTTTAGTTGAATTGAGCACTCAATCGATAAAATTTCTTAACGAAATTTTCACACAATTATTCTATCATGTTGTAGACCTTAAAGAAATAATAAAATTAATATTTCTACTTTAGATTTGTAGTCCTGAAACCACTGTTCTGATTTGACCCAAAAACGAGCTGTTACATCACATGCCCGTGTGCGTAAGCTGTATGGCTCACACGGCCAAATGACACACCCGTGTCCTAGGTAGTGTGGGCATTCGATGTAAGGCACACGATCATGTCCCAACCCGTGTTCATACTCATGTAACTCTCTGACTTGGGTCACACGGCCAGCCACACGCCCGTGTGCTAGGCCGTGTGGACAATTTAATTTTTAAAAATTAGGTGCAAGATTCACACGGCCAAGACACACGCCTGTATGTTGGGCCGTGTGTTTCACACGGCTGAGACACATGCCCGTGTCTCTGCTTGTGTGACCAATTTTGAGCATTCTATTTCTAAATTTTTTAAGATGCAGGGGACACACGACCAAACCACACGCCCATGCACATGGCCGTGTGTCACACATGGCTGAGACACACGCTCGTGTGTCTGCTCGTGTGGACGAAAATAGACCATTTTCAAGGCCATTTTTCTCACCCAAGTATACTATCAACCAACAACAACACTTGAATACATTTATCAACCAATTCAGGACATTAAAACTAAACCAAAACCAATTTTATGCATGTCATATTAGCTCATATGTTCATGCATTTGAACTTACCAATTTCACACTTATATTCATAGACAAATTTTACCAAATATACTAAATCAAAATCATTCATCAATAGGTTTATATACTCTCCACCATATAATCATTTCATCACACATTAAACATGATAAAGTCTTATATAATTACATCAAAACATGCTTAACACTAGCCATTCCAATGGCTAGTTACAACCAAAATATTTCATCATTATAAATGTTATTATACTAAAAGTAGTTTTGCTATTTATACTAAAGTGAGCTGTAGGATAATGTGATCTTGCTCTGACCTGCTCCAACCTTTACGAGCTTTCGAATACTATAAAACTGAGAAAATGAATAGAGTAAGCATTTAATGGTTAGTAAGTTCATATAACAAGAATTTAACTTACCAATCATATTCATTTAAAGTAAACATACAAACATGCATCCAAACATTGTGGCCAATTGCCTAAACACATACTCATATCAATCAAATTAGTCATGAAATTTGCATGAAAATCAAGAAAACGAAGATGAGCTCATCATGCAACCATTTCTAGGTATTTTAGGGATATTCAAGATATAACTCATTTAATTCTCATATTTTCTTAAATCAGGAGTTTTGTCCTTTGAATTATTGAAATATTGATGAATACTCGGGTAGCACACTCGAAGTGTACAAATCTATAATCCGTCAATTCATATTCGGGAATGCTCATATGAGCACATAAACGGGAAGCTCTCTCTTGAGCTATATAATGGGAAGCTCATGTGAGCCATGTAACGGGAAGCTTATCCGGGCTGTATAACGGGAAGCTCATAAGAGCCATAATCAAGAAATTCACAAAGAACTCGAGAAGCTCACAAAGAGCCATATAACGGGAAGCTCCGGATAGCCATATATCAGGAAGTTTAAGTGAGCCATATCAGAAAGCTCACAAAGAGTCAATTTAACGGGAAGCTCATGAAGAGCCATATATCGGGATGCTTATAATAGCTAAGGTGTGTCCACAACATATGTAGGATCACAATCAATCGGGATGCTTCGAAGGGCTATTAACGAGAAGCTCGCAAAAATCATATAACGGAAAGCTCGAGAGGGCCATAAACCGGGA
Source organism: Gossypium longicalyx (assembly GCA_025698465.1). Lineage (NCBI taxonomy): Eukaryota > Viridiplantae > Streptophyta > Magnoliopsida > Malvales > Malvaceae > Gossypium > Gossypium longicalyx. The sequence goes on from CM046995.1 coordinate 37,753,731, forward strand.
TGCGATTTTGAGCTATGGTGTGTTTGCAACATATGCAGGGCCACAACCAATACGGGAAATTTGTATCCATCGATTTTTATTTTTTTCAAATAGAATTAAACACTTATCAGACATTATCAGATATTCAATCAATTTCATAAATACATAATATTGACAATTACACAATTTATATATATAACATTTAATTCAAACATATAAATATACACAATTTAGTTACATGAACTTACCTTGATACTTCTTCGTATATGATAATCTACTAATCCGAAACTTTTTTCTTTTCCTCGATTTAACTCCTTATTTGGTATTTTTGAATTTATATAAATGAATTTAATCATCAATTTATTACATTTCACATTCAAATCAATCCAACTCACATCTTAGGCAAAAATACCATTTTGCCCCTATACTTTTCATTAATTCTATTTTCGTCCCTAGGCTCGGAAAATAAAATTCATACAATCTAATCCTTATTCCAAGCCTAGTCGAATTTTTAATATAACACTTATAGCTCATGTATTTCACAAAAATAAAAAATTTTCTATGAATTTTACATCTTTACAATTTAGTCACTAAATCACAATTTCATCAAAATTTCCTTTATAAAAGTTGTTTATCTATCAACAACCTTTCATTTTCTACCATAAATTTCAAAATTTCAGCATACTCATCCATTGAAAAATTTTAATACTTTGATAACTTTACAAATTGATCCCCAAAATAACTAGATTAGGTTATTCCGATCTCAAAAATATAAAAATTACTAAAAACGCCCAATTAGGCTTGCTTGATTTTCTTTCTCTTTCTTAGGGTTTTCATAGAAAATATTTAGGGAAGATGATGAAATAAGATGATATTAAGTTATTATCATATTTATTTATTTCTATTTCCAATTTAGTCCTTTTCTTTTTCTAAATTTCCATGGATGAATTATCAAAAATATCTACTAACTTCTCTTAATGGTCTAATTACCATAAAAGGACCTCAAGTTTTGAATTCCATAGCTATTTGATACTTATAGCTACTAGAACTCAACTTTTGCATTTTATGCAATTTGGTCCTTTCTATAATTAAACATGTAATCGGTAAAATTTTCTTATCAAAATTTTTATACATATTTTTAATCATAATGCAGACCATCTAATATTATTAAAATGAAATTTCTTTCTGACTCGTATTTGTGATTCCAAAATCATTGTTCTGATTTTACTGAAAATGAGTTGTTACAACTAGAGCATCCACCTTTACTATATGACCATCTAGATTTATTATTTTCTTTTATGAGAATTTTCATATTTAGAACTTGTAATGCGATATCCTTGTTGAACTTCTGGTTCAAATTACTCTCCCCACTCATTACAATTTATTATTTCTCCCTCTATTGTTGGGAAAACTATCGAATCAAAATTGTAATCACAAATCATGTCATAATTGAATCTCTAATACATTTAAAATATATAATAATACAAAGAGACTCATAATTAATATATATTGTAACACCTCTTACCTGTATCCGATGCTAGGATAGGGTTCAAGGCGTTACCGGATTTAAACACACACTATTTCATAAAACTGGGCCATAAAATTTCATTTAAATTAAAAACATTCCATCATATGCATAATGTCCCTCACGTGAGCTACCGAGGCTCAAAACATGCATTAAAGGCGGTTTGGGACTAAACCGAGAACTTTGAAAAGTTTTGGGAAAACTTAAGAAAATTTTCATGAAACATGGTCACACGCCCGTGTGGACACAGGGACACGCCCGTGTCCTCAGGCCGTGTAACTCTCTGTTTATGACGTCAGCAAAACAAATTGAACCACACGGCCAGGCCACACGCCCCTGTGCTAGGCCGTGTCCTCCACACAGCTGAGACACATGGTCGTGTCTCTGCCCGTGTGGCAACACTGAAGCTATTTACCAAGCCCTTTTATGTTACCATTAATCTTTCACATCTATATACAAACCAAGGACACATATCATGACATCATTTCAATGATTTAGCATCCCATATTAAGACACATTTAATTCATGGCCATGGCCGTTTAGATTGGTCATAAACATTCATCATGCGCATAATTCATAATACCAACCATATATAGCCAACAAGCATAATCACATCACAAGCATTAGAACATGACATAGATAGATATTTTTATAAACCATAATCACTATGAGCCACACCTCATGGCCATATATAAGTAACTCAATGTCAGCCAATACATTTGGCTAATCATAATAATGGCTAACATAAAAACTAAGTCCCTATACATGTCATTCACACGAAAATGCTTAAAAAATATGGGTCACTACTTCAAAGGCGATGGCTTGATAGTGTGATGCTGCCTTCGACGATCTCCGACCCCGAGCTAACCTATCAACACTAAAAAAAAAGGAAAGGAATGGAGTAAGCTTTATATTTTATTAAGACCGTATGAAAATAATAAGCAATTTATCAACTTGCTTCTCAAGGTAATACAACCATATTTACACTTTTATTTATGTTCACGTCAAGTTATTTTCTCGAGTCACAGTTGTTAAATTATTTATATCTGGAGCTATGGAACTCCAAATTAACTTCTGCTATTTTTTCTTGAAACTAGACTCACATATATTCTTACCATAAAATTTTTAGAATTTTTGGTTTGGCCAATCAGTACAGTTTATTCCTTAAATTTACCTCTTTTTCGCTGTCCAATAGTTCCAAGCCCTCTTCACTAAAAATTAATTATCTCATAATACGAGACTCAGATGATGTTTTTGTCTATTTCTCTTAAAAATATACTCATTAATAATTCTAAGCATATAAATTATACTCCATAATTATTTTTGTACAATTTATAATGATTTTCCCAAATCGAGACAGGGGATTTTGAAATCATTCTGACTCGGTCTCACAACAATTTAAATATTTCATAATATGAAACTCATTTGCTTACACTGTTTCTTATATGTTAAACTAGGCTCATTAAGCTTTGATTTCATATTTTATTTAGTCTCTAACTCAATTTCCACAATTTTTGGTGTATTTTCAAAGTCGGACTATGGCTGCTATCCAAAATTGTTTTAGTGTAAATTTACGATACTAAGTTTATTACACCATATTAATTTATTTTCACCACATTGGTAAAGATACATATTCGTACATCATAAGTATAGACCTATAATCATAAGGCCATCACAAAATCATTTTTATAGGCATGAATTACCTATTTACATCTTCACCAAATGTGCATCATAAACTGAAATCATTTTTCATAAGCTTGGCATACATACCTGTGTTAATGAACATGTTCATATTCATTCCTTACTAATCATACAACATGAATTAAATTCACATATCAATTTCATGTAAGTATCTGTACCACTCACCACATGGTCATAAGTTCTCTCATTTCAATATAAACCATAAATCTCCTGTTGAACTATTTGGAATACTACAGGATATTCAATAGCCCCAGACATGGGATAAGATGTCGATGCCATGTCCCAGACATGGTCTTACACTGGCTAGCACGTCAAAGTCGATGCCATGTCCCAAACAGGTCTTACACTGACTTTCATATATCGAGGCAGATGTCATGTCCCAAATAGGTCTTACACTAGCTCTCATCTATCGGTTTCGATGCCATGTGTAACACCCCTAACCCGTATCTGTCGCCGGAGGGGTAAGGAATATTACCAAACAATCACGAAAATTCATTTAACAATATTCAGGTAATTTCCGATAGCATGCCTTTGAATTCGAATTTCGTTTATACAATATGCAAAGCAATCTTCTCAATTTAAATAGTACATTAATTCATTCCTAAGTTTAATTCAAATCAAACATTTAGAACATTAATCGATTATCATCCACACGTACACATTAATTATATGGAGCGCATATAATAACTTAACAAGCCATTTTCGCATGGCTATACATATATACATCACAAAAAAGAAACGTATTTAACATCAAAAGTCAATCCTATACATGCCATTATCAAGGTTCATTTACAAGAGTACCGAAAGGTTTAGATAGCGTGGATGACTTCGACTTTGGATCTCCCGAGTCCGATGGTTCACGAACAAAATCTATAAAACAGGGAATTAAGGCAAAAAGAGTAAGCATTTCGATGCTTAGTAAGTCTTAAGTAATGAAATCATCATCTTTCTGACTATATGTAGTCATGATTAAATAAACCACTATTATTTTATACATGTCATCTTAAATTTTTATTTTTTTTCATAAACACAAATTCGTATCATGTAGATAATCTCTTTTTACCCAACTAACCTCATAATTAGGCCGAATACATTTAATTCGATTACAAGACTAATTAAATGCAAATACGCAAAATCACATACTTATGTTACTTCACACTTCAGCCCATATACTTACATGCTCATAGTCAATCTTAACTTAATTTCAATGTGTATACGGTGCATACCTGATCATCTTAGGGTTGTAAGCACAGCAATAGAAATTATTACGACAAGATCGCACATTTCCAACCCAATTGCCTTTGATTTAACCGGATATAACAACCAGCCACGAATGCCTTGGGACTTATCCGGATATAACAACCAGCACGAATTCCTTCGGGACTTATCCCGGATATAATCCTCAATTGTCATGCACAAAATATATTTATATTATAAATCATTAACAATTCATTTACATTATTAGATTACAAACACAACATGATTATCCATCATTCCATTTTAGACTCAATAGCTCATTCAAATAGCACGATTCCGTTTTGCTAATCTACATGATTTTCTATAACTATTCGACTACAAGCCGATGCACTACCTATTTATTTCAATATGTAAATCAAGAGAAACCATTAGGTCACAATTTATTTATTATGCTATATATATATATATATAAATATATAACATTGTTTAATCAAATCATAAGCTAAGTTCCATTACTCAAAGACTTACCTCGAGTATAATTGAACAGTTACGGATAGGCTACTCGATTGCTTTCTCCTTTCCTTTATCTGATTTCGATCCCTTTAGCTCTTGAGCTTAATTCAAAAATAATTTATTCAATTATTTTTTTAATTGAGCAATTCAATTTAATACATATGTACTGTACAAATAAAGTACAATTAACCTTATTCACTATTATTTTAATATCATGCATATACTCCACTCATTACAACTGAACATGTTACTAGATGATCACCTTGCATTATCAATTTTCTTAAATAACATGATCATATATATTCAATACTACGTCAAAACAAAACATAACATATGACTAAACAAGCATTCGTACATGAACCATTAGTCAACTTTACCAAATGGACGATATGCTTAAGATATCATATAAAAATATCCAAATTCTTTTCTCATCAACTCGACCAACTAAGTAAATGTTATGACACATTATAAAATAACCTTACGGCTCCAAAGCAAGATCAATAATAAGTCACAACCTAATCACATCCCTTGGTCATATTTTCTTCACCTAAACCGAATTAGCAAGCACATATAGTCCTTGGTCGAATATCATTTAACACAAGTCATCAAGAATTTTATTATTTATCACCCTAGATATTATTAGCTAAATAGATCAATTGTACATATATACCGCCAAAATCGTACCTAATAATTTTTCTTATACATAACATTACTCAAATTATTCAAAATCATACTAACAAAATATCATGTACCATGCCGAACCTTTATGAAATCAAGCACCTAATTTATCCATTTCAAAACACCTAATCGGCATTTGTTCAAGACATTAAGCAAAGTCTGTTCGGCTATTACACATATGAGTATTAGCAATTATAGTTTTTAACAAGATCAACTTCTTTCATCAACAATTTCTTCATCAAAACTTAAAGATAAAAATCAAATTCCTTCCTTATCTACCATAACCGAATGTTCAATTCAACCATCCAAATTCAAAGTTTTGGCATGGGCTAAGTAAGTAGCATGATGAGTAACCTAAAACAAACTAGAATTTCAAAAATCTAACTTGATTTACTAACCTTCCTTAGGTTTCAAATGGCCGAATGTTTGCTCCCCTTTTTCTCTCTTTTGGTTCGGCTAAGAAGAACAAAGTTGAGACTTTATTTTTTTCACCATTCTTTCTATTATTATTTTCATTTTATTCATCTATATTATAAAATATAAAGCCATTAACTAATAATTATTACATATTTTTATATATCACTTCATCATGGCCGGCCACTACTTGTCAAAAATGGATATTTGACATGCAAATCCAAGTTTTTATAACATGTATTAATGGACCACTTTTAAAATTACCTATCACATTTCACAATTGTCTCACATAAGTCCTATTAAATAAATTCACATTCAAATGAATAAATTAAAGATTGGAACTTTCACCCATGCATGTTCACGCACAATAAGTATAGAAAATAACGGTTAATTATTTTTATGACTCGATTTTGTGGTCCCGAAACCACTTTTCGACTAGGGTAAATTTAGGGCTGTCACACCATGTCCCAGACAGGTCTTAAACTGACACACAATAAGCTGACGCCATGTCTTAGACAAGTCTTATGCTAGCTTGTATATCTCGAGGCTGATGCATGTCCCAAACATGTCTTACACTAGCTCTTGTTTCAAAGTCGATGCATGTCCCAGACATGTCTTACACTGGCTTTCATAATGCGGCCGATGCATATCCAATACATGTCTTACACTAGCACACATATCATCCAATGTCATGGCATGAATATCCAAATCTATTCTAAATGTTCAATCGGGAGTTTATCACATTAAGTCTCATCATGCATACTCATATTCACAATCAAACAATTTATGTTATATCAAATTAATCACACATAATAACCATGTAGTTGCATTATTTACACCCAACTTACTCGTTTCAATGGAATATTATATTCCATCAAATTTCCAAGCATTCAATCATCACATAAATGTTATCAACATTTGGCATCATTTTCTCATATACAATATCATCAACATAAAATTCAATACCATCATAGCAAGATAGATTTCAAGTATATTAACAATAACATGAATAACATGTTTATTTAGTCACACAGATTTACCTCAAATGCAATTTTGGCTAATTATTCTCTTTTTGTCCTTAACTACGTACTTTCTCGATTTAAGCCTGAATCTCGATTTTTCTTGATCTAACATGATGAAATTTACTCATTTAATCACTAAATAAATTTGGACAATCAAAATTCACATTTTTGGCAAAATGACCATTTTGCCTCTAGACTTTCACAAAATGACCATTTTACCCCTAGGCCCGGAAATTAATTTTTATCAAATTTCCTTATTATTCTAGCCTAAATGACCATTTATTACTCTTTTTACAATCATAAATTTCCACTATTTCATGCAATTACAACCTATTTTATAACTTTTACAAAATGACCCTTTTAGGTGTTTTCCATTAAAATCATTTTACAAAAATTGTTTATTTCACAACCATAACTCATATTCTTCCATAAAATTTCAGTTGGCAACACATGGAAAAACCTAGACTCTCAACCATTTTGCAAAATAGTCCCCTCAATAGCTAGATTAAGCTTTAGGGGTTCCAAAAATGTAAAAATCATCAAGAAAAGTCATCAAAATCACTTACTTGCAAGAGAACTAAGTGGCTGAAAGTTTAGGCTCTTAAAACCCCCTTGTTTGCTGCCATTTTTCGTGGGGAAGAAGAAAGATGAAAAAATGATACCTTTAGTTTTATTTTATTCTATTTCTAGTCAAAATTAAGTTACCAACCACACCTAATTTTGACTTTTCTACTTTCTTTCTCTCTATGGCCAGCCAAGCCTTTCTTAAGGGTCTATTTTCTCTTTAAAGACCCCAAATTTTGGTTCTCTAGCTATTTAACATATTTATCTAGCAAAACAAAATTTTTGCCCTTTATGCGATTTAGTCATTTTTCTCAATTAAGCTAGTAATCGCTAAAATTACTTCACCAAAATTTTCATACACTCATATAATCATACTATAACACATAAAATAACATTAAAAATAATTTCTCTGGCCCCAGAATACTGGTTCCGAAACCACTATTCCGATTAGGCCCAAAATCAGGTTGTTACATATATTCTGAACTTTCTTTGAGTATTCACTCATCTTTGTTATGGTGGAGCAATTAGAATATATACGCACATACAAAAATTCAAAGATGAGAAATATTTAGCTTTTAACCAAAAATCAATTGTAATGAGGAGTATTTATAACTTATTGGTTTGATGCGTACAACACGTAAATCAACATAATCTCATGTTAAAATAGAAAGTTTAGTTCTCATAAGTAATGGTTTAGACATTAATTAGAGGCATTCAATCAATAATTTCTCTAAACCATTATGCCCATAAATAACAAACTTTTACAAAAGTTTTTCAAACTTAATCAATAAAAGACTAAGATATAAACTTATCAGTATTAGCAAGATGAATTGTCTTAATTGCATAATCTGAAATTAATTATCTAAACAAGCAATCTTGCAAACGATAGGTTACAAATTGATAAAAACATATGTGATTATTTTGTCGATACATCTACCAAAATCATATAATTTCAAAATCATCCACATGGTGGATGAATGGACCCATATTCATTTAAAAATGCAAGACATTAAATCTTAACTTTAGCTAGTGAGCTTCTAAGAATCAATTTTCATTAAGAACAAATAACAAATGAGAATTCTTTAAACTAAAGAATATTCTGATTCTTTAATGAATGTCCATATGAATTCTCAATTAATTTTCGTATCATATATGATCTAAGATGGTTTAAGTGGTCACGCCAAGTAGTAAATGCATTTGTATCAGTAAACTTTTGGTTTACTTTAACATGCATTTCAATTGTACTAAATTGTAACAAATTGATAATTGTACTATCATTCTTTTTACTTTGCATCCACATATAAGTACTATTATGATATTTACTATTGAAAATGTCTAAATCAATGTGAAGTCTATAATGCCACTAAGTCAATAAATATAATTTCTAAATAATTATATGCAATATTCGCTTCAGGGAATATGCCAAGATCTTCAAATCAAATCAATAACTTAATTCTCCCTTTTTTTCATCCTTTCAAAATAGATATTTATAACAATAGTGATTCATATGAAATATAATACTTTCTTCATTCATAATCTTAATATGAGATCCATTATGAATATATTTTAAAACCAATAGATTAACCATCACAATATATTAATATATTAGCTTTTTTAGAGCTTTCGACTAATTTTGTACTACCAAATATTAGAATAATATTGGTTTATATTTTCTTTTGCATTCACTTTGGGAAATGTAATAGATTTACTAGGATGAACTTATAGACGTCCCAAAAAAATCTTTATTTCATAATTACCATTGCAAATATGCGTGGATTTCAAATTAAAATCTATTTATTCATGTTGTCATGATTAATCTCCAATTATAATAAACATTATATAATAAATAAATCATAGTAAAATATGCCTAAGATTCTTTAATATCATTGTTATCACCCTGGCTATTATCACGAGCACTATTACAAGTAGTAAAACAAATTTGTTTTCGTACTAACATCTATAATCTTAGTAAAAAAATTCATTTAATAAACAAAATTAATTTTTTCGTGTATGATGATTGAAAGTTATCCAATACACATTGTACCAAATTTCAATACCACATATATGTTATAAATTCTTATAATGCTCTAATCAAATATTTATAAATTCAATTTAGAAGATATAATACAATAATTTCAAGAATAATTAATAATAATAATTTAATCATAAAAAATTTTAATAACCCAAATATCATACATACTATAATTTAATCAAAGAATCTTAGTTTAAAAGAAACCTTAAAGTAATAATATTTTTCATAAAATAATTTTACCAAAAATCAATCAATAAAGGAGAAAAACATATCATGTAAGGATTATATAAAAAAAAATTTACATAACGATTACCCATAATGCGTAGACCTCGACTAAAGACTGAAATAACAGTAGTTATAGAAGGTAATCAACAACAGCTTGAGTAGCAAATTTGAGTGATCGACTATTGCATTGGTTGTTGGTTGAAAGGGGTAAGGCTTGGTGAAAGGGAAAAAAAAATTTGTGACTTATGGACAAAAACAATTAAAAGAGAATCATGCTGATAACGTGTTATAAAATAAATAGATAGAGAGTAAAGAACAAAGAGAATGGGAGAGCAAAGAAAGAACTTATTTTTATTGATCAATCAAAATATTTACAAAGTTTCTTCAAACTCTCTATTTATAAGGATAAGAAGTATAAATGAAGTAGAGATTTAATTCTAATGACTATTAGAATTTAAAGTACAACAAAACTTATGTTAATTTTGATAGACATTCACTTAATAAGATATTCATTAAAAAATTATATTTTTATAGAATTATATAAATAAAATGATAAAGATATTAATAATAAATGGTAAATATTGTTCGCTTTCTATTTGTATTTAAAATGTTTATTAAAAATTTAAAATATAAGATCCTATTTTTCAAAAATTGAGATTCTTAATAATAAAAATATTAGTAGAATTGTGACAATAAATTTTTCGTAAAAATATTAACATAATATTTTTTAAAATAAAATAAAAAACATAAGTTCTAACAAACTTAGTTTTTTTTAAAAAATCTAATATAATTATAAGAATATAAAAATGAAAAAATATTACAAAATATTCAAAAAATGGATGGATTTAATATAATTTTTTTATTAGAAATTAGATTTGAAACTAATTAGTTAATTAAATGGATTTAATATTATAATATTTTTAATATTAGTATATTTTATATTATTTAAAAAGATCTTTTAAATTTTATTTAAATATAAAACTTTTGTAATAAATATGATACATTTTAAAATTTTGATTTATTGTATTTAATAGAAAAGAATATAAATTTTAAAAATAGGAAAAAAAATGTATGTATACTTTTGGATTGTCTCAAAAATAGAATTTCAATTTTTTTAAATATTTTATTTTTGCATTAAGAATATTTTAAAATATTTAACTTTGTTGCAAGATTTCAAAAGAATTATTAAATTTGTAATTAAATACTGTAAAGATTTTAGAAAGTACCTTTAAAAATTATTTTTATTTTTTAAAAACATAATTACATTAACTTTTTTTTTATAAAAAATGAAATTTATATTATTACTTTTCCAAATTATGGAAAAAGATGAAATGCAACTAAAAATAAGAATCTATTTACTTTGAAGAAGAATCAAAAGCGGTAAACACTTTCATTTGATTTTTAAAAGTCAGAAGGTAATGATTTCTCCAATAAAATATCAAACTTTTAATTGTTGTATTTTTCTTTTAGAAACAGAAATAAATGAAATTTAAGAGTTATAAAGTTAGGAAAGAGTAAGATATTCTGACCATTTTTTACCTTTTACACTCTTTGGATCAAATGAGAAAAATAATGCAACATTTAGGATGAGTTTAAAGTATAATTGAAATGAACCCTAAATCAAGCTGCACTTAATTTCGTAATGTATCAGATTTTATTTTATAATATTTACAACTCTTTTCGAATATTATGATGAGTCGAACGTTTTTTAACTTCTTCCAACCTTCAATCTATAGGTTGCCTTATCTTCCATCCAATTAAATCATTCATAATTACATATGTAAATATTAATATATAATGAATTCTATTCATAGAAGTTAATCTGTTCTTGTAAATTCCTTATTAGTTTTTCTTTCTTTTATTAAGTCCGCTAATTTTTATTGGGAATATAAAATTATTGGTCACTAAATATCATATTAGCTCAACTATTTTTTTCTTCATGACAAGATTTATCTTACCACAAACATCTTTTATCTTATTCAAAACATCCACCACGTGTTGATCAATTTTTTAAGATGCAACATCAACTTTTTCTTTTATTTTTCATTAAAAAGTGTTAGAAAATTTATAAATAATATTTGCTATCTCAAATATTTTATATAAAATATAAACATGCTCATAAATATTAAAACATAAAAATTAATTAAAAGCGGAATGAAAATTTATTCTCCAATCATTAATATTTATTTTCTGTGTATCGATTCTTCATATTCAGAATAACTCACTTAGATGGTGTATCTTTTTATAAATTGTTGAGTATATAAATCTTTTTACAACTTTTATATATAGAGGGAGAGAGAGGCATGCATATGCACGTTTTTCCATAAACACATATTGTATTTATTCATACTCTTTAAAATGAAACGTTAACATCTTCAATGAATACATGAGTTATTGAAGAAACTTAACCCTTATTTATGTTAATCAAAACATGTAAATTTTAATAACATCATAACCTTCATTAATAATGTATTTAATTAACATAACTTAAATCATTTAATAAGGGGGAAAATTCGATAATTTTATATATAACAAACATTGATAAAAAAATAAAAAAAAATCATTATAATCATTGAAAAGTGCATATCATCTCACCAAAATACTTAAAAAACAACCAACATATATCCAATTATAGAAAATTTTGAGCTTCACTGTTACACAATGGCTAGAAGTACAATAAACCCAAAATTAAAATCTAACTTTCAAGTAATAGTAAAATCTAAAAACCTAATAAAATATTAAAAATTCTTCGTCACCAATGCTAAGTGTTGCTTATGATAATTCAAATAATTTTTGTTTTGAAGTATTCGAACTGTCATCCATATGAACTAGATAATCAATAATTTAGAAGTATAAAAATATAATTTTACGAAGGGTAAACTATAAAAATAGTCTTCTTTTTTTGTTTCAGATTGCATTTTAGTTACTTATGTTTGAAATGTTACGTTTTAGTCACTTACGTTATCATTTTGTTACGAAGTGATCACCCTACCGTTAAGCTCCGTTACCTCTCTAATGGTGGTCCTACGTGGTAGTCCAAATGGATTTTAAATGCCAACTTGGATGTCCTATGTGGCAATCCAAATTAAATTTGTTTAATTAAAAACATATTTTTATCCCAACAACTAGACATCCGAGTTGGCTTTTAAAACCCATTTGGATTGCCACGTAGGACTGCCGTTAGGGAGGTAACAGAGTTTAACGGTAGAGTGACCACTTTGTAACAAAACGATAACATAAGTGACTAAAACGTAACATTTCAACTATAAGTGGCTAAAATGCAATCTGAGGCAAGCAAAAGTGACTATTTTTTAAGTTTATCCTTTTACAAAAGTAAAAATAATATGTAAGTTATGATTGTATTTTACCCGTATACTGATTGTTAAAAAAAAAAAACAAATTGCAAACTAAAAAAAATAAAGTTTGCCTGGTTAAAAAAATGCATGAGAGTATGCTAAGTCAATATTTATAATCAATATACAAACCGTAAGTCAAAGACAATTGTTGGGGTAATTTTTAAATTTGTTTGTTTTATCTTACAAAATAGAAGGTTATGAAAATTTTAAAAGTTGACCAGTAATTGTGTTCTTGTGTTTTCAATTGATGGGACGCATAAGCAATCATTTTACCATCCTGCATCAGGACACAACCCTAATCATTCACTGAGGCATCTTTAAAAACAACAAATTCTTTTCCTGACTTAAGCAAAGTTAGGATCGGTGCTTCTGTCAGCATAGCTTTTAACTTCTCAAAACTTTTTTGACACCAACTATCCCATAAAAATGGCACGTTCTTTTACAGGAGCTTCGCCATTGGCATGGCTATTTTGGAAAACTCATTCACGAATCTCCTGTAATAACTGGCCAAGCTGAGGAAGCTTCAAATCTTAGATGCATTTTTCGGTGCTTTCCATTGAAAAATAGCTTTAATCTTTTTAAGGTCAACCCGAATTCACTCGGTTGAGATAACGTGCCCCAGATATACCACTTCGGATAACCAAAATTCACATTTACTAAGCTTCTCAAAAAGTTACTTCTCTCGTAACATTTACAAAACAATTCCCAAATGCTTACTGTATTCAGCCTCTAACCTCGAGTATATCAGGTTGTCATCGATAAAAACAACCACGAACTAATCAAGATAAGGCTAAAAAAATATGATTCATGAGTTCCACGAACACCACAGGAACATTTGTTAGCCTGAATGGCATCACCAGAAATTCATAGTGACCATATTACGTACATAATGATGTTTTCTATACGTCATTGTCTTTCACCTTCAGTTGATAATATCCTGATCTCAGATCGATTTTAGAAAAGACTGATGCACCTTTCAACTGATCAAACATATCATTGATATGTAACAACAGATATCAGTTTTTAATTGTTAGCTTCTTCAGCTGTGGATAATCTATGCTCAGTTAACCAATCCATTCCCAAAATCACATTGAAGTCGCCAAATAGCATTATTAACAAATCAACAGGAAATAATATGTTCTAGATTTCTAATGGACATCGCCTACACACTTGGTCAATAAGCACGGTTTGTCCCAAAGGACTCAATACAACCATTGCTACTTTCAACATTTCAAATTTCAATTTCCCCGATTTTACAAACTCAACATTTATATAAGAATGAGAAGAACTAAGATGAATCAAAGCATATGTGGGTGTTGAATATAAAAGAAATATGTTTACTACGACATCGGCAACATCACCCTTTTCCTTAGGTGCGGACTACATAAGCTTGAGCTAGGGCTCTAACCTCAGATTGTTGAATAGATGGCTCAGTCCCTCTTCTAAAACTTCTTCTCAAACCATTCCAACTATCATACGATTATAAGAAAGTTCTGCTTACTTTCGAGAAATCTCCTCAGTGAAATCCACATGACAACGTCTACCTTAGGGCAAGTCCGTTTCATGCCATCACAATGGACCATTAATAGAGGCCGTAGGTCTTATTTAGGACCTTCTCCCACTCGATATTTTAAAAACATGTAAGGTTTTTTAATTTTTGAGTTCAATCATGAATGATCAATATATGTATGACAAGCACGTATGGCATTCTTCCCTAATCTATATGGCATGCTTGTCACATATATGCGTGAACGTACAATTGCAATCATATAAATATCATTATGTTTAGCTCATAAATATAAAAGCATAAAATTTAAATGACTCTAACCGGCCAAAGTTTCCATGATTCCATCCCAAAAAAATAAAAATTGCAAAATTACAAAATTCATTCCAAAGCATACTTTGGTTATTCAATTTTGCCACCACGAACTTCTCATTGACTTCTTTTCGCCTCTGTTTCCATGTCAATGTTTCCCCCAACCACCGTTTTATCGTCAACCACCACTTGGTCGTCGTCGACCACCAGGCCATGCAGACCATCGTTGCCACCGCATGCGACCCTTTGTCATTGATCATCACCTCTTGACCACCATCAATTTCGTGTTGGGTTTGCATCGTCTCGATCGGTCTGGATACGTCTCAGTTCTCCATGTTCCACCGAAAAAAATTACAAAATTCCTATGTCTATTTCAAGCTCACATATTTTATTCTAAATAAATAATAAAATAAACCCTGCATAGAGATGTTAGTCCATGATCTAAAATATACATGCCTGAGATAATAATAAATTAAATTAAAATTTCTAGGAATCACAATTTTGGCAAAATTACTGTATCATCTATAATAATAAAATAATATCATACATTCATTCGTATACATTCCCCTAAACATGTATACAATTACAAGAATGTCATATCCTATCAAATATAATCATACATGAATAAGAGAGAGCGAAACCTAACGTTCTGATACCAAATGTAGGAAAAAAATTTAGTTTGAAAATGGTTTTCTTACGCAACAAAAAATAAAAACTTTGAAAATCGACCTGGTTTATGATATTTATTTCAATAAACCCTAGGCTTAATTCGCACCTGTGTTTTTGGATAAACAGATCCTTATTGTTCTCGGCTTTCAACTAAACGATCTTCTCCATGATTCTCGTGCCATAAACTACTTCGAGTGTGGGCTCGAACAATTCGAATCAAACACAGAACTAAAAATAGTTTTCTTTTCTTTAATGTAAAAACGAAAATCTCTAATCAAATAGAAATTGACAAAATCGTTATTCCGAAAAATATATTTAATTCTTAAAGAATAAAAGTATCTCTATTTTTGGACAGAATAACGATATCTAAAAATCGTGTAAATAGCCCTATTGGTTCCATTTATTTAAGGGAGAGAAGGTAGAACCCTTATTGAATTGTAAAACTTTATTTCAACTAGAAAAACAAACTCACAGTCTAACTTGGAGTATAGGGGGTGACAACCCTAGTTTATAATACTAGGGTTTGCCATCCCACCCTTTTACATAAAGGGCTTAAGGGCTTTTGGGCTTCTTCCATATCGTGTCCAATTACAAGTACTTCTTGAGCTTTTAACCCAATAATTTATTATTGGATCCAATCTATTTTTTTCTATTTCTTAAAATAAACTTCAATATATTTTCTATTAAATAATTTTCTCAACCCAATTCTAATTCCATTAAAATCATGATGACTTTACTATAAAAGAATATATGAGAAAATATAGATACTATTTCTTCATTCAATGGTTCACTATGACCAAATGATTTATTTCCACTTTTGAACTTTATTTAATTCAAAAAACATAAATTTATTTTTTAGGTCATTTTCATTTTGGAGAAAACTACATTCATTTTCAAATGATTCTCTTTCTTCATTTTCTTTTTTATTTTGGAGAAAACCATAATCATGTCCAAATGTTTCCCTTTTCTTTATTTTTACCATTTCTATTCATTTTTCTAGTTTCAACGAGCTAGCAGAGGGACCAATTAGACATGCAATTGAGGCTCAAATGATTTATAATTAAGTTCTAGCTTTTTGCCTATAATTATAAACTCATTAGGCACGAAGTCATTCCACTATAGTATTGTGACTAAGCTCTCTCCAACGACATACCATTACGAAAGCAACTCAATTAGTGCTCGTCCAATGGCCTTGTCATAAGTGTGTTACCTTTATAGGATATCCTTAATCTCTTTGAGATAATATCCGTTCTCCCAATATAATCCTATTTTATTTCATGGTAACCATTGCACCTTCCTTCATGAAAAGTCAATTACTATCAAATAGTAATCAAGTCATTCATCCAAAAGGCGAACGACTCGTGGCCAAGTTTACTTTTCATCAATCATGTAATGCCAACAAAATGATATCATTTACCTATGTCTCAGGATATGAATTCCACTTTTGTGAATGACGCTACATACTACAGAAGCCATAAACCCAACACGCCAGGTTTTGATTCCTTATCTATTCGAATTCAGGTTTTTACTTACATCAAAGTGTACGAGTCACACATTCATATTCCGTCATCCACTCAAGATTTAGATATGTCAAACTATGAACGTCACAAGTGAATAAATCTATAAACGGATTCAAGATCTATTCTTCTTGGGTCCAGTCTAAAGTACTATTAGTCCAATCAGTCACATCTATGTGTCGAAAAAAATCTGATTTGAAAACAATTTTTTTACAAAATGGAAAACTAAAATTTTAAAAATCAACTTGGTTTGTGATATTTATAACAATAAACCTTAAACCAAAATTGTGCTTGCATTTTCGGATAAACGGATCCTTAATGTTTTCTAGCTTTCAACCAAAAGATCTTCTCTGCTATTCTTATACCAGGAACTACTTTGAGTGTGGGCTCGAACCAATTAAATCAAAACACAAAATTAGAAAAAAGTTTTCTCTTCCTTTTGGGGTGAAAATGAAAATTCGCTCTTATTTAATAGAAACTGGTAGAATTGTTATTCTAGAAAAACATATTTAATAGTTGAGAATAAATTCTCTCTATTTTTCGACAGAGTAATAATCTCTCAAAATTGTGTTAATAGCCCTACCAGTGCCATCTATTTATAGGAAGAAAATGTAGAACCCTTGTTGAATTGTAAATATTTATTTCAACTAGAAAAAACAACTTCTTATTTAGAGTAGGAGTAAGATGGACGACATCCCCTAGTATTCCTATTAGGGTTGCCACCCCTTAATATTCCATAAGGGGATTTTAAGCCTCTCTTACATCAAGTCCAATTATGAGTACTTCCTGAACTTTTCGACCTAGTATTTTGTAATTTGATCCAACCCAATTTTGTTTTTATATTTCCCAAAATAAACTTCAATATATTTATATGAAATAAATTTCTCATCTCAATTTTACCCCCATAAAATTATGAAAATTTTACCCTTGGTAAAATTTCTGAAAAATATATCTAATATTTCACAATTCAACTTGTTCACTATGATCGAATGGTTTATTTTCATTTTCGGGTTTTAAAATAGTTCAAAAACATAAACTCATTCTTTTGATCATTTTTAACTAATTCATCTACATTTGCAAATGAATCATTTCTCATTTCCATTTCCATTTTTAGAAAACTACATTCATTTCCAAACGATTTCATTTCTTCATTTTGGAGAAAACCATAATCATTTTTAACTGTTTTCCATTTCTCTATTTCTATCCATTTTGTTCATTTTGATTCAAACATGCAATTCATTTCTAGTTTCAACGAGCTAGCGGAGGGACCAATTGAACATATGTAATTAGGGCCCAAATGATTTAATAAGTTCCAGCTTTTCGCCTATTAATTATAAACTCATTTAGTCACGAAGTCATTCCACTATAGTGTTGTGATTGAGCTCTCCCTAATGACATATCATTACGAAAGCAATTGCTTGGTGCTCGTCCAATGACCTTGTCATAAGTGTGTTACCCTCATAGGATATCCTTGTAACAGCCTAATTTTTAGTGGTGTCGAAACAGTGATTCGAGATCACTAAATCCGAAAAATGAGTAGGAAATATTATTAATTTAGTAATTATAAGTTAAATGTGAAGTTACAAAAATTTTTGAAACAGTGAATAGTGTACTAAAAATAAATACTAAAATAATTAGAATCGAAAATGAGGTATCGAGACCTCGGGAATTTTAAATCGAGCCATAAATATTTTTATAAATATTTATGGAGTGCTAATAAGTTAGTATTAAAGTTTCGTCAAGAAATTTTAAAGTTCTGATAGTTAATTGAACAAAAAGGACTAAATTGTATCAAATGCAAAATTTTGGGAAATGATTAAATAGCTTAAATGATAAAAGAAAGAGGGTTTAAAAGGCAAATAGACCCAAGGTCTATTTGGGCTGGACGGCAAGGGCATGAAATCAGCAAGAAAATAAGGAGAATTAAGGGCAAAATTAGAAAATTGTAAAATTTACTTGATAAAGTTAGGACTAAAATGGAATTATCTAGATTTCTCTTTATTTTTCTGCATTCTCATCAGCAAAAACGCCATGGAAGAGTTCCCCTAAGCTGGTTTTTCATATTTTTACTTCAACTAAGTTCAATTCTTGATTATTTCTTAAAATTTTTGTGTTTTTGTGACTTTTACAACTAGGTCCACTTGTTGAATTCATTAGTTTTTGATTCTATGAAAGAAATTGAAAGTTGCTATGAATATGTGCTGGAAGTATATGATTATCTTGCATGGAATTAGAGCTTTAAATTGTTTATATGTTGATTTTTTGAAAGAATTGAATAGAAAGTAAATGTTTGGGACCTAAGTGTAAAAGAGTTTGAAGTTAGAGTTTTATGTGGAAATTCTGAATTTCAATAGTTATGAAATAACTTATAATGTCTAGTAAAAGTATTAATTAAGAAAATTATCTTAGTTTAGGGGTTAATTGAGTAAGGACTGAATTGTATGAATTGTGAAATTTGGGGCAAAATAGAAATCAACATTTTGCACTACAACTGTTTTGGACAGCAGCAGTAGTCTAACTTTAAAAAATTACCAAAAATTTTAGAAATAGAATTAGAGGATGAATAAAATATGAAATTAAATCTTATTGAGTCTAGTTTCTTATAGAAGAAATGATGTAAGCAATGGAATTTTAAATCATGAGATATGATAAATTTTGTGAGACAAGGTCAGAATGATTTCGGGTTCCCCTGTTCTAACTTTGTAAAATCATCAAAAATTGGATAAAAATAATTATGGGATTAAATTTATATGTTTAGAATCCTGAATGAGTCTATTTTCAAGAGAAACAAACAGGAACATCATTCGAATCCTGTACGAGGAGATAATTAATTTTTAGTGAAGAAGGGTCGGAACTGTCAGACAGCAGAACAGGGGAGACTTCAATGAATAAACTGTATTAATTGGCCCAACCAAAAATTATGAAACTTTTATGGTAAGAAGATATGTGAGTCTAGTTTCAGGAAAAATTAACGGACCTTAATTTGGAGTTCCGTAGCTTTAGATATAAATAATTTAGTGACTATGACACGGGTGGATAGCTTGAATATTCACATAAGTAATTAGTGAAAATTATGGATAAGGTTACTTACAAGTGTGTTATTTATACCAAGGATGTGGATGGAGAGGAGGAGGAGAAAAAATATATGAATGAATCGTGTATAAATTGATCACATGCCCGATTATAATCGATAAGTGTTGGATTAGAAATGATATAATGTTTTATTTGGAATATTTATTATGAAATTATGATTATCGTTATAATAGAAAAATTGAACTTGTGAGTTTATATGGCTAAATTTTAGTGATTATTTGTTAATTTTATGAATTTCATGATGTGTTATTTCATATGTATTGGTGATAAAACCGTGAATAATGTAAAATCATGAAAATTGAATAAATGATCAAATTGAGCATTTCAGTACAGTGACAAGATGAATTGAAGGAAAAGACCATGGTTAGACCATGGTTAGACCATGGCAACAAGTGATAAATGATAGCTTCGGCTACACTTATCTGATCAAGGACAAGTGAAAGTGATAAGTGATAGCTTCGGCTACACTTATCTAATCAATGACAAATGAAAAGTGAAAAGTGGTAGTTTCGGCTACCTGATCAGTGAAAAGTGGTAGCTTACGCTGCACGATCGATGAAAAGTGGTAGCTACGGCTACCGATCGATGAAAAATGGTAGCTCGGCTGCACGATCGATGAATAGTGGTAGCCGGCTACAAGTGACAAGTGACAAGTGATTTTCGTATAAGACCATATATCGGGATATGGCATCGGTGTGATATATGCTATTGTATAAGACCATATATAAGGATATGGCATCGATGAGATATGTGATTTGTGTAAGACCATAGTTGGGCTATAGCATCGATATGTGATATGTGATTACATGTAAGACCATAGTTGGGCTATGGCATCGATATATGAATATGTGTAAGACCATAGTGGGCTATGGCATCATTATGTGAAGATGTGTAAGACCATAGTTGAACTATGGCATCGAGAAAGCGAAGTGCTCAATTAAAGTAAGATGTTCACTAATTTGAAGAAGTTTGGTAAGTATTACATGGAATTATGTGATATAAGGAAATACGAGTTGATGGGACATGAGCATAAAACTTGGTTGTGAATGAGTTCATTTGTGATTATATATTTCTCTCGCCTTGAGTGTATTATCCGTATGAATTGATATTCCAAATGAGTTAATGAGAAAACTTCTAGTATGAAATAATCTGAGTTGAAACAAAATATCATGAAAAGCGTACTTGAAATACATTGGTATGTCTTGTATATGCTATTTGAATTCATAAATGTGGAAAGTAAATGTATGTGGAAATATGAGATGATGATATCTGTACATGGAATTTATTGATGAATACGTACATCCAAATTTATATGATAGATTTTAGTGAACATTAAAATTGCGCTCAATAAGTGATTTGGCAATTTAAAATCATGATTGGTAGGAAGAATTAATGAATTGCATATTTATGAATTGTTACACGTATTTGTCTGAAATACGAGGAAGTGATGGTAATTGATACATGGAAATATGAAACTATGATATATATAAAAACATGGAATATGTTTGATAAATGTGTTCATTCATAATTATGGAATTTATGTACCTCATGTGTGCTATTTGCATAAAGATGATATCTTAAAGACTTTGGTGCAAAAAGCTTAAATATGAAATAGTATGAAATCGAAACAAATTGTTATGAAAATGTATTTAAATTATTTGTAAGTGTTTCGTGCTTCTCAATAATGCCTCATACTCTATTCCGACGACGGATACGGGTAGGGGGTGTTACAATCCTTGATCTCTTTGAAATAATATTCGCTCTCCCAAAATTATCCTATTTTATCTCATTGTAACCATTACATCTTCTTTCATGAAAAGTCAATCATTATCAAATAGTGATTGAGTCATCCATCACAAAGATGAACAACTCGTGGTCATGTTTACTTTTCATCAACCATGTAATGCCAATGATAGGATATCATTTACTCATGTTTTGGGCTATGAATTTGACCACTCTCGTGCATGTGCGTTAAAATTAAAGATTTTGGAAAGAATGTTTTAGAAGAGTAGTTTTAATTACAAGCGGACAATATCAGTTGTAATATTTGTAGTGTTCGATGGAACATCGGAGTATTCCAAGGGGTCCAACTGACTGTGCTCGCGCATGCACATAAACAAACAATTTTATAAAGCAAATTTAAAGTGCGATTTTACAAGTGTATAGGTCAGATGTAATATTTATTGTTCTGATAGAACAAAAAGTATTCCAATGGGTTGAACCCAAAGGATTGCCTAATGGGTAAATGTGTTTATCAAGTTAATTACAAGTTAAGCAATTACTAATCTAATTGAGTAAAAAAATTATAAATACAAGTCCAAATAAAATTGTTTATAAACTAAAATTAAACTATTAATTAAACTAACTAAGCTAGACTTTATTTCTAATGTTTTAGAAAATGTAAATGATTAAACGATGATTGATTGATTAGTTGAGTGCTATTTAAACTAATGGACCTATACAGATTATATTGGTTGTCACTCTTAGTTAGGAATCTCCTCTCAGTCTCATCCTGGACTAAAAGATACCAACTAAGATTACCTCTCGATCTCACCTAGGAATATAGATTACCTCTTGGTCTCACTATTCGGCATAATCATGTCGAACTATCTAAGGATAAACTCTTCTTTCAATCTCGTTTATTAAGGTTTTTCACTAGAGGCGTCAATTTTAACGTAAGAAACATTTTGATATAATAGAACAACCAATCAATCAAGATAAGACATTAACTTAAGTTAGAAAATAACCAAACAATCAACCATCCAACAAATTTAGCACATACTCAAACTCAATTTCGAAACAAACATTTTATCAAACATATTGTAAGCATAAAATGAAAGCAAAGGGTTTGAGAAAATCCACATTCAATTGATGAAGATCCATTGAAACCCAAGAGTTTGTTCATCATTGTTTACAAGATCTTTAACAATAACGAAGAAAGAAAATTGTCACACTAAGATCTAACTTAAAAAGAAACAAAGAAAACCCAAACTAAAAATTAATAGAAAAATAAAAGAAAAGGAAAGGAAAAGAGAAAAAAAAACCTAACCTAAAAATGGTAAACCCTAAACAAACTATTCAACCACAAAAAAATCTGAAAACAAAGGCTTATAAAGTTGTATCTATAGTCCACTAATGGTTAACCTAACATTAACTGTTTTGCCCTTGAGTAAAAAAGAAAACATAAACATTATCAGTTTTAAAGTCAGTAGTTATTGAAATTGAGGTATCGGGACCTCATTTCTGTAAACCGAACTCGTAAATATTTTATAAAAATATTTACGAGTTAATTTGTAGGCAAATTGAATCTTGGTTAGGTAATTTCGTTTACATAGCGTTTAATTTAAGTATAGGGACCAAATTGCATAAGAGGTAAAAATACAACTTATAAAAGAATTATAATTGAAAATAAATAGGAAGGACTAAAGTGGCAATTAACCACTAAAGTGGTTAGTGCCGTTAGGTGGTAAAGTATGTTGTAATATATGTATATAATAATATTAATAGAAAAAAAAAAGAAATAGTTAAATGGTGGTCGTGGGTGGAAAGAAACATTTTTGTTTCTTCCATGAGATCGTCGAAACAGGGGGAAGAGAAAAAAAAAGAATCGGAGAACGTTGAAAGTTTAAAGTTTCAATTGGTATGCTTAATTTAGTTTTTTTTTTTTATAATTTTTATATTTTTAGAATCTCGATATTATAAGTTAGTTGACTCACATTGTAATTTTTATTATTATTAAAATCTAAAAATGTTACTTTAGTTGAATGTTTGAAGTTTTAGTGTTAAATGGTTAACTCTTAAGCTTAGATTTGTAAAAAAAAAAAATTAATTTTTAAAGTTTAATTTTTAGTTTTGACCATAGAGACTAAAGTGTAAGTATTTTAAAATTGGTATGAATTTTCTGTAATTTTATTTGTAGAGGGCTGTAATAGGATGTATTTGAAATCTTTAAAAAAAATTGATGCTCAAATTTGAAAAATATAACCATTTTGGTTTTAAGGAATAAATTAAATAAAATGCAAAAAAAATTGAAAAAAAATTGAATTAATATATAATTATAATAGGTTGTTTAGGAGATGTTTGAAATTGATAAATTGAAATAAATTATTGTATAGATCGAGATTTGAGCTAATCACGGATAATTGAGGAAAAGTCAAATTTTGGCTAATTAGTCCTCGGCGTTTTGTGTATCGCTATTTTTGTTAGGTAAGTTCATATGGAACTTACTAAGTTAATTCATGCTATATTTGTATTTCTATAATTTGAATCATTATATTCGTTACATATTTATTTTGTTTTGCAAAGTATGACACCGAGGTAAATTGAAAATGATTATTTGAGCTTAAAATGTTATGTTTGAGATTGATTATCGAACTAGAGGACTAATTTGAACATAAATAAGAATTTGTGTAACTTGATGGTTATATGTTTTGACATTGAATTTGGTTAAAATGTAGTATGTTATATAATGAAATAAGAAAAACTTAATCAAATCATGGAAGAGTAAAATGTTTCACTAAACACTTTATGAATAGTAGTGGTAGTATGACTTTGAAAATTTACCAAAAATTATAGGAATCGATTTAAAGGTTTAATAAAATATGAAACTAAATATTATTGAGTCTAGTTTTGCATAAAAACAACGGTGAAAGCAATGAAATTTTATATTATGAGATATAATACCTTTTATGAGACAATATCAAAATGATTTTGGGTTTCCTTTTTCTAACTTTGAAAAATCATTATAAATTGTACAAAAATGTTTAGGAGATGATATTTATATGTCTGAAATCTTAATGAGTCTATTTTCAAAAGAAATAAATGACAACATAATATGAGACTTGTACCGAAAGATATTTAATTTTTAGTGAAAAAGAGTTGAAGCTGCCTAGCAGCAGAATAGGGAAGGTTTAAAAAAAATGGTATTAATCTATTTTGAAATAAATTCTGAAACTTTTATGGTAAAAAGTTCATTGAGCCTAGTTTCAAAAACAAAAAGAGAATCTTAATTTCGAATTCTGTAGGTCTTGATATAAATAATTTAGTGAATACTACTCAAGAAGATAACTTTATTAAAAGTATATGTATAAATAGTGAAAGGATAATTCAGGTTACATAAAAGCATGTCATACTAAGGCTAAAGATTCTTGTACAAATACTAGTAAATAAATGAAGTGGAATGGAGAGGAGGAGGAGCAGGAGGAGAAATGATAGAAGAACTATAAATGAATTAATAGTTAATTATGATTGATCGAATCATATTGGTGTGAATGTAATTGATTATTGATATAGATGATTAAATTGAATAAAAGTGAAAATATTAAAACTAAATGAAATGGTGAAACTGGTTTGGAATTGAAATGAGTATGTTATATTATGTATAAAATGATATCATGAGTGATGAATTGATGATATTGAGATCAACAGAATGAGAATTGAACTTATAAGGGAATTGGATAAATGATTACCCTATTAAGTACTTGGGCGGAGTTATTTCGACTATGTGTTGATGAGTGCTGGGCACAATTTTTACTTCGGACGTTTCGATAAGTGCTAGGCACAACATTTACTTCTATTATATCGATGAGCGCTAGATGCTAACTAATTACTTCGGACATTCTGACGAAGCACTAGGTGCAAATGGTTACTTAGGCTACGTGCCGATGAGTGCTGGGCACAATTTTTACTTTGGTTATACCGATGAGCACTGGGTGCAAACTAATTACTTTGAACGTTCCGATAAGGCATTAGGTGTCAAATGGTTACTTTGACTACGTGACAATGAGTGTTGGGCACAATTTTTACTTCAGTTATACCGATGAGCTGTAGGGGAAAACTAATTAATTCGGACGTTCCGATGAGGCATTGGGTGCCAAATGGTTACTTCGACTACGTGTCGATGAGTGTTGGGCACATTTTTTACTTCGGTCATACTGATGAGCACTAGGTGCAACCTATTTTCTTCGAAAATTGTCCAATGAGGCATCGGGTTCCAATTTGGGGTATTGGTTGGATTTGTGTACCCATTCGTGTCTAAGTCAAGTTAATAGGGATTTAATATGTAAAAATTTATAATGATAATAAAAAGAATTGTTAATGTAAAAGAAATTTGTAAACTAGATTTATACTGGAAGGTTGATACAGAATTGTGACGAATTCAACGATTCAATTTGGGAAATGACATGTTAATATAATATATTCCTAACTAGTTATTTGTTCATATTTAAGATTATAATGAGATATTGTGTGTTGATGATGAATTAAATTGTGATTCTGAAATTTAATGTGAATATATATTGGATTGAAATATAATGAAATGAGTTAAGTGAAATTGGTATGAGTTTACGACTTGATAAAAGATATCAAAATGAAATAACATAATGTTATGACATCAATTGTGCATATATATATGTATGGATAATGATAAAGGAAATACGTAAACTTCTGTGTGAATAAATTGGAAACGAGTTCTAGGGGAGGCTGAAATGAATATGAATGAGTCGTCTGACTTCAGAAAAAGACTTTAATATTTTATTGTTGTGGAATGAACATGGAATTGATTGTATAATGTTAAGGATATAAATGGTTGATTCATGATTGGTATTGAATTTTAAGAAGGTTGTACGATAGGTGTTGGCATATAACTGGAATCAATTACGTCTATTGCAATGCTAAGTGAATTGGTTTTCCACTTGATATGAATGACATACTAGTTGGATGTTACAATTTTCTTAACTTGAAATTTTGTTAATTGAATCATATAAATACTACTAAGTTCTATTACTCAACATACAATTTGTTTTTCGTGCGTAAGTTAGGTATAACTCAAGATATTTGAACGACGACTTCAGCATCCAGTTAACAATCACGAACTCATCAATGTTTTTATATTCCGTTTTTACTCTAAGTTGGTATGTACCTAGTTGAGTCTAGTTTGGGTATTCTTAAGTGAATGCTCCTGTTGAATTTGATATTATATGATGGATGTTTGATCCTTATTCAACCTCGGATTTGTTCTTGGAGATTTTGTAAGCTCGTATAAATCTTGTAAATGGTTGGTTATTGTGATTAATATTCGTTTGATTGAATTAAATCTTATAATGGTTTAAAGTTGAATAAAATTAATCGTAGTCGCTTTGGCGATAAATGTGACATCCTGTAGCTCGGACCCAACGATTGAGTCGGGTGTAGGGTGTTACATGTGATGCGAGTCCCAAGTAGTTATTTGATAAGTTGTGACCAAATTGTTGACAATTTGGTAATAAATTTAATATGATCTGTTGAGTGCATAATAGAAATACAGATGATTCTTAGACTGCTTGAATTAGAGACCCCGACAAGATTTTGCTTTGAAAATGTCCCATTAGTGTCTCACATTCGTACCGACCATAGGGACGGGCAAAGGGTGTTACAAATGGATTGTATTTGTGAAGTTGATTGAAAATAATTAATATTTGAACTTGACAACTAGACTCATTTTGGCTTATGAACTTGATAATGTGATAATTTGAGATTGTGTCACATCATCACTTGAAAATTAAAAAAATTATATAAATTTTTAGGTGATGACATGGTACAATATTAAAGTATTACATAAAATGTTCTAGTAATCGGATCAGTCGTTGAACTGGCCAAACCATTGGTTCGACTGTTAGACCAATAATAATTAAATAAGCACTTAAAAATTCATAATTAAAAAAAAATTAAATGGGTTCAAATATTGGTTTTTGTGTCAGATCTCGATTTTTACTGGTTAGAACAATTTTCTATTCAATAGACTCAATCCCTTTATTTGGACCAATATATCAATTGGTTCTCGATCCAATTGGTCTGATTGGCCAATCCAATCATGTTTCAAGAACATTGACCACATTATCAAATCATGATGAAGTTCAAGTTAAGGGACCAAAATGTACTTAGTTACTAAATTTATGTGCTAAAATGAACCTAGTTATCAAGTTCAAAGGTAAAAAATTATATCATTCATTGTATAATTGATTAATTTTTTAAATTTAAAATTTAGATAACCTAATTTTATAATATTTATAAAAATTTCTTATATACATATAAAATACTCTTTAAAATAGCAATACCTATAAGACGATATATCAAAAAGATGAATATCAATATGTATCAATACCACCGATAGGGGTTTAGAAAAAGGTGAGGGGCCGATTAAAAGAAGGGGTGGCAAAAGCTACGTAGGTCCGAGAAACGCATGAGGCTAACGCTTTGAGGAACTCCGAAGCAAGAGGTTCGGAGGATACAGCTGGAGACAGGCTGTCACCAACAAAGTCCCACTCGCCTATTGGCTATTCCCCTTAACTGCGTTAATCTTTTTCTCTCTTTTTTCCTCTTCTTCCTTTCTCTCCCTACATCTTCGTTTCTACTCTGCAATCAGTTTTTAGGGTTTCTTCTTCTTCTTCTTCTTCTTCTTCTTCTTCTTTCGGTTCTCCGTTTCGTCTCTTACTCTCGCCGGATCAAGATTCTCCCCTTGGTAGGTTCTTCTTTGATCTGTATTTTATTCATTTCGGTTTGCTTTTTTGGATTCTTTTTATTTTGTAGTATTATTGAAATTGTTTGTTCTTGTACTTTTTCGAGAAAATTTAGCGGCAATTTTGTGCTGTATGCACTGGTGATGACAATTAACGTTAGGAATTTGAGATTAAATCGTTTATTTTTTCATTATTTTTGCAAACTTCTCAGATTTGAAGTATTGGTTAGCGGAAGCTATAATTTGTTTTTTCTTTCGAAGGAAAAATAAACGAAAATAATTTTCTAGATTTTGCAAATTATCTCTTGTCAATGCTATCAAAATTCAGGGGAAACCATACTTGTATGATTGACTGCTAATTTGAAGAAACTGGGTGAGTTGTTTGGATTGGTGAGGTTTTATGCAATTTATGTTACGTCTTTCTTTGTGACTATAAGAAACTAAGTTACAGGTCTCATTATGGTTTTATATTCGAAGGGACTTTGATATAAGTTTAAGGTAAGGTGTTAGTGTTGAAATCATTCATTAGACAGTCTGACTATAATGTCCTTAGTAAGTTAGTGATATATGGTAAGGGCATATGCAAGCATATTGCCGGCATTGTGTTAAATAGGGTTATTGCTTGATATTATGGAGCTATTTTAGGTATTATTAATTAATCATGCTTACGGAGTTGTTTGTTACCTTTTTTGCTTATAACCAATTTGGATTTTTAATTGAATATATGCTTCTTAAGTTATCTATTATAGTATTTTCTGGTCAGTTGCATACTCCTCTGGTAAACATGCACTATTACCAAAGGATTCCTTTTGTTGTTAAAACTTAAGGCATTTTTTGTGTCTCTTGTTGTTGTCTCAAATGTCTAATTAAGATGACATGTATATATTTTCCTAGTGAACTAAGACATTACTAGTGAGGTGCATGGGGTGAATGCTTGTTTTTCCTCACTAACTTTATATGATGATATTTTCTGAATGCTTATATACGCGCGCCTGTGTGTATATGCATGAGTGTCATAGATTTTGATCTATGTGGTACTAGCTTGAGTGAGTTTGAACCAGACTAGGCAACTTGACATGTGTGCTGCTTGTGCTGGGTAATGAATTTTAATATTCTGTTCACATATGTACTACTATACGATTGGCTATGTTAAGGTTTACATCCAGCACATGTAAAGTCCCCCCTGAGAATGTTGTGTATTATATAGGTGATTGTGCACGTTTCTCTCATCAATTTGTTCTGTGGTCATGAATCTAAATGTTCCTTATTTTGTTTTTATGATAAATATCTAGAACCTGAAATTCTAGAACATTCTCATTTTCTTTGAGGAAAATATGTGCTGAAAGTGGTGGATTTTGTCATTCCTTATGCACATGCTATGGTTATTTTTTTTTCTTCGTCCTTTAGTTTTTGGCAATTAATTGATTTCTCCCCCTGTTGTTCCACAGGTTGTTGGACCAAATAATTAAAGTTGAGCTAAAGCTTAAAGGTTAGTGGCTGAAACAATAGTATAAATGTGAATTTTGCAAGCCTTGGATCAGTTAATGCTAGACATACATGGATCCGGTGGACTGGAAAGAAATAAGGAAGTTCTATTGACAAAGCCTGCTTGGTCATCTTCTCATAGTTAATCTTAGTATCATCCAGTGTTAATTCAGTAATAGATTCCGAAAATAATTCTCTGAAGGTAGCTTGTACACTATCAGAGGATCCTTTGTATCCATGCTGGCAGAGAGCATGCGTGGAATCTGCGTTTCGGGTAATGCCCCTAACGAGATATTCTGCCGAAACATTCGGTGTGTTGACTATTTGTCTTGTTGCTCTGTTGATTCTTCTTGGTTTATTGTGCATCGGATACTCATTTTACTTACATTCACGTGTTCTTAGACAAGGATTTATTCAGCTCAGTTATTTCACTGGTCCTTGGATCATCCGAATAACATTCATTTTGTTCGCTATCTGGTGGGGTTTTGGTGAAATTACAAGGCTAAATTTTCTAAGACGACACGGAAGAGTGTTGAATGCACTCAACTTGAAATGGCAAGAAAACATCTGCAAATGTTACATTGTCTCAAATTTAGGTTTTGCAGAACCTTGTCTCTTCCTCACTCTTGTGTTTCTTCTTCGTGCGCCTTTACAAAATATGGACACTGGAATTCTAAGCAGAAAATGGAACGGAAAAACTGCAGGCTATGTTCTTCTCTACTGCTTCCCGTTGTCTGTTCTTCATCTCATTCTTATTTTGATTGGACCAGAGTTACACAAGGAAAGGAGGGAATTGCCACCGTATTTCACTAGAACAGCCACTCGAGTGATGGAAACTTCTGATAGCATTGCTCTTTGCACTTACCCTTTACTGAATACTATTCTTCTTGGGGTTTTTGCCACCGTGATGAGTGTCTATTTCTTTTGGCTTGGAAGGCGGATTTTGAATTTAGTTATCAACAAGGGCTTGCAGAAGAGAGTTTACACATTAATTTTGTCGGTTTCAAGTTTCCTTCCATTAAGGGTTCTTTTACTTGGTTTGTCTGTATTATCTAAACCAGAGCAATTTGTTTTTGAAGTTCTTGCATTCTCAGCTTTTGTTGTCCTTCTATGTTGTGTTGGGGTCTGTATCTGCATGCTTATATGCTGTCCAGTTGTGGATTGTATAGCCCTGGGGAATCTTCTTGATGTGGAAGGTAGAAGTGATGATCAGAATGATGCTGCTGTTTCTCTTATCGGTAATCAGAACCATCTTGTAAGTAGCCGTGAGAGGAATTCCAGGAATGGATCAATATCTTTTCGGACTTTTGAAAAAGATGGTACGGCGGATACTGGGGCCTCGGTGGAACTGAGCCTCGCCTCCTCCTTCATGGACCTCCAAAAGTAAGCAGGAAACTGAGTAGTTGTGGTGAATGTCAATTTTTGTGGTAAAGAAAACTGATTTGTAAAGGGGTTAGCTTCGATAAAGATTTTCATTCATGGTTTGTTTTTCAAATTTTAGATAGGATGATGGTTTCGCTTCCTGGAATTTATAATCCGAACCTCCCCGCATCCATACTTCTAATTTGTTCTCTAGTATGGTTGGTTTATATCTAATAGATATAAAAAATTGGAGGTAAAGGACTTATCTCTAATATGAAATCTGGCAAATTATTCTTTAAAAACTGAAATTGGACGAAAATTATTAACAACGTAAATGATCAGAGATCAATTTATCCAATGTAGTAATAAGAAAAGTAAGGTAAATCAATTTAAAATAACAAATTCGCATGCGAAATTACTGTTACATGTAAAATAGTCTTCCACCTGAGAAAAAAAAAAAAGATTAAATGATATTAGTTAAAATTTATTATTAGTTATGTATTATGGTTTTCGAATTTCAAAATTTTAATTTTAAAACAATTGAGAATCATTAAATTTATTATTGGACTTTTTGTATTACTTTTATGAAAATTGTATTACTTGTATGGAAATAGCATTGCTCTCAGTGGCATTACTTGATGTATCAAAATTTGAAAATAGTATAAATTAATAACTTTAATTATTATTATTAAAATTTGAAAATAGTATAAGTTAATAAATTTAATAGTTATTATTTGGTGAGGATTAAAATTTTAAATTTTAAAAAATATAAAGATAAAAAATATCAAATTAGAATTAAATTTACAAATTATGCATAGTGCATAATTAATAACCGAATTTAACTAAAGAACTAACTCATAAACCACCTGATCGTGAAACCTAAAATTGGGAAATAAAAGCAAAATAGACAACAAATTTAGAATGGAAAAAACATTTTATGTATAAAGTTGACATTACGGACAAGAACTTATATGATTAAAGCTTCATGGTTCCATTCACACCTGAGAAAGCTTATCTCCCTTAACAGAATACTAACAACCAAAGATTTTCCGATGTCACTAACACGCTACATGGTGGGAAATTACAATCAATATACAACACCGTTTCGAAAGAATCAAAGCAAAACACAAGCTTGAAAATAGCCAAAGGACTCGGGAGTCGTAAAGCCATAATGATTTTCGTCCTTGCTTTCCTCCGACTCATCATCTTCATCTCCAAATGGATTATTTGAAACATTAATCAAATTGGGGAAAAAAATATTCCTAATGACAGTGTATTTGAAAGAAAAAAAGAAGAAAAATTTCCAGCTTTTATTGGGGAAACCTACTCATTGCATGGCATAGCTTGGAGTGTAGCTCTAAACTCCTTTGTCGACTGCTTTTCCTACGATTAGTTCAACTCAAACTCTGACACTTGAATGTTCTCACATGTGTTTGAAGGGATAGCACCGTATCTTCTGCAGAAAGGCACTGATTTCTTGGCAATTCCAACCGGTCATGTTGGATATCTCTAAGCTGATACAAGGCATTATTATACAATTTTAGAAGTTGCTCCATCCGTTGGTAGGGCAAGTAAACAACATGACTAGAGTCTCCACATCTTTTTAAAATAAGTTGTATTTTGCGTTGGTTTTGCTATGATATATATATTATAACTCTAAGAGCTCTACCAACATCGAAATTGTCAGGTGTGCCTTGTATTTACCGAACACATTGCAAGCACCTTAGACGATAATCGACAAACAACTAAAGAAGGGCCAAAACATGCCCGACATTGGGACGAGGAGCGTCGGCTTGTTGGGACATGCAATGGACGACGTTGTGATGAGGCGAATGGGACATTGCGACATCACGACGTGTTCTCCTATTTAACAGTCGCGTTTTAGACTTCAAGTAGGACTTCTTCTCTCAAGAGATATTTTAGTGTGATTAGAACTCTAATCTTAGCCTATTTAAAGGGGTTATTGTCACACCTTGAAATTGGGGTTAGAAGGATTAAGGTTTGCAAGTTTAGTCAGAGGTCACTATTAGATGTTTAGGTTTAATCTTGTGTTCTAGAGATAAAATGAGCATGCTGGTTCAGTGGTAAGGTGTTAGTTTACTCTTAGGTCTCGTGTTTGAGCCCTCGTGTGCGTTTAGGGGAAATTCTTTTTATTCCAATTCTGAAAAACCTAATAGGATTTTGTTAATTATTATTTTGTCTATTTTAATTTATTTTATTTTTGAAGAAAAACTCCTAAAATTTTTCTCACCTTCCCACTTCTCCTCACGTTAGTTTTCTTTCATTTTCCCCCAAATTTTGAACGTTAGTTTTCTTTCATTTTCCCCCAAATTTTGATTTTGACTTTTTGGTTATTAGTATTCTTTCTTTTCCAACGTCCTTTATTTCTTCTCCCTTGTTCTTCAATTTTTCTTTTTTTCTTTTTTTGTTGTTCCAATACCATTGTTGCTTTCTGTCTCGTTGGAGGTTTTTGTGCCTTTTTCATCTTCATTCAATTCAGATTCGAGTAGAAGAAGCGCAAGTGTATTGTTTTGGTATTGATTGGTGTTCCTTTTATTGTGTTTGTTTTGTTTTAATCAATTTCCTATTAGGTTTTCTGTGTTTCTTTTTGTAATCAAGTTTCAGATTGGTATAATTGAGGCGTGGCGATTGATCGTTAGTACTTTGGAATCATCTTTCAGGTGTGTTCTCTTAAACATATGTAATCGGGGGTACCTATTAAGTGGATTTTTGTGTTTCTGTAGTAGATTTAGGGGTCGTTTTAGAACCACATGGACGTGTGCCGCTGTAACACCCCTAACTCGTATCCATCACCAGATTAGGGTTAAGAGGCACTACCGCACATATCGAAATATTACGTAATCGTTTGACAATCAAAATTCATACATCGTTATATCATAGTCGAATATCAACATAAAGTCCCTTTCGTAGGTCAACTAGACCTTAAATGAGCATTAGAAAGAGGTCGGGACTAAATCGAACACATAAAATTTTTTCGAAACTTAACAAATTTTCTAAGTTACAAAGGTCACACGCCCGTGTGAGCAGGCCGTGTGCCTTACACGACATTAGACACGCCCGTGTGTCTAGGCCGTGGCGAAATAGGGCATATATACTGATTTGTCCACACGGCCACAAGATACGCCCGTGTGCCAAACCATGTTAAAATTATAGAGGCTACTGACTTGGGTCACACGGCCAGTCACACGCCTGTGTGTCTAGCCCGTGCTCGAAACTGACTTGACCATACGGCTTGGTACACGCCCGTGTGTGCGACCGTGTGGTCTGTCCATGCTCATTTCGAAATGGCCTTTGAGCAACATGACAGAGACATACGCTCGTGTCCCTGCCCGTGTGGTAAAAAATAGGCCATTTACAAGGCCAACTTGTGACCTTAATTTTGGGTCCTCCCTACAAGTTCAAAACCAAATCATTTCATACCAAATTTTCAACCAATGCATTACCAAAACATACACCATTCATGCCATATCATTATAAACTAATTTCATGCTTATAGTCTATACCAAATCATACCAAATCATAAGCCAAAGTCATACCAAACATATGTTTCATAACCTCAATTTACTTCATTCAATCTCATGCCATAATCTTACCAATTCTTTAAATAAGCACATACCAAAATCTTACCAAATTGACCAATTCTCTTTGGCCATCCATGAACACATCATATTGGCGATATTGCAACACATAGTTTATACTCAAAAGTCATTCATACACACAACCAAAACCAAGCCATATCACATGGCTAAATATTCATAACTCAAAAACCTATCTTAATTTAACTAGACAATACATGCCATACTGAGATATTTACACTTTCAAAAGGTATCAAAGATAAGTTTGATAGTGTGGTGATGATCCTCGACAATCCCCGAGCCTTCAGTAGCTTCGATATCTAAAACGTAATGCAAACACACACAAAGTAAGCTTTCAAAAGCTTAGTAAGCCATATACAAATAAACTTATCATTTAAAGCATATAAGCATCATAAAATACATATACTCCATAGCCAAATACTATCACAAACCACATAATTCATATACATTTCTCATATTACCAATTCATTTACATATATAGCATATTTTCTCATACTTATATCACATATCATCAATTGCAAATATACTTACTTTTCATTAACAAATGTTGAACATATCTCTACGTACCTAATTTGGTTATTCATTCATTCAATCACATATTTCTTAGAATTCCCGTTGAACCGTACGGAATCAAATAGGATACGTGAATAACTCAAAAAGCTTGTAAAATACCAACGTCCCAGATGTGGTCTTACATGTAATCAAATATCGATGCCACTGTCCCAGACAGAGTCTTACACGAAATCAAATACAATGCCGATGTCCTAGACATGGTCTTACACGTAAATCTCAAATCGATGCCAACGTCCCAGACGTGGTCTTACACGAAAACACATATCGAAAATCCTATGTCATGACATATGTATCCTAACTATTCCTATGGTTCGTACGGGGCTTTCGGACGTCGTCACATTATCAAAACTTTCTCAATTTCACATTTTCTATAACCTTTCATCATAATTCAATATCATATAAACATGAATAAATCAATTCAAACATATTTATTTGTATATAGACTTACCTTGTACGGAAATGAACAGAAACAAATGGCTATTCAATGAGTTTTGATTTTTCTTGATCTAATTCTGTTTTCTTTGGTTCTTGATCTAAACACATTCAAATTTTACTTAGTCAATCTCACATTCATTCAAATCAATCCATAAACACATATTTAGGGCATTTTAAGAATTAGCCCTCACATTTTCACATTTTAACATTTTAGTCACTATTTCATAAAATCACAAAATATGCATAATTTCTTTTTACACATGCGTAGCTGAATTTTCATTTAGTTCATATAAGCCCACATATATCATTTATTTCACATTTTAACCCCTCAATTTCTCATTTTCACAATTTAGTCTAAAATACTCAAATTCATCAAAAATCTCAATACAAAACATAGTAATCTAACACATATCTTTCATTTTCTATCATCAAACTCCATAAAACTTACATTATCAACAATTTCTCATCTTAAAATCATAATTAAATTCAAAAATTGAGGCATGGGCTTGATAAAGCACAAAATAACAATCACAAAAACGTAGAAATTATCGAAAACGGATCAAAACACATACCTAAATCATCAATTTCCTTAGCCAAACCCTAGGACTCTTTTTCTTTTCTTTTTCCTTGTATTTTTTGGCAAAGAATGAATGATAATGGATGAATTTTGCTTTTGTTTTAATTTAATTAACATTAATGCACATTTTACCATTTTATCCCTTTAATAAACCATTTAAAAACTATCATTTTAATGTCCATTTATGTCCATTCCCACTATCAATGGACTAATTACAACATAAGGACCTCTCCTTTAATAAGACATAGCACTTAAGTACTTTTAACAAATAGCTAGCCACTTTTACATTTTACGCAATTAAGTTCTTTTATCAAATCGGTCACACAAACGATAAAATTTTCATACGAAATTTTCACATATATTAATTCACATATTATAAGCACAGAAAATAATATAAAAATATTTTTTTGACTCAAATTTGCGGTCTCGAAATCACTATTCCAACTAAGTTCTAAACCGGGATGTTACAACTCTCCCCCTTAGGGATTTTCGTCACGAAAATCTTACCGTTGAACAGATTCAGATATTGCTGTCTCATAACATCTTCGGTCTCCCACGTAGCCTCTTGAACACCGTGTCGATGCCACATTACTTTTACTAACAAAATTTTCTTATTTCTCAATTCTTTAACCTCGCGAGTCAAGATACAGATCGGTTCTTCTTCATAGGTCATATCGGACTAAATTTCGATTTAGATGGAGATATCACATGCGAGGGATCGGATCTGTATCGTCGAAGCACCAATACATGAAATACATTGTGGATCTTTTCTAGCTCAGATGACAACATCATTCTAAAAGCAACCGGTCTAACACGCTCAATAATTTTATACGGCCCGATGAACCTCGGACTCAATTTGCCTTTTTTGCCAAATCAGAGTGCTTTCTTCAATGGAGACACTTCTAGAAATACTTTGTCGCCGATCTCAAATTCAATATCTTTTCGTTTCAAATCTGCATATGATTTCTGACGATCAGAAGCTGCTTTCAGACTATCTCGGATTATTTTTACTTTTTGTTCAGTCTCTTTGATCATATCAACCCCGTGAATCTTATTCTTACTGAGCTCAGTCCAATATAAAGGTTTACAGAATTTTCTACCATATAAGGCTTCGTACGGTGCCATTTTAATGCTTGATTGAAAACTATTATTATAAGCAAATTCAATCAATGACAAATACTGTTGCCACATACCTTCAAACTCAAGAATGCAACATCTCAACATATCCTCGAGAATCTGAATAATCTGCTTGGATTGACCATCCGTCTGCGAGTGAAAAGCAGTACTGAAGTGTAATTTCGTACCTAAAGCCTCTTGTAGTTTCTTTTAAAACTGCGAAGTGAATCTCGGATCTCTATCTGACACAATAGACAATGGCACCCCGTGCAATCTCACAATATCAGAAATGTATACTTAGCTAAATTATCAAGCGAGTAATCAGATCGTACCAGAATAAAATGATATGATTTCGTCGATCGGTCAACCACAACCCAAATCACATATTTCTTTCTTGGAGATAAGGGCAAACTCGAAACAAAATCCATCGTGATTCTATCCCATTTCCACTCTGGAATCATAATCGGTTGGAACAAACTGGATGGCACCTGATGTTCAACTTTAACTTGCTGATAGATTAAACATTTCGAAACAAAGTCAGAAATATCTCTTTTCATTCCAGACCACCAGTAATGCTGTTTCAAATCATTTTACATTTTCGTACTACCCGGATGTACAGATAAACGAATGTTGTGAGCTTCGTTCAAAATCATTTGAATTAAATCTGAATTTCTTTGAATACAAATCTGACCTCGGAATCTCAAACAATTATCATTATTAATTCGATATTCAGAATCAGAATCCAAATCACATTGAGCTCATTTTGCTATTATCTCATTATCAACTTTTTAAGCATCAATAATCTGTTGTAAAAACAACAGTCTTGCTTTTAATTCGGCTAATACCGAGCCATCATCAGGTAGAACCAAATGAGCATTCATCGCACACAAAGCAAACAATGATTTACGACTCAAAGCATCAGCAACAAAATTTACTTTTCCCAGATGATAATTAATAACAAGCTCGTAATCTTTTAGCAGTTCTAGCCATCTTCTTTATCGCAAATTCAAATATTTCTAAGTCATCAGATATTTCAAACTTTTATGATCTGAAAACAAGTGACATTTCTCACCAAATAGATAGTGACGCCAAATCTTCAAAGCAAACACAATAGCTGCCAATTCCAGATCGTGCGTCAGATAATTCTTTTCGTGAAGCTTTAACTGTCTCGAGGCATAAGCTATGACTTTACCTTCCTGTATCAAAACGTAGCCCAAACCATTCAACGATGCATCACGATATATTACAAATTCTTTACCCGATTCTGGCTGTACTAACATTGGAGCTTCAGTCAATAGGGCTTTCAACTGATCAAAACTTTTCTGACTTTCAAATTTTACATCTTTCTGAAGCAATTTCGTCAGCGAAGTAGCAATCATAGAAAAGCCTTTCACAAATCATCTATAATAACCGATAAGTCCCAAAAAACTGTGGACTTCAGAAACATTTCTCAGAGGCTTCCAATCTAAGATAGTTGAAATTTTGCTCGGCTCAACTCGGATACCAGATGCTGACACAATATGTCCAAGAAAACCAACTTCACGTAACCAAAATTCATATTTGCTAAACTTCGCATACAACTGTTTATCACGCAAAGTCTGTAGCACTATTCTCAGATGTTCGACATGTTCAGTTTCATCACGTGAATATATCAATATGTCATCAATGAATACAAAAATAAATCGATCTAAATACAGTCTTAAAATTCTATTCATCAAATTCGTAACAACAGCAGGAGCATTCGTTAATCTGAAAGGCATAATTAAAACTCATAGTGTCTGTACCTCGTTCGAATAATTTTCAAAATGTCTGAATCTTTTACTCACAACTGATAGTATCCCGATCTCAGATCTATCTTTGAAAACATAGTAGCTCTTTTCAATTGATCAAACAAATCGTCAATTCGGGGCAGAAGATATTTATTCTTGATAGTCACTTTGTTCAACTGACGATAATCAATGCACATTCTCATCGTACCATCTTTCTTTTTCACAAACAGAACAGGAGCACCCCAAGGTGAGAAACTTGGTCTTGCGAATCCCCTATTAGTTAACTCTTGGAACTGAAATTTTAATTCTTTTAGCTCGGTCGGTGCCATTCTATATGGAGTTATTGAAATCAGAGTAGTCCCTGGCACTAATTCAATACCAAGCTCAACTTCTCGAATCGGAGGTAATCCCGGAAGTTCTTCAGGAAACACATCAGGGAATTCACAGACAACAGGCACTAATTCAATTTTCTTTTTAGTCTCTTTCGAATCAATTACATAAGCAAAATAGGCTTCACAACCCTTTCTCACATATTTCTGAGCTAACATCGAAGAAATTACTGCCGGCAAACCATTCAGATCATTAGACTCAATCTGAATAATCTCATCATTCTGGCATTACAAATCAATAGTTTTTCGTTTGCAGTTTACAATAGCATCGTGCAAAGTTAACCAATCCATACCCAGAATTATATCAAATTTGTTGAATGGTAATAACATCAAATCAGCAGGAAAACATGAATCTCGAATCATCAACGGACAATTCTTGCACACTTTGTCAACCAAAACACACCGGCCTGAGGGGTTTGATACTCTAATTACAAATTTAGAAGACTCTATAGGCAAAGTCTTACTGCTCACTGGGTTCATGCATATATAAGAATGCATTGATCTGGGATCTATCAATGCAATCACAGAAGTATTGTAAAGTGTAAAAGTACCAGTAATAACATCAGGAGATGAAGCTTTCTCACGAGCTCGAATGGCGTAGGCTCTAGTAGGTGTGCGAGCCTCAGATCTAACAGTCGTATCTTTAGTTATCCTCTGGTTGCCACTTACATTACCCGTATTTCTGGGTGGTCTACCCCGAACTGTATTGCCACAGGGCCTCAGATTTTGCATAATCTCTTGCTTTACAGACTCAGGACATTCACGAATAAAGTGATCTAAGGATCTATATCTAAAGCAAGCATGATCATTCAATCTACAACTTCCTGGATGTCTTTTACCATAATGTCTACACTCGGGTCGATCAGATCAGACATTTACAATACTTGCAACAGAAGTAGCTGGAGCTTTGAAACTCGAATACGATCTAGTACGATCTCTACTCGAATGTCCCATATTAGCCTTTGAACGACTAAAATCATCTCAAAATTTCTTTGATGCTGAATGAAATGACTTGCTCGATGATCTTTTTAGCACCTCTCTAGCTTCTGAGTCAGCTTTTCTTTTCTCTTTCCCAAGTTCTTTAGCTTTACATGCTCGTTCAACAAGCACAACAAACTCTTTTATCTCCAGAATCCCAACTAACAACTTGATACCTTCATTTAAGCCTTCTTCAAACCTTTTACACATTATTGCTTCGGTCGAGACACGTTCTCGTGCATACTGGCTCAATCTCACAAATTCTTGCTCGTATTCTGTAACAGACATACGACCCTATTTTAACTCAAGAAACGCCTTGCGTTTCTGATCAATGAATCTTCGACTGATGTATTTCTTTCGAAATTTAGCTTGAAAGAAATCTCAGGTGACTCATTCTCTCAAAACCACTTATATCAGTGTCTTCCACCAATGATATGCCGTATCTCTCAGAAGTGAAACAACGCATTTAAGACATTCGTCTGGAGTACATGACATTTTATCAAACACTCGTATCGTATTCTCTAGCCAAAATTTAGCTTTCTCAGCATCATCATTAGTAGTAGCACGGAACTCTTCGACCCCATATTTTTTAATTTTATCAATTGGAGGTTTATTCAACTGAATTGGATTAGCTTGTGGCGTGACAGGGACTTGTGAAGGATTTAGCGGAGGTGAAGGTTGTGGAATAGCCAAATTAGTTCTCATATACTGAGTGAACCAATCATTCATCATTTGGAAAAGGCTTGCTTAGCCTCTCCCTCGTGGCTACTAATAGCAGGTCTAGAATCAGATGGAGCTGTCCTTTAAGCGGGAGTAGGCGCATTACTTTCTACGTCGTCAGCTATAGCTCGTTCGGGATCAATTTACTATATAAAAACACATTTTCATTGTCAGGAATCATCACACAATCGCAGTTCATATATATGACATGTATAGCTAGACTCACATACGCTATGTTAGTCATAGAATTGACTAAACTGTAGCTCTGATACCAACTAAATGTAACACCCCTAACCCGTTTTCGTCGCTGGATTAGGGTTAAGAGGTATTATCGGACATATTGAAACATTACGTAATCATTTCACAATCAAAAGTCATACATCGTTATATCATAGTCGAATATCAACATAAAGTCCCTTTCGTAGGTCAACGAGACCTTAAACGAGCATTAGAAAAAGGTCAGGACTAAACCAAACACAAACAAATTTTTTTTGAAACTTAACAACTTTTCTAAGTTACAAAGGTCACACGTCCGTGTGAGCAGGCCGTGTGCCTCACACAACATTAGACATGCCTGTGTGTCTAGGCCGTGGCGAAACAGGGCATACATACTGACTTATCCACACGGCCATAAGACAAGCCTGTGTGCTAAACCCTGTGAAAATTATAGAGGCTACTGACTTGGGTCACACAGCTTG
Source organism: Gossypium longicalyx (assembly GCA_025698465.1). NCBI lineage: Eukaryota > Viridiplantae > Streptophyta > Magnoliopsida > Malvales > Malvaceae > Gossypium > Gossypium longicalyx. The sequence goes on from CM046995.1 coordinate 37,796,245, forward strand.
TCTCATGCCCGTGTGTCTAGCCCGTGATCTAAACTAACTTGGCCACACGGCTTGGCATATGCCCGTGTGTGCGACCGTGTGGTCTGCTCAGGCTCATTTTGAAATGGCCCTTGAGCAACAGGGTAGAGATACACGCTCGTGTCCCTGCCCGTGTGGGCAAAAATATGCCATTTATAAGGCCAACTTGCCACCCTAATTTTGGGTCCTCCCTACAAGTTCAAAACCAAATCATTTCATACCAAATTTTCAACCAATGCATAACCAAAACATACACCATTCATGCCATATCATTATCAACTAATTTCATGCTTATAGTCCATACCAAATCATACCAAATCATAAGCCAAAGTCATACCAAAACATATGTTTCATAACTTCAATTTACTTCATTCAATCTCATGCCATAATCTTACCAATTCCTTAAATAAGCACATACCAAAATCTTACCAAATTGACCAATTCTCTTTGGCCATCCATGAACACATCATATTGGCAATATTGCAAAACATAGTTTATACTCAAAAGTCATTCATAAACACAACCAAAACCAAGCCATATCACATGGCTAAATATTCATAACTCAAAAACATATCTCAATTTAATTAGACTATACATGCCATATTTAAATATTTACACTTTCAAAAGGTACCAAAGATAAGTTTGATAGTGTGGTGATGATCCTCGACAATCCCCGAGCCTTCAGTAGCTTCAATATCTAAAACATAATGCAAACATATACAAAGTAAACTTTCAAAAGCTTAGTAAGCCATATACAAATAAACTTATCATTTAAAGCATATAGGCATCATAAAATACATATACTCCATAACCAAATACTATCACAAACCACATAGTTCATATACATTTCTCATATTACCAATTCATTTGCATATATAACATATTTTCTCATACTTGTATCACATATCATCAATTGCAAATATACTTACTTCTCATTAACAATTGTTGAACACATCTCTACGTACCTGAATTGGTTATTCATTCATTCATTCAATCACATATATCACAAAATGCCCGTTGAACCGTACAGAATCAAATAGTATACGCGTGTAACATCCCAAAATAGGGCCTAGTCAGAATAATGGTTTTGGGACCACAAATCTGACATCAAAATATTTATTTTATGATTATTATGAGACCTATAATATGAGATTATGCATGTGTTAAAGTTTCATGAAGAAATTCCTTGAGTAAGGTGTCCAATTAGAAATTAGGGACTAAATTGAATAAATTGCAAAACTTGGATTCTAGAAGCAATTTGTATGAAATTGCTTTAGATTATAAATTAGAAGGATTTAAAGATCAATTTTCCCAATTTCTAAGTTTTTGGACAAAAATGAGCGTGCATGGAAGAAATTTTAAAGAAAGGACTTAAGGGCATTTTGGTCATTTGGCTTTTTAATGAAATAAAATGGGGAAAAGAAGGAAAAAATCAGCCATTCTTCTTTCTTTTCCAGCCAAAAATTTCATGCTCTCCATAGCTAGGGTTTTCAAGCTTTCCAAGCTCAATAGTAAGTGCTCCCAATCCCCGTTTTTAATGTTCTTTGTATTTTTAAAATCCCGGTAGCTTGATCTTTCCATTTCTACCCATATTTCATGCTAGGGTTCATGTTTAAAAATTTACCCATGCATGATTTTTTTGTATTTTGGTGGATTATGGAGGAGTATGAAAGTTGAAGGTGTGTTAAACATCTTTTCTTAGGTGATTTTCATGAAAAACCCCAAAAGGGACCTTTTTGCAAAAGTTGTTAAATATGTGGTAGAAATGTGAAAATAATGGAAAATGTGGGCTGCCATAAGAGAGAAAAATGTTCGGCTAGGCTTGGGTAAGATAGAAATTGCATGTCTTTCATTATAAGAGCCTAGGGACTAAATCGTAAAAATGTCATAGATTAGGGGCAAAACGGTTATTTGGACCGGGGGTAGAAATTAAACTTGAAAAGTGTAATGTAGTGAATTAATGATATAATTTTGTTGTTATAGACCCCGAGGAACAAATTTCGGAGGTCGATTGAGGTAAACGCAAGGTTTCGGAATAATCGAAACACAACTCCGAAACGAATACTAGGTAAGTTCGGATAACTCGAAGTAAACCTATAACATGCATATTTGTATGTTTTGTGAATGTATGATAATTGCATTGTTGATGGCATGAAAATGCATGAATTGCATCTTTAATAATGAATTGTTGGATAATGTCTCGGTTGAGGTTGGAAAGGGAATTCGATAGATAAAACATGATTTACATGAGACTTGAGATCCTGCATGTGTTGCAGAAAAGGATTTAGCCTGGACTGGTAATCCGAAGATCTCAAGTATAAAAAGGATCTAGCCTGGACTGGTGTTCCTTGAGTGATCGAGCCTCCCGAAGAATATGTGTGCATTGTGGATTTAGCCCGGATGGGTAATCCGATTAGGGTCTGAATTTAGCCTTGATTGGTAATTCAGATCTGAGCTCATTAAGGGTGTTTGTCATTATAAGGGATTTATACTGGATTGGTAATCCCGACATCACCTTATGAGTTTATATTACGGGGGATTTAGCCTGAACTGGTAATCCCACCGTAAGATGTGAGGTTCGCAGGAGTGCATACTGAAACGATCATTCATACGAATTGATGGTAAATGGATGATCCATCAAGATTTCCTAGAAACTCAACAGGACTACCACAATGAATATGTATAGATGATATGTTAAATGATGAGCTCATCTAAGATGAATTACATGGTACATTGTTATGTAACTAACTTGATGATTGAGTGCATGTAATAGGAAAACCATTTTCATGTCCATTGGTTTCATTATCTATTATGGATGTATGCTAAACAATCGGTAAGTTTATTTTCCAGTTATTCGGGCTTACTGAGCATGTAAATGCTTACCCCTATCTTTTCCCTGCTTTTTAGAGCTCAAGGACTCATAAGGATTGGAAGACAATTGGAGAGTCAACACAATATCAACTAGACAAGCTTTGGTATAAAGACATTTCTATTTTGTCCAATGGCATGTATAGGATTTTTGAGTATTTTTTTTATATATGTCATTTGATTTGCTTAGTAAAGGCATGTAAAAATATGTTTATCTTTCTTTGTATATGGCCATGGGAATTGACTCATTTTGAAGTAGGCTATGCCCTACAAATCTATGCATGTTTATATTCATATGTGATGGCTTAGTTATAATTGGCAATGAGTTATAATAACGAGCCAATCTTACTATGTCAAGCAGACATATAAATCATTAAATGTAAGATAAGAATTAACTTAGCATGTATGAAACCAATGATACGAGGTTCACATGCAATGAGGTTAATCAAAGTTTCATACTTACAAATGGATAATTTGGCCTAAATATGCACTATAGTAATCTATAAGTGTAATTGGCTAGTAGAGGGTGACTTAAGGCTTGGAAAATAGCCTAATAAGGTCCACATGGGTAGACACACGGGCATGTGTCTAGGCCGTGTGTGACACACGGGCTACTCCTATGGGTGTGTGCTATGACCGTGTGTCCCTTGCACCTGAAATTTTAAGTCAACATAGAGCACGGGCTAAGCACACAGGCATGTGCCTTAGCGGTGTGCCTTGGCCGTGTTTATTTAACAGAATGGTGAGGTTGAAGTCAGAGTAGCACACTGGCTAAGCCCACGGGCGTGTGCCTTGGCCGTGTTGTATACTGGAAAAAGGACACAAGTGTGCTCTATGCCCCACGGGCGTGTTACACTTCAACTAAGGGAAAATTTCCTAAAGTGCCCCAAGTCTATCGGACAATTTCAGTTTTGTTCCGTACTGCCCCTAGGAGTGTTTTTAGGCCTCGGAGGCCTGTATAAGAGACAAAGTGCACACGTTTGAAAAGTTTTAAATTATGAACGAATTCAGTAACCCGATTGTATAAGTTTGTAAAGGTGAATTACCGATAACGCCTCGAATCCTATCCCAGCGTCGATACGGGCGAGGGGTGTTACAATGCGGATAGCTTGAAAAGCTCGTACAATGCCAACGTCCCAGACGTGGTCTTACATGTAATCAAATATCGATGCCACTATCCCAGACAGGGTCTTACACGAAATCAAATGTGATGCCGTTGTCCTAGACATGGTCTTACACATAAATCCCAAATCGATGCCAACGTTCCAGACGTGGTCTTACACAAAAACACATATCAGAAATCCTATGTCATGACATATGTATCCTAACTATTCCTATGGTTCGTACAGAGCTTTCGGACGTCGTCACATTATCGAAACTTTCTCAGTTTCACATATTCAAATTCTATAACCTTTCATCACAATTAAATATGATATAAACTTGAATAAATCAATTCAAACATATTTATTTGTATATAGACTTACCTTGTACGGAAATGAACAGAAACAAATGGCTATTCAACGAGTTTTGATTTTTCTTGATCTAATTCTGTTTTCTTTGGTTCTTGATCTAAACACATTCAAATTTGACTTAGTCAATCTCACATTCATTCAAATCAATCCATAAACATATATTTAGGGCATTTTAAGAATTAGCCCTCACATTTTCACATTTTAACATTTTAGTCACTATTTCATAAAATCACAAAATATGCATAATTTCCTTTCACACATGCGTAGCTGAATTTTCATTTAGTTCATATAAGCCCACATATTTCATTTATTTCACATTTTAACCCCTCAATTTCTCATTTTCACAATTTAGTCCAAAATACTCAAATTCATCAAAAATCTCAGTACAAAACATAGTAATCTAACACATATCTTTCATTTTCTATCATCAAACTCCATAAAACTTACATTATCAACAATCTCTCATCTTAAAATCATAATTAAATTCAAAAATTGAGGCATGGGCTTGATAAAACACAAAGCAACAATCACAAAAAGGTAGAAATTATCGAAAACGGATTAAAATACATACCTAAATCATCAATTTCCTTAGCCGAACCCTAGGACTCTTTTTCTTTTCTTTTTCCTTGTATTTTCATCAAAGAATGAATGATAATGGATGAATTTTGCTTTTTTTTTTAATTTAATTAACGTTAATGCACATTTTACCATTTTATCCCTTTAATAAACCATTTAAAAACCATCATTTTAATGCCCATTTATGTCCATTCCCACTATCAATCGACTAATTACAACATAAGGACCTCTCCTTTAATAAGACATAGCACTTAAGTACTTTTAACAAATAGCTAGCCACTTTTACATTTTATGCAATTAAGCTCTTTTATCAAATCGGTCACACAAACGATAAAATTTTCATACGAAATTTTCACAGATATTAATTCACATATTATAAGCACAGAAAATAATATAAAAATATTTTTCTGACTCAGATTTGTGATCCCGAAACCACTATTCTGACTAGGGTCTAAACCGAGATGTTACAGTCGCTTTATAAACTAGGCTGGTTTTCTTGTCACACGGCCTGGGAGTGGGTCACACGTGAAACACCCCTAACTCGTGTCTGTCGCCGGAGTGGGGTTACAAAGTATTACGAAACAATTGGTACATTTAACATATAAACATACTATAATTGAATCATTTTCAAGCGTATCATCCCAAAATCGAGCCTTTGAAGCCCTAAAAATGCCTTAAAAGCATTTCAGGATGAATTTGAAATCATTTGGAAAGCCTAGGAAAAAGTTGCAAAATTTTGACTATAGGAGTCACAGGACTGTGTGGCCAGGTCGTGTGACTCACACAGTTGAGATACACGCTCTTGTCTTAGACCGTGTGGACAATCGAAGTAGGCATACACGTTTGTGTTCTAGCCCATGTCCATGACCATGTAACTCACTGACTTGGGTCACGCGACCAAGCCACACGCCTGTGTGCTAGGCCGTGAAACTCTTAAAGTGGCTTCACACGCCCGATTGCTAGGCCATGTGCTAGGCTGTGTAACTGCCTGACTTGTATGCAAAGGAACCTATAGAGGACACACAGTCGTGTTGCCAGGCTGTGTGTCACACATGGCTGAGACACATGCCCATGTCTCAGGCCGTGTGGTCTAAAAATCACCTGAAAATAAGCCTTTTTTGTAACAGCCCAATTTAGGTGAAATCGGAATAGTGGTTCGGGACCACAAATTCGAGACAAAAATAAAATTATTTTTATTTTATTACATGATCCGTAATATGATAGAAATGCCATGTGAAAATTTTGATAAGAAAATTTTACCGATTATGTGCTTAATTACGAGAAGGACCAAATCGCATAAAATGCAAAAGTTGAATTCTAGTAGCTATAAGGATTAAATAGCTATGGAATTTAAAACTTGAGGTCCTTATATGATAATTAGACAATTAAAGAAAATACCTAGATATTTTGGTATGACTCATCCATGGAAAAATAAAAAAATGCTAAGGACTAAATTGGAAAGATGAAAAGTTATTAACTGACAATTTAATTAAATGAAAAAGAAAACAATTTCATATCATCTTCCCCAAATATTTCCATGGAAACCTTAGGAGAGAGGAAGAAGACTTATCAAGCTTATTTAGGTAATAATCAAGTCCCATTTTTAGTAATTTTTATATTTTTGAAACCGGGATAGTTTAATATATCTATTTGGGGGATCAATTTGAGAAGTTATCAAAGTATGAAAAATGGGTCATGGATGTACATGCTGAAAATTAGAAATTTATGGTAGAAAATGAAAGACTGTTGATAGATAAGTAACTTTTATAAAGTAATTTTTGATGAAAACATGAATTAGGGACTAAAATGTAAAGTTGTGAAATTGAAGAAAAATGCTGAATTTTTATGAATACATGTGCTGTAAATTTTGTAATGGGATTTTGGTTAGGCTTGGAATAGGGAGTAAATTGCACAAATTTTATTTTCCGAGCCTAGGGACGAAATGGAAATTTATGGAAAAGTTAGGGCCAAAATGGTAATTTTGCCTAGGATTTAAATCGAGTCCAAATGTATATGAGATGTGTGAATTTGATGTTAAATTTACTCGTATAGATTCGGATAGAGCAAATTCTGAGTTAGAACGAGGAAAATGTCAGATTAGTAGGTGTTTGTACACAAACCTTTGTCGAGGTGAGTTCGTGTAATTAAATTGTGTTTATTTACATGCTTGCATTGATTGTGTTTATGTAAATTGTATAAATGTCATAAATATGTGAAATTATTTCATATCCGATCAAGCCCGATAAATAAAAATGTTTAAATTAAATGATAATGCCCGATAGTTGATAAATGATAAACGATGAGAATGTTACTTATATGCTTGAAATGAATGTGGAATGTGTTTGTTTGAATTACATGAATGTTATGGATGTATGAAATAAACACATGCCAATAATGCTTGAGAAAAATGTTTAAATCTCGGTTGAATAAAATGGAAAATTGATGGATACGTGATTTCTCGAAATGAATGAGGTCCTACATTTGTTGCTAACGGGATTTAACTCAGACGAGTAATCCTATTGACTTTATTACAGAAAGGATTTAGCCGAGATGGGTAATCCTGATATAAGTCCTCTCGAGTACATGTTATGGATTGGATTTAGCCCGGACGGGTAATTCAGATCAAGCTCTTTAGAGCATATGACATAAAAAGGATTTAGCCTAGACTGGTAATCCTGTTGTATACATGTGTGGATCGAGAGTGTACTCTTTGATATAGTACCTTATGGGTACCATTGGGCATGAATTGATGGATCCTGATTCGTACACCTCGAATGTATTACCTGTGTATCCATTGATATTTTGAATAAATTCAACGGGTGACAATTCTAGACATGAGAAGATATGAATGATAAAATGAGTTATTACATGTATTTGTCTAAAATACAAGAAAATGATGATACTTGACAAATGATATTTATATGAGCTTGTATAGACATGGGGAATATTCGGCCTAGCTTGGGTATGGAGAAATTTGGTGTATTTTGTGTTTTGTACAATAAGGACTAAATTGTAAAAATTATAAATGTTAGGGGTAAAATGGTAATTTGCCTATTTATGTGTTTTTGGACTAAATTGAATGAAAAATATGTTTGAATGAGCTAAATTTTAATATGTTTAGATTAAGAACCAAAGAAATCGGATTTAGACCAGGAAAAACGAAAGTTGTCGACTAGTAGCCCCGTCCCGTTCTACGACGTTCGAGGTAAGTTTATAAGCAAATAGATACCTGGTCATTACCATGTATCATACATAATCAATAATAGTTTGCTTTGAACATTTGAATTTGTAATCTCATTCCAATCACCGACGTTAAGCCTGCTAGGTTTCAAAACCCGAATCCAGTTACTAGCTGAAAGCCTGTGGAACTTTAAGCCCGGATATAGTACCAGCACTAAGCCTGCGGGATTTAACCCGAATATATATTACCAGCACGAAGCCTGTAGGATTTAACCCGGATATATATTACCAGCACGAAGCCTGTGGGATTTAACCCGGATATATATTACCAGCACGAAGCCTGCGGGATTTAACCCAGATATATAATATATCGAGTGCTAAGCGTATTTACCCACATGATAACTCGGCTCACATAACATATCACATTTGTACTTCAATTTCTTCATTCGAATATAAGCACACAAAGAAAACACACTTTCAATATAACTTTCGGTTCAACACTTTTACGCAAGAACACATAACCATTTCACTATCTCAGCTTAACTCCTAATATCCATTCGGTTACATGCCATATACTCAAGTTATTTATTAAACAACCTTATTCAAGTAGAGACAATAGGTCGCAATTCATTTATCATACTTATCTCATTACATCAATTATCTAATAACTGTAATTACTCAGAACTTACCTCGGATATTTTTGAACAGTGGTGGATAGGCTATTCAATTGCTTTCTCCTTTCCCTTATCTGATCTAGTTCCTCTTTGCTCTTGAGCTTGATTTAAACAACTGAATTTATTTAATTTCTTATCAAATAGGCAATTTAATATAGTACATGTATATTATAAGGTTAAGGTACATATGACTTAATAATTAAATATCAAACACCATATGCATATATATATTCCCTAGTCATGCACAACCAAACACCTTACTAGGCATTAACAACTTTATAATTATATGCATGTCTACGTTAAGACCAATTATGTATTTAATAAATTCTACAAGCATGGTTATTTATAGTGACTAAATACCATTTAATCTCAAGTTATACTTATAAGTACATCCACATAAATACATTCGCACTTAAACATCATCTTGACCGAAAAATCAAATACACCCATTGTCTATTTTTCAATCAACTTACCAGCCACTTTGTTTTACCCATGCCGAATGCACACATATATATATATATATACATACGTAATTGCATTTTTATCTACTAGACCAAATACTCACCTGACTATTTGAGTATATTAATATTCAACTTCTCAAAACCATAATTTTATTATAATCATGCTTGCATATACTTTTACACATAAGCTAAGAAATCACTATGTAGTATTGCGTATATATACACATACATGAATAGCCAACAAGGCCAATTTTACCGAAACATACATTGCATTTTATTATGAGTTATTTTCTCATACTACACTTATATAACTACAAGCCGAATATACATATACTTACATCACTTAAACATCCAATACCCAATTTCTTTAGCAAAGCACATTTTCGGAAATGACAAGGCAATATAACAACCTTTAATCCAACTTATAATTTATGCATAACACATTCCAAGCATTCACTCTATTCCATCATTTAAAATACAAACATTACTAAAAAATATCCCTAGTTCAAATTCGGCAATTACACTAATACACAAGATGATTTATTTTTATTTTTTTGTTCATTCATCTAAACTACTTACAAGCACCTTAAACTATCTCAAACATCATCCATTTATAATTATTCATTAAACTTGAAGACAACCATGTATCCCTTTCATTTTCTACCATGGCCGAGAACTCAAATCCTCCCCAAAACCAAAATTTTATCATGGGTTAAATAAAGAACTTGGTAACTAACTTAAAATTAACTACAATTTTAAGAATTAATATGAATTCTTACCTTGATTCAAGCCTAAGGTGACCGAATGGAGTTTTCTCCCCTTTCCTCTCTTTCGTTTCGGCCAAGAACAAAGATAAAGCTTTGTTTTCATCACCCATTTTTCCTTTATTTTTATTCATTAATAATATAAAATATAAAGCCATTTTAAGTGATAATTAATATATATATTTTTATATAAAACATCATCATGGCCGGCCACTAATAACCAAAAGGGATATTTGACATGCAAGTCCCTACTTTTATAACATGCATTAATAGACCATTACACATTAAACTATCACATTTCAAAAATGTCTCATATAAGTCCTATTTAATAAATTTCACATACAAATGACAAGAATTAAAGCATAAAACTTTCACACATGCATTTACACATAGAATAAGTATATAATATAACGGTTAATTATTTTTGTGACTCAGTTTTGTGGTCCCGAAACCACTTTCCTTCTAGTGTCAAATTAGGGCTGTCATAACTCTCCCCCATATAAAGAATTTTCGTCCCCAAAAATCTTACCGGTAAATAAGTTAGGATATCAATCCTTAATAGAGTCTTCCAGTTCCCAAGTAGCTTCTTCAACCCCATGCTTAAGCCACAGTACCTTCACTAATGAGATTTTCTTATTTCGTAATTCTTTTACCTCACGAGTCAAAATACGAACCAGTTCTTCTTCGTAACTCAAATCAGATTGAATCTCAACCTCTGATGGATTAATTATGTGTGATGGATCGGATCTATAATGTCGAAGCATCGAAACATGAAAAACGTTGTGAATCTTTTCAAGCTCGGGGGGTAAAATTAATCTGTATACGACCGGTCCAACTCGTTCGGATATTTCATACGGCCCGATGAACCTCGGACTCAATTTTCCTTTACGGCCAAATCTGAGCACCTTTTTCCAAGGTGAAACTTTAGGAAACACTTTGTCTCCGACTTGATATTCAATGTCTTTTCGCTTTAAATCTGCATACGACTTCTGACGATCTGAAGCTGCTTTCAGACTTTCACGGATTACTTTTACTTTCTGCTCAGCATCTTTAATCAAATCAACCCCGAAGATTTTATTTTCACTAAGCTCGGTCCAAAACAACGGTGTATGACATTTACGACCGTACAAAGCCTCGTAAGGTGCCATCTTAATGCTTGATTGAAAACTATTGCTGTAAGCGAATTCAATCAAAGGCAAATACCGTTCCCATGAACCACTAAACTCAAGGATGCAACATCTCAACATATCCTCGAGTATTTGAATGATCCGCTCGGATTGTCTATCAGTCTGGGGATGAAAAGCGGTGCTAAAATGCAACTTAGTACCCAAAGCTTGTTGCAATTTCTTCCAAAATCACGATGTGAATCTCGGATCTCTGTCCGACACAATAGAAATAGGTACCCCGTGTAACCTCACAATCTGAGAAACATACAACTCGGCTAGCTTGTCCAGTGAATAATTCGTACGTACGTGAATAAAATGAGCCGACTTTGTCAATCTATCAACAATAACCCAGATCGCATCTTTCTTGTTTGACGATAATGGCAACCCAGATACAAAATCCATCGTGATTCGATCCCATTTCCATTCGGGTATCATGATCGGCTGAAGTTGTCCTGAAGGCACTTGATGTTCCGCTTTCACTTGTTGACATACCAAACACTTTGAAACAAAGTCAGAAATGTCTCGTTTCATACTAGGCCACCAAAATTAACGTTTCAGATCGTTGTACATTTTCGTGCTACCAGGATGGACCGACATTCGGCTATTATGAGCTTCGTTCAAAATTATCGAAATAAGTTCTGAATTTCTTGGAACATACAATCGATTTCTGAACCTCAAACAATCGTTGTCGTCGATTTGAAACTCTGAATCCACATTCGAAACACATTTAGCTCGTTTAGTAACCAATTCATCATTGACTTTCTGAGTTTCACATTTTGATGAATCAATAACGGTTTGGCTTTTAATTCTGCTACCAACACATTATCGGATGAAATGGACAAGTGAACATTCATCGCTCGCAAAGCAAACAGTGACTTACAACTTAAAGCATCGGCAACTACATTAGCCTTTCCCAGATGATAGTCAATAACAAGCTCATAATCTTTCAACAATTCAAGCCAACGTCTTTGTCGCAGATTCAAATCTCTTTGAGTCATCAAATATTTGAGGCTTTTATGATCCGAAAATACATGACATCTCTCTCCAAACAAGTAATGTCGCCATATTTTCAAAGCAAATACGATGGCAGCTAATTCAAGATCATGAGTCGGATAGTTTTTCTCATGTGGCTTCAATTGCCTCGACGCGTAAGCCACAACTCAACCCTCCTGCATCAATACACAACCCAATCCATGTAATGATGCATCACTGTAAATAACAAACTCTTTACCGGATTCGGGCTGCACTAACATTGGGGCTTTCGTCAAAAGCGTTTTTAGTTGGTCGAAACTTTTCTGGCACTTTTCTGACCATTCGAACTTAATATCTTTCTGAAGTAGCTTCGTCATTGGTGTGGCTATCATCGAAAAGCCCTTAACAAACTGTCTGTAGTAACCGGCAAGTCCCAAAAAGCTCCAAACTTCAGTAACATTTCTCGGGGGCTTCCAATCAAGTATGGCTAAAATTTTGCTCGGATCAACTCGAATACCCGATGCGGAACTACATGTCCCAAAAAGCTAACTTCTCTCAACTAGAACTCACATTTACTGAACTTAGCATATAACTGCTTATCCCGTAAAATCTGCAACACTAATCTCAGGTGCTCGGCGTGTTTAGTTTCATCGCGTGAATAAATCAAGATGTCATCTATAAACACAACTACAAACTGGTCCAAATACTGTCTGAAAATTCGGTTCATCAAATCCATAAATACTGTAGGGGCATTAGTGAGCCCAAATGGCATCACTAAGAACTCGTAGTGATCGTATCTCGTTCTGAAAGCAGTTTTAGGTATATCTGAGTCTCGAACTCGCAACTAATAATAACTCGATGTCAAATCTATCTTTGAAAACACTGATTCTCCCTTCAGCTGATCAAACAAATACTTGTTCTTTATTGTCACTTTATTTAATTGACGATAGTCGATACACATTCTCATGGTTCCGTCTTTCTTTTTTACAAACAATACTGTGCACCCCAAGGTGAGAAACTCGGTCGAGTGAAACCTCTATCCGTCAACTCTTGCAACTGAGTTTTCAATTCCTTCAATTCCGTTGGTGCCATACGATATGGAGCTATCGAAATTGGTGTAGTCCCAGGTACAAGTTCAATACCAAACTCTACCTCCCGAACAGGAGGTAATCCCGGTAATTCCTCAAGAAAAACATCTGGATACTCACAAACCACTGGTACTGATTCAAGCTTCTTTTCTGGTTCTTTACTATCAAGTACGTACGCAAGATATGCTTCACACCTCTTTTTTATAAATTTCTGAGCCAACATCGAGGATATTATTGCTGATACCCCGTTCATATCGGTAGACTCAACTCGGATTATCTAATCATTTGCACATCTCAAATCAATAATCTTTCTTTTGTAATTCACAACTGCATCATGCACGGTCAACCAATCCATACCGAGAATAACATCTAATTCATTAAACGGTAAAAGCATCAAATCAACCGAAAAACAGGAACCTCGGATTATCAAGGGACATTTCCTGCGCACTTTATCGACTAGCACATATCGACCCAAGGGATTTGACACTCGGATCACGAACTCAGTAGACTCAATAGGTAGAGTCTTACTGGATGCTAAAGTCTCACAAACATATGAATGATAGAACCAGGGTCAATCAAAGCAATCACATCAGTATCAAAGAGAGTGAATGTACCAGTAATAACATCAGGCGAAGAAGCATCCTCGCGTGCGCGTATAGCATAAGCTCTAGCAGGAGCACGAGCCTCAGATCTGGTTGTAGCATCTCTAGACCCTCTCTGACCGCCGTTAGCATTCCCCGTATTCTTAGGTCGTCTACCTCGTGCTGTAGTAGTATTCGGTTTCCCACTCTGATTCATATTTTGCTCGAATAATCTCGGGCAGTCTTTAATAAAATGGTCGGCTGATCCGCATTTATAACAGGAGCGGTCATGAAATCTACAGCTCCCCGAATGCCATTTTACACAATACTTGCACTCGGTCCTATCCCGTCGATCATTTCCAGCACTGGCAACTGAAGTGGCTTGTGTACTCACAGGGGGTCGATCGTGATCTCGTCTGGAAAAACCCGAAGTGTTCTTTGATCGGCCTGAATCATCTCGAAATTTCTTCGATGATTGCTGAAAAGACTTTCCTAAATATCTTTTATGAAATTCTCCAGCTTCGATATCAGCTTTTCTTTTCTCTTTACTAAGTTCTTCCACTTTGCAAGCTCGCTCGACAAGTACTACGAACTCTCGTATTTCAAGAATGCCAACAAAAAATTTTATATCTTCATTCAAACCGTCTTCAAAACGTTTACACATAATAGCCTCAGACGATACACATTCCCGAGCATATCTACTAAGTCTGACAAACTTCCGTTCATAATCAGTAACCGACATAGAGCCCTGTTTAAGCTCAAGAAATTCTTTTTGTTTCTGATCGATGAACCTCTGACTGATATACTTTTTTTGAAATTTAGTTTGGAAGAACTCCCACGTCACCCGCTCTCTGGGTACAACAGAAACCAATGTATTCCACCAATAATAGGCAGAATCACATAGCAAAGATATAGCACATTTCAGGTATTCATCGGGTGTGCAAGATAGTTCATCAAGTACCCGAATAGTGTTGTCCAACCAAAATTCAACTTGCTCGGCATCATCACTATCTGTAGCTTTAAATTCAGTAGCCACGTGCTTTCGAATTCTGTCAACCGGGGGTTTATTCAACCTCATCTAATCAATTACCAGAGGCATCGTGGGTGCAGGGGGCGTATTATTCGGATGTGGGGGTTGTGGAGCAGCCGTATTAGTTCGAATGTATTGATTGAACCAATCATTCATCACACTATAAAAAGCCTGTCTGGGCTCATCGTTTTGATTGTCCGCAATAGGTTGAGAGTCCATCAGCGCTGTCCCATGCGCGGGAGCAGGCGCTACACTCTCAACATCATCAGCTACCGCTCGATTTGGATCGGGATCCATTACTATAAGAAAACACATTTTTAACTGTCAAAAATCGTCACACTATCGTTTAACACTATAGGGCATGTAAAGCTAGACTCATACACACTACCTTAGTCCTAGAATTGACTAAACCGTAGCTCTGATACCAATAAAATGTAACACCCCTAACCCGTACCCGTCGCCGGAGGGTTAAATAGTATTACCATATATAAAAGAGTCATATCAAGATAATTAGGTATAGTGATTCATTCTTAAGTTCAATTCACATCAAACATTGAAAAGATTAATCAAATCTCAACCACACATTCACATTAACTATTTGGAACACATATAGTAACTTATGAAGCCATTTTCGCATGACTATACATATATACATCATCAAAAAGATAATTATTTAACAACAAAAAGTCAAGCCTATACATGCCATTATCGAAATTTAACTACTAGAGTACCAAAAGGCTTAGATAGTGTGGACGACTTCGACTTTGAGATCCCCGAGACTGTAGCTGGCGAACAAGATCTATAAAATAGAGAATTAAGGCAACAAAGTAAGCATTACTAAGCTTAGTAAGTTTTAAGCATTTCAAACAATCAAAACGTATCATATAAAACGAACATTAAATATCACAAAACTCGTATTCTAATTACAATCACTCAGCCAGATATACACAAGTATACCACATATAAAGCCTATTGGCCGAATACAAATGTACAAAGAAATTTTCAGCACATGCTTCACTTTACTCTATGGCTCATACAACTAATTTAATTCACTTATTTTCATATAATGGCAGACATCGACCGAATAGGTCATTTCTCTTATTCATAGATATATTAATCATCCACACAATTATATCATTATTTGATACTAATGACTCACCTTGCAATCAATTCACATATAAGTACATAATACGTACCTGGTCATTACCATGTATCATACATAATCAATAATAGTTTGCTTTGAACATTTGAATTTGTAATCTCATTCGAATCACTGGCGTTAAGCTCGCTAGGTTTCAAAACCGAATCCAGTTATTAGCTCAAAGCTCATGGAACTTTAAGCCTGGATATAGTACCAAAGACTAAGCTGCGGATTTAACCCGAATATATATTACCAGCACGAAGCCTGCGAGATTTAACACGGATATATATTACCAGCACGAAGCCTGCGGGATTTAACCCGGATATATAATATATCGAATGCTAAGCATATTTACCCACATGATAACTCGGCTCACATAACATATCACATTTGTACTTCAATTTCTTCATTCGAGTATAAGCACACAAAGAAAACACACTTTCAATATAACTTTCGGTTCAACACTTTTACGCAGGAACACGTAACCATTTCACTATCTCAGCTTAACTCTTAATATCCATTCGGTTACATGCCATATACTCAAGTTATTTATTAAACAACCTTATTCAAGTAGAGACAGTAGGTCACAATTCATTTATCATACTTATCTCATTACATCAATTATCTAATAACTGTAATTACTCAAAACTTACCTCAGATATTTTTGAACAGTGGCGGATAGGCTATTCGATTGCTTTCTCCTTTCCCTTATCTGATCTAGTTCCTCTTTGCTCTTGAGCTTGATTTAAACAATTGAATTTATTTAATTTCTTATCAAATAGGCAATTTAATATAATACATGTATATTATAAGGTTAAGGTACATATGACTTAATAATTAAATATCAAACACCATATGCATATATATATTCCCTAGTCATGCACAACCAAACACCTTACTAGGCATTAACAACTTTATAATTATATGCATATCTACGTTAAGACCAATTATGTATTTAGTAAATTCTACAAGTATGGTTATTTATAGTGACTAAATACCATTTAATCTCAAGTTATACTTATAAGTACATCCACATAAATACATTCGCACTTAAACATCATCTTGACCGAAAAATCAAATACACTCATTGTCTATTTTTCAATCAACTTACCAGCCACTTTGTTTTACCCATGCCGAATGCACATATATATATATATATATATATATACGTAATTGCATTTTTATTTACTAGACCAAATACTCACCTGACTATTTGAGTATATTAATATTCAACTTCTCAAAACCATAATTTTATTATAATCATGCTTGCATATACTTTTACACATAAGCTAAGAAATCACTACGTAGTATTGCGTATATATACACATACATGAATAGCCAACAGGACCAATTTTATCGAAACATACATTGCATTTTATTATGAGTTATTTTCTCATACTACACTTATATAACTACAAGCCGAATATACATATACTTACATCACTTAAACATCCAACATCCAATTTCTTTAGCAAAGCACATTTTCGGAAATGACAAGGCAATATAACAGCCTTTAATCCAACTTATAATTTATGCATAACACATTCCAAGCATTCACTCTATTCCATCATTTAAAATACAAACATTACTAAAAAATATCCCTAGTTCAAATTCGGCAATTACACCAATACACAAGATGATTTATTTTTATCTTTTTGTTCATTCATCTAAACTACTTACAAGCGCCTTAAACTATCTCAAACATCATCCATTTATAATTATTCATTAAACTTGAAGACAACCACGTATCCCTTTCATTTTCTACCATGGCCGAGAACTCAAATCCTCCCTAAAACCAAAATTTTATCATGGGTTAAAAAAAGAACTTGGTAACTAACTTAAAATTAACTACAATTTTAAGAATTAATATGAATTCTTACCTTGATTCAAGCCTAAGGTGACCGAATGGAGTTTTCTCCCCTTTCCTCTCTTTCATTTTGGCCAAGAACAAAGATAAAGCTTTGTTTTCATCACCCATTTTTCCTTTATTTTTATTCATTAATAATATAAAATATAAAGCCATTTTAAGTGATAATTAATATATATATTTTTATATAAAACATCATCATGGCCGGCCACTAATAACCAAAAGGGATATTTGACATGCAAGTCCCTACTTTTATAACATGCATTAATAGACCATTACATATTAAACTATCACATTTTAAAAATGTCTCATATAAGTCCTATTTAATAAATTTCACATACAAATGACAAAAATCAAAGCATAAAACTTTCATACATGCATTTACACATAGAATAAGTATATAATATAATGGTTAATTATTTTTGTGAGTCGATTTTGTGGTCCCGAAACCACTTTCCGATTAGGGTCAAATTAGGGCTGTCACAATCGATTTGAGATGTTAGAACAACGAGATTATTCGAATTGAATCTAATGATTTGAATGGTTTACCAGCAGTAATATCTTCGATGTTAGCTTGAAATTATGTGAGAAAATTTTGTGAAGCTTACTTTGCTATGTGCTTGATAGTAAAGTGACTGAAAAGAAGATTGAATCTGTACCAGTTGTGTGCGAGTATTCAGACGTGTTTCCTGAAGAATTGTCGGGTTTGCAACCTATCCGAGAGGTAGAGTTTGCTATTGAGTTAGTACCGGGGACGACTCCGATTTCAATAGCTCCATATCGGATGGCACCTATTGAATTATAAGAGTTGAAAGCACAGTTGCAAGAGTTAACAGAAAGAGGTTTTGCACGACCGAGTTTCTCTCCTTGGGGTGCGCCAGTTCTATTTGTAAAAAAGAAAGACGGAACTATGAGAATGTGTATTGATTACCACCAGTTAAATAAGGTGACTATAAAGAATAAATACCCGTTGCCACGAATTGACAATCTGTTCGATCAATTGAAAGGCGCTTCAGTGTTTTCGAAGATAGATTTGAGATCGGGTTATTAACAGTTGCGAGTCAGAGACTCCGATGTGCCAAAAATTGCTTTTCGAACGAGGTCCAGACATTATGAGTTTTTAGTTATGCCGTTCAGACTTACTAATCCACCTGCTATTTTATGGATTTGATGAATTGAAGCTTCAGGCAGTATTTAGATCAGTTTGTGGTCGTGTTCTTTGATGATATACTAATTTACTCTCGTAATGAAACTGAACATGCCGAGCATTTAAGACTTGTGTTACAGACTTTGTGAGAAAAACAGTTATATGCAAAGTTTAGTAAATGTGAGTTTTGGTTACACGAAGTTAGTTTTCTAGGACATGTTGTTTCAGTATCTGGTATTTAGGTTGATTCGAGTAAGATTTCATCTATACTTGATTGGAAACCTTCGAGAAACGTCTCTGAAGTCAGAAGTTTTCTGGGACTTGCTTGTTACTATAGACGGTTTGTGAAAGGTTTCTCTATGATTACAAGCCCGATGATGAAGCTGCTATAGAAAGATGTTAAGTTTGAGTGGTTAGAAAAGTGCTAGAAAAATTTTGATAAGTTGAAAGCCCTTTTGACCGAAGCTCCGGTGTTAGTTCAGCCAGAATCGGGTAAAGAATTTGTTATCTATAGTGATGCATCTTTAAATGTTTTGGGCTGTGTTTTGATGCAGGAAGGCAAAGTCATAGCTTATGCCTCGAGACAGTTAAAACCGCATAAAAAGAATTATCCGACGCATGATTTAGAATTGGTAGCTATTGTGTTTGCATTGAAGATATGGCGCCATTATCTGTTCGGGGAGAAATTTCATGTTTGTTCTGATCATAAAAGTCTGAAGTACTTGATGACTCAAAAAGATCTAAATTTGAGACAGCGCCAATGGTCAGAATTACTAAAAGACTACGAACTTGTGATTGATTATCACCCGGGAAAGGCTAATGTTGTTGCTGAAGCTTTAAACCAAAAATCACTGTTTGCTTTGCATGCAATAAATGCGCATATGGCTATGTCTGATGATGGTGTGATAATAGCTGAGTTAAAAGCAAGGCCATTATTTATTAAGTAGATTTGTGAAGCTCAGAAAATCGACAATGATTTGATAGTAAAACGGGTTCAATGTGATTCAAATACGGATTCAGAGTTTCGAGTTGATGTTGATGACTGTTTAAGATTCAGAAACTGAATATGTGTTCCGAGAAATATAGAGTTGACTCAGATGATCTTGAATGAAGCTCACAACAGTCGACTATCTGTTCATCTGGGTAGTACGAAGATGTATAATGATCTGAAACAAAATTATTGGTGGCATGGTATGAAACGAGACATTTCTAACTTTATTTCAAGATGTTTAGTTTGTCAGCAAGTGAAAGCTGAGCATCAGGTACCTTCTGGATTGCTTCAGCCGATCATGATACCTGAATAGAAATAAGACAGAGTCACGATGGATTTTCTATCCGGTTTACCGTTGACACCGAGCAAGAAAGATGTAATCTGGGTTATTGTAGATAGATTAACTAAATTGCTCACTTTGTTCTGGTTTGTATAGATTACTCGCTTGATAAGCTAACAAAAATATACGTTTCTTAGATTGTGAGATTGCATGGTGTGCCTATATCTATTATTTCTAATAGAGATCCGAGGTTTATGTCACGATTTTGGAAGAAATTACAAGATGCACTAGGTACTAAACTGCATTTTAGCACTGCTTTCCATCCGCAAATAGATGGTCAGTCCGAGCAAATCATTCAGATACTTGAGGATATGTTGAGATGTTGCATTCTCGAGTTCGAAGGTACGTGGGAATGATACTTACCTCTGGTTAAATTTTCGTACAATAATAGCTTTCAATCGAGTATCAAAATGGCACCTTATAAGGCTTTATACAGTCGTAAATGTCGTACACCATTGTACTGGACTGAGCTCAATGAAAACAAGATACACGGGGTCGATTTGATTAGAGAAACTGAACAGAAAGTGAAAGTGATCCGTGAAAGTCTGAAAGCAGCATCAGATCGTCAGAAATCATACGCGGACTTGAAACAAAAAGATATAGAGTTTCAGATCGGGGATAAAGTATTTCTAAAATTCTCACCGTGGAAGAAAATACTCAAATTTGGTCGTAAAGGCAAATTGAGTCCGAGATTTATGGGGCCATATGAGATTATCGAGCGAATTGGGCCGTTTGCGTATAGATTGTTGCTGCCACTTGAGTTAGAAAAGATTCATAATGTATTTCTTGTTTCGATGCTTCGATGATATAGATCTGACCCCTCGCATGTGATTAGTCCATCAGAGATTGAGATTTAGTCAGATTTGACTTATGATGAAGAACCGATTCGTATTCTGGCTCGTGAGATTAAAGAGTTACGAAATAAGAAAATTTCGTTGGTTTAGTATTGTGGCATAAACATGGAGTTGAGGAAGCAATGTGGGAGCCTGAGGATGCAATGAAAGAGCGTTATCCGAACCTTTTCATCGGTAAGATTTTCGAGGACGAAAATCCCTAAGGGGGAGAGTTTTAACAGTCTGATTTAGACCTTAATCGGAACGGTGGTTTCAAGACCACAAATCTAAGTCAGAAAAATATTTAAATATTATTTTTCATGTTTATTATATGTGAATTTGCATGTGTGAAAGTTTCGTATGAAAATTTGATTGTTTGTGTGCCGATTTAATAGAAAGGACTTAATCGTGTAAAATGTAAAATTGACTAGATAATTGTGTAAGTGCCGAATTGTTATTGTTCTTTTAATATGGAGGCCTTAAAATGAAATTAGGCCAATTGATTATAGCATGGACGGTTGTGGACAACCGTAATTAAGTTGTTATATTAATTAGTAAAGGTTAAAAATGTAAAATGTTAATTATGTTAATATAATAAAACATATACTAAAACATATCATGCATCCATTTTTATTTTTCCATGACCGAATAGCATAAAGAAAGAAAAGAAATAAAGCTTTAGGTATTCGACACTTTGGAAGCTTGATTCAAGGTTAGTTTATGTTCAGTTTTTGATAATTTTTACGTTTTTGATATCGTTGCTTCGAATACTACCCGACCCATGCTTGAATTTTTGATTTCAGTGAATATTTTGAGTTATTCCATTGATGAATATTTGTGTTTTGTGATGTTTGATGATGAAATATAAAAAATTTGTTTTAGATTAACATGTTTTGTATTGGAGTTTTTGATGATTTTGAGTAATTTGGACTAAATCGCAAAAGTAATAAATTGAGGGACTAAAATATGAAATAAATGAAATATATAGATTAGTATGAGCATAAGGAAGATTTGGCCTAACTATGATGTGGTGAGATTTTGTGTATTTTGTGTTTTGTGCAATTAGGACTAATTTGTAAAAGTATGAAATATCATGGGTAAAATGGTAATTTGCCCATTTATGTGTTGTTGGATTAAATTGAATGAAATTTTGTTTAAATGAGGTTAATTTGAAATTATATAGATCAAGAATAAAGGAAATCAAACTTGGATTGGGGAAAAGCAAAAATAATCGAATAGCCGATTTGTAACGTTCGTCGATATCCGAGGTAAGTTTTTAAGCAATTAGACATCATTTATCTTGATTTTAATTTAGTTTAGTATGTTGTTATCAAATCTATAGATCCGTAAAAGAGTTAGCCGAATGTGTTTGAGTTTAGAAATACTATATTTGAATTTAATTCGACAGGGTTATATCATTTAAAAGTTCGTATGATTTATGTGGAATATATATGGAGTTTTTGTTATATGAATTGTGTATGAGACAACATTATAATAGTGATATTTGGGCTTTGAGCCTAGCAAGCTTTATGCTGGTGAATGTAATCAGGCTTTATGCCTAGCAGGCTTATTGTCGGTGAAAAATATCAGACCTTGAGTCTAGCAGGCCTTGTGCCGATGTGTGATTAAGGCTTATGCCTAACAGGTTTTATACAAGTGATTTATTTCAAGTCTATGTCTATAAGACTTCACATTGATGTGGAAATTGAGCAAGTAAGTTGATCTAAATGACTTCTATATTCGGCCACATAGGTATGTACATATGTGATGATATATTGAACTTGTATATTCCACTACATGTGAGGTTATATTGAATTTGTATATTCGGCCACATGTGATGTTTTATTGAACTTGAACATTAGGTTATATGTGATGTTATATTGAACTTATATATTCGGCCATATGAGATGGTATAATGAACTTTGTGTATTTGGCCATATAGGTAAGTATATATATGTGGTGTTATAATTGACCTTGAACATTCGGCCAAGGTAACTTATTCGTGTTAAAGAATAACACGTATGATACAATTAGTCTTGTTTGAAATGTTTTGATTATTCATTTGAGTTGTTTAATTTGCTTAAGGCTTACTAAGCTAAGTTAGCTTACTCTGTGTGTTTTTGTTACTCTGTTTTATAGATTTTGGTTGTAAGTTACGAGCTCGGGGATCATCATCGAAGTCATCCACACTATCGTCAACTTTTCGTATTTTTAAAAGTTTATTTTCGAATATATGGCATGTATAGGCTATATTGCTATAAATTTCGGATATGTTTGAAGTGTTGTATATATTATGCCATGCGAAATGGCTAATTTGATATATAAGTATTTGTCGTACTGATCATGGTTTTTGTGTGTGCTAAGTTTGTTTATAAGTTATGCTCAAATGATGATTTCATTGGTTTGATTTTTCGGCAATGATATATATATATAAGTATGAATATTACTTGATATGTTACAAATGCTTAAAGAATTGGCTATGACATGTATGTGATATTAATGATTTAATTTGGTTGATAAATGTATAAGCTAAATGTGAATTTTAGGTAGTGGAATTATTGAATTGGTATTAGTAATGACCTTTGTTATTTTGCATTATAAGTAGTAATGATATGATTAGATTT
Organism: Gossypium longicalyx; assembly: GCA_025698465.1. Taxonomy (NCBI): domain Eukaryota; kingdom Viridiplantae; phylum Streptophyta; class Magnoliopsida; order Malvales; family Malvaceae; genus Gossypium; species Gossypium longicalyx. The sequence goes on from CM046995.1 coordinate 37,820,038, forward strand.
GGTTTTGTTTTTTTGAAAAGTATTAAATCAGTGTTTGATATGTTATATGAATGTATTTGCTTATTTGTGATATATTTGATTGAAGTGTAAATTTACCATTAATATGTGAAATTGTTTCTAGGTGAGATTATTTGCATGAAATGTGATTGAGTAAAGTTGAAAGTGGTTATTAAAATAAACATAAGTAAGAAACATGATTTCATTCAACTACAATTTAGTAAAGTGACCAAATGAATAGTAATTTAAGTTAAAATAAATTATGCTATTTCTATTATGCAAAACAGGCATATATGAATGGATATATATATATTTGATGGTTAGACCATTTAATGCTCTTGTATTACATGTCGAATTATGTTTAAATATGTTAATAGTACAAAGTGTGATATGATCGGTAATGTCTCATAGCCTAATCCGGCGACAAATATGGCTAGAGGTGTTACACTAGCGCCCCTTTGCTTGCATTACCCGATTTCACTAAAATATTTGAAATTGAATGCGATGCTTCAGGTGTTGGGATATTCTGACGCAAGACAGAAGGCCTATGGCATACTTTAGTGAGAAACTCAATGGAGCTGCACTTAATTACCCTGTCTATGACAAAGAAATGTACGCGCTAATTCGAGCCCTCGAAACGTGGCCACATTATTTATGGCCAAAAGAGTTCGTGATTCACTCCGATCATGAAACCTTGAAACACATCAAGGGGCAGCACAAGTTAAATAAACGTCATGCCAAGTAGGTTGAGTATCTCAAGTCATTTCCTTACGTAATAAAGTACAAAAAAGGTAAAGATAATATCGTAGCCGATGCTTTTTCGAGAAGGTACACCTTGCTATCATACCTTGATTCAAAATTGCTGGGCTTTTCCTTATTAAAAGATTCATATGTTAACGATGCTGATTTTGGTGATATCTTTATTGCTTGTGAGAATGGCATTTTTAAGAATTTTTATAGGCACGAAAGGAAGGAAAGCTATACATTCCTCGAGGTTCTATTCGAGACTTACTTGTGCATGAGACACACAGCGGAGGCCTCATGGGAAATTTTAGAGTAAGCAAGACCTTGGCAACGCTCCAAGAACACTTTTATTGGCCCAAAATAAGGAAAGAAATTGAACGAATTTGTGAGCGATGCGTAACGTGTAAAAAGGCTAAGTTCAAGGTTCAACCCCACGGTCTATACACCCCTTTGCCCATTCTCGAAGCACCCTGGATGGACATCTCCATGGACTTCGTCTTAGGATTACCGCGAACAAAAACGAAGAAGGATTCTATCTTTGTCGTTGTAGACCGATTTTTGAAAATGTCTCATTTTATCGCATGTATAAAAACTGACGACACTGTTCATGTTGCTAACCTTTTCTTTAGGGACATTATTCGGTTGCACGACATCCCGTGAACCTTCGTGTCTGATCGAGATATGAAGTTCTTAAGTTATTTTTGGAGATCATTGTGGGGGAAATTAGGAACTAAGTTTCTATTTTCAACCACATACCACCCCCAAACAGATGGCCAAACAGAAGTGGTCAACCGCGTACTATCTACACTACTTCGAGCCATCATCTGAAAGAATTTAAAAATGTGGGAGGATTGTTTGCCACATATAGAGTTTGCCTATAATCGATCTGTCCATTCACCGACAAAATACTCACATTTTGAAATAGTTTACGATTTTAATCTTTTAACACCCTTAGACTTAGTGCCTTTGCCCAATGATCAACTTATCCATACAGATGCTAGGAAAAAGGCCGATTATGTTAAGGACCTACATAAAAAGGTGCGAGCCAGGCCAGGGCTGAGACCTATGTGCAAAAAGAGAACAAAGGGCAGAAACAAGTTGTCTTTGAACTCAGTGATTGGGTTCGGGTTCATATGCGCAAAGAATGATTCCCAGCCCAACGAAGATCTAAGTTATTACCCCGAGGAGATGGACCGTTCTAAGTCATCGAAAGAATCAACCAGAACTCCTACAAACTTGATTTATCGGGTGAGGTTAACATAAGTGCAACTTTCGATGTGTCTGACTTATCCCCATTTGATGCAAAATCTGGCTTGAGGACAAGTTTCTTCGAAGAGGGGGGATGATGCAAGCACACCCTGGATCTCCTCTAGCTCGAGCCAGGATTCGATCGAGCTACCCCAAGGCCACATTAAGCGAGCATGAGCTAAGTCCTTTAAAGAGCACATTTCGGCCTTAGCTGCTCTTATGGGGAGTGAAACCATGGCTGGACGCATTGAAGGAGCTCGAATCAGGTCAACAAGGACTTCTTGCATTCTTTTGCAAGTCGACCTTAGCTCCCATTTGGTTCCATGAGCTCAACTCAGCTCCAACTAGCTCAATTTGAGCTCATCCTTAATTTCTATTTAATTGTGTTTGCTGGAATAAATTAAATAAGTTAGTTAAATTAGTTAAAGTCAGCCTAAATAATTAATTGTGTTTTAATTTGTCTAATTCTAGACATTTTAATTAAGTTTAATTATGTCCTAGTTTGCTCATATTTATTAGCTATTTTAAAGTGTCAATGTAAAGCCCCGAATTTTGGGCCTAGATGAATTGGGCTTTGGGCTTTGGGTCTCATAAAATTTTTAAGTGAGCAAGAAAATGAAAAATGACATGTTGGGTTTAAGGTTTTAAGGAATTTGAAGTGTCTAGGTATGTTGGAGAAGTTTTGGGTTCGAGTTTTATGGTGGAGGAATTTTAATTTAATTATTAGAAGAATCAGGGTTGGCAAGTAGTTTGGCTTTTAAATAAAGATAGGGGAAAATAGCATCAAAAAGCCTTGTGGAGGAGTGGCTAAGTGACGCCACTTAGGGAGTAGAAAGGTGGCGTTAGTAGCTAGCAAGGAGATCCAAGGTTCGAATCCTAGCTTAGTATTTTTAGAAGTATAAATTTGGCCTTCTAGAAGGTTGGAAGTGGCGTGAAGATAGACTCCAAGGGGAGTGTTCAGAAGAGAAAATTAAGGAAAAGATCAAAGGGTTATCAGAAAGAAAAACGAGGAGATGAGAAGAGAGAAGTGATGGAGCTGAATTGGGAATTGGGTATGGAAAATTTGGCTATAAGGGCTATAAATAGGGGCCGAATACAAGGTTGCTAGGCTACTGCCGAAATTCTTCTTCACCTTGTTGCCAGAAACCCTTTTCTCTTCAAGATCCAAAAAAAAAAAAACCCTTTTGTTTTTCTTTCTTTTCTTTGTGCTGATTTCTATTCTTCTCTACACAATTTTCTTTGTTTCACTTAGCCAATTTCTTCTTCTACTCTTCTTCTTTAATATGTGCCAAATAAACCTTATTCACCATACTAAGTTTGAAAGTCGAATCTCCCAAGGGTTGAATACTCTTTGAACAAATATAGTGTAAGTGTTTTACAATCGCTTTTCTTTGCTAAGTATTGATTATTGTCCCCCACTCTTTCTAATCAACTGTGGTAAGGAATTAGTATCGGATCTCAGATCTTAGCTCTCTGCCGATATTGCCTTTAGGTGCTTGCGGTGTTGGTAAGTATTCCTCTCCCATTGGCTAATTTGGCTGAATGTTCAGAGTTAAGGTAAGGGGACTTGTGTTGGATACGAGTTATCTATTATTCTGGTTGTAGTAGTTAAGATTGGTGCAAATCTAGGAGTTGATCATGGTTAGTGATTTAAGAAGGGGCTGTTATATTTATCGCGCAAGGTAAGGTTAAGGTGAGGTTTTGGTTTTAGTAAAGATATGTATTAAGCATGTGATTAATGGAAAGGTGATATCATTTGTAGGTTGGTGACTAAAGGAATCGCAGTACGCTTGCTTACCAGGTGTGTACATACACTGCACACATAAGTAGATCAGCAAAAGCCGAAAAGCCGAAATACCAAAATATCGAAAAGTTAAAAGTTTGGCTGCGGTAGTCTTGCGAGTGCGCGAACACTCATGAGGAGGAAACCGATAGGTTTCCTGAGGCCCACGGGCGATTCCGTGGACTTGGGTTGTGATTTGGCCATATGGGCCGGAATGGGCTAAATGGGCCAGATGGGCTATTGGGCCCATAATAGGCAAAAACTGGATATTATTGATGCTATGTGATAGGAATTTGTATGTGAGCATGAATATGAAAGTGACTGGGCCTAACGGGCCATATAAATGTGATTTGGGCCTAATGGGCCATATATATGATTGGGCTTAATGGGCAGATCCAGGTATGTGAATTTGATTGGGCTCTGTAAAGGGTTTTGGGCCTAGTATATGATGACTACATAAAACTTAATTAATTTACTGTGACCGTGGACAAGTCATAGGGTTAAGGTGTGGCAACGGGTATATGCATGTCTAGGATTGGATCTAGGGAGAGCTTGGTACTTAAGCGGTCTTAATGACTCACCTCCTCTTCTCTGGAATCCTACCTGGTGCATAGTATTCGTTCATCTTAGCTCTCGGGATTTGTTAACGGGCCAAGGTAAGTGAAAACCGTAATAAAGGGAAAATTACCGAAATGCCTCTAAGGGCAAAAATGACCAAAATACCCCTAGATTTAAATGCAAGTTTTATGGATGTGACATGCATACATATGATATTCTGATTAGGTTGCATATGGGTTGGGAATTATGGAACGGAGGAAGTATATGAGGATCGCATGGTTGCTTGACAATCGTGGATCCACCGACTGCTTTTAAAGCCCAATATGTAAATGGAGGTAGTTTCGCAACCGAGCTACCATTGGTGTGTAGGTTAGGTGGGTCGATATTTATATCCTCACATGGTGTGACGGGGGATGGAGCTGGCGTGTAGCGGATGGATAATTTGGATGGGATTGTATTGCATGTTTGATGAATGGTGCTTTTTTTTTGAATGCTTGTTTTCATCGAGGGTTGTACACACTGAGTTTGCGAAAACTCACCCCCTCTTTTATTTTATTTTTAGGTGATGCTCAGTAGAAGGTTCGATGTTTGGAGGGACTCTGGGTGGCCAGCTAGCAAGATAATTTGGACTTATTTTTTTTAAGCATATGAGTTTTTATTTAATTATGTTTCAGATCAGATTGTAATAAGGTTTTCATTATGTTATTATTACTTGAATTATTATTATTATTTTCATTGTAATTTACAAGAAGTTGAACATGGGTTTCCTAAATTATAGTCTGTTTTCTATGTTTTCGTAATTAAATTTTTAAATGATAAGTTTTCTTAAATCAAATGTTTCAAACAAGGTTTTCGCAACTGAAAGGTGTGTTTTTTTAAGTTAATTAAGGTTTCTTTTATTTTAAGAAGAGTTTTCAATGAAAACACGGTTTTCACTAAAACACTTCAATGTAACATGCCAGATTCGGCCATAATGTCTGGACCAGGTTTGGGGTGTTATAGTCAAGTTTAGGACCAATTTATAGATTGCTGACCATTTAATTTGTCCAGCCGATTTAGCTAATTAAGTTGTTCCGAGCTACAGTCGAATTTAAGACATGTCTTAAACCTTACATGTTTAATGTGTCTTAGCTAAATACAAGGTTTTAATATGTCTTTGAGCTACTAAAATTAATGTGTTTAAGTTGAGTTAATATGCTGAATTAATTTAAGTGCAGGTGTAATGTTTGGGACGGCATTAATACAAATTAAGCTGTTGACTTATTTTCTCGAAAGAAATGATGGTTCAGTCATTGCAACAGCCACAACCAGCTGCTGATTATTCTTCCCAAAGTGGCCGATTAGCTTCTCCAAGCTACCATTGAAAGCTTTCACACCAGCAGCCCATGCCATTCACATTACAAGGCTATTCATATTTTTTTCTTCCATACCTTGTGATCGATTGTCTCCTTGTGTTCAAAATTCATGGCCAGTTAGCTACCCAAGAACTTCATTAAAACTTCAAGTCCATTCAATTTTACTAAGCATCAATACAATTAAGCTTCCCAAACACCAAGCTGAATTTATTGATGTAGCTCAGCTCTCAAAACACTCAATTAAGTTCTAGCTGAACTAGGGCAACTAGAAGTCGCCCATTGATGTTCTCTATGGCCAAGAAACTTCAAGGAACTTACATAAACAAATTATGGAATTTTCTAGCTTAATTAAGTTGAAATTAAATGGCTGTTTAACAATCTAAAGCTGCCTATTCGACTAGCCTTGTAAACACTATAAATATTTAGCTCATTTCCTTGTTTAAGAACTTTTTTCAATTTGAATGAAATATATCATTTTTGTGAGAACTTTATTCTCTCAAATTTCATTTATAGACTTTGTTGGCTTATCTGTTGTCAGTGGCGTCAACCTTAGTCTTATTCCGAACTTATCACTCCTAATCGAGTGTGGCGTTCAACCCAACCATACCTTCGATTATTACCTTTGATAGGTAATGAGTCAAGGTCCTTTCCTTTCCTTCATTGAACCACATTAGGCCATATAAGTCCCAGGTCAACACTCTCCTTTAGTATTGGTTCGATCTTGAGCTTGAGTTTGTTTTTTGCCATTTCCATCCATCTATCACTATTCTGTTTTATTTTCTTTGTAGCCGAACCTATAACAACTTCACTTAGCCATTTTTGTACCCACTCATTAATTAACTCCATACCAAGTCAACTACAAGCCTTCTTTTTAACTTGGAATGATACTTCTTCGTTAGATGATCGAGCACAACTGCGACTAGAATCACACCACCGAAACAAGATTGCATCACTAACTAATGTGCCCTCATTGACACCACACTTAAAACATCCATCCATAACCAATATACCCTTCATAGGTACCTCAAATAAAATTTAAACAATCAAATAATTGAATTTAGTAAAAAAATGACCTATATTCATCTTTCTCAAAATAACTACATTCATTGAGCATTATCGTATGAAATAAGTATATAAACAAAATCAACCATCACGAGAACATGCAACATAGCATATATCTATACATATTTACAATCATATAAATACATACCCAAAATATTCAACTTCAAGGACATAGACACACCCTAGGTACATGCCAAAATTTCAAAAAAAAAGAAAGAAACATCACTGACATTAAGTGCGGGATTCTTGTAGGATGCCTAGTTCGAGTCTACGATTTATTTAGCCTGCAAACATGGAAACCAATTTACATTTAATAGATTTCATTTATATAATTAACCACAAGAACAATAAAATAATATGAGCTTATATGTCCACCAAATAAAAATCTCAATTCTTCATTAATTATACCTATAACCAACTCTTTCGATAATTTAAGTAACCTTGTGGTATGGTCTATTAGCTACATGACACCTAGTGCCGAGTGGATAAACCGTAGAGGAGTTTGCGCCCAGCCCTAGTCGGGTTAGCCAATGATATTGAAAGTGAGCCCAACTCTAGTTAGATAAAGCAACAATGTTTGTGCCTTGCGCTAGTCGGATATACCGACAATATTGAATGTGAGCCCAACTTTAGTTGGATAAACCAACAGTGTTTGCGCCTAGTGCTAGTCGGGTATACCGACGATTGTGTGCCCAACACTAGTCAGACAAGCTGACAAAAATCATGTTCAGTGCTAGTCGAATATATCGACAAAATTCGTAGTGAGCCCAACTCTAGTTGGTTAAACCAACGATGTTTGCGCCTAACGCTAGTCGGGTTAGCCGATGATATTGCAATGATTTACTTCCACGATTTCCTCATTCATTTATCTTACATCAATTGGATAAAACACATACATTTTTATATCAAGTACTGGTTTAGTATTTTTTAATTAAATAGTAAATAGAAAAATTAAGTTTGAGTCTACGAACTTACCTTAACAAAATAGTCGTAATAGTGAGGCCGATGACTCTCCGTTACTTTCGTTTTTCCACGATTCATGTCTGATCGATTTGTTCCAATTTGAGCTTTAAAGCATGAATAAAATGACTAAAATTTTCTCTCCCCTTTTCGAAAGAGGACATGAAGCTTTTACTTTTTCTTTTCTTTTTTCTCTCTCCACTAATCTATTTCTTTTTCTTATTAAACCATCTCTCTTAATTTTTTATCTTTTATTTTAATATATTCTAATTACTAGTGAGTTCAATAGACAAACATACACATATATATATATATATATATATATTTAATATTATATATAAACCATCATAAACATCCACTAACAAAATCTATATAGGTAATGGTCTATTTATTAAATAAGTCTTTTAATAAAGTTTCACTTTGCAATTTAATAATAACCACTATTTCTATCTCATTCTTAATTTAATCCTTAATAATTAAAATTATCTAATTAACATTCAATTCACTTCTAAAAATATAATAATAACATTTTAAGCTCGATTCGTGAAGGTGGGTAACAAAAATATATTTCCTGACACCCTTGACTTACGAAACGTTACAACACAGGCTGGCCACACGGCCGTGTGCCCTCTGTTGGGGATTTTGTCAACCGCACACGGATTGGGGAGTTTCCACATGGCCTGAGACATGGCCATGTCTTCCTTGCTTATAAATTGCATAAGTTGTCACACGGGGTAAGAGAGTTACACGGTCTACCCACACGGCCATGTATCTTAGTCACATGGGCATGTCTCTCTGTCACACGACCATGTTTTCCAGTCACATAACTTTGTATTCTAGTTACACGGTGTGTCTCTTTGTCACATGGACGTGTATCTCTATAACGCGGTTTGGACCCTCCCACACGGTTGTGTGGTTCTATTTTACAATTTTATCATCTATTTGCAAATTGACTCGTTTTGGTTCATGAGTAATCCTTTGCTTATTTAGGCCTCTAAAGGTGTGTTGGGACACTAATCCTGTTTGGAAAAGGTCTATAAGGGGAGTATTAAGGGTTGAATTTGTTATTGTACTTGTAATCATAAGATTAATTTTGTTAGATGTATAAATGCTTAGATGATGATGTATGTTAACTTGGAATATGGTATGATTAGATGTGATAAATAAAAATGGCTTATATTTTTGTTTTTTCTATTTTGTAAAGGAACATAAGTATGTTTGATTTTGATTCTATTAATCTGAACAGTTTGCCAATATGTTTATTGATTATGGAGATAGAGTGATGCGATTCCGGTCACATCATGTGAATCGTCAAGAAAAACTCAAGATTGACCCAAGCGCGAGGGGCCTAAAACTACAATGAGATTCATCAAACGAATGTTTTATTTGATATTTCCATGTTATGTTGTTTAAAGTGTCAGGTGTCAAGTTAATTTGTATTTCATTCATCCGCAGCTTGTTATTTACATTTATGTGTTAAGTGAGTCCTTATAATATGTTGTTGTTTCTATCACTTGTTTGAGTAATTTTCCATAAGTTTGTAATATGCGTGCTTATGTGTTCATGAGTATTATGATTTATGCATATTGGTCAAAGTATGGAGTCTAGAGTTTAGGTTGTGTCTTAGCCAAATTTGTGCAATGGAATTGTGCCAAGTTTGATGCCTATTTCTATTTGATGTAGGTGACTATTCATATAGGCTAAGAATGACCATTCAAGTCGAATTCATGCACAAAGGAACCTACCAAAATTTTCATGAATCAAGTTTTCAATGTGGTTTGTATGGCTATTTATATGGTGCACCAAATATAATTCAACATACATTTATCAAAGTGGAAGGATACATGACATTAATAGAGATACATGGATGGTGGAGGAAGGACCTTCTAGAATCATATTTCCATCCATGCATCATAAGCTCCTTAAAGACAACATTTAAAGACATGCATGCTCCATGCAATGTATATTCGGTCAAGGGGAGATTAAGGAGATTAATGGCTAAACATTCAAGGAATATAAAGCTTACTTCATGGCTAAGAATGCATGAATACACCAAATGAAACAACATGACTATTCGGCCAAGCATGAACCAACATTTAAACATGATCCGAATTTATTAACTTGTGTATGAATGTGTTTATGTTAGTGTGAACACCCTAGGTGCTAAATTTGAATGGCTATTTGAGGACTTGCATAAACTGTGCAATAAGGACATTTTGAGGTTAAACCATTTTAATACAAAACTTTATCATGAGATTTTCTCTCTATGATTTTTAACCAAACTTATCAAACTTTCATGAGTTTGTGGGGTTCACCAATTGTCTTATCATCCTGTAAACCATCCCAGGGTGTGGCGACTTCAATTATACCAACGTTCAAATATTTGTCAAGGTTAAGCGGGTCGAGTTCTATCATAACTTTGGATCCTTAAAGCATTCAAGTACTTCGGATCAAGGTTTCCACCCTTGTCTAAACAATTCAAGATGATCCTTCCTTTCAAGCAATTTTTTGAACATCCCAAGTGTAACACCCTTCACCCGTATTCAATGCCAGAATAGGGTTACGGAGCATTACCGAACTTACACCACTTATAAATACACATTTCACATATAATTCATCAATTTAAATACAATTTAATCACAACCAATCATGGTGTCCCTTGAACGAGCCTACGAGGCCTGAAACATGCTTTAGAAGTGGTTCAGGATTAAACTAATAACATACAAACATTTTTGGAAACTTAGAAAAATTTCAACCATACAAGGGTGCACGCCCGTGTGAATAGGCCGTGTGCCTCACACGGTTCTAGACACGCCTGTGTCTCTGGCCGTGTGGAAACAGGATATACAAACTGACTTGGGTCACACGACCATGTGTCTAGCCCGTGTGCCCTTTGAAGTGGCCATACATGCCCGTGTGCTAGGCCATGCCAAACCTGTAAGGTATACTGACTTATGGAACACGGCCAATTCAGACGCCCGTGTGCTAGACCGGGTGCCAATTAGGGGGTATACTGACTTGTACCACACGACCGATCACATGCCCGTGTGTGAGATTGTGTAGAGCATACTGACTTCATTTCAAAAACCACACCAGGGGATGCATGACCATGTGTCACACACGACTGAGACACACACCCGTGTCACTGCTCGTATGGACAAAAATAGGCTATTTGCCAAGCCATTTTGCCATCCCAAATTGCAATCACCTACACAAACCAAATGGTAAAAATTCATAGCATCTAAGGGCATCTAAATCAACTGCAACCAAGACTAAAATGTACCATTTCAACATCAACCACAAACATACTTATAAACTCATGTTTTACTCATTCAAAACATATTAAATAACAATTACTTCAAACATCTATATAACCAAACCCAATTGTACATTATTAGGCCTCATTTCAAAAACATACTAACAATCACTAATCATCCATGTAACACTCATAACACCTATCACCATCAATCATCACAACTGACTCAATATACACAAGACATAAGCATATATATATGCATATGATTCAAACATACCAAATGTAACATCTCGAAATAGGGCCTAGATGGAATAGTGGTTTTGGGACCACAAATACGACATCAAAATATTTATTTTATGATTATTATGATGTCTAGAATATGAGAATATGCATGTGTTAAGATTTCATTAAGAAATTCTTTGAGTAAGGTGTCCAATTGGCAATTAGAGACTAAATTGAATAAATTGGAAAACTTGGATTCTAGAACTTTAGATATTAAATTAGAGGGTCTTAGAGAAAAAATTACCCAATTTTTAAGTTTTTGGACAAAAATGGGCTTGCATGGATGAAATTTCAAAGAAAAGGATTAAGGGCATTTTGGTCATTTGGCTTTTTAATGAAATAAAATAGGAAAAATAAGCCAAAATCAGCCATTCATCTCCCTCTTTCAGCCAAAACTCTAGGGTTCTCCATATCTAGGGTTTTCAAGCTTTTAAAGCTCAATAGTAAGTGCTCCCAAGCCCCATTTTTAATGTTCTTTGCATTTTTAAAATCTCGGTAGCTTACTCTCTCCATTTCTACCCAAATTTCTTGCTAGGGTTCATGTTTAAAAATTTACCCATGCATGAGTTGCTTTTATTTTGATGATTTATGGAGAGGTATGAAAGTTGAAGGTGTGTTAAACATATTTTCCTAGGTGATTTTCATGAAAAACCCCTAAAGGGGCCTTTTTGCAAAAGTTAATAACTATGTGGTAGAAATGTAAAAATAATGGAAAATGTGGGCTGCCATAAGAGGAAAAAGTGTTCGGCTAGGCTTGGGTGAGATAGAAATTACATGTGCTCCATTATACAAGCCTAGGGACTAAATTGTAAAAAAGTGAAAGGTTAGGGGCAAAATGGTCATTTGAACCGGGGGTGAAATTTAAGCTCATATAGTACAATGTGAGGTGTTAATGGTTTAATTTTATTGTTATAGATCCCGAGGAACAAATTCCAGAGGCCGACTGAGGAAAGCAAAAGGTTTCGGAATAATAGAAACATAACACCGAAACGAGTACCAGGTAAGTTCGGATAACTTAAAGTAAACTCATAATATGCATAATTGTATGATGTATGAATGCATGATAATTGCATTGTTGATGGCATGAAAATGAATGGAATGCACCTTTGATAAAGACTTGATGGATAATTTCTCGATTGAGGGTAAAAAAAGGGAATTCGGTGGATAAACCATGATTAACATGTGAATTGAGATCCTGCATGTGTTGCAGAAAGGATTTAGCCCAGACGGGTAATCCGTTGATCTCAAATATAGAAAGGATCTTGCCCGAACGGGTGTTCCTTAGATGATTGAGCCTCCCGAAGAATATGTGTGCTTTATGGATTTAGCCCGGATGGGTAATCCGATTAGGGTCTGAATTTAGCTTGGACTGGTAATTCAGATCCGAGCACATTAAGGGTGTTTATCGTTATAAGGGATTTAGCCTGGATTGGTAATCTCGACATCACCTTATGAGTTTATATTGTGGGGGATTTATCCTGGACTGGTTGTAACACCCCTTACCCGTATCCGTCGCCGGAATAGAGTACGAGGCATTATCGAGAAGTAAGAAACACTTACAGATAATTTAAATACATTTTCATAACAATTTGTTTCGATTTCATACTATTTCATATTTAAGATTTTTTACACCAAAGTATTTAAGATATCATCTTTATGCAAATAGCACACATGAGGTACATAAATTCCATAATTATGAATGAACACATTTATGAAACATATTCCATGTTTTTATACATATCATAGTTTCATATTTCCATGTATCAATTACCATCACTTCCTCATATTTCAGACAAATACGTGTAACAATTCATAAATATGCAATTCATTAACTCTTCCTACCAATCACGATTTTAAATTTCCAAATCACTTATTGAGCGCAATTTCAATGTTCACTAAAATCTATCATATAAATTTGGATGTACGTATTCATCAATAAATTCCATGTACATATATCATCATCTCATATTTCCACATACATTTTACTTTCCACATTTATGAATTCAAATAGCATATACAAGACATACCAATATATTTCAAGTACGTTTTCATGATATTTTGTTCCGAACTCAGATTATTTCATACTAGAAGTTTTCTCATTAACTCATTTGGAATACCAATTCATACGGATAATACACTCAAGGCGTAGAAATATATAATCACAAATGAACTCATTCATCAACCAAGTTTTATGCTCATGTCTCATCAACTCGTATTTCCTTATATCACATAATTCCATGTACTACTTACCAAACTTCTTCAAATTAGTGAACATCTTACGGAATTGAGTACTTCGTTTTCTCGATGCCATAGTTCAACTATGGTCTTACACATCTTCACATAATGATGCCATAGCCCAGCTATGGTCTTGCTCATATTCATATATCGATGCCATAGCCCAGCTATGGTCTTACATGTAATCACATATCACATATCGATGCCATAGCCCAGCTATGGTCTTACACGAATCACATATCTCACTGACGCCATATCCCAGATATGGTCTTATACAATAGCATATATCATACCGATGTCATATCCTAGATATGGTCTTATACGGAAATCACTTGTCACTTGTCACTTATAGCCGAAGCTACCACTATTCACTGATCAGGTAGCCAGAGCTATCATTTTTCACTGATCAGGTAGTTGAAGCTACCACTTTTCACTGATCAGGTAGCAGAAGCTACCACTTTTCATTGATCAGGTAGCTGAAACTACCACTTTTCACTTTTCATTTGTCATTGATCAGATAAGTGTAACCGAAGCTATCACTTATCACTTTCACTTGTCCTTGATCAGATAAGTGTAGCCGAAGCTATCACTTATCACTTTCACTTGTCCTTGATCAGATAAGTGTAGCCGAAGCTATCACTTATCACTTTCACTTGTCCTTGATCAGATAAGTGTAGCCGAAGCTATCACTTATCACTTGTTGCCATGGTCCAACCATGGTCTTTTCCTTCAATTCATCTTGTCACTGAACTGAAATGCTCAATTTGATAATTTAGTGACTATGACACGGGTGGATAGCTTGAATATTCACATAAGTATTTAGTGAAAATTATGGATAAGGTTACTTACAAGTGTGTTATTTATACCAAGGATGTGGATGGAGAGGAGGAGGAGGAAAAATATATGAATGACTTGTGTATAAATCGATCACATGCCCGATTATAATTGATAAGTGTTGGATTAGAAATGATATAATGTTTTATTAAGAATATTTATTATGAAATTATGATTATCGTTGTAATAGAAAAATTGAAGTTGTGAGTTTATATGGCTAAATTTTAGTGATTATTTGTTAATTTTATGAATTTCATGATGTGTTATTTCATATGTATTGATGATAAAACCGTGAATAATGTAAAAGCATGAAATTTGAATAAATGATCAAATTGAGCATTTCAGTTCAGTGACAAGATGAATTGAAGGAAAAGACCATGGTTGGACCATGGCAACAAGTGATAAGTGATAGATTCAGCTACACTTATCTGATCAAGGACAAGTGAAAGTGATAAGTGATAGCTTCGGCTACACTTATCTGATCAAGGAAAAGTGAAAGTGATAAGTGATAGCTTCGGCTACACTTATCTGATCAATGACAAATGAAAAGTGAAAAGTGGTAGTTTCAGCTACCTGATCAGTGAAAAGTGGTAGCTTCGCCACCGATCGATGAAAAGTGGTAGCTCGGCACCGATCGGTGAAAATGGTAGCTCGGCCACCGATCGATGAATAGTGGTAGCTTCGGCTATAAGTGACAAGTGACAAGTGATTTCCGTATAAGACCATATCTAGGATATTACATCAGTGTGATATATGCTATTGTATAAGACCATATCTGGGATATGGCGTCAGTGAGATATGTGATTCGTGTAAGACCATAGCTGGGCTATGGTATCGATATGTGATATGTGATTACATGTAAAACCATAGCTGGGCTATGGCATCGATATATGAATATGTGCAAGACCATAGTTGGGCTATGGCATCATTATGTGAAGATGTGTAAGACCATAGTTGAACTATGGCATCGAGAAAACGAAGTACTCAATTCCGTAAGATGTTCACTAATTTGAAGAAGTTTGGTAAGTAGTACATGGAATTATGTGATATAAGGAAATACGAGTTGATGAGACATGAGCATAAAACTTGGTTGATGAATGAGTTCATTTGTGATTATATATTTCTACGCCTTGAGTGTATTATCCGTATGAATTGGTATTCCAAATGAGTTAATGAGAAAAATTCTAGTATGAAATAATCTGAGTTCGGAACAAAATATCATGAAAACGTACTTGAAATACATTGGTATGTCTTGTACATGCTATTTGAATTCATAAATGTGGAAAGTAAATGTATGTGGAAATATGAGATGATGATATATGTACATGGAATTTATTGATGAATACGTACATCCAAATTTATATGATAGATTTTAGTGAACATTGAAATTGCGCTCAATAAGTGATTTGGCAATTTAAAATTGTGATTGGTAGGAAGAGTTAATGAATTGCATATTTATGAATTGTTACACGTATTTGTCTGAAATACGAGGAAGTGATGGTAATTGATACATGGAAATATGAAACTATGATATATATAAAAACATGGAATATGTTTGATAAATGTGTTCATTCATAATTATGGAATTTATGTACCTCATGTGTGCTATTTGCATAAAGATGATATCTTAAATACTTTGGTGTAAAAAAGCTTAAATATGAAATAGTATGAAATCGGAACAAATTGTTATGAAAATGTATTTAAATTATCTGTAAGTGTTTCGTGCTTCTCGATAATGCCTCGTACTCTATTCCGATGACGGATACGGGTAGGGGGTGTTACACTGGTAATCCCGCCGTAAGATGTGAGGTTCGCGGGAGGGCATACTGAAATGATCATTCGTAAGAATTGACGGTGATTGAATAATCCATTGAGATTTCCTAGAAACTCAACGGGACTAAAACGAAGTATATGTATAAATGACATGTTGAATGATGAGCTCATCTATGATAAGTTACATGGTGTTTTGTTATGTGACTAACTCATTGATTGAGTGCATGTGATAGGGAAACCATTTTCATATTGTTGGTTTCATTATCTAATAAGGATGTTTGCTAAATAATCGGTAAGTTTACTTTCCAGTTATTCAAGCTTACTAAGCATATATATGCTTAGCCCTTTCTTTTTTCTCGTTTTCAGAGCTCGAGGACTTGTAAAGATTGGAAGACGGTTAGAAAGTCTACACACTATCAACTAGTCCAGCTTTGGTATATAGACTCTTATGTTTTGTTCAGTGGCATGTATAGAGCTTTTGAGTGTTTTGTTATATGTGTCATTTGAATTGCCAAAATGAAGGCATGTAAAGTTTTACTTATCTTTTTGTATATGGCCATGGAAATTAGCTTATTTTGAAGTAGGCACTGACCTACAATTCTATGCATGTTTATGTTCGCATATGATGGCTTGGTTATAATTGGCAATGAGTTATAAAAACGAGCCAATATTAAATTTGTCAAGTAGACATGGAATTTCTTAAATGCAAGATGAGAATTAACTTAGCATGTGATAAACCGTCATTTATACATATTTTTACCCCATGCTTTGAGCATTTTGTGGATGATTTTTTCCTTAGAATTGGTGAATTCGATGCTCCTAATGCCTTAATTTCATGTTTTACACTTAGGTGAGATTAGGAGAGTAAAAAGAACGAAAAACGGATCAAAAATAGAGAAAATGGGCCAACATACGAAATCAACACGGCCTGGACTTCCTCACACGGATAGACCACACGGCTGTGCTATTTTAACAGGCTTGACCATGGCCTGAAGTAATCATACACGGGCGTGTCACACAGGCGTGGCCCTGCCGAGCCCAAGTTGAGTCCAATTCGGAAAAAGGCTAATTTTGAGGGCTTTTAGGCATTCTAAAGCCTATAAATACACCTTAAAGGAGGAGAAAAAGGGAGACACATAGGAGGAAGCAAGGAATTGCTCAAGGAAAGCTGATTGATCCATCTCAGAAGCCAGATTCACCGTCAAGACTGAAGGTCTCCCTTCAATTCCCCTTCAGGAGTTTTGGGTTTTGTTTTTATGTTTTGTATTCATTATTCTTTTGAGATATTTTCCCTTTTAGTTATGAACTAAATCTCCTAATTACCTAAGGGGGATGAAACCTAAGATGAATCTTGTTATTATTTTCTGAATTGTATGATAAATATTTGACTTCTTAATTATGTGTTCTTAATTCTTGTTTTGATATTTCAGGATATTGATTCAAGTTAAGCTCTTATGCAGAGGAGGAATAGACCCTGTCTAAGAGTACATTTGTCATAATTAAGCGGAATTGATTGCGTGCCTAGAGATAGGGTGACAAGATTTTGCCAGATTAGGGTGAAACCTAATAAGGGGATCCATAGATCGAGTTAATGCAACTCTAGGAAGTTAATTAGAAAGAGATTTTTATTCAACCTAGGGTTAGACGTTGTTAGTCTCGAGAGAGACAATAATATAACTTAGGGATCTCTATGGAACAAGTTAAATGAATAAATCGTCTGATTTAGAGTCAGAATAACAAGTGAAGTCTAGGTGGATTTTTCCTTAGGTATTGTCTTAATTCAATCGTTTTCTAAAAGTAATCCCCCAATTCTATTTTCTGTGAATTCTTAGTTTAGTTAATTAGTTAGTTAAAACAAACCCCCTTATTCTTAGGCTAGATAATAAAAAGATAGTCATTACTAGTACTTTTAGTTCCTTTGGGTTCGACAATCTGGTCTTGCTAAAACTATACTACTGTTCGATAGGTACACTTACCTACATCGTGATAATAGTTAGTTTCAAGAACGATTAATTATAAATATTTAAAACCTGTCATAAAATAACACGATCAAATTTTTGGCGCCGTTGCCAGGGAACCAAGAGATTAGGAATACTCAATTTTTATTACTTTAGCCATTTATTTTCCTTGCAAGTTAAATTTATTATTATTATTATTTATTAATTTACTTTTTCTTTCTCTTGGCAGGTTTTTATAGTTTATGACTAGAAGAAACCCGTCAGGACCACTACTTTTTAACGAAGAAATCGATCGCACAGTTCGTAGAAATCGAAGAGAAATAAGGCGAAGCCTAAGATACACAGAGGAAGAGCAAGAGGACGATATCTCAACTACGACTGAGGAGATGGCTGAAAATTAAGATAATAAGCTACCTCCTGTGATACCCGCTGGACTAGCAAATCAGAATCCTGCTCCTCGTACTATGTATGATTATGAAAAACCTACTTTAACAGGAACTGAGTCAAGTATAGTTAGACCTGCTATTGCTGCGAATAATTTTGAACTAAAACCTAACACTATTCTGGTGATACAGTAATTTGTTCAGTTTGATGGTTTGCAGGATAAGGATCCAAACACTCACTTGGCAAATTTCCTGGAATTCTACGATACGTTAAAAATCAATGGCATTTCTGATGATGCCATATGTCTTCGGTTGTTTCCGTTTTCATTGAGGAACAAAGCTAAACAGTGGTTGAGCTCGTTACCACGAGGGTCAATTACTACTTGGGAACAAATGATTGAAAAGTTCCTATTAAAATATTTTTCGCCGACTAAAATGACTAAATTACGTAATGATATCTCTTCTTTTGTGCAGATAGATTTAGAGACACTCTATGATGCATGGGAGAGATACAAGGATCTTTTGCAAAGATGCCCTTACCATGTGTTACCACTCTGGCTACAGGTTCAAACCTTTCATAATGGCCTGAATCCTTTGACTCGACAAATGGTTGACACAACTGCTGGTGGAACCATCAACAATAAAACACCTGAAGCTGCCTATGAATTTATAGAGGAGATGTCACTGAATAACTATCAGTGGCAAGTCATGAGGACTAAGCCAACTAAAACAACAGGCGTTTATAACATCGAATCGGTCACCATTCTCTCTAATCAGATAGAACTCTTGAATAAGAAAATTGATGGTTTTCTTAGTTCTTCACAAGTTCACCCAGTAATGCAGTGCGAAGTAAATGAAAGTGGACCGAGTAGTTCAGAATACCCGCCTATGGTCACAACATGGACAACGAGCAGTTAAATTACATGGGTAAATATCCTCGAACTCAAAACAATCCTTATAGTAACACTTACAATGCAGGTTGGAGGAACCACCCAAATTTCTCATGGGCAGGCCAAGGCAATCAGAGACCCCCTCTAGGCTTCCAACAACCACACTACCAACAAGAGAAGAAGCCAAACCTTGAAGAGATGCTCACAAAGTTTATATCGGTGTTAGAAACTCATTTTTAGAATACCGAGACAGCACTTAAGAATCAACAAGCATCGATCCCAAGGGCTCGAAACTCAGATTGGACAGCTTGCCAAGTTGATTTCTGAACGACCACAAGGTAGCTTGCCAAGCAACACAGAATCTAATCCAAGGGCGCAACTCAACTCAACACAGATTCTACTAAAACTAGCAATATGGTGCAACCTACTTTACAGGAAATGAGTCTGAAGAAAGTACATGAGCCATTCTCAAGCAATAGTAGAGGACCTATTCATGAAGATCGAAGGCTACAAATTGAGGAGCTAGATGAATGGCTGATGCATAAACCAAGAACACCCGATAAACCAAAACTACACCAGAACGAGCTCAATACCTTTCCAAATCAACTTAAGGTTGGAGATAAAGTTTTATTAGAAGCCACAGATCCACACATTGTCACTACCAAACTGAATGAAGAAGTCCCTCTTACGATACTTAGTATTTTTCCATTCGGTATAATTGAGGTAAGTCATCCTAAGTTCGGCACTTTTAAGGTAAACAACACCCGTCTAAGACCTTATTTTGATAAGATGGGTAGTAGGAATGAGGAGTATAAACTCCTCGAACCACCATGACCATTCAATGGAGAAGTAAGTCGAGCTTAGACTATAAATAAGCGCTTCTCGAGAGGCAACCCGAGCACTAACAACATTAATTTCTTTAATTTTTAGTATTTAACACCTAACTTACTAACGGAGATCTTGAATACAAGTTTTACACATAGACACGGCCAGGCACACGGGCGCGCTGAGGACCGTGTGGAAACAGGGTAGAGGTTTTTCCCAAACAAGGGCTACGATAAAATGCCACGGCCGTGTATAACCGTGGGTGAACCTGCCAAAATAACACGAGCGTTGGCCACGCTCGTGTTGCAGAACCGTGGTTAAACCTGAGAAAATAGCACGGGCATGCGACACGCCCGTGTCTAGCACCCGTGGTCGAACCTGTTAAATTAACACGGGCGTGGGCCTACATACACGAGCGTGGGAGAAGTGAACGAAGCCAGACACGATCGTGCCACACGGCTGTGTGCACCCATACGGAATGCCAGACGCTCCAAAACTCAAAAATACGAAACACACGGGCTGAAATTGGGGAACACGGGCGTGTTCCCTGGCCGTGTGCCCCAAAACCTATAAATATGCTGCACTATTCATTGTCTTCTTCACCCAAAATCCCTAACCCTAACCACTGCAAGTCCACACGCCTACCCCGCCACACCCGTGCGCCGCTTCCAACCTCGTTTTTGACGCTCATTCTCCCCTTTCTAGAGTTTGTTTACTCTTTTACCTTTAATTGCACTCATTTTTCATGCTAGTTATCATAGCAATCTGCATTTTATATGTTATTTTTATCTTTCTATCACTCAAAATTCATTATCTAGAGTAGTTATCATCTTTTTCATGTGAAATTCTTACTCATTACATGATTTCCCTACCTATTTGACTAGTTTAAAGTAATTATTCATGGTTAGAATAATAGACATACTCATGCATTTTGTGTTGACATGTTTCATCCGTCAAGTATGATTGCATTCCATGAAATTCTCTGCCATTCTTATGCCATAAAATTGATTGCTTTGTTTAAGTTGTTAGTCTTAGTAGTTGTGGCTGAAATTATATTTTTGTCTTCATTTTACTTTGACCATTCCTCAAGATGAATTAATGGTTTTGATTGCAGATACAATGTCGTCCTCACGAGGAAAGAAAGTCACCATCCCCACTTTGAAGAGAAAGAAGGGGGCGTCATCTTCCTCGGGTCCTACCGCGAAAATTTGCCACCCTTTTCTGCAGTTCCCCATTGGGCCCCAAGAAGAACTTTACCAAATACTCCAGGCCCGACCTTTAACTGCGGGCCGCTGCATCGACTGGGCTGCAGTAGAACAAGTTCAATTGGCTGATACGATTCGGGCCCTCCTAACCACCAACCATTGGGAGCTTTTCTTTGGGATCATCGAGCCGACGTATCTCGAGCTTACGATGGAACTATGCTCAATGTTTCATCTTCAGATCGTAATGACAAATTACGATGATCCCGGCACGGTCTAATTTTTCCTAGGCGGATTAGTACGCCAGCTAAGTGTCCCAGAATTCGGTACTGCATTGGGCTTATATACAGAGGAGTTCAAGGAGGAAAATGACTTATATTCTCTCAACCGTCACATCCACCGTTCTCCCTCACGGTGCTGGGGCGCACTCGTACCATATTCGGCCACCTACGACCCCAGTCGCTCCAAGGCATCAGCTCTCCCTCCATCCTTGAGGTATTTACATTTGATTCTATCTCATACCTTCACAGGGCGGAGAGAGAGCTCCGGCGTCATCACCACCAACGACCTCTACTACTTATGGTGTATGTCGCACGGGCACGTCGTCGACCTCGCCTACTTTATCGCCCTTGCCATTCGCCACCAGACAGAGTGACATTAAAAAGGGGTCATCTCTATTGGGCCTTATGTGACGCGACTGGCGCGACACTTCGGGCTCCTCAACACCGCAGCCCATGAGTCATCCTTGACCCTCATTGGTCAGATGTCTCCATAAGGCATCTCGAGCATGCTAAGCATGAGGATGATCGAAAAGCACCAAGGAACTTACCCTCCTCAATATCGTCTCACCCAATCTACCGAGGAGGAGGCCCCCAAGGACATTACTGATGATGTCCCTCCACAGCACGAGGACCCACCGCCTTAGCCACCACGCCCCTTTCGTCCAATTCATGCGGCGGCTTCATACGCTGACATCTCTAAGCGCCTCACACGATTTGAGTAGCAATGTTTTCAATGATTTGATCACATTGATGCAACTCTACATCCAATTTGTCAGCATTTTCACATCTTATCGCCACCCCCACCTCGCGAACCATCTAGCGATGAAGATGTTTAAAAACTTTCATTAATTATTTTATTTTATATTTTTACTTTTATTTTATCTTCAGACTCATTTTTATTTTTCCTTACGCCTATCTTTATTAGATTTTATAATTTTTATTTTACAATGACCAACTTCAACTATTCCATTATAAGTAATTCTATTTCCTTACATTTATTAAAAAAAGTTCCTGATTTTGTCCTAGCTATAAAAGAGCTCCTAAGCTCATCCTCACATAGGAACTAAAAACTCCACCGAGAAAGGTTCTCCACAATTGCCATGTCCTGCTCGACCACGACTATAGCTACCAACAAATATAATATTCTTTTGTCGCAGGACTTATGGACTAATGAACCTCTACCACCACCGGAGTATCCTCTTCCACTCTCACGCCATTTATTCTCCAAAAACTCCAGTTCAAGGAATTCATTCATCAATCAGGAAGTTTCACTTCTCTCCTTATCTTATGATCATAAATTTATCTTTTTCAATATATCTATCTTTGTACATTGAGGACAATGTACATCTTAAGTGTGAGGGGGGTCTTTTATATCACCATTAGAATATGTCTTATTCTCACATGAATTACTCATATCACTATTAGAATGAATTTTAATTAACTCATGATTTTTATTGATATGTCTTGAATTAAAACATAGGCATTTATGCATTGATTGTTTAAACTTTAAGACATTAGGGAATCAAGCATGATAAGTTGATTTTTGAAGAATTAAAAACTTTTAGGTTGTTTCTCTAAGTCTAGGTATTATCTTGAGTTGGAATTCACAAGTTTAAACATCAAAAAGCCATAATTTTTGTGAGATTTTGAGCCTTCAGGAGCATCTATTATTTCTTCCATGCTTACTTTCATTATGAGTGCGCCGATATTGAACTATTATTCTAGAACTTGCTTGATTATGCATGTCAAGACCACACCATTTGATTTGATATGTCAAAATGATAAAGGCACTTAGGTTTAACCCACTCACTCCATAAAAGCTTACCTTCACAATTAACCCTTAGTGAACCCCCTTGAGCCTAACAACCCATTCATTGATTTACCCTCAATATTAACCCATAACTCATTATTGTTGAAATCGCCTAAATTAATTTGATCCCTATTTTTTTTTGAGATTTGAGTTGGAATAGTTGTATACCCATGTTTTATTTTGTATTTGACCTGTTCTAAAAAAAAAAACAATAACAACAACACCTGCATACTTATTAATAGTAATTCGCTATTTTTGAGCTTGAGTGTTAATTCCACATTCTGAGAAGAAGCTCACTTGTAATCATCTGATGACCAGTCATTTTTCTAGTTAGGCAATTTTTCAATTCAATATCGATTCTAACCCTTTCTTCCAGCTTGTGACCACACCCTTTAACCAAAGCCACGTTACAACCCTCTAAAGACCTTTTGATTGATGTTTCATCTCAATTTATAGTGGTGGAGATTTGATTTTCATGCAAACCTATGGTAATGACTTTTCATTATTGACTATTGAGTGCTTCATTTATTATCCTTAAATACCTCGAGTGATTTGAGTGAATCTTTAGTGAGGATGTGAAACTCTATGATATTTTGAATCAAAGGTAATTACTTAGATAAGGGGAGACACCTATGTTTTCATGATAAAATGCTCAACTTGGAATGTTTGAAACATTGATGTTCTTTTAGTCAAATTTTCAATAGTTGATTACCTATGGATTATTTTGAGGTATTATCGATAGAAATTATAAGTTGAAAAGAATTTATTTTGATTATGAGATGATGATTTTTCTTGAGGACAAGCAAATGCTTAAATGTGGGGGTATTTGATAAACCGTCATTTATACATATTTTTACCCCATGCTTTGTGCATTTTATGGATGATTTTTCCTTAGAATTAGTGAATTCGATGCTCCTAATGCCTTAATTTCATGTTTTACACTTAGGTGAGCTTAGAAGAGTAAAATGAACGAAAAATGGACCAAAAACAGAGAAAATGGGCCAACATATGAAATCAACACAGCCTGGACTTCCTCAAACGAGTAGACCACACAGCTGTGCTATTTTAACAGGCTTGACCACGGCCTGAAGTAATCGTACACGGGCGTGTCACACAGGCATGTCCTTGCCGAGCCCAAGTTGAGTCCAATTTGGAAAAGGCTAATTTTGAGGGATTTTAGGCATTCTAAAGCCTATAAATACACCTTAAAGGAGGAGAAAAAAGATGACACACAGGAGGAAGCAAGGAATTGCTCAAGGAAAGCCGATTGATCCATCTTAGAAGCCGGATTCACTGTCAAGACTGAAGATCTCCCTTTAATTCCCCTTCAGGAGTTTTGGGTTTTTTTTTATGTTTTGTATTCATTATTCTTATGAGATGTTTTCCCTTTTAGTTATGAACTAAATCCTCTAATTACCTAAGGGGGATGAAACCTAAAATGAATCTTGTTATTATTTTTTGAATTGTATGATAAATATTTGACTTGTTCTTAATTATGTGTTCTTAATTCTTTTTTTTGATATTCCAGGATATTGATTCAAGTTAAGCTCTTATACAGAGGAGGAATAGACCATGTCTAAGAGTACATTTGTCATAATTAACGGAGTTGATTGCGCGCGTAGAGATAGGGTGACAAGATTTTGCCGGATTAGGGTGAAACCTAATAAGGGGATCCATAGATCGAGTTAATGTAACCCTAAGAAGTTAATTAGAAAGACATTTCAATTATTCAACCTAAGGTTAGACGTTGTTAGTCTCGAGAGAAATAATAATATAACTTAGGGATCTCTACGGAACAAGTTAAATGAATAAATCGTTTGATTCAGAGTCAGAATAACAGGTGAAGTCTAGGTGGATTTTTCCTTAGGTACTGTCTTAATTCAATCGTTTTTCAAAAGTAATCCCCCAATTCTATTTTCTGTGAATTCTTAGTTTAGTTAATTAGTTAGTTAAAACAAACCCCCTTATTCTTAGGCTAGATAATAAAAAGATAGTCATTACTAGTACTTTTAGTTCCTTTGGGTTCGACAATCCGGTCTTGCTAAAACTATACTACTGTTCGATAGGTACACTTGCCTACATCGTGATAATAGTTAGTTTCAAGAACGATTAAGTATAAATATTTAAAACCTGTCACAAAATAACACGATCAGCATGTATGAAACCAATGACATGAGGTTTACATGCACTGAGGTTAATTAAATTCATATATATATAAGTGTATAATTCGGCCTTATTATGTGTAAAAGTAACCTATAAGTATGGAAGGTGATCAAAGGCTTGGAAAATGGCCTAATAAGGTCCACACCGGTAGATACACGGGCGTGTGTCTAGGTCGTGTGCGGCTCACCCTCATAGGTGTGTGGTATAGTTGTGTGTCCCCTACACGAGAAATTTTAAGTCAGTATAAAACACGGGCTAAGGACATGGGTGTGTGTCTTGGCATGTTCTTTTAACAGAATGTTGAGGTTGAAGTCAGTGTTGCACACGGGCGGAGGACACGGGCGTGTCCCAAGCCACACGGGCGTGTGTGACCACATGGTCCTATCACACGGGCATGTCACACTTCAAAGGAAGGAAATTTTTTTTAAAGTACCCAAAGTTTATCAAATGTTTTCGGTTGTGTTCCATACTGCCCCTAGGTGCATTTTAGGCCTCGAAGGCCTGTGTAAGGGACAAAGTGTACATGATGAAAGGTTTTAAATTTGGGCAGAATTTGGTGACCTGATTTAGTAAGTTTGTAAAAGTGAATTACCAGTAACGCCTCTAACCCTATCCCAGTGTCGGATACGGGTGAGGGGTGTTACATATAGTGGTATCAGAGCTATAATTTAGTCAGTTTTAAGACTACCGTGGAGGGTATTGAGGTTCTCTATACATGCCTTTATACGAACGTTGATAGTGTGATATCTCCTAACTGTTTAAATTATTTTTGAATATTGTAAATGTCTTCCAATCATGCACAAGATAAGCCCGAGGGAGCCGAGAGCCATGCTCCAGCTTTCATACAACGAGCTGTATCTAGCAGTAGTAGAAGGGTTATGTCTGAAGGCCGAGAAGAGGCTCGAGCCACCTTCTTTAACATGATGGATGAGTGGTTTAGTGATTTTCTGAGGAATTGCCCCAACATACCATGACCTCCCTCGCCCCCTAACCAACTTGATGAGGATTTTCCATGAGGAATGACACCGGTAAGAATTGGTAAAGCTCCTGTAGATAAGCTTAGAAAGTATGGGGCTGAGGAATTTAGAGCTAAAATTGAGGATGATGCTGAGAGAGCTGAGTTCTGGCTCGAGAATACTACACGGGTATTAGATGAGTTATCGTGCACACTTGAGGAGTGCTTAAAGTGTGTCGTATCTCTCTTGAAGGACACTGCGTACCACTGGTGGAAGACCAAAGGAAAATATCACTTGGGAATTCTTCCAAGCAGAGTTTAAGAAGAAGTATATCAGTCAAAGGTTCTTAGACTCGAAGTGAAAGGAGTTCTTAGAACTCAAACAAGGGAATAAGACTGTGGCAGAATACGAAAGGGAGTTTGTAAGGCTATGCAACTGAATGGGTTCAAACTGAATCTGAAATGTGTAAATGTTTTAAGGAAGATTTGAACAAGGAAATCAAGTTGTTGATTGGGATCCTTGAAATATGAGAGTTCGCTACATTAGCTGATCGAGCCAAGAAGGCCGAGGAACGCGAGCAAGAGATTCGGTGGTAGGACGCTCTCATTTTATACAAAGAAATCAAGGAGCCAACATGAACATTTCACCATATCTGTAGGATATTCAGGTAGAACGAGAGGTTCTAAACGATGAAATCAGAAGTCTTCCTCCCCGATGATGACTAGTGTGGGGAGTATAAATGACCAAAAGCCGAAGTGTAAGAGTTGCAACAAATTTCACTTTGGGGAGTGCCGAATAAAGAGCGGTTCATGTTTCAGATGTGGTTCTCTTGACCACTTTCTCAGGGACTGCCCAGAACGAATTGAAAAAGAAGTGGAAGTAACCCTAAAATCGAGTGCTCCCATGGCACGGGGTAGACCTCCAAGATATCCTGGTAGTGCTAGTGGCAGTCGAGTTACGGCCAAAGACACTGCAACATCAGAGGCTCGAGCCCGGGCAAGAACGTACGCAATATGCGCTCGAGAGGAATCCTCTACTACTGACGTTATTACGGGTGCTTTTTCTCTTTTCAATACATGTGTTATTGCCTTAATTGACCCGGGTTGACGCATTCATACATTTGCATGAGATGGGTGTCTAGTATGAACATACCCGTTGAACATACAAAATTTGTTATTAGAGTGTCGAACCCATTAGGCAAATCAGTTCTAGTTGATAAAGTCTGTAAGAATTGTCCTTTAACGATTCATGGTCAATGTTTTCTGGCTAACCTTATGTTGTTACCTTTTGATGAGTTTGATGTAATACTTGGTATGGATTGGTTAGCCTTGCATGATGTAATTGTAAATTGCGGTAGAAAGTATATTGAATTGAAATACCCAGATGGCAAGATTCTATGGGTTGATTCAAGAGATTTAGGCATGTCACCAGCTGTAATCACGGTAATGGTTGCTCAGAAATATATAAGAAAATGGTATGAAGCCTACCTTGCTTTTGTGTTGAACACGAGGGAAACAGAGTTAAAGATTGAGACTGTGCCTATAGTATGTGAATATCCAGACGTATTTCCGGAAGAATTACATGAATTACCTCCCGAGAGAGAGAGATAGAGTTTGGTATTGAATTGGAGCCAAGGACAACTCCCATCTCTATTGCCCCGTACAGAATGGCGCCAACCAAGCTGAAAGAATTAAAAGCACAGTTGCAAGAGCTGACGGATAAAGGTTTTGCTAGGCTGAGCTTTTCACCTTGGGGTGCCCCCGTATTGTTTATCAAGAAGAAAGATTGTTCGATGAGACTATGTATAGATTACCAACAACTGAACAAGGTAACTATCAAGAATAAGTATCCTTTGCCAAGGATCGATGATCTATTCGACCATTTAAGAGGAGCCACATGTTCTCTAAGATAGACTTGAGGTCTGGCTACTATCAGTTACGTGTTAAGGAATTCGATGTGCCAAAGATAGCTTTAGAACAAGATATAGCCATTATGAATTTCTTGTTATGCCATTTGGATTGACGAATGCTCCGACCATATTCATGGACCTAATGAATAGGATCTTTCAGCCATACTTGGATAAGTTTTGACGACATCTTGATTTATTCTAAAGATGAGACAGAACATGCGAAGCATCTGAGAACTGTGTTGCAGACCTTACGGGAAAAACAACTGTATGATAAGTTTAGCAAGAGTGAGTTTTGGCTCCAAGAAGTTGGATTTTTGGGTCATATTATTTCGGTTAAAGGCGTCCGAGTTGATCCAAGTAAAATCTCTACTATTGTTGAATGGAAATCGCCTAAAAATGTGACCGAGGTTAGAAGCTTTTTGGGCTTAGCCAGTTACTACCGAAGGTTTGTGAAAGGATTCTTCATGATAGCAACTCCAATGATGAGGTTGTTACAGAAAGACGTTAAGTTTGAGTGGACAGAGAAGTGTCAGTACAGTTTCGAGAAGTTAAAGACATTGCTGCCCGAAGCTCCTGTTTTAGTATTACCTGAGTCGGGAAAAGAGTTTGTGGTCTACAGTGATGCATCCTTGAACAGATTGGGTTGTGTACTTATACAAGATGGCAAGGTGATAGCCTATGCTTCACGGCAGCTGAAGCCACACGAGAAGAACTATTCGACACATGATTTAGAGCTCGCCGCCATTGTTTTTGCCTTGAAAATCTAGAGGCATTATTTATATGGTGAGACTTGTCGCATATTCACAGACCACAAGAGTTTGAAGTATTTGATGACTCAAAAAGAATTGAATCTAAGATAGCAGAGATGGATAGAACTAATTAAAGATTATGATCTGATCACTGACTATCACCCGGGAAAGGCGAATGTGGTCACCGACGTATTAAGCAGGAAATCTTTGTTTGCATTGAGAACCATGGATGCTCGGTTAGCATTG
This sequence comes from Gossypium longicalyx, assembly GCA_025698465.1. Classification (NCBI taxonomy): domain Eukaryota; kingdom Viridiplantae; phylum Streptophyta; class Magnoliopsida; order Malvales; family Malvaceae; genus Gossypium; species Gossypium longicalyx. Next base: position 37,849,497 of record CM046995.1, read on the forward strand.
CTCAATGATGGTTCGGTCTTGGTAGAGCTGGAGGCTAGGACGACATTTCTTCAGGAAATCTATGATGCTCAACCTAATGATAGAGACTTATAGGCTAAAAGGACTCGATGTGAGTCGGGCATTGAATCAGATTTTCGGATCGATCTTGATGGATGTTTGATGTTCAGAGATAGAGTATGTGTACCCAAAGATGAAGAACTTATTCGAAAAATCTTGCAAGAAGCGCATAACAGCCATTTGTCTATTCATCCGGGAAGTACCAAGATGTACAACAATTTGAAGAAAATGTACTAGTGGAATGGCATGAAAAGAGACATTTCTGAATTTGTATCGAAGTGCTTAATATGTCAGCAAGTTAAAGCTGAACATCAAGTGCCTTCTTGTTTGTTACAACCTGTAATGATCCCCGAATAGAAGTGGGACAAAGTTACTATGGATTTTGTGACAGGATTGCCATTGACTTCGAAAAAGAAAGATACTATATGGGTTATAGTGGATAAGTTGACAAAGTCGGCTCATTTCATTCCGGCAAGAATAGACTACTCTTTTGATAGATTGGTCGACTTGTACATATCTGAGATTGTGAGATTACACGAGGTACCATCATCGATTATTTTAGACAGAGACCCGATGTTCACTTTGAGATTCTGGAAAAAGTTACAAGAAGCCCTGGGTACAAAGTTGAGTTTTAGTATGGCTTTTCACCCTCAGACCGATGGTCAGTCTTAGTGGATGATTCAGATTCATGAGGATATGTTGCGATGTTGCATCTTCGAATTTTAGGGTAGTTGGGAAAAGTATTTGCCACTGGTAGAATTTGCCTACAATAATAGTTTCTAAACGAGTTTGAAGATGGCACCTTATGAAGCCTTGTATGGCAGAAAGTGTCGAACTCTATTGTACTGGACAAAACTCAAGGAAAGTTAGATTCACGGGGTTGATTTGATTAAGGAAACTGAAGAAAAAGTTAAAGTAATACGAGACTGTTTAAAAGCGACATCGGATAGGCAAAAGTCATATGCTAACCTGAAAAGAAAAGAGATTGAGTTCCAAATTGGAGATAGAATATTCTTGAAAGTGTCTCAATGGAAAAATGTGTTGAGATTTGGCATTGCCACCCGAATTGGAAAAAATTCATGACGTGTTTCACGTATCTATGCTAAGGCGATATTGATCAAACCCCTCTCATGTGATTTCACCAGCAGAGATTGAGATTAGACCAGACATGACCTATGGAGAGGAATCGGTCAAGATTTTAGCTCGTGAGGTTAAACAGTTGAGGAATAAAAATGTGGCTTTATTAAAGGTTTTATGGCATCGACATGTTGTAGAAGAGGCTACATGGGAACCAGAAGAAACTATGAGAAACCAATATCCAAACCTGTTTACTGGTAAGACTTTCGAGGACGAAAGTCCCTAAGGGGGGAGAAATGTAACATCCCGAAATAGGGCCTAGTCAGAATAGTGGTTTCGGGACAACAAATCTGACATCAAAATATTTATTTTATGATTATTATGAGGTATAGAATATGAGAATATGTATGTGTTAAGATTTCATGAAGAAATTCTTTGAGTAAGGTGTCCAATTAGAAATTAGGGACTAAATTGAATAAATTGCAAAACTTGGATTCTAGAAGCAATTTGTATGAAATTACTTTAGATATTAAATTAGAGGGTCTCAGAGAGTAATTTTCCCAATTTCTAAGTTTTTGGACAAAAATGGGCTTGCATGGATGAAATTTCAAAGAAATGGCTTAAGGGCATTTTGGTCATTTGGCTTTTTAATGAAATAAAATGGGAAAAATAAGCCAAAATCAGCCATTCATCTCCCACATTCAGTCAAAACTCTAGGGTTCTCCATAGCTAGGGTTTTCAAGCTTTTCAAGCTCAACAGTAAGTGCTCCCAAGCCCCGGTTTTAAAGTTCTTTGTATTTTTGAAATCCCGGTAGCTTACTCTCTCCATTTCTACCCATATTTCACGCTAAGATTCATGTTTAAAAATTTACCCATGCATGAGTTGTATTTTGATGATTTATGGAGGGGTATGAAAGTTGAAGGTGTGTTAAACATCTTTTCCTAGGTGATTTTTATGAAAAACCCCTAAAGGGACCTTTTTACAAAAATTGATAAATATGTTGTAGAAATGTGAAAATAATGGAAAATGTGGGCTACCATAAGAGTGAAAAGTGTTCGGCTAGGCTTGGGTGAGAAAAAAAATTGCATGTGTTTCATTATACGAGCCCAGGGACTAAATCATAAAATTGTGAAAGGTTAGGGGCAAAATGGTCATTTGGACCGGGGTGAAATTTAAGCTCATATAGTACAATGTGAGGTGTTAATGGTTTAATTTTATTGTTATAGACCCTGAGGAACAAATTTCGGAGGTCGACCGAGGAATGCGAAAGGTTTCAGAATAACTAAAACATAACACCAAAACGAGTACCAGGTAAGTTCAGATAACTTAAAGTAAACTCATAATATGCATAATTGTATGATGTTTGAATGCATGATAATTGCATTGTTGATGGCATGAAAATGCATGGAATGCACCTTTGATAATGACTTGATGGATAAGGTCTCAGTTGAGGGTAAAAAAAAGGAATTCGATGGATAAACCATGATTGACATATGAATTGAGATCCTGCATGTGTTGCAGAAAGGATTTAGCCCGGACGGGTAATTCGTTGATCTCAAATATAGAAAGGATCTAACCCAGATGGGTGTTCCTTGGATGATCGAGCCTCCCGAAGAATATGTGTGTATTATGGATTTAGCCTGGACGGGTAATCTGATTAGGGTTTGAATTTAGCCTGGACTGGTAATTCAGATCCGAGCTCATTAAAGGTGTTTGTCATTATAAGGGATTTAGCTTGGACTGGTAAACCCGCCGAAAGATGTGAGGTTCGCGGGAGTGCATACTATAATGATCATCCGTATGAATTGACGGTGATTGGATAATCCATCGAGATTTCCAAGAAACTCAAAGGGTCTAAAACGAAGTATATGTATAAATGACATGTTGAATGATGAGCTCATCTATGATAAGTTACATGGTGTTTTGTTATGTGACTAACTCATTCATTGAGTACATGTGATAGGGAAACCATTGTCATATTTTTGGTTTCATTATCTAATAAGGATGTATGCTAAATAATCGGTAAGTTTACTTTCCAGTTATTCAAGCTTACTAAGCATATATATGCTTACCCCTTTCTTTTTCCCCGTTTTTAGAGCTCGTGGACTTGTAAAGATTGGAAGACGGTTGGAGAGTCTACACACTGTCAACTAGTCTAGCTTTGGTATATAGACTCGTATGTTTTGTTCAATGACATGTATAGAGCTTTTGAGTGTTTTGTTATATGTGTCATTTGAATTGCCAAAATGAAGGCATGTAAAGTTGTATTTATCTTTTTTTGTATGATCATGGAAATTGGCTTATTTCGAAGTAGGCACTGACCTACAATTCTATGCATGTTTATGTTCTCATATGATGGCTTGGTTATAATTGGCAATGAGTTATAAAAGCGAGCCAATATTAAATTTGTCAAAGAGACATGGAATTCTTTAAATGCAAGATGAGAATTAACTTAGCATGTATGAAACCAATGACATGATGTTTACATGCAATGAGGTTAATTAAAGTCATATATATATAAGTGTATAATTCAGCCTTATTATGTGTAAAAGTAACCTATAAGTATGGAGGGTGATCAAAGGCTTGGAAAATGGCCTAATAAGGTCCACACGGATAGATCCACGAGCGTGTGTCTAGGCTATGTGTGACACACGGCTCACCCCCATGGGTGTGTGGTATAGCCGTGTGTCCCCTTTACTTGAAATTTTAAGTCAGTATAAAACACAGGCTAAGTACACGAGCATGTGTCTTGGCCGTGTGCTTTTAATAGAATGTTGAGGTTGAAGTCAGTGTTGCACACGAGCGGAGGACACGGGCGTGTCCCAAGCCACACAGGCGTGTGTGACCACATGGCCCCATCACATGGGTGTGTCACACTTTAAAGTAAGGAAAATTTTTCTAAAGTACCCAAAGTTTATCGAATGTTTTCGATTGTGTCCCATACTACCCCTAGGTGCGTTGTAGGCCTCGAAGGCCTGTGTAAGGGACAAAGCGTACATGTTGAAAGGTTTTAAATTTGGGCAGAATTTGGTGACCCGATTTAGTAAGTTTGTAAAGGTAAATTACCGGTAACACCTAGAGCACTATCCCAACGTCGAATACGGGTGAGGGGTGTTACATCAAGTATACTAAAATTAAGCTATCACTCATGGCTATATATATAAACCAAAATATAAATATTTACAATGCTAATTCATTTGGCCAACATCATTACCAAAACATAACCAACATGACTCAAAGTCCCTATACATGCCATATACTTAATATACTAAAGTTCAAAGGTACCAAGTGATAGGTAGATAGTGTGATGCGATCTCCGCCGATCCTTGAATCTAAGCTAGCTAGATATCATTATAAAACACGGGAAATATAAACAAAGTAAGCTATTAAGCTTAGTAAGCTCGTATGGGATAAACTTAATTCAATCACTGTAATGCCCTAAAAATCCTTAATGTTCATTTTCGTATGTTGTGTTACACAATTGTGTATCTACTTTAGTGGTTATGTGTTCTAAGAGAGTCTGAGAAGTCTTGGGTTCAAGCTTGGCTTGTGCAAAATTTTTGTTTTTAATATGAATAAACCCTGTCTCTATTCAGTAGGCTTTTAAATAAATGCAGGTAAAACATGCCAGAAAGGGACTACTGGTCTAGAGGATGAGTGGCGTGTTATGTTTACCTGAGGTCTAAAGTTCGAGTCTTACTTTGTGTATTAGGGTGTTTCATTTTGCTGCCTTTGCCGTGTAGGTAGTAGAGGTTGACCAAAACACTGCAGAGTTGAGTGGGGTTTGAATTTGGTGGTTGAGGGGATAATGTTAGAGGGACTTTAGGAGAAAAATATGGGGATTTGAAGTTGTGGGAGAGTTGGTGCCGAATTGGTTTTCTGGTCACTCAAGAATTCAACTTTTGTTGGTATTTGCACTCTATTTCTGTTGCTGTCAACATTTTTGGTTCTTTTCTTTTCTTCAGAGGCCGAATTGTGCTAGGGAGTTTTGCTATATCTTTCATTTTTGCTTACTTCGGGTTTGCACCTTTCTTCAGGTTCCTTACTTGTCATTTCGTTCTTCTTCCCATACTCCTCTTGCAGGTACTCCTCCCCTTTTCTCCTTGGCCGAATGCTCTCTGTCCCTCACTCTCAATTCTTTTGGGTCTAATAATTCCCCCTTTTTTACATCTTATTGTTTTGGTCGATTCTCTTTGCTTCTCTCCCTCTCTCAAATCGGTTTTGCTTTGGCCGAATACTACTCCTTCTCCTACCCTCACTGTACTGACTTTTCCTTCAATACTCTCTGTCGATTTTGTGGTCATTACAAATCCTCTCTTTGTTTTGTTGGGTATCATCTTCTTCACAATTCTTAGCACTCTTTTGGTAAGTATTTGATTCTTCACTGCTCTGTTACTTGATGTAGTTTGTTTAAGGTTGTGTATTGTTGTGATTAGGAGTCGACCGAGGGATTGGAGATCGTCATTGACGCGATAGGGAAGACAAATCTTCTATTATTGGATTGACGGTATCGATTGTTCCATTGGAAGTTGAATATCTTGTGGGGTTTAGATTAATTAGACTGTATAGTGATGAATTGAATGGCAACTTGATCCATTATAGGTACCTGGAGGGCTTGCGTGTAGTTAGGCGACAAAACAGACTCCTAATCATAAATCGGCAAAAAAGCCTAAAAGAGTGAATCGTTGACACCACACGGGCGTGCATCTACCCCGTGTGGTAGCCCGTGTGACTAAACATGGGCGTATGATCGACGAGGCCGACCATGAGCGATTTCATGGGTTGGGGTCATTTTGGGCCGAACTGGGCCGTGTGGCCCCACAGACATGTGGGTCCCATGGGCATGTGGACCCCACACAGGTAAACCACATGGACATGGGGAAATTATTCGGTCAGGCTGTGTAATACACACAACCAAGGCTATTATAGGCCGCGTGGGCCTACATGGGCCCACAATATGGGCCGTGGGCCTATTTTCACTGTTCGACTGCTAAGGTTGCACGGGTCGCCTGAGATGACTGTGGACCTACTGTTGGGTCGATAAGTTTACCTAGACCTCCTATTTGATAAAATGACTATTTTGCCCCTATGTGATGTATGAGTATATTTTAGCATGCTATTTTAACTGCAATGAGTACCTGTGTAATATCATGATGCGTTGCATGGGGATGGGTTTAATATGATTAGAGGAAGTGTACTGTACTGGTAGCTCTGCTGCAAATATTGTTCAGTGCCGTAACGGACATTACTTGGACTGTAGGGATGGGTAGGTTGATTATATCCCCACATAGAATGTAGGGTTGGACGGAGATGGAGTGTAGAGTCTAGTTGGGTAGGATTTCTTGATTGCATTTCTGTACTGTTACTGTTACTGAGATGGGCTTAGGCCCAAACTGATACTGATATTGTAATGGGCTAAGGCCCTGACTGAAACTAAACCATTACTGAGATGGGCTTAGGCCTAGACTGTATTTGCTCACTGTATGCTTATTTGATATGGGATTACACACTGAGTTTTTATAAACTCATCCTTCTGTTTATCTGTAGAGGTAATCCCAATCTTAGGTGGATCGGTGCTGCGAGGGTCTTAAAGGTGGCCACACATCCGCTTATATTTCCATATTTGATTTTAAGTAATTTTTTTGGGTATTTTTACTGTAATAAGGACTTTATGGATTTTAACTTAAATTTGGGATTTTTATTTGTTTTGGTTTATAACTGCTAGCAGTAAGAAAAGACGCGGGTTTTCAAAAAGATAAATGTTTTTCAAAGATACCATGAATACGCAACCTGTTTTAAGAGCTTCTGTAAGAAATAACGTGTTAAAAATTAATGACATTTTATTATGATTAACTTTTTGAAAAATGGGCACATTTTGAAAATGAACGACTAGTCTTAAAATCATCTTAAAGATCACACAAAGAGGTTAAATAGAGAATGGGTTTTTCAACGATATCACACTTTAAGAAAAGCACTTCTATGTGACATCTCTAGATTCGGCCATAACATCTAGACCAGGTTTGAGGTGTTACATTTAGTGGTATCAGAGTCAAGTTGCAAAACTCGACTGTGGATTTGGGTTTCTTTTAAAACTTGAAATTTCTAAAAGAACTGTTTCAAATGATTTGAAGTATTTTGAAATGTTTTACCGAATGTGTGGTACACCAAGACTCCGACGCCGATTCTGTAAATCTTCTGAAACTTTTGTTTGTTTAAACTGAAATGCTGAGACAACTGTAGGTAGTAGACTGTACTAAAACACTCTAGTTACGGTAAACTAAAAACTGTAGTAAGACTACGATCTGCGAAAACGAACTCTGAATTACTAATATGCTTTCCATAAAATATCCGTTAATAAACACTGGAACTGTAAACTAATGCATAAAACTGTTAATACTGATAAAATGCAATTTGATAATGAGCACTAGAGGTACTCACGGAAGGGGTACAAGAGGCTGCGGTGGAGGCTGTGAAGGTGCTCGAGCTGGGTCCTCGTCATCTGGCCATATGCCTAATGTAGAAACTAGAGAGGTGTTGACTTCACCTGTGACTGAGACTAGGTCTCATGATAGTGCGATTGGGGATGATGCGTTGTCCCAAGCTATGTTACGGATTTTGGAGAGGGTTGTTGGGCCCAATACTGGTGCTGTGGGCCGTAGGTCGGTTACGGAACGACTCTGGTCTAATAGAGCTGAGATTTTTTGGGGTTTTACTGGAGTTGCCCCTAATGTGGCTGAGTATTGGATTGAGGCCACAAAGAGAATCATGGACAATCTCGACTGCACCCCCGGGCAGAAACTAAAGGGTACAGTGTCACTGCTGAGAGATGAGGCTTACCAGTGGTGGCTTACAATTAAAGAGGGCACTCAGCCTGACCGATTGACCTGGGAATTTTTCAAGACTACTTTTCAGAGAAAGTATGTGGGTGCTAGTTACGTGGATGCCCGGAGGAGAGAGTTTCTGAATCTGACACAGGGGGATAAATTAGTGGCCAAATATGAGGCTAAATTTTTACGAGTAAGCCGCTATGCACCTGGTATGATGGCAACTGAATATGAGCGTTGTGTTCGTTTTGAGGATAGCCTCAGGGATAGTTTACGGGTTCTGATAGCTCCACAGTGGGAGCGAGATTTTGCTACACTAGTTGAAAAGGCAAAGATTGCCGAGGTAGTAAAGCGCGCTAAGCGTCTGAACTGTGAGAAGGAGAGAGGTAGGACTGAGTGCTGGGAGACGTCATTGGAGCACCATATCAGAAAGTGTCTACGGAGGCCCGATCAGGTGCAAGCTACAGGTTCGAGTACTGTACAGCTTCGAGGGGTGTTCAGCAGCCACCGAGAGGCCGTGGTTAGGCCAGAGGGGGTAATGGTTTGGGCCGTAGTTAGAGGGCATCGGGTAGAGGTGTTGGTCATACAGAGGCTAGGCAGCCAGCTTTGGTTTATGCTGTACGTTGCCGAGAGAATGGAGATGCTCCGGATGTTATCACTAGTATGTTCTTTATCTATAATGTACCTTATACTGCACTGATAGATATAGGATCTACTCATTACTATATAACTTGTACTGTGTCTAAGACTTTGGGTATCTTGGTTGAGAGCACTACGAGTGAGGTTACTGTGCTGAGTCCTTTGGGGCAGTCGATGAGGGTAAATAAACTGTTCAGAGATGTTCCTTTGGAGGTTCAAGGGGTTATCTTTTTGGCGGATTTGATGGAACTTCCTTTTGGAGAATTTGATTTAATATTGGGAATGAATTGGTTGGTTAAACATCGGGCGAGCTTAGATTGTGCTACTAACCGGATGGTACTGAGAACTGTGGAGGATACCGAGGTAGTTGTATTTGGGGAATGTCAGAATTACTTGTCGAATGTGATTTCTGCATTAAGGGCCGAGAATCTGACTTACATTAGTGTTTCAAATTTTGGGGTTTCTTTTATTAAAGATATCAGAACGGCTAAAGATTTTTCGGACGTATTTCTTGAAGAGCTAACGGGGTTACCTCCAAACTGAAAAGTTGAGTTTGGGATTGAGATCCTGCCTGGTACAACTCCAGTGTCCATCGCCCCTTATAGAATGGCATCGAAGGAGCTTGTGGAGCTTAAGGCTCAGATTCAAGAGTTGTTAGATCGTGGGTTCATCTGCCTTAGTGTGTCTCCGTGGGGAGCACCAGTTTTGTTTGTAAAAAAAAAAGGATGGATCCATGCGTATGTGCATCGATTACCGGTAATTGAATAAATTGACCATTAAGAATATGTACCCCCTACCGAGGATAGACAATCTGTTCGACCAGTTTCAAGGAGCTTCGGTCTTCTCTAAGATTGACCTCCGATTGGGGTACCATCAACTGAGCGTCAAAGAGGCTGATGTTTACAAGATAGCATTTAGGACTCATTATGGTCTTTACGAGTTCCCAGTGATGCCGTTTGGATTGACGAATGCACCCGCGGCTTTTATGGATTTGATGAACCGAGTGTTCCAGCCCTCTTTGGATCGGTTCATAGTGATTTTTATTCATGAGATTCTGGAATATTTGAGGACTGAGAATGAACATGATGAACATTTCTGAGTATTTTTGCAGATTCTGAGGGAGAAACAACTATACGCCAAGTTCAGTAAATGTGAGTTCTAGTTACGAGAGGTAACATTTCTAGGCCATGTGGTATCTGCTAAAGGGATTAGGGTTGATCCTCGAAAGATCGAGGCCGTTTTGGGTTGGAAGCAGCCTAAGACTGTATCTGAGATCCGTAATTTTCTAGGACTGGCAGGGTATCATCAGCTATTTGTAGAGGGGTTTTCATTGATTATGGCACCTTTGACTAAGCTATTACATAAGGGTGTGCCATTTAACTGGACTGATGCGCAGCAAGAGAGCTTTGAAAAGCTCAAGAAGGTACTGATTGAGGTGATACAGCCAGAGTCAGGGAAAGAGTTCACTGTCTACAGCGATGCATCACAAGTTAGTTTAGGATGTGTGTTGATGCAAGAGGGTAAGGTAGTAGTGTATGTGTCTCGGCAATTAAAGATGCATGAAGCGAATTATCCAACGCATGACTTGGAGTTGGCCGCAACGGTTTTCGCACTAAAAATTTGGAGGCATTATCTTTACGGTGAGAAGTATATCATTTACATTGATCACAAGAGCCTCAAGTATCTCTTCAATAAGAAGGAGCTAAATCTTAGGTAGCGTAGATGGATTGAGCTGCTTAAAGACTATGACTGTGTGATCGAATACCATTCTGGGAAGGCCAATGTGGTTGCGGATGCACTGAGTGTAACACCCCTCACCCGTACTCGACGTCGGGACAGGGTTCGAGGCATTGCCAGTATTTTACCTTTACAACTTACTTAATCGGGTCATTGAATTCTGCCCAAAATTTAAAACCTTTCAAACATGTACCTCCTGTCCCTTACACAGGCCTTTGAGGCCCAAAACACACCTAGGGGCAGTATGGGACACAACCGAAAACATTCGATAAACTTTGGACAATTTAGAAAATTTTCCCTTACTTTGAAGTGTGACATGCCCGTGTGATGGGGCCATATGGTCACACACGCCTGTGTGGTTTGGGACACGCCCGAGTCCTCCGCCCGTGTACAACACTGACTTCAACCTCAACATTCTGTTAAAAACACACGGCCAATACACACGCTCGTGTGCTTAGCCCGTGTGCTTAGCCCGTGTTCTATTTTGACTTAAAAATTTAGGTACAGGGGACACACGGCCATACCACACACCCATGGGGGTGAGCCGTGTGTCACACACGGCCTAGACACACGCTCGTGTGTCTACCCATGTGGATCTTATAAGGCTATTTTTCCAAGCCTTTGATCACCCTCCATACTTATAGGTTACTTTTACACATAATAAGGCCGAATTATACACTTCTATATATAAGACTTTAATTAACCTCATTGCATGTAAACCTCATGTCATTGGTTTCATACATGCTAAGTTAATTCACATCTTGCATTTAAAGAATTCCATGTCTACTTGACATATTTAAGATTGACTCATTTTTATAACTCATTGCCAATTATAACCAAGCCATCATATATGAACATAAACATGCATATAATTGTAGGTCAGTGCCTACTTCGAAATAAGCCAAGTTATCAAGGTCATATACAAAAACATAAGTATAACTTTACATGCCCTCATTTTGGCAATTCAAATGACACATATAACAAAATACACGAAAGCTCTATACATGAAATTGAACAAACATAAGTGTTTATATACCAAAGCTGAAATAGTTGATAGTGTGTAGACTTTCCAACCATCTTTCAATCTTTACGAGTCTTCGAGCTCTGTAAGACAGGGAAAAGAGAGGGGTAAACATTTACATGCTTAGTAAGCTCGAATAACTGGAAAGTAAACTTATCGATTATTTAGCATACATCCTTATTAGATAATGGAACCAACGAATATGAAAATGGTTTTCCTATCACATACACTCAATCAATGAATTAGTCACATAACAATACACCATGTAATTCATCTTAGATAAGCTCATCATTCAACATGTTATTTATACATAAACCTCGTGTTAGTCCCGTTGAGTTTTTAGGAAATCTCGATAGATTATCTAATCACCGTCAATTCATACGAATGATCATTTCATGTATGCACTCCCGCGAACCTCACATCTTATGGCGGGATTACCAATGCAGGCTAAATCCCCTGTAATATAAACTCATAAGGTGATGTCGGGATTACCAGTCCAGGCTAAATCCCTTATAACGACAAACACCCTTAGTAAGCTCGAATCTGAATTACCAGTCCAGGCTAAATTCAGACCCTAATCAGATTACCCGTCTGGGCTAAATCCACAATGCACACATATTCTTCGGGAGGCTAGATCACTCAAGGAACACCTGTTCGGGCTAGATCCTTTTCATACTTGAGATCATTGGATTACTCGTCCGAGCTAAATCCTTTTTGCAACACATGCAGGATCTCAAGTCACATATAATTCATGGTTTATCCATCGAATTACCTTTTTAACTTCAACTGAGACATTTTCCAACAAATCATTGTCAATGATGCATTTCATATAATTTCAAGCCGTTAATAAATACAATCATCATGCATTCATAAATCATACAATTATGCATATTATGAGTTTGCTTTAAGTTATCTGGAACTTACCTGGTACTCGTTTCGGTGTTGTGTTTCGGTTATTCTGAAACTTTCGCTTTCCTCGGTCGACCTCTAGAATTTGTTCCTCGGGGTCTATAATAATAAAATTAAATTATTAACATATCAAATTGTACTTTTCAGGTCTAAATTCCACCCTTGGTCCAAATGACCATTTTGCCCCTAACCTTTCATATTTTTACGATTTAGTCCCTAAGCTCGTATAATGAAAAACATGCGATTTATATCTTACCCAAGCCTAGCCAAACACTTTTCCCTCTTATGGCAGCCCATGTTTTTCATTATTTTCACATTTCTATCACATATTTAACAACTTTTGCAAAAAGGTCCCTTTAAGGGTTTTTCACGAAAATTACCTAAGAAAAGATATTTAACACACCTCCAACTTTCATACCCCTCCATAAATAATAAAAATACAAGTAAATTATGCATGGGTAAATTTTTAAACATGAACCCTAGCATGAAATATGGGTAGAAATGGAGAGAGTAAGCTACCGGGATTTCAAAAATACAAAGAACATTAAAAACGGGGCTTGGGAGCACTTACTATTGAGCTTGAAAAGCTTGAAAACCCTAGATATAGAGAACCCTAGAGTTTCGACTGAATGAGGGAGATGAATGGCTGATTTTGGCTTATTTTTCCCATTTTATTTCATTAAAAAGCCAAATGACCAAAATGCCCTTTCTTTGAAATTTCATCCATGCAAGCCCATTTTTGTCCAAAAACTTAGAAATTTGGAAAATTTATCTATAAGACCTTCTAATTTATAATCTAAAGCAATTTCATACAAATTGCTTCTAGAATCCAAGTTTTGCAATTTATTCAATTTAGTTCCTAATTTCCAATTGGACATGTTACTCAAAGAATTTCTTGATGAATTCTTAACACATGTATATTATCAAATTCTAGACCTCATAATAATCATAAGATAAATATTTTGATGTTGGATCTGTGGTCCCGAAACCACTATTCTGACTAGGCCCTATTTCCGGATGTTACACTCAGTCATAGAGCTATGACTAATCTGAGGGTGATGTTTGCTCGCCTTAGCGTATTTAATGATGGTAGCTTGTTGGCTGAGCTCCAAGTTAAACTGACATGGATTGAGCAGATTAAGGGTAAACAGTTGGAAGACGAGTTGTTGGGTTTTCATTTTCGGCAGGTTGAGAGTGGGGATACTGTGGATTTTGGACTGAATAGCGAAGGGGTGCTCTATTTTCGTGGGAGAATCTGTATACCTAAGGATACTGATTTGAGGCATTCTATACTACAAGAAGCGTATAGTAGCCCTTATGCTATGCATCCTGTTGGAAATAAGATGTACCAAGACCTTCGTGAGTTATATTGGTGTCCGGGTCTTAAGCCTGAAGTTACTGACTTCGTGGGTAAATGTCTGACTTGGCAGCTGGTTAAGGCTGAACATCAGTTACCTTCAAGGTTACTTCAGCCAGTTAAAATTCCACTATAGAAGTGGGAGAGAGTGACTATAGACTTCGTTAGTGGGCTGCCCCTAACGCCTACAAAGAACGCCTACTAAGAAAGATTCAGTATGGGTCATCATGGATTGATTGACTAAATTAACCCATTTCTTACCAGTTCGTACTAATTACTCTTTGCAGAAGCTAGCTAAATTGTATATGTCTGAGATAGTGAGATTGAATGGGGTACCAGTTTCAATAATATCTGATAGGGATCCTCATTTCATGTCTCGGTTTTGGAAGAAGTTACATGAAGCTCTGGGTACAAGGTTGGACTCCAGTACTGCGTTCCACCCTCAAACAGATGGCCAATCAAAGAGGGTGATTCAAATACTGGAGGACATGTTAAGGTGTTGCGTGATTGATTTTCGAGGCAGTTGGGAGGATTACTTGCCGCTAGCAGAGTTTGCTTATAACAATAGCTATCAGTCTAACATGCAGATGGCACCTTACGAGGCATTATATGGTCGTAGGTGTTGAACTCCTTCGTGTTGGACTGAGTTGGGCGAACGACGTGTTCTGGGCCCTGAATTAGTTTTTGATACCGAGGATAAAGTTAGACTAATCCGGGATTGACTAAAGGCAGCATCAGACAGGCAGAAGTCTTATGCGGATCTGAAGCGTAAAGAGATTGAGTATTCTATGGGGGCCTTTGTTTTTCTCAAGGTCTTGCCATGGAAGAAGGTACTGAGGTTTGGACGTAAGGGCAAGTTGAGCCCTAGGTTTATTGGGCCTTACCGCATACTGAAACGCGTGGGACTAGTTGCCTATCAGTTAGAGTTACCTCCAGAGTTAGACCAGATTCACGATGTGTTTCACGTCTCTATGTTGAGGCACTACCGCTCTAATACCACGCATATTATTTTGGTTGGGAGGTTGAGCCTAGGCCATATCAGACTTTTGACAATGAGCCAGTTTAGATATTAGACTGTGATGTAAAGGTTTTAAGGAGAAGGTTTATCCCATTGGTTAAGGTTCTTTGGCGTAATCACAGCTCTGAGGAGGCCACGTGGGAACCTGAGGTGGTGATGCGACAACAATACCTTTATCTATTCTGATCAGGTAAATTTCGAGGCCAAAATTTTCTTTTAGGGGGTAGATTTGTAACGCCCCAAAAATCCTTAATGTTCATTTTCATATGTTGTGTTACACAATTATGTATTTGCTTCAGTGGTTATATGTTGTAGGAGAGTTTGAGAAGTCTTGGGTTCAAGCCTTGGCTTGTGCAAAAGTTTTATTTTTAGTATGAATAAACCCTTTCTCTAGTTAGTAGGCTTTTAAATAAATGTGGGTAAAACATGCCAAAAAGGGCCTGCTGGTAAGTGGTGTGTTATGGTTACCTGAGGTCTGAAGTTCGAGTCCTGCTTTGCACATTGGGATGTTTCATTTTGTTGCTTTTGCCATGTGGGTAGTAGAGGTTGACCGAAACACTGCATAGTTGAGTGGGGTTTGAATTTAGTGGTTGATGGGATTATGTTGGAGGGATTTTAGGAGAAAAATATGGGGATTTGAAGTTGTGGGAGAGTTGGTGCCGAATTGGTATTCTGGTCACTCAAATATTTGACTTTGGTTGGTATTTGCACTCCATTTCAGTTGCTGTCAACATGTTTGGTTCTTTTCTTTTCTTTGGAGGCCGAATTGTGCTAGGGAGTTTTTCTATATCTTTCATTTTTGCTTACTTCGAGTTTGCACCTTTCTTCAGGTTCCTTGTTTGTCATTTTGTTCTTCTTCCCTTACTCCTTTGATAGGTACTCTTCCCCTTTTCTCCTTGGCCGAATACTTTCTGTCCCTGACTCTCAATTCTTTTGGGTCTAATAATTCCCCCTCTTTTACATCTTGTTGTTTTGGCCGGTTCTCTTTGCTTCTCTCCCTCTTTCAAATCGATTTTGCTTTGGCCGAATACTATTCCTTCTCCAACCCTCACTGTGCTGACTTTTCCTTCAATACTCTTTGTCGATTTTGTGGTCATACAACTCCTCTCTTTGTTTTGTTGGTTATTATCTACTTCACGATTCTTAGCACTCTTTTGGTAAGTATTCGATCTTCACTGCTCTGTTACTTGATGTAGTTTGTTTAAGGGTTGTGTATTGTTGTGATTAGGAGTCAACTGAGGGACTTGAGATCGTCATTGATGTGATAGGGAAGGAGAATCTTCTATTATTAGATTGACGATATTGATTGTTCCATTGGAAGTTGAATATATTGTGGGGTTTAGATTAATTAGATTGTATAGTGATGAATTGAATGGCAACTTAATCCATTATAGGTACCTGGAGGGCTCGCGTGTAGTTAGGCGACAGAACAGACAAGGTGTGTGAAAGCACTGCTCCTAATCATAAATCGACAAAAAATCGAAAAGAGTGAATTGTCGACACCACACGGGCGTGCAGCTACCCCGTGTGGTAGCCCGTGTGACTAAACATAGGCGTATGACCGATGAGGCCGACCATTAGCAATTTCATGGGTTGAGGCATGTGGGCCCTACACGGGTAAACCACAAGGATGTGGGGAAATTATTGGGTCAAGCTGTGTAATACACACGGCCAAGGCCATTATGGGCTGTGGGCCCACATGGGCCCGTAATATGGGCCGTGGGCCTATTTTTACTGTTTGACTGCAAAGGTTGCACGGGTCACCCGAGACAACTGTAGACCAACTGTTGGGTCGGTAAGGTTACCTAGACCCCCTATTTGATAAAATGACTATTTTGCCCCTATGTGATGTATGACTATATTTAGCATGCTATTTTAATTGCATTGAGTACCTGTGTAATATCATAATATGGCATGACAAGTTGTATGATGCGTTACATGGGGATGGGTTTAATATGATTGGAGGAAGTGTACTGTACTGAGAGCTCTGCTGCAACTACTTTGAGTGTAGGGATGGGTGGGTTGATTATTTCCCTACATGGAGTGTAGGGTTGGACAGAGATAGAGTGTAGAGGCTGGTTGGGTAGGATTTCTTGATTGCATTTCTGTACTATTACTATCACTGAGATGGGCTTAGGCCCAAACTGATACTGATATTGTAATGGGCTAAGGCCCTAACTGAAACTGAACCATTACTGAGATGGGCTTAGGCCCAGACTGTATTTGCTCACTATATGGTTATTTGATATGTGATTACACACTGAGTTTTCATAAACTCACCCTTCTGTTTATCTGTAGAGGTAATCCCAATCTTAGGCGAATCGGTGCTGCAAGGGTCTTAAAGGTGGCCACACATCCACTTATATTTCCATATTTGATTTTGATTTTAAGAAATTTTATTTTAGGTATTTTTACTGTAATAAGGCCTTTATGGATTTTAACTTAAATTTGGTATTTTTATTTGTTTTGGTTTATAACTGCTAGCAGTCAGAAAAGACGCGGGTTTTCAAAAATATAAATGTTTTTCAAAGATACCATGAATAAGCAACCTATTTTAAGAGCTTCCGCAAGAAATAACGTGTTAAAAATTAGTGACATTTTATTATGATTAACTTTTTGAAAAACGACTCAGATTTTTAAAATGAACGACACGTCTTAAAATCATCTTAAAGATCAAATAAAGAGGTTAAATAAAGAATGTCAAATAAAGAGGTTAAATAGAGAATGGGGTTTTCAATGATATCACACTTTACGAAAAGCACTTCTATGTGATGTCGCCAGATTCGGCCATAACGACTAGGTCGGGTTTGGGGTGTTACAATCACATAAACATAAATCAATATGTAACATTCATTAACTATCAAGCCTTTCAAATACTCATTCACAAAACTATATATACTCCCATCATCATTTCTTCGATTCAAATCTAAAATGCTTTATTCAAATACCTATACCATCTCATACCAATCTCATATATATTCTCGTCTTTCATTTACCCGTTGAATCACTCAGAATATTACCTATACCATGGCCCGAAGCCAAATCAAGGTAACTTATCTGAAATTCTGATATCATGGCCTGAAGCCAAATCACCCGATATGTATGGCTCGAAGCTAAATCGGTATCTCTTGCACTCGAAGGGCTATATCATGGCCCGAAGCCAAATCAAGTATACCTAATGACATGTCACTAGCATCCTAAATTATTCTTAAGGTTTAACTGGGATTCTAACCGTCGAATCTTTGTCGAATCATTTTCGAACTTGTCCATAATCACAAAATCGTAATTCATGCTATATCAAAGCACATAAGATAAATTTGAAATGAAATTATAACATACGAACTTCCTCGGATGCTTAAACGACGAAATAACTCGTTTAGTCAATAACTTTCGTTTTTCCCCGATCCTGATCCGAATTCCATTTTTCTTGATCTAAATATATTCAAAATTAACTCATTTAATCAACTATTCATTCAATTTAGTCCAAAGCACATTTTAAAACACATTTACACTTTTACCCCACATATTTCACATTTTTTACAATTTAGTCCTTATTACATAAAATGACAAATTAATGAAATTCCGCATAAACCCATGCTAGCTGAAACATTTTAGCCACACATTTTTTTATATTTCTCAATTTAATCCCTAATTTGCATTCTTACTAAAAAATACTTAACAAAACTTGAATATCTATTAACAATCATTCATAATTTATCAAGAAACATCAAAATACACACGTATTCAACAATGGAATCATTCAAAATTTTTAGAAATTTTGCAAATTAGTCCCTAGGCTAGCTATACCTAACTGCAACGATCTCAAAGACGTAGAAATCATTAAAAACGAGACAAAAATCATACCTTAATTGAAGAAATTAAAGTTTCCGAATGTTGAAGACAAAAATGGCTTCTTACTCCTGTACATTCGGCTAGGTAAAGATGATAATGAATAAAAATGGATTTTGTTTTAATTAGTTTTATCATTTATTAACCATTTACCATTTTAACCTTAAAATTAATTCAAAATTTCATTTATGCAAAACCATTAACATCCACTAACATAGTAATGGTATATTTACTACTCAAGGACCGAAAATTTAAGGTTCTATAGCTGTTTAACACCATTAGTTAATAGAATAGAACTTTTGCAATTTACGTGATTTAGTCCTTTTTATCATATTAAGCATTCAAACAGTAAAATTAGCTCACGAAATTTTCACACATATCAAATAACATGCTATAAATACAAAAAATAATATTAAAATAATTTCTGACATTGGATTTTTAGTTTTGAAACCACTGTTCTGATTTAACCAAGACCGAGCTGTTACAACTCTCCCCCTTAGAGATTTTCGTCCTCGAAAATCTTACCAGTGAATAGGTTCGGGTATTGTTTTCTCATAATATCCTCGGGTTCCCATGTAGTTTCTTCAACCTTGTGTCAATGCCATAATACTTTCACTAATGCGATTCTCTTATTTCTTAGCTCTTTGATCTCACAAACTAAAATTCGAAAAAGTTCTTCAGCATATGACATATCAGACTGAATTTCAACCTCGGTCAGGGAAATGACATGTTAAGGGTCGGATCGGTATCGTCGAAGCATCAACACGTGAAGCACATTATGTATCTTTTCTAACTCAAACGGTAAGGACAGCCAATATGCCACTGGCCCAACACACTCAATAATCTCATACGGTCTGATGAATTGCGGACTCAATTTCCCTTTCCGACCAAACCGCAGTATCTTTTTCCACGGCAACACTTTAAAAAACACTTTATCCCTGATCTGGAACTTAATATATTTTCGTTTCAAGTCTGCGTACAATTTTTGTTGATCCGAAGCTGCTTTCAAACTATCGCAAATTATTTTCACTTTTTCCTCAGTTTCTCTATTCAGATCAACCCCGTGAATCTTATTTTTGCTGAGCTCACTTCAGTACAACGATGTTCGACATTTACGATCGTATAGAGCTTTGTAGGGTGCCATCTTTACACTCGATTGGAAGCTATTATTGTAAGCAAATTCAATTAGCGATAGATATCTCTCCCAGTTACCTTCAAACTCAAGAATGCAACAACGCAACATATCCTCAAGTATTTGAATAACTCGTTTGGATTGAGCATTCATTTGTGGGTGAAATGTAGTGCTAAAATGCAGCTTTGAACCCAAAGCTTTTTGCAATTTCTTTCAAAATCGTGAAGTAAATCTTGGATCTCTATTCGAAACAATAGATAGGGGAACACCATGTCATGTTACAATTTCGAAAATATACAACTCAGCTAATTTATCAAGCGAGAAATCTATATGTATCAGAATAAAATGAGCTGACTTCGTCAATCTGTCAACAACAACCTAGATCGTATCTTTCTTTTTCGAAGATAAGGGCAAACCCGATACGAAATCCATTGTACTTTAACCCATTTCCACTCAAGAATCATAATAGGCTGTAATAAACCTAACGACACTTGATGCTCAGCTTTGACTTGCTGACAAATCAAACATTTCGAAACAAATTCTAAGATATCTTGTTTCATGCCGTGCCACCAATAAAGCTATTTCAAATCGTTATACATTTTCGTGCTTCCCAGATGTACTGATAAACAACTACTATGTGCTTCGTTTAGAATCTTCTGAATAAGCTAGGAATTTCTTGGTACACATATTCTATCACGAAACATCAAACAGTCATTAGGCCTTAATCGAAACTCTAAATCAGAAGCTGACTCACTCTGAGCTCGTTTTGCTTGCAATTCATTATCAAATTTTTGAGCCTCACAAATCTACTATAGAAATAACGGTCTCGCTCTCAACTCGGATACTATTGGACCATCGTTAGACAAAGCTAATTGTGTGTTCAAAGCATGTAAAGCAAATAAGGACTTTCGACTCAAAGCATTAACAACTACATTCACTTTTCCCAAGTGATAATCAATTACTAACTCATAATCTTTTTGTAACTCAAGCCATCTTCATTGTCGCAAATTCAAATCTTTTTTAGTCATCAGATATTTCAAGCTTTTTTGGTCGGTATAAATATGGAATTTCTCACCAAACAAGTAATGACGCCAAATTTTCAATGTGGACACTATCGCAGCTAGCTCTAGATCGTGCGTCGGATAATTCTTTTTGTGCGGCTTCAACTGTCTCGAGGAATAAGCTACAACTTTGCCTTCCTGTATCAAAACACAACCCAGGCCATTTAACAATGCATCAAGTAAAACTACAAATTCTTTACCCAACTCAGGCTAAACTAACACTAGTGCCTCTGTCAATAATGTTTTCAACTATTCTAAGCTCTACTGATACTTTTCTGACCACTCAAATTTAACATCTTTTTGAAGCAATCTTGTCATCGGAGTCACAATCATCGAGAAGCCTTTCACAAATCATCTATAATAATTGGCTAGTCCCAGAAAACTACGGACTTTGGATACATTTCTTGGAAGCTTCCAATCTATAATCGCAAAAATTTTGCTCAGGTCAACTCGAATACCTGTGGCTAAAACTATATGTCCCAAAAAACTAACCTCTCGTAGCCAAAACTCACATTTGCTGAACTTTGCAAACAACTGTTTATCTCTCAAAGTTTGTAACACGATTCTCAAATGCTCAGCATACTCAGATTCATCACGAGAGTAAATCAAAATATCATCAATAAATACAACTACAAATCGGTCTAAGAACGGCCTGAAAATTCAGTTCATAAAGTCCATAAAAACAACAGGTGCATTTGTTAGTCCAAAAGGCATAATAAGAAATTCGTAGTGTTCATACCTTGTTTTAAATGCAGTCTTTGGCACATCCGAGTCTTTAACTCGCAACTGGTAATAACCCAATCTCAAATCAATTTTTTAAAACACTATTACCCCTTTTAACTGATCAAACAAATCATCTATTCATGGCAAAGGGTATTTATTCTTGGTCGTCACTTTGTTGAGCTGTCGATAGTCTATACACATTCTCACCGTGCCATCTTTAATTTTCACAAATAACACCGGTGCACCCCAGGGAGAGAAACTCGGTCTAGCAAAACCTCTATCTGTCAGCTCTTGCAACTGAGGTTTCAATTCTTTTAACCCTGTCAGAGCCATTCTGTATGGAGCTATTGATATTGGTGTTGTTCCTGGTACTAATTCAATACCAAACTCAACTTCTCTGATAGGTGGTAAACCCGTTAACTCTTCGGGAAATACATTTGGATACTTGTACACAACTGGTACTGTAACACCCCAAACCCGACCCAAAAGTTAGACCCAAATCTGGCATGTCACACTGAAAACTTCTTAATTTTATTTCCAAAACTCCTTTTTACTTTCCGAAAGCTAATTTTAAAAGTAACCGATTTACGAAAATGTGTACGTAGTGTTTTGAAAATAGTTGTTGTTTTAGAAAACCATGTCCTACTTCTAACAGATATTAGACATACTAAATAAACTTTCCAAATAAAAGGTTAAGGAAATAAAGAGGCCTTATTACAACCCAAATCAAAACCAAAGTGCTTAACTAAATAAACGAAATATAAAAACATGTGCAGTTGTGTGGTCGTCTTCGAGTCTCTCTGCGACAGCGATCCACCTAATGCTGGGGATTACCTGCACGGTTAATAAACGGGGTGAGTTTACGAAAACTCAGTGTGTAATCCCCTTACTAGAGTAACAGTTAGTATACAGAAAAAAATAGAAACAGTTTGGGCTAGAGCCCGTTAATTATGAATGTGACCCAGTCCGATTCAGAGCATACGTGGGCCAAAGCCTATTATAATGTCATTTGGGTCACAGCCCATAACAGAATCAATTGGGCCCAGCCCAAACCAATAACAGAACAGAATGTGTGAATGCATGGATGCATGCTATCCCATCCCAATAATCCAACCGTTACACATCAACTCCGTCCCCCGATACACATTATGTGGGGATATAAATATCGACCCACCCATCTGATACACATCAATGGTAGCCTGGTTGTGGTACTACCTTCATTACAGCAAAGCTGCTAATCATATATTGGGCTTAAAAAGCCTTCAGTAGCGGTATTATAATTTGCACAAAGCCATCGATAACTGTATTATGTTTGGCACATAGCCATCAACGACGATAATATAATCGGCACACAACCTTGGGTAAATATGATCCACACAGAGTCATCCATAAGTATGTTAGGCACATAGCCACAGGTAAATACGTTTGGCACAAAGCCATAGTCAAGATGGCACAAAGCCATTTTTAGGTTGGCACAAAGCCACAATCAGAATAATTGGCTTTAAGCCATCGGTAGCTGTTTCATGTTAGGCACATAGCCATCAACGACGGTAATACAGTCGGCACACAGCCTTGGGTAAATATGATCGACAGAGTCATCAATAATCATATATTAGGCTTAAAAGCCACCAGTGGACCCACGGTCGTCAAGCAACCATGCGATCCTTAATCGGTGGATCCACGGTCGTCAAGCAACCATGCGATCCTCAATTGATGGATCCACGATCGTCAAGCAACCATGCGATCCTCAACCAGTAGATCCACGGTCGTCAAGCAATCATGCGATCCTCATATACTTCCTCCGTTCCGTAATTCCAACCCCATGCAATATGTCGTGTATGTCATGCTCAATCATCACACGTGTATGCAAAATGGCCATGCTTAGTAACAATCATTTAAACATATCTTAAAAACATATCAGTTTTACAACCACAGTCAAGTCAGTTAAAACACAATCATACAATCACAATTAATCAGTCAAATTCATAGTCTAAGTCGGTCTTTTACCCACAAGGGCAAAATAGTCATTTTACCCTACAAGGGTATTTCAGTAATTTTACACTACAAGGGTAATCCGACAATTTTACAAACCAAGGGTATTTAAGTAATTTTACAAACTGGAGGTATTTCGGTAATTTTACAAATCGAGGGTATTTTGATAATTATACAAACTAGGGGTATTTCAGTAATTTTACAAATCAGGGTTATTTCAGTAATTTTACAAATCAAGGGTATTTTGGTAATTTTACAAACTAGGGGTATTTCGATAATTTTACAAAAAGAGGATATTTCGGTAATTTTACAAATCGGGGGTATTTCAGTAATTTTATAAATCGGGGGTATTTTAATAATTTTACTAATCGAGGGTCTTAACGACCTAACAGAAGGCCCACCGTCACCTCGAGCGACTTAAGTAACCTAAACAGACCTAACGGTGTAAATGTGCCTAAGGCCCATACTCGGCCCAAGTGGGCCTATAGGCTCGTGTGGCCCATTTATCCCAAATTTAGTTACGGCTATGTGGCCCAACTACTTCCCACCTAGCAGTTAGATTTACTCAAGCGGGCCTACGGCCTATTGGGCCCATTCGGCCCATAACAGCCCTAGCACACGAGAATGCTCGTAGCGGCCTTTACAATCTATCGCCCATGGTTTATGGGCTCAGTTTACCACACGAGCGATGCACGCTCGTGAGGCCTCAAATGCCAAAGTTTTGACTTTTCTGCTTTTGCTGACTTCTAACAAAGAAGGGCGTGAATACACACCTGTTTATGAGAACGCCCCGATGTCCACGATCACCAACCATGGCACATCCTGCATTGAGTCTTCCTACCAACTCATCTGGTTCACTCTATTTAAAGCCAGCTTCTCACCAATTCTCATGTTAGCTTCCCGATGTGGGATTACTTTCAACCATTAGGAAAATTCCTCATTCTTATGACCACTTCAACCACAGAGTTCCAGTCCAACTCCACCTCCCACACAGCTCAAATAGCAAAATAAATACTCCACTGAGCATCCCAAGACTTGAACCTCAGACCTCACAGTTACACAACACACCACCTTGCCACTCTACCATAGGCTCTTTCTGTGATAAAAACATCCACAATTAACTTTAAGACATATGTGCCAGCGTCTAGATTCACTTAAGAGAAAAACCAAAATGAATTGTAAGAGCCAAGACTTGAACCTAGGCTCCCTTACAACCTTAATGACACCACAACCACTAGACCACATGTTTCCTTGTGTCATTTATTTAACACAATAATTTAAAAGGCCATCCTCCAAGCATCCAGGGTTTTATTCACTTAATACCAAAATTTTTGCTAAAGCCCAGGTTTGAACCCAAGATTTCTCCAACACTTCTCAGAGCCATTAACCACCAAAGTAGACATTTAATTGTGTCATTTCCTTGCACAATTAAATACTTATATACAACCTCCTTACGGACCCAAACTCAAGGCCCAATACTTCTAGGCCCAAATGCGGGGCGTTATAGGTACTAATTCAATCTTTGTTTCTATCACTTTCGTATCAAGTATATAAGCAAGATAAGCTTTACACCCCTTTCTCACAAATCTCTGAGCAAACATAGATGAGATCACAACTGGAAAATTATTCAGATCATCAGATTCAATTCCAATAGTCTCATTATTCTGACATTTCAGTTCAAATGTCTTTCGTCTACAATTCACTATAGTATCATGTCATGCATCGTTAGCTAATCCATACCCAAAATCACATCAAATTCATCGAATGGAAACAACATCAGATTAGTCAGAAAATAGAAATCCCGATTCATTAACGGACAATTCTTGCAGACTTTGTCAACCAAAACACATTTGCCTAAGGGGTTTGATACTCTAATCACAAATTCAGTAGACTCTACAGGCAAAGTCTTACTAGATACTAAATTCATACATATATAAGAATGAGTTGATCCTGGATCTATCAATGCAATCACATTAGTATCATAAATAGTGAAAGTACCGGTGATAATATCTGGAGATGATGCTTCTTCACGAGCGCGAATAGCGTAGGCTCTAGTAGGTGTTCTGGCCTCGAATTTGACAGTGGAGTCCTTTGTCGTCCCTCGACTACCACTCACATTTCTAGCATTTCTTGTTAGTCTTCCTCTAGTCGACATATTACTTGATCTCATATTCTGAGGTCTATCTTTCTCAATCATCTCAGGACAGTCTTTAATAAAATAATCCGGCGAGCCACATTTGAAACAAGCTTTAGTATTCTTATTCTAGCATTCACCAAACTTCTCCCGCACTGATGACACTCAGGTTTGTTATTTCTCACACTGCCAACACTCGAAATAGCAGTAGCTTGAGCTTTAGAATTCATATGTTGATTTCCATGATCTCTATTCTGGTACCCAACTGATGCATTCGATTGACTATATGAATTTCAAAATTTCTTTGATGAAGAATGATAAGGTTTATTCATCGGTCTTTTTCTCGAATCTCTAGCCTCTGAATCAACTTTATTCTTTTCTCGTCTAAAATCTTCAACTTTACAAGCCCGATCAACTAACTGTTGGAACACCGGTGCCACCAAGGCGCAGCAAAAAATTAAAACCCGGCAATCCAAACCAAGGATCCATGTGTAAGGAACGAATCGGGGTGATAAAAAGGTTTCGAATTTACCGAAACTTCAATCTGAGTAGACAGCGACGCCTAGGCAACAGGAATGCTGAACCACTATCGAACCAAGCCGCAACCTTTTCCGATGTCGGCCTCTACGTAGTCCACCCGATTGACAATGAACGGTAGAAATCCCAGAAAACTATTTTCAGAGAGTATTTTGCTAAAACGGCTGCTAGACCACTTTCATATTTTCGGGCTAGTTATATATATATCTTTTTAGGGTTTTTTTTTACCCTTTCTATATATAACTCCCTCTTAATTGGTATATATTTATAACGAATTTTAATTCATTAAAATTAATCCGAACATAACCTTTTGTGATTAACCTTTCATGCATTCATCCTTAAGTCCTATATCTTTGGAATGGACACAAGTCATGGAATAGTCACACTTGCATAGTCCATCCCATGTTTCTTGATACCTCGAGTAGACTATGATACACAAATAAGTATGACATCTCATATCAACTTATTTGAGCATGGCCATGCATTTCTAGCCTCACTCAATCAAGTGGCCTGAGATATTACTCCCATTATGTAGGAGGGACTTATCCTATATTGATCAACTATATCCCTCAACATAGATTGTGGTATATCCAACATCGATCTTTATAGAACAACCGATTCTGATGTTTGTTTGACTGTATCAAAATATACAACTCACGATGTTGGGATAAAGATGATCTCAAGTATGAGGATCATATACATATTAATCACTATGAGTAATGTTGTGACAATTACATAATAATCCAAGAAACATACTCATAGCGGGTCAGTCCAATATGTTATTCCCTAACACACATATTCATGCATTGATTCTGACACTCATATCAATGACAACTCTTTATCATCAATCAACTACATGTTAGTCTTGATGCATTATTATTGTCCTAGCCAATAACAATACTTGACTAAGGATCTTTTGAGAATAATCATATTATTCTCAGGACATTATTATAAAATAGTTTATTTATGCACACAGAAAAGAAACTGGAATAATAATGGCAACACCTTATATTAATAAACATGATAAACCAAGTATGTTATTACAACCATCTCGTGATTGATCTTTGGGCATACTCTTACACTAACGCTACAAATTCTTTTAAATCCAATATCCTGACTAAAAGTTTAATGTCTTCGTTCAGCCCATCAACAAATCGCTTGCACATAATCTCTTCGGTAGATACATATTCCCGAGCATACTTACTCAACCGTACAAATTCTCTCTCGTACTCAGTTACAGTCTTGCGGCCTTGTTTCAATTCTAAAAACTCTTTGTGCTTTTGATCTAGGAAACGTTGACTGATATATTTCTTTAGGAATTCAAATTGAAAGAACTCCCAAGTAACCCATTCTTTTGGAACCATAGATATCAACGTGTTCCACCATTAGTACGCGGTGTCTCTCAGCAAAATAAAGTACATTTAATACATTCATCAGCAGTACAAAACAATTCATTGAATACTCGAATTGTATTTTCGAGCCAGAACTCAGCTCTCTCAGCACCATCATCAGCAGTAGCCTGGAACTTTCAGCCCTATGTTTATGAATCTTATCTACCGATGGCTTGTTCAACCGTATTAGATCTATAACTTGAGGAACAACAGGGATTTGTTAAGAAATAGGTGGGGGTGGAGGTTGCTGAGTAGTCATGTTCGTATGAATGTATTGAGTGAAACATTCGTTCATCATTTGGAAGAAGGCTTCTTTAGCCTCTCCTCCCTGACTACCTATCTCAGGTCTAGAATCAAATGACACTATCCCTTGCGCGGGAGCAGGCACATTACTCTCAACCTCATCGGCTATAGCTATATTGGGATCCATTGCTATATGAAAACACAATTTAAAATGTCAAGAGTCATCACACTATCTCAGTTTATATATATGGCATGTATAGCTAAACTCACATACGCTACGTTAGTTCTAGAATCGACTAAACCTGGCTCTGATACCAATAAATATAACACCCCTCACCTGTATTCAATGCTGAAATAGGGTTACAAAGCATTATCAAACTTACAAAACTTATAAATACACATTTCACATATAATTCATCAATTCAAATACAATTTAATCACAACCAATCATAATGTTCCTTGAACGAGCCTACAAGGCCTTAAACATGCTTTAGAAGTGGTTCGAGACTAAACTAATAGCATACGAACATTTTTGGAAACGTAGAAAAATTTCAACCATACAGGGGTCACACATCCATGTGAACAGGCCGTGTGCCTCACACGGCTCCAGACACGCCCGTGTCTCTGGCCATATGGAAACAAGGCATACATATTGACTTAGGTCACACGACCAACCACACGCCCTTGTGCCTAGCCCGTGTACCCTTCGAAGTGGCCACGCACCCCCGTGTACTAGGCTGTGCCAAACCTATAGGGTATACTGACTTATGCAATAGGGCCAAGTCACACGCTCGTGTGCTAGACCGTGTGCCAATTAGGGGGTATACTGACTTGTACCACACAACCGATCACAATCCCGTGTGTGAGACCGTGTGGAGCATACTGACTTCATTTCAAAAACCACACCAGGGGACACACGATCGTGTGTCACACAGGGCTGAGACACACGCCCGTGTCTTTGCCCATGTGAACAAAAATAGGCTATTTGCCAAGCCATTTTTCTACCCCAAATTGGAATCACCTACACAATCCAAATGGTACAAATTCATAGCATCTAAGGGAATCCAAATCAACCACAACCAAGACTAAAATGTACCATTTCAATATCAACCACAAACATACTTATAAACTCATGTTTTACTCATTCAAACATACTAAATAACAATTACTTCAAACATCTATATAACCAAACCCAATTGTACATTATTTGGCCTCATTTCACAAACATACTAACAATCACTAATCATCCATTTAACACTCATAATACCTATTACCATCAATCATCACAACCAACTCAATATACACAAGACATAAACATATATATATATATGCACATGATTCAAACATACGAAGTATACTAAAATTAAGCCATCACTCATGGCTATATATACAAACCAAAATATAAACATTTACAATGCTAATTCATTTGGCCAACATCAATACCAAAACATAACCAACATGACTCAAAGTCCCTATACATGCCATATACTTAATATACTAAAGTTTAAAGGTACCAAGTGATAGGTAGATAGTGTGATGCGATCTCCGACGATCCCTGAATCCAAGCTAGCTCGATATCACTATAAAACACGAGAAAAATAAATAAAGTAAACAATTAAGCTTAGTAAGCTCGTATGAGATAAATTTAATGCAATCACATAAACATAAATCAATATGTAACATTCATTAACTATCAAACCTTCCAAGTACTCATTGACAAAACTATATATACTCTCATCATCATTTCTTCGATTCAAATGTAAAATTGTTTATTCACATACCTATACCATCTCGTATCAATCTCATATACATTCTCGTCTTTCATTTACCCGTTGAACCACTCGAAATAGTGTCAGATACTCAAGGTCTCACACGATAAGTACCTCTACCATGGCCCGAAGCCAAATCAAGGTAACTTATCTGAAATTCTAATATCATGGCTCGAAACCAAATCACCCGATATACATGGCCCGAAGCCAAATTGGTATCTTTTGCACTCGAAGTGCTATGTCATGGCCCGAAGCCAAATCAAGTATACCTAATGACTTGTCACTAGCATCCTAAACTATTCCTAAGGTTCAACCGAGATTCTAACCGTCGAATCTTCGTCGAATCATTTCTGAACTTGTCTGTAATCGCATAATCATGATTCATGCTATATCAAAGAACATAAGATACATCGAAATTATAACATGCGAACTTACCTCAGATGCCTAAACGATGAAATAACTCGTTTAGTTGATAACTTTTGTTTTTCACCGATCCTGATCCGAATTCCATTTTTCTTAATCTAAATATATTTAAAATTAACTCATTTAATCAAATATTCATTCAATTTAGTCCAAAGCACATTTTAAAACACATTTACACTTTTACCCCACATATTTCACATATTTCACAATTTAGTCCTTATTTTATAAAATCAAAAATTAATGAACTTCCATATAAACCCATGCTATCCGAATTACCATAGTATCTCTAGAAGCCCATAATTTTCATTTATTTCACATTTTAGCCACACATTTTTTTACATTTCTCAATTTAATCCCTAATTTGCATTTTTACTAAAAATCACTTAACAAAACTTGTATATCTATCAACAATCATTCATAATCTATCAAGAAACTTCAAAATACACATGTATTCAACAATGGAATCATTTAAAATCTTTAAGATGTTTACAAATTAGTCCTTAGGCTAGCTAGACCTAACTGCAACGATCTCAAAAACGTAGAAATCATTAAAAATGGGACAAAAATCATACCTTAATTGAAGAAATTAAAGATTTCAAATGTTGAAGACAAAAATGGCTTCTTTCTCTTATATATTCAGCTAGGTAAAGATGATAATGAACAAAAATGGATTTGTTTTAATTTTTTTATCATTTATTAACCATTTACCATTTTAACCTTAAAATTAATTCAAAATTTCATTTATGCCAAACCATTAACATCCACTAACATAGTAATGGTATATTTACTACTTAAGACCTAAAATTTAAGGTTCTATAGCTATTTAACACCATTAGTTAATAGAATAGAACTTTTGCAATTTTTGTGATTTAGTCCTTTTTATCAAATTAAGCATTCAAATAGTAAAATTAGCTCACGAAATTTTCACACATATCAAATAACATGCTGTAAATACCAAAAATAATATTAAAATAATTTTTGACATTAGATTTGTGGTTTTGAAACCACTATTCTGATTTAACCAAAATCGGGCTGTTACACTAAGTCTCAGGAAATCGCATCATAGAGAAAGAGCATGCTTGATTCTGTAGATTTGAATGCATGATATGGTTTGCATCTACATTTGGGGTTGAGATGTTTTTTGAAGAGAAAAAAGTTTGATTTGACAGTCTTACTGCATTCTTATGTTTTAGCGATAAACTCGCAATAATTCAAGTGCCAAAAGACTACATTAAGGTGTGTTTTGGTTGGATGGGTCCAACATTACTCAATATTGGTGTGTAAAGTTTGGAAAAAGGGACTAGTGTACCCTATTTGGTGTGTGTGGGATGTATAGAGATGGTGTGTAGCGGTTGGATAAGGGGATTTTTCTGCATTTGTTTTAAATTCGAGTATGTATTACATATCTAACTGTTTATAATATTTGTGAGTTGAATCGCTTGTATGATGTGTATGGCTACCATGACATATTTGAGATTTTTGAGTGTTTAGATGTTTGTTTGACACTTCCAATGTATGTTTATTTTAGACACACACAGAGCTTTTGTATCTCACTCCTTTAGTTTTCCCCTTTCAGGTAATTCGTGAGGTTAAGTGTTGGACTCAGGGAATTGGAGGTATCAGAATTTCTTGTTTTGGTTAGTTTGATAAAGTTTTTTTAGATATGATTATCGATTTTCATTGGATTTATAAATAAGTTATATGAATTGTGCATGGTTTTCGCTTTTGATTTAGATCAGCCATCTCATGCATAGACATTGGTCAATTAACTATTTTTCCTTCTTAAGTAACTGGCCAAATTTTAAGATTCAACTTTATGAATTTCAACCAATAGTAAAACATCAGATTTTTCGCTGTAATATTAATTTTGAAATTTTGTTTAATAATTTTCTTTAATCTAAAAGGTTTGCAAACCGAATAAGGACTCAGTGATTTGGTTTTAAATTTATTTATGCTACGAGATAAAAAATGTTTGGTAATGTAAGATAGGGTAACTATGAGATTTTTGTTTAACATGAGAAGAAAATGATTTTTGAAAAAAATTTTGGAAATTTGAAAGGCGTTTTGATTTGGCCATTTCGATGGCTAATGTGACCTCCAGAATCCAGTTAAAACTTCTAGGCCAGGTTTTGGGGTTTATATTTAGTGGTACTAGAGTCAAGTTTGCAAAAAAAATCGGCTTGTGTTTTTAATGTGTCTGCATGCATGAATTTGATTATTTTTTTGAAAACATACCACATTATTTTGAAATTGTTTTCCTTCAAACAAAGTGTTCGAGACTTTGATGCTGGTTCGTATGAAAGTTTGAGATTATAATGTTAGATCTGCAAGATTTTAGATATTTAGTCCTGATTCTTTTTAAGTAATGTGTAGCACCACAAACCCGGCCTAGACGTTATGGCCGAATTTGGCGGTGTCACATTGAAGTGTTTTTCGAAACCATAATTTCATTGGAAAGCCTGTTTAAAATTTATATATCATATTAGATTGTTATTATACTTTAAAATTATGTTTGTTGCGGAAGCTTTAAAATTATATTAAGAAGACGTGGTGTTTTTGAAAAATAGTTATCTTTTGAAAACATGTCTTCTTCCTACAGCTAGCAGTCTATATCAAAGCGAGTAAAAATCCCAAATTAAAAGTTAAAACCTTAGAGAGGCCTTATTACATAAATAAATCCAATTCAAAATTTAATAGTAAATAAAATTCAAATATAAAGCAGGAGCAGTAGTGTGGCCACCTCCGAATCCTTTGCAGCACCAATCCGTGTAAGGTTAGGGATTTCCTATACAGATAAACAGAGGGGTGAGTTTACGAAAACTTAGTGTGTAATCCCAGAATAAACAAACAGTCAAACATACAGAGAGCGAAATACATTCTGAGCCTAAGCCCATATCAGTAACAGTAATAGTCTGGGCCTGAGCCCATTTAAATAACAGTAGCAGTCTGGGCCTAAGCCCATCTCAATATAGAAGCAGTCATATATTCGAGCCTTGGCCCATTATAGTAAGAGTAAATAGTGCGATAATAGTAAACAATGCAGTATCAGTAAATAGTATGCAAGTCCTACCCAATTCAGCCTTTACACACCATCTTCGTACTAGCCCTACACACCATGTGGGGATAAAATCGACCCACCTAGCCCTACATTCCAAAATAGCACCGGTTGCGGCACTAAAACAGTATTGCAGCAAAGCTGGCAGTAATATGAACTGCTTAAAGCCATCAGTAGGTCCATAGTCGTCTTGGGTGACCCGTCCAACCTTAGGTCCACAGTCATCTTGGGTGACCCGTGCGACCATAGCAATACAGTACAGTTCCTCCAAAATAACAATCCCAACCCCATGCAACATGTCATGCATCGTATCATAATATCTTACAATAATGCAACATACATATAACGTGGCATGCTCAAATACAGTAATACACATCGTAGGGCAAATCAGTCATTTTACCTTACAGGGGTATTACAGTCATTTTACCCTACAGAGGTATTACAGTCATTTTACCTTATAGGGGTATTTTAGTCATTTTACCCTATAAGGGTATTTCGGTCATTTTACCCTATAGGGGTATTTCGGTCATTTTACCTTATGTAGGTATTTCGATCATTTTATCCTATAAGGGTATTTCAGTCATTTTACCTTATAGAGGTATTTCAGTCATTTTACCACATAAGGGCAAAACGGTCATTTTGCCACACAAGGGCAAGATAGTCATTTTGCCACACAAGGGCAAAATAGTCATTCAATCGATTAAGGGTCCAGGTACGCTTACTGTAACACCCCAAACCTGGCCCAGACGTTATGACTGAATTCGGCGTGTCTCATTGTAGCGTTACTAGAAAAGTCACGTTTTATCTAAAGTCTTTCTTAGTGGTTAAAGAATATCCTCGTTATAGATTAAAGTGAATGGAAGCTGTGCACCAGGTAGGATGCCAGAAAAGAAGAGGTGAGTCAATTAGACTGCTTAAGTACCCAGCTCTCCGCGGATCCAATCTTAGATATGCACACAACCATTGCCACACTTTAACTGAGTGATTGTTCAGGGAAAACCAATCCGTTTAAAACCATTTGAAAAGGTTATTAATTTTTGAAAACTTTTTTGTTGCGGAAGCTTTGTTTTGTTAACGCGATATTGTTAAATCAAGTAACCTTTTTAAAACGTGCCCTAGAGCTATTCAATTTCAAACAATCAAAACAATATCATATCCAAGCTAACAAAACATAATAAGAACAATTAAAAATAAATAAAGCGGCTTTGTTACAACTTAAAAACCCAAAGTAATTAAAGTAAGTAAGTGCTGATCAAATCACATGAAGAAAAGTAAATTTGCAGAACATGTGGCCACTCCGAATCCCTCACGGCTCCAAGTCCACTATGGTTGGGGATTTCCTACATGGATGAAATTAAGGGGTGAGTTTGGAAAACTCAGTGTGTATAGTAAACCCAAGTAGAGCCTAAATCGGTTCAAGCTTTATTGGGCCTAAGCCCTATCAGAAATAGAATTGACTGGGCCTCAGCCCTATTCAGAAATCAGTGTAGCCCTTAAGCCCATTACAGTAACAGAACATATATTATGCATGTATGCAGAAACCCAACCCATATCCATCCGTATACACCCCCGTACCAACCTTACACCATGTGGGGAGACAACTCGACCCACCCATCCGCTACACACCACGAATTTGCAAAGCATGGTCGCGTAGCGTATATTGTGACAGAGACACCAGATACAGATATTGTGGCATAGCCACCAGAACAGATGTTTGTGGCATAGCCACCAGAAACAGATATTTGTGGGATAGCCACCAGAACGCTTCCTCAATCAATAGATCCCAAATCCCATGCAACAGATATGCATGTCATGGCATATAGCATACAAAAACAGAATATCATGCGTTTCAAACAGAATTAACCCAAGGGGTATAATGGTCATTTTGCACCTAGGGATATAATGGTAATTTTCATACTTAGGGGTATTCTAGTAAATTTACTATTTTAGGGTTTTCATACATATTACAGCCATTAACATATTAACAGAAACACTTATCGAGCGTTTTTACCAAATTGGGCCCGTTGGCCCATTAACCCGATTTCGGCCCATTAAGCCCAAATATACCGAAGTGCATGAAATTGCGCACTCTGCAATCTTACAATTTGAGATTACCAGGATTAACAAACAAACTATCTCACAAGCGCTAGCACGCTCGCAAGTTCACAAAATGCCGACTCTTCGGCATTTCGACTTTTCGGCTTTTGCCGATCTAGTCTATAAGTGGGTGTCGTTTACACATCTGTTTTACGATGAAACACTGACGAGTTCCACACACGAGTTGCCTTTGCCAGAATATGGACTAGATCTAAATCTGGTCGTTCCAATGATCTAAGTCCTCGATCAGTAGCCTTTAATCCACACTAGAGCAAAATAAATCAAATAACACCACTAAACCCTTTTAGTTTAGTCGACAGGCACCCTTTGCATATAGGGGTTTTCGACTTTTCTTTAAATCCCGAAATAAAAAATGGAAATAAGATTCCGAGTACTTACCACCAACGATGTACTTGTCAAGAGCGTTTCCAACACTTCCCCAATCTCAGATCTACAGTGAATCCAATCTTAAAATGCGAGTAGAGAATAGAACTAGATATTAATTCCAGAATCACTATGACTTATAAAGGTTTCAACTTTTAAAGAAAGAATAGAAGATTCGATCACAAAGAAATTCGACTAGCAAGATGTGAGAGATATGGATGAAGGGGAGAGGAAGAGAAAAAAAATAGAAGAGAGGAGATAACAATAAAGATTCGGCTTTGAAGGATATCAAGGAAGGAAAAGATAAGAAAAAGAAAGAGAGAAAAGAAGAAGAAAGAATTCAGCTTTAGGTAAAACGGAAAAAATAAAAGAATGAAAGCAACCAACAGAATTCAACCCCTAAAGAACCTATACCTATTCGGCAACTCAACAATCGGTACACCCCCTACAAACTAAAAATGCTAATTTACTACACCAAACTCTCCTAGCCAAATATGCAACTCCAAAGTCCTACTTTCGGTACACCACTCCATCTAATTCAAATCCCTTGAATTTAGCCCGTAGCAAAGTTTGAATTTCACTCAAACTCCTTGCACCGATTAGCAGCATCCTTATCCACTCCTTGCACCGCTTCAGCACGCTGCCAAGAGAGTCTTGATCAGACCCCAACTCCTTCCCCACACCTGCAGCAAAAACCCAACCTTCCGTGCGCGAGGTGAGGCTCGAACCCCAGACTTTCGTCCGTCCTTGCGCCTTCGCCCGTGCTGCTGGCCACTGCACCGCGCTTCTCTCTTTACTAATATAGGGTCACAATTAATTATAAGCCTTACCTGCTGAAACTCCGATCCGCTTAAAAATAAAGGAGAATTTTGCCTTCCACGCCACTCAAACCTGCGACCTCCAGATGCTTGCCGCTGCGACACAACCTCTCTTTTGTTATAATACGACTGCATTTACTTATAAGCCTTATTTACTTCAGTCACGGGCTACTTAAAAAAAATAAAACAAGTTTTGCTGTCCCCTGCATTCGAACTTGCGACCACTGGGTCTCCTTAGCGCGCTGCTACCACTGCGCCAAGGGTGCTCTTTGTGTCAAACTTGATTCGCAACTTCCTTTAAGGCCTATCTTTACGCCATCTGATTACTAAAAAAAAACCCAAACGTTGCGCGCGCTGTGCCTCGAGCCCAGGCATCTACCATGCCACTCCCCAAACACCTATGTGGTGTCACATGCCACTTTACCACAGATCTTCTTATGGCTTATTTTACCACCTTTATTTTAAAAGCCCAAAACGCCAGAACCCTCTCTCTCTAAAATTAAAAAAAAAATCTGAAATTGCCTCAGGTTAAATTTACTCTTGGGTCTTCTAAAGGCCCACTAACATACTCAGACCTCTATTATACAGTCAAAATACAGAAATTCTAAAATTCATTAAAAATCACAGAAATCCTAAAAATCCCAAAAATTGGGGTGTTACACTTACTGACCCAACAGAAGGTCACAGTCATCTCAGGCGACCTGTGCAACCTTAACAGTCATATAGTGAAATTGGACCCGAGGCCTATGATGCGACCCATGTGGGCCCACACACTCGTGTGGCCCACAAAGCCCAAAAATAGCCTTGGCCGTGTAAACTACACAGCCTGGCCCAATAATCTCCATACGTCGGTGTGGTTTGCCCATGTGGGGCCCACGAGCCCGTGGAGCCTATACGGCCTATTTCGGCCCAGCATGGCCCAAATCCCACGAAATCGGTCATGGTGGCCTCTATCCATGTTTCACGCGTTCGGTTCACCACACGAGTGAGCGCACGCTCGTGTAGCGTCAATAGTCATACTTTTTTTACTTTTGCCGACTATGCTTATAGCAGTGTGGTTACACACTTGATTACGAAATTGTATGAGTAGCCCACGAGTACTCCAACCTATAATCAAGCACAAGCTTCGATTAATCGCATCCTAATCGAGTTATCAAAAAACCCCCATAAAAACTCTTATTCAAAAGATTACCTCTCATTGTCATATTGCTCAAATGAAGCTAGTCCACCAACTTTGCTGCAAGAACCTAATCCCTAGGCCTTAGAGGTTTCCTGCACTCCAGTAAAACCTTATCATCCATCACATAAGAGAACAGTTTGAACTAGCTGAACAATTACTTACCAAAAACGTGATGTCCAAATTAGAAGGGAAGAATATTTGACCCACACGCCCACAAGAGCCGAAAGTACACAAAAGATAGGGGCCTTCTACCTTTCGAAAAATAGCCGCCTAGAGAGATATTAGATGAAGCTATTAGTGTGACAGAAGAGCGAGGGGAAGAGAGAAGGAACAACCACGTACCCACTCACCTGATCAGTCGGATATCAGTAGTTCAGAACTGAAAGTATAGAAGGAGAGCACATGTATTTAGCTTACAATATTAAGATGAAGAGAGGATAATATCAAGAAACAATCGGTCTATGTAACAATGTGGGAAAGGAGTGGGGTTTAGTTAATACAGAAGAATCAAATGAGAGGAATGAGACAAGAAGAGAAGAGGTTCGGCTAAAGCAAATCGATTTTGAAGAGAAGAAGAAGAAGAATGTTCGGCCAAGGTTTGATAGAGGAAGACAAGAAAGCAATCAGTAGCAAAAGAATTTAGGGAAAAACTAACCCGAAATGAATCAGTTTGAGAAAAACCCTGACTAGTCTCTAGAAACAATTCGCCCCCAAAAGAAAGATATCGAGTAAAAAAACCAAAAGAAGTAATTCTGCACCAAAAGCAGAAAGAACCAAAATGCCCAAAAGGAAAAATGAGCATCCAAAACTGAAAACTTTGAGAGAATGGATAACTCAGTCGAAATTCCTGAGTAGCCACATACCAAAGCCGAATTCCCCTTGATTAGAGTACCAATTTGGCACAACTCTTCCACCAAATTCGAATTCCCCAATTTCCTCCTAAAAACCCTCCTGCTCACAAACCTCAACAACTGAAAATCCCCATTTTCACTCCCCAAATTTGCTCAACAACAATCCCATTCAAACTTATTCAAAATCCTCGGTGTTTCGGTCAAACACAACTTCCTCCCATGGCCACTAGCAAAAATAATCTCCTTTTGCACAAGCAGGGATTTGAACCTCAAATCACTAACACACTCCACATGCCACTATCCACTAGACCAGCAAGCCTATTCTGTCATGTTTTTACCAAAATAAACTTATAACCCTACTGGCCAAAGATAGGGGTTTTATCCTTAAAAAGCAAAATTTTTGTAGAAGCTAAGGCTTGAACCCATGACTTCCCAAACACTTCCAGAGCATACAACCACTAAGCCAGACATACAACTGTGTCACTTTCTTGCACAACTAAACTTTTATGTGCAGCCTCCTAACTGTTCCATGCTTAAAACTTAATACTTTTAAGCCCAAAATTGGGGCGTTACATAATGTAAATGTAGATATTTTAAGATTTTAAGCATGAGGGTATTATGAAAATTGGTGATAAGAATAATCATGAGGATCAACCCAATGGGACTTTAGATGAGTCCTCTGTTTCTTCAAGGCATATGTTAACTTGGAATATGGTATGATTGGTTGTGATAAATGAAAATGGTGTATATTGTTGTTTCCTCTATTTTGTAAAGGAACACATGTGACAACCCTAATTTGACCCTAGTCGAGAAGTGGTTTCGGGACCACAAAATCGAGTCACGAAAATAATTAAATGTTATATTCTATGCCTATTATAAGTGAAAGTGTATGTGTGAAAATTTCATGCTTTGATTTTTGTCATTTAGATGTGAAATTAATTAAAAAGGACTTTTGTGAGAAACTTTGAAAATGTGATAGGTTGAAGTGTAGTGACCAAATATTGCATGGCTTAAAATATGGGGATTTGTATGTCAAATTCCCCATTTTTAAGTAAGTGGCCGGCCATGATGATGGTTGATTAGCCATATATACATTTTATATTAATATTATAATAGTTAATGGCTTAAATTATGAAATAAAAAAATTAACTAAAATAAGAAAAGATGATAAAAAGAAAAACAAAGTGTTTTGTTCATCTTCTTCCTTAGCTTAGCCGAAACTCAAAGAAAGAAAAAGAAAGCTTGTTGTTCGGTCATTGTAGATCAAAAAAATCCAAGGTAAGTTCATGGTAGTTTGCTTATATCTTGATGTTTATGAGTTCCTTTCTTGGTTCTACCTTAAACCCATGAAGTATATTTTTGATTTTTGGTGTTGTTGGAGGTTTCGGTCATGGGTAGAAAAACTATAGATTTTGAGATTTATGATAGAAGTTAATGAGTGAGAGTTAGATAGATATTATGATGTTAAAATTCATGGGATTATAAGCTTATAAGTTTGATGGTGAAATTTATGCTTTGTGAGGGTAAATGGTTTAAAAGGAGCATTCGGCCATGATGTAAAATTATGATGAAGTGATGTTAAATGCTTTGAATATTGAGTATATATTGTTATAAGTTGAATTTAAGGTTTGTTAAATTGTCTTTGTCATTGCCGAATGTGCATATAGTTAAAGAAAATTTGTTAAAGTGCTTAGTTAATTGATATTAGGTTAATGGTGTGTGTATAAATTATTTAAAATATAAACTTTGTATGAGTATTAAAGGTTGAATATGAATTCGGCCTTGGGAGAAATTTTAGTGTAAAATGCTTGAATGTTAAATAGGTTATTGCTTTAACAACCGAATGTGCCAAAGGCTAATGCATGGACTAGTTGATCAATATGTGTTAAGGGAACGTGAATAAATATCTATTTGATGAGCTATATATTTGGCTATATGGTTAAGATATGTATATGAAAATATGATAAGCCATATGAGTTTTGTGTTTGTGTATGTGAACTAGGTATACAATGAATATTCGGCTATGAAGGTTAAAGGTTAAGTCATAGGAATTTTTGTGATATACATATTCAGTCATTCGGGTTATATGTACTTTGGCTATGTGGGTTATGTGTTAAGGTAAGTTACTTATTTGATATGTGTATTCGGTCATAAAGGTGTACATGAGGAAATGTTAAATTAATTGTATTAAATTGCTTAATGTGATTAAAAATGTGTATGACCATTTTGTATTTGAGCTAAAAGTAGCTATATGACCTATTAAATTTCTTGTCATATTCAGCCATAAGCTAGCATGATGGGACTTTAATAAGTTAAATTTGTTTGAATTAGCTCAAGAGCATAGAGAACCAAGGTTGGACAGGGGAAAAGAGAAAGTAGTTGAATAGCCGATTCAAGATTGTTCGAAAATCTTATAACCTTTTTCCATGGAGAAGCTTTCAAAAATACCTTGTCTCATACTTCAAACAAAATATCCTTCCTTTTTTTATCAACGTAAGCCTTTTGTCAATCTTGAGCAGCCTTCAGATGTGTTTGAATATTAAAACTTTCTATTATATTTCCCGTACAAAGTCAGGACCAATTATCTTTCCCTCACTAAGTTTCAAACAACAGGTAGGTGATATGCTCCTTTTTCCATATGATGACTGTTTGTAACACTCCAAATCTGCCAGGTCTAAAGTTTTGGGTGTATAGAAGTAAAAGTCTGTATGGTGTAGTGTAATCTGCCCAAATGATTATTTCTGCATATACGTATGGGTATAGTAACTGCCACATGAGTTAGTAAGAATTTGACTTACGATATTCTTCTAAATTAAAGAGAAGTTCATGTTAATTAATAAAGGGTAAGCATGAAATGAGTATTCGCTAAAGGTATAATACGCCTGATTTTTCTAAAATACTATGCTAGTTATATTTTAAGTAATTTGGTTAGAAATCAACTAAATAGACAAGTTGGATAATTGTAATTGCAAGGTATTTATTAAAATTTCTCTCGGAAACTATGGGCCATTAAGAAGGCAAGTTCTGAAATGTATGACACTTTTTAAATTTCATTAAGTAAGTTAAGTCATATTTATATTTAAGAGATGAGTTCTGAAGGGGTTCTTTTTTCTTCCTCTTCCTTGTGATATTTTCTGATACTTTCTTTAAACCTGAATGTATCTTAAAACATGACCTAAAAGCTATGGTTCTTTTATGATCAGAGGTTATTTCGCGTCTTGGTAAGTATTACTATTCTGCATGTTAAATTCTGAAAGAGTAAGCCTATATGAGGTGCATGGATAGTAAGATGCAAGTATAAGTCTTTGCATGGGAGTTGTCAGTGTTTGAATTGATGGTAAATTGTATACGAATGAGTCTTAATGATGTTCTAATGTTCTGAAAAAAAGTGGTTATTGTTGTTTCATGAGGGATGTTGAGATTTAGAGTTCAAGCTTCTGTAGGTGAGTGATATGTGAGTTTCTAGTTTGACTATTGCATGTAAATTGTTCATACTGAAGTATATTTAAATGAAAGTGATCAAATTGGAAGCTAGAAATCATGGATAGTTTAGTATGAATATGATACTGATTCAACTATAGGAATAAAGTTATGATTAGATTAAGATACAAGTTAGTCTGTTTGAAAATAACTTCTATGGGATGTATGAAGAATGTTATGAAATTATAAAATCTTGGGTCTGGGATGTGTCTAGCTCATAGATTTCGTAAAGTGAATCAATTCATCACGTTGGTAAATAAGGAAGTCTGTTGGGAAAGTAAACATGAACTCTAATATGAAGCTCTGAAAGAAAAAGTCCATGGCCATGACATACTCTAAAAAAGAATTGTCGAATGGAATTTTAGTTAATGGGGTTCTCCGCGTGTCCTAGCGATATGATAGGAAAACCTCACTCAATATGAGTTTAGGAAAATCCATATCGCAAACATGGTAGTTTTGGGATGCCTATGTGGTATCTTGTAAGCTTTTGTGGCATACTCTTATTAGATAGCTTTAGAGCGTATTCTGTAATAAAGAACTATAGAGTGTTCAATATATTGTTTGCTTTTCTCTGATGTGTTCTATGAAGTCTGTTGAGATAGTAAACACAAGACTCTGTACGATTGCTTGTATGGCGTATTCTGTTAGGCCTATATGGCGTGAACTATCAGGAATGTCTAGTAAGAGTTGAATCTGAATGTCTATCATTATTGTAATATATGAGTAAATTCTTTTAGTTCTATAATAACTAAAGCTAATATGAGGTATTTATATGTTCTTGGTTAAGAGTGAATAAGTCTTAAAGGTTTCTATGAAAAGAGATGTGTATATGTATGTTAATAAGGGTATCCATTATGATGATTTATAAATAT
This sequence comes from Gossypium longicalyx, assembly GCA_025698465.1. Classification (NCBI taxonomy): domain Eukaryota; kingdom Viridiplantae; phylum Streptophyta; class Magnoliopsida; order Malvales; family Malvaceae; genus Gossypium; species Gossypium longicalyx. The sequence goes on from CM046995.1 coordinate 37,892,128, forward strand.
GGAAAATGAGGGGTATTGTATCTTCTTCTAAAATTATTATGAATCTGAGTTACTGTTATCTTGATTTATGGGATTCTGATATAACACAATTTGGAATTCGTCAAAATGGTCTATGTAGTGAATTATCGGTAAATATATGGGTGGTACAGAATTAGGGTATGTTTGAGTATGAATTGACGGTATTAAATTTTGTGTAAGTATTAGCCAAACATATATGTATCCACCCGTGACAAATGTCAGTGAAAAAATTTTGAAATAAGAGTATGAGTTAAGGTAAAGATTTTTGGAAGTGTTTTCTAAGGGCTTGTTTTGTTAAGAAATTATTGTGGGACAATATATTTATGAAACATTTGGAAGAATTACTCATTTAGTTAGATAACGAAGAATGAGTATGACAAGAGAATGATAGCTGGTATATAAGAGAATGGTAAAATGTGGAGGTATCCATCGAAATAAATGATGCAGAATAATTGGCACACAGTAGTTCCTACAAGATTTCAAAGTATCCATAAAGGTATTGTTATAATGAGCTCACTAAGTACTCATGTACTTACAAGATTTGTTATTTCTTTGTAGGTACTTGAGATGAGACTTCATCTAAAGGGACAGTGTCAGAAGTATGCCAAAGTGGTGGTGAAGTGGGCTATTATGCATACAATGGGGTTCTGACATAGTCTAGGAATACGCCTATTAAGTCTATATTAAATAAGCTTCCACTTTGTAAGGATTTGTATCAAGACTATTGTAATAAGATTATTTTAAGTTATTTCCCTTGTTTTCATATAGAAAGTTTCTAATTAAAATATCAAATAATATGTTTAAAGAAATGATAAAATTGTGAACTATTTTTGTTAATGGTTAAGCTTTATGTAGTAACACCCGAAACCTAGACCCACTGAATCAAGCAGGGTTTGAGGCGTTACACTATAGTTATACGCAAACTTTGCCAAAGGAAGGTATTTTTCCCAATTCACTCCAAAATCTATTACAAAACTTCTGAGCAAGTCTTCAAGAACTTGAATTACTCTTTCTGATTGCCCATCTATCTGAGGATGGAAGGCAGTATTGAACCGTAAATTGGTTCCTAAAGATTCTTGTAGTTGTTTCCAAAACCTCGATGTGAACCTTAGATCTCAATCTAACACTATAGATTTTGGTATACCATGGAGGTATATAATTACATATATGTAGAGTTTTACCAATTTTTCCAACGAATAGTTTCTGCGTACTGGCAAGAAATGGGCTGACATAGTAAGCCGGTCTATCACACCCTAAAATTGGGCCTAGATTTTTTTAGGGTAATTTGGGGATTTTAGCTCAAAATGTGTTCAAAAATTTGAAGCATGGTAGACCGAAAATGTTTTTGTCTATGGCTTTTTTAAAACTAAATCAATTTGTGAAAATAGTGTGAAAAAGACTTTCAATTTTTAAAATAGGACTGTTTTGTAAAAGGGTTTAATTTAAAAGTAGTTTTAAAGTAAATATACGAAGTTTTAAAATCAGCCTATTTTCCCCCTTTTCACCCTATTTTTGACTTAAAAAAGAGCGAAAGCACCCATCATCCTTTTCTTTTATGTCGTCCATTAGGAAGAAAAACCCCAAACCATCATCCTTTAATTTCAAACTTCAAAACTCCAATCCCTTGTTTTCTATCATCTTCCTAGCATTAAAACCCCCTTTGAAAACCAAGAAAAGCACAAAGAACACCCTTAATTTCCTTGTCATTCATCTTGTGGGTTTTCTTAGGTTTACTATCAAATGTTCATTCTTTCCTCAACGAAGCTAATGTTTTGTCTTTCTATTAGTTTTTGATGATATCTAACCTTTCAAATTGAGTTTTTATCTATTGAATCAAAAGTTTTGAATAAATGTCAAATTTTGGGGCATTAATGGTGAAACTTGGGATTTTGAATGAAATCAATGTTTTAAAGTTTATTTCAACTCATTTTGATGTGATTATAAGGTTTCTAAACTCTCCTTAAAGTTTCATTAAAAGATGCTAAGGTTTTATTGAGTTTTCATGGAAAAGGGTCATTGTACATCGAAATTTTGAAACCATGAATTTATGTAGTTTTGTGTAGTTTGAAGGTTGGGAATCATTCTTAGATAGATAATTAGATGATTGGAATTGATTTTAGGCAAAAGGAATGAGTAAATATTAAGATATTTGAGTTTCTAATTTGCAAGTAAAAAATTTCAGTTCCAAGAATAAGGAATCTTATATCTACATTTTTGATTGTTTGGGTGTGTTTATAGCTGTAAATTAATTATGTTTGTTGTGTGGTTAATTCTGGTGAAGATTCATAACCATTAGAGCCTTCGACAAGCAAGACAAAAGGAAAGGAAAAGCTAGTTTAGGCTTTCGGTGACTAGGCGAAAGCGCGAATGGTAACGGTTTGGAATTGCTGCTTGTAGACACAATTCATAGTGTTAATCGGGAGCTTAGGAGTAACATAAACCCATATCCTAAGTTCCGAGTGTAAGTTTTCTTATACCCATAGTTTAATTTGTAAAGTAGGTGATTGTGTGAAATGGGTTGAGTATTAAGTTGTGATAATGTGACATGTGATATATATATATATTGTGATAGATCTTGTGAATGTATTATTTGTAGGCATATTAAACATGCCAAATGACAGTGATGATGTTGTGTTAGTGATTAAATGTGCAGTGAAAGTGTGTATAAATCGGTAAGTACATATGTATTGAATTATGGAATGTGATGTTGATGTGACAAGTAAAGTAAGTGAATACTAGTATGTGGTATGTGATAATCTGATTTTTAGTGCATTCATATGTGAACGGATATGTGATGGCTCAATGAGTCGTACTTAAAGTGCAATTAAATGTGAATCTGATAAGTGTGTTATGTGTACAAATTGTTATGTGAATTGATGTTTATGAAAAGTGATTAAGTGTATAAGAACAGTAATTAAATGTGTGTATTTACGGATACTTTGGCCTTGTGATCTCGTGAAACCATTGGATATAGTTTATACATGCACGGGAATGATTGAAGTGCATTCGATTTTATTAAGTGGACCAAACTCCAAGTTGCTCATTTCAAGAGAGGATCCAATTGAAATTCTCATTGAGTTTATAACATTTGCTAGATCAAAGAAGTTTAAAGAGGGGATGATGGGATTCAGCAAGTTTGGACTGAACATGAGATGTCCAACCCTTATTGGACCCAAAATAACGTCTCAAGTCCATGCAATGTTTTGCATATGGCTGTTTGTTTAATTTAATTAATTCTACAGTTTTTTAATTATGTCTTGATCATTAAGTGTTTGCATTTTTTGATTATGACATGCATTATGTGTTTTGCATTAAATAAAGTCATGCATTATGTAACTCTCATGTTAGTTAAGTTTGCATCATAAATTATGACATGCTTTATGTAACTCTCATGTTAGTTAAAGTTTGTATAATTAAATTAAGTCATGCATTAAGTAACTCATCTATTCATTTAGTTTGTATCTTAAACCATACATTTAAGTATCTTAGTTGTTAAATATATTTGAGTTTGTTTATATAAGTATGTTATTTAATTTGGCTATTACTTTTTACTGCATAAATTAAAGTGTGTGTAACACCTCAGACTTGACCTAGACGTTTTGGCCGAATCTGCGATGTCACATTGGAGTGTTTTTCAAAACCTAATTTCTTGGAAAACCCCGTTCCACATAAAACTTCTTTGGGTTCTTAGCAAAAATTTAGGATGTATGTTCATTGTGAAAACTCAAGTTGTTTTAGCAAAACATTGATCATATTAGAATGTTATCACACTTTAAAATAGTGTTCATTGCGAAAACTCTCAAAATGTGTTGCGTAAACGTGGTGTTTTAGAAAACATTTGTTTATATTTTCTTGAAAATCAGAGGCCTACTTCTAACAAATAAAATCAAGGAAATAAATTCCCAAATTAAAATAAACTTAAAGAGGCCTTATTACATAATGAATAACCCAAAATAAAATCTAATTATAGTATTAAAAGATAACTACGTCGAATGCCCACCACCGAGTCCTCCGTCGCATCGATCCATCTAAGCCTAGGGGTTTCCTGCACAGTTAACAAATGGGTGAGTTTACGAAAACTCAATGTGTGAAATCCCATAGAAGCATTCAATCAGAGTAAACACAATTTGGGCCTAAGGCCTTTCAGTATCAGTTAGGCCTTAGCCTATTTCAGTAACAGTAGCAATCTGGGCCTGAGCCCATTTTAGTATCAGTAGCAGTGGGGCCTAAGCCCAATAACATATCAGTACAGTATGCAAAAAAAGAATCCTACCCAATCCATCCTCTACACCATCTCCGTACCAACCCTACACACCATGTGGGGATAAAATCGACCCACCCATCCCCACACATCAAGTAGCACCAGTTGCGGCACTAAAACAGTATTTGCAGCAGAGCTACCAGTAATAGGCTTATAGCCTTACAGTACACTTCCTCCAATATCATATATCACACCCCATGCAATGCAACATAATATAAATGTATATACAGTAAAAATGGCATGCTCAAACAGTCATACATCACATAGGGTATATCAGTCATTTACAAAAACAAAGGTCCAGGTACACTTACCGGCCCAACAGTAGGTCCACAGTTGTCTCGGCGACCCGTGCAACATTATTAGATAATCAGTGAAAATGGCCCCACGACCATATTGCCGGCCCATATGGGTCCACACTCTCGTATGGCCCACATAGCCCAGAAGTGGCTTTAGCCGTGTGGTTACATAGCCTAGTCCAACATTTAACACACATTTGTGCAATTTACCCGTGTGGGACCCACAGGCCCATTGGGCCCACACGGCCCAGTTCGGCCCCAAAAGGGCCCAATATCATTTTGGTCCATGAAAACGATCATGGCCATCTCATCAACCACACAACCATCTTCTGTTACACGGCCTGCCACACGGGCGGCCACACACCCGTGTGGTGTCAACAGCCCACTTTTCGACTTTTCGGCTTTTGTTGTTTCACATCTAGTAGCAGTGTTACACACACCTATTATGATGTCGTAGCCGAACCACGTCTGAGATCAAAGCGCCTATGACTAACCACAACCCCATCATCAATCAATATTCGTGGTTAACTCAAAACCAAAGTATTGAAAATACTTTAACCAAAACATCGCTACTTACCAATCAAACAATCGTAGCCCCCTCTTGTTCCAAAACTACGTATTCTCTCCAATACTTTAACCTTCACAAGAAATCGTTAATTGACTCATAAGAATTTACAATCCCACATAAAAACATTTAGAACTTAAACACTTACCAATAAAGGAATTATCACTTGTAGGGGAAAAGCAGTCGACCTAACACCTTGATATGAAATTGAGCCCTTAACATCATTTGTACAAAAAGAAGTGTCACATGACAATCACTAAGGTGGAATAAAGAATAAGTGAGAGAGGTACATTCGGCCCACAGAAAGAGAAATTGAAATTTCCTGAGAAGTAGACTAACCAATATTCAGCCAAGACCCAAGCCTAGAAGTCGCCCGAATTGAAAAGGGCATTCAGTTTTATTAAGAGAAATCAGCAAGATTGAGAGGGAGAAAAAGAAAAGTGGGAGAAGAAGAAACAACCACAAATGCTAGAGATATTCGACCAAGGACTATTCGGCCAAGAGAAGAAAGAATGTTGAAACAAGGTGTTCGGGTCGAAGAAAAAACATAGGATATAAGGTTTGGCCAACACAATAGAAGAGCAAAGAAGAATCGAAGTGAAGAGAAGTGCTACTCAGATAATCGGCCAAGTTCAAAAAGAGGAGAAGACAAAATCGGCAAAAAAAAAAAAGAAGATAGGGGAAAGTAGTATTTGGCTAAGAACAAAGGGAAAATCGGCAACACACTTCGAGACCTTTGAGGGACTACTCGAGACCAAAAGAAGGGAGAACACAAAACAAACTGCTTGAAAACCTGAAAAGCAAGGGGAGGATTCGGCACCTAGCTAGACTATGACCGAAATTTTGACAAAAAAAACACCTCTATTCGGTCAACAACCTAACACCTACCCCTCAACACACCACTACCAAAACTGAAACTCTGTGTGCCATCAATTCAAAATTGGCACAAACATATTCAAACCATTCAAATTTCCCCGATTTCCTCCTCAATTTCCTCCCCTCCATCTCCTCAGATTCGGCTAACAACAACCTCATTCAAATCTGTTCAAACCCTTGGTGTTTCGGTCAAACACAACTTCCTCGCAATACCACTAGCAAAAATAAACTCCATTTGCACAAGCAGGGATTCGAACCTCAAACCACTAGCACACTCCACACGCTACCAATCCACTAGACTAGCAGGCCCATTCTGTCATGCAACCCTCACATTAATTTAAAATTCTACTAGCTGAAGACTAGGGTTTATTCAATAAGAAGCAAAATTTTTCTCAAACCAAGGCTTGAAGCCATGACTTCCCAAACACCCCTAGAGCACTAAACCACTAAGGCAGACATACATCCACGTCACAAATACACAAAAATAATTTTAACAGGGGTTTTCAGGATTTGGGGCTTTATAGTGTGTTTATTTTTATTTTAAATAAGGTGATTTAAGTTGCATGTTCATTTAATTTGTGTGCGTGAGAGTCATTAAATATGTTGTTTTTATTAGTGTTTTAAGTTATTACTTAATCTTAAATATCTATTTTGTAGGTGACTTTTCACGATTGAAGACTCTTCAAAGTTGGACAGTTTCAAAGCTTTTAAAAGAACATTAAGGAGGCTATTTAATGGACCAAAAGACACTCTTCAAGTCTGAAAGTTTTTGGAGTCTTAAGTCTTCTATAACACCCCTAACCTGTATCCGTCGCTGGACTAGGGTTAAAGGCATTTCCGGACAAATCGAAATATTAACATTCATTTTATAAACATTTTAACATCAGAGATCAAACATCAATATAGAGTCCCTTATATAGGTCGACCTTAAACATGCATCAGAAAGGGGTCGGGACTAAACCAAACACATACAAAGTGAGCTTTCCAAAGCTTAGTAAGCTCGTATTAAATATCATCAACAACTTATAAAATATAAAACATCAACATATAAACACCTATTAGTTTTAAATTCATCTATCCATTCTATGCCAACATAATTCATATGTTTATACCAATCCACGAACTTCATATACGTAATATCATCTACCACATAAGTATTGTAACACCCTAAACCCGGCCCGGACGTTATGACCGAATCTGGCGCGTCACATTGAAGTGTTTTATCGAAAATCTTACTTTCATTGAAAACCCTTCCTTAAAATGAGAAACCTTCATTAGCTTATAAAAACTCCTTTCAATCGCGAAAGCTAGTTTAAAACATATGATTTATGAAAACTTGTCCTTTTAATAAAATTTAGTTGCGGAAACGTAGAAAAACAAATTATGATTTAGGAACCCATGTTCAACTTCTCATGATTACAACGCATAAAAATAATAATCCACATAATAACAAAAGGAAGGCCTTATCACATTCCAGTCTGAAATTACTTAATAACCTAGAAACTATATGCTTTTTAAAAAAACAAGTCCAAGTCATCTTGCTACCTGGCCACCTCAGAGTCCCACCAAACATCAAACCTTCTACTGAGCATCACCTGAGAAAAATAAAAGAGGAGGGTGAGTTTTCGAAAACTCAGTGTGTACAACCCTCAACGAGTAACTAGCATTCATTAGTCACCATAAAATCATACATACAATGCAATGCAGTGCAACCCAACCCAATAATCCATTGGCTATACACCAACTCGTTTCCCCGGTACACATCATGTGGGGATACAAATATCGACCCACCCAACCGATACACATCAAGGGTAGCCAGGTTGCGGAACTACCTTTATTGCTGCAAGCTGCCAATCACATATTGGGCTTAATAACCGTCGGTGGATCCACGGTTGCCAAGCAACCATGCTATCCTCATATACTTCCTCCGTTCCATAATTCCCAACCCAGATGCAACCTAAATAGAATATCGTATGTATGCAGCAGATATACATGTAACATCTATAAATCTTACATTCAACACATAGGGGTATTTTGGTCAATTCTGCCCTTAGGGGCATTTTAGTAATTTTCCTTTATTACGGGTTTTTACTTACCTTGGCCCGTTAACAAATCCTATGAGCTAAGATGAACGAATACTATGCACCAGGTAGGATTCCAGAGAAGAGGAGGTGAGTCATTAAGACTGCTTAAGTACCAAGCTCTCCCTAAATCCAATTCTAGACATGCATATACTCGTTGCCACACCTTAACCCTATGACTTGTCCACGGTCTCAATAAATTAATTAAGTTTTATGTCTGTTTAAGCAATTATCGGATACTAGGCCCAAAACCCATTACAATGCCCTAACAAGTCTACATTCATGCATATGGCCCACTAGGCCCAATCTCATTCATATGGCCCATTAGGCCCAAATCACATTCATTTGGCCCATTAGGCCCAAATCACATTTATATGGCCCAGTCACTTTCATGGTCATGCTCTCATACGATTTTCCATCACATAGCATCAATTACCAATTTTGCCTATTATGGCTCTACAGCCCATCGGTCCATTTAGCCCATTCTAGCCCGGTTGGCCAAAACACAGCCCAAGTCCATGAAATCATCCATGAGGCCTCAGATAACCTATTAGTTTCCCCCTCATGAGTGTTCGCGCACTCGCAAGTCTGTTGTAACCAAATTTTCAGCTTTTCGACTTTTCGGCATTTCAGGATTTGCCGATTTATTGTGTGTGAGCAGTGTATGTACACACCTGGTAAGAAAGCGTGTTGCGATCTTCCTAGCCACGTACCTACAATCGGTATTACTCAAGGATTAATCTCACATACTTATCGAATACTTTACCAAAAGCTGAAATCTCACCTTAACCTTACCTGAAAAACAAAGTCTTAATAGCTTTTCCTAGATCACCAATCACGAGTACTTCCCAGATCTGTATTAACCTTTATCGTTAAAACATAATAGGTGACTTGTATCCAACATATTTCACCCTTTCTACAAAGCCTATTCGGCCAACTCTTACCGAAATGAAGAACACTTACCAAAGTCTCACACCTGAGGAGCAAATCGGCTGGGATCCAAAAGACTAGGATTCGATACTAATCCTACCAAAATCGATTAGAAGAAGTGAGGAACAGAGTAATTGGTACTTAGAAAAACTGATTGGAAGAATAAATCACTTACACCAGGACCGACCGATTAGAAATAGTAGTGGCGGCACCAAGGGTATTTGGCCCTTGCGATTTGTATGGCAAAAAGAGGATTATTCGGCTCTAAGGGAAAAGAAAAGAAGAAGTTGGCTAGACTGGAAGTGAATCAAAAAGATTTGAGTAAAGGAAGAATAGAAAATTGGCACAAGAACACAAAATAAGAATAAGGGATTTTCGGCTTTTGGATCTTGGAGAGAAAAAGAAAAAAGGTTTCTGGCAACAAGGTGAAGGAGAATTCGGCATTAGCTTGGAAACCCTACATTCATCACCCATATATAGCCTCTATAGCCGAATTTCTCATGCCCAAATTCCCAATTCGGCTCCACCTCTTCTTCACTCCTCATCTCCTAGTTTTTCTCCCTAATAACCCTTTAATCCCCTCCTCAAGTTTCTCCTCTTATCACTCTCTATAGAGTTCATTCCAACGCCACCTCTATCCAACTCTTAAGCAAAAATAAATCCCTCTTTTGCACAAGGTGGGATTCGAACCCCATACCCCCTTGCCTTGCCTTGCATGTGACGCCACTTTCCACTCTACCACAAGGCTTCCTTGTGTCCAATTCTTCTTTCATTTATTCAAAAGCCCACCTACTTGCCATCAAGGTTCTTTTAATTACTAACCCATAATTTCCTATACCCCTAGGTTTGACTCAAACCTTAACCGAGACTTACTATCACATAATTAACACTTAACCAGGAATACTAAGCACACTTTTTATCAGAACCGAAAAAAAGAAAATTCAGGATTTCGAGATTTTTAGGGTGTTACAAGTATCGTACATACCTGAACCGTCCCGTACTTATTCATTTTCATTCTCACCTCTCTTCCAGATATTTTAAGTCTTTCTGAAGATTATTCATGCTTTAAGCATCCGCACACTTAGTACTTTAAGGTTTAGCCGAAGCTAGAATGATTCTGCACACTTAGTGTCATCTCAATTAATCGAAGCTATCTTGGTTTAGTACACTTAGTGCCTCATACAGCCGAAGCATTTCACACACTTAGTGCTATTTATAGCTGAAACTATACCAATTCGCACACTTAGTGCTATTTATAGCCGAAGCTATTTTGAATCGCACACTTAGTGCCAAATGCAATTGATTTATCATCGTATTCAAACCATAATCAAATATATAAACAATTTATGTATAATCAAAGCATCAAAAAATATACTTGTAACATCATGTATCACGTACGAACTTACCTCATATACGGAATTGCTGACTCGAATTGTCTACTCTATAACCTTTAACTTCCCTCGGTCTAAATCTGATTTCCTCTTTTCTTGATCTATATGTATTCAAATTTAACCATTTTATTCACCAAATCATTCAAATCATTCCATATACATATAATTAGGGCATTTTACAAATTTTCCCTCACATTTTCACATTTTCACATTTTTCACATTTTCACATTTTAGTCCCTAATTTACAAAATCACAAAATACACATGATTTTATTGGACATGTACATGGACGAATATTCATATCTCTCATACAAGTCCACACATTTCATTTATTTCACATTTTAGTCCTTCAATTTACAATTTTCACAACTTATCCCATTTTACTCAAATTCATCAAAAATCCAAAGACAAAACATGTTAACCCAAAACATATCTTCTATTTATCAACAACTAACTTCACAAAACTCATAGTTTCATCAATGGCATATTTCAAAATCATCAACAAAATCAGAGATTGAGACATGGGCGTGATAGTATTCGAAGTAACAATTTTTAAAACGTAGAAATTATCAAAAATCGATCAAAACACATGCCTTAATCAAATATTACAAGTGCTGAACCCTAAGCAAACTTTTATCTTTTCTTTTCTTGTATTTTCGGCCAAGGATGAACATAAAATGGTCTATTTTCATGCATTTTTTTATTATTATTAACATATTAATTAAATTCTCATTTTACCCTTTGTTATTAAACTATTAAAACATGAATATCAAGGTCATAAATGTCCATTAACCATATAAATTGCATATTAACCACATAAAGACCTCTCAAATAATAAGCCAAATCAAATAGGCACTTTTAACAAACAGCAGGCAACTTTTACATTTTACGCGATTAGGTCTTTTTATCAAATTAAGCACACAATTGATCAAATTCTCATACGAAACTTTTACACATGATAATTCATATAACATAAGCACAAAAATAATATTAAAGTATTTTTCTAACTCAGATTTGTGGTCTCGAAACTACTATTCTAACTAGGTTTAAACTGGACTGTTACATCTTCATCATGGTGCCATTTAAGTTACACAAGCTTTTATCATGTGGTTACAAGGGAGCTGAAGGGACATCAATAAAACACATTAAGGATACTTTAAGTCTTCATTAAGGAGAATTGACATGCATTTTCAACTACATCAGATTCTAATGAAGAGACATGACTCGTTGGCTTCCTTACATGAGTTTAAAATGAAATTAATGCTTGTAATAACCTTAGTTAATTGTTGAAGATGAAAGGTCACACATAGGCATTCGAATAGTCACAATGATGCCTATAAATAATTTGTGAAAAGAGCCTTTGTTAGATAATGAATGTTGGATTTGAAATTTTCTGAGTTTTGTCTGAGAATTCTATCTCTTTGTTCTTGGTTTAACTTACTTGGACTTATCAAGGTTCTCCTTGTGGCGTCAAACCTTTTTTTTTTTGAACTTATCACTTCCATCATTTTTTTCTTTGTTCTGAAGTGTGGCATTCTAACATACTGTTGGTTCCTATTTTGATAAATAACAGGTCACAGTTTACTTCTTCTTCAAAGACTTGTTTGTTATTTCACTATATAGAAATTGGGTCACGATTATTTATATTGTTGGTTCTTTTCTAAGTGTTTAATTCGTACAAGTCATCCTTCCGAAACCTTCTTTGTTGTTTTCATTCAACCTATTCACAATTTCATTTTAAATTTCAACTTGAAATGATATTGAAATTAGATGAATTGAATTCACGAATACGAGTACGCATCAATAGTTGGCATACTATAAAATTTTGAGTACTCACCCTTGTGTTTTGTGATTTGGGCATTAAAGCCCCAAGACAGATTGGAGGGATAAGGGAATGTCGAGCCAAGCTCCATTCACCTGGATATGTTGGTGTGTTGGAGAGTGTTTAGCTTTATGCTACACTTATGGGATATGTTAGGCTCTTTGAGTCACTGGTGTGATGGAGATTTATGTATCCAATGTTTGGTGATAGAGTCCACTTTTATGTTTCATGTTTCCAAGTTGTCAAATTATCATAAATTGATTAACATGTGAAAATTATTGTGTGTAAATACATGTGAATATATAAAATTGACTTGTAAGTTATTAAAGCATGAATACATTATTTTGTCTTGATGAATTATCGTTAAATGAATTATATATATGAGTTGAGTGTAATTGCATGTGAGAGTATATGCTAGTTTTATGATTTAATGAATATGTTATTTTGACTTGGTTAGAATATGGTTGTGAATGTGTTGTAGTATGCTATTGTTTAACATTTGATTTTGTGTATACTTTGTGGTTATTCTGAAATTCACTGAGCTTGTTTAAGCTCACTCACTCTTTTCAAACCTCACAGACAGATAGCGTTGCGGTGTAAGTGGTGTAGAAATCCCGAGAAAGTGATCCAAGTTAGGCTTTAGATTTTGAGTAGGTGAAGTCGATTCTTTGAACTGTGGGAATAAAGCAATGTGGTAGATGTTTTTGGTTGATTATTATTATGTCTTAAATAGTTGATATGATTTTAGACTCTTAGGTTTGATAGTCGATGATATTATGTTCTTAGTTTTGTCTTGTCTTGAATTATTGATGTGCTTTGAGCTGCAATTTTGGATATTTTTTATGTTGAATTTTGAGGTTATAAATGCATGATGAATTGGTATATGTTTGGTTGTATTAAATGCCTTGTTTTGCTGTAATTTTTTTTATTTATATAGAGGTATTGATATTCTGGGCATATGTATCGATACCTTCATATTAATTCGTATATGCAGGAAAATAGTAGCCCATTTTTGTATCGATACTAATTCTTGAGTATCGATACTTGGGGTAAAAATATAGATACTTTTTGAATTGTATTGATAAATTGCTAGGTTTTAAATTTTGCAGAGAAACAAAATGCTAAAAAGGTATCGATTTTCCAAACGACGTCGATACCTATTATGAGAAATATTGATAACAGCGAGTGTGTATCGACACCTACATCATTTTTTTTGGAAATTTTCGTTAAGTTGTCTTTAAGCATGCTTCTAACTTGTAATATGGCCACTCAATATATGTTTAGTAATTTTAACATCGCCTAGGGTGTTTTAGACTTAAAACTCTTATAATTGATTAATTATGATGATATTCGTATGCTAATGAGACATGGTGTAATGTGTGATGATGTGACATCAGTGTAGCATCCTGTTACTCAAGCTCGACGATCGGGCTGGGTATAGGATGTTACACGGTCTACAATCACCCAAATTGCATTATTTTTAATAGGACTGAGGGGAAGACCCAAAACGAAATCCATGGTGATCTTGTCCTACCTCCACTTAGGAATCTCTAGAGGATACAACTTCCCTAAGGGAACTTGATGTTTTACCTTCACTTACTAGTATGTCAGACAAATCGAGACATACTCTGATATTGTAACACCCCAAATTTGGGTCTAGAAGTATTAGATTTTGAGCATGGGAACAGTTAAGATGCGGCACATAAATAGTTAGTTGTGCAAGAAAGTGACATAAGTGTGTATCTGCTTTAGTGGTTAAGTGTTCTGAATGTTCTGGGAGTGGATGAGAAGTCTTGGGTTCAAGCCTTGGCTTCCAAAAAATTTTTGTTTTTAAGGATAAAACCCCTACCTTTGGTCAGTAGGGTTATAAGTAAAACTTGTTAAAAACATGACAGAATGAGCCTGTTAGTCTAGTGGATAGTGGCGTGTGGAGTGTGTAAGGGGTCTGAGGTTCGAATCCTTGCTTGTGCAAATGGAGATTATTTTTACTGATTGCAATGGGAGGAGGTTGTGTTTGACCGAGATACTGAAAGTTTGAATAGATTTGTTGTTAGCTGAATCTGAGGAGAGAATTATGGGAGATTTCAATTGTTTGAATTGGTGGACAGGAGAAAATTAAGGAGAAAATCAAGGAAGTTCAAATTGGAAGGAGAGTTGTACTGGTTGTGAACTTCTGCTTTGGAAGAATTCGGCTAGGCAATGGTTTCTCTCCATTTTTCAGTTTTGTGATTGCTTTGGTTCTTTTTTTGCACTTCTGGATTGCCGAATTCTGGTAGGGGCTGATTCAGGTACTCTTCATTTTGCCCACTTCAGTTTTATCCTTCATTTTTAGTACCCTACTGACTAATTTCGCTCTTCTCCCTTTACTTCTTTAGTAACTGTTTTCCCTTGTTGCTATTGAGCCAAATTTTGTCTTTGGATTTTACTACTTCTCCACCTTTCATTTTCTCTCTATTTTTAGGACTGATATTTTCTTAGAGACCATTCGGGTATTTCTCATTTTGCTGTTTCGACTTTATTTTTCCATACAGTCTTACTCTACTTCAATTTTCTTTCTTCCTCTACTCCTCTAACTGATATTCTTTCCCTTTTCTCTCCGGCCGAATGTCCTATTCTCCTCCTCTCTCTCAATTCTTTTAGTTTAACATTTCCCACTCTTTTCATCTTATTATGATAGCCGAATACTTTATATCTCCTTTTCTCTATTTTGTTTTCAATTTTGACAATTGAGAATCGACCAATCGGTGGGTGCACTCGATTCTTCTCTATTTTCTCTCCCTCTCCCTACTGTAATAAATTGTCCTTCTAATAAACTCACTTGCTGCCGTTTATTTCTAGGAGAGGGGTGTTGCTAGCCTTGCTTCTGGAGTATCGTGTGACTAGTTGGGGGTAGACTGATTGTTCCTCTCTCCTATGCATGGGTTGTATATCAGTAAATGATCATTCGTTGGTTCAATCTGATCGTAGGAATATATGTTAATCGGTGTCGGGTGGATTGCAGGTTATCAATAAGGAACAAGCAATTAGTCTCTTGCAACGGGTTAGGTGTGCAAACCTTAATCGATTGAGATAGGCAAGTGATGAGATACCGTTTTGTTAAGTAATATAGAAAGGGATTGCTAATCCTGCTGTTAATAAGATTAATGGTGTTTTTGAATATAGGTTGGTATTCTTGTGGGTTAGTCTCGCACATTCGCAATTAGGTGTGTAAACACTACCCCAAACTGTAAATTGAAAAAAGCCGAAGAATATGATTACTGACGCTACACGAGCGTGCACTCACTCGTGTGGTAAACCAAACGCGTAGAACATGGGCATATGAGTGTAGAGGCCACCATGAGCGATTTCATGGGCCGAATCTGTTTTGGGCCACGTTGGGCTGAAATGGGCCGTGTGGGCCCCATAGGCTCGTGGGCCCCATACGGTCGTGTGGAGATTTTTGGGCTAGGCTATGTAGTTTGCACAGCCAAGGCCATTTTTGGGCTTTATGGGCCACACGAGCATTTGGACCCATATGGGCCGCATAATGGGCATTGGGCCCATTTTCACTGTTTGACTGTTAAGGTTGTACGGGTCATCTGAGATGACTGTGACCTTCTATTAGAGCGGTAAGCGTACCTGGACCCTTAATCGATAAAATGGCTATTTTTCCCTTATGTGGTAAAATGACTATTTTGCCCTTATATGGTAAAATGACTATTTTGTGGTAAATGATTGTTTTGCCCCTATGTGATATATGTTCATATTTTAGCATACTATTGTAATTGTGTTGAGTACATGTTTAATATGATGCTATGACAAGACATGTGGCATGATGCATTGCATGGGGTGGGATTTTATATGATTGGAGGAAGTGTACTGTACTAGTAGCTCTGCTGCAAATCACTGATGGCTTTAAGCCTGTTATACTGGTAGCTCTGCTGCAAATACTGTTTTAGTGCCTCAACCTATGCTATTTTGGAGTGTAGGGCTGGGTGGGTCGATTTTATCCCACATGGGGTGTAGGGCTAGTACGGAGATGGTGTGTAGAGGCTGGATTGGGTAGGACTTGCATACTGTTTACTAATACTGCACTGTTTACTATTGTTGTACTGGGCCAAGGCCCAAATATATGACTGCTTCTATATTGAGATGGGCTTAGGCCCAGACTGCTACTGTTATTTAAATGGGTTCAGGCCCAGACTATTACTATTACTGATATGGGCTTAGGCCCAGAATGTATTTCGGTCTCTGTATGTTTGGTTGTTTGACGTTAAGGGATTATACACTGAGTTTTCGTAAACTCACCCATCTGTTTAACTATACAGGTAATCCCCAGTCTTAGGCGCATCGGTGCTGCGAGGGACTCGAAGGTGGCCATACAACAGCTTACACTCCCATATTTGTATTTCAAATTATAAGTAGTTAATTTGGGTATTTTGTTGTAATAAGGTCTCTCTAAATTTTGTTCCTTAATTTAGGCTTTTATTATTTTGATTTATATTTGCTAGCGGTAGGACGCAGGTTTTTAAAAGATAAATGCTTTTCAGAACGTCACGTTTACGCAAACATATTTTGAGAGCTTTCGCAACAAACACTATTTTAAAGTGTAAATTTAATATGATTAATATTTTGCTAAAACAACTTGAGTTTTAACAATTAACAAGACATCCTGAATTTTCGTTAAGATCCCAAAGAGATTTTTATATGGAATGGATTATCTAAGAAAACATATTTTGAAAAACACTTCAATATGACATCGCAGATTCGGCCATAACGTCTAGGCCGAGTTTGGGGTGTTACAGATATCTCATTTTTCATTCCAAGCGACCAATACAAACTTCTTAAGTCACTATACATCTTAATGCTTCCTGAATGAAGCGATAAAAGTCTTTGGTGAGCCTCATTTAATAATTCTTCCCTCAAATCACTTCCTGATGGCACATACATCTTACTCATAAATCGAAGTTTTCCATCTATTCCCAGGGTGAAGTTTGTAATATCGTGAGATGCCAATTGTCTCTTGTACTCATTACACTTCGTATCTTTTAACTACTCTTCTAATATCTAAGAGAGAAAGATAGGTTAAACAATCCATTCTGCAAGAAGCGATCTATCATCTGCTAGATGAATACTTGCTCGAAGAGATGCCAAAGTTGCCATAGTTTTCCTGCTTCAAGCATTCACCACTATGTTGGCCTTTCCAGGATGATACTTAATTCCTAGGTCGTTGTCTTTTACTCGTTCCATCCATCATCGTTGGCATAGATTCAAATCCTTCTACGTCATCAGGTCCTTTAAGCTCTTATGTTTTGAGAACATATGACACTTCTCTCCCCATAGAGATAGTGTCTCTAGATTTTTAGTGCTAGCACCATGACTGCCAGTTCCAAGTCATGTGTTGGATAGTTCTTTTCATGTGGTTTGAACTGGTGAGATGCATATGCTATAACTTTCCCTCTTTGCATAAGCACACATCCCAGCCCATTTAAGGATGTTAATAGCTCTATTTTTCATAAATTCTCTTTATTTTTCAACAGAATAACAATCTCTCAAAGTTGTGTTAATAGCTCTATCAGTGCCATCTATTTATAGGAAGAGAAGGTAGAACCCTTATTAAGTTGTAGTGGTTTATTTCAAATAGAAAAGAAACATCCTACTTAGAATAGGACTAGGGTCTACGGCATACTCTAGTATTCCTACTAAGGTTGCCACCCACTTGTCCATGAGGGGCTTTTGGGCCTCTCTCACATCGAGTTCAATTACGAGTACTTCCTGAACATTTTTAACCCAGTACTCTGTAATATTATCTAACGCAATTCAGCTTTTCTATTTCCCAAAATAAACTTTAATATTTGTATATAAAATAATTTTCTCATCTCTATTTTATCCCCAGTAAAATTTTTACGATTTATCCCTAGTAAAATTTTGTCGATTTTGCCCATGGTAAAATTTTGAAAAAATATGTTTAATATTTCACAACTTAGCATGTTCACTATGACTGAATGGTTTATTTTCATTTTCGGACTTCAAAACAGTCCAAAAATATATACTAAAATACAAACTCATTCTTCTGATCATTTTTAAGTAATTCATATTTGGAAACCTATATTCATTTTCAAATGATTCTATTTCTCAATTTTGGAGAAAACTATAATCATTCCTGAATGTTTCCCATTTCTCTATTCCTATTCATTCCATTCATTTCTATTGAAACATGCAATTCATTTTTGGTTTCAACGAGCTAGCAGAGGGACCGATTGGACATATGTAGTTGAGGCTTAAATGATTTATATTTAAGTTTCAGCTTTTCGCCTATTAATTATAAAATCATTTAGTCACAAAGTGATTTCACTATAATATCATGAATAAGCTCTTCCCAACAACATACCATTATAAAAGTAAGTACTCAATACTCGTCTAATGACCTTGCCATAAGTGTGTTACCCTTATAAGATATCCTTGATCTCTTTGGATAATATTTTTTTCTCTTAATATGATCCTATTTTATCTCATGGTAACCATTACATCTTCCTTCACAAAAAGTCAATCACTATCAAATAGTGATCAAATCATCCATCACAACGATAGATGACCCGTGGCCACAACTACTTTCCATCAACCATGTAATACAAATGAGAGGATATCATTTACTCATGTTTTAGGCTATGAATTGCATTTTTTTGTGAATGACGCTACATACTATAGAAGTCGTACACCTAACGCACCAACTTTCGACTTCTTATCTATTTGAACCTAGGCTTTTACTTACATCAAAGTGTACGAGCCATGCATACATAGTCTACCATCCTCTCAGGATTTAGGTATGCCACACTATGAATTTCATAAGTGAATAAATCCATAAACGAATTCAGGATCTATTCTACTTGGGTCTCGTCTGAAGTACTATCACCCTAGTCAGTCACATCTATGTCTCTATCTTCTAGGAGTCATGTAACACCCCTATCCCGTAACTGTCGCCGGAATAGGTAAGGGGCATTACCGGACTTGTAACTCATGTCAGAACAGTAAAATTTTGAACTTTTTCTTGAAATAAAGGTCATTCATTTAAATAAGTACTAAGCACAGCCAGGGATAAAATTTAAACTTCTCTAAGTAAACATTCAAAAGATGCCATTTTCGCATGGCTTATATACATTAACCAAAATATTCTTCCGCCACTAGTCTATTCTATACATGCCATAAGATAATCCAAAACATAGCATATCAAGCGTTGGATAGTGATAGTGTGACAAGTTCTTGACGATCCCCGAGCAAAAGGCCAAATTCAACAATCTATAAAACATAGAAACATAACAACAGAGTAAGCTTTCATAAGCTTAGTAAGTCTTAAGCAAATTAAAAAAAAAACTCTTGAACTCAAATATAACCAATTTGTTTATTTGATTCACATATAACATTTCATTTCATATCTATAGTTATCCTCATCGGACAAATCAAAATGTATATCTCCCAATATCCTATAGTATTTCTCCATAACCGAATACTCACATATTCATATGGCATTTTCATATTTGCTTTTCACTTTACAATCATGATTTAATTCTGATGGGTCTAACATGTACAAGTATTTATCACATACGACCAACCGAATTAAAAGTCGATCTTACTTAATTTTCATATAACCTCTTTCTAGGTATACTACCCTTTTGGCCGAATATACACAATTACGTAATACACAATAATCGGATAAATTCTCACTTGATAGTGATCTCTTATAAACATAGGTACATTACATATTTTCACCTAACTTTTCACATTGACCAAATGCACAATAATCATAGAAACGATCTTATTGCTTTACTCACATATGCATCACATAACAACCTTGTGATTTAATCCAAATCAAGCTTAAATATAATCTCAAAATACATACCTGACCAACTTAACGCATTGAACGTATTTATTACCAATTGCTACTGTGAAGTCGTATAATCTTATGCTTTACTCAAATCTTCAACGAGACCTTTAGCTCGGATAATCCCCACACGTAGTTATCGGGTCTTACCCGGACATAATCTCCACATGTAGTCATCGGGTCTTACCCGGACATAATCTCCACACGTAGTCATCGGGTCTTACCCGGAATATATTTCCACACGTAGTCATCGGGTCTTACCCGGAATATATTTCCACACGTAGTCATCGGGTCTTACCCGGAATATATTTCCAAGTTTCATGTACATTTAATCACATGTTACAACGTTCACATCGACTGTCATATTTGTAATTCATTTGCCTCATCAAATATCTAATAATACACACCTTTCACATTTGGTCATTCGGCCACAATATATACACATCTCATACATATTTCACACTAGCCATTCGGCTTTACCACATATATATATATATATATATCTTATACATATTTCATGTTATCCATTCGGCTTTACCACATATATATACATCTCATACATATTTCATGTTAGCCATTCGGCTTTACCACATATACATATCTCATACATATTTCACATTAGCCATTCGGCTTTACCACATATATATATCTCATACATATTTCATATTAGCCATTCGGCTTTACCACACATATATATATATCTCATACATATTTCATATTAGCCATTCGGCTTTACCACACATATATATATTTATCTTGTACATCAATTTCAGCAATAGCTTATAAGCAACTCAAATAGTTTCATCAATGTTTACAACAAAATCACACATTCACTACAAGCTGTTTTCCTGAGCAACAGTCATTAAATTATTTGTAACTGGAGCTACGAAACCCCAAATGAAGTGCTGTTAATTTTCTCTGAAAACAGACTCATATATCTTCTATCCATAAAATTTTCAGAATTTTTGGTTTGACCAATCAATACCAGAATTTTTCTTAAAATTTCTCCTATTTCACTGTTTGACTATACTGACCACTCTTCACTACGAATCAACTTTCTCATTATACAGAATTCAAAATATGTTCTTGTTTATTTCATTTGAAACTAGACTCATTAAGGAGTCTAAGAATATAAATTTTATCTTATAACAATTTTTGTGTGATTTATAATGATTTTCTAAAAAAAAAAGAACAGGGGATTTCGGAGTCATTCTGACACTGTCTCACACAACTTTAAATATCTATTTATAGGAAATTCCTTTGCTTACACAGTTTCTTTTATAAGAAACTAGACTAATTAAGCTTTGATTACATATTTTATTCAGCCTATAATTCCACACCAACAATTTATGGTGATTTTCTAAAATCACGTTACTGCTGCTGTCCTAAGCAAATTATTACAATTTGCTCTTAAATTTCCAAGTCCAAACACTTATGAACTTACCATTTGAGTTTAAAACATATCATGGCCACATCATATCTTATTAAATCAACTCATTATGTCCTATTATGATTGAATTTACTCAACGTTTAATCACTTAAAACTTACCTCGGAAGTGGTCGACGACTAGATACCCACGGCTATTCGTTTACTTTCTCTTTTCCCCTATCCGACTTTGATCCTCTTTGCTCTTAAGCTTAAGTAAAACAATAGATTTGCTTAAGTACTTAACTAATATTATTCACTTAACAATCACATTTGGCAATCACATATCATTTAATCTATATCTAAAACAATAGATTTCAATATGTATCATATTTAATAAAACATGCCATGACTCGATTTCATGCTTATTTAATTTATATCTAATTCACATTCACAAGCAAAGAGTCACTTAATTTATCATGCTTTCTTATACATGAATTTAATCATATTGCCGAATGTCCTTATGTGTACATGGTACATACATAAGGCATATATATATATATATATATACCTATATATGACCATTACAATTTAAACATTTAATCATAATCGGCAAGCTTTATTTCAACTATTTAAGGTGCAAACCAATTATGTTATTCATTAACATTTCGTCATATTAAATCTTTGATTAACCAATTTAACACATACCAAAATCCAATCATACATCTAACCTTTACCTCAATGCCAAACCGAGTTATAAGATTACACATTACACTAAGCATATCATTAAACATACCTATTCAATTTAGCTAATTTCATAGCCGATTAATCACCTTACCCCACATTACTCAATGCCGAATATTAACCCAACATCACAAGCATAATCACCATGAAACTTACCTTAATACACACTTTATCCCATTGCCGAATACATATATATATCATCAAATAAATATTTATTCACATAACAACAATTCATTCACATCTCTATAAATGATCATAATCGGACATTATAAACAAATCAACTAGTTTAGCATTCAAATTCTTCTAACCATTCCTCAATCACTTACTCAATGAACAACAATCCAAGCACATCAAAGCATAGTCGAATATATCATTCTTCTTAAATTCAAAAATAAATGTATGGGCTAACTTCAAAATCTATTTAACAACTCAACTTTACCAAAATTATCAAGAAATTAAGCCAAACATACCTCCAATTGCTAATATAATTGCCATATGTCTAAGGGCCCCCTTTTGTTCTTCTTTGATTCTAAGAATCGGCTATTAAGAGAAAGAATGGGTAAAACTCTGTTTTCATCCCCTTTTTTTCCCATTATAAAAACTTTATTTCATATTTTATAAGTCTTTATTTAATTCTTTAACAAAATGTATATAATATCATTTATTAGCTATCATTACAACAAATAAAATACATATTTTCTCACCTAAAACCATCATGGTTGGCCATTATCATGAAAACTGGGGACTTTGACATGCAAGTCCCCATATTTAATCCATGCAACAATTTGGCCATTTTAAAAAAGTAACCAACACATTTTTAATGTTTCTCACATAAGCCCTTTTGATTAAATTCGCATTCAATTGACAAAATCAAAGCATCAAAATTTCACACATAAATTGTAACGTAAAATAGACATGAAATTTAACAATCAATTATTTGTGTGACTCGGTTTTGTGGTCTCGAAACCACTTCCCAACTAGGGTCAAATTAGGGATGTCACAAGTCATCTACTCCGATGTCCAAGATAGTGCATCTCCCCAATTGGACTTGATAGATGACATATTAGTATTTTGATCAGTTTGGTCATTTCTGATTAGACTAAGGATATGTTTAGGTTTGTCTTCTAATACAAGTTGTCTTTTTATACTATGATCCAACCACGTAATACCAGTTAGTATTATTTAAACATTTAGACAACCAATGAGCAACATTTGCTTCCATTTTTCTTTGTGCAAAAACCATATGAGGACAATTATACAAAGTATATTAATGTAATTAATGAATTTGTTTTGTTAACCAATCTATTCGAAAAAAGTACAAGTTTTCAAACGAATATACTATACTCAGGGCATCAGATCCAACATGATCACCCCTTCTGAACACAAGTAAAACCACAACAAATTATTTTACTATAAAAATAACTCTCTTACAAAATTATTCTCCCAAGAACAAATTAAATGTCTAACTCTCAATACAATTTCCTAGGAAATTCTCTCAAATATATAGAAATTGACTTCGAGACTTGCTTACAGTAGAAGATCTAATACAATCCCAATAAAATAGTAATACCATAAGAGCATACAATCTAATAACTTAAGATTAACACTACGGATCTCCACTAGCTACTTAAGTGTCAAGATTTGATACCAATTGAAATAAATCTGTCGTTGCTGAGAACTAATCTACATAACTGAAGTGGTGCCTGAGATAGTGGACATTCCTTTAAGCACTAAATAAAAACAAACAACACATAAGGCACAAGAAGTTGTTTACATGGTTCAGTTTTCCTACATATGCGCAGCTTATCTCATTGAGAAATGTGCACTTTGTTCAACAATTATAAATTAAATCTACTCAAATACACTCACTGTGATATTTCTCCTCACCCTTATACTTTGAAAATACAAGACTCTCACCACTGTATTTACTCATTGTGAATACAATAAGTAAAACCACGACACACAGCTTTACTTATTAAAATAGCATTCTTATAATAAATTCTCACTAGAACAAATTAAGTACCTAACATTCAGTACATTAATCTAGGTAAGTATGCCAAATATATAGATTTTATTTCGAGACTTGCTTACAAATGAAGATCTAATTCAATCCCATTAAAAGAACAATACCATAAGAATAATAACACATAATGCAAATATGGACTCTTGGTAGCTAATCCAACATAATCATGATCCAATCCAAAGTCCACAATCTAAGGGATTGCCTTAGGTAATTTCGAATCAATCCAATCACCAAGATAATACTCCTCAAGTGATATGATCTTTCGTAATGACCTAGATATCATCCATATAATTAGCATAGCCTAATTAAACAGTTCAATAAACTGCCAACACCTTAAATATGGAAACTATCTTTCATAGATTTGGTGGGCAGGGAAGTAGGCACTCCCTCTTACACCAATTTTTACAGTTTCATATTTTTCAACAGTTACATTGTTAGCGAGACATATTTTCTTCCTCAAAGAAAATTAACACATTTTGAACAAAATATTTGGGCATACGATAGGTATGTGGCCAATGATCTTTTATATCACATTGATAACATAAGTTATCTATACCCTTTAAAAAGTTATCTTAAGAACTCTTATTGTTCTTTTATTTATTACTATGTTTCCACTTCTAGTGGTTGTTATAATTAATCACAAAATAAAAATAATAATATTCTTAATATGAAACATTAAATAAAAACTTCATGTAATTCTTTGCACAACTTCGAGTCTTTCTCAACAATTTTGACTTTTTTTCTTCTATGCGGTAAAAAAGAGATAGAGATATTTGTTTATATATATTTTTTGGCATTAAAATTTCACAACTATTAATATTTTGAGCGGTTAAAGGCTCTTTTGTAACTGCTAGAAGGCGCGGATTTGAATCATGCTTTTGGTGGTTTTTTTCTATTTTTTCTTCTCTTTGGTGAAAATCGCTTCTCTGAAAAATGGTTTTACAAATAAATTGATGAATGTCAGAGTTGTGACCCAAATTCTTATTAAAATAAAATACAAGTGGCAAGATAGGGGGATTTGAATAAGGTGTTTCAACCTTACTGCATTACTTTTATTAGATGTTGATTAGAATAAGGTTTTCTAAACCTATAAATAGACGCAGTCTGTACTCCTTGTAATCATTCAAATTTGACATAGTGAATTCTCTTCTCCTCTACCTGTGGTTTTTTCACGAAAGCGTTTCCACATAAAATTTATGTGTTCTATTTTTCTCACTTTTCTTGCCATTATTATTGTTCTATTTTTTAAAAATTAGTATCAGAGGTTTCCAAGTAGCTTATCTCAATCACGATAATAGTGTCACTAAAGTATGAAATTTCACTGTTGGATCACAACACTAGATTCGTGTTGTGGCAGATAAAGATGTAGTTCTTGTGTAGATGGATTTGGAAGATGCCTTGCTAAGGATAGATAAGATGCCTTCGACATTAATGGATGAAGAGAAGAAGTGTAAAGATTGAAAGGCCTTGATGTAATTACATTTTAATTTGTCTAACAAAATTTTGTAGGATGTGATGAAGGAGAAGACCGTCGCTGCATTATGGGCAAAACTATAATAGATATGCATGTTAAAAACCCTGACAAGTAAGTTACATATGAAACAGTGTCTTTATGCTCATCGTTTATAAGAAGATATGTCTGTGCACGAACACTTAATTGTGTTTAAGGAAATTATCTCGATCCTAGAGGCCATAAAGATTTAGTTTGATAAACAAGATTTAGGGTTGATTCTACTTTGTTTGTTGCCGCCGTCCTATTCAACCTTTAGAGACAAGATTTTGTATAGTTGTGAATCTCTCACAGTTGATGAGGTCTATGATTCTTTGACCTCGTATGACAAGATGAAGCATCTTGTGATGAAAACTGACTCTTAGGGAGAGGGTCTTATTGTTCGTGGGAGACAATAACGAAATACTAATAATGATCATGGAAGGACATAGAAACAGAATCTTCGTAGTAAATCTGAGGATAGATCTAGATCTTCAAATAGAGGTAAAACCTGTAACTTTTGCAAGAAGAAAGGGCATATTAAATCTAACTGCTATAAGTTGTAGAGCAAGATCGAAAGGGAGGCTGCGAATCAAAAGGGAAAACAACCAGAAAAATTTAGTGAAGCTGATGTTATAAAAGACTACAACGATGGTGAACTCCTAGTTACTTTTGCCAAAAATTCTAAAGTGAGCGAGGAGTGGATCCTTCATTCTGGTTGCACCTTCCGTATGAGCCCCAACCGAGATTGGTTTACAACTTATGAAGCAATGTCTAAAGGTATTGTTTTAATGGGAAATAATGCTTCGTGTAAAATCGCATGTGTTGGACTAATTAAAGTTAAGATGTTTGATGGAGTTGTTAGAACACTTATTGACGTACGACATGTTTCAAAATTGAAGAGAAATTTGATTTTGTTGAGTACTCTTGATTCAAAAGGGTACAAATACAAAGAAAAAAGTGGGGTTCTGAAGATTTCCAAAAATTCCCTCGTTGTGATGGAAGGGCAAAGAAAAACTAGCAAGTTATATGTTTTGCAGGGTTTCACTATTACTGGTGATGTTGCAGTTGCTTCCTCTTCCTTGTCAGATGATGATGTTACTAGACTTTGGCATATGCATCTACGGCATATGAGTGAAAACAACATGGCAAAATTGAACAAAAGATGATTTCTTGATTGGCAAGGCATTAGCAAACTGAAGTTCTATAAGGACTGCATTTTTGGGAAGAAAAAGAGAGTTTAATTCACTAGAGGAATCTATAACATGAAGGGAAATTTGGATTAAATTCATTCTAATCTTTGGGGACCATCCAGAGTGCCTTCGAGAGGTGGAGCTAATTATATGTTAACTTTTATTTATGATTTTTCCAGAAAAGTTTGGGTTTTCTTCTTGAAGAAAAAAAGTGATGTGTTTTCTGCATTCAAGTCTTGGAAAACTATGGTTGAGAAACAGACAGGAAAATAGATAAAACACCTCCGAATAGATAATGGCTTGGAGTTCTATTCTAATGAATTTAACAAATTGTGCAAATCAGAAAGGGTCGTTAGACACTTGACAGTTTGTCATACTCCACAACAAAATGGCATTACAGAATGAATGAACAAAATGATCATGGAGAAGGTTCAATGTATGTTGTCGAATGCTAATTTACCGAAGTTGTTTTGGGCTGAAGTAGCCTCTACTATATATTTTTTTTATCAACCGATCTCCATCCGTTGCCATTGAGAAAAAGACTCCACAAGAGATATAGTCCGGTAAGCTTGCTAATTATTCCAATTTAAATATTTTTGGGTGTCTTGCGTATGCTCATCTTGGTTATAAGGCTAGGTTAAAAGTGTAACACCCCTAACCCCTATCCGACACTGGAATAGGGTTACAGAGCATTACCTAAAATTTTAGAACATTTTCAGATAATTCATGATATTTACAGTTCATAGCGAAACTGTCCACTTGAGTTATAGTCACTAAATTATTTATATCTTGAGCTAAAGAACTCAAAATTAATTTCCGCTAATTTTCTCTAAAACTAGACTCACATATCTCCTTACCATAAAATTTTCAGAATTTTTTGTTTAGCCAATAACTACAGTTTATTCTTCAAAATTACCCCTGTTTCACTGTCAGATAGTTCTGATTCCTCTTCACTAAAGATTAATTATTTCCTCATACAAAATTTGGATAATGTTCCCGTTTGCTTATTTTGAAAATAGACTCATTAAGTATTTTAATTATATAAATTTAAGCCCCTAATTATTTTTCTTCAATTTATTATGATTTTCCAAAGTCAGAACAAGGGAACCCAAAATCATTCTAACCTTGTCTCACAAAAATTAAAATATCTCATAATATGAAATTATTTTGATTACATCATTTATTTTATGTAAAACTAGACTCAATAGGATTTAATTTCATATTCTATTCAACCTCTAAGTCGATTTCCACAATTTTTGGTGATTTTTCAAAGTTGGACTATTACTGCTGTCCAAAACTATTTTAGTGAAAAATGTTGATAACTAAGTTTATAACACATTCACTTCTTTTCAATTAAACCCTATACATGCCATATAAACCTTAAGATGCATAATAAAATTTACCGAAGTAATCTGGATAGTGTGCCCTGATGTGTTGATCCGATCCACCAATTTCACGTCAATCTACAAAGAACATTTAACACACAAGAGTAAGCTTATGGGTCACATAATCATATAACATTTAATTTCACTATTCACATAATCATAATCATATAAACTCATTTGATTGATTTCAATGTCACTATTCACTAATTCTTGATCTTTTGGGTCCATTTCTCATTTACTTTCATAGTCAAATTAGGGAATGATTACCGAATTGAGTACTTCGTTATCATAATGCCATAGTAAAACTATGGTCTTGCACATAGTCATATATTACACACCGAAGCCATAGCCTAGCCATGGTCTTACATAGATCATATATCACACTGACGCCATATCTCAGATATGGTCTTATACAGTAACACATATCACACTGATGTCATATCCCAAATATGGTCTTATACGGAAGCACATAATCACATCTCTCCAATGCCATAGCCCAGCTATGGTCTTATACGGAAATCACATGATCACATCACACCGATGCCATAGCCCAGCTATGATCTTATATGGAAATCACATATCACATGTTGCCATGGTCCAACCAAGATCTTCCCCGTCAATTTGTCTTAGCCACTGAACGAAAGTACTCAAATCCGTTGTTCCACTTAATTTGTACTTTTATTCAAATATCATTTTACAACTATCACAATTTAATGACATTCATATGCAATAATATACTATACCATTCATGAAATTTTCATATCAAAATATTAAATTTAGCCATATGAACTTACCTGGGCAAATTCACAAAAGTCATACAAGTTCAAGGACTAATCGGCTATTTTCTCTTTTCCACGATTCACTTCGGGTTCTTGATCTATAATTTTAAATTCATTCATTTATTAGCATTCATTTCAATTTTAATCTACTTCACAGTTTATACCCTTTAATTCTTGAAATTACACTTTTTCCCCAAATTTTACAATTTTTACAATTTAGTCCCTGCTTAATTAACCCATCAATTGAGCTAATTTTTCTCAATTAACACTTTATTTATTCATTCTAAGCTATTACAAAACCTTTGAAAATCAAAACTTCAGCACCAAACCTTAATTCACAACTTTTTCACAATTAGGTCCTATAATCAATTTCTATCAAAATTACTTAATAAAATCATCATATAATAAAATAAGAACTTCAATTTGATAATAATTCACCATAATCATATAGCATTTATTCATGGTAACTTTTAAAGTCACCCATAAAATCAAAAACTAATGAATTAGATAGTTGGACCTAATTGTAAAAGTCACAAAAACATAAAATTTACTAAGAAAAAGTAAATATTGAACTCACATATGTCAAATTATGAAAAACCAACAACTTCCAGACCTCCCATGGCGTTTTTGCTGAAGAAAAATGATGATATCTCTAGATTTTTCAATTTTGTCTTTATTTTATATGTTTAATTTGCAAAATTTCCAATTTTGCCCTTGTTTCTCCTTGTCTTTTTGCTGATTTTCTTGCCCAAACCGTCCAGACCATATAAATTGGGTCTAATTACCTTTTAAATCCCTCCTTAGTAGTCACTTAAGCTATTTAATCACTTTACCAAAATTTATACTATTTTCAATTTAGTCCAATTGACTAACCAAACGTTAAAATTTTCTAATGAAACTTTAATACTAACTTAATAACACTCCATAAATATTTATAAAAATATTTATGGCTTGGTTTATTAATTCAAGGTCTCGATACGTCATTTTCAACCCGATTTACCTAATTAATTCTTTTAAATCACAAAATTCACTAATTAAAAAAATATTTCTATAATCACACTTGACTCATAGGTATTAATTTATTGAATTTTCAACTCACTCATCGGATTTAGTGATCTCGAATCACTGTTTCCGATACCATTGAAAATTAGGTTGTTACAAAAAGGGTATAAGTTATGGTGTCTTGAAAATAGTAAAGTTGTAATTAGTAGAGATGTTGTTTTTTATGAAACTACTATGCTACCTAATGTATCACTTAAAGACTCTTCGAATAAAGAACAACAAAAGCAGGTGGAGCTTCAAATTGATCCAATATCTACAACAGAGTTGACTCCACAAGTTAGTATAGAAAATCAAAATAGAGTCACTTTTTCACCATAATATTCTATTGCTAAAAATAGAACTAGAAGAGAAATTAAACCTCCAAAGAGGTATGCTGAGGTTGATCTAGTTGCTTATGCTTTAAATGTGACTAAAGATATAAATGGAAATCAAGATCCATCTACTTATTTTGAGGTCATTAGCTGTGAAGACTCAGAAAAATAGATGTTTTCCATGCAAGAAAAGATGGAGTCACTCCACAAGAACAGAACATGGGATCTTGTGAAGCTTCCTAAAGGGAAGAAGGCTGTTTGTTGTAAATGGGTGTTCAAGAGGAAATAAGGGACTTTTGGAGTTGAAGAACCTAGATATAAAGCAAAGTTTATTGCAAAGGGTTACAGTTAGATTCTAGGTGTGGACTTCTGTAACGCATAGGTTTGTACAAGTGTACACAGTCGTTATCAAGTAATAAGTAAGTATCGAGTTATCGTTTCCACAGGGATTGTATTTGTGTTAAATCACTTGATTGTAAAATTACCCTTAACAATTTGGTAAATAAAAACAAAATATGGTTGAGAAGTGATGATTAAAATATATTAAACTAAATGCAATGATCCCTAATGCAAATTATCCTAAGTATGCAAACTATATGAATGAAATAGATTTTAGCAAAATTAAACACAATTTGCAACAATTATAATGTAAATAAACTATGACAATTACTTTAATTAAACTCAATTTGTTATCAACATGCTTAATAACATTCGGAAAAACATTCCACGACAACTCAATCTTTCATGAGTTTGGAAACCACATTAGGTCCTTTTGGAAACCACATTAGGTCCTTTTGGAATCCTTTACTTAGTAAATACGCATTTTACGGATCCTTATTTACTAAGGGTTTCTTAGCATTCGTGTGAGGTAACAGGGACGTGTTAGGTTTAAAACAGTTTAATTACACAAATCTAAAAACTATGCAGATAACAGAGCTTGGTTTGAGTTGTTATGCAACTGACAATTTAATCGGGTTAGGATCTAAATTGAGCATGCACACTTCAATTATGTGTCCACTAGCCGTCATCTGGTTAGGGTCGCTCAGCTAATTCAGGTGCACTTCAATCACATAAAAATGAAATATAGACTTGATTTTAATTGAAAGCATGATCGATTGAGGCACAAACATTATAAGCATGAATCAGATAAATATTATTTAATCAAAGTAATCATCCTAGCTTAAATAAAATTAAGCTAACATTGTTGTAAACAAGAACAAATAACACATAGCAAACATTTTTAGATTAAATTAAAGAAAAGAAAGATTAAACCCAAATCAGAGTGGTTGTCACCGAAGACTCTGACCGACGAGGCTTCTTCACTCATTCGCTTTGCTCCTTTGCTGATGGCTCTCCAAGGTGGCCGACCAAAGGCTCTTTAAGAGGCTTAATTGCTAAAATCTCTATGAAGAGATGACGCTAGGCGTGGGGAATGGAAAATGTTAAAGAGAATTGAGAGAGAAGAGAGAATGATGAGGGATGAGGGATCAAATGAGGTCTTATTTATAGGTGAAGAGAGGAGGGTAATTTGCTAAAAATAGAGAGGTTTAGTCTCTTCAAGCTTTTCCATTGAGTGGTCAGTCATGCTTAGTGGATTTTGAGTTGAATTTTGCTTGATTTTTAAGCAATTTAAATGCCACAACAACTCAGGACTGAGACTTGATCAAATGTAAATCTTCGGGCAAATCTCTAATTTCTTCAACATTGTGTGTAATTAAACTAAAAAGTTGTTTATGTGGACAGCCATGTGTAGCCGAAATTGGGTTGACTTGGTCTTTAATTTAGACGGCTTTTGTTATCCAATAAAGCTATCAAACCTGTCCAAAATAAATCAATAAATTAAAGAACCAAAGAATAAAATAAATAATTAATTAAAACCCAAATTATTAATTAAATATTTTTAAATGAATTATTAAATATAACTTTATATTTTATTATGTAATTTAATCATGCGTGGCCCATTTTATGTCTTAAAAATATAATATGTTCAAATAAATATAAAATAAGTCATTTTATGCATGAAAACTATATAATAAAGCATAGAATCACATTTTAATAATTTCTATGTCCTAATTTCATATTTTCACATATTTCATTAATTTATTAAACAATTACTTAGTTTTAACAACGAATTAAAGTAAAAATGTAATAAATTGCATAGGAAAAATCCTATATATTTTTCAGTTTACAACTTCACAGATGTGTTTTCTCTAGTTGTGAAGCACAGTTCAATTTAAGCCCTTCTTAAAATTACGGCCATGTATGATTTGGAGCTCGAACAGTTAGATGTAAAATCAGCATTCTTGCATGGAGAACTTGAGGATGACATTTACATGTAAAAACCGAAGGGCTTTACCGTCTCGAAAAAATAGACTATGTTTGCTTGTTGAAAAAGTCCATTCATGGCTTGAAACAATCACCAAGGTAGTGGTACAAGAGGTTTGATTCTTTTATTACTTCTCATGATTTCAAAAGAAATAGCTTTGACAGTTGTGTTTATTTTAAGAATAACAATGATGGTTCTTTTGTGATCATCTTAATGAGCTAATAATGAGCTGAAATAAAGCTTAAAAACTCTTGAAATTCTGAACCTAAGTAACTCCAATATTCAATACACTTTAATTCAGTTGAATCAATGAACTTGAATGCTTAGGAAAATCTTTTGAAGTCTCCTTTGGCCAACCGAATAGACACCAGCAACTTGGATGGAAATTAAGCTCATGAAGTGATCATTTAATTAACAATCGGTTATGGAAGATGGAAAAGGCTACTGCCAAATTTAAGGATGTGTAATTCTCCCTTTAATTGATGATAACAGCTCCTTTTAATGAAGAATAATGTTCCCCCTTGTATGTAACCGAAATTCACTTGAAAAGTCACATTAATCAATTTGTAACAGCCCTTAAATATAACAGTTTTCAGCTGAAAAGACACATGCAATTAAACACATTAAAACAAACATATTAAACACATTTAAACACTTATTAAACACAAAACACATTAAACACTTAACTTAAATAAATGAACTCGAACACATGCATCAATAAATTATTCCAGCAACTAAATTATTTAAGATAAGCATTTATTCTAACAACTCAATTAACTAAGATGCTTAAATGCATGATTTAAAATGCAAACTAAACAAATAGATGAGTTATTTAATGCAAGACTTAATTTAATAATGCAGACTTAAACTAACATGGGAGTTACATAATGCAAGTCATTATTTATGATGCATACTTAACTAACATGAAAGTTACATAATGCATTACATTATTAAATGCAGAACACAAAGTGCAAGTTAAAATTAAAATATGCAAACTTATTAATTTAAATAAAACTTTATTAAATTAAAAGTTCTTAAAAAAATTTGCCCAATAATCAATCAGGCCTATGAGATATTTCACCTTGCACTTGGGCCCTTCAAGTTTAGGCCAATCTCGATGGCATCGAGTTGCGTCATAACATGATGCGACCGGGTCCGTATCATACCCTCAATCTTCAAGACGATTTGTCCTCAAATCGGGCCACTTGCTCACGAAAAATTTTTCATCGTCATAAACTTGAAAACTACACAAGTCTAGAAAATGAAATAGATTAGATGCTTGCCCTCCCTCTTTATGAGGAATCCATTTCCAAATGTCACCTTCACGAAAATGAAAGAGGTTAGTGACAGCATGGATGATGAACTCGAAAGAACTTTCGGAATCGTTATGCACAATTTCAACAAATGTTCTTATGCTGGGATCAAAAATGGAAATCAGACTTACCTTTTTGTCATGAATAAAAAATTGCAATGAAGACAACAAACTGGAATCACTAAGTATTCGAGAGTTAACAATATTCCAATTCGCAAATCCCCACGATCACCGGGATCAAATACAATAATTCTTCTTACCTTCTCAAGTTGACTCGAAAGTGTCATGGCTGGCAACTTAGAAAAATCATGTAGCAACTGAGAAACATAATCTTGCAAAACATGATAAAATCTTTTAAACCAAAATATAGGACAACCTCCAGAATCAAAAATGTAAGTTTAACTTTGCAAACCAGCAGCATTCATATCTTCACTTAACATCGACTTATGGAAACGTACTCCGGGTTTGAACACATAATTTTGATCACTTGTGTCACAATGCCACAGAAATTTCATTTTCATCAAAAAGTCATATATGCCAAATAAAGAAGATAAAGGGAAAAAAAATTCAAACAATCATATATCTCAAGTTTTATTCGAACAAACTTACACAAATATGCGGAATTAACACAACAAATTAGCAAATTCGAATTTTCAACATACATAAGCAGATTATGCGTTTGACACGTCAATCTTTTATCACTAAAACCCAAATTTTGTTTGGCCTGATTTATTCGTACTTCATCAAAAATCTTGCCAATGTCAAGACCTTTAATAAGCAAACGTACTGTACCACTATGTATCACGAAATCACCATCAATCAAAATATGACAATTATTCAAATCAAACTTTCTATGTGAATAATCTTTATCACACACAATCACACTTTGTTCATGCCGATTTAATCAAACGTCTTCAACAGAATTGCCAACAACAAACTTATCATAGGGAAACTTTTCATGGCATTAGTTGAAACAAAGTCATTAACAATAATAGACGAACGACAATTAACCAAAACATAGTGAGGAGATCTTTTGAAAACTAACTCAACAGCATTTATCTCAACAACATTCAAATTTGGTTACTGTGATTCAATAACTAAAGACTCCTTACCTTACTTACCTTTGAGCACGTGTGGAATAACTTCACCTTCAACCTTACCTTTTTCGATCAAATGGAATCATCTGTAACACTCCATACTCGTATCCTACACCGGGACGGGGTACGAGGCGTTACCTAACTTTAAACTCATGCTTTCATACATTTTCGAGTCACCAAAACATAGTACAATTTAGAACCTTCTCAAACTTATCTTCATATCCTTAATGTGGGCATACGGGGCCCAAAATTCATATCAAAAAACATTCGGGGCCAACTCGGGTCCTTCAAAGGATTCTAAGAAATAACACTTGACACAAGGGCACACGCCCGTGTGACCAGTTCGACATAGTCGTGCTACTAGCCTGTGTGGCTCACATGACCTAAGTAATATAGGGACACGCTCGTGTCCTTTACCTTGTGGAATTAATACTAATTTCACACCTACAGGGGTTTTCACATGGCCTGGCACACGTCCGTGTCCCTGGCTGCTGTCCTTCACACGGCCATGATACGCTCGTGTCCTAGCCTGTGTGTAAAAACCTAGACATTTTGTTTCTGACATCAGCAACCCCAAAATGTCACATAGCCAAGGCACACACCCGTGTACTAGGCCGTGTCCCTCACACGGCTGAGACACACGGCCATGTCTCTACCCGTGTGTTTACTACTATGCATACTAACTTGAAATTTTTACATGTAGGGGATACACGGTTGGGCAACACGCCCATGGGGATAGCCGTGTGTCACACACGGCCTAGATACACGCTCGTGTGTCTACCCGTACGGACAAAAGATAAGTCTATTTACCAAGCCTCTTTGCCACCCATACTTATACAACCTACACAATAGCAACCACACCCAATACAAGACTATTTCATGCAATAAAATCAGCCACAATAGACAACATTTCATTTGTGCATTCTACTCATCCACAAACATAACATCATTTGCATATATCAAAATGAATATTAGCCATCATTTGAGGCTCGAATACAAAATGAAGGGGAATCTCCCATGCCAACACGTTTGGCTAATTTTTCAAAGACTCAAAACATCATAGTCTAGCCCTATACATGCCATTCTCAAAAACAAATAGTTTAACTATACCGAATGCTTCGGTTGATAGTATGATCGATATCTCTGACTTCCGTTGATCCTTGAGCTAGAAAGGCTGCCTATAAGAAAAAGGAAAGGAGAGAGAGTAAGCATCAAGCTTAGTAAGTTGCATATAAATAAATATACAACAACAATTTTACCATTCATCAACATGCTCATAACACAAAAGTGGGCATAAGCATAACTTACTCATCACTATCCATATAAATCTCATAGCATATATCGAACTCATATCTTATACATTTTCAAATAGGTACTTGTACCACTTGCAACACGTTTATACCTTGCCCACTAACTTAGAGTCATAATACTCACTGTTGAACCATTCAGAACACTACCAGATATTTATTAAGCCTCAAACATGGGTAAGATGCCAATGCCATATCCCAGACACGGTCTTACACTGGCTCATATCTCAAGTCGAAGCCATGTCCCAGACGTGGTCTTACACTGACATCATCTCGTAGCTGATGCATGTCCCAGACATGTCTTACACTGGCTTACGTCTCGAGGCCGATGCATGTCCCAAACATGTCTTACACTAGCAGTCATCTCGATGTCGATGCCATGTCCCAGACATGGTCTTACACTGGCTCTCATAATGTGGCCGATGCATGTCCCAGACATGTCTTACACTAGCCCACAATAACCCATATGTCATGGCATGAATATCCGATTTATTTCCTAGGTTCAAACGGAAACTCTACTATTTCTATTATCATCATACTTTCTCAATTCCACAATCAAGCAATTCATGCTATATTAATTCAAATACAATTCAACGCATACATTAGCAATGTAGTTGTATTATTTACACATAATTAACTCGGGTTACAAAATGTAGCGACTAGACGGTTTAGTCGATTTGCTTGGCTTTCCTCCAGTCTAGGTTCAGATTTGGTAATTCTCGATCTATAATAGCAAAATGTACTTATTTAGACACTAAATAAAATTAAGAAATCGACAATTCACATATTTGGTAAAATGACCATTATGCCCCTAGACTTTGACAAAATGACCATTTTACCCCTAGGCCCGAAAATTTATTTTTATCAAATTTATTTGTATCTTAAGTCTAGGCACACCCATTTTTCTCTTATAGTAACCTTAAATTCCCACTATTTGACACATTTTTCATCTATTCTACAACTTATGCAAAAAATGGTCTTTTCAGGTGTTTTCATGCTAACACCTTTCACAAAAGTTGATTATAACACACCCAAGACTTATTTTCTTCCATAAAAACTTAGCAAACATCATAAATATTTTCATGGAAAAACCCTAAACCCTTTCTCATTTTGCAAAATATTACCCTCATTTGAAAGCTTATGCTTCAAGGGTCTCAAAAGTATAAAAATATTTAAGAAAAGCCATTAAAGTCACTTACTTGTGAGTCAACTAAATAGCTGAAATTTTTAAGCTTTCAAACCTCCTTCAATAGCTAAAAAATCAGTGGAGAAGAACTGGGGAAATAGGATGATATCATCTTTCTTTTATTTTATTTATTTTTTGGTCAAAATAAGCCACCAACTTCACCTAATATTTGACTTTCTTGATTTCCTTATCTCATGGCCGGCCATCACCTATTTAATGGCCTAATTCACTTTAAAAAAAACTCCCCAATTTATGATACATGCCAATTTGGCACCCTTAGCTATCAATTTAAGACCTTTGCACTTTATGCGATTTAGTCCTTTTTCGCAATTGGGCTCACAAACATTAAAATTACTTCACCAAATTTTTCAAGCACTCATAAAAACATGTTATAAAACTATATAATAATGAAATAATTTATTTGACTCTGAAATTGTGGTCTCGAGACCACTATTCTAACTAGGCCTTAAATCGGGCTCTTACATCGTCTCTCATCGGGAAGGTAATGAAGTTGAAACTTGTCTTTTGGTCATTCTAGAATCCTGAAAAGAAGAAATAGTATGAGAACAACTCGCATGTTGGTTAGCAAAAACATTACTCACGTTTTCTTGCTTACTTTCACCTTTTCCACTCATTTTTTTTTTAGACTCTCTTTCTTTTTCCACAATTAATTTTTTTGTTGAAAACTCACTTTCATTCTTTATTTTGCTTTCTTTTTCAACAATTACACTCGTCTCTTGGACACTTTCTTTTCTTTCTTCAATCTCTCTTTCTTTTCAACTTTCTTTTCTTGCTCACATGATTTTGCAATTTTGTTTTCTTTTTCATTTTCTTTTCTCACACACTCTATTTTTATTTCCTTTTCTTTTTCTTCCATGTCTTTTTTTCTTCTCTCGATTTCTTTTTCTCGCTTCCTTTCGTTACAAGAAGAAGTTAACATAAAAGATTCAAAAATATTAGACTTCCATTACGAAAGAGAGAAAGAATCTTCATAGAAAACATGATCATCTCTTCAAGATTGACTCTTCATGGACGAGTACGAAACACGCTCATTCTCTCGCATCAACATTTCTTGCATTTTCTTTCTTCTATTTTCTTTGTCTTTTTACCTTGTTCATTCATTACAATATGAAGATGATACGAATGAATTAGAACAACAAACCTTTTTGTTTAAAGGAAGGAAAAACATCTTCATATGAACTATGATCACCTCTTCGTGAATGAGTCTTTTTGGATGAGTATTTTGGTGCACACGAAGAATTTTTAGTGCTTTCTCGTTGTTACCTGGAAAGGTTTCAAACTCGTAATTTGTTTCATACCGACTTAACTTCCTTGATGATTAAGAATCTTGATATGAGTCTCTTCCCACATAATCATTGAAAGTTTGTCTCCATGAAGATCTTGACTCCGTCTTTTAACTTGAAGAAATTTACTCTC
Source organism: Gossypium longicalyx (assembly GCA_025698465.1). Lineage (NCBI taxonomy): Eukaryota > Viridiplantae > Streptophyta > Magnoliopsida > Malvales > Malvaceae > Gossypium > Gossypium longicalyx. The sequence goes on from CM046995.1 coordinate 37,931,242, forward strand.
GTTGGGCTCTTACTTGATGGCCTCACTCTTCGACATGTTCCAATCATTTCTTGATGGGTTTGAGTTTTTGATCAAATAGATGCTCCATTTCACATACAAAGGTTTGGAGTGTAAAATCTGGCACTCCTCCTCTAGTTGCCACATTTCTTCTGAAACTTATTGTCATAGTACTTTACTCACACAAACCTCACCACAAATTCTTACAAGTTCACTCAGAAAGAAAAATAATAGATTTTCACTCACACTCGTGTTTACACTCTTTTAAAGGCCTTTTCTTCTCTTTAATGAGCTCACAACTCTCGTGCCTTTTTCCACTCACTCTTCCTCTCTAAGTTCGTAAGGAACTATTTAAACTTAGAAGCAGCTGTTGTGGGTCGGCTTGCAAAATTGATGTTCGGGCTTGGTGGGGAATGTTGTAGGACTATGGGTAGGCTTGAAACAAGAAATGAAAAGAATAGAGTGTGGACAAATGGTAGGATGTGGATTGAGTATTTCCGGGCAACGAGCAAAATTTTCAAAAAACTCGACAATGAAGAACTTAAACAATTTTTTTCACTTAAAAGACTTAATATTCACTCATTGAATTTGAATGGAGGCTGAATTTTTTTATTTCAAATTTTTTTTAAACGAAATACAATACTGTAATGTCGAGAATGTCGATTCTTACTCCAAATTTGCTAGCTCTGATACCAATTTGATACGAACTCGTTTCGATGATGATTCGAGTCGTTTAGATGCTCAGTGAATTTGAGTAAGTTGTTCCTCGTTTCAAAATAAGATAAGTATAAACAAGAATAGGCTGAAGAAAGAAAGAAATGGGTTTTAAAAATAGGATAGCAAAATGGTTAAAACAAAGAAAATGGATAATTTACTAAGGCCAAAAAGGAACCAACAATATTGGATTGTTGACCCCAATCAAATGGCTCTTAGATGTTTTACGGTTTAAGGAAAATAGCAAAGGATAAACTTTGACCCACTACCAATTAGTGATAGGAACCAAAGGTATACGAACGCCACACTTGAAAGTGATAAGTTCGGTTAACAATGGAAAGGATAGACGCCACAAGCAAAGCTTGATAAGTCAGATCAGTTCCAAAAGAACAAAGAGAATTGGATAACTCTCAAAACTCAAGTTTAACATAAATTCAGCAAAAAAAAAAATTTTTTTACAATAGGCTGATTACAACTATTTATAGTGTTAAAAGAGGCTAGTCGAGTGGTCACATGTGATCATCTTAATGAGCTAATAATGAGCTAAAATAAAGCTCAAAAACTCTTGAAATTCTGAACCTAAGTAACTCCAATCTTCAATACACTTTAATTCAGCCGAATCAATGAACTTGAATGCTTAGGAAAATCTTTTGAAGTCTCCTTTGGCCAACCGAATAGACACTAGCAACTTGGATGGAAATTAAGCTCATGAAGTGATCATTTAATCAACAATTAGTTATTGAAGATGGAAAAGGCTACTGACGAATTTAAAGATGTGTAATGCTCCCTTTAATTGATGATAACAGCTCATTTTAATGAAGAATAATGTTGTCCCTTGTTTGTAACCGAAATTCACTTGAAAAGTCACATTAATCAATTTGTAACAGCCCTTGAATGTAACGGTTTCAAGCTGAAAAGACACTTGCAATTAAACACATTAAAATAAATATATTAAACACATTTAAACACTTATTAAACACAAAACACATTAAACACTTACTTAAATAAATGAACTCAAACACATGCATCAATAAATTATTCCAACAACTAAATTATTTAAGATAAGCATTTATTCTAACAACTCAATTAACTAAGATGCTTAAATGCATGGTTTAAAATGCAAACTAAATAAACAGATGAGTTACTTAATACAAGACTTAATTTAATAATGCAGAACTAAACTAACATGGGAGTTACTTAATGCAAGTCATTATTTATGATGCATACTTAACTAACATGAAAGTTACATAATGTATTACTTTATTAAATACAGAACACACAAAGTGCAAGTCAAATTAAAATATGTGAACTTATTAATTTAAATAAAACTTTATTAAATTAAAAAGTCCTTAAAAACATTGGCCCAATAATCAATCAGGCCTATGAGATGTTTCATCTTGCACTTGGGCCCCTCAAGTTTAGGCCAATCTCGATGGCGTCGAGTTGCGTCATAACATGATGCGACCGGGTTCACATCAACAGTCTTGAGCTTCTCAAAGCTCTCCTGTTGTGCATCAATCCAGACAAACGGTACACCCTTACGTAGTAGCATAGTTATGGGTGCTACAATCAGTGAGAAAACTTCCACAAACAGTTGGTTATAACCTGTCAGCCCCAGAAAGTTACGGATTTCAGACACATTCTTAGGCTACTTCCAATCCAATATAGCCTCAATTTTTCAAGGATCCACTCCAATCTCTTCAGTAGAAACCACATGACCCAGAAAAGTTACTTCACGTAACCAAAACTCGCACTTGCTGAACTTAGCATAGAGCTTCTTTTCCCTCAAAATTTGAAGAACAATCCTAAAGTGCTCATCATGCTCATCCTTAGTCTTCGAATAAACCAATATGTCATCGATGAACACCACCACAAATCGATTCAAATACGGCTAAAATACTCGGTTCATCAAATCCATGAATGCGATCGGCGCATTCGTCAACCCAAAAGGCATAACTAGGAACTCGTAATGCCTATACTGAGTCCTAAAAGTAATCTTACAAATATCCACATCCTTAACTCTGAGTTGATGGTACCCAGAATAAAGATCTATCTTAGAAAACATGGCAGCCCCTCAAAACTGATCAAATAAGTCGTCGATCCTTGGAAGTGGATATTTATTCTTAATGGCCAGCTTGTTCAGCTGCCGGTAGTCAATACACATCCTCATGGTCCTATCCTTCTTCTTAACAAATAGGATTGGTGCTCCCTACGGAGACACACTCAAACAGATGAAACCACAGTCCATCAACTCCTAAAGTTGAGCCTTATACTCCACAAGCTCCTTCGGTGCCATTCGATAGGGGGCGATAGACACCAGAGCAATATCAAGAAAAAGCTCAATCCCAAATTCCACTTCCCGGTTCAGAGGTAAACCCAGTAGCTCTTCAGAAAAAAAGTCTGAAAAATCCCTTACAGTTTGGATGTCCTTTACAGTAGAGTCCCTAGAAACAAAAACATTAATATAGGCCAAGAACGCCTCACATCCCTAACGAACCAATTTGTCTGCCACCAATGCAGAGATCACATTAGCTAAATAATTTTGACATTCTCCAATCACGACTACCTCTATCCTCCTCAGTTCTCAAGACGACCCTCTTAGTCGCACAATGTAGACTAACACGGTGCTTGACCAACTAGTCCATACCCAGAATCAGGTCGAACTCCCCAAATAGAAGCTCCATCAGATTACCCAAAAATACCGACCCTTACACCTCTAGCGGAACATCTCTATACAGTCTGCTAACTCGAATAGATTTCCCTAATAAACTAAGTATAGTGACCTCACTCGTAGTGCTCTTAATCGATAACCCTAGATTTTCAGAAACAGAACAAGCTATGTAGGAATGAGTAGATCCTATGTCTACCAGAGCAAGATATGGTACATCAAAAATAAGCCACGCCTACGGATACCTCATGCGCTCATGTCTAATTGGATTTATCTGTGTTACGAATTTTATGAATTAGTTACAGTTTTAGTATTTATTAACAGATGGTTTATGTAAATCAGTATTATAAATTCAGAGTTTATTTTTCGCAAGTACAGTCTCTATCAGTTTCAGTTTCACTACAGTTTCAGTATACACTAACTAAAGTATTTTCAAAATAGACTATCCATAATATCACAATAGTTTGTTAGAATACTTACAAGATCGGCGCCAGAGACTCGGTGTACCACATTCTCAATCATATCATTTCAAATTAGTTGAAAATCAGTTCTTAAAACCAAGCTTTAAAACCCAAATCCACAGCCTAGTTTTGTAACCTAGCTCTGATACCACTAAATGTAACACCCCAAACCCAACTTAAACGTTATGGTCAGATCTAACAATGTCACATAGAATAGAATTTGAAAACGAATTTATCCCGTTAAAATAGTTTCCGTTTATTACCTTTTATTTATCTTTTGACAATTTCAAAAGCATTTTCTCGTTATGTTTGATTCATTTAAAAACATATTCTGTAGCAGAAGCTTTTAAAAACATGTTATTTAGAGAAAATCATTCGCGTTTAAGAAAACATTGTGTTTATTAAAATCGAGTTTTTATTACAGTTCAAAGTTTAAGAAAATAGTAAAATAAACCAAAACGAAAGAAAAACAATCCAAAAGTCTAATTTACAACAAAATAATAAGAATTAAATCAGTCCAATAAATGTGTGGTAACCGTAGAGTCTTCCGCCGCACCGATCCGTCTAAGCCTGGGGATTTTCTGTACAGATAAAACAAAAAGGGGTGAGTTTACGTAAACTCAGTGTGTAATCCCCACAGAAGACATGCATACAGGCAATTGGCAGTAAACGGTCAAATAAAGTTTGGGGCCTAAGCCCATTACAGTTTTAGTAGTAGTTTTGGCCTTAGCCCATTTCAGTCCGATATCAGATATGCATCAGGGCTTTTGTCCATCACAGTATCAATAACGGAAATAGTAATCAGTAACAAAGTCCTACCCACTAGCCTCTACAAACCATCTCCGTCCATCCCTAATCTCCATGTGGGGTTTAAAACACCCATCCATCCCTACACCCCAAGTAGTACCGAATATGGCACATATTCAGTATATTATAGCTGAGCTGCTAGATAATAAGCTTAAAGCCTTTCAGTACACTTCTTCTAAATATCATCATCCCAACCCAATGCAATGCAAACATACAATATGTCAAGCTTCTACATATAAATATATCAGTAGTTATGCATAATTTATCATGCATCACATACACTCAGATCATACATTTAGAGGTCTAGGTAACACTTACCGACCTTACAGTAGGTTCACAGTCGACTTGGGTGACCCGTGCAACCCTAGGGATCATTTCAGATAAATGGGCTCACACGCCCATATGGCTTGCCCGCTTGGGCCCACACGTCCGTGTGGCCCATACGACCCAATCTGGCCTTGCCCGTGTGGATCACACGATCTGGCCCAGAATCCACACGTCTGTGTGGACTACCCGTGTAGACCTACACGCTTGTGTGGCCCACACAGGCCAAATCAATCTAGCTCATGTGTCGCACACGGTCGTGTCTTGTGCGTACAGCCTGGCCTCATCGTTCACACGCCCGTGTTATGGTACATGGCTTACCACACGGTCGGCCACACACCAGTGTAGCGTCGACAGTGGGGTTTTTGGCTTTCATTGAAACCACGTTTTCTTTATTTTTGGGTACACACCTAGTTTCGATTTTGATGCTATTGCAACTACGAGCACTCCAGGACCTAAAAAATCCATAAAGCTTCTGAATTAACTGTCTAAAATGATAACTACATCGATCCCAAATGAGTTATTCAGTAGAATGAGCAACCAAACCTTACCTTCAATAGAACAATAGTGTTTACGAAAGATTAGAGCGCCGATTGAACTCCTCCAGCCCCTAGATATTCCCCTAATACAAAATGAACTCTATCAATCCAGGATTCATTAGCCAAAACACAAACCATACTTACCATACTTACCAATAATACACCAAACACCGAAATAATGAAGCAGGACAAATTGATAGGATGTAGGAAAAAAAAATAAAATTGATGACAAGAAGAGAGGATAGGAAAAATGACAGAGAACTGGAAAAGAAAAGCTCACGTCAAAATTTTGGGGAAAAAGAAAATAAAACTTGAAACAAAATAAAATCCCAACAGATAGCATATCCCCTCAATTTACTCTCCCTAACCTACTACTCAACCTCCTCAGAATTCCTATTTGACCGAAACTCTTTCGGTCAAACGAGCAAAAATAACCTCTCACGCTTACTTAGGGATTCAAACACAGGACTTCCACACAACACAGAGACTCCCTTACCACTCGAACCAGTAGGCTCATTCTGATATGGTTTTACAAATAATTTAATATAAGCCCACTGAGCAAGATAAAGGCTTAAGTCAGAAAAACACCAAAATTTTCCAAATGCAAGGCTTGAACTTGGGACCTCTCTCACACACCCAGAACACTTAATGACTGAAGCAGATACATAATTGTGTTGAATTTTCACAAAAGCCAAAATACAAATTTTGGGGCGTTTCAACTAAATTGTAAAAATGTTAAAATATTAGGGGCAAAAGTGTAAAGTTTCCATAATGTGATTTTTGGGCTAAATAAAATAGAATGATAATTAAATAAGCTAAATTTGATTACATATAGATCAAGAAAAGTGAAGTTTGAATCTAGATCGGGGGAAAAATAAGGTTTTGGACTAATCGACTCATTTCGTCCTTTTTTTTTACATTCGAGGTAAGTTTGTATGTTAATAAGCATTAATATAATTGTATTTTAAATGTTTTATTATTGAATTATTTGTGAATACGACCTTGCGGATACGTTTGACGACAATTCGACAAATGCAAAATCCCAATTGAACCTTAGGAATAGATTAGGATACAAATAACATGTCATTAGGGGTTATGTAATTTGGGTACCGGTTCGTATGTCCTACCGGTGGCTGAGTTATCCGACATGTGTTGCGGATTCTCGTCAGCTTGTGTGAGTAGCACTGTGTAGCTACATCATGATCATCAGCTTGTGTGGGCAGACCTGTTGATAGCTCGAGAGTGAGCATTATATAATATATGAGATCGAGATAGCTTCGGCTATGTATTGGCACTTAGGGTGTGAAATTTTTGAGTATCTGAAATTATTCCAAATGGTTCAACGAGTATATTGAAGATAGTAAAAGGTGAGAGATAGATATGTATCAGTACAGATATGTACGGAAACTATATGAGCATTGAACCTATGAAAGTTGTGAGTTCATGATTATTTATGTGATTGAATATATGTTAACCTTATGATTTAATGATTTTTTTGTATATTATGATCATACTACTTGATTGGTGAATGTATGGTAAGCTTTACTTACTAACTAAACGAGCTTACTAAGCTTTATAGCTTACTCTGTTTACTTTTCCGTGTTTATAGTGAATATCGAAGCTAGCTCGAATTAGGAGTCATCGGAGATCTCATCACACTATCAAGCTATCATTTTGGTACTTCTGAATTTATGTATTTGGCTATATGGCATGTATAGGAATTATGGTCATTTTGGTATTTAGTTTAGTAATGAATTTAACCATTTGAGTTGGCTTGTAAATGTTAAATGTTTGGTTTTGTGTATAGCCATGAGAGTTCGCTTATTTTGGTTTATTTGGTGATGTATATATTTGTGCAAATGGCCTTTTGTTGTGAACTGGTATTTGGAGTACCATATAGTTGAAATTTTAAGAATTGGTATGCATGTGATTAAAAGTAAGAAAGCACATATATGAAGTTAACTAGTTAAGTGATTTGGGAATGTGATTTTAGTATGAAATTGAATAGCATATTGTGGTAATTGTGTGCCTTGAAGTTGATGATATTGAAATGGAATGAATTATGCTTGGTTGAGATTGGTTTGAATGTCTATTGATGTTATGCTATATGCCAATTGATGTTTTTAGGTTGTTGCAATTTAGGTGAGAAAGATGGCTTGAAAAATAGCCTATTTTTGTCCACACAGGCATGTAACTTAGCCGTATGTGACACACGGTCCGGTGACACGGCCATGTGTCCCCTGGTGTTTAATTAGAAATCAAGTCAATATGTTCCACACGGCCTAGCACACAGGTGTGTGACTTGGCTATATGGCATAAGTCAGTATACCCTACAAGTTTGGCACGGCCTAGCATACGGCCTAGCACATAGGCATGTGAGGCCATTTTGAAGGGCACACGGGCTGGTCACATGGGCATGTGGTTGGCCGTATGACCCAAGTCAAAGAGTTACACGGGGTCAAACATGGGTTGGGACACAGCCATGTGATCCCATTTCGAATGTCCACAGAGCCTGTGACACAGGTGTGTCTTTGGCGGTGTGAGACACAAGGTCAGGCCACACGGGCGTGTGTCCCCTGTCTTTTGTAAAATTTTCTTAGTTTTCAAAAATTTTCCTGAGTTATTAGTTTAGTCCCGAACCACTCCTAAAGTATGTTTTGGGCCTCGTAGGCTCATATTAAGGACTTGATGAATGATTGTGAATGACTTGTAATTGAATGTGATAATTGTTTGAGAAATATATGTTCGTTTGTGAAATAAGTTCGATAATACTCTGTAACCCTATTTTGGTGACGGGTACGGGTTAGGGGTGTTACATAAGCGGAAGAACTTTGGAACCTAAGGAAGTTTAGGTTGAAGATTAACCTCCCAAGAAAGAGGAAAATTAACCAACAGTTGAAATTCATGTACTAGAGAAGCCAGATTCTGTTAATTCTGAAGAGGTAAAATCTAAACTAATGAATTCTGGTAAGCTAACCCTTCGTTAGATGCAGATATATTACCTCGAAAAAGCTATCCATTCCAAGTCAAAGTTTCACAACCTCCATATACTCCAAGACTCTAGCAACATAAGAAACAATAGCATACTCAATTCAAGAAAATATTGGATGTGTTAAAACAACTATGTATCAACATTTTGTTGGTGGAAGCCTTGCAGCAAATGTCGAACTATGCAAAAGCTATAAAGGAATTTTTGTCTAAGAAGAGAAGGCTTGGGGAATTTGAAAATGTAGCCCTAACTATAGAATGTAGCCTATTTTTTCAGAACAAGTTGCCTCCTAAGTTGAAGGATCCAGGAAGTTTCACCATACTTTGTAATATTAGATAATCCTATTGTGGTAAGGCTTTGTGCAATTTGGGATCGAGTATCAACTTGACGCCTATGTCTATGTTTAGACAATTAGGTATTGGTAAGGCCAGACTGAATATAATTACACTCCAAATGGTGAATCAATCTTTAGCATACCCAGAAGGAATTATCGAGGATGTATTGGTACATGTTGATAGATTCATATTTCCTACTGACTTTATTATCTTTGATTTTGAAGCAGATAGAAAAGTATCAATCATCCTAGGAAGGCCTTTCTTGGCAACCGGTAGGACGATAATCAATGTACAGAAAGGTGAACTCACCATGCGAGATTAAGATGAACATATGACCTTTAATGTAATTAAGGCCATAAGATCTCTTAATGAGGTTAAAGATTTTTCTACTGTCTCCAAGGAAGATTCGATGGTTCTTTCAAAATTAGAATATAATGATCCATTGAAAGGTATTTCATCTGACTCTCCACATCAAGATGAGGATGAAACATGTTTGGAAGATAACTCAGAAGGTTTCAGTTCAAAAGCTCGGTTCGAATCCTTAGAGCTATCATCACATGAATACAACAAACCCAACCTATCAAGAGAAGAGTCACTCGAGTTAAACTTAACAATTTTGAAAAGGTCATTAGATACTAAAAAGAGTTCTATCAAGTGATAAAAGAGATTGATCCAATATCGAGTATTTGATCCTAGGAAACTCGATTCTCAATGGTTAAAAGCAAGGATCATGGATCCCATCTATGACATTCAGTGGATGGAACTTCTACCAAAGAAATAAGGTATAACAGAAAATGAGCTGATTTTGTTAAGGATCATCACGAGTAGGCAGATTTGTATGAATGACAGAAAGCTGAGCAAAGCAAAGCAGAAAGACCATCTCCCGCTGCTATTCTTCGATCAAATATTGAATATAATTGTTGGGCAACATTATATCTTCTTTCTAGATGGATACGATTGGTATGATAAATGGTCGATTGACATTGCCTTTGTCAATGACAATCATCAATAACATTGAGAGAGTTCTCTCCACTCTCTCTGTTGTTAATTTATTTTCATTTTTTTCTCTCATTTGAATAAATGGCATGATTAGAAAATTTTTCTTGAATTAGTACATTAAATTAATTCTTTCTAAGGAGATTGGAACTTAAATAGAACCATTTGTGACCCCTCCAACATTTCTTGGGAACTTAATTTAATGTAATTTTCTGAGAAAAGTTTTGTATGTAGCCTAAAAGGAATTTTAATTTTTGTTTTCAATTTCATGTTTATTTTCATTTTTTAGCTTTATGTTCAATGAAAGGGTCAAGTTGGCCTAAGGTTTAATCAGTTTATTTCTGTCAAAATTTTATTTCAGTACAGATAATAATTTTTTGTAGTTTTGGCTCGAGGCCCAGAATTGTGATGAGAAGAAAAATATCCAACACTTGCTGCCCCTTCCCTTCACCACAGCACCACTTTCCCACACTGCAGTAATTTTGGAAAAAAATAAGATGAAACAAATTAATAAAAAAGGGGGGGATTTCTTTTATTTCTTTTTCTTGGTATTATTTTTAGGATATTTTTACTTAAGAATATTTTGTTTTATGCGTAAAATCAATTGAATAATTTGCAAACATGAATAAATTAAACTCAATTCCTCTTCTCTAATAAAAAGCGAAGTAGTGCGGTAACGTGAATGAACATGTCTATAGGATTGGATTGTTAAGAAAGATTTGGTACTTAAGCAGTCTTCATGACTCACGTCTCTTTTCTTGCTATCCTACTTGGTGTTCAGTTCTCATTCATTACTTTGTTTACACAATAAGGACATTACTTTTTTTTAAAGGGGGTAGGGCAAAATTTGCATGAATTTTATTTTTTTCTTAAGTACGATACAATGTTTACACATAAGTATGCTGAAATAAAATGATGTTAAAAAAAATCATAAGTTAGCTCAAATGCAAGCATGATTTCTGATTATATCTAAGTTTTTTTATGTTATCTTATGTTATGGAATGCTTGTATGTTCTTAGGTCTTATGTCGTCTTTTGTCATGAAAATTTAATTTCCTTAGAAATAGACATCCATGAAGGTTTAAGTTCTTAGAATTGACTTAGTAACTTTCTTGAGGTGAAATCTTAGAAGGCATAAGAATCTAAACATGATATAGGCACATTTTCTTTGGATTGTTTGAGCCTTTCAAGCCTACCGTATGAATTTAACCCTTGAAACCTTAGTTTGAGCCTTTAAGCCTATTTTATTGTTATTCACCTACATCATAAGTCATATTACCATATTTTTAAGTTTTATCCTATTTTTGCACCTATCTTAACTATACTTGTATTGGTGAGCAAAGATCGAGGAAAATTTCAAAATGATGTATATGTTCTATGTATCTTCAAAAAAAATAGAAAAATCTCTATTCAAATGTCAAGCAAAAAGAGTAAAATAAATACTCAAGTATTGAGGAGTATTGTTTGGCATAAAGCTTCAAATTAAGTTTGGGGATGGTAAAACCTGTTAGTAGGAAGGATGTACCTTGAAAGGATCCAAGGCAAAGTTAAGGTTAAGATTATTGAACCTAAAAATTTACTTCTCTTTATCCATACCTTGAGCCTAGCCCCATTACAACAATATAAAAGACCTATTAATTTTGATAATTATGCTAACTACATTAGTGGAGAGGAATTGCTAAATTCAACATATGAGGACCATTAATTAAATCTTGTGACTGTTCTGTCTAATTGATAAGGAAGCTTTGATTGAATGGCGAATGTTATGTATGACCTTGAAAAGCATGTACTTTATGACTTATGTTAGCATTTTCCCTCACTCAGTATAAAATAATGAAATATTGTTTGTATATGGGTGACCTATCAACAAAAAGAGTTTTTTGAGCATGACTTCGTTGATGTATGTTTATGTGCAAAAGTTTATTCTACTTAGGGATTCTATTTAAACTTATTGCGAGATTGTTTTACCTAAATTTTTGCTTTGAATTACTCAGGACGAGTAATAGATTAAGTTTAGGGTGTGTAAACTCTAAATTATATAGGTTTTTTAGTAGTTTATGACACATTTTTACTTAAAATAATATTAATTCTGGGTATTTAATAATTAATTGGGTGAACTTTGTTCATATTAAGATAATGGGCATGATTTAATAAATAATGTAATTTTGTGCTATTTTGCATTAAATTTATGCATAATTTAATTATTTTATGCTTCATACTAATCTTGATTTATTTGTTGTAGTTAGACCAAATACTTATGCATATCTTATTTATTAAAGCTACATGGACATGAGCCAAATTCTCTCTATATAACATCCCGAAATAGGGCCTAGTTAGAATAGTGGTTTCAGGACCACAAATCTGACATCAAAATATTTATTTTATGATTATTGTGAGGTCTAGAATATGAGAATATGCATGTGTTAAGATTTCATGAAGAATTTCTTTGAGTAAGGTGACCAATTGGAAATTTGGGACTAAATTGAATAAATTGTAAAACTTGGATTCTAGAAGCAATTTGTATGAAATTGCTTTAGATTATAAATTATAAGGTCTTAGAGAGAAATTTGCCCAATTTCTAAGTTTTTGGACAAAAATGGGCTTGTATGGATGAAATTTTAAAGAAAGGGCTTAAGGGCATTTTGGTCATTTGGCATTTTAATGAAATAAAATGGGAAAAATGAACCAAAATCAGCTCATTTTCTTCTCCATGCTGCCGAAACTTCAAGGGACTCAATAGCTAGGGTTTTCAACATTTTCAATCTCAATAGTAAGTGCACTCAAGCCCCGTTTTTAATGTTCTTTGTATTTTTGAAATCCCAGTAGCTTACTCTCTCCATTTCTACCCATATTTCATGCTAGGGTTCATGTTTAAAAATCTACTCATGCATGAGTTACTTGTACTTTGATGGTTTATGGAGGAATATGAAAGTTAGAGGTGTGTTAAGCATATTTTCCTAGGTGATTTTCATGAAAAAAACCCCTAAAGGGACCTTTTTGCAAAAGTTGTTAAATATGTGGTAGAAATGTGAAAATAATGGAAAATTTGGGCTTCCATAAGAGGGAAAACTGTTCGGATAGGCTTGGGTAAGATAGAAATTGCATGTGTTTCATTATACGAGCCTAGGGACTAAATCGTAAAAATGTGAAAGGTTAGGGGAAAAATGGTCATTTGGATGGGGGTGAAATTTAGGCTCAAAAAGTACAACGTGAGGTGTTAATGATTCAATTTTATTGTTATAGACCCGAGCAAATTCTGGAGGTCGACCGAGGAAAGTGAAAGGTTTCGGAGTAACCGAAACACAACACCAAAGCAAGTACCAGGTAAGTTCGGATAACTTAAAATAAACTCAAAATGTGTCAAATTATATGATTTATGACTGCATGATGATTGTATTTATTAATGACATGAAATCATATGAATTGCATCTTTGATAATGATTTGTTGGAAAATGTCTCGGTTGAGGTTAAAAAGGGAATTCAATGGATAAACCATGATTGGCATGTGAATTGAGATCCTGCATGTGTTGCAAAAAGGATTTAGCCCGGACGGGTAATCCGATGATCTCAAGTATAAAAAAGATCTAGCCCGGACGGGTGTTCCTTGAGTGATCGAACCTCTCGAAGAATATGTGTGCATTGTGGATTTAGCCCGGAAGGGTAATCCGATTAGGGTCTGAATTTAGCCTGGACTAGTAATTCAGATCTGAGCTCATTAAGGGTGTTTGTCGTTACAAGGAATTTAGCCTGGACTGGTAATCCCGACATCACCCTATAAGTTTATATTACGGGGGATTTAGCCTGGACTGGTAATCCCGCCGTAAGATGTGAGGTTTGCGAGAGTGCATATTAAAATGATCATTCGTATGAATTGACGGTGATTGGATAATCCATCAGGATTTCCTAGAAACTCAACGGGACTAACACGAGGTATATGTATAAATGACATGTTGAATGATGAGCTTATCTAAGATAAATTATATGGTATTTTGTTATGTGACTAACTCATTGATTGAGTACATGTGATAGGAAAATTATTTTCATATTCGTTGGTTTCATTATCTAATAAGGATGTATGCTAAATAATCGGTAAGTTTACTTTCTAATTATTCGAGCTTACTAAGCATGTAAATGCTTACCCCTCTCTTTTTCCCGTTTTCAGAGCTCGAGGACTCGTAAAGATTGGAAGACGGTTGGAGGATCAACACACGATCAACTAGTCCAGCTTTGGTATATAGACTCTTATGTTTTATTCAATGGCATGTATAGAATTTTTAAGTATTTTGTTATATGTGTTATTTGATTTGCCAAAATGAAGGCATGTAAAGTTATACTATTCTTTTTGTATATGGCCATGGAAAATGGCTTATTTTGAAATAGGCTATGTGATGGCTTGGTTATAATTGGCAATGAGTTATAAAAAAATGAGTCAATTTTGAATGTATCAATGAGACATGGAATCCCCTTAAATACAAGATGGGAATTAACCTAACATGTATAAAACCGATAATATGAGGTTGTCATGCGATAAGGTTTATCATGGTCTTATACAAGTGTATAATTTGGCTTTATCATGTGTAAAAGTAACCTATATAGGTGATTGGTTGGTAGAGAGTGACCAAAGGCTTGGAAAATAGCCTAATAAGGTCCACACGGATAGACACACGGGCGTGTGTCTAGGCCGTGTGTGTGTCTATCCATTTGTGACACACGGCTTACCCCCATGGGTGTATGTTATGGCTGTGCGTCCTCTGCACCTAAATTTTTAAGTCAATGTTGTGCATGGGCTAGGCACACGGGTGCGTGTCTTGGCCGTGTACCCCTAATTGTATGATGAGGTTGAAGTCAGTGTTGCACACGGGCTGAGGGCACGGGCGTGTCCCAAGCCACACAGGCGTGTGTGACCACACGGCCCCACCACACAGGCGTGTCACACTTCAAAGTAAAGGAAAATTTTCTAAGGTGCCCAAAGTTTATCGAATGTTTTCAGTTTTGTCCCGTACTACCCCTAGGTGTGTTTTAGGTCTCGAAGGCCTGTATAAGAGACGAGAGGTACATGTTTGAAAAGTTTTAATTTTAGGAAAAATTCGGTGACCCGATTTAGTAAGTTTGTAAAGGTGAAATACCGGTAACGCCTCGAACTCTATCCCGGCGTCGGATATGGGTGAGGGGTGTTACACTCTACATGGATGGAAAAGGCAAGGAAAATTAGGTTATGAAGAAATTAATTTGATCTAATTGAATTTGGTATAATTGATGAACAAGTCTAGCAAACATTTGGGTCATCAACCCGTTCAAATAAGGGAGAATGAAGCCCAATTCAGCAAGGGCATTTGGGTAGCTCAAAATTCACTTTGGGGAGATTTATTGGAGGTCCCCACAATTGCAAATAAATCAGAAATCAGCATACAAACTTTAACCTTAAAATTGTCCACCACCTTGCTTGATTCAAGCATGATTTTATACATGAATCAAGAAACTAAATAACCCCCTATCTCCACAAATTATAGTTGGTTGTGGGAGTGAGAAACCTAAGAGATTTTAAGCTATTTTTAGCAGACATACTAGCCTATCCACTATAAATGCTATCCTCTACACCCCTCAACAATCATCCCTTAATCATTCCTCATTTCTCAAACATCATTCATCCCTCACTCTTATTTCATTTTCTCATTTACTTTCTTTCTTTCCATGCATAAACATCCATATTTCCCTTAGCCAACAAATCCTTGAGAAATTACTCTCTTGGCTAGTGACCTTGAAGAGTAGTTTGTGGAAGAGCAGCTGTGAGAATTGGAGGAAGCCTCTACGATTAGTCACCACACTTATTAAAGAGTTTCTTCTTCTTTTTTTTCTCTTTCTTAATTATTCAATATGTTTGCAAATTGCTTTTTTGTTTTTCATCAACAATCGTAGCATAATTCTGTTTAGCTACGATGATTGCATCAATTTAATAAAGTTTATTTAAATCAAGTTATGATGTTCTATGCCTCAGTCGATCATATTTTCAATTAAAATCATGCATGTATTTCATTCATTAAAATGTGAATGAATGCATTAGAATTAGTTGTTTAATCTGACCCAGGTATGGCTAATAGACACAATAATTGAAAAGTACATGCTTAATTTATATTCGACCCAAAATAAATTAAGGTTCATAATAACTTGAACGAGCTCTATTACCTTACATAGCTTTTAGGTTTATCTGATTAAATTGTTTCAAACCGACCCAATCCCTGTTACTTTACATGAATTCTAAGAAATCTTTAGTTAAATATGATCAGTAATATGCATTTTTTTAAATAAAATATTTCGAAAGGACTTAATATTGGTTTCAAGCATATGAAAGATCGAGTTGCCAAGGATATTTCTCCGAAACATTATTAGCATGATGAGAATGAACTAAGTTAATTGATGTGATTATCCTAGCCTATTCATGTTATTGTTGTTGAAATCTTGTGAATTCTACTGCTAAGTCTATCTCATCCATTTTATTCATTTATATACTTAGATTAATTTGCATTAGGGATCATTTTGTAATTAGTTATTTATTTTTTACATCACACCACTCAAAAATTATTGTGTTTTTTTTTACTAAATTCTTAAATTTAATTTTACAATTAATTAATTAACATACACTGTCCATATAGAGACGAAAACTCTTTTACTTATTACTTGATAACGACTGTGTACACTTGCACAAATCACGCGTTACAGGATGCCTGTAATTGAGTTACACTTATTACTAAAATATATCCATATCCATACAGGCATTCTTAAATTCATTTCTCACATATAAACGCGTGTGATATGACTTCTACTATTGATAATATTATTGATTAAATTGATATCACAAATTATTTTGATACTAACTCAAAATTGATAATATATTATTAATAATACGGTCCAAATAACTAAACTAGAATTTGATCTTCATTTCTCGTATCCATTTCTGTTTTCGGGCTAACCTTCCGAGGTTAGAGCCTTTACTGCCTCGCCATCCATCTTATTCCTAATTTATTAGTTAACATGTCACTATATTTCTGTAATCATTTCAGGATTCGAGAATTTGATATTTCTTTCAACATTCTTCCAATCCCTTAATTTTTCCCTTACCCATTTCAGTTTCTGTCCAAAGCTTTTCAGGTTAGAGATTTCATTGTCCATCTTTCTCATTTTTTGATGTTTCGTGAATGACACTCTATTGGCCATGTTAATCGGTGCCTGCAGGGACACGGGTTTTTAATGGATATATCTACAAATGTATGATGTTTTCATGTGTACCATTTTAGTGAATTACTTGTCTATGGATCTTAAATTCAGTTTCTTAATCTGATCGAATTAGTTTAAACTTGAAAAATAATTCTAGAAAGGAATATGGATTGAATCCAAGTTTTCTACACCTGCTTGCTGCGTGTAATAGTATATTGATGCGTTATTTACATGTTGCGGTTGTGAGTTGTTTGAATGCAGGAAAGATGTCTGAGAGAACGCTCCTGGGTAATGGTCTTGACGAAGGAGATACAGACGCATCTCATCATTCCGTAAAGAAGGTAAATCTATGTTCTGTGCTACAATTTGGACAATTATAAGTTTACCTCTGCTCATGTTTGAGGCTAGACCTGATTTCATTTGTGATATAAGCCTCCATACAAAGACATCGTAAGCCGATACATGAAATTGTATTCTTTTCATGTTGAACTAATCCTTCAGCACTATCTTATTGCACCATACAAATGAAGGGTCTACAAAAGAATTACCTTTCAAATGAATCCCTTATGTTGATGACAGTCGATGTCTTTACTGCATTGCTATACTTTATGAGGCCCTTTCTAATATTTAAAGCTCTGACTGCTTTTGCATGTTTGGCTGAAGGTTGACCCCGGGAAACCTGCATCACTAACTTGGAAGCGAAAACTCAATGGTGAGGGATGTGTTCCTTCAATGTTCACTCTAACTTTCCAAGAGAAACTTCAAATGGTATGTTTAGACAACAAAAGTTTCTGTAATCTTTACCGATCATTAGTCTCTAGATATATATATTACATGGTTCCTTCGATGTTCAATCACTTTTTAAGAGAAACTTCAAAGGTTATGTTTAGACAACAAAAGTTGATTGTCATCTTTACAAATCATTAATCTCTCGATGTATATATTACATAGTTTAACTTTCATTCTGAAAAGTAAATGCATTTAATGCTCATTGAGACATCACATATGCCAAAAGGCTAAACAAAAATAGGTTAACCTGAGCTGAAGGTTGGCTCAAGGATTGTGGACAGGGCACCTCTTGTGGTTAGTCCACGCTGATAAGTACGTAAATTCCTGTACCCGGAATAGGAATTTTTTTATATGAGTTCTGCTTGTTTAAGTAGAATCATGCTAGCAATATAATATGTGAATAAAATTGTACAACATCTTCTTCACATATTTTTTTGTACATGAATTTTAGCTCTTGAAATTTGCCGCACCATATCAGATATAGTGCTCAAGAATTTAGTTTTCTCATAGGTATAACTGCTAATTTTTCCATCAATTTCCAATAAATCATGCACCATTATATTACAAATAAAATTTGTATAAAACTATTCTTGCAGCATGAAGTATGTTTGATGGTGATATAAGAAGTGCATAGGGAACATAGATTTGACACGCATTTTATGGTTGCAAATATTGCTGTATAAGCTGTTTACAATATAATGTGCATTTGATACAAGTATATGGAAAATGCATACCTTTTTCTCGATATTTTCATAATCAGATAATTTCTTTTGCTTTGATAGGCTCCAATAGGTATTAGACTGTTTCAGCATATCAGAGAACAATCAAGCAATGGAAGGGTAGAATTTTTAAATGTCTTTTCTAGCTTTATTTGTTTTCATGGTAAAGATGACAGTTCGACCCCATTTCGTCCATTTTCTGATATTGCATCTTAATGTTTACTTTTGCAGCGGGGTTTTATAGATCCATTTGTTAACCGCTATATCACATCTTCTCATGGTGTTCCTTTAGGTGGTGTCGGGTAGCTCTTCGTTCTTACTTCTATGCTTATAATTAAAGAATGAATGTTTTTATTAGTTTATTATGGTTAATATGTTTATTTGGAATGTTAAGACAACCCAAACTATTCCTGTATTTTTACTAATAAATAAGAAATTTTGATTATTTATGTTATTTAACTTGCACATATTTCTACGTAGTGTGTGGTAGAGTTTGGAAAATATAGCAAAATTAGTGAGAAGTTCACTGATTTTTTCCAGATTTACCCACTTTCTCTTTCTGTGCTTGCTTTGTCTCCTCAGTGCAGGAAGCATTGGAAGAAGTTACAAAGGTGAATTTCAGCGCTGGCAACTATTCCCTAGAATATGTGAAGATAAACCAGTTTTATCAAATCAGTTTTCCGTAAGTTGGATATCATAGACACCACAGAGAAAGGATATCAAATCAACTTTTTAGTTCTAGGAATATTTATCCGTCTTAATCAAATGTAAATGTTTCTCGCAGGTGTTTGTTTCACGAACCAGTGGTGAAAAGTATTCCAGTGTACTGTGCTCTGCCAGTCCTCACCTGGTCAAGTAAGCTTATGATTATAAATGAACATCGTTAGTGGTCTGGCTTTGAATTTGATTCAACATAACTAAGAGTTAAAACAAGAAAAGGTTTATGTTACTAATATCATGTGCATTAACAGAGAAAATGCAGTCTCAGGAATTGGTTCGTGGGACTGGAATCTGAAGGGTAACAAGTCTACATATCATGCTTTATACCCAAGGGCTTGGACAGTATATGAAGGTACATACATTATCAAGTGGTGAGCTTTTTCTTCTTTTTTTTTGGTTTTTACGACCATATCATCTTATAGGGTTGTCTCAAAATGCAGGTGAACCCGACCCAGCACTTAAAGTTGTTTGTCGCCAAATTTCACCTTTTATTCCTGATAATTACAAAGAAAGCAGCTTTCCTGTTTCAGTTTTTACATTCACTGTGAGAACGAGTCGTTGTAGAAATTTGGTTTGGCATGATTAACTACTTGCTTTGGAATTGATCAGTTGAGCTTTGAAATTTCAGCTATATAATACTGGAAAGGCGACTGCAGATGTCACGTTGCTTTTCACTTGGGCTGTGAGTAACCATTTTTCTACTAATGTCTTTATCACTCAGCTTAATTAACCATTAGACTCATGCACCATGTCTACTCAGAATTCTGTGGGAGGAGTTTCTGAATTTTCTGGTCGTCATTCTAATTCAAAAATAATGTAAGAATGTACTGCTTCCTTAAGTTTGAGCGTGTGTGTTGCTTGTTCTTTGAGTATGGTTTAACTAAGCTATCAAGTAAACTGATGTTGGCAGGATGAAGGATGGTGTGCATTGCATCCTTTTGCATCACGAGTAAGGTCATCAGTGATAAAAAAAAAATTCAACTTGGTTTGATTATTTGAATAGCTTTGCGTTGCTTGCTTTAAGTTTGTTAAGTAACATCATGTATTTACTGGAACAGGACTGCAGATACACAACCTCCTCTCACTTTTGCAATTGCAGCACAGGAGAGTGAAGGTGTTCAGATTTCAGAGTGCCCCTGCTTTTTTATATCTGGGGACTCACCAGGCATAACTGCAAAACAAATGTGGCAAGAAATAAAACAGGTCTCTTTACTTTTTCCCTCTATCTACATACAATAGGATCATCAACTCTTGCATTTATGATTCACCCATTCACTTTGCTTATCATTTACTAAATTTTGATTACGGTAATTGATGAGACTTGAATAATTTCTAATTAGGATAAGTTGATTTGATTTCAGATCTAGATAGAATAAGAAACACCAAGTTAGACAAAAAAGTAGTAATTAGGGCTACACTTGTCCATAAGTCGAGTTGTTTGTTCAAGTTTAAAAATTCGTTTGAAATTTGAGAGGGTTAGGATAAAAGTAATAGTTCTTAAAATTTGAGTTTGGGCAAACAAATTAGACCAATTTAAAATATCGGCTAAACTTGAGTTTGAACAATCAAAATCCAAGCTCGACTCGATCGAGATTTTTCAATTGTAATATTTTATATTATGTTGTTTTTATATATCATGTAATTTATTATACATAAAAATTAAATTTATAATAGTATTATATATTACTATAATGTAATTATTAGAAATTGTTAAGATGACTATATATAAAATTTTCATAAATAAAAAATATATAAAATTATTAAATATTCCTAAAAAATATTAAATATTAAATTAAAAATTATATAATTTTTTTTAAATAAAATAAGTGGATCTAAAATGGGATTGAGTTAGCTATTTATAAATATGGACAAATTTAAGTAAAATTTTTAACCCATATTTCAAGCTAAACTGGACTTGAGCAAATATAATATATGTTAATATCATGATTAAACTCGACTTGACTCATAAACACCTTTAAATAGAGCTATTGAATATGTTTTAGGCTATAAGTTAGAGGCCTAAGGGGTTGGCATGAGCCCCAGCCCTCTAAAATGAAAAATTGTCATTTAAGCCCTCTAAATTTTAAATTAATAAAAGTAAATTTGTACTTTAACCTTTTAAAATTATAAAAATTTAATTTAATTCTTTAAAAATTATAAAAATATAAATTATAAAAATTTAAAATTTTATTCGATCCATAAAAAGTTATTTTAGCTTCCCCTTGCTACAAGTGTAATGGATTGAAGATAAAACTAAAAATAAAAAAGAAGCAAGATTTGAATTAAACAAATAAGTATAAAGAAGTTCACAAAAAAAAAAAGGAATAGGAAAAAAATAGTAGCCTTACATAACCCTAAGATAACTCGTATCCAAAAACATCAATAATTGGACTTGGGGACTTGAAGAGTTTACATCTCTTTGGAATGGATGAAAGCAAGCAGAACTCCAAAATAATTAAGAATTTAATCACTCAATTCTACCAAATGCTTCACGCAAATCGAAGAAAAACATCACTTTATTGAATGAGGGGCAGCCAACGTGTCAAATTACAAAGAGTTTAATGTAAATAATATTGCCTAATTAATATCTAACAAACATGTAAAAAGAGCACTCTCTAGCCACTAAAAACTTTGTGATCTAGCCAATAGAATTAAAGCATTAATGTAAATATTACATATAAAATAAGAATTTAATCTCAATAAATCCTCTCTTATGGCTGACTATGCAAGTGCTTCGCATCAATTATCCTCCTTTCATTTATTTCAACCAAATCTCTTCAAGACTAAACCCCCAAGCAAGCTTCATATGGCCGGCCACCTATTGGACCTGTGAAGGCCTAACTTTGCATGGGATGTGAGCTGCTTGAACGTCCAAATCTTCATAGGTAGTTCCCTTGAATGGCCTGCAAAATTAACAAATAAAATTAATCCAAAATAAGTGCAAGCAACCAACATGGGTGGCACCTTGTAATGAACTTACCAAACCCCAAAACACACCATTAAAACTAAGTACAACATCTATCATGACCCAATTGAAAAATTAAATAAATAGCTTCTCCTTGTCCTAAAAACTAATAATTTTAGTTCAAGAAATTTAAAATAGAAAGAAATAAAAATGAGTGAAGAGTTGCACTCTCACTAAAATTTCAAAAACGACAACTTTCTTGATTCTGAATTTGACTTGAAATGTTGTTAGATATTGCCATGTCATCTTTTAGGAGTTAAATGTTTATCCATAAAAATTTTAAGATTGTCCTGAAAGAAAATTCTTAAAATATAGTAATGGAATTTTACACCAAAATGGAAAGTTTCCTAAATGATAATGAAAGCTTTCTAAAAATTAAAGTTTCCAAAAATTAAAAATTACTAAAAATATTAAATTTTCAAAAAATAGAAATTTTTTAGGAAGTTTTTTAAAATGGAAGCTTTTTCACAACTTTAAAATGATTTCAACGAACTTCATCCTTACACTTTTTAACATCACAAATGTAATAAGCCAACTTAATATGTCTAGAAATGAAATTTTTGTACGTAAAAATCTTCGGTGAGAAAAATTTTGAATACATAAACGGATCTCGAATAGAAAATAAAGAAATAGGACAAGGCTCTAAGGCGTGTATCAAACCCACTATTTTTAAAGTTATATTTGCCCCATCTATATTCGGTGTACAAAAGAGTTTCAAGCAAATTAACTTCAAGGATACAATGAAGCCAATTACTATTTGTGTTTCGCACTGACGAGAATAATCCACTAAGTACTGAGTAATGAATAATAAGAAACTCAATTTCTATAAAGAATTTCTACAGTAAATCTTTATAAAACAATCTAATAATATTAGAAAATAAGGAAGGATAGAAAAAACTTTTAGAACTTGTTGGTGTAATTTCCAAATGAAATCTAATTCTTATTTATAGGAATTTTCATCTTTCTTCATAGAAACATCTTTTGACAAGTGTCTTTCTTAATAATAATATCTTTAAAAAAACATAATTATTCATTTAATATTATAACTATTCAAATAATATTGTTTGAATAGTTATAATTCTTTTTCAAAAATCAAATGATATAACTTTTGACCAATGACCAAAAGATTTATCTTTTGATTAGTTATACTCATTCATTTATAGTTATTAGAACACTATAAATATTTGAAAATGTTCCAACAATCTCTCCCATTTTCAAAATATTTTAGATTTTAATATTCTTGGAAATCAATTTGCATAAATGAAGGTGTCTTACAATTGAACCTTCGCTTAGTAAAAATATGTTAAAGTTAATCGAAATTGCATGGTAGACTAAGCTTTGAACCAATTATTTCATTTTATTAACCGAACACATCCCATTCAATGATTTCAATATCTGTCACTGATAGTATCTAGGGACATTATTATGGTCATGTGCCTATGTCCTCTTTCCATGAGTGATGTCAAAGTCAAGCTCTTGAGCTCTTAAAAGCGACCACACTTCCACTCACATAGGTAGATCACATCAAGAGTGTTCCCGTAGTTATAACACTTTAACATATTTATGTTATGGATCTATTTAGAGTACATTACTTATCCTTCCCTTATAGCACTTTAATCTTAGGATGAATTTATTTATAGTGCTAATAGTCACATACTAATGATGTACTTTGTCTAATTGAACTCAAGACTTGATGTTATACCAAGCGTTAAGTCAAGTTTCCATCATGAGTGACTCTAATTAATGGGCTTATGTTTCATCCCTTTTGAGGTCTTTTTTACTACATCTCTAGCAAGACTTTTTATTAAAAGATCCGTCAAATTTTCACTTGACCTCACATAATTAATAATGATCACTCCATCAGAGATTAATTGTTGGACATAGCTATGTCTTAATCCAATGTGTTTAAACTTTCCATTATATAGTTAACTATATGCCTTTAGTAGAGTAGCCTCACTATCACAACGGATAAAAATAGGTGAAATTAGCTTAAGCCATAAAGGTACATCATAAAGTAAATTTCTTAACAATTCTGCTTCTTTAGATGCAGTGGTTAATGCAATAAATTCTGCTATCATGGTGGAATCAGTAATACATGTTTATTTCTTGGAAACTTAAGAAATGGCTTATCCATCAAGAATAAAGATCCATCCGCTAGTAAATGCATGATCTTCCAAACCTGTAATCCAACTAGCATCCAAATACCCTTCTAAAACTGGAGGATATCCATTACAAAACAATTCATAGTTAATAGTTTTCTTTAAGTACCTAAGTACTCTATTCAAAGCTTGCTAATGCAAACTACTTGGATTACTTGTATACCTACTCAATTTTCCATTAACATATGCAATATCTGATCTTGTACAATTCATTATGTACATAAGACAACCAATTAGACTTGCATATTTCAATTGATCAATTTTCCAACTAGCATTAGATACTAATTTTATTTGAGGATCAATGGGTGTAGATGCTAGTACACAATTGAAAAGATCAAACTTTTTAAGCACATTTTCAATGTAATGTGTTTGTGATAAAGCTATAGTGCTTTCTTCTCGAGTTATTTTAATCCAAATAATGACATTTGTTACACCCATATCCTTCATAGCAAAGTTGTTTGACAATAATTTCTTTATGTTTTTTATTTGTTCCAAATCCGTACAAAAAATGAGCATGTCATCTACATATAAGAAAATTATGAAACCTTTTTCATTTTCAAATTTGCTATATATGCACTTATCTGATTCATTTATTTTATAGCCATTAGCTAAAGTAACCTTGTCAAACTTTTGGTGCCATTGCTTTGGTGTTTATTTAAGTCTATATAGAGATTTAACAAGCTTACATACCTTATGCTCCTGTCTTAAAACAACAAATCATTTCGGTTGTTCTATATACACTTCTTCTTTCAATTCACCATTTAAAAATGCAGTTTTAACATCTATTTAGTGAACAACCAAATTGTATGTTGAGGTAAGTGATATTAAGAGTCTAATTGTAACAATTCTTGCTACTAAAACATAGGTATCAAAGTAATCAATATTGTTTTGTGTAAAACCTTTGGCTACCAACCTTATTTTAAATTTATCAATGGTTCCCTCGACCTTAATTTTCCTTTTGAAGATCCATTTACAACCTATTGGTTTGGAACTCAGTGGAAGATCAACTAAAATCCAAGTTTGATTTTTCATTATTGAATCCATCTCATCTTTTATTTCTTCTTTCCAAAAAGTAAAGTCTTGAAATTTCATTGCCTTTTCAAATGTAATAGGATCATATTTCATATTATAACAATAAGGTATCTTATTGCATATACTTTCACATTTTCCTTCTACAAGAAACATAATGAAATTTGGTCCAAAATCTGACCTTTTTAATCCTTTTACTTTTTCTTAATTCTTGAAAAGATTCATCATTATTATCAATTTGTTCCAATGGAATCTCATTCTTATTTGAAGGATGAATCAATTGTTGTGGCTGTAATTGTCTTAAAATAGAATTAAATCTATTTTCATCAAAAACAATATCTCTTAATTCAATAACAGTATTAATTGAAATTAAATCATTTGGTTCAATTACCATGAACCTATATGCCTTGCTATTATGTGCATATCTTATAAATATGCATTCAATTTCTCTTTCAACTAACTTTTTACGTTTAGGTGTTGGAACTTTAACAATAATTCTACTACCCCAAATCTTCAAATGATTAAGGTTTGATTTTCTTTTCTTCCATTGTTCATAGGGGATTATTTTAGTTTCTTTATTAGGAACTCTATTCAATATATGAAAAGCTGCTAGAACAGCTTCTCCCCAAAAACCTTGTCCAAGACCTGAATATGATAATATTGAATTTACCATTTTAGGCAAGACTCTATTTTTCTTTTCAGCTACATTTTGTTGTGGTGTGTAAGGGGTTAAAACTTGATTGATAATCCAGTGAATTCAAAATAACTTGGATTATAGTATTCTCCATCTTTATCCGATCTTAAGAACTTGATAAATGATTCATATTGAAGTTCAACTTCAGATTTATAAAATTTATATTTATCAAATGCTTCATCTTTCGAATGCAATAAATATACATAGCAATATCTATAACAATAATCAATAAAAATAACAAAATATTTTTTTCCACCTAATGTAGGAGTATTATGGATGTCACATAAATCATTATGTATCAAATCAAGCAACTTTGTATTCCTTTTAGCTTTAGGGAAAAGGTTAATTATAATTTTAGTCAACATACATGTATTGCATATTTCAATATTATTATTAAAAATAGGAATTAAATCTAACTTATTCATGTCATTCAATTTTCTATAATTCAAATGACCTAATCTATAATGTCATAAACAAGAAGATTCAATCATATAAGTAGAAATTGTAACACCCCTTTACCCGAGACCGTCGCCGGAGTCGAGTATGAGACATTACTAAACTTATTTTAGCATTTAAACAAGTTTAAACAATTCTCGTAGTAAACTATCCATCTGCGTCACAGTCGCTAAAAAAATCATATCTCGAGTTAAAAAAATCAAAATCAATTCCGTAAATTTTTCCTAAAACTAGACTCATATATCTACTTACTAATTTTTTTCAAGAATTTTTGGCTAGGCCAATTAGTACAGTTTATTAGTTAAAGTCTCCCCTGTTTTAGGTTCAGCTACCCTGACTCATGTGCACTACGAATCAAATATCTTCCTATACAGAAATCTAATGACTATGCCGTTTATTTTACATAAAAATAGACTCAATAAGGAATTCATACATATAAAGTGTGAGTCCTAATTATTTTTACACAATTTATGGTGAATTTCTAAATTCAGAATAGGGGATCTAGAATTCGCTCTGACCCTGTTTCACCAAAACGTAAATATCTCATAAAATACAATTCTTTTACCTATTTTGTTTCTTCCACATGAAAATAGATTCATTAATATTAAATTAAATATTTTATTCATCATCTAGTTCTATTTCTACTATTTTTAGTAATTTTTCAAACTCACATCACTGCTGCTGTGTGATTCTGTTTTATAACCAATTTCACCATTTTATGGTTTTCCATGGATTAGGAAATACATTAAGCATACATAACACTAAATATAAATTTTGATTAGCCATTCCAATAGCTAATCATCAACAAATATTTCCACATCACTCATTCACCATATAATAAGATTATATACACAAAAGGATCATAATGTTATACATGCCATATTCCCAAAATATGCAAGCCACTATACCGAGGTGGTTCGTTGATAGTGTGAACGTGACTCTGACCGTCCCAATCTCTATCCGGCTTGCCAAAACTATAAGGAAAGGAAGGGAGGGAGGAAGCATAAATGCTTAGTAAGTTCACATGTAAATAGCAAGTAACATAACCATGTAATAATATCACCAAAACATTCAAATCATATTTCTCATTCATGATCCTACCATATTATTGTTATATTGAAGTCTCAACCCGAGGGTTAAGTACATACCTGTACAAAGTATCCGTTCCACAACACTTACCAACTTGTCACTTTCATCTCGAGAATTTCTCCATTTCACTAGAACTTTACCCGTTGAACACATCGGAATATAATTCGGATACGAAATCAAGCTACCATAATTTCATCCATAATGAACTCGGAACACAACTCAACGAGTTCGGATGCTTGCATCCATAAGTGAACTTGGAAAAAAACTCAACGAGCTCGGATGCCTCATAATTCTCACTAACTCGGAACGCAACTTAACGAGTTCGGATCTCAATTTCCTAGTGACATGTCACTTGTATCCTAATCTATTTCTAATGTTCAAACGGGATTTTCCTCGATCATACGCCTTTGCCAACTTTCTTGTGATGTCAATATCGATACTCCGGTGGTAACTCATATTTTTCAGGTATTCCACATAATTTTTATAATAATTCAACAATAATCATAGAATGCAACAATTCGTAAACAATAATCATCATACCATTACAAAGACATCAACAACATATAGTAATGTTACATCATTTACATAATATCAAATTATTCACATATATGTATACTTACAATTCATATAATATCATAACATTAACATTAAAATACACATTGCATTATTAAAATCATACTTACTTCGTATGCGAAAATGGTCATTTTTACCATTTTGTCCACAACTTGGTATTTTACCGATTTTAGCCCGAATTTCGATTTTCTTTGCTCTATCATTTCAAATATAGCCTAATTAGGACTCATATTTTTCAAATCAACCCAAACTCATATTTTGTAAAAATTACAATTTTTCCCCTAAACTCACATATTTACACTTTTGCCTCAAATCTCGTAAATTAAACTTTATCATATTTTCTTATGTTTTATGACACTCTGATCATTTTTCCCTTCTATAGCAACATCCAATTCTCACTCTAACATGTACTTATGAACATTAGGTATTTTTACCGATTATGTCATTTTACTCGTTTTCACGTAAAATCGCTTAGCAAAAGTCGTTTATCTAACACCCAACCTTCATTTTCTATCATTAGACATTAAAATACATGCATATTATTCATGGGTAAATTTTTAGATATGAACCTTAGCTCAAATTAATGGTAGAAATAAGTAGAATAAGTTACCGGGATTTCAAAAATGTAAAGAACTTTAAAAACGGGGTTAGGGAGCACTTACAATCGAGCTTGGGAGTTTGAACAAACCCTAACCATGGCTGCTGCTGGTAGAAACGGTTGAATGAAGAAGACGATAGCTAATTTGGCTTATTTCCCTTTTTAATTCTTTTAATTATTAGTTTACCAAAATACCCCTAACTTAAAAATATTTTATTACACCCATTTCATGTCCATTTTTGTCCAACAATTAATCAATGGTATAATTACCATTTAAGGACCTTTAATTTAAAAACTCATAACAATTTGACACTTCTAACATGTAGAAATTAACTTTTTCACTTTTTACGATTTAGTCCTTTTGACTAAATTAAGTGCCCGAACGTCAAAATTTTCGAACGAAATTTTAACAAAATTTTTCCGCAAACTCGTAGACCATAAAAATATAATAAAAATAAAATTTTCATCGTCGGATCTGTGGTCCCGAAACCACTGTTCCGACTAGGCTCAAAATCAGGGTGTTACAGAAATAGTATTTTTTATTCTTATTAATAATATTGAGTTTGAACATACTCTCATACATATATCATTTCCCTACAAAAATTCCTCTCTTAGATAAAATAAAATTATTTGCCTCAAAAATAAGTTTGAAACCAAACTTATTCAATTGCCTTCCAGACACTAAATTCTTTCTAACTTCTGGTACATAAGGTACATCATTCAATATTAAAATCTTTCCAGAAGTGAATTGTAGTTCAACAAACCCTTTGCCTTTAATTGTTATAATGGAACAATTTCTCATGTATAAGACATTGTCATTTTCACATTATGTGAATTTTGTGAACATGTTTTTGTCTTTGCACACATGTTTGGTTGCTACGGTATTAATCCACTATGCATTATCATTTTGTGTCATATTAATTTCAGATATCATTGTAACAAAATTTTCATTTATTATTAGCATTAGAAGATGATTTCTTCTTTAAAAATCAACATCCATTCTTGAAATGTACCGGCTTACCACAATGATATAGTGAGCCCTTTTGTTTCTTTTTTTAACTTAGGTGCTCTATCAGTCTGTTTGAACTTTCTCTTGAATGGTTTAGTAGTCTGTATTTCCTCCGTAACATGTACTTTGGCATTTTTAGAATTTAGGTTCTAATCTTGCTTTCGATATTTTTCTTCAATAAGATGATGATTTGCCAAAGTCTCAAGAGATATTTCATCTTTATTATGTTTTATACTTCTTTTAAAGTTTTTCCAAGATGGATGAAGTTTGTCTATTATGGCAGATACAACAATCATTTCATCCATTTTCATATCAAATTACTTAAATTGATTCAATATTTTTCCAATATCATGAAATTGTTTCATAACAGAACGACCATCAACCATTTGATAACTATTGAAACGACTGACAAGAAATTTCTTACTTGTAGCATTTTCAATGATGTATTTTGTCTCCAATTTGTCCCAGAATTCATTAGTGGTAACCTCGTTTTGATAGGTATCGAACAAACTATCGGATAAACTATTTAATATGTGGCCTATGCATATGTAATCAGAATTTCCCATTTTTGCCTTTCTCGGTTGCAGCAATAGATTCATTTTCATTCTCTTTCGGTCTTGGTGTATCCAAAACATAGGCAATCTTCAAAGTTGTTCATAAGAAGTGCATCTTTTTCTTCTATCGTCAGAAATTGCCACCATAAAAAAGATCAAGTTTGACAAAGTTGGAAGCCAACTCCTTTAGTGTTCCACTTTTATGTGTTGTGGTAGTCATCATGAATAATATAACCTTAAAATTGTTAGTACAAATCTCTGGTGAGAAAAATCTCTAACAGACGAACGTAACTTGAATAGAAAATGAAGAAATATGACAAGGATCCAAGGCATGTATCAAGCCATTATCTTTAAGGTTATATTCGCCCCCACCTATATTTAGTATGAAAAAGAGTTTCAAGCAAATTAACCTCAAGAATTCAATGAAGCCAATAACTATTTACGTTTTGCACTGACGGGAATATTCCACTAAACTAAGCAATGAATAACAAAAAACTCAATTCCTACAAAGAATTTCTGCAGTAACTCTTTATAGAATAATCTAATAATATTAGAAAATGAAGAATGATAGAAAGAACTTTTAAAACTTGTTGGTCTGATTTCCAATTGAAAATCTCATTCCTATTTATAGGAATTTTCATATATCTTCATAAAGACATCTTTCAACAGGTGTCTTTCTAATTAATAATGTCTTTAAAAAATATATAATTATTAATTTAATATTCTAACTATTCAAATATTATTATTTGAATAGTTAGAATCTCATTCCTATTTATAGTTATTGGAACACTATAAATATTTGAAAATGTTTCAACAATCTTGGACATTCTTCATTTGTCATGCCTTACTCCTTATATCATTAGGAAAAACAAACCCTTAAGTCTTATCACTTTGATTTCCTTAGCTAATTGAGTTCCCACTATTCCCCACTTCAAACGGAGGTGTGATTGAATCCAAACTTGTATCAAATTCAAAAGGAGTGAGATTAGAACATTAAGAGTGTCGCTAACACCATATTGACCTGGTTGATCAATGCAATAAACATTGTCAATAATATTCTCAAGTATTTGGAAAGGTCCACTTTCTCTGGCTTCAAGTTTATTTTTTCTTTTGGAAGTAAACCTTTCATTTCTCATATACACCCATACCCAGTCTTAGGACTTGAACAAATCTTTCTTAGACTTGTTCCTTTTTCTAGTATTTCAAGCCTTCTCATCACTCACTTTCACCAACTAAACTTTTCTTTCACCTAGATTAACAATCTCATGTGAAGGTAAATGGGTTAAATTTAAAATAATAAGTGGGTTAAAGCTATATACAAATTTAATAGTACTAAAACTAGTGGAAGAAGGATTAGAGTGATTATAAGAAAATTCAACAAAAGGTAATCATTCTTTTGATGAATTGATAATTTTAGCCATTCACAAACACATTGACCCTTATAAGGGCCTACGAGGCCTTAAACTGATAACATATGAAAATTTTGGAAACTTAGAAAAATTTCAACCATACAGGGGCCACACACCCGTGTGAGTAAGCCGTGTACACGCCCGTGTGCCAGGCAGTGTGAAAACTGTAGAGTATACTGACTTGGCCACACGACCGACCACACACCCGTGTGTCTAGGCCGTATAACTCACTGACTTGATTTCTAAACATCATTAGGGGACACAGCAATATACCATGACCGTGTGTCGCACACGGCTGAGACACAGGTCTGTGTCTCTACCCATGTGGACAAAAATAGGCCATTTGTAAGGCCAATTTGCCACCCCAACTTCAATGTACCTACACAAGGCAAAATGTACAATTTCCATACACAAAGGGCAGCCAAAATCAATCCCAATTCATGCACAATTCATGCTATACAAATAGAACCATTTCACCTACTCAAATATATACCAAAACAACCATCTCACAAGGCATTATAAACATCTTACAAAAGTCATTAACAACCATTTCTAATAGCCAAACACATATTAATATTAACATCATTTACAAGCCAAATCTCATGACTATAGTCACAACCAAAATACCACATCTAGCCTATACATGCCATATACCATAATTATATAATTCAAAAGTACCAAATTAGATGTTTGATAGTGCGATGATGTTCTCGACGACTCCCGGATCCAAGCTAGCCTTGATTCACTATAACACATAGAAAAATAATACAAAGTAAGCTTCATAGCTTAGTAAGCTTGTATGTGAATAACTTAATTCATAGAATAAATGCAAATCAACCAATTACACATGACAAAACCATATACAAATTAACTACAAACCTTTCTCAGGTCTCAAAACATGATCAAATACAAACTCATCGAACTTTCACTATTTAATACTCGAATAGGTTCTATACATACCTGTATCGCTTTGTACTAACCTCTTTCTCAACCACATCATTCGTTTTCCCGTTGAACCATTTGAAATAGAAATCGAATACTTAAGAGCCTCGTACGATAAGTACCTATACCATGGCCCATAGCCAAATCAAGGTAACTTATCCGAATAACTATTATCATGGCCCGAAGCCAAACCATCCGATATGCATGGCCTGAAGTTAAATCGGTAAAATACACACTGGAGTGCTAATATCATGGCTTAAAGCCAACTCAACGTATCACTTACTAACATGTCAATAGTATCCAAAACTATTCTTAGAGTTCAACCTGGCTTTCACACTTTTCATTTCTATCATCGAATGCATTCATAGAGTCGTTTTCACAATTCATACATTAACCATAATCCCGTTTTAACAATTTATGCAATATTAAAGGATTTTAACATACATTTATAATTTAATCATCACATACGAACTTACCTCGTATTCGAAATTTACGGATCGGGTCGACTACTCGATAACATTGTTTTTCCCCAATCTAAATATGAATTCCTTCTTTCTTGATCTATATGAATTCAAAATTAACTTATTTATTCATCTACTCATTCAATTAATTCCAAAAATACACATTTGAGCATTTTTACACAGTAGCCCCTAAACTTTTGCATTTAATCAATTTAGTTCCTATTTCATAAATACACAAAATTCACACAATTCAACAAAATCCATGTTTGGCCGAATTATTTATAGGTCCCTCGCAACCCAAAATTTTCTTTTATTTCACATTTTAACTACACAATTTGCACATTTCAAAATTTAATCTCTATTATGCATTATCATCAAAAATCACTTAACAAAACATGTAAAACTATCATCAAACTTTCATATTTCAACATTAAATATCAAAAAACACATAGATTTAACAATGGCAACTCCCAAAATCTTTAACAGTTTCAAAATTTAAGGTACGGGCTAGCTAGATTGAGCTACAACGATTATAAAAACATAAAAATTATCAAAAACCGAGCTAAAATCACTTACCAATTTAACTTTGCAAGTTTCAAACCCTAAAACAACTTATATGGTTTCTTCTTCTTTGTATTTTCGGCTAAAGAAGATGAGCATGAAGTTTAAATTGATTTTATTTTATTGTTAATTACTAATTTACACATATATAAAAACATATAATGGATGGCCATAATTGTCCACTTACACTAATTATGGACTAATAACATTATAAGGACATTTGATTTATTAAATTATAGTAATTAAACACCTTTAACAAGTAGAATGCAACTTTTACATTTTACGCAATTTAATCTTTTTTATCAAATTAACCAACCAATCGATAAAATTAGCTCACGAAACTTTCACACATATCAAATAACATGCTGTAAATACTGAAAATAATATTAAAATAATTTTCTAACATCAGATTTGTTGTTATGAAACCATTGTTCCGATTTAACTAAAACCGAGCTATTACAACTCTCCACCCTTTAGGGATTTTCATCCCCGAAAATTTTACCAGTGAATAGGTTCGAGTATTGCTTTCTCATAGTATCCTCGGGTTCCCACGTAGCTTCTTCAACCCCTTGTTAATGCCACAATACTTTCACTAATGCTATTCTCTTATTTTTCAGCTCTTTGATCTTGAAAGCTAAAATTCTAATCGGTTATTCACTGTATGATAAATCTGACTATATCTCAACTTCAGTTGGAGAAATAACATGCAAAGGGTCTAATTTATATCTTCATAACATCGATACATGAAACACATTACATATCTTTTCTAACTCAGACGGTAAGGACAGCCGATATGCCACTGGCCCAACTCACTTAGTAATCTCATACGGTCTGATGAATCGCGGACTTAATTTCCCTTTCCGACCAAACCGCAATATCTTTTTCCATGGCGACACTTTCAAAAACACTATCCCCAATCTGGAACTCAATATTTTTCCATTTCAAGTTTACGTACGATTTCTGTCAGTCCGAAGCTACTTTTAAACTATCGCAAATTACTTTCACTTTTTCTTCAGTCTCTTTGATCAGATCAACCCCGTGAATCTTATTTTCGCTGAGCTCACTCCAGTACAACGGTGTTCTACATTTACAACCGTATAGAGCTTTGTACGGTGCCATCTTTATACTCTATTGGAAGCTATTATTGTAAGCAAATTCAATCAGCGGTAGATATTTCTCTCAGCTACCTTCAAACTCAAGAATGCATTAACACAACATATCCTCAAGTATCTAAATAACTTGTTCAAATTGACCATCCGTTTGCGGGTGAAATGTAGTGCTAAAATGCAGCTTTGAACCGAAAGCTTCTTGCAATTTCTTCCAAAATTGCAAAGTAAATCTTGGATCTCTATCCGAAACAATAGATAGGGGAACACTATGTAATCTCACAATTTCGGAAATACACAACTCAACTAATTTATTAATCGAGAAATTTGTACGTACGAGAATGAAATGAGCTGATTTCATCCATCTGTCAACAACAACCCTGATCGCATTTTTCTTTTTAGGAGATAAGGGCAAACCTGATACGAAATCCATTGTTATTCTATCCCATTTCCACTCAGGAATCATAATAGGATGTAATAAACCTGACGTCACTTGATGCTCAGCTTTGACTTACTGACAAATCAAAAATTTTGAAACAAATTCTGAGATATCTCGTTTCATGCCGTGCCACCAATAAAGTTGTTTCAAATTATTATACATTTTAGTGCTTTCCGGATGTACTGATAAATAACTACTGTGTGCTTCATTTAGAATCTTCCAAATGAGCTCAGAATTTCTTGGTACACACATTCTATCACGAAACATCAAACAGTCATCAGGCCCTATTCAAAACTCTGAATCAGAAGTCGACTCACACTGAGCTCGTTTTACTTGCAATTCATTATCAAAATTTTGAGCCTCACAAATCTATTGTAGAAATAACGATCTCGCTTTCAACTCGGCTACTATCAAACCGTCATCAGACAAAGTTAATTATGTGTTTAAAGCACGTAAAGCAAATAAGGACTTTTGACTCAAAGCATCAGTAACTATGTCCGCTTTCCCCAGATGATAGTCAATCACTAATTTATAGTCGTTTAGTAATTCTCACCATCTCCGTTGTCGCAAATTCAAATCTTTCTGAGTCATCAGATATTTCAAGTTTTTGTGGTCGGTGTAAATATGACATTTCTCACCAAACAAGTAATGACGCCAAATTTTTAATACGAACACTATCGCGGCTAACTCTAGATCGTGCGTCAAATAATTCTTTTCGTGCGGCTTCAACTGTCTCGAGGCATAAGCTATAACTTTTTTCTTCCTGCAACAAAACACAACCCAAGCCATTTAACAATGCATCACTGA
Source organism: Gossypium longicalyx (assembly GCA_025698465.1). NCBI lineage: Eukaryota > Viridiplantae > Streptophyta > Magnoliopsida > Malvales > Malvaceae > Gossypium > Gossypium longicalyx. Next base: position 37,967,362 of record CM046995.1, read on the forward strand.
AATCTACGAATTCTTTACCTGACTCAGGCTGAAGTAACACTGGTGCCTCTAACAATAATGCTTTCAACTGCTCGAAGCTCTGCTGACACCTTTCTGACCACTCAAATTTAACATCTTTTTGAAGCAATCGTGTTATCGAAGTCTCAATCATCGAGAAGCCTTTCACAAGTCTTCTATAATAACCGGCTAGTCCCAGAAAATTACGGACTTCAAATACATTTCTCGGAGGCTTCCAATCTATAATCGTAGAAATTTTGCTCGAGTCAACTCAAATACCCGCGACTGAAACTCTATGTCCTAGAAAACCAACCTCTCGCAACTAAAACTCACATTTGCTGAACTTTGCAAACAACTATTTATCTCTCAAAGTTTGTAACACGATTCTCAAATGATCGGCATGCTCAGATTCATTATGAGAGTAAATCAAAATGTCATCAATAAACACAACTACAAATCAGTCTAAGTACGACCTAAAAATTCAGTTCATCAAGTCCATAAAAATAGTAGGCACATTTGTTAGTCTGAAAGGCATAACAAGAAATTCGTAGTGTTCGTACCTTATTCTAAATACAGTCTTTGGCACATCTGAGCCTCTAACTCGCGACTAGTAATATGTAACACCCCTTACCCGTGTCCGACACCGGAACAGGGTACGAGGCATTACCGGACTTAATCGTTCACAAATATGCAAAATCTGGGCTACAAAATTTCATTCATATCAAAACTTTTCATACACATGCATAATGTTCCATTCATGGGCCTACGAAGCCCTAAACATGCATTGAAAGTAGTTAGGGACTAAACTGAGAACCTTAGAAACTTTTGGGAAAACTTAGAAAATTTTTCCATAACATAAGGTCACACACCCGCGTGGACACAAGGACACGCCCGTGTGCCTTTGACACGTCCGTGTCCTCAGGCCGTGTAACTCTCTGACTATGACGTCAGCGAATAATCTAAACCACACGGCCAAGCCACATGCCTGTGTGCTATGGCCGTGTCCCTCACACAATTGAGACACACGGTCGTGTCTCAGCCCGTGTGGCGAACACTTTGGCTATTTTTCAAGCCTTTAAGTTACCCATAATTCTTCACATTTTTATTTCCATAGTACACAATTAATTCATGGCAATGACCATTTAGATTTGGTCATAAAACATTCATCATGCATATATGTCTTAATACCAATCATGCATGCCTTACAAGCTTAATCACATCACAAGCACTAGAACTTAGCATGAATAGATAGATTTACAAATCATAATCACTATGAGCCACACCTCATGGCCATATATAAGTAACTCAATGTAAGCCAATACCTTTGGCTAATCATAATAACGGCTAATATAAAAACTAAGTCCCTATACATGCCACTCTTACAGAAAAGCTTAATGAGTCAATACTTCAAAGGCAATGGCTTGATAGTGTGATGCTGCCTCTGACAATCTCCAACCCTGAGCTAACCTGTCAACACTAAAGAAAAGGAAAGGAAGGGAGTAAGCTTTATATCTTAGTAAGACCATATGAAAATAATAAGCAATTTATCAACTTACTTCTCAAGGTAATACAACCATATTTGTACTTCTATTTATGTTCAGGTCAAGCTGTTTTCTCAAGTCACAGTCATTAAATTATTTATATCTGGAGCTACGGAACTCCAAATTAAGTTTCGCTAATTTTTCATAAAACTAAACTCATATATCTTCTTACCATAAAATTTTTAGAATTTTTTATCTAGCCAATAAGTACAGTTTGTTCTTTAAAGTCACCCCTGTTTTGCTATCTGATAGTTCTGACCCCTCTTTATTAAAAATTAATTATCTCCTCATACGGGATTCAGATGATGTTCCATTTTGTCTCTTTTGAAAATAGATTCATTAAGGATTTTAATAATATAAATTATAAACCTTAATTATTTTTGTACAATTTTTAATTATTTTCCCAAATCGAAATAGGGGATTTTAAAACCATTCTGACTCTGTCTCACAACAATTCAAATATCTCATAATATGAATTTCTTTTCTTACACCGTTTCTTCTATATGAAACTATACTTAACAAGCTTTAATTTCATATTTTATTCAGTCTCTAATTTGATTTTCAAGATTTTTGGTAGATTTTCAAAGTTGGACTGCTGCTGCTGTCCAAAACTGTTTCAATGCTAATTTTACCCTTTCATAATTATCTTTAAAAAAGCTTTCATGCCAATCAATTTCTCTTTTCATATTCATTAGGCCACAAGGTGAAGGGATAAACATATCATGTCCTAGTTTAATTCGACCAAAAAGCCTCATATATAATCATCAATCAAATTTACCACATAATTTCAGACCATAGGTATCGACCTAATATTTACAAGGTCGTCACCAAATCATTCTCATAGGTATGACTTACTCATTTACAATCTTACCAAAAGTCCAATATGCATCGAGCTCATCACTCATGAATTTTTAGTACATACTTGTACCATTTCAACGTGATCATAAACATAGCTTACTCATTTTCATAGCTAGAACCTACTCGTATCATTCTTACCATCAAGGCAACATAAGTAAACTCATATCTCATGAGTTCAAATAAGAACATGTACCACTCACAACATGATTATATCATTCCATGTCATTATCATAAGCCTTAAAATAACCCATGAACCCTTTTGGAATACTAATGGATATCCGATAAGCCTCACACAAGAGGGTGGATTGCCGATGCTATGTCCCAGACATGGTCTTACACTGGCTCACATGTCGAGGCCGATGCCATGTCCCAAACATGGTCTTACACTAGCTCTCGTCTCAATGCCGAGGCCATGTCCAACATAGTTTTACACTGGCTCACAATTAATACTGATATGTCCAACATGGTCTTCCACTGGCTCTCATAATGTGGCCGATGCCATATCCAACATGGTCTTACACTGGCTCACATATCACCCAAATGTTATGGCATGGATATCCAATCTATTCCTAGGTTTAACCGGGAATTTACCACATTAATTTTGTTACGCATTATTCATAATCATATTCAAACATATTTTGCAAAATCAATCATTCAACACATAATAGATAAAGTTGACTTACTTACGTACAACCTACTCGTTTCAATGGAATATCATATTCCATCAAATTTCCAATATATTCAATCATCACATAAATGTTATTAACATTTGACATCACTTTCTCATACTCAATATCATCAACATATAATTCAATATAATCATAGTAAGATATATTTCAAGTATATTAACAATAACATGGATAACATGCTTATTTAGTCACACGAACTTACCTCGAATGCAAATTTCGACCAATTATTCCATTTTAGTCCATAACCTCGTGCTTTCTGATTTAAACCGAAATCTCGGTTTTCTTGATCTATAATGATAAAATCCACTACTTTAATCATCATATTAACCAATACATTTCATAATTTATACTTTGGCAAAATTACCATTTTGTCCCTAGACTTTCATAAAATTTATAATTTTACCCTTAGGCTCGTAAATCAATTTTTATCGGATTTTCCTCATTAACCAAGCTTAGCCAAATTCTTTTTATACCTATAGCATCTCAAAATTTCAAATATTTCACACAATTACCATCCATTTAACAAACTTCACAAAATGATTCATTTTAGGTGTTTTCATGAAAATCCTTTCACAAAAGTTGTTTATTAAACAACTAAGATTCATTTTCTTTCACAAAGTTTCAGAAAATATTACAAATTCTCTCATGGTAAAACCCTATACTTTCAACCATTTTGCAAAATAGTTCCTTCATTAGCTAGCTCATGCTACAAGGGTCCTAAAAATCCAAAAATATCAAGAAAGGCTATCTAAATCACTTACTTGTAAGGGATATAAGTGGCTGATATTTTTTAGCATTCAAAACCCCCTATTTGCTGGTATTTTCGGTGGATAAGAAGATGAGAAAAAGATTATATCATTCTCTCTTTATTTTATTTTATTTCTAGCCAATTTAATCACCATAACTCACCTAACTTTGACAACTTTCTTCTTTTTGTCTCTATGGCCGACCACCACTAATTTAAAGGCCTATTTGCACTTTAAAGACCCTCAATTATAGTTTTCTAGCTATTTAACACATTTGGATAGTAAAATAAAATTTTTTCCCTTTATGCGATTTAGTCATTTTTCTAAATTAAGCTCACAAACACTAAAATTAATTCACTAAAATTTTCATGCACTTATATAATCATGCTATAACACATAAAATAATATTCAAAATAATTTCTCAGACCTCAGATTTGTGGTTTTGTAACCACTGTTCTGAATAAGCCGAAAATCAGGCTGTTACATAATAACCCGATCTCAAATCAATTTTTGAAAACACTATTGCCCCTTTTTAACTGATCAAACAAATCATCTATTCGTGGCAGAGGGTATTTATTCTTAATCGTTACTTTGTTAAGCTGTCGATAGTCTATACACATTCTCATCGTGCCATCTTTCTTTTTCACAAATAACATCGATGCACCCCAAGGAGAGAAACTCGGTCTAGCAAAACTTATATCTGTCAACTCTTGTAACACCCTTTACCCGTGTTGAACGTCGGAATAAGGTATGAGGCATTACTGAAACATACACATGCAATCGTACAAAACTGAGACTTAATTTTTTTACATCCAAATTAAACTTTTCAATTTTCATCTCTAAGTCCCTGATATGGATCTACGAGGCCAAAACATACTATGGAAACGGTCCAAAACTAAATTGAGCACTTTGGAAAACTTTGGAAAAAAATTTTGAAAATAGGGGCATACGCTTATGTCCAAGGCTGTGTCCTTCACCCAACCATTCATATGCAACATTTTCCATGCTTAGTCATTACACACTCATTCAACCACCTCATGCCTCTCACAAAATGCATCATCATAACGTATAACTTAACTAATATTAGCCAACATCTATGGCCTTATACAAAATGAGTTATCAAATATTAAAGGTCAACATTTTAGGCCAAATCAATTATGACATATAACAAAATAACCAAGTCCTCTATACATGTCATAATTCAAAATATGAATTTCAAAATACCAAAAGAATGACGATAGTGTGGATGGATCTCCGTACCCCAAGCTAGCTTGGTGACACTATAAAACAAGGGAAAAGAGAGGGGAGTAACCATATAGCTTAGTAAGTAGGTATGTAAATAATAAAAAAATTATTAACATGCTTTTATAAATCCTCAAAATATGTTTTCAAAATAATACAATCATAACTACAAATAGATCCACAATTTACTCAAGTTCAAAACAAGTTATCTATTCGAGTCACAGTCACTAAATTATTTATATCTAGAGCTATGGAACTCCAAATTAAGATCCGCTAATTTTTTCAAAAACTAGACTCGTATATATTCTTACCATAAAATTTTTAAAATTTTTGGTTTAGTCAGTAAGTACAGTTTATTCTTTAAAGTCACCCATGTTTCGCTATCTGACTGTTTCGACCCTCTTCACTAAAAATTAATTATCTCCTCATACGGGATTCGGATGATGTTTATATTTATTTCTATTAAAAATAAACTCATTAAGGGTTTTAAGAATATAAATTATAACCCATAAATATTTTTGTAAAATTTTTAATGATTTTCCCAAATTAGAATAAAGGATTCCAAAATCATTCTAATTCTGTCTCACAAAAATTCAAATATCTCATAATATGAAATTTTTTTTACTTACACCGTTTCCTTTATATAAAAATAGACTCAATAAGATTTAATTTCATATCTTATTCAACCTCTAATTCGATTTCCACCATTTTTGGTGATTTTTCAAAGTCACACAACTGTTGTTATCCAAAACTATTTTATTACTAAATTTAAATCTTTCATGTTTTCTTTGTAGTAACTTTCATTGTAACACTTACTCTATATCAATCTTACCAAAGATCGATCACTTATCGAGCACATTACTCATAAGTTTATACACACGTACCTGCACTTATTCTTCACATAGTCATATTCAATTACACCTAGTTATTTCTCGTTGAACACATCAAAATAATAACGGATACCTGGTGGCCTGCACATAGTACCACCCTTGTAGTCAAAGCTACCTTCTTCACAGTCACACAACTGCTGCTGTCTAATACTATTTTATTACTAAATTTAAATCTTTCATGTTTTCTTTGTAGTAATTTTCATTGTAACACTTACTCTATATCAATCTTACCAAAGATCGATCACTTATCGAGCACATTACTCATAAGTTTATACACACGTACCTGCACTTATTCTTCACATAGTCATATTCAATTACACCTAGTTATTTCTCGTTGAACACATAGAAATAATAACGGACACCTGGTGGCCTGCACATAGTACCACCCTTGTAGTCAAAGCTACCTTCTTCACAAAGTGGCCTTCACATAGTACTACACTTGTAACCAAAGCTATCTTTCTTTACAAAGTGGCCTTCACATAGTACCACACTTGTGACCAAGCTATCTCTTCTCAAAGTGGCCTTCACATAGTACCACACTTGAGTTACTAGTGACATGCCACTTGTATCCTATTATGTTCCTAATGTTCAACCGAGAAATTTCTCACTTTTCAATACTTGTCAATTTCATTCAATACTCAGCCACATGTCATAAAACATAATAAAATGTGATAACATATGTAAAAATGATGCATTATTTATATACAAACTTACCTCGGTGCAAAATATAACGAATTTGCAATCTAGTCCATAACCTTTTTTTTCTTGATCAAGGTCAATACCTCGTCTTTCTTGATCTATAATAACACATTTAACTTATTTAATACTCACATTATTCAATTTAGTCCAAAAATCATACTATGGCAAAATTATATTTTTGCCCCTAGGCTCGTAAGATGAAAAGCACTTATTTTTTTCAAATCCTAAGCCTAGCTGATTCATACTCCCTCTTATAGCAGCTCACATTTTTCACTAAATCACATTTTCTACGCATAATTTTACAAATTTTACAAATAGGTCCCTTTTTACAATTTCATCAAAAATTACTTAGTAACAGTTATTTATCACACCCCAAATTTTCATATTCTTCCATAAAACATCAAAATCTATGCATGTCATCCATGGGTAAATTTCTAAATACAAACCCTAGCTCAAAATAATGGTGAAAATAGCTAAATCGAGCTATGAGGATCTCAAAAATGTAAAGAACATTAAAAATAGGGCTAAAATGGACTTACAATCGAGCTTGGAAGCTTGAAAAACCCTAGCTATGTCTTTCTTATGTAAAATTCAGCCAAGGGGTTGAAGATGGACAAAAATTGGCTTTTAATTTTGTTTTTAATTCATTTTAATTACCAAATAATCAAATTACCCTTAATGAAAAACTTTAGAAATATACCAAACCATGTCCATTTTTGTCCACCAACTTAACCAATGGTCTAATTATCATTTAAAGACCTCCAATTTAAAATTTCATAACAATTGAACACCTCTAACATGTAGAACTCAATTTTTGTACTTTTTTACAATTTAGTCCTTTTGACTAAATTGAGTGCCCAAATATCGAAATTTTCAAACGAAATTTTCACGAAATCATTCTGTTAAATTGTGAGCTATAAAAATATAATAAAAGTGAACTTTACTACGTCGAATTTGTGGTCCTGAAACCACTATTCCGACTAGACCCAAAATCAGGCTATTACAACTCTTGCAACTGAGCTTTCAATTTTTTTAACTCTGTCGGAGCCATTCTGTATGGAACTATCGATATCGAAGTTGTTCCGGGTCTAATTCAATACCAAACTCAACCTCTCTAATAGGTGGTAAACTCGGTAACTCTTCGAAAAATACATCTTGATACTCGCACACAACTGGTACTAATCAATCTTTGTTTCTGTCACTTTCGTATCAAGTCATAAGCAAGATAAGCTTCACACACCTTTCTCACAAATCTCTGAGCTAACATAGACGATATCACAACTGGCAAACTATTTAGATCATCAGGTTCAATTCTAATAGTCTTATTATTCTGACATTTCAGTTCAATTATTTTTCGTCTACAATTCACTATATCATCATGCATCGTTAGCCAATCCATACCCAAAATCACATCAAATTCATCAAATGGCAACAATATCAGATTAGTTGGAAAATAGAAATCCCAATTCTTTAACGAACAATTCTTGCAACTTTGTCAACCAAAACACATTTGCTTAAGGGGTTCGATACTCTAATCACAAATTCAGTAGACTCTACAGGTAAAGTCTTACTAGATACTAAATTCATACATATATAAGAATGAGTTGATCCTAAATCTATCAATACAATCACATTAGTATTATAGAGAGTGAAAGTACCGGTGATAACATCTGGAGATGATGCTTCTTCGCGAGCGCGAATAGCGTAGACTCTAGCAGGTACTCTGGCCTCGGATTTCACAGTTGAATCCTTTGTCGCCCCTCCACTACCACTTACATTTTCGGCAATTCTAGGTGGTCTATCTCTATTCAACGTGTTACTTTTTCTCACATTCTAAACTTTATCTTTCTCATCCAGCTCAGAGCAATCTCAGATAAAGTGATCTAGTGAACCACATTTATAAAAAGCTTTATTACTTTTTTCCAGCATCCTCCAAAATGTCATCACCCACACTGTTGACACTCGGGTTTGTTGTCTCTCACACTGCCAACACTCGATACTGATGTAGCTTGAGTTTTAGAACCTGAGTATTGTTTTCAACGATCTCTATTTGAATATTCGTTTGAAGCATTTGGGCGAGTGTACGAATCTCTGGATTTCTTTGATGAAGATTGATACGGCTTACTCATTGATCTTTTCCTCAAGTCTCTAGCTTCTGAATCTGCTTTTCTCCTTTCTTTGCTAAGATCCTCGACTTTACAAGCCCTTTCAACCAGAACAACAAATTCTTTCAACTCTAGAATTTCGACTAGTAGTTTTATATCTTCGTTCAACCCGTCAACGAACTTCTTACACATAATCTCTTTGGTAGAAATATACTCCCTGGCATACTTACTCAACCGTACAAATTCTCTTTCATACTCGATTACAGTCATTCGGCCTTATTTTAATTCTAGAAACTCTTTGTGCTTTTGATCGAGAAATCTTTGACTAATATATTTCTTTCGAAATTCGGATTGAAAGAACTCCCAAGTGACCCATTCTTTCAGAACCACAGATGTCAACATGTTCTACCATTGATACGCGGTGTCTCTCAGCAAATATACAGCATATTTAATACATTCTTCAGGAGTACGAGACAACTAATCGAATACTCAAATCGTATTTTTGAGCTAGAACTCAGCTCTCTCAGCATCATCATTAGTAGTAACCTGGAACTCTTCAGCCCCATATTTACGAATCTTATCTACTGGCAGCTTGTTCAACTGTATCGGATCTATAACTTGAGGAACAATAGGGATTTGTTGAGGAATAAGGGGACGGAGGTTGTTGAGCAGCTAGATTCGTTTGAACAAACTCTGTGAACCACTCGTTCATCATTTGGAAAAAGGCTTGTTTAGCCTCTCCCTCATGGTAACTCGTTACAGGCCTAGAATCAGATGGTGCTACCCTTTGAATGAGAGCGGGCGCATTACTCTCTACATCATCAGCTACAGCTTGTTCAGGATCCATTGTTATACGAAAACACAATTTAAGCCGTCAAGAATCATCACACTATCACAGAGTATATATGCCATGTATAGCTAGACTCACTCGCTACATTAGTCCTAAAATCAACTAAACCATAGCTTTGATACCAATAAAATGTAACACCCCTAACCCATATCCATCGCTGGAGTAGGGTTACAAGGTATTACTGATCAATACACATCATTTAACATACATAACTCATATATTTATGCATTCATACTTAAATACCATTTAATCACAAACACATTGTCCCTTATAAGGGCCTACGAGGCCTTAAACATGCTTTAGAAGTGTTTCGGGACTAAATGGATAACATATGAAAATTTTGGAAACTTAGAAAAATTTCAACCATACAAGGGTTGCATGCCTGTGTAAACAAATCGTGTGCCTCACACGACTCCAAACACGCTCGTGTCTCAGGCCGTGTGGAAACAGGGCATACATATTGACTTATATCACACGACCGAGGACACGCTCGTATGCCAGCCCGTGCAAAAACTAGAGGGTATACTGACTTGGCCACACGGTCGACCACACGCCCATATGTCTAAGCCGTGTAACTCACTGACTTCATTTCTAAGCATCATCAAGGGACACACGGTCGTATACAATGACCGTGTGTCACAGACGGCTAAGACACATACTCGTGTCTCTTTCTGTATGGACAAAATAGGCCATTTGCAAGGTCAATTTGCCACCCCAACTTCAATGTACCTACACAAGGCAAAATGTACAATTTCTATACATAAAGGGCAGCCAAAATCAATCCCAATTCATGCACAATTCATGCTATACAAATATAACCATTTCACTTACTCAAATATATACCAAAACAACCATCTCACAAAGCATTATAAACATTTTACAAATGTCATTAACAACCATTTCTAATAACCAAAAACACATCAATATTAACATCATTTACAAGCCAAATCTCATGACTATAATCACAACCAAAATACCACATCTAGCCTATACATGTCATATACCATAATTGTATAATTCAAAAGTACCAACTTAGATGTTTGATAGTGCAATGATGTTCCCAACAACTCCTGGATCCGAGCTAGCCTTAATTCACTATAACACATAGAAAAATAACACAAAGGAAGCTTCATAGCTTAGTATGCTCGTATGTCAATAACTTAATTCATCGAATAAATGCAAATCAACCAATTACACATGACAAAACCGTATACACATTAATTACAAACCTTTCTCATGTCTCAAAACATTATCAAATACAAACTCATCGAACTTTCACTATTTAATACTCGAATAGGTTCTGTACATACTTGTATCGCTTCGTACTAACCTCTTTCTCAACCACATCATTCGTTTACCCATTGAACCATTCAGAATAAAAATCAGATACTCAGGAGTCTTGTACAATAAGTACCTATATCATGGCCCGTAGCCAAATCAAAGTAACTTATCCGAATAACTATTATTATGGCCCAAAGCCAAATCATCCGATATACAAGGCCCAAAGCTAAATCGGTAAAATACGCACCGAAGTGCTAATATCATGGCCCGAATCCAACTCAACGTATCATTTATTGACATGTCAATAGTATCCAAAACTATTCTTAAGGTTCAACCGGGCTTTCACACTTTTCATTTCTATCATCGAATGCATTCGTAGTGTCATTTTCACAATTCATACATTAACCATAATCTCGTTTTAACAATTTATGCAATATTAAAACATTTTAACATACATTTATAATATAAACATCACATACGAACTTATCTCATATTCGAAATTGACGGATCGGGTTGACTACTCGATAACCTTTTTTTTCTCTGATCTAAATTCGAATTCTTTCTTTCTTGATCTATATGAATTCAAAATTAACTTATTTATTCATCTACTCATTCAATTAATCCAAAAATACACATTTGGGTATTTTTACACATTAGCCCCTAAACTTTCACATTTAATCAATTTAGTCCCTATTTCACAAATACACAAAATTCACACAATTCAAAAAAACTCATACTTGGTCGAATTATTTATAGGTCTCTAGTAGCCCAAAACTTTCATCTATTTCACATTTCTACCACACAATTTGCATATTTCACAATTTAATCCCTATTATGCATTATCATCAAAAATCACTTAACAAAACATGTAAAACTATTATCAAGCTTTCATATTTCAACATTACACATCAAAGAACACATAGATTCAACAATGGCAACTCCCAAAATCTTTAACAGTTTCGAAATCTAAGGTACGGACTAGTTAGATTAAGCTGCAACGATTACAAAAACATAGAAATCATAAAAAATCGAGCTAAAATCACTTACCAATTTAACCTTGCAAGTGTCGAACCCTAAAACAACTTTGATGGTTTCTTCTTCTTTGTATTTTCGGCTAAAAAATATAAGCATGAAGTTTAAATTGATTTTATTTTATTTATCTTATATTAATTACTAATTTACACATATACCCTTAATTATAAACATATAAAAACATATAATGGATAGCCATAATTGTCCACTTACACTAATCATGGACTAATAACATTATAAGGACATTTGATTTATTAAATCATAGCAATTAAACACCTTGAACAAGTAGAATGCAACTTTTGCATTTTACGCGATTTAATCTTTTTTTATCAAATTAACCAACCAATCGATAAAATTAACTCACGAAATTTTCACACATATCAAATAACATATTGTGAATACCGAAAATAATATTAAAATAATTTTTTGACATCGAATTAGTGGTTCTGAAACCACTGTTCTAATTTAACTAAAACCGAGCTGTTACTGAAATAAATCATTGTAGTAGTGACATTAAGTATTTGTTATAGTGAAATTAAAATCAATAGTGATATATGTGTTTGAATCCTAACACAATTGTAGTGGTGAGATGAAAATTGAAAATCATATTTAAGGACATAATATTAAATGAATGTATATATAATAAAAATAAAACTTTATTAAATCATATCTATATTAAATAATAAAATTAAACAATAGTTAAAAGTTATTAAAATTATATTCATATTAAAAATTATTTAAATTATATAATTCTAAAAAATATATTAAATTTTTAATACTAAATAATAATTAATATTATATTAATAATAAAATTGATGTAAAAATAATAGTAATTCAGGAGAAAAAGAGAGGAAGGTAAAATAGAATTTACATTTTCCACTAGATTGGCAATGACTCCACTAGAGGTATTGTGCTCTTATTGAAAATTAGGGCGTGTAAAGTTGGCTTTTTTTCACTGGAGGAGTGCCAAACAACCTCTAAATTGATGCTATGGCGAGATTAGAAAAAATTAAGGCAAAATTGAGGTGGATTCCATCACACACGTTTGAATCAAAAGGAAGCCTTAGCTTGTTTACAAGTGATACAACTAGATCAAATTTTTTTCAACAATTATTCGCATATTAAGCCAATAAAAATATTCATGTAAAATGTCATAAGTCTTAATAACATCAAATGGCCCATAAATCCATTACTATGGAGTTCCCTAACTAACAATTCTCGTATAGAATAACTTTGCAAGTAAAGTCTATTATTTCAAAAAAGATACCCCTTATGCTTCTAAAAATTATTGAATGCATCATGTTCGCATGCCTCATAAATGCTTGAAAAATAAAAATGAGTTGCATACAAATCTTTGATATACTCAAATCTTAAAAATTTAGCATTCAAAGTACTAAGTGTCGGTCCTTGATAATGCATCAACCACTATATTATACTTACCTTTCTTGTATCATATCTCTTAAGGAAAATATTTAATGAATTCGACTCATTTCGCGTGTTGCTTGTTCAACTTACCTTGCCTTCTTAGGTGCTTAAGCAATTCATGCTTAGTGTAAAATCAAAAACTCTTTTGGCAAGAGGTATGTTGCGAAACTTGCAACACCTTTATCAAGGCATACAATTCTTTATCATAGGTCGAGAAGTTCAATTGTGGTTCATTAAGCTTTCCATCAAAGTAGGCAAATAATTTGTTATCTTGCATAAGGATTGTGTCAATATCTACAATAGAAGCATCAAAATTAAACTCAAAAGTCTTATTTAAATTTGTAAGATAAGAATGAGGGTATTACATAATTTCTCTTTAAGTTTATTAAATGTCTTTCTTTTTATGAGTCAAATTAAAGAACATTTAATTTTTAATAAGTTCTATCAAATGAGAAGCAATAATGGAAAAATAAAAACAAACATACCATAGAAACTTATTAAACCAAGAAAAGACCTTACCTCAAAAATTGTAACACCCCTTACTTGACCTGATCATCGAGTTTGAGCTACATAATGCTACACTCATTTCTAAAGCAACAATAACCTAATATATACTCAATTTATGTCATTACACATTTGAATACGAGTAACACATGCATATAATATGATATACAATTATTTTCAAGTCTTACACGAGCTTACGAAAATTCTTATGCTAACCCGAGCTTGAATTAGGACCAAAATGTGAAGTTTAAAAATTCTTAGGTCGACGTCACGACTTCATTATCTCTTCGTCGCGATGTTTCAACTCAGTGAGTCATGCTATGGCAATGTGTATATCCACGTCGCAGTGCCACTTTTTGTCAGACGACGTTACGACGTCAGGGACTTGTGGTTCCAATGTTACCCTTGTTTTTGGCAAAATACATATTTGGTACCTTATTCAATTGACTTCAAACCATATATTAAGTGTTTCATTCAACCTTACACAAGAATAAAACCATTAAACCAGTCCAATGACAACCAATTCAAGTATCTAACCATTTAAATCAACTTTTCTATAGCATACAATCCAACCATTCAACACTTAAGCATATTCAAGTCCATTTCACCTATCCAGTCCAAAATGCTTTCATTACAATCTCAAAAACGTTCATTATAGCAATTGTAAACTAAGAAATTCAAAGAGATTGACATGAATCAATCAAAGCATACACTAGCTATAAAACATGTTTAACATTTAGCTTGCCATCCCCAAATCATTAATTCAATTTAACCAATTCATATAGTCTAAATGATAGCTTTAACATAACAAACCCTTCAAAAGTAAAATAATCATCCACATAGTATCGAACTTAACCAAAATATGTACCACTAAGCTTTATACCAAATAATATATTCAAAATCAATCATCACCACAATTAACATAAGACTATCAACTCCAAAATGACCATTTGCACACTAAGAGCCCTTATGTACATGCCACATAACCTAGAATCAAATTAAACATATAATTATCGTCTTTGGATAGTGCGTGCTCCTCACTAATCCGACTCGACAAGTTTCGCAAGGCAACAATCTACAAGGAAAGAAAACAATTAGAGTAAGTATTAAGAATTCTTAGTAAGTTCAAATGGAATCACTACAAATAACTTGATCATTTTAATCATAATTAAACTAATAATTTTGACATTCAACTTGACTACCCTTGGCACATAGTGACATAGCTAGTCACATAGCAACATCACCAATCAAGTGTGTTAGTCATGTTTCTATATCATGAGTAATATTAATACATTAATGGAATCACATGCCAATCACATATCAAATATCAACATATATACTATCTCATTACCAATTTGAATTTAAGTTTCCATTTCCATTCAATTGAATATTGCCCGATAGAACTATAGTAAAAAAGGCTTAGACACACAAGAGTAAGTTGCTCACACAAGTTGACAAAATATCAGGGTTGCTCACACAAGCAAACATTATAACAGGGTTACTTGTCTGAGCTAAACCTATGATATATAAAATCACTGATCGAGTGCGCATATAACCCTAATGGCATGTTATACGTATCCTAACATTTCACTAAGTTCACACAGGCATCATTTTCGTATATATGTCATTACCAATCCCGATATACAATTACATATTTCATTTACAAGTTCTGTAATCAATCAAGTTTTATATTTTTTCACCCTGTACTATTTCATAATAGCCAATATTCACATGACTTTTCAATTCAGTCTATTTTAAACTACACATGTCAAATTCACTAAATTCTACTTTTAGCTAAACATATAGATGAAATCAAATACTATTCACTCATAATATAAAACAAGATAGTAAGTTCCACATGAACTTACCTATTCAAAATGTGAAAAGAGGATACTTCAGGGATTAATTTGCAATTTTAGTTTTTTCTTGATTAACTTTACTTTATCCAATTCTTGATCTATACAATTATTTTATGACATCAATTAATACCAAATATTTTCATAATATGCTATGATATGCATGATCTTATAGAAATCTAGTTTTTAATTTCTCCCAAATTTTACATTTTATTCAATTTAGTCATTGAACTCGAGAAAGCATAACTTTTCATTCCTAGCTTTGGATTAAAATTCGATTTCATGTGTTCTCATTAGGGGCCTTATACATCCTATTTCTAACATAATTTCATGACAAGTTTCACATTCATTCAATCTAGTCTTTAATGTAACAAAGTTAATAATAAGCTAAATTAATTTTACAATTTAGTTTCATATTATAAGCTTAACAACTATCAATTTCAAGCTTAATTCTCCAAGAAATAAACAATGATAACTTTGTAAAACTTTAACAGTTTTACAAATTGGTACATGGGCTAGCTAAATCAAACTCCATGACCATAAATCAATAAAAATTTCATGAAAAAGGACCTAATTACCTTAGTTTTTCCTTGGTCGAATGCTACAAAGCTTGGGAGGGTTTTTCTTTGTTTCCATTAATGGTGGACAATGCTTTTTTGAAGAAGATAGTAGAATTTTCCACTATCTCAACTTTTTTGTACTTTAATTAGTCTTAGGTAATTTAGTTTAATAAACCTAACTTGGTTTAATTAACTTTAATTTAACTATTATTTATTCTTAATAATATTTGAAACTCACGTCCACTAATTCTCAAATATGCATGGTCTAATTCCTAATTTAGGCCTTTTGTTAATTTCTATTTAGGTCCCTAAACCTTTGACCAATTAAAAACTTATAGCGATTGGACTTTTACAGTTTAGTTATTCAGCCTTAATTAACTATTATTTTGACAAAAGTTTTGGACCAATCTTTAATATATTTTTATATTATCCTCGTAAATATTCATATTAAATATTTAGACTCAATTTACAGAAATGGGGTTCCGAAATTGCATTTTCTGGTATCATTAAAAATCGGGCCGTTACAAAAATGGTTTAAGAGTAGGCCTTTCTTCAAAGCTTTTACATTTTTCTTATCCAATTGAATCCGTGAAGAATTTATCATAAAACTTAAAAGGTAGGCTTATCCATAAAAAATGCACTTATCAATATTAGAAAAAATTTGTTCTTGTATTAACACATTTAATACTAATTTTATATGCTCAATATTATGAATTAGTATGTTATCAAACATGAAAGTTCTAAAAGCATTAATGAAACAAAATTACATTACTAACCACTCATAAAATTCACATTTAGTTTTAAAAGCTAGTTTCCATATTCTTATTTGATGGAAACCATTTTTTAAATCAAAGTTTAAAGAAAATGTGTGCACTATTTAACTCATCAAGAATGACATATAACTTAGGAATCAGATGTTTATACTTTACCATAATCTTGTTGACCACATGACAATCCAATAAACATTCTCCACGAACCATCTTTCTTTGGCACAAAAAGCACTAGAACTACATAGACTTAGACTATCACGAATGACGTTTTTCTCTAAGAGGTCTTCAACTTGCTTTTTCAATTCTTTAGTTTCTTCAAGATTGCTTCAATAAGTTAGTCTATTTAGAATGCTTGAAACAGGCACAAAGTTTATTTAATGTTCAATTCCTGACGCAGAAGCCCGAGATCAACTCAAAACCCAAATAAATCAAACTCGAAAGATTGAACCTTGATAAAATAACTTGGTAAGCAAGATGCTTTCATTAATTTTGGAAATTTCCAAAAAGAAAACTTAATTAAAACAATGGAATTAAGAGAAAAATTAATCAAGAAATCAAATTAAAGTAAAGAAGAGAAGATGTTATTGAATTTCGAATGTAAGAAAGCTCTTTCTTCTGTAGAGATCCCCAAGGAATTATGAAAATTTCAAAAAAAAAAAAGAAAAGGTTAAAATTAAAAGAGAAACCCAAAATTTAAAATGGAAAATAATCAAGAAGCAAGGATTAAGAAAGATCTATTGAAACTGAATGAACTTACGACTATCCTCGATTAGAAGAAACACTTACCATACACCAATCTAAGCTTGACAGAACAAAAACTCATCCATGGAGGTTTCTTACTCTTTAAAATCGGTTAGGGCAAGGAAAATAAAGATGATATCATTTTTCTTTTGTTTTGATTTAACATTATTTACCTAATTACCTTTTTAACCTTTAAAAATTTTATTAATTTCAATTAAACCATGCCATAAACATCCACTATCATTATATATATGGTATGATTTCCAACCAAGTCCATGTGGTTTTCTTTCCATAGCCTTTTAGTCCTTTTAGCTAATAGAACTCCATTTTTACACTTTTTACGATTTAGTCCTTTTCACTTAATTAATCATGCAAGCATCAAAATTTCAGGATAAAATTTTAATACGACATTTCTAATATCCCATAGACATTAAAATAATAATAAAATAAAAATTTACTTGTCAGATTTTTGGTCCCAAAATCTCTATTCTGATTTTACTAAAAATGGGTTATTACAGTAGTTACCAATTATACCACCTTTCATTGAAAATAAAATTTGGCCAGATACAACGATATATGCTTCTTTGAGGCCAAACTACCACCAGGAGTCATCGACCACCACAGCCTTTATTGTAATGCAAAAAACTCGGCCTAGAAGTTTAGACCAGATCCTGGAGGTTACATTGATCACCAAAGTGATAGTAGAAAGCTTTTACAAAACAAGTTGTTTTAAACTGTGTCAGAAAATTGTTGCTTTAATTGAGCTCAATCATTTTAAAAAAATGCCGAAATCAAAATGATAATTAGGATAAGATAAAACATGTCGAAAATAAAATCCCTAATTCCCAACTTCGGTATAAATAACACTTACATGTATATGACATAAAATTCGTACCATAGTTTTCAAAACAGTACTTACTGTCCAAAACCATTTATTTAAACTCAGAATTAAAGAAATACTTTATTAGCCTGTTTAAAAACCTATCACTCAAAGGCCCCCGATATGCTAAGTCTAGCTTCAGAACGTGAGAGTACCTAAAAGGGAAACCTAAGGCGGTGAGCTACATGAGCTCAGTGTGAGTTCGAAAAACGAAAATAAAAGATGGTAGTCCAACGGATGGTTTAGAAAATTAATCATATGCTTACAAATCACATATGGACAACTCAAACGACAATCTGCTAAACTGAGAGTTAACAATAACAAACCTAACTCAAATACGTTGCCATTCCAAGCACACATGTACCCATATAGATATGGACTAATTAGAGTATTTCATTAAGATGCTAATTAATTAAATAAACAGACATAGAATCAGAAGTGTGAATTATGAAAAAATCAAAAATCCCACCCAACCAACTGAACACCACTTCGACCACCCAGCACACCACATATAAGCTATATCAAGCTCAACCAACCCTGCACATCACAAAGGACGTTGAAAGGCCTATCCAACCCTAAACACCACATATGTGGAACTAAGCCACTAAAGTATCAATATGCAACTGAGCTAGCATATGTACAGTGCATTACGGTAAATCGTTGTACAAATGTGTTGCAGTTAAAACTTCCAAATCAGATCAGACGTCCTTCTTTTCGTAACCAAACGCAAAATTTTATGCAAATGTATATATGCAAACAGATCAATAACAGGCTTACAGAAACAATGTACACAACTTACAAATAGTCGTACATTAATCAAACAGGATCAGAAGTACACATTTTCAATCTACTAGATTTAGAATCAGTTTTAACGGTACTTAATTACTAGGTAACATCACTTAACACTTTATCAAACCATTAAATTATTGCTACGAATACGAGTAACGCATAAGTCTGGGCCAAAACAAGGTCCCAACCACTCTTACTAAGACCTAGAGGGCAGACACAGTCATGTGGAAGTCTCACACGCCCGTGTATCCAGCATAAACACTAGTGTGAAAATCGACTAAAATCCCCAAAATCAGCCACACAGCTATGTGGCACCAAAATTCCTCTAAACCCCTAATTTTTCAATTACACACGATCGTGTGGTCCACTCGTATACAGCACACGCCCGTGTGGCCACTCGTGTGGTCATAAAACCACAACGACTCAAGCTGCAAAACATGCCTTTCTTCCCCGAAATGAATTTCTAATAATAGTAGTTCCAAAATTCACTCTTAAACTGATTAAAAATTATGTAACCATCATCAAAACGATTCATATCTTCTTTAATCCCAAAAACATACTATTTAATTTCAGTAACATACAAGATATAACCAAATTCCAAAAAATCCATCATCAAAACTAAACCATTTAAAAACACACCCGTAATTATCGAATTTTATGAAACCAAATTAGAATTTCAAATAATGAAAGAAAAAGTTTCTAGACCCACACCTGATACATGATTAAAATGCCCAAACAATCGACGCCTCAAATCCACCGATTTCGAAACCCTTGTCGACGAAATTGCAAAACAAAGCAAAAGAAATGGAGTAGAAGCCAAGGAATAGAGTTCTAATTGACAGAGAGAGAAGGAAGGAAAAAAAACAAGAATATGATAAAGGAAATGTAAGAGAAGAAAAAGAACGTGCAGCTCTTTTTGGGATTTTCTATTTTAAAAATTTAAAATAAAAATAAATAGATATTTTAGCAACTTAAAAAAAACCAAATCTGAAATAAAATTACTCCCTCAAATACACACGAGGATTCAAACCTAGAACTTAGAGGCAAAATAACACACAACCAACCACCAGACCAGTATGCCTATTTTGACACTAAAACGTGGAAACTAACCCAATTGTTCAACCTACTCAATGACCCTTATTTCAAACCTCAAATCTTCTAACCCTGGATTACAACTCATCTTTCCTTAAAGAAATTTCGTCCCTAAAATTTCCCACTAACAGAACAGACGCTTAACCTTAGGTCTACCACTATACTCCCACTGTGCACTCTAAACTTGAACACTACCATACTATATTCTAACCTTAAAAACTCGCACACATACCCCAAACATTTAGCCACTTAAGCAGATACTCATTCACCTAAATACACACTTACAAACATTATCCAACGAATAAACATTCAATGTCATTCTAATAAATAACATATAGAGAATCACAACAACCTACAACAGTACCTGCCTCAACGTCACCGAGGACATTCCCTAATCCGATGCCCAGGAGACCCAAACCTAAGGCACGCTCTCGACTTTTTTCAATAGTGAGAAATTTCAGGTGGTGGAATAATATTGACTTTCGACTCCTGAACAGTGGAATAATATTGACTTTCGACTTCTGAACAGATACATGTCCTAGAAAAGCTGACGAACCCTCGAGAGTCTTACCAGACTGATCTTCACGATCTTGCTTACCACCAAAATCATATCGAACCTCGTAACAATCTCTAAAGAAGTCTACATTTTCCAATATTGAACACAAATAAATACCTAAGCAATACGGTTCTAATCTTACAGAACTAGTCTTACAACTTCTTAAGTTTTGCATGAACCGGCATCAAAGTCTCGGACATCTCATTTTCACAAAAACTTTTTCTAAGACACAAATCATTTTAAAATACCGTGGTACAGTTTATCAAAAATAAAAAAAATTTAAAAAAGAACACGCGCGCACACGAATACTTAAATACACAAGTCGAGTTTTTGCAAACCTGACTCTGATACCACTAAATGTAATGCCCCAAAACCTAGCCTAGAAGTTTAGACTGAATCCCGGAGGTTACATTGATCACCAAAGTGATCATATAAAGTTTTTACAAAACAAATTGTTTTAGACTTCGTCAGAAAAACGTTGCTTTAGTCAAGCTCAATCATTTAACAAAATATGCCTAAATCAAAACGATAATCAGGATACGATGAAACATGTTCGAAAATAAAATCCCCAATTCCCAACTTCGATACAAATAACGTACGTGTATATGACACAAAATTCGTACCACAATTTTAAAAACAGTACTTACAGTCCAAAACCATTTATTTAAACTCAGAATTAGAGAAATACTTTATTAGCCTGTTTAAAAACCTATCACTCCGAGGCTTCCGGCGTGCCAAGTCCAGCTTTAGAATGCAAGAGTACCTGAAAGAGAAAGCTAATGGGGGTGAGCTACACGAGCTTAGTGTGAGTTCGAAACAGACAAAAACAAAAAATGGTAGTCCAACGGATGGTTCAGAAAACGAATCATATGCTTACAAATCACAGACGGATAACTCAAATGACAATTTGCTAAACTGAGAGTTACATTAACAAACCTAACTCAAATACATTATCATTCTAAGCATACATGTACCCATACAGATATGGACTAATTAGAGCATTTCATTGAGATGCTAATTAATCAAACAAATAGACATAGAACCAGAAGTGTGAATTATGCAAAAATCATAAATCCTGCCCAACCAATCAAACACCACTTCGACCACCCAACACACCACATATGAGCTATATCAAGCCCAACCAACCCTGCACACCACAAAAGACCTTGAAAGGCCAATAACAGACTTACACAAACAATGTACACAACTTATAAATAGTTGTACATTAGTCAAACAGGATCAAAGGTACACATTTTCAATCGACCAGATTCAGAATCAGTTTTAATGGTACATAATTACTAGGTAACATCACTTAACACCAAAACAGAGTCTCAACACCTTTACTAAGACCTAGCCGAGGGTCAGAACATACAAAAACTCAAACAGGTCAAAATCTGACACAGAACGAAAATTTACGAAACAGGGCCACACAGCCGTGTAGAAGTGCCTAGGCTGTGTGAAGGTCTATACGCCCATGTGAAGGAGACACACGCCCATGTGTTCGGGAGACATGACTGTGTGAACAACCCATATAACTCTCTGTCCAAATTGGCTCAAATAAGGTGCAGGGTAGACACGGTCGTGTAGAAGTCTCACACGCCCGTGTGTCCCAACCTGAAATTGAAATCCCTTGCTATGTATAAAAAAATGAGAGAATTATCATGAATCAATACTGACCATGCTCGTCTATAGAAAATTAAGGAAGAAAAAGAAAGAAGAAATTATAGGGTATTGGTAAAATGAATATCAGCTTCAAAGCCTTGAGAGAATCCTTGAACGATTTCCTCATCTCCTCTGCCTCTGTTTTATTTTTCTTTTTTTTGCTCAAAAACTCTGTAACTGATTTAAAACTCAAAATCTGAAACCCCAATTACCCATTTACCACAAACAACAAATTCCAACCTGAAATTGAAATCCATTACTATTGAGACAAGCAACCTGAAATCCCTTACAATAAATAGAAATGCCCAAGAATTCGGAAAAAAAAAGCTTATATTTCTAACCTTAAATTACCCTAAAACAATCAGACCAACCAATCGACCAAAATTTTTTTTCAAAAACTCATTTTTTTCACAACTCCCTACTAGCGAAATACAAGCAGAGAAGCAAAGAGATGAAATTCTCACAATGGAAGTGAGATTGAAGGGAATAATAACCTTACTCGCTCAACTTTGGGGAAGCTTTTTACAATGTCGATTTCTCTGTTGATGCTTGTCGTGGGATAAGAATAACCGAACGTGAATGAGGAGACAGAGCTAGGGTGTGGTGGCTTGAAGTGTTTGCTGAGGGAGAGTGGTAAAGGGCAAGAATGGGAGGTTATGTTTTTTTCCTTATTCGATGGAGGCTTTGTGGGGAATGGCTATTACGGGAGAAGGTGGAATGAGAGATGAATGAAATTCCGTAAACTAATGAATAATTGCTTATCGTCGAATCATATAGGAATCGTTTGTTATTCATGCCAATCAAACGTGCCATAAGTTTGTATTACGTCTACACTTATGCAATATTAGAAGCATACATATTCCCCTATTTTTGCATTGTAAATAAGGTTTCAAATATGCTTAAAATATTAATTATTATATTTTATTGAACTTTGTGTAAATTAAAAAAAAATCACAATCACAATAGCATCCGTTATACTCACGGTCGCGATAAACGTGACGTGACCGAAAACACAACCACAAACGCAAGTTAAATCCCTGATTGTAAATAATATAGTCCACAAGCTCATTGCTTAGTAATGATACAATCATGTGTAGCTTTTCTTGACATTGTTGCAGCCCTACAATAATTATGTTCTTAAATATCTGTGGATGCGATGCTTGTGTCGGGTGTAAGTTGGTTGAGTGCAGAAGTAGAAAGAAAATAAATTTTAAAAATACTTGAAAAAAAATAAGAAAGATGATCATTTTCTATTCTAATGCATAAAAATTAATCCTTTCAAATTGGAATGATAAGAGGGGAGAAAATAAGAGAAGTGTATATTTAAAATTACGCATTTTTGAAGGTTTCATTTTCTTTTCTCTTATTTTTCAACCCTACTAAGCAATAGATGAAAAGAAAAGTACACTTTATTTTTTCATCTTTTCTACTAAATACACCTATTAAAAGAAAATATTTTCATCTTTTTATTTTCATAGAAAAAATATATTTCACATTTTTTTATCTCTTTAATTTTCTATCTTTCCAATTTTCTTTCTACTCTAGAGATACTTGAGCATGGTTCTAAAATTACTAGGCCAGCAAGACTATTTTGGCTCTCTTTGGTTGCTTTTTGCTGCTTTCATTTTTCCCAATTACTCCGAGTTTCCTAGGTATAATTTCACTTAAGTTGAGAGTTCTCAAACTTTCTTTATAGCATGGTTCCTTCAAGCATTTAGAGTCCACTGAAGAGCCAGTATCTTCAAAGTCAGGGTCCTCAATTGGAGCAGCCATTGCAGCCGCTATGATAATTCCATCTGATGCTGTACGTACTGTTACTTTTTCTTTGGCATGGGACTGCCCCGTAGCAAACTTTCTAGGTGGAAAGACTTATCACAGGTGTGATCAAATACTTGTGCAACGAAGATGAGCAATTAGCTGCATACTGAATAGGTGTATGTATATATAGGCGTTATACAAAATTCTATGGAACTGATGGGGATGCTGCAGCAAATATTGCACATGATGCTATTCTTGGTACTAATTCTCTGTTCTCACTATGTTAGTCATGGTTTTAAATTTTATAAGAGTAATTATTTTTCTAGAAAGTTTTAGAAAATAAGACTGTTAGCAAATTTTTAGTTTACCAGTCTCTCTCAAACTAATTGCTTGTTGTACTTATTTTGGCATTTCATTTTCTTCCCTGAAACATAGAGAATAGCAACTGGGAGTCACTGATAGAAGCATGGCAAAGGCCTATACTTGAAGACAAGAGGCTTCCTGAATGGTTAGCTCAGACTTACTATTTGCAATTGCTTATGCTAACATGGTCTAGTATTTCTGAATCCCCTCAACAGGTACCCTGTCACATTATTCAATGAGGTCTATTATCTTAATTCTGGGGGAACAGTATGGACAGGTGCCTAGATATTGCACTCAATTGTTGGAATTTAATTTACGAAGGACTTGTACTAATTCAATCCCTTTTTGTTAGTTGCACAGATGGATCACCTCCAGTCCGTAGTTCCGTAAGCATTGGAGGAAGTAATTGTTCCCTTGACAGATCAGAGTTAGGTTTGAAAAGCATTATTGATACTACCTGTCAAAATGATACTACCACTGACATTCTGGGAAGGGTGACTTCTATACTTGAGCAAACAATGCACACTCCAAATGCGTCGAATTCTGCTTTTGGAACAAATTTGCTGCAAGGAGGAGAAGATAACATTGGTCAATTCCTTTATCTTGAAGGAACTGAGTATCACATGTGGAACACCTATGACGTTCATTTTTATGCATCTTTTGCTCTAATCATGTTATTTCCAAAACTTCAGCTTAGCATCCAGAAGGACTTTGCAGCCGCTGTACTGATGCATGATTCTAATAAAATGAAACTTTTACATGATGGACAATTGGTTTCAAGGAAGGTTCTTGGTGCTGTTCCACATGATATTGGAATTGATGACCCATGGTTTGAAGTAAATGCATATTGCCTTTACAACACCAATCGATGGAAAGACTTGAATCCAAAATTCGTTCTCCAAGTTTACAGGGATGTTGTTGCCACTGGTGACAAGAAGTTTGCACAAGCTGTTTGGCCCTCGGTTTATGTTGCAATGGCTTACATGGATCAATTCGACAAGGATGGTGATGGGATGATTGAGAATGAAGGCTTTCCTGATCAGACATATGATACATGGTCTGTATGTGGTATAAGTGCCTATAGTGGTGGGCTATGGGTGGCAGCCTTACAGGCTGCATCTGCCCTAGCATGCAAAGTAGGAGACAAGGATTCTGAAGATTACTTTTGGTACAAGTTTCTCAAGGCAAAAGATGTGTATCAGAAATTGTGGAATGGTTCTTACTTCAATTATGATAACAGTGGCAGTCGCACAAGTTCATCTATACAGGCTGATCAATTGGCTGGACAATGGTGTGTCATGATGGATATAACTTCTACTTTCAGCATTTACTTTGAGATGCTTTTGGTTAATTGGAATGGAACCATGTAGGCCTGAGACATATGTTTGTTCATTTTGTTGCATGTGCATTTTCCACCCAGCTAAATCATTTTCATATTATTTTGATAATGCGGGAATAAATTAGATGTTTGTAGGTACGCAAGGGCATGTGGTCTATTGCCAGTAGTTGATGAAGATAAAGCAAGAAGAACACTGGACAAGGTTTACAATTATAATGTGTTGAAAGTGAAATGTGGAAAGCGGGGGGCTGTAAATGGGATGCTGCCTGATGGAACAGTTGATATGTCATCAATGCAATCAAGAGAAATATGGTCTGGTGTTACATATGCGGTGGCTGCATCAATGATCCATGAAGGTTTGGTGGATATGGCATTTCATACTGCAAGCGGAATCTTTGAAGCAGCCTGGTCTGAAGAAGGGCTTGGGTAAGATGGTTTTCCTCCTTTTAATGGCTGGTTGAATAATCTTCTTTTTCTTACCAATTCTGTGAACAGTTACTCATTTCAGACTCCTGAAGCTTGGAACATAGATGATCAATACAGATCTCTATTGTACATGCGCCCCTTGGCCATATGGGCAATGCAATGGGCCTTATCCACACCAAAACTCCCGAAGCAAGAGCCGAAACCGGAAGTAGAGGCAGATTCTGTAGGTAAACACCATGCCGGATTCTCCAAAGTTGCTCGCCCTCTAAAGTTGCCCCAAAAGCAAGAATCCAG
Organism: Gossypium longicalyx; assembly: GCA_025698465.1. Lineage (NCBI taxonomy): Eukaryota > Viridiplantae > Streptophyta > Magnoliopsida > Malvales > Malvaceae > Gossypium > Gossypium longicalyx. The sequence continues at coordinate 37,994,307 of CM046995.1, forward strand.
AGGCGTTTTACAGGCTATTTTCGACTATACTTGCAAGAAAATCTTGACTTAATTATTTTTCTTCTTTAATTTATTACACCAAAACTTGGCTTAATCTCTTGACAATGCAAACATTGTTGAATTTTTAATGTAATTTGTTTTTGAAAGAGACAAATGTAAATGTTATATTTTTACCATTAATTTTAATTTCAATATAAAAAATCTTTGGTAAAAGAGAAAGTGTTAAATATAAAAAGTATCATATCTTAAATTTAAAAACAATTATATCTTTAATCATTTCCAAACTAATAATAAAAACATTTCATCTAAATTATTGTAGATTGATTTGCAACTTAAAAGGGTAAACTTAAAGCATAAATTGACTCAATATACTCATTTTTATTTATTTATTTATCTTTTTCAATGATTTTTATTGAAAATTATATTTTATTTATTATTTAACACATTTAAAAAATTATAATTTATTTTTAATTTATTTTTTTCTGATTTCTAAAATTATTATATTTAAATTATGTGTTGTAATTATTATTTCATGTTTAAATAACGTAATTGGTGCATTTTAATAAAATATTTTAACTTCTAGCCAGATAGATGAGTTTTTTTTACTTACTATTGAATTTTATCCTTTCTATTTTTACCGTTATGCAACAAATATTTTAATATTAAGCGTAAATTGTACTATTTTAATATTTTAAATAATGTTAAATTATCTAATGAACTTTTAATTAATTAATTGTTTATTTATTTATTTATCTATTTTTAAAATTTTTTCATTATCTAATTAAAGATTTTTTTAAAAAATTTATTTTAAACATATAATGTACGTAATGTAATTTGTTTAAGTAAAAAAAAGTGACGTCAATATTATATTAATTTTTTAATTAAAACTTGAAAAAAAAGATAGGATATTGGGAAAAAATAGAATTATTTTTGTGCTAATAACGTTTCTCATAATCTTTGAAAGACCAAACGATAATCATAGGAGAGACCCCTAATTTCGCATTGAAAATCATCTTTTCAAGAGTCCAAAATTGTGGGGTAAATGTAGGTGAGGCTATTAGTAACTGATCTATCAATAATAAATTATTTTCAAACGGATCCTAACAAATAAGCAATTATTCATGTGTTAGATACGTCTTTTGAGTTAGATTAAAGCGAAGTCGATACTAAAGATTGTGGTATTTAAGATCTTCAATAAAAGGTGTGGGATAGATTCTACTTATTATATGTTATATAATTATTTTGGTTATATTAATAACTTAAACATAATTAATTGTGAGTATACTAATACCACGTTTGGTTCACTATAATGGAACAAAACTGTAATGGAATAAAGCTATAATAGAATAAAACTATAATAGCAATTCAATTGTTTCATTGAATGGAATGGAATAAAACTGTAACAGTATTCTTGTGTTTGGTTGAAGGAAATAAAGTTATAATAGCATAAGAAAAGAAGTTGAAATGATCAAAATACCCTTAGCAGAAATTTTTTAGAAAGATGATTATTGTTATTAAATTTTAATAGGGTTATTATTAAATATAATTTAATAAAAATAATAATAAATAATTTAATCCTATTTTAATAAATTTACTATTAAATATAATTTAAAAATAATATATAATTTAATAATATTCTTAATATAACAATTATTAAAATATGAATTAATAAAATAATATATAATATTACAAAAAAATAATATATAGCCTACTTTATTATTTTTAAAATATAATGCATATTTAATGTGCTAGAATATCATTAGCGAAACAAATAATTTAGCATATATGTCATAATCTATATGTTACTTAAAAGAATAATTTAAAAGAGTAATTTAAAGAATATCTTGTCTCAAATATTTTTACTCATAGACAGATGTTGAAATACATCAAAAGAATTGATGAAAATTTTATGTTGTATATATATATTTTTTGATATATTTTTATTAATTTATTTATGCTACTAGACATGTATAATATAAGAATCTCATATAAAAGTCAAAATGAATAATATAGATTTAATGTATGTAATCACAAACTCTCATGCAACTTTATTTTTACATGTGCCAAACTTCACAAAGAATACTGATTGAAAGTACCTATTCACAAATAATAGCATTAAGGCTCCTTTATAATACTAATTGAGAGTATTCTACAGAATCAAATATGATAATACAAGGCCATTTTAATATAATATATATTAATGGAAAATTATTGAACATATAAAGCTTCACTACATCAACGAATGTATTTTAGAAGTTGGAAAACACAAAGCAAGAATACCAATGTACTTGAATAACACGCAACCATTGGCTCCTTTTCTTGAAAATTTATAAAGCTTTTGCAACTTCAATCAATGGAAACTCAATCTCCCAAGCTACCCATTTGTCCAATGCTCCATAACTGTCTCTTTTTCATTGAGAAGTCGAGAAACCTACTTTTACATATAGAATCAGTGTATATCTTTATCTTTAAATACTAAATACATACTATAACTAAAAACTATACCCAATATAGAGAATGCTCTATAAAGCTTCTTGTAATCTGAAAGTTTGCATATTAGATAATACTCTGTGATGAAGACATGGAAAAAGAACAAAAGATAAAGATATTAACTTCAGATGGCATGGTAATATGCAACATGCAAAGTTAATTTCATCTGATAACCAATAGAGGCAAAATTATTAATACATTATGTAAGTTGAATTACATGTGCAGTCAAAGATTTCCTTTCCCATCTCTCTAAAAAGAAAAGGGTTTCACATTACGTACAACTATTTGATCCCAATCATCTTGAATGTTTGTGTCATAAAGGATATCAGAATTGCATGCAATTAGTACTAGAAGAAAAAAGAACATAGAAAACGGGTGAGGGTTTCAAGCTGAGAAGTATGCAAGTAAAATCGAACTTATTTCTTTTTTTCAGAAAAAGAAAAGAAAAGGATAGTTCTTTATTGTCATTGATATGAGTAATCATAAAGGTTTCTGGAAGGTTAATTGTATCATAGTCATAGCAAGAGTTTATTCCAAGTTTGGACGAACATAATAGACGTCTTGTGTGTTGGCTTGATTTTAGTAAATTGCAAATATTTATGATTAAGATGATATAAAAATCAAGCTGAATCATATTTGAGAGTGCATGTATTTTTGTTTATAATGTGCTATACATCATGCCCTCTAAGCCAAGATCTAAGTTATTGATGAGCGAAGTATTGAATGTTTTAATTTAAGTAAAGAACACAACATTAAATTAAAAATAAAAATAAACAGAGAAAAAACAACAGCACAACAAGTTTGCAAGTTAGATAGTATGCATTTACAGATGGAAGGGAAAAAGAAAAACCTTTGGCACAAGAGGAGTGTTTTTGTCCTTCTGGATTTTAGCAACAACACCTTTAATCTCCATTCCTCTGATACCTATGAATAGTTAGCTCCAAAAACTCCCTTAACATTAGCAAAATGAAACATAGCCTACAATGATATCTATACACATTTTTCACTACAAACATGAAATGCTATTGAACATCAAACCCAAAACAAACAAAAAAAAAAGCCAAAATTAAAAATTAAACTAACAAAAAAAAGCCCCAAATCAAGAGAAGAATCCAAAGGAACACATAAACCATAAAATGAACACATAATTCTAGAAGCCATATTACATAATCCATTTTTATGGCTCCAAAAACCAAGATTCCTCCTTATCAACTTTCTTAAAACTACTGCCCGTATAAATTGAATGCCCAACAACCATTATAAGATTCTTAAGCTTGGCATACTGATAGTAATTATTGAACCCCTCATCAAGTTTCCCATCATTTCTTAGCATCCTATAGTGATGCTCATATAGTGATAAACCTATGCCAAGGAAATAAATAAAACAAGGAGTGGATGTATCTTGTAATAGTAGTAAAGCCTATTAGCCAAGGATTTGATCATTCCAAATAGGGTAAAACGAAGAAACTTTAAACCTTCTGGTTCTTTTGATATTACCTGATTTAATATCAAAGTCACCCATTGGATAGGCTGTAACAACTCATTTTCAGTGAAATCAGAACAGTGGTTTCGGGATCACAAATTCGAGCCAGTAAGAAAATTTATTTTAATATTATTACATGGTTCGTATTATGATAGGAATGTTATATGAAAATCTGATAAGAAAATTTTACCAATTATGTGCTTAATTATGGAAAGGACCAAATTGCATAAACTACAAAAGTTGAGTTCTAGTAGTTATAAGTATCAAATAGCTATGGAATTCAAAACTTGAGGTCCTTATATGGTAATTAGACCATTAAATAAAATTTAGTAGATATTTTTGGTGATTCATCCATCGAAAATTGGAAAAAGAAAAGGATGTAATTGGAAAGTTGAAAAATTAAAGATGATAAATAATATAAATATCAAATAACATCATTTTATATCATATTCTTCCCCAAAATTTACGTGGAAATCGTAGGAGAGAGAAAGAAAACTAATCAAGCTTAATTAGGTATGAATTCTTGTCTCGTTTTTAGTAATTTTTATATTTTTAGGATTAGAATGGCTTAATTTATTTATTTTGAGGATAAATTTAAAAAGATATCAAAGTATAGAAATTTTTCCATGGATGAATATGCTGAAATATTGAAATTTATGGTAGAAAATGAAAAGTTGTTGATAGATAAACAACTATTATAAAGTGATTTTTCATGAATTTGTGATTTAGGGACTAAATTATAAAGATGTAAAATTCATGAAAAATTTCTGATTTTTATGAAATATATGTGCTGTAAATATTATATGTAAAAACCGGTTAGGCTTGGAATAAGGATTAAATTGCATGAATTTCATTTTCTGAGCCTAGGGACGAAATTGTCATTTATGAAAAGTATAGGGGCAAAATGGTAATTTTGCCTAGGGTGTGAATTGAATGCAAATGAGAATGAAATGGATTAAATTGATGTTAAATTCATTTATATAGATCTAGAAAGACCTAATACTAATTTGGATCGAGAAAAACAAAAAGTTTCAGATTAGTATATTCTCATATATGAACAAGTATCGAGGTAAGTTCGTGTAACTTAATTGTATAATTATATATTTGAATTGATTTAAAGTATTTGTATATGAATTTTGTATTGGCCATGTATATGAAATTTAATTACATGTCTGGAAGATACTTGATAAATGTTAAATCTTGTATGAATGAATGAAATTCGATTGGATACAGGGTTCTGTTTCCTGAAATGGTAGTGGTCCTGCATATGTTGTGGACATACCGTAGCTCAAAAGAGCATCCCATTATAAGCCCTCTCAAGCTTCCTGCATATAGTTCTTGCGAGCTTCCCGTTAAATGCTCTTCGGAGCATCTTGATTAGTTGTGACCCTACATGTGTTGTGGGCGCACTGCAACTCTTTGTGAGCGTCCCGATATATGGCTCTTCGTGAGCTTCTCGATTAAAAGCTCTTTGTAAGCTTCCCGTTAGTGCTCGCTTGAACTTCACGTTAAATTGCTATCTAGTGCTTTCTGATTAAATGCTCTTCGGAGCTACCCGTTGTAGGCTCTTAGTGAGCTTCCCATTAATAAGCCTGGATAAGCTTCCTGTTATATGGCTTACATGAGCTTCCCGTTACTGTGCTTGAGAGTGAGCTTTCTGTTTATGTGCTCAATGATTCAACAGGTGAAATTCTGACATGAGAACATATGAAATCAAGATGAATCAATACTCCTATATATATGAATTACATGAGACTAGATATTTATATTTGATGAGCTCATCCTTATTATTGATATTTACGTGAAATAAGTAACTAACATGTTTGTTGAAGTTATGTGTTAGGAAAATGGCCATATAGTTTTGGATGTATGTTTGTATGCTTACTTTAAATAAATATGATTGGTAAGTAAATTTCTGTTAAATGAACTTACTAAGCATTAAATGCTTACTAGGTTTTATTTCCTCTATTTTATAATGCTCGGAAGCTCGTAAAGGTTGGATATTGGTCGGAGCATCATTACACTATCCACCAATTCGTTTTGGTATAAATAGTAAACTTATTTTGATATAATGGCATGTATAAAGTAACTTTGTCAATGTTTGGCATGTAAATGGATGTTTGTAATCTAGCCATTGAAATGGCTAGTGATGGTATGTTTTGGTATATTATTATAAGGTTATATCATGCTTAATTTATATATGGTATGGTTAGATTGAATTAGGGTAAAATATATGTTTTTACTAAAAGGTAAGTTGTATATATAAATGTTTATGATGTTTGCTTGGTTTAATGCTTGGAATTGGTTGGTTTATATGTACAAGTGTTGTTGTAGGTTAATGGAAAAAATTTGGTTGACAAATAAGGCTAGGAAATGGCTTTATTTTGTCGACACAGGTAGACATACGGGCGTGTGTCTTGACCGTGTGTAACACACGGCCTAGCACATGGGCATGTGGTTTAGTCGTGTGTCCCCTGCATCTTAAAATTGAGAAACAGAATGCTTAGAATTAGGCACACGGGCATGTGTCTCAGCCGTGTGTGACACATGGCCTAGAATACGAGCGTATGTCTTGGCCGTGTGAATCCTACACTTAATTTTTGAAAATTTAAATTAACCGCACGACCTAGCACACGGGCGTGTGATAGGCCGTGTGGTACAAGTTAGAGAGTTATACGAGTAAGGAACGGGATAGGACACAGCCGTGTGTCTCACATCGAATGCCCACACGGCCTACTCATACAGGCGTGTGACCCCTGTATATAAGAAAAATTTTGAAATTTTGCAAAAAATTCTCTAAGATCTCGATTTAGTCCCGACTTGTTTCTAATCCTTAAATTGGGCCTCGAGGCCATTCAATGGATAGTATGATTATTTTCAGATATGAATAGTAAATGACATGAATCATCTGTAATTGTTCTATAAATTTTGGTAATGCTTTGTAACCATGTTCTGACGATGGATATGGGTTAAGGGTGTTACATAGGTATTGAAGGACTTAGAACTATTTAACCCAAATGGATAATTATTCATGATAATAGAAATCTAGCTGAAAAGCTTCAGATTTATGTAAACAAAGCATACCTAGACAGGCAATTCAACAGATTCTTGACCAAATATCATGACTTTGGGTATTCAATTCAACAAAGCCAAAACATAAACTACTGGAAAAGGAAAGATCTTGATCATCAAAGTTCAACTTCTTGTTTGCAACTTAGGAAAGTAGAAATGAATTTTAAGGTAGATAAACAAAATGGGGTTTTGATTTACATGAAAAAAAAAGATCAAAGTAAAGGTAGATAAGGGAAACTCACTGAAAGCTTTGCAGGATAGAAATTCAGATCCAATATTTCAGAGATTTTATTTATTAAAAAAAACCAGAAATGGTGGTGAAGGGAAGAAGACTAACAACAATTGTTGATAATTGATCGGAGCCTCGTTGTTCCCACAATCGCTGGGATGCAGGGTGGGGGACATGTGCATTTTTTTGGAAAGCTCCACCTTCAATATTGATTTCTTCATATTTTTCACCAAATGCAAATCTGCCACACGTAAAATCCAAAAACAGAGAGCCTTCTATGCATTTTATGCAAAATCCAAGAAGATCTCTTGCTATTGTTACCAGAATGATGAGCGAAGGTGGGAGAAGATTTTTGTCTGAAAAAAAAAGCTATTACGAGAAGCATTGAATAGGCATTCAGAGCCCGACCCTTTGAATGGATATGCAGTGTTTACGTGTAATAGAGCCCACACAGAATAGTGATTCACCAGTCAAATTTCAACCAAACAAACGTATTACTGTAGCGTGTGGAATAGGGATGGAATGGAATGGAATGGCCATTCTGTCGAACCAAACATGCCTTAAGTATTCAAAGAGGAGTTGAAAAACTCATTATAAAGGACCCAAGTAAGTGACTCTATCCGAAATACATTTTGTGAAATGTATAAGATATGTGATATGATGTGATTATTGTTATAAATAATGATGTATGTGTAGATCTTATTCTCATGACATGTGTTGTATGGCTTATGTGATATTTTTGATGATTTAAGTATGTGATATATATGAGTATGTGAATATTGAGACCTATGATCTAATGTGACAAGCATGATTAAACATGTTAAAGTGATGATGAGTGAATTGTGATTATGTGAGCATGTCCACATGCCTAAGTGTTTAAAGTGATTCACATGTGTTTAAAAGTGAAATTTCCATGTCACATCTATGGGGTAGGATTTTGTGAAAGGTGGAAGTAAGTGGCAGTATATTTGCATATTAGTGGTGGCTAGTCCACAAAGTGTTATAAGTGGCAGCATATCTGCATATCAATGGTGGCTTGTCCACAAAGTGTTATCAGTGGCAGTTTATCTGTAAATTAGTGGTCGCTTATCCACAAATGGTGATTCAGATGGACGAGTTCTAGGGAACTCGATATTGGTGTGTAGTGGTGATGGGTAGGAAACTTTATAGAATGTGTATCATTTTAAAATATACATCGATATGTCCATGCATAAATATCAGTGTTATAATTTTTAAATATTTTGATGTTTGATATGATGTTATTTATATATTTTGGTATGTATGTGAATATACTTGTGTTGATCTCACACTAGGCCTTTTAAAGCTCACCATATTATTATGTGTTTTCAGATAATCCTTGTAGTTAAGACTTGGATTCGGTCGTCGGTGATGCTCTCGGAAATGTTTCTTTTACTATTATGGATTATTCTTATGTTTTGGACTTTTTTGGACTTTATGATTTCTTTTTGGGATTTTATTTTGTGATAAACTTTTGAACTGTGGCATGACATTTTTTAACTTTGGACATTGGACAAATTGCATGGATTCTTTATTATGGACTAAATAATTTAGTATTTTTCCTAATAAAATCATTTTCTACAAACTCAAATTATCGAATTTGTATTTGAAGATCATCAAATTGTTATACAAATATTAAACAAGGTTTCTTTCAAATTTACATTAAAAACATCGTATTTAATAGAATTACTAATTCGTGTTTTTCAAAGATTAAACTAATTTACTTCAACTCAAGTTTTCGACATACCTATGGCCCATGTAATCGCTTAGATTGGATCGTAACGTCTAGGCCCGATTTGAGGGGTTACACAGAGCGAGTAATTCAGATTCTAGAAGACATGTTACGATGTTGTGTTATCGAATTTGAAGGCAGCTGGGAAAAATATTTATCATTGGTCGAGTTAGCCTATAATAATAATTATTAATCTAGTAATAAAATGACACCATTTAAAGCCTTATACAGACAAAAATGTAGAACTATATTATACTAGTCATAATTGAGCAAAAGAAAATTAGTTAGGATAGATTTGATACGAGAAATTGAAGTGAAGTTCGTATTATCTGTTATTGTTTGAAAGTTGCTTCTGATCGTTAAAAATCGTATGTAGATATGAAAAGAAAAGATATTGAATTTTAGACCGACAATAAAGTGTTTTTAAAAGTCTCCCCATGGAAAAAGGTGTTACGATTTGGTGAAAAAAGGAAACTTGGTCTGTTGTTTATTGGGTCGTATGAAATTATCAAGAGAATTGGTCTTGTAGCTTACAGATTGGATTAAATCTATGCTGAGCATCTACCACAGGTCTTTTTCCTTCTTCTAATCTGATCTTGTGCTGACAAAACGCATGATTGATTCCTTTAACATCAGCAATTATCCATCCTATCGCTTTTTTATGCATTTTCAAGACACTTAATAAGGCCTCTTCATGTTTTGCGTCTAAACTTGCGGTAATAATTATTGTTAAAGTATTTTGTTTCCCCAGATATCCATAATTTAAATGGTTAGGCAATGGCTTTAGTCCTAATTCTAGGGGTTCGACAATAGATGGCACCATTTTCACTGAGTTTGGGATAATTTGCTTTGGTTGTTCATTATTCTGTCTCCACTAGTCCAATTGAGTTACCATATGATGGTTCTCTTGTTCTGCACTGTCCTTTTCTTCTTCTGTTCCATAACTCGCTGATTTTTTTATAATAACTCCAATTAGTTACATTCTTACTCCTTATGTCCTACAGATTCCAATTCTTGATTTTGTATTTTAGGACATTCTTCTCAAGTTGATTCATTGATGTTGTATCTTTCCAATATTTCCATTACTTCCTTCTGGGCTTTCATCCAAATACTTCCCCCCATCATGATATCAAATTTTCGTCTATTTTGACTATCCAACCCTTAGTAAAAATGTTGTATTTGAATTGTGAAATGTATTCCTCTACCTAATATAGATCTAACGATTGCCTTGAACCTTTCCCACGCTAGTCCTAAAGTTTTAGTGATACTCTACTAGAAGAAAAATAACTGCATGTAACTGCTTAGTACCTTAGTCATAGGTAACACTCAGCAAAGGAATAACTACACGAAGTTGGTCCACATCGTGATGGTGTCTAGAGGAAGTGTCTCTAGCCACATTATTGCCTTTCCCTCTAACACAAATGGAATCAATAACAATTTGATAGTCTCGGATAGAATTCTTGCATAACTAATAATGTAACAACCCATTTTCAATGAAATCAGAATATGGTTTCGGGACCACAAATTCGAGTCCAGAAGGAAAATTATTTTAATGTTTTTGCATGGTCTGTATTATGATAGGAATGAAGTATGAAAATTTCGATAAGAAAATTTTTACCGATTACATGTTTAATTAGATGGAAAGGACCAAACTGCATAAAATGCAAAAGTTGAGTTCTAGTAGCTATAAGTATCAAATAGCTATGGAATTCAAAATTTGAGGTCATTATATGACAAATAGACCATTAAGAGGAGTTAGTAGATAAGTATGATGATTCATCCATGGAAAATTAATTAAAGAAAAGGACAAAATTAGAAAGATGAAAAATAAAGATGATAAATAATAAAATAAAAGAAAATATCATCATTTATATCATCTTTCCCAAAATTAAATACATGGAAACCCTAACTAAGAGAAGAGAACTCAAGCAAGCTTACTTGGCTTAATTGAGTAAGTAATCTTGTCCCGTTTTTAGTAATATTTATGTTTGCGATATTGAAATAGCATAATTTAGCTATCTCAGGAATTAATTTGCAAAGTTATCAAAGTATTAAAGTTCTGCCATGGATGAATATGCATGAATTATTAAATTTATGGTAGAAAGTCAAAGGTTATTGATAGATAAACAACTTTTGTAAAGGAACTTTTGATGAAATTATTATTTAGGGACTAAATAGAGAAGTTGTAAAATTCATGGAAAATTTTTGAATTTTATGATATACGTGGGCTACTATTGTGATATGTAAATTGTATGAATTTCATTTTCCGAGCCTAGGGATGAAATCAGAATTAATTAAAAGTATAGGGAAAAAATGGTAATTTTTCTTAAGATGTAAATTCGATTAAATTGAATATGAATTGTATTAAATTGAGTTAAATTTACTCGTATAGATCCTAAAAGAAAAAATATAAAATTAGATCGAGGAAAAGAGAAAGTGTTAGATTAGTAGACAATAGATCAACGAACACTTGTCAAGGTAAGTTCTTGAAACTAAATTGTATATTTATATGTTTGAATTGAATTGTATGTATGATTTGTGTAAATTTCCATGTATGAAATTAATCACATATCCGACAAGTAATAAGTCCCGTTTGAATAAATGAGATTCGATGGATATAGGGTTCCCGAATTGGTTGTGGTCCTGCATATGTTGCAGACACACCATAGCTCGAAAGAGCGTCCCGTTATTAGCCCTCCCGAGCTTCCTATTATATGGTTCTTGTGAGCTTCCCATTAGTAGCTCTTCGAAGCATCCCAATCAATCGTGATCCTACATGTGTTGTGGGCACACTGCAGCTCTTATGAGCGTCCCATTATATGGGTCTTCGTGAGCTTCCCGATTATAGGCTCTTTGTGATCTTTCTAATTAATGGCTCTCTGGAGCTACCTGATATGGCTCGCTTGAACTTTTCGATATATGGCTATCCAGAGCTTTCCGATTAATGGCTCTTTAGAGCTACCCGTTATTGGCTCGCATGAGCTTTTTGATTATTACTCTTATGAGCTTCTCGTTATACAGCTCGAATAAGCTTCCCATTAATGACTCTCAAGAGCTTTCTGTTATATGGCTCGAAAGAGGGCTTCCCGATTATGTGCTCTAATGAGTACCCCCGAATATGAATTGACGGATTTCAGATTTGTACACTTCATGTGTACTACCCTTGTATCCATCGATATTTTAAATGATTCAATGAGTAAAGTTCTAATATAAGATGAAATGAATTCAAGATGAATTACTATAAGGAATATTTGAAGTACAAAGATATGATATGTACATGTTCACAAATTCTTGAAGTGATAATTACATGAACGTGGAAATTGAATATTGATGACCTCATTCATGTTTCTTGGTATTTATGTGAATTACATGACTAACATACTTGATGAGGATATGTGTTTAGGCAATTGGCCAAATTGGTTTGAGCATGTTTAATTAGCTTAACTTAAATGTGAAATAAATGGTAAGTTTAATTCCTGTTATACGAACTTACTAAGCATTAAATGCTTACTATGTTTTATTTCCTCTATTTTATAGTAAACCAAAAGCTCGTTAAGGTTAGAAGTTAGTCGGAGCCACATCACACTATCAATCCCCCTTTTTCCTATATTTATTAAATCAACATAGGTATAATGGCATGTATAGGTTAATTTGGCCATTGATGGCATGTAAATGTTTTGTTTTGATTAGCCATTTGAATGGCTTATGTTTGATGCATTTTGATATATATAAGTATATGACATTATCATGGTTAATATTTGTTTTGGTATAATTGATTGACGGTTAACTAATAGGCAAATTGTAACATGGTTGAATTGGTGTAGTTGGTATGAATATGAATATATATATATATATGTAAGTGATAAAATTGTTAAGCATGGATACTTGATTATATAAGATGATATGATGTGCATAAGACTTGGTTATGGCTTGATTCAAATGTTTTCTATTGGATTAGGAATGTGTAAGTGTTAATGTAGGTGGAAGACAAGTTTGGGTGAGAAATAAGGCTTGGAAATGGTCTTATTTTGTCCACACAGGCAGAGACACGGGCGTTTCTGTCACACACGGCCTAGCACATGGGCGTGTGTTTTGGTTGTGTGTCCCCTGCATCTTTAAATTTTCAAAACAAAATGCTCAAAATTGATCACATGGCCTAGCACATGGGCGTGTGGCTTGGCTGTATGATCCTTTCACCTATACACAGGCGTGCGACTTGGCCGTGTGACCGAATTTAGAGAGTTACATGGGTACAGACATGAGCTGGGACACGTCTATGTGCCCCATTTCGAATGTCCACACAGCCAGAACACACGGGCGTGTGTACCCTGCACCTAGGAAAAATTTTGAAATTTCGCGAAAAATTCTCTGAGTACCCGGTTTAATCCTGACTTGTTTCTAATGTATTTTTTGGGCCTCGAGGGCTCATATAAGAGACTTTATGAATAATATCTGACATGAATGTTAAATAATATGAAATGTTTGTATTTGATCTGTTTATTTCAATAATGTTTCATAACCTTGTTTCAGCGACGGATACGGGTTAGGGGTGTTACAAATAGTGTTGCATATAAGGTCAAATTTCTGCAAGAATGCTATAGGATCTTCATTGACATGATTGGGAATCTGACACTATTAGAGATCCATGTTAGTAAAGCAAGATTTAATTCAAAATGTGAACTATGGATAACAGGTCGGGAAATGCTAGACCTTAGCTAATGTACATCAAATAACGTCCCCAAGACTTGCATATTGTTGTTAGTAACTTATGTGTGAATCATATCTATAAATGAGAAATTTCCTAATTATTATTTTACATGTAAAAATTAAAATTAACCTAGTAATGTTGCCTCCCCAGCAATGGCACCAACTTAACCACCTTCGGGCGTACTAACGTCTAAAGTGTGAATATTGCAATAAAATATAGAAAGACAAGGCGGTGCCAGGTCAATTCTAAAGACAAGGCGGTGCCAGGTCAATTCTAACCGAAATATTAAAAGATCTAATTAATACTTTTAAGTCAGCTATAGTACGAAAATATGAAATAAAGGATATAAAAACAAAATAAGATAAAAAGATAAAATTCAAGAGATTAAAAAGGGAGAATAAATCAAATCTAATTATGTGTGATTAGCTTGCTTCGATAATCTTCATCAACTGTCGTTTCGGGTCAACTAGTTGCTACCCTAGTAAGATCTTTCGATCTTCCACTAACATAACAAGTCAGCAAAAACTACTTATCTTCTGATCTTACAGTTCAAACTAGTTTGGGGTTAAGGTGTTCACGGATGGGCAATATCAATTTTGGGTTAATTCCCAACTTGATGGCTTCCAGGGGTTGTCAGGCCTGGGGTTTGTTTCACTTTATTCCTTTCCTAAATAGCTGGCCCATTGAGTAACCCTACAAAATAGTTAATAGATCATCCCTCTACTCTCTAATCCCCCATAGAAGGATTAGTTCCTCATGGCTTCCATAGACAATATATAATCAATGCAAAGAGAAAGCATGCTAATTACATCGACAAGATAGAGTAAATAAAAGAGCCTGGTTGTATTGAAATTAAGCACAAATCCACAGAGTTTGAATGCTTCCACATTTCAGATATCTTGAAATTGACAAAAATAATTTGAATAAATCTAAAACCCTAAGAAAGAAAGAAAGCTAAACCAAATTCATAGGAGAGAATCTAAGCTAAAGGAATAATGTCCATAACAAGTGACAAATGAGCCTATTTGTAGCCTTGAGGTGGTCGTCATCTTTAACCCTAGGTTAGTTGATGTTCCTGAGCTTAAAGTTTGATTGTGCAACCAAAATGCCCCTGCTTCATGTGTTGTTTCTGTTACAAAGTCGATGTCGCGATACACCAGGACCTGTGTCTCAACAAAGCAATCAATATACTCCTCTACAGCTATCTTCAGGGTTATGTCGTGACACCCTCAATTTGTGTCGCAACATCGAAGGTAGTCTTAAGTTTTCTCTATTCCACTCCCTATGTTTCGACATCGAGTCACCTGTGTTGCGACATAGCGACCAGTATTCTTTTAGTGCACCTTTTAATGGTCTACTGCACACTCACAAAGTGTGTCAGCTCATCCTTAGGCCTCATTCAGCTCCTAAGGTTAATAAAAGACTCAATTTGCATATTTTATCGAATGTAAATAAAACAATGAAAGCTTAACTAAAACATAATGAAAATGCTTGTACTCAAGCTCTTTAAATGTGAAAACTAGTTTATTCTTTTACACCAAATTACGTCAGATCAATCACCGACACGATATTAAGGTAGCTACGTGGGAAATAGAGGAATCAATGAAATCTCAATACCCGAATTTATTCTCAGGTAAAAAATTCGAGGAAGAAATTTCTTAAAGAGAGAGAGTTGTGAAAGCACGTTTTCAGTGATACCGAAAACGATGGTTTTGGCACCCTATTTTTTGATGGACAGTTAGTAAATACTATTTATTGATATTTATGATTCATTTATAGTGTTATAATTATTTTTTGCTCAGTAATTTTATTGATCGGCTAGCTAATTAGAGTACAATGACTAAATCGTAAAAACTGCAAGAGTTAATTGCTATTAATTTATATGTACTAAATGATTTTAAAAGTAAAATTGGATGGTTTTAATTGACAAATATGTCATATTTGTTATATGGACGGTTATTGGGTGTGTTTTTTTATTAAATTGTATGTAAAATAATATTAAAAGTAATAATAATAACAGTTAAAACATAAAAATCCTAAGTCATCTTCTCCATTTCTTTTTCTTCCCACCTAAAACCACAATTTTTTAACTCAGGTGCATTCAACCAAGCTTAAGTCCTTGTGTGTAAGTGAATTCAAAGTACGTATTTCATAAATTATGTATGTTTGATACCGTTGTAGCTTAATTTAGCTAACTCGGGTATTGAATCGTAACACAGTCAAAGTTTTCAAAAGTTACCATTGATGATTTTTGAGGGTTTTGATGTTAAATGGTAGGATTTGAAGCTTTGATATGAAATAGAACTATTTTGTAAAGTAAATTTTGTTGGTTTTGAGCTTAGGGACTAAAATGAAAATATGTTGAAATTGTCATGAAATTCTTATAAATATAGATGCTTGGGAGCTGTATAAGGATGATTTTAAATTCAGATTAAAAATTTTAGGGTTTAAATGTGTAAAATATGCTTATTACGATTTTAGGGACTAAATTGAATAAAAAGTAAAACTTTAGGAAATTTTTGAAAATGAATAAAAGATGTCAAATACATGAAATGAGATGTGATAAACCGTCATTTATACATATTTTTACCCCATGCTTTGCGCTTTTTATGGATGATTTTTCCTTAGAATTGGTGAATTCGATGCTCCTAATGCCTTAATTTCATGTTTTACACTTAGGTGAGCTTAGGAGAGCGAAAGGAACGAGAAACGGGCCAAAAACGGAGAAAATGGGCCAACGTACGAAATCAACACGGCCTGAACTTCCTCACACGGGCAGACCACACGGCCGTGTCAATTTGGCAGAATTGAAGCACGACTCACACGGGTAGACTACACGCCCGTGCTATTTTAACAGGCTTAACCACAGCCTGAAGTAATCGTACACGAGCGTGTCCCTGCCGAGCCCAAGTTGAGTCCAATTTAGAAAAGGCTAATTTTGAGGGCTTTTAGGCATTCTAAAGCCTATAAATACACCTTAAAGGAGGAGAAAAGAGGGGACACACAGGAGGAAGCAATGAATTGCTCAAGGAAAGCCGATTGATCCATCTCAGAAGCCGGATTCACTGTCAAGACTGAAGATCTCCCTTCAATTCCCCTTCAGGAGTTTTGAGTTTTTCTTTATGTTTTATATTCACTATTCTTCTAAGATGTTTACCTTTTTAGTTATGAACTAAAAACCCTTAAATATCTAAGGGGAATGAAACCTAAGACAGATCTTATTAATCTTATTTTCTGAATTATATGATAAATATTTGACTTGTTCTTAATTATGTGTTCGTCATTCTTGTTTTGATATTCCAGGATATTGATTCAAGTTAAGCTCTTATGCAGAGGAAGAATAGACCCTGTCTAAGAGTACATTTGTCATAATTAAGCAGAGTTGATTGTGCGCCTAGAAATAGGGTGACAAGATTTTGCCGGATTAGGGTGAAACCTAATAAGGGGATCCATAGATCGAGTTAATGCAACCCTAGGAAGCTAATTAGAAAGAGATTTCAATTATTCAACCTAGGGTTAGACGTTGTTAGTCTCGAGAGAGATAATAATACAACTTAGGGATTTCTACGGATCAAGTCAAATGAATAAATCGTCCGATTCAGAGTCAAATAACAAGTGAAGTCTAGGTGGATTTTTCCTTAGGTATTGTCCTAATTCAATCGTTTTCCAAAAGTAATCCCCCAATTTTATTTTCTGTAAATTCTTAGTTTAGTTAATTAGTTAGTTAAAACAAACCCCCTTATTCTTAGGCTAGATAATAAAAAGACAGTCATTACTAGTACTTTTAGTTCCTTTGGGTTCAACAATCAGGTCTTGCTAAAACTATACTACTGATCGATAGGTACACTTGCCTACATCGTGATAATAGTCAGTTTCAAGAACGATTAATTATAAATATTTAAAACCTGTCACAAAATCATGATCAAGTTTTGGCGCCGTTGCCGAGGAACTAAGATATTAGGAACACTCAATTTTTATTACTTTAGCCATTTATTTTCCTTGCAAGTTAATTTTATTTTTTTATTATTATTTATTAATTTACTTTTTCTTTCTCTTGGCAGGTTTTTATAGTTTATGACTAGAAGAAACCCGTCAGGACCACTACTTTTTAACGAAGAAATCGATCGCACAGTTCACAGAAACCGAAGAGAAATAAGGCAAAGCCTAAGATACACAGAGGAAAAGCAAGAGGACGATATCTCAACTACAACTTAGGAGATGGCTGAAAATCAGGAAAACATGATACCTCCTGCGATTGCTGTTAATCTAGTAAATCAGAATCCTGCTCCACGCACTATGTATGATTATGCTAAACCTTCTTTAACAGGAATTGAATCGAGTATAATTAGACCTGCTGTAGCTACAAATACTTTTGAACTAAAACCAAACACAATTCAAATGATACAACAACTTGTTCAGTTTGATAGTTTGCCGGATGAGGATCCCAATGCTCATTTGGCAAACTTTTTAGAACTATGTGATACATTTAAAATCAATGGCATTTCTGATGATGCCATACGTCTTCGGTTGTTTCCCTTTTTATTGAGGAACAAAGCTAAACAGTGGTTGAGCTCGTTACCACGAGGGTCAATTACTACTTGGGAACAAATGACTGAAACGTTCTTATTAAAATATTTTTCGCCGGCTAAAACGGCTAAATTACGTAATGATATCTCTTCTTTTGTGTAGATGGATTTAGAGACACTCTACGATGCATGTGAGAGATACAAGGATCTTTTGCGAAGATGCCCTTACCATGGGTTACCACTCTGGCTACAAGTTCAAACCTTTCATAATGGCCTGAATCCTTCGACTCGACAAATGGTTGACGCAGCTGCTGGCGGAACCATCAACAATAAAACACCTGAAGCTGCCTATGAATTTATAGAGGAGATGTCTCTGAATAACTATCAGTGGCAAGTCATGAGGAAAAAACCAAAAAAAAATAGCCGATGTTTATAACGTCGACTCGGTCACCATGCTCTCAATCAGGTAGAACTTTTGAATAAGAAAATTTATGGTTTTTTTAGTTATTCACAGGTTCACCCAGTAATGCAGTGCGAAACAAATGGAGGTGGATCAAACAGTTCAAAATACCCGCTATATGGTCACAACATGGACAACAAGTAGTTAAATTACATGGGTAACAATCCTCGATCTCAAAACAATCCTTATAGTAATACTTACAATGCAGGTTGGAGAAACCACCCAAATTTCTCATGGGGAGGCCAAGGCAATCAGAGACCCCCTCTAGGCTTCCAACAACCACCCTACCAACAAGAGAAGAAGCCGAACCTTGAAGAGATGCTCACAAAATTTATATCGGTATCAGAAACTCATTTTCAAAATACCGAGACAGCACTTAATAATCAACAAGCATCGATCCAAGAGCTCGAAACTCAGATTGGACAGCTTGCCAAATTGATTTTTGAACGACCACAAGGTAGCTTGTCAAGCAACACAGAATCTAATCCAAGGGAGCAACTCAACGCGATTACTAGTCAAGATGAGGAAAGGTTAGTCACACCTGAACCAGAACCAAGGCAAGATACTGAGATAAGCAAAGGTAAAGGTGAGGTATACCACAAAGAACAGAAACCGGTAAGTACAGAATACAAACCTCGTTTGCCTTACCCTAATGCGATAAGGAAAGACCACTCAGACGAACAATTTGGTAAATTCCTTAAACTCTTAAAAAAATTACACATTAACTTACCGTTTATTGAAGCTTTATCACAGATGCCAAACGCAATGAAATTTTTAAAGGAGCTCTTAGCAAATAAGTAGAAGTTAGACGAGGAGTCGCATGTGGAGCTAAACGCAGTTTGCTCAGCTAGTCTACAGAATAAGCTAACCAATAAATTAAAAGATCCAGGGAGTTTTACAATTCCTTGCTTAATTGGTAGTTTAGATATTAATAATGCATTAGCTGATTTAGGGGCTAATATTAACGTCATGCCCTACAAAATGTTCAAACAATTAGGTCTTGGGAAACCCAAATAGACTAGAATGAGCATACAATTGGCAGATAAAACTATAAGATTTCCTAAGGGTATTATTGAAGATGTGCTAGTTAAAATCAAAAAATTTATATTTCTCGTTGACTTCATTGATCTAGACATAGAGGAGGATAGCAACACTCCTTTGATTTTAGGAAGGCCCTTTTTAACAACTGCTAAAACGATTATTGATGTTGGCATAGGTGAGCTCACACTTCGTGTGGGAGATGAAACAATCACCCTTCAAGCTCGCAACTCTGGCAACACATCGGAAATTGAAGGTGATCGTCTAAACCATTCTTCTAAAACTGACAATATGGTGCAACCTACTTTGCAGGAAATGAGTCTGAAGGAAGTACATGAGCCATTCTCAAGCAATAGTAGAGGACCTATTCATGAAGATCGAAGGCTACAAATCGAGGAGCTAGATGAATGGCGGATGCATAAACCAAGAACACCCGATAAACTAAAACTATGCCAGAACGAACTCAATACCTTTCCAAATCAACTTAAGGTTGGAGATAAAATTTTATTAGAAGCCACAGATCCTCAAATTGTCACTACCAAACCGAATGAAGAAGTCTCTCTTACGATACTTAGCATTTTCCCATTCGGTACAGTCGAGGTAAGTCATCCCGAGTTTGGCACTTTTAAGGTAAACAACACCCGTCTAAAACCTTATTTTGATAAGATAGGTAGCAGGAATGAGGAGTATAAACTCCTCGAACCACCATGACCATTCAATGGAGAGGTAAGTCGAGCTTAGACTATAAATAAGTGCTTCTCGGGAGGCAACCCGAGTACTAAAAAAATTAATTTTAGTATTTAACACCTAACTTACTAACGGAGATCTTCAATACAGGTTTTCCACACAGACACGACCAGGCACACGGGCATGCTGAGGACCGTGTGGAAACAGGGCAGAGATTTTTCCCAAACACGGGATACGATAAAATGCCACGGCCGTGTGACATTGCCGTGGGTGAACCTGCCAAAATAACACGGGCGTTCGCCACGCCCATGTTGCAGAACCGTGGTTAAACCTGAGAAATTAGCACGGGCGTACGACATGCCCGTGTCTAGCACCTGTGGTCGAACCTGTTAAATTAACACAGGCGTGGGCTTACATACATGGGCGTGGGAGAAGCGAACGAAGCCAGAAACGATCGTGCGACACGGTCGTGTGCACCCACACGCCCAAAATACACGAGCGTGGGCCAAATGCCAGACACACCCAAATTCAAAAATGCGAAACACACGGGCTGAAATTAGGGAACACGGGCGTGTTCCCTGGCTGTGTGCCCCAAAATCTATAAATAGGTTGCACTATTCATTGTCTTCTTCACCCAAAATCCCTAACCCTAGCCGCTGCAAGTCCACACGCCCCCCCGCCACGCCCGTGCGCCGCTTCCAACCCCATTTTTGACGCTCATTCTCCCCTTTCTAGCATTTGTTTACTCTTTTCCCTTTAATTGCACTCATTTTTCATGCTAGTTATCATAGCAATCTGCATTTTATATGTTATTTTTATCTTTCTATCACTTAAAATTCATTATCTAAAGTAGTTATCATCTTTTTCATGTGAAATTCTTACTCATTACATGATTTCTCTACCCCATTTGACTAGTTTAAAGTAATTATTCATGGTTAGAATAACATACATACTCATGCATTTTGTGTTGACATGTTTCATCCGTCAAGTATGATTGCATTCCATAAAATTCTCTGCCATTCTTATGCTATAAAATTGATTGCTTTGGTTAAGTTGTTAGTCTTAGTAGTTGTGGCTGAAATTATGATTTTTATTTTATTTTAATTTTTGTCTTAATTTTATTTTGATCATTCCTCAAGATGAATTAATAGTTTTGATTGTAGGTACAATGTCGTCTTCATGAGAAAAGAAAATCGTCGTCCCCGCTTCGAAGAGAAGGAAGGGGGCGTTATCTTCCTCGGGTCCTACCGCAAAAATTCGCCACCCTTTTCTGCAGTTCCCCATTGGGCCCCAAGAAGAACTTTACCAAATACTCTGAGCCCGACCTTTAACTGTGGGCCGCAGTATCGACTGGGCTGCAGTAGAACAAGTTCAGTTGGCTGATGCGATTCGGGCCTCCTAACCATCGACCCTTGGGAGCTTTTCTTTGGGATCATCGAGCTAATGTATCTCGAGCTTACGATGAAACTATGCTCAATGTTTCATCTTTATACCGTAATGACAAATTATGATGATCTCAGTACGGTCCAATTTCGCCTAGGTAGATTAGTCCGCCAGCTAAGTGTCCCAGAATTCGGTACTGCATTGGGCTTATATACAGAGGAGTTTAAGGAGGAAAATGACTTATATTCTCCCAACCATCACATCCACCGTTCTCCCTCACGGTGCTGGGGCGCACTCGTACCACATTTGGCCACCTACGACCCCAGTCGCTCCAAGGCATCAACTCTCCCTCTATCCTTGAGGTAGTTACATTCGATTCTATCTCACATCTTGACAGGTCAGAGAGAGAGCACCGGCGTCGTCACAACCAACGACGTCAACTACTTATGGTATAGTCGTATGGGTACGTCTTCGACCCTGCCTACTTTATCGCCCTTGCCATTCGCCACCAGATAGAGCGACATCGAAAAGGGGTCATCTCCATTGGGCCCTTTGTGACGCGATTGGCGTGACACTTCGGGCTCCTCAACACCGTAGCCCAAGAATCATCCTTAACCTTCATTGGCCAGATGTCTCCACAAGGCATATCGAGCATGCTAAGCATGAGGATGATCGAAAAGCACCAAGGAACTTACCCTCCTCAATATCGTCTCGCCCAATCTACCGAGGAAGAGGCTCCCGAGGATATTACTAATGATGTCCCTCCACAGCATGAGGACCCACCGTCTCAGCCACCACGCCCCTCTCATCCAGTTCATACGGCGACTTCATACGCTGACATCTCTGAGCGCCTTACACGATTTGAGCAGTAATATTTTCAACGATTTGATCACATTGATGCGACTCTACATCAAATTTGTCAGCATTTTCACATCTCATCGCCACCCCCACCTCGCGAACCATCTAGCGATGAAGATGTTTAAAAACTTTCATTAATTATTTTATTTTATGTTTTTACTTTTATTTTATCTTCAAACTCCTTTTTATTTTTCCTTACGCCTATCTTTTTTAGATTTTATAATTTTTATTTTACAATGACCAACTTCAGCTATTCCATTACGAGCAATTTTGTTTCTTTATATTTCTTAAAAAAAGTTCCTGATTTTGTCACAGCTATAAAAGAGCTCCTAAGCTCATCCTCACATAGGAACTAAAAACTCCACCGGGAAAGGTTCTCCACGACTGCCATGTCCTACTCGACCACGACTATAGCTACCAATAGATATAATATTCTTTTGTCGCAGGACTTATGGACTAATGAACCTCTACCACCACCGGAGTATCCTCCTCCACTCTCACGCTATTTATTCTCCAAAAACTCCAGTTCAAGGAATTCATTCATCATTCAAAAAGTTTCACTTCTCTCCTTATCTTATGATCATAAATTTATCTTTTTCAATATATCTATCTTTGTACATTGAGGACAATGTACATCTTAAGTGTGGGGAGGTCTTTTATATCACTATTAGAATATGTCTTATTCTTATGTGAATTACTCATATCACTATTAGAATGAATTTTAATTAACTTATGATTTTTATTGATATGTCTTGAATTAAAATATAGGCATTTATGCATTGATTGTTTAAACTTTAAGACATTAGGGAATCAAGCATGATAAGTTGATTTTTGAAGAATTAAAACTTCTAGGTTGTTTCTCTAAGTCTAGGTATTATCTTGAGTTGGAATTCACAATTTTAAACATCAAAAAGCCATAATTTTTGTGAGATTTTGAGCCTTCAAGAGCATCTATTATTTCTTCCATGCTCACTTTCATTACGAGTGCGTCAATATTGAACTATTATTCTAGAACTTGCTTGATTATGCATGTCAAGACCACACCATTTGATTTGATATGTCAAAATGATAAAGGCACTTAGGTTTAACTCACAATTAACCCTTAGTGAACCCCATTGAGCCTAACAACCCATCATTGATTTACCCTCAATATTAACCCATAACTTAATACTGTTGAAATCCCCTAAATTAATTTTATCCCTATTTTTGTCGAGATTTGAGTTGGAATAGTTGTTTAGCACGTTTTATTTTATTTTCTATTTGACTTGTTCTTAAAAAAAAAACAACAACAACAACAACAATACTTGCTTACTTATAAATAGTAATTCGCCAATTTTGAGCTTAAGTGTTAATTCCACATTTTGAGAAGAAGCTCACTTGTAATCAACTGATGACCAGTCATTTTTCTAGTTAGGCAATTTTTTAATTCAATCTCGATTCTAACCCTTTCTTCCAGCTTGTTACCACACCCTTTAACCAAAGCCACATTACAACCCTCTAAAGACCTTTTGATTGATGTTTCATCTCAATTTATAGTGGTGGAGATTTGGTTTTCATGCAAGCCTATGGTAATTACTTTTCATTATTGACTATTGAGTGCTTAATTTATTGCCCTTAAACACCTCGAGTGATTTGAGTGAATCTTTCGTGAGGATGTGAAACTCTGTGAAATTTTGAATCAAAGGTAATTACTTAGATGAGGGGAGACACCTATGTTTTCATGATAAAATGCTCAACTTGAAATGTTTGAAACTTTGATGTTCTTTTAGTCAAATTTTCAATGTTTGATTACCTATGGATTATTTCAAGGTATTATTGATAGAAATTATATGTTGAGAAGAATTTGTTTTGATTATGAGATGAGGATTTTGCTTGAGGACAAGCAAATGCTTAAGTGTGGGGGTATTTGATAAACCGTCATTTATACAAATTTTTACCCCATGCTTTGCACATTTTATGGATGATTTTTCCTTAGAATTGATGAATTTGATGCTCCTAATGCCTTAATTTCATGTTTTACACTTAGGTAAGCTTAGGAGAGCGAAAGTAATGAGAACCAAGCCAAAAATGGAAAAATGGGCCAACGTACGAAATCAACACGGCCTGGACTTCCTCACACGGGCAGACCACATGGATGTGTCAATTTGGCAGAATCGAAGCACGAGTCACCCGGGTAGACCACAAGCCCGTGGTATTTTAACAGGCTTGACCACAGCCTAAAGTAATCGTACACGGGCGTGTCCCTACCAAGCCCAAGTTGAGTCCAATTCAGAAAAGGCTAATTTTGAGGGCTTTTAGGCATTCTAAAGCCTATAAATACACCTTAAAGGAGGAGAAAAGAGGGGACACACAGGAGGAAGTAAGGAATTGCTCAAGGAAAGCTGATTGATCCACCTTAGATGCCGGATTCACTGTCAAGACTGAAGATCTCCCTTCAATTCCCCTTTAGGAGTTTTGGGTTTTTCTTTATGTTTTATATTCACTATTCTTCTGAAATGTTTACCTTTTTAGTTATGAACTAAAAACCCTTAAATATCTAAGGGGAATGAAACCTAAGATAGATCTTGTTATTATTATTTTCTAAATTGTATGATAAATATTTGACTTGTTCTTAATTATGTGTTCGTCATTCTTGTTTTGATATTCCAGGATATTGATTCAAGTTAAGCTCTTATGCAGAGGAGGAAAAGACCCTGTCTAATAGTACATTTGTCATAATTAAACGGAGTTAATTGCGCGCCTAAAGATAGGGTGATAAGATTTTTCCGGATTAGGGTGAAACCTAATAAGGGGATCCATAGATCGAGTTAATGCAACCCTAGAAAGTTAATTAGAAAGAGATTTCAATTATTCAACCTAGGGTTAGACGTTGTTAGTCTCGAGAGAGATAATAATATAACTTAAGGATTTCTATGGATCAAGTCAAATGAATAAATCGTCTGATTCAGAGTCAAATAACAAGTGAAGTCTAGGTGGATTTCCTTGGATTGTTTTCCAAAAGTAATCCCCCAATCCTATTTTCTGTGAATTCTTAGTTTAGTTAATTAGTTAGTTAAAGCAAACCCGCTTATTCTTAGGCTAGATAATAAAAAGACAGTCATTACTAGTACTTTTAGTTCCTTTGGGTTCGACAATTCGGTCTTGCTAAAACTATACTACTGTTCGATAGGTACACTTGCCTACATCGTGATAATAGTTAGTTTCAAGAACGATTATTTATAAATATTTAAAACCTGTTACAAAATCATGATCAAGATGATTTAAAGTGTTCGAAAATGATAATTGAAAATAAATTACTGTATAGATCAAGAATCAATATATAATTAAAGAAAAGGAAAAATTACATATTAGTCCTTGACATTTATGTTTTTGTTATTTGTCCCTAGTAAGTTTATATGGTATAGTTATGAGTATTTTTGTATTGTTTATATTAAATTGTTTATCTTATAATGTTTGAATGCATATTAAAACGTAACAAATTTGTTCTAAGGTGAGAAAAATGACTGAATTGAAAACTGTTATATTGTTATATGTTTAAGCCCAGATAAACATAGGATAGGATACAATTAGCATGCCAATAGGGTTATTTTGCACGCTATACGGGTTTGACATGAGATGAAAAGATGATGTATTGTTTATTAACTGATCGTACCAGATCCAGTATTTGTTGCAGATTATTGAGTTATCTTTACAGTGATCAAGTGTGTTTCTAGGGAGGTTGTGTAACCTACAGGCTTGGCACTTAGTGCCCAAGTGTGTTTATGGATGGTATGGCTCATTTAAGGAATCAAGTGTGTTTTGGGTGGTTACCCGCGTATTCGTATCTATTCATTATAGCTCATCGGGCTAAATTGTTGTTATTAATAGATATGATGAATGGTAAAAGGGTATAATGTGGTAAAACATAAATAAATTATTTGAAAATCTTTTTATGTTCAATAATATGATGACTTGATATGGTGTTGCATAAAATTGTATAGTATGTAAGGTTATATGATATGAATGTGATGAACTCACCTATTGATATGAATTGTGGTAACATGGTAAAAAGTTTAGTTAACTATTTTGTTATGTAAATATGGAAAATAAGGCAAGTTACATTGTTTTCAACATATGAACTTACTAAGCTTATTAGAAGCTTACTCTGTTTCATTTTTTTGTTTTATGTAGTTATTATTTTGAGGAACTCAATGATCAAATCAACTCAAACATCACACTATGCAACCTCTATCTTGGTAGACTTTTAATCGTTTATTTCGGTTATGTGGCATGTAAATAGAGGTTGAATTGTATATAAACATTTTGTGGAAACAAAGTGTGAATAGTGATGTATAAACATATGTGTTTGGTGGCATTTTGGTATGGTTGACTATGGCTTGATATGGTAATTTGAAGAAGATTATAAGGCATGGGTAAAGTAATAGATTTATATGGATGTTTGGCATGTTTAGATGATATGGAATGTTTGAATAGGTAAGATTTTGTTGGTTATGGTAATATGGTCTATTATAGGTTATAGATTTGGTATTTTTGGTCAATGTTAGATGATTGAAAGTTGTATTTTGTTTGTGTACAGGGTACATGTATGGTCACTTTCTATCTTGGCATGAATGGAGTTGAACTTTAGTATTGATTCATGTTTGTGATAGTGCCTTGAGGCATATTGGTTAGAAATAGGAAAATGATATATTTTGGCATGTTGTTGTGCATTTTGAATAGATCTAAAGATTATTTAAGTACATACTTATGCCATATGTAAAAAATTGGTTTTGTAACTTTCATGTTAAAGTACCTATTGGCACATATGGGGCAAACACACGACCGTGTGTCACACACGGGCATGTGACACTATCATGAACTCTGGATGAATTGGAGGTTTTGGTTAAACACAGTCCCAGTTTGTTACACGTACTAGCCACACGTCCGTGCGGTACTGTAAATATGGTCAATGGTTTTTCACACGGCCCACTCACACGGTCTGTAACAGTCCGATTTTGGGCCTAGTCGGAATAGTAGTTTTGGAACCACTAATCCGAGGCTGGAGAAATTATTTTTAATAATATTTTATGTGTTATAGCATGATTATATGAATGCATGAAAATTTTGGTGAAATAATTTTAGTGATTGCATGCTTAATTGCGAAAAAAGACTAAATCGCATAAAGTACAAAACTTTTGTTCTACTAGCTAAAGGTGCCAAAAAGCTATGGAACATTAAAGTAGAGGTCTTTATTGAGTAAATAGACCAATAAAATATTAGTTCCTGGACATGGAGCCTTAATTTAAGGGATGGTCAAATGTTAGGTGACTAAATTGATAAAAGAATAATAAACCTAAAGACTAGCTATCATCTTTTTTTCATTTCCTCTCTTCACCACCGAAATTATCAGCCATTTTATGGGTTTTGGAGCTTCAAATTTTCAGCCACTCTTTACTCTTGCAAGTAAGTGATTTTGATGGTCTTTCTTGATGATTTTTGTATTTTTGGGACCCTTGTAGCATAAGCTAACTAATGAGGGGACTATTTTGCAAAATGGTTGAGAGTCTAGGGTTTTGCCATGAGAGTATTCATGTTGTTTGCCGAAATTTTATAGAAAAAAATGAGTTATAGTTGTTAAATAAACAACTTTTGTGAAGTGGTTTTCATGGAAACACTTGAGAGGACCATTTTGTAAAGTTTATAAAATAGGTTGCAAATGTGTGAAATAATTGAAATTGTGAGATGATATAGGCTTAAAGTAGTTTCAGTTAGGCTTGGTTAATGTGGAAATTCGATGAAAATCGATTTACGAACCTAGGGGTAAAATCATAATTTCGTGAAAGTCTAGGGGCAAAATGGTTATTTTGCCAAAATATGAATAATGAAATGCATTGATTAATATGATGATTAAATTAGTGAATTTTTATCTTTTTAGATCAAGAAATACGAAATCTGGGCCTAGACCGGGGGAAGGCCAAGCTAGTAGACCAAATCCAACTAGTCGTCCACTTTTTGTATACCAAGGTAAGTTGTACGTAAGTAAGGCAACTTTATCGTTATTATGTGGAATGATTGATTTTGCATAATATGGCTGAATATGCTTATGAATAATGCATGATGAAATTAATGTGGTAAATTCCCAGTTAAACCTAGGAATAGATTGGATATCCATGCCATGACAATTGGGTGATATGTGTGCCAATGTAAGACCATGTCTGGGACATGGCATCGACCACATTATGAGAGCCAGAGTAAGAACATGTTTGGAATATGGCATCGGTGTTGATATGTACACTAGTGTAAGACCATGTCTGGGACATGTCATCGGAGTTGATAGGTGCACTAGTGTAAGACCATGTTTGGGACATGGCATCGGCCACATTATGAGAGCCAGGACCATGTTTGGGACATCCTTTAGTTTTCCAAATAGTTTCGCAGGTTATTTTAAAGCTTATGATAAAGCTATGGAATGATATAATCATGTTGTGAGTGGTATAGGTTCTTATTCAAAACTCATGATATATGAGTCTAGTTATGATGCCTTAATGATAAGAATAACATGAGTAAGTTCTAGATATGAATATGATTTTGGGATAATTTTGTAATCTTTGGCTTATACTTGTGATATATAAGCATGTAGTGATATTTACCTTTATTCACTCAAGGATGTTGTGTTGATTTATAATATGCTACGTGTTTAAATATGCATGGTTGATGTTTCTACTTATTTATATGCAACTTACTAAGCTTTATGCTTACTCCCTCTCTTTTCCATTTTCGTATAGTGCCACCAAGTTAGCATCGGGAATCAAGGGACGTCAGAGGCATCGATCACACTATCACCTGAAGCTTTTGGTATAGCTAGTTTAAATGTTTTGAGTGTGGCATGTATAGGGACTTGACCTTTTGTTTAGTGTCATGTTAGTTTAGCCACAAGTGTTGGCTCATATGGATGTGACATTTACTTTGTATAGGCCATTAATGTTGGCTAATATTGATTATTATTAAATGCATTTGATGAAAATTCTCATGGTTATGGCTGTTCTGGTTATGTGTGTTTATGCTTGGGTTGGTTATGTTTGGTGTTGTGTAAGTTGGTGCAAGTAAGGGTGGCAAAAAGGCTTGGTAGATAACCTTGTTTTTGTCCACACGGGCATATGCCTAGACCGTGTGTGACACACGGCTTGCCCCATGGGCGTGTGGTAAGGCCGTGTGTCCCTTGCACCTAAAGTTGGCAAAATAGAATGCCTAGTAGCAACCACACAGGCGGAGACATGGCCGTGTGTCTCAATCGTGTGGAGGACATGGCCTAGTACACGAACGTGTACCATGCCCGTGTGCCCTTAAAGGGTTGCTACATTAGAAACAGAATGTCAAGGTTTCTATACACAGGCTGAGACACGGGCGTGTCATGACCGTGTGAGGGACACGGGTCATGGACACGGGTGTGTGCCAAGCCGTGTAAAAACCCCTATAAGTTCGAATTGAGAAATAAATTCGCACGGTCAAGGGACACAAGTGTGTCCTAATATGTTCAGGCCGTGTAAGCCACACGGGCCTTCAACATAGCCATGTTAAGAAGACACACGGGGGTGTCGCCCTTCCACACGGGCGTGTGCCCCTGTCTACTTGAAATTTTACAAAGTTTTCTAGAGTGCACAGATTAGTCCCGAATCATTTCCAAAGTGTGTTTGGGGCCTCGTAAGCCCATAGTAGGGACATTAAGGTATTGTGAAAAGTTTTAAATTGGAGTAAAATTTCATAATTAGGAAACGTATGTTTGCATGTATTGAGATAGATAGTGCCTCGTGCTCTGTTCTGGCATCGGATATGAGTAAGGGGTGTTACACGATTGTCTGACTGTCTGTAACTTTTTGCATTTAGGTCCACACAATTTCAGAGAGTTACACAGCCTGGATACATGGCCCTGTGGCTCTAGCTTACACGGTTATAGTTTACAACACGGCCTAGGCACACGACCATGTGACCCTGTTTTGTGTTTTTTCCTAGTTGATTGAAAGTTTGCAATTTAGTCCTTATTTGCACTCAGTTCAACGTAAGAGCTTTCATAAGCTCGATTAAGACTCGGAATTGTTTGTAAATCATGCTAAACATGGATTATGAATTCATTTGTTAATTTATTGAATGTTAAAGTGAAAAATGTATGTGCTTGATCTTGTTAACTATTGTAGCATTCTATAGCTCAGGTTCGACAACCGGATCGGGTAAAGGTGTTACAATATGTTTCAAAAAAATTTAAAGTTGTTCTCAATATCCATTTGTGTAATAGTCGATTTTCAATAGTGTCGAAAATAGTGGTTTCGAGACCAAAATTCTGATGAGTCAATTATTATTTTAATATTTATTTAATGTCTACGAGATTTTATTAAGGTCATATTAAAGTTTTGTTAGTAAATTTTGAAGTTTAATTAGTTAATTTTGCATAAATATGAACTATGGATTAAATTGAATACTAGAATACTAAATTGATTGAAATTATCTATTTAGTTTAAGATAAACCACAATCGGACTTAAATCGAGGAAAAACTAAAGCTTTGGATTAGTTCAACTTTACTATTACGACCCTAGTTATCGAAGTAAGTTCGTATGAACTATGATCATATTGATTTTAGTTAGACTTATTATTTCCTATATTTTGTAATATAATTGAACTTGAAATTGTAAATGTATCGACATACAGATAATTGACGAATAACGAATCTAGTTTGAACTTTAAGAATTCTTAAGATACAAATGACATGCCATTAGGGATTTCATGTTTCGAGTGTTGGTCTTGAATGTCTTATCGATGGCTAAAGTACTGCATTTGTTGCGGATTCTCTACAGCTCGTGTAAGCAGTATCGTGTAGCTTACATTCTGACCCACAGCTCGTGTAAGCAGGCCCATTTCACAGCTCGTGTGAACATTGATGTAAAGGAAATGTTACAGTTATATGGAAAGGCACACTATGTGTGAGTATTCTCGAGTATCTGATGTAATTCTAGATGGTTCAACGGGTAAGAAAAAGGAATGAAATGGTAAGTATGCAAATGGAATGAATCATGATCATATAGTAACATTGATGAGTTAAGTGATGCGTTTATATATGGTAAACTACATATCTTTTGGTTGATTTCATTTGTATCATGGACAAGTGTACTAACTTGTAAATTTGATGAAGTTGTATAGGCTTTTACTAAGCTGGTAACATCTCTAACCCGTATCCGTCACTGGAATAGGGTTGCGGAGCATTATCATAAAAACATAACTTTAAAACATACATCTCAGAAATTAATATAAACATAGCATAAATCATTCATTTACATGTATATCATCCCTTAATCGAGCCTTCGAGGCCTTAAAAACACTTTAGAAACAATTCGGGACTAAACTAGAAATATTTGGAACATTTAGGTAAAATTTAGAAAAATTAAACTGCAAGGGTTACACAACCGTGTAGTCAGGCCGTGTGGCTTACATAGCTGAGGGACACATGGTCATGTCCCAGCCCGTGTCAGTGTAACTTTTTAAGTTAGGCCACACGGCCAAGCCACACGCTTGTGTGCCAGGCCGTATAACTCTCGAAATGGCCAAACGTGCCCATGTTCCAGGCCGTGTAACAGCTTAACTTGCATGCCTTAAAACCTACAAGGGACACACGGCCGTGTCGCATGGCCGTGTGTCACACACGGCAGAGTCACACACCTATGTCTCAAGCCGTGTAAGCATGAAATTGGCCAAAATCAAGCCATTTCCATCACCAACTCAAACTTGTACCTAAAAGCATTTTGTGCAAAACCTCAATGCTTCAAAACCTTACCAAAACATGCATGAAATGACCAATTCAATAGACCAAAATCCATCCAACCAATATGCCAAACAAGGCACCTCAAATGCATTCACTCAAATCCTTTCTAAACATGTAAACATTACCACATTTCAACCATACACGTCATGTCCAATACCATTTCAAAATATACCCTATCTTGACCATATTGAACTAATCCATCACATACCATATTGGCCATTGAAACATGCATCAAATCGTTGCTACATTAACACATACTAAATAGGCATCACAACACATGATGCCAAAGCAACATATACATACCAAATTCAACATCTAAGCATTCAACTAAACATCAAACACAAGTCCACCTATACATGCCATTATAACATTGGCCAAAATATCAAAAACTACCGATATAATTACTGGATAGTGTGATAGACCTCCGACGAGCTTCCAAACCGATCGAGCTTCCGATTATCTATAAAACATATGAAAGAAAAATACATAAGCACATAATGCTTAGTAAGTTTGTAAAACATGAACATAACTTACCTTTTCAATGTATAACATTAAGATTAAGCATAATATAATCTAACCAGAAGCTTGGCACAAGCCTAAGCACCATCAACAACACATGCTAAATTAATACATAATTCACTTGAATTATCATAAGGTAAGCTAAGTGTACATGAGCATACTACTTTTGAATTTATCCTTTCCATGAACATAGATATACTTTCATTGAACATTTTCATTTTAAACCTTTTTATAGATTTAAGACATAGTTCATTTAAACACTTACTTCCTTTTCATGCCTGTTGAATCATTTATTCATCATAATATTCACAGTACAAGAGGTGATTTAAACCTAACCACATCCATAAATATTATAGCCTCACTTGCATACAATTATAATGAAGAACTCTCCTAAAAAACTTCTTAAGAAAAGTTAGTACAATCCAGTAAAAGACAGTTTGATTACAAAAATATTGCACAATAAATGTTGTTTTTAATGAACAAATAAGTGCACCATTAGTTCCCTATGCAATTAAGTGAATTGCATATTTTTAACATATTGATTTTCAATCCAACTAGAATGGTTAGATTAAATATTTAAAAGTTTGCCAAACATCGTGGTTTATACCATATTAGAGATAAATATGGTGATTATCCATGATCTAGGTATATATGAAAAGGAAATCATGATCTCATATACTACTTTCTTTTCTTATGAATAAGTTTTTTTTTTGGGAGGACACAAAATTTGATGCAAAAGATCTCTTAATTTGGGAAAAATTAGGATTCTATGCCGATTTTTTTTAATTAGACCTTTGGACACGCTTTCCCCTAACGGAAAAAAGCAACAGCTTTTTCAACGTTGTCACTCCAATGGTAAAAAAAAATAAAACCCCCAATTGTAAAATTTTTAATTTTCTTATAAAAACCCCTAAATTTTTTTTTCATTCACATCCTTCTCTTAACTCTCTCATTTTAAACTTTTCAATATTTTCAATTAAAAATATTATTTTTTAATTATCTCATTTCAAATCGACTTTTCATGAATGGTCACCTATCTAATACGCTTTGACAACAAGCAAATTTCCACCGCCCAAGTAATAACGATAAGACGGAATTTTAAATCTTGTTATTTTCAATTATGTTAAATTTAATTATTTTTTAATTTAAATTTTTTTATTATGTAAATAGGAGGATGATCGTGTTCTAGAGGGCTTCACTCATAATATGGGAAAGCCTACGATCCTTGAAATCCATTGCTACTTGCAACATGTTAGATTCTTGCATGCGTCTTGCATGACTGGGGGCTACAAACTCGATCTTACACTAATTATTGCGTTAGTGGAAAGATAGAGGCCCGAAACACTCACTTTTCACCTTCCATGCGGCGAGTGTACAATCACATTTGAGGACGTAGCATTACAACTCAGTCTTCCAATGGATGGGCCAGTCATTACGGGATCAGCGGTCGTTCTGGGTAAAGTGGACCTCTGCAGAGCACTGTTGGGGAAGGTCCCAAACAATTTGAAGGTGGTCGGATATCGATCAACTGGTTGGAGAATAATTTTGACGAGCTCCTTAATGACTAAACTGAGTAGGTCATAGAACAATACACCTGAGCATTCATCATGAGGTTAGTTGGGGGCATTTTAATACCCAACAAATCTCAAAATTTGGTGTACATAAAGTGGATACTACATCTAGTGGACTTCAATGAATGCGGAAAACTAAGTTGGGGATCGATCGTCTTGTCCATGTTATACTGGGAGATGTATCGGGCCACAGTATAGAATTTGATGTCGATTGGTGGTTGTCTACTCCTGCTACAGTCATAGGTCTAGTGGTGACTACTGTTTCTACATCTTAGAGTGACCGACCCATACATGTTCCCTTTGGTGACATTTTTTTATTCATTATACGTAATTTGTATAGTAATTTTTTTTATTCATTATACATTTTGACTAACATATCGCTTGTATAGGTGGAAACTGTAACACCCCTTACCCGTGTCCAACACCGGGACAAGATACGAGGCATTACCAAACTTAAACATGCACATACATGTAAAACCGGGCCATAAAATTTCAATCATATCAGAATCATTCGACCACATGCAAAATATCCCATACACGAGCCTTTGAGGCTCTAAACATGCATTAAAAGCAATTTGGGACTAAAACGAGAACTCACGAACATTTTTACAACACTTAGAAAATTTTCATGTTTGGAGAGTCACACGCCCGTGTCACCAGGCCGTGTCCCTCACACGGTTGAGACACACGGCCATGTCTCATCCGGTGTAGTTAACTCTTAGGTTATTTTCCAAGCCTTTTTGTCACCCTTACATGCACACACATATACATGGATCCAATGGCATTCATCATCCTCAATTATGACACAAACATATCATTTACCTATCAACATGCATGTGTTACACATTCTCACATTAAACCAAGACAAGTCATGCCATAGTTAGCTTTGTGCCATTTTAATTCTAACTTATCATTAAGCATACATATTCTAGCCAAGTTATGTCTTTATAGCGTATCCACATTTCACATGCATAAAACAATATGCTTGACTAAGACATTTTACACCAATTCCATATTCAATTTAACATTGTTACTATTTCTCACATTATACCATTGTACCATGGTTACCAAAATATCCATCAAACGTCCATGTTCAAGGCATTATCATTTTATTTCCATATTACACATTTAATTCATGGTCATGACCACCTCGATTGGTCATAAAACATGCATTCAACACACATGACATATAACCGACCATGCATGGCAAACAACAATATTCACATCACAATTATCAGACATAACATGAATAGCTAGATTTACAAACCATAATCAATAGCTTAATATAGGCCAATACATTTGGCCAAATTATAATAACACATATTATAAAACTAGGTCCCTATACATGCCACTCACTTGATAATTCTGACATATGTAACAATATTCCAAAGGTAATGGCTTGATAGTGTGATGCTGGCTCCGACGATTTCCAACCCCGAGCCAACCTAACAACACTCAAAGAAATGGAAAGAAGGGACTAAGCTTTACGCTTAGTAAGCTCGCATGAAAAATAATAAGCAATGTATTAACTTGCTATGTTTCAATTTCTCTCTATTTATTCAAAGTCCAGTTAAGTTGTTTTCTCGAGTCACAGTCACTAAATTATTTATATCTGGAGCTACAAGACTTCAAATTGAGAACCGCTAATTTTCCCTGAAACTAGACTCACATATCTTCTTACCATAAAATTTTCAGAATTTTTGGTCTATCAAATAAGTACAGTTTATTCTTTAAAGTCACCCCTATTTCGCTGTTTGATAGTTCCGACCCCTCTGCACTAAAATTAATTATCTCTTTGTACAAGATTTAGATAATGTTCCCATTTGTTTCTTTCAAAAATATACTCATTAAGGATTTTAAGCATATAATTTATAACCCATAATTATTTTTGTACAATTTTTAATGATTTTCTCAAATCAGAATAGGGGATTCCAAAATCATTCTGACTCTATCTCACAAAAATTAAAATATCACAGAATAGAAAATTCTTTTGCTTTCATCATTTCTTTTATGTGAAAATGGGATCAATAAGCTTTTATTTCATATCTTATTCAACTTCTAATTCGATTTCCACCATTTTTGGTGATTTTTCAAAGTCACACAACTGCTTTTGTCCAAAACTGTTTTGTTACAAATTTTACTCTTACATAATCTCACTTACTCCATTCCATCTTTTCGAAAGTTCGCTCAACTATCGAGCACATTGCTCATAAATTTTCACACACATATACCTGCACTTATTCATCACATAGTCATATTCAACTACACTATTCATTACATTATCACATGTATTTTCACTTAGTCAATTTCCCGTTGAACTCATCGGAATAATAACAGATACTTAGTGGCCTGCACATAATACCACCCTTGTAACCGAAGCTATTTGGTGCACATAGTAGCCTGCACTTAGTACTACATCTGTGACCAATATCATCTCTTACACATAGTGGCCTGCACTTAGTACCACACATGTGATTGAAGCTATCGGGTACGCATAGTAGCCTGCACTTAGTACTACACATGCGACCTAACCATCTGGCACACGTAGTAACCTGCATTTAGTACTACACACATGACCTAAAGCCATCTTAAAGACATAGTAGCCTGCACATAGTACTACACATGTGTACTCACAACGGATCATTCGTATTTTTTCTATTCAGAAGGTCCAAACGGGAAATTCCTCATTTTTCAACATTTTATCAATTCATCCATAATTAACTTCAATTCATAATTTACATCAAGTGATCATTCAATATACAACCACATCTCATAAAATAACAAAATATTATAACATAAGTAAAAACGATATGTTTTTATGTACAAACTTACTCGTTTCAATAAAACATCATATTCCATCAAACTTCCAATATATTAAATCATACACTTTATGCCATAAAAATAGAGAATTACAATTCAAGCATGATATTGCATTATTATTATCATACGAACTTACCTCGACACCCAAAATAGCAAAAAGGAACCTAACCGTCGATTTTTCATTTTTCACCTGATCTAGGTCCAATCCTCGTTTTCCTTGATCTATAATATCACATTTAGTCTAATTATTAGTCACATTCTTTAATGTGATCCAAAAATCATATTTTGGAAATTTACAATTTTGCCCCTAAACTTTCACATATTTGTAATTTAGTCCCTAGACTCGTAAAATGAAATGTGTTTAATTTCTTGATTACCCAAGCCTAGCCGAACCATATTCAAGCTTATGGCAGCCCACATTTCTCATTAAAACAGATTTTTAGTTACCTATTTTACACAATTTTCAATTTAGTCCTTTTTAGAATTTTTCATGAAAAATCATTTAGTAAAAGGTGTTAAACACACTCCAATCTTTCATATTCTACCATTAAACATCAAAATACTAGCATGTCATGCATGGGTAAATTTTTAAACATAAACCTTAGCTCAAAATAATGATAGAAATGATAGATCATGTTACTGGGACTTCAAAAATGCATAGAACGTTAAAAATAGGGGACACCCTATACCCAACCCGGTCACCACAGCAGCAACATAGGAGGGGCCACGGTTTGTAACATCCCGAAATAGGGCCAAGTCAGAATAGTGGTTTCGGGACCACAAATCCGACATCAAAATATTTATTTTA
Organism: Gossypium longicalyx; assembly: GCA_025698465.1. Classification (NCBI taxonomy): domain Eukaryota; kingdom Viridiplantae; phylum Streptophyta; class Magnoliopsida; order Malvales; family Malvaceae; genus Gossypium; species Gossypium longicalyx. The sequence continues at coordinate 38,032,497 of CM046995.1, forward strand.
TGATTATTATGAGGTCTAGAATATGATAATATGCATGTATTAAGATTTCATGAAGAAATTCTTTGAGTAAGGTGTCCAATTAGAAATAAGGGACTAAATTGAATAAACTGCAAAACTTAGATTCTAGAAGCAATTTGTATGAAATTGCTTTAGATATTAAATTAGAAGGTCTTAGAGGGCAATTTTCCCAATTTCTAAGTTTTTGGACAAAAATGGGCTTGCATGGATGAAATTTCAAAGAAAGGGATTAATGGTATTTTGGTCATTTGGTTTTTTAATGAAATAAAATGGGAAAAATAAGCCAAAATCAGCCATTCATATCCCTCATTTAATCAAAACTCTAGGGTTCTCCATAGCTATGGTTTTCAAGCTTTCAAGCTCAATAGTAAGTGCTCCCAAGCCCCGTTTTTAATGTTCTTTGCATTTTTGAAATCTCGGTTGCTTACTCTCTCCATTTCTACCCATATTTCATGCTAGGTTTCATGTTTAAAAATTTACCCATGCATGAGTTACTTGTATTTTGATGATTTATGGAAGAATATGAAAGTTGAAGGTGTGTTAGACATCTTTTCCTAAGTGATTTTCATGAAAAACCCCTAAAAGGACCTTTTTTGCAAAAATTGATAAATATGTGATAGAAATGTGAAAATAATGGAAAATGTAGGCTGCCATAAGAGGGAAAAGTGTTCGGCTAGGCTTGGGTAAGATATAAAATTTGCATGTGTTTCATTATACGAGCTTAGGGACTAAATTGTAAAAATGTGAAAGGTTAGGGGAAAAATGGTCATTTGGACTGGGGGTGAAATTTAGGCTCATATAGTACAATGTAAGGTGTTAATGGTTTAATTTTATTGTTATAGACCCCGAGGAACAAATTTCGGAGGTCGACCGAGGAAAATGAAAGGTTTTAGAATAACCGAAACACAATACCGAAACGAGTACCAGGTAAGTTCGGATAACTTAAAGTAAACTCATAATATGTATAATTGTATGATGTATGAATGCATGATAATTGCATTGTTGATGGCATGAAAATGCATGGAATGCATCTTTGATAATGATTTGATGCATAATGTCTCGGTTGAGGTTAAAAAGGGAATTCGATGGATAAACAATGATTGACATGTGAATTGAGATCCTGCATGTGTTGCAGAAAGGATTTAGCCCGGACGGGTAATCCGTTGACCTCAAATATAGAAAGGATCTAACCCGGACGGGTGTTCCTTGGATGATCAAGCCTCTCGAAGAATATGTGTGCATTATGGATTTAGCCCGGACGGGTAATCCGATTAGGGTCTGAATTTAGCCTGGACTGGTAATTCAGATCCGAGCTCATTAAGGGTGTTTGTCGTTATAAGGGATTTAGCCTGAACTGGTAATCCTGACATCACCTTATGAGTTTATTTAGCCTACACTAGTAATCCCGCCGTAAGACGTGAGGTTCGCGGGAGTGCATACTGAAATGATCATCCGTATGAATTGACGGTGATTGGATAATCCATCGAGATTTCCTAGAAACTCAACGGGACTAAAACGAAGTATATGTATAAATGACATATTGAATGATGAGCTCATCTAAGATAAGTTACATGGTGTTTTGTTATGTGACTAACTCATTGATTGAGTGCATGTGATAGGGAAACCATTTTCATATTGTTGGTTTCATTATCTAATAAGGATGTATGCTAAATAATCGGTAAGTTTACTTTCTAGTTATTCGAGCTTACTCAGCATATATATGTTTTCCCCTCTCTTTTTCTCCATTTTTAGAGCTCGAGGACTTGTAAAGATTGGAAGACGGTTGGAGAGTCTAGACACTATCAACTAGTCCAGCTTTGGTATATAGACTGTTATGTTTTGTTTAATGGCATGTATAGAGTTTTTGTGTATTTTGTTATATGTGTCATTTGAATTGCCAAAATGAAGGCATGTAAAGTTATACTTATCTTTTTGTATATGGCCATGGTAACTTGGCTTATTTCGAAGTAGGCACTGACCTACAATTCTATGCATGTTTATACCCACATATGATGGCTTGGTTATAATTGGCAATGAGTTATAAAAACGAGCCAATCTTAAATATGTCAAGTAGACATGGAATACCTTAAATGCAAGATGAGAATTAACTTAGCATGTATGAAACCAATGACATGAGGTTTACATGCAATGAGGTTAATTAAAGTCTTATATATAAGTGTATAATTCGGCCTTATTATGTGTAAAAGTAATCTATAAGTATGGAGGGTGATCAAAGGCTTGGAAAATGGCCTAATAAGGTCCACACATGTAGATACACGGGCGTGTGTCTAGGCCGTGTATGACACACGGCTCACCCCTATGGGTGTGTGGTATAGCCGTGTGTCCCCTGTACTTGAAGTTTTAAGTCAGTATAGAACACGGGCTAAGTACATAGGCGTGTGACTTGGCCGTGTGCTTTTAACAAAATGATGAGGTTGAAGTCAGTGTTGCACACGAACGGAGGACACGGGCGTATCCCAAGCGACACGGGTGTGTGTGACTACATAGCCCTATCACACGGGCGTGTTACTCTTCAAAGTAAGGGAAAATTTTTCTAAAGTTCCCAAAGTTTATCGAATGTTTTCAGTTGTGTCCCGTACTGCCCCTAGGTGTGTTTTAGGCCTCGAAGGCCTGTGTAAAGGTCAAAGTGTACATGTTTGAAAGGTTTTAAACTTGGGCAAAATTTAGTGACCCAATTTAGTAAGTTTGTAAAGGTGAATTACCGATAATGCCTCGAACCCTGTCCCGGCATCGGGTACGAGTAAGGGGTGTTACACGGTCATATGATAGGATCATCATCAGCCTCGAAAAGAGAAACATCGCTTGTGTCTACGCAATATACAAGTCATGTAACACCCAATACCCAGCTCGGTCATCAAGCTCGAATATTAGGATGTCACACCACCGTCTCACATTATACAAATACAAATGGCTCATTTCTTTATGGAACATACTGTATTTTAACATTTGTATAAGTTTTAAGTCAAACAAATCCTTAATTATCTTTACAAATTGCTACACATACTTTAATTAATCATTTACTAACACTTGAACATGCATTAGAGCAACTTGGCAAAATTTACAATACAAGTGTGTAGGTATCAATATTGGCACATAGGTAGATATTTTCCTTACATGGTATCGATACCGATTGAAAAATTAATACCGAAACAACATTTTGTTTCTCGCCTAAAAATAAAACTCTAGAAATTATTGGTTCCTCTAAAAAAGTATCGGTAATTTTACCCCAAGTATCAATACTCATGATATGGTACTGATACCAAAGTACAGTTCTGACTTCCTACACATTGAAATATCTTAGATGTATCGTTTTTACACATGAATATCGATACATCTGCTCCAGATTACAAAAACTTGTCTTATTTAAGCATATCAACCATTCCAGTATAAGTCTATTCAACATGTATCCTTTACCCTATCAAATACCGTCAAAATGACCATCATAATAGTCTCAAGCATCAAAAATAAGTTCGAGCAATAATCACATATCATGATTCAAATCTCTAAATCCTAAGAACAAATACGCTATGAAAACTTCCAAATATCATCACAAATACTAGCAAAAAAGTCTACCACATTGCCTTTATTCTCCCATAACATAAACGAATAAATAAACACCTACGAATTAACGTAAAAGACTTGCTTGGATCACCCCACAAAAACCACACCGCTCACACCGAAATGCTACTAATCTGCAATGGTTTAAAATGAGTGGGTAATCTTAACAAGCGCAATGAATGCCTAGAAAAACTACCATGCAAACATTTCATCAAGCATTATCGAAACAACCATATAACATAATCTCAATAGTTCTAACTTTGGTGTCCTATTTTACTTATTGATGCAGATCTAATGGTCTATTTACATAGTCATCACATTCCAATTCATGCATACATCGCAATACTTACAAACATATTTAAAGATAATTTGGCACTTAAGCTATGAAACATAAAAGTTGGCATTATCACTAGACATACACGGATCTTCAACACATGACTCATAGAGTCAAATACATCCCAAAAAATGAAGCATATAGATAACACTCTCCATCACACCAAACATGTCTCGCTGAATGGAGCTTAGCTCATATTCCCTTATCTCTCCAACATGTCTCATGGCCTCAACGCCCAAATCATATAATACATATAGGTGAGTATTCACAATCCAATGGCATGCTAACTATATCCAACGGTCTCAAAGTTCACAAGGCCAAAATATCTATTATCAAACACACATATTACTTATCGATTATCCGCTCACTATCACTACATATTTGCATCATTAGTACAATATTATCACTATCACTTAGCATGTATTTCTACATGTACTCTTTCACAACAATAATCATGAACACATAACACATGTAATAGCATTTCGTCTCAATCCACATTTTCACAATAACACAAACACTGTAACACTTTTAAACCCTCTTCGTCATCGGATTAGGGTCATGGGCAATACTAACAAATCAAAACAAATAATCAAACATATTTTAAACATTTAAGCTAACCATTAACATTATAGTATACAGGAGCAAGTTACGTCAATCTAATATTTTCATACTAGAATCTTATGAAATTGAATAATATATCATGCTATGCGATGCTAAACTTGGTCTTCCACTGTCTACATTCTTAACACTATTTCTCACTTATTGAATGCTAGAAGTCGAATACATAGAAGACTATTCCAATTATTAGCATCAAAGTATTGGTCCATACTCTGACTATTTAGGTTTGCTAATTCATTCCAACTTAGAGTAAAAATTACTCTTACAACCCTTATTTCGAGTTTATGGGACCTTAAAAATAGTTTAAAAACATGCAGGGACTAATTTAAAATAATTTTAAAAGTTTAGGGCCATTTTTAAAAATTCCTAAAAACAGGGGACACATGGTCGTGTGGAATGCCCTAGGCCATGTGACTCTCAAAGTTGGGATACAAGGCCGTGTCCTAGCCCGTGTAACTCACTGACTTAAGACACAAGGCCATGTCCTATCCCATGTCTCAGCTTGTGCGAAAATCACCCCTATACTATTTTTCAACACACCCAGGGCATACACCCGTGTGTGTTGCCCGTGTGTGACACATGGCCGTGTGCACCTAAATGTACCTTAAAACTTAAGTTTACCATTTCCTTCTTACTTGGTCACTAAGCAACTCGATTACCAATCATTTAACCTACTCAAAACACGACTAAACATGCTCAAAATATGCTAAATCCATCACCTAGTATGCCTAACGAATGTACCCTCATTGGTACCACATTTTATATGTTCAAACATTTCAACAATACATCAACCATTCAAGACTTTCATCTATACCAAATTTGCAAATATTGAACTAACATCTAGCTACTTAGGATATCAAGCTTTAAAACTTAATACACATACCAAAACCTAACCTCACCCACAACATATATACATATAAACATCAATTCACTTAAAATCTGAAATATCATCACACTATCAACCAAAAGACTTTCTAGGTACATGTCATTACAAAATATAACATCACCACACTTAAGCTTGGGATTCATTGTTGGATGCTCAGTCGGTGATAAGTTGGAAAGTACCTAGCCTACGCACAGAAACAAAACCGCACCCTTAGTAAAACTCAGTGGTATTTCTATAATCTGAACAATTTAACTTAATAAAAGTAATTAAAATGTGAGAATGAAACAAGAAATATTATGCACTTATATTTCAAATCCATGATACAATTTTTTCCCATTCTTTATTACATCATCTAAATTCCACATGTTCAAGTATATATATAACAAAGGCATTTCATATAACATTTGAATGTTTCAACTCGTGCAATGGCATGATTCATCTCTTGATCAATACTTGAATTCATTTCAAATTTCACATCTCATTTTATCACTTCATATCACATTTCTCATCTTTGCCAATTCAATATTTATCATCTCATATTCATTTCTCATCTTGGCCATTTCAATATCAATCACATAAATTATTATTAAAATTTTCCCTTATTAACATGACTTGAACTTGGACAGATATACGAATCCAACCAACACACCAGTTTGGCACCCAGTGCCTCATCGGATAAATCCAAAGTAATAACTGTGCCCAACGCTATATAAATTGACCCCCAATGTCTCATCGCTTAAACCGCAGTAAAATGGCACCCAGTGCCTCATCGACTCGAGGTCGAATAAATCCCCGAACTCTTCCTATTCTATGGCATGCCATCTATATCTGACTCAGACCGATATAGTTAATAAAGTTTCATTTCACTTTTCAGTACAAGTAATGTCTCAATTTCACATATATACATATTATAACATATAAACATATATTCAATTCAATCTTCATATTTTCAATACATTCATAATATACCAAATCAATCCATTTCAATCGACTATGAATTCAATTCAATTTCAAAATACAAAAGTACTCACCTCAGGTGCTTACCATATGCAACAATTCAAAATGCAATAATTTATAACTTAGTTCGAATTCTAGAAACACAAACCGTGAATTTCGAGCTATTCAACATCGATTTTATCCTTCCCCTTTTTACTCAAGGATTCTGCTACGACGTTAGCTACGGAATAAATCAATTAAAATACATTAATATTACACAAGTCAATTTCACATTAAATTTTTAATTTTCACACTATATTTTGCTTATTCTTCAATTTAGTCCCTAAATCGAGACTAATTTTAACCTTCACATTTAAACTCAAATTTTTATACTAATTTCACTCTAAGCTAAATTTAGCTTCCTCTTTTCCAATTCGACCCCTTAATCTTAAATTCTTCTCAATTTAGTCCTTATTGCTCAAAATCAATAATTAATTTGATAATTTAGTCATTTTCCATTTCTAACTTAAAAATCTATCTATTTAATCTCTAATACTTAAACTATTCAACAATGTCAACATCTAAAATCTTGAACAATTCTAAAAATTACAACATGGGTCGGGTAGCCCTAGGTATCGGGATTCCAAGAACATAAAATTTACAAGAAAAGGGACGAAATTGCACTAACCAATTTGAGCTTGAACCTCTTAATTTCCTAGTTGTGTATTATCTTCTTCTTTTCTTTTCTTTCTTTTTCTAATTTGCATACAATCCTCTTTCTTTCCACTTTCCTACCATTTCTTTTATTATGTTTCTATTATATTATTATATAATATAATTTACATACATTTTATACCATTTATTTTAACATACATATATATTAAGTAATATATATACATCATACATTATTAGTGATGTCCACCACACTAAATAAATGCTTATTTACTATTTTAGTCCTTTTAGTTTATTTTAATTTATAATTCAACTTTTAACTCCTACGTGATTTAATCCATGTACCTTAACAACATCTAATTTCACAAAAAATTACTTAACCAAAATCTAATTCACTACTAACTAACGTCGTAAATATTTAATAAAAATTATTTACGGGTTCATTTTAGGGGAATAGAGTCCCGAACCTCACTTTCCAAAACCCCTGACTATCGGGTCGTTACAAACACATATTTCACAAGTTAAACATGAGTACAAGAAAGCTTAAACTCGAAATTAGAGTAAAGGTTAGGCTACTTCTAAATTCCCAAATAACATATTAAATCGTGTCTACAAACAGCGATTCCAAATACTCACCAATTACGCTTTCGTTGAAATACCAAAAGCTCAAGCTAGCTTTTTCTTAACTCGTACAAGGCCCTGATGAATTCGAAGTTTCAATGCAATAAACCACACAGCAACGCAATCATCAATTAGTTAAAGACTCAACTTAAGCAATAAAAAACATAAGCCTAAGTTATGTTCTCATGTAATCGAAACATTCGACATTGCAAACTTGACTTCCAAATATCTCGGTCTATACTTAATCTTTTTGCCTAAAAAAAATTCTATTTATCTAATTAATCACCTACGACTAATTCTCAACCTTTAAATTACACACAACTATTCAATTCATCGTATTGAAATTTTCAACATGTTTATGGCAATTTTCACGAATATTCATTAAATCCTTAACAAAACTTTAAACTAAACTTAGAAACCTTCTAATCATGCAAAACTAATTGAATAACATTTTGAAATTACGTTTTTACTCAAAAATCTAGAATCCATCATTAACGACACAATTTTTGGCTTTTAAACAATACATACGATTTAATGGTTAAAAACTTGGTTTTAAAGACTAGATAGTATCAAAAACTAATAGAAAGATGAACGATTACCTTTGATAGAAGAAAATTGAACTTTTGACGTGAATTCAAGAAAACTCACAAGTGAGGAAGATGATGAAATCAATGAGATTTTAGGGTGTTTTCTTGAAATATTACGTAGATTATTGACTTGGGTGATGATAAGAATCATAAGGATGAAGATTTAATAAGGAAAATCAAAGATGAAACGTTAAGAGAGCAAGGGACGACACAAACTAGCAAAGGAGAAGAGTTAACATGAAATTTGTAAGTGGAGAATGATTTTAGGTTGTATTTTTAAAATTTGGTAAAACTGTTTCATAAACACATAGAATTTTGACCCTTTTACAAATTAGTCTTTATTTCAAAATTGAAAGCCTTTTCAGTATATTTTTCAAAATTTGATTTAATTTTCAAAATGCCATAGACAAAAATATTTACAATTACCATGCTTACGAAATTTTGAGCACTCTAAAGGTAAAATCCCTAAAATCCCCTTAAAACTCTTAAGCCCTACTTTAGGGTGTTATAAGTCAATTCACTCAACTTATTTCAATTCATTACACTAACCCCATGTTATTTTCATAAGCCCCACCGCACTACAGACCACTGCAGCAAGTGGTTGGCTTTTCTGTTCCTACAGGTACATATTTCCCTACACTAATGTCCCCTGTATATTTCACCCCCTGCTGACCCAAATGTCAGGCCAGATACCGACCAACCCATATATCGGGCCAAATGTCAAGGCATGTATCGCCACCAATGATGATGCGATGCTGATGTAGCACTCGACACCGATACAAATGCCCATGCAACACTCAATGCTGATGCCGATACCTAAGGCAATGTCGACGTACACAGGATTTGGGGCACCTTATGGTTACTTGTCTATAGTGACCCAAACACCACCCGCATCACTATTTTACCAAGATGGGTCATCAGCGCAACCATCACCCGCTAGAGTGCCAGATACACGATGAAAGGCTTGGACCACATAACAATCGACCAAGGAAGATGAGGATGACGCTGATGAACCCGAAGACGAAGACCAGGGGACATTGGTAGATGGGAGTCCCAACGACGATAACGCTAAGGAGGAAGTCTATAGGCTCGTACATCTAGATACACCTCCAGATGTACCTCTAATTACATCTCCGGATATACATTCGATTGCACCTCTAGTTGTACGCGAAAATTCTCTACACGATCGTTGTCTATCGCATTATGGCACACATTCTCCTTGATGACATGGGTAATGTATTTTTGCTGTTCTTAATATTGTGATGTAAATATATACAAAAGTAAATAAATAAACCGTTTAATTCAAACATTATATCTATCTTCGTTTCTATGTAACGTGAGTCATGTGTAAGTTAACAATGCATAACAAGTTTTAATTTCCTAAATAAAGGAAGCACTACATCCATAATATTATTTGGAAGGAAATAATCTTATTGACATTGAGGCCCTAATATATCTCTATACAGAGAACATGTTGTCTTCGTATGCCTTGAGCTTCTACAATACCCGCATTATCTCTATTGACTGTCCCTCTCCCCAATATGCATGTTGTTTCTTATCATTATGGAATTCAGAAGATCTTTCGGGATGTGATACAGCTTCATGTTCAACACCAACTCGTATGGCATGTTGGACACTGACGACCACATAATCTCATCTGGGATAGTTAGGAATTTAGGACTCCACACACTGTAAATCCTTTCTAGTCGGTAAATGTCGTTGATGTAAGGTGCGTACTTAATTCGTACGTTCCCACATGCGACAATTGCATGTACGCATGGGAACTAAAGTACTTGGAATCTCCCACAATCCCAAGTCCCTATTATTAGGTCCATATGATAGGATGCCATCAACATGTACTGGTTGAGCGTAGCGTGCTTCGTGACTAAAAAATTAAGGTTTTGACGTGAGTGGCAAACTACATACATAATGTTTGCCCTCATTGTGTTTTGTTGGATCTCCTTCATGACATCATCACACTACGTACCACCATTCACTATCTGTCCAGCATACGTTATCGCCCTATTCGAAAATAGAGTGACTAGGAGGAAGTATGTTTCCTTCACAACTGAGGTTATTGGCAAATGATGCGTCCCTTTCAGTACAAAATTGATAAACTTGGCTAAGTTTGACGTCATATGCCCATATCATATGCCCCCATCGTATTATTATATACATTGTTGGAAGGGTATATTCATTAGGTATGCTGCATTGTATACATTGATGGTACTCCAGTTGTTAGTATTTCATGGAATCGATGTTGGACAAGCTTGTAACCTATCGAGAAATGCCTACCTGTTAGTGCAAGGAGTAAACACCTAAATAGTGGAAGCACTGTAATGTATATATTAAATAGTTGGAACTACAAAACCATGTCAATGACTAGGTCCCGCTCAATTTATAAAGGATATCTTTTATGGTAGTTCGATCCCACATGTCGTAAGCAGTACCAATGATGTGTGCAATCCTAGAGGTTACTATGTCAATAGGAAGGCTCGCTCTACTGGGCATGCTTTCTCTAACAAAATTTCTTCTGCCCAAAATTAAAAGTTTGACGCTTCGTATTTTTTAGTCACTTTAACCACATTTCAAATATGTGCTTCATTCCTGCAACACGTTTTCAACGAAATGATTTTTTTATTACAAATAGACCCTTTCTTGTGCCTATAAAAGGGGTTTCACACACCAAACTTCATTACCCTTCAAACATCTTCTACCACACACTCTCAACCTCTACTCTATAAATCATTTTTAGGTGTTAACAATTCCAGTTGGTAAAAATATTTCTTTAATGTTCAAGGTATTCTTGAGTCGTTGGTGATGCGATATCTCTCTAAGCCACACATATTTTATATATCATGTCAATTGGGGACCATTACCTCCGAAGCATATCCGAAAAAATTCAGGTTTGGGGTGGTTTTCCTTTTTACGGTCAATGGTAGAAGTCTATGTAGAGGCCTCAATTGACGGCTATTATACGATTTGAGGTATAATGAGGAACCAATTAATGGTCGTTATGCGACTATGAGCTCAATCTTTTCGGATACCCAAAAATGATGCCTTATAAATACCATACAGAAGTTTGAGGGCACTTTCATATGGAAAAACTCTAGGGCTTCCCACTATAATCTGTATAATTATTTTCTCCAGTTTTAGGCAATCAATACCTTTAACCTTCATTCTTATTTGAAGGTCGATACTGTCGTGGACGCAAGAGGACTCTCAAGCGGGGAGCGGTTGTTGCAGTGTAGTAAATGTGACATTCCTTTCTGGGCGATGATGGTTGTCTTTATTAAACAAGTCATTAATTACTACAACCGTTACTGCGTCGACTTAAGTTTAACCTCTACTATGCCGAAACATCCGCTCTCTACTTGAGAGCCCTATTGTGTCCACCTCAATGTTGGCCTTCGAATAAGAATGAAATGTCAAAGATATCGGCTGCTTGGAAATAGAGAAAAAATTTACGTTGATTACACCGGAAGTCCTTAAAGTTTTTTCATATGATTATGGTATCAATATTAGGTATGGTATATATATAAGGCATCGTTTGTGGGTATCCAAAAAGCTTAAACTCTTTACCGTGAAACGACTGTCACCTAGCCCCCCGGTTATACTCAAACCTATGACCGCATCACGACCGTTGACTGGAACCTACACCTAGACTTCGACCCTTGATCACATCAAGCATTATTACCCCGAAACCAGATTTCCCCACAATGAGTTTTTGAGGTGATGGTCCTATCCCGTCATGACATATGAAATATATATGTTTTGAGGCGCATTATCACATCCTCAATCCCTCAAATCTACATATAAATGTTTGGGGTTTTAACTAAAAACCTTAAACCCTTCTAAAAACCCTAAACCCTAAAATATATACCAAGCCTTAAACCCTAACCCTAAAAAAATTAAAAATGGTTAGAGTTTTTAAGAGAGAGTTGGGTGCGCTTTCTTGCCACTTGTGCATAAAGGACGGGCTTTCCCTTTCTCTTTCCTAAGAACAACCTATTTCTCTAAATAAAAAAATGGCCCAAGGGCCTAATTAAAAAAAAGTGACATTTTATGCTAATTTAATCTTAATTTGTTGCCAAAAAAATGTAAATAATACCAACAAAAAGAATCTAAATAAAACTAGCTACACCAAAAGTTGTAACAAATTGTTTTATTTTATTTAGTTTCATTAAAGAAGTTATTTTTGGTTAAGGGTAAGAGGAACTTAAGTAAATATTGTATTTTTTAATGTTTTTCTATTCTAAAATGTGACTTCTAGTAATAAATTTTTTCCTCTCTTCATTTTCTATTAGGCTCTATTTGTTTGGCAGTAAAACATTTTTCGGAAAAGCTTTTCAGCCTTTTCTTGTGTTTGTTTGGCTGAAAACAATTTCCTAAGGTAAAATGATTTACAAAACACGGGAAAACAAAGCCCTTAATTTAGGAAAATGTCTTACTGTTTTTATTTCGGTAAGATATTTTCAGGAAAAGAAGCAACACTGATCTTCCTTTTCCCTTCCCCTTCCCCTTCCCCCATCCTTTTCTATAAGAGTTTGCTTTGATCCGTGAAAAATTACCCCAAGTTTCTCATCAAAATTAAAAATTTTCAATCGTCTTCTCTTTTAATCTTCTCAATTTCGAAGCAAGCTCTCGATTCCAAATCTCTCCTAGAAGGTAATCTTCTCTTTACAGCTTCTTTTTCTATTTCAATTTTGATTTCTTTGTTTGTGATTTCTCGTAAATTTTTATTTGGTGTAATTAGGGTAAGGTTTCATCGATTAATTGAATCTATTTCGATAAATATATTGACATCTATTTGTAAAGATCTTATTTTTTTTTTAGATTTCAAGATCTAAAATTCTATTTTGTTCTGTCCAGTGAATTGATTTGCCAACTTTGGTATTGTTGATTTTAGGGTTTCATGGGTTAGTTCTGATATGGCTTAAGAATTTTATGAACTTTATTTAAGTTTTTTTTTATTTAGGATCTGATTTGTTTAGTACTTCATGGTTGAATAAACTGGCTTATAATTTATTTGGCTTATTTTGGAGTTTTGGTTTTCTGGATTATATGGTATGAATTGTTTCCAACAACTCATAAAGTAAAGCATCGACTTCGATATGAACTTGGACAGTTGAACTTGTTGCTTTGTCCATATATATATTAAGTAGTGTATGCTGATATAAACTATTTGAAATCATTTAATGCAGAGTAGTACTATGTATTAATGAGAAATGAATGGTGGTTTACAATCTGGTTAATAGTTTCAAATCACTTTTTTGTGATATTGTATTACTATTTTCTGCAGAGCTTCAATGAAATCCATTGATTTTTTATTATGGGAACTTTTCTTACATAAAAGTTGGTTTATGGTATTTAAGTTTGAAAGCCTGTTTTGTGATGCTTTAGGTGAGGAGTGGACAGTGTTTGTGGCCAGGCATGAGACAGCTTTGCCTTAGGAAGGGTTTTGTGTATGGCTTTATGCGGTTATTATCAACACCCTTCAAAACCTTGCGTGGAGCAAGGCGGTCTCTTAAGGTTGCAGAGTTTTGCAGTGTTTCAAACATGTCTTCTTCTTTACAAATTGAACTGGCGAATGCACTGCTTTCTATCTTTCTCAGTTTTGAATGTGCAGTTTTAATCATTTTCACCTTTTTCTCTCTTTCTGGTGCCATCATTTTTTTTAAAATCTTCTGTCATTGTTAACAATGATGCCTTCAAACTTAGCTTTTATGATCAAAATAGTTTAGTTCACATTTTCTTAGGACCGGAGGGGGTTGAGGATTAGAGCTTCTTGATCTATTAGGTTTAGTTCACATTCTTGCTGAAAGTTATTCTTCATGTTATATGATTTTAAATAGCGTTGATCAATAATATTGATGTGATTCCGCTTGATTGATCAATAATATTCTTGATTGTTTTTTTTTTTTAGCTTTTGATAATGGTTTGGGTAGAGATCTCGTGGTAGTTCCAAAGCTATCAATTACAATTCCAGGTTTTGCTTAATGTCACAATTAGATTATTTAGTTATAAGATGTCATTTTGTTCGAATTTTAGTATTTGAATTTATTTTACTGGTAAATGAGTCTGAAGAAAAAGAATTTTCTCTTTCATTGGGTTTCAACTTGACTTTGATTTGTATTATAGCAATCACAATTCTCACAATTCTGCATTCTTTTGCTTGGACCACGTGCATAGCTTCTTATACTAATATTTTTTACATCTATGGGATCAGGAGCTGAATGCTAGCAGACCTCCAACACCTACTAGAGGTCGTTCTCAAGTAGCAACTGATCGAGGCTCTCTCGCATGGATGTAATAGATCCTTTCAAATCTTTTTCCATATACTCCTTCAAGTTCATGTTACTACAAGGTGATTCCCTGTTCCGTATAAGAGCATGATGCCAAATACAGGCATTTCCAAACTTATAATCTCTCTCGTAACAAATTTTGAAGACTTTGAGTTTGGTTTTTCGCCGATTTTCAGCACACGATAGGCCTTGAGATTATGAAAGATTTGCAATTTGGGAACTAGATTGTAAGGTGTTGTGGTAGTATGAAATATACAAGTTAGAGAAGCAGATTATGCACGGCGTAGATTTCCTTTTGGATATGTGCTGAAAGTTGCAAGTTGGGCTTCTCCCTAAGTAAATTGAGGCACAACCAGGTAAAAGTCGAGTGGTTTCTTCAAATGGGTTGGTAGTGTTTAGTATTTTTCACATTTAGTTTTATATATATATATATATATATATATATATATATTTAGTCCTTATTTTAGGTCTAATATTTTTTACTATGTGATGATGATAATGGATCATATTGGGCGTTGCTTGTACCAAGAGGTGTTGATTGGTGTAATTTTATTTTCTCTGTACAATGTAATGACTGTGTGAAGAAAACCAAGTGTTGTTCAAACATGAAAATTTTACAAGTTTTGGTCATAAATTTGTCACTCTTTTCATTTGTAAATCTAGCAATCACAATTCCTTGTTTTGCTTAATGTCACGATTAGATTATGCAGTTATAAGATGTCATTTTGTTCGAATTTTAGTATTTGAATTTATTTTACTGGTAAAGGAGTCTGAAGAAAAAGAATTTTCCTTTCATTGGGATCCTTTTGAATAATCTTAGAACTTATTTGTATGTTGTAGAATTGGCCTATGTGCCTTGAAGTTGTTAAGGTCTCTTGGTCTTATTATTTCAATATGAATATAATTGACTTGAACTTATTTGTATGTTGTAGAATTAGCTCTTGAGATGTGGCTATGATAACTTAAATCATTGAAACTGTAGGTGGTAGTTCCAGATGTGTGATTAACCATTTTTAAATGAGTGCTTGTTGATTACAATATAGGCTTTATTGCATGCTTAAAAGAAAAAAGCTTGTTACGCTTCTACCATATTAGCATGCTACATCATGCAATACATTTAAGAAAAATATAAATTTATTAATATATATATAAAATAAACTTAATTAAATAATTAAAAGATAATAAATTCTTGAATATATATAAATTCTTGAATATATATTTCTTTCATTTAAAACAAATTTTATAAAATATTTTTAAAAAATATATTAAATAATAAAAAATATTTTATACAAATTTATCCAAAAATCAGAAAATAACCGGCAAAGAAAGGGAGAGTTATTTTCATTCATTTGTAATTTGTACGCCAGCAAACATTCCAGAAAAAATGAAAATTATTTTCGAAAACATTATCCAGAAAGAAAACGGTTCGAGTCACGTGTTGAGTTCTGACTGAGTGGGCTCGCCAGATTTTTTTTAAACAGTAAGTTTTCTATTTTCCGCCATTTTAATCACTACAAACAGAAATAATTTGAAGACAATAAAACAAACACTCGCACAAACATAAGCAGCACCCTTTCCTCTCTGCATTGCTTTTCAACTACTAAGCTTCCATTTTCCTTTTTCTTTTTCTCTCAGCTCGTCTTATCTTCTTCAACCTTTTTCCTGCTTTGCTTTTTGCCCCATCTTAACAAATTTATATCTTATTTTCTGCTAAAATATAAAAACCCTAGTTGTAATAGTACTCTTCTCCGGATCTACATTGCTGTACATTTAGGTAAGACTTCTTTTTCTGTTCTTTTTTTCCTCTTTTCCCTCTTCTCCCCGTTAGATCTGAGTAAAAACATTTAATTTTTGCTGAACAACCTGCATTGTCTACTAGATCCAACCATTATCTTTCTCTACCTCTAATTTTCATACCTACTTATCTGCCGAACCTTGTTCTTTTTAAGTAATTTTCTTAGAACAATCTTTCTTTTGAAAAGGTTGGCGTAATTATGTTTCCACTTTGGTTGCATTGTTATCCGTTTGGTAGATAAGAAAAGTGAAGGAAGTGGGAAGGAAAAAGAGCTCCCATTTTTGTTTTGTATAATTTTTATTATTATTTCGGTTTGGTTTTAAAGGAAGGAAAGAGACAACTTACATAAGCATCGGTTACAGTGAGTGTGCATTATTAACGTTTAAAGTCAATACTTTTTTACTTTCGTTTCCTTTTTAACCATGTTTTGTCGGTCACCAAACTAGGCACACTCACCTCTCATATTGCAATGGAAACGAAAAATAAAGAGGAATTTTGGTTTTTCTTTTTTGGTTTGCTTTTGAGGCAACCGCAATTTAAAGATTATTTTGGTTAGAGTGGCTCAGATAAGGAGTCCCAAATTTATATTCCGCTGCTCCGTTTTGTTCCTTTCTGCTTTTGTCATTTGGTATTTTCTCAAACAGGCAACAGTTTGTGAAAGTATCAGTTTTGAGTTTTTGATTAGTACTTTTAGGGGGATGAAGGACACTTTTGTTTCTGATTTGCTAGAACTAGTATTGTAGCTTAAAATGGAGGACCCCGAAGCACAACCTGGTGAAGATCCGGTGATAAAGCCCCTAAATTTGGATCACCATTTCGCTGAAAGTCCTGCAGAAAGTGTGACTAAGGTTGCTAAACCTGGGAAATCTAGTGAAGCAGCAAAGCCAAAAGTCTCAGCACCGGCTAATTCAACCAGAAAGAGAAGTGATACTAGAAATGGATCTGAATTAAGTTCAGGTTTTGCTAGATCAACTGTATCTTCTTCATTGAGATCATCCAATTCTGTTGCCGTGACAAGAAGGAACAGCACAGGAGGCTTGTCTGAGAAGTCATCAGCCTCTACTGCAAGACAGCAAAACAATACTAGTTCTATTGCAGGCAAGAAAACCTCCACCCTGTCGGCTACTGAGTCAGTTAGGCGGTCCCTACCAGAACTCAGAGGAAGTTCACTGTCTTCATCGGCAACAAAACTAACACCCCGAGCAAACCTTTCCGAGACTAGGAAGTCGGTTCCAGTGTCACCTGTGGGTCGAAGTTTAAGTACATCAACTGCGTCTGATACAAGTATACAAAAAACTCTGAGAAAGTCCACTGTAAAGCCATCGTCGTCAGCCTCTTCATCCTTGAAAAAGATTAGTTCTTCATCACTGGATGGCACTGCCAGTAGCTCCAGTAAGAAGACAATCTCAAAGGTTTCTTCTCCAATCACACGGTCACCTACAGTATCCAGTGGTTTAAGATCTGGGTCTTTGTCATCATCCCTGGATAGGAGTTCTAATTTATCTGGACGGAAGAAAGCAGCGACCCCAGAAAGTAGAGATTCACGTTTCATTGTTCTTCCTCAGGTGGAGATGAAAGCTGGTGATGATGTGGTAAGAATATCTGTTACATCACTGAATGTCTTATGGTATTCATCAGCATGTTAAGAATAATGTTGTCAACAATTTAGGTATGATTATTGTAGGTGCGCTTTTGGACCTTTGCAGTCTGCTTTCTAGGATCTGATTTACATTGCCTCTGCATTTGTGATATGATTATGATTTATGAATAAAGAACTTAAAATGTTTTAGTGGCATTGGTTTTTCTCTTTATTTCTACCTGAACACTTGACAGTGGATTTTCCATATTGAAAGTTTTTTCCATTCTGGAAAACATATAAATTATCCTTGTTATGTTGATCTTTGCTGCCTTATCTGTTTTATAGGATTTCTTTAAAGTGACCATTGTAAGGATGATTGTAGTGAGAAAAAATTGTCTTTGAATCAACTATGTACTGGAGATTTCAATTTTCTGGTGATTTCCTCATGAATGAACACCTAACCATTGAACATACTAGGAATTCCCTAGCTTTAGCCTAGACATGCTTAAGATGAGCTGTTAATCCCTATTCTCCAAGTGGCTATCTGCAAGTAGTTCATATGTTATCAAAGTTGTAGTTCTCTTTTGATGATTTTGTAAATTTATCTACATAGATGTACATCTCTTTTACCCATCTCTCTCTCTCTCTCACTATATATATATATATCTTTGTGTGTGCATATTGTATTCTCTATGGCTTTTTAGTGATCCTCATAAAATGCCATATGTCTTCTGGCTAAGCTTCTAATTGATACAGTTGTTTTGTTTTTCCACTGAATTACCAGAGATTGGATCTTAGGGGCCATAGAGTGCGCAACCTTAGTGCTGGTGGGTTGAACTTGTCACCAAATCTAGAGGTAAACTAATTTTTTTGCCAGGCATCCTTATATAAATTTATCCAATTTTATTAGAAATTTTGTATTTTTTTTCATTTGAAGTTGCTCCATATCAAACAATTTCCTTTTTTTTTTTCCCTCTGTAAAATATCATAGAACATCCATACACTAAGGTTCCAACACGAAACTTAGCACTTAGGTTGCTGCTGTATGGCTTATATCTGTTGCTCCATTGTTTGGGGTTTTTCTATTTTTAGGCCTTATTTGTTAGGTTTGACCTAATTTTGATATCTTCAACTTTGTATAACTATAAAGCATGTGTGCTTGAAATTGTTTATCTAGACTAGAACCCAATTTGAGGCAGGGATGAGCAACTTAGGAACTGAAGTGGAATCAGTCTGATTTTATTGTTCATATTGGCTGTATTATGGGATGAGATTAGAATATCACTGGAGAAGTTCAGTTGAATTTCATATTGTTGTTCCTTCTGCTAATTATTTTGTTTGGCAGTTTGTTTATCTCAGAGACAATCTCTTATCAACACTGGAAGGAGTTGAAATATTGACACGAGTGAAGGTTTGATAATTTGAATTGCACATTTTTGTCTTTTACTAACTTTGTTTACGAACTAATTTATTATATTTATCTTTTTGAATAATTTGGGAATTGATGAGAGTAAATTCTTTATAGGTTCTTGATTTGAGCTTTAATGATTTCAAAGGGCCAGGATTTGAACCTCTTGCGAATTGCAAAGCCCTACAGGTTTGTCTTTCTTGAATGACGAGAGCAAACGTCAATGTCCTCAATGCTTCAAGGTCCTAACATATTTATTGCTTGTGTAGCAACTATATCTTGCTGGGAATCAAATCACTTCACTTATAAGTTTACCTCAGCTACCGAACTTGGAGGTGAGCACTTGATATTTATCTTTGAGATCATGTTAAGATTTAAAATTTATTTTAGCCTTCTAAATTTTGTACATTTTCCTTCTTGTTCCCTGTCTTTCTCTAGTTTCTTTCTGTTGCTCAAAACAAGTTGAAATCCCTTGCAATGGCAAGTCAACCTCGACTACAGGTTATATCCTATTTTGATTGTTTGCTTATTATTGGTTATTTGTTATATAATTCTGGCTGTTTATTGCATAATATTGATAAAGTTTAGTTCATATTTCCTGCACAGGTTTTAGCTGCCAGCAAAAATAGAATATCAACTCTAAAGGGTTTTCCCTATCTTCCTGTTCTTGAGGTTAGTACCATGAGTTTGTAATATAAGTTGTTATGTATCATGAAAAAATTCTAAGAGAAACTATGAGGAATTTTACAGCGTTACTTTCCTGCCTTATGCACACATAAAAGTAAACTATAATAAGAAAGAAAAATCTCCCTTTTAAAACTAAAATGTCTGTTGTAGATACAAAATCAAATAGTTGTACATATAGTTCTTCAAATTGGTTTGTCAAATCCTGAGAATCTTGGAATAAGAATCCCAAATTTCTTCAAATAGTTGTACGTATAGTTCTTCGAAATGTCCATTGTGGCTTCGCTTTGATGCCAACTTTTTATAGTCCTGAGTTTGGGATTGAGTATCCAAACTAGTAGCACAAAAATCAAATTCAAAGAGAGGATCTTTGCCTTTATATCAGTTCCTACTTTTGCTTATGGTCGTCGAACTCTGAGGAAGTTTCCTACCTTAATTACTGGAGCTTTCAATTCCCTTTATTCATTAATAATTTTCCTCTTAAATAGAAGTTTACGATTTAGGAAATAAGATGCAAAACCTTAGGTTCATATTCTATTAAGGAAACTAAAATATGAAAACAAAGTACCCTAATTTATTAGGATGTTTTATTTAAACTAATAAGTGAATTCTAGTAAATAAAATCACAGTCAAATCCTACTAAAATCAGATTCAAACCAGAACTAAATACCTAACAAAGTCTAATGGTTCTAATACCATGAAAGAATTCTAATTTAGCTGTACATAATCCTCTAAATAAGTGTATAAAATCTCTTCTATTTAGCCTATCAAACCTTGAGAATATTGGAATAAGAATCCCAGATTTCCTCAACATCATAACGGGTTTTCTCATTGTGATGTGTTTCAGCATTTGCGAGTGGAGGAGAACCCTATACTTAAGATGCCTCATTTGGAAGCAGCTTCCATTTTACTTGTTGGGCCGACCTTGAAGAAATTTAATGATAGAGGTACTTTTACTGTTGGCAATATATTGGTTTAGGAACTCTAATGTTTCATCTTTTGTTCTATGCATTAAACTCTTTCTATGTGAGAGGTTAACGTTGCTTTTGACAATCTATAGCTAAGTTTGCTTTAGTCTCTCTGGAACTAATATGGGCCATTCTTTTAGATCTTTCCCGAGATGAGCTAGCTCTTGCAAAGTGTTATCCTACACATACGGCTTTGTGCATTAGGGATGGTTGGGAGTTTTCTCGTCCAGAGCATGCTGCAGGTTTGTATTTTGTGATAACTCGTTTACCATTTGCATTGCAAATTGGTTCTAATAAGATAGTTTCATTAGTGTTTTGAGATTGCATGTCATTTTTAGTATGGTTAACTATTTACATAATTCATTGAGTACCATGGTGCTTAGTAGTTATGGGAGAAGTTTCAGTGCATTTGTGTGATTCCAGCTATAGGTACACATGCCAGTAAAAAGGGGAAAGGGGGATGTACTTGTCAAAGCATGCTCTTTGATGCTTGTTGTGTTGTTACAACAGTAATAGGAAAGGGGAAAAGACAGAATGTAGTTAATCCTTGAAATTTTTGTATGTTCTCCTAACATGAACAACTTTTCCTTGGTAGTATATCTTAAAATCGTATGTGGTACATGTAATGAGTTTAAGATTGCTTGATGTGACTCATTGCTCTTGGGGTGGGGGTGTAAATGCATTAAAAAACACATGGACTGATGTGGCAATTGAGTATTAAAATGTATGGTTTTCTCAACAGACTCAACATTTAGCTTCCTGTTTGAGCAATGGAAGGATCATTTTCCTCCTGGTTATCTGCTTAAAGAAGCCTCTCTTGACAAACCTTTTGAAGAGGATGCTTGTCGCTGTCACGTAGTTTTTGTTCAGGAGAGCACGTTGAGCATTGACTCAGATATAATCTTAAAGTATAAATGGTTTCTGGGTGAGAGAACACTTTCGAATTTCACTGCTATTCCTGATGTCAATGGTGAGGTAATTGATTAATGCTAGATTGTTACTTCTGCTTTAAATTTATTTTGGTCGATTAATACTTATATTTTATGCCTTGTAATGACATCTTTTCGTTATTGTTCTTTTGTTCAATATGGTATTATGTGATTGTCTAGGTTTACTGGCCGAAGCATGAAGACATAAATAAAATATTGAAAGTGGAATGCATTCCAGTTTTAGGGGAAACCGAGTATCCTCCAATTTTTGCCATATCATCTCCAGTTGCACGAGGTTTTTACCATTTCCTGTGGTTATTGAATTTTCCTCAATTTGGTTCCTTGTTTTGCAATATGTCTTAGTGTACGTGCATGCTCGGAGCAGAACCTGTTCATATCTTTAAATTTATAGGCACATGCATACTGTGTTTATTTCACTTTGTACAAACTTCTCTTAGCTTCTCCACTCTAAAGCTTGCTTCTCTGCCTTGTAAAGGGAATGGAATTCCAAAGGTTGTAAACCTTGAAGTACATGGAGAACTGGTGGAAGGTAATGTAATCAAGGGTCACGCTAAGGTTGCATGGTGTGGTGGGACTCCTGGGAAGGGTGTTGCTAGGTAAGAATGCTTCTTAAAGTGGTTTTACGACATACCCATACTGCTTACATGTTTCTTTTAAATGAAAGCCTTACGGATAAATTTTTTGTTTTCCACATTTTCAGTTGGTTAAGGAAAAGATGGAACAGCAGCCCGGTGGTAATTGCTAGAGCAGAGGATGAAGAGTATCAATTGACCTTAGATGACATTGACTCCAGTTTGGTCTTTATGTATACTCCAGTAACAGAAGAAGGTGCCAAAGGGGAGCCTCAATATAAGTATACTGATTTTGTAAAAGCAGGTATGTGGGAAAAGTCTATGCATATCTCATCTTCTAGCTTTGGTATAATTTAATTTTGTTTCTTAAATATGTCACTCAATTTTTGTAGAATTCAGAGTATTTGTAGGAATCAAAGTTCAAATCTAAATAGAACATATTACAACTTTTTATATACAACCTATGACACTACTTTAGGAAACTCTAATTTTAGGAAAGATACTAAATAGGAGATATGATCCCTTAAAATAAGGGATTTTAATAAAAGAAAATATCTACAAAATATTCCTAAAATATTTACAGAATATTCCTACACTCCCCCTTAAGCTGGAGAATATACATTGTATAATCCCAGCTTGAATAGGAATTTATTGAACACAGGTTTTGGCAAAGCCTTGGTAAGAATGTCAGCAATCTGTCCTTCTGAAGGAATGTAAGAAAGAGTGGCTGTCTTTTTGTTGACTTGATCAGCAATAAAATGCCTATCAATTTCAACATGCTTTGTTCGGTCATGTTGAACTGGGTTCTTGGCAATCTGAATGGCAGATTGATTATCACACAAAACTTCAAAGTGATCCTCCTGATTTGTGCCAAGTTCTTTTAGTAATTTAAGCAAACTTTGCAAGAAAAAGAATTAGGCCTTTTATTAATGAATAGAGCAGGAAACAATTTTGCCAGGTATTGGAAACTAGGATGGCCTAAACGAAAGTGCCATAACATAACAGTATCAATTTTTCCTAAAGCGGTAAATGACTTGGAGACCTCGATTTTAGGAGAGGTAGGGAGGATGTAGAGACCATTTTGCAAGCTGGCCTTACCAATCATCTTCTTGAGTTCGATTGCCTGCAAAGTACAATCACGATCATTAAAAATTACAGAGCAAAGGTGCAAGTCTGTGGACAATTTACTAACAGAGATGAGATTGCACGCCGATTTGGTACAAAGAGAACATTTTTAAGTGCAACTGTTCATTGAGAATAACGATTGCCATGTCCTCTATTTTGCACAAGGTACCATCACCTGTTTTGATGCTTTTTTACCAAAGATATGAAAAAATTGTGAAACAATGCCTTGTTACCAGCCATATGATCCGTAGCACCAGAATCGAGGATCCAATTAGGAGTCAACTGGGAGGAGAAAAATGCAGTAGAAGAAAGGTTACCTTTTGGATCTTTTATGATCGGATTACTCTCACAAGACCCTTGAAACTTTGCAAATAGTTTTTGAAGTTCAAAGAATCTGTTCTTTAGTGAAACTAGTGACAGAGGTGGCAAATGACAAAGGCTTGATTTATTATCTCGAGAGTGCTTAGACTTCCAGTCCTGAGGCTTACCATGAAGCTTCCAACACTTCTCCTTAGAGTGGCGGGCTTTTTGCAATGATCACACCAAGGTCTCCCCGTTTGGAAGAGGGAGATGATTGATGGGTCTCAGTAAGGCAGATCTTTCAGAAGTGGAATAAGGTTCATCAGACAAAGATCACACACCTTCGGCTTTCTTCCTTCTTGACCATAGAGAAAGCCTCTCAAGGAGGGAGGAAGAGGAGAAATAGCGAGGACCTCGCCGTGAACCTCGTCCAGGTCCTTATTTAAGCCTTGTAGAAATTGAAAAAGTCTTCGTTGAGTAACAATTTGCTGATAAAGAGCAGCATCTCTTGGATCTACCCAATCATAATTTGCATACAAATCTAATTGCTGCCAAAGAGCAGTAAGGGTATTGTAGTAGAGAGTAACAGGCATGGTTCCTTGTTTAAGGGTGGCTCCTTGATCTTCAACATGATATAATTCAGCAATGTTATCCTTGCTAGAGTAGGTTTCGCGGACTGCACTCCAAATTTCAGCGGCTGTGGTGTAAAGAAGAAAGTTTCTGCTTATACTCGGGGTCATGGAATTAAGGAGCCAAGTCATAACCTGACCATTGTCACGCATCCACTTAGCAAAACCAGCATCAGTCACAGCAGGCTTCTTGATTTCACCAGTAACGTAGTCCAATCTTTCTCTGCCCAAGAGAAAAATCTTAACCGATTGGGACCATTCAAGAAAATTGTTGCCATTCAATCGATGGCGGTGATAGTCAAACAGATTTAACTGATGGAGCATCGGAACCAGAAAAATTTTCTGGATTTGAAGTAATCTCCAAAGTAGGAGAAGGAGTTTCGGACATGGTCTAGGTTGAAAAAAAAATCGTAACCTAAGCTGATACCATGTAGAATTCAGAGTATTTGTAGGAATCAAAGTTCAAATCTGAATAGAACATATTACAACTTTTTATATACAACCTATGACACTACTTTAGGAAACTCTAATTTTAGGAAGGATACTAAATAGGAGATATGATCCCTTAAAATAAGGGATTTTAATAAAAGAAAATATCTACAAAATATTCCTAAAATATTTACAGAATATTCCTACAATTTTGGTGGTATCTCATTTTTAAAATTATGCTTTTGTTTTTTCTCTGGCAGATTACTTATTTCCATATTAGTTCTATATGATTTCTATAGCAGTTGTTTGCATTTCTATTAACTGTTCATGTCATTGTATCATGTAAGCTGCTAATTATACTTTGTTATAACATTCTTCAAAAGATATAGATGTCTCCTTGAAGTCTTGGCAGCTTTGAGTAGAACTAGTTTTGCATTTCCTGTTGAATCTGCTTATCTCTTCTTTTCATTTTTCTAGTTCAATAAAGGGATTCTAAGTTGAGTACTTAATTAGATGTTATGGGGAGCTTATTCCCTGTCGTTCATCTTCTTTTGTGCTTTCTCTCATTTTTAATTCCAATTTAAAATAATTGAAATATGTTTGCAGCTGCTCCATCCGTTAATAATGTCCGAATTGTTGGGGATGCTGTAGAAGGGAATGTTATCAGGGGAGTTGGCAATTACTTTGGAGGAAGAGAGGGTCCGAGCAAGTTTGAGTGGTTACGCGAGAATAAGGAGACTGGGTTAGTACACTTTTAAAATGAGTACTTTGGAGCATAAGTGGATCTAATCCTTTCTCCTCTTGTATTTTTGCTAAATATGTTAACCTAATTCCTTTTGCAATTTTTTTACAATTTTTTTTATTTTTTCCTTACAACATTTTTGTTCACTTGGGCTCTCTTATACTTATGCATGAGTGTACTTTCTTCTATATGGAGATATTGTCTTAATCACTCACCTATTATGATGATTGGATTATTTTCATGAAATTTATCTAGAGATTTAATCCCACCATCGTTTTCACACAGTTTTCTTACATTACATCACATTACCTTACGTTAGTTCTTCACACATCCTTTTACTGGAATTTGTTGACAGAGACTTTCTGATAGTGACAAGTGGTACACCTGAGTATACTTTGACGAAAGAAGATGTTGGGCGACGCTTGGCTTTTGTATATATACCTATAAACTTTGAGGGTATATCCAATTTGCCCTTTTTGAACTTTCTTACCATCAAGCAACTTGTAAATTGGATGGTAATGTGGTAATATTCACTGTTTTCAGGACAGGAAGGGGAATCTGTGTCAATAGTCTCTGGTACTGTGAGGCAAGGTATACTCATTTATGTTTATGTTTGACGGTAATGTATATTTTATCATTGTTTGTTGTTAAACTGGTAGTAGATACATGACTAGAAAAGTTTGGTAATTGATTTAATTTTATTTTATGGGGTAACTCTTAGTTTGCTTTTAGAGAATGCTTATCCTATTTATTCTGCAGAATCTGTGAAAAAAAAAAAGAGAGCCCACTGCAGCCTGTGGTTGACTTCTCTATCATCAGTACTATAATAGACAATTTTACTGCTTACTCCTTTCCAATATTTTAAGAATGTTCACTAGTCCATGGCATCATCGGGCTTGTTGAATGTTACCCCAAATAAATATATTTGTTTTAATTGGCAAAAGGATCTAAAAACCCTTGTAAAAAATAAAAAGAATCAATTAAGTTCCTAAGGAAAAGTGCACTCAATTGAGCTTTGAGTGACAAAACATCAATTAAGTCCTGTTAGTGGAAACTGTTTTTGATCAGTTTGACCATTAACGAATTCTGACTGACTAATGGAAGCAATGAGAAGCTTACATGGTATGTCATGTCGATAAGTATGCTGACTTGACATGCTACGTTAGCATATATTTTAAAAAATAAAAAAAATCATAAAAAAAGATATTTAAAAGAATTATTAAAAATGCATGTTCGGAATGAACTTGGACAAATTGATGTGCAAGTTCATTTTAATTTGGACAACAAATTCTGGATGTGGTTCAAAACATTATATATATAAATGGTAAAAAATAATAAAACATTAAATATTAAAAACGGTAAAAATTATAATAATTCTAAAAAAATTAAAATTTATAAAAAATCATAAAAGAATAAAAGAATTTTAAAAAAATTTAAAAATTTAAAAATTATTAAAAAATTGTAAAAAGATGAAAATAGTCGATGAAATATAGTAGGACCAAAATATCACATGATATTGTGGACTAAAATGAAATTTGGCACAAATATATGTATATATTACACACACATACGTATGTATAATAGAAACCACAATATCTACACTAATTTGAATATACATACATATATGCATGTTAAAAATAAGAGGTATTTTTAAGAAAAATGGTGGCACAAAATATTAACACTAATTTTAATATACATGTACATGTGTGTGTGTAATATATATGTATATGTACATGTATATGTATATGTATATATTTGTATCAAATTTTATTTTAGTCATCATAATGTGTGATATTTTGATCGTATTATGTGCAATTGACTATTTTGACAATTTTTTAATAATTTTTAATTTTTAATATTTTTACCTTTTTAAGTAATTTTATAATTATTTATAATTTTTAATAATTTTATAATATTCTAAACCATCTTCAGAATGAATCTAGGCAAATGGATGTCCATATTAGATGAATGTGGATGTTAAGTTGTCAGGGTTTATTCTAGACATGCATTATTTAGTTACTATTTAGGGTTTTTTAAAAACATGTTGACATGCCACGTAAGTATCCTCAAGGCATGCCACATGTCTGTTTTTATTACTTCCGTCAGCCACATCAGTGTCGGTTTCCATTAATGGAATGCCCTAATTGATTTTTTATTTTTTATTTTTTTTATTTTTTGTGATTGAGGGCTCAATTGATTTTTTTTTTTTACTAAGGGCTCTTTAGACCCTCTTGCCATTTTAATTTGTATGGTGAGGTATTATTATCTTCTTATATTGATTGCAAACTATTCTTTATGTTCTCATTTTGCTTATAACTTATGCTTTTCATTTTATGAATATAATCCTTGGAGCAAGAAATCTCATCTATGATATCAAGAGTTTAGTCCTTAACGTTTATCATCCTTATAGATAAGAATTAATTCTTGGTGTGACTGCTTTCTTGTGTTACTAATTTCCTTTGTTTTGTGATATTATTTTTTAAATTTCCAGCGCCACCAAAAGTAACAAATGTTAAGATAATTGGCGATTTGAGGGAGAACAGTAAGATTACTGTGACCGGTGCTGTCATGGGAGGTACGGAAGGTTCAAGCAGAGTACAGTGGTTTAAGACAAATTCGTCAATGCTCAATGGTGAGAATGAGCTTGAAGCAATGAGCACGTCCAAAGTTGCTAAGGTTGGTGGTTACTAAAATATCCACACATGTAGTCCCTTGTCCTCTCACATTTATACTTGATGCAAACTCTGAGTTGACTTTGACCTTTATTTAGGCATTCCGCATACCATTAGGAGCAGTTGGCTGTTATATTGTTGCAAAATATACTCCGATGACTCCTAATGGTGAATCTGGTGAATCAGTTTATGTTATAACGGAAAGAGTAGTGGAGAGTAAGTAATTTCTTTTTCTAATTTTTGTATTTTTATGTTGAATTCCAGTGAAAAGTGAACAATGAAGGCAGGAAGGTTTACTTGTAACTTGGGATTTTTTATCTCAACTCTCCCCTCTCCTCTTTTGAGTTTTTAACAATTCACTTATCTGATTGATGTACATGTCTGTATCCTTCTGACCTGTACAGCTCTTCCCCCCAGCCTGAATTTCTTATCTATCACGGGTGATTATAGTGAAGGTGGTATACTGACAGCATCATATGGCTATATAGGGGGTCAAGAAGGAAAAAGTATCTACAATTGGTACCTTCATGAGGTATACATTTCAGTTATACCCAGGGTTCTCATATGATTTCATTTACTTGCAAAAATGGTTGAGTTTAGTCCCTTTGTCAAGTTTTGATGCTTTAAATGTATTAAGTTTAATGAAACTCTATTATCGTATGACTCTGCTTTAATAATAAGAAAAAAAAAAAACTACCAAAATATAAAGAAAAAAAATAAAGGTGCTAAAAGCATCTAAGCTAAGCTTTTGTAAATGAGTTCTGCTCTTACTACATATGTTATTGGAATCTGTAGGTTGAAAATGACATGGGCACTCTGATTCATGAGGTTTCTGGGCTTCTTCAGTATCGTGTAACCAAAGATGCAATTGGTAAATTTATCTCCTTTCAGTGTATTCCAGTGCGTGATGATGGGATTGTAGGTGAGCCAAGAACCTGCTTGGGACAGGAACGTATTCGTCCTGGTAACATCCTATCTTTTATCTCAGTATTTCTTATTCATCTTTTCTTCCTCTAACGTGTTAACTTTTAACTAATTGAACTTTTGTAGTGGATTTGAAAAAAAAAAAAAAATAGCATTTACGTTTATTGGAGAATGGAGAATAATTGTTGAATTGGAGAAAATGGAACTTAGGAGAAGTTTGATATTTAGGGATGTAAAATTCTCTCATTTACCCAGTTTCATCTACTTGGTGGCTTTGTGTTTCATCTGGTGATAAGTCTAGACTGTATTTGATTGATTCAAATGAGCAGGTTGAATGTTGTTAGCATCTTAATATATTGATTTCTTCTGAATTGCATTATAAGTTAATTCTATCTAACTTCGTACAATTTTAGGAAGCTTACTGTTATGCAACAAAAATGACCTTGTATATTATAAAGGATGCTTGAAGAAACTTGTGTTATACAACATGTGGTCCTGTTAAGATCAAATATGCTTTCCTTGGAATAATCTTTTGGCAGCAAGCATGGAAAATGCATATTCGATATCTGCATTGTGACATGTCTAATATGGATTGCACTGAGTCTACAGTTTTTTTTATGTCTAATATCCTTTTGTAACTTTCTGTTTGCAATTTAATAATGGAGGGATTGTTATTTTCCTGGCATCTAAGCCCTTTATTTGTCTTGTTCTTCTTCTAAAGGAGAATAAGCTTTGGTGCATTCTTGGTTGCTAAATTTGGAGGATTGGGTTTCATTCTTGTGTTGTGCTTCTTGATGACCAGGAAGCCCGAGATTGCTAGCTCTTCAGATAGTTGGAGATGCTGTTGAAGGAACTATTTTGAGTGTTGAGAAAAACTACTGGGGTGGTGAAGAGGGTGATTCAGTTTTTCGTTGGTTTCAGGTAATTATCTGACTGTCTTTCTGTAAACTACCATCTTCTTAATTGTAGGCAGTATTCATGAAACATTGCTATTATAGATGAAGTTCATAATTAGTATTCTAAGTTGACATAGATGGAAATATATTTGAAAACTTCTTTGATGTTGCATTATAGAATTTTGTTTTCTGTAACTTATTAATAAAATATGTATATCTGCAGACTAGTTCGGATGGTTCGCAATGTGAGATTAGGGGTGCTAGTGGCTCATCATATATGCCGACTGTTGATGATATTGGTTTCTTTATTTCAGTCTCATGTGAGCCTGTGAGAAATGACTGGGCTCGTGGTCCCATTGTTCTTTCTGAACAAATTGGACCTATAGTAGCTGGTATAGAGTTAGCTTTCTAAGACTTCTCTTTAAGTTTTTACTTTTTATTTTACCTATACCAAGTTTTGATCATTAATAATTGAATAGGTATAATTTGGAAATTAAAATTGAAATGCAGGTCCCCCTACTTGTCAGTCTCTGGAGTTTCTTGGATCAATCATGGAGGGACAACGTTTGAGCTTCATTGCTTCATATATTGGAGGGTGAGACTCTTGGTGAAATGCCTTCATCTTTGATGAGAGCTAATTTATGTCTGACTTGTAGTACACAGACCTTGTTGAACTAAAATTCTTGTTCTTGATTCAGGGAGAGGGGAGATTGTTTACATGAATGGTTTAGACTGAAAGCCAATGGGATCAAGGAGAAACTAAGTAGTGATGGTGAGTTTCGTTTTTGAATGTTAATTGAAAATTTCTAGATAACCATTTGGAGATGCAAGGCTGAAATTCTTGCATATCTTTCCAGAGTTTCTTGATTTAACTCTTGATGATGTGGGAAGAAGTATTGAACTTGTTTACACTCCCATACGCAAAGATGGAATCAAAGGGAATCCTAGGAGCATAATATCTGATGAGATTTCTCCCGGTGAGTTGTGTATTGCTCATTTTTAGTTTTGTTCGTTAATTTTTAAATTTGGACACTTTGGTACCATGCTTATTCCTCTTATCATGCCCAAATTTTCTTGTATCAGCGGATCCAGTAGGTTTGGCCCTAGTCATTCCTGATTGCCATCAGAACCAGGAGATTGTCCCACAAAAAACATATTTTGGTGGACAGGAAGGTGTTGGAAAGTATACTTGGCATAGAACAAAGACCAAGTCAAATGGGTTGGTTTTGATAGATATATCTAGTTCTTCTGAAGATGTTGTTATGTGCGGTCAGACATTGTAAGTTTAAGTTTGATGTGATAGGGTACATGATTTCTAATTCCTTTTGCACATTTAAAATGAACATTTATTAATACCTTCTACTTTAGCAGCACGTATACTCCATCACTGGAAGATGTGGGTGCTTATTTAGTATTACAATGGCTACCCACTCGTGTCGATGGTCAATCTGGAAAGCCATTAGTTGCAATTTCTAGCTCAGCAGTTATCCCAGGTATATCTGTAATTCATTTTGGTTACATATATAGTTTTTGTCCATACTGAATAATATTCACTTTCCAACCTTAGTCTTTACTCCCCTCCCACCCCACCCCACCCCAAGTATCCATGATGATTCATGTTCATGGTTCTAAACTTTTTGTTGAGCTCAAATGGCTTTGGGTATTACAGCACCTCCAGCAGTTTCCAGTGTTCGTGTAAAGCAGCTGACTTCAGGAATGTATTCTGGGGAGGGTGAATATTCTGGTGGCTACGAGGGATCAAGTCTCTTTAGTTGGTATAGAGAGACAAGTGATGGAACAATCATTCTCATCAATGGGGCTAACTATAAAACTTATGAGGTCACTGATGCAGATTACAACAGTCGTTTGTTGTTTGGGTAAGCATTGCATCATACTCATGTTACTTGGAGGTTGGATATTCTTTGAAAAAAATATTAGTTACGTTGTCACCACCAAATAATTTTACTTAATAACTCGTGCTATATTTAGCTTAAAAGTTATTTCCTTTTTTTTTTTGCTATTTAACCCTAAAAATTTTGATCTTTGTTACGGACGTAGAAATCGAGAAGAAAGCAAAATGAACATTATGATAAGAAAAAAAAACTTTTGTTTATTCACATAATAGGGTATCTTATTTATACAAGTTACAAGAGTCAATTTAAGGAAAGAAATCAAAATAAGCAAAATCCCTAAAAATCTCCACATCATAATATATAAAAAATACCTCTAAGATTTAGCTTAACTAATATCTTATTTACAGCACTCCCCCTTAAGGTGGAGCATAGATATTAATCATGCTTAGCCTATTATAAATACAATCAACCTGAGCTCCATTCAAAGCTTTTGTGAAGGCATCTCTTGTTAGATGTCAGTTTGTTATTATTTTATTAGAAGTATTAGGAGATTTTATTTGAGTTTTATGTTTGTACGAGATTTCTTTAATTAAAAGTATCTTTATCGTATTGGGGTGTATTAGGGTTTAGGAGTTTTTTTGATTTTTTTTTTTTAATTTCCTTAGCTTATAAGTATTTTATTCAACTAAGTAAACTTATATAATGTCTATTTAATAGGTTGATTGGGAGCAAAAAAAAGAAGCTAGAATTTATTCCAATATTTAGAGTTTTAAGACTCTTTCTTAATGAGTTTAAGGTTTGGAAATCCTATCGATGAGTTTCATTTGTTCATCATAGGACATTGTTGACCATTGACTATTGACTATTGACAACCTTGTCAATCAAGGCTGATATGACTTCTTGGGCTAAATTATTGGAATTTATTCTATTTATTGTGAAGATTGTATTTCTTTAAGTAGTTCAACATACTTGTATATATACCCACGTAAATACTTGAGTTAATACATAAGAAAATTATTCCAAAACCCTCAATTTGTTATTTTTCGTCAATTTTTCATGGTATCAAAGCTAGAATTCCAAATTTGAAGGCCAATTTTTTTTTTTCAAAACCCTAGAAACCCAAATTTGGTACTTTCCACCTTATGCTTCTCTTTTTTTCTCATCGTCCCTAGGAAGAATTGAAACCTCATTGTCGGCAAAACTCCAGATTTTTGTAGGCCAACTCTTTGCGCGTGGGTCTCACGGGCCACCGTTAGCTTCTACGTATTCATCCACGCGCTGGCGTGTGACGCACACGTCTTAAGGTCGTCATTGTTCCGGTCAGTTTTGTTGGGCTCTTAGGCATTGTTCCGGCCTTCCTCTATTGTTTTTTGGTTGTTGGGACTAGTTTTTTGGGAAGCTAGGTTTTAAAGTTTTAGTATTTAGACGGATAATCCCTCTTTACTAATTAGCCTCGTAAAGTTGGATGGAAAAAGTTATCTCGCATGGTCATGTTCATGTTTGGCATTCATCAAAGCTAGAGGCTTGTAGGGATATATTATTGGAGCTACCAAGAAACCCGTTGAAAAAGGTTCCACCTTTGATAAGTGGGACTCCAAAAAATTCTCTTGTTTGTTCTTGGCTTATCAATGCTATGGAGCCTCATATCTCGAAAACCTATCTATTGCTTGATACCACCACAAAGATACTGGAGGTAGCAACTCATACACACTTGAAGGTTGGGAATGTTGCTCAAGTCTTTGAAGTCCGAAATAAAGTCCATAACATCAAACAAACTGAGATGACAATCTCAATATTTTTCAAAATTTAAGTGGATTATGGCAGGAATTGGATTACTAACAAGATTTTTAGGCAGATTGTATTAGAGATGTAGTCAAATTCAAAAAGATGATTGCCAAGGAGTGGGTTTATGATTTCCTCATTGTGTTAAATAATGATTATGGTCAAATACGAGTTCAAGTATTGGGTAAGATACCATTTCCCTCACTTGGAGAACCATTGCTCGTGCAACAGGAAGAGAGTTGGAGTGCCATGCTCTACAGCACCTATTGAAAATGTTGGAATGGTTGCTAGAGTTGCTAGAGGTTCACGAAAGCATCCTAAGGCCAAGGATTTAGATAAAGATCATATGCATTGTGAGTATTGTGGTAAATCAAGACACACCAAGGAAACTTGTTGGAAACTACATGGTTGACCCATAGAGGAAGGAGAGGAAAACGAACCACTTCAACTTGTGGTTAAGCCAATCTTTCTGAAACCACAGTCATCCGAAAAGACAACTACCACCAAGACATTTTCTATAGATGAAATTCAACATTTAATGTGTCTTCTGTCTCAACCTGGCTCCTCTAATGCAATGTCTCATCTTGTGATATCAGGTAAAGCCCTTAATGCCTACATTAATACTATGTCATAGATTATTAATTCTAGAGTGAATAGACACATGATGAGATCCTTTAAAAACCTTTTTGACTATTCTCCTTGTCCAACCAAAGATAGTGTCCTTATATTTCAGTATCCTCTAAAAACCGGATCAAGTTTTGTCAATTGTATTCCCAATATTTCACTATCTTTTGTGCTTCATGTCCTTAGATTTCTTGTCAACATCCTATTAGTTAGTGTCATCACTAAAGCCTTAAATTGTAAACATGAGGTTTTCCTTAATTGTTGTCTTTTAGGATCTTTAAACGGGGAAGAGGATTGACAGTGGTAAAATGCATGATGACTTTTACATGTTGGAGGAGAATTTAGATTTGGATTAGTGTTAAACTCCTTTTGGTGGAAATAAGGATGTTAAAAGGGAAATAATACAATGGCATAGATGGTTAAGGCATCCATCTTTTTATGTTTTAGAAAAGTTATATCCAAGCTTGTTTTCAAAGATACAGTTTGGTTCATTGGTTTGTGATGCATTTGAATGTGCCAAACATACAGGAAATTCTTATCCTTTGCGAAATAATAGTAGTGTTTCTTTTATGACTATTCATTCTGATATTTGGGGACCCAGTAAAATTAGCTCATTAAGTGATAGTCGTTGGTTTGTTAGTTTTATTGATTGTTGCACTAGGATGACATGAGTTTACTTAATTAAATCAAAAAGTAATGTTTTCTCTTGCTTCCAATCTTTTCACAAGATGATTAGTACTAAATTTGATATGAAAGGGAAATTTTTGAAAACTGATAATGGCATGGAATACAACTTCGTTTCTTACTACAGTCTTATGGGATCATCCATCAAACAACTTGTCCAATAACTAGTGCACAAAATAGGGTGGTAGAAAGGAAGAATAGACACTTGTTAGAAGTAGCTCGGTCCTTAATGGTCACAATGACTCCCAAAGCCTTACTAGGGAAATGTTCTTGTTGTTGCATATTTGATTACACAGTTCCTCTAAAGGTGTTTGGGTGTTTTTGTTTTGTTCAATCTCGAAATGTTGGAAAATTAGATCCTCGTGCCCTTAAGTGTGTATTTGTTGCATACTTTCCTACACAAAAGGGCTACAAATTTTATCATCCTCCGATTAGAAGATATTGTCAGTATGGATGTTACATTCTGTGAAGATGGATCCTACTTTAGCATCAAGGAGTCACCTTTTCAGGGGGAGCATGGTACAGAAGAGTTTACAACTATGCCTAGTATTGTTGCTTTAGGTGATTTTATTCAAACCTGTTCAGGGGGAGATTATGGAACGCTTGAATAAGTCGAATTTGAAGGCTTATGGAGAAATAAGGTAGAAACCATCATGCACCTTACTCAATGCCAAGAATCTACCTCTCTCGGTAAATCATCTATAATTCCTAGTTCTCCTAATGATTTAGATTTGCCTATAGCTCAAAGGAAAGGTGTCAGTTCCTATACCAAACATCCTATATCTAACTTTATTTCCTGAGTCATTGTTTCATTTCTATAGAGCTCTTGCGTTGTCCTTGTCCTTTTGTGTATTCCACAGGATTGGCGGGAAGCTTTTAATGATCCAAGGTGGAAGGGTGACATAATTGAAGAGATGAATGCTCTAGCAAAGAATGAGACTTCGGAATTGGTGCTCTTCCGCAATTAAAGAAACTAGTTGGATGCAAGTGGGTGTTCACAATAAAACAAAGGCAGATGGATTGGTTGAGAGGTTTGAAGATTGATAAATAAGGGTTTCACTCAGACTTTTTGGAGTGGACTATCAAAAGACGCTTGCCCTTGTTGCCAATATGGATACTATTCGAATCCTACTATTGTGTGTGACAAACCTTGATTGAGACTTGCAGCAATTTGATATAAAGAATGTGTTCTTGCATAGAGATTTGGAAGATGAGGTTTATATGAAGATTCCTCCTGGTTTTGGTAATGTAAACACCCAAGGGTAAGTTTGTAGATTGAAGAAATCTTTGTACGATTTGAAAAAATTTTCTAGTGTTATGGTGCTAGAACTTTAGTCTGGCAAACTTTTCGACTTTAGGCGATTTCTTGGGTTCAAATCCTGTTTAAGTCAGCCTACTCCCAAAAAATGAGAATTATTACAAAAATTCTCTAAGACACCGAAGCAAAGTGGAAGCAAACTTTTGCGAAAGAGCAATGAGAAACAAAAAGCCAAAGGAAAAATCTCACACTAAGTGTTTGAGTAAATGGCTTCAATATATATTTTTAACTCAAGAATGGGATGAATATAAATAAAGGGAGAGAGAGCTCTATTTATAGTTAAGCTATCTCAGATTCAATGATACAAATCAAATTACATCAATGATTGAGATTAGTTCCCTTTACAATAAGAGAGTTTTGGATTCAAATTCTATACATGTTTATCTTTTAGCATTTACAATAATTACCCTGGTAAAATACAATGTTTACAATTTAACTAGAATCCAAATAGATGGACCTTGCGTCTTTTCTAAGTAATGAGCCAATCCTGTCAGGTTGAATGATCCCTAATGAACAAGAGGGAACATCAGAGTGTGCCTTGGTTGCGGGTCTTTGTGCAGCTCGTGACACTAGAGGATGGTTTGATAGATTTAGTAAACCAATGATAGGGGATGACAAAGAAGGGATGACATGGCTAAAAGGGCAGTTGGCTGAGGAAATTGAGATCAAGGATTTGGGAAAATTGCATTTCTTAGGAATTGAGGTTGCTAGATTAGGGATGGAATCTTCATCTCTTAAAGAAAATGCATTCTAGATCTCTTGACAAAACCAAGAGTGATGGGGTGTAAACCAGCAGAATCACTTGTAGAGAACAATCACAAGTTGAAAGCGAGAGTTGGAAAATCTAAGGACATGGAAAGATATTAGAGATTAGTGGGGAGATTAATTTATCTCTCACACACTAGACTAGACATAACATATTTCGTTAGTCTGGTAAGCTAGTTTATGCATGATCCTTGAGAACCTTATGCAAGTTGTCTTTTTTTCTCTAAACTTGGTCATCTTCAAGTAGAAGCTTTTATGGATGCAGATTGGGCTGGGTCACTAGATGGTCGAAGATCAACATTCAGATATTGCACACTTGTGGGAGGTAATTGTGTCACGTGGAGAAGTAAATTGAGTATAGTTGCTTGTTTGAGTGCTGAGGCAGAATATAGAGCAATGGCTCAGGGAGCTTGTGAGCTTATTTTGTTGAAGAAATTGATAGAGGAATTAAGGTTGTTAGAAGGGAAAAAATTGTCCTTGAATTGTGACAACAAAATTGTCATCATTATTGCTTAAAATCTAGTCCAACATGATTGAACAAAGTATATTGAGATTGATAGACACTTCATTAAAAAGAAGTTGACTACTAGTATTCTGAACTTAGTTCATGTGGTATTTGATAGGCAATTAGCCAATATCTTTACCAAAGGACTCAACAACAGAACTTATTACTATTTGGTCTACAAGTTGGGCATGTGTGATATCTACGCACCAACTTAAGGGGGAGTGTTAACCATTGACTATTGATAGTCTTGTCAATCAACGTTGATCTAATTTCTTGGGGCTAAATTATTGGGATTTTATTTGTTCTATTTATTGTGAAGATTGTATTTCTTAAGTAGTTCAACATAATTGTGTATATATACCCATGTAAATACTTGAGTTAATACACAGGAAAATTATTTCAAAACCCTCAAATTTTTATTTTTTTCGTCAATTTCTTCAGACATTCGTGAGGAAGAAGTAAAAATCAAGGAAACAACCTTGTTGAGACATATAGTTTGCCTATGAACTGTCCAGTGACAAGATATAATAGTTGGGATTGTATCATCCCCTGGTTGATCTCCAGCTTTAACATAACCTGTAGAGATAAACTTTTTTTGAATCTTTTCTTGAATAAAGTGACATTCAACCTCAATATGCTTAGTTCGCTCGTGATATATTAGATTAGAGTATATATATATATATATATATATATATATATAGCATCTTGATTGTCACATCACTACTTTGTTGGCAATACAATTTTTAATCCAAATTCACAATTGATACACCCATGCAATCTCACACACAAATTGTGCAATAGCTTTGAATTTTGATTCTACACCGATATGCTACTTTCTATTTCTTGTTTTTCCAATAAATTAAGTTTCCTCCAACAAACACACAAATCCTGTTATAGATATCCTATTTTTTTCTGATTCTGCCCAATTTGTATACGAGAAGCACTCAATATTAGTGTTTACATGATTTTCATATAATAAACCTTGTCCTGGACTTCCCTTTAAATAACAAAGAATTTGTTCGAAGGTCACCCAATATTTGACTATTGGAGAAGACATGAACTGACTCACAATACCAATAGAGTATGTAATGTTCAAACGAGTTCTGTAAGATGGTTCAATTTCCTTTGGATCTTCAAATAAGAAAATATACACTTTCCATCAAGTTTGTTGAACTTTCACATCTAGGCTAAACAGCAACAAAACTTTAATCTCTTCATACACCTTTTTAAACTCCGTAAAATAGGCTGCGAGAGACTATCTTGTTTCTCTAGCGGTAGAACGCTTGACATAACTCGTACATAAGAGATATTCTATTTCCCAAAATACAAAAAATCCAAGTAATCCTTTGGCTCCTTAAGAAATTTATAGTGATTAACCAGAGAAATCAGTTCAATAGAATTATGAAATCGTAAAAATAATTGAGCATTTTCCCTTAGCCACTCTTTTTAGTATCATTGGTAGGAGGTTTGTTGGTTAAGCGATCCTCTTTATCGATGCTTCATAAATAAATCCAAGCCATCTTGCTCCGATCTAGATAACCGGCTCCAGTTAAATTGTGCTTTGATACCATGTAACAGAAGTAGAAACCAATTAGAAAGAAGAAAGTTATGAGAAGAGAAAACTTGTGTTTATTCACATAATAGGTGTCCTATTTATGCAAGTTAAAGAATCAACTTAAGGAAAGAAATCGAAGTAAATAAAATCCCTAAAAATTTGTACATAATAGTATCTAATCTGTAGGATTTATCCTAATATCTTATTTACAACAGTCTCCAACCATCTTACTGCTTAAATTGTAGCTGTACTTGTCATTTTAAGCTGATAAATGCTTCTCTCAGGTACACACCAGTTCGATCAGATTCAGTTGTTGGAGAACTTAAGCTGTCTGAACCAACTGAAATTGTTTTCCCTGGTAAGCAAAGTATTTGCCTTTGTCTCTTGGGCAGGGAAGCATTATTTGAATCAAATATTTCTTCAAAGGCAATGAATATTTGGAATGTGGAATTCCCATCTCATTGGGAAGACTTTTAGAATTTCATTATTTGTTTGTTGTGAAAATTTCTTCTACCTGTATCTTCTGTCCCATCTGGTCTAGTTCTGCTGCTGTTATTGTCTTGTATGTTTCAGCTTCGATTATGCAAGTTATGATTCAAGCCTGTTTACTGAGTTATACTTCATACCAGCAACCAATGGATGTTAGCACTGTTTTGGTATATGAAAGGGGAGAGTACTACTAGAGAGCATAGAATTTCTATCCAATCTTCCATCACTCTTCCTAGCACTTGAATATCCTAATCGATATTAAGTACCAAATATTTGTTATTTATTTATTTTGCAATTTCAATAGCATTATTTTGATTTGAATTTCAAAATTTCTTGCCCTTTAGAGCTTCCAATGGTAGAGATGCTTGCTCTTACTGGGAAGGCAATAGAAGGTGATGTAATAACTGCAGTTGAAGTGATTTCAAAAAGTGAAATCCAACAATGCGTTTGGAGCAAGTACAAAAAAGATGTGTGCTACCAATGGTATTTCCACATCATACATAATCTTGTTGAGATTCTAAATCAATCACTAAAGTTCCTAATCCTATCTTTGTTATGGAACTTCTGTAACATGAAGCTGAATTATGAAGGGAATCAGTTTTATAGAATTAAAAAGAATTGAACAAGAAAAGGCAGTAAAAATAAATTTTCGTTTTTCTCATTTCTGCAATTGCTATTCATTTGTTTTAGTGTAACATAATGTATTCTGCAGGTTTTTTTCATCAGAAACAGAAGATAGAAAATCCTTTGAGCCCTTACCATCACAACGCTCCTGCTCTTTTAAAGTTTGCTTCGAGGACATTGGTAGATGCCTAAAATGTGAATGTATTGTGACGGATGTGTTTGGAAGGTCAAGTGAGCCAGTTTATGCTGAGACTGCTCCTGTATTGCCAGGTTATTTGCATATCACATTCTTCACTTTATTCTCTCGTAAGGAAAATTTCTCTTTAAAAATTTAGTATGGTTAAAGCCCTCTCACTCATTGTCTAACTTCATGTTTGGAATGAGAAGGTCATTAGAAAGATTTCTGTTGTGGGTGTGAGAGTAATTACTTCTATGTGAGCTGCTCACCACAACTAAAAGTTATTTGCATATCACATTCTTCACTTTATTCTCTCCTAAGGAAAATTTCTCTTTAAAAATTTAGTATGGTTAAAGCTCTTTCACTCATTGTCTAACTTCAAGTTTGGAATGAGATGGTCATTAGAAAGATTTCTGTTGTGGGTGTGAGAGTAATTACTTCTATGTGAGCTGCTCACCACAACTAAAAGTTGATGTTCGTGATTCCTGTAAAGTTAAATATGGCTTCCAGTTTTTAGTTTGGATAAACTCATGTTGCAAAACTTTGAGGTGTAAAATGGGTGCTTACCTCAGTGGATATCAAATAGCATCAAATATAAGAACTACTAGTGCTGTTACTTTTTACATTAAGAATTTATTGATTTGTTCTTTCCTTCTGCTCCTTAATTTGATACTGAAATTCTCTTTTTCTTCAGGGATTCCTAGAATTGATAAGCTAGAGATTGAAGGGAGGGGCTTTCATACCAATTTATATGCTGTACGTGGCACTTATTTTGGAGGAAAAGAAGGAAAAAGTAAAATTCAGTGGCTTAGATCAATGGTTGGTAGTCCTGATCTTATCTCCATACCAGGTATGCAAAAGCCATGGGTCTGCTAAGGATTTTAGATATTGACATAACTGTTTGACTGAAATTCCAATCTTTGGATGCACTGATATACTTTTTCCCTTGTTTCTGGTCAAAAGTTGAGAATCTAGTTTCTTAGTTCCTTTTACATATTGTTCTAAAGATTGACTGATCAGGTTAAAGTGCCCGAATCACAGTTCAAAGAGCTACTGCTGACTTAGTTTTG
The DNA here is from genome assembly GCA_025698465.1 of Gossypium longicalyx. Lineage (NCBI taxonomy): Eukaryota > Viridiplantae > Streptophyta > Magnoliopsida > Malvales > Malvaceae > Gossypium > Gossypium longicalyx. The sequence goes on from CM046995.1 coordinate 38,074,173, forward strand.
TAGGAAGCTGCAGAGTTGAGAAATAAAGGATAAATCTACTGCCTGCAATGCTCTGCTGCTTTAAGATTCCTTTATTGAGATGCCAAAATTCTTTTATGAGATTATGAGGAATATGATTTATTAACTGAAAACTTTAAAGCATAATGTCCAGGTTCCAATCTTCTGACATATTGGTTATGAAAGATTGACTGATCAGGTTACAATGACTGATGGGTACCCTGATTGTGATTCAAAGAGGTAGCTTTGGCTTTGTCATCTAGGGAGTTATAGAAGAGGGGGAAAAAATGAATATACTGCCTGGCTATGTGCTGAATGCTTTAAGATTCTTAAGATATTAAACTTCTCTTAGGGTACGCTGATTGTGATTCAAAGAGGTAGCTTTGGCTCTGTCTTCTAGGGAGTTATAGAAGAGGGGGAAAAATGAATATACTGCCTGGCTATGTGCTGAATGCTTTAAGATTCTTAAGATATTAAACTTCTCTTATGAAATTATGAGGAACCGTATTTATTAACTTGATTTAAAGCTTAGGGTCCAGGCTTCAATCCTTTATATATTGGTTCTGAAAGATATACTGATCCTGCAGGTGAAACAGGGAGGATGTATGAAGCAAATGTTGATGATGTGGGGTACAGGTTGGTTGCTATTTATACTCCGGTCAGGGAGGATGGCATTGAGGGACAACCTGTTTCTGCATCAACTGAGCCAATTGCAGTCGGTAATTCTGAAGTTCACCTTCTGCTCTTTTTTCAACCAATAATATTCTGAGGTTTTCTATTGCATTTCTACATGGAAATGAATTCTTCTCATTCTTTTTGGCTGAGCATGGGCTCACCTGGTGTTAGATGGCTTTCTTATTTCCGTTCTTAGTAACTAGATGTTGATGTTGTCTGTCCCACAACAAAGCTCCAACTTGAGTGGGGTGAAGGTGCTTTGAACAGTTGTACATACTGTTCTTCAACTTTTCATGTATTTTATGTATCCTTTTTCTTTATTTGGTGATTGTTTAAATTGCAGAGCATGATGTTTATAAAGAAGTAAAACAGAAGCTTGATCTTGGATCTGTAAAGTTTGAGGTGAGATTATATTCCTTGTTTTAAGTGATTGGTATTTCTTTTCACCTTATAAGTTTTTTCTCTTCCTTAATCTACTCAGGTTGTGGTATTGATGCATCTTTCTATTTTTATTACTATTGAGTATGAAGATATAGGAACCTGATCTGCCTTTCACCCATTTGACTTAAAAAGTCACAAGAATAGTTAGGACGTTCCTTGCTATGAGTTTTGTGAAGATCCAAACAGTTACTATTATTTTATTTTTTTTCAAATAGATGTTATGTCAGTTTAGGAAGTTCCTTTTAAGTATTAAAACCAAATAAAGGAGCCAAAGGACTAGTTTAGCATTGTTTTGAGTAAGTGTTTTTAAAAACTGTGGTGGAAAAATAGTTTTGAAAAGCTCAGTTTAAGATTTAAGTGTTTATCATTGTCAAATAGTGCTTTTTAAATTAGAAATTTTGAGATATTATGTTGTCAAGTAAAAGAATATGTATTTAAATGATACTCAAATTCGTTAATATTATGATATATAAAATATATCAACTTAAATTACAATAAAAATATCAAAATAATTTATTATAACTCATTATTAATATATTGATATATGAAATATAAATTTTAAATATTTTCTTAAACAATTAATATAAATTTTTGTAAAATTTAATTTTAATTTGAATGTATAAGCAAATAAATTTCAAAAGAGAAAAAACTGTATACCCAACATAAATAGCATGAAAAAAAAGTAGGGATGATAAATGAGGCTTAAAAAGGTGATTTTAAATAACAAAAAAAATGTCGAGTTTAAAAGTGTTCTCTAAAAGTAATTGTCTTTAAAAATATTATCTGCATACTTATGGTTGTATAAGTGCTTTTGATATCAAAAAGTGTTTTCAAGAGCAATGGTGGAGACATCCTAAGTAGAAATATATTTGAGTCTTAATCCTAGGAAAAAAAATATAAGACTGTAACTTGATACTTTGACAGATGAAGTGGCCAAGTTTGTTTATACTTTTTTTTATTTCTGAGACTTACTGCTTCAATCTCTGGAGCAGGTATTATGTGACAAGGATCGCAACCCAAAGAAGGTTTTTATTTCATATCCTCCCTTCTGTTCTTTATATGGTTATTCTATTTCAGAAAGAAAAACATAATTATCTACTTTTGTCATTATTAATGTTGCAGGTCCCAGGAGAAGGGTGCCTTGAGAGAAGAATCCTGGAAATTAATAGAAAACGAGTCAAGGTTGTAAAGCCGGGTTCAAAGACTTCTTTTCCTACTACCGAAATACGTGGAACCTTTGCTCCTCCTTTCCATGTAAGTTTGTTTCTTGACAGAGCTAATTTCATGTCGTTAGACAATGCAATCCACATTGTTGTCTTCTAGTTGGTGCATTAGATTATAGGATCAAATGAATTGATAATTCTTTTCAAAGACTTTTTTCTCATATTAAGAAAATATTTTAGTGATGAATGACTAGATTGCTCATCAAGACTCGGTTCTTTATTTTAGTTTAAATCTAAAGGATCCAAGTTGTGGCAGGTGGAGGTTTTTCGTAATGACCAACGCCGACTTAGGATTGTGGTGGACAGCGAGAACGAAGTAGACCTCATGGTGCATTCGCGATACATCAGGGATGTTATTGTTCTTGTGATCCGTGGTCTTGCCCAGCGGTTCAATAGTACTTCTCTTAATTCTCTCCTTAAGATAGAGACATAAAATTTGGTCGGAAAATATAAACGCATCAAAAAGCAATCAATTGTAACTTTCCTTTTTTTAAGTCTGTGTGCTTTCTCACCCAAAGGTCTTTTTGTTGGTGCCATTGCCATCTTCGTTGTTTTAGCTTGTAAGCAATTTATATATATATATATATATATTATCCAGTGTTGGGTTTTCAAAGCATTAGGGGAGCTGCAGGTGTTTCACTTGTGCGTAATTCATTATTTAAATGACGATATTCTACTCTATTCGCAAGAATTTCCTTCGTCTTATTTGATCATCTTTCCTTCCGCCTTTTTTTTTATCTTTTTGTAGAGAAAACCAGCCTGGACGTTTGGCCTTGCCTCCTGAAATGCTTGAGTTGGTAAGCTTAAAATTTTAAAAATTAGTTTGCACAAGCCGAATTAAAAAACATAATGTTGCATTAAATCTAATTAAACCTTGAAGTTACAAATAATGAAAATAAATAAGAGCAATATATAATAATAATCTACTCCAGTAAAGGTTCAATGGTGGAGTTGTGATGCTCCTCCATCCTCAAGGCATGTAGCAGTAGCTGCTGAAGTTGTATCAGTAGTCTCCTTAGCTGCATCATATGAAGCATGTAGTGCAATGAAAACATAATAGACCAGCAATAGCAATGTCCAGATTCCAAATCGCACATATGATGCACCATCAACTGAAGCCATGATAAAAACATTAGTGGCAAAAGAAGCTGATGGTAGCCAAGGCACTAATGGCACTCCCCACAACTTAGGTTTCTTTGCTTCCTTCACCATCAGATTTAGCCCAAGCGTAGCTATGAACCAAATGGGGACAGTCACTGCATACCCGATCCATCCGTTTTTCCCAATCGCCCAATATACAGCAGTAGCAATTGAGGATCCTATGATCAACATCAAGAACAGGATCAGCTTGTTTCTGTTGGAGCTTGTTGTCTCACCTCCCACATAGTAACGCCTAACCAAAAGCGCCAATGCAACCAGTGAGAAAATCAACAGTGTTGTCAGGGAAAGAAGGTTTGCCAGCACGTCAAGGCTTGTGAAGAATCCTACGATGGAGTTTAGGAGGGTCATGACGACTGTGGCGTTAACTGGTGTTCTTGTTTTCTCGTTAATGGTTGCAAGGAAGGGTGGTGCCAAATGAGTGCGCCCTATGTGAGTGAAATACCGAGCTTGTCCGAGTATGTTGGCTAGCAAGACCGTGGTCATGCCCTTCAATGCACCTAAAGCAACAATATATTTAGCCCATTTCAGGCCTATGGCTTGGAATGCCAAAGTAAATGGCCCATTCACATCAATTTGGTAGTAGGGTTGGATCAAAATCAATGTTGCTGAGAGAAGGCAATACAGTAGTATTATAATCAACATCGAGCCTATTAAGCCGATTGGGATATCTCGACCCGGGTTCTTAACCTCTTCTCCAAGGGTTGCCACTCCATCAAATCCCACATAAGCAAAGAAGAGAATAGAGGAAGCTTTCAGAATACCACGGATGCCATTAGGGGCAAAGTTGGAAAAATGTTGGGGGTTAGCTTTGGTTAAACCAACAATGAGAATGAAAAGCAAAACTAGTAGATGGACAATGGTGGCAATGGAATTGAACCTTGAGGACCCTTTGGTGCTCATACATGCGGCAATGCAGATGAGCAGTGAGACAACTGCTGCAATAGGGTCTAAATGGCTATAGTCTTCGGGAAAGGATGAAGCATGGAAGCGGAAACTATTGGGGTCATGGTTGAACAAAGTAGCGAGATAGGAAGTCCAGGACCTTGCCACACTAGCACCAGCAACCACGTACTCAAACAGAATGTTCCCAGCGGCAATATAAGCAACGAAATCACCCAGCTCTACTCTAAGATATGTAAATGAGCCTCCCGCAACCGGCAGTTCCACACAGAATTCAGTGTAGCACAAAACCGAAAGCAGCGCAGTCATACCTGAAATAAGATACGAAACCACGACTGCTGGCCCAGAATGATTTCTAGCAGCTTCCCCAGTGAGGACAAATATTCCTGAACCCATCACAGCTCCAATCCCAAACCAAATTATGTCCCACCAATTCAACCTTTTCTTCATTTCATGCTGGCTACGACCACGTATTTCATGTAGTTCAATGTGGTCCGCGGAACGTGCCAGCAGCCGGTCTCTAAGCCTAGATTTAGTGTTACACAATGCATTCAAATAGCTTCTACAACTCTGAAATGACTCTTCTGGCAAGAAATCTTGCTTGCTGCAACCACATCCCCTCTTCTTACCCCCATTCTCATTCTCACCACCTTCCATCGCTATCTTCGTTCTGAAATACTAACATGTAAAATGTTTGAGGAATTAAAATGACAAATCATCAAATATCAGTTTCATAGTCGTTGTTATAAGAATGAGCGAGGCTCAACAGACCTTACAAATCCAGGTTGGCTCACCCTAGACCTAGAGGAAGAAAGTCAATGAATTATTCGATAACTATGACAATGTATTCTCCATAAAAAGGAAGAAGATAGATTTTATCCGTTAGGATTTTCTCTCCATCCAAATTCGAGCGCAATTGGGACAGTTGGATAGAATTGAAACCTTCTTCTTGGCTTTTCTATTTAGGGGTATTTATTTTCAATGAAATTTGAGTTTTTCTCTACAGATCTCATCACTCAATGATGTAAAAATCTACCAAACAACTTCTCCACTATGATTATAAGTTCAATGGCTATAACCAAGAAAGATCACGAAGAAGAAAAAGAAAGGAAATGGGGAGCAAGAAAGCAGATTGCTTGCATGCACTTAAACATTACGGATTTCATGGGAGATCTCCTTTTGGTTTTTATATTTTGTTGTCATTTCGTGCGTGCTTGAGACTGAGATAATAGAGAATAAAAAAAGAGAAAAGAAAAGAAACCATACCTTGAAAAGCTTGAAAGCTGAGACTGTTAAATCTACAACTGCACTACAGGTTAAAATAATAAAAATGGTGAAGGCTATTTATGATAGACAGAGAGCTCTTTCCACGTGACAATTTCCCATATATGCTTTATATTTTCGATCCTATATACTGTTCCATTACGTACGATGCTCTCTAGGTGTGCGGTTATAGATAAGAATATTTGTAATTCAAATTTCCTTGTGTTTTTAAAAATAAAACTAATTCATTATTTGGCCTAATTTTGATAATTGTTTTGGTTTTGGGTTTAATTTTTTTTTTAAATTCGTTGTTGAATTTGACAATTGATTTTATATTATAATTTTAAATTTGTTTTGTCTAAATTAATTCATGATATTTTTTAAAAAAGAAGTTAGAGAAAAAAAATTAAACTCTATTATAAGAATAATTATAGGTTCAAGAATTAATTTAAAAAATATTTAAATTTAATGGGAAAACAATTATCTAATTCAGATATTAAGGTAGAAAAAATTTTACCAAATTAAAAAAAAAGTATTTTAGATAAAAAATAAGTTTAAACCCTGAGAACCATTACCTAATTAGACTAAAACTATTGCATTAAGATACAAAAATATATTTGGAATGATGGATGATTAATATAGTAACAAAATCAATTTCAGGATACTCTTCGGAATACATTTTGTACATATGGACAGGTTAGTCCAAGATTAGTTGGCTTCCAATTAAAGTTGAAAAAAACACCCATAAGTTTAAATATGCTAGCGGTCCTATGTTATATTAAACTTTGAATTTAGTTAATTTATTTTTAATTTTTACACATTAAGTTTTTGCATTTTTTAATTGAAAAAATTTGATTTTTTCTTTTAATTTTGTAATTATAAAAAAGACAGAATTATTATAAAATAATGAAAGGAAAGAATAAAATAAAGAGAAAATATAAATATAAAGAAATAATATAATAGAAAGACAAATGAGAGAACTTTTTATTTCATTCCTTCTATACATCTTTACCAGCCTTGTACATACTTCTATAAATATGTCTTCTAATATAATACATCCTCTTAAGTTACAAATAGTAAATAGAGGCTTAATTATAATATAAAATCCTCATTATTCCACTAGAGGTTACAACTTTGAGAGTTATGGATATCCATAATAATATATTATTTATACCACTCCTTCTTAGATATCCATTAACAAAGAATGAATATGTCTCGTTAAAACATAATAGTTAAAACCTGTGAGAAAGAATCCTAGTAAAGAAAAAAAGAGTCGAGTAAAAAAAGAGTATAGTGTATATTTTATTCTCTTATTTTAACATCATTTATAACTTAATGTTGAAACGTTTAATATTATTTATGAATAGTAAATCATCAACATATATAACAAATTTTGTTGATGTGTATCAATATAACATTAAAGTTTAATTGCTATGCTTTAGATGTTGCCAACAATTTTATAAAAATTATGGATTTTATTATTCACTATTACCAACTCAATGAGTGTATTAGACACATAAAGAAATAGTACTTTAGTACCATCGTTTTATAACATAATTGTATGATCATTTTTATTCCTTTTCATTATCTCCAATCCACAAAAAAAAATTATCTTGATTAATTTTGATTATATAAACACCATTGGATACTCAATAGCAATTCTTTATGATGTTATTGCGTGACCATTTGTCCTTATTGAACACTCGATCTTCAGGTATACTTTTATTATAAAGTTTATCTACCAAATAATTATTGCTCTTGGAAATTTTCAGAAAATTCAATTATATTTGATACATAATATCAACAATAATAACATATATGTATAAATACATTAATTATTAAAAATACGTGAAAAAACTCATATTCATATTTAATGATTTTCCCACGAAACTCGAGTTTTATGCTTCAAGCATTAATCCTTTAGGGATTTTTGTTTTTTTTTAATAGTATTATCAAATAATTTATATCAACTTAATAAAAATGTACTAAATGTAAGTAAATAACTTTTATTTAGTGTCAAACTATTGCACTCCAAAAAATTAAATCATTTTTCATAATCAAAGTCAAGTGTCTTGTAAAAATTTGTATTACAAGTCAATTCTAGATTTTATGACTTTTATTTTTTCACTATTATGCTACATGTACTCCACTTGGTTTTAAACCTTTTGGGTGTTTGAACTTCATGTTCGAGATACATTTCATAAGGTATGATAGAAGCATTGTTGACAATAATTTTCTTTTATCAGCTCCATCATCTTTAGTTATGACATAACTAATTGAGATATCTCATTATATTCATAATTTCATGTAACTGAACCACTTTTGGGGTTTTATCAAAACTTATGCCTTGGATCTCTTCATGAGTACCCGCCCCTTTTAACATGTGACGATATTCATTTCTTGCTTCTTTCTTTTAAGAATTTTTCATTTTATAGATCTGGCTAGTTTGTCGTACTTCTAACATGCCCAAGACTTATTTGGAAACACATAATTATTTAGGGCATTTTAGCTGATATATGTATCAGCTAGTATATGCAATCTCTAAATGTCATCACTAAACATTAGAGCTGGCAAAACAGACTTGAGCTCGAAAGTCTGCCCATGTCGATCTAAGCTTGTAATGATCCAAGTCCGAGAAAGCCTGAGTCAGTCACAGATCCAAGTCAAAGACTAATCTAGCGCGAGCTTGAGATAAATCCGACCCAAAACCCGAATTCATAACTAAACAACCATGATAGACTTCAATAATTAATATAATTTTATGTTATTACTTAAAATAAAAATAAAATAAAAAAATGATAATTCTTTATTTTTTAAAAAAATGTATTCATAAGCATTGTATATTTTATACTAAAATTTTATTAATAGGAAAAGTAATTGATAATAATTTTTATGTTAAATTAAAAAGTGAAATAAAATTTTAAAAATCTTAATATAAAATATTTTTAATACTATAATTATATATGTATAATAAATATATAAAATTAATAATATTAAAAAATATAAAATTAAACTTTAATGATTATATAATAATATATTATATAACTATTATCGAAACGGAGACCGATTACTTAACCTGACCTTAAACCGATATACTAAATTCGTATATTACTAATACAAAAAATAATGATATAATATATAACTATTACTAAAAATATTAATATATAAATTATTATAACGTAAATTATAGTAAAAGATATAAAATTATATGATATTATAATGTTTAATCATCAATGCATATATATAAACTATAAATATATTATATGATATGATATAACATTATATAATATAGTACAAGAGTTAACTTTCAAATGTACAAAAAGAGTAGGGACTTAGAGCATATCTCAACTAGTACAATAATACACAATGATATATAGCCCGTTTTTAGTGGTGTCGGAAACAATGGTTTTGGGACAACAATTCAAACGAGTGGGTTATTATTATTTTATTTATTAAATGTATACGAGATTATATTAAGGTCGTATTAAAGTTTCGTTAAGAAATTTTAAAGTTTAAATAGTTAATTAAGTAAAAAGGACTAAATCATAAAAGGTGTAAAAGTTGAATTCTATTAGTTAAAAGGGTTAAATGGCTATGGAAAGGAATGTTAATGGACTAAATGGTAAATATACCAATTAAAGAGTTAGTGGATATGCATGGATAGGTTTTGAAATTTTAATGAATTTTAAAGGTTAATATGGTAATTTCATAATTAGGTTAAAAGATTAAGTTAATTAAAAGGAAAATAAGTTATCATCTTCTTTCTTTTCTTATGTTTGAACTGAAAATTCCCATTTAAAAGGAGAAAAGCTTCGGTTTTGAATTCTTCCTTGCATGGTATGTTTTTGAGTTCATTTTAGCTTAATCCTAAAGCATCACATTCAATCTCGAAAGTTTTATTAAAATCAGGTAAGGATAATAAAGGAGCATTTGTCAAACAATTTTTAATCAACGTGAAAGACTTCTCTTTTTCCTCACTCCATTGAAAATTAGTGTTTTTCTTGATAATTCCCATCAAAGGAGCAGCCAAAGTACAAAATTAGAAACAAACCTTCTATAGAAACTAACTAAGCCATGGAAACTTCTTACTTGACTAATGCTTGTAGGTCGTGGCACTCTAGAATTGCCTTTACTTTCTCTTGGTCGACTTCAAGACCTTCCGAACTAACCACGAATCCAAGGAAAACAAGTTTGTTAGTACAAAATGAACACTTCTTAAGATTAGCAAACACTGTTTCCTTTCGCAACACTTCCAAAATAGATTTCAAATGATAAATATGATCTTCCAGAAATTTACTATAAATCAAAATGTCATCAAAATAAACCACACAGAATTTACCAATGAAAGAATGAAGAATATGATTCATTAAATGCATAAAAGTACTTGGTGCGTTAGTTAAGCCGAAAGGCATAACCAACCACTCGTACAAACCATGCTTGGTTTTGAATGCTATTCACTCATCTCCTTCTCTCATTCAGATCTGATGATAGCCACTCTTGAGGTCTATCTTGGAGAAAAGTTGAGCTCCACTTAACTCATCCAACATATCATCTAAACGTGGAATCGGATTTCGATATTTGATGGTGACTTTGTTGATTGCTCGACAGTCCACACACATGCACCAAGAGCCATCCTTTTAAGGCATCAAGAGCATAGGCACGACGCATGGACTTAGGCTCTCTCGAATGTACCCCTTTTTTTTTTAACAATTCGGTCACTTGCCTTTGTAATTCCTTCGTTTCTTTGAGGTTACTTTGATAGGCTGGACGGTTTGGAATTATGGCTCCGGGCATGAAATTGATTTGATGTTTGATTCCTCGAATAGGTGGCAGACCACTTGGAATGTCCTCCGAAAATAAATATTCAAATTTCTGCAACAAAGTCACAATAGAAGAAGGGAGTGTGTCATCTAGATCGTTAGTTCCAAATAAACTTTCCTTGCACATGAGCAAAACTACAGGCCATTTCAATAACAAGGATTTTCGAATTTCCCTTTGTTTTGCATAGACACTCAATTTTCCATTCTCATTTTCTACTTTTCCTTCTTTTTCTTATCGGGTTTTTAACTCACTCTCTTTATTTCTCTCTCTCATTTTTACCTCATTCTTTCCTTTATTTTTTTTCTGATTTTTTTTTCTTGCTCACTTTTTCCCTCTTGATCTTTTGCTCTCAATTTTTCAATAGATTTTTTCAATTTAAGCTGATCTTCATACACTTGTTTAGGGGTAAGTGGCGCCAAAGTTACATTTTTCCCAAGATGTTTGAAGGTGTATCTATTAGTGTAACCATCATGTATGACTCAACGGTCGAACTGCCATGGCCTCCCCAACAGCAAATGACCAGCATGCATCGACAGCTCTTCACACACAACTTCATTGCTATACTTACCAATGGAAAAGGCAACAATGACTTGCTTGGTGACTTTGAATTCTCCTCCATCATTGAGCCATTGCAGCTTGTACAGATGTGGATGTTTGGTGGTTGCTAGACCAAGTTTTTCCACCAACATACTGCTAGCAACATTCGTGCAGCTACCTCAATCGATTATCACGCTACAGACCTTGCTTTGGACATGGCATCGAGTGTGGAAAATGTTTTCTCATTGCTACTCATTTTTCGTGCTTTGGAGGCTCAACTCCACTTAATAATAAGAATTTCCCCTTCCACGGCATACTCTAATTCTTCCTCCTTTTCGGTGAATGCTTTGAGCTCATCTTCTTTTTCTTCTTCAAATTCAATCTCGCCATTAGCCCTTACTACCATCACGCTGTGATTGGGACATTGACTAGCGATGTGGCCCCTCCCAAGATATTAAAAGCACTTGATGTCTCGGGTACGATTAGGCACAGCTTCATTTTTGCCTTTGCTTGATTCTCCACTCGGCTTGTTAGGCTTTGTGGCTCCAATGGCTTCCTTGGTTCGAAAGGAGGCATCCTTCTTATTAACTTTTTGTCCCCACTTTGATGTAGAAGTGGAGTTAGGAAAGATTCAGATGGCTCCTTTTCACTTCAATTGCTTCTCCACTTTGATCACCATATGAACCATGTCAACGATTTCAACGTAATGCTGTAATTCCACCACATTGGCAATTTCTCAATTGAGGCCAACAAGAAATCTCACCATAATAGCCTCTTGATCCTCTCGGATCAGCGGTAATCTAGGTAACTCCATTGGAAACACATCAGGATACTCACAAACCACTAGCACTGATTCAAGCTTTAACTTAGACACTTTAGAACCCAGTACATATGCAAGGCAAGTTTTGCAACATTTTCTCACATATCTCTATGCTGATATAGATGAAATAACAATAGGCAACCCACTCAAATTGTTTGATTCAATCCGAAGTGTCTTACCGTTCTGAAATTTCAATATAATAAAATTTCATCTATAGTTCACAATAGCATCATGTAGAGTCAGCCAATCCATGCCCAAAATCACATCAAACTCATCAAATGGCAATAGCATCAAATTAGCCGGAAAACTGTGACCTCGAGTTATCAACGAATAATTTTTGTAAACTTTATCAACTAATACATATTGACCTAGGGGGCTTGACACTTTAACCACAAATTCAGTAGACTCAATAGGTAATTTCTTACTGGATACTAAATTCGTGCATACATACAAATGAGTCGATCCCAGATCAATCAAAGTAGTAACATTAGTATAAAAAATAGAGAAAGTACCAGTAACAACATCTGGCGCAGAAGCTTCCTCTTATGCGTGGATATCATAAGCCCTAATTGGTGCTCGTACTTCAGATATCACAGCAAAATCTTTTCTTACACCACGGCTACCACTCACATTTCTATTATTACGAGCTGGTCTACCTCTTGCAATAGTGTTGCTCAATTTCATAGGTTGAACCTTTTTTTTCTTGGACTTCTCTGTGCAATCTCTAAGATAGTGTTAGAAGAAACCACACCTGAAACATGCTCTATTCTTCAATCTACATTCACCATAATATGGTATTTTACAGTACTTGCACTCAGGCCTGTTACCTCTGACACTACCCATACTCGTTACAGATGTAGCCTAAGGCTTTGGACTTGAATGTCGGTTACCTCTGTCCCTATTGGAATGCCCAACTAAAACAGTGGAACAGTTGTGATGTTCTTTTGGTCTCTTTGACGATGACTGATATGACTTCCTAATCGACCTCTTTCTCGAGTCTCTAGCTTCAAAATCAGCATGTCTTTTCTCTTTACTAAGCTCCTCAGCTTTATGTGCCCGATCAACTAAGACAACAAATTTTTTCAGCTCAAGAATTCTGGCTAGAAGCTTTATATCTTAATTTAACCCTTCCTAAAATCTTTTACAAATGGCTATCTTGGTTGGAATGCATTCCCGAGCATATTTAATTAGTCTGACAAACTCTCGTTCATACTCTGACACAGACATATGGCTCTGCTTGAGCTCAAGAAATTCTTTACGTTTCTGATCAAAAATCTCTGACTAATATATTTCTTTCGGAACTCAGTTTGAAAGAATTCTCAGGTTATACGCTCTCTCGGCACGACTAAAATCAACATGTTCCACCATTGGTAAGTTGAGTCTTTCAACAAAAGTACCGCACACTTAACACATTTAGCCGGTGAACAAGATAGTTCGTCAAAACCCTGATTGTGTTCTCTGACTAGAATTCTACTCTCTCAAGATCATCTTCAGCAGTGACTTTGAATTCTTCATGTAATAGCCCATTTTCAGTGAAACCGGAACAGTGGTTTGGGGACCACAAATCTGAGTCAGAAAGAAAAATTATTTTAAAATTATTACATGGTCTGCATTATGATAGGAATGTTATATGAAAATTTTGATAAGAAAAATTTACCGATTTCATGATCAATTATAGAAAGGATCAAATTGCATAAAAATGCAAAAGTTGAATTCTAATAGCTAGAAGGATTAAATAGTTATGGAATTTAAAACTTGAGGTCCTTATATGGTAATTAGACCATTAAGAAAAAGTTAGTAGATATTTATGATGAATCATCCATGGAAAATTAGAAAAAGAAAAAGACTAAATTGGAAAGTGGAAAAATTAATAGATGATAAATAAATTAAATAGAAATATCATAATATTATTATCATCTTCTTCCTTAAAAATACATGGAAACTCTAGGAAAGAGAAAGTAAGCTTTCTTGGTTTAATTGGGTAAGTAATCTTATCTTGTTTTTAATAATTTTTATATTTTCGAGACCAGAATATTTTTTTTTTTTGAAAGAAAGAGGATCACAAAGGATCCAACTCAATTTATTGTGTCCACCATAATAACCCTATGAATATCTGTGGGATAATTCATGTCAAAACACCAATTACAATAATTTTAAATAATAAAGTGACAAATAAAATCGGCCACTAAGTTACAACTCTCATAAGTCCAATTGACTTTGACCGACTCATAATTATCAAATTCTATACATAATGCTTTGATGTGGCTGCCCAAAATGGTGACATCATCTTTCCTATTATTAATTTTATTAACCAAATTAGCACAATCAGATTCCAAAATAATATGCTGCTTCTTCAACCACTTGGAAACTTTCAAACTTTCTTCAAACGCCTCCATTTCTGACCATTCAGCACTCATCGAATAGTCTTTAGTCCCCCCACTTCCACCAACCACAAAACCATCCTCGTCTCTTGCAATAACACCATAACCCATCCTACTATTCAAAACTGTTGCATCAAAGTTAATTTTAATAACACCAGTCGGCGGCTTTGTCCACGTCTTGCAAGGTGTGGTCACCGGAATAATAGGAGAATTAACAAGATTATGCACTCTAAAGTCTTCGCTAATGGTCATAGCACGTTCCCACACCTCCCGAGCATTATCTTTCTTGTCTATAAAAATCCTATTGTTTCTACTGTTCCAACAGTTTTAAAAGAAAGTAAGGAAATCGGCCGCAGCCTTCGCATCCATGATTCGAAAAGCGTCTTCCAGCCAGTCGATACATCTTATGTAGTTGCCATTGAGTAACCAGTTGTCCAGCCCTCCATAAATCTGAATATCCCTCGTCGAAGGACAGTCCTTCAGCGCGTGGATAAGGGTCTCTTCATTGGTATCACATTGAGGTATTTCCCCACAAACTCCTGAAGAATGTGGACAATTTTATTATAAGTGGGGAGGATCTCGTGACCAACTCTCCATCAAAACACCTTAATTTTTGCCAACACCTTCAGCTTCCAAATCAAGCGCCAAAAAATCCTATGAGGGTCAAAGCCAACACTCTTAAGAATGAGCCATGAGTAAGCCAACTTAGTAGTGTAGCAGCAATGCGGATTATAGATCCAAGTTAATCGGTCTTCAAATCCGTTTTTAGAAATGGGTAAATCACAAATTTGGTCCCCCATCGTTTGACAAAAAGGTCGCACACTCTCTCCTTATTCCAGACCAGTTTGTTCTGAAGCCATAAGTTTTTAACCACCTTTTCACCATCAGTCAACAACGCATGGTTAATGGAGTCCCTACACAAACCCTCGAAACCCCACCTATCATGCTGTACATTGATCTTTTTCCCATCACCAACGAGCCAAACAAAACCATTTTCCAAAGCTTTAGCAGCTTGGGCAATGCTAGACCACGTGAAGCAGGGTTTGTCAACCCTTTTGCACAGAAGATATTTCCAGTAGGAAAATACTTGGAACTAAGAACCCTATAGCAAAGGGTGTCCTTGTATTGGATAAGACACCACACTTGCCGGCCAAGGAGAGCAACGTTAAACATATGCAGGTCCCGAAAACCCATACCACCCATGCTTTTAGGGTGACATAACTGATCCCAAGTCATCATAGACCAACCCCTTTCTTTGCCATTGCTTCTCCACCACGTTCTGTTGATTTTAGATTGAATCTCCTCAATTATCCCTCTAGGTGCCATGAACACTGAAAAAGCGTTAGTGGGCAAGGATTGTAAAATAGCTTTAATAAAAATTTCTTTCCCACCGAAGGAAAGAAGATGCTTTGACCAACTATTGGCCCTGCAAGAACATTTATTAACAATATTAGTAAAGGCATTTGATTTTTCCTTCTAACATGTAACAACCCGGTTTTAGCTAAATTAGAACAGTAGTTTCAGAACTACAAATCTGATATTAAAAAATTATTTTAATATTATTTTTGGTTTTACAGCATGATAGTATGTATGTATGAAAATTTCGTAAACTAATTTTACTATTTGAATAGTCAATTTGAGAAAAAGGACTTAATCGCGTAAAATGTAAAAGTTGCATTCTATTTGTTAAAGGTGTTTAATTGCTATGATTTATTAAACCAAAGGTCCTTATGATGATATTAAACCATTTGATAGTTAGTGGATGATAATGGCATGGCAATTGGCGTTATTATTAATGTTTATTAAGGTTAATTTTGGCATTTGATTAATAATGTTATTATTAATAAAACAAAACAAAAATTGTTCATATTATCATCACTTTGAACCAAAAATAAGAGGAAGAAGAAAACATATCAGGGCTTGTGATATTCGACACTTGTAAGGCTTGATTGGTAAGTGTTTTGAGCTTAGTTTTTAATGATTTCTATATTTTTGTGATTGTTACTTCGTGTTCTAGCTAGCCTGTACCTTTAATTTCGAAACTGCTAAAGATTTTTAGAGTTTCCATTGATGATTTTATGTGTTTTGAGGATGAAATATGAAATTTGGATGATAAATTTTCATGTTTTATAAAGTGATTTTTGATGAAAATGCATAATAGGGATTAAATTGAGAAATATGCAAATTGTGTGGTTGAAATGTGAAATAAATGAAAGTTTTAGGCTACTAGGGACCTATATGTAATTCGGCCAAGCATGGGTTAAGTTGAATTGTGTGAATTTTTAATATTTGTGAAATAGGGACTAAATTGATTAAATGCGAAAGCTTAGAGGCTAATGTGTAAAAATGTTCAAATGTGTATTTTTGGACTAAATTGAATGAGTAGGTGAAGAAATGAGTTATTTTTTAATACATATAGATCAAGAAAGAAATGATTTAGATTTAGATCGAGGGAAAAGCAAGGTTATCTAGTAATCAATCCAATTCGTCAATTCCGAGTACGAGGTAAGTTCGTATGTGGTAATTTCATTATAAATGAATGTTAAATGCTTTGATATTGCATAAACTGTGATTATGCGATTACGGATAATGTTTGAATTGTGAATACGACTCTACGGATGTGTTCAACGATGAAATCGACAAGTGAAACTTCTCGGTTAAACCTTAAGAATAGTTTAGGATGCTAGTGACATGTCATTAGGTTATTGAGTTGGCTTCGGGCCACGATATTGACACTTGGGGTGCGAGTGATACCTTGATTTTGCTACGGGCCATGGTATGGGTATTTCAGAAAGGAGTTACCTTGATTTGGAAACGGGCCATAGTATAGGTACTTTGGGATAAGTTACCTTGATTTAGCTATGGGCCATGGTATAGGTACTTATCAATTGAGATCTTTGAGTATCTGACTTCTATTCCAAATGGTTCAATGAGTAAATGAATGATGTGATTGAGAAAGAGGTTAGTACGAGGTGACACAGGTACGTAGGGAACCTATTCGAGTATTAAATAGATAATGTTCGATGAGATGTTATTTGATCATGTTTTGAGACATGAAAAAAGTTTGTAATTAATTTGTATATAGTGATGTTATGGTTAAATTGGTTGATTATATTTATTTGATGAATTGAGTTATTCACCTATGAACTTACTAAGCTGTGAAGCTTATTTTGTGTTATTTGTCTATTTTTTTTAATAGAGAATTAAAGCTAGCTCGAATCCGGGAGTCGTCGAGAACATCATCGCACTATCAAACACTTAAGTTGGTACTTTTGAGTTGTGTATATATGGTATATGGCATGTATAGGCTAGTTGTGGTACTTTGGTTGTGAATATAGCCATGAAAGTGGGATTGTAAATGTATATGTTTGTTTTGTATATATAGCTATGAGTGATGGCTTATTTTGGTATGTTTTGGTATAAATTTGGTTATGGTTTCATAATTGCTCAAATGGTTATATTTTGAGTTTGGTAAATGATCTATATGGTGTGATTGAAGTTGATAACCTGAGAAGTTGTGTGCTTGTGAATTAATGCTTGATGATATAAGTATTTGAATAGGTAATTGGCATTGACTTGAGTATTGATTTTGGTTGAAATGGATATGGTATGAATTATGTATATTGATGATGATTTTGGCTGCCTACTGTTTGATGAAAAGGTACCATTTTGGTTGATTAGGTGAACATGAGTAACGGTGGCAAATTGGCCTTGCAAATGGCCTATTTTTGTCCATACGGGCAGAGAAACAGGCGTATGTCTCAGCCGTGTGCCACACACGGTCATGCTACACGGCTGTGTGTTCCCTGGTGTTGAAATTGAATTGAAGTTAGTATGCTCCACATGGCCTCACACACGGGCGTGTGATTTGCCGTGTGGCACAAGTCAGTATACCCCCTAAATGGCACACGGCCTAGCACAAGGGCGTGCGACTTAACTGTGTTGCATAAGTCAGTATACCCTACAGGATTGGCACAACCTAGTACACGGCTTGGCACAACCTAATACACGGCTTGGCACACGGACGTGCGTGGTCACTTCGAAGGGAACACGGGTTAGACACACGGGCGTGTGATCGGCCGTGTGACCCAAGTCAGTATGTATGCCCTATTTTCACACAGCCTAAGACACGAGTTTGTCTGGAGCCGTGTGAGGCACACATCCTGTTCACATGGGCGTGTGACCCTTGTATGTTTGAAATTTTTCTAAGTTTCCAAAATTTTTATACGTTATTGGTTAGTCCCGAACCACTTCTAAAGCATGTTTAAGGCCTCGTAGGCTATTATAAAGGACAATGTAATTGTGTTGAATGGTATTTGAATATGGATGCTTAAATGTATGAGTTATGTATGATAAATGATGTGTATTGATTGGTAATACCTCGTAATCCTATTCTGACTGTGAATATGGGTGAGGGGTGTTACACAACAGGTAAAGGTAGACCTAAGTAATTATCAAGTTTGTTGACCATTTTCATGCCCAGAAGATCACAAAAAAATTATCTTTGAATATGGGGAGTATTCAGGCTAAAAAGGATCATAGATTTATTATTGTTAATACTTTGACCGGAAGCATTAGTAAAATCATTTAAAATTTTCATCACCGCCTCGACGTCCTTCTTTTTATTATGAATAAAAATTAAGGCGTCATCCGCAGAAAAAGAGGTGATTGATGTGCGGTCCGTTAGAGCTTGCCCAAATACCTTTAATTACATTATTATTTTGAGCATGTGCTAACATTCTCGAAAGTGCTTCCATGCAAAAAAGAAAAAGATAAAGGGAAAGGGGATCTCTCTATCTAAGACTTCACTCCGGGATAAGAGGCTCAGAGAGGACCATGTTGCACTTTATCCTATATCGAACAGAGCGAACGCACATCATAATTTTTTCAATCCAAGTGCTGGCAAATCCCATACATTTCATGACCATCTCAATAAAATTCCATTCCACATGATCATATGCCTTACTCATATCGAGTTTGATCATGAACCCTTTGTTTGGCCTACTCTTCCGACTTTGAAGATAGTGAAGCAGCTCATGAGCAATCAAAATGTTGTCGTGAATCATTCACCCGAGAAAAATAACGCTTTGATTTTGGCTAATGCACGCAGGGAGAGTATTCTTTAGCCTATTTGTGAGGACCTTCGAGATAATTTTATAGATAACTCTACACAAACTAATAGGCCGGAAATTAGTCATATCTTTAGGTTCCAGAATTTTAGGGATGAGAGTAATAATAGTATCATTTAAGCAAGCCACATCTCTATTTCCTTTAAGAATCTCGTGACAGAAATGAACCACGTCCGCTCCTACCGTTTCCCAATTTTTCTTAAAAAATCCCCCGAGAGTCCGTCAATCCTAGGGGCTTTACGCGGGTCCATTTGACGAAAAGCCTCCACAATCTCGTTGTCTGTAAAATCCTTTGTCAACCTATAGTTCATTTCATCAGTAATACAATTTTTAATAAGGTTAAAAGGATTCTCTTCATACAAAGGATTAGAAGTTGTAAACAGGTTTCGGAAGTACTCCCTTGCTATGTTACATATGTCAGTCGTCGTATACTTCCAGCACCCATTAGCATCCATAAGCTTTTCAATATGATTTTTCTTTTTCCTGCTCATAGCTCTAACGTGAAAAAACCGAGTGTTTCGGTCTCCTTCTTTTAACCACCTAATCCTCGACCTCTATGCCCACTAACATTCTTCCTTATCCAAGAGTTGACCAAGCTTCCTACGTGTCTCCTTAAATTCACTCGTACTGTTGTCTTTGTAAGGGCTATCAATAATATTGTTCACCCTTGCTTTGAGCTTCTCAATTTGGATTCTCATTCTTTTATTACGATTAATCTTCCAATGACCAAGATCCTGGCCCACCTTCTCCATATTCATTACAACATCCATGTTTCTATCCTTCCACGCATGTTGTATGACTTCTTTTGCTTCCCTATCATTTGCCCAGCAAGCCTCATATTTGAAGTTGAGCCCTTGATATCTATCGGCTTCTCTCGGCTTACATCTCATGTTATCCAGAGTGATAGAGTCATGGTCCAAAGTTGATTGACGAACCACTTTAGTCTTAATGTAGGGGAAATTAACAACATCATTAGCCGAAATCATAAATCTATGAAGACGCTCCTTCACTATAGCAGACCCTTCTCGATTATTCACCCAAGTATACCACCCCCTAACCGTCTTTATGTCAACCAAGGAAAGTTCCTCAACGACGTTGCAAAAGTCATCCAGTAGAGCCTTTGATTTCCTACGTCCACCCTCATTCTCGGCATTATTAGTAATAGCGTTAAAATCCCCTCCAACAATCCACATTTTATTGACCGTACCCCCACTCTCTTAAGCATATTCCACGACTCGTTTCTCTGGTTCGGATCCGCATCCCCATAAAACCCCGTGAATATAACCCGTCTTTGATCCTCCAGCTGAATCACCGAGTCAATATGGTACTTAGAATAATTCTGAATATCAACTTTGGTCTCTTGTTTCCATAACCTCGCAAGACCCCCACTCTTCCTAGCAAAGTTAACAGCCAGACAACCATCCAATCTACATTAATCCCTCACTCTGGCAACTTTATTAGCCTGCATTTTATTTTCACATAAAAAGATAACATCTGGGTCATTAGCAACGAGCAGTTGCTTAAGGTCCCGAACTATCGTAGGGTTCCCGAGCCCATGACAGTTCCAACATAAGAGCTTCATGGTTCTTGCAGCCATTGCCTTACCAGGTGAGATATAATCCATAAGTTTTCTCCGAACAATTTTAGCTGGAAATTCCTCCACAGTCTCCCCAAATTCACTCCTGATTCTTTTTCTTTTACCCCTGTTTCTTCCTCCTCCATCACGCATATGCCTTGTATGGCTCTTTTCAATGGTTGAAACCGATTCTGAGTCCTCCACACCACCCTTTGTTTTCTCTTTTTCTTTCAAACCCATAACTTCTGTCTCATCTTCACTTCTTTTTTTCCTTCGTTTGTATTAATGTTGGTTTCCTTTTTACCCTCAATTATTTCCACACCATTCCTCAAATTCCTACGATTCTGTCTATTACCAATCAGTTGAACTTGCACCCTAAGCCAATTCCCATATTGGAATCTGTTGCTTCTTTGCTCCCCATATTCAGTTTGTTTGACAGATTTTTGTGTTGTGTTTCCAACTATCCCACAAATGTAATAGAAAACTGGGAGCCTTTAGTATTTTATAGCATATACTATTTCCTTTTCTTCACCCCCCACTAAGTAAACCACCCTTCGGAGGGGTTTTGTGATGTCTATCTTTATTTTTAACCTAATGAAGTCCGTCCAGCATCCATCCCTATCTCGCCAATCGATTTTCATGACTTCTCTGATCGCCCCTCCCACCTCTATAGTTGTTTGTCTAGCTATCATCTCGATGGGTATGTTGTAAATTCTCATCCAAAAAGGTGTTAGGTTAAATTCATATTCCTTAAGATGTTTTCCTTTGACAAATGGTAATAATGCAAATAAACATTGGTCAAACAACCATGGTACCATGTTAAGAATTCTTGATCTATCCTCCACCGATCCAAATTTCACCAAGATAAAACCTTCATTGAGAGCTACAAAACTAACCACTTCTTTTGTGAACTAGAGAGACTTCAGAGCCCTATACATGGCCTCTCTGTTTATCTTTTCATCTGACATAATTTTCCCTATTGCCCATGCCTCATATCCCTTATAGTCTAAGGAGCCCCGGCTTGAGCGAATAACCCTTTTTGACTCTTCTTCGGAGAATGTCAATCTAGCAAGCATTTTATTAATGTCTTCCACCATATTCAGCAGAGGAAAAAATATAATAGAAAAGACCGATCCCAACTATTCAAGGCTTTCAGAATCAAAAACTCCCAGAGGTCTGGACACCTGCTTTGCTCAGATAAAACAGCAAAAAGCAGAACCAGGGAAAACTACTGATCTTTCCACCACAAACAACCCTCAAAGATACAAAAGATATAAAAAAGAAGAAAAAACAAAAACCACAGAAAGCAAACCTAAACTAATCTAACACAGGCGACAAGCCAAATGGCCACTTCCCCTTAAGATCCCCCTCCACCAACACCTAAACGAAAACCCCAGTGTTTTGTCTCTCTCCCTAGATACCCAGCAAGCAAGCAAGGAAAAAAAAAGCAAAAATAAAACGAACCCCAAGGAGATGAACCGAGAACGACAAAACAGAAAACAACACCTAGAAATCCTACAGAGATTAACGTACGTCTGCACCTAAAAAATACTAAAAACTAGATTTAATGCACTTAATAGTAAAAGCGATAATTAGACAAATCCACAAGAATCCCAAGAAAACCATGCAAATTCACGTGGAATAGTCAATGATTTCCCATTCATGCAAAGGCAAAAACCAATACAAACCCGAACAATCACGTACAAACAACTCGTACAGAAAATACGAAAATATAAAAGCTTAGTAAACCCCCGTTTCATGGAAAAAGAAAAAGAAAACAACAGTGCCAAGATACACGTAAAGATCAACTAGATAAAGAAAATGAGTTTTCCTAGCACAATAAAACGATAAGAGCACCGAAAACCAAGAAACCACAAGGCCCCACTGTTTTACTTACCAGAGGCCTTTAATTACACCCACCATAAGAAAAAGCTGAAGAGATGTCAAAATCCACAGCAATTCCCGTACAAGAAAACTCAAAACAGGTAATATTGATGGGAGAAGAACAAAAACAAAAACCCTCCCTACCCAATTTTCCCTAGACGGATAAAGGCAGACTCACTAAAAAACCAAACAAGAAACATTCCAGCATCTCTTTCTTATTTTGCGAATAGCGTGGCTTTTGTCAATTCTTCAATATTGGAATAGTTTGATCTATGTAAAGATGTCAAAGTATAAAATTTTTTTCATGGATATAAATGTTGAAATTTTGAAATTTATGGCAGAAAATGAAAGGTTGTTGATAGATAAACAACTTTTGTAAAGTGATTTTTCATGAAATTGTGATTTAGGGACTAAATTGTAAAGATGTAAAATTCATGAATTTTTTTTAATTTTTATGAGATATATGTGCTGTAAATGTTATATGTAAAAATCAGTTAGGTTTGAAATAAGAATTAAATTGCATGAATTTCATTTTTTGAGCCTAGGGAAGAAATAGTTATTTATGAAAAGTATAGGGGCAAAATAGTAATTTTGCCTAGAATGTGAATTAAATTAAATTGAGTATGAAATGAATTAAATTGACATTAAATTCATTTATATAGATTCGGAAAGACCTAATCTGAGTTGGATCGAGGAAAACAAAAAGTTTCGGATTAGTAGATTATTATATACGAACAAGTATTGAGGTAAGTTCGTGTAATTAAATCATGTATATTAATATGTTAATTGAATGTTTTATACGTGTGAATTGTATAAATGTCTTATATTATGTATGAAATTGATCACATTTTCGATAATGCCCGATAAGTAATAAGCCCCGTTTGAATAAATAAAACTCGATGGATATAGTATTTCCCGTATTGGTTGTGGTCCTGCATATGTTGCGGACACGCCATAGCTTGAAAAAGCATCCCGTATTAGCCCTCTCAAACTTCTCGTATAAGGTTCTTGTGAGCTTCTCGTTATAGCTCTTCGGAGCATCCAGATAGTTTGTGATCCTATATTTATTGTGGACACACCTTAGCTCTTATGAGCATCCTGAATATAGGTTCTTCATGAGCTTCCTATTAAATTGGCTCTTAGTGAGCTTCTCGATAGTTCTAGCTTGAATTTCCTGATATATGACTACCCGGAGCTTCCCGTTACGTGGCTCTTTATGAGGTTCCTAATAGGCTCTTCGTGAGCTTCCCGATATGGTTTTTTTGTGAACTTTCCAATTAAGGCTCTTATGAGCTTCCTGTTATAAAACCTGGATAAGCTTTCTGATATGCTCTTTATGAGCTTCCCAAAATGGCTCTGTGTAAGCTTCCCGTTACAAGGCTCAATAGTGTACTTCCCGATTATGTGCTTTAAAGAGTACTCCCGAATATGAATTAACGGATTATAGAATAATACACTTCATGTGTACTACCCGTGTATCCATCGAGATTTCAAATAAATTCAACGGGCAATGTTCCAACATAGGATAATCTAAATTTGAGATGAATTATTATGGAATTGTACATTTTATATGGATGTATGTGATGTAGAAAGCATATGTATATGAAAATTTTACATGATGAGTTCATATTTGATTCTTGATATTTACATGAAATACATGACTAACATGTTTCTTGAGATTATATGTGTTTAGGCAAATTGTCAAATTTTCATGGGATGAATTTTGTATGCTTACTTTAAATGAATATGATTGGTAAGTTAATTTCCTGTTATACGAACTTACTAAGCATTTGAAATGCTTACTCGATTTTCTTTATTTTATTTTATTGTGCTCGGAAGCTCGTAAAGGTTAGAGTCGGTCGGAATATCATCACATTATCCTTCAGCCCATTTTGTATAAATAGAAAACTTATTTTGGTATAATGGCATGTATAGACTAACAAATGGTTGTTTGTAACCTAGCCATTAGAATGGCTAGTAATGGTATGATTTGACACATAATTATAAGGCTATAATATGTTTAACATATATGTGTGTATGGTATAGTTAAATTGAATTATGGTAAATTATATGTTTTCACAAATGGTAAGTTTGGAAATACATAAATGTAAGTGTTAATAAATCATATATGACTCTTGTGTTTGGCTTGGATAAGTTGTCTTGAATTGGTTGTTGAAAATGCTTAAGTGTTGACATAGGTCTAAGGTAAAAAATGTGAGAAATAAGGCTTGAAAAATGGCCTTATTTTTCCACACGGGTAGACACACTGGTGTGTGCCTTGACCGTGTGTGATACATGGCCATGCACACGGGCGTGTGGTTTGGCCGTGTGTCCCCTGTATCTTAAAAATTTAGAAACAGAATGCTCAGAATTTGTCACACTGGCAGAGACATGGGCGTGTGTCTTAGCCGTGTGTGACACACAGCCTAGAACACAGGCGTGTGTCTTGGCCATGTGAAACCTGAACCTAATTTTAAAAAATTAAATTGACCACATGGCCCAGCACACGGCCGTGTGGCTGGCCGTGTGATCTAAGTCAGAGAGTTACATGGATAAGGACACGGGCTGGGACACAGCCGTGTGCCTCACATCGAATGCTCACACGGCCTGGGACATGGGCGTATTATTGGTCGTGTGAGCCACACGACCTGACCATACGGGTGTATGTCCCCTACACCTAAGAAAAATTTTAAGATTTTGCAAAAATTTTTATGTGATCTCAGTTTAGTCCCGACTCGATTCTAATATGTATTTTGGGCCTCGAGGACCCATATAAGGGACATTATGATTGATTGTGATTGATTTTTGGAAATAAATAGTAAATGACATAAATTTTTGTGATCCAGGTTTAGTCTCGACTCGATTCTAATATGTTTTTTGGGCCTCGAGGACCCATATAAGGGACATTATGATTGATTGTGATTGATTTTGGGAAATGAATAGTAAATGATATAAATTAATTATAACACCCCTCGCCTGTATCCGACGCCAGGACAGGGTTCAAGGTGTTACCTTTCTTGACTCAACCAACTATATAAAATCGGGCCATAAAAAAATTCAAACAATTTAAAAACTTCTCTTTTCACATGCAATCTATCTCATATACGGACTTACGAGGCCCAAATCATGCATCTGGGGTGGTTCAGAACCCAATTGAGAACTCATGGAAAACTTAGAAAAGTTTCATGCATCAAGACTCCACACCCCCGTGTGGATATAGAGCACACGACCGTGTGCTAGGGACACGCCTATATACCGAACCCATGTTTGAAAACCTGGGCATTCTGCCAAAACCACACAGCCCAAGCACACACCTGTGCCCTATAACCGTGTCCTTCACACGGTCGAGACACACGGTCGTGTCTCTTGCCCATGTACTACTAGCATGCATACTGACTTTATGGCACAGCCTGGGCACACGCCCGTGTGGCTTGCCCGTGTACTAAAATGATTTTAAAGTCTTAAGTGCAGGTGACACACGACCACAACACACATCCATGGGCATGAGCCGTGTGTCACACATGGCCTAGATACATGCCTGTGTGTCTTACCTGTGTGGACAAACTAGGTTATTTTTCCAAGCCATTTTGTCACCCATCTTGCACAACCTACACAAGATCATGTCAATATACAAATTTCACCCCAAAAGACACCAATTCATCCCAAGAAAGAACATCATATGCATTCATCAAAATGAATAATAGCCACTATTCCAAGCTTGATACAAAGTGAAGGGCTTTTGACTTGAGCCAAAATACATGAATAATTCTTTTAATACAACATCCTAGTTTAGCCCTATACAACCTTCAAAAATAATAAATCAAGATATACCGAGTATTGCGGCTGATAGTGTGATTGATATCTCTGACTTTAAGGAATCTTTAAGCTAGATTGGTGACACTGAAAGAAAAAGGAAAGGAAAGGGAGTAAGCATAAAGCTTAGTAAGTTGCATATAAATAACTATACTACAATCTCACCATTTACCATCATGCTTATAGCTCAAAGGTAAACATAACTTAACTTACTCATTATCATCTACTCAAGTCTCATTTTCTAAATTAAGCTCGTTACTCATGCTTATTATATAGGTACCTGTAACACTCACAACATGATCATCCTTTCTTTATCAAAATTGAACTATAACTTTCACCATTGAACCGTTGGAATACTACTGGATATTCCATGAACCTTCAACATGGGATATATTACCGATGCCATGTACCAGACATGGTTTTACACTGGCTCTCATACATACGTGTTGATGCATGTCCCAGACATGTCTTACACTAGCACAACTCCTAGCCGGTGCGTGTCCCAGACACGTCTTACACTGGCTATCTCTGTCGAGGTCGATGCATGTCCCAAACATGTCTTACTCTAGCGCTCAACTCTGTGCCAATGCCATGTCGCAGACATGGTCTTACACTAGCTCTCATAATGTGGTCGAAGCATGTCCCAGACATGTCTTACACTGGCGCACAAATCACCCAATGTCTTGGCACAATTATCCAGTTCATATCCTGAGGTTTCAACGGGATATTTCTACTATCTCAATATTACAAGGCATTCTCAATTTATAACTTAACAACTCGTACAATATCAATTCAATGACAATATGAATACAAGTATTAATAGTGTAGTTGTATTATTTACATACAACTTACCTCGATTTACAAAAAGTACTTGACTAGTCGGCTTCTTCGAATTGCTTGGCTTTTCCCCAGTCTAAGCTCGGTTTTGGAAAATCTTGATCTATAATAATAATATACATCTATTTAGTCACTAAACACAATTAGGCATTCATAAATTCACAACTTTGGTAAAATGACCATTTTGCCCCTAGGCCCGAAAATTGATTTTTATCGAATTTTCTCGTATTTCAAGCCTAGCTAAACTCTTTTTAATACCATGACAATCCCAAATTCTCACTATTTTACACACTAACCACCTATTCATTTTAGGTGTTTTCATGCTAACACCTTTCACAAAAGTTGTTTATAACACAACTAGGACTCATATTCTTCCATAAAAACTCAGCATATATCACAAACACATCCATGGAAAAATTCTAAACTCTTGACCATTTTGTAAGATATCACCCTCATTTGAAAGCTCATGCTTCAAGGGTCTAAAAAATGTAAAAATCTTGAAGAAAACTCATTAAAATCACTTACTTATGAGTGCTTTAAGTTTCTGCAGATTTTTGAGCTTTCAAACCTCTATTTTGGCTGATATTTTCGGTGAAGAAAGAAGATGGAGAAGAAGAAAATGATAGCTAGGCTTTTAGGCATTATTTTTCACCAAAACATGACATCATCAACCTAATACTTTGACTATTTGTTTAAAATCCATCACATGGCCGGCAAACACTATTAAAAAGGGTGTAATTGCCCTTTAAAAGCCCTCAATTTTGATTCTCTAGCTATATAACACCTTTGGGACTAAAATGCAACTTTTGCCTTTTATGCGATTTAGTCATTTTTCGCAATCGGGCTTGAAAATATTAAAATTAACTCACCAAATTTTTCATGCACTAATATAATCGTACCATAACTTCATAAAAATAATAAAAATAATTTTTCTATCTTCAGATTTGGGGTCCCGAGACCACTGTTCCGACTAGGCCCTAAATCGGGTTATTACATTAATTGTACTTGAACTGTAAACTCTGGTAATGCTCTGTAACCCTATTTCAGTGACAGATACGGGTCAGGAGTGTTAAACTTTAGCCCTGTATTTTTGAATCTTATCAACAAGTGGCTTATTAACTTATAACGGTTCCAAGCCTTGAGGAATAATGGGGACCAATTGGGGAACAAGAGGGGGTGGAGGTTGTTGAATAGCTGGGTTCATCCGTACGAACTCAGTAAACCATTCGCTCATCATCTCGAAGAAGGATTCCTTAGCTTCTCCTCTCCGATTCTCAGATATGGGTCTTGTACCGCTCGACGAACGTTACTCTCAAATTCATTAGAGTTAGCTCAGTTGGATGTCATTTCTATAAGAAAACATGTTTTAAAACGGTCAGGAGATATCACTCTATCACAAGTTATATAATGACATGTATAGCTAGACTCGTATACGCTACATTCAGTCTGAGAATCGACTAAATCGTAGCTTTGTTACCAATAAATGTAACACCTCTAACCCGTATTCGTCACCAGAATACCCCTAACCCGTATCCGTCGCTGGAATAGGGTTACGGAGCATTACCAAACTTATTTCTTTAACAATCATACAATTCGAATACAATTCTCATACCAATTAAAAATCGTTCAAATACATTCAAATGGTCCCTATTATAAGCCCTCGAGGCTCCAAGTAGACATTAAAAGAGGTTCGAGACTAAATCGAATACTTAATAAATTTTTAGAAAAACATAGAAAATTTTCAAAGTGCAGGGGACACACGCACGTGTGGCTAGGCCGTGTGTCTCATACGGCCAAGAGACACGCCTATATCATAGGCCGTGTGAACATTTGAAATGGAATCACATGGCCATGTCCTAGCCCGTGTCTAACCCCATGTAACTCTCTGACTTAGGTCACACGGCCAGACCACACGCTCGTGTGTCAGGCCGTGTACCCTTCGAAATGGCCTCAAACACCCGTATGCCAGGCCGTGTGCTAGGCCGTGTGAAAACTGGAGAGTATACTGACTTGTACCACACGGCCAAGCCACACGCTCATGTGCTAGGCCATGTGAAGCTACTGACTTGGTTTCTAAATAAGTACTAGGGAACACATGGCCGTGTCATCTGGCCGTTTATCACAAACGACAAAGACACACACCTGTGTCTCTGCCCATGTGGACAAAAATAGGCAATTTTCCAAGATATTTTTCTCACCCAAATTTGCTTCAACCTAAACACAACAAATAACATATGACCATAGCACCAATTGGCATTCAAACCAATTTCAACCAAGTCCAAATCATACAATACCAATACCAATAACTCTAATGCTCATAAATATCACAATTTTCCATTTCGAAACATACCGATATCACCTTCAAGAAATCACCTAAATAATCACTTTCATATATGCATTATCTTGCCTAATACTTAGCATGCTAATACATTCTCGATTTCAACTATTTGGTACCAAAACACAAACTCACAAGATAGGCAATCATATAGTATCTATACACCACATTTCACAAGACCGTATAAATATATATATATATATATATATATACATTACAAAATATATGACTACTTACAAGCCAATTCAAATGGCCAAAATTCATCAAGACATAAAGACTACCTTAGCCAGAAGACCTATACATGCCATATAACCATAATACACAAAGTTCAAAAGTACCAAAACAACGACTGGATAGTGTGATGAGATCTCCGATAACTTCCAATCTGAGCAAGCTTCAAAATCACTATAAAACACAGAAAAGAATGAACAGAGTAAGTTATTAAGCTTAGTAAGCTCGTATGGTTAATAACTTACCATTCATTCAAAATAAGAAGTATAAGTAAACATAGGTAAGTTTCAATCAATCCAAAGGTTAGAACATAATCATAATCAAGTAAATCATGTATGAATACATCAACTATGAATTATTTGTCATAATTCACCCAAATACCTGAACTGATTCGTATCATCCCTTATAACCTCGTACCATTATCTTTATCCGTTGAACCATTTGGAATACTATCGGATACTCAAGAATCTTGCACAATAAGTGCTAAAACATGGTCGAAACCATCTTAATCTCATATCTCATATAAATGCTCACTCTCGAGCTATCACTGGGTCTGATCACAAAAGTTGACGATCAAGACGTAGCTACACAGTGCTACTTACACAAGCTGATGAGTAACCGCAACACATACTGAAAAACTCAACTACCCGTAGAACGTACGGACCAGCAGCCAAAACACGGCAACCCCTAATGACATGTCATCTGTATCCTATCTATTTCTAAGGCTCAACCGGAATACTTACATCATCGATACTTTGTCGAACATTTCCTTGGGGCTGTATCATCATAATTATAAAAATAAAACATTTAAAACACATATAATTTAATGCTTATTAACCTACAAACTTATCTTGATCACAAAAACGATGAAATATGACCGACTAGTTGAATACTTTATCTTTCGCTCGATCTAGATCCGTATGAGGCTTAACTTGATATGCACAAGGAAGCAATAGCTGAATGAAAGAACCCTAAAAATGGCTTCTCTTCTTCTAATTTTTGGTCAAACATCACAAGGTTGAAGATGATACAACCATTATACACATTTTAATTTAGACAGAATTATTTAATTACTTATTTAACCTAAAAATTAACCTTTGAAAACACATGTATAATGTCCATAAATGTCCACTCAAATTTCAAATAGTCTAATTACCTCATAAACCCTCCAATCATTTAATATCGTAGTCATTAGATCCCTTTATCATAAAGAACTCAAGTTTTACACCTTTTGCAATTTAGCCCTTTTTTATCGAATTAAGCATTCAAACAGTAAAATTTCTTAACGAAAATTTTATACTAGACTACTAACATACTGTAGACATTAAAATAATAATAAAATAAATATTTCAACCTCAGATTTGTGGTCCCAAAACCATTGTTCCAATTTCACTAAAAATGGGTTGTTACAACTCTTCCCTCTTAGGAATTTTTGTCCCGAAAAATCCTACCATAAAATTGGTTAGGGTACTATTTTCTCATAGCTTTCTTGGGTTCCCACGTAGCCTCTTCTACATCGTGACATTGCCAAAGTACCTTCACTAAAGCTATGCTTTTGTTTCTTAACTCTTTAATTTCTCGGGCCAAAATTCTGATCGGTTCTTCGCTATAGGACATATCTGGCTAAATTTCAATCTCTGCCAAAGAAATTATGTGCAATGGGTCCGATCAGTATCGTTGTAATATCGATACATGAAACACATTATGGATCTTTTCTAGTTCTGACGGTAAAGCTAGCCAATATGCTATTGGCTCTATTCTCTCGATAATCTCGTACGGTCCAATAAATCGCAGACTCAATTTTCGTTTGTGACCAAATCGAAGAATCTTCTTCTATGATGATACTTTCAAAAACACTCTATCATCGATTTGAAATTCAATATATTTATGTTTCAAATCTGCATATGACTTTTGTCGATCTGAAACTACTTTCAAACTATCGCGAATTAGTTTTACTTTCTCTTCGGTCTCTCTGATCAAATTAACCCCAGGAATCTTTTTCTCACTAAGCTCAGTCCAATATAATGGAGTTCAACATTTATGACTATATAAAGCTTCATATGGTGCCATTTTTATGCTCGAATGATAACTATTATTAGATGCAAACTCAACCAATGATAAATATTTTTCCCAATTGCCCTTAAAATCTAAAACACAACAACGAAGCATATCTTCGAGAATTTGAATCACTCTCTTGGACTGTCTATCTGTTTGTAGATGAAATGCAGTACTAAAGTGCAACTGTGTACCCAAAGCCTCTAGCAATTTCTTCTAAAATCGTGACGTAAACTGCGGATCTCTGCCCAAAATAATGGAGATTGGCACTCTGTGTAATCTGATAATCTCTAAAATGTACAATTCAACTAATCTATCAGGTGAAAAGTCTGTACGTACTAGAATGAAATGTACAGATTTCATCAAACGATCAATAACAACCCAAATAGCATCTTTCTTTTTTGGAGATAGGGGTAATCTTGATACGAAACCCATCGTAACTCTATCTCACTTCCACTCAGGTATCATTACAGGCTGTAGTAGTCCTGAAGGCACTTGATGTTTGGCTTTAACCTGTTGACAGACCAAGCATCTCGATACAAATTTTGAAATATCTGGTTTCATGCTCGACCACCGGTACATTTGTTTCAAATCACTGTAAATCTTAGTACTCCCCGGATGAACAGATAATCAACCATTATGTTCTTCGTGTAAAATTTTTTGTATAAGCTCGGGGATTCCTTGGCACAAATTCTACCACGGAACAATAAATAATTAGCAGATTCGATCTGAAACTCTGAGCTTTCAATTCAACTTCACATTTCTGAGCTTCACAGATTTGTTGGAGAAATACTGGTTTAGCTTTTAGCTCAGCTAAAATTGAACCATCATCAGATAATGTCAATCGTGTGTTCATCGCTCTCAAAGTGAACAAAGATTTTCTACTCAAAGCATCTACGACTACATTCGCTTTCCCTGGATGATAATCAATCACTATCTCATATTCTTTCAACCATTCAAGCCATCTTCGTTGTTGCAAATTCAAATCTTTCTGAGATATCAAATATTTCAAACTGGCGAGATCACAACCCAAGTCCACGGAATCGCCCATGGGCCTCAGGCAACCTATCTGTTTCCCCCTTACGAGTTTTCGCGCACTCGCAAGACTACCGTAGCCAAACTTTCGCCTTTTCGACATTTCAGCTTTTCAGCTTTTTGGCTTTTTAGCTTTTCGGCTTTTGTCGAATCATTGTGTGTGTGCAGTGTATGTACACACCTAGTAAGCAAGCGTGATGCGATCTCCTTAGCCCAAACCTAAAATCGATATCACCCTTCAATTAATCGCATGCTTAATACTTATTTACTCAAAAATCGAAACCTCACCTTAACCTTACCTTGAGCCCAATCCTTAATCGTTTTTTCCTTGATCATGTATTTCCTAGATCTGCGTAAATCTTAACTATTAAAACCCGAATAATAGGTGACTCGTGTCCAACACAAGTCTCCTTACCATAACTATGACCATTCGGCCACTTTAGCCAATAGGAGAAGATTACTTACCAAAACTGCAACACCTTAAGGAGTAATTCGGTAGAGAGCTAAAAACCAAGATCCAATACTAATTCCCTACCAAAGTTGATTAGAAAGAGTGAGGGACAATAATCGATACTAAACAAATAAAATTGATTGGAAGAGCAACACTTACACTAGATTCGGTTAAAAAGTATTTGGCCCTTAGAAGATTCTGTTTTTCGGCTTTTCAAACAAGATATGGTAAATAAGGTTTATTTGGTACAGATTAAAGAAGAAGAGTAGTAGAAAAAATTGGAAAAGAAGATTGTGTAGAGGAGAATAGAAATCGGCAGAAAGAATAGAAAGTAAAATAAAGGGTTTTTGGCTTTTTGGATCTTGAAGAGAAAATGGTTTCTAGCACAAAGTGAAGGGAAATTCGTCATTAACTTTTCAACCCTCCAATTCGGCACCTATTTATAGCCCTATAGCCGAATTCTTCAAGCCCAAGTTTCCAATTCAGCTCTACTTACTCCTCACTTCTCATCTCTTCGTTTTTCTCCTTGATAACCCCTTGATCCTTTCCTTAATTTTCTCTTTTGAACACTCCCCTTGGAGTCCATCTTCATGCCACTTCCATCCTTCTAGAAGGCCAAAATTAAATCCTAAAAATACTAAGCTAGGATTTGAACCTTGGACCCCCTTGCTAGCTACTAACGCCACCTCACTACACGTTATGTGGCATCACTTAGCCACTCCACCACAGGCTCTTTTTGTGTCCAATTGTTTCTTTATTTATTCAAAAGCCTAACTACTAGCCAATCCTGATTCTTTTAATAATTAAATTATAATTTCTTTTACCCCTTAATTCGAACTCAACCTTAGCTAAGACCTACTAAAATTATCGCTTGGATAAGAATATTAAAGATAATTTTCATCAAAATTGAAAATAAAGAAAATTCAAGATTTCGGGATTTTTGGATTTCGGTATTTTTGGATTTCGAGATTTTTGGGGCGTTACAACTCTACCCCCTAAAAGAAATTTCGTCCTTGAAATTTACCTTGTTTAAACAGTTGAGGATATTGACGTCGCATCGCTTAAGTTACACCACTACGCTTCTGCTGCACACTCTATTTCTAATTTCAAAATAGATAGATCGCACACTATGGATAAAGTACGTACCAGTATTCACTTCTAGAGCATTTTCGTCTTCTCGGAGACGAGCAGCATAAATAAAAGCTGGCTGCCTCGCCTCAGCATGGTCTGCATTTCCACCTAGGACTCCACGTCTACGTCCATTGCTGTCACCACCCTTGGCCTGCTCATAGCCCCTTGATGGCAGCTGACCACCCCTTGGTGGCTGAGCACCAGCTTGACCCATTACTAGCTCTCGATCTAGCATTCGAGGGCAATCCTTGATCCTATGCTCCATAGACCCATAAGCAAAATAAGCTCCCAATTTCTTCCAACACTCGCCTCCATGCCTTCTCCCACAATCAGCACAAGGTGGCACCCCTAGATTAGCAGTAGGGGGCCCTACTCTAATTGGCCCATTATTTCTGGCCCTAGTCCTAGGCCTTTGCCCAACACCAGGAGTCCCAACCTCTCTCTTATTCTTACCCCTTTCCTTCTCTCGGTTTAGGCGCTCAGTGCGCTTTACCTCCTCCGCTATCTATGCTTTCTCCACCAACTCCAAGAAAACTCGTTCCCTTTGTGGAGTTATCAGTACCCTGAGGCTATCTCTAAGCCCATCCTCAAACCGAACGCAACGCTCATACTCCGTTGCCACCATTACCCTTGCATACCTAAGAGGGCGTAGAAACTCCGCCTCATACTCTGCCACCGATTTATTGCCTTGGGTCAAGTTCAGGAACTCCTTCCTCCTAGCATCCACAAAGCTTGCACCCACATACTTCCCTTGGAATGCAGCTTTGAAAAACTCCCAGGTGACCCGCTCTGGTTGGGTGCCCTCTTTCACTATCAGCCACCACTGCTAGGCTTCCTCCCTAAGCAATGACACTGCCCCTTTCAACTTTTGCTCAAGTGAGCAGTCCAAATCCTCCATTATCCTTTCAGTGGCCTCCAACCAATATTCCACCACATTAGGAGCCACGCCAGCCATGCCCTTAAAGATCTCAGCCCGTTCGATCAAAGTTGTTCTGGAATGGACCCCCAATTTTTGTTGCCATTATTGGGCCTAGCGACCCTTTCCAAAATCCTTAGCATTACCTGTGACAATGCATCTTCTCTCGCGACCCGATCATACTATCTATTCCCAGCCACAGGTGAGGCTGGAGCCTTTTCTACTCTAACATCGAGCATATGGCCCGATGCCGACGATTTAGCCCTAACACTTTCACGGCCTCGGCCACGGCCTCTTGCACCTCTTCTAGCACTCATCGCCGATTCGCGTATTATCTGAATTAGAAATTTTATGAAGTTTTAGTTAGTTTAATAATTACACCGATGTTTT
Source organism: Gossypium longicalyx (assembly GCA_025698465.1). Taxonomy (NCBI): domain Eukaryota; kingdom Viridiplantae; phylum Streptophyta; class Magnoliopsida; order Malvales; family Malvaceae; genus Gossypium; species Gossypium longicalyx. Next base: position 38,110,175 of record CM046995.1, read on the forward strand.
ATGAAAATATTTAAAGAGAAGATCGTTTTCGAAAATCCTCTACAGTTTCCAGATCCTACGGGCATTAGTTCCATTCTAACCATCATCTAAAGTATCCCTCTAACTATCTACTACATAACAATTTTAAGAACCTTAAATAAAAGTACTTACTTGGTCCGATGTCAGAGACTTCGTGTGCCGCTCAGCAAGATTTCTCTTTTTCCAAAGCATCGCGATCCAAAATATATATATTTTAAATTCCAAATAATAAGTAGAAAAGAAACCAAATAATAATAATAAGGCCCAATTCACAGCCTGAGTTTTACAATCTAGGCTCTGATACCACTAAATGTAACACCCCAAATTCGGCCCAGACGTTATGGCCGAATCTGGTGTGTCACATTGAAGTGTTTTAGCGAAAACCGTATTTTCATTGAAAACCCTTCTTAAAATAAAAGAAACCTTAATTAACTTAAAAAAAACACCCTTTCAGGTACAAAAACCTTGTTGAAACATTTGATTTAAGAAAACTTATCATTAAAAAATCTAATTGCGAAAACGTAGAAAACATACTATAATTTAGAAAACCCATGTTCAACTTCTTGTAATTATAATGAAAATAATAATTCAAGTAATAATAACACAATGAAAACCGTATTACAATCTAGTCTGGAACATACTTAAATAAAAGTAAAAACTTAAATGCTTGAAAAAAAAACCCAAGTCCAAATCATCTTTCTAGCTGGCCACCCAGAGTCCTTCCAAACATCGAACCTTCTACTGAGCATCACCTGAAAATAAAATAAAAGAGGGGGTGAGTTTTTGCAAACTCAGTGTGTACAACCCTCGATAAAAACAAGTATTCAAAAAAACATCATTCATCAATCATGCAATGTAATCCCATCCAAATTATCCATCCGCTACACACCGGCTTCATCCTCCGTCACACCATGTGTGGATATAAATATCGACCCACCCAACCCACACAACATGGTAGCCCGATTGCAGAACTACTTTTATTTACATATTGGGCTTTAAAAACCATCGGTGGATCCACGATTGTAAAAACAACCATGCGATCCTCATATACTTCCTCCGTTCCATAATTCCCAACCCATATGCAACCTAAGCAGAATATCATATGTAAGCATGTCCCATCCACAAAACTTACATTCAACACCTAGGGATATTTTGGTCATTTTCGCCCTTAGGGGGTATTTCAGTAATTTTCCCTTAATTACGGTTTTCACTTATCTTGGCCCGTTAACAAGTCTCATGAGCTGAGATGAATGAATACTATGCACCAGGTAGGATTCCAGAGAAGAGGAGGTGGGTCATTAAGACCGCTTAAGCACCAAGCTCTCCCTAGATCCAATCCTAGACATGCATATACCCGTTGCCACACCTTAACCCTTTGACATGTCCATGGTCGCAATATATTAATTAAGTCTTATGTGGATATCATATACTAGACCCAAAACCCCTTACAAAGCCCAAACAATTTCACATACCTGTATCTGGCCCATTAAGCCCAATCATATTCATATAGCCCATTAGGCCCAAATCACCTGTATATGGCCTATTAGGCCCAAATCACATTTATATGGCCCGTTAGGCCCAGTCACATTCATATTCATGCTCACATACAAACTTTCTATCACATAGCATCAATGATCAATTTTTGCCTATTATGAGCCCAACAGTCCATCGGGGCCATTTAGCCCATTCTGGCCCATTTGGCCAGATCACAACCCAAGTCCACAGAATCGCCTGTGGGCCTAAAAAAAACTATCGATTTTCCCCTTACGAGTTTTCATGCACTTGCAAGACTACCGTAGCCAAACTTTCAGCTTTTTGGCATTTTGGCTTTTCAGCTTTTCAGCTTTTTAGCTTTTGCCGAATCATTGTGTGTGTGCAGTGTATATACACACCTGGTAAGCAAGCATGATGCGACCTCCTTAGCCCAAACCTACAATCGATATCACCCTTCAATTAATCGCATACTAAATACTTATTTACTCAAAAATCGAAACCTCACCTTAACCTTACCTTGAGCCTAATCCTTAATCGCTTTGTCCTTGATCACGTATTTCCTAGATCTGCTCAAATCTTAACTATTAAAACCCGAATAATAGGTGACTCGTATCCAATACAAGTCTCCTTACCATAACTATGACCATTCGATCACCTTAGCCAATGGGAGAAGATTACTTACCAAAACCGCAACACCTTAAGGAACAATTCGGTAGAGAGATAAAAACCAAGATCCAATACTAATTCCCTACCAAAGTTGATTAGAAAGAGTGAGGGAAAATAATCGATACTAAATAAAGAAAACCGATTGGAAGAGCAACACTTACACTAGATTCGGTCAAAAAGTATTCGGCCCTTAGAAGATTCAGTTTTTCGGCTTTTCAAACTAAGTATGGTGAATAAGGTTTATTTGGTACAGATTAAAGAAGAAGAGTAGTAGAAGAAATCGGCAAAGAAGATTGTGTAGAGGAGAATAGAAATCGACAGAAAGAAAAGAAAGTAAAATAAAGGGTTTTTGGCTTTTTGGATCTTGAAGAGAAAAGGTTTTTTTGCACAAAGTGAAGGGAAATTCATCATTAACTTTTCAACCCTCCCATTCAACACCTATTTATAGCCCCATAGCCGAATTCTTCAAGCCCAAGTTCCCAATTCAGCTCAACTTACTCCTAACTTCTCATCTCCTCATTTTTCTCTCTAATAACCCCGTGATCCTTTCCTTAATTTTCTCTTTTGAACACTCCCCTTGGATTCCATCTTCACGCCACTTCCACCCTTCTAGAAGGCCAAAATTAAATCCTAAAAATACTAAGTTGGGATTCGAAACTTGGACCCCATTGCTAGCTACTAACGCCACCTCACTACACCTTATGTGGCGTCACTTAGCCACTCTACCACAGGCTCTTTTTGTGTCCAATTGTTTCTTCATTTATTCAAAAGCCCAACTACTAGCCAACCCTAATTCTTTTAATAATTAAATTATAATTTCTTCTACCCCTTAATTTGAACTCAACCTTAGCTAAGACCTACTAATATTATCGCTTGGATAAGAATATTAAACACAATTTTCATCAAAATAAAAAATAAAGAAAATTTGGGATTTCGGGATTTTTGGGGCGTTACAATTTTAATATTATGTTCTATGTCTGTGATACGTTAATTTATATCTGCGAAGTTTCTATGATTTAATTTGTCTATTTCTGTGCTTAATCATGGAAAAGGATTAAATCGCGTAAGTTGCATAAGTTACCTTCTATAAGTTAAAAGTGTTATATTGATATGGTTTAGCAAAGTGAGAGTCCTTGCATGTCAAGTATACCATTAATGTTAATGGTGGACAATTATGGACATGTAGTTGGTGAATTTTAATGATTATAATAAGGTTAAAATGGTAAAATGCATATTAATGTATATTATAATAAAACAAAAACATGTTAATGGATGAATTATTCATTCATACTTGCTGAATTCAAAGAAAAAGAAATGAAATAAAAGCATTTAGGCTTCGGCTAGATAAAAGCTCAATTAAGGTATGAGTTTTGATCGGTTTTTGATAATTTCTACATTTTTGTGATCGTTGTTTCGTGTTCTTCAAAACCCATGTCTGAATTTCTATTTCTGTTGAAGATTTTGAAATGTACCATTGATGATTATATGGGTTTTGTAATGTTTTTATATGGATTATGAAATATATATGTGAGATTATCATGCTTTGGTCTTGAATTTTTATGGAATAGAGTTATTTGGGCTAATTTGTGAAAATGAGGTTTTGAAGGACTAAATTGTGAATTAAATATGTTATTTGGGCTTTTATGGAAGCTATGTATATTCGGCCAAGCTATAGTCTTGTTGAATTTTGCATATTTGTGATTTTATGAAAAATGGATTAAATTGTCAAAGTGTGAAAATGTAAGGGCTAAAATGCAAAGTGCCTTAAATATGTGTTCATGGATTATTTTGAATGAAATGAATGAAATGAATGATTGAATGGTTGAATTTGAATTGTATTAGATCAAGAACAAAGAAAATCGGACTTAGATCAAGGGAAGTCCAAAATAGTTGAATAATCGACTTGTTTCCGTCCGAAATCCGTACTAGGTAAGTCAAAATACAATTACGTGTTTAATTGATTGAATGTTGTATACACTAGTTATAATTTTTATTGGATGTCTGTGAGAGCCTGATGAACGAATTCTGAGTAAATTACGATAATATGCTAGTATCTGAAAAGCTCTGTATGTTTCTAAAGGAACACTGACATTGATCTGAAATATCGTGTAAGACTGTGTCTGGGACACAGACCTCATTTGAGATTTACGTGTAAGACCATGTCTGGGACATGAACATCGTATCTAATTTCGTGTAAGACCCTGTTTGGGATAGAGGCATCGATACTGAATTACATATAAGACCACGTCTGGGACGTCGACTCGCTTCTGAACCGTCTGATGATAGAGTACGAGATATGGGAATGAATATATGAAATGTATAATCTATACAGGTACGTTTGTATCATACTAAATCTCTAAATATGAAAGACTCTATTTCTGTTAAATAAGGAATGCGAGGTATGTACGAAATCATGGAAATGAAACATGACATGTATAGAAGCAAATAATCATGGTTAGGCTCATGAATTACTCTGTGAAATGGCTATGAATTATCACTATTGACTTTTACTTTATATGCTTAAATAGTTAGACTAGTTGTATTTGGATTACTAAGCTCTTTTTAGCTTACTCTGTGTGATTTCTGTCTATTTTACAGTTATCGTTGCTACTGAAGGCTCGGGGATAGTAGAGGATTGTCACCACACTATCAAACTCATTTTGGTACTTTTGAAAGTGTAAATTTTTGAAGTATGGCGTGTATAGGCTAGAATGTCTATGTATTTAAGCTTTGATATGTATATATGTTATGCCATGAGAGTTGGCTAACAAATGGTATGTTTGTGCTTAGTTTTGGTAAATGGTTTGTGATGCCAAATTGTGTATGTTTGTAATGGTTATATAGCCTTGTATGTGGTGGTCATTTTGGAAATATGCCAAGTTAAGGAAATGGTAAGTTTAAGCATGAGATACTAGGTGCCATAAGTGAGTTATGAAATGAGCATTTTGGCATGTTATTGTAATAAGATTTTTAATGTGTTTTGGTATGGATTTGGATAGGTTGTTGAATGGTGATGATTTAGTTATAATGAAGCATATTTTAAGCATGGAATTGGTTAAAAATTTTGGTATAAATGTTGTTTAATATTGCTTGTAGGAATGACCCAAAAAGGGGTGGCAAGTTGGCTTAAACCAAGCTTGCATTGTGCCACACAGTCAGGGACCACAGGAATGCCTTGTGGCTGTGTATACAAAGCAGTAACCTCTTAAGATCACATGGTTATGACACATGGGCGTGTCATATGGCCGTGGGATCAAGTCAGTAGCCAGCTAAGTATCACATAGCCATAGCACACGGGCGTGTCTGTTGACTGTGGGTGAAAGTCAGTATATATACTTTGTTTTGGCACGGTTGGATCACATGGGCGTGTCTAGTGCCCATGTGAGGCATACAGTCTAGTCACACGGGCATTTGACCTCAACAGAATTGAAAAATTTTCTGAGTTATGAGATTTATGAATGTGTTCGGTTTAGTCCTGAATGTCATTAAAAGTATGTTTTAGATCTCGTAGACCATCATAATGGATGAATTGTTGATGATTGCCTATGTATTAATGTTATGTGATATCTGTGATTTTGAATCGGTCTGAAATGCTCTGTCTATCTGGTAATGCCCCTTACCTATTCCGGTGATGATTACAGGATAGGGATGTTACATGTACTTGATACAAAAGTAACAGAAACAAAGATTGAATTAGTACCAGTTGTGTGCGAGTATCCAGATGTATTTCCCGAAGAGTTACCGGGTTTACCACCTATCATAGAGTTTGAGTTTGGTATTGAATTAGTACTAGGAACAACACCGATATCGATAGCTCCATACAGAATGGCTCTGATAGAGTTAAAAGAATTGAAAGCTCAATTGCAAGAGTTGATAGATAAAGGTTTTGCTAGACCGAGTTTCTCTCCCTGTGGTGCACCGGTGTTATTTGTGAAAAAAAAGATGGCACGATGTGAATGTGTATAGACTATCGACAACTCAACAAAGTGATAATCAGGAATAAATACCCTTTGCCACGAATAGATGATATGTTTGATTAGTTAAAAGGGGCAATAGTGTTTTTGAAAAATGATTTGTGATCGGGTTATTACTAGTTGCGAGTTAAAGACTCAGATGTGCTAAAGACTACATTTAGAACAAGGTACTGACACTACGAATTCCTTATTATCCCTTTCGGACTAACAAATGCACCTGTTGTTTTTATGGACTTGATGAACCAAATTTTTAGACCGTACTTAGACCGACTCGTAGTTGTGTTTATTTATGACATTTTGATTTACTCTCGTGATGAACCTGAGCATACTGAGCATTTGAGAATCGTGTTACAAACTTTGAGAGATGAACGGTTGTTTGCAAAGCTTAGCAAATGTGAGTTTTGGCTGCGAGAGGTTGGTTTTCTGGGATATATAGTTTTAGCCGCAGGTATCTGAGTTGACCCGAGCAAAATTTCTGTGATTATAAATTGGAAGCCTCCGAGAAATATATCCAAAGTTCGTAGTTTTTTGGGATTGGCCAATTATTATAGATAATTTGTGAAAGGCTTCTCGATGATTGTGACTTCGATGACACGATTGCTTCAAAAGGATGTTAAGTTTGAGTGGTCAGAAAAGTGTCAGCAGAGCTTCGAGTAGTTGAAAGCATTATTGACAGAGGCACTAGTATTAGTTCAGCCTGAGTCGGGTAAAGAATTTGTAGTTTTCAGTGATGCATCGTTAAATTGCCTGGGTTGTGTTTTGATGCAGGAAGGAAAAGTTGTAGCTTATGCCTCGAGACAATTAAAGCCGCACGAAAAGAATTATCCGACGCACGATCTAGAATTAGCCGCGATAGTGTTCATATTGAAAATTTAGCATCATTACTAGTTTGGTGAGAAATTTCATATTTGTACCGACCACAAAAGCTTGAAATATCTGATAACTCAGAAAGATTTGAATTTGCAATAGCGGAGATGGTTAGAATTGCTAAAAGACTACGAATTAGTGATTGACTATCATCCGAGGAAAGCGAACATAGTTGCTGATGCTTTGAGCCAAAAGTCCTTATTTGCTTTACGTGCTTTGAACACACAATTAGCTTTGTCTGACAACGGTTCGATAGTAGCTGAGTTGAAAGCGAGACTTATAACACCCCTAACCCGTATCCATCATCGGAATGGGGTTATGAGGCACTACCAAACAAATACAATTCATAACAACTTTCATACTTTGATTCAATAAATTATATAACCACCATATTTATATTCAGTCAACATTGTAAGAAAACATAAGAATCGAATATTAAACTCATAACCAAATATTTTCATTCCATATCCAAATCATGTATGCATACTATCCAGTTTAACCTCATATTCCGAACTAATAAATACGCACTTATTTAGTCATAGTCCTAATCTCAATAATCCACACCATTATTAAAACCACATGTTTACCAAAATAAACCCATTTTCCAAATCATATCCATCAACCATATATAATTATATACCCGACCAAACACATTATACTAACATACATTGCTTTTAGAACCGAATTAAAAGTATAAATTCCATTTGGATATATGCATAAACTTGCCACATAAATATTAAACTACTAACATATATATATATATATATGTATTTATATATATCGTATGCACACTTATCATTTATTAATTTTAAGCAAAGTTTATACAACAAATCATATATTAAATTTGATATCAATAATAAACCACCTTAGCTAATCAAATTTATGATATGGTAAAGTTATTTTGTAACTTATCAAGATATGTAATTCATTGAACATATTCATCCATTTTCAATTTCAATTGACGAGTACATCCATCTTTGATAACATACATATCCCACATGTATTTTATACCTTAAGTTAAATACATAACAAATATATCTTATCTAACATGTACAAACATCATTCCAATACATTATATATTTATGCATATTTAAATGTTGAATCATGTATAACATACTTACAAGACTTTTAGCAATTCTTTCACCTTAGGCATACATAATGAACTTGTAAAATATCACAAACCACAACTGAGTTCACAAACATACCTATTTATCCATATGTCATAACCGAAATCAACCTAATGCACATATCCAAAATCACCAACTATTTTCAAAGCTTTACCTTATAATTCATTCATCTAGACTAAATTACCTAAACCCATCGTATCAAACATTTTAATCAAGCCATCATTCACTTGAAGATATATAATATGAACATAACACCAAAATCACAACCAAGCATAACCATCATCAAAGTAAGGCACTAAAACCAAGCATAACTAAGTATTAAGCCATTTTCGCATGGCTCTTAGTTACATAAACCGAAATTAAACATTTCAAAATATAATCCAGCCTATACATGCCATAGTTCCAAAAATTCAGCTTATAAAATACCTAAGATGGTCGATAATGTGATAGACTTGGCTAATGATCCCCGAGCTTGTAAATTGAATCCAAGATCTATAAAACAGAGGTAACAAGAATACATACAGAGTAAGTTATTTAAGCTTAGTAAGTCATAAGCAAATTAACAATTCAAAGGTATAATCGAATTATTAATAAAAATAAACCAAATTGTAACATCAATATCACATTTAGCAACAATCTTATGATTTCATAAATATTATGAACTCACATTCATATATGCTACCTAGGCCGAATGATCACATATTTATTTCCACAAAAAATATCATTCAATTTTCGAAGCTTAAATGTCCTTAAAATCAAGTATGCTTACATTTATTTACACATGCTCATGAATCATACTTCAACATCTCATATATATACTTATATATGACCGAATATACTTGATCTTTATTACACATATTCAAGAACCATTTTAAAGATATTCACATTATTTATTTCAAAGGCCGATTAAACTTTTCATATTCATATACATCCTTCACTTACATCAACATGATTTACTACAATATCAATAACTTACTTACCTTATTTCAAATAGGTAATAAGCTAAATCATACCTGGCCATTTAGCTCGTTTTACACATTCGAACACAACTTATCTTTGCTCGATGAACCATTCAGAATTGGATAGGACACTCGGATAATCACACATATCATACAATGCCAACGTCCCAGACGTGGTCTTACTTGTAATCACAAATCGATGCCACTGTCCCAGACAGGGTCTTACTCACACACATATATCAGAATCACATTTTGATGCCATGGTCTTACTCGCACACATATATCAGAATCCTATGTCATGACATATGTATCCTAGCTATTTCTAAGGTTCATACGGGACTTCCCGATGTTGTAACTCGGTCGAAACGAATTCAGAAATATAGTAACCAAGCTTGTATACATTCAGCTAGTATAAATATAAATTCATATATCTCATTTCAGCATGAATAATTTTCATATAATGAAAGTTAAATACGTTTATTTGCTTATGGACTTACCTCGGACGATGAAAAACAGAATGGGACAGCTAGTCGACAACTTTCGTTTCCCCCGATCCAAATCCGATTTCTTTGGTTCCTAATCTTGATTAAGCTTGAGTAAGTGCTGAACCCTTAAAAGCTTTCCTTTCTTTCTTATTTTTGAAGTTTCAGTCAATATAAAAGATGAACATAAAATGGTTTTAATCTTTCTATGTTTTATGTTATAATGGCGTATTAATTAATTTACCTAAACAACCTTTATTATAAATTATAAAATCTTTATAAATCATGGTCACTACCGTCCACACAATAATTATGGCCTAATTGCATTAATAATGCTTCATATAAGAAAGACAACAACAATTTGGTCCTCACACATTAAACTATCAAATTTTTAATTTACGCGATTAAGTCCTTTTATTTAATTGGATCCCTAAACGACAAAATTGAATCACGAAAATTTCATAGATTTAAATTCACACAAAATAAACACAGAAAATAATTTTAAAATATTTTTCTGACTCAGATTCGTGGTCTCAAAACCACTGTTCTGATTAGGGTCTAATTCAGGTTGTTACAACTCTCCCTCGTTAGGGATTTTCGTCCCCGAAAATCTTACCCGTGAATAGGTTTGGATAACGTTCTTTCATTGTATCTTCTGACTCCCATGTTGTTTCCTCAACTCTGTGTTTATGCCACAATACTTTAACCAACGGAATTTTCTTATTCCGTAATTCTTTAATCTCACGAGCCAGAATACGAATCGGTTCTTCCTCATACGTCATATCAGACCTAATCTCATTCTCAAACGGATTAATCACATGTGAAGGATTAGCTCGATATCTACGAGGCATCGAGACATGAAATACATTATGGATCTTTTCTAGCTCAAGTGGTAACTACAATCTATAAACAACCGGCCCAATCCATTCTATTATCTCATACGGCCTTATTAACCTTGGACTCAATTTGCCTTTACGACCAAACCTGAGTATTTTCTTCCACGGTGAGACTTTCAAGAAAACTTTATCTCTAATCTAAAACTCTGTATCTTTTCGATTCAAGTCTGCATATGATTTCTAAAGATTCGATGCTACTTTCAGACTTTCATGGATCACTTTCACTTTCTGTTCAGTCTATCTGATCAAATCGACTCCGTGTATCTTATTTTCACTGAGCTCAGTCCAATACAATGGTGTACGACATTTACGACCGTACAAAGCCTCATAAGGTGCCATTTTAATACTCGACTGAAAGTTATTATTATACGCAAATTTAATCAGAGGCAGGTATCGTTCCCACGTACCTTCAAACTAGAGAATGCAACATCTTAACATATCCTCAAGTATCTGAATGATTCGCTCGGACTGACCATCTGTCTGCGGATGGAAAGTAGTACTGAAATGTAATTTTGTACCTAGTGCATCTTATAGTCTCTTCCAAAATCATGATGTAAACCTTGGATCTCTATCCAAAACAATAGAGATAGGCACACCGTGTAATCTCACAATCTGAGAAACATACAATTCAGCTAGCTTATCAAGAGAGTAGTCTGTACGTATCGGAATAAAATAAGCCAACTTAGTTAATCTATCCACAATAACCTAGTTGCATTTTTCTTGCTCGGTGTCAACGGTAAACCGGATACGAAATCCATCGTGACTCTATCCCACTTCCACTTAGGTATCATAATTGGATGAAGCAACCTAGAAGGTACCTGATGCTCGACTTTTACTTGTTGATAGATTAAGCATGTCGAAACAATGTCAGAAATGTCTTGTTTCATACCATGCCACCAATAAAGTTGTTTCAGATCATTATACATCTTCGTACTACCTGGGTGAACAGATAACCTACTGCTGTGAGCTTCATTCAAAATCATCTGAATCAACTCTGAATCTTCAGGACACATATTCAGTTTCTGAATCTCAAGCAGTCATCTGCATCAACTCGAAACTCTGAATCAACATTTGAATCACATTAAGCTTGTTTTGCTATCATATCATTATCAACCTTCTGGGAAAACAAATCTGTTGAACAAATAACGGTCTTGCCTTTAATTCAGCTATTATCGAACCATCATCAGACAAAGCCATATGCGCATTCATTGCACGCAAAGCAAATAGTGATTTCTGACTTAAAGCATCAGCAACAACATTAGCTTTTCCCGGGTGATAGTCAATCACAAGCTCATAGTCTTTTAACAATTGTAACCATCAGCGTTGTCTCAAATTCAAATCTTTTTGAGTCATCAAGTGATACGAGCACGCCCCGCGAACTTCATCGAACAAGTCTATCAAGCCGAGCATTGACATGTTGGCAAGCTGATCCCAGCTCGTTTCCAGCTCCACGAGCTCCGTCCAGCTCAAATCCAGCTTATTCGAGCTCAATCCAACTTGCCTGAGCTAAATCGAGCTCACTCCTAGCTCATATTCAGCTCATGAGCTAAACCTTAGCTCAACTTCAGCTTAGGAGTTTAATCTCAGCTCAACTTTAGCTTAAGGGCTAAAGCTTAGCTCATTTTAGCTCAAAACCGATTTTAGACTATAATGCATTAAATAAAATCTGAACATAATTATTTAAGCATCAAATTTGACTTATATTAATATTTGTTTTAATATGTCACAGTCATTACATATTTTAATTATGTTCACATTTTAGCCGATTTAATGCATGACATTAATGTGTTCACATGATGTCTCATAATTTGATTTTATTTTTTTTGTAGATACAATGATCAAGGACGGCACAATGTATGGATGAAGAAACATCTCTTTTGGGCATTCCACACTCATGAATGAAGAAGTATTAAATGTTGGTGCATGTACGGCTAGATGCAAGGTTTCTACAAATTCATGCATGTGTCGAATGCATGTATGGACATTAAAGGCTAGTCCATGAATGGATCAAATGCATGGGATGATAGAATGCATGAATGGTTTAAGTGCATGTATGGTCGCTGTCTCCTAACTTTCCAAGGCACTTATTCGGCCAAGAAGTAGCTGCCACCTAATTCTATGATGACCATAGAGCTCCTTGAACATGTTCACACTTTGAATTGACCTATAGGCTACTACACATGCATGGATGGGTTCAAGAACATCCAAGGGAAGGAATTAACTCAATAATTCAACACTTTGATTGAATTAAGTGCATGCACAAAGGGTAGAACGAATTTACTAGGTTCATGCTGCCATTTATGAACCTACATGCCATTAAAGTGTTTAATTATGAAGATACATGTTCCATACAAGTGCATGAACGTCCCAAGGAGATGAATGCAACCTTTTGGTGCACATACAAGTCACTTGAAGCCTTATTTCATGGCTAGGCATTCATGCACAAACCAAGGGGGAAGAAAGTGTCCATTCAGCTAGTGCATGAATCTGCCGAATTCATGAACTATTTTAACACATTAGTGTGAACGTTTTTATTATTGTGTGAACACCTAGATGCCAAATTTGAATGGTCATCTATGTGCCTATAAATATTTGTTTTCTTTCATTTGTAAAGGACTTTTGCCAAATTTGTTAATGAACATTGTTCTTGTGAGGTTGCTTCCTCTCATATCTCGTACAAGTTTTCAAACAACTTATCTGGCTTGTGCTAGTGGTGTCAATCGTTCTTGTTTGAACTTATCACCAATCTTGGTGTGGCGTTCACCTATCCATCTATCCATATTTTTCACCTTAACAATATAGGAATCGAGGTGACACTTCTTAGTGTTAAATCATTCCTGACGTTGAGTTCGTTTTTCCATTCCCATCTTTTAAATTTCTTTCTTGTTAACCCAAACCGAGCCTTCTATCCTTCATCCATCTTTGCTACCCTTAACCGAACCTATTACTAAACTTACCCTTCTTGAATCCGCTTATCTTATTCCATTCTTTTACTTTTATTACTAAAATTCAAGGCACGAACAATTCTCTCGACTACGATCGGGCAACTAAGTGAATTCGACTCAACTACCCGGGCCGGATCATATCATCAAGTATTTCAGGCTTTTGTGATCAGAATAGACATGACATTTCTCACCGAATAGATAGTGGCGCCAAATCTTCAACGCAAACACAATAGCTGCCAATTCTAAATCATGCGTCGGATAGTTCCTTTCATGCGGCTTTAACTGTCTCGAGGCATAAGTTATAACTTTGCCTTCCTACATCAAAACATAGCCCAAACCATTTAAAGATGCATCAGTATAAATAAAAAAATTCTTTACCCGATTCTGGCTGAACTAGTACTGGAGCTTCAGTCAAAAGGGCTTTCAACTGATCAAAACTTTTCTGGCACTTTTCTGACCACTCAAAATTAACATCTTTCTACAATAACTTCGTCATCAGAGCTGCAACCCTAGAGAAACCTTTTACAAACCGTCTGTAATAACCAGCAAGTCCTAGAAAACGTCAGACTTCAGAAACATTTTCCGGAGGTTTCCAATCAAGTATAGCTGAAATTTTACTTGAATCAACCCGAATACCCGATGTTGATACAACATGGCCCAGAAAACTGACTTCGCTCGACCACAACTCACATTTACTGAACTTTGCATACAACTGTTTATCTCACAAAGTCTGTAACACCAGTTTCGAATGTTTAGCATGTTTAGTTTCATCACGAGAGTAGATAAGAATATCATCTATGAACACAACCACAAATCGATCTAGATACGGTCTGAAGATCTGATTCATCAAATCCATAAACATATCAGGTGCATTAGTAAGTCCGAAAGGGATAACTAAAAACTCATAGTGTCCAAACCACATTCGAAAAGCAGTCTTTGGTACATCAGAGTCTTTAACTCGCAACTGATAGTAACGAAATCTCAAATCTATTTTTGAAAACACTGTGACCCCTTTCAGTTGATCAAAAAAATCATTAATTCGTGGCGACGGATACTTATTCTTTATAGTCACCTTATTGAGCTGTCTGTAGTCGATGCACATTCACATAGTTCAGTCTTTCTTTTTCACAAACAGCACTGGTGCACCCCAAGGAGAGAAACTCGATCGTGCGAAACTTCTATCTGTCAACTCTTGCAAGTGAGCTTTCAATTCTTTTAATTCGGTAGGTGCCATTCTGTACGGAGCTATAGATATCAAAGTCATCCTAAGCATTAACTCAATACCAAACTCTACTTCCTGAATAGGTGGCAAACCTGGTAATTCTTCAGGAAACACATTCAGATTCTCATACACAACAGGTACTGATTCAATGTTTCTTCCAGCCACTTTACTATCAAGCACTTATACAAGGTAAGCTTCGCAACATTTTCTCACATATTTCTAAGCTAACATCGAAAAAATCACTGCTGGTAAACCATTCAAATCATTAGATTCAATCTGAATAATCTCATCATTCTGGCACTGTAAATCAATAGTCTTTCTCTTGCAATTTACAACAGCATCATGCAAAGTCAACTAGTCCATACCTAAAATTATGTCGAACTCATCAAATGACAACAACATTAAATCAGCCAGAAAGCACGAATCTCGAACCATCAAGGGACAATTTTTACACACTTTGTCAACCATAACACACCGACCCAAAGGGTTTGACACTCTAATCACAAACTCAGTAGACTCAACAGGTAAAGTCTTATTGAATACTAGAGTTTCACACACAAAAGAATGAGTCGAACCAGGATCAATCAATGCAATTACATTAGTATCATAGAGAGTGAATGTACTAGCAATAACATCTGGGGATGCAGCCTCCTCCCGTGCGTAAATAGGATAGGCTTTGGCAGGTGCACGAGCCTCAGATCTGACTGCTGTATCTTTAGTTCTGCTCTGACTGCCTGTAACACCCCCAACCTGTATCCGTCACCAGAATAGGGTTACGAGGCATTACTGAACGAAAGCACAGTTCCAAACATTATCATATTAAATCAAGTCATAATCACATAGATTTAACTACCGTATTACATATGCGAATCATATGTTCATTGCAATTCATGATTCAAATCACATTAATACTTATGACTTAATCCAAAATCTAATCATAATTTATTATCATTCACCACATAGATTAAATGAAACATAATCCAAAGTATATATATCCAAAACAATTCAACATACATACAGAACATATAGCATATCAATAATTTCATTATGGAATATCATATCTATAATTTTTATTCTTAAATCAGTCATGTATATACATAAGTTATTCATCAATTGAACTAATTTTCATTTCTAACCTTTTCTTTCATGTATGCGGCTTTAATGTGTTAATCTATTTGTAATTCATGTATTAACATATTAATACAACTTAAGTATAAACACTCTGTTATAAATATCTCATTTCAATTCTAAGTCTACTTGGCCAACTCAATACATTTATGCATATTTAATAGTTTATAAATATCTAACAAATTTTACATTTGCCATGCACATGTACATATCAACCATATTACTAGCACATATATATACATGAATAGATATATAAACTTACATGAAACAAGCCATGTTCAATTACTTAAATATATTTATCCAATGTCATTTCGCTAATCACCTTGTAGCAACTATTTTCATCTACTAACATATAATTCACTAAAAACTTCAATCAATCCAATATAAGCATATATAACTTCCTTAAGTGTTGAATCACATATATCTCATAAATATTATTCATGTTGTACATTATATGACCGAAAGCTATTACCTTAATCTCATTCAAACACAACCATGTATAAAACATAACTATTAGTATCATACATTATTCTTAGCTGTCCAAAATTTATACGAACTAACTAACATGCTATAAATAAAATATATATAGATCATGACCGTTTGCAAGCCATTTCCAACACTTACATCACTAAACACATGTACTATGCATAATATAATATATATAACATTATAACCGAAACAATTTAAATCATAACCAAAACAAAACCATACCAATTATTAATTTCGATAAACACATATATTGCTTTTATTCCTTTATGGTTGAATTTACTACCTAACACCACATGCACATCCAAGTTTCCTTTAGTAGTTTACCTACAATCAATCTCACTTAACATTCAAGCCAAGAACACATAAGACCAAACCTAATCATGTTAAGCAAACCATTTCAAAGCATTTAGGTTGTCAGAATATTATACCTTCACGACATATAACTATAAAACTAAAATAAACATAACTCATACTCACCATGACCGAATGAAAAAAATAAAAGATTAGCCATTTTCATATGGCTTATATACATAACCAACATTCAGCATTTCAAAGGTAAATTCCAACCTATACATGCCATAATTTAAGTTTAGCTAAAAAGGTACCAAAACAGTAGATAGTGTGATGAGCTTGGCTGACAGTCCCCGAGCTTGTAGCTTGACTTCAAAAAATCTATAATACAGAATAATATAATACACAGAGTAAACTACCATGGCTTAGTAAGTTATAAGTAAACAAACAACTTAATAACATGTAGAAATTAATTAAGCTTGCCAGATTATATTATCATTATCAATGCTTAAACTTAAATCAACAAATGAGATAAATTACTACATTCTCATGCACAATACTACCTTAGCCGAATGCTTCCATTCTCGTATTAACCAAGTATCAATTGGCTTTTTAAATTAAATTGTCATTAAGTAATCAAATTCACAAGTATACATATTTATATAAGCTCAAGAATCCAATTATAACATTTTGTACATAAACTACTTTCATGGTCGAATATACATGGTTACATATAAATACATATCCAAGGATCATTTCCATAATATTCACACCATTTTTTCAAAACCGAATACACTTATTTAAATCATGGAAGTTTATTCTTTATATCATATATAACTTATATTATCAAACAAGTCACATACTTACCTTATCATTGATAACTAACAAACTAAATCATACATGTCCCTTTTTGATCATTTTACACATCCGATCACAATTTCCCTTTGAACCATTCGGAATTGGATAGGACACTCGGATAATTACACAAATTGTACAATGCCAACGTCCCAGACGTGGTCTTACATGTAGTCACATATCGATGCCACTGTCCCAGACAGCGTCTTACTCATAAACACATATCGAAATCACATATCGATGCCATGGTCTTACTCGCACACATGTATCGGAATCCTATGTCATGACATATGTATCCTAACTATTCCTAAGGTTCATACGGGGCTTTCGGACATCGTAACTCGATCGAAACCAATTCAGAGATATATTAGTCAAGCTTGATCATATTCGGCTATAGCTTGTATATGTTCATACAATTCTTACCAGCATATAATATTATCATTTAACTACAATTAAATGTGTCTATTTGCTTATAAACTTACCTTGGACGTCGTAAAACGGGACGGGGCTGCTAGTCGACAACTTTCATTTTTCCCCGGTCCAAATCTGATTTCTTTGGTTCTTGATCTAAACATATTCAAATTAAGCTCATTCAAACATATTTTCATGCAATTTAGTCCAAAAACACATAAATGGGAAAATTACCATTTTACCCCTGACATTTATAATTTTTATAATTTAGTCCCTATTGCACAAAACACAAAATACACAAAATTACAAAGCACCCATGTTAGGCCGAATGGTACCCATACCTATACAAGCCCATATATTTCATTAATTTTACATTTTAGTCCCTCAAATTATTATTTTTACAATTTAGTCCTAATTACTCAAAATCATCAAAAACTCCAATACAAAGCATGTTAATCTAAAACATATCTTTCATTTTTCATCATCAAACAAAAAAAAATCACAAACTATCAACAACGGCACAATTCAAAATATTCATCAAAATAAAAAATTAAAGCTTGGGTTTTGTAATACTCGAAGCAACAATCTAAAAAACGTAAAAATTATCAAAAATCGACTAAGAACGAACCTTAAATCAAGATGAGAAAGATGGCCGAACCTAGCTCTTGTTCTTTCTTTTTCTTTTTTTTTAGTTTCGGTGATGAAGAACAAAGGAAATAAAAAGAATTTGATTACTTTATTTTTAACATATATTAGTTTATCAACTAAATTACTTAAATAACCTTAATGATATAATAATAAAATCATATAATATATGTCTTTAACCGTCCACTACACTTAATTTTGGGCTTATTGCAACTTTAAGGCTTCCATTTAAAAGCCAAGTGCAATCTAGACCTTTTTAGAAATAACCATTGAATTTTCATTTTACGCGATTAAGTCATTTTATTTAATCGGACACCTAAACGACGAAATTAAATCACGAAAATTTCACAGATATAAATTCAAACAAAATAAACATAAAAAATAATTTTAAAATTTTTTATTGACTCAGATTCGTGGTCTTGAAACCATTGTTTCGATTAGGGTCTAAATCGGGCTGTTACACTGCCACTCGCATTACCCGCATTTCTGGGTGGTCTACCCCGAGCTGCTATATTACCCGATCTCGTGTTCTATACTGGATTTTCTTCAGCTAACACTGGGCAATCACGTATATAATTATCCATCGATCCACATTTAAAACAAGCCCGATCATGCAATCTGCAACTATCGGGATGTCGTTTGCCGCAATGTTTACACTCTGGTTGATTTGATCTAACATTACCCACACTAGCTACTGAGGTAACTCTCGAGTTCACTGTTGGACTATTCTGATCTCGTCTAGAATAACCCAAAGTAGCTTTAGAATGGCTAAAATCATCTCAGAACTTCTTTGGTGCTGACGAATGATCTCTTACGTGAATCTCTAGCTTCAAAATCAGCTTTTCTTTTCTCTTGTCCCAGCTCTTCAGCTTTACAAGCTCGCTCTACCAGTACTACGAACTCTTTTATTTCAAGTATGCCAACTAATAGTTTAATGTCTTCGTTCAGCCCATCTTCAAATCTTTTACACATTATGGCTTCGGCAGAAACACACTCTCGGGCATACTGACTGAGTCTCACAAATTTTCGCTCATACTCTGTCACGGTCATTCGTACCTGTTTCAGCTCTAGAAAATCTTTACGCTTCTGATCAATAAATCTCTGGCTGAAATATTTCTTACGAAACTCAGTCTAAAAAAATTCCTAGGTCACTCGCTCTCTCGGAACCACTGATACTAGGGTATTCCACCAGTGATATGCTGTGTCTCGGAGAAAATATATGGCACATTTCAAACTCTCATCCGGAGTACAAGACAGCTCATCAAACACACGGATAGTATTATCAAGCCAAAATTCAGCTCGCTCAGCATCATCATCATTAGTAGCTTTAAACTCTTCAGCCCCATGTTTTCTTATTTTATCAACAAATGGCTTATACAATCTCAACGCATCACTTACTTGAGGTATAGCAGGCATCGAAGTTGGATTAGTTGGGAGTTGAGGTTGTTGTGCAACCGGATTAGTCCGAATATACTGAGTAAACCAATCATTCATCATTTGATAAAAGGCTACCTTAGCCCACTCACTTGATTACTCGAAGTCAGTCGAGAATCGGCCGGCGCTGTCCCTTGTGCGAGAGTAGGCGCTACACTCTCACCATCATTAGCTGCAGCTCTGTTGGGATCCATTTACTATATGAAAACACATTTTCAATTGGCAGAAGTCATCACACTATCGCAGTATATAATATGGCATGTATAGCTAGACTCACACGCACTACATTAGTCCTAGAATCGACTAAAGTGTAG
This sequence comes from Gossypium longicalyx, assembly GCA_025698465.1. Taxonomy (NCBI): domain Eukaryota; kingdom Viridiplantae; phylum Streptophyta; class Magnoliopsida; order Malvales; family Malvaceae; genus Gossypium; species Gossypium longicalyx. The sequence goes on from CM046995.1 coordinate 38,130,392, forward strand.
CTCTGATACCAATAAAATGTAACACCCCTAACCCGTATCTATAGGTTATGAGGCATTACCAAACAAATACAATTCATAACAACTTTCATACTTTGATTCAATAAATTATATAACCACCATATTTATATTCAGTCAACACTATAAGAAAACATAAGAATCAAATATTAAACTCATAACCAAATATTTTCATTCCATATCCAAATCATGTATGCATACTATCAAGTTTAACCTCATATTCCGAACTAATAAATACGCACTTATTTAGTCATAGTCCTAATCTCAATAATCCACACCATTATCAAAACCACATGTTTACCAAAATAAACCCATTTTCCAAATCATATCCATCAACCATATATAATTATATACCCGACCAAACACATTATACTAACATACATTGCTTTTAGAACCGAATTAAAAGTATAAATTCCATTTGGATATATGCATAAACTTGCCACATAAATATTAAACTACTAACATATATATATATATATGTATTTATATATATCGTATACACACTTATCATTTATTAATTCTAAGCAAAGTTTATACAACAAATTATATATTAAATTTGATATCAATAATAAACCACTTTAGCTAATCAAATTTATGATATAGTAAAGTTATTTTGTAACTTATCAAGATATGTAATTCATAGAACATATTCATCCATTTTCAATTTCAATTGCCGAGTACATCAATCTTTGATAACATACAAGTCACACATGTATTTTATACCTTAAGTTAAATATATAACAAATATATCTTATCTAATATGTACAAACATCATACTAATACATTATATATTTATGCATATTTAAATGCCGAATCATGTATAACATAATTACAAGACTTTTAGCAATTCTTTCACCATAAGCATACATAATGAACTTGTAAAATATCACAAACCATAATCGAGTTCACAAACATACCTATTTATCCATATGTCATAACCGAAATCAACCTAATGCACATATCCAAAATCACCAACTATTTTCAAAGCTTTACCTTATAATTCATTCATCTAGACTAAATTACCTAAACCCATCGTATCAAACATTTTAATCAAGCCATCATTCACTTGAAGATATATAATATGAACATAACACCAAAATCACAACCAAGCATAACCATCATCAAAGCAAGGCATTAAAACCAAGCATAACTAAGTATTAAGCCATTTTCACATGGCTCTTAGTTAGATAAACCAAAATTAAACATTTCAAAATATAATCCAACCGATACATGCCATAGTTCCAAAAATTCAGCTTCTAAAGTACTGAAGACGGTCGATAGTGTGATAGTCTTGGCTGACGATCCCCGAGCTTGTAAACTGAATCCAAGATCTATAAAATAGAGGTAACAAGAACACACAGAGTAAGCTATTTAAGATTAGTAAGTCATAAGAAAATTAACATTTTAAAGGTATAATCGAATTATTAATAAAAATAAACCAAATTGTAACATCAGTATCACATTTAGCAACAAGCTTACTATTTCATAAATATTATGTACTCACATTCATATATGCTACTTAGGCCGAATGATCACATATTTATTTCCACAAAAAAATATCATTCAATTTTCGAAGCTTAAATGTCCTTAAAATCAAGTATGCTTACATTTATTTACACATACTCATGAATCATAATTCAACATCTCATACATAGACTTATATATGACTGAATATACTTGATCTTTATTAAACATATTCAAGAACCATTTTAAAGATATTCACATTATTTATTTCAAGGGCCGATTATACTTTTCATATTCATATACATCCTTCGCTTACATCAACATGATTTACTACAATATCAATAACTTACTTACCTTATTTCAAACAGGTAATAAGCTAAATCATACCTGGCCATTTAGCTCGTTTTACACATTCGAACACAACTTATCTTTGCAAATTGAACCATTCGAAATTGAATAGGACACTCGAATAATCACACATATCGTACAATGGCAACGTCCCGGACGTGGTCTTACATGTAATCACAAATCGATGCCACTGTCCCAGACAGGGTTTTACTCGCACACATATATCAGAATCACATATCAATACCATGGTCTTACTCGCACACATATATCAAAGTCTTATGTCATGACATATGTATCCTACCTATTCCTAAGGTTCATACGAAACTTCCTGACGTTGTAACTCGGTCGAAAAAAATTTAGATATATAGTAACCAAGCTTGTATACATTCGGCTATTATAAATATAAATTCATATATCTCACTTCAGCATGAATAATTTGCATATAATTAAAGTTAAATACATTTATTTGCTTATGGACTTACCTCGAACGATGAAAAATAGAACGGGACAACTAGTCGACAACTTTCGTTTTCCCTCTATCCAAATCCAATTTTTTTGGTTCCTGATCTTAATTGAGCTTGAGTAAGTGTTGAACCCTTAAAAGCTTTCCTTTCTTTCTTATTTTTGAAGTTTCGGTCAATATAAAAGATGAACATAAAATGGTTTTAATCTTTTTTATGTTTTATGTTATAATGGCTTATTAAATAATTTACCTAAATAACCTTTATTATAAATTATAAAATCTTTATAAATCATGGTCGCTACCATCCACTACAATAATTATGGCCTAATTGCATTAATAATGCTTCATATAAGAAAGACAATAACAATTTGGTCCTCACACATTAAACTATCAAATTTTCAATTTACGCGATTAAGTCCTTTTATTTAATCAGATACCTAAACGACAAAATTAAATCACGAAAATTTTACAGATATAAATTCACACAAAATAAACACAGAAAATAATTTTAAAATATTTTTCTGACTCAGATTCGTGGTACTGAAACTACTATTCCGATTAGGGTCTAATTCGGGTTGTTACAAGACCGTTATTTCTACAGCAGATTTGTGAGGCTCAAAAATTTGATAATGAATTGCAAGCAAAATGAGCTCAGTGTGAGTTGACTTTTGATTCAGAGTTTCAAATAGGGCCTAATAATTGTTTGATGTTTCATGATAGAATATGTGTACCAAGAAACTCTAAGCTCATTCGGAAGATTCTAAACGAAGCACACAATAGTTGTTTATCAGTACTTCCAGGAAGCACGAAAATGTATAACAATTTGAAACAGCTTTATTTGTGGCATGGTTGTTAGTAAGTCAAAGTTGAGCATCAAGTGCCGTCACGTTTATTACAACTTATTATGATTCCTGAGTGGAAGTGGGATAGAGTAACATTGGATTTAGTATTGGGTTGCTCATATCTCTGAAAAATAAAGATGCGATCTTGGTTGTTGTTGACAGATTGATGAAATCAGCTCATTTCATTCTGGTACGTACAGATTTCTCACTTGATAAACTATGTAACATCTCGAATTAGGGCCTAGTCAGAACATTGGTGTTGAGACCACAAATCCAGGATAGAAATAATTATTTTATGATTCTTATGAGGTTTATGTTATGAGTGCATGCTTGTGTGAAAGTTTCATGAAGAAATTCTATGCATAAAATGTCTAATTGCATTTTAGGGACCAAATTGAATAAAGTGCAAAACTTGCATTCTAGAAGCTTTAAGTAAGAAATTACACTAGATTATGAATTAAAGGGTCCTAATTAGCAATTTGACCAATTTTTAAAATTTTGGACAAAAATGGACATACATAGGAAAAATTGGAAAAAGAACCCTAAGGGCATTTTGGTCATTAGGTAATTAAAAGAATAAAAAGGGAAAATCAAACCAAAAATGTGTTCATCTTCCTCCTTGGCTGCTGAAAATCACACAATAGGTAGGGTTTTGTTCAACATTTCTAAGCTCAATAGTAAGTGTTCCCTAGCCTCGTTTTTAATGTTCTTTGTATTTTTGAAGTCCCGGTAACATGGACTACCGATTTCTAGCTATATTTTGAGCTAGGGTTCATGTATGAAAATTGAACCATGCATGACTTGCTTGTATTTTGATGATTAATGGAGGAATATGAATGTTTGATGCATGATGAACATCTTTTATTAAGTGATTTTTAGTGAAAACACCTAAACAAGGGACTTGTTTGTAAAAGTGTAAAAGTGAGTAGTAATAATGTGAAATAAAAGAAAATATGGGCTCATATGAGCATATTAAAGGTTCGGCTAAGCTTGGGTAATCAAGAAAATGCATACATTTCATTTTACGAGCCTAGGGGCTAAATCGTAAATATGTGAAAGATTAGGGGTCAAAATGTAAATTTGTAAAAGTATGATTTATGGAACCATTTGAATAATGTGAATAATAAATAAATTAAATTTGGCATTATAGATCAAGAAAAATATGAGTCGGGACTTAATCGAGGAAAGAATAGAGTATACGATGACTAGGCTCAATTATCATCGTTTTGTACCAAGGTAAGTGCATATGCAAATAATGTGGTGTTGTAGCATGTTTTAATGCTTTAATATTTTGTGATAAATGTTTTATTGTAATTATGAGTTGTATGCTTATTGATTGTTATGAAAGCATTAATGTTATCATGATCGTTAACCACGACATTACGAGCAAGTACGGTGGAGATAATATATGTAAGCGAAGAAAATCCCGTTTGAACCTTAGGAATAGTTAGGATACGAGTGACATGTCACTAGGAAATAAGAGATCTGACTCATTGAGTTGGTCCGAGTTTGTGAGAAATTCAAACTTGTTAAGTTGGTCCAAGTTCATAATATATATGAGGAATCCGAGCTCCTTAAGTTGGTCTAAGTTCATTATGGATGCCGGCATCCGAGCTCGTTGAGTTGGTTCGAGTTCATTATGGATGCGATACATGTAACATCCGAGCTCGTTGAGTTGGTCTGAGTTCACTATGGATGTCTACATGTTATGAGGTAGTTTTGGCTATGTATATACATGAGGCACTTATGTGCAAGTTTTCCGCGTATCTAATAGTATTCCGATGGGTTCAACGGGTAATGTAATGATTGTAATGAAGTCTCGTAGAAGGCATATGAAAGAGGTATTGTTATCGATACTCTACTATAAGTGTAATACCTCTAACCTGTATCCTTCGCTGGATTAGGGTTATAAGGCATTACTGATCATATTACAACTCATACAAATATGCATTACAATTTACAATTCGAAATTTTTAATCACATCCATGCTCATAATTTAATTCAAATATCAAATCTTAAAATCATATCATTACAACATAGCATAATTAAAAACATAACCCAACATTTCTCAAAATAAATTATACATATACAGAACATATAACAAATCACCAACTTCATTAATTTAATAACAAACCTATTTTATTTCTTTATATATGACATGTGCATGTAACAAAATGAAACAAATTTTCATTAATAACCTTTTCATTCATTTATGCGGCATTAATGCATTAGTCTATATGAAATTCACATGTTTTGCATATTAACACAAATTAAAAACATGTATTCAGTTATATATATGTATAACCCATTTCATTACGTTATCATTTTGGATAACACAACTCATTTGTATATATTCGTAAATTTACAAATAACTAACAAAACTATATCGTTATACACATATACATGTCTACCATAATATAAAAGCACATATATATACATACATATAAAGACATATAAGAGCTCAAGTATCATATCATGATCAAATGCCAAAGCACACATATCCTTTAGTCATTAATTCAATCTCATTATATACAATATGATCGAAACACATAACAAATTTACAAACATCATACATCTTGGATACATCTCAATATAAACTCAAACCAAAATCAAATATACATCATAACCAATTCATTCTTACCACGTCCGAATTTATCAACCAATCTTAATACACAAACACATATCACAAATTCTAATCATTCATGGCACATAGCATAATAACCAAAATGGACTCAAACCATCAACATACCAAAACTAAATTTAAGCATTTAAATAAGCCATTTTCACATGGCTTTTATACAAAACCAAGGTTCATCATAACAAAACACCATTCAGCCTATACATGCCATAAGTTTGAATTTAAAACTTTCAAAATTACCGAGAATAAACGATAGTGCGATTGAATTTATGGACGATCCCCGAGCATGTAACGATCTCCAAAATCTATAAAACAAAGACAAATATATGCACACAAAGTAAGCTAATTTAGCTTAGTAAGCCTTAAGCAAATTAAACAATTAATGCATAATAACATTTCAATTACTAATCATTTCAATTAAATAAATCAACTTATGCATTTTTAATCACATTTATTTTTAAAATTTTAATTCCATACATATACAGCATATACTTTCATAAGACAATTTCTCTTTGGCCGAATATACCTGTATACAGCTTCAATATATTCTCAAATTTCGAAACCACATTGACTTATATAATCGAATATACATATATAGTTAAACACATATATTCATCACTCAAAGTTTAACATTTCATCCATATACAATTATAAGATCAAATATATTTCTCATATTAGCACATGTACTACATCAAATTCATGTATCCTTTTTTTTCACATATCAAGAAATCAATTCATCCTATTTTCAAATAGGTAATCCAACTATCACGTACCTGATCGTTTTAGCTCATTCAACGTATTCATTTATCACATCAACATAAAGTCTTTTAGGCATAGATTTATAATATTTCGCCGGTATAAAACCTGCTAGGTCTAAGCCTGTATCATACACCGGCACAAGGCCTGCTAGACTCAAAGTCTGATTTTATACACCAGTGATAAGCCTACTAGGCATCAAGCCCGATTAAATTCACCAGCACAAGGCTTGCTAGGCTCAAAGCCCGAATATCATTTTTATAAAGCTGTCTCATAAACAATTCATATATAAAAAATTTTAGATATTCTATATAGTTCATACGGACTTTCAAATGTTATAACTCAATCGAGTTAAACTCAAATACATTATTTCCATGCTTTATCACATTCGGCTAACTCTACTATAAATCTATGAATTCCAAATCAGCATATTAAACTAAGTTACATTCAAAATTAACGATGTTTAATTGCTTAAAGACTTACCTCAGATATCGACGAACAATGTAAATCGACTATTCGACTATTTTTGCTTTTCCCTAATCCAAGTCCGATTTCTTTTGTTCTTGATCTATACAATTTCAAATTAATCTCATTCAAACACAATTTCATTCAATTTAATCCAAAAACATATAAATGGGTAAATTACCATTTTACCCCTGATATTTCATACTTTTACAAATTAGTCCTAATTGCATAAAACAAAAAATACACAAAATCTCACAACAACATAGTTAGGCCGAATCTTCCTTATACTTATACTAGTCCATATATTTCATTTATTTCACATTTTAGTCCCTCAATTTATTATTTTTTCAATTTAGCGCTAATTACTCAAATTCATCAAAAATTCCAATATAAAACATATTAATCCAAAACTTATATTTCATAATTCATCATCAAACATCATAAAACACAAATATTCATCAAAATCGGAAATTCTAGCATGGGTTGGATAGTATTCGAAGCAAAGATCTCAAAAATGTAAAAATTATCAAAAACCGAGCTAGAACTTACCTTAAATCAAACTCAACAATGGCCGAATGCCCTAGCTTCCCTTTTATTTCTTTCTTCTTTTATTTCGGTCAAAAGATGAACACTTTAACATGGCTTTTTAATTTTTAAGTTTTATTATAACATATATTATTACATGTTTTACTAAATTAACCTTTTATTATAAAACCTTTATAATTCATGGTCATTACAGTCCATGCTATAACCATTTGGTAAAATTGCAACATAAATCCTCATATAAGAAAGAAAACAACAATTTGGCCCTTTTACAATTAACCACCAAATTTTCATTTTACACGATTAAGTCCTATTATTTAATCAGACACTCAATCGACAAAATTAAATCACGAAAATTTCACACATACTAATTCAAACATAATAAACATGAAAAATAATATTTTAATATTTTTCTGACTCGAATTTGTGGTCCCGAAATCACCGTTCCGACTAGGGTCTAAATCAGGTTATTACAATAAGTACAAGTACGTATGCTAAACCTATGAGTAATGCTCTGATAAAGATCGATTTAAGATGAGAAAGTATGTATATGTATATGATGAGTAAGCAAAGAGGTTTGAATGAAGAATAATCTTTATGTATATGTTATCATGCTTTTGTATGTTAATTGTCTACCACTATCGCATATTATTTTCATGTGGACTTATTAAACTTTAATGCTTACTCCCCTCTCTTTTCCATCATTTGTAGTTCCGCCAAGCTAGCTCGGGGATCGAAAGCTGTCGGAGTATTTGATCACACTATCAAAAGACTTTTAGGTATAGTGAAGTTATTATTTTGAGTATTGCATGTATAGGAACTTGGTCATTTTGTGATATGTGTCATGATATTTGGCCAAATTGTGAAGGCCTATGATGATGATGATCTTTTTGTAATGGCCATGTGATATGACTCATTTTTGGTCATTTGGGTTGTAATCCAATTACCCATGCATGCATGTGTTAGTGTTTTGATGGTCGGATATGTTATTGCTTGGTGTTACAAACTTGCTGAGTTGTACATTTCCGGAATTGTGTGATTACATGGTGTTCCCCTATCTATTGTTTCGGATAGAGATCCAAGATTTACTTCGCAATTTTAGAAGAAATTGCAAGAAGCTTTGGGATCAAAGCTGTATTTTAGCATTGTATTTCACCTGCAAACGGATGGTCAATCTGAACGAGTTATTTAGATACTTGAGGGTATGTTGCGTTGTTGCATTCTTGAGTTTGAAGGTAGCTGGGAGAAATATCTACCACTGACTGAATTTGCTTACAATAATAGCTTCCAATTGAGTATAAAGATGGCACCATACGAAGCTCGATACGGTCGTAAATGTCAAACACCATTGTACTGGAGTGAGCTCAGTGAAAATAAGATTCACGGGGTTGATTTGATTAGAGAGACTGAAGAAACAATGAAAGTAATTTGTGATAGTTTGAAAACAGATTCAAATCGATAGAAATCATACACAGACTTGAAATGGAAAGATATTGAGTTCCAGATCAGGGATAAAGTGTTTTTGAAAGTGTCGCCCTGGAAAAAGGTTCTTCGATTCGGCCGTAAAGGAAAGTTGAGTCCGCGATTTATTGAGCCGTATGAGATTATTGAACGAATAGGCCAGTGGCATATCGACTAGCTTTATCGTCAGAACTTGAAAAGATTCATAATGTCTTTCATGTTTCTATGCTACGACGATACAGGTCCAATTCGTCACATGTGATTTCTCCGGTAGATGTTGAGATACAGACTGATTTGACGTATAGTGAAGAATCGATTAGAATTTTAGCTCGTGAAATCAAAGAATTAAGAAATAAACACATAGCCCTAGTGAAGGTTCTTTGGCATAAACATATGGTATTGAGGATGTAACATCCCGAAATAGGGCTTAGTCGGAACAGTGGTTTTGGAACCAAAAATTTGAGGTCAAGAAATTATTTTAATATTATTTTATGTGTTATAGCATGATTATATGAGTGCATGAAAATTTTGGTGAATTAATTTTAACGTTTGTGAGCTTAATTACGAAAAAAGACTAAATCGCATAAAAGGAAAAAATTTTTGTTTTACTAGCCAAAGGTGTTAAATTGCTAGAGAACCATAATTGGGGGTGTTTAAAGTGCAAATAGGCCCTTAAAAGAAGCTTGGCCGGCCATAGGGACAAGATTTGACCAAGTTTTCAATGTTAGGTAATGTTTTGGTGACTTTTTGACTAAAAATAAAAATAAAATAAAGAGAAAATATATCATTTTTTCTCATCATCTTCTCCACTGAAAAAGCTAGCAAAATAAGGGTTTTGAAGCTGGAAAATTTAATCCACTTAATCTCTCTACAAGTAAGTGACTTTAATGACTTTTCTTGATAATTTTTACATTTTTAGAACCCTTGTAACATGAGCTTTCAAATGAGGGGATTATTTTGGAAAATGGTTGATAGTCTAGGGACTTGACATGAAATGATTCATATTGTTTGCTGAATTTTTATGAAAGAAAATGAGTCATGGTTGAGTAATAAACAACTTTTGTGAAGAAATTTTCATGAAAACCCCTAATAGGACCTTTTTGCATAAGTTGTAAAGTAAGTGATAAATGTGTGAAATAATGAGAATTTTGAGTTTCTATAAGTATGAAAAGAATTCAGCTAAGCTTAAAGAGTAAGAAAATTGAATAAAAATCATTTTATGAGCCTAGGGGAAAAAGTGTAATTTTGGCAAAGTTTGGGGGTAAAATTGTAAATTTTTGAAAATATGATTTTGGGTCAATTTGAATAATGTGAGTCCTAAATAGGCTATATTTGAAATGATAGATCAAGGAAATCGAGATTCGGGCTTAAAATGGGAAAATACGAAGTTATGGATCAAAATGGTAAATTTACCGTTTTCGTATTCGTGGTAAGTCCGTGTGAATTAATAAGCATGTTATTAAAGTTATTATTGTTATACTTGAAAATCTCCTTGTTATTATGGTATTGAATTATGTGTTAGTGTTAGGGTGTATGAGCAAATATTATACCCTATGAAATAATCGAAAGCTTAATATGTCGATTTCACTTTGTGTATTTATGAAATATTGGAAATTGATGAAATATGATATCTTGTTGAGATGAGTAAATTATAGAATGATGAAATGAACTGAAAGTTCTTATGGTGATGAACCTTGTGAATTGTATGATCAATTCTTCGAACGAGCTTGGCTACGAAGTGACCCTTGAGAAATCCCGATTGGACCTTTGGAAATACCTAGGATACGGGCATCAAGACACGGCTGTTATGTGAGCCAGTGTAAGACTTGTCTGGGACATGCATCGGCATTGAGACGAGAGCTAGTGTAAGACATGTCTGGGACATGCATCGGCCTCGAGATGTAAGCCAGTGTAAGACATGTCTGGGACATGCATCGACTGCTAGATGTGCTAGTGTAAGACATGTCTGGGACATGCATCAGCACGGATATGTGAGAGCCAGTGTAAGACCATATCTGGGATATGGAATCGGCATCGATATGTGTAAGATTTCCCAATTATCCTCTAGTATTCCAAGTGGTTCAATGGATAGTTTAAAGCTTGCGATAAAAGCGAGAAGGTAAATATATGAGCATGCTAAAAAGGTACAAGTATGTATTCGAAGCTTAAAGGCTATTACGAACATGAAACAATTCACCTTTGATAATGATACAAATAAGTAAGTTATGCCTATGAAAATGAAATTGTGGTGACTTTGTGATTATGGTTTTATGTTTATGATGTACATATATGTATTCTTACCATGATGGTTGAAATGTGATTGATGATTATGTGTGAGACTTTGAGGCCGCATTAAATTGAGACATGAAATGTATATTCCTTTACTTGGTGGCCTAATGAACATGAAAAGGGAAATAGATTAGCATAAATGCTTATTTAAAAATGATCATGAAAGAGTAAAGTATGTAATAAAATAGTTTTGGACAGCAGCAGTAGTCCGACTTTAAAAATACACCAAAAATAGTATAAAGTGAATTAGAGACTGAATAAAATATGGAATTGAAGCCTAATGAGTCTAGTTTCACATAGAAGAAATGGTGTAAGCAAATATTTTCATACTATGAAATATTTTAGTTGTTGTGAGATAGAGTCAGAAAAACTTCGAAATCCCCTATTCTGATTTGAGAAAATCATTGAAAATTGTGAAAAAAATATTTATGAGTTGTAATTTATATGCTTAGAATTATTAATGGGTATATTTTCATTAAAAATAGACAGAAACATCATCCAAGTCCTGTATTATGAGATAATTAATTTTTAATGAAGAGGGGTCAGAACTTTCAGACAACGAAAAAGGGTAACTTTAAGAAATAAATTGTACTAATTGCCTAAACCAAAAATTCTGAAAATTTTATGGTAAGAATATATGTGAGTCTAGATTCAGGGAAAATTTGTGGAACTTAATTTGGAGTTCCGTAGCGACAAATATAAATCATTTAGTGACTGTTACTCGAGAAAATAGCTTGACTAGAACATGAGTAAAAATGTAAATAGGGTTGTATTACCATGAGAAGCAAGTTGATAAGTTGCTTATTATTTTCATACGGTCTTAATAAGCTATAAAGCTTACTCCCTTCCTTTCCTTTCCTTTAGTGTTTTCAGGTAGCTCGGGGTTGGAGATCATCGGAGGCAGCATCACACTATCAAGTCGCTACTTTTGGAAAAAAATGAAGTATATATTAGAAATTTTCAAATGAGTGGCATGTATAGGGATCTAGTTGATTGACATGCATTATTTTGCTTTGGTCAAATGTGTTGGCTTATATTGAGTTATATGCATGTGGCCATAAGATGTGACTCATATTGATTATGGTTTGTAAGCCTAGCTATTCATGTCATGTCTTATGTTTATAATGTGATTATGTTTGTTTGCATGCATGGTTAGTAATATGACATGTGTGTTAGATGTATGCTCTATGACCAATTGAGGTGGTCATAGCCATGTAGTAATTGCACGTTATAAAAATAATGTGATAATAATTGAACATGAGTGCTTGATGAATAAGTTGGTAACCATAGTATAATGGTAATAGTGGTCATCAAAATGACAAGTCATATGAATGTGAAATAAGGAATCTAGACTTGGTATTGCATGAGTAGATGCATTACTTGTATGAGGACATGTTAATATTAAGGATATGTCTTAATAAAAAGAGTGTTTAATCACTAAAATGATGCCATCATTTGTGGTTTTTATATGTATGAGGTTGTAAGGGTTTATGGGTAACATGAAGGCTTGGAAAATAGCCTAAGTGTTGACTACATGAGCTGAGACATGGTCGTGTGTCTTAACTGTGTGAGAGACACAACCTAGAGACACGGGCATGTGGCCCAGACATGTGGTTCGATCTGCATGCTGACGTCATAGTCAGAGAGTTACATGACCCGAGGACATGGGCGTGCCAAAGGCACACAGGCGTGTCCCTATGTCCACACGGGCGTGTGACCCTGTACCATGGGAAATTTTTCTAAGTTTTCCTAAAACTTCTCAAAGTTCTCGGTTTAGTTCCGAATCAATCCTAATATATGTTTTGGGCTTTGTAGACCCAAGTAAGGTACGACATGTATGTGTTTAAAAAGTTTGAATTAAAAGAAATTTTATGGCCCGATTTTTAAATGTTTGTGAACAAGTAAGTTCGGTAATGCTTCGTACCTTGTCCCGATGTCGGACATGGGTATGGGGTGTTGCAGAGGAAGCCACGTGGGAGCCCAAAGATGCTATGAGAAAATAGTACCCTAACCTATCCACTGGTAAGATTTTTGGGGACAAAAATCCTTAAAGGGGGAGAGTTGTTACAGCTCGTTTTTTGTCAAATCGAAACAGTGGTTTCAGAACAAAAAATTTTAAGGTCAAAATATTTATTTTATTATTATTTTAATAATTATAGCATGATTGAATGATTGTGTGAAATTTTCGTTAAGAAATTTTATCGTTTAAATAGTCAATTTGAGAAAAAGGACTAAATCGCGTAAAGTGCAAAAGTGATGTTCTATTAGCTAAAGGTGCCTAATAGCTATGGAACTTAAAAGATGAGGTCCTTATGTGGTAATTAGACCATTAATAGCATGAGTGGACATATATGGACATTAAATGGATGAAATTAATGGTTTTTCATTAAGTTATAATAGTAATTAGCATAACTATCATAAAATAAGTAAAACAAAACAAAATTATGCCTTCATATCATCTTCCAAAACTGAATTTTAGGGCTTGAGAAGCCATTTTTATACCTTCAAGTTTAGCACTTCTATTTTCATCAATTAGGTATGCGTTTTTGATCCGTTTTTAAAGATTTTTATATTTTTGAGATCGTTGCAGCTAGTACTAGTTAGCCCAGGGACTAATTTACAAAATTTTTAAAGGTTTTGAATGTTACCATTGATGAATATGTATGATTTTTGATAATTGACGATAGATTTTGAATGGTTGTTGATAGTTAAACAAGTTTTTTTAAGTGATTATTAGTGAAACTGCAAAATAGGGATTAAATTGAGAAATGTGTAAATTTTGTGGTAGAAATGTGAAATAATTGATAAATATGGGCTAATATAAGTACTAGAGAAATTTGACTAGCATGGGTTGTGGTTAAATTGCATGAATTTGTGATTTTATGAAATAAGGACTAAATTGTGAAAAATGTGAAAGTTTAGGGGTAAAAGTATAAATGTGCCTTAAAGAGTCTTTTGGACTAAATTGAATAAATAAATGATTAAATAAGTTAATTTTGAATATATTTTGATCAAGAAAAGTGAAATACGGACTTGGATCGGGGAAAAGATAAAGTTTTAGACTAATCGACTCGATTTGTTATTTTCACATCTGAGGTAAGTTCGTATGTAATAAGCATTGTTATAATTATATTTTTAATGCTTTGATATTGCATAAATTGTATATGTGGGAATACAGTTATGTTCAACAATAAATCGGCTATTTAAGGCACTTAGTGTGCGATTCGAATAGCTTCAGCTATATATGACACTTAGTGTGCGAGAATGAGATAGCTTCGGCTACATATGGCACTTAGTGTATGAGAAATGTGATAGCTTCGGCTATGTATGGAACTTAATGTGCGATTTGAAATAGCTTCGGCTATTTATGACACTTAGTGTACGAGATATCGAGTATTCAATGGCATTCTGATTATGTATGAACTTATTATGGATTGGTACAGGTATATACGTGAATATTTGAGCTTAAAATTGAAGAAGTTACAAAGTTTGCATATAAGCTTATGAATAAGCATGTGAAAGGTTTGTTAGTAATCATGAATTTCATGTTATATGTTTAAATTGATGAATGGGATATGTGTGATTAGTTAAGTTTATAACATACGAGCTTACTAAGCTATAAAGCTTACTTTTTTTATTTTTCATGTCTTATAGTGATTTCAAAGCTAACTCAGGTTCGGGGATCGTCGGAGATTACGTCACATTATCCAACCATCGCTTTGGTACCTTTGAGCTCTTGGTTTGTTCATATGGCATGTATAGGATTATGGTCATTTTGATTATGTTTTGATAATAAATTTTTCCATTTGAGATGGCATGTGAATGGTTATGTTTTGTTTGTATCTATAGCCATGAGATTTGGCTTAATTTGGCTAGTTTGGTTGTAAATATAAGGGTGCTTATGGTTTATATTATGAGGTTTGTGGAATTGGTGTTATGCTAGTGAATTGGAACAAAATGATGTATGTTTGGTATATGTTGTTAGTTATGTTAATGCCATTTTATAATGTGCTTAACGATACTTGGAAATGATTGATGAATTGATGATGTTTGAGATTGAGGTTTAGGCTAAGATAGGTTTAGATGAAATGGTTGGAATTATGGTTTATTTGGTTGTTTTCGATTGCCTATTTTGTTTTGTTTTTGTGCCATATATGTAGGTGAAGATGTGTACCAAAGGGGGTGGCAAAATGGCTTGATAAATAGCCAATTTTTGTCCACACGAGCGTTAACACAAGCGTGTGTCTCAGACGTATGTGACACACAGTCATGTTACACGGTCGTGTGTCCACTGTTGTTGTAATTGAAATAAATTCAGTATACTCTACACGGTCTCACACACGGGCGTCCGACCGGCCGCATGGTACAAGTTAGTATACCCCCTAATTAGCACACGGCCTAGCACACGGGCATGTGACTTGATCATGATGCATAAGTCAGTATACCCTACAGGTTTGGCACGCCTAGCACACGGCCTGGCATACAGGCGTGTGTAGCCATTTTGAAGGGCACACGGGCGTGTGGTTGGCCGTATGACCCAAGTCAGTATGTACCCTCTGTTTTCACATGGCTGGTGACACGGGCGTGTCTAATGGCCGTGTGTCTAGCCACACGGGCGTGTGTCCCCTGTTTTGAGAAAAAATTTACTAAGTGTTGAAAAAATTTCCCGAGTATCCGGTTTAGTCCCGAACCACTCTCAACGTATGTTTAAGGCCTCATAGGCTTGTTTAAGGGACACTATGATTGTATTTGAATGATGAATGTATGAAATGGTATTATGTATGTGAAAAGTTTATGTAATTTTGTTGTAAGTCTAGTAATGCTCCGTAACCCTGTTCTGGTGTTGAATACGAGTGAGGGGTGTTACATAACAACAATTAGTAAATGTATTTGTATCAGTAAACTTTTAGTTTATTTTAACATGTTTTTCAATTGTACTAATAATGTCAATATAAATTGTGACAATTAATAATTTTATTGTCATTCTTTTTTACTTTGTATCCTTTTATAAGCAGTATTACGACATTTACTTCTAGAAATGTTTAAATCAATGTGAAGTTCATAAAGTCATTAACTCAATAAAATAAATATAATTTGCAAACAATTATATGCATTATTCACTTCAGGGAATATGCCAAAATATTCAAATGTCAAAATTGAATTTAATGATCAAAAGGGATTATAAAATTTATTATATTTATTGCAAACATTCACTTCAAGGAATGTGCAAAACAAAGAATAATTTAGACAATATTGTAAGAATATATCATATTCCTTAACAATAAGACTATATAGATATCATCTGCTTCAAGGAATGATTAATTACTATAAACCATTGGTCATTATGTTCTAAAAATGAATATTTAGCAACAATTCAAATCATCCATTTTCTTCTTATATATTTGTCAATAATGACTATATGTTCTATTATCATAATTGTTATGTATTGCTACATTTACTTCGGGGAATGTAGCAGAACTAGTGGAATGAATAACTATTATTTTATTTAGCTATAAGAAGGCTTGGGATTAATTCAGAATACTTTTAAAACCCTTTTAACAAGAGTTTTGCATCATCAATTAACTAGAAAAAAATAATCAAGTCATGTATAGAGTTTATTGTAAACAAAATGTATGGATAAAACTGACATTTAAAATATCAAACCTAATATAATGCTAGTGTTAGCAAAAATTTCAAAACCATTGTAGACATGCATGAAATTTACTTCAAAACAATACATTTCAAGTTCACTAAAATATTTCTATTTATAATTGCTCATATAATTTCTCTAAATAATTAACAAATGAAATAATATAAAACATATGAACTACCTTTAATAGCTCTAAAAAAGTAACAAGTTTCCCAGGGATATATAGTAGGAAAAGTATAAGGTATTTATAAAATCAAACTACACAAGTTTTTTTTATGCTTCTTATCAAACAACAATCGATTAATACAAACAAGGTCTGTAGAAATGCCAATGACCAAATTAATATAGTAATTCTTAGTTTTAAGTATATAAAAATGTTTTCAACCAAAATAATTCAAGAATTAAAAATGAGAGCAATTAAACTTGAAATTCTATATTAGAATCAACCTAAAAATTAATTTAGACATTCCTCAAAAATTATCTTTAGAACTAAACATGTATAAGTATTGAAAATTTTTGAGTTGTATAACCAAATTAAGAAGAGATATTAGAGGAATATAATCTATATTTGAGCTAAATAAAATGTGAATAATCATAAAATTCATTGGTTTATCAACACAAATTTGCATACTAAATATGTTTTAGTCAAATATATTATTTAATTATAGAACTTACAACAACAATAAGTTAATCAATATTCATTTTCATGAACAAATAAGATGCTTAAAAATAATAAGTAACCCATGATATAAAATTTATAAATAAGACCATCACAAATATGTAAACCATATATCAAGCTGATTTAATATTTAAAGATGCTATTATTGAGAACAAACGTAAAGATAGAGATCTAATTAACTTGATGTACCTTTTTTTGTTCAACATTAAGTCTTGACCATTTTATAAATAAGTAAACAAATTAAACTCTAGTAGTAGACTTTGAATATATTCAAAATTTATCAATAGAAAACTTTCAAAGTGAATCGTATTTCCCAATTTCATATAGATAGTGATATCAAATCTTTCACCATCCTTAAAAATATGAAAATAAAATAAGTTAATCAAAACAATTATAATTGATCATGAATTAGTTAAAAAAATTAATCAGATATGAAACAATAAATAAAAGAAACTTCCTATAAAAACATAGCATCTTGTTGTCTAAGATCTTGGAAATCATTGAGAGTAATTTTAGTATTCGATAAAAAGAACTATCACTTTGAGCAAGATTGTGCTGATAACTTATAATAAAACTAAAAGAATACAAAGACTAAGAGACAAAGAAAGATAAAAAAAAATGAAAGGATGATTCATCTTTCACTTAGGAAACAACAAGTTTGCACAAACCCTCTATTTATAGGGCTTCAAGTGTCATAAATTACAAAGTAGTAAGGGGATATGGACATCCATTTATCAATGGATTTACAACCGATTTTAAAATAATTAAATAATTTTTCATAGTGGTTCAATTTAGAGAATATTTTTAATTACATATTTTTATTTTATTTTTAAATTGTGCTTTTGAATGGTTGGCCGCATGTTGATTCGTTAGTTAATTTAAGATTCGCGTTAAATTATCTAAGAAAAAAATTAAAACATAAAATTTTAAAATAAGATATTTAAGGGCTTGATCTACATGTGAATTTGTATATAATTTTAAAACTTATATTTAGATATAAATATATTTACTTATATATAATTAAAAAATATTTTCTTGTATATATAATATAGATTTTTTATTAAAATAATATATAATTTATAAGGAAACTAAAACTTATATTATAAATGTATACGAGAAAATTATTTAAGTATATATTATTTATCAAGGAACTCAAAATTAAACTATAAATATATATGTAAATAAATATATAAAATTATCGATAAACTTAAAATAAAATATCAAAACATACGTATATTAATAGGTATATATCAATCTTAAGGTAAAGATATACTTACCAATATGATATTCACTAAATTTCAGTTATCCAAAATATAAAGATGAAGGTTCTAGTAACGTAATGCAAAGAAAACAAAAATCCAACCCCTCAATTCCCGGATAACATAAGTTACAAATTTTATTCTTGAGAAAAAAAAAGAGAGTAAAAGATGTCCAGTATGGCAATATCAGTAATTTATTCTATCACGGTAGCATTGAAACGTCTAGAATAACAGACACTAATATTCAGGAGTAGAAACCCCGCATATTATTCACTAATAAAACATATATATATATAATATATGACAAGCTAATAGGAGAGCTGGCCTCTAAGCCTTGGTGTGAAGATAGTCATCGATCTCCACGAAGTTTTTCACCGCAAATTCCTTAATGACGCTTGGGTCAGGGATCTCTTCACTTGCCTTCTCAAATTCACAAGACCATTTAACCAAGCTCGACTCTCCTTTGGGAATCACATTGATCTTAGCAATGAAAGTCTTGTAGTATTTCATGAGATCCCCATCAAAGATGCTGTAAACATATATCTTCTGAGCTTCATCCACTGATTCAATTCTCTCCTTTGAAACCTTAACGATTGGAGAACCTATCGCAAAATTTCAATTTCATCCTCATTAATTTATCTTCAACCCTTAGGTACAATATATTTGCATTTATAAAATACACATATTGGAGTGGACTTTGCGCTCTTCATTGAGGCAAAAACTTCGTTAAATTTCCAAAGATATTGATATAAAATAACTTTCCACATGCATATATAGAAGATTCATCAACTGCTTGTAAATAGTTAGATGTATTTAAATTACCTTCAGCATAATTGATGAGGCGGATGGATCCGGGGGCCTTGCCATCGCCCTCGAGCACTTCAATGCTCTTGTAATCATGGGACAAGGCTTGAGGAAATATTTTGTTAGAGTCCCTAATGGTTTCCCAGACCTTTTCTGCAAGAGACTTGAGCTCAACCTCCACATGAAGCTGTCCACTGCAAGCCATTGCTATGGAATTTGTATTGATTGAAAAAATTAAACAAAATTATTTAGTTTGATTAGAAAAGTAGAAGAGAAGGTTTAATTCTTGACCTACAGCGTAGTATCATCGACATGTTTATATAGTAGTAGAAGATAAAGGCATTGAATTTCTCGGGTACTGCTTCAACTGCCCAACACAATTATCAAAAGGTAGAAGCATGCACCTAGCAAGGGCGACGATCAGGCCCCATTATCTTGCCCTTCATTGCTGCAATTCAAGAAATAGTTGGTGAAGAATTAATTGGGAGATTTTGGTGATTGGGTTCATTTATAGTCACGTCGGTTTGGTAGATTGGGAGGTGAGGGCAGGCCTGCCTTCTTTTAAACTCATTATCAACATATTAATTTGCCTCATTTTCTGGCAGACTTGCAAAGTCCTAATGTTCAATCAGCAAACATGTTGATACATTAATGACGTTCGACATTACATAGAGAAATTATTTTATACCTCTTCCCTACCCTAGGCTTGTAGTTGTACAAAATCTTAAATCACATAATTCCTACCTAAATCAATTAAAAAAAACCTAACTTTTTTATAGAGAAAATCAATTAAAAAACTAATCACCTTAGTTTTCTTGCCGGAATTGGACATGCGAGGCTTGCCAAGTATCCATTATTTCAGGCAGTTTCATCAATGGCATCGATTTTAAAGAAAATCACCACCTTTGAATGAGACTGAGAACCTCGAAAGAATAAGTGGGGATTAATGAACTCTTCTCAATATTGCGCTTCTTACTTTCAGCACTTAAGGTGATTCACATATATACATAAAGAAGCATGTTGATTTGACTATATGTACTTCGATTTTTCTGGGCTGAGTCAAACGGAGTTTCAAAGGCAGATCCAAAAAATTAGAGAATTTATATAATATCAAACTTAACAAAACATAACTCTATTCATTGTTTCAAGAATCTCTCAATTTACTGGTTCAATCAAGTATCAGTTGATCAAACACTCAAATGACGTTTGATTTTTCATCAAGCATTAGTTTAAGTTTTAGCTCGAAAATCTGGATTTTCGGCAAGCTTCAGCCAGTCCAGTTCAGGCGAGCAAATAAAATAATTTAATTGATTTGGAGAAACATAAATCAGCAATTTTAAATTTTTTGTCCAACTAAAAAGGTGATATGAAAAACATCTAGCATTACAAATTTTAATTGATGAGGTCCATAGGTAATATGGTAAGAAGTGCTTATAAAATAATTTTTCTATAAATTTCGATAAAATTGTGAAAGTAAATTTAAAACTAGATTAATTAGATTCTGTTATTGAAATAATATATTTTTTAAAGAGTTATTTAAATAATATCTTTGTTATATTTACACCACATACCCCTATACGTGTCCCAATGATACTACACATGTTTGGTGAACCTAATTAAGCCAATGAACCTCCCACCTTTTACCACGGATGAACTTGAGCTCGTCAAATCTCATGCCACATCATATCTTTGCTGAGTATATATAAGACGCATGTGGAGATTCAAAATCATTGATTACCGAGCTACCTTAAGACATCAAATCCTAGGAAATCACATCACCTTCACTACAAGGGAACTAGATATGACATCACTGTTAGTATTCTCTAAACACTTTAGCAACCTTATCTCCCAATATAAAAACCCATGCTAATAGCCGGTGAAGCCTAGGTCTTGTTTCTATACTTGAAATTTCTTCCTTTCCAATTCTCCCACCGAAAGACTAACTTCATCCTCAGTGGCTCTCTGTAATATCCCTAAACCGGGTCTCCTAGCTTCGAGTGTATTTTTTAGGGTCCGAGCGTGAATTTAGGAATTATCGGGTTTATAGTAATTTTTAATTTAATTTAAGAGATCAATTTCATCTAAAATCGATTAAACAATAATCTAAAAAAATAAAAAATATTTTTGGAAAATTAATTTTAAAGTAATTAAATAATTATTAGTGAAAATAATTAATTTTGTTCGAAAAATAATTTCAAAATAATTTTTATTAGGGGTTAATTTGAGCTAAATTTAAATATTAATTAAATTGGGTTTAATTGTAAAAAAGGGAAAATTTAGAGTATTTATTTGACAAATAAACCTTAAAATTTAGAATTTTGGAGGGAAATGATTAAATAGTAAAAAAAGGAAAATGTGGGAGTGGCCATTAGACAAATTTTCCAATTTTTAAATTCTAGTGGGTTGTTTCAGTTTTAAAAATAATACATCTAGCCTACTTTTCAAACCATTTACATCAGAGAACTATAAATTTTATTTTCTTTGCATGGTTTTAAAGATCTATCAAAAGAGAATAGATCCAACTAATTTCCTTCTCAAATACTCTCTCAATTCACCTAAAATTATTCTGAAAAGTAGCCAAAAATATTTTGAAATTTCTCAAGCTTATTAAATCAAGATTTTCAATCAACGAATTTAGATCAAATTAAAGGTAATCTTCAATCTTAAACTTGTTTTTATGAATATTAGAAACATTTTTACATAATTTGAAGTCAATTACAGGATTTTTAGTCAATGTCATCTTCTTCAAAAGCTTAAGGTGCTTTAACGGTGGATCTTGCATTTTGAGAGGAAATTCACAAATCAATTGATGTTCCAACTCAAAATGCATATATTAAAAGGTTTTTGGTTTTATTTGTCAAGATTAAACATGATTTGTGAGGTAATTTAAAGAAATCTAAATTTCATCATCTTCTAAAATTAATATTTCAGATTTTTGTAAAATTGATTTAAATGTTAAATTGATGCTTAGTTTATGTGTATTTGGTCTAGTATCGATGTTTGGAAGTGATTAAGAGGGCTAGAGAGATCAATTTTGTGGGGAATCGAGTTCTTGACTTGATATTACAAATTCGGTAAGGTATCTTTGTGAGTGAATTTCGATTAGCATACTTAATTAAAAATTGTGTTTAATATAGCTTTGGAAATGTGGTAATGTCTACTTTACCATTGTTGAAGCTCTGAATCTTGAAGAGGACCGAGATAACCGAAATTGAAGCTCAAAATTGTCTAGTTGATCACTTGTTTTGATAGAATAAGTTTGTGTGGTGAGTGTTTCTAAGGACGATTTGGTAAATTCACCCTCAATTATTTTTAATTAGTACCTTAATTAATGATTAAAATTAATAAATTTTAGATGAATGGTTGAGTTTGCAAGATTGGTATTAAATGTGCAAAAATTGAATTTGTATTGAAAAAAAAAAGTAAGTGAGTTTTTGGGTGGTGTTGTGCTATTTAATTAGATTAATTTTAAGGATGATTTTAAGCATGTGTACTAAATTTTTTGATCATGATATGTTGGTGTTACAATCGGTAACTGAATATGGGAAATTGATGAGTGAATTACTTGATTTAATTGGATGCTAAATGGCTATGTTACAAGTTATACATAATCATTTTGTTACATTAAATTAAGCACAATAATGACTAATTTATATGCTATATTTGACTGAATATATTGGCAACATGCATGGTAGATCCATTAGATATAGTTGGCAAGCCATAGGATTTGTGGGTACTCACCTTTATTTGTGACATTGTGAGCATATGGCTCTAGGTGGACTGATTTGTTTGGAGTAGATGAGGGAGTGTTAAGCATGAGTCTCCACTCAATGTGTTATTCGAGGCGCTATAAGGGAGCGCGTGCTTCGGCCCGCTCAACTCGATGGATTGTATTTGATATTTGTGGGAGTTCTGAGGTCCGTTTATCCGATGTATGATCACTCGATTAAGCCATGAGAAATGAATTCCAATATATTTATATGTAATTGTTGTTATATCATTGGATAATTGAAAGCCATGAATAATTGATTTTTGGTGTAATAACCTATTTTTAGGTCAAATCAGAATAGTGGTTTCGGTACCATAAATCTGAAGTCAAAATATTTATTTTATTATTTTAATAAGGTTTACAGCATGATAGATTGATTATGTGAAATTTTCGTTAAGAAATTTTACCGTTTAAATGCTTAATTCGGTAAAAAGGACTAAATCGTGTAACACGTAAAAGTTGAGTTTTATTGTTTAAAAGTATTAAATAGCTATGGTTTATTAATATGGAGACCATTGGTTATTTAAATGGACAATTATGGACATTATTATGCTTGTTTTAATGATTTTTCATTAAGGGTAAATTAGTAATTAGCATAATTATTATATGTTAATGAAAACAAAACCAAATTAGCTATATTCTCATCTTATTCAACCGAAATTTAGGGCTAAGGGAAGCTATTTCTCTTATTTTCATTCAGCTAAGTATAATTGTCAATTAAGGTATGGTTTTTGATCCGTTTTTGATGATTTCTATGTTTTTGAGATCGTTGCTTTGTATATTAGCTAGCTCGTACCTTAATTGTTGAATTTATTTATGATTTTGAAAAGTTCCATTGTTGAATACTTGAGTTCTTGGATGTTTAATGGAAGATTATGGAAGCTTGATGACAGTTGAACTAGTTTTGTAAAGTGATTTTTGACAAAAATGCAAAATATGGATTAATTTGTGAAATTGTAAAATTTTGTTGTTAAAAGTGTGAAATAATGAAAGATATGGGCTGCCAGTAGCATATAGGAAATTCAAATATCATGTATTATGGTCAAATTGTGCAATTTTGTATTTTTATGTATTAAGGACTAAATTGCAAAGTAGTCAAAAGTCTAGGGGTAAATTTGTAATTTAGAAAAAATAAATGTTTTAGGCTAAATTGAATTGAATGAAAGTTTGAATAAGTTAATTGATATTATATAGATCAAGATAAACAAATATTGGAATTAGATCGGGGAAAATGAAAGTAGACGAGTAGACGATTATACGAGCAAATACGAGGTAAGTTCGTATAACTAGAATCAAAATTTTCTATAATTGTATTTGTTGAAATGAATGTATATAGTTGAAATACTTGAAATATGAATGCCTCTATGATATATTGTATTTGTTACCGAGCCCCATTTGAACTATATGAATTTATTGGATATGAATGACATGTTACTAGGATTACCGTATTGGTTGAGTTCCTACATTTGTTGCGGACTCACCACAGCTCATATGAGCTTACTGATTTAGCTCGTAAGAGCTTACCTTTTTCAACTCAATAGAGCTTACCGTTTTTAGCTCAATAGAGCTGATTGTTTATCAGCTCATAGAAGCTTACCGACCATGACTCGAAAGAGCATGTATGATGATGAATTGACGGATTACTGACATTGTTCACTCGACTATCCTTTGAAATTCTAATAAGTTCAATGGGCCTAAATAATGTTATATTGATAAGTTACGGTTTATAAATATCATTAATGTTATATATGATATTTGAATCTAGAATGATGAGAAGCATTGTATTATTGATGATTTCATGTATGTTTACAATGACTAACATTGGATGAATATTTGTGATTAGGTGAAGGTTAAATTGAATTGTTGGCATTGTTATTATTGTTTTGATTATATATAAATGGTAAGTTTAATTCTGAATTATACGGGCTTAAGTTTAATTCTGAATTATACGGGCTTACTAAGCTATAAGCTTACTCTGTTTTGTTTTCTATGTCTTATAGAGGTTCGTTAGCTCGCTTGTTTAGGACAAGTTAGAGTTGCACATCACACTATCCAACTTTCGGTTGGTATTTTGAACTTGTGAATATTTGTAAATATGACATGTATAGGCTAGTTTAAATGATGTTAGTTATGATACTTGACAACTTGATTTTTGGTATGTTTTTATGTATAAGTTAAGCCATGTGATTTGGCTTATTTGGTACCATGTTTTGGTTGTATATTTATGTGTTTTGATATGGTAAGTTTTGGTATGAAAATGTTTGAATGAAAATATGCAAGTAAGTTATTGATATACATTTGTCAGATGAATGGATATTGCATGGTATTAAATAGGTAATTGTATAACAAGTTGAATTGGTACATATTGTATATGAAATGGTCATGAAATGTTTGCCAATTGGGTTATTAAATATGGTCAATTATGCTTGTGAATACTTGTATTTATAGGGTGGCAAAATGGCTTTGCAAATGGCTTATTTTTGTCCAAACAGGCAGAGACACGGGTGTATGTCTCAGTTGTGTGCGACACACGGTTATATTACACGGTCGTGCATCCCCTAGGGTACCCTACGAATTAAGTCAGTATACCCTACAGGTTTGACACGAATTAGACACACGGGCGTGTCTATTTGCCATGCTTGCCACACGGACTCACACAAGGGCGTGTGATTGACCGTGTAACATAAGTCAGTATACCCCCTTAAATGGCACATGGCCTAGCACACGGGCGTGTGAGGCCAATTCAAAGGGCACATGGGTTAGACACACGGGCGTGTGGTTGGCCGTGTGACCAAGTCAGTATCCTCTCCAGTTTTCACACGGCCTGGCACACAGGCGTGTCCTCGGCCGTGTGACACAAGTTTTTATGTATGCCCTATTTTCACACGGTCTTAGACACGGGCATGTCTACTAGCTGTGTGAGACACACGGCCTGTTCACACGGGTGTGTGACATTTGAAAGGTTGAAAATTTTCTAAGTTTTTGAAATTTGTAATATGTTACGATTTAGTCCCGAATGTATGATTAAAGCTTGATATGTTTGTTTTAAGTACATAATGGATGTGAATGAATGTTATTGATTGAATTATGATGTTTCTGGATAAATAATTGTTCTGAATTGAGTTAAAAGTCTGGTAATGCCTCTTAACCTATTCCGGCGACGGTTACAGGTTAGGGGTGTTACATTTGGTATTGAAAATACTTATGGAAATTAAATTGGCATGTTTAAGTATTTTTGGCTGACAATTAGTGAATGATTGGTTGTGAATTAAGCATGAATTGGATGTTAATTTACTTATTTTTTATTAACATTCACTGAGCTTTTTAAAACTCACACTTCACATTCATGCAAGCGTCGGGATTGAAGAGTTGAGGAGCCAAGCAAAAGAGTTCCAAGAGATTTAGGCTTGGTAGATATTGTAATCAAGCATTGTGGAACTCTCGGGAATTAGTTTAATTTTGGTTGTAATTGGACTTTGGACATTGGACATTTTATTTTAGATGGTTTTATAATAACTTTGAGGCATGTTTGAGTTTAATTATTGAATGATTTACGGTGTTTTGTTGCTTGATAACACGATGTGAGAAGCATGAAATTTTTACTAACGTTTGAATAGATGAAGCTTCGATGGAGTGGTTTACTAATGAATAAGGTACACCACTTGTTTGATTTATTCAGTGTTTGTTATGCATGAAATTGATTTCCTAATTCTATTTAATTAAGGCTCAATTGATGTCCATAAATTCAATTGAAGGTGTATGTATATATATAAGTTAATTAATCATAGTTAAATCGGATTGAATTGGTCATTAAAATATGCAAAATCGGGTTTTAAAATGAATTTTTTTTGCAAAAATAGGTGCAGTGGTTTTCACACGAGTGTGTGCCTTTCCACACGAGTGTGTGGGATTTCCACACAGGCGTGTGCGATCTGGCTAAAATTTTTTCAAGACATGGACACGGACATTTGATGACATACGGTTTGGGGGACATGGCCGTGTAGGTTTTTGGGGGTTTGGATTTTTGTCTTTTTAAATTGGTATTCTAATTTCTTTTAAGTTACAATTTAGTCATGAAAATTGATTAGTCTAATTAGAGCCCTAGATGACAAGGAAATTTGGTATAAATTTAGGATTAGTCTCGTAATGGGTAAAATTTGATAGAAATTGTAACACCCCTAACCCGTACCCGTCGCCGAAATAGGGTTTCAGAGCATTACTAGAAGATTAAGAACATTTTCCATTAATCTACGTAAATTACTATTCATTTACCAAGATCAACCATAACGTCCCTTGATTGGGCCTTTGAGGCCCAATACGAGCATTAGAATCGAGTTGAGACTTAATCGAGACCTCTAAGAATTTTTTGCGAAATTTCAAAATTTTTCCAAGGTGCAGGGCTCACACGCCCTTGTGGTCCAAAGGACATGCCCGTGTGACCCTGGGACACGCTCGTGTTGGAGGCCGTGTTCGACCTCGTGTAACTCTCTGACTTGCACACATGACCATGCAACACGCCCGTGTGCTAAGTTGTGTGGTTAATTAATTTAATTCGAAATTAGGTGTAGGTTTCACACGGCCAAGACACAGGCCCGTGTTCTAGGCCGTGTGGCGCACACGGCTAAGACAGACGCCCGTGTCTCTGCCCATGTGCCTAATTCTTAGCATTCTGTTTCTCAAAATTAAGGTGTAGGGGACACACGGCCTAACAACATGCCCATGTTACCAGGCCGTGTGTCACACACGGTTTAGACACACGTCCGTATGGACAAAATGAAGTCATTTCTAGCTTCATTTCTCACCCAAAATTTCACCCAAGACCTGTAGTTGAAACACACATACAATACCAACCAATTCAAGCATTCAAATTGGGCAATTTCATCATTCAACAAGGCATATCACTTCATGCATATGTGTTTATAAACTTACCTTGGAATAACTTAGGCATTAGCATCATTTGATCACATATACATAACATATCACATATGAATATAACATCATAACCTACTTGATCATGCTAAAATAAACCATTACTAGCCACTCCAATGGCTAGGTTACAAAATAACATTTCAAGCCACTATTGGCCAAGTTGTCCTATACATGCCATTATACCAAAATGATTTTACTAAGTATACCCAAAATGACTAGTTGATAGTGTGACGATGCTCCAGTGATCTCCAACCCTCGTGAGCTTCCAAGCACTATATGTAACACCCCTATCCCATAACCGTCGTCGGAATAGGATGAGACGTTACCTAAAATTAGGAATCGGATCAGAACAGTAAAAATTTTGAACCTTTTCTTAAATAAAAGATCATTTATTTATGTAACTAATAGACACAAACAAAGATCGAATTTAAAACTTATAAAAGTAGACTTCCATAAGATGTCATATTCGCATGGCTTATATACAATAGTCAAAATATCATTCTACTTATAGTCTATCCTATACATGCCATAAGCTAAGTCCAAATCACATGATTACCACAATAGTAAATAGTGTGACGAAGTGCTGACGATCCCTGAGCTGATAGTAAGAGTCAACGATCTACAAAAATAAACAGAGAAACATAACATTCAAAGTAAGCTTTCATAAGCTTAGTAAGTCTTAAACAATTTAAACAGTTGAACTTAAAAACAAACCAAATGTTCAAATCACATAACACTTTCTGAGTACAATACTATTTGGCCGATTATGCACAAACACATATCATTTTACTCCGTTTATACTCAAACTCATATAAACATAGTATTTACAAGCTTTCAGATTAACTTTAATTCTTTCAAATTTCACTAGTGTATCATTTCTTACCCACACTTACTTCCAACATTCATAGTTAAATGGCATATCGAAAACTATCTTGTAACTTTGCATAATAACTGAATGCACACATATACAAATATACATATGAATTTACAACATCTTTTCATATGCTTCTCATTGCACATTCTTAATTCCCGTCAGATCAATCTAACATATATAATATATATATCACATACCTGAATCACTTAATGTGTAATACGAGTTCAATTTATCATCTTAGCATAGGATCTCGTAGTTATATACTTTATCAAATTCACTAGCACCTGGCCGGCGAGGTATAAAACCCGAACATAACACCAGCACGAAGCCTACGGGACTTTAAAGCCGGATACAATCTCAACACAATTTATTTTATATACTTTTTACTAACTTTGGCCTCATCAAATATCTAATAATACACACTTTTCACAATTGGTCATTCGGCCACATTATATACACATAAATATATGTGCATTTCACACTTGTCCATTCGATCACACCACATACACAAGCACATATATAAGATAGTGCTTTTATCATTACTTGCTAATACATCATATACTTTGATTTCATTTAAATAACCACTCAGCCATATTACATTTCTAAGTAACCATTCGGCCTCACTATACAAATAAGATACCACACATTTTCATAAAGGCCATTCAGATAACTTGCACACATTTAATATTAGCCATTTCGGCCTCACCACATATACATATCTTGTACATCAATTTCATCATATCAAAATCGACTAGGTATACTAGTCATTCATGGCTTATAGCCTCATTTTAATATGGATTCGGTACTTTGATTACCAATATTTAATCAAACATGTTCTTAATTACAATTATTTAACATTTTAATTTACATTCGGCAATGACATGTTCATCTCCAATAATTCAATACTTATAAACTTATAATTTCATAAATTTTAACATCAAAGATCCATCTAACACTCATATATCATTTCCTAACGTCACAATTCAAAATTCACATATGGTTTTAATCAATATCTTATAAGCAACTCAAACAGTTTTATCAATGTTTACAACATAATCACAAATTCACTACAAGCTGTCTTCCTGAGCAACAATCATTAAATTATTTGTAATTGGAGCTACGAAACTCCAAATCAAGTGCCGTTAATTTTCCCTAGAAATAGACTCATCAAGCTTTAATTACATAATTTATTCAGTCTCTAGCTCAACTCCAACAATTTATGGTGATTTTCTAAAATCACGTTATTGCTTCTTTGTCCCAAGCGGATCTATTACAATTTACTCTTAAATTTCCAAAAGTTTAAACACTTATGAACTTACTAAGATCTCAATTTCCCTTCTTCAATTTCCTAATCACATTAGTAGTTTCACTTACTTTGTAACATTAATCCACAATTCATCTCATAATTCATTCGGTAATTTTATCACATAATTTATTAAAATACCATTTCCTTATATTGATTTCAAATACATTCAAGAATTTAAAGCATAATTTCATAGCCAAATGTAATCACTAATCGGCATTTACAAGAAATTCATAGTATTTTATTCACGTCTTAACTCATGATGCTTTCGGTTATTCCATCTTATCTCATGTATTCAAAATACCATTCACACATATTAGTTCATAAGACATTTGGCTATCACACATAGTCCTCACTAAATTCATACTCATTCTATTTACCATTACTTAACCGAAACACAGAGATCATATATCATTCTCTAAAACTCTTTTAGCATATACCTCATTTCCATGCACAATTCAATCGAGTAAGTTAGCCATTTTCGGCTCATATTATGAACATTATTAATCATTCAAAAATATATATATTTATATATCACATTGCTAAAACTTTGTTCTATATTCATTTAATTTTTAAACACATAAATTCAACTTAATCGTTTAAGAGCTTACCTTAAAAGTTATCATACGGCTATATCGACTACACGACTACCTTCGTTTTTTTTCCTTGATCCGAGTTTGTCCCCTTAAGCTCGTGATGCTCAATCAACAATTTTAACTACTCAATTTACAAACAGCAATGTCATCACTTTACATAACAGAAATTAAATTTCACTACTTAAACTATCCACGGCAATCACCTTCCGAGCACCTTAATTTTCTTTAAGCTAAACCACCTCATAGCATACATATACACATTCGGCTAATTATAAAACAAAATTAGCACTCATAACTGAATCATTAACTAAAATCACATTTGGTAATATGCTTAAATAATCTTCAATATTTAATAACATCTAAAACAAATTTGCTTGAGGTTCCATGAATTATTCAAATTGGCCGAATATCATTGAATTTCTAAAATCATGCTTATAACCACTTGGCCAAATTTCACATATCAAAGCCTCTTATATATACTATTCAAAGTATTTAACAACACTTAAAAGTCCAAACCGAATGTTCATTATGCATTTCCTTAGTTCTAGATTCGGCAAACACATGTATAATTACCAAAACTTTATTATTATATATATATTTAAAAAAAAATCCAAAACCATAAAACTCAATTCATATAACACCAAACTCAATGCTAAATCACCCAAGGCACATTCGGCACTAGCACAAGCACACACACATTTAACTTTTATAAAATTCAACTTTTAACAAGCTCCCTATGCTTCCATGATCAAAACCGAATGCTCATCTTACCACCAACATGCATATTTAATTATCTCAAGCCTCTCTTAATCAATTTTATTCATAAAAGCATGAACTCAATAATCCATTACTCATATAAAACAAACATAACCGAAAATCCCTTCATGAACTAATCACTCACATGTAACATACTTTTCAAAAACAAGCTCATAAACATATGAATTTTGGTATCAAATTGTCTATTGAACATTCGTTTACTATCTTCTATCCTCAACTCAAATTTCCTCACTCATTTTCACTAAGGCCGAATCTAAAATACCTCATAAACTAAATTTATCAAGTGGGTTTCGGCTAGAAAAAGAAGAGAAACACAAATTCATCAACAATTTACAAAACCACATGAAATTACCTTCAAATTTGCCTCCAATTGACCGAACGGTCCCAAAACCATCCTTCACTCTTCTTCTTTTTATGAATTTCAGCTAGGTGAAGAAACAAAGATGAGTTCTTGTTTTCTTCACCAAATTCTTATTTTATTTTATCAATAAACTATATAATAATGAATATATCAATAAACTACTTAAAAAAAATCAATTCATTATTATACATATAAAATATGCTTATTTTGCTCACCAAAACCATCATGGCCGGCCACTAACATTAAAAGTGGCAAATTGACATGCAAACCCACTTATTTGCATCATATAATAATTAATCACTTAAAATAAGCCACACATATATTCAAAGCTTCTCACATAAGTCCTTTTTATTTAGAAACACATTCAAATTGACAAAAATCAAAGCATTCAAATTTCACACATGCATGATCACATATTTTAGACATAAAATATTATATTCAAATTATTTATGCGACTCGGTTTAGCGGTCTCGAAACCACTTCCCGACTAAGGTAAGAATAGGGCTGTCACACTATAAAACAGGGGGAAAATAAATGGAGTAAGCATTACATGCTTAGTAAGATTTTATAATGGAAACTAAACTTACCAATCCCGTTTATTAAATCTAAGCATACAATAACAAGTTTTCCATCCATTTGGCTAAATTGCCTAAACACATACATCCAATCAAATATGTTAGTCACAAAGTTTACATATATATCAAGTAAGAATTGATGAGCTCATCATTCAATACACTTTCAAGACATTATTAAAATCCCTAGCCCATATCCGTCGCCAGACTTGGGTTAAGAGGCATTACCGGACAAATCAGAACATTTCACGACCACATAAAACATAAGCCATATTCGTATATATATTACTACTAATTAAATATTTAACATAAATCATACTGCATATACAAATCCTATCACAAGGTTCGACTGAACCCATATCAAACATATATCATAATTACAAGTTTCATAATTGCTTTAATAATACATCATTCAAATCATGTGCTCATCATGTTAATAATATTCGAACACCTAATAAAAACAATTATTTTACTTTATAAATCATTCATGCACATTTTATACCAAATGAATCATAAATCAAAGCTTTTGATCATGTTATAATTAGCACAAAAACTTCATAAGATGGTCAAGTTTGATTTTTTAAACATATTAGCCATATGCACATTTATCCATGGTATCAATAACCAAATCCAAACTCGATTGCAGAACCTAACATGTCTAACTTAATAACTTACACATTACAAATTATATGCGCATACATTAATACATCCAAGCATATAATATTACCTTTATTTTATAACTAAAATCATACATATTACTCTATACTTTTATTCACGCTCACCTGTAACCGAACCATCCAATTTACATGGCTTAATTACCATAGCAAAATTTACCATATCATTTAAGAACATTTTGAGCACATATAACAATTTGAATTTCACCTAAACCACATGTTACTTATCATGCCTAGAATACATACACAAAATCAAATCTCATCTCATCTATTCGGCAATCAAATATAACCACAAAAATGATACAAGTTCTTACTCTTCATATTAAGCTAAAATTTCCATTTCAACTCAATACAAAAATGACTAGTGCATACGGCAGCATCACATAAATTTTAACACCCCTTACCCGTACCTGAGACTGGGACCAGATACGAGGCATCACCAGACATGAACCTGAACATTTTCAAGAAATACAGGTTATAAAATTTCATTTCAATATAAAATAGATCAAATTGCATCATAATTTCCCTATTATGGGCCTACGACTAAACATACATTGAGAATGATCCGAGACTAAATCGAGAACTTACGAAAGTTCATAAAAATTTTCCTAGGTAAAGCCTCACACGCCCTTGTGGAGGCAATGCACACGCCCGTGCGCTTTGGGACACCCCCGTGTCCCCTACCCATGTTGAATTTATGAAAATTATTTTTCATTTCGAACCTAGAGGGGTTTTCACACTACTGAGCACACACCCGTGTCCCTGGCCGGTGTCCTTCACAAGGCCTAGACACGCCCGTGTGGTCACCCGTGTCAAAAAACTCGAGCATTCTGTTTGACATCAGCATACAATTAGGGGAACACGGCCAAGACACACGCCTGTGTGTCTAGCCCGTACTCGAAACTGACTTAAAATTTTAGGCGCACGGGACACACGACCATACCACCCGCCCATAGGGGTGATTCGTGTGTCACACATGGCCTAGACACACGCCCGTGTGTCTACCCGTGTGGACCTTATTAGGTTATTTTCCAAGCCTTTGGTCACCCTCTACATCACTTATACTTAAAGGTTACCAAAATACAAAGCAAGACATGATTGTACACTTACAAATAACCTTAATAAACCTCATTGCATGTAAACCTCGTATCATCGATTTAATACATGCTAGGTTATTTCCTTAGTTTTAAGGATTTCCATGTCTCGTTAACACTTCTAAAATTGGCTCATTATTATAACTCATTGCCAATTATGGTCAAACCATCCCATGCAAACATAAGCATGCATAAATTTGTAAGTCATAGTCTCCTTCAAAATGAGCCAATTCCCATGTCCATATACAAAAAGATAGGTATATCTTTACATGCCTTCATTTTGGCGAATCAAATGACACATATAACAAAATAAACCAAAAGCCCTATACATGCCATTGAACAAAATAAAAGTGTCTTTATACCAAAGCTGGAGTTGATAGTGTGTTGACTCTCCAACCGTCTTCCAATCTTTACGAGTCCTCGAGCTCTGTAAGATAGGGAAAAAGAGAGGGGTAAGCATTTACATGCTTAGTAAGTCCAAATAACTAGAAAGTAACATACCAATTGATTAGCATACAATCATATTAAGCAATAGAACCAACAAG
The DNA here is from genome assembly GCA_025698465.1 of Gossypium longicalyx. Taxonomy (NCBI): domain Eukaryota; kingdom Viridiplantae; phylum Streptophyta; class Magnoliopsida; order Malvales; family Malvaceae; genus Gossypium; species Gossypium longicalyx. The sequence continues at coordinate 38,165,562 of CM046995.1, forward strand.
AATAAAATGGTTTCCCTATCACATGCACTCAATCAACAAGTTAGTCACAATAATAATGTACCATGTAATTTGTCTTAGATGAGCTCATCATTCATCATTTCATTTGTATACATCATATTAATCTCGTTGAGTTTCTAGGAAGTCCCGATGGATTATCCATTTACTGTTAATTCATAAGAATGATCATTTCAGGTATGCACTCCTGCGAACCTCACATTTTACGGCAGGATTACCAGTTCAGGCTAAATCCCCCGTATCGTAAACTCATAAGGTGATGTCGGGATTACCAGTCCAGGCTAAATCCTCTATAGTGACAAACACACTTAATGAGCTCGGATCTGAATTACCAGTCCAGGCTAAATTCAGACCCTAATCGGATTACCCGTTAGGGCTAAATCCACAATGCACACATATTCTTCGGGTGGTTGGATCACTCAAGGAACACCAGTACGGGCTAGATCCTTTTTATATTTAAGATCAACGGATTACCCATCTGGGCTAAATCCTTTTCTGCAACATATGTAGGATTTCAAGTCATGTAAATCATGGTTTATCCACCGAACTTCCTTTTTAACCTCAACCGGGACATCTATTAACATGTCATTATTAAAGATACATTTCATGTATTTTCATGCCATCGTCAAATGCAATTATCATACATTTATAAATCATGCAATTAAGCATATTATGAGTTTAATTTAAGTTATCCGAACTTACCTGGTATTCGTCTCGGTATCGTGTTTCAGTTATTCTGAAACCTTTCGTTTTCTTCGATCGAGCTCTGGAATTTGTTCTTCGGGGTCTATAACAATAAAAATAAATTATTAACACCTCACATTATACTTTTCAAGTCTATATTTCACCCTCGGTCCAAATGACCGCTTTGCCCCTAACCTTTCACATTTTTACTATTTAGTCCCTAAGCTCGTATAATGAAATGCATGTAATTTCTATCTTACCCAAGCCTAGCCGAATGTTTTTCCCTCATATGGCAGCCCACATTTTTCCATTATTTCTCATTTCTACCACACATTTTACACCTTTTGCAAAAAAGGTCCTTTTAGGGGTTTTTCATGAAAATCACCTAGGAAAAGATGTTTAACACACATCCAACTTTCATATTCCTCCATAAACCATCAAAATACAAGTAAATCATGCATGGGTAAATTTTTAAACATGAAACCTAGCATGAAATATCAGTAGAAATAGAGAGAGTAAGCTACCGGGATTTCAAAAATACAAAGAACATTAAAAACGGGGCTTGGAAGCACTTACTATTGAGCTTGAAAATGTTGAAAACCCTAGCTATGGTGACTTGAGAATTTCGGCTGGACAACGAAGAAGAATGGCTGATTTTTGCCTTCTTTTTCCCATTTTATTTCATTAAATTTCCAAATGACCAAAATGCCCTTAAGCCCTTTCTTTGAAATTTCATCCATACAAGCCTATTTTTGTCTAAAAACTTAGAAATTGGGTAAATTGCTCTTCAAGACCTTCTAATTTATAATCTAAAGCAATTTCATTTAAATTTCTTCTAGAGTCCAAGTTTTGCAATTTATTCAATTTGGTCCTTATTTTCCAATTAGACACCTTACTCATAGAATTCCTTCATGAAACTTTATCACATGCATATTATCATATTCTAAACCTCATAATAATCATAAAATAAATATTTTGATGTTGGATTTGTGGTCCCGAAACCACTATTTTGACTAGGCCCTATTTCAGGATGTTACATAAATATATATACATGCCAAATACCAATATTACATACTCATCAACATGAACCTAAAGCCATAGCTGAATACTCATGTGTAAATTGTCTACTATTTCCAAATCAATTCATCAATGAAATTTTTACCATTACAAACCAAGTAAAAAAAAACCATATTTAATAGTCAAATACCCATAGCATAACATAGTCCACACATAGTGAATACCATAAAATTCAACATTTACATATAACTAAACAATTAGCTATATGATTTAATCACCTTTGCCGAAACATAAACCAATCTCTCCAAGCATATTAACCATGAAACTTACCTCTAAAATGAGTTTAAGTCATAGTAATACACATAGACATTAACATTATGATCAAGCCATTTTCGCATGGCTAAATATATATACATACTCCAAGATTAAATATGTCATCTAGCCTATACATCCCATAGGTTCAAAGTTCAAACTTATATAATATTGAAATAGCGATTGATAGTGTGACGAATTTCCTCCATGATCCCCGAGCTCGTAACTAGCTTCCAAAAATCTATAAAACATTGAACGAACACACACAGTAAGCTTGAATAGCTTAGTAAGTCATAAGCAAATAAATCATTTCAATGACATACATAATTCAATTAAACTAAGCCGAATTAAATAAGCCTTAATCACATATACATTTACCATACTTGCAAATTCATATATCATAACATAAATATTAACATATTATACTAAACTTGACCGAATACAAACATGCTCATAAGCATATATATATAAATTTCTCTTTTATCATGCATGATTCATGTATTCATCTCAAGTATATACTTACCTTACTTTCATTATCATATAACTTAGCACGTACTTGAACCTTTTAGCTCGATTTCACATTTGATCTTAACTCGATATTGCCCATTAAACCTTCCGAAATTAATAAGGATACTCGGATAGTTGAAAAGCTTATACAACACCAACGTACCAGACGTGGTCTTACATGTAATCACATATCGATGCCACTGTCCCAGACAGGGTCTTACACGAACTCATATACGTACCGATGTCATAGACATGGTCTTACATGTAAATCACAAATCAATGGCAACATCCCAGGCGTGGTCTTATACGAAATCACATATCAGAATCCTATGTCATGACATATGTATCCTAACTATTCCTAAGGTTCGTACGGGGCTTTCAGACGTTGTAACTCAATCATTTCATGCTCGTAACAAATCATTCTATGCTGAATACAATTTGGCTACGTAGTTGCACATTTATACAATTTAATTCGGCTATGTATAAAATAAATACATTCAATTTAACATCATTTATTCACTTATGAACTTACCTCGGACAAAGATGAATGAACCAGGACGACTATTCGACAACTTTAGATTTCCCCCGATCCATTTCTGATTTCCTCTTTTCTTGATCTAATTCAATATAAATTCAACTTATTTAATCATATATTCAATCAAATTCATCAAAAAACACATAAATGGGCTAATTACACTTTTGCCTTTGACATTTCACATTTTTCACAATTTAGTCCCTATTTCACAAATCACAAAATATTCAAAATTTCACCACACCCATGCTTGACTGAATTTTACCAAGGTCCCTAGCAGCCCATTTCTTTCATTTACTTCACATTTTGACCCCTCAATTTACAAAATTCACGATTTAATCCCAATTAGGCCTTTTTACTAAGAATCACTTAATTAAACATATTAATCTAACAACATATTTTTATTTTCCATCATCAAACAAAAAAAACCACAAGCTATCATCAATGGCAATTCATGAATACATCATCAAATTCAAAAATTCAAGCATGGGCTAGATAGTATTCAAAGCAACGATCTCAAAAATGTGAAATCATCAAAAACCGAGCAAAACACATACTCGAATTAAGCTCCCAATGGTGTTGAATGTTTAAAACTTCCAAAGCTTTATTTCCTTCTTAGATTCGGCCAAGAAAAATGAACACATGCATCGCCATTTGTTTTTGTTTTATTTAATACATATTAATATATTAATTACCATTTTAACCTTATAAATTTATTTAGTAAACCATAATTTTCAAGCCCAAAACCGGCCATGCTATTAGTTAATCGCCAATTTGCCACATAAGGACCCCATAATTAATTCCTCAAAGCAAATAAGCACTTTAACATATAGAAAGCTACTTTTACATTTTACGCGATTAAGTCCTTTTATTAAATCGAACACTCAAATAATAAAATTAAATCACAAAAATTTCACACATATAAATTAACATGTTGTGGACAACAAAAAAAATATTAAAATATTTTTCTGACTTGGATTTGTGGTCCTAAAACCATTGTTCCTAATAGGGACTAAACCGGGCTGTTACACATTATCATTTCATCTCATAATTCTCATGCCATGTCTAGAGTTATATGTTCGTTGAATCATTGAATTCCGATGGATGCTTAAGTAGTACACTCGAAGTGTACGATTCAATAATCCGTCAATTTCTTATTCAAAGGTACCCATTAGGGCACTTAACCAAGAAACACTCTCTTGAGCCATATATCATATAACAAGATTACCAGTTGAGGCTAAATCCTTTATATAACGTAAGCTTAGAGGAGTTTGATTAGGATTACCGGTCCAGGCTAAACCCTAATCATAACGTATGCTCGAGTGGTATTATATCGGGATTACCTGTCCGGGTTAAATTCTTTCTATAACAAGGTCATTGGGATTACTCGTCTAAGCTAAATCCCATTCATAATAAATGCAGAACCCTATTAGTTTCGGGAAAGCGCATATAATCATCGAAATTCACGTTCAATTGGGACTTAACTCTTTATCACCATTTCAAACATGTATAAATTTTCCATCATAGCATACAATTAAAGTAGATCAACATAAATCACATTGCATACAAACACAACATTCAATTTACATAATTACATGCCCGATTAAGTTGCACAAACTTACCCTGACACTTGTTTGCGTAAAAAGTCTACTAATCCGAAACCTTTTCTTTTCCTCACTCTAACCTCGAATTAGTGTTGTTCGGATCTATATAAATGAAGTTAACTATCAATTTCACACATTTCATATTTAAATGGCTCAATTTACATCCTAGGTAAATTTACCATTTTGCCCTTGACTTTTTCACAAATTTTGATTTCGTCCTTAGGCTTGAAAAATGAAACTTGTGCAAATTATTCTCTATTCCAAGCCTAACCAAAGCCCCATTACAAACTTTCCAGCACATGTTTTCATAAAATTTTAGAATTTTTCATCAAATTTTATAAATTTTCATTTTAGTCCCTAAATCATGTTTTTATCAAAATTTGCTTTGTAAAAGTTGTTTATCTATGAATAAACTTTCATTTTCTACCATAAATTTTAAATTATCATCACATTCATCCATGACCCAAATTTCATACCTTGATAACTTTTCAAATTAATACCCTAAATAGAAAGATTAGACTATCCCAGTTTTAAAAATATAAAAATAATTAAAAACGGGACTTGATTTCATACCTTTTCAAGCTTGGTAAGTTGTCTTCCTCTCTCTTAGGGTTCCCATGGAAATTTTGGGGAAGATGATATGAAATTATATGATTATTTCTTTTTATTTAATTACCATCTTTTAATTTTAGTACTTTCCAATTTAGTCCCTTGCCTTTTCTAATTTTTCCATGGATGAGTCATTAAAATATCTACTAACTACTTTTCAATGGTCTAATTACCATATAAGGACCTTAAATTTTGAATTCCATAGCTATTTGATACCTATAGCTACTAGAATCCAACTTTCGTATTTTATACAATTTAGTCCTTCTCATAATTAAGCACTTAATTGATAAAATTTTCGTGTCAAAATTTTCACACGACACGCCTATTATATTACGGACCGTATAATGAAATAAAAATAAATCATATTTTTGGGTCGGATTTGTGGTCCCAAAACCACTGTTATAATTTCACCGAAAATGGGCTGTTACAGAAACACACTTAATTTGTAAATTGGAATAGGTCTTGATAGTTTGTATTTATTACAATTTAGTCCCTAATAGTAAAAATTGAATTAGACATACCAAACGAACTCAATTTAAGCAGAAATCTTTAGGCTTGCATAATTTTTACTAAAAAAAGGTTCATAAATATTTATATTTAAAATCGGGTTAGTTTTACCCTAGGTGGTAAAATGATGAAAATGCCCTTAGATTAAATTACCCAGAAAAAGTTTTAAATTGGCTCATAATATGCTTCCGCGTTAATAAATAACTAATATTTAGATAAGATTAAGGTGTTATAAGGTCAGAGTGTGTCTTGGTGGTCGTTAGCTAGAGAGTCACTTAGATAGCTAATGTAACGCTTCGAATTTAGGTCGGTCTGTCCCAGTCGAGTTTAGGGTCACATTTGGTGGTATCAAAGCTCTAGTTTAAAATTATAGACTAGCCTAGACTGGTTAGGCTGCTTGAATATTAATGACCTTGGATTATTATGTTTGCTTGCTTGTGATGATTAAAAATTTCGTATTTTTGCCTAAGCATGATCTTCGTGATATAAATTGTTCTTGGGGTAGGATTGGAAATACAATGCCCTATAGGAACTATACTTAGTTAATCCTGGATCTCTTGCTACTACTCATTTCTGGTACATTTTCTTTACTCGTATCTTTAGTAAATGATAGTTGTTATGGCTCTGCGTCGTGATCGGGGTATTATGGACGATGATGTGCCGTCGCGTGACGATGCTCTGATGGATTGTGTCGAACACTTCATATCTGAGATGGTAGGAGCACTACAGCGTATCACTGGTGCCAATGCTGCTCTGACTTATCAAGGTTTGCCACTAGAGCGCTTACAAGTGTCAGGAGGTAAGGAGTTTCGTGGTGTTAAGGTGGTGATCCAACATGTGCAGAGGATTGGTTGAAAGGTGTCGTTCGTATTCTCGATCAGATGGATTGTTTTGACGAGGATAAGATGGGTTGTGTCGTGTCACTATTGATGGGCGAGGCTCATAGATGGTGGATAACTGTCGAGAGAGGTATTGCATCAGATCGTCTAATGTGGGACTTCTTCTTAGCATCATTTCAGAGGAAGTTAGTGGGCGAGCAATATCCTGAAGCTAGAAGACGGGAGTTTATGGATCTTGTTCAAGGTACTTTATCTATAGACTAGTACGAGGCTGAGTTTGTTTGGTTGAGCCAGTATGCTCTTGAGTTGGTGTCTTCTAAGCTGAACCATTGTAAGAGGTTTAGGTTTGGGTTGAATCATCAGATTAAGCTCTACCTGGTTGCTCAAAATATTAATGTCTTCGACGAGTTAGTGGAGAAGGCTCGTGCATTAGAGAAGACTTTGGGGGAGGAGCCCAAAGCTGCTTCGTCTGGAGCTGTTAAAAGGTTGACTGAGGCTACTAGTGGTTCTGGTCATAAGGGTAAGAGAGGTCATTTTGGTAGATCTGGACGATGTGTTGCTAGTGGCCATGGTTAAGATAGGCAGGCTATGAGAGTTGAGGCTAGTTCTATTGATTAGGGTGCTGTTGCATGGCTGAGATGTGAGTATTGTAGTTGATGTCATCATGGTGAGTGCTAGAGGATGACGGGTGCTTGTCTTGTATACGGTTCGATGGAGCACCATGTGAGTGACTGCCCGAAGAGAGCCATTGTTGTTAGTAATCAGCCTATTACTGTTGTTGCTGGTACACATGCTCCGGGTCGAGGGAGAGGCTGTGGCAGAGGTGATGGTGGTCTAGCCAGAGTATATGCAATGAGGGAGCCTCGGACCAGAGAGGCAACTGATATTATCATAGGAACTTTTACGCTACAATCTTTTCCTCTGCTAACTTTAGTTGATTCTTGTGCGACGAGGTCATTTATCCTGAGAGACATAGCTAGAGAGTTAGAGATTGCTATAGAAACATCTAAATCGAGTGTTACGATTAAGATCCCTTTAGGTGATAGTGTACTGGTGGATTGGGTATATCGTCATTGTCTTTTGATGGTTTAAGGACATATGTTTCCGGTTGATCTGATTGAGTTGCCATTTTGGGGTTTTGATATTATTTTGGGTATGGATTGCATGTTTGAGCATCAGGCTAAGGTGGATTGCGAGGAAAAGTTGGTGACTCTGGGTGGTGCTGGCAGTAAAGAAGTTGTTGTTGTTGGTGAGAAGTTTGAGTTGTTGTCAAATGTGATTTCTTTGTTTCGTGCTGAGAAGTTGGTTTGGAAAGATTGCGAAGCTTATATAGCCTATATCCTGAATTCCGATAGTAATGAGATAAGGTTGGATGAGATTCGGGCTGTCTGTTATTTTTCGGATGTTTTTCCTAATGAGTTACCTGTTATACCGCCGAATAGAGAAGTTGAATTCGATATTGAGCTCTATCCCAGTACTACTCCAGTGTCTGTTGCACCCTACCGCATGGCATCTAAGGAACTGAAAGAGTTGAATCTACAGTTGCAAGGGTTGTTGGATCATGGGTTCATTTGACCAAGTGTGTCTTTGTGGGGAACATCAGTGTTGTTTGTGAAGAAGAAGGATGATGAGGTTGTGCATCGATTATTACTAGTAGAATAAGTTGACCATCAAGAATAAGTATTCACTACCGAGGATTGATGATCTATTTGACTAGTTTCGGGGAGCTTTGATTTTCTCAAAGATTGATCTGAGGTCTGGGTATTATCAGTTGAGGGCTAAGGATTCAGATGTGATGAAGACTAGTTTCAGGACTCGGTATAGTCATTATGAGTTTCTTGTCATGCCATTCGGATTGATGAATGCACCTACCATATTTATGGACATGATGAATCGAGTATTCTATTCCTACCTGGATTGATTCATAGTGGTTTTCATAGATGATATATTGGTGTATTCTCGATTAGAGGATGCACATGATGAATAATTGAGAGTGGTTTTATAATTTTTACGGGAGAAGTAGTTGTATACGAAGTTGAGCAAGAGTGAATTTTGGCTTCGTGAGGTGGTTTTTCTGGGTCATGTTGTTTCAGCTGAGAGTATTCGAGTTGAGCTGAAGAAGGTTAAGGCAATTTTGGATTGGAAGCCATTGAGGACTATTTTTGAGGTCAAAAGTTTCTTAGGGTTAGTTGGTTATTACCATTGCTTTGTTGAGGGATTTTCAAGCGTTGCCACTCCTTTAACGAAGTTGCTTCAGAAGAACACTATTTTTGAATGGATTTATGAGAGGCAGAAGTGTTTTGAAAAGTTGAAGTCAATTTTGACTGAAGCGCCTGTGTTGACACAACCGATATTCAGTAAAGAGTATGTAGTCTACAGTGATGCTTCTTATACGGGTCTAGGTTGTATGCTGATGTAGGAGGGTAGGGTAGTTGCTTATTTGTCAAGGTAGTTAATGCTGCATAAGTGTAACTATCATACTCATGATCTAGAGTTAGCTACCGTAGTCTTCACGCTTAAGATTTGGTGTCATTATCTGCACGGTGAGAGGTGTGTGATATACACTAATCACAAGAGTCTTAAGTATCTCTTAACCCAGATGGAGTTCATCTTGAGACAGAGGCGTTGGATCGAGTTGCTAAAAGATTTTGATTGTTTGATCAAGTACCATCCAGGGAAGGCGAACGTAGTTGCAGATGCTTTGAGTCACAAGTCTCTGGTTGATTTGAAGGCTATGTTTGCGAGGTTGTCTATCTTTGATGATGGGGGTCTATTGGCTGAACTTCAGGTGGGGTCGGTTCTTTCGCAATAGATTCGTGAGTGTCAGCCTTTTGATTAGAGTTTGGCTCGTCAGATTCGTTAGGTTGAGTCAGGTGTTCAAGGGGATTTTGATCTCAATTCTGATGGTGTTTTGTGTTTTTGAGGTCGCTTGTGTGTTCTAGATAACGAGGATCTAAGGTGCTTGAGTCTTACCGAGGCTCATAATAGTCTTTTTGATATACATTCTGGTGGCCTGGGCTGAAGCAGGATGTTGCCAAATTTGTTGCGAGATGATTAGTTTGTCAGAGGGTGAAAGCCAAACATCAACGTCCATCGGGTTTGCTTCAACCTATTCAGATTTCGGAGTGGAAATGGGAGCTGATTACGATGGATTTCATTTCAGGTTTACCTTTAACTTCGACACATAAGGATTCGATTTGGGTGATTATGGATAGATTTATGAAGTTTGTACATTTTCTGCCAGTTCGTATGACTTTTTGTAATAGCCCTAACCCATATCCGTCGCTGAAATAGGGTTTTAGAGTATTACCAGAGTTTATAGTACAAACAACTAGAAGTTCAAACATTTTATAACATATCAAAAACCAATAAAGATCATTCATATTGTCCCATTTATGTGCTCTTGAGTCCTAAAACATGCATTAGAAACAAGTCGGGACTAAATCAAGAACTCAGAGAATTTTTCAAAAACATTGAAAATTTTCAAAGCTACAAGGGTCAGACCGTTGTATGGCTAGGCCGTGTGGGCATTCGACATAGGGACACACGGTTATGTTCGTGCCCTTGTAACTCACTGGCTTAGGCTACACGGCCAAGCCACATGCCTGTGTGCTAGGCCGTGTACCCTTCGATGTAACCTCACATGCCCATGGGCCAGGCCATGTGCTAGGCCGTGTAATAGCCTGACTTGCAACCCTTTGAAAATTATAGGGGACACACGCCATGTCACTTGGCCATGTGTTACACATGGCTGAGATACACGCCCGTGGCTCTGCCCGTATGGACTAAAATAGGTCATTTACAAGCCATATTTCTCACCCAATTTGAAATAAACCTGCACCCAACATTGCGCATATAAGCAAGCCATAATAAGGTACCAAAACCATGCATTTTCTATCCTTATACAAATAGTATGATCATATACAACCAATATTCCCTCAGGCACCTCAAATGACAATTTATAAACATGACTAAACATGTGTTCAATATAACCAATTGATCAATTAACATATATGAAAATTTGCACCAAAACTTACCATGTAAATCAAGTATAAAACATACCATTTGGTACCAATTATACCACTTAATCTCTAGCATCAAATGGTCATATAATTCACATATAACTTGTATGCTAAAGACACCAAATAAGTCATTTAAACAAGTACTATTTCACAACCAATCCAGGCTTACACAAAATGCATATTCAAACCAAATGGTCATATCCACAACCAAAACTGTAACACCTCTTGTAACACCCCTCACCTATATTCAACGTCAGAATAGAGTTACGGAGCATTACCAGGCTTATAACACATTCAAATAACATTTCATATAAAAATATTTAGATCACATACATTTCATTCACAACCAATCAATTTGTCTCTAATACGAGCCTACGAGGCCCTAAACATACATTGGGAGTGATTACGGACTAAATCGACAACCTTGGAAACTTTCACCAAAACCTTGAAAAATTTTCTCAAAACAGGGGACACTCGCCCGTGTGCTAGGTCATGCCAAACCTGTAGGGTATACTGACTTATGCCACACGACCAAGTCACATTCTCGTGTGTGAGGCTGTGTTGAGCATACTAACTTGATTTTAATTTCAACACTAGGGGACACATGACCGTGTAACATAAATTTGTGTCACACACGGCCAAGACACACAAATGTGTCTCTGCTCGCATGAACAAAAATTGGCTATTTACCAAGCCATTTTGCCACCCCAAATTGCACACACCTACACAATCCAATTGGTACACATTCATAGCATATATGAGTATCCAAATCAACCATATCCAAGACTAAAATGTACCATTTCAATATCAACAACTAACATACTTTTAACACCATACTTTGACTACTCAAATCATGCCAATTAACATTTCAAAAGCATTCATATATATACCATATCATCTATTCTTGGCAACAGATACTTGTTCTTTATCGTAACCTTATTGAGCTGTCGATAGTCAATACACATTCTCATTGTTCCGTCTTTCTTCTTTACCAACAATATTGACCCACCCCAGGGCAAAAAACTCGATCATACAAAACCTAAATCTGTTAACTCTTGCAATAGATTTCAACTCTTTCAATTCTATTAGAGCCATTTTGTACGGAGCTATAGATATCTGCGATGTTCCCGATACCAGTTTAATAGCAAAATCAACGTTTCTAACAGGTGGCAACCCAAGCAATTCTTCTGGAAATATATCTGCATATTCACAAACTACAGGCATCGATTCAATCTTCATTCCAGACACTTTTTATCTAAAACATATGCTAGATATGCATCATAACCTTTTCTCACATATCTCTGAGCTGACATCGACGAAATCACTATAGGCAATATACTTGACTCATCTGATTCAATTCAAAGAATTTCACTGTTCTGAAATTTCAATTCAATGATCTTTCATCTACAATTCACAACGGCATCATGCAAAGTCAACCAATCCATTCCCAGAATCACATCAAACTTATCAAACGGAAAAAGTATCAAGTCAGCCAAAAAATAGTAACCCCTAAAGGGTAGTTCTTGCAAACTTTATCAACTAGAACATACTTGCCTAAGGGGTTCAATACTTTAATCACAAATTCAGTAAACTCAACAGGAAAATTCTTACTAAACACTAAATTCATATAGATATATGAATGATTCAATCCAGGATCAATCAATGCAATCACATTAGTGTCGTAAAGAGAGAATGTACCGCTAATAACATCAGGGGATGACGCCTCTTTGCTAGCATGAATAGCATAAGCTTTAGCAGGTACTCTAGCCTTGGATCTCACAGCTGAGTCATTTGTCACTCCTTTCCCACTAGACACATTTCCCACATTCCTCAGTGGTCTACCTCTCGCAGTCATGTTGCTCAATCTTGCATTTTGAAATTTATCTTTCTCGGACAACTCTGGGCAATCTTGAATAAAGTGATATGGCGAACCACATTTGAAACAAGCTTTATTACTCTTATTCCAGCATTCTCCAAAATGTCATCTCCTATACTGTTGACACTTGGGTTTATTGTTTCTCACACTGCCAACGCTTAAGATGGAAGTTGCTTGAGCTTTAGGACTCACATGTTTATTTCTACGATCTCTATTCTGGTATCCCATTGATGCATTCGACCGACTATACGAATCCCGAGATTTCTTTGATGAAGAATGATAAGGTTTATTCATTAGTATTTTTCTTGAATCTTTAGCCTTTGAATCAAATTTTCTCTTTTCTCGGCTCAAGTCTTCGGCTTTACAAGCGCAACCAACTAACACAACAAATTCTTTCAAATCTAAAATCCCGACCAGAAGTTTAATGCCTTTATTCAAACCATTAACAAACCTCTTGCACATGATCTCTTCGATAGAAACATACTCTTGAGCATATTTTCTCAACCACACAAATTCTCTCTCATACTCGATTACGGTCATACGACCCTGTTTCAGTTTTAAAAACTCTTTGTGCTTTTGGTCTAGAAACTGTTGACTTATGTATTTCTTTTGAAACTCGGTCTGAAAGAACTCCCAGGTGACCTGTTCTCTAGGTACCACAAATTATAGAGTATTCCACCACTGATATGCAGTATCCCTCAACAATGATACAACACATTTTAAACACTCAACTGGTGTGCAAGAAAGCTTATCAAATACTCTGATAGTGTTTTCAAGCCAAAACCCGTGTTTACAGATCTTATCAACTGGAGCCTTACTCAATCTTAAAAGTTCTACACCTTAAGGAGCTACGGGAATCGGTTGGGGATTAGGAGGGGGTGGAAGTTGTTGAGTAGTCGGATTTGTCTGGACATACTACGTGAACCATTCATTTATCATTTAGAAGAAAGCTTCTCTAGCCTCTCCTCCTTGGCTACCCGATACGAGTCTAGATTCAAAAGGCGTTGTCCCTTGAGTGGCAGCTGGTGCATTACTTTCAACCTCATCAGCTACAACTCGATTGGGATGCATTTACTATATGAAAACACAATTTAAAATGTCAGAAGTCATCACACTTTCACAATTTATATATGGCATGTATAGCTAGACTCTCACACACGCTGCGTTAGTCCTAGAATCGACCAAATCGTAGCTTTGATACCAATAAATGTAACACCCCTCACCCGTATTCAATATCGAAATATGGTCACGGAGCATTACCGAACTTATAACACATTCAAATATACATTTCATATAAAAATATTCAAATCACATACATTTCATTCGCAGCCAATCAATTTTCCCTAATACGATCCTACGAGGCTCTAAACATACGTTGGGAGTGATTCGGGACTAAATCAACAATTTTGGAAACTTTCACCAAAACCTTGAATTTTTTTCTCAAAATAGACATGCCCGTGTCACTGGCCATGTAGACATTCGAAATGGAAGCTCATGGCCGTGTCCTCAGCTGTGTTCAACCTCGTGTAACTCTCTGACTTGGGTCACACAGCCAACACACACTCTTATGTGGCTAGCTCATGTGCCCTAAAAATGGCCCTACACGCCCGTGTGCCAGGCCGTGTGCTAGGCCATGCCAAACCTGTAGGTTATATTGACTTATGCCACCCGGCCAAGTCACATGCCCATGTGTGAGGTCTTGTGGAGCATACTGACTTGATTTTAATTTCAACACCAAGGGACACACGGCCATGTGACATAACCGTGTGTCACAGACGACCGAGACACATGCCCCTGTCTCTGCCCATGTGAATAAAAATAGGCTATTTGCCAAGCCATTTTGCCATCCCAAATTGCACAAACCTACACAATCCAATTGGTACACATTCATAGCATATATGAGTATCCAAATTGAGCACAACCAAGACTAAAATGTACCATTTCAATATCAAGAACTAACATACTGTTAACGCCATACTTTGCCTACACAAATCATGCCAATTCACATTTCCAAAGCATTCATACATATATACTGTATCAACTAAGCATTTCTTAGGCTAAAATCACAAGCACAAACATTCTCAATTTTTCAACCATTAGCTACCATGAAAGTTGCATTCTTTAGCGACTTTGGCGGCTTGGCCAGTTACTCGAGATTCGCGATTATTTCATTTCCTGATGCTAGCAATGTACAGTGGTCAAATAGGATCATTTTCTTCTCGAGACCTTTTACTTTTTTTCATCATGTGGGAGTTCGAATTAATTCCCGTTTATCTACTTCTATCCATGTGGGGGGGAAAGAAACGTCTGTACTTGGCTAAAAAAATTATTCTGTACACCGCAGGGGGTTCCGTTTTTCTATTAATAGGAGTTTTGGGTCTCGGTTTATACGGTTCTAATGAACCAACATTAAATTTTGAAACATTAGCTAATCAATCATATCCTGTCGCACTGGAAATAATATTCTATATTGGATTTCTTATTGCTTTTGCTGTCAAATCATCGATTATACCCTTGCATACATGGTTACTAGATACCCACGGGGAGGCCCATTACAGTACTTGTATGCTTCTAGCTGAAATTTTATTAAAAATGGGAGTATGTAATAGCCTGGTTTAGACCCTAAATGAAATAGTGGTTTTGAGACCACAAATCCGAGTCAAATAATATTTTAATATTATTTGTGGTGTCTACAGCATGTTAATT
Source organism: Gossypium longicalyx (assembly GCA_025698465.1). Lineage (NCBI taxonomy): Eukaryota > Viridiplantae > Streptophyta > Magnoliopsida > Malvales > Malvaceae > Gossypium > Gossypium longicalyx. The sequence continues at coordinate 38,180,792 of CM046995.1, forward strand.
TATATGTGTGAAAATTTCATGTGAAAATTTTATCGTTTGTGTGCTTGATTTAATTAAAAAGACCTAATCGCATAAAATGTAAAAGTGGCTAGCTAATTGTTAACGTGCTACATTGCTATTGTTTTTATAATGTGGAGTCCTTAAGATGAAATTCCACCCTTGAAACCATGCATGGACAATATTAGACTTGATATATATTGTTTGGTTATTAAATTAAAAAGGTTAATATGGTAAAAATGCAAACTAATAATGTTATAATAAAACAAAAATTAAAATAGCCATGCAATTGTTACTCTTTTGACCGAATTTAACAAAGAAAAAGGGAAAGAAAAGAGTTTTAAAGGTTCGGCCCTTGTGTTCTTCATATTAGGTATGTAATTTGTTGAGTTTTTGATAATTTTTACATTTTTGAGATTGTTGCTTTGAGTACTAGCTAGCCCATGCTTGAATTTTTTAATTTGATGATGTATTCATGAATTTCCATTGATTATAGCTTGTGGTTTTTGTTGTTTGATATTGGAAAATTAAAATATGTTATTAGATTAATATGTTTAATTAAGTGAGTTTTAGTAAAAATGTCTATTTAGGATTAAATTGTGAATTCTGTAAATTGAGGGGTCAAAATGTGAAATAAATGAAATAAATGGGCTGCTAGGGACCTTAGTGAAATTCGGCCAAACATGGGTGTGGTGAAATTTTGAATATTTTGTGTTTTGTGAAATAGGGACTAAATTGTGAAAAATGTGAAATATCAGGGGCAAAAGTGTAATTTGCCCATTTATGTGTGTTGGATTAAATTGAATGAATATGTTAATAAACAAGTTAAATTTGTATTAATTTAGATAAAGAAAAGACGAAATCATATTTGGATTGGGGGAAATCTAAAGTTGTCAAATAGTCGTCCTGGTTCATTCGTCTTTGTCCGAAGTAAGTTAATAAGTAAATAAAGGTCGTTAAATTTGATCTTATATATTTTAATAGTGTCAAATTTAATTATTACTTGTGTATATGTATATGCCGAATTGAATCTAGCATGGGAGCAATATTTACGAGCTTGAATCGATCGAGTTACGACATTCGAAAGCCTTGTACGAACCTTAGGAATAGTTAGGATACATATGTCATGACATAGGATTTCGATATCCGATTTCGTGTAAGACCACATCTGGGACGTTGGCATCAATTTGTGATTTACATGTAAGACCATGTTTGGGACATTGGCATTGTATATGAGTTCGTGTAAGTCCCTGTCTGGGACAGAGGCATCAATATGTGATTACATGTAAGGCCACATTTGGGATGTTGGCATTGTATGAGCTTTTCAACTATCCGAGTATCCATATTATTTCTAAAATGGTTCAACGGGCAATGTCGAGTTAAGATCGAATGTGAAATCGAGATAAATGATCAAGTATGTACTAAGTTAAATGATTGAGTAGTAAGGTAAGTATATACTTTATATGAATATATGAAATGTGCATTATGAAAGTGAGAGTTAAATATGCTTATGAATATATATGTATTTGGCCAAGTGGAAAAATAATGCTAAAGTATATGTATTGATATATGAAGTTGCAAGCTTGATAATTATATGTGGTTATGGTTAGTATGATTCGGTTTAATTATATTGAATTATAAATGTCATTGAAATGATTTATTTGCTTATGATTTACTAAGCTATTTAAGCTTATTGTATGAGTGTTTGTTCTTTGTTTTATAGATTTTTTAAAGCTGGTTATGAGCTCAGGGATTGTTAATGAATCCGTCACGCTATCAATCATTATTTCTGTAACACCCCAAACCCGGCCCAGACGTTATGGCCGAATCTGACGTGCCACATAAAAGTTTTAAAATCCATGTTTCGTTTTAGTGTTTAAAAACTGACTTTTGTTAAGCTAACAAGTGAATGGAAGCTGGGCACCAGGTAGGTATCCGAAGCAGAGGAGGTGAGCCATGAAGGCTGCTTAAGTACCAAGCTCTTCGATTGGATCCAATCCTAGACATGCCCACTGCCATTGCCACACTTGGTTATAACGAGTTGAAATTTATTTAAGTGAATATTCTTGTTAAAATTAGATAATCGTGTCGTTGTGTTATTTTAAAAACGAGTTTCATTTTGAAAACATGTCCTAAGCCTAGCCCATTAATTATCAACTAGTTTAAAGTTAATAAAAATAAAATATCCAGAAAAGAAATAAAAGAAAAGTTAAAATGGCCTTATTACAACCCAAAAATAAATAATAAATAAAGAAAACTTAAAGAAAACCAAATGCTTAATTAAAAGCCCAAGGGCGATCACCGTGGCCACTCTGAATCCCCTCCGGCTCCAAGTCCCCACATCATGGCTCTCCTGCAAGGTTAAGAAAAAAGGGGGTGAGTTTGGAAACTCAGTGTGCAACAAGCCCCTTTCAGAGCCCAAAACAATATCAGCCTGTTGGGCCTTAGCCCAAGTCCAAGCTCAACATATACTGGGCCGTAGCCTTTTCATATTTCATATTTCATAACACTGGGCCGAAGCCTTTACATATTTCATATTACTGGGCCGAAGCCATCATCAGAAAGTGTCCGCCCATAGGCCAATTTCAATATCATATGCAATGTCAACGAAAGAATGAATGCAAGCCCATTTGGGGAGACTACTCGACCCACCATCTGCTACTCTCCACCCGTACCAACCAAGCACTCCATGTGGGGAATAACTCAACCCACCCAGCCAAAACTTTACACTGGCAGCATAGCTGCTTTATCATATAACTGGAGGCCTTGCCTCTTTTTAATAACTGGGGCATAAGCCCTTTTCGGTAAACTGGGGCATAAGCCCTTTTCGGTAAACTGGGGCATAAGCCCTTTTGCACTTCCTCCATCCATATAAAAACCCAACCCATTGTATTTATGAATTCATCATGTGCATATCATATATATATCATGTGCATATCATACATATCATGTGCATATCATACATCTCATGTGCATATCATACATATCGTGTACATCAAAATCCTATGTAACAAGTTCATAATTAAACCCTAGGGGTATAATGGTCATTTTTACCTAGGGGCAAAACAATCATTTTCTTATTGTAAGGGTAATTTCGTAATCCTACTAAATATTAGGGATTTTCCATGTTCATTATCAGTTACTAACTATTCGTTTGTTTTAACCGCGAATCTGGCCCATTTTTAACGAAACCGAGTTATTGGGCTAAAAACCCCTAATGGGCCCTACATAGCCGATTTAGTCATCTAGGCCCATTTAGCCTATATTCCATATTGGTGTTACCAGTCTTAACTCACAATTTAACAGGTTTTCATTTTCTACCAATTTTACCCAAATGGGCCCGAAAGCCCATTGGGCCCGATTTTAGCCCCTCGAGGCCCAACTTACCGTGAGTGCCAAAAATCATACACTTACCTTTACCAACGTTTCGATCATCATCTTAACGAATCTAACTAACTAATGAGCGTTCGCTTGCTCACAAGTCCTCGAAATGCCAGAATTTCGGCATTTCGGCTTTTCGGCATTTATCGCTTTAAGCTATGAAAAAGGGTTCATTACACACCTGATTTACGATATTCCTCGACGATATCCCCTACACGATTTCTCCTATAATCAACCACTTATAGACCAGCTCACAGTAATTAAACCAAAACGAGAACCATCTATTATCAACACTTGCACATTCGGCCACCATCCATAATGGCCTTAGGATCCATACCTTTGCCGAAGTTGATGACTAGATCTAGTCACTCCAATGATTCGAGCTAATCCAAGTCGACACCACGCCTTGCTGCTACCCTACTATACAAACCATAAAAAGATTAAAAGAAAAACCCCACAAGGCCTATACCCACATTCGGCCACCTCCTTACACTATAGGGGTTTCGGCTTTTGTCGACAGTTATTATTTGAAATCGTTTAGAGTTTGAACACTTACCACAGTCCCCTCTTCTTGAGTCCGTCTATGCTTAGAAGATAAGAAAATTGATCACCGAAAAGTGAAAAGATAAAGAAAGGTTGCTGGTCAGTAAAGAATCGACACCACCTAGTCTTCACAGGTTTCGGCTTTTTGTGATATTTCGGTAGCAGTGGTGGTCAGAAAGACAATAGGTGAACGAAAGGGAGTAGTGGGCTGGTTTGGAAGAAGGAAAAGGAGAAAAGATGAATGGGAGGGAGGTATATTCGGCTGGAAAAAAAAAAAGAAAAGAACTACACCAAAAGGAGAAAACGGCACAACCTAATCCCTAATGCCGAAAATCCCCAACTAAAACCCCTCTGCCGAAATTCCCTCTCTAATCCCCATTATTCGACCAACTCTATCTCCATCTCAAATCCCTAAAATCTCTCCTCTTATCCCTCCTTAATCCATGCATTTGACTGATTCAAGCTCTCCTCCGAAGAGTTCCATTCGGCTACAACTCTTGCATGCTCAAAGCATAAAAATTAGCATCCTTTTTGCCATCACAGAGAATCGATCCCAGGTCTTCCTCTATGCTCCCCACGCCACCTTTATAGCTCCCTAGTGGCGTCACTTAGCCACTTTACTAGAGGCCCTTTTTGTGATACATTTTACCTACAACTTTACAGAAGGTCGTCTAGCCAGTACCCCTAACTCTTGAGTCCAAAATTCAAAAATTCCATCGTGTTTTGGGCAACACATGGGCCTTCCATAAGCCCATTTACATACTCAAATTATGAATTTCACAACCACATACCAAATTTTAGAAACTTTACTAAAATATCGAGAATCGCGAAAAACCCGAAAATCAGGATGTTACAACTCTACCCTCCTTAAAGAAATTTTGGCCTCGAAATTTACCTGATCCAAACAGTTGAGGGTATTGCTGACGCATTGCCTCTTCGGTCTCCCAAGTAGCTTCTTCCTTGCCATGGTTCCTCCAAAGTACCTTCACTAATGGGACTGACTTCCTTCTCAACACCTTGACGTCACGATCAAGTATTTGCACAGGTTCTTCTTCGAAAGTCAGATCCAACTGCACTTCGATTTCTGCAACCGGCACAATATGAGTTGGGTCCGAACGATATCGCCTTAGCATGGACACATGAAAAACATCGTGAATACGATTCAGTTCTGGAGGTAACTCTAACTGATAATCCACCTGCCCTATCCGTTTAATAATTCGGTAAGGCCCAATAAATCGTGGACTCAACTTGCCCTTCTTACCAAATCTCAATATCTTCTTCCAAGGCGAAACTTTCAAGAAGACCATGTCCCCAACTGCATATTCAATATCCTTACGCTTCAGATCGGCATAGGACTTTTGTCGATCCGCTGCCTCTTTTAACCGATTCCTGATCACCTTAATCTTGTCTTCGATATCTGTTACCAACTCTGGCCCAAGGACTTGCCTTTCTCCCAACTCCATCCAACAAGTGGGCGAACGACACCTTCGCCCATATAGTGCCTCATAAGGAGCCATCTGAATACTTGCTTGATAACTGTTGTTATACGCGAACCCTGCCAATGGCAAATAGTCCCCCCAATTGCCTCTAAACTCAATAACATAGCCTCTCAACATGTCTTCTAAAATCTGAATGACCCTCTCTGACTGCCCATCCGACTGAGGGTGAAAAGCCGTACTAAAATCTAATCGCGTTCCCAACGCCTCATGTAACTTCTGCCAAAACCAAGACGTAAACCTTGGGTCTCTGTCAGAAATTATCGATACTGGCACCCATGTAACCGTACTATCTCTGCCACATACAACTTGGCCAACTTCTGAAGTGAGTAATCGGTTCGGACAGGTATGAAATGGGCAGATTTTGTGAGCCTATCCACAATTACCCAAACTGACTCCTTCTTGGAAGGTGTCAATGGCAACCCACTTACAAAATCCACCGTTACCCTTTCCCACTTCCAAAGTGGTATCTTTACCAGCTGTAACAATCCTGAAGGCAGTTGATGCTCGGCCTTCACTTGTTGACACATCAAACATTTCCCCACAACTTCGGTCACTTCTCGCTTAAGCCCAGGCCACCAATATAGCTCTCGTAAGTCTCGATACAACTTACTCCCTCCTGGATGCATAGCACAAGGTCCATTATGTGCCTCTTTCAAAATCATCAACCTCAAGTCTGAGTCCTTCGGCATACAAATTCTTCCTCGAAAACAAAGAACTCCCTCGCTATTTAACCCAAAGTCTGGATTCTCCTTCTTCTCAACTTGCTGAAATCGAGGAACCAACGACTCATACTCCAACTGTTGCTTCTTAATCTGCTCCACCCAAGTTGGTCTCACTTGTAATTCTGCCAATAAGCTTCCATCGTCATACAAACTTAGGCGAGCAAACATTGCCTTCAATTCTGCCACAGTCCTTCGACTTAATGCATCAGCCACGACACTTGCCTTACCTGGATGGTACTCAATCGAACAGTCATAGTCCTTTAACAGCTCTATCAACCTTCGCTGCCTAAGGTTCGATTCCTTTTGAGTTAGCAAGTACTTAAGACTCTTATGATTCGTATAGATAATGCATCTCTCTCCATACAGGTAGTGCCTCCATATCTTAAGCGCGAAAATCACCGCTGCCAACTCCAAGTCATGCGTGGGATAGTTTACCTCATGTTGTTTAAGCTGTCGTGAAGCATAAGCTACCACTTTACCCTCTTGCATCAGCACGCAGCCCAAACCTACATGTGACGCATCGCTGTACACCGTGAAATCCTTACCAGACTCTGGCTGAATCAACACTGGTGCCTCAGTCAGAACCTTCTTCAGCTTCCCAAAAGCCTCTTGCTGCTTATTCGTCCAAACAAAAGGTGCTCCCTTCCTTATAAGTTTTGTTAACGGTGCTGCCAACACCGAAAATCCTTCCACGAATCTCCGATAATAACCTGCCAACCCCAGAAAACTTCGGATTTCTGTTACTGACCTTGGTGGCTTCCATTCCAGAATTTCCTCAATCTTTCGAGGGTCTACCTTGATTCCCTCAGCAGACACAACATGCCCCAAGAAGGTTACTTCCTTTAGCCAAAACTCACACTTACTAAACTTTGCATAAAGTTGCTTTTCCCTTAACACTTGCAGCACAACACGAAGATGTTCATCATGCTTCTCTTCCGTTTTCGAATACACCAAGATATCATCAATAAAAACAACTACAAACCGATCCAAGTATGGCTAGAAAACCCGATTCATTAAATCTATGAAAGCTGCCGGTGCATTAGTCAAACCAAAAGGCATCACCAGAAACTCGTAATGACCATATCGAGTCCTGAATTCCGTCTTATGAATGTCCACTTCTTTGACTCTCAACTGATGATATCCTGATCGAAGGTCGATCTTAGAAAATACCGAGGCTCCTTTCAGTTGGTCGAATAGATCGTCGATTCTTGGTAAGGGATACTTGTTTTTGATCGTCAGTTTGTTCAACTGCCGATAGTCAATGTACATCTGCATGGTCCCATCTTTCTTCTTTACGAACAGCACTGGTGTGCCCCACGGGGAAACACTTGTCGTATAAACCCTCTATCCAACAGTTCTTGAATTTGAGCTTTTAATTCCACCAACTCCTTTGGTGCCATCCTATAAGGCGCAATGGACACTAGAGCTATTCCAGGTAACAAGTCGATCCCGAATTCGACTTCTCGGTTCGGAGGTAGTCCAGGAAGTTCCTCCGAAAATACATCTTGAAATTCTTTGATGGTCTTAACTGACTCCACGGTCGTCCCCTCTGGTTCAACTTGACTCACGAACGCTAAAAACGCCTCACAACCTTTTCGAATCAACTTCTCAGCCCTTAAAGCCGAGACAACATTGGACAAGTAGTTCCTTCGCTCCCCTATGACCATTATCTCTTCACACTTGATAGTTCTTAGCACCATTCTCTTAGCAGCACAATCCAACATTGCCCTATGCTTAGTTAGCCAGTCCATACCCAAAATAAGATCAAAATCCCCAAATGGTAGCTCCATCAAATCCCCTTCAAAAATCATATCTTGTGTCTCTAGAGGCACCGCCCTAAAGAGTTTATCTACCTTGACCGAGTGTCCTAAAGGACTTATCACTGATACCCCACTCACGGTCTCCTCAGGAAGCACACCCAATGCCCCAGATACATCACAAGCAACATACGAGTCAGTGGAACCCACATCAATCAAACAATGTAAGGCGTGCTATGAATGAAGAACGTACCGGTTATAACATCAGGAGCGTCACCCTCCTCACGACGTCGTGCAGCATAAACCAACTCCGGCTGTCGAGCTTCAGCATGTCCAGCACCCCTGCCTGGTGCCCCATGTCCTCGTCCATTACCAATGCCACCTCTACCTTGCCCACGACCCCTCTGTGGTGGTGGTCCTCCTCGCTGTGATTGGACATCCCTTTGTTCCGCCGCTAGTTCCTGAGCTGTTCTCCGAGGACATTCTCTGAACTTATGCTCCTTTGACCCACATCGAAAACATGCCCCAGTTCGTTTCCAGCACTCCCCCATATGTGCTCTGCCACAGTCCTTGGAAACCTGAGGTCTAAAAGTATTAACCGGAGCTAGTCGAACTGGTTCCGCCATTCTAGCTCTTTTAACATTCCTATTTGTAACACTCGAGGGTCCAAAATCCCTCTTAAATCTGGGTTGATCCTTCTCACGATTCTGCCGCTCAGTCCGTTTTACCTCCTCGACTATTTTTGCCTTCTCTACCAATGCAGCAAAATCATGCTCCCTCTGTGGAGCTATCAGCACCCTAAGCTCATCGCGAAGGCCATCCTCGAATCAAACACTGCGCTCATATTTAGTCGCAACTATCCCGCTAGCATATCGACTCAACCTCAAGAATTTCGCCTCATACTCCGCGACAGTCTTATTACCCTGAGTCAAATTCAAAAATTCCTTCCGACGAGCATCCACATAGCTAGCTCCCACATATCTCCCCTTAAAAGCAGTTTTGAACAATTCTCAGGTTACTCGTTTAATTGGGGAACTCTCTCTTACAGTAATCCACCATCGGTATGCCTCATCTCGTAGCAGCGACACAACCCCCTTCAGCTTTTGCTCCACAGAGCAATCTAAATCGTCCATAATCCGCTCTGTTGCCTCCAACCAATATTCAGCCACATTTGGGGCTACTCCAGATACACCCCTAAAAACATCTGCTCCATTGGCCCAGAGTCGCTCCGATATTGACCCCCTATTCACTGTCCCAGTGCTAGCTCTAGCAACTCTTTCTAAAACCCTTAACATGGCTTGGGACAAGGCATCATCCCCCGCAGCCCGATCATATGACCCAGTCTCGGTTGCCTGTGGCACGGATGCTTCCTCAGTTGGCCTATGCCCTAAGGATGAAGATTCAGCTTGCACCCTTCTGCGACCACGTCCGCGGCGTCGTCCATGAGTTCCTCTTGTACTCATATTGATTTATCTGATTACGAATTTTATGATATTAGTGTAATGTTCAACTGTTTATTACGAGATGTCTTATGGAAATATAGCAGTTCAAGGATTATTTTCGCATCGTCGTAGCCTAGCTATAGTCTCATTTCTACCGTTTGACAGCTCTACCCTATCTAAAGTATCATAGTAGGGTCTCAGTTCTATACATAGCATCATATCATTATCACATAACGTAAAAAGAGTATACTTACAGACTTGGTGCCGGGGATTCAGTGCGCCACTTGTTTCTCCAATCCATTTAAAACTCAAAAACCATATTTTTGGTCATAAAAATTTTCATTTGAAAACACCCTTATTTTGAAACTCTTGATTTTACAGAAAAACTTGTAAAACAGCTTTGAAAGGAACTTCTCAATACTATTTCCAAAAATACCCTTCTTAGGCCTAAGTTTTCGAAAAGATTGTCGGACTCGATCCACAGCCGAGTTGTTGCAACCGGGCTCTGATACCACTAAATGTAACACCCCAAACCCGGCCTAGATGTTATGGCCGAATCTAACGTGCCACATAAAAGTTTTAAAATCCATGTTTCGTTATACTGTGTAAAAACTGACTTTTGTTAAGCTAACAAGTGAATGAAAGCTGGGCACCAGGTAGGTACCCGAAGCAGAGGAGGTGAGCCATGAAGGCTGCTTAAGTACCAAGCTCTTCGATTGGATCCAATCCTAGACATGCCCACTGCCATTGCCACACTTGGTTATAACGAGTTGAAATTTATTTAAGTGAATATTCATGTTAAAATTGGATAATCGTGTTGTTGTGTTATTTTAAAAACGAGTTTCATTTTGAAAACGCGTCCTAAGCCTAGCCCATTAATTATCAACCAGTTTAAAGTTAATAAAAATAAAATAATCCAGAAAAGAAATAAAAGAAAAGTTAAAATGGCCTTATTACAACCCAAAAATAAATAATAAATAAAGAAAACTTAAAGAAAACCAAATGCTTAATTAAAAGCCCAAGGGCGATCACCGTGGCCACTCTGAATTCCCTCCGGCTCCAAGTCCCCACATCATGGCTCTCTTGCAAGGTTAAGAAAAAAGGGGGTGAGTTTGGAAACTCAGTGTGCAACAAGCTCCTTTCAGAGCCCAAAACAATATCAGCCTGCTGGGCCTTAGCCCAAGTCCAAGCTCAACATATACTAGGTCGTAGCCTTTTCATATTTCATATTTCATAACACTGGGCCGAAGCCTTTACATATTTCATATTATTGGGCCGAAGCCATCACTGTAAACGGTCTGGCCCATAGGCCAATTTCAATATCATATGCAATGTCAATGAAAGAATGAATGCAAGCCCATTTGGGGAGACTACTCGACCCACCATCCGCTACTCTCCACTCGTACCAACCAAGCTCTCCATGTGGGGAATAACTCAACCCACCCAGCCAAAACTTCGCGCATCGGGCAAAGATAGTCGCTTTATCATATAACTAGAGGCCCTGCCTCTTTTTAATAACTGGGGCATAAGCCCTTTTCAGTAAACTGGGGCATAAGCCCTTTTCGGTAAACTGGGGCATAAGCCCTTTTGCACTTCCTCCATCCATATAAAAACCCAACCCATTGTATTTATGAATTCGTCATGTGCATATCATATATATATATATATCATGTGCATATCATACGCTTTATCATATAACTGGAGGCCTTGCCTCTTTTTAATAATTGGGGCATAAGCCCTTTTGCACTTCCTCCATCCATATAAAAACCCAACCCATTGTATTTATGAATTCATCATGTGCATATCATATATATATAAATCATGTGCATATCATACATATCATGTGCATATCATACATCTCATGTGCATATCATACATATCGTGTACATCAAAATCCTATGTAACAAGTTCATAATTAAACCCTAGGGGTATAATGGTCATTTTTACATAGGGGCAAAACAATCATTTTCATATTGTAAGGGTAATTTCGTAATCCTACTAAATATTAGGGACTTTCCATGTTCATTATCAGTTACTAACTATTCGTTTGTTTTAACCGCGAATCTGGCCCATTTTTAACGAAACCGAGTTATTGGGTTAAAAACCCCTAATGGGCCCTACATAGCCGATTTAGTCATCTAGGCCCATTTAGCCTATATTCCATATTGGTGTTACTAGTCTTAACTCATAATTTAACAGGTTTTCATTTTCTACCAATTTTACCCAAATGGGCCCAAAAGCCCATTGGGCCCGATTTTAGCCCATCGAGGCCCAACTTACCGTAAGTGCCAAAAATCATACTCTTACCTTTGCCAACGTTTCGATAATCATCTTAACGAATCTAACTAACTAATGAGCGTTCGCTTGCTCACAAGTCCTCGAAATGCTAGAATTTCGGCATTTCGGCTTTTCGGCATTTATCGCTTTAAGCTATGAAAAAGGGTTCGTTACACACTTGATTTACGATATTCCTCGACGAGATCCCCTACACAATTTCTCCTATAATCAACCACTTATAGATCAGCTCATAGTAATTAAACCAAAACGAGAACCATCTATTATCAACAGTTGCACATTCGGCCACCATCCATAATGGCCTTAGGATCCATACCTTTGCCGAAGTTGATGACTAGATCTAGTCACTCCAATGATTCGAGCTAATCCAAGTCGACACAACGCCTTGCTGCTCCCCTACTATACAAACCATAAAAATATTAAAAGAAAAACCCCACAAGGCCTATACCCACATTCGGCCACCTCCCTACACTATAGGGGTTTCGGCTTTTGTCAACAGTTACTATTTGAAATCGTTTAGAGTTTGAACACTTACCACAGTCCCCTCTTCTTGAGTTTGTCTATGCTTAGAAGATAAGAGAATTGATCACCGAAAAGTGAAAAGAAAAAGAAAGGTTGCTGGTCAGTAAAGAATCGGCACCACCTAGTATCCACAGGTTTCGACTTTTTGCGATATTTCAGCAGTAGTGGTGGTCAGAAAGACAATAGGTGAACGAAAGGGAGTAGTGGGCTCGTTTGGAAGAAGGAAAAGGAGAAAAGATGAATGGGAGGGAGGTAGATTCGGCTGGAAAGAAAAAAAAAAGGAAAGAACTACACCAAAAGGAGAAAACGGCACAACCTAGTCCCTAATGCCGAAAATCCTCAACTAAAACCCCTCTGCCGAAATTCCCTCTCTAATCCCCATTATTCGGCCAACTCTATCTCCCTCTCAAATCCCTAAAATCTCTCCCCTTATCCCTCCTTAATCCATGCATTTGACTGATTCAAACTCTCCTCCGAAGAGTTCCATTCGGCTACAACTCTTGCATGCTCAAAGCATAAAAATTAGTATCCTTTTTGCCATCACAGGGAATCGATCCCAGGTCTTCCTCTATGCTCCCCACGCCACCTTTATAGCTCCCTTGTGGCGTCACTTAGCCACTTTACTAGAGGCCCTTTTTGTGATACATTTTACCTACAACTTTACATAAGGTCGTCTAGCCAGTACCCCTAACTCTTGAGTCCAAAATTCAAAAATTCTACCCGGTTTTGGCCAACACATGGGCCTTCCATAAGCCCATTTACATACTCAAATTATGAATTTCACAACCACATACAAATTTTAGAAACTTTACTAAAATATCGAGAATCGCGAAAAACCCAAAAATCAGGATGTTACAATTTCGGTATTATAAAAGTTTCAAACTATGAACTTATGGCATGTATAGGCTAGCCTTTGTGTTAGTTGATTTTGGATTTGTATATATATGAGCCATGCAAAAATGGCTTGTAATGAAGCTTATGTTTATGCATTTTCGATTGTGATATAAGTTCATGTTAGGTATATATTTATTTTGGCTTAAAGTAACCATTTATGGCTTATGTTTAGTTCTTTTGGGTAAGTTTGATATATGTGGTTGATGCATGTGTTTGAGATATGGATTGTTAATGATTTATTATTAAGATACATATTCGAAACATGAATCAATTTGAATTTTTTTTAAAGTAAATTATGCATTCGGTTATGGCATAGGCTTATTATGAAAGTATATTTCATGATATATATATGTGTGGTATTGGGTTATATGGATTGGTTTGATTAATGAGTTAGGTGATGGTTGAATATATATGATATTATTTATGTCCATTCGGTTATGTTTTAGGCTTATTGTGGGAATTATGTTTCATGGTACATGTGTAATATTTAGATATATGATTCAATAGTAGGTAGTAAAAAGAATGATGAATAATCGGCCATGAAATTAGCTCATATGGAAGTGTATTTTATGGTGTAATTTGTATGGATGTATATGTGTTTTGGCTTGAATAATGATGCGGAAGTTGGATGTGTTTTATTTTGTTTTAGTATGGTTTCAATTATGAAAGTTGGTTATGCAAATGAGTTTATTTTGTAAATTGATAAATGGAAAATGATGTTTACTTTTAATCTTGTATATCGATAAATTTGGTATGGTAAAGACATGAATATGATTATTTAGTTAAATGTTAAAGTCATGTGTGTGCAAGTGTGTTTATAATTGCTTTGGTTATTTTGTGAGTTAAATTAGGTTATAATGCATGTTTAAATTCAGATTATGATGGTAAATATGCTTATATATATTATACTTGAATGTTTTATCATATAGGTTTGGCTTTATATGGTTCTATGGATGGTTGAAAGTTTTATGTTTGGACATGATTTATAGCAATTGGAATAGGCATGATGTGTTTAATATTGGTATTCGTAAATGGTTCAAATAGATATGGTCATATGCACATGGTTTTGTGACTAGAAAAGAGGTATGTTTAGTCTTAAATCATATTTGTTTAAATGCAATTATATGTAAATCTATGACCATTACCAATGCCGCATATGATATTGGACACAAAGTTTTGTGATATGATTTGTTTGGTCTATTAAGTGCATGTGTATTATTATGAAGTAAAATGTTTGATTATTTATTAAGTATTCAAATATCATTTTAATAATGGGCATATGATTTGTGCATAAAAATTTATGTATACCTGTGTGAATATATAATGTTCGGTAATGCCTCTAATCCCTAGTCCAATGACGGATACGGGTTAAGGGTGTTACAGAGCATATGGATTATTTCGGATCAATATGGAATTATTACCCCATGCACATTCCATATTTTCTCCCTGGTTGATAATAATGGGTACAATGCAAATAATTTATGCAGCTTCAACATCTCTTGGTCAACGGAATTTAAAAAAAAAAGAATAGCCTATTCCTTCGTATCTCATATGGGTTTCATAATTATAGGAATTGGTTCGATAACCAATCAAACATGAACCACATCACTAAGAGGCATTAATGCATATATATATATATACATCACATAATTTCCAAAATAAGCCAACTTACATGGCTAACACAAAACCAAACACTTAATATTTACAAGCCAACACAAATGGCCAAAATCATGCTACAAATACCAAAATGACTCAAAGTTCCTATACATGCCATATACTTAATATACCAAAGTTCATGGGTACTGAGTGATAGGTGGATAGTGTGAAGCGATCTCCGAAGATCCTCGAATTCAAACTAGCTTGATAACACTATAAAACATGGGAAAAATAAACAAAGTAAACTATAAAGCTTAGTAAGCTCGTATGAAATAATCTAAATATAATGATATCCATATAATTCAACAATTGATTATAGATACATGAATTCCCATCAGCTAACAAACCTTTCAATTACTCATTCACAAAACTATACACTTTTTTCATCATTTCTTTGATTCAAAGCTAGTATGGTTTATCCACATACCTGTACCATCTAGTACCAATCTCATTCTCAACCACATCATTCATTTACCTGTTGAACCATTCAGAATAGAAGTCGGTTACTCAAGAGTCTTACACACTAAGTACCTATACCATGGCCTGAAGCCAAATCAAGGTAACTTATATCCAAAGTATTGATATCATGGCCCGAAGCCAAATCAAAATAACTCGCACCCGAAGTGCTAATATCATGGCCCGAAGCCAACTCAATGTATCCCCTTGTGACATGTCACTAGTATTCTAAACTATTCCTAAGGTTCAATCAGGAATTTGAATGCCGAATTTACCAACGAGTCATTGTCAAAACTTATCCGAAGTCTCGTATTCACCATTTATACAATATCAAAGCATTTAAAATACACTTATAATGAAATTTATCACATGCGAACTTACCTCGAATGTGAAAATGACGAAATAGACCGATTAATCCAAAACTTTGTTTTTCCCTTAATCTAATTCCAAATTCTGCTTTTCTTGATCTATGTAATATCAACTTCAGCATTTTTAATTATCCCTCTATTCAATTTAGTCCAAAACATACAGTTTAGCACATTTACACTTTTACCCCTAGAATTTTACATCGTTTACAATTTAGTTATTATTTCACAAAAATCATAAATTCATAAAATTTAAGCATAACCCATGCTAGCCAAATTTCAATTAGGTCCCTAGCAGCCCATATTTTTCATTTATTTCACATTTTAACCACAAATTTTTCACATTTCACAATTTAATCCCTAATTTGCATTTTCACTAAAAATCACTTAACAAAACTTGTCTAACTAACATCAAATATTCATAATATATCGTTAAACATCAAAAAAAATTCTTATTCATCAATGGCAACATTCAAAATCTTTAACAGTTTTACAAAATAGTCCTGGGCTAGCTAGACCTAGTTGCAACGATCTCAAAAACATAGAAATTATGAAAAACGGGG
Source organism: Gossypium longicalyx (assembly GCA_025698465.1). Taxonomy (NCBI): domain Eukaryota; kingdom Viridiplantae; phylum Streptophyta; class Magnoliopsida; order Malvales; family Malvaceae; genus Gossypium; species Gossypium longicalyx. The sequence continues at coordinate 38,196,884 of CM046995.1, forward strand.
CAAAAATCGTACCTTAATTGGAAAATATAGCATAGCCGAATGAAAAGAAAAGAAATGGCTTCTTTTAGCCTTAAATTTTCGGTGATGAAGCTTAATGAAGATGATGATCTTATGTTTTCTATTATTTTTACTTAAGTTATTTTAAAAAATACCATATTAACCTTGTTTAAAAACATTAAAAATCACTTAATATATTCCCATAATTGTCCACTCATAATTAAAATGGTATATTTACCACATAAGAACTTCCACTATTCAATTTCATAGGCATTCGATACCTTAAACTAATAGAACAACACTTTTACACTTTGCACGATTTAGTCCTTTTTACCGAATTAAGCCTTCAAATGATAAAATTCTTTAACGAAAATTTCACATAATAATATTTTCATGCTGTAGAAATTAAAATAATAATAAAATAAATATTTTGACATTTTAATTTTTGGTCCCGAAACCACTGCTCTAATTTGACTAAAAACGGGCTGTTATAACTCCCCCCTTAAAGATTTTCGTCACAGAAAATTTTACCTGCAAAAAGGTTAGGGTATTGTTTTCTCATAACTCTTTCTGGTTCCCTCGCAGCCTCTTCGTTGCCATGTCGTTGCCAAAGTACTTTCACCAAAGCTATGCATTTATTTCTTAACTCTTTAACTCTTGAGCTAAAATTTTGATCTGTTCTTCATTGTATGTCATATTGGGTTAAATTTCAATCTCTGTCGGAGAAATTTCATGTGACGGATCTGATCTATATCTGCTCAACATCGACACATGAAACACATTATGGATCTTTTCTAATTCTAATGGTAATGCTAGTCGATATGCCACTGGCCTTATTCTTTCGATAATTTCATACGACTCGATGAAATGCGCACTCAATTTGCCTTTGCGACCAAAACGAAGAATTTTCTTCCACGGAGATACTTTCAAAAATAGTTTATCCCCGATCTAAAATTCAATGTCTTTTTGTTTCAAATCCGCGTATGATTTCTGTCAATCTGAAGCTACTTTCAAACTGTCTCAAATTACTTTCACCACTTTATCTTCAGTCTCCCAGATCAAATCAACCCCGTGAATCTTTTCTGACTAAGTTCAGTCCAGTACAATAGAGTTCTGCATTTGTAACCATACAAAGCTTCGTAAGGTGCTATCTTTATGCTCGATTGAAAACTGTTGTTATACGCAAATTCAACCAATGGCAAATATCTCTCCCAGTTGCCTTCGAACTCCAAAACACAACATCAAAGCATATCTTCGAGAACCTGAATTACTCTCTCAGACTGACAATTAGATTGTGGATGAAATGATGTACTAAAATTCAACTTAGTACCTAGAGCTTCTTATAATTTCATCCAAGGTCGCGACGTAAACCTCAGATCTCTATCCGAAATAATCAAAAATTGGGACCCCGAGCAATCTAACGATCTTAGCAATGTACAATTCAGCTAATCTATCAAGCGAAAAATCTGTATGTACCAGAATGAAATATGCCAGTTTCATCAGTTGATCAACGACAGCCCAGACAACATCTTTTTTTTTCAGAGTTTGGGGCAATCTCGATATAAAATCCATCGTAACTCTATCCCATTTCCACTCAGGTATCGTTACTTGTTGTAGTAGTCTCAAAGGCATTTGATGTTCGGCTTTCACTTGCTGACAAATTAAATATCTCAAAACAAACTCTGAAATATCTTGTTTCATGCCCAACCACCAATATAATTGTTTTAGATCATTATACATCTTAGTACTTCCAAGATGACCGAATAAACAACCACTATATGCCTCATACAAAATTTTCTGAATGAGCTCTGAATTCTTTGGTACACAGATTCTGTTTCGGAACATTAAACAATCATCAGCTCCGATTTGATAATTTGAATCACTATTCGACGTAATTGATTTCTTTTAGCTTGCAACTCGAAATTGCACTTTTGAGCTTTACAAATTTGCTGAAGAAAAATCAGTTTATCTTTTAACTTGGTTAATATTGAGCCATCATCAGACATAGTCAATCTCGTATTCATTACTCTCAAAACAAAATACAATTTTCTACTCAAAGCATTCGCAACTACATTTGCTTTTCCCAGATGATAATCAATTACTAATTCATAGTCTTTTAATAGTTCGAGCCATCTCCGTTGTCACAAATTCAAATAAATCTGAGTCATTAAATACTTTAAACTCTTGTGATCTATAAAGATATGGCATTTCCCACCGTATAAATGATGATGCCAAATTTTCAATGCGAAAACAATAGCAACCAACTCTAAATCGTGCGTTGGATAATTCTTTTCATGCGGCCTCAACTGTCTGGAGGCATAAGCTATCCCTTTTCCTTCTTGTATCAACACACAACGGTTCAATAATGTGTCACTATAAACCACAAATTCTTTACTCGATTCGGGTTGAACTAAACTAGTGCTTCGGTTAGCAATGCTTTCAACTGCTCAAAACTCTGTTGGTATTTCTCGGACCACTCAAACTTCACATCTTTCTGTAGCAATCTGGTCATAGGAGTAGCAATCATCGAGAATCCTTTTACAAAACATCGATAGTAGCCAACTAGTCCAAAAAAACTTCTAACTTCAGATACATTTTTCGGTGGTTTCCAGTCAACAACTGTTGAAATCTTACTCGGATCAACTCTTATACCTTACGATGAAACAATGTGCCAAAAAAATCTGACTTCTCTGAGCCAAAACTCACATTTATTGAATTTATGTGTAACACCCCTTACCCGTATCTGACGCCGGGGTAGGGTTCGTGGCATCACTAGACTTAAATGTAAACAAACATACAAAGCCAAACCATAAAACTTCATCCAAATTTAAAATTTTTCAATCACATGCAAATTGTCCCTTATAAAGGCCTACGAGGCCCAAAACATACATCGAAGGCGGTTTGGGACTAAACCGAGAACTTTCGAAACTTTTTTGACACTTAGAAAAATTTCTTGTTTTGGAGAATCACACGCCCATGTGGGTAGGCTGTGTGGACACACACGCCCGTATGGCTTGGGACACGCCCATGTCCTCAACCCGTGTAACTCTCTGTTTATGACATCATCAACCAAAATAAGGTCACACGGCCAAGTTACATGCCTGTGTGCTTAGGCCGTGTGGTGAATTAAATTCTTGAAATTAAGTGCAGACTTCACACAGCCTGGGCACACGCTCATGTCCTGAGACTGTGTCCTCCACACGGTTGAGACACACTGTAACACCCTAAACCCGATCTGGACATTATGGCCGAATCTGGCGATGTCACATTGAAGTGTTTTTCATAAAGTGTGATATCATTGAAAAACCCATTCTCCAATCATATTAAACCCATCCTCATGCAACACATCATGCAACATGTTATGTCATATCATAATATCTCACATGTACTCAATGCAGTTAAAATAGCATACAAAAATATAGTCATACATGAATATAGATCCATACATAACATAGGGGGAAAACAATCATTTTATCAAATAGGGGGTCTAAGTAAACTTACCGACCCAACAATAGGTCCACAGTCGTCTCAGGCGACCCGTGCAACCTTAACAATCAAACAGTGAAAATGGGCCCACGACCCATATTACCGGCCCATTTGGGCCTACACGCCTGTGTGGCCCACACGCCCATAATGGCCTTGGCCGTGTGTATTACACAACTTGGCCTAATAATTTCCACACGTCTGTGTGGTTTACTCATAAGGAGCCCACATACCCATGGGGCCCACATGGCCCAATTCGGCCCAACCCATGAATTTATATATGGTCGGCCTCATTAATCATACGCCCATGTTTAGTCACAAGGGCCACCACACGGGCAGCTGCGCACTCGTGTGGTGTCGACTATATATACTTTTTGGCTTTTTGTCGATTTATGATTAGGAGCAGTGTTTTCACACACTTGGTTTCTATTTGCTGAAAGAAAAGACTGCCCACCCCTTTGAACCCTACACTTAATCAACAATCCCCAATTACTCACTTAAACAAGTACTTAATCGAATACACACAAACTACCCCATTCTTGAATCTCACAACAACATACCTTTGTTCAAGTAAAGAGGGGAGTTTCGTCCACCCTAATGCCAACTAAAGATCTTTCACCCTTTAAAAAGTCCCTAAGCACCAACCAAAAATAGGTAAGCACTCAATCAACAAGTAACAAGATAATACTATACTATTACACTTAAATCATCCAAATGACAACCACTTACCTTGATTGTACAACCAAGGCCCTATTAACCTAAACCGTCAAAAAAGAACGATCACTTAAGCCCTCGGTTACAACCTGTAATTCAGCCAACCTCCTATTAAGAACTATTCGAAAGAACAGTTTGACCCAAACTGAAAATTAGACTTATCGAAATGCAAAACCAAAGAATTGTAATGACCACAAAATCGACAGAAAGCAATAAAGGAAAAGTCAGCACAGTGAGGGTAGGAGAAGGAGTAGTGTCGATAATTAAGAGGAAGAAGAAACGGATGGATAAAAGGGCAGGGTTCGGCTACAAGCAAAGAGAATATAAGGCCACAACAGCCAAGATGAGAAGAGAGGGGATTGCCAACACCGACAGAGAGAGAAAGAGAAGAAGAAGTATTCAGCCAAAGTAAAATCGATTGAGAGAGGGAGAGAAGAAGAAGTGAAAATCGGTAGGCAAGGGGATTGTAGGGAAGAGCAAAAAAAAATACAAAACAAAACAAAACCGAAAGATACCCGAAGTCCCTAGCAAAATTTAGCCTCCAAGAAGACCAAAAATGAAGACAAAACTGATGAATGAAGTGCAAAAACCAGAAGCAAAATTCGGCACAATGGGCAAAAGGTGAGCTATGACTGATTTTTTTGACAAAATGAGACTCTCATTTCGGCATGACCTCTAAACACTCCCCTCACTTGACTCCTCAAAACAAGGCATGTAACATACTAGGGTTTAAGGAAAAATTTGCAAAATAATGAAAATGGTGAGAGAAAAGGGATTTGATCTTGGATTTCAAGGAACGTTTCACTAACATTTAACTATCAAACCAATACCTCATTCATTTCCTTAAAACGTATAGATAATCTTAAAAATTAAGGCTTGACCACTTTCTCTCAATTCCCAAACCCGATAATACTAACCCCTGATTTTTGGGATGTTAAATGTCGATGGTCAATACACATTATCATTGTTCTGTCTTTCTTCTTTACAAACAATACTGGCACACTCTAAGGCAAAAAACTCGATCGCGCAAAACCTCTATCCGTTTACTCTTGCAACTGAGATTTCAACTCTTTCAATTCTATCGGAGCCATTATGTATGGAGCTATAAATATCGGCGATGTTCCTGGTACTAGTTCAATAGCAAACTCAACCTCTTTAACCGGTGGCAACCCAGGAAATTCTTCTGGAAACACATCTAGATATTCACAAATTACAGACACCACTTCAATCTTCATTCTAGACACTTTGGTATCTAAAACATATGCTAGATATGCATCATAACCTTTTCTCACATATCTTTGAGCCGATATCAACGAAATCACTATAAGAAATATACTTGACTTATCTGATTCAATTCAAAGAATTTCACTATTCTGACATTTCAATTCAATGGTCTTTCATCTACAATTCACAACGGTATCATGCAGAGTCAATCAATCCATTCTCAGAATCAAATCAAACTTATCAAATGGCAAAAGCATCAAGTCAGCCGAAAAACAGTGACCCCGAGTCATTAAAGGACAATTCTTACAAACTTTATCAACTAAAACATACTTGCCTAAGGGGTTCAATACTTTAATCACAAATTCAGTAAACTCAACAGGAAAACTCTTACTAAACACTAAATTCATATAGATATATGAATGAGTCGGTCCAGGATCAATCAATGAAATCACATTAGTGTCGTAAAGAGAGAATGTACCATTAATAAAATCAGGGGACGACGCCTCTTCACGAGCACAAATAGCGTAGGCTCTAACAGTTCCTCTGGCCTCGAATCTCACAGTTGAGTCCTTTGTCGCTCCTTTTCCACTAGACACATTTCCCATATTCCTCGATGGTCTACCTCTTGCAGACGTGTTGCTCGATCTTGTATTCGAAAATTTATCTTTGTCGGACAACTCTGGGCAATCTCAAATAAAATGATCTGGCGAACCACATTTGCAACAAGCTTTATTACTCTTACTCCAGCACTGTAACATCCCAAAATAGGGACTAGTCGGAATAGTAGTTTCGAGACCAAAAATCTGACATCAAAATATTTATTTTATGATTATTATGAGACCTATAATATGATATTATTCATGTGTTAAAGTTTCATGAAGAAATTCCTTGAGTAAGGTGTCGAATTGGAAATTAAGACTAAATTGAATAAATTGCAAAAATTGGATTCTAGAAGCAATTTGTATGAAATTACTTTAGATTATAAATTAGAAGGTCTTAAAGAGAAATTTTCCCAATTTCAAAGTTTTTGGACAAAAATGGGCTTGCATGGATGAAATCTTAAAGAAAGGACTTAAGGGCATTTGGCTTTTTAATGAAATAAAATGGGAAAAAGAAGTAAAAAATCAGTCATTTTTCTTCGTTTTCCAGCCAAAAATTTCATGCTCTCCATAGCTAGGGTTTTCAAGCTTAATAGTAAGTACTCCCAAGGCTCGTTTTTAATGTTCTTTGTATTTTTGAAATCTCGGTAGCTTGATCTTTCCATTTCTACCCATATTTCATACTAGGGTTCATGTTTAAAATTTTACCCATGCATGATTTGCTTGTATTTTGGTGGATTATGGAGGGGTATGAAAGTTGAAGGTGTGTTAAACATCTTTTCCTAAGCGATTTTCATGAAAAACCCCTAAAGGGACCTTTTTGCAAAAGTTGTTAACATGTGGTAGAAATGTGAAAATAATGGAAAATGTGGGCTGACATAAGAGAGAAAAGTGTTCGAATAGGCTTGGGTAAGATATAAATTCCATGTGTTTCATTATACGAGCCTAGGGACTAAATCGTAAAAATATCAAAGGTTAGGGGCAAAACGGTCATTTGGATTGGGGGTAGAAATTAAACTTGGAAAGTGTAATGTAATGGATTAATAATATAATTTTGTTGTTATAGGCCCCAAGGAACAAATTCCGGAGGTCAATCGAGGTAAATGCAAGGTTTCGGAATAACCAAAACACCGCTCCGAAACGAATACCAGGTAAGTTCGGATAACTGGAAGTAAACCTATAACATGCATAATTGTATGTTTTGTGAATGTATGATAATTGCATTGTTGATGGCATGAAAATGCATGAATTGCATCTGTAATAATGAATTACTGGATAATGTCTCGGTTGAGGTTGGAAAGGGAATTCGATGGATAAACCATGATATACATGAGACTTGAGATCCTGCATGTGTTGCAGAAAAGGATTTAGCCTGGACTGGTAATCCAAAGATCTCAAGTATAGAAAAGATCTAGCCTAGACTGATGTTCCTTGAGTGATCGAGCCTCCTGAAGAATATGTGTGCATTGTGGATTTATCCCAGACGGGTAATCCGATTAGGGTCTGAATTTAGCCTGGGCTGGTAATTCAAATCCGAGCTCATTATGGGCGTTTGTCGCGTAAGGGATTTAGCCTGGACTGATAATCCCGATATCACCTTATGAGTTTATATTACGGGGGATTTAACTTGGACTGGTAATCCTGCCGTAAGATGTGAGGTTCGCGGGAGTGCATACTGAAATGATCATTCGTATGAATTGACAGTGACTGGATAATCCATCGAGATTTCCTAGAAACTCAACGGGACTATCACAAGGTATTTGTACAAATGACATGTAAAATGATGAGCTCATCTAAGATAAAAATGTTCATGGTATTTGTTATGTGACTAACTCATTGATTGTGTGCATGTGATAGGGAAACCATTTTCATGTTCATTGGTTTCATTAACTATTATGGATGTATGCTAAACAATCGGTAAGTTTACTTTCCAGTTATACGGGCTTACTAGGCATGTAAATGCTTACCCCTCTTTTCCCTGCTTTTCAGAGCTCAAGGACTCATAAGGATCGGAGGACAATTGGAGAGTCAACACACTATCAACTAGACAAGCTTTGGTATAAAGACATTTCTATTTTGTCTTGTGATATCCCGAATTAGGGCCTAAATGGAATAGTGGTTTTGAAACCATAATTCTGAAGTAGAAAAATTTATTCTGATTAATTTTTATAATTTATTGAGTGATTAGATGCATGTTTTAGAATATCGATAGAAAATTTCATGAATTGCATGTCTAATTTGCCTATTAGGACTTAGTTGCAAAAGTTGATAAATATGAGTTTTAGATGTTAAAGGATTTAATTGAAGAGCATAATTGAAGTAGAAGTCCTTAAATGGTAATTATATCATTAGGTTTTCATGGACAAAAATGGACATACATAGGTAGAAATAACCAAAGTTTTTAATGAAGGGTATTTTAGTCATTTGGTAATTAATAGAATAAAAAAGGACAAAGATGGAAAAATATGTCCATCTTCTTCATTAGGACGAAATTTCAAGGGTTATCCATAGCTAGGGTTTGTTTCAAGCTTCCAAGCTCCATAGTAAGTGATTCCAATCCCCGTTTTTAATGTTCTTTACGTTTTTGGAGTCCCGATAACTTGATTTAGTTTATCCTAGCAATAATTTAACCTAGGGTTTATATTTGGAAAAATACCCATAGGTGAAATGTATTTATTTTGACGTTTTGTGGTAGAATATGAAGCTTGAAATTGTGTTAAACAACTTTTGCTAAGCGATTTTACGTGAAAACGAGTAAAACAACATAATCGGTAAAAATACCTAATGTTCATAACTACATGTTAGAGTGAGAATTTGATGTTGCTATAGAAGGGTAAAATGATCAGCATGTCATAAAACATAAGAAAATAGGAAGAATTTTAATTTCCGAGCTTTGGGGAAAAAGTGTAAATATGCAAAAGTTTAGGGGCAAAATTGTAATTTTTCCAAAGTTAGAGTTAAGGACTATTTTGATCAATATGAGTATTAAATCAGCTAAATGTGTTATTTTAGATCAAGAAAGACTTGGAATCGACCTTGATCGGGGAAAAGAAATGATTTCGAGTTAAATTGCAACCTTTATACATTTTGTACTGAGGTAAGTTCATGAGTAAATAGGGTAACATAATTGTCGTTTTAAGCAATTTAATGTTGTTTATATGATATGATGCTTATTTTCATGAAATGTTATGTTTTGTGGTTATTGTTGAAAAATATGTAATTTTGTGAATTACTTGATAAGTATGAACTACCATCGAAGTATCGATTTCAACATTTCGTGGAAAATGGCAAAGGAGTATGATCGAGGGAAATCCTATTTGAACATTAGGAATAGATTAGGATACAAGTGACATGTTAGTAGGAAATTGAGATCCGAACTCGTTGAGTTGTGTTCCGAGTTCGTGAAAATTATGAGGCATCCAAACTCATTGAGTTGCGTTCTGAGTTTACTTATGGATGCAAGCATCCGAACTCGTTGAGTTGTGTTCCGAGTTCATTATGGATGCGAACACCCGAGCTCTTTGAGTTACGTTCCGAGTTCATTATGGGTGAAATTATGGTAGCTTGATTTCGTGTATCTGAATTATATTCCGATGTGTTCAACGGGAAAAGTTCTAGTGAAATGGAAGAATTCTCGAGATGAAAGTGACTTGTTGGTAAGTGTTGTGGAACGGATACTTTGCATAGATATGTACTTAACCCTCAGGTTGAGACTTCAATATAACAATAATATGGTAAGATCATGAATAAAAATTATGATATGAATGCTTTGGTGATATTATGCAAATGTGGACTTCGTATTATTGCATGGTTATGTTACTTACTATTTACATGTGAACTTACTAAGCATTTATGCTTACTCCCTCCCTACCTTTCCTTGTAGTTTTGACAACCCGGATAGAGATCGGGACGGTCGGAAACACGTTCACACTATCAACGAACCACCTCGGTATAGTGGCTTGCTTATTTTGGGAATATGGCATGTATAGCATTATGATCCTTTTGTGTATATAGTCTTATTATATGGTTAATGAGTGATGTGGAAATGTTTGTTGATGATTAGCTATTGGAATGACTAATCAAAATTTATATTTAGTATTATGTATGCTTAATGTATTACCTAATCCATGGAAAACCATAAAATGGTGAAATTGGCTATAAAACAATGTCATACAGCAGCAGTGACGTAAATTTGAAAAATCACTAAAAATAGTAGAAATATAATTAGATGAATAAAATATATAATTGAAGCTTAATGAATCTATTTTCATGTGGAAGAAACAAAATAGGTAAAAGAGTTCTATTTTATGAGATATTTACGTTTTGATGAAACAGGGTCAGAGCGATTTTTGGATCCCCTATTATGACTTTAGAAATTCACCATAAATTGTGTAAAAATAATTGGGACTCAAACTTTATATATATGGATTCCTTATTGAGTTTATTTTTAAGATAAATAAATTTCATGGTTATTGGATCTCTTTACAGGAAGAAATTTGATTCGTAGTGCACAGGGGTTAGAGTAGCCGAACCCTGAAATAGGGGAAACTTTAACTAATAAACTGTACTAATTGGCGTGACCAAAAATTATAGAAAAAAATTAGTAAGTAGATATATGAGTCTAGTTTCAGGAAAAAATTACAAAATTGAATTTCGAGTTTTGTAAATCGAGATATAATTTTTTTAGCGACTGTGATGCAGATGGATAGTTTACTACGAGAATTGTTTGAACTTGTTTAAATGCTAAAATAAGTTTAGTAATGTCTCATACTCGACTCCGGCGATGGTCTCGAGTAAGGGGCCGTTACATGTCTAATGGCATGTATAGGATTTTTGAGTATTTTTTTATATATGTCATTTTATTTGCCTAGTGAAGGCATGTAAAAATATGTTTATCTTTTTTCTTGTATATGACCATGGGACTTTGGCTCATTTTGAAGTAGGTTATGCCCTACAAATCTATGCATGTTTATATTCATATGCGATGGCTTAGTTATAATTGGCAATGAATTATAATAACGAGCCAATCTTAATATGTCAAGTAGGCATATAAATCATTGAATGTAAGATAAGAATTAACTTAGCAAGTATGAAACCAATGATATGAGGTTCACATGCAATGAGGTTAATCAAAGTTTCATACTTACAAATGAATAATTTGGCCTAAATATGCACTACAGTAATCTATAAGTGTAATTGGCTAGTAGAGGGTGGCTTAAGGCTTGGAAAATAGCCTAACAAGGTCCACATAGATAGACACACGGGCGTGTGTCTAGGCCGTGTGTGACACACGGGCTACTTCTATGGGTGTGTGCTATGACCGTGTGTCCCCTGCACCTAAAATTTTAAGTCACCATAGAGCACGGGCTAAGCACACGGGCGTGTACCTTGGCCGTGTTTATTTAACAGAATGGTGAGGTTGAAGTCAGTGTAGCACACGGGCTAAGCCCACAGGCGTGTGCCTTGGCCGTGTTGCATACTGGAAAAAGGACACGGGTGTGTTTTATGCCCCACGGGCGTGTTGCACTTCAACTAAGGGGAAAATTTCCTAAAGTGCCCCAGGTCTATCGGACAATTTCAATTTTGTTCCGTACCACCCCTAGGAGTGTTTTTAGGCCTCGAAGGCCTATATAAGAGACAAAGTGCACAAGTTTGAAAAGTTTTAAATTACGAACAAAATTCAGTAACCCAATTGTGTAAGTTTGTTAAGGTGAATTACCAGTAACGCCTCACGTTAGATACGGGTTAGGGTTGTTATATTTAGTGGTATAAGAGCTATGATTTAGTCGGTTCTAGGACTACCGTAGAGGATGTTAAAATTTGCTATACATGTCATTCTTCGAATGTTGATTGTGTGACATCTCCTAATTGTTTAAATTGTTTTGAATATAGTTTTGTAAATGTCTTCCAATCGAGCACAAGATGAGTCCGAGGGAGTCGAGAGCCATGCTCCAGCTTCCGTACAGTGAGCTGTATCTAGTAGTAGTAGAAGACTTATGTTTGAAGGTCGGAAAGACGCCCGAGCCGCCTTCTTTGATATGATGGATGAATGGTTTGGGGATTATCTAAGGAATCGCCCCAACATACCACAACCGCCCCTACCCCCTAGCCAACCTGATGAGGATGAGCCACGAGGTATGACACTGGTAAGAATCGATAAGGCCCCTGTAGATAAGCTTAGAAAGTATGGGGTTGAGGAATTCAGAGCGAAAGTCGATGATGACGTTGAAAGAGACAAGTTCTGGCTTGAAAATACTACACGGGTGTTAGATGAATTGTCATGCGCACCCGAGGAGTGTTTGAAGTGTGTCGTGTCCCTCTTGAAAGATACTGCATACCATTGGTGGAAGACCGTATCCTCGGTAGTGCCGAAGGAAAATATTACTTGGAATTTCTTCCAAACAGAGTTTAGGAAGAAATTTATTAGCCAACGATGTTTAGACTCGAAGCGAAAGGAGTTCCTGGAACTCAAATAGGGGAACAAGACCATAGCGGAATATGAGAGAGAGTTCGTACGGCTAAGTCAGTACGCAACTGAATGGGTCCAAACTGAATCAGAAATGTGTAAACGCTTCAAGGAGGGTCTGAATGAGGACATCAAATTGTTGATCGAAATTCTTGAAATAAAAGAGTTCACCGCATTGGCTGATCGGGCCAAGAAAGTCGAGGAGCTTAATAATAAAAGAAAGCAAGCAAAGAGAGAGGCTCGAGTTGCGAGCAAGAGGTCCAGTGGTAAAACACCCTCATTCTCCACGAAGAAAGCTAGGTGCCAGTATGAACGCTCCACTTCATCAGTGGAATATTCGGGTAGAGCGAAGGGTCCTAGACGACGAAGTTAAAAGTCTTCCTCCCCGATGATGACTAGTGTGGGGAGTGTAGATGATCAAAAGCTGAAATGTAAGAGTTGCAAAAAATTTCACTTCAGAAAGTGCCGAGTAAAAAGCGGTGCGTGTTTCAGATGTGGCTCTCTCGACCACTTTCTCAGAGACTGCCCAGATCGAACGGAAAAAGAAGTGGAATTAACCCCGAAGTCAAGTGCTTCTATGGCACGAGGTAAACCTCCAAGATACCCTGGAAGTGCTAGTGGCAGTCGAGTCGCAGCTAAAGATACCCGGCAAGAACGTATACAATAGGCGCTTGAGAGGAAGCCTCTGCTCCTAACGTTATCACGGGTACTTTTTCCCTTTTTAATACGAGTATTATTGCTTTAATTGACCCGGGATCAACGCATTCATACGTATGCATGAGATTGGTGTCTAGTATGAATATACCCGTTGAACCTACAAAATTTGTTATTAAAGTGTCAAACCCATTAGGAAAATCGGTTCTAGTTGATAAAGCCGGTAAGAATTGACCTTTGATGATTCAAGGTCATTGTTTTCCGGCTAACCTTATCTTGCTACCATTTGATGAATTTGATGTAATACTTGGTATTGATTGGTTAGCCCTTCATGATGTAACTGTGAATTGTGGTAGTAAGTATATTAAGTTAAAATGTCTGGATGGTGAGACTTTACGGGTCGAATCAAGAGAATTGGGTTCATCGCTGAATGTAATCACGACAATGGTTGCCCAGAGGTACATGAGGAAAGGGTATGAAGCTTATCTTGCATTTGTACTGAACACTAAGGAAACAGAGCTGAAGATCGAGTCTGTGCTAATAGTATGTTAGAATTCAGATATATTCCCAGAGGAATTACCAGGATTACCTCCTGAGAGAGAAATTGAGTTTCGTATTGAATTGATGCCAGGGATAAGTTCTATTTCTATCGCTCCGTATAGAATGACACCAACCGAGCTAAAAGAGTTAAAAGCACAATTGCAAGAATTGACAGATAAAGGATTCGCAAGGCCAAGTTTTTCACCTTGGGGTACCCCCGTATTGTTTGTAAAGAAGAAAGATGGTTCAATGAGATTATGTATTGATTATCGACAACTGAATAAGGTAACCGTCAAAAATAAGTATCCTTTACCAAGGATTGATGATTTATTCGATCAGTTGAGAGGAGCCACTGTGTTCTTTAAGATAGACTTGAGGTCTGGCTACTATCAGTTGCGTGTCAAGGAATCGGATGTTCCAAAGAAAGCTTTTAGGACGAGGTATGGTCATTACGAATTCCTTGTTATGCTGTTTGGACTGACGAATGCACCGACCATATTTATGGATCTAATAAATAGGATCTTTCGGCCATATTTGGATAAGTTTGTTGTCGTGTTCATTGACGACATCTTGATTTATTCCAAAAATGAGACAGAACATGCGAAGCACTTGAGAATTATATTGCAGACTTTGCGAGAAAAACAACTATATGCTAAGTTTAGCAAGAGTGAATTTTGGCTCCAAGAAGTTGGATTTTTGGGTCATATTGTTTCGGGTGAAGGCATCCAAGTTGATCTAAGTAAAATCTCTGCTATCGTTGATTAGAAATCGCCTAAAAATGTAACCGAGGTTAGAAGCTTTTTGGGCTTAGCCGGTTACTATCGAATGTTTGTAAAAGGATTTTCTATGATAGTGACTCTAATGACGAGGTTGCTACAGAAGGATGTTAAGTTTAAATGGACGGAAAAGTGTCAGCAAAGTTTTGAGAAATTAAAGACATTGCTGACTGAAGCTCCTGTTTTAGTGTTACCTAAATCGGGAAAAGAATTTGTGGTCTACAGTGATGGATCCTTAAATGGATTGGGTTGTGTGCTTATGCATGATAGCAAGGTGATAGCCTATACTTCGCGACAATTGAAGCCTCACGAGAAGAATTATCCGACCCATGACCTAGAGCTTGCTGCGATTGTTTTTGCCTTGAAGATTTGGAGGCATTGTTTATATGGTGAAACGTGTCATATCTTTACGGACCACAAGAGTTTGAAGTACTTGATGACTAAAAAAGAATTAAATTTGAGACAAAGAAGATGGTTAGGATTAATTAAGGATTATGATCTGATCATTGACTACCACCCGGGAAAGGCGAATGTGGTCACCGACGCTCTGAGCAGAAAATCCTTATTTGCTTTGAGAGCCATGGATACTCGTTTGACATTGCTTGATGATGGTTCGATCTTGGCAGAGCTAGAGGCTAGGCTAACATTTCTGTAGAAAATTCATTATGCTCAGTTTAATGATGATGACTTACGAGCAAAAAGGGCTCAATGTGAGTCAGGGACTGAATCAGATTTTTGGATTAGTCCTGATGGGTGTTTGATGTTCAGAGAGAGAGTATGCGTACCTAAAGACGATGAACTTATCCTGAAAATATTGCAAGAAGCACATAGTAGTCGTTTTTCTAGTCATCTGGGAAGTACCAAGATGTACAACAATTTGAAGAAAATGTATTGGTGGAATGGTATGAAAAGAGATATTCATGAGTTTGTGTCAAAATGCCTGGCATGTCAGCGAGTTTGTGTCAAAATGCCTGGTATGTCAGCAAGTTAAAGCTAAACATCAAGTGCCTTCAGGTTTGTTACAACCTGTGATGGTTCCTGAATGGAAGTGGGACAGAGTTACCATGGACTTCGTGACAGGATTGCCTTTAACTCCAAAAAAGAAAAATGCCATATGGGTCGTAGTGGATAAGTTGACCAAGTCGGCTCATTTTTTTACGGTATGGACAGATTATTCCCTTGATAGATTGACCGACTTATACATTTTTGAGATAGTAAGATTGCACGGAGTACTATTATCAATTATTTCAGACAAAGACCCAAGGTTCACTTCGAGATTCTAGAAAAAGCTACAGGAAGCCTTGGGGACGAAGTTGAGTTTTAGTACAGCTTTTCATCCTCAGACCGATGATCACCCGAAAGAGCATTTATTCAGATTCTTGAAGATATGTTGCGATGTTGCATCCTCGAATTTCAGGGTAGCTGGGAAAAATACCTGCCATTGGTAGAATTTGCTTACAACAACAGTTTCCAAACAAGTTTGCAAATGTCACCTTATGAGGCCTTGTATGGCAGAAAGTGTTGAAGTCTATTATACTGGACAGAGCTTAAGGAAAATCAGATTCATGGAGTGGATTTAATTAGGGAAACTGAAGAAAAAGTTAAGGTAATACAAGACTATTTAAAAGCAGCTTCGGATAGGCAAAAGTCATACGCTGACCTGAAAAGAAAAGAGATTGAATTCCAAGTTGGAGACAGAGTATTCTTGAAGGTGTCTCCATGGAAAAAGGTGTTGAGATTTGGTCGGAAAGGTAAACTGAGTCCGCGATTTATCGGACCTTACGAGATCACTAAAAGGATTGGACCATTAGCCTATCGCTTGGCATTGCCACCCGAATCGGAAAAGATTAACGGCGTGTTCCATTTATCCATGTGAAGACAATATCGATCAGACCCCTCTCATGTGATTTCACCAGAGGAGATTGAGATTAGACCAAACCTGACTTACGGAGAGGAACTAGTCAAGATTTTGGCCCGAGAGGTTAAACAGTTGAGAAATAAAAGTGTGACTTTAGTAAAGGTTCTATGGCACCGACATGGTGTGGAAGAAGCTACTTGAGAACCAGAAGAAACCATGAGAAACCAATATCTGAACTTGTTTGCTGGTAAGACTTTCGAGAATGAAAGTCCCTAAGGGGGAGAAATGTAACATCTCGAAATAGGGCCTAGTCGGAACAGTAGTTTCGGGACCACAAATTTTACATCAAAATATTTATTTTATGATTATTATGAGACCTAGAATATGAGATTATGCATGTGTTAAAGTTTCATGAAGAAATTCCTTGAGTAAGGTGTCTAATTGGAAATTAAGGACTAAATTGAATAAATTGCAAAACTTGGATTCTAGAAGCAATTTGTATGAAATTGCTTTAGATTATAAATTAGAAGGTCTTAAAGAGAAATTTTCCCAATTTCTAAGTTTTTGAACAAAAATGGGCTTGCATGGATGAAATTTTAAAGAAAGGACTTAAGGGCATTTTGGTCATTTGGCTTTTTAATGAAATAAAATGGGAAAAAGAAGGCAAAATCAGCCATTCTTCTTCCTTTTCCAGCCAAAAATTTCATGCTCTCCATAGCTAGGTTTTTCATGCTTTCCAAGCTCAATAGTAAGTGCTCCCAAGCCCCGTTTTTAATGTTCTTTGTATTTTTGAAATCTCGGTAGCTTGATCTTTCCATTTCTACCCATATTTCATGCTAGGGTTCATGTTTAAAAATTTACCCATGCATGAGTTGCTTGTATTTTGGTGGATTATGGAGGGGTATGAAAGTTGATGGTGTGTTAAACATCTTTTCCTAAGTGATTTTCATGAAAAAACCCTAAAGGGACATTTTTGTAAAAGTTGTTAATATGTGGTAGAAATGTGAAAATAATGGAAAATGTGGGCTGCCATAAGAGAGAAAAGTGTTCAAATAGGCTTGGGTAAGATAGAAATTTCATGTGTTTCATTATACGAGCCTAGGGACTAAATCGTAAAAATGTCAAAAGTTAGGAGCAAAACGGTCATTTGGACCGGAGGTAGAAATTAAACATGAAAAGTGTAATGTAATGGATTAATAATATAATTTTGTTGTTATAAACCCAGAGTTCAAAGGTCGATCGAGGTAAACGCAAGGTTTCGGAATAACCGGAACACAGCTCCGAAATGAATACCAGGTAAGTTAGGATAACTCAAAGTAAACCTATAACATGCATAATTGTATGTTTTGTGAATGTATGATAATTGCATTGTTGATGGCATGAAAATGCATGAATTGCATCTTTAATAATGAATTACTAGATAATGTCTCGGTTGAGGTTGGAAAGGGAATTCTATGGACAAACCATGATATACATGAGACTTGAGATCCTGCATGTGTTGCAGAAAAGGATTTAGCCTGGACTGGTAATTTGAAGATCTCAAGTATAAAAAGGATCTAGCATGGACTGGTGTTCCTTGAGTGATCGAGCCTCCCGAAGAATATGTGTGCATTATGGATTTAGCCCGGACGGGTAATCTGATTAGGGTTTGAATTTAGCCTGGACTGGTAATTCAGATCCGAGCTCATTAAGGGTGTTTGTCGCGTAAAGGATTTAGCTTGGACTAGTAATCTCGACATCACCTTATGAGTTTATTTTGCGGGGGATTTAGCCTGGAATGGTAATCCCGCCGTAAGATGTGAGGTTCGCGGGAGTGCATACTGAAACGATCAGTCGTATGAATTGACGGTAACTGGATAGTCCATTGAGATTTTCTAGAAACTCAATGGGACTATCACAAGGTATTTGTACAAATAACATGTAAAATGATGAGCTCATCTAAGATAAAAATGTTCATGGTATTTATTATGTGACTAACTCATTGATCGAGTGCATGTGATAGGGAAACCATTTTCATGTTCATTGGTTTCATTATCTATTATGGATGTATGCTAAACAATCGGTAAGTTTACTTTCCAGTTATACAGGCTTACTAAGCATGTAAATGCTTACCCCTCTCTTTTCCCTGCTTTTCAGAGCTTAATGACTCATAGGGATCGGAAGACAATTGGAGAGTCAACACATTATCAACTAGACAAGTTTTGGTATAAAGACATTTCTATTTTGTCCAATGGCATGTATAGGATTTTTGAGTATTTTGTTATATATGTCATTTGATTTGCCTAGTGAAGGCATGTAAAAATATGTTTATCTTTCTTTGTATATGGCCATGGGAATTTGGCTCATTTTGAAGTAGGCTATGCCCTACAAATCTATGCATGTTTATATTCATATGCGATGGCTTAGTTATAATTGGGAATGAGTTATAATAACGAGCCAATCTTAATATGTCAAGCAGACATATAAATCATTAAATGTAAGATAATAATTAATGTATTCAATTACAAAGATCAGAAATGTCAAGTTCTAAACTCGATCAACAATGTTTTACTCCTGTGATTTTTCTTACAAACTCTCTGCATAAGCCCGGAATTTTTTTTTCAAGTACTTGTAACCACATTTTTCCCTTCTGAGGAATCAGGCAATAATCGACTTAATTCATTTGCACAATCTCATACTCAATTCCCTTTATGACAGTAGATATATTAGTCATCCCATTACTTTACTGACTTAGGACACATCACAATTTATTCAATAACACATTATTGAAATTTAAGAAGTTTTTATTCAACACATACCCCATCGGTTCAAAGACTTTGGTCAATAACATTCTCTCTCATTCAAAGCTTTAATGAGATGTAATAGACCATTCAACTTTCACAAGACAAAAACTTTATCATTCAGAATAGCTTTAAATCATATCAGGGTCTCCTAATATATATACACTTTCATTCAGACTATCTATCTTTTACCCGAAGAGAGGTAAAATCTTGTTTCCCGACACGAATACCTTTTAATCTTTCAAATAATAATCAATACCACTTGAACCACTGAGTCAATATTAATCATCAATAAATGACATTTTAAGAGATCCTCTTTTTCAGTTGATAGGACAGTTTTACATGAAACCATTCAAACTCACTTATCATACTAACCAAAGTCCATTTCAATTGCATTAGCTCAAGATAACAAAAAATGCCTCAATTAAAGGCATTAATTTTGATTAACTTACTCGATGAAAAGAGTCCACCATACCAACTGAAACTGCAATTTCATCATGTATGCCTTTATTGATATTAGTTCTTTACACAAAGATTTAGAGAATCCAGATACGGAGGTCATCACGTTGCTATAATCAAGCCAAGAACATGTTCATAATCGACATAATCATCTTAGGTTGAAGAACATACCTTGAATACAATTGATTATAGGTAATTTACAAGATGAAGATAACAAGAAAACCAGAATAAATAAATCCATGACAGAGGAATCCAAGATAAAGATATCCAAGGTACAAAAATCCAAGATACCATATCATAATGAAAGACCCAGAAAAATGTTCATAAGAAAAATATAAAGGATCTTGATAATTCTTCAGAGAAAAGAAGTCTAGAAGAATACATCAATCCAACCCGTTAGGATTAAATGCAAGAAGGATAATTTACCTTCCCATGTATATATATTGAATAGAGCATCAATTTGGAGAAACAAATTTATATCATCGTGCGTATTATTTCATAAAATCCCATTAGATGGAATGTAATGGAATATCAGAGACATAGAGCAATACAGATTATGTACCAGTCGGGCTATCAATACTTTCGCCTATACATGGTGATTAGAAAGCACTCCCATAAAATAAGGATTTTATCAGTAGAGTAGTAACCGTAAAAATATTTCTAAGAACAGTTAAACATACAGAGTACCTCGGAAAGACTGCCATAATCTGGTATCTTACCTTTCAACATTATTCCTTCAATTATTTTTGCCATCGTAAATCTCACATTATGCTTTTCATTAAAGAAGTTCAGTTTTGAAGAAATTTCCAGTTAATACATTTCCCAACATCTTACCTTACTAGTCCTGTCGTTACTTATCAATCCAATTTAATCTCTAATCATGTTCATAACCATTCTATAGCTGAACCATTTGGTATCATATTTGTGAACTTATTCAATACGATTCTCGTGAAAATCCTTCACAAAACACCACTCTGGTAAGGGGGTGGGGTTGTAAGATCCCTAACTCATTTCTCATACTCATATACATATATCACTAGTTCATTATCAAAGTAACATTTTCATAATCATATCATTCACTTCAGGCAAACTTTTATTCACGTTCGTATGAAAAGAACTTTTCAGTTATCTTATTTAAACAAGTATAATTAGGTATGCATTCTATGGGTTTTGGACAGCTTACTAATCTCATTCATTCAATCCAACAAATCAAGCATATAACCTTTTATGAAGGCCATATAAACATGGACAAATACATCATAGTTTAAACTTTCATCTCATATGCTATCGTGTACATATCATGAAATTTTATTCATACTTTTCAAATTTTAAGCTCAGCATAACTGTACTTTGCCCAAATGCCTTAGCTTCTCAACAAACATGGTCGGTATAGCTCAGTTGGAGGGCACCATTGTCTAAACAAAATGGCTTTCATGCGCGTCGAGAGACATCACACTATCACAGATCGGTGGGATGTATAGCTGAACTCTAATACATATGCTAGGTTAGTCTGAGAACCGACTAAACCATAGCTATGATACCACTAAATGTAAAACCCCTCACCCATATCCAATGCCGGGACAGGGCTCGAGGCATTACCAGACTTAAGCATTCATGAACATACAAAATTGGGTCACCAAATTTTGCCCAAATTTTCAAACTTTTCAAACACATGCATATTGTCCCTTATACAGTCCTTCGAGGCCTATAACATACATTAGGGCGGTTTGGGACAAAATCGAAAACATTCGGTAAACTTTGGGCAACTTAACAATTTTCTAGCTTTGGAGAGTTACACGTCCGTGTGGGTAGGCTGTGTAGACATACACGCCCGTGTGGCTCTGGACACGCCCATGTCCTTAACATACATTTTGTTAAAGACACACGGCCAAGACACACGCCCGTGTAGTCAAAACTTAGGCTAATTTTCTAATTTTTTTGTCATCTTTACAAGCACACACATACATTATTTCTATGGCATTCCTCAATAGTTCATTATTATGCATTTGTTCCTCCTACTCGTGATAAAATAATCTAGCCACATTATTACACATTCATGTGACCTTGTCATCTTATTAATCACTTATACCATTATACTATGTTTACTAACTTATAAATTAAACATCCATGTTCAGGGCACTAACAACTTATTACCATATCACACATTCATTCCATGGCCATGACCACCTCGAATGGTCCTAAGGCATTCACCATGTACATATGCCATATACTTCTTAAACATAGTGAACAAGCATAATCACATACCCACATCACAAGACATTTACACATATCATAGATAAATAGGCTTCCAAGCCAAATTCATTATAAGCCATATCTCATGGCTACGTACAACAAATCATTCTAAGCTGATACATTTGGCTAATCACAACAACATCGATCACAAAAAAACTAAGTCCCTATACATGCCACTCACTTGAAAACGTATAACATGTACATTTCAATACTCCAAAGGTAATGGCTCGATAGTGTGATGCTGCCTCCGACGATCTCCAACCCGAGTTGACCTGTCAAAACTAAAATAAATGGAAAGGAGGGAGTAAGCTTTACGCTTAGTAAGTCCATATGAAAATAATAAGCATTAATATAGCATGTTTCCTTAAGTAAAACAACTATAGTTACACTTTTATTCATATTCTGGTCAAGCTATCTACTCAAGTCATATTTGATAAATTATTTATAAATCGAGCTACGAAACTCCAAATTAAGATCCATAAATTTTCCATAAAACTAGACTCATACATATTATTACCATAAAATTTCCAGAATTTTTGGTCTACCGAATAAGAACAGTTTATTATTCAAAATCTCCCCTGTTTCTCTGTTTAACAGCTTCGACCTTTCTTCACTAAAATTTATTTATCTCATAGTACAAGACTCGAATAATGTTTCTGTCTCTTTATCTTAAAATTAGACTCATAAAGAATTTCAGTCATATGAATTTTAGCTCTTAATTATTTTTTTACAATTTTTAGTGATTTTCCAAAGTTGAGATAGGGGAGTCTAGAATCACTCCGACTCTGTCTCACAAGAATTCATATATCTCATATTAAAAAATTCTTTTGCTTACGCTGTTTCCTTTACATGAAACTAGACTCATTAAGCTTTAATTTCATATTTAGTTCAGGCTCTAAATCAATTTTCACTATTTTTGGCGGATTTTCAAATTCAAACCAATGCTTCTGTACCAACTTTGTCTTAATGCAAGAAGATAATAACCATCACCAATTTGTCATAGAAATTATTCTCATAAACATCATTCATTCATTTGCACTATCGTCAAAAATCCATTTCATTTCACATGTCAAACACGTGCTCATGGGTTTTGAGTACTTACCTGTACTATCATTTAGCACTGCACTCGTCCAAACATGACAACTCATATGCATCATAATAATATCATATAACATACATGACGTATCATGGCAAGAACCTTTTATTTCATTTTTCATATTAATCTCGTTGAATTTCTCATAATCTCGATGGATATCCCATTCACCGTCAATTCATACAAGTGATCATTTCATGTACGCACTCCTGCGAACCTCACATCTTACGGCGGGATAACCAGTCCAGGTTAAATCCCCCTGTAATATAAACTCATGGAGTGATGTCGGGATTACCAGTCCAGGCTAAATCCCTTGTAACGACAAGCACTCTCAATGAGCTTGGATTTGAATTACCAGTCCAGGCTAAATTTAGACCCTAATCGGATTACCCGTCTGGGCTAAACCTACAATGCACACACATTCTTCGGGAGGCTCGATCACTCAAGGAACACCAATCCAGGCTAGATCCTTTTTATACTTGAGATCTTCGGATTACCAGTCCAGGCTAAATCCTTTTCTGCAACACATGCAGGATCTCAAGTCTCATGTAAATCATGGTTTATCCATCGAATTTCCCTTTTTATTCAACCGAGATTTTCTCTTTCCATCAAGTATATCATTATGCATAGCTGCTCATGCAGTGTACATCCAATTCAACACATTTCCATGTTTATTTAGACATTAGTCCATAAAATAAACATGGTATTGCATATAATTATAATTTGGCATTTGTTACAATATATAATCTTCATATCAACTAAATAAATATTCATCACACAATGTCAACACATTATTTTAAGTTCAAGTATGAACAATAATAATATCATTGCATTATCATTGACATACGAACTTACCTCGGTTTCGAGCACGATTATTTATTTCGAGTTTGTGCTTAACCTTGTTCAACCTCGTTCTAAGCTTGAATCTTGTTTTCTTTGATATATAATATCACATTTAGCCTACTAATTAGTCACATTATTCATAGGGGTCCAAAAATCATATTTTTACAAATTTGCATTTTGACCCCTAAACTTTTGCATATTTACACTTTTTCCCCAATGCTCGAAAATTAAACTTCATCCTATTTTCTTATGTTTTATGACATGCTGATCATTTTTCATAACTATGACAGCCTCCAATTTCCACTAAATCACCCATTTATGACCAATTTTACAACTTTTACAAAACGATCCTTTCAGACGTTTTCATCGAAAACCGTTTAGTAAAAGTCGTTTATTAAACACCCAACACTCATTTTATACCATTAGACATCAAAATACAAGCATGTCATTCATGGGTAAAATTTTAAATACAAACCCTAGCTCAAAATAATGGTAGAAATAG
This sequence comes from Gossypium longicalyx, assembly GCA_025698465.1. NCBI lineage: Eukaryota > Viridiplantae > Streptophyta > Magnoliopsida > Malvales > Malvaceae > Gossypium > Gossypium longicalyx. The sequence goes on from CM046995.1 coordinate 38,221,125, forward strand.
GAAGAATGTGTTATTGGGATTTCAAAAATGTAAAGAATATTAAAAACGGGGCTCGGGATTACTTACAAATGAGCTTGGAAGCTTGAACCAAACCCTAGCCATGGCTTCCATGGGGGTTTCGGCTGGTACATGGAGAAGATGACCAAATTTTGGCTATTTTGGATTTTTTATTCTTTTAATTATTAGTTTACCAAAATGCCCCTAACTTAAAAATATTTTATTACACCCATTTCATGTCTATTTTTTTCCAAAAATTAACTAATGGTATAATTACCATTTAAGAACCTCCCATTTAAAATTTCATAACAATTAGACACCTCTAACATGTAGAACTCAACTATTTCTCTTTTTACAATTTAGTCCTTTTGACCAAATTGAGTGCCCAAACGTCGAAATTTTCGAATGAAAGTTTCACAAAATAATTCCGTGAAATCGTAGACCATAAAAATATAATAAAAATAAATTTTCTTACGTCAGATTTGTGGTCCCGAAACCACTGTTCCAACTAGGCCCTAATTCGGGATGTTACAACCCCAAGGTGAAACTTGGCCTTGTGAATCCTTTATCCATCAACTTTTGCAACTGTATTTTTAACTGTTTTAGCTCGGTTGGTGTCATTCTATACGGAGCGATAGAAATAGGAGTTGTCCCTGGCACCAATTCAATACCAAAATCAATTTCTCTCTCAGGAGGTAATCCTAGTAAATCCTCCGGGAATACATCTGAATACTCACATACTATCGACACAGACTCGATCTTCAACTTTGTTTCCTTTGTGTTCAGTACAAATGCAAGATAAGCTTTATACCCTTTTCTCATGTACCTCTGGGCAACCATTATCGTGATTACATTCAGCGGCAAACCCAATTCTCTTGATTCGACCCGTAGAGTCTCACCATCTAGACATTTTAACTTAATATACTTACTACCACAATTCACAATTACATCATGAAGGGCTATCCAATCCATACCAAGTATTACATAAAATTCATCAAATGGTAGCAACATAAGGTTAGCCGGAAAACAATGACCTTGAATCATCAAAGGACAATTCTTACAGACTTTATCAACTAGAACCAATTTGCCTAATGGGTTCGACACTTTAATAACAAATTCCGTAGGTTCAATGGGTACATTCTTACTAGACACCAATCTCATGGAAACGTAAGAATGCGTCGACCCCGGGTCAATTAAAGCAATAATACTCGTATTAAAAAGGGAAAAAGTACTCGCGATAACGTCAGGAGCAGAGGCTTCCTCTTGATCGCGTATTGCATACGTTCTTGCTGGGGCACTAGCCTCTGGTCTTGCAGTATCTTTAGCTATGACTCAACTGCCACTAGCACTTCCAGGGTATCTTAGAGGTCTACCTCGTGCCATAGGAGTACTCAACTTCAGGGTTACTTCCACTTCTTTTTCCGTTGGATCTGGGCAGTCTCTGAGAAAGTGGCCAAGAGAGCCACATCTAAAACACGCACCGCTTTTTACTCGGCACTCTCCGAAGTGAAATTTGTTGTAGCTCTTACATTTTGGCTTTTGATCATCTATACTCCCCACACTAGTCATCATCGGGGAGGAAGACTTTTGACTTCGTTGTCTAGGACCCTTCGCTCTACCCGAATATCCTACTGATGAAGTGGAGCGTTCATGCTGGCTCCTAGCTTTCTTCGTGGAAAATGAGAGTGTTTTACCGCTGGTCCTTTTGGTCGCAACTCGAGCCTCTCTCTTTGCTTTCTTTCTTTTGTTATTTAGCTCCTCGGCTTTCTTGGCCCGATCAGCTAATGCGACAAACTGCCATATTTCAAGAATTTCGATCAACAATTTGATGTCCTCATTCAGACCCTCTTCAAAGCGTTTACACATTTCTGATTCAGTTTGGACCCATTCAGTTGTGTACTAACTTAGCCGTATGAACTCTCTCTCATATTTTGCTACAGTCTTGTTCCCTTGTTTGAGTTCCAGGAACTCCTTTCACTTCGAGTCTAAAAACCGTTGGCTAATAAATTTCTTCCTAAAATCTGTTAGAAGAAATTCCAAGTAATATTTTCCTTCAACACTACCGAGGATACAGTCTTCCACCAGTGGTATGCAGTATCCTTCAAGAGGGACACGACTCACTTCAAACACTCCTTGGGTGTGCTTGACAATTCATCTAACGCCTGTGTAGTATTTTCGTGCCAGAACTCGGCTCTTTCAGTGTCATCATCGACTTTCCCTCTGAATTCCTCAGCTCCATACTTTTTAAGCTTGTATACAGGGGCCTTATCGATTCTTACCGGTGCCATACCTCGTGGCACATCTTCATCAAGTTGGTTAGGGGGGCGATCGTGGTATGTTGGGGCGATTCCTTAGATAATCCCCAAACCATTCATCCATCATATCAAAGAAGGTGGCTCGGGCCTCTTCCCGGCCTTCAGACATAAGTCTCCTACTACTACTAGATATAACTCGTTGTACGGAAGCTGGAGCATTGCTCTCGGCTCCCTCGGACTCATCTTGTGCTCGATTGGAAGGCATTTACTATATTCAAAACAATTTAAACAATTTAGGAGATGTCACACTATCAAGATTCGAAATATGGCATGTATAGCAAACTTTAACATCCTTTACGGTAGTCCTAGAACCGACTAAACTGTAGCTCTGATAACACTAAATGTAACACCCCTCACCCGTATCCAACGCTGGGATAGGGTTCGAGGCGTTACCGGTAATTCACCTTTACAAACTTACTCAATTGGGTTACTGAATTTCGCTCGTGATTTAACACTTTTCAAACCTGTGGACTTTGTCTCTTATACAGGCCTTCGAGGCCTAAAAACACTCCTACGGGTAGTACGGAACAAAATCGAAATTGTTCGATAGACTTGGGGCACTTTAGGAAATTTTCCCTTCGCTGAAGTGGAACACACCCGTGGGGCTTAGAACACGCTCGTGTCTTTTTTCTAGTATGCAACACGGCCAAGGCACACGCCCGTATGCTACACTGACTTCGACCTCACCATTCTATTAAATATACACGGCCAAGGCACACACCTGTGTGCTTAGCCCGTGCTATATGCTGACTTAAAATTTCAGGTGCAGGGGACACACGGTCATAGCACACACCCATGAGAGTAGCCCGTGTGTCACACACGGCCTAGACACACGTCCGTGTGTCTACCCATGTGGACCTTGTTAGGCTATTTACCAAGCCTTAAGTCACCCTCTACTAGCCAATTACACTTATAGATTACTATAGTGCATATTTGGGCCTAATTATCCATTTGTAAATATGAAAATTTGATTAACCTCATTGCATGTGAACCTCATGTCATTGGTTTCATACATGCTAAGTTAATTCTTATCTTACATTTAATGATTTATATGTCTGCTTGACATATTAAGATTGGCTCGTTATTATAACTCATTGCCAATTATAACTAAGTCATCGCATATAAATATAAACATGCATAGATTTGTAAGGCATAGTCTACTCCATAATGAGCCAATTCCCATGGCCATATACAAGAAAAAAAGATATAAACATATTTTTACATGCCTTCACTAGGCAAATCAAATGACATATATAACAAAATACTCAAAAATCCTATACATGCCATTGGACAAAATAGAAATGTCTTTATACCAAAGCTTGACTAGTTGATAGTGTGTTGACTCTCCAATTGTCTTCCAATCCTTATGAGTCCTTGAGCTCTGAAAAGCAAGGAAAAGAGAGGGGTAAGCATTTACACGCTTAGTAAGGCCGTATAACTGGAAAGTAAACTTACCGACTATTTAGCATACTACCATATTAGGCAATGAAACCAACAAGCATAGGATAGTTTCCCTATCACATGCACTCAATCATCGAGTTAGTTACATATCAATGCACCATGTAAGTCATCTTAGATAAGCTCATCATTTAACATATCATCTATACATATTCCTTGTGATAGTCTCATTGAGTTTCTAGGAAATCTCAATGGATCATCCATTTACCATCAATTTGTATGAATGATCGTTTCAGTATGCACTCCCTCGAACCTTACATCTTACGGCGGGATTACTAGTCTAGGCTAAATCCCCCGTAATATAAACTCATAAGGTGATGTCAGGGTTACCAATCCAGGCCAAATCCCTTATAACGACAAACACCCTTAATGAGCTCGGATCTGAATTTCTAGTCCAGGCTAAATTCAGACCCTAATCGGATTACCTATCCGGGCTAAATCCACAATGCACACATATTCTTCGGGAGGCTCGATCACTCAAGGAACACCAATCCAGGCTAGATCCTTTTTATACTTGAGATCTTCGGATTACCAATCCAGGCTAAATCCTTTTCTACAACACATGTAGGATCTCAAGTCTCATGTAAATCATGGTTTATCCATCGAATTTCCTTTCTAACCTCAACCGAGACATTATCCAACAATTCATTATTAAATATGCAATTCATGCATTTTCATGCCATCAAGAATGCAATTATCTTGCATTCACAAAACATACAATTATGCATGTTATAGGTTTACTTCGAGTTATCCGAACTTACCTGGTATTCGTTTCGGAGCTGTGTCTCGGTTATTCTGAAACCTTGCGTTTACCTCAATCGACCTCCGAAATTTGTTCCTCGGGGTCTATAACAGCAAAATTATATCATTAATTCAGTACATTACACTTTTCAAGTTTAATTTCTATCCTCGGTCCAAATGACCGTTTTGCCCCTAACCTTTGACATTTTTACTATTTAGTCTTTAAGCTTGTGTAATGAAACACATGGAGTTTCTATCTTACCCAAGCCTGACCGAACATTTTTCTCTTTTATGGCAGCCTACATTTTTCATTATTTTCTCATTTCTACCACACATTTTAAAATGTTTGCAAAGTGGTCCCTACAAGGGCTTTTCATGAAAATCACTTAGGAAAAGATGTTTATCACACCTTCAACTTTCATAGCCCTCCATAATCTACCAAAATACAAGCAACTCATGCATAGGTAAATTTTTAAACATGAACCCTAGCATGAAATATGGGTAGAAATGGAGAGAGTAAGCTACAGGGATTCCAAAAATACAAAGAACATTAAAAACGGGGCTTGGGAGCACTTACTATTGAGCTTGGAAAGCTTGAAATCCCTAGCTATGGAGAGCATGAAATTTTCGGTAGCTAAGGAGAAGAAGATGGCTGATTTTGGCTTATTTTTCCCATTTTATTTCATTAGAAAGCCAATTGACCAAAATGCCCGTAAGTCCTTTCTTTAAAATTTCATCCATGCAAGCTCATTTTTGTCTAAAAACTTAGAAATTGGGAAAATTTCTCCCCAAGGCCTTCTAATTTATAATATAAATAAATTTTATACAAATTGCTTCTAGAATCCAAGTTTTGCAATTTATTCAATTTAGTCCCTAATTTCCAATTAGACACCTTACTCAAGGAATTTCTTCATGAAACTTTAACAAATGCATAATCTCATATTCTAGGTCTCATAATAATCATAAAATAAATATTTTTATGTTGGATTTGTGGTCCCGAAACCACTGTCCTGACTAGGCCCTATTTCAAGATGTTACACTTTCGATTTCAAATAATGACCACTGGATCATTTATATAAATTAAGCTTACACAATTACATTACATCGTCAACCAAATCATAATCATTTATTACAAATCATACGTAACATTTTATCAACTTCTTCACAAACACTCCCAAACTCGAACATCTATAATTCTCTTATTCACATTAATCAAATTTGAATATATGAACCATATAGTCAACTCAACCTTTTTAATTCCATTATCTATTCAAGTTTTCAAACCAGAAATCATACATCAATGCCATGTTTCACATTTCATAAATCTCATGTCTGAAACATTGAACCACAATTTCATATAATGAGTATATATAACACATCATTCATTTATTTATTTCACATATTGTCATTTGAAACATACTCACATTTCATATCAGAATTTCATATACAAATCACATGCACCTGAATCACATATGGTAAAACACATTCTCATATAATTTATTTGATCATAGTTCAGTTACTAGTATCCACATGTCATTTTCACATAGATCATATATTAACTAATCATAATCATACTCACTTTCTTTGCTTAATTTCATGTACATCGTAACATACTTGATTCGGATGCACATTCATATACTCTTTTATTTCTCAGAATGCCTGTTGAACCATTCGAAATAAATAAGGATACTCAAATATCTCATAAGCTCGTACAATGCCAACATCCCAGACGTGGTCTTACATGTAATCAAATATCAATGCCACTGTCCTAGACAGGGTCTTACACGTAATCTCTAATCAATGCCAGTGTCCCAGACATGGTCTTAACTGATATCTCAAGTCGATGCCAACGTCCTAGACGTGGCCTTACACGATAACCATATCGAAATCCTATGTCATGACATATGTATCCTAACTATTCCTAGGGTTCGTATGGGGCTTTCAAACGTCATAATTTGTTTGATTCAAGCTCGTAACTAATTCCCCAATGCTTAATTCTATTCGGCATATACACAATTATTTATTTTAATTCAATTTGGCACATATAATGCATATACAATCGAATTTAACAACATTTATTTACTTATGAACTTACCTCTTGCGAAAATGAACGGACAATGTAACGCCCCAAAAGCTAAGTATTTTTTTCGTATGTTGCATTACACAAATGCATGCTTGCTTTAGTGGTTGAGTGTCCTGAGGAGTGTTGGAGAGGTCCTGAGTTCAAGCCTTGGCTTGTACAAAAAAAAAATTTCTTGAATAAACCCTGGCCTCTTAGTAGTAGGGTTCTTAAATAAATGTTGGTAAATTATGTCAATAGAAAGCCTACTGATATAGTGGTTGAAGCTGTGTGAAGTGTTCTAGGGGATCCAGGGTTCAAGGCTTGGTAATGCTAGAGGAGATTTTGTTTTGCTGTTAACGTTGGAGAGGTGTTGTTGTTTGACTGAAATTGAATGCTTGAGGAGTGGGGGAAGTTGAGGCTGAGTTCTAGGTGCATGTTGGAGAGAATTTTGGCTAGTTGGGATATGGATAGGTGGGATGTGGTTGAGAAATCTTAGGAGTGATATGGGGAGGAAGTTAGGAGAGTTTGGAGGGAGTGAGGAGGGTGTTGCGAAGTGGGACTCTCTCTCTGGCAAAATTCAGCTTTGCTAGTTATTGTAGGTATGGTCATTTTGGTTTTTCGATTTTGTTTTACTTGTTGCCGAATTCTGTCATAGGTGTGGTATTTTCTTCCTTTATTTGGGTTTTCATTTGGTATTACTTTAATTGGGGGTGGATTGTGGTATAGAACCTTCAGGGTTTGACAAGTTTCTTCTTTCCATTTCTTTTCTTGACCAAACTCCTCCACCCTTTCCCTCTCTCATTTGTTTTGCTTGATCAAATACCCCTTTTTGGTCCCTTCTCCACTTTTCTTCCTTCTCTCAACTGCGTTTTCCCTCTTTGTGTTTTGGCCAAATATCACTTGCCTCCTCTCCCTCTCCAATCATTCAGTTTTCATTGCTAGCCGATTGCTCTTTTTCTTTTTGGACCTAAATCTCTCTACACTTGAGTAAGGTAACTGATTTTGGTTGTTAGGGTTCACGGCTATTCTTTTCTCTCTTTCTCTCTTTGTCGACATAAGCTTCCTGTCTGACACCATCTTTTATCCACCGTTTTGACAAGGGTGTGACTGTTCTTCGTGGGACTCACTCTTAGAGTGTACCTTTGTAGGCTAAATACTTCTAAGTAATGTTAAGTTGTCGTTGATTTGGTTCTAATCTTTTTCATTCGCGGTCTTAGTTAACAAGGTGGTAATGCTATACAGATTTTGTCAGGTTTTGGAAGGCAGCTTCGATCAGTGTTTTAAGAGAGAAACCGTTTGATATTCAAGGTAGGCAACCATTACCATTTTTAGAATTAGGTGCTAGGTGAGGATGTTGACTTTAATGATTTAAGGACTAACGTGGGGTTATGACTGAATATAGGTTTGGCATTGTAGGGATTTGCTCACTTTTCACAAGCAGATGTGTAACCACATTACTTCTATCATAAAACAAAAAAAGCCAAAAACAATTACCATCGATGCCACACGGGCGTACGCTCGCTCGTGTGGTCATCTATACGCATACGCTCAAGCATGTGACTGTAGAGACCGCGACCCTTGGTTTTGTGAGGATAGGTCGTTTGGGCCACGTTGAGCCATGTGGGCCCCATGGATTCGTGGTCCCCATACAAGCAAACCACACGGATGAATGTAGCTTTGAGGGCCAAGCTGTGTAGTCCACATGGCCAAGGTCATTATTGGGCTTAATGGGCCACACGGGCGTGTGGGCCCACATGGGTCGTATTATTGGCTTCGGCCCATTTTCACTATTTAACCGTTAAGGTTGCACGGGTCGCTTGAGATGACTGTGGACCTACTGTTGTGTTGGTAGGTATACCTAGACCTTAACCTAATAAAATGACTATTATACCCCTATGAGGTAAATGACCTTTATACCCCTATATGATGTATGACTGTTTGAGCATGCCACGATTACTGTATGTACATATATATTATGTTGCATTGCATGGGATAGGATATATGATATTGGATTAAGTGTACTGAAAGGCTATAAGCCTATTACTGGCAACTCTACTACGAATACTGTTAGTGCTGCAACCGGTGCTATATTTTGGAATGTAGGGATGGGTGGGTCGATTTTTTCCCCACATGGAGTGTAGGGCAGGACGGAGTGGAGTGTAGAGGATGGATGGGTAGGATCTCTATATGCATCTCTGATACTGTACTAAATCACACTGATACTATTATCGTAATGGGCTAAGGCTTACACTGGTATTGCCATTGATAAAGGGCTTAGGCCCAGACTGTTTTGCACTACATGATTTGCTGTTTAATAAATAGGGATTACTCAGTGAGTTTTCATAAACTCACTCTTTTGCTTATTTGCGCAGGTAATCCTTAGGCGGGTCGGTGTTGCGGGGGACTCGAAGATGGCCACACCACTATTTATGTTTTGCTATTTGACTTTTTGGTAAAAGTAGTTTCATTTGGGTAAATTTTATGTAAAAAAGCCATTTTAAGTTTTATTTTCATTTGGGGATTTATTTAAATTGGTTTATATCTGTTAGCAGTGGGACTTGATTTTCAAAAGATAAATGATTTTCAACTACCACATTACGCAACTCGTTTTAAAAGCTTTTGGAATGAATAATGTTTTTAAGTGTAATAACAATTTAGTAAGACACACGTTTGGCTAAACAAACCTGTAAATTAACAATGAACATGATTAAGAAAGATTTTCAAAAGATCACAACGAAGTTTGATTACAAAACAGACTTTTTCAAATGGAACTACGCTTTTTAAAACACACTTCTAATGTGAAACTACAGATTCGGCCATAACGTCTAGGCCGGGTTTGGGATATTCATTTAGTGATATCAGAGCCAGGTTACAAAGCTCGGCTGTGGATTTGAGTTTTTTAAAAACATAAATTTCAGAAAGAAACGTTTCAAATAGTAGAAAAGAATTTTTGAAATGATACCTCTGAATATGTGGTCTACCGAGTCTCCTGCGCCAAACATGTAAGTTCTCTAAAACTACTGTTTGATTTAACTGAAATAATGGGATTACCATAGATAATAGACTGTACTGAAACTTTGGTTTGGGTAACCTAAAATGGTAGTAAGATTACAATCTTCGAAAACAAACCACTTTGAATTATTGATACTATTTTCCATAAAACATCCATTAATAAACACTGGAATTGTAAAACTGATGCATAAAAATGCTAATGCAGATAATATGCAAATCGATGATGAGCACCAGAGGTACTCATGGAAAGGGTACAAGAAGCCAAGGCAGAGGCCATGGAGGTGCTCGGGCTGGGTCTTCGGCATCTGGCTATATGCCTAGCATTGAGGCAAGAGAGACACCGGCTTCACCTGCGACTGAGGTTGGGTCACACGATTGTGCAGTTGGGGACGACGCATTGTCCTAAGCGATGTTGCAGATTTTGGAAAGGGTCGCTGGGCCCAATACTGGTACTGCGGGCTGTGGGTCAGTAACGGAAAGACTCAGTTCTAATGGGGTTGAGATTTTTAGGGGTATCACTGAGGTTGACCCTAATGTGGCTGAATATTGGATTGAGGCCACCGAGAGGATCATGGACGACCTCGATTGCACTCCTGAGCAGAAATTGAAAGGTACAGTGTCTTTACTACGAGATAAAGCCTATCAATGTGGCTTACAGTTAAAGAGGGTACTCAGCCTGACCAGTTGACTTGGGAGATGTTCAAAACTGCATTCCTAGGGAAATATGTGGGCGCTAGTTATGTGGACGCTCGAAGGAGAGAGTTTTTGAATCTGACCCAAGGGGATAAGACAGTAGCAGAATATGAGTCTGAGTTTCTACGACATAGCTGCTATGCACGTGAGATGGTGGAAACAAAATATGAGCGCTGTGTTCACTTTGAGGATGACCTTAAAGATGATCTACGAGTTTTGATTGCTCCACAGAGGGAGCGTGATGTTGCTGTATTGGTGGAAAAGGCTAAAATTGCAGAGGATATGAAGCGTGTTGAGCGCCAGAATCATGAGAGGGATAGGGGTAGGAGTAAGAGGGTTTGGGAGCCCTCAAGTTCAGCTAGAAGGCCTAAGAAAAAGGCTATGGTTGATGGGCCAATCATACCTGTTGTTGCTTTTGGGCCGTAATCTTGTGCTACTTGTGGGAAACGCCATCAGGGCGTATGCTGGGTGCAGTTGGGGGCATGTTTGAGATGTGGGTCTTTGGAACATCGTATCAGAGACTGTCCACGTAGGCCCGATCAGATGCAAGCTACTGATAGGGGTACTGTTCAGCCACCGAGAGGGATTCAGCAACTATTGAGAGGCCATGTTTAGACCAGAGGTGGACATGGTATGGGTCTTGGTCGTGGAGCACCGGGTAGAGGTGTTGGTCATGTTGAGGTGAGGTAGTCGGCACTGGTTTATGCTGTACGTCGTCAAGAGGACGGAGACACCCCAAATGTTATTACGGGTACTGTAACACCCTGAATTTGGGCCTAGATGTATTGGGCCTTAAGTATGGGTCCGTAAGGAGGTAGTATATAAGTATTTAATTATGCAAGAAAATGACACAATTAAATGTCTACTTTGGTGGTTAATGGCCCTAAGAAGTGTTGGAGAAATCTTGGGTTCAAACCTGGGCTTTAGCAAAAATTTTGGTATTAGGTGAATAAAACCCTGGATGCTTGGATGATGGCCTTTTAAATTATTGTGTTAAATAAACGACACAAGGAAGCATGTGGTCTAGTTGTTGTAGCGTCATTAAGGTTGCAAGGGAGCCTGGGTTCAAGTCTTGGCTCTTACAATTCATTTTGGTTTTTCTCTTAAGTGAATCTGGACGCTGGCACATATGTCTTCAAGTTAATTATAGACGTTTTTATCACAGAAAGAGCCTGTGGTGGAGTGGCAAGGTGGCGTGTTGTGTAACTGTGAGGTTTGAGATTCAAGTCTTTGGAGGCACAATGGAGTATTTATTTTGCTATTTAAGCTGTGTAGGAGGTGGAGTTGGACTGGAACTCTGTGGTTGGTGATCGTGGACTTCGGCGCGTTCTCATAAACAGGTTTGTATTCGTGCCCTTCTTTGTTAGAAGTTTTCGGTAAAAGCCGAAACTTCGACATTTGAGGCTTCACGAACGTGCGATCGCTCATGTGGTAAACCGAGCCTACAAACCATGGGCGATAGACTGTAGAGGCCGCCACGTGCGTTCTCGTGTGCTAGGGTTGTTCTGGGCCTCAATGGGCCCGTAGGCTCGCTTGTGTAAATCTAACTGTTAGGGGGGAAGTAGTTGGGCTTGTCATGTGGTGTGCATGGCATATAGGCTGTGTGGGCCCAATGGGCCCGTGGGCCCCACACAGATTAAATCCACGGTAAGTGAAAAATGTTGGACTGGGCTTTGTAGGTTACATAGCTGTAACTGAATTTGGACTAAATGGGCCACACGAGCGTGTGGGCCTACTTGGGCTAAGTAATGGGCCTTAGTCCCATTTGCACTGTTATGTCTGTTTAGGTTATTTAAGTAGCTCGAGATGATGGTGGACTTTCTGTTGGTTCATTAAGACCTCAATTTGTAAAATTACCGAAATACCCCCAGTTCGTAAAATTACCAAAATACCCCTAGTTTGTAATATTACTGAAATACCCCAGTACGAAAAATTACCGAAATACCCCTAGTTTGTAAAATTATCGAAATACCCTTAATTTATAAAATTATCGAAATACTCTCGATTTGTAAAATTATCGAAATAGCCTAGATTAGTAAAATTACTAAAATACCCCTGATTTGTAAAATTACCGAAATACCCCTAGTTTGTAAAATTATCGAAATATCCCTAATTTATAAAATTACCGAAATACTCTCGATTTGTAAAATTATCGAAATAGCCTAGATTAGTAAAATTACTAAAATACCTCTGATTTGTAAAATTACCGAAATACCCCCAATTTGTAAAATTATCAAAAACCCCCAGTTCGTAAAATTACTAAAATACCCCCAATTTATAAAATTATCGAAATATCCTCGATTTGTAAAATTACTAAAATACCCTCGATTTGTAAAATTATTAAAATATCCTCGATTTGTAAAATTACTAAAATACCCTTAGTTTGTAAAATTACCGAAATACCCCCAGTTTGTAAAATTATCGAAATACTCTCAATTTATAAAATTACCGAAATACCCCTGATTTGTAAAATTACCGAAATACCCTAGATTAGTAAAATTAATGAAATACCCCAGATTTGTAAAATTATCGAAATACCCTCAGTTTGTAAAATTATCGAAATACCCCCAGTTCGTAAAATTACTAAAATACCCCCAATTTGTAAAATTACCGAAATATCCTCGATTTGTAAAATTACCAAAATACCCTCAATTTGTAAAATTACCAAAATATCCTCGATTTGTAAAATTATTGAAATACCCTTAATTTGTAAAATTACCGAAATACCCCTAATTTGTAAAATTATCAAAATACCCCCAGTTTGTAAAATTATCGAAATACCCTTGATTTTTAAAATTATCGAAATACCCCTGGTTTGTAAAATTACCAAAATATCCCCGATTTGTAAAATTATCAAAATACCCCCGATTTGTAAAATTACCAAAATACCCTCAGTTTGTAAAATTATCGAATTACCCTTGTAGTGTAAAATTACTAAAATACCCCTATAGGGTAAAATGACTGTTTTGCCTTTGTGGGTAAATGACTGACTTGGACTATAAATTTGACTGATTGACCGTGATTATATGATTGTGTTTTAACTGACTTAACTGTGATTGTAAAACTGATATGTTTTTAATATATGTTTAAATGATTGTTACTGAGCATGGCCATTTTGCATACACGTGTGATGATTGAGCATGACATACATGACATGTTGCATGGGGCTGGAATTGTGAAACGGAGGAAGAAATTGAGGATCGCATGGTTGCTTGACGATCGTGGATCTACCGGTTGAGGATCGCATGGTTGCTTGACGATTGTGGATCCACCAGTGGCTTTTGAGCCCAATATATGATTATTGATGACTCTGTGTCGATCATATTTACCCGAGGCTGTGTGCCGACTGTATTACCGTCCCTGATGGCTATGTGCATAACATGATACAGCTACCGATGACTTAAAGCCAATTATTTTGATTATGGCCTTGCGCCAACCTACATTTGGCTTTGTGCCAACCTGATTGTGGTTGTGTGCAAAACATATTTGCCTAAGGCTATGTGCCAATATATGAATATTAACGATGGCTTAGTGCCGCTTAATCTGATTGTGGCATTGTGCCAACCTAAAAATGGTTGGATTACCTCCATGTCGAGAAGTTGAATTTGGGATTCAGCTCCTACCTAGTACAGCTTCGATGTCCATTGCCCCTTATAGAATGGCACCGAAGGAGCTTGAAGAGCTTAAAGCACAGATTCAGGAGTTACTGGATCGAGGGTTCATTCGTCCTAGTGTGTCTCCGTGGGGAGCACCGGTGTTATTTTAAAAAAGAAGGACGAAATTATGCGTATGTGCATTGACTACCGACAATTGAATAAATTTACTGTTAAGAATAAGTACCCTTTACCGAGAATTGATAATCTATTTGACCAGTTTTCAGGAGCTTCGATTTTCTCTAAGATTGATCTCTGATCGGGGTACCATCAACTGAGGGTCAAGGAGACAAGACAGCCTTTAGGACTCGTTATGGTCATTACGAGTTTCTAGTGATCTTTGTTTGGACCGATTTAATGCAACAAATGACCTTTATGGATCCGATGAACCGAGAGTGTTCCAAATTTCTATCTGGATCGAGTCGTAGTGGTGTTTATAGATGACATTCTAGTGTATTCGAGGACAAAGGATGAACACAATGCTCATCTCCATGTTGTTCTGCAGATTTTGAGGGAGAAACAATTGTACGCTAAATTTAGCAAGTGTGAATTCTGGCTTCGAGAGGTAACTTTTCTGGGTCATGTGGTATTTGCTGAGGGAATTAGGTTGATCATCAGAAAATTAAAGTGGTTCTAGATTAGACGCAACCTAAGTCAGTATTTGAGATTCGAAGTTTTCTAGGATTGGTAAGGTATTATAGACGATTTGTTGAGGGGTTTTCATTGATTGCTGCACCTCTACTAAGTTGTTGCATAAGGGGGTACCATTTAACTGGACTGATAAGCAGTAGGAAAGTTTTGAGAAACTTAATAAAGTTCTGACTGAGGCCCCTATCTTGATACAATCGGAATCTAGGAAGGAATTCACCGTCTATAGTGATGCATCACATGTTGGCTAAGATGTGTGCTAATGCAAGAGGGTAAGGTAGTGGCATATGCGTCTCATCAACTCAAGACGCATAAACTGAACTACCTAACTCATGATTTGGAGTTGGCTGAAGTGGTATTCACACTTAAGATTTGGAGGCATTACCTGTACGGTGAGAAGTGTATTATTTACACGGATCATAAGAACCTCAAGTATCTCCTCACTCAGAAAGAGCTAAACATTAGGCAGTGTAGATGGATTGAGTTATTTAAAGATTATGACTGTTCGATTGAGTATCATCCTGATAAGACCAATGTGGTAGCTGATGCACTGAGCCGCAGGGTTGTTACTGATCTGAAGGTGATGTTTGCTTGTCTCAGTTTATTAGACGATGGTAGTCTTTTGGCCAAACATCAAGTTAAACCGAGGTGGATTGAACAGATTAAGGGTGAGAAATTGGAGGATGAGTCGTTGGGCTCTTGTTTCTGACAGTTAGAGAGTGGAGAAACTTTATATGTTGGGCTAAATAGTGAAGCAGTACTCTGTTTTCATGGAAGAATCTCTGTACCGAAAGATACTGATCTGGGGGAGTCTATATTGTAAGAGGCGCATAGTAGCCCTTACGCTATTCATCCTGGTGGGAATAAGATGTACCAAGATCTTCGGGAGTTATATTGGTAGCCAGGTTTTAAGCGGGAAGTTACCGATTTTGTGAGTAAATGTCTGACTTGCCAGCAGGTTAAGGCGAAGCATCAGTTGCCTTCAAGGTTATTTTAGCCAGTTAAGATTTCGTTGTGGAAGTGGGAGAGAGTGACTATGGACTTTGTTAGTGGGCTGCCCTTAACGCCTACTAAGAAGGATTCAGTATGGGTTATCATTGATCGACTGACTAAATCTGCCCATTTCATACCTGTTCTTACTGATTACTCGTTACAGAAGCTGGCTAAGCTGTATGTATCTGAGATAGTACAACTGCATGGGGTACCAGTTTCTATAATATCTTATAGAGATCCTCGATTCACGTCTCAATTCTGGAAGAAGTTACATGAAGCATTGGGTACAAGGTTGGACTTTGGTACTACGTTCCATCCTCAGATAGACAGATAGTCAGAGAGGGTAACTCAGATACTGGAAGACATGTTAAGGAGTTGTGTGATTGACTTCTGGGGTAGTTGAGAGGATTACTTACCGTTGGCAGAGTTTGCATACAACAAGAGCTACTAGTCCAGCATACAGATGGCACCTTATGAGGCATTATATGGTTGTAAGTCTCGTACTCCTACGTGTTGGACTGAGTTGGGTGAGTGGCATGTTCTGGGACCGGAATTGATTTTTTATACCGAAGATAAAGTTAGATTGATTCGGGATCGACTGAAGGCAGCATCCGATAGGTAAAAGTCATATGTGGATCTGAAGCGTAAGGAGATTGAGTATTCTATGGGGGACTTGGTATTTATGGTCTCGCCATGGAAGAAGGTGATGAGATTTGGTCGGAAGGGCAAGCTAAGCCCTAGGTTCATTGGGCCTTACCGTATACTGAAACGTGTAGGACCAACTGCGTATCAGCTTTAGTTACCCCAAGAGTTGAACTGAATTCATGATGTGTTCCACATCTCAATGTTGAAGCGATATTTTTTCTAATCCTACACACATCGTCTCGACTGAAGAGATCGAGGTTAGGCCAGATCTGACCTTCGAGGAAGAGACGGACCAGATCTTAGACCGTGATGTGAAGGTTTTGAGGAAGAAGTCTGTTCCCCTGGTTAAAGTTCTTTGGCGTAATCACAGTTTTGAGGAATCCATGTGGGAACCCGAGGAATCAATGCGACAACAATACCCGCATCTATTTTGACCAGGTAAATTTCATAGCCGAAAATTTCTTTTAGGGGGTAGAGTTGTAACGCCCCAAAAGTTAAGTATTTATTTTTTTGTATGTTTTGTTGCACAAATGCATGCTTGCTTCAGTGGTTGAGTGTCTTGAGGAGTGTTGGAGAGGTCCTGAGTTCAAGCCTTGGCTTGTACAAAATTTTGGTTATTCTTGAATAAACCCTGGCCTCTCAATAGTAGGGTTCTTAAATAAATGTTGGTAATTCATGTTAATAGAAAGCCTACTAATAAAGTGGTTGAAGGTGTGTGGAGTGTTCTAAGGGATCTGGGGTTTGAGGCTTGGTAACACTAGAGGAGCTTTTTATTTTGCTGTTAACATTGGGGAGGTGTTGCTGTTTGACTAAAATTGAATGCTTGAGGAGTGAGGGAAGTTGAGGCCGAATTCTAGGTGCATGTTGGAGAGAATTTCGGCTAGTTGGGATATGGATAGGTGGGATGTGGTTGAGAAATCTTAGGAGTGATATGGGGAGAGAAGTTAGGAGAGTTTTGAGGGAGTGAGGAGGATGTCCTGAAGTGGGACTCTCCCTCTTGGCAAAATTCAGCTTTGACAGTCATTATAGGTGTGGTCATTTTGGTTTTTCGATTTTGTTTTACTTGTTGCCAAATTCTGTCATAGGTTTGGTATTTTCTTCCTTTCTTCGGGTTTTCTTTTGGTATTACTCTGCTTGGGGGCCGATTATTGTAACACCCATCGCCCGTATCCAATGCCGGGATAGGGTTTGAGGTGCTACCGAACTTAAACTCAACCAATAATAGAAAATTAGGCCATAAAATTTTGATTAATTTATAACTTTTTATCTCAAAGGTAATTTGTCCCTTGATTGGGCTTACGGGGCCAAAAACATACATATCGGGGTGGTTCGAGACCAAACCGAGGGCTCAAGAAAATCTTAGAAAATTTCATGCTTTAAGGCCCCACACTCCTGTGTGGGTAAATGGTACACGCCTGTGTGCTAGGCACACGCCCATGTCCTGCACTCGTGTGGCCAATTTGATTTTTTTTACATTTTTCAGAAAACAAGTACAAACTTCACACGGCCAGGACACACGCCCGTGTCCATTGCCCGTGTCCTTTCACACGGCCATGACACACTCGTGGCGCAGCCCGTGTGCAAAAACTGGGTATTCTATTTCTGACGTTAGCATTACACGGCCATGGCATATGCCCGTGTACTAGGCCGTGCCCTCCACATGGTTGAGACACATGGCTATGTCTCTACACGTGAGATAATTCTGACTTGAAATTTCTAGGTACAGGGGACACACGGCCTTCTCACAAGCCCATGGGGTTATCTGTGTGTCACACACGGCCTAGACACACACTCGTGTGGCTACCCGTGTGGACAATATGAGGCTATTTACCAAGCCTCATTGCCACCCTAGCATGCCTATTTTCATGCCAACACTAACCCATACTGAAACAAGCCTGATAGACATTCATATAACCATGAAGATGCATCTATTATTGTCTCAAAATGAATGTTACCCTCATTCAAGGCTTAATGTAAAATGTGGAAACTATTTCAAGCCAAGACATTTGGCCAATTCTCAAAGACACAAAATAATAAGGTCTAGCCCTGTACATGCCATAATAAAAAATATAAATCCAACTATACTGAATATTACAGCTGATAGTGTGATCGATATCTCTGACTTCAAGGGATCCTTGAACTAATTAAGCGGCTCTGAAAGAAAAAGGAAAGGAAAGAGAGTAAGCATAAAGCTTAGTAAGTTGCATATAAACAAATATACAACAACAATTTCACCATAAGTCATCATGCTCATGGCTCAAAGGTAAGCATAAACTTGACTTACTCATTATGATCTACTCAAGTCACATTTTCTAATTTGAGCTCATTACTCATGCATACCGAATAGGTACCTGTACCACTCATAACATTATTATACTTTCCTTATTAAATAACTTTCGTAACTGTTAAAGTTAAACCTTTCGGAATACTACTGAATATTCTGTAAGCTTCAAACATGGGATAAGTTGCCAATGCCAGGTCCCAGACATGGTCTTACACTGGCTATCATCATCGAGGCCGATGCCATGTCCCAAACATGGTCTTATACTAGGCCTCGTCTATACGTGCTGATGCATGTCCCAGACATGTCTTACACTAGCACAACTCTTAGTCGATGCATGTCCCAGACACGTCTTACACTAGCTGTCATTGTCGAGGCATAGGCCGCAAGTTCCAAATCATGGGTTGGATAATTTCTCTCATGTTGCTTTAGCTGTCTCGAGGCATAGGCTATAACCTTGCCTTCTTACATGAGCACACACCCCAAACCATTTAAAGAGGCATCGCTATAAATCACAAACTCCTTGCCTGACTCTGGTTGCACTAACACTGGGGCTTCCGTTAATATGGTCTTTAATCTCTCAAAACTTTGTTGACATTTTTTGGTCCATTCAAACTTGACGTCTTTTTACAGCAGCCTAGTCATCGGGTAGCTATCATAGAAAATCCATTTACAAATCGTCTGTAGTATCCGGCTAAACCCAAAAAGCTTCGAACCTCCTTTACATTCTTCGACGATTTCCAATCCACAATAGCGAAAATCTTATTTGGATCAACTCGGATTCCGTCACCCAACACAATATGTCCAAGGAACCCGAACTCTTTAAGCCAAAACTCACTCTTGCTGAACTTGGCATATAATCTCTTGTCTCTCAAGGTTTGCAACACAACCCTCAAATGCTCTGCGTGCTCTCTCTCATCACGCGAGTAGATCAGTATGTCATCGATAAAGACGACAACAAACTTATCTAGATACGGCCTGAATATACGATTCATCAAATCCATAAATATCGCCAGGGCATTAGTCAAACTAAAGGGCATGACAAGAAACTCATAATGCTCATATTTTTTCCGAAATGCAGTCTTCGGCACATCTCGCTCTTTAACCCTTAACTGATAATAACCAGACCTCAGATCGATTTTAGAAAACAAAGTAGCTCCCTTCAACTGATCAAACAAATCATCGATCCTTGGTAAAGGGTATTTGTTCTTCACTATTACCTTGGTGAGATGCTTATAGTCGATGCATAATCTCATCGACTGATCTTTCTTCTTCACAAAGAGTACTGGAGCAACCCAAGGAGAATAGCTTGGTCTCGCAAAGCTCTTGTCTGTCAGATCTTGCAACTGTGCTTTTAACTCTTTTAGCTCCGTTGGGGCTATCTTATACGGAGTGATCGAAATAGGTGTCGTACCAAGAACCAATTCAACTTCAAACTCGACTTCTCTCACTAGAGGTAATCTAGGTAATTCCTCCGAAAACACGTTCGTGAACTCGCAGACTACTGGCACTAATTCTATCTTTAGCTCTGACCCTTGAGTATTCAGCACAAAAGCTAAATAAGCCGTATACTTCTTTTCCAAATATTTCTCAACAGTCAATGACGATATTACCATAGGCAGGTTATCTGACTCATCTGGTCCAACTCGAAGAACATCCCCATCTTCACATCTTAACTCAATTACTTTTCTTCCACAGTCTACTACGACACCATGGAAGGTCAACCAATCCATCCCAAGAATTACATTAAATTCATTAAATGATAACAACATCAAGTTGGCCGGAAAACAATAGCCTCTAATCATCAAGGGACAATTTCTACATACTTGGTTCACTAATACATGCTTGCCTAACGGGTTGGTCACTTTTATTACAAACTTAGTGGACTCTACTAACACACTTATACGAGGTATCAATTCCATACAAATGTAAGAGTGGGTAGATCCCGGGTCAATCAAAGCAACAATAGTTATATCATAGATAGAAAAGGTACCCATGATCACGTCAGGAGACTCTGCCTCTTCTCAGGCATGTATAGCATAGGTCCTTACTGGCGCTCTGCCTTTAGACCTCGTCGTGGCATCTCTTGACACGCCTCTACCACTAGTCCCACTCTCGGGATTCTTTTGTGGCCTACCCCTCAAGGGAGCACTACTTGCTTTCATATCTTATTTTCTTCCTCTCTCGTCCATCTTAGGACAATCACGAATAAAGTGGTCAAGTGACCCACACTTGAAACAACCCCTCTCGTTTACTCGGCATTCGTCTAAGTGATGTCTCCCATATTGTGGACACTCTTGCCTATTTGGCCGAGTACTGCCAGCACTAGCGACTGAAGTAGTCTGGGCTTTAGATGCCATATTCTGTTGATTCATGTTTCTCCTTGAATACCCCACCGAAGCATTCGATCGGGTAGTAAATTCTTTTGATATTTTAGATGAGGACTGATGTGCTTTCCCCATCTGTCTTTTCTTCAATTCCCAAGACTCAGAGGCCACTTTCTTTCTCTCTTTCACCAGCTCCTCTACCTTGCACGCTCTATCGACGAGCGCCACAAATTCTCTTATTTCTAAGATAACCACAAACACTCGGATATCTTCATTGAGGCCATCCTCAAATATCTTACAAATTGTAGCTTCAGAGGATACGCATTCTTGCGCATACTTACTGAGTTTTACAAACTCACGTTCATACTCCGTCACAGTTTTATTTCCTTGCTTCAACTCTAAAAATTCCTTCCTTTTCTAGTCTATGTATCTCTGGCTAATGTACTTCTTTTTTAATTCTTATTGGAAAAATTCCCATGTTACTCTTTCTCTCGATACCACAGACACAAGAGTATTCCACCACTTATAAGCTGAATCCCGTAGGAGTGACGTTGCACACTTCACGCACTCCTCAGGTGTGCATGATAATTCATCAAACACCCTCATGGTATTCTCTAACCAAAACTCTGCCTTCTCCGGGTCATCATCTAAATTAGCCCAGAATTCCTCGGCCCTTTATTTTCGAATCTTGTCAATCGGAGGCTTCTCTCTTCTAAGCATGTCCGCACCTTACGAAGCTACCAGGGCATAGTGAGGAATTGGAGGAGATAGGGAAGGTGGAGTGTTCGAGTTCGCACAAACAAACTTCGTGTACCAAGCGTCCATCATTCGGAGGTAGGCTTCTCTAGCCCCTCCGCCTTAGCCGATACTCACGAGCTCGCTCTCTACTGGCGCGGTCCCTTCTGCAGGAGCCGACACATTACTTTTCACGTCATCCACTGTGGTTCTATCAGGATCTATTTACTATATAAAAACATAATTTAAAATCATCAAGATTCGTCACATTATTAGTAAACCTCTATGGCATGTATAGCTAGACTCGTACTCTTGCTAGGTTAGTCCTAGAACTGACTAAACCATAGCTCTGATACCATTAAATGTAACATCCCTCGCCCGTATCTAATGCCGGGATAGGTTTAAGGTGCTACCAAACTTAAACTCAACCAATAATAGAAAATCGGGCCATAAAATTTTGATTAATTTATAACTTTTTATCTCAAATGCAATATGTCCCTTGACTGGGCTTACAAGGCCCAAAATATACATTCGGGGTGGTTCGAGACCAAACTGAGGGCTCAAGAAAAAATTAGAAAATTTCATGCTTTAAGGCCCCATATGCCCGTGTGGGTAAATGGCACACGCTCGTGCGCTAGGGACACGCCCATGTCCTGCACCCGTGTGGCCAATTTGATTTTTTTTACAATTTTTCAGAAAACAAGTGCAGACTTTACACTGCCTGGACACACGCCCATGTCATTTCACACGACCACGACACGCCTGTGGCCCAGCCCTTGTGCAAAAACTTGGGTATTCTGTTTCTGACGTCAGCATTACACGGCCATGGCACATGCCCGTGTACTAGGCCGTGCCCTCCACATGGTTAAGACAAACGGCCATGTCTCTACCCGAGTGATAAATACAATGCATTCTGACTTGAAATTTCTAGGTATAGGGGACACACGGCCTTCTCACACGCCCATGGGGCTGTCCGTGTGTCACACACGGCCTAAACACACACCTGTATGTCTACCCATGTGGACAATATGAGGCTATTTACCAAGCCTCATTGCCACACTAGCATGCCTATTTTCATGCCAACACCAACCCATACCGAAACAAGCCTGATAGACATTCATATAACCATGAAGATGCATCTATTATTGACTCAAAATGAATGTTACCCTCATTCAAGGCTTAATGTAAAATGTGGAAACTATTTCAAGCCAACACATTTGGTCAATTCTCAAAGACACAAAATAATAAGGTCTAGCCCTATACATTCCATAATAAAAAAATATAAAACCAACTATACCAAGTATTACGGCTGATAGTGTGATCGATATCTCTAACTTCAAGGGATCCTTGAACTAATTAAGCGACACTGAAAGAAAAAGGAAAGGAAAGAGAGTAAGCATAAAGCTTAGCAAGTTGCATATAAATAAATATACAACAACAATTTCACCATTAGTCATCATGCTCATGGCTCAAAGGTAAGCATAAACTTGACTTATTACCATCTACTCAAGTCACATTTTCTAATTTGAGCTCATTATTCATGCATACCGAATAGGTACCTGTACCACTCACAACATTATTATATTTACCTTATTAAATCACTTTCGTAACTTTTAAAGTTAAACCTTTTGGAATACTACCGGATATTCTGTAAGCCTCAAACATGGGATAAGTTGCCAATGCCATGTCCCAGACATGGTCTTACACTGGCTATCATCATCGAGGCCGATGCCATGTCCCAAACATGGTCTTATACTAGCTCTCGTATATACATGCTGATACATGTCCCAGACATGTCTTACACTAGCACAACTCTTAGTCGATGCATGTCCCAGACACGTCTTACACTGGCTATCATTGTTGAGGCCGATGCATGTCCCAGAAATGTCTTACACTGGCACTCATCTCTACCCCGATGCCATGTCCCAGACATGGTCTTACACTGGCACTCATAATGTGGCCGATGCATGTCCCAGACATGTCTTACACTGGCACACAAGTAATTCGAATGTTAAGACACGAATATTCGGTTTGTTTCTTAGGGTTCCAATGGGATCTTTCTACTATCTCAATTATTACTATGCATTCTCAATTCATAATCTAGCAATTCATGCTTTATCAATTCAATGAAAATTTGAAAACATGTATTAACAATGTAGTTATATTATTTACATACAACTTACCACGGTTTACAAAATGTACTCGATTAGTCGATTTAGTTGATTTGCTTGGCTTTCCCTTGGTCTAGGCTCAAATTTGGAAAAACTTGATCTATAACAACAAAATACCCTTATTTAATCACTAAATACAATTTGGAATTCATAAATTCACTTCTTTGGTAAAATAACCATTTTGCCCCTATGCTCGAAATTCGATTTTTATCGAATTTATTTATTTCTTAAGGCTAGCCGAACCTCTTTGACTCTTAAAGAAACTCCAAATTCCCACTATTTCACACATTTATCACCTATTTTGCAACTTATGCAAAATAGTCCCTTTAGGTGTTTTCATGCTAACACCCTTCACAAAAGTTGTTTAGAACTCTTCTAAGACTTATATTCTTCCATAAAAACTCAGTAACTATCATAAATCCATTCATGTAGAAACTCTAAACTCTTAATTCTTTGCAACCTAGGCCCCTCATTTGAAAGCTCATGCTTCAAGGGTCTCAAAAATGCAAAAATATTCAACAAAGGGTATGGAAATCACTTACTTGTGAGTGCTTTAAGTTGCTGAAAATTTTAAGCTCTTAAAATGCCCTTAAATGGCTAATTTTCAGTAGAGAAAGAAGATGAAAAAGGGATGATATCATCCTTCTTTAATTTATTTCTATTTTAGTCAAAACAAGCCACCTAACTCACCAAATACAGAAGTTTTGTCCCCCCTTTGACTCAATGGCCGGCCAAGCACCCTAAAATGGGTCTAATTGCCCTTTAAAGACTTCAAATTTTAATTCTCTAGCTATATAACACATTTGGGTACTAAATGCAACTTTTGCCTTTTATGCGATTTAGTCCTTTTTCGCAATTGAGCTCTCAAACGTCAAAATTAACTTACCAAAATTTTCATGCACTAATGAAATCTTACTATAACCTTATAATCATAATAAAAATAATTTTCCCAGCTTTAGATTCGTGGTCCTGAGACCACTGTTCTGACTAGGCCCTAAATCGAGCTATTAAAATTGTGGTATAAAACTTTTGGGGTTTGACAAGTTTCTTCTCTCCATTTCTTTTCTTGATCGAACACTTCCACCCTCTCCCTCTCCCTTTTGTTTTGCTTGACCAAATACCCCATTTTGGTCCCTTCTTCGCTTTTCTTCCTTCTCTTAACTGTACTTTCCCTCTTTGTGTTTTGGTCGAATATCACTTGCCTTCTCTCCCTCTCCATTCATTCAGTTTTCATTGCTAGTCGATTGCTCTTTTTCTTTTCGGAGCCAAATCTCTCTACACTTGAGTAAGGTAACTAATTTTGGTTGTTAGGGTTCACGGCTATTCTTTTCTTTCTTTCTCTCTTTTTTGACATAAGCTTCCACTCTGACACTATCTTTTATCCACCGTTTCTGACAAGGGTGTGACTGTTCTTCGTGGGACTCAATCCTAGAGTGTACATTTGCAGGCCGAATACTTCTAAGTAGTGGTAAGTTGTTGTTCATTCGGTTCTAATCTTTTTCATTCGTGATCTTAGTTAAAAAGGTGGTAATGCTATATAAATTTTGTTAGGTTTTGGAAGGCAGCTTCGAGCAGTGGTTTAAGAGATAAACTGTTTGCTATTCAAGGTAGGCAACCATTACCATTTTGAGAATTAGGTGCTATGTGAGGATGTTAACTTTAACGATTTAAGAACTAACGTGGGGTTATGACTAAATCTAGGTTTGGCATCATAGGGATTTGCTCACTTTTCACAAACAGGTGTGTAACCACACTACTTCTATCGTAAAATTACAAAAGTAGGAAACAATTACCATCGATACCACACAGGCGTGCGCTCGCTCGTGTGGTCATCTATACGCATGCGCGCGAGCATGTGCTTGTAGAGACCGCCACAAGCAGTTTCGTGAGCATAGGTCGTTTTGGGCCACGTTGGGCCAAAATAGGCCATGTGGGCCCCATAGACTCGTGGGCCCCACATGGGTGAACCATACGGATGAATGGAGCTTTAAGGGCCAGTCTGTGTAGTCCACATGGCCAAGGTCATTATTGGGCTTAATGGGCCACACGGGTGTATGGGCCCACATGGGCTGTATTATGGGCTTGGGCCTATTTTCACTGTTTGACCGTTAAGGTTGCACGGGTCGCTCAAGATGACTGTGGACCTACTGTTCGGTCGGTAGGTATACCTAGACCATAACCTGATAAAATGACTGTTATACCCCTATGAGGTAAATAACCGATATACCCCTCTATAATGTATGACAGTTTGAGAATGCTACGATTACTGTATGTACATCTATATTATGTTGCATTGTATGGGATGGGATATATGATATTGGAGGAAGTGTACTGAAAGGCTATAAGGCTATTACTGGCAGCTCTGCTACAAATACTCTTAGTGCCGCAACCGGTGCTATATTCTGCAGTGTAGGGATGGGTGGGTCGATTTTATCCCCACATGGAGTGTAGGGCTGGACGGAGTGGAGTGTAGAGGATGGATGGATAGGATCTGTAACACCTTTTGCCCGTATCCGACACCGGGATAGGGTTCAAGGTGTTAACGATAATTCACCTTTACAAACTTACTAAATCGGGTCACCAGATTTTGCCCAAAATTAAAACCATTCAAACATGTACCTCTCGTCCCTTATACAGGCCTTTGAGGACTAGAACACACCTAGGGGTAGTACGGGACAAAATCGAAAACATTCGATAAACTTTGGGTATCTTAGAAAATTTCCCTTACTTTGAAGTGTGACACGCCAGTGTGATAGGGCCGTGTGGTCACACACGCCCGTGTGGCTAGGGACACGCCCCTGCCCTCCACCCGTGTGCAACAATGAACTTCAACCTCATCATTCTGTTAAAGGCACATGGTCAAGACACACACCCGTGTGCTTAGACCATGTTCTATACTGACTTAAAATTTCAAGTGCAGGGGACACACGGCTATACCACACACCCATGGGGGTGAGTCGTGTGTCACACACGGCCTAGACACATGCCCGTGTGACTACCCGTGTGGACCTGATTAGGCCATTTTCCAAGCCTTTTATCACCCTCCATACTTATGGGTTACTTTTACACATGATAAGGCCGAATTATACACTTATATATATAAGACTTTAATTAACCTCATTGCATGTAAACCTCATGTCATTGGTTTCATACATACTAAGTTAATTCTCATATTGTATTTAGGGATTTCCATGTCTACCTGACATATTTAAGATTGGCTCGTTTTTATAACTCATTGCCAATTATAACCAAGCCATCATATGTGAACATAAACATGCATAGAATTGTAGGTCATTGCCTACTTCAAAATAAGCCAATTTCCATGGCCATATACAAAAAGATAAGTATAACTTTACATGCCTTCATTTTGGCAATTCAAAAGACACATATAACAAAATACTCAAAAGCTCTATACATGACATTGAACAAAACATAAGAGTCTATACACCAAAACTGGACTAGTTGATAGTGTGTAGACTCTCCAACCGTCTTCCAATCTTTACAAGTCCTCGAGCTCTGAAAACAGGGAAAAAGAGAGGGGTAAGCATTTATTTGCTTAGTAAGCTCGAATAACTGAAAAGTAAACTTACCGATTATTTAGCATACATCCTTATTAGATAATGAAACCAACGAATATGAAAATGGTTTCCCTATCACATGCACTCAATCAATGAGTTAGTTACATAACAAAAGACCATGTAACCTATCTTAGATGAGCTCATCATTCAACATGTCATTTATACTTATACTTCATTTTAGTCTCATTAAGTTTCTAGGACATCTCAATGGATTGTTCAATCACCGTCAATTCATACGAATGATCATTTCAAGTATGCACTCCCGTGAACCTCACATCTTATAGCGGGACTACTAATCCAGGCTAAATCCCCCGTAATATAAACCCATAAGGTGATGTCAGGATTACCAGTCCAGGCTAAATCTCTTATAATGACAAACACCCTTAATGATCTTAAATCTGAATTACCAGTCCAGGCTAAATTCAGACCCTAATCAGATTACCCGTCCAGGCTAAATCATTAATGCACATATATTCTTCGGGAGGCTCAATCATTCAAGGAACACCCATCCAGGCTAGATCCCTTTTTATACTTGAGATCATCGGATTAGCCGTCCGATCTAAATCTTTTCTGCAACACATACAGGATCTCAATTCACACATCAATCATGGTTTTCCATCGAATTCCCTTTTTAACCTCAACCGAGACATTATCCATCAAATCATTATCAAAGATGTATTTCATGCATTTTCATGCCTTCAACAATGCAATTATTATGCATTCATACATCATACAATTGTGCATATTATGAGTTTACTTTAAATTATCTGAACTTACCTGGTACTCATTTTGGTGATGTGTTTTGGTTACTCTGAAACCTTTCGTTTTCCTCGATTTTGTAACGCCCCCACGTCCGAGACTGTTTCCGGAGTCGAGTATGAGGTGTTACTAGACTTAATTTAACATTTTAAGAACTTTGGATCATTTATTTCTACATTCAAGCTTTCTAGCTACTTGCTTCACAGTTACAAGAAAAATCATATCTCAAGTTACGAAACTTGAAATCAAGATCCATAAATTTTCCCTGAATCTAGACTCATATACCTATTTACTAATTTTTTTCTATAATTTTTGGTTGGGCCAATTAGTACAGTTTATTAGTTAAAGTTACCCCTGTTTCAGGACTTGACTGGACTGACCTCTGTTTACTACGAACCACATTTATCTCTGTAAAAAATTCATATTACTATGAGATTTGTTTCTCCTGAAACTAGACTCAATAAGGATTCTGAGAATATAAAATACACCACCTAATTATATTATTACAATTTATGGTGAATTTCTAAAGTTGGAACAGGGGATCCAGAAATTGCTCTGACCCTGTTTCACTAAAATTCAAATATTTTCTAACATATAATTCCTTTACCTATTTAGTTTGTTTTATGTGAAACTAGACATATTAAGATTCAATTTCATATTTAATCCATCACCAAATTCTATTTCTATGATTTTTAGTAAATTTTCAAACTCACATTAGTGTTGCTGCAATGTTCTGTTTATGGCAAATTTCATCCTTTTTATGAGTTTTCATTAACTAGATAACCTATTAACCTTCCATAACGTTAAACATAATCTAAACTAACCATTTCCATAACTTATCATTGTCAAGCATTTTCTCAACCAATCCTTCATCGTATCATAAGATCATTTACACAAAATAGGTATATTGCTATACATGCCATACTTAAATTTTACAAGCCATTTACCAAAAAGTCTTCCAGATAGTGTGACCGAGCCTTCGACCTATCCCGACTCCTGAGCTGGCTTGTCCAAAACTACAATGAGTAAGGAGGGAGTAAGCATAAATGCTTAGTAAGTTCATATGCAAATAATAAGTAACATAACAAACAATCATACCAATCAACATTAGCATGGTATCACCAAAACATATATCACATTTCTAATCATTTTTCATCATCTTATTACCTTATCGTTGTTGTATAAATACTCAACCCGAGGGTTAAGTACATACCTGTCTAAAATATCCATTTCACAACACTTACCAATACGTCTCTTTTCATCTCGAGTATTCCTCCATTTGAGTAGAACCTTACCCGTTGAACACATCGGAATATAATTCGGATACATGGATAATTTGCACATAAGTGCCACATATGCAATCAAGCAATCATGTAACCCGCCCTTAAATGAACTCGGACTCAACTCAACGAGCTCGGGCGTTCGTATCCGTAAGTGAACTCGGACTCAACTCAACGAGTTCGGATGCCTAGTTACATCTCACGAACTCAGACTCAACTCAACGAGTTCGGACATTCGCATCCATAAGTGAACTCGGACTCAACTCAACGAGTTCGGATGCTCAACCATCCTAGTGACATGTAACTTGTATCCTAATCTATTCCTAAGGTTCAAACGGGATTTTCCTCGAACACATATCCTTGATGTCTTTCGTAGAATGCCGAAACCAATACTCGGTAACAATTTATATTTAACAAGTAGCTCACATAGTTTACATTTTATTCGAAAATAACCACAAAGCATATATTTCATGATAAAAATTAGCATATCATATAATTGACATCAATAACTTAAAAATAACAATTATGCTACATTATTTACACATGAACTTACCTTGGTACCAAAATACAAAGATTTTGCAATTTAGTCCACAATCTTTTCTTTTCCTCGATTGGGGTCGATTCCACGTCTTTCCTGATCTAAAATAACACATTTAGCTTATTTAATATTCACATTATCAAATTAATCCTTAATTCAAATTTTTGCAAAATTACAATTTCACCCCTAAACTTTTGCATATTTACACTTTTGCCCCTAGGCTCGGGATTAAACTTTATTCCTTATTCTTATGTTTTATAACATGCTGATCACTTTTCTCTTCTATGGCAACATCAAATTCTCACTCTAACATGTATTTATGACTATTAGGTATTTTTACCGATTAAGCCCTTTTACTCGTTTTTGCTTAAAACCGAGTAGCACAAGTTGTCTAACATAATTTAAAACCTCATATTCTATCATAAAACATCAAAATACACAAATTTCACTTATGAGTATTTTTCCAAATATAAACCCTAGGTTAAATTATTGCTAGCATAAGCTTTATCGAGTTACCGGGATCTCAAAAACGTAAAAATCATTAAAAACGGGGCTTAGAATCACTTACTATGAAGCTTAAAAGTTGAAGAAACCCTAGCTATGGAGAGAGTAAAATTCGCCAGCAACCTTATGAAGAAGATGACCATTTTGTGTTATTTTTCCCATTTTATTTCATTTAATATCCAAATGACCAAAATGCCCCTTCTTACTAAACTTTCAAAAATTCCTTCCATGTCCTAATTCTGTCCATGAACTTAAAATTGGTCAAATTTCTATTTAAGACCTCCTAATTAATATTTCAAAGCAATTTCATACTAAAAACTTCTAGAATGCAAGTTTTGCAACTTATTCGATTTAGTCCCTAACTTTAAATTAAACTCGTTATGCTAAAAATTTCTTCACGAAATCTTCACAGAACCTCAAAACAATTATAAAATAATTATTTCTATCTCAAATTTGTGGTCACGAAACCACTATTTCGATTAGGCCCTAATTCGGGATATTAGAACTCTCCCCCCTTTAAGGATTTTCGTCCTCGAAAATCTTACCGGTTAAAAGATGTGGGTGTTGATTTTTCATATTTTCTTCGGATTCCCATGTAGCTTCTTCTACTCCATGCTTTTGCCACAACACCTTCACAAGTGCAATATTTTAATTCCTTAGTTGTTTGACCTCTCGAGCTAGAATCTTAATCGGTTCTTCTTCATAAGTCATATCTGGTTGTAGTTCAATTTCTGTCGGTGAAACCACATGTGAAGGATCCGAACGATACCGACGTAACATAGATACGTGGAACACATCATGAATCTTCTCTAATTCAGGTGGTAATGCTAGCCGATATGCTACCGGTCCAACTTTTTCAATTATTTCATACGGCCCAATAAAACGCGGACTTAATTTGCCCTTCCATCCAAATCTAAGAACTTTCTTCCACGGAGACACCTTTAAAAATACTTTATCACCAACTTGAAATTCAATGTCCTTTCATTTTAAATCTGCATAAGATTTCTGTCTATCTGAAGCAGTTTTCAAACAATTTCGAATTACCTTCACTTTTTCTTCGGTTTCTTTTATTAGATCAACTCCATAGATCTGATTTTCCTTGAGTTCAGTCCAATACAATGGCGTCTGACATTTACGACCATACAATGCTTCATAAGGTGCCATCTTCAAGCTCGTCTGATAACTATTATTGTAAGCAAATTCTACTAACGGTAAATATTTTTCCCAACTTCCTTGAAATTCCAATACACAACATCTAAGCATATCTTAAAGAATCTGAATTACTCTCTCTGATTTTCCATCAGTTTGTGGATGAAAAGCAGTATTGAAATTTAATTTTGTACCTAACGCGTCTTGCAACTTTTGCCAAAACCACGAGGTAAACCTTGGATCTCTATCTGAAATAATCGACAATGGTATGACATGTAATCTAACAATTTCTCTAACATACAGTTCAGCCAACTTGTTAAGAGAATAATCCGTACGTACCGGGATAAAATGAGCCGACTTAGTTAATCTGTCAACTATTACCCAGACGGCATCTTTCTTTCCTGGAGTCAATGGCAACCTTAAAACAAAATCCATAGTAATCCGATCCCATTTCCATTCAGGAACCATAATAGGCTGAAGTAATCCCGAAGGCACTTGGTGTTCAGCTTTCACCTGTTGACAAATTAAGCATTTGGACACAAACTCTGATATATCCTTTTTCATTCCATTCCACCAATAAATTTTCTTCAAGTCATTATACATTTTCGTACTACCCGGATGAATCGAGAAACAACTACTATGTGCTTCCTGTGGGATCTTTTGAATCAATTCCTCATTCTTTGGTACACAAATCCGATCTTTAAACATTAAGCACCCATCAGAACCGATTCTGAAATCTGACTCTGTATCAATTTCACATTGCTTTCTCTTGGCTTGCAAATCTTGATCATCTTTCTGAGCTTCAAAAATCTCTTGTAAAAACATCGGTTTTACTCTTAACTTTGCTAGAATCGAACCATCATTTGACATTTTCAACTGAGTGTTCATAACTCTCAAAGCAAACAACAACTCTCTGCTTAAAGCATCGGCAACTACATTCGCTTTTCCCAGATGATAATCAATAACAAGCTCGTAATCTTTCAATAACTCCAACCATCTTCGCTGTCTTAAATTCAAGTCTTTTTGTGACATCAAGTACTTAAGACTTTTATGGTCGGTATATACCCGACACTTTTCACCATACAAATAATGTCGCCAAATCTTCAAAGCAAACACCACCGCACCAATTCCAAATCGTGAGTAGGATAATTCCTCTCATGAGTTTTTAATCGCCTCAAGCATAAGCCACCACTTTTTTTCCTTCTTGCATGAGTACACACCCCAAACCATTTAGAGAAGCATCACTATACACCACAAATTCTTTACGATTCGGGCTATACTAACACTTTGGTGCCTCTGTTAATAACTTTTTCAATTCTTCAAAACTCGTTGACATTCTCCCATCCATTCAAATTTAACATTCTTTCTGAGTAGTCTAGTTATAGGAGCAGCAATTATAGAAAATCCATTTACAAACTCGCGATAATATCCAGCTAGCCCCAAAAACTTCTAACTTGATTTACATTTTTGGTGGTTCCCAATCAACAATGGCTGAAATTTTACTAGGATCAACCCGTATACCATCACTGAAACAATATGACCCAAAAATCCAACTTAGGAGCCAAAATTCACTTTTACTAAACTTAGCATACAATTTGCTTATCTCTCAAAGTTTGCAAAACTATCCTTAAATGCTCAGCATGCTCTGTTTCATCTTTTGAATAAATTAAAATATCATCTATAAACACCACAACAAATTTTCCCAAGCATGGTCAAAATATGCGATTCATTAAATCCATAAACACAGTAGGAGCATTTGTCAACCCGAATGGCATAACTAAAAATTCATAATGACCATACCTTGTTCTAAAGGCGATTTTAGGCACATCCGACTCTTTTACATGATTGGTAATACCGGATCTCAAGTCAATCTTTGAAAACCATGTCGCTCCTTTTAGCTGATCAAACAAATCATCAATTCTTGGCAATGGATACTTGTTTTTGATTGTCACCTTGTTTAACTGCTGATAATCAACACACAACCTCATAGAACCATCTTTCTTTTTCACAAATAACACGGGAGCACCCTAAGGTGAAAAACTCGGTCTCACAAAGCCTTTATCAGTCAACTCTTGCAACTGCGACTTTAACTCTTTTAAATCTATTGGTGCCATTCTATATGGAGCAATCGAGATCGGAGCTGTTCCCGGTATCAAATCAATACAAAATTCTACTTCCCTGACTGGAGGCAAACTCGGCAATTCTTCTGGAAATATGTCCACAAATTCACACACAACCGGCACTGATTCAACTTTCTTTTCAACTTCTTTTGTATTAATTACATACGCCAAATAAGTTTCATAACCCTTTCTCAAATATCTTTGAGCCGACATTGAAGAAATAACACTAGGGAATGCCTCTGATTTATCTGATTCAACCCGCAGAGTTTCACCATTTTCACACTTTAATTCTATAACCTTTTCTTTGCAATTTATTATAGCATCATGCAATGTCAACCAATCCATACCCAAAATAACATCAAACTCATCAAACGGCAACAACATCAAGTCGGCCGGAAAGTAATGATCCCGAATCATTAAAGGATATTTCTTACATACTTTATCAACAATCACACATTTGCCTAACAGATTCGACACTCTAATCATAAATTTTGTGTTCTCAACAGGTATATTCATACTAGACACCAGTTTCATGCACACATATGAATGAGTAGAACCAGGATCAATCAAAGCAATAACATTAACATCATAAAGAGAAAATATACCGGTAATCACATCAGGTGAGGAAGCATCTTCGCGCGCTTTAAGAGCATAAGTTCTAGCCAGAGCCCTTCCTTCAGGTCTAACTGCTGCATCTCTGACTACATTCTTACTGCTTGCTTCACTCCCAGCTTTTCTTGGATATCTTCCTCTCGAATCCGCACCACTTGTTTTTGTATTCTGAAATTTTTCTTTTTCAGCTCTCTCTGGGCAGTCTCTAATAAAATGATCCAGAGAACCACATCGAAAACATTCATTTGCTCTGCACGGACTAAAATGATTTCTACCACACCGCTGGCATTCGGGTTTAACAAATCTCGAGTTCCCTACACTGGCTACCGAAGTAGTCTGGGACTTAGGACCCACATTTTGCTTCTTATAATTCTCATATGATTGCCCAGCTGAAACTTGGGAACAAGGATTCATATTTCTTGACTTTCTGGGTTGCTGTGAGAATGAACTGCTCGTTGGTCTTTTTCTCCAATTTCTAGTCTCAGCCTCTACCTTTTTCTTCTCTTTAAGTAGTTCTTCAGCCTTACAAGCTCGATCAACCAGTACTACCATTTCTTTTAATTGAAGAATTCCAACAAATACCTTGATATCTTCATTAAGCCCGTCTTCAAATCGTCGGCACATCTTGGCCTCTGTAGGAACATACTCTCTGGCATACTTACTTAATCGAACAAACTCTCTTTCATATTCTCAGAATCACATATTACCTTGCTTCAATTTCAAGAAATTCTTTACGCTTTTGATCAATAAATCTTTCACTAATATATTTCTTCCAAAACTCTTCTTGAAAGAATTCCTAGGTTACTCTCTCTTTCGGTACCACCGAAATCAAAGTCTTCCACCAATTATAGGCTGAATCCTCAACAAAGATATAGCACATTTCAAACATTCTTCAGTGTACAAGATAATTCATCAAATACCGGATAGAATTTTCAAGCGTAACTCGCTTTCTCGGCATCATCATCAATATTTTCCTTAAATTCTTCAGCCCCTTGCTTATGGATTCTATCAAGCTGCATGAGTTCTATGAAATTTTATCATATCCACACCCTGAGGCATCGGGGGTACAGGTTGAGGAATTGGGGGAGGTGGGGGAGGTCGTACATTTGGGTTCGTACGAATGAACTCAGTGTACCATGCACTCATCATTTGGAGAAAGGCTTCCCGATCCCTTTCTCCTCCTCCCTGACCAACAGTAGGAGGTGGATTTTCGATGTCGTATTTGCTCCTTGATCGGAGGGTGGCGTACTACTCTCTTCTTCATCTACCACAGCTGGATCGGGATTCATTTACTATAAAAAAAATCATTTAAAAAGGTCAGAAGTCGTCACACTATCACAATTTATACATATGACATGTATAACAAAATCCATACATACAACACGTAGTCCGAGAACCAACTAAACCTGCTCTGGTACCACTAAATGTAACGCCCCCACGTCTGAGACTATTTCCGGAGTCGAGTATGAGGTGTTACTAGACTTAATTTAACATTTTAAGAACTTTGGATCATTTATTTCTACATTCATAGCTTTCCAGCTACTTGTGTCACAGTTACAAGAAAAATCATATCTCAATTTACAAAACTGAAAATCAAGATCCGTAAATTTTCCCTGAATCTAGACTCATATACCTATTTACTAATTTTTTTCTAGAATTTTTTCTTTGTCCAATTAGTCCAGTTTATTAGTTAAATTTACCCCTATTTCAGGACTTGACTGGACTGACCTCTGTTTACTACGAACCACATTTCTCTCTCTAAAAAATTCATATGACTATGACGTTTGTTTCTCCTGAAACTAAACTCAATAAGGATTCCGAGACTATAAAATACACCACCTAATTATATCGTTACAATTTATGGTGAATTTCTAAAGTTGGAACAGGGGATCCAGAAATTGCTCTGAACCTGTTTCACTAAAATTCAAATATTTTCTAACATATAATTCCTTTACCTGTTTAGTTTGTTTTATGTGAAACTAGACATATTAAGATTCAATTTCATATTTAATCCATCACCAAATTCGATTTCTACGATTTTTAGTAAATTTTCAAACTCACATCAGTGTTGCTGCAATGTTCTGTTTATGGCAAATTTCATCCTTTTTATGAGTTTTCATGAACTAGATAACCTATTAACCTTCCATAACATTAAACGTAATCTAAACTAACCATTTCCATAACTTATCATTATCAAGCATTTTCTCAACCAATCCTTCATCGTATCATAAGATCATTTACACAAAATAGGTATATTGCTATACATGCCATACTTAAATTTTACAAGCAATTTACCAAAAAGTCTTCCAGATAGTGTGACCGAGCCTTCGACCTATCCCGACTCCTGAGCTGGCTTGTCCAAAACTACAATGAGTAAGAAGGAGGGAGTAAGCATAAATGCTTAGTAAGTTCATATGCAAATAATAAGTAACATAACAAACAATCATACCAATCAACATTAGCATGGTATCACCAAAACATATATCACATTTCTAATCATTTTTCATCATCTTATTACCTTATCGTTGTTGTATCAATACTCAACCCGAGGGTTAAGTACATACATGTCTAAAATATCCATTTCATAACACTTACCAATACGTCTCTTTTCATCTCGAGTATTCCTCTATTTGAGTAGAACCTTACCCGTTGAACACATCGGAATATAATTCGGATACATGGATAATTTGCACATAAGTGACACATATGCAATCAAGCAATCATGTAACCCGCCCTTAAATGAACTCAGACTCAACTCAACGAGTTCGGATGCCTAGTTACATCTCACGAACTCGGACTCAACTCAACGAGTTCGGATGCTCAACCATCCTAGTGACATGTAACTTGTATCCTAATCTATTCCTAAGGTTCAAACGGGATTTTCCTCGAACACATATCCTTGCTGTCTTCCGTAGAATGCCGAAACCAATACTCGGTAACAATTTATATTTAACAAGTAGCTCACATAGTTTACATTTTATTCGAAAATAACCACAAAGCATATATGTCATGATAAAAATCAGCATATCATATAATTGACATCAATAACTTAAAAATAACAATTATGCTACATTATTTACACATGAACTTACTTTGGTACCAAAATACAAAGATTTTGCAATTTAGTCCACAATCTTTTCTTTTCCTCGATTGGGGTCGATTCCACGTCTTTCTTGATCTAAAATAATACATTTAGCTTATTTAATATTCACATTATCAAATTAATCCTTAATTCAAATTTTTGCAAAATTACAATTTCACCCCTAAACTTTTGCATATTTACACTTTTGCCCCTAGGCTCGGGATTAAACTTTATTCCTTATTCTTATGTTTTATAACATGCTGATCACTTTTCTCTTCTATGGCAACATCAAATTCTCACTCTAACATGTATTTATGACTATTAGGTATTTTTACCGATTAAGCCCTTTTACTCGTTTTTGCTTAAAACCGAGTAGCACAAGTTGTCTAACATAATTTAAAACCTCATATTCTATCATAAAACATCAAAATACACAAATTTCACCTATGGGTATTTTTCCAAATATAAACCCTAGGTTAAATTATTGCTAGCATAAGCTTTTATCGAGTTAGGGATCTCAAAAACGTAAAAATCATTAAAAGCGGGGCTTAGAATCACTTACTATGAAGCTTAAAAGTTGAAGAAACCCTAGCTATGGAGAGAGTAAAATTCGCCAGCAACCTTATGAAGAAGATGACCATTTTGTGTTATTTTTCCCATTTTATTTCATTTAATATCCAAATGACCAAAATGCCCCTCTTTACTAAACTTTCGAAAATTCCTTCCATGTCCTAATTTTGTCCATGAACTTAAAATTGGTAAAATTGCTATTTAAGACCTCCTAATTAATATTTCAAAGCAATTTCATACTAAAAACTTCTAGAATGCAAGTTTTGCAACTTATTCGATTTAGTCCCTAACTTTAAATTAAACTCGTTATGCTAAAAATTTCTTCGCGAAATCTTCACACAATTATGTAATCATATCATAAACCTCAAAATAATTATAAAATAATTTTTTCTATCTCGGATTTGTGGTCACGAAACCACTATTCCGATTAG
This sequence comes from Gossypium longicalyx, assembly GCA_025698465.1. NCBI lineage: Eukaryota > Viridiplantae > Streptophyta > Magnoliopsida > Malvales > Malvaceae > Gossypium > Gossypium longicalyx. Next base: position 38,259,479 of record CM046995.1, read on the forward strand.
GCCATAATTCGGGATATTACAGATTTAGTCCCTAGGCTCGTATAATGAAACACATGCAATTTCTATCTTACCCAAGCCTAGCCAAACACTTTTCCCTTTTATGGCAGCCCACATTTTCCATTATTTTCACTCATTAATCTCCTCTAAGGGATTTAGCCACTCATGTTATTCAAAATCTTGATCTCAATTGAATAAATCATGTGAAAAGCACAATTGATTCGGAAGAGAAAGGAGAATTGGATAATCATGTATTGGATATCGAATGGGAAACTAAGTAATTGCATAATCATGGATTGGATATCGAATGGGAAACGAAGTAGCAAATCGTTTGACTGGAATAAAGAAATAAGTGAATGCAAGAATAAGTAAACTTAAATACTTTAATTGAATAAACAAACTCTTGAATCAAAACTGATTTCAAGACGAAAAACAAAAGATTATGAAAATTAAAAAGAAAATAATCTAAATCCTGTAACACCCTTAACATGTATCCGTCACTAGAATAGGGTTACAAAACATTACTAGACTAATCTCATAAAAAATCGTACAATTCAAATTAGAATTCTCATATCAACTTAAAACCATACAAATATAATCATATAGTCCCTAATACAAGCCTTCGAGGCTCAAAAACAAGTATTATAAGTGGTTCGGGACTAAACTAAGAACTTAGGAAAAATTTTAGAAAACATAGAAAAGTTTCAAAGAACAAGGGACACACGCCCGTGTGGTCCAGCCGTATGTCTCACACGGCCAATGACACACTCGTGTCACCGGCCGTGTGGATATTCAAAATGGGATCACATGGCTGTGTCCCAGCCCGTATCCTTCCCCGTGTAACTCCTTGACTTGGGTTACAAGGCAACCACACGCCCGTGTGACTAGCCTGTGTACCCTTTGAAATGGCCCTACACGCCCCTATGCCAGGCAGTGTGCTAGGCCGTGCCAAAACTATAGGGTATACTGACTTATGCCACCTGGCCAAGTCACACACCCGTGTGCTGAGCTGTGTGGTTCATACTGATCTGTACCCGTGTGGACAAAAATAGGCTATTTTTGAAGCCATCTTTCTCACCTAATCATGCGTTCACCTACACAAACCAAATTGCATATGACCCTATCTTCAATAGGCATTTAAACCCATCTAAACCAAGTTCAAATCATGCTATATCAATACCAACAACACACGACACATAAGTATCACAATTAGCCATTCAATTTCATACCTATTTCACATCCAAAATCACCTAAATGATCAAACTTATTTAGTAGACTTTGAGCCTAACTCAACATGCATACCATATCTCAAAATTCAATAATTTGGTACTCAAAATACCAATCCACAACAAGCATTTACATAGAAATTTCCAACCACATAACAAAAGGCCATTTGCACATAAATATATGCATAACCAAATATACCAAAATAAGCCATATCATATGGCTAAACACATAACCAAAACATACATCATTTACAAGCCAAGTAAATTGGCTAAATACATTACCAACATATAAGTCATATTAACCACAACTCCTATACATGCCATATAACCAAATACATAAGTTCAAAAGTACCAAAATAATAGCTGGATAGTGTAATGAGATCTCCGACAACTCCCAATCTAGGCAAGCTTTGAAATCACTATAAAACACGGAAAAGTAAACAGTAAGCTATAAAGCTTAGTAAGCTCGAATGCTTAATAAGTAAAACTTACCATTTAACTATAATTCAAGTACATAAACATCACATAATGGAATTCAATTTACATCCAAAAGCCTAACATATATTCAATCCAAAGGTTAGACATGAATTTCACCAATTTCTTCAATTCAATGATTGAATAATTCACGTACATACCTATACTAATTCGTATTAATTTATACTCTTTCAATTCATCGATATATTCGTTGAACCATTTGGAATAATATCGGATACTCAGGAATCTCACACCCTAAGTGCCAATACATGGTTGAAACCATCTCAATCTCATATCTCATATGTAACGGTCACTCTCGAGCTATCACTAGGTCTGCTCACACAAGCTGACAGGTGCTGCTCAGACAAGCTGACAAGAAACCGCAACACATGCCAGAAAAATCAATCACTGGTAGAACGTACGGACCAGCACCCAAACACAATAACCCCTAATGACATGTCATTTGTATCCTATCTATTCCTAAGGTTCAACCAAGATTTCACACGTAGCCAATTCTTTGTCGAACATTTTTGTAAGGTCGTATTCATCAATAACACAATTATAAAGCATTTGAAACACAGTTTATTAATGCTTATTAACATTCGAACTTACCTCAATCACAAAAACGTTGGAACAGGATCGACTAGTCCAATACTTTATTCTTCCCTGGATCTAGATCTGTACGTTGTTTTTCTTGATCTATATTACTCAAATTTAACTTATTTAATTATTACTCTATTTAATTTAATCATATTATGGCAAATTTACACTTTTGCCCCTAACCTTTAAACTTTTCAATTTAATCCCTAACTTATAAAAATGCAAATTCCTGCAATTGAGTCCACATCCATGCTAGCCGAATTTTACCTATTCTCATAGCAGCCAATATTTTTCATTATTTCACATATTTACCACACAATTTATCACATTTCTCAATTTAATCCCTAATTGACAATTTTATCAAAAATCACTTAACAAATGTTGTTTATCTAACAACAACCATTCATTTTCTAATTGACAATTTAATCCCTAATTGACAATTTTATCAAAACACATACATATTCATCAATGGTAAAAACCTAGACTTTTAACAGTTTTACAAATTAGTCCTTGGGCTAGCTAGATTAAGCTACAGCAACTTTAAAAACATAGAAATCATTAAAAATCGAGTTAAAATCACTTACATACAAGTACTTGAAATTGCTAAACCAAGAAACCCTAGCTATAGCTTTCCTCCCTTCTAATTTCGGTGGAAAAATAGCATGAAGAAGATGATATCTTTGTTTATGTTATTTTACTTTAACTTATTTAATGAATTACAAATTTAACCATTGTTTTTAACTTAAAAATTTACCTGTTTAATGTCCATCTTTGTCCACTCACTATAAAAATGGTCTAATTACCACATAAGGACCTATATTTTAAGGTTCCATAGCTATTAGACACCTTTAGCTAATGGAACTCAACTTTTACACTTTACGCGATTTAGTCATTTTTATCAAATTGAGCATTCAAACGATGAAATTTCTTAACAAAATTCTTACACAATCATACTATCATGCTATAGACCTTAAAATAATAATAAAATAAATATTTCGACCTCAGATTTGTGGTCCCAAAACCACTATTTTGATTTGACTAAAAACGGGATATTACAACTCTCCCTCATTAGGAATTTTTGTCCCCGAAAATCTTACCAGAAAATAGGTTAGGGTACTATTTTCTCATAGCTTCCTCGTGTTCCCACATAACCTCTTCAACACCGTGGCATTACCATAGAACCTTCACTAAAGTTATGTTTTTATTTCTTAACTCTTTAATCCCTCGGGCCAACATTCTGATCGGTTCTTCGCTATACGACATATCAGGTTGAATTTCAACTTCTGCTGGAGAAATTACATGTGATGGATCTGATCTATATTAGCATAACATCGACACATGAAATACATTATAAATCTGTTCTAATTTTGACGGTAAAGCTAGCTGATATGCCACTGGCCCTATTTTCTCGATAATCTCATACAGTTCGATAAATCGTAGACTCAATTTTTCTTTGCGACCAAATAAAAGAATCTTCCTCCACGACGATAATTTTAGAGACACTCTGCAACCGATTTGAAATTCCATATGCATACAATTTTTGTCGATCTGAAGCTGCTTTCAAACTGTCGCGAATTACTTTCACTTTATCTTTAGTTTCTCTAATCAAATCAAACCGTGAATATTTTTCTGACTAAGTTCGGTCCAGTACAATGGAGTTCAGCATTTATGACCATATAATGCTTTATACGGTGCCATCTTTATGCTCAATTGAAAATTGTTGTTATACACGAATTCACCCAATGGTAAATATTTTTCCCATTTGCCTTCAAACTCTAAAACACAGCAACAAAGCATATCTTCGAGAATCTAAATAACTCTCTCGGATTGACCATCTGTTTGAGGATGAAAAGCAGTACTAAAGTGCAATCGCGTACTCGAAGCTTCTTCCAATTTCTTCAAAAATCGCGGCGTAAACCTGAGATCTCTATTCGAAATAATAGAAACTGGCACCCCCTGCAATCTGACAATCTCAGAGATGTACAATTCAGCTAGTCTATCAAGTGAAAAGTCTGTACGTACCAGAATGAAATGTGTACATTTCGTCAGTCAATCAACAACAACCCAAATAACATCTTTCTTTTTCGGAGATAGGTGTAACCCCGATACAAAATCCATCGTAACTCTATCCCATTTCCACTCTAGTACCATCACTGGTTGTAGTAGTCCCGAGGGTACATGATGTTCAGCTTTAACTTGTTGACAAATCAAGCATCTCGATACAAATTCAGAAATATCTCGTTTCATCCCTGACCACCAATACAATTGTTTCAAATCATTGTAAATTATAGTACTTCCTAGATGAACAGATAAATAACCACTGTTTACTTCATGTAGAATATTTTGAACAAGCTCAAAATTTCTCGATACACATATTCTACCTTAGAAAAGCAAACAATTATCAAATTCGATCTGATATTCTGAATTAGTAATCGACTCCAACTGTACTCTTTTAGCTTGCAATTCATTGTCACATTTCTGAGCTTCACAGATTTCTTGAAGAAATACCGATTTAGCTTTTAATTCAGCCAAAATTGAACCATCATCAGGTAATGCTAATCGTGTGTTCATTGCTCTCAAAGCAAACAAGGATTTTCTGCTCAGAGCATCCGCGACTACATTCGCTTTCCCCGGATGACAATCAATTACTGACTCATAGTCTTTCAACAACTCGAGCCATCTTTATTATTGTAAATTCAAATCTTTCTGAGACATTAGATACTTCAAGCTCTTGTGGTCGGTAAATATGTGGCACTTCTCACCAAATAAATGATGTCGTCAAATTTTCAATGTGAATACAATAGCGGCCAACTCTAAGTCGTGTGTCAGATAATTCTTTTCATACGGCTTTAATTTTATGGAAGCATAAGCTATCACTTTGCCTTCTTGCATTAAAACACATTCCAAACCATTCAATGACGCGTCACTAAAAATCACAAACTCTTTACTCGACTCAGGTTGAACTAAAACTAGTGCTTCAGTTAACAGTACTTTCAACTGCTCAAAACTCTGATGGCATTTCTCTGACCACTTGAACTTCACATCTTTCTGTAACAATCGAGTCATTGGTGTAGCAATCATTGTAAACCCTTTTACAAAATGCCGATAGTAACCAGCTAATCCCAGAAAACTTCTGACTTCAGACACATTTCTTGTTAGTCTCCAGTCAACAACTGCTGAAATCTTACTCAGATCAAATCGAATGCCTTCTGCTAAAACAATGTATCCCAAAAATCCAACTTCTCGGAGCCAAAACACACATTTGCTGAATTTAGCAAACAGTTGCTTATCTCTCAATATTTTTAACACAATTTTCAAATGTTCAGCATACTCAGATTCATCTCGGGAATAAATCAGAATGTCATCAATGAATACAACAACAAATCTGTCCAAATACGGTCTAAAGATTAGATTCATCAAATCCATAAATATTGCAGGAGCGTTAGTTAATCTAAATGGCATAACAAGAAAATCTTAATACTTGTACCTGGTTCTGAACGTAGTTTTTGGCACATTCGAATCTTTAACTCGCAACTGATAATAACCAGATCGTAGATCAATCTTTGAAAATATTGTTGCTCCTTTTGTAATGCCCCAAATTTTGGGCCTAGAAGTTTTAAGTATTGAGTGGGTGCAATTAGGAGACTGCACATAAATATTTAATTGTGTAAGGAAGTGACATAATTGTGTGTTTGGCTTAGTGGTTATGTGCTTTAGAAGTGTTTGGGAAGTCATGGGTTTAAGCCCTGGCTTCCACAAAATTTTGGTTTTTTAAGGATAAAACCCCTATCTTTGGCCAGTAGGGTTATAAGTTTATTTTGGTAAAGTATGACATAAAGAGCCTACTAGTCTAGTGGATAGTGGCGTGTGGAGTGTGCTAGTGGTCTGAGGTTTGAATCCCTGCCTGTGCAAATGGAGATTATTTTTGCTGGTGGCCATGGGAGTAAATTATGTTTGATCGAAACACCAAGAGTTTGAACAGATTTGAATGGGGTGGTTGTTAGCCGAATTTGAAAAGATGGATGGGAGGAAATTAAGGAGAAAATCAAGCAAGTTCAAATTTGGAGAAGAGTCTTGCCGGGTTTGAACTCTGGCACTTAGTGTTTCGGTTGTGAAGGGATGTTGGGGGAGGTGTCAGTGTGTGGAAGGTTGAACAAAATTGGGGAGTTCTTTTTGGGTAAAATTTGGCTATGTATTGGTAATTGGTCATTATTTCAGGATTTTACGAAGTTGTGGTTTTGCTCTCAATTTCAGAAATGATTACCACTTGTTGTTCATTTTTTTTACCTTTTGAGTATTGTTTGTTTGGTAGGTAAATACCACTAGTGTCCATTCGAGTATTTTGGTTCTTTTTGCTCTCCACTATTGTGCTTTGCTTGATTAATTTCTTCTCTCTCCCTCACTTTTCTCCTCTTGAATGTTATTAGTACTTTGCCTTTATTCACATTTAGTTTTGTGTATCGAACATTTTCCTCTCTTGTAGCCAAATATTGTTTTGCTCCATCAATCCTTTCCCTAGTCCTTCATTGCCGATTCTCTTCTACTCTCTCTCTCTTTCAAGCCTTGGTGGAGTACCCTCTCATCTCTCTCTCGATTCTATCCTCTCTTCTCTTTCATTCGATCATTTTTCGTTGGCTAGATATTGATTGGTAAGTATCTGTGGCTCTGCTCTTTCGGCTTACCTCCTCTATTTCTCTAAATGTCGATTCTTATCTTCTCCTTTCTTTTGTTATGGTGTTCTTTAGGGTTTGAGTGATTCGTGAGGAGTGAAGGAGTTCTCTAGGCTGTAGAAACGATTGGAACCTTTTCATTCATTCTTGACCAAAGGTAATACTATTCGTAGTGATTGTTCTAAACTGGAATATGTTGATTTGGGTTGGTATTGGTTGAATATTTCTTTTCCTTGTTTTGGGGTTTGCGTTTTCTATAGGCTGATAAACATGGATTCAACCCATATGTATAAGCAATCTTGAGTAATAAATCCTCTTAATGTGCAGATAACCATCAAGTAGTTTGTTAGCAATCTTTGTCAGCAATTTGGGTGGGCTGAAACCTCACACATTCAGTCAGGGCAAGTACCGATATGTTTTAGAGATGAGTGTTTATAAGAGGGTGTTTAATCTTTTGGTTATAGAACTAATCGAGGGTCTTGTTTGAATATAGGTTGGTGGTCGTGTTTTTCAGTGCGTTCTCATAAACAGGTGTGTGTAACACTGCCATTGAATGTGAAACTGCAAAGGTCGAAAAGTCGAAAAGGCTAAAAAGCCAGAATGTGGGTTGTCGACACCATACAGGCATGTAGGCGCCTCGCATGGTAGGCTGTGTAACCAAACACGGCCGTGTGGTCAACGACATGGCCATGAGCATTTTCATGGGCCGAAATGATACTGGGCTATTTTGGGCCGAACTGGGCCATGTGGGCCCCACACGGAAGCGATCACACAAAAGTGTGGTTACAATTGCGCTAGGTTGTGTGAACCATACGGCTAAGGCCAATTTGGGCTATGTAGGCCATACGAGCGTGCGGGCCCATGGGCTATAGGCCCATTATCACTGATTAACTGTTAAGGTTGCACGGGTCGCCCGAGATGACTGTGACCTTTTGTTAGGTCGGTAATCGATAAAATGACTATTCTGCCCTTATAGGGTAAAATGATCGAAATACCCTTGTAGGGTAAAATGACCAAAATACCCCCACGAGGTAAAATGACTGTAATACCCCTATAAGGTAAAATGACTGATTTGTTCTATGATGTGTATGATTGTATTTGAGCATGCCACGTTATATGTATGTTGCATCCATGTATGATATTATGTTGCATTGCATGGGGTGGGATATATGATTTTGGAGGAAGTGTACTGTACTGATATGGTCGCACGGGTCGAGCAAGACGACTGTGGACCTACTGATGGCTTTAAGCTTACTACATTGGCAGCTTTGCTGCAATACTGATTTAGTACCATAACCGGTACGACTTGGTGTGTAGGGATGGGTGGGTCGATTTAATCCTCACATAGTGTGTAGGGTTGCTACGGAGATGGTGTGTAGAGGCTAAATTGGGTAGGATTTTCTGATTGCATGCTATACTAGTTTTGTTATGGGCTTAGGCCCCACTAATACTGTTATTGTAATGGGCTCAGGCCCAAACTGCTACTGTTACTGGAATGGGCTAAGGCCCTAACTAAAACTGAGGGCTTAGGCCCAAATTGTGTTTACTCTGACTGCATGCTTTCATGGGATTTCACACACTGAGTTTTCATAAGCTCACCCATCTGTTATCTATGCAGGAAATCCCTAGGCTTAGATGGATCAAGGCGACGGAGGTGTAACACCCCTTACCTGAGACCGTCGCAGGAGTCGAACACGAGGCGTTACCTGACTTAACTTACTAATTCGGGGCATAAAATTTGCTTTTAAAATTAATTTATTTACATTCATTCAACATGTCCCTAAAAAGGGCCCTCGAGACCCTAAAACATGCAATTGAAATGGTTCGAGACCAAACCAGGAACATTAAAAATTTTTCGAATACTTAGACAAATCAAAACAATTTATTTCATTATTCCTTATAAAAGTGCCCACCTCCATCATAGTCACTAAATAAATCATAACTCAAGTAAAAAAACTCAAAACTTAAATTCGTGAATTTCCCCTGAAACTAGACTCATATATATTCTTACTAATTTTTTTCCAGAATTTTTGTTCTAGCCAATTAGTACAGTTTATTAGTTAAAGTTTCTCCTATTGCACTATTTGACTACTCTGACCTCTCCTCACTACGAATCAATTTTATCCCTGTGAATTCAAATAAACATGCCATTTATTTCTATTGAAAGTAGATTCACTAAGGAATCTATAAGTATAAACTATAACTCCTAATTATTTTTGTACAATTTTTAGTGAATTTATAAAATCAGAACAGGGGATTTAGAAATTGTTCTGACCCTATCTCACTAAAATTCAAATATCTCTTAATATACACTTCTTTTGCTTACACTGTTTCTTTCATATGAAAATAGACTCAATAAGCTTTAATTCTATATCTCATTCATCACCTAATTCTATTTCTACTATTTTTGGTGATTTTTCAAGATCACATCACTGCTGCTGTTCAATACTATTTTAATGCTAATTTCACTTTTTCATGATTTCTTTGTATTAACTACCATTTAGGCATACATAACACTGAAACATGTTCTTCATTAGCCATTTAAATAGCTAATCATTATCAAATATTTACATACCATTCTTTAGCCATATCATAAGGACATACACACAAAATGGCGAAGTCTCTATACATGCCATAAACTAGAACGTTTGTAAACGAAGATACCCATTTGGTAACTTGATAATCGATAGTGTGAAGTGATCTCCGACGACCTCCAACTTGAGCTTGCTTTTAAGTACTCTGAAACATGGAAAAGTGAAAGAAGTAAGCTTATAAAGCTTAGTAAGTTCACATGTAAAATAATAAGCATTAGCAATCAATTTAGCTTACTACTATGCTGTCATAATTTGCTTAAATAATGTTTAGTTCTTACTTTCCCATCTTACTCATCGGTAACCTTACCAAAGGCCTAGAATACAAAAGGCACCTTACTTAACAGCTTGCTTACATACCTGCAACATCTCACTTAACACATGAGTACTCTTTCATAATATCGGCATATTGCCAATCATGTCATAAAGTGTCACAAGTATAACTGAAAACTCATCACTTACTTAATACTTGATAATCTCAATTACTTACAATCTCAATATTAAATAAGCCTTAAATGCATACCTGTACCTTAAATGCATACCTGTACTCTTTCTTCATGTTCTCACCTTCTCGTTTCTTTGACTTACTCTTTGGATTACTCGGGAACCTTTTCCTTTTTGAACTTACCATTGCCATGTCTTGACATGGTCTTACATGGTATCCTTGCCTTATGAACTCACCAATGCCATGCCTTGGCATGGTCTTACATGGGACCTTTTCCTTATAGTAACTCTTCAATGCCATGTCTTGACATGGTCTTACATGATGTCCTTACCTTATAGAACTTATCAATGCCATGCCTTGGCATGGTCTTACATGATTTCCTTGCCTTATAGAACTTATCAGTGCCATGATATCCTTATCTTACCAAATGCCATGTTCCAAACATGGTCTTACATGGTATCCTTGTCTTACCAAATGCCATGTTCCAAACATGGTCTTACATGGTATCTTTATCTTAGTGCCAATGCCACATCTTGATGTGGTCTTACATGGAGTCCTTAATCAATGTCGATGCCATGTCTTGACATGGTCTTACACGGGATCCTTGCCTTACCAATGCCATGTCTTGACATGGTCTTACATGGTATCCTTAACAATCAATTACTCCTTAAATGCCATGTTATGAACATGGACTTTTCTATCAATTCTTCCTTAATTGCCATGGTACAACCATGGACTTTGAGATATCAATGCCTTATCAAGTCATAGCTGAAACATACTTGCTCAAATTCTCAAGGTTAGTCCATAACTCAATAATAACAATACTACTAACAATAATTGCATAATAATAAAATGCTATTCAACTTACATACTTACATTCTCAATCTCATCATATCATCAACTTAACTTATTCTCATTAAACTATGCTAGTCAATACTTTCTTGTTATCATATGTTATCATACAAAGTCATAATACAAAATATGGTCTTATATATAAATTATACAAGTTCTCTTTCCAATATCGAATTATTATCGAACATTAATCATTATATATGAAACTTAATACTAAAGTATTTATGGCCAAAATATCAATTTATCATTGAAATATGCATAATTAAATGCTTATTAAACATATGAACTTACCTCGATACCAAAACGACCATTTTACCAATTTTCCCGATTTTCAGTTTTTCTCCTGTTCTAAGTCCAAATCTCACTTTCCGGGATCTAAAATATCATATTACACTTATTTAATTAATGTAATATTCAAAACATTCCCTAACTCAAACTTTGGAAAAATTACAATTTTGCCCCAAAACCTTTACAGAATTACGATTTTGCCCCTAGGCTCGGAAATTAAAATTTATCCATTTTTCTCATGTTTTATGACATGCTGAACATTTTTTCTTCTATGGTAACATCAAATTTCCACTCTATCATGTACTTAAGAACATTAGGTATTTTTATCGATTTTGTCGTTTTACTCGTTTTCACTTAAAATCGCTTAGCAAAAGTTGTTTAACATAATTTCAAGCTTCATATTCTACCATAAAACATCAAAATAAACACATTTAACCTATGGGTATTTTTCCAAATATGAACCGTAGCATGAATTATTGCTAGAATAAGCTAAATCAAGTTACCGAGACTCTAAAAACATAAAGAAATTTAAAAACGAGGCTAGAACGAACTTACTATTGAGCTTGGAAAGCTTGGAAACCCCAAACATGGCTTCCTCCATGCTATATTCGACCTCCATGAAGAAGATGGACCAATTTTGGTTTTATTTTCCCCTTTTTAATTCTTTTAATTACTGAATGACCAAAATGCCCTTAAAGGCTTTTCTTTCAAAATTGTCCTATTCTTGCCCATTTTTGTCCAAACTTAAATATAATGGTCTAATTACTAAATAAGGACCTCCACTTTAAGAATGGACTTACTATTAAAAACATTAATTCTGTAATTATTTTTCACTTTCCTCTAATCCTTTCTGCCCAATTTAATTCTGCGAATTTCTCTTCCTCAATTCAACTATCAGTACAAAGGTGACATGCGGTAACATTTAGCAATCTCATGGTTAAAACTTACTATAGCTTTCTTCTGAAGTCACGGTGCAACCCTGGATTTCCAACCATAACAACTAAAATTTACACTCTGAATGAATTGACAACCTCAAAATGAATAACTCAGATAATCCTTTAGTAGAAAAACTCATTCGTATGAGAATAATACACAAACTTCTTCAAGCAATCAATCATAGCTCAATTAACCTTTCGGTGATAATGCTAATTCTGTTGCACAATTCTTTGAAATACCCTCACGTTTTCACAGAAACATCAATACTAATTGTAATAGCTTCTGAGATACTTGAAAATCAACTTTAATTCTCTAAAAGTTCAGGTATCGAATTCAAAGTCAGGTACATAACATTTCACACTCTTACTAGAATAACTAGCTAAGTTATCATCCATCTCTGTACTTCTCAAATAATCAAATAATTATCTCTGAGCTAGGCGTCATAACTATTGCAAAATCTCTTGATTTCTCATTAACACATTTCTAGAAACCATAAACTCTTTATTCAAACCAAGCTGAATCATAATGGATACTTCAATTGTTTATACTTTATTAGCATGAATTCAAGCCAAACTAAACATCATACAATGAGAACCTTAACAATCAGACAACTTAGATTTGCAAAAATATACCTCTGATGCAACCATTCTGATATGCGTATACAACTCTGTACCATAACCTCTATAATATGTACTATTTACTCGGGTCATTTATCTATTTATACATGAAAAATCAGCATTTACCTCTGAAACCATAAATAATTCAAACATACATATAACTCAATCAACTGCTCAACTGACTCAGTCTCAACTAAAAGACAATAACTTTTTAAAACTGTTTCTTCTATCTTTGTCATGATATCTCAAACATACATTCTGCCGTGATCTCTTCAAAGAGCTAATCACAAATCATTATTCTTGCATAACTCGAAAGAACATAGCATTTGGTCTTTAACTCACTGATATATATATCAAGATTATGTGAAAAATGAAAATCAATACACATGTCTGAACTGAACTACACTGAGGCCACAATACTCATACTACTCAAAAATCATAATGCCATAATAAGACTGACTTCTCAATTACTTTAGTAAATAATGTCTCGGGTGAAAATAAAACATCCTGATCATCTGAGAGATTTAAACACAAATTTCAATAACAACCAGTGCAAAAGCAGAATCTTTATACCTCTGATAATTATACCTCTATACTTTCACTATCAGGCCCAAACTCGTAATCATCATAAACATACTCATAATAAGATGAAACCATTTTCATCAATAGAGCATTTTCTGCTAATGTCTCATGGCTGATACTTTGAAAGTAATTTATTAATAAAACCGAGATAATAAAATATCAGAACATGGATCTACAAAGAATTTCTGGTAACCACATCTCATGTAGAACAGTTAAGGTTTCAATAGCATCTCAGAAAATTTCCAAAAGGAAAGGATAATACTCACAAGCACTGGGAACAACTATGACAGAAACCAAAAAATTTTCCTTTACTTTCATTAAGCAATAGTTAACAATACAGATCTTACTATCAACCTTCCATCTGCACGCTGAAGTAGAAAATTGGAATAGATAGAGCAATATCAATCACAGCTCAAACAAAGTATAATGCTTTCATCTATCTATAAATTTAACTAACATTCTCATACTGCAGGAATTGCATCTATGATCTTGCATATATTTATATATATCTCTGAAAGTAAATGTACACATATAATAGTCAGAAAAGATTTTTCTATAATTTCTCAACTATAAACTCAACATTCAACTATTAATATGGCTCAATTATTATTCCTCTGTCTAATTCTATCATTACTGAATTCACATTATCCCATTCACAGTTGGAATTTATTCAGAAGAAAATCTAGCAATCATATACCTTACACATCATACTTGAATGAGTGCATTAGCTAAGCCTGACCTTTCTTTTGCTGTGGCATTTCAGTTATCCGGATGATTTTATTATTAACCTGGCATCCTTTCTGCAACTGTGTTCATTTGCTAAATCATTCTCGACTCTGATTAGATCGTCAATAAATCTGTCACTGAACTCTTTAGCTTTCCACTTTAGCCTATTCAATCTGAATTTCATGAAATCTAATTCTGAATTACCTTGCTGATAAGGGGGGGTGAGGTTGTAACACTTCTGACTTACCTCTTACATACTCATGCATATAACTTAACACTTATCATATTAAAATATTATCACAATTATACAATTTGCTTCAAGCAACTTAACATGCACGTTCATAATACAATGACTTCATGATCATCTCATGCAGATTAGTGCACTTATACATGCATTCATAAATCTCGAGTAAAATTACTCATAGTATTCACTTAACTTCTCTAGTTATACATATAGCATAATACAAATGCCAATTTAACATGAACACTTATCTCAATATAAACTTTCCTTTCATCTTATCTCATTTTTCATATTTCCCGAACAATTCTTATTCACAATTTATTCATTATCACATAAACATCATGAACCATTATTCTTACATTTTATGAGCCTCAACTCATCATAAACATACTGTCTGTACTATCAAACTTAGCTCGATTGGAGTGCGCATCTGTCTGACAAAACATTTTATATCTGGGTTGGGAGTCGTCACACTATCATAGTTCAATATGGAATGTATAGCTAGACTCTTACTCATACTGAATATTCTGAGAACCGACTAAACATTTGCTCTAATACCAATAAATGTAACACCCTTTACCCGAGATCGTCGCCGGAGTCAAGCACGAGGCGTTACCTAACTTAACTTACTAATTCGAGGCATAATTTTTTTTAAAATTAATTTATTTACATTCAATTAATATGTCCCTAAAAAGTGCCCTCGAGACCCTAAAGCATGCAATTGAAATGGTTCGGGACCAAACCGGGAACATTAAAAATTTTTCGAATACTTAGACAAATCAAAACAATTTATTTCATTATTCCTAATAAAACTGCCCACCTGCGTCATGGTCACTAAATAAATCATAACTCAAGTCACAAAAATCAAAATTTAAATTCGTTAATTTTCCCTGAAACTAGACTCATATATCTTCTTACTAATTTTTTTCCAGAATTTTTGGTCTAGCCAATTAGTACAGTTTATTAGTTAAAGTTTCTCCTGTTGCACTGTTCGACTACTCTGACCTCTTCTCACTACGAATCAATTTTTTCCCTGTACAGAGTTCAAATAGCCAAGCCATTTGTTTCTATTGAAAGTAGATACTTCTAATTCTTTTTGTACAATTTTTAGTGAATTTATAAATTCGGAACAGGGGATTCAAAAATTGCTCTGACCCTATCTCACTAAAATTCAAATATCTCTTAATATACACTTCTTTTGCTTACTTTGTTTCTTTCATATGAAAATAGACTCAATAAGCTTTAATTTTATATCTCATTCATCACCTAATTTCATTTCTACTATTCTTGGTGATTTTTCAAGATCACATCAACTTGCTTTGCTTTGTTCAATCTTTGTTTTAATGCTAATTTCACTTTTTCATGATTTCTTTGTATTAACTGCCATATAGGCATACATAACACCGAAACATGTTCTTCATTAGTCATTTCAATAGCTAATCATTATCAAATATTTACATACCATTCTTTAGCCATATCATAAGGACATACACACAAAATGACTAAGTCCCTATACAAGCCATAAACCAGAACGTTTGTAAACGAAGATACCCATTTGGTAACTTGATAATCGATAGTGTGAAGTGATCTCCGACGACCTCCAACCCGAGCTTGCTTTTAAGTACTCCAAAACATGGGAAAGTGAAAGATGTAAGCTTATAAAGCTTAGTAAGTTCACATGTAAAATAATAAGCATTAGCAATCACTTTAGCTTACTACTATGCTGTCATAATTTGCTTAAATAATGTTTAGTTCTTACTTTTCCATCTTACTCATCGGTAACCTTACCAAAGGCTCAGAATACAAAAGGCACCTTACTTAACAGCTTGCTTACATACCTGCAACATCTCACTTAACACATGAGTACTCTTTCATAATATAGGCATATTGCCAATCATGTCATAAAGTGTCACAAGTATAAATGAAAACTCATCACTTACTTAATATTTGATAATCTCAATTACTTACAATCTTAATATTAAATAAGTCTTAAATGCATACTTGTACTCTTTCTTCATGTTCTCACCTTGTCGTTTCTTTGACTTACTCTTTGGATTACTCGAGAACCTTTTCTTTTTTGAACTTACCATTGCCATGTCTTGACATGGTCTTATGTGGTATCCTTGCCTTATGAACTCACCAATGCCATGCCCTGGCATGGTCTTACATTGGACCTTTGCCTTATAGTAACTCATCAATGCCATGTCTTGACATGGTCTTACATGATTTCCTTGCCGTATAGAACTTTTCAATGCCATGCCTTGGCATGGTCTAACATGATTTCCTTGCCTTATAGAACTTATCAATGCCATGCCTTGGCATGGTCTTACATGATATCCTTATGTTACCAACTTCCAAACATAGTCTTACATGGTATCCTTGTCTTACCAAATTCCATGTTCCAAACTTGGTCTTACATGGTATCTTTATCTTAGTGCCAATGTAACACCCCTATCCCGTAACCGTCACTGGAATAGGTAAGGGGTATTACCAGACAGACAAAACATTTCAGACCGATTCATAATTACAGATATCACATAACAATAATACATAAGCATTCATCAACAATTCGTCCCTTACGATAGTCTATGAGACCTAAAACGTACTTTTAAGGCCATTCAAGACTAAATCGAACATATTCATAAATTTCAGAACTTAGAAAATTTTTTAATTCTGTTGAGGTCACACGTCCGTGTGACCAGGCGGTGTGCCTCACATGGGCACCAGACACGCCCATGTGATCAAACCGTGCCAAAATAGAGTATATATACCGACTTTTACACACGACCAATAGACATGACCTGTGCTAATTAGCTGGCTACTGACTTCAACCCACGGCCATATGACACGTCTGTGTGTCATATCCGTGTGATCTTAAGAGGTTACTGCTTTACATACATGGCCACAAGGCACGCCCATGGTCCCTGACCGTGTGGCACAATACAGGCTTGGTTTAAGCCAACTTGCTACCCCTTTTTGGGTCATTCCTACAAGCAATATTAAACAACAATCATAACAAAATTTTCAACCAATTCCATGCTTAAAACATGCTTCATTATAACTATATCATCATCATTCAATAACCTATTCAAATCCATACCAAAACACATTAAAAATCTTATTACAATAACATGCCAAAATGCTCATTTTATAGCTCACTTATGGCACCTTGTATCTCATGCTTAAACTTACCATTTCCTCAACTTGGCATATTTCAAAATGACCACCACATACAAGGATATATAACCATTACAGGCATACACAATTTGACGTCACAAACCATTTACCAAAACTAATCACAAACATACCATTTGTTAGCCAACTCTCATGGCATAACATATATACATTTCAAAGCTTAAATACATAGACATTCTAGCCTATACATGCCATACTTAAATATATTTACACTTTCAAAAGTACCAAAATGAGTTCGATAGTATGGTGACAATCCTTGACTATCCCCGAGCCTTTAGTAGCTACGATAACTATAAAACAAATAGAAATCACACAGAGTAAGCTACAAAGAGCTTAGTAAGCCAAATACAATTGGTCTAACTATTAAAGCATATAAAATAAAAGTCAATAACAAGAATTCATAGCCATTTCATAGAGTAATTCATGAGCCTAACCATGCTCATTTGCTTGTATACATGTCATGTTTCATTTCCATGATTTCGTACATACCTGGCATTCGTTATTTCACAGAAACAGAGTCTTTCATATTCAGAAATTTAATACGATACAAACGTATCTGTATAAATTATACAATTCATATATTCATTCCCATATTCCGTACTCTATCATCAGACGGTTCAGAAATGATACAACTATTCATAAATAAGTACAATGCCGACGTCTCAATCATGGTCTTATATGTAATTTAGCATCGATGCCTCTGTTCTAGACAGGGTTTTACACGAAATCCAATACGACGCCGATGTCCCAGACATGATCTCACACGTAAATCTCAAATCGAGGCCTGCATTCCAAACACAGTCTTACACGATATCTCAGATTAATGTCAATGTTCTTTTAGAAATGTAACGCCCCAAAAATCTTGAAACCCAAAAATCTCAAAATTCTGAACTTTCTTTGTTTTTGATTTTGATAAAGACTGTTTTTTATATTTCTGGCCCAGTGATAATTATAGTAGGTCTTAATTCAAACTTAGAGGTAAATGAAATTATAGTTTAATTATTAAAAGAATCAAAGTTGGCAAGTAGTTGGGATTTTTAATAAAGTTAGGGGAAAATAGCATCAAAAAACCTTGTGTGTAATGCCCCCACGCCCGAGACCATCGCCGGAGTTGAGTATGAGGTGTTACTAAGCTTAATTTAACATTTTTAGAACTTTGAATTATTTGTTTCTACATTCACAGCTTTTTAGCTACTTACGTCACAGTCACAAGAAAAATCATATCTCGAGTTACGAAACTCGAAATCAGGATCCGTAAATTTTCCCTGAATCTAGACTCATATACCTATCTACTAATTTTCTTCTATAATTTTTGGTTGGGCCAATTAGTACAGTTTATTAGTTGAAGTTACCCCTATTTCAAGACTTGACTGGTCTGACCTCTGTTTACTACGAACCATATTTGTCTCTGTAAAAAATTCATATGATTATGAGGTTTGTTTCTCTTGAAACTAGACTCAATAAGGATTCTGAGGATATAAAATAAACCACCTAATTATATCTTTACATATTATGGTGAATTTTTAAAGATGAAACAGGGGATCCAGAAACTGCTCTGACCCTGTTTCACTAAAATTCAAATATCTTCTAACATATAATTTATTTACCTGTTTCATTTGTTTCATGTGAAACTAGACATAATAAAATTTGATATTTAATCCATTACCAAATTCAATTTCTATGATTTTTAGTAAATTTTCAAACTCACATCAGTGTTCTTTGCAATATTCATTTATGGCAAATTTCACCCCTTTTATGGGTTTTCATAAATTGGATATCCTAATAGCTTTCCACAACATCAAACATAATCTAAACTAACCATTTCCATAATTTATCATTATCAAGCATTTTCTCAACCATTCCATCACCATATCATAAGATCATTTACACAAAATAGGTATATTGCTATACATGCCATACTTAAATTTACAAGCCATTTACCAAAAGTCTTCCGGATAGTGTGATCGAGCCTTCGACCTATCCCGACTCCTGAGCTGGCTTGTCCAAAACTACAATGAGTAAGAAGGAGGGAGTAAGCAAAAATGCTTAGTAAGTTCATATGCAAATAATAAGTAACATAACAAAGCAATCATACCAAACAACATTAGCATGGTATCACCAAAACATAAATCTCATTTCTAATCATCATTCATCATTTTACTACCTTATCGTTATTGTATCAATACTCAACCCGAGGGTTAAGTACATACCTGTCCGAAGTATCCGTTTCACATCACTTACCAATACGTCTCTTTTCATCTCGAGTATTCCTCCATTTGAGTAGAACTTTACCCGTTGAACACATCAGAATATAATTCGGATACATGGATAACTTGCACATAAGTGCCACATATTCAATCAAGCAATCATGTAACCCGCCCATAAGCGAACTCGGACTCAACTCAACGAGCTCGGGCGTTCGCATCCATAAGTGAACTCGGACTCAACTCAACGAGCTCGGATGCCTAGTTACATCTCACGAACTCGGACTCAACTCAACGAGTTCGGATGCTCAACCATCCTAGTGACATGTCACTTGTATCCTAATCTATTCCTAAGGTTCAAACGGGATTTTCCTCGAACACATATCCTTGCCGTCTTCCGTAGAATGCCGAAACCAACGCTCGGTAACAATTTATATTTAACAAGTAGTTCACATAATTTGCATTTTATTCGAAATTAACCACAAAGCATATATTTCATGATAAAAATCAGCATATCATATAATTGACATCAATAACTTAAAAATAACAATTATGCTATATTATTTACACATGAACTTACCTTGGTACCAAAATACAAAGATTTTGCAATTTAGTCCACAATCTTTTCTTTTCCTCGATTGGGGTCGTTTCCACGTCTTTCTTGATCTAAAATAACACATTTAGCTTATTTAATACTCACATTATCAAATTAATCCTTAATTCAAATTTTGACAAAATTACAATTTTACCCCTAAACTTTTGCATATTTACATTTTTGCCCCTAGGCTCGGGATTAAACTTTATTCCTTATTCTTATGTTTTACAACATACTGATCACTTTTCCCTTCTATGGCAACATCAAATTCTCACTCTAACATGTACTTGTGACTATTAGGTATTTTTACCGATTAAGCCCTTTTACTCGTTTTTGCTTAAAATCGAGTAGTACAAGTTGTCTAACATAATTTAAAACTTCATATTCTATCATAAAACATCAAAATACACAAATTTCACCTATGGGTATTTTTCCAAATATAAACCCTAGGTTAAATTATTGCTAACATAAGCTTAATCGAGCTCACAGGGATCTCAAAAACGTAAAAATCATTAAAAACGGGGCTTAGAATCACTTACTATGAAGCTTGAAAGTTGAAGAAACCCTAGCTATGGTGAGATAGAGCATTCGGCAGTAACTAAATGGGGAAGATGACTATTTTGTGTCATTTTTCCCATTTTATTTCATTAATTATCCAAATGACCAAAATGCCCTTAATACCTTTCTTTGAAAATTTTCATGTACAAGCCCATTTTTGTCCAAAATTTTAGAAATTGGTCAAATTACTATTTAAGACCTCCTAATTAATATTTCAAAGCAATTTCATACTAAAAACTTCTAGAATGCAAGTTTTGCAACTTTTTCGATTTAGTCCCTAACTTCAAATTAAGCATTTTATCCATAGAATTTCTTCACAAAATTTTCACACAATCATGCAATCATATCATAAACCTCAAAATAATTATAAAATAATTATTTCTATCTCGAATTTGTGGTCACAAAACCACTATTCCGATTAGGCCCTAATTCAGGATATTACAACTCTCCCCCCTTTAAGGATTTTCGTCCTCGAAAATCTTACTGGTAAACAGATGTGGGTATTGATTTCTCATAGTTTCTTCGGATTCCCATGTAGCTTCTTCTACTCCATGCCTTTGCCACAACACCTTCACAAGTGTAATATTTTTATTCCTTAGTTTTTTTACCTCTCGAGCTAAAATCTTAATTGGTTCTTCTTCGTAAGTCATATCTGGTTGTAGTTCAATTTCTGTCGGTGAAACTACATGTGAAGGATCCGAACGATACCGACGTAACATAGATACGTGGAACACATCATGAATCTACGTAATTCGGTGGTAAAGCTAGCCGATATGCTACTGGGTCCAACTTTTTCAATTACTTCATACGCCCCTTAAAACGCGGACTTAATTTGCCCTTCCGTCCAAATCGAGAACTTTTTTCCACGGAGACACCTTTAAAAATACTTTATCACCAACTTGAAATTCAATGTCTTTTCGTTTCAAATCTGCATAAGATTTTGTCTATCCAAGCGACTTTCAAACAATTTCGAATTACCTTTACTTTTTCTTCTTGGTTTCTTTTATTAGATCAACTCCATAAATCTGATTTTCCTTGAGTTCAGTCCAATACAAAGGCGTTTCGACACTTACGACCATACAATGCTTCATAAGGTGCCATTTTCAAGCTTGTCGATAACTATTATTGTAAGCAAATTCTACCAACGGTAAAATATTTTCCCAACTTCCTTGAAATTCCAATACACAACATCCGAGCATATCTTCAAGAATCGAATTACTCTCTCCGATTGTCCATCGGTTTGTGGATGAAAGCGAAGATCGAAATTTAACTTTGTACCTAACGCGTCTTGCAATTTTTGCCAAAACCGCGAGGTAAACCTTGGATCTCTATCTGAAATGATCGACAATGGTATTCCATGTAGTCTAACAATTTCTCTAACATACTGATTCAGCCAACTTGTTAAGAGAATAACTGCATGCGCATCAAAGGGATAAAATGAGCCGACTTAGTTAATCATCAACTATTACCCGGATGGCATCTTTCTTTCACGAGTCAATGGCAATCTGAAACAAAATCCATAGTAATCCGATCCCATTTCCATTCAGAACCATAATAGGTGAAGTAATCCCGAAGACACTTGGTGTTCAGCTTTCACTGTTGACAAATCAAGCATTTGGACACAAACTCGATATATCCTTTTTCATTCCATTCCACCAATACATTTTCTTCAAGTCATTATACATTTTCGTACTACCGGATGAATCGAGAAACAACCACTATGTGCTTCCTGTAGGATCTTTTGAATCAATTCCTCATTCTTTGGTATACAAATCCGATCTTTAAACATTAAGCACCCATTAGAACCGATTCTGAAATCTGACTCTGTATCAACTTCACACTGCTTTCTCTTGGCTTGCAAATCTTGATCATCTTTCTGAGCTTCAGAAATCTCTTGTAAAAACATCGGTTTTGCTCTTAACTCTGCTAGAATTGAACCATCATCTGACATTTTCAACTGAGTGTTCATAACTCTAAAAAAAAACAACAACTTTCTGCTTAAAGCATCGGCAACCACATTCGCTTTTCCCGGATGATAATTAATAACAAGCTCGTAATCTTTCAATAACTCCAACCATCTTCGCTGTCTTAAATTCAAGTCTTTTTGTGACATCAAGTACTTAAGACTTTTATGGTCGGTATATACCCGACACTTTTCACCATACAAATAATGTCGCCAAAATTTCAAAGCAAATACCACCGCAGCCAATTCCAAATCGTGAGTAGGATAATTTCTCTCATGAGGTTTTAACTGCCTCGAAGCATAAGCCACCACTTTTCCTTCTTGCATGAGTACACACCCCAAACCATTTAGAGAAGCATCACTATACACCACAAATTCTTTACCTGATTCGGGCTGTACTAACACTGGTGCCTCTATTAATAACTTTTTCAATTCTTCAAAACTCTGTTGACATTCCTCTGTCCATTCAAATTTAACATCCTTTCGGAGTAATCTAGTTATAGGAGCAGCAATTATAGAAAATCCATTTACAAACAGTCGATAATACCCAGCTAGCCCCAAGAAACTTCTAACTTCAGTTACATTTTTCGGTGGTTTCCAATCAACAATGGCTAAAATTTTACTAGGATCAACCCGTATACCATCACCTGAAACAATATGACCCAAAAATCCGACTTCCCGGAGCCAAAATTCACTTTTACTAAACTTAGCATACAGCTGCTTATCTCTCAAAGTTTGCAAAACTATCCTCAAATGCTCAGCATGCTCTGTCTCATCTTTTGAATAAATTAAAATATCATCTATAAACACCACAACAAATTTGTCCAAGTATGGTTGAAATATGCGATTCATTAAATCCATAAACATAGCAGGAGCATTTGTCAACCCAAATGGCATAACTAAAAATTCATAATGACCATACCTTGTTCTAAAAGCAGTTTTAGGCACATCCGACTCTTTTACCCGCAGTTGATAATACCCAGATCTCAAGTCAATCTTTGAAAACCATGTCGCTCCTTTTAGCTGATCAAACAAATCATCAATTCTTGGCAACGAATACTTGTTTTTGATTGTTACCTTGTTTAATTGCCGATAATCAACACACAACCTCATAGAACCATCCTTCTTTTTCACAAATAACACGAGAGCACCCCAAGGTGAAAAACTCGGTCTCATAAAGCCTTTATCAGTCAACTCTTGCAACTGCGACTTTAATTCCTTCAACTCTACTGGTGCCATTCTATACGGGGCAATCGAAATCGGAGCTGTTCCCGGTATCAAATCAATACCAAATTCTACTTCCCTAACTGGAGGCAAACCCGGCAATTCTTCTGGAAATACGTCCGCAAATTCACACACTGGCAAGCACTTGATTCAACTTTCTTTTCAACTTCTTTTGTATTAATTACATACGCCAAATAAGCTTCATAACCCTTTCTCAAATATCTTTGAGCCGACATTGAAGAAATCACACTAGGCAATGCCTCTGATTTATCTGATTCAACCCGCAGAGTTTCACCATTTTCACACTTTAATTCTATAACCTTTTCTTTGCAATTTATTTTAGCATCATGCAATGTCAACCAATCCATACCCAAAATAACATCAAACTCGTCAAACGGCAACAACATCAAGTCGGTAGGAAAGTAATGATCCCGAATCATTAAAGGACATTTCTTACATACTTTATCAACAATCACACATTTGCCTAACGGATTTGACACTCTAATCATAAATTCTGTGTTCTCAACAGGTATATTCATACTAGACACCAATTTCATGCACACATATGAATGAGTAGAACCGGGATCAATCAAAGCAATAACATTAACATTATAGAGAGAAAATGTACCGGTAATCACATCAGGTGAGGAAGCATCTTCGCGCGCTTTAATAGCATAAGTTCTAGCCGGAGCCCTTCCTTCAGGTCTAACTGGTGCATCCCTGGCTACATTCTTACTGCTTGCTTCGCTCCCATCTTTTCTTGGATATCTACCTCTTGAATCTGCACCACTTGTTTTTGTATTCTGAAAATTTTCTTTTTCAGCTCTCTCTGGGCAGTCTCTAATAAAATGATCCGGAGAACCACACCGAAAACATTCATTTGCTCTGCACGGACCAAAATGATTTCTACCACACCGCTGGCACTCAGGTTTAACAAATCTCGAATTCCCTACCCTGGCTGCTGAAGTAGTCTGGGACTTAGGACCCACATCCATATGATTGCCTAGCTGAAGCTTGGGAACGAGGATTCATATTCCTTGATTTTCCAGGTTGTTGTGAAAATGAACTGCTCATCGGTCTTTTCTTCCAATTTCTAGTCTCAGCCTCTACCTTTTTCTTTTCTTTAAGTAGTTCTTCGGCCTTGCAAGCTCGATCAACCAGTACTACCATTTCTTTTAATTCAAGAATTCCAACAAATACCTTGATGTCTTCATTGAGTCCGTCTTCAAATCGTCGGCACATCTTGGCCTCTGAGGAACATACTCTGGCATACTTACTTAATCGAACAAACTCTCTTTCATATTCTCAGAATCGTCATATTACCTTGCTCAACTCAAGAAATTCTTTACGCTTCTGATCAATAAATCTTTCACTAATATATTTCTTCCGAAACTCTTCTTGAAAGAATTCCTGTGTTATTCTCTCTTTGGTACCACCGAAATCAAAGTCTTCCACCAATTATAAGCTGAATCCCTCAACAAAGATATAGCACATTTCAAACATTCTTCAAGTGTACAAGATAATTCATCAAATACCCGAATAGAATTTTCAAGTCAAAACTCTGCTTTCTCGGCATCATCATCAATATTTGCTTTAAATTCTTCGGCCTCTTGCTTGCAGATTCTGTCAACTGGATTTCTATGAAATTTCATCAGATCCATACCTGAGGCATCTGGGAGTGCAGGTTGAGGAATTGGGGAGGTGGAGGAGGTTGTACATTTGGGTTCGTCTGAACGAACTCAGTATACCATGCACTCATCATTTGGAGAAAGGCTTCCCGACCCCTTTCTCCTCCTCCCTGACCAACAGTAGGATGTGGATTTTCAGTCGGTGCTGCTCCTTTAGTCGAAGCTGGCGCATTACTCTCTACTTCATCTGCCACAGCTGGATCGGGATCCATTTACTATAAAAAAATCATTTAAAATGGTCAGAAGTCGTCACACTATCACAATTTATACATATGGCATGTATAGCAAAATCCGTACATACAACACGTAGTCTGAGAACCGACTAAACCTGCTCTGATACCACTAAATGTAACGCCCCCACGCCCGAGACCATCGCCGGAGTTGAGTATGAGGTGTTACTAAGCTTAATTTAACATTTTTAGAACTTTGAATTATTTATTTCTACATTCACAGCTTTTTAGCTACTTGCGTCACAGTCACAAGAAAAATCATATCTCGAGTTACGAAACTCGAAATTAAGATCCGTAAGTTTTCCCTGAATCTAGACTCATATATCTATCTACTAATTTTCTTCTATAATTTTTGGTTGGGCCAATTAGTACAGTTTATTAGTTGAAGTTACCCCTATTTCAGGACTTGACTGGTCTGACCTCTGTTTACTACGAACCATATTTGTCTCTGTAAAAAATTCATATGATTATGAGGTTTGTTTCTCCTGAAACTAGACTCAATAAGGATTCTGAGGATATAAAATAAACCACCTAATTATATCTTTACATATTATGGTGAATTTTTAAAGTTGAAACAGGGGATCCAGAAACTGCTCTGACCCTATTTTACTAAAATTCAAATATCTTCTAACATATAATTTCTTTCCCTGTTTCATTTGTTTCATGTGAAACTAGACATAATAAGCTTCAATTTGATATTTAATCCATTACCAAATTCAATTTCTATGATTTTTAGTAAATTTTCAAACTCACATCAGTGTTGCTGCAATATTCTGTTTATGGCAAATTTCACCCCTTTTTATGGGTTTTCATGAATTGGATATCCTAATAGCTTTCCACAACATCAAACATAATCTAAACTAACCATTTTCATAATTTATCATTATCAAGCATTTTCTCAACCATTCCATCACCATATCATAAGATCATTTACACAAAATAGGTATATTGCTATACATGCCATACTTAAATTTACAAGCCATTTACCAAAAGTCTTCCGGATAGTGTGACCGAGCCTTCGACCTATCCCGACTCCTGAGATGGCTTGTCCAAAACTACAATGAGTAAGAAGGAGGGAGTAAGCAAAAATGCTTAGTAAGTTCATATGCAAATAATAAGTAACATAATAAAGCAATCATACCAAACAACATTAGCATGGTATCACCAAAACATAAATCTCATTTCTAATCATCATTCATCATTTTACTACCTTATCGTTATTGTATCAATACTCAACCCGAGGGTTAAGTACATACCTGTCCGAAGTATCCATTTCACATCACTTACCAATACGTCTCTTTTCATCTCGAGTATTCCTCCATTTGAGTAGAACTTTACCCGTTGAACACATCGGAATATAATTCGGATACATGGATAACTTGCACATAAGTGCCACATATTCAATCAAGCAATCATGTAACCCGCCCATAAGCGAACTCGGACTCAACTCAACGAGCTCAGGCATTCGCATCCATAAGTGAACTCAGACTCAACTCAACGAGCTCGGATGCCTAGTTACATCTCACGAACTCGGACTCAACTCAACGAGTTCGAACATTCGCATCCATAAGTGAACTCGGACTCAACTCAACGAGTTCGGATGCTCAACCATCCTAGTGACATGTCACTTGTATCCTAATCTATTCCTAAGGTTCAAACGGGATTTTCCTCGAACACATATATCCTCGCTAGTCTTAGTAGAATGCCGAAACCAACGCTCGGTAACAATTTATATTTAACAAGTAGTTCACATAATTTGCATTTTATTCGAAATTAACCACAAAGCATATATTTCATGATAAAAATCAGCATATCATATAATTGACATCAATAACTTAAAAATAACAATTATGCTACATTATTTACACATGAACTTACCTTGGTACCAAAATACAAAGATTTTGCAATTTAGTCCAAAATCTTTTCTTTTCCTCGATTGGGGTCGTTTCCACGTCTTTCTTGATCTAAAATAACACATTTAGCTTATTTAATACTCACATTATCAAATTAATCGTTAATTCAAATTTTGAAAAAATTACAATTTTACCCCTAAACTTTTGCATATTTACATTTTTGCCCCTAGGCTCGTGATTAAAATTTATTCCTTATTCTTATGTTTTACAACATGCTGATCACTTTTCCCTTCTATGGAAACATCAAATTCTCACTCTAACATGTACTTGTGACTATTAGGTATTTTTACCGATTAAGCCCTTTTACTCGTTTTTGCTTAAAATCGAGTAGTACAAGTTGTCTAACATAATTTAAAACTTCATATTCTATCATAAAACATCAAAATACACAAATTTCACCTATGGGTATTTTTCCAAATATAAACCCTAGGTTAAATTATTGCTAACATAAGCTTAATCGAGCTACCGGGATCTCAAAAACGTAAAAATCATTAAAAACGGGGCTTAGAATCACTTACTATGAAGCTTGAAAGTTGAAGAAACCCTAGCTATGGTGAGATAGAGCATTCGACAGTAACTAAATGGGGAAGATGACTATTTTGTGTCAATTTTCCCATTTTATTTCATTAATTATCCAAATGACCAAAATGCCCTTAATACCTTTCTTTGAAAATTTTCATGTACAAGCCCATTTTTGTCCAAAATTTTAGAAATTGGTAAAATTTCTATTTAAGACCTCCTAATTAATATTTCAAAGCAATTTCATACTAAAAACTTCTAGAATGCAAGTTTTGCAACTTTTTCGATTTAGTCCCTAACTTCAAATTAAGCATTTTATGCATAGAATTTCTTCAAAAATTTTCACACAATCATGCAATCATATCATAAACCTCAAAATAATTATAAAATAATTATTTCTATCTCGAATTTGTGGTCACGAAACCACTATTCCGATTAGGCCCTAATTCAGGATATTACATTGTGGAAGAGCGGCTAAGTGACGCCACTTAGAGTGTAGGGAGGTGGCGTTAATAGCTAGCAAAGAGGTCCAAGGTTCGAATCCTATCTTAGTGTTTTCAGAAGTTTAATTTTAGTCTTCTAGAAGGATGGAAGTGGCGTGAAAGTGGACTCCAAGGGAAGTGTTTAGGAGAGAAAATTAAGGAAGGGATTAAGGGGTTATTAGGGAGAAAAACGAGGAGATGAGAAGAGAGAAGTGATGGAGCCGAATGGGGAATTGGGCATGGGAAAATTTAGCTATAAAGCTTATAAATGGGTTCCAAATGCTAGGGTATGAGGCTAATGCCAAATTTCCTCCATCCTGTTGCCAGAAACTCTTTTCTCTAAAAGTCAAAAACTCTCTACCTTCTTTTCTTTTTCTTCTTCCTTGTACCGAATTCTATTTCTCCTCTACTCAATATTTTCTTTACTTTAGCTGATTCTTCTTCCTCTCTTCTTTGGTACCGAGTAATCAATTGTTGTCATTCAAATCTCTAAGAGTCGAATATCCTTTGGCCGAATACTCTTGGTGCCACCACTACTCTTTCAACCCAGTCGGTTCTAGTGTAAGTGTTCACTCTCTCAATTGGTTTTTGATAAGTATCGAGGATTCAGTTCCTCACTTCTTTCTAATCGAATTTGGTAGGGAATTAGTGTCAGATTTCAGTTTTGGATTCCTGTCGATTTGCTCTTCAGATTTAAGAGATATACATGATTAGTGACCATAGTAGAAGCTAGTAAAAGCTTAGCGTTCAGGTAAGGTTAAGGTGAGATTTCGGCTTTTGGTAGAGTATTCGATAAGTATGTGAGATTAATCTTTGAGTGATATCGATTGTAGGTTTGGGCTACAGAAATCATAGCACGCTTGCTTACCAGGTGCGTACATACACTGCACACACAATGAATTGGCAAAAGGTGAAAAGCTGAAAAGCCGAAAGTTTGGCTACGGTAGTTTTACGAGTGCGCGAACACTCGTAAGGGGGAAACCAATTGGTTTCCTAAGGCCCATGGGCGATTTTGTGGACTTAGGTTGTGATTTGGCCATATGGGCCGGAATGGGCTAAATGGGCCCGATGTGCTGTTGGGCCTATAATAGGCAAAAATTGAATATTGATGCTTTGTGATAGGAATTTGTATGTGAGCATGAATATGAATGGGACTGGGCCTAACGGGCCATATACAGGTGATTTGGGCCTAATGGGTCATATGAATATGATTGGGCTTAATGGGCCAAATACAGGTATGTGAAATTGTTTGGGCTTTGTAAGGGGTTTTGGGCCTAGTATATGATATCCAAATAAGACTTAATTAATATATTGCGACCGTGGACAAGTCAAAGGGTTAAGGTGTGGCAACGGGTATATGCATATCTAGGATTGGATCTAAGGAGAGCTTGGTACTTAAGCGGTCTTAATGACCCACCTCCTCTTCTCTGGAATCCTACCTGGTGCATAGTATTCATTCATCTTAGCTCATAGGACTTGTTAACGGGCCAAGATAAGTGAAAATCGTAATTAAGGGAAAATTACCGAAATGCCCCTAAGGGCAAAAATGACCAAAATACCCCTATGTGCTGAATGTAAGTTTTCTGGATGTGACATGCATACATATGATATTCTGCTTAGGTTGCATATGGGTTGGGAATTATGGAACAGAGGAAATATATGAGGATCGCATTGTTGCTTGACAATCGTGGATTCACCGACGGCTTTTAAAGCCCAATATGTAAATGAAGGTAGTTCCGCAATCGGGTTACCATGGTGTGTGGGTTGGGTGGGTCGATATTTATATCCCCACATGGTGTGACATGGGATGGAGCTAGTGTGTAACGGATGGATAATTTGGATGGGATTGCATTGCATGAATGATGAATGATGTTTTTTTTTGAATGCTTGTTTTCTTCGAGGGTTGTACACACTGAGTTTGCGAAAACTCACCCTCTTTTTTATTTTATTTTCAGGTGATGCTCAGTAGAAGGTTCGATGTTTGGAGGGACTCTCGGTGGCCAGCTAGCAAGATGATTTGGACTTGGGTTTTTTTTAAGCAGTTAGGTTTTTACTTCTTTTTAAGTATGTTCCAGACCAGACTGTAATAAGATTTTCATTGTGTTATTCTTACTTGAATTATTATTATTTTCAATGTAATTACGAGAAGTTGAACATGGATTTCTTAAATTATAGTATGTTTTCTACTTTTATACAGCTAAGTTTTTTTTTACTCAAATGTTTTAAGCAAGGCTTTCAAAACTGAATGTGTTTTTTTAGCTAATTAGGGTTTCTTTTATTTTAGGAAGGGTTTTCAATGAAAACACAATTTTCGCTAAAACACTTCAATGTGACACACCAGATTCGGCCATAGCGTCTAGGTCGGGTTCGTGGTGTTACATTTAGTAGTATCAGAGCTGAGGTTGCAAAACTTGGGCTATGAATTTAGCCTTATTATAATTTGGTTTCTTTTCTACTTATTGTTTGGATTTTAAAAAAATATATATTTTGGATGGCGATGCTTTGGAAAAAGAGAAACCTTGTTGAGTGACACACCGAGTCTCCGACGTCGAACCAAGTAAGTACTTTTATTTAAGTTTGTTTAAATTGTTATACAGTAGATAGTTAGAGGGCTACTTTAGATGATAGATAGAATGGAACTAAAGCCCGTAGGATCTGGAAACTGTAGAGGATTTTCGAAAACGATATTCTCTTTAAATATTTTCATAAAACATCAGTGTAAATATTAAACTAACTAAAACTTCATAAAATTTCTAATCAAATAATACGCGAATCGACGATGAGTGCTAGAAGAGGTGCAAGAGGCCGTGGCCAAGGCCGCGGAAGTGTTGGGGCTGAATCGTCGGCATCGGGCCATATGCCCGATGTTGGAGTAGAAGAGGCTCCGGCCTCACCTGTGGCTGGGAATGGAACGTATAATCGAGCCGCGGGAGAAGATGCATTGTCGCAGGTAATGCTGAGAATTTTGGAAAGGGTCGCAGGTCCCAATAATGGCAGCAGAAATCGGGGGTCCATTTTGGAGCGACTTCGATCGAACGGGGCTGAGATCTTCAAGGGAGTGGCTATGGGAGAAGGCATGGAGGCGAGTGTTGGAAGAGAATGGGAGCATGTTTCACTTGTGGGTCTATGGAGCATAGGATCAAGGATTTCCCTTGAACGCTAGGTCGAGAGCCAGTAGTGGGTCAAAGAGGTGCTCAGCCACTAAGGGGTGGACAGCTGCCGCCAAGGGGTCATGGACAGGCCAGGGACAGTAACGACAATGGACATGGACGCGGAGCACCAGACAAAAATGCGGGCCATGCTAAGGCGACATAGCTAGCTTTGGTTTATGCTGCTCGTCGTCGAGAAGATGGGGATGCCCTAGATGTGATAACGGGTATGCTCTTTATATATGAGTTATCTTACACAGCCTTGATTGATATTGGATCGACGCATTCATATGTTGCATGCACTAAGACTGAGTCTTTGGGTGATATGTTTGAGATTTTTGCGAATGAGATGACTATGATAAGTCCGTTAGGGCAGTCTGTAGGAGTAAATAAGATGTTTAGGGAGGTACCCTTAGTAGTCCAAGGGGTTACCTTTTTAGCGGATTTGATG
Organism: Gossypium longicalyx; assembly: GCA_025698465.1. NCBI lineage: Eukaryota > Viridiplantae > Streptophyta > Magnoliopsida > Malvales > Malvaceae > Gossypium > Gossypium longicalyx. The sequence goes on from CM046995.1 coordinate 38,291,895, forward strand.
GAACTGCCGTTTAGTGAATTTGACTTAATCTTAGGTATGGATTGGTTAGTGAAGCACTGAGCCACCTTGGATTGCGCTGCAAAATGAATGGTGTTAAGAACCGCGAAAGATAAGGAAGTAGTGGTGATCGGTGAACGCTGGAACTATCTGTCGAACGTGATTTCGGCATTAAGGGCCAAGAAGTTAGTACGAAAAGGATGTGAAGCCTTTTTGGCTTATATTAGTGATACGGAGGCTAAGAGCCTTACTGTTAAGGAGTTGAGAATAGTTAGAGAATTTTCGGATGTCTTTCCCGAGGGGCTGCCTGGGTTGCCACCCAGCAGAGAAGTGGAATTTGGAATCCAGTTGTTACCTGGGGCGGCTCCGATGTCTATCGCTCCTTATGGGATGGCACCAAAGGAGTTGGTAGAACTTAAGGCACAGATTCAGGAATTGTTGGATCGAGGGTTCATCCGACCAAGTGTGTCTCCATGGGGAGCACCGGTGTTATTCATGAAGAAGAAGGATGGAACCTTGCAAATGTGCATCGATTATCGATAGTTAAACAAGTTAACTATTAAGAACACGTACCCTCTACCAATAATCGATAATCTTTTTGATCAGTTTAGGGGAGCTTCGGTGTTCTCGAAGATTGACCTGCGTTCGGGGTATCACCAACTAAGGGTTAAGGAGGCAGATGTTCATAAGATAGCTTTCAGAACTCGTTATGGGCACTACGAGTTCTTGGTGATGCCATTCGAGCTGATGAACGCACCTGTTGCTTTCATGGATCTCATGAATCGGGTTTTCCAACCCTACTTGGATCGGTTCGTGGTAGTCTTTATAGATGACATTTTGGTGTACTCAAAATATAAGGATGAGCATGATGCACACTTAAGGATTGTGTTGCAGACTTTAAGGGAGAAGCAGCTGTATGCCAAATTCAGTAAGTGTGAATTTTGGCTAAGGGAGGTTACGTTTCTAGGACATGTGGTGTCAGCCGAGGGGATTAAGGTGGATCCTTGAAAAATTGAAGCGGTGTTAGACTGGAAAACATCCAAGACAGTATCAGAAATCTGAAGTTTTTTGGGTTTGGCAGGATACTATAGGCGGTTTGTTGAGGGCTTTTTGGTAATTGCTGCACCCTTGACTAAGTTATTGAGGAAAGGGGTACCATTTGTTTGGACGGACAAGCAGCAAGAGAGCTTTGGAAAACTTAAGAAAGTTTTAACTGAGGCCCCTTTGTTGATTCAACTAGTGCCTGGAAAGGAGTTTACAGTTTATAGTGACGCGTCACATGTGGGCTTAGGATATGTATTGATACAAGAAGGAAAGGTGGTTGTGGTTGCATATGCATCACGACAACTTAAGACTCACTAGGTGAATTACCGAACCCATGATTTGGAGCTAGCTGCGGTGGTGTTCGCGCTCAAAATATGGAGGCATCACTTATACGGGGAGAAGTGCATAATCTATTCGGACCACAAGAGTTTGAAGTACCTCCTTACTCAAAAGGAGCTAAACCTTAGGCAACGTAGGTGGGTGGAATTATTGAAGGATTATGATTGTACGATTGAATACCACCCTAGCAAAGCGAATGTGGTAGCCTACGCGTTGAGTCGTAGGGCTAAGTCAGACTTGAGAGCTATGCTCGCCCGTTTAAGTTTGTTGGATGATGGTAGCTTGTTAGCTGAGCTTCAAGTAAAGCCGGTATGGGTCGAGCAGATAAGGAGTAAGCAATTAGTGGTTGAGACTTTGAGTGCTTGTTTTAAACAAGTGGAGAGTGGGGAGACATCGGGCTTTGGGATAAATGGTGAAGGAGTATTGTGTTTTCGTGGGAGAATATGTATACCAAAGGACGATGATCTAAGGCAGTCTATTCTGCGGGAAGCACATAGCAGTCTCTATGCAATGCATCCTGGTGAAAACAAGATGTATTAGAATTTGCATGAGCTTTATTTGTTGCCAAGCGTGAGGTTATGGAGTTCATAGGCAAATGTTTGGTCTGTCAAAAGGTGAAGGCGGAACATCAGTTGCCTTCAGGATTACTTCAGCCAATGAAGATTCCACTCTAGAAGTAGGAAAGGATCACTATGGACTTTGTTAGTGGGCTACCCTTGACGCCTACTAAGAAAGAATCGATATGGGTCATAGTGTATCGGTTAACCAAGTCTGCCCATTTTGTACCGATTCACACTGATTACTCATTGCAAAAGCTGGCTAGGCTGTATGTGGCGAAGATTTTAAGATTGCATGGAGTGCCAGTTTCCATAATATCTGATAGGGACCCATATTTCACTTCACGATTTTGGAAGAAGCTGCATGAGGCATTGGGTACTAGGTTGAATTTCAGTAGGACTTTCGACCCTCAAACTGATGGACAGTTAGAAAGGGTGATCCAAGTGTTGGAAGATATGTTAAGGGGATGTGTGATTGAGTTCTGAGGTAGTTGGGAGGACTATTTATCGTTAGCCGAATTTGCGTACAATAATAGCTACCAAGCAAGCATTGAGATGGCTCCGTATGAAGCATTGTATGGGCGAAGGTGTCGAACTCCAACATGTTGGACGGAGTTGGGTGAACGGTGAGTTTTGGGCCCTGAGTTAGTAGTCGATACAGAGGATAAGGTAAAATTGATTCGGGATCGTTTGAAGGAGGCCTCAGATAGGCAGAAGTCGTATGCTGACCATAAGCATCGAGAAATAGAGTATGCAGTAGGAGACTTAGTTTTTTTGAAGGTCTCTCAATGGAAGAAAGTGTTAAGGTTTGGACGAAAGGGGAAGCTAAGCCCAAGGTTCATTGGGCCATATCGGGTGGTAAGAAGGATTGGGCCAGTCGCTTATCAGCTGGAGTTACCTCCTGAACTAAGCCAAATTCACGACGTGTTTCATTTTTCCATGCTAAGGTGGTATCGTTTAGATCCTTCACAAGTCGTGGCGGTGGAAGAAATTGAGGTTAGGCCAGACCTGACTTTCGAGGAAGAGCCCATACAAATAATTGGTTGAGATGTCAAAGTACTGAGAAGGAAGTCAGTTCCATTGGTCAAAGTACTTTGGCGGAATCATAAGGCTGATAAGGTTACTTGGGAACCTGAAGAAGTGATGCGACGTCAATATCCTCAACTGTTTGAACAAGGTAAATTTTGAGGATGGAATTTCTTTTAAGGGGTAGAGTTGTAACGCCCCAAAAATCTCGAAACCCAAAAATCTCGAAATCTTGAACTTTTTTTGTTTTCGATTTTGATAAAAATTGTGTTTTATATTTCTGGCCCAGTGATAATTATAGTAGGCCTTAATTCAAACTTAGGGGTAATGAAATTATAGTTTAATTATTAAAAGAATCAAGGTTGGAAAATAGTTGGGCTTTTAAATAAAGTTAAGGGAAAATAGCATCAAAAAGCCTTGTGGAAAAGTGGCTAAGTGACGCCACTTATAGTGTAGGGCTGTGGCGTTAATAGCTAGCAAGGAGGTCCAAGGTTCGAATCCTAGCTTAGTGTTTTTAGAAGTTTAATTTTAGCCTTCTAGAAGAATGGAAGTGGCGTGAAAGTGGACTCCAAGGGAAGTGTTCAGGAGAGAAAATTAAGGAATGGATTAAGGGGTTATCAGGGAGAAAAATGAGGAGATGAGAAGGGAGAAGTGATGGAGCCGAATGGGGAATTTGGCATGGGAAAATTCGGCTATAAGGCTTATAAATGGGTGCCGAATGCTAGGGTATGAAGGTAATGTCGAATTTCCTCCATCTTGTTGCCATAAACACTATTCTCTAAAAGCCAAAAACTCTCTGCCTTCTTTTCTTTTTCTTCTTCCTTGTGCCGAATTCTATTTCTCCTCTACTCAATATTTTCTTTGCTTTAGCCGATTCTTCTTCCTCTCTTATTTGGTGTCGAGTAATCAATTGTTTCCATTCAAATCTCTAAGAGTCGAATATCCTTTGGCCGAATACCCTTGGTGCCACCACTACTCTTTCCACCCAGTCTATTCTAGTCTAAGTGTTCACTCTCCCAATCGATTTTTGATAAGTATCGAGGATTCAGTTCCTCACTTCCTTCTAATCGACTTTGGTAGGGAATTAGTGTCAGATCTCGATTTTGGATTCCTACCGATTTGCTCTTCAAATCATAGAGATATACGTGATTAGTGACAAAAGTAGAAGCTAGTAAAGGCTTAGCATTCAGGTAAGGTTAATGTGAGATTCCGGCTTTTGGTAAAGTATTCGATAAGTATGTGGGATTAATCTTTGAGTGATATCGATTGTAGGTTTGGGCTACAGAAATCGCAGAACACTTGCTTACCAGGTGTGTACATACACTGCACACACACAATGAATCGGCAAAAGCCAAAAAGCCGAAAAGCTGAAAGTTTGGATACGGTAGTCTTGCGAGTGCACGAACACTCGTAAAGGGGAAACTGATAGGTTGCCTGAGGCCCACGGGTGATTCCGTGGACTTGGGTTGTGATTTGGCCATATGGGCCGAAATGGGCTAAATGGGCCCGATGGGCTATTGGGCCCATAATAGGCAAAAACTGAATATTGATGCTTTGTGTTAGGAATTTGTATGTGAGCATGAATATGAATGGGACTGGGCCTAACGGGCCATATAAATGTGATTTCGGCCTAATGGGCCATATACAGGTGATTTCGGCCTAATGGCCCACACGAATATGATTAGGCTTAATGGGCCAGATACAGGTATGTGAAATTTTTTGGGCTTTGTAAGGGTTTTGGGCCTAGTATATGATATCCACATAAGACTTAATTAATATATTGTGACCGTGGACAAGTCAAAGGGTTAAGCTGTGGCAACGGGTATATGCATGTCTAGGATTGGATCTAGGGAAATCTTGGTACTTAAGCGGTCTTAATGACTCACCTCCGCTTCTCTGGAATCCTACATGGTGCATAGTATTCGTTCATCTTAGCTCATGGGACTTGTTAACGGGCCAAGATTAGTGAAAACCGTAATTAAGGGAAAATTACCGAAATGCCCCTAAAGGAAAAAATGACAGAAATACCCTTAGGTGCTGAATGTAAGTTTTGTGGATGCGACATGCATACATATGATATTCTGCTTAGGTTGCATATGAGTTGGAAATTATGGAATGGAGGAAGTATATGAGGATCGCATTGTTGCTTGACAATCGTGGATTTACCGACGACTTTTAAAGCCCAATATATAAATGAAGGTAGTTCCGCAACTGGGCTACCATGGTGTGTGGGTTGGGTGGGTCGATATTTATATCCCCACATGGTGTGACGGGGGACGAAGCTGGTGTGTAGCGGATGGATAATTTGGATGGGATTGCATTGCATGAATGATGAATGATGTTTTTTTTTTGAATGCTTGTTTTCTTCGAGGGTTGTACACACTGAGTTTATGAAAACTCAACCCCTCTTTTATTTTATTTTCAAGTGATGCTCAGTAGAAGGTTCGATGTTTGGAGGGACTCTGGGTAGCCAGCTAGCAAGATGATTTAGACTTGGGTTTTTTTTAAGCATTTAGGTTTTTACTTCTTTTTAAGTATGTTCCAGACCAGATTGTAATAAGGTTTTCATTGTGTTATTATTACTTGAATTATTATTATTTTCAATGTAATTGCGAGAAGTGGAACATGGATTTCTTAAATTATAGTATGTTTTCTACGTTTCCGCAACTAAGTTTTTTTTATTCAAATGTTTTAAACAAGGCTTTCGTAACTAAAGGTGTTTTTTTTAGTTAATTACAGTTTCTTTTATTTTAAGAAGGGTTTTTAATGAAAACACGGTTTTTGCTAAAACACTTCAATGTGACACACCAGATTCAGCCATAGCGTCTAGGTCGAGTTCAGGGTGTTACAAGAAACGTACAGAGCTTTTCTGATACTAGCATATTATTGGAGTTTACTCAAACTTTATTCATTTGGCTCTCAAGTCTGTCTAATATAGATTACAGTTTGTATGCATAAAATTTAGTCAATTTAACACGTAATTGTAATTTGACTTACCTCGTACAGATTTCGGACAAAAATGAGTTGACTATTCAACTATTTTGGACTTCTCTCGATCTAAGTCTGATTTTCTTTGTTCTTGATCTTAATCAACCAAATCAATAACCGGACCCTAGGATGATCTTCGTCTTTCTATTTTCTTTGATTTTTGGCAAGTATGGATGAATAATTCATCCATTAACATGTTTTTGTTTTATTATAATATACATTAATATGCATTTTACCATTTTAACCTTATTATAATCATTAAAAATTCACCAACTACATGTCCATAATTGTCCACCATTAACATTAATGGTGTATTTGACATGCAAGGACTCTTATTTTAAAAGCCAAGGCCAATTAACCCCATTAACAATTAGCATGCAACTTTTACAATTTACGCGATTTAGTCCTTTATCAAAATTAAGCATAGAAATAGATGAATTAAATGATAGAAATTTCGCAGATATACATTCACATATCACAGACATAGAAAATAATATTAAAATATTTTTTATACTTGAATTAGTGGTCTCGAAACCACTTTTCACTAGGGTCTAAACCGGACTGTTACAATTCTCCCCCCTTAGGGATTTTTGTCCCCGAAAATCTTATTATTAAACAGATTCGAATATTGTTGTTTCATAGCATCTTCAGACTCCCAAGTGGCCTCTTCAACATCTTGTCGATGCCACATCACTTTAACTAATGGAATTTTCTTATTTTGCAACTCTTTAACCTCTCGAGCTAAAATACGGATCGACTTTTCTTCGTAAGTCATATCAGGCTGAATTTCAATCTTAGACAATGAAATTACATGCGAAGGATCAGATCTGTATCGTCGAAGCATCGATACATGAAACACATTGTGAATCTTTTCTAACTCAGATGGTAGCCTTAATCTATAAGCAACCAGCCTAACTCACTCGATGATTTCATACGATCCGATGAACCTCGGACTCAACTTCCCCTTTTTACCAAATCGAAATAGTTTCTTCCACGGAGATACTTTCAAAAACACTTTATCACCAATCTCAAATTCGATATCTTTTCGTTTTAAATCCGCATAAGATTTCTGACGATTAGAGGCAGCTTCCAGACTATCTCGGATTAGTTTTACTTTCTATTATGTTTCTTTTATCAGATCAATACCGTAAATCTTATTCTCACTGAGCTCAGACCAATATAATGCATTTCTACACTTTCTACCGTATAAGGCTTCGTATGGTGCCATTTTAATACTCAATTGAAAGCTATTATTATAAGCGAATTCAATCAAAGGTAAATATTGTTCCAACGTGCCTTCAAACTCAAGAATGCAACATCTCAACATATCCTTGAGTATCTGAATAATTCACTCGGATTGACCGTCTATTTACAGATGAAAAGCAATACTAAAATGCAATTTAGTACCCAGAGCATCTTGCAATTTCTTCCAAAATCACGATGTAAATCTCGGGTCTGTAACAGTCCAATTTTGACCCTAGTCGAAATAGTGGGTTCAAAACCACAAATTTGAGTCTAAAAAATATTTTAATATTATTTTCTATGTCTGTGATATGTGAATTTATAACTGTGAAGTTTCTGTGATTTAATTTGTCTGTTTCTGTGCTTAATTATGATAAAAGACTTAATCGTGTAAAATGCAAAAGTTGCATGCTATATGTTAATGGGGTTAATTGGCCTTGGCTTTTAAAATAAAGGTCCTTGCATGTAAAATTTACCATTTATATTAATGGTGGACAATGTTGGACATGTAGTAGTTAAAATTTTATGATATATGTTATGGATAAAATAGTAAATTAATTAATAATGTATATTAAATAAAGAAAACATGAAAGTGGCCATATTATCATGTATACAGCCGAAAATCAAAGAAAATAAAAAGGAAGAAAGCCATTCAAGGTTTCGGCTAGTTTGAACCTTGATTAAGGTATAAATTTTCATATGTTTTTGATAATTTCTACATTCCTGTGATCATTGCTTCGTGTTCTTCAAAACCCATGTCTAAATTTTTGTTTTTGTTGAAGATTATGAAATGTGCCATTGAAGATTTTATGAGCTGTAATGTTTTTATATGGATTATAAAAGATATATGTGAGATTATCATGCTTTGTTCTTGAATTTTGATGGAATAGAGCAATTTTGGCTAATTTGAGAAAATGAGGTTTTGAAGGACTAAATTGTGAATTAAATATGCTTTTGGACTTGTATGGAATCTATGTATATTCGGCCAAGCTATAGTCTTGGTGAATTTTGCATATTTGTGATTTTGTGAAAAATGGACTAAATTGTCAAAGTGTGAAAATGTAAGGGCTAAAATATAAAGTGCCCTAAATATGTGTTCATGGATTATTTTGAATGAAATGAATGATTGAATGGTTGAATTTGAATTGTATTAGATCAAGAACAAAAAAAATCGGACTTAGATCGAGGGAAGTCCAAAATAGTTGAATAGTCGACTCGTTTCCGTCTGAAATCCGTATGAGGTATGTCAAATTACAATTACGTGTAAGTTGACTAAATTCTGTGCATATATATACTGTAATTTGTATTGGACAGCCTTGAGAGCCTGATGAATAAATTTCAAGTAAACTCAGACAATATGCTAGTATCTGAAAAGCTCTGTACGTTTCTGAAAGAATATTGATATTGATCTGGGATATCGTGTTAGACCTTGTCTGGGACACAGGCCTCAATTAGAGTTTAATGTGTAAGACCATGTCTGGGACATCGGCATCGTATCTGATTTCGTATAAGACCTTGTCTGGGACAGAGGCATCGATACTGAATTACATGTAAGACCACGTCCGGGAAGTAGGCATTGTATCCATTTATGAGTATCTGTATCTTTTCTAAACCGTCTGATGATAAAGTACGAGATATGGTAATGAATAGATGAAAATGTATAATCTATACAGGTACGTTTATATCGTACTAAACTTCTGAATATGGAAGACTCTGTTTCTGTGAAATAATGAATGCAAAGTATGTATGAAATCATGAAAATGAAACATGACATGTATACAAGCAATTGAGCATAGCTAGACTCATGAAATACTTTGTGAAATGGTTATGAATTCTTGCTATTGACTTTTATTTTCTATGCTTTAATGGTTAGATCAATTGTATTTGGCTTACTAATCTTTCTGTAGCTTACTCTGTGGGGTTTCTGTCTGTTTTAAAGTTATTATAGCTACTGAAGGCTCGGGTATAGTCGAGGACCGTCACCACACTATCGAACTCATTTTGGTACTTTTGAAAGTGTAAATATTTTTAAGTGTGGAGTGTATAGGCTAGAATGTTTATGTAAGTAAGAATTGATATGTATATATGTTATGCCATGAGAGTTAGCTAGCGAATGATATGTTTGTGCATAGTTTTGGTATTTGGTTGGTGATGCTAAAAGGTGTATGTTTGAAATGTTTTATGATCTAATATGATTTGGCCATTTTAAGCATGGAATTGGCTAAAAATTTTGGTATAAATGTTGTCTAATATTGCTTAGGAATGACCCAAGAAGGGGTGGCAAGTTGGCTTAAACCAAGCCTGCAATGTGCCACACGGTCAGGGACCATGGGCGTGCCTTGTGGCCGTGTAGGTAAAGCAATAACGTCTTAAGACCACCCGGTTAAGACACATGGGCGTGTCATCTGGCTGTGGACTCAAGCCACTAACTAGCTAAGAATCACACGGCCATAGCACACGGGGCTGTCTGTTGGCCATAGGTGAAAGTCAGTATGTATGCCTTATTGTTGGCACGGCTGGTTCACATGGGTGTGTCTAGTGCCCATGTGAGGCACACGGCCTGGTCACATGGGCGTGTGACCTTAACAAAATTTAATTTTTTTTTGAGTTCTGAAATTTATGAATGTGTTCGGTTTAGTCCTGACTGTCCTTTAAAGTATAGTTTAGGTCTCGTGGACTTTCATAAAAGATGAATTGTTGGCGATTCATGTATTAATGTTATTTGATATCTATGATTCTAAATCGGTCTAAAATGTTCTGTCTGTTTGGTAATGCCCCTTACCTATTCTGGTGACAGTTTCGAGATAGGGGTGTTACATTTAGTTGGTATTAGAGCTATAGTTTTGTCAGTTTTAGGACTACCATAGTGTATGTGAGTTTAACTATACATGTCATATATCTGAAACTCCGATAGTGTGATGAATCCTGACATTGAAATGTGCTTTTATATAGCAAATAGATCTCGATAGAGCCGTAGCTGACAATGTAGAAAGCAATGCACCTGCTCCCGTGCAAGGGGCAGTGCAAGCTGATTCTAAACCGGCTACGAGTAGCCGTGATGGTAAGACTAAACAAGCCTTCTATCAGATGATGAATGATTGGTTCACCCAATACATTAGAACCAACCTGGCTGTACAACAACCTCCACCCCCAGTTAATCCTTCTCAAATTCTTATTATACCCTCAGTGAATCCGGTTTAGTTAAGTAGACCACTAGTTGATAAGATTAGAAAGAATGAGGCTGAAGAGTTCTGAGCTACAACGAATGATGATGCTGAAAGATCCGAATTCTGGTTAGAAAATACAATACGAGTATTTGATGAAATGTCTCTAAATCCTGAAGAATGTGTAAAATGTGTCGTTTCACTTCTGAGAGATACAATGTATCATTGGTGGAAAACTTTAATATCTGTGGTTCCGAGTGAACGGGTTACTTGGGATTTCTTCCAAGCTAAATTTCGGAATAAATACATTAGTCAAAGATTTATCGATAAGAAACATAAAGAGTTTCTCAAGCTTAAACAAGACCGTATGTCTATTATTGAATATGAACGTGAATTTGTAAGATTGAGCCAGTATGCTCAGGAATATGTATCAAATGAAGCAATAATGTGCAAAAGGTTTGAAGATGGACTAAACGAAGATATCCGTCTGTTAGTAGGAATTTTGAGATTAAAGAAATGGTAGTGCTTGTTGAGCGAGCTTGTAAAGCTGAGGAATTAAGTAAAGAGAAAAGAACAATTGATTCTGAAGCTAGTGATGTTAGAAAGAGATATGCAAGTAGATCATTTCAGTCTGTGTCAAAGAAATTTCGAGATGATCATAGCCGTTCAAAGGCTGATGTAGGACATTCGAATCGAGATCGAGCTAGATCGCATTTGAATTTTAGAGCTCCTGCTACTTCTGTTGCAAGTGTCGGGAATGTCTGATATGAGAAACCTTAATGTAAACACTGTGGTAAAAGACATCTGGGATATAGTAGATTGAATGACCGAGCTTGTTTCTGATGTAGATCTCTGGACCATTTTGTAATAGATTGTTCTGAACCTGCTGAGCAAGAGAATGTATAGAATCCGAGACTGAGCAACACCTCAGCTAGAGGTAGACTTTCCAGAAATACGAGAAATGCAAGTGGTGGTCAAAGAGCTACTAGGGATACTGTTGTTAGATCTGAGGCCAGAGCACTTGCTAGAGCCTATGCTATCCAAGCTCGTGAGGAAGCCTCGTCTCTAGACGTAATTACTGGTACTTTTTCTCTTTATGATACTTCTGTGATTGCATTGATAGACCTTGGATCAATGCATTCTTATATCTGTATGAATTTAGTGCATAGTAAGACTTTGCCTGTAGAGTCTACTGAATTTGTAATTAGAGTATCGAACCCCTTAGGCAAAAGTGTCTTGGTTGATAAAGTCTGCAAGAATTGCCTGTTATTGATTTGAGATATCTGTTTTCCTGCTGATCTGATGCTTTTGCCTTTCAACGAATTTGATATAATTCTGGGAATGGACTGGTTAACTTTGCATGATGCTATTGTGAATTGCAAAGGAAAAGTCATTGATTTAAGGTGTAAGAATGATGAGATAATTCGAATTAAGTCTAGTGATCTGAATGGATTACCAGTTGTGATATCTGTAATAAAAGCACGAAAATATGTGAAGAAAGGTTGTGAAGCCTACTTAGCTTATGTGTTAGACTCGAAAGTGAATGAAAAGAAAGTTGAATCCGTGCCTATTGTATGTGAAATCTTTGATGTGTTTCCTGATGAACTACCGGGTTTGCCTCTGATTCGAGAAGTCGAGCTTGGTATTAAATTAGTACCTGGTACTACTTCATTTTCAATAGCTCCTTATAGAATGGCTCTGACCGAGTTAAAGGAATTAAAACCTCAGTTGCAAGAGTTGACTGATCGAGGATTTGCTAGACCGAGCTTTTCACCATGGGGTGCTCCTGTTCTGTTTGTGAATAAGAAAGATGGCAGAATGAGAATGTGTATTGATTACTGTCAGCTTAACAAAGTGACTATAAAGAATAAATATTCTCTGCCCAGAATTGATGATTTATTCGATCAATTGAAAGGTGCTACGGTGTTTTCAAAGATAGATCTAAGATCGGGTTACTATCAGTTGCGAGTAAAGGACTCTGACATTCTGAAAACTGCTTTTAGAACGAGGTACGGGCATTATGAATTTTTTGTTATGTCTTTTGGATTGACTAATGCACCTGCTATCTTTATGGATTTGATGAATAGAATTTTCAAACCATATTTAGATCAATTTGTTGTGGTATTCATTGATGATATTTTGATTTATTCATGTGATGAATCTGAGCATGCTGAACATCTACGAATAGTACTACAGACTCTACGAGATAAACAATTGTATGTAAGGTTTAGTAAATGTGAGTTCTGAGCCATATTGTGTCAACATCGGGTATTCGAGTTGATCCGAACAAAATTTCTGCTATTCTGGATTGGAAGCCTCCGAGAAATGTTTCTGAAGTCCGTAGTTTTCTGGGACTTGCCGGTTACTATAGACAATTCGTAAAAGGTTTCTCAATGATTGCGACTCCTTTGACAAAACTGCTCTAGAAAGATGTAAAGTTTGAGTGGTTTGAAAAGTGTCAAAATAGCTTTAACTAGTTAAAAGCTCTGTTAACTGAAGCTACGGTACTTGTGCAACCTAAATCAAGTAAAAATTTGTTGTTTACAGTGATGCTTCGTTGAATGGACTAGGATGTGTTCTAATGCAAGAAGGAAAAGTTATAGCTTATGCCTCGAGACAACTAAAGCTGCATGAAAAGAACTATCCGACTCATGACCTCGAGTTAGCTACTATTGTGTTTGCCTTGAAGATCTGGCTTCACTATCTATTTGGTGAGAAATGTCACGTGTTTTCTGATCATAAAAGTTTAAAGTATTTAATGAAGCAAAAAGAGTTGAATCTGCGATGAGAAGATTGTTAGAATTGCTAAAAGACTATGAACTTGTAATTGATTATCATCCGGGAAAAGCAAATGTTGTTGCTGATGCCTCAAGTTGGAAATTGTTGTTTACTTTGCGTTCAATGAATGCTCATTTGGTTCTGTCTGATGATGGTTCAGTTTTAGCTGAATTAAAAGCCAGACCCTTGTTCTTACAATAGATTATTGAAGCTCAGAAGATTGATAATGAGTTTTGGCTAAACGAACTCAGTGTGATATAGAGACTGGTTCAGAATTCAAAGTTGATAAAGAAAATTATTTAAGACTCCAAGATCAAATTTGTATTCTGAGGAATCCAGAGTTGATTCAGATGATTCTGAGTGAAGCTCACAGTAGTTGTTTATCTATACATCCGGGTAGTACTAAAATGTATAATAATCTGAAGTAGTATTATTGGTGGCCCGGAATGAACTAAAATGTATAATGATCTGAAGCAGCATTATTGGTGGCCCGGAATAAAAAGATGTATCTCTAATTTTGTTTTCTAAATGTTTAACCTGTCAGCAAGTTAAAGCTAAACATCAGGCGCCATCTGGGTTATTACAACCGATTATGATTTCGGAGTGGAAATGGGATCGAGTGACCATGGATTTTGTTTCGGGTTTGCCCCTGTCTTCGAGAAAGAAAGACACAATTTGGGTTGTAATTGATCGTTTGACGAAATCAGCTCATTTTATTCCGATTCGATCTGATTATTCGCTTGATAAATTAGATGAGTTATAAATTTCTAATATCGTGAGACTGCATGGTGTGCCGTTATCGTTAGTGTCAGATAGAGACCCGAGATTTACATAATGATTTTGGAAGAAATTACAAGATGCTCTGGGTACTAAATTGCATTTTAGTATTGCTTTTCATCCGCAAACGGATTGTCAATCTGAGCGGATTATTCAGATACTCGAGGATATGTTAAGATGTGCATTCTTGAGTTTGAAGGTACGTGGGAACAATACCTACCTTTGATTGAATTCGCCTATAATAATAGCTTTCAATCAAGCATTAAAATGGCACCGTATGAAGCCTTATACGGTAGAAAGTGTAGAACTCCATTATACTTGTCTAAGCTCAATGATAATAAAATTTATGGTATTGATCTGATAAAAGAAACAAAACAGAAAGTGAAAGTAATACGAGATAGTCTGAAAGCTACCTCTGATCGGTAGAAATCTTATGCAGATTTAAAACAAAAAGATATCGAATTTGAGATTAGTGATAAAGTGTTTTTGAAAGTATCTCTGTGGAAGAAACTGTTTCGATTTGGTAAAAAGGGGAAGTTGAGTCCGAGGTTTATCGGACCGTATGAAATCATCGAGCGAGTTGGACCGGTTGCTTATAGATTGAGGCTACCATCTGAGTTAGAAAAGATTCACAATGTGTTTCATGTATCGATGCTTCAACGATACAGATCTAATCCTTCGCATGTAATTTCACCGTTTGAAATTGAAATTCATCCTGATATGACTTACGAAGAAAAGTCGATCTGTATTTTAGCTCGTGAGGTTAAAAAAGTTATGAAATAAGAAAATTCCATTAGTTAAAGTGATGTGGCATCGACAAGGTGTTGAAGAGGCCACGTGGGAGTCTAAAGATGCTATGAGGCACCAATATCCAAATCTGTTTAACGGTAAGATTTTCGAGGACAAAAATCCCTAAGGGGGGAGAATTGTAACAGTCCGGTTTTGACCCAAGTTGGAATAGTGGGTTCGAGACCATAGATCCGAGTCTAAAAAATATTTTAATATTATTTTCTCTGTCTGTGATATGTGAATTTATAACTGTGAAGTTTTTGTGATTTGATTTGTCTGTTTCTATGCTTAATTATGATAAAGGACTAAATCGCGTAAAAAGCAAAAGTTGTATGCTATATGTTAATGGGGTTAATTGGCCTTGGCTTTTAAAATAAAGGTCCTTGCATGTAAAATTTACCATTTATGTTAATGGTGGACAATGTTGGACATGTAGTAGTTAAAATTTTATGATATATGTTATGGATAAAATATTAAATTAATTAATAATGTATATTAAATAAAGAAAACATGAAAGTGGCCATATTATCACGCATATAGCCAAAAATAAAAGAAAATAAAAAGGAAGAAAGCCATTCAAGGTTTCGGCTAGTTTGATCCTTGATTAAGGTATGAATTTTTGTTTGTTTTTGATAATTTCTACGTTTCTATGATCGTTGCTTCGTGTTCTTCAAAACCCATGTCTGAATTACTGTTTCTGTTGAAGAATATGAAATGTGCCATTGAAGATTTTATGAGCTTTGTAATGTTTTTATATGGATAATGAAAGACATATGTGAGATTATCATGCTTTGTTCTTGAATTTTGATGGAACAGAGCTATTTGGGCTAATTTGTGAAAATAAGTTTTTGAAGGACTAAATTGTGAATTAAATATGTTATTTGGACTTGTACGGAAGCTATGTATATTCGCCCAAGCTATAGTCTTGGTGAATTTTGCATATTTGTGATTTTGTGAAAAACGGACTAAATTGTCAAAATGTAAAAATGTAAGGGCTAAAATGCAAAGTGCCCTAAATATATGTTCATGGATTATTTTGAATGAAATGAATGATAGAATGATTGAATGGTTGAATTTGAATTGTATTAGATCAAGAACAAAGAAAATCAGACTTAGATCGAGGGAAGTCCAAAATAGTTGAATAGTCGACTCGTTTCTATCCGAAATCCGTACGAGGTAAGTCAAATTACAATTACATGTTAAATTGACTAAATTCTGCACATATATATATACTGTAATTTGTATTGGACGGCCTTGAGAGCCTGATGAATAAATTTTGAGTAAACTCTGATAATATGCTAGTATCTGAAAAGCTCTATACGTTTCTGAAACAATATTGATATTGATCTGGGATATCGTGTAAGACCTTATCTGGGACACAGGCCTTGATTTGAGATTAATGTGTAAGACCATGTCTTGGACATCGGCATTGTATCTAATTTCGTATAAGACCCTATCTAGGACAGAGGCATCGATACTGAATTACATGTAAGACCACGTCTGGGACGTAGGCATTGTACCCATTTATGAGTATCTGTATCTTTTCTGAACCGTCTGATGACAAAGTACGAGATATGGTAATGAATAGATGAAAATGTTTAATCTATATAGGTACGTTGTATCATACTAAACTTCTGAATATGAAAGACTCTGTTTCTGTGAAATAATGAATACAAAGTATGTATGAAATCATAGAAATGAAACATGACATGTATACAAGCAAATGAGCATGGTTAGGCTCATGAAATACTTTTTGAAATGGTTATGAATTCTTGCTATTGACTTTTATTTTCTATGCTTTAATGGTTAGACCAATTGTATTTGGCTTACTAAGCTCTTTGTTGCTTACTCTGTGGTTTGTGTCTGTTTTATAGTTATTGTAGCTACAAAAGGCTCGGGGATAGTCGAGGATCGTCCCCTCACTATTGAACTCATTTTGGTACTTTTGAAAGTGTAAATATTTTTAAGTATGGCATGTATAGGCTAGAATGTTTATGTAAGTAAGAATTTATATGTATATATGTTATGCCATGAGAGTTGGCTAGCAAATGATATGTTTGTACATAGTTTTGGTATTTGGTTGGTGATGCTAAAAGGTGTATGTTTGAAATTTTTTATGATATAATATGATTTGGTCATTTTAAGCATGGAATTGGCTGAAATTGTTGGTATAAATGTTGTCTAATATTGCTTAGGAATGACCCAAAAAGGGGTGGCAAGTTGGTTTAAACCAAGCCTGCATTGTGCCACATGGTCAGGGACCATGGGCGTGTCTTGTGGCCGTGTAGGTAAAGCAGTAACCTCTGAAGACCACACAGTTAAGACACATGGGCATGTCATCTGGCCGTAGGCTCTAGCCAGTAGCTAGCTAAGAATCACACGGCCATAGAACACAGGCGTGTCTGTTGGTCGTGGGTGAAAGTCAGTATGTATGCCTTATTTTTGGCACGGCTGGTTCACATGGGCATGTCTAGTGCCCATGTGAAGCACACGGCCTGGTCACATGGGCGTGTGACTTCAACATAATTGAAAAAAAAATTTGAGTTTTGAAATTTATGAATGTGTTCAGTTTAGTCCCGACTGTCCTTTAAAGTATGTTTTAGGTCTCGTGGACTTTTATAAAAGATGAGTTGTTGGCGATTCATGTACTAATGTTATTTGATATTTGTGATTCTAAATCGGTCTAAAATGTTCTGTCTGTCTGGTAATGCCCCTTACCTATTCCAATGACGGTTTCAGAATAGGGGTGTTACAGGGTCTCTATCTGACACTATCGACAATGGCACACCATGCAGTCTCACGATATCAGAAATATATTGTAATATCCCGAATTAGGGCCTAATCGAAATAGTGGTTTTGTGACCACAAATCCGAGATAGAAATAATTATTTTATAATTATTTTGAGGTTTATGATATGATTGCATGATTGTGTGGAAATTTTGTGAAGAAATTCTATGCATAACAAGTTTAATTTAAAGTTAGGGACTAAATCGAATAAGTTGCAAAACTTGCATTCTAGAAGTTTTTAGTATGAAATTGCTTTGAAATATTAATTAGGAGGTCTTAAATAGCAATTTTACCAATTTTATGTTCATGGGCAAAATTAGGACATGGAAGGAATTTTTGAAAGTTTAGTAAGGAGGGGCATTTTGGTCATTTGGGTATTAAATGAAATTAAAAGGGAAAAATAACACAAAATTAGTTATCATCTTCATAGTTGCTGCCGAATGCTCCATCTCTCCATAGCTAGGGTTTCTTCAACTTTCAAGCTTCATAGTAAGTGATTCTAAGCCCCGTTTTTAATGATTTTTACGTTTTTGAGATCCCGGTAACTCGATAAAGCTTATGCTAGCAATAATTTAACCTAGGGTTTATATTTGGAAAAATACCCATAGGTGAAATTTGTGTATTTTGATGTTTTATGATAGAATATGAGGTTTCAAATTATGTTAGACAACTTATACTACTCGGTTTTGAGCAAAAACGAGTAAAAGGGCTTAATCAGTAAAAGGGCTTAATCATTAAAAATACCTAATAGTCACAAGTACATGTTAGAGTGAGAATTTGATGTTGCCATAGAAGGGAAAAGTGATCAGCATGTTATAAAACATAAGAATAAGGAATAAAGTTTAATCCCGAGCCTAGGGGTAAAAGTGTAAATATGCAAAAGTTTAGGGGCCAAATTTGTAATTTTGCCAAAATTTGAATTAAGAATTAATTTTATAATGTGAGTTTTAAATAAGCTAAATGTGTTATTTTAGATCAAGAAAGACGTGGAATCGACCCCAATCGAGGAAAAGAAAAGATTGTGGACTAAATTGCAAAATCTTTGTATTTTGGTACCAAGGTAAGTTCATGTGTAAATAATATAGCATAATCGTTATTTTTAAGTTATTGATGTTAATTATATGATATGCTGATTTTTATTATGAAATATATGTTTTGTGGTTAATTTCGAATAAAATGTAAATTATGTGAGCTACTTGTTAAATACAAATTGTTACCGAGTATTGGTTTCGGTATTCTACGGAAGACAACAAGGATATGTGTCCGAGGAAAATGCCGTTTGAACCTTAGGAATAGATTAGGATACAAGTGACATGTCACTAGGATGGTTGGGCATCCGAACTCGTTGAGTTGAGTCCGAGTTCACTTATGGATGCGAATGTCTGAACTCGTTGAGTTGAGTCCGAGTTCGTGAGATGTAACTAGGCATCCGAACTCGTTGAGTTGAGTCCGAGTTCACTTATGGATGCGAACGCCCGAGCTCGTTGAGTTGAGTCTGAGTTCGCTTATGGGCGGGTTACATGATTGCTTGATTGCATATGTGGCACTTATGTGCAAGTTATCCATGTATCCAAATTATATTCCGATGTGTTCAACGGGTAAAGTTTTACTCAAATGGAGGAATACTCGAGATGAAAAGAGACGTATTGGAAAGTGATGTGAAATGGATACTTTGGACAGGTATGTATTTAACCCTCGGGTTGAGTATTGATACAACAACGATAAGGTAATAAGATGATGAAAAATGATTAGAAATGTGATATATGTTTTGGTGGTACATGCTAATGTTGATTTGTTTGATTGTTTGTTATGTTACTTATTATTTGCATATGAACTTACTAAGCATTTATGCTTACTCCCTCCTTCTTACTCATTGTAGTTTTGGACAAGCCAGCTCAGGAGTCGGGATAGGTCGAAGGCTCGGTCAGACTATCTGGAAGGACTTTTTGGTAAATGGCTTGTAAAATTTAAGTATGGCATGTATAGCAATATACCTATTTTGTGTAAATGATCATATGATATGGTAATGGAATGGTTGAGGAAATGCTTGATAATGATAAATTATGGAAATGGTTAGTTTAGATTATGTTTGATGTTATGGAAAGTTATTAGGATACCTAGTTCATGAAAACTCATAAAAAGGATGAAATTTGCCATAAACAGAACATTGCAGCAACACTGATGTGAGTTTTAAAATTTACTAAAAATCATAGAAATCGAATTAGATGATGGATTAAATATCAAATTGAATCTTATTATGTCTAGTTTTACATAAAATAAACTAAATAGGTAAAGAAATTATATGTTAGAAGATATTTGAATTTTAGTGAAACAGGGCCAGAGTGATTTCTGGATCCCCTATTCCAAATTTAAAAATTCACCATAAATTTTACAGATATAATTAGGTGTTTTATTTTATATTCTAAGCATCCTAATTGAGTCTAGTTTCAGGAGAAACAAACCTCATAGTCATATGAATTTTGTACAGAGAGAAATATGGTTCGTAGTAAACAGAGGTCAGTCCAGTCAAGTCCTGAAACAGGGGTAACTTTAACTAATAAACTGTACTAATTGGCCCAACCAAAAATTCTAGAAAAAAATTAGTAAATAGGTATATTAATCTAGATTTAGGGAAAATTTACGGATCTTGAGTTCGAGTTTCGTAACTTGAGATATGATTTTTCTTGTAACTGTGACGCAAGTAGCTAAAAAGCTGTGAATGTAGAAACAAATGATCCAAAGTTCTCAAAAGGTTAAATTAAGTTTAGTAACACCTCATACTCGACTCCGGTGAAGGTCTCGGGTAAGGGGGCGTTACATTTAGTGGTATCAGAGCAGGTTTAGTCAGTTCTCGGACTATGTGTTGTATATACGGATTTTGCTATACATGGCATATGTATAAATTGTGATAGTGTGACGACTTCTGACCTTTTTAAATGATTTTTTTTATAGTAAATGGATCCCGATCCAACTGTGGCAGATGAAGTAGAGAGTAATGCGCCACTCCGCTGAAGGAGCAGCGGCGACTGAAAATCCACCTCCTACTGTTGGTCAGGAGGAGGAGAAAGGGATCGGGAAGCCTTTCTCCAAATGATGAGTGCATGGTACATCGAGTTCGTTCATGCACGAACCCAAATGTACGACCTCCCCACCTCCCCAATTCCTCAACCTGTACCCCGATGCCTCAAGGTATGGATCTCGATAAAATTTCACAGAACTCCGGTTGATAGAATTCGTAAACAAGGGGCCAAGAATTTAAGGCAAATATTGATGATGATGCCGAGAAAGCGAGTTCGGCTTGAAAATTCTATCGGGTATTTGATGAATTATCTTGTACACTGAAGAATGTTTGAAATGCGCTATATCTTTGTTGAGGGATTCAACCTATAATTGGTGGAAGACTTTGATTTGGTGGTACCGAAAGAGAGAGTAACATGGGAATTCTTTCAAGAAGAGTTTCGGAAGAAATATATTAGTGAAAGATTTATTGATCAGAAGCGTAAAGAATTTCTTGAGCTGAAGCAAGGTAATATGACAGTTACAGAATATGAAAGAGAGTTTGTTCGACTAAGTATGCCAGAGAGTATGTTCCTACAGAGGCCAAGATGTGCCGACGATTTGAAGACGGGCTCAACGAAGACATCAAGGTATTTGTTAGAATTCTTGAATTAAAAGAAATGGTAGTATTGGTTGATCGAGCTTGCAAGGCTGAAGAACTACTTAAAGAGAAGAAAAAGGTAGAGGCTGAGACTAGAAATTGGAAGAAAAGACCGATGAGCAGTTCATTTTCACAGTAACCCGGAAAGTCAAGAAATATGAATCCTCGTTCCCAAGTTTCTGCTGGGCAATCATATGGGAATTATAAGAAGCAAAATGTGGGTCCTAAGTCCCAGACTACTTCGGCAGCCAGTGTAGGGAACTCGAGATTTGTTAAACCCGAATGCTAGCGGTGTGGTAGAAATCATTTTGATCCGTGCAGAGCAAATGAATGTTTTCGATGTGGTTCTCTCGATCATTTTATTAGAGACTGCCCAGAGAGAGCTGAAAAAGAAAAATTTCAGAATACAAAAACAAGTGGTGCAGATTCAAGAGGAAGATATCCAAGAAAAGCTGGGAGTGAAGCAAGCAGTAAAAATGTAGCCAGGGATGCACCAGTTAGACCTGAAGGAAGGGCTCCGGCTAGAACTTATGCTATTAAAGCGCGCGAAGATGCTTCCTCACCTGATGTGATTACCGGTACATTTTCTCTCTATAATGTTAATGTTATTGCTTTGATTGATCCCGGTTCTACTCATTCATATGTGTGCATGAAATTGGTGTCTAGTATGAATATACCTGTTGAGAACACAGAATTTATGATTAGAGTGTCGAATCCGTTAGGCAAATGTGTGATTGTTGATAAAGTATGTAAGAAATGTCCTTTAATGATTCGGGTCATTACTTTCCTACGACTTGATGTTGTTGCCGTTTGATGAGTTTGATGTTATTTTGGGTATGGATTGGTTGACATTGCATGATGCTAAAATAAATTGCAAAGAAAAGGTTATAGAATTAAAGTGTGAAAGTGGTGAAATTCTGCGGGTTGAATCAGACAAATCAGAGGCATTATCTAGTGTGATTTCTTCAATGTCGGCTCAAAGATATCTGAGAAAGGGTTATGAAGCTTATTTGGCGTATGTAATTAATACAAAAGAAGTTGAAAAGAAAGTTGAATCAAGTGCGGTTGTGTGTGAATTTGCGGACGTATTTCGTAAGAATTGCCGGGTTTGCCTCGATCGAGGAAGTAGAATTTGGTATTGATTTGATCAGGGAACAACTCCGATCTCGATTGCTCCATATAGAATGGCACCAACAGAGTTAAAAGAGTTAAAGCCACGATTGCAAGAGTTGGTGATAAAGGCTTTGTGAGACCGAGTTTTTCACTTTGGGGTGCTCCGTGTTATTTGTGAAAAGAAGGATGGTTCTATGAGGTTGTGTGTTGATTATTGGCGTTAAACAAGGTGACAATTAAAAACAAGTATCCGTTGCCAAGAATTGATGATTTGTTTGATCACCTAAAAGGAGCGACATGGTTTTCAAAGATTGACTTGAGATCCAGGTATTACCAATCATGCGGGTAAAAGAGTCGGATGTGCCTAAAAGCGCTTTTAGAACAAGGTATGGTCATTATGAATTTTTAGTTATGCCATTCAGATTGACAAATGCTCCTGCTGTGTTTATGGATTTAATGAATCGCATATTTCGACCATACTTGGACAAATTTGTTGTGGTGTTTATAGATGATATTTTAATTTATTCAAAAGATGAGACAGAGCATGCTGAGCATTTGAGGATAGTTTTACAAACTTTGAGAGATAAGCAGCTGTATGCTAAGTTTAGTAAAAGTGAATTTTGGCTCCGGAAAGTTGGATTTTTGGGTCATATTGTTTCAGGTGATGGTATACGGGTTGATCCTAGTAAAGTTTCAGCCATTGTTGATTAGAAACCACCGAAAAATGCAACTGAAGTTAGAAGTTTCTTGGGGCTAGCTGGGTATTATCGGCGGTTTGTAAATGGATTTTCTATAATTGCTGCTCCTATAACTAGACTACTTCGAAAGGATGTTAAATTTGAATGGACGGAGGAATGTCAACAGAGTTTTGAAGAATTGAAAAAGTTATTAACAGAGGCACCAGTGTTAGTACAACCCGAATCAGGTAAAGAATTTTTGGTGTATAGTGATGCTTCTCTAAATGGTTTGGGGTGTGTGCTCATGCAAGAAGGAAAAGTAGTGGCTGATGTTTCGAGGTAGTTAAAACCTCATGAGAGGAATTATCCTACTCACGATTTGGAATTGGCTGCAGTGGTGTTTGCTTTGAAGATTTGGCGACATTATTTGTATGGTGAAAAGTGCCGGGTATATACCGACCATAAAAGTCTTAAGTACTTGATGTCACAAAAAGACTTGAATTTGAGACAGCGAAGATGGTTGGAGTTATTGAAAGATTACGAGCTTGTTATTGATTATCATCCGGGAAAAGCGAATGTGGTTGCTGATGCTTTAAGCAGAAAGTTGTTGTTTGCATTAAGAGTTATGAACACTCAGTTGAAAATGTCAGATGATGGTTCGATTCTAGCAGAGTTAAGAGCAAAACCGATGTTTTTACAAGAGATTTCTGAAGCTCAGAAAGATGATCAAGATTTGCAAGCCAAGAGAAAGTAGTGTGAAGTTGATACAGAGTCAGATTTCAGAATCAGTTCTGGTGGGTGCTTAACGTTTAAAGATCGGATTTCTGTACCGAAGAATGAGGAATTGATTCAAAAGATCCTACAGGAAGCACATAGTGGTTGTTTCTCAATTCATCCGGGTATTACGAAAATGTATAATGACTTGAAGAAAATGTATTGGTGGAATGGAATGAAAAAGGATATATCAGAGTTTGTGTCCAAATGCTTAATTTGTCAACGGTGAAAGTTGAACACCAAGTGCCTTCGGGATTACTTGACCTATTATGGTTCCTGAATGGAAATGGGATCGGATTACTATGGATTTTGTATCGGGATTGCCATTGACTCTGGGAAAGAAAGATGCCATCCGGGTAACTGATTGTGATTAACTAAGTCGGCTCATTTTATCCCTAAGATGCGTGGATTATTCTCTTAACAAGTTGGCTAAACTGTATGTTAGAGAAATTGTCAGATTACATGGAATACCACTGTCGATTATTTCAGATAGAGATCCAAGGTTTACCTCGCGGTTTTGGCAAAAGTTGCAAGATGCGTTAGGTACAAAATTAAATTTCAGTAATGCTTTTCATCCACAAACTGATGGACAGTCAGAGAGAGTAATTCAGATTCTTGAAGATATGCTCAGATGTTGTGTATTGGAATTTCAAGGAAGTTGGGAAAGATATTTACCGTTGGTAGAATTTGCTTACAATAATAGTTATCAGACGAGCTTGAAAATGGCACCTTATGAAGCATTGTATGGTTGTAAATGTCAAACGCCATTGTATTGGACTGAACTCAAGGAAAATCAGATTTATGGAGTTGATCTAATAAAAGAAACCGAAGAAAAAGTGAAGGTAATTAGAGATTGTTTGAAAGCTGCTTCAGATAGATAGAAATCTTATGCAGATCTAAAACGAAAGGACATTGTATTTCAAGTTGGTGATAAAGTATTTTTAAAGGTGTCTTCGTGGAAGAAAGTTCTTAGATTTGGACGGAAGGGCAAATTAAGTCCGCGTTTTATCGGGCCGTATAAAATAATTGAAAAAGTTGGACCGGTAGCATATCGACTAGCTTTACCACCTAAATTAGAGAAGATTCATGATGTGTTCTACGTATCTATGTTACGCCGGTATCGTTCGGATCCTTTACATGTAGTTTCACCGACAGAAATTGAACTACAACCAGATATGACCTATGAAGAAGAACCGATTAAGATTTTAGCTCGAGAGGTCAAACAACTAAGCAATAAAAATATTGCACTTGTGAAGGTGTTATGGAAAAAGCATGGAGTAGAAGAAGCTACATGGGAATCTGAAGAAAATATGAGAAATCAATACCCACATCTGTTTACCGGTAAGATTTTCGAGGACGAAAATCCTTAAAGGGGGGAGAGTTGTAATATCCCGAATTAGGGCCTAATCGGAATAGTGGTTTCGTGACCATAAATCTGAGATAGAAATAATTATTTTATAATTATTTTGAGGTTTATGATATGATTGCATGATTGTGTGAAAATTTTGTGAAGAAATTCTATGCATAACGAGTTTAATTTAAAGTTAGGGACTAAATCGAATAAGTTGCAAAACTTGCGTTCTAGAAGTTTTTAGTATGAAATTGCTTTGAAATATTAATTAGGAGGTCTTAAATAGAAATTTTACCAATTTTAAGTTCATGGGCAAAATTAGGACATGGAAGGAATTTTTGAAAGTTTAGTAAGGAGGGGCATTTTAGTCATTTGGGTATTAAATGAAATTAAAAGGGAAAAAGAACACAAAATTAGTTATCATCTTCATAGTTGCTGCCGAATGCTCCATCTCTCCATAGCTAGGGTTTCTTCAACTTTCAAGCTTCATAGTAAGTGATTCTAAGCCCGTTTTTAATGATTTTACGTTTTTGAGATCCCAAGAACTCGATAAAGCTTATGCTAGCAATAATTTAACCTAGGGTTTATATTTGGAAAAACACCCATAGGTGAAATTTGTGTATTTTGATGTTTTATGATAGAATATGAGGTTTTAAATTATGTTAGACAACTTATACTACTCGATTTTGAGCAAAAACGAGTAAAAGGGCTTAATTAGTAAAAATACCTAATAGTCACAAGTACATGTTAGAGTGAGAATTTGATGTTGCCATAGAAGGGAAAAGTGATCAGCATGTTATAAAACATAAGAATAAGGAATAAAGTTTAATCCCGAGCCTAGGGGCAAAAGTGTAAATATGCAAAAGTTTAGGGGCCAAATTTGTAATTTTGCCAAAATTTGAATTAAGGATTAATTTTATAATGTGAGTATTAAATAAGCTAAATATGTTATTTTAGATCAAGAAAGACGTGGAATCGACCCTAATCGAGGAAAAGAAAAGATTGTGGACTAAATTGCAAAATCTTTGTATTTTGGTACCAAGGTAAGTTCATGTGTAAATAATATAGCATAATGGTTATTTTTAAGTTATTGATGTTAATTATAT
The DNA here is from genome assembly GCA_025698465.1 of Gossypium longicalyx. NCBI lineage: Eukaryota > Viridiplantae > Streptophyta > Magnoliopsida > Malvales > Malvaceae > Gossypium > Gossypium longicalyx. The sequence continues at coordinate 38,318,063 of CM046995.1, forward strand.
GATATGCTGATTTTTATTATGAAATATATGCTTTGTGGTTAATTTCGAATAAAATGTAAATTATGTGAGCTACTTGTTAAATACAAATTGTTACCGAGTATTGGTTTCGGTATTCTACGGAAGACAGCAAGGATATGTGTCCGAGGAAAATCCCGTTTGAACCTTAGGAATAGATTAGGATACAAGTGACATGTCACTAGGATGGTTGGGCATCCGAACTCGTTGAGTTGAGTCCGAGTTCACTTATGGATGCGAATGTCCGAACTCGTTGAGTTGAGTCCGAGTTCGTGAGATGTAACTAGGCATCCGAACTCGTTGAGTTGAGTCCGAGTTCACTTATGGATGCGAACGCCCGAGCTCGTTGAGTTGAGTCTGAGTTCGCTTATGGGCGGGTTACATGATTGCTTGATTGCATATGTGGCACTTATGTGCAAGTTATCCATGTATCCAAATTATATTCCGATGTGTTCAACGGGTAAAGTTTTACTCAAATGGAGGAATACTCGAGATGAAAAGAGACGTATTGGTAAGTGATGTGAAATGGATACTTTGGACAGGTATGTATTTAACCCTCGGGTTGAGTATTGATACAACAACGATAAGGTAATAAGATGATGAAAAATGATTAGAAATGTGATATATGTTTTGGTGGTACATGCTAATGTTGATTTGTTTGATTGTTTGTTATGTTACTTATTATTTGCATATGAACTTACTAAGCACTTATGCTTACTCCCTCCTTCTTACTCATTGTAGTTTTGGACAAGCCAGCTCAGGAGTCGGGATAGGTCGAAGGCTCAGTCACACTATCTGGAAGGACTTTTTGGTAAATGGCTTGTAAAATTTAAGTATGGCATGTATAGCAATATACCTATTTTGTGTAAATGATCTTATGTTATGGTGATGGAATGGTTGAGGAAATGCTTGATAATGATAAATTATGGAAATGGTTAGTTTAGATTATGTTTGATGTTATGGAAAGTTATTAGGATACCTAGTTCATGAAAACTCATAAAAAGGATGAAATTTGCCATAAACAGAACATTGCAGCAACACTGATGTGAATTTTAAAATTTACTAAAAATCATAGAAATCGAATTAGGTGATGGATTAAATATCAAATTGAAGCTTATTATGTATAGTTTCACATAAAACAAACTAAACAGGTAAAGGAATTATATGTTAGAAGATATTTGAATTTTAGTGAAACAGGGCTAGAGTGATTTCTGGATCCCCTATTCCAAATTTAAAAATTTACCAAAAATTTTACAGATATAATTAGGTGTTGTATTTTATATTCTAAGAATCCTTATTGAGTCTAGTTTCAGGAGAAACAAACCTCATAGTCATATGAATTTTTTACAGATATAAATGTGGTTCGTAGTAAACAGAGGTCAGTCTAGTCAAGTCCTGAAATAGGGGTAACTTTAACTAATAAACTGTACTAATTGGCCCAACAAAAAATTCTAGAAAACAATTAGTAAATAGGTATATGAATCTAGATTTAGGTAAAATTTACATATCTTGATTTCGAGTTTCGTAACTCGATATATGATTTTTCTTGTAACTGTGACGCAGGTAGCTAGAAAGCTATGAATGTAGAAACAAATGATCCAAAGTTCTCAAAAGGTTAAACTAAGTTTAGTAACACCTCATACTCGACTCCGGCGAAGGTCTCGGGTAAGGGGGCATTACATAGATAACTCAGCTAATTTATCAAGTGAGTAATCAAATTGAATCGGAATAAAATGAGCTGATTTCATCAAACAATCAACTACAACCCAAATTGCGTCCTTCTTTCTTGGAGACAGGGGCAAACTCGAAACAAAATCCATGGTCACTTGATCCCATTTCCACTCTTGAATCATAATCGGTTGTAATAACCCAGATGGCACCTGATGTTCAGCTTTAACTTGCGGACAAATCAAATATTTAGAAACAAAATCAGAGATATCTCTTTTAATTTTGGACCACCAATATGTTGCTTTAGATCATTATGCATTTTCGTATTACCCTGATGTACAGATAAACAACTACTGTGAGCTTCACTCAAAATCATCTGAATCAACTCTGGATTTCTTGGAATACAAATTCGACTCTAAATCTCAAGCAATCATTTTTATCCACTCTGAAATCTGAATCAGACTTTACATCACCCTGAGCTCATTTAGCTAAAATCTCATTATCAACCTTCTGAGCTTCAATAATTTGTTGTAAGAACAAAGGTCTTGCTTTTACGTCAGCTAAAACTGAACCATCATTAGACAGAACCAAATGAGCATTCATTGCATGCAAAGCAAACAACGATTTCTGACTTAAGGCATCGGCAACAACATTTGCTTTTCCCGGATGATAATCAATCACAAGTTCGTAGTCTTTTAGGAGTTGTAACCATCTTCTCTGTTGTAGATTCAGATCTTTTTGCGTCAATAAATACTTTAGACTTTTATGATCAGAAAACACGTGACATTTCTCACAAAACAGATAGTGACGCCAGATCTTCAAGGCAAACACAATAGTAGCTAACTCGAGGTCGTGAGTTAGATACTTCTTTTCATGCGGCTTTAGTTGTCTCGACGCATATACTATAACTTTTCCTTCTTGCATCAGAACACAACCTAGTCCATTCAACGAAGCATCACTGTAAACAACGAATTCTTTACCTGATTCAGGTTGCACAAGTACCAGAGCTTTAGTTAATAAAGCTTTTAACCGATCAAAACTGTTCTAACACTTTTCAAACCATTCAAACTTCACATATTTCTAGAGCAATTTTGTCAAAGGAGTCGCAATCATTGAAAAACCTTCTACGAATCGTCTGTAGCAACAGGCAAGTCCTAGAAAGCTACGAACTTCAGAAACATTTCTCGGAGGCTTCCAATTCAGAATAGCAGAAATTTTGTTCAGATCAACTCAAATACCCGATGCTGACACAATGTGTCCCAAAAAACCAACTTCTCGCAAGCAGAACTCACATTTACTGAACTTTGTATACAACTGTTTATCTCGCAGAGTTTGAAGCACTATTCTCAAATGCTCGACATGTTCAAATTTATCACGTGAATAGATCAATATGTCATCAATGAATACCACAACAAATTAATCTAAATACGGTCCGAAAATTCTATTCATTAAATCCATAAAAACAGCAGGTGCATTCATTAATCCAAAACGTAATACTAAAAATTCATAATGCCCGTACCTCGTTCTAAAAGCAGTTTTTGGAATATCTGAATCTTTTACTTGCAGCTGATAATAGCCTGATCTCAAATCTATTTTTGAAAACGCAATATCACCTTTCAACTGATCGAATAAGTAGAGGATATTTGTTCTTCATAGTCACTTTTTTAAGCTGACAGTAATCAATACACATTCTCATTGTGCCATCTTTCTTTTTCACAAACAGAACAGGAGCACCCCATGGTGAAAAGCTCGGTCTACCAAATCCTTGATCGGTCAATTCTTGCAACTGAGATTTTAATTCCTTTAACTCGGTCGGAGCCATTCTATACGGAGCTATCGAAATCGGAGTAGTACCAGGGACTAATTCAATGCCAAACTTGACTTCTCGAATAGGAGGCAAACCTGGTAGTTCTTCAGGAAACACATCAGAGAATTCACAGACAATAGGCACTGATTCAACTTTCTTATCATATACTTTCGAGTCTAACACATAAGCTAAGTAGGCTTCACAGCCTTTCTTCACATATTTTCGTGCTTTCATTGCAGATATCACAGCTTGTAGTCCATTCAGATCACTAGACACAATTTGAATTATTCATCATTCTTACACCTTAAATCAATGACTTTTCGTTTGCAATTTACAATAGCATCGTGCAAAGTTAACCAATCCATTCCCAGTATTATATCAAATTCGTCGAAAGGCAAAAGCATCAGATCAGTAGGAAAACAGATATCTCGAATCCATAATGGGAAATTCTTGTAGACTTTATCAACCAAGACACTTTTTCCTAAGGGATTCAATACTCTAATTACGAATTCAGTAAACTCTACAGGCAAAGTCTTACTGTGCACTAAATTCATATAGATATAAGAATGCATTGATCCAGGGTCTATCAATGCAATCACAGAAGTATCATAAAGAGTAAAAGTACCAGTAATCATGTCTGGAGACGAGGCTTCCTCACGAGCTCGGATAGCACAGGCTCTGGCAGGTGCTCTGACCTCAGATCTAACAGCAGTATCCCTAGTAGCTCTTAGACCACCGATTGCATTTCCTGTATTTCTGGAAGGTCTACCTCTAGCTGAAGTGTTACTCAGTCTCAGATTCTGTACATTCTCTTGCTCAAAAGGTTCAGAACAATCTCTTACAAAATGGTCCAGAGATCCACATCGGAAACAGGCTCGATCATTCAATCTACAACTTCCTGGATGCCTTTTACCATAATGTTTACATTAAGGTTTCTCAGATTGGACATTCTCGACACTTGCAACAGAAGTAACAGAAGCTCTGAAATTTGAATGAAATCTAGCTTGATCTCGGTTCGAATGTCTTACATCAGCCTTTGAACGGCTATGATCATCTCAGAGTTTCTTTGACACAGACTGAAATGATCTACTCGCAGATCCCTTTCTAACATCTCTAGCTTCAAAATCAACTTTTCTTTTCTCTTTACTTAATTTTTCAACTTTACAAGCTCGCTCAACTAGCACTACCATTTCTTTAATCTCCAAGATCGCTCAACGAACGAAATTCAGAAACCCGATTGAGCAAGTTTGTAAAGGTGAATTATCGGTAACGCCTCAAACCCAATCCCGGCATCGAATACGAGCGAGGGGTGTTACACTGAGATTTCTTTCAAGCTAAATTTTGAAAGAAATACATTAGTTAGAGATTCATCGATCAGAAACGTAAAGAGTTTCTCGAGCTTAAACAAGGCCGTATGTCTGTTACTGAATACGAACGTGAATTTGTGAGATTTATCTAGTATGCTTGGGAATGTGTATCAAATGAAGCAATAATGTGCAAAAGGTTTTCAAACGTAATTTAAAACTTACTCAATCGGGTTACTGAATTTCGTTCGTAATTTAAGACTTTTCAAACGTGTGCACTTTATCTCTTATATAGGCCTCCGAGGCCTAAAAACACTCCTAGGGGCAGTACGGAACAAAATCAAAATTGTTCGATAGACTTGGGGCACTTTAGGAAACTTTCCCTTAGTTGAAGTGTAACACGCCTGTGGGGCTTAGAACACACCCGTGTCCTTTTTCCAGTATGCAACACGGCCAAGGCACACGCTCGTGGGCTTAGCTCGTGTGCTACACTAACTTCAACCTCACCATTCTGTTAAATATACACGGCCAAGGTACACGCTCGTGTGCTTACCCCATGCTCTATGCTGACTTAAAATTTCAGGTGCAAGGGACACACGGTCATAGCATACACTCATGGGAGTAGCCCGTGTGTCACACACGGCCTAGACACTTGCCCGTGTGTCTACCCATGTGGACCTTGTTAGGCTATTTTTCAAGCCTTAAGTCACCCTCTACTAGCCAATTACACTTATAGATTACTACAGTGCATATTTGGGCCAAATTATCCATTTGAAAATATGAAACTTTGATTAACCTCATTGCATGTGAACCTCCTGTCATCAGTTTCATACATGCTAAGTTAATTCTTATCTTGAATTTAACGATTTATATGTCTGCTTGACATATTAAAATTCGCTCGTTATTATAACTCATTGCCAATTATAACTAAGCCATCGCATATGAATATAAACATGAATAGATTTATAGGGCATAGCCTACTTCAAAATGAGCCAATTCCCATGGCCAAATATAAAAAAAAAATAAACATATTTTTACATGCCTTCACTAGGCAAATCAAATGACATATATAACGAAATACTAAAAAATCCTATACATGCCATTGGACAAAATAGAAATGTCTTTATACCAAAGCTTGTCTAGTTGATAGTGTGTTGACTCTCCAATTGTCTTCCAATCTTTATGAGTCCTTGAGCTCTGAAATGCAGGGAGAAGAGAGGGGTAAGCATTTACATGCTTAGTAAGCCCGAATAACTGGAAAAATAAACTTACCGATTGTTTAGCATACATCCATAATAGATAATGAAACCAATGAACATGAAAATGGTTTCCCTATCACATGCACTCAATCAATGAGTTAGTCACATAAAAAATCCCATGAACAGTTTTATCTTAGATGAGCTCATCATTTTACGTGTCATTTTTACATATACCTTGTCATAGTCCCTTTGAGTTTCTAGGAAATCTCAATGGATTATCCAATCACTGTCAATTCATATGAATGATCATTTTGAGTATGCACTCCCGCGAACCTCACATCTTACGGCAGGATTACTAGTCCAGGCTAAATCCCCTGCAATATAAACTCATAAGGTGATGTCAGGATTACCAATCCAAGCTAAATCCCTTACGCGATAAACACCCTTAATGAGCTTAGATCTGAATTACCAGTCCAGGCTAAATTCAGACCCTAATCAGATTACCCGTCCGGGCTAAATTCAACAATTCATTATTAAAGATGCAATTCATGCATTTTCATGCCATCAACAATGCAATTATCATGCATTCACAAAAAATATAATTATGCATGTTATAGGCTTACTTCGAGTTATCCGAACTTGTCTGGTATTCGTTTCGGAGCTATGTTTCGGTTATTCCAAAACCTTGTGTTTACCTTGATCGACCTTCAAAATTTGTTCCTCGAGGTCTATAACAACAAAATTATATCATTAATTCACTACATTACACTTTTCAAGTTTAATTTCTACCCCCAGTCCAAATGACCATTTTGCCCCAAACCTTTGACATTTTTACTATTTAGTCCTTAAGCTCGTATAATGAAACACATGGAATTTCTATCTTACCCAAGCCTATCCGAACATTTTTCTCTCTTATGGCAGCCCACATTTTCCATTATTGTCACATTTCTACCACATATTTAACAACTTTTGCAAAAAAGTCCCTTTAGGGGTTTTTCATGAAAATCACCTAAGAAAAGATGTTTAACACACCTTCAACTTTCATACCCATCCATAATCCACTGAAATACAAGCAACTCATGCATGGGTAAATTTTTAAACATGAACCCTAGCATGAAATATGGGTAGAAATTGAAAGATCAAGCTATCGGTATTTCAAAAATATAAAGAACATTAAAAACGGGGCTTGGGAGCACTTACTATTGAGTTTGGAAAGCTTGGAAACCTAGCTATAGAGACTCTTCAAATTTCGGCAGCCATGGAGAAGAAATGGCTGATTTTTGCCTTCTTTTTCCTATTTTATTTCATTAAAAAGACAAATGACCAAAATACTCTTAAGTCCTTCCTTTAAAATTTTTCTATGCAAGCCCATTTTTGTCCAAAAACTTAAAAATTAGGAAAATTTCTCTTTAAGACCTTCTAATTTATAATCTAAAGCAATTTCATACAAATTGCTTCTAGAATCCAAGTTTTGTAATTTATTCAATTTAGTCCCTAATTTCCAATTAGACACCTTACTCAAGGAATTTCTTCATGAAACTTTAACATATGCATAATCTCATATTCTAAGTCTCATAATAATCATAAAATAAATATTTTGATGTCAGATTTGTGGTCCCAAAACCACTGCTCTGACTAGGCCTTATTTCGAGATGTTACATTTCTCCCCCCTTAAGGACTTTCATCCCTGAAAGTCTTACCAGTAAACAGGTTCGGATATTGGTTTCTCATGGTCTCTTCTAGTTCCCATGTAGCTTCTTCCACACCATGTCGGTGCCATAGAACCTTTACTAAAGTCACACTTTTATTTCTCAACTGTTTAACCTCTCAATTTCCTCTAGTGAAATCACATGAGAGGGGTCTGATCAATATCGTCTTAACATGGATACATGGAACACGTCGTGAATTTTTTCCAATTCGGGTGGCAATGCCAAGCGATAGGCTAATGGTCCAATACTTTCAGTGATCTTGTAAGGTCCGATAAATTGCGGACTTAGTTTACCTTTCCGATCAAATCTCAACACATTTTTCCATGGAGACACCTTCAAGAATACTCTGTCTCCAACTTGGAACTCAATCTCTTTTTTTTTAAAATCAGCATAAGACTTTTGCCTATCTGATGCCGCTTTTAAACAGTCTCGTATTACTTTAAACTTTTAGTCAGTTTTCTTAATCAGATCCACTCCATGAATCTGATTTTCCTTAAGTTCTGTCCAGTATAATGGAGTTCGGCACTTCCTGCCATACAATGCCTCATAAGGTGCCATTTTCAAAATTGTTTGGAAACTATTGTTGTAGGCAAATTCTAGCAATGGCAGGTATTTTTCCCAGCTACCCTGAAATTCGAGGATGCAACATTGTAACATATTTTCAAGAATCTAAATTCTCCGCTCAGACTAACGATCGGTCTGAGGATGAAATGCTGTACTAAAACTCAACTTCGTCCCAAGGCTTCCTGTAGCTTTTTTTAGAATCTCGAAGTGAACCTTGGGTCTCTGTCTGAAATAATCGATAATGGTACTCCGTGCAATCTTACTATCTCAAAAACGTATAAGTCGGCCAGTCTATCAAGGGAATAATCTATCCTTACCAGAATAAAATGTGCCGACTTGGTCAACTTATCCACTACGACCGATATGGCATTTTTCTTTTTTGGAGTCAAAGGCAATCCTGTCACGAAGTCCATGGTAACTCTGTCGCACTTCCATTCGGGAACCATCACAGGTTGTAACAAACCTGAAGGCACTTGATGTTCAGCTTTAACTTGCTGACATACCAGACATCTTAACACAAACTCAGAAATATCTCTTTTCACACCATTCCACCAATACATTTTCTTCAAATCATTATACATCTTGGTACTTCTCGGATGAATAGACAAATGACTACTATGTGCTTCTTGCAATATTTTTTGGATAAGTTCATCGTCTTTAGGTACACATACTCTATCTCTGAACATCAAACACCCATCAGGACTAATCCAGAAATCTGATTCAGTCCCTGACTCACATTGAGCCCTTTTTGCTTGCAAGTCACCATCATTAAACTGATCATCATGAATTTCCTATAGAAATGTTGGCCTATCCTCTAGCTCTACCAAGACCGAAGCATCATCAAGCAATGTCAAACGAGTATCCATGGCTCTCAAAGCAAATAAGGATTTTTTGCTCAGAGTGTCGGCGACCACATTCGCCTTTCCCGGATGGTAGTCAATGATCAGATCATAATCCTTAATTAATTCTAACCATCTTCTTTGTCTCAAATTCAATTCTTTTTGAGTCATCAAGTACTTCAGACTCTTATGGTCCATAAAGATACGACACGTTTCACCATATAAATAATGCCTCCAAATCTTCAAGGCAAAAACAATTGCAGCAAGCTCTATGTCATGGGTCGGATAATTCTTCTCGTGAGGCTTCGATTGCCATGAAGCATAGGCTATCACCTTGCCATCTTGAATAAGCACACAACCCAATCCATTTAAGGAAGCATCACTGTAGACCACGAATTCCTTTTCCGGTTCAGGTAGCACTAAAACAGGAGCTTCAGTCAGCAATGTCTTTAATTTCTCAAAACTTTGCTGACACTTTTTCGTCCATTCAAACTTAACATCCTTCTGTAGCAACCTCGTCATCGGAGTCACTATCATAGAAAATCCTTTTACAAACCTTCGATAATAACCGGCTAAGCCCAAAAAGCTTCTAACCTCGGTTACATTTTTAGGCGATTTCCAATCAACAATAGCAGATATTTTACTTGGATCAACTCGAATGCCTTCACCCGAAACAATATGACCCAAAAATCCAACTTCTTGGAGCAAAAATTCACTCTTGCTAAACTTAGCATACAGTTGTTTTTCTCGCAAAGTCTGCAATACAATTCTCACGTGCTTCGCATGTTTTGTCTCATCTTTGGAATAAATCAAGATGTCATCAATGAACACAACAACAAACTTATCCAAATATGGCTAAAAGATCCTATTCATTAGATCCATAAATACGGCCGGTGCATTCGTTAGCCCAAATGGCATAACAAGGAAGTCGTAATAACCATACCTCGTCCTGAAAGCTATCTTTGGCACATCCGATTCCTTGACACGCAACTGATAGTGGCCAGACCTCAAGTCTATCTTAGAGAACACAGTGGCTCCTCTCAAGTAATCGAATAAATCATCAATCCTTGGTAAATGATACTTATTTTTTATGGTTACCTTATTCAGTTGCCGATAATCAATACATAATCTCATTGAACCATCTTTCTTCTTTACAAACAACACAGGGGCACCCCAAGGTGAAAAACTTGGCCTTGCGAATCCTTTATCTGTCAACTCTTGCAACTGTGCTTTTAACTCTTTTAGCTCGGTTGGTGCCATTCTATACAGAGTGATAGAAATAGAAGTTATCCCTGACACCAATTCAATACCAAACTCAATTTCTCTCTCAGGAGGTAATCCAGGTAATTCCTCTGGGAATACATCTGAATACTTACATACTATCGGTACAAACTCAATCTTCAACTCTATTTCCTTAGTGTTCAGTACAAATGCAAGATAAGCTTCATACCCTTTCCTCATGTACCTCTGGGCAACCATTGTCGTGATCACCGCTGACGAAGTATCTAAATCTCTTGAATCAACCCGTAAGATCTTAGCATCTGGGCATTTCAATTTAATATACTTGCTACCACAATTTACAATTACATCATGTAAGGCTAACCAATCCATCCCAAGTATTACATCAAATTCATCAAATGGTAGCAACATAAGGTTAGCTAGAAAACAATGACCTTGAATCATCAAAGGACAATTCTTACAGATTTTATCAACTAGAACTGATTTGCCTAATGGGTTCGACACTTTAATAACAAATTTCGTAGGTTCAACAAGTATATTCATACTAGACACCAATCTCACGCAAACGTAAGAATACGTCGACCCCGGTCAATTAAAGCAATAATACTCGTATTAAAAAGGGGAAAAGTACCCCTGATAACGTCAGGAGCAGAGGCTTCCTCTCGAGCGCATATTGTATACGTTCTTGCCGGGGCTTTAGCCTCTGGTCTTGCAGTATCTTTAGTTGTGGCTCGACTGCCACTAGCACTTCCAGGGTATCATAGAGGTTTACCTCGTGCCATGGGAGCACTCGACTTCGAAGTTACTTCGACTTCCTTTGCAAATCGCTCTGTGCAATCTCTGAGAAAGTGGTCAAGAGAGCCACATCTGAAACACGCACCACTTTTTACTCGGCACTCTCCAAAGTGAAATTTGTTGCAGCTCTTACACTTCGATTTTTGATCATCTACACTCCCCACGCTAGTCATCTCGGAGAGGAAGACTTTTGACTTTGTCGTCTAGGACCCTTCGCTCTACCCGAATATCCTACTGATGAAGTGGAGCGTTCATGCTGGCTCCTAGCTTTCTTTATGGAGAATGAGAGTGTTTTACAGCTGGTCCTTTTGCTTGCAATTTGAGCCTCTCTCTTTCCTTACTTTTTTTTGTTATTAAGCTCCTCGGCTTTCTTGGCCCGGTCAGCCAATGTGGCGAACTCCCGTATTTCAAGAATTTTGATCAACAATTTGCAGTCCTCATTCAGACCCTCCTCGAAGCGTTTACACGTTTCTTCTTTAGTTTGGACCCATTTAGTTGCGTATTGACTTAGCCGTATGAACTCTCTCTCATATTCTGCTACAGTCTTGTTCCCTTATTTGAGTTCCAGGAACTCCTTTCGTTTCGAGTCTAAAAACCGTTGGCTAATAAATTTCTTTCTAAACTCTGTTTGGAAGAAATCCCAAGTAATATTTTCCTTTGGCACTACTGAGGATACGGTCTTCCACCAGTGGTATTCAGTATCCTTCAAGAGGGATACGGCACACTTCAAGCACTCCTCGGGTGTGCATGACAGTTCATTTAACACCCGTGCAGTATTTTCGAGCCAGAATTTGGCTCTTTAAGCATCATCATCGACTTTCGCTCTGAATTCCTCAGCCCCATACTTTCTAAGCTTATCTACAGGGGCCATACCGATTCTTACGGGTGCCATACCTCGTGGCATATCCTCATCAGGTTGGTTAGGGGGCAGGGGCGGTCATGGTATGTTGGGGCGAGTCCTTAGATAATCCCCAAACCATTCATCCATCATATCAAAGAAAGCGCCTCGGGCCTCTTCCTGGCCTTCAGACATGATTCTTCTACTATTACTAGATACAGCTCGTTGTACAGAAGCTGGAGAATGGCTCTCGGCTCCCTCAGACTCATCTTGTGCTTGATTGAAAGACATTTACTATATTCAAAACAATTTAAATAATTAGGAGATGTCACACTATCAACATTCAAATAATGGCATGTATAGCATACTTTAACATCCTCTACAGTAGTCCTAGAATCGACTAAATCGTAGCTCTGATACCACTAAATGTAACATCCCTCGCCCGTATCCGACGCTGGGATAGGGTTCGAGGTGATATTCGTAATTCACCTTTGCAAACTTACTCAATCGGGTTATTGAATTTCATTCGTAATTTAAAACTTTTCAAACGTGTGCACTTTGTCTCTTATACAGGCCTCCGAGGCCTAAAAACACTCCTAGGGGTAGTACGGAAAAAAACCAAAATTGTTTGATAGACTTGGGACACTTTAGGAAATTTTCCCTTAGTTGAAGTGTAACACGCCCGTGGGGCTTAGAACACGCCCGTGTCCTTTTTTCAGTATGCAACACGGCCAAGGCACACGCTTGTGGGTTTAGCCCGTGTGCTACACTGACTTCAAACTCACCATTCTGTTAAATATACAAGGCCAAGGCACACGTCCGTTTGCTTAGCCCGTGCTCTATGCTGACTTAAAATTTCAGGTCCAGGGGACACACGGTCATAGCACACACCAATGCGAGTAGCCCGTGTGTCACACACGGCCTAGACATACGCCCGTGTGTCTACCAATGTAGACCTTGTTAGGCTATTTTCCAAGCCTTAAGTCACCCTCTACTAGCCAATTACACTTATAGATTACTATAGTGCATATTTGGGCCAAATTATCCATTTGTAAATATGAAACTTTGATTAACCTCATTGCATGTGAACCCCATGTCATTGGTTTCATACATGCTAAGTTAATTCTTATCTTGCATTTAATGATTTATATGTCTGCTTGACATATTAAAATTGGCTCGTTATTATAACTCATTGCCAATTATAACAAAGCCATCGCATATAAATATAAACATGCATAGATTTGTAGGGCATAGCTGCTTCAAAATGAGCCAATTCCCATGGCCAAATACAAAAAAAATAAACATATTTTTACATGCCTTCACTAGGCAAATCAAATGACATATATAACAAAATACTCAAAAATCCTATACATGTCATTGCACAAAATAGAAATGTCTTTATACCAAAGCTTGTCTAGTTGATATTATATTGACTCTTCAATTGTCTTCCAATCTTTATGAGTCCTTGAGCTCTGAAAAGCAGGGAAAAGAAAGGGGTAAGCATTTACATGCTTAGTAAGCCCGAATAACTGGAAAAATAAACTTACCGATTGTTTGGCATACATCCATAATAGATAATGAAACCAATGAACATGAAAATGGTTTCCCTATCACATGCACTCAATCAATGAGTTAGTCACATAACAAATACCATGAACATTTTTATCTTAGATGAGCTCATCATTTTACGTGTCATTTGTACATATACCTTGTGATAGTCCCGTTGAGTTTTTAGGAAATCTCGATGGATTATCCAGTCACCGTCAATTCATATGAATGATCATTTTGAGTATGCACACGCGAACCTCACATCTTATGGCAGGATTATCAGTCTAGGCTAACTCCCCCGCAATATAAACTCATAAGGTGATGTCAGGATTACCAGTCCAGGCTAAATTCCTTACGCAAAAAACACCCTTAATGAGCTCGGATCTGAATTACCAGTCCAGGCTAAATTCAGACCCTAATTGGATTACTCGTCCGGGCTAAATCCACAATGCACATATGTAACACCCCAAACCCGGCCCAGACGTTATCGCCAACTGTGTTTTCATTGAAAACCTTTCTTAAAATAAAAGAAACCTTCTTAAAAAAAACACCTTTCAGTTGCAAAAACCTTGTTGAAACATTTGATTTAAGAAAACTTATCATTTAAAAATTTAATTGTGGAAACGTAGAAAACATACTATAATTTAGAAAACCCATGTTCAACTTCTTGTAATTACATTGAAAATAATAGTAATTCAAGTAATAATAACACAATGAAAACCTTATTACAATCTGGTCTGGAACATACTTAAATAGAAGTAAAAACTTAAATGCTTGAAATAAGAAAACCCAAGTCCAAATCATCTTGACAGCTGGCCACCCAGAGTCCTTCCAAACATCGAACCTTCTACTGAGCATCACCTAAAAATAAAATAAAAGAGGGGGTGAGTTTTCGCAAACTCAGTGTGTACAACCCTCGACAAGAACAAGCATTCAAAAAAAAAAACATTGCGTTTATACTTCAGATCTTTGGATTACCAGTCCAGGCTAAATCCTTTTCTGTAACACATGCAGGATCTCAAGTCTCATGTAAATAATGGTTTATCCATCGAATTCCCTTTTCAACCTCAACCGAGACATTATTCAACAATTCATTATTAAAGATGCAATTCATGCATTTTCATGCCATCAACAATGCAATTATCATGCATTCACAAAACATATAATTATGCATGTTATATGCTTACTTCGAGTTATCTGAACTTACCTGGTATTCGTTTTGGAGATGTGTTTCGGTTATTCTGAAACCTTGCGTTTACCTTGATCGACCTCCAGAATTTGTTCCTCGAGGTCTATAACAACCAAATTATATCATTAATTCACTACATTACACTTTTCAAGTTTAATTTCTACCCCCGGTCCAAATGACCGTTTTGCCCCTAACCTTTGACATTTTCACTATTTAGTCTTTAAGCTCGTATAATGAAACACATGGAATTTCTATCTCACCCAAGCCTATCCGAACATTTTTCTCTCTTATGGCAGCCCACATTTTCCATTATTTTCACATTTTTACAACATATTTAACAACTTTTGCAAAAGGTCCCTTTAGGGGTTTTTCATGAAAATCACCTAAGAAAAGATGTTTAACACACCTTCAACTTTCATACCCCTCCATAATCCACCAAAATACAAGCAACTCATGCATGGGTAAATTTCTAAACATGAACCCTAGCATGAAATACGGGTAGAAATGGAAAGATCAAGCTACCGGGATTTCAAAAATACAAAGAACATTAAAAACGGGGCTTGGGAGCACTTACTATTGAGCTTGGAAAGCTTGGAAACCCTAGCTATGGAGACTCTTCAAATTTCGGCAGCCATGGAGAAGAAATGGCTGATTTTTCTCTTCTTTTTCCCATTTTATTTCATTAAAAAGCCAAATGACCAAAATTCCCTTAAGTCCTTCCTTTGAAATTTCATCCATGCAAGCCCATTTTTGTCCAAAAACTTAGAAATTGGGCAAATTGCTCTTTAAGACCTTCTAATTTATAATATAAAGCAATTTCATACAAATTTCTTCTAGAATCCAAGTTTTGCAATTTATTCAATTTAGTCCCTAATTTCCAATTAAACACCTTACTCAAAGAATTTCTTCCTGAAACTTTAACACATGCATACTCTCATATTCTAGGTCTCATAATAATCATAAAATAAATATTTTGATGTCGAATTTGTGGTCCCAAAACCACTTTTCCTACTAGGCCCTATTTCGGGATGTTACACTCAGGTAACCCGTTCACTCAGAACCACAGATATTAAAGTTTTCCACCAATGGTACGCCGTATCTCTCAGAAGTGAAACCATATTTTACACATTCCTCGGGATTCAGAGACATTTCATCAAACACTCGTATTGTATTCTCTAACCAGAATTTGGCTCTTTCAGCATCATCATTCTTTGTAGCTCAAAATTCTTTAGCCCCATACTTTCTAATCTTATCAACTGGTGGTCTACTTAACTGAACCAGATTCACTGAGGGCATAACAGGAATTTGAGGTTGGTTAACCAGGGGTGGAGGTTGTTGTACAGCCGGATTGGTTCGAATATATTGGGTGAACCAATCATTCATCATTTGATAGAAGGCTTGTTTAGCCTCACCATCACGACTACTCGTAGTTGGTCGAGAATCAACTTGCACCGTCCCTTGCGCAAGAGCAGTGCATTGCTTTCAACATTGTCAGCTACAGCTCTATCGGGATCTATTGCTATATAAAAGTACATTTCAATGTCAGGATTCACCATACTATCACATTTTCGATATATGGCATGTATATCTAGACTCACATACACTATGGTAGTCCTAGAACCGACTAAACCATAGCTCTGATACCAACAAAATGTAACACCCCTATCCCGTAACCATCACCGGAATAGGTAAGGGGCATTACCAGATAGACAGAACATTTCAGATTGATTCAGAATTATAGATATCACATAACATTAATACATAAGCAATCATCAATAATTCGTCCCTTATGATGGTCTATGAGACCTAAAAAGTACTTTTAAGGACATTCAGGACTAAAATGAACACATTCATAAATTTTAGAACTCAAAAAATTTTTCAATTCTGTTGAGGTCACACGCTCGTGTGACCAGGCCGTGTGCCTCACATGGGCACCAGACATGCCCATGTGATCCAACTGTGCCAAAACAGAGTATATATATTAAATGGCTACTGACTTAAACCCACAGCCACATGACACTCCCATGTATCATATCTGTGTGATCTTAAGAGGTTACTACTTTACATACACGGCCACAAGGCATGCCTGTGGTCCCTGACTGTGTGGCACAATGCAGGTTTGGTTTGAGCCAACTTGCCACCTCTTTTTGGGTCATTCCTACAAGCAATATTAAACAACATTCATAACAAAATTTTCAACCAATTCCATGCTCAAAACATGCTTCATTATAACTAAATCATCATCATTCAATAACCTATTCAAATCCATACCAAAACACATTAAAAATCTTATTACAATAACATGCCAAAATGCTCATTTCATAGCTCACTTATGGCATCTTGTCTCTCATTCTTAAACTTACCATTTCCTCAACTTGGCATATTTCAAAATGACCACCACATACAAGGATATATAACCATTACAAGCATACACAATTTGACATCACAAACCATTTACCAAAACTAATCACAAACATACAATTTGTTGGCCAACTCTCATGGCATAACATATATACATTTCAAAGCTTAAATACATAGGCATTCTAGCCTATACATGCCATACTTAAATATATTTACACTTTCAAAAGTACCAAAATGAGTTCGATAGTATGGTGACAATCCTTGACTATCCCCGAGCCTTCAGTAGCTACGATAACTGTAAAACAGACAGAAATCACACAGAGTAAGCTACAAAGAGCTTAGTAAGCCAAATACAATTGGTCTAACTATTAAAGCATATAAAATAAAAGTCAATAAAAAGAATTCATAGCCATTTCACAGAGTAATTCATGAGCCTAACCATGCTCATTTGCTTGTATATATGTCATGTTTCATTTTCATGATTTCGTACATCCCTCGCATTCATTATTTCACAGAAACATAGTCTTTCGTATTCAGAAATTTAATACGATGCAAACGTACCTGTATAAATTATACATTTTATATATTCATTTCTATAATTCATACTCTATCATCAGCCAGTTCAGAAACGATATAGCTACTCATAAACGAGTACAATGCCGATGTCTCGGACGTGGTCTTATATGTAATTCAGCATCGATGCCTCTATCCCAGACAGGGTCTTACATGAAATCCAATACGATGCTGATGTCCCAGACATGGTCTTACATGTAAATCTCAAATCGAGGCCTGTGTCCCAGACACGATCTTACATGATATCTCAGATTA
The DNA here is from genome assembly GCA_025698465.1 of Gossypium longicalyx. Taxonomy (NCBI): domain Eukaryota; kingdom Viridiplantae; phylum Streptophyta; class Magnoliopsida; order Malvales; family Malvaceae; genus Gossypium; species Gossypium longicalyx. The sequence continues at coordinate 38,335,966 of CM046995.1, forward strand.
ATGTCAATGTTCTTTTAGAAACGTACAGAGCTTTTCAGATACTAGCATATTATCGGAGTTTACTCAAAATTTATTCATCAGGCTCTCAAGGTCGTCCAATACAGATTACAGTTTGTATGCACAAAATTTAGTCAATTTAACATGTAATTGTAATTTGACTTACCTTGTACAGATTTTAGATGGAAACGAGCTGACTATTGAACTATGTTGGACTTCCCTTGATCTAAGTTCGATTTTCTTTGTTCTTGATCTTAATCAACCAAATCAATGACCGAACCCTAGGATGGTCTTCTTCTTTCTATTTTCTTTGATTTTCGACAAGTATGGATGGATAATTCAACCATTAACATGTTTTTGTTTTATTATAATATACATTAATATGTATTTTACCATTTTAACCTTATTATAATCATTAAAAATTCACCAACTACATGTCCATAATTGTCCACCATTAACATTAATGGTATTTTTGACATGCAAGGACTCTTATGTTAAAAGCGAAGGCCAATATACCCCATTAACAATTAGCATGCAACTTTTGCATTTTACGCGATTTAGTCCTTTATCAAAATTAAGCACAGAAACAGACGAATTAAATCACAAAAATTTCGCAAACATACATTCACATATCACAAACACAAAAAATAATATTAAAATATTTTTTAGACTCAGATTTGTGGTCCCGAAATCACTGTTCTGACTAAGGTCTAAACCGGACTGCTACAGCCAATGCCACATCTTGATGTGGTCTTACATAGAGTCCTTAATCAATGCTGATGCCATGTCTTGACATAGTCTTACACGGGGTCCTTGCCTTACCAATGCCATGTCTTGACATGGTCTTACATGGTATCCTTAACAGTCAATTCCACCTTAAATGCCATGTTATGAACATGGAATTTTCCGTCAATTCGTCCTTAATTGCCATGGTACAACCATGGACTTTGAGATATCAATGCCATGTCAAGTCATAGCTAAAACATACTTGCTCAAATTCTCAAGGTTAGTCGCATAACTCAATAATAACAATACTACTAACAATAATTGCATAATAATAAAATTCTACTCAACTTACATACTTACATTCTCAATCTCATCATATCATCAACTTAACTTATTCTCATCAAACTATGCTAGTCAGTACTTTCTTGTTATCATACAAAGCCATAATACAAAATATGGTCTTATATATAAATTATACAAATTCTCTTTTCAATATCGAATTATTATCGAACATTAATCATTATATCTGAAACTTAATACTAAAGTATTTATGGCCAAAATATCAATTTATCATTGAAATATGCATAATTAAATGCTTATATGAACTTACCTCGATACCAAAACGACCATTTTACCAACTTTTCTGATTTTCAGTTTTTCCCCCATTCTAGGTCCAAATCTCACTTTCCAAAATCTAAAACATCATATTTCACTTATTTAATTAATGTACTATTCAATACATTCCCTAACTCAAACTTTGGCAAAATTACAATTTTGCCCCTAAACCTTTGTAGAATTATGATTTTGCCCCTAGGCTCGAAAATTAAAATTTATCCATTTTTCTCATGTTTTATGACACGCTGAACATTTTTTTTCCTTCTATGGCAACATCAAATTCCCACTCTATCATGTACTTATGAACATTAGGTATTTTTACCGATTTTGTCGTTTTACTCATTTTCACTTAAAATCGCTTAGCAAAAGTTGTTTAACATAATTTCAAGCTTCATATTCTACCATAAAACATCAAAATAAACACATTTAAACAATAGGTATTTTTCCAAATATGAACCCTAGCATGAATTATTGCTAGAATAAGCTACGTCAAGTTAACGGGACTCCAAAAACGTAAAGAACATTAAAAATGAGGCTAGAACGGACTTACTATTGAGCTTGGAAAGCTTGGAAACCCTAACCATGGCTTCCTCCATGCTATATTCGGGCTCCATGAAGAAGATGGACCAATTTTGGCTTTATTTTCCCTTTTTAATTCTTTTAATTACTAAATGACCAAAATGCTCTTAAAGGCTTTTCTTTTAAATTTGTCCTATTCTTGCCCATTTTTGTCCAAACTTAAATATAATGGTCTAATTACTAAATAAGGACCTCCACTTTAAGAACCCATTTCAATTAAATCCCCTTTATTATCTAGAACACACATTTTGCTAATTTTACAATTTAGTCCTAATTATCAAATTAGACACTTATACATAAAATTTCTTCACAAAATTTTCACACAATTATTCAATCAATGAATAAACCTTAAACTTAATTGAAATAATTTTTTTTACCTCGGATTCATGGTTTCGTAACCACTATTCCGTTTAGGCCCTATTTCGGGATATTACATTTCTCCCCCTTTAGGGATTTTCATCCCCGAAAATCTTACCTACAAATGGATTCGAAATTGATTTCCAGCAACACTTTTAAATTCTCATTCAGCCTTGGCATACCCAAAATTTTACTTCTTAAACTAAGGCTCTAAACTGGAATACCTACTGATAAGTAGCTGACTTTATTTTATCATTAACCTCATACTCTCTGATGAAACACAACTAACTCTTCTTTTCTTACCAAAATGGAAATTCTCTACCACTAAGGTACTTTCAAACAAAAGAAAAAAATACTTGTTTCTCTTTTGAGTGTCAATATTCTTACCTTTCGATTCTATATACAATTTTTGATAATCTGTCTCTGATTTCTGTAATTAATTTCCACTTTCCTCTAATCCTTTCTGTCCAATTTAATTCTGCTAATTTCTCTTCCTCAATTCAACTATTAGTACAAAGGTGACATGTAGTAACATTTAGCAATCTCATGGTCAAAACTTACTGCAGCTTTCTTTTGATGTCACGGTGCAACCCTGGATTTCCAACCATAACAACTAAAATTTACACTCTGAATGAATTGACAACATCAAAATGAATAACTCAGATAATCCTTCGGTAGAAAAACTCATTCGTACTGAGAAGAATACACAAACTTCTTCAAGAAATCAACCATAGCTCATTTAACCTTTCGGTGATAATGCTCATTCTGTTGCACAATTCTTCGAAGTACCCTCACGTTTTCACACAAACATCAATACTAATTGTAATAGCTTCTGAGATACTTGAAAATCAACTTTAACTCTCTAAAAGTTTAGTTATCGTATTCAAAGTCAGGTACATAACATTTCACACTCTTACTAGTATAACTAGCTCATGTTATCATCCATCTCTGTACTTCTCAAATAATCAAATAATTATCATTGTGCTAGGGATCATAACTGTTGCAAAATCTCTTGATTTCTCATTAACACATTTCTAGAAACCATAAACTCTTTATTCAAACCAAGCTGAATCATAATGGATACTTCAATTGTCAATATCTTTAACTGTTTATACTTTATTAGCATGAATTCAAACCAAACTAAACTTCATACAATGAGAACCTTAACAATCAGACAACTTGGATTTGAAAAAATATACCTCTAATGCAGCCATTCTGATATGCGTATACAACTTTGTACCATAACCTCTAGAATATGTACTATTTACTCGGGTCATTTATCTATTTATACATGAAAAATCAGCATTTACCTCTGAAGCCATGAATAATTCAAACATACATATAACTCAATCAACTGCTCAACTGAATCAGTCTCAACTAAAAGAAAATAACTTTTCAAAAAGCTGTTTTCTTCTCTATCTTTGTCATGATATCTCAAACATACATTCTGTCATGATTTCTTCAAAGAGCTAATCACAAATCATTATTACTGCATAACTCGAAAGAACATAGCATTCGGTCTTTAACTCACTGATATATATATCAAGATTATGCGAAAAATGAAAATCAATACACATGTCTGAACTGAACTACACTGAGGCCACAATACTCATACTACTCAAAAATCATAAGGCCATAATAAGATTGACTTCTCAATTACTTTAGTAAATAATGTCTCGGGTGAAAATAAAACATCCTGATCATTTGAGAGATTTAAACACAAATTTCAATAACAACCAGTGCAAAAGCAGAATCTTTATACCTCTAATAACTATACCTCTGTACTTTCATTATCAGGCCCGAACTCGTAATATTCATAAACATACTCATAATAATAAGAAAAAATTTTCATCAATAGAGCATTTTCTGCTAATATCTCATGGCTGATACATTGAACAATAATTTATTAATAAAATCGAGATAATAAAATCTCAGAACATGGAGCTACACAGAATTCCTGGTAACTACATCTTATGTAGAACAGTTAAGGTTTCAATAGCATCTCAGAAAATTTTCAAAAGGAAAGGATAATACTCACAAGCACAGAGAACAACTATGATAGAAGCCATAAAATTTTCCTTTACTTTCATTAAGCAATAGTTAACAATACAGATCACTAACATCATATAGATCTTACTGTCAACCTTTCATCTACACGCTGAAGTAGAAAACTAGAATAGATAGAGCAATATCAATCACAGCTCAAACAAACTATAATGCTTTCATCTGTCTGTAAATTTAACTAACATTCTCATACTGTAGGAATTGCATCTATGATCTTGCATATATTTATATATATCTCTGAAAGTAAATGTACACATATAATAGTCGGAAAAGATTTTTCTATAATTTCTCAATTATAAACTCTACATTCAACTATTAATGGCTCAATTATTATTCCTATGTCTAATTTTGTCATTACTGAATTCACACTATCCCATTCACAGTTGGAATTTATTCAGAAGAAAATCTAGCAATCATATACCTTACACATCATACTTGAATGAGTGCATTAGCTGAGCCTGACCTTTCTTTTACTATGACATTTTAGTTATCCAGATGATTTTATTATTAACCCGTCATCCTTTCTGCAACTGTGTTCATTTGCTAAATCATTCTCGACCCTGATTACATCGTCAATAAATCTAGCACTGAACTATTTAGTTTTCCACTTTAGCCTATTCAATCTGAATTTCATGAAATCTAATTCTGAATTACCTTGCTGATAATGGGGTGAGGTTGTAACACCTCTGACTTACCTCTTACATACTCATGCATATAACTTAACACTCATCACATTAAAATATTATCACAATTATACAATTTGCTTCAAGCAACTTAACATGCACGTTCATAATACAATGACTTTATGATCATCTTATGCAAATTAGTGCACTTACATAAATCTTGAGTAAAATTACTCATAGCATTCACTTAACTTCTCTAGTTATACATATAGCATCATACAAATGCCAATTTAACGTGAACATTTATCTCAATATAAACTTTCCTTTCATCTTATCTCATCTTTCATATTTCTCGAACAATTCTTATTCACAATTTATTCATTATCACATAAACATCATGAACCATTATTCTTACATTTTATGAGCCTCAACTCATCATAAACATACTATCTGTACTATCAAACTTAGCTCGGTTGGAGTGCGCATCTGTCTGACAAAACATTTTATATCTGGGTCGGGAGTCGTCACACTATCATAGTTCAATATGACATGTATAGCTAGACTCTCACTCATACTGAATATTTCGAGAACCAACTAAACCTTTTCTCTGATACCAATAAATGTAACACCCTTTACCCGAGACCATCGCTGGAGTCGAGCACGAGGCGTTACCTGACTTAACTTGTAACATCCCGAAATAGGGTCTAGTCGGAACAGTGGTTTCGGGACCACAAATCTGACATCAAAATATTTATTTTATGATTATTATGAGACCTATAATATGAAATTATGCATATGTTAAAGTTTCATGAAGAAATTCCTTGAGTAAGGTGTCTAATTGGAAATTAGGGACTAAATTGAATAAATTGCAAAACTTGGATTCTAGAAGCAATTTGTATGAAATTGCTTTAGATTATAAATTAGAAGGTCTTAAAGAGCAATTTTCCCAATTTCTAAGTTTTTGGACAAAAATGGGCTTGCATGGATGAAATTTTAAAGAAAAGACTTAAGGGCATTTTGGTCATTTGACTTTTTAATGAAATAAAATGGGAAAAATAAGGCAAAAATCAGCCATTCTTCTTCCTTGTCCAGCCGAAAATTTCATGCTCTCCATAGCTAGGGTTTTCAAGCTTTCCAAGCTCACTAGTAAGTGCTCCCAAGCCCCGTTTTTAATGTTCTTTGTATTTTTGAAATCTTGGTAACTTGATCTTTCCATTTCTACCCATATTTCATGCTACGGTTCATGTTTAAAAATTTACCCATGCATGAGTTGCTTGTATTTTGGTGGATTATGGAGGGGTATGAAAGTTGAAGGTGTGTTAAACATCTTTTCCTAAGTGATTTTCACGAAAAACCCCTAAAGGGACCTTTTTGCAAAAGTTGTTAATATGTGGTAGAAATGTGAAAATAATTGAAAATGTGGGCTTCCATAAGAGAGAAAAGTGTTCAGATAGGCTTGGGTAAGATAGAAATTTCATGTGCTTCATTATACGAGCCTAGGGACTAAATCGTAAAAATGTAAAAAATTAAGGGCAAAACGGTCATTTGGACTGGGGGTAGAAATTAAACTTGAAAAGTGTAATGTAATGGATTAATAATATAATTTTTTTGTTATAGACCCCGAGAAACAAATTCCGGAGGTCGATCGAGGTAAACGCAAGGTTTCAGAAAAATCGAAGCACAGCTCCGAAACGAATACCAGGTAAGTTTGGATAACTCAAATTAAACCTATAACATACATATTTGTATGTTTCATGAATGCATGATAATTGCATTGTTGATGGCATGAAAATGCATGAATTGCATCTTTAATAATGAATTGTTGGATAATGTCTCGGTTGAGGTTGGAAAGGGAATTCGATGGATAAACCATGATATACATGAGACTTGAGATCCTACATGTGTTACAAAAAAGGATTTAGCTTGGACTGATAATCTGAAGATCTCAATTATAAAAAGGATCTAGCCTGGACTGGTGTTCCTTGAGTGATCGAGCCTCCCGAAGATTATGTGTGCATTGTGGATTTAGCCCGAACGGGTAATCCGATTAGGGTCTAAATTTAGCTTGGACTGGTCATTCAGATCTAAGCTCATTAAGGGTGTTTGTCGCGTAAGGGATTTAGCTTGGACTGGTAATCCCGACATCACTTTATGAGTTTATATTGCAGGGGATTTAGCCTAGACTAGTAATCCCGCCGTAAGATGTGAGGTTCGCGGGAGTGCATACTAAAACGATCATTCGTATGAATTGACGGTGAATGGATAATCCATCGAGATTTCCTAGAAACTCAATGGGACTATCACAAGGTATTTGTAAAAATGACATGTAAAATGGTGAGCTCATCTAAGATAAAAATGTTCATGGTATTTGTTATGTGACTAACTCATTGATTGAGTGCATGTGATAGGGAAACCATTTTCATGTTCATTGGTTTCATTATCTATTATGGATGTATGCTAAACAATTGGTAAGTTTACTTTCCTGTTATACGGGCTTACTAAGCAAGTAAATGCTTACCCCTCTCTTTTCCATACTTTTCAGAGCTCAAGGACTCATAAGGATCGGAAGACAATTGGAGAGTCAACACACTATCAACTAGACAAGCTTTGGTATAAAGACATTTCTATTTTGTCCAATGGCATGTATAGGATTTTTGAGTATTTTGTTATATATGTCATTTGATTTGCCTAGTGAAAGCATGTAAAAATATGTTTATCTTTCTTTGTATATGGCCATGGGAATTTGGCTCATTTTGAAGTAGGCTATGCCCTACAAATCTATGCATGTTTATATTCATATGCGATGGCTTAGTTATAATTGGCAATGAGTTATAATAACAAGCCAATCTTAATATGTCAAGCAAACGTATAAATCATTAAATATAAGATAAGAATTAACTTAGCATGTATGAAACCAATGATATGAGGTTCACATGCAATGAGGTTAATCAAAGTTTCATACTTACAAATGGATAATTTGGCCCAAATATGCACTACAGTAATCTATAAGTGTAATTGGCTAGTAGAGGGTGACTTAAGGCTTGGAAAATAGCCTAACAAGGTCCACATGGGTTGACACACGGGCGTGTGTCTAGGCCGTGTGTGACACACGGGCTACTCCCATTGGTGTGTGCTATGACCATGTGTCCCCTGCACCTGAAATTTTAAGTCAGCATAGAGCACGGGCTAAGCACACGGGCGTGTGCCTTGGCCTTGTTTATTTAATAGAATGGTGAGGTTGAAGTCAGTGTAGCACATCCGCTAAGCCCACGGGCATGTGCCTTGGCCGTGTTGCATACTGGAAAAAGGACACGGGCGTGTTGCACTTCAACTAAGGGGAAAATTTCCTAAAGTGCCCCAGGTCTATCGGACAATTTCAGTTTTGTTCCGTACCGCCCCTAGGAGTGTTTTTAGGCCTCGGAGGCCTGTATAAGAGACAAAGTGCACACGTTTGAAAAGTTTTAAATTACAAGCAAAATTCAGTAACCCTATTGTGTAAGTTTGTAAAGGTGAATTACTGGTAACGCCTCGAACCCTATCCCGGCGTCGGATATGAGCGAGGGGTGTTACATAACTTACTAATTTGGGGAATAAAATTTTCTTTTAAAAGTAATTTATTTACATTCATTCAATATGTACCTAAAAAGGGCCCTCGAGACCCTAAAACATGCAATTGAAACAGTTTGGGACCAAACCAGGAACATTAAAATTTTTTTGAATACTTAGACAAATCAAAACAATTTATTTCATTATTCCTTATAAAACTGCCCACCTGCGTCATAGTCACTAAATAAATCATAACTCGAGTCACAAAACTCAAAATTTAAATTTGTGAATTTTCCTTGAAACTAGACTCATATATCTTCTTACTAATTTTTTTCTACAATTTTTGGTCCAGCCAATTAGTATGGTTTATTAGTTAAAGTTTCTCCTATTGCACTATTTGACTACTTTGACCTCTCCTCACTACGAATCAATTTTCTCCCTATACAGAATTCAAATAACCATCCTTTTGTTTCTATTGAAAGGAGATTCACTAAGGAATCTTCTCCCTATATAGAATTCAATTTTCTCCCTATACACCTAAATCTTTTTGTACAATTTTTAGTGAATTTATAAAGTAATAACAGGGGATTTAGAAATTGCTCTGACCTTATCTCACTAAAATTCAAATATCTCTTAATATACACTTCTTTTGCTTACTCTGTTTCTTTCATATGAAAATAGACTCAATAAGCTTTAATTTTGTATCTCATTCATCACCTAATTCTATTTCTACTATTCTTGGTGATTTTTCAAGATCACATCACTGCTGCTGTTCAATACTATTTTAATGTTAATTTCACTTTTTCATGATTTCTTTGTATTAACAAGCATTTAGGCATACATAACACCGAAACATGTTCTTCATTAGTCATTTCAATAACTAATCATTATCAAATATTTACATACCATTCTATAGCTATATCATAAGGACATACACACAAAATGGCTAAGTCCCTATACATGCCATTAACTAGAACGTTTGTAACGAAGATACCCATTTGGTAACTTGATAATCGATAGTGTGAAGTGACCTCTGACGACCTCCAACGCAAGCTTGCTTTTAAGTACTCTGAAACATGGGAAAGTGAAAGAAGTAAGCTTATAAAGCTTAGTAAGTTCACATGTAAAATAATAAGCATTAGCAATCAATTTAGCTTACTACTATGTTGTCATAATTTGCTTAAATAATGTTTAGTTCTTACTTTCCCATCTTACTCATCGGTAACCTTACCAAAGGCTCAGAATACAAAAGGCACCTTACTTAATAGCTTGCTTACATACCTGCAACATCTCACTTAACACATGAGTACTGTTTCATAATATAGGCATATTGCCAATCATGTCATAAAGTGTCACAAGCATAACTGAAAACTCATCACTTACTTAATACTTGATAATCTCAATTACTTACAATCTCAATATTAAATAAGTCTTAAATGCATACCTGTACTCTTTCTTCATATTCTCACCTTATCGTTTCTTTTACTTACTTTTTGGATTACTCGTGTAACACCCCTTACCCATACCCGGTGCTGGAATAGGGTACGAGGTATTACCAGATCATAATACATACCATTAAATAAAACCGAGACAAAAATATGGCATCCAATTAGATCATGAATCATTATAACATATGCCTTTAACAATATTAGCCAATTTTAATGGCTTTGAACAAAATAATCTATCAAATACTGTAACTAATATTTTATACCTAGGAAATTATGACACGTAACAAAATAAATAAGCCTACTATACATGCCATAATTCAAAATGTTTAGTTCAAATACCAAAAGTATTGATAGTGCGGGCAGATCTTCAACGATCTCTAACTCCTGTGCTAGCTGGATGATACTATAAAACAAAAGAGAGAAAAGAAAGTAAGCTTATAGCTTAGTAAGTAAGTATATAAATAATGAATAAGGAATCTAATATGTTCACAAAATAACTCAACCATATCTATTTTTAATTTCACTATTTACTCCAATTTGATCAAGCTGTCCCTCTTGGGTCATGTTCACTGAATAAATCATAACTCGAGTTACGAAACTCAAAATTCAAATCCGTAAAATTTTCCTGAAACTAGACTCATATTACTTCTTACTAAAATTTTTCTAGAATTTTTGGTTCAGCCAATTAGTACAGTTTATTAGTTAAAGTTTCCCCTATTATACAGCCCGACTGATCTGACCTCTGTTCACTACGAAATGGTTTTCTCCACATAAAAAAGTCAAATATCCATGAAATTTGTTTCATTTAAAACTAGACTCAATAAAAAATCTAGGAATATAAACTATATTTCTTAATTAGTTTTGTACAATTGTTAATGATTTTTCAAAGTCAAAACAGGGGATCACGTAGTCATTCTAAACAAGTCTCACAAAAATATAAATATCTAAAATTATAGGATCCCTTTACTTGCTCTATTTCTTTTACATGAAAATAGACTCATTAAGCTTTAATTTCATATCTCATTCAGCCTCTAATTAAATTTTTACTATTTTCGGTGATTTTTCAAATTCACGTCACTGCGACTGTCCAAAACAGTATTATTGCTAATTCACTCTTTCACACTTTCTTTGTATTAACCTCATTTTAACATGCATATCACAATTAATTTTCACCACATTTCATACATCACAAGTATAGGTCCATGATTACAATGTCACCATAAAATCATCCCGTTGAACACTTCGGATCAATCCTCGATACTTGGTGGTTTCAGCACATAGCTCTACCCATCATATTTCACATAGTTCGGCTCTCTTGTACACATGGTGAACACTTAGTACTACCCATGTGACCTAGCCAGTTTATCTCGTAGCTCTCTTGTCTACATGGTGTCCTTCACTTGGAACCACACATGCCTAGCTACATTTATCTTCTCCCGTAGCTCTCTTGTCTACATGGTATACATCCCGTATCACACATGTGACCTAGCTACCACATAGTACCTCGTAGCTCTCTTGTACACATGATGTGCACTCAGAACCATACATGTGACCTAGCTACGTACCGTCTGTATTATCCAATCTTTCCGAAGGTTCAACCGAGATTTTTCTCTCTATTACTTATTTCCATTCTTCCAATAGTCGATTATGATTCAAAATCAGCTAAAAAATATATATATAATATGCTGAAATATAAAACGTAAATAAAGATAATGTATTATTTACATACAAACTTACCTCGGTGCAAAATATGTAAATTTTGCAATTTAGTCTAAAATATTTTCCTTCCCCCGTTCGAGGTCGATTCCACGCCTTTCTTGATTATTGAGCTTGAAAGCTTGGAAAAAACCCTAGCTATGGTGAACATACAAGGTTCGGCCAAGGAAGAAGATGGATGGACAAAATTTTGGCTTATTTTTCCCATTTTATTTCTTTTAATCACCAAATGACAAAAATACCCTTATGGCCTTTCTTTAAAATTTTGTCCTATTCATGCCCATTTTTGTCCATATAAAGTATAATGGTCTAATTGTCATTTAAGGACCTCTACTTAAAACCCCCATTTCAATCAAGTTCCTTATAAACTAGAACACACATTTTTCACTTATTTCAATTTAGTCCTAAACATAAAATTAAACACCTAGTCATAAAATTTTCAACCTCAGATTAGTGGTTTCGAAACCACTGTTCCGTTTTGGCCCTAGATTGGGCTGTTACAACTCTCCCCCCTTTAGTGATTTTCGTCCCTGAAAATCTTACCGATAAAGAGGTTTGGGTACTATTTTCTCATGGCTTCCTCCAGTTCCCACGTAGCTTCTTCTACCCCATGTCTTTGCCATAACACTTTCACTAAAGCTATACTTTTCTTCCGCAACTGTTTCACTAGGTCAAGTCCGATCGAATCTCAATTTCTGTTGGAGAAATCACATGTGAAGGATCAGAATGATAACGTCGCAACATTGATACATGAAACACGTTATGAATTCTTTCTAACTCTGCCGATAAGGCCAACCGATATGCCACTGGTCCAATCCTTTCAATAATCTCGTACGGCCCAATAAAACGCGGACTCAACTTGCCTTTTCGGCTAAATCTCAGAATCTTCTTCCATGGTGACACCTTCAAGAACACTTTATCACCGACCTGAAATTCAATCTCTTTTCTTTTTAAATCTGCATATGACTTGTCGATCTGAAGCAGCTTTCAAGCAATCACGAATTACTTTAACTTTCTCTTCGGTTTCTTTAATTAAATCAACTCCGTGAATCTGTTTCTCACTAAGTTCGGTCCAATATAAAGGAGTCTGACACTTACGACCATACAACGCTTCGTATGGTGCCATCTGTATACTCGACTGAAAATTGTTATTGTAGGCAAATTCAACCAAAGGTAGATATTTCTCCCAACTACCTTCAAATTCTAAAACATAGCATCTAAGCATATCTTCGAGTATCTGGATTACTCTTTTAGACTGACCATCTGTTTGTGGATGAAACGCGGTACTAAAATTCAATTTTGTACCCAAAGCTTCTTGTAACTTTTTCCAGAATCTCGAGGTAAACCTTAGATCTCTATATGATATTATAGACATAGGTACCCCGTGCAATCTTACAATTTCAACAATATATGATTCAGCTAATTTATCAAGTGAGTAATCGGTACGTACCGGTATAAAGTGAGCTGACTTTGTTAACCTATCAACCACTACCCAGACAACATTCTTCTTTTTAGGAGTTAAAGGCAAACCAGTTACAAAATCTATGGTAATCCTATCCCATTTCCACTCAAGTACCATCACCGGTTGGAGTAATCCTGAAGGCACTTGATGCTTAGCTTTTACTTGTTGACAGATCAAACACTTGGTTACAAATTCAGAAATGTCCCTTTTCATGCCTGGCCACCAATATAACTTCTTTAAATCATTATACATTTTTGTGCTACCAGGGTGAACTGACAAACAACCACTGTGCGCCTCATGTAATATTTTTTGAATCAATTCATCATTTTTTGGTACACATATCCTGTCTCGAAACATCAAACAGTCATCTAGTCCAACTCAAAAATTTGAGTCGTAACCCGATTCGCACTGAGTTCTCTTGGTTCACAACTCACTATCGTTCTTTTGAGCATCATAAATTAGCTGGAGAAATAACAGTTTAGCCCTCATCTCTGCCAAGATTGACCCATCATTAGACAATGCTAACCTCGTATTCATGGCTCTCAAAGTAAAAAGAGATTTCCTGCTCAAGGCGTCAGCAACTATATTCGCCTTCCCCGGATGATAATCAATCACTAGCTCATAATCTTTCAATAATTCAAGCCATCTCCTTCATCATGATTCAAATCCTTTTGATTCATCAAATACTTCAAACTTTTGTGATCGGTAAAAATTCAGCATTTTTCACCATACAAATAATGACGCTTGAGATCTTCAAGGCAAAGACAAATAGCGCCAATTCCAAATCATGTGTAGGATAGTTCTTCTCATGCAATTTTAACTGTCTCGAGGAATAAGCTACCACTTTACCCTCTTGCATCAGCACACATCCAAGGCCTGTCAATGATGCATCGCTATAAATTACGAACTCCTTCCTTGGCTCGAGCTGTACTAAAATCGGTGCTTCAGTCAATCGTGCTTTCAGCTTTTCAAAACTCTGCTGATATTTATCAGTCCATTCAAACTTAACATTCTTTTGAAGCAACTTAGTCATAGGAGAGGCAATCATCGAAAATCCCTCGACAAAACGTCTATAATACCCGGCCAAGCCTAAAAAGCTTCTAACCTCGGATACATTCTTTGGCAGTTTCCAATCAACGATCGCGGAAATTTTGCTCGGATCCACCCGAATACCATCACCTGAGACTATATGTCTCAAAAATCTGACTTCACGAAGCCAGGACCCACTTTTGCTAAACTTAGCAAACAGTTTCTTTTCTCTCAAGATCTACAATATGGTTCTCAAGTGTTCGGCGTGCTCAGACTCATCCCGAGAATAAATTAAGATGTCATCTATGAACACTACCACAAACTTATCCAAATATAGTCGAAAGATTCGGTTCATCAAGTCCATGAATATAGTTGGAGCATTAGTTAAGCCGAAAGGCATCACAAGGAACTCATAATGTCCATACCTTGTCCTAAAGGCGGTTTTCAGCACATCTGACTCCTTAACTCTCAACTGGTAGTAACCGGATCTCAAATTGATCTTTGAAAACACTGTTGTCCCCTTCAACTGGTCAAATAAATCGTCAATCCTCTGTAACGGGTACTTGTTCTTTATAGTCACCTTATTGAGTTGACGGTAATTAATGCAAAGCCTCATTGAGCCATCTTTCTTCTTTACGAATAATACAGGAGCACCCTAGGGAGAGAAACTCGGTCTCACAAATCCCTTGTCTGTTAACTCTTGCAACTGAGCCTTTAATTCTTTTAATTCAGTCGGAGCCATTCTATATGGAGCAATCGAGATCGGTGCAGTCCCCGATAACAAATCAATGGCAAATTCTATCTCTCTGTTCGGAGGCAACCCAGGCAATTCCTCTGGAAATACATCTGGAAATTCACAGACTATCGGCTCTGATTCAAGCTTCAATTTAGACATCTCAGTATTCATTACATAGGCAAGATAAGCTTCACACCCTTTCCTTATATATTTTTGTGTAGACATGTGCGAAATCACCATAGGCAATTTATTTGATTCATCTGTTTCAACCCACAGAATTTCACCATTTTCACATTTCAACTCTAGTGTTTTCTATTTCCAATTTACCTTGGCATCATACAATGTCAACCAGTCCATTCCCAAGATAACGTCAAACTCATCAAATGGTAACAACATCAGATTAGCTGGAAAACAGTGACCTTGAATCATTAATGGGAAATTCTTGCAAACCTTATCAACTAGCACATATTGGTCTAAGGGGTTCGACACTTTAATCGCAAACTCAATAAACTCAACAGGCAACTTCTTATTAGATACTAAATTCACACAAATATAGGAATGAGTAGACCCAAGATCAATCAATGCAATAACAATAGTATCATAGAGAAAAAATGTACCAGTAATCACATCAGGAGATGATGCATCCTCTCGGGCACGTACGGTATAAGCTCTAGCAGGCGCTCTAGCTTCTGGTCTCACCGTTGAATCTTTCATCACAGTTTTACTGCTAGCTCCACTTCCAGTATTTCTCGGTGGTCTACCTCTGCTGGCGGTAGTACTCTGTCTAGCACTCTGAAATTTTTCTTCTTTAACTTTCTCCGGACAGTCTCTGATAAAATGGTCGCGAGAACCACACCTGAAACAAGCTCGCTCGTTTCCCCAACACTCACCAAAATGTTGCCTGCCACATTACTGACATTCGGGCTTTCTAGACCGCACATTACCCACACTTGCCACTGAAGTAGCTTGAGCTTTAGACCCCGAATATGCCTTACCATGATCTCTGTGTGAATCCCCAGCTGAAACTGTCATTCGAGGATTTGTCTCTTTGGACCTCTTTGATTGAGATTGAAATGACTTGCTTATCGGCCTCTTTCTAGTATCTCGGGCCTCAATAGCAGCTTTTCTTCTTTCTTTGTTTAATTCTTCGGCTTTAAGAGCTCGGTCAACCAATACTACAAATTCTTTCAGCTTCAAAATTCCCACAAGCACTTTAATGTCCTCATTAAGGCCATCCTCAAATCTTTTGCACATAATAGACTCGGTGGACACACATTCCTGGGCATACTTGCTGAGTCTAACAAATTCGCGTTCATACTCTGCCACAGGCATCTTGCCCTACTTCAATTCAAGGAACTCCTTCCATTTTTGATCAATAAATCGCTGACTTATGTATTTCTTTCTAAATTCTTCCTGGAAGAAATCCCAAGTAACCCTTTCTTTTGGCACCACTGCTACCAAAGTCTTCCACCAATGGTAGGCCGAATCTCTCAAAAGTGATACAGCACACTTTAGATGCTCCTCGGGTGTACATGAGAGCTCATCAAATACACGGGTAGAATTTTCAAGCCAGAACTGCGCTTTCTCGGGATCATCATCGATCTCTGCTCTGAACTCTTCGGCCCCTTGTTTTCGAATCTTGTCGACCAAAGGTTTATTCATTCTTACCAAATCTATGCCTTGAGCAGCTACAGGAAATGTCTGAGGTATGGGAGGGGGTGGAGGAGGTTGAGCATTTGGGTTTGCTCGAATAAACTCAGTATACCAATTGTTCATCATTTGGAGAAAGACATCCCGAGCCTCATCTCCCTGTCTCAATGTCTCAGGTCTACTTTCTACAGGCGCGGTCCCTTGCGCCGGAGTCGGCACATTACTAGCAGCATCATCAGCCGCAGTTTCGTCAGGATCCATTACTATATTAAAACAAAACACAGTTTAGAATGATCAGGAGTTACCACACTATCACAGTATATTTATGGCATGTATAGCTAGACTTTTACACACACTATATTAGTCCGAGAACCAACTAAACCATAGCTCTGATACCACTAAATGTAACACCCCTTACCCGTACCCGACGCCGGAATAGGGTACGAGGTATTACCAGATCATAATACATACCATTAAATAAAACAAAGACAAAAATATGGCATCCAATTAGATCATGAATCATTATAACATATGCCTTTAACAATATTAGCCAATTTCAATGGCTTTGTACAAAATAATTTGTCAAATACTGTAACTAATATTTTATACCTAGGCAATTATGACACGTAACAAAATAACTAAGCCTACTATACATGCCATAATTCAAAATGTTTAGTTCAAATACCAAAAGTATTGATAGTGCGGGCAGATCTTCAACGATCTCTAACTCTGTGTGCTTTGGATGATACTATAAAACAAAGGAGAGAAAAGAAAGTAAGCTTATAGCTTAGTAATTAAGTATATAAATAATGAATAAGGAATCTAATATGTTCACAAAATAACTCAACCATATCTATTTTTAATTTCACTATTTACTCCAATTTGATCAAGCTGTCCCTCTTGCGTCATGTTTACTGAATAAATCATAACTCGAGTTACGAAACTCAAAATTCAAATCCGTAAAATTTTCCTGAAACTAGACTCATATTACTTCTTACTAAAATTTTTCTAGAATTTTTTGTTTAGTCAATTAGTACAGTTTATTAGTTAAAGTTTCCCCTACTATACAGCTTGACTGATCTGACCTCTGTTCACTACGAATTGGTTTTCTCCATATAAAAAAGTCAAATACCCATGAAATTTATTTCATTTAAAACTAGACTCAATAAGGAATCTAGGAATATAAACTATATTTCTTAATTAGTTTTTTACAATTTTTAATGATTTTCCAAAGTCAAAACAGGAGATCACGTAGCCATTCTGAACAAGTCTCACAAAAATATAAATATCTCAAATTATAGAATCCCTTTACTTGCTCCGTTTCTTTTACATGAAAAATAGACTCATTAAGCTTTAATTTCATATCTCATTCAGCCTCTAATTAAATTTTTACTATTTTCGGTGATTTTTCAAATTCACGTCACTGCGACTGTCCAAAACAGTATTATTGCTAATTCACTCTTTCACACTTTCTTTGTATTAACCTCATTTTAACATGCATATCACAATTCATTTTCACCACATTTCATACATCACAAGTATAGGTCTATGATTACAATGTCACCATAAAATCATCCCGTTGAACACTTCGGATCAATCCTCGATACTTGGTGGTTTCAGCACATAGCTCCACCCATCATATTTCACATAGTTCGGCTCTCTTGTACACATGGTGAACACTTAGTACTACCCATGTGACCTAGCCAGTTTATCTCGTAGCTTTCTTGTCTACATGGTGTCCTTCACTTGGAACCACACATGCGACCTAGCTACATTTATCCTCTCCCGTAGCTCTCTTGTCTACATGGTATACATCCCGTATCACACATGTGACCTAGCTACCACATAGTACCTCGTAGCTCTCTTGAACACATGATGTGCACTCAGCACCATACATGTGACCTAGCTACGTACCATCTGTATTATCCAATCTTTTCGAAGGTTCAACCGGGATTTTTCTCTCTATTACTTATTTCCATTCTTCCAATAGTCAATTATGATTCAAAATCAGCTAAAAAATATATATAATATGCTGAAATATAAAACGTAAATAAAGATAATGTATTATTTACATACAAACTTACCTCGGTGAAAAATATGGAAATTTTGCAATTTAGTCCAAAATATTTTCTTTCCCCCGTTCGAGGTCGATTCCACGCCTTTCTTGATTATTGAGCTTGAAAGCTTGGAAAAAACCCTAGCTATGGTGAACATACAAGGTTCGGCCAAGGAAGAAGATGGATGGACAAAATTTGGCTTATTTTTCCCATTTTATTTCTTTTAATTACCAAATGACAAAAATACCCTTAAGGCCTTTCTTTAAAATTTTGTCCTATTCATGCCCATTTTTGTCCATATAAAGTATAATGGTCTAATTGCCATTTAAGGACCTCTACTTAAAACCCCCATTTCAATCAAATACCTTATGAACTAGAACACACATTTTTCACCTATTTCAATTTAGTCCTAAACATCAAATTAAACACCTAGTCATAAAATTTTCAACCTCGAATTCGTGGTTTCGAAACCACTATTCCGTTTTGGCCCTAAATTGGGCTGTTACAACTCGGGAACCTTGTCCTTCTTGAACTTACCATTGCCATGTCTTGACATGGTCTTACGTGGTATCCTTGCCTTATGAACTCACCAATGCCATGCCTTGGCATGGTCTTACATGGGACCTTTGCCTTATAGTAACTCATCAATGCCATGTCTTGACATAGTCTTACATGATTTCCTTGCCTTATAGAGCTTATCAATGCCATGCCTTGGCATGGTCTTACATGATTTCCTTGCCTTATAGAACTTATCAATGCCATGCCTTGGCATGGTCTTACATGATTTCCTTGCCTTATAGAACTTATCAATGCCATGCCTTGGCATGGTCTTACATGATTTCCTTATCTTACCAAATGCCATGTTCTAAACATGGTCTTACATGGTATCCTTGTCTTACTAAATTCCATGTTCCAAACATGGTCTTACATGGTATCCTTATCTTAGTGTCAATGCCACATCTTGATGTGGTCTTACATGGAGTCCTTAATCAATGCCGATGCCATGTCTTGACATGGTCTTACATGGGATCCTTGCCTTACCAATGCCATGTCTTGACATGATCTTACATGGTATCCTTAACCATCAATTCCTCCTTAAATGCCATGTTATGAACATGGAATTTTCCGTCAATTCTTCCTTAATTGCCATGGTACAACCATGAACTTTGAGATATCAATGGCTTGTCAAGTCATAGCTGAAACATACTTGCTCAAATTCTCAAGGTTAGTTGCATAACTCAATAATAACAATACTACTAAAAATAATTGCATAATAATAAAATGCTACTCAACTTACAAACTTACATTCTCAATCTCATCATATCATCAACTTAATTATTCTCATCAAACTATGTTAGTCAGTACTTTCTTGTTATCATACAAAGCCATAATACAAAATATGGTCTTACATATAAATTATACAAGTTCTCTTTCCAATATCGAATTATTATCGAACATTAATCATTTTATCTGGAACTTAATACTAAAGTATTTATGGCCAAAATATCAATTTATCATTGAAATATGCATAATTAAATGCTTATTAAACATATGAACTTACCTCAATACCAAAACGACCATTTTACCAACTTTCTCGATTTTTAATTTTTCTCCCATTGTAGGTCCAAATCTCACTTTCTAGGATCTAAAACATCATAATTCACTTATTTAATTAATGTACTATTCAAAACATTTCCTAACTCAAACTTTGGCAAAATTACAATTTTGCCCCTAAACCTTTATAGAATTATGATTTTGCCCCTAGGATCGGAAATTAAAATTTATCCATTTTTCTCATGTTTTATGACACACTGAACATTTTTCCCTTCTATGGAAACATCAAATTCCCATTCTATTATGTACTTATGAACATTAGGTATTTTTACCGATTATGTCGTTTTACTCTTTTTACTTAAAATCGCGTAGAAAAAGTTGTTTAACATAATTTCAAGCTTCATATTCTACCATAAAACATCAAAATAAACACATTTAACCTATGGGTATTTTTCCAAATATGAACCCTAGCATGAATTATTGCTAGAATAAGCTAAATTAAGTTACCAAGACTCCAAAAACGTAAAGAACATTAAAAACGAGGCTAGAACAGACTTACTATTGAGCTTGGAAAGCTTGGAAACCCTAACTGTAACACCCAAATACCCGTTCCATTTCTAGAGTAGGGTCACATAACATAACTTGCTCAACTCCTCTATAGAACACTTCGCGTACATAAGAATCATATTTGCACTTTTAAGTTTCAATAATTTTGAATCCAATGGAATTAAATAATTATAACAATAATAGCATGTTTCCATGAGTAACTTCTATAGTATGCGCATACAAAAGGGTAAAAGTGTAAAGTCTTGAGCTTAATGAATAACATCATACAACTAAAACTTTTCTATTCATTTGGTGATTTTTCTCCTCTTGACCGAATACACATACATAACATATATCTCAAATGCTTAACATGTTAGTTCAAGCATAACATAATCACACTCATATCACAAATATGAACTTATATGTCAAGTTAATTAACACTTCAAGATTTATATCTAAACCATTATCAAATCCATACATAGGACTTTAGCCATATTCGCATGGCTTTATATACAATACTATCAAAATAGCAAACCTCCCAAAAAATTATCCTATACATGCCATAATGTCTACTAGAGTTTTAAACAAAGGTACCAAAAAGGTTATCAAAAGATGCGATGACTTCGTAACGGTTCCAAGCTTTCCTCGACAAGATGATCTATACAAAACCAATAAACACACCAAGTGAGTTATTAACTCAGTAAGTCCTAAGAAATTTCAAGAATGTAATAACCCGATTATCTTAGCAAAATAAAATTTCAATCCAATACTAGCCGAATTCAACCATGATATCACAAGGAAATCTTATGTCACATACGTACATTATGAATTTTGTACATACTTACCCGAATTCACTATGTACTCCTACACCATTTAATTAGAAATTGAAAATACCATGGTAAATGTCATATACAAATCATCGGCGTATATGTAAATGACATACAATGTCCAATTATTTAAATAAAGCACAAACCAAGCCGCTCCATCTATCAATCCAATCTCCAATCCATTTAGATTCATTTATCACTACTTTATATCTTTGTTCAATTATTTACTAATTGAGCCGATTACCTTTCTCTTCTTTCTCTCTTCCCAAGCATTATATATTAATACACATATTAGAATCAAATCCCATGTCTAGTATCCATGCACATTTCATTACTCCCAATTTAATGTTTTAATGAATTTTCATTTGCAGAAGTAGTGCTCCACGATCGATATCGCACACTTAGTGCTTGATTTGAAAGTCCACACACATAGTGCTCTTACTTATTCGCACACATAGAGCCACGTTTTCTCGCACACATAGTGCCACGTAGTTTTTGCACACATAGTGCCGCATAGCCTTGCACACATAGTGCTGTATTTTCTTATCTATAGCTACCACAATATCATAGATAGGTCAATATTTTCACATTCTATTTTCAAAAACTCATACATACCCTGGTTTCTTATCCAACTTATTTTGTGTCATTTATGTGCAATGTTAACCGTAGTTTAAATTACTTAAGGACTTACTTTTTTTTTAGTTGGATGAACAACTCCGATCGGCTACTCAACCGCTTTTGCTTTCCCTTTGGCCAAACTTGGCTCCCTTTGATCTTGAGCTCCAACTAAGCAAATAAAATAACTCAATCATCGTAGCCCCAATTTATATTCATTCCTCATAGACACACACAGAGATTCGGTATTCCATCTAATATTAACCAAGCCATAACAATATAACATTTAAATATTCAAGATTTATCACCTAATATCTAAAACCAATCATCAAATTTATTGAACCATTTTTTTTCTTCTTTTATTCATCTTTTTATTTTTAATTCATATTATTTATGATGTTTTAATCACTTATCAATATAATATTATAATTAAATTAAACTTAGTGGAGGGACATCATTACTTGGCCAGCCACTTAATGCATATTGGGCATTTTGACATTCAAACCCAAACTTCCATACTTCGAAATTATTTGGTCCCCACACATTTACCTAACATATTTTCTAAGTTTCTCAACTAAGTTCTTTCAAGTGAAATTCACATTCATATGACTAAATTAAAACATCAAATTTTTCACACATGCACTACCACACATAGAAGATATGAAAATTAATTTTTTTAATAAATTTTATGACTCGGTTTTGTGGTCCCGAAATCACATTCCGACTAGGGTCAAATTAGGGTCGTCACAACTCTCCCCCACTTAGAAATTTTCGTCCTTGAAAATCTTACCAGCGAATAAATTCGGATAACGTTCTTTCATAGAGTCTTCGAGCTCTCAAGTAGCTTCTTCTACTCCATGTTTGACCCATAATACTTTTACTAAAGAAATCTTCTTATTCTGCAATTCTTTCACTTCCTGAGCTAAGATACGGATCGGTTCTTCCTCATAGCTCAAATCCGATTGAATCTCAATTTCAGATGGATTAACCACATGTGAAGGATCAGATCTATACCATCTAAGCATCGATACATTGAACACATTATGAATCTTTGCGAGTTCAGGTGGCAGAACCAATCTATAAGCAACCGGCCCTATCCGTTCTGCTATCTCGTACGGTCCAATAAATCTTGGGCTCAATTTGCCCTTACGGCCAAATCGGAGTACTTTTTTCCAGGGTGAGACTTTCAAAAAATACTTTATCACCAATTTGATGCTCAATATCTTTGCGTTTCAAATCTGCATATGATTTCTGATGATCCGATGCTGCTTTCAAACTATCACTAATCACTTTCACTTTTTCTTCAGCTTCTCTGATAAAATCAACCCCGTATATCTTATTTTCACCGAGTTCGGTCCAATACAGTGGTGTGCGGCATTTACGACGCCTCGTATGGCGCCATCTTGATACTTGATTGCAAGCTATTGTTGTATGCGAATTTAATCAAAGGTAAATATCGTTTCCATGAACCACTGAATTCGAGAATGCAACATCTCAACATATCTTCGAGTATCTGAATAACTCGTTCAGATTGACCATCTGTCTGGGGATGGAAAGCAGTGCTAAAATGTAACTTAGTAGCCAACGCTTCATGCAATTTTCTCCAGAATCGGGATGTAAATTTGGGGTCTCTATCAGAAATAATAGAAGTAGGTACTCCATGTAGTCGAACAATTTGAGAAACATATAATTCTGCCAATCTATCGAGTGAAAAATCTGTACGAACAGGGATAAAATGAGCGGACTTCGTCAATCTATCAACAATAACCCAGATTGAGTCTTTCTTGCTCTGCGTCAACGGTAAACCAGATACAAAGTCCATTGTTACTTGATCCCATTTCCACTCAGGTATCATGATCGGCTGTAGTAATCCTGAAGGCACCTGATGCTCCGCTTTCACTTGTTGACATATCAAACATTTAGAAACAAAGTCGAAAATGTCTCTTTTCATACCATGCCACCAATATTGTCTTTTTAGATCGTTGTACATTTTCGTGCTACCAGGATGGAACGACATTCGGCTACTATGGGCCTCGCTCAAAATCATCAAAGTAAGTTCTGAATTTCTCGAGACATATAATCGACCTCTGAATCTTAAACAACCATTGTCGTCAATTTGAAACTCTGAACCCGTATTAGAATCACATTGAGCTCGTTTAGCAACCAATTCGTCATCGATTTTCTGTGCTTCACAAATTTACCGTATTAACACTGGTTCTACTTTTAGTTCCGCTACTAGCACATCATTAGCGGAAATAGACAAATGTACATTCATTGCTCGAAGAGCAAATAGAGATTTTCGACTTAGGGCATCAGCCACCACGTTTGCCTTACCTGGATGATAATCAATGACAATTTCATAATCCTTTAATAATTCAAGCCACCGTCGTTGTCTCAGATTCAAGTCTCTCTGAGTCATTAAATATTTTAGGCTTTTATGATCAGTATAAACATGGCATTTCTCTCCAAGCAGTAATGGCGCCAAATTTTAAGAGCAAACACAATCGCAGACTAGCTCGATATCATGAGTTGGATAATTTTTCTCGTGAGGCTTTAGTTGTCTCGAAGCATACGCAACAACTCTACCCTCCTATATCAACACACAACCCAAACCGTTCAAAGAAGCATCTTTGCCAGACTACGAACTTTTACCGGACTACGGTGAACTAACACAGAGCCTCCGTCAAAGGGTTTTCATTTGGTGAAACTTGTCGACACTTCTCGACCACTCAAACTTGATATCTTTCCGAGTAGTTTCGTCAGCGGTGTTGCGATCATCGAGAAACCTTTAACGAATCGTCGATAGTACCAGTGAGTCCCGTAAAGCTCGAACTTGAAACATTCCTTAGAGGTTTCCAATCAAGAATGGCTGAAATTTTGTTCGGATCAACTCTAATACCCGAAGTAGATACAACATGTCCCAGAAAGCTGACCTCCATTAACCAGAATTCACATTTACTAAATTTTGCATACAATTGATTATCTCGCAAAATCTGAAGTACAAGCCTCAGGTGTTCGGCGTGTTCGGACTCGTTGTGAGAATAAATCAGAATATCATCTATGAACACCACCACAAATCGATCTAAATCTGTCTGAATACCCGATTCATCAGATCCATGAAAACCATAGGGGCATTAGTGAGCCCAAACGGCATCACTAAAAACTCATAGTGTCTGTATCTCGTTCTGAAAGCAATCTTAGGAACGTCGGAAACTCTAACTCGCAACTGATAATAGCCAGATCGCAAATCAATCTTCGAAAACACGGAAGCTCCTTTCAACTGGTCAAATAAGTCATCTATCCGTGGCAACGGATATTTATTCTTTATCGTCACTTTATTGAGCTGACGATAATCAATACACATTCGCATAGTTCCGTCCTTCTTTTTCACGAACAGGACTGGAGCACCCCAGGGTGAGAAGCTGGGTCGCACAAAACCTCTGTCGGTCAACTCTTGTGATTGAGCTTTCAATTCTTTTAACTCGGTCGGTGCCATACGATATGGAGCGATCGAAATCAGTGTCGTACCCGGAACCAATTCTATGCCGAACTCTACTTCTCTAACAGGTGGCAATCTCGTTAATTCCTCAGGAAACACTTCTAGATACTCAAAAACTACAGGCACAGTCTTGAGCTTTCGTTCCGATACCTTGCTATCCAGTACATATGCAAGATAAGCTTCGTAACCCTTTCTCACATATTTCCGAGCTAACACAGAAGATATCACTGCCGGTAACCCACTCAGATCACTAGACTCAACTCGAATCATTTCACCACTCGAACATCGCAAGTCTATAGTCTTTCACTTGTAATTTACCACAGCGTCATGTTCAGTTAACCAGTCCATTCCGAGAATAATATCGAATTCATTAAAGGGTAACAACATCAAATCCACCGAAAAATAGAAATTTTTAATTATCAATGAACATCTCTTGCGTACCTTATCAACTAACACATACCGACCCAAAGGGTTTGACACTCGTATCACAAACTCAGTAGACTTAACAGGTAGAGTCTTACTGGATGCTAATGTTTCACATACGTAAGAATGAGTCGAACCAGGATCAATTAAAGCAAGCACACTAGTACTGCAGAGAGTGAATGTACCAGTGATAACATCAGGGGAGGATGCCTCCTCTCGTGCACGGATGGCATAAGCTTTGGCGGGGGCACGAGTCTCAGATCAAACAGCCGTATCAGAATTCCCTCTCTGATTACCACCCCTGCCTCCTGTATTTCTCGGTGGTCTACCTCTATTTGTTGCACCACTTGATCTCGCACCTTGCATCTTATTTTTCTCGTCAAGTTCTGTACAATCTCGAATGAAATGATCCCGCGAACTGCATCTATAACAGGCTCTATTAATATACTTACCCCAAAATTCACCTACATGTCGTCTTCCACACTGTGGACATTCAGGTTTTTCTTGCCGATTGTTGCCAACACTAGCAACCGAAGTAGCTCGAGAGTCCGTTGATGGTCGTTCCTTAATAGAAATTCCTGCAGTCGTCTTTGATCTGTTAGTATTGTCTCTGAACTTCTTTGCAGCCGAGAAAGAAGTTTTACCCGCTGATCTTTTACGAAAGTCTCTAGCTTCAGATTCAGCTTTCTTTTTCTCCTTTCCAAGCTCTTCAGCCTTGCAAGCTTGTTCAACCAGTGTTACAAATTCTTTTATTTCTAGAATACCCACCAGTAGCTTTAAATCTTCATTCAATCCCTCTTCAAATCTTTTACACATGGCAACTTCATCAGCTACACACTCCCGAGCATATCGACTGAGTCTTACAAACTCACGTTCATATTCGGATACCATCAAACAACCTTGTTTAAGCTCTAAAAATTCTTTGCGCTTTTGATCGATGAATCGTTGTCTAATATACTTCTTACGAAACTCCGTCTGAAAGAAGTCCCAAGTAACTTGTTCCTTCAGAACAATCGAAATCAGGGTTCTCCACCAATAGTAGGCCGAATCTCGTAATAAGGATATGGCACACTATAGACACTCGTCGGGTGTGCAAGACAGCTCATTGAAAACACGGATGGTATTATCAAGCCAAAACTCAGCCCTTTCAGCGTCATCAGTAGTTGTGGCTCGAAATTCCTTGGCCCCGCGCTTCTTAATCAAATCAACAGGAGGTTTACTCGGCCTCAAAGGATTAGTAGTTGCTGGTATTATAGGCACCGGAGGAGGATTATTTAAATTCGGGAATTGTTGAGCAGCGAGTTTGTTCGGGAATATTGTGCAACCCACTCATTCACCATGGTAAAGAAGGCTTGCTTAGCCCCATCATCTTGATTACTCGCATATATATCTCAAATGCTTAACATGTTAGTTCAAGCATAACATAATCACACTCATATCACAAATATGAACTTATATGTCAAGTTAATTAACACTTCAAGATTTATATCTAAACCATTATCAAATCCATACATAGGACTTTAGCCATATTCGCATGGCTTTATAACAATACTATCAAAATAGCAAACCTCCCAAAAAATTATCCTATACATGCCATAATGTCTACTAGAGTTTTAACCAAAGGTACCAAAAAGGTTGTCAAAAGATGCGATGACTTCGTAACGGTTCCAAGCTTTCCTCGACAAGATGATCTATACAAAACCAATAAACACACCAAGTGAGTTATTAACTCAGTAAGTCCTAAGAAATTTCAAGAATGTAATAACCCGATTATCTTAGCAAAATAAAATTTCAATCCAATACTAGCCGAATTCAACCATGATATCACAAGGAAATCTTATGTCACATACGTACATTATGAATTTGGTACATACTTACCCGAATTCACTATTTACTCCTACACCATTTAATCAAAAATTGAAAATACCATGGTAAATGTCATATACAAATCATCGACGTATATGTAAATGACATACAATGTCCAATTATTTAAATAAAGCACAAACCAAGCCTCTCCATCTATCAATCCAATCTCCAATCCATTTAGATTCATTTATCACTACTTTATATCTTTGTTCAATTATATACTAATTGAGCCGATTACCTTTCTCTTCTTTCTCTCTTCCCAAGCATTATATTAATACACATATTAGAATCAAATCCCATGTCTAGTATCCATACACATTTCATTACTCCCAATTTAATGTTTTAATGAATTTTCATTTGCACAAGTAGTGTTCCACGATCGATATCGCACACTTAGTGCTCGATTTGAAAGTCTGCACACATAGTGCTCTTACTTATTCCCACACATAGTGCCATGTTTTCTCGCACACATAGTGCCATGTAGTTTTTGCACACATAGTGCCGCATAGCCTTGCACACATATTGTTGTATTTTCTTATCTATAGCTACCACAATATCATAGATAGGTCAATATTTTCACATTCTATTTTCAAAAACTCATACATACCATGGTTTCTTATCCAACTTACTTTGTGTCATTTATGTGCAATGTTAACTGTAGTTTAAATTACTTAAGGAGTTAATTTTTTTTTAGTCGGATGAACAACTCCAATCGGCTACTCAACCGCTTTTGCTTTCCCTTTGGCCGAACTTGGCTCCCTTTGATCTTGAGCTCCAACTAAGCAAATAAAATAACTCAATCATCGTAGCCGCAATTTATATTCATTCCTCATAGACACACACAGAGATTCGGTATTCCATCTAATATTAACCAAGGCATAACAATATAACATTCAAATATTCAAGATTTATCACCTAATAACTAAAACCGATCATCAAATTTATTGAACCATTTTTTTTATTTATTCCTTCAAGACCCCATTCGGCATTTGCCCACACATAATTTAAAATTTAACCTTTAAACTTAATGCATATCCAAACATACTTCTCATCTATTCCATTAATTCGATACATATACAAGATCAATTTCGGCAACTCACATTTCCAAATTTTTTTTCAATACTCAACAATTTGTCAATTAATTAACTAAGTTCATTTTCGGCTAGTATTCATTTAAATACTATCAAGCTCATATACTTCTAATTTAATGAGTTCAACATCTTAATGCCCATTGTAATCACTCAGATAAATTTCCAATACATAAATTAAGTCACTCAAACAATCTTAATTTAAATTCGGCAAACACACATACCAAACTATTTTAGCCAAATTCTCCATAAAACTTAAACTAAAATATACACATTAAACTTACTCAATTTTCATTATTCCTTTCACTCCTAAAACATAAAAATATCAATCCTACTCCTTCAGCCACGTCTCGGTCAATTGCTCAAATTACCCCATAAACATGAATTTTGCACTTTAACTTATCTACCATGACTCATTCGGCCTTAACACTTATTTGAACCATTTCTCATACAAGAAAGTAAAAATAAAATGAGCATTCCATTTAAACCCCATATGGCCGAATGCACAAAGTATTACCCAACTAACAATTCAACAAGTTTAACCTCATTCTTACATCTACTTATTCAATACAACATGAAAACAACCTCTAATTCCAACATCTTGATACACGGCCTAGTGCCCAAACCACCATAGAAATTTGATTTTCTTGACATGGCCAGGAAATGCATTTAACAATTAACTTAAACATATAAAAAATTTTCAAAATCACTTCAAAACTTGCCTCCAACTAGCAAAAGAAGGTGCCGAATTGCCTTAGTGTAATTTCTCTTTTTTTTTCCTTTTGTTTCGGTTTTGCAAGAAGAAGAAGATGAACACTTATGTTTCAATTTCTTCTTTTATTCATCTTTTTATTTTTAATTCATATTATTTATGATGTTTTAATCACTTATCAATATAATATTATAATTAAATTAAACTTAGTGGAGGGACATCATTACTTGGCCAGCCACTTAATGCATATTGGGCATTTTGACATGCAAACCCAAACTTTCATACTTTGAAATTATTTAGTCCCCACACATTTACCTAACATATTTTCTAAGTTTCTCAACTAAGTCCTTTCAAGTGAAATTCACATTCATATGACTAAATTAAAACATCAAAATTTCCACACATGCACTATCACACATAGAAGATATGAAAATTAATTTTTTAATAAATTTTATGACTCGATTTTGTGGCCCGAAACCACATTCCGACTAGGGTCAAATTAGGACTGTCACACTAACCATGGCTTCCCCCATTCTATATTCGGCCTCCATAAAGAAGATGAACCAATTTTGGATTTATTTTCCTTTTCTAATTCTTTTAATTACTAAATGACCAAAATGCCCTTAAAGGCTTTTCTTTCAAATTTGTCCTATTCTTGCCCATTTTTGTCCAAACTTAAATATAATGGTCTAATTACTAAATAAGGACCTCCACTTTAAGAATCCATTTTAATTAAATCCCCTTTATTATCTAGAACACACATTTTGCTAATTTTATAATTTAGTCCTAATTATCAAATTAGGCACTTATACATAAAATTTCTTCATGAAATTTTCATACAATTATTCAATCAATGAATAAACCTTAAAACTTAATCGGAATAAATTTTTTTGACCTTGAATTTGTGGTTTCACAACCATTATTCTGTTTAGGCCATATTTTGGGATGTTACAGGTGGACTCAGAGGTGGCCACTCGACGAATTTTTCTTGGAATATTTTAATTGCAATTTTATTTTGGGTATTTTTATGTAAAAGGCCTCTTTAAAGTTTTAGTTTTTAATTTGAGGATTATTTTTGTTTTGCTTAAATATTGCTAGTAGTAAGAAGCGAGTTTTCAAAAGATAAATGTTTTCAAAACCATCACGAATACGTAACTTGTTTTCAAAGCTTCCACGAACAACAAACCGTTTACAAAAGTAATAACGTTTTATTTAAAAGCAACCTTTAAAAGTACAAGACACACATTATGAATGAAAAATAGGACTTTAAATCAGTTTTTCAATCTATTCAAAGAGGCAAGCTAAAGAAGGGGTTTTTAAATGACAAGTCTTAGATTTCGAAAAACATTTCAATGTGACATCGCCAGATTCGGCCATAAAGTCTAGGCCAGGTTTAGGGTGTTACACCTTTCAACTGGTCGAAAAAATCATCAATTCTCGGCAAAGGATACTTATTCTTAATTGTAACCTTTTTAAGACGATGATAGTCGATACACAGTCTCATCGATCCATCTTTCTTCTTTACGAATAGAACTGGTGCACCCCAAGGAGAAAAACTAGGTTGCGCAAAACATCTATCTGTTAACTCTTGCAGCTGAGCTTTCAATTCTTTCAATTTTGTAGGAGCCATTCTATACAGAGCTATCGATATCGATGATGTTCCCGGTACTAGTTCAATAGCAAACTCAACTTCTCTGATTGGTGGCAACCCATGTAACTCTTCTGGAAACACATCTGGATATTCACAAACCATTGACACTGAGTCAATCTTCAATTTAGACACTTTTATATCCAATACGTATGCAAGGTAAGCACCACAACCTTTCCTCACATATTTCTGAGCTAACATTATTGATATCAGTATAGGCAACCCACTCGAATTATCAGATTCAATTCGAAGAATTTCACTATTTTGACATTTTAGCTCAATAGTCTTTCATCTAAAATTCACAATAGCATCATGTAGAGTCAACCAATCCATACCCAAGATAACACCAAATTCATCAAACGGTAAAAGCATCAAATCATCCAGAAAACAGTAAGCTTGAGTCATCAAAGGACAATTCTTGCAAACCTTATCAACTAGGACGTACTAGCATAAAGGGTTTGATACTTTAATCACAAATTCAGTTGACTCAACAGGTAAACTCTTACTAGACACTAAATTGATACAGACATATGAATGTGTTGATCTAGGATCAATCAAAGCAATTACCTCGGTGTCATATAGGGAAAATGTAACGGTGATAACATCTAGATGAAGCATCTTCGTGAGCGCGAATAGCATAAGTTCTAGCTGGTGCTCGAGCCTCAGATCTCACAGTAGAGTCCTTTTTTACACCTTTTCTACTAGTCACATTTCTCGTATTTCTAGGCGGTTTTCCTCTTGTAGTTGTATTGCTCGGCCTTATATTAAAAAAATTGTCTTTCTCGGGTAACTCAAGATAATCCCGAATAAAATGATCTTGTGAGCCACATCTAAAACAAGCTTTATTATTCATCCAAAAATCCCCAAAATGTCATCTCTCACATTGTTGACACTCAGGTTTACTAGCTTTAACACTATCAACGCTCGATGCTGAACTAGCTTGAGCTTTTGGACCCGTGTGTTGCTTCCCACGATCTCTGTTAGAATACCTCACTGAAGCTATCGAACGATTATAATAACCTCTTGATTTCTTTGACAAGGAATGATAGGGTTTACTCATCGATCTCTTTCTCAAATCTCTAGCCTCAGAATCGGCTTTTCTCTTTTCTTTTCTAAGTTCCTTAGCTTTGCAAGCTTTGTTGACTAAAACAACAAATTCTTTCAATTCCAGAATCCTAACTAGAAGCTTAATGTCCTCATTCAACCTGTCTTCGAACTGCTTACACATAATTTCTTCAGTGGAAACACATCCTTGAGCGTATTTAATTAGTCTCATAATTTCTCTTTCATACTCAATTATAATCATACGACCTTGTTTCAGTTCCAGAAATTCTTTGTATTTTTTTTCGATAAACTGCTGGCTTATATATTTCTTTCTGAACTCAGTATAAAATAATTCCCACATGACTCGTTCTCTTGGCACCATAGATATCAAAGTGTTCCACCACTGATATGCAGTATCTCTCAGAAGTGATATAGCACATTTTCCACATTTATTTTGCGTATAAGACAGTTCATCAAATACTCCGATTTTATTCTCAAGCCAAAACTCTACTCTCTCAGGATCATCATCAACTATAGCTATAAAATCTTTAGCCCCATACTTTCTAATTTATCTATAGGTGGCTTACTTAAATGTAAAGATTCCAAACCTTGAGGAGCTACGGGAATTGGTTAGGGAATAGGTGGGGGTGGAGGCTGCTGAGCAGCTGGATTCGTTTGGACAAACTCATTCAACCATTTATTCATCATTTGGAAGAAGGCTTCCTTGGCCTCTCCTCCCTGACTCTCAGACATGTCTCGATTCAGACTGTGCTACTCCGCGAAAGGAGACTGGGGCATTACTTTCAACATCATCAGCCATTGCTCGATTGGGGTCCATAGCTATATGAAAACCCGATTTAAAATTGTTAGGAGATATCACACTATCACAAGTTGAATATGGCATGTATAGCTAGACTCACATTCGCTACATTAGTCTAAGAATCGACTAAATCGTAGCTCTGATACTAATAAATGTAACACCCCTAACTCATATTCGTCGCTGGAATAGGGTTACGAAGCATTACCGAACTAATCTCATAAACAATCGTACAATTCAAATTACAATTCTCATATCAATTAAGAACCATACAAATATAATCATATAGTCCCTAATACGAGCCTTCGAGGCTCAAAAACAAGCATTAGAAGCGGTTTGGGACTAAACCGAGAACTCAAGAAAAATTTTAAAAAACAAAGAAAATTTTCAAAGAACAGGGGACACATGCCCGTGTGGTCCAGCCGTGTGTCTCACAGGGCCAAAGACATGCCCGTGTCACAGGCTGTGTGGACATTCAAAATGGAATCACATGGCAGTGTCCCAGCCCTTATCCTACCCCGTGTAACTCCCTAACTTAGGTCACATGGCCAACCACATGCCCGTGCACCCTTCAAAATGGCCCTATGCACCCATGTGCCATGCTGTGTGCTAGACCGTGCCAAAACTGTAGGGTATATTGACTTATGTCAGATGGCCAAGTCATACGACCGTGTGCTGAGCCCTGTGGAGCATACTGACTTGGTTTCTAATAAACATCAAGGCACAGATGGCCGTGTCACCTGACCATGTGTCACACACGGCTGAGACACACGCCCATTCCTTTGCATGTGTGAACAAAAATAGGCTATTTTCCAAGCCATCTTTCTCACCCAATCATGCATTCACCTACACAAACCAAATTGCATATGACCCTATCTTCAATAGGCATTTAAACTCATCTAAACCAAGTTCAATTCATGCTATATCAATACCAATAACACAAGGCACATAAGTATCACAATTAGCCATTCAATTTCATACTTATTTCACATCCAAAATCACCTAAAAGATCAAACTTACTTAGTAGACTTTGTGCCTAAATCAACATGCACATCATATCTCAAAATTCAACTATTTGGTACTCAAAATACCAATCCACAACAAACATTCACATAGAAATTCCCAACCAGATAAAAAAAGGCCATTTAAACATATATATACATAACCAAATATACCAAAATAAGCCAAATTATATGGCTAAACACATAACCAAAACATACATCATTTACAAGCCAAGTAAATTGGCTAAATACATTACCAACATATAGGTCATACTAACCACAACACCTATACATGCCATATAACCAAATACATAAGTTTAAAAGTACCAAACAACAGTTGGATAGTGTGATGAGATCTCCGACAACTCCCAATCCAAGCAAGCTTTGAAATCACTATAAAACATGAAAAAGTAAACAAAGTAAGCTATAAAGTTTAGTAAGCTCGTATTCTTAATGAGTAAAACTTACCATTCAACTACAATTCAAGTACTTAAACATCACATAATGCAATTCAATTTAAATCCAAAATCCTAACACATATTCAATCCAAAGGTTAGACATGAATTTCATCAATTTCTTCAATTCAATGATTGTATAATTCACGTACATAACTGTATTAATTCATATCAATTTCATACTCTTCCAATTTATTGATATACCCGTTGAACCATTTCGAATAATATCGGATACTTGGGGATCTTGCACCCTAAGTGCCAATACATGGTCGAAACCATCTCAATCTCATATGTCATATGTAATGCTCACTCTCGAGCTATCACTGGGTCTGCTTACACAAGATGACAGGTGCAGCTCACACAAGCTTATGAGAATCACAACACATGCCAAAAAACTCAGCCACCAGTAGAACGTACGGACCAGCACCAAAACACAATAACCCCTAATGACATGTCATTTGCATCCTATTGATAAACCGTAATATATACATATTTTTACCCCATGCTTGGCATATTTCTGGATGATTTTTCCTTGGTTTCATTGAATTTGATACTCCTAATCCTTTAATTTCATGCTTTATACTCAGGAAAGCTTAGGATAGCAAAAAAAGCGAGAAAGGGGCCAAAAACGGACAAATTGAGCCTAAGTTAGTGTTTCACATGGCCTAGGCACATCCACACGGGTAATCCACACACCCGTGTCTGACACACGGGTAGACCACATGTAATATCCTGATTTTGGGCCTAGCCGGAATAGTGGTTTTGTGACCACAAAATCCAAGATAGAAATAATTATTTTATAATTATTTTGATGTTTATGATATGATTTCATGATTGTGTGAAAATTTCGTGATGAAATCCTATGCCTAAAGTGCTTAAATTGAAATTAGGGACTAAATCGAATAATTTGCAAAACTTGCATTCTAGAAGTTTCTAGCATGAAATTGTTTTGAAATATTAATTAGGAGGTCTTAAATAGAAATTTTACCAATTTCTAAGTTTATGGACAAAAATTGGACATGGATGGAATTTTTGGAAAGTTTAGTAGTAAGGGCATTTTGGTCATTTAGGGATAAAATGAATTAAAATACAAAATTAAAAGCCAATTTTGCTCATATTCAACCCCATGGCCGAATATAGCAAGGAGAAACCATGGCTAGGGTTTTTCAACCTTCCAAGGTCGATTGTAAGTCCATTCTAGCCCCGTTTTTCAAGTTCTTTACGTTTTTGGAGTCCCGGTAGCTCGATTTAGCTTATGCTAGCAATAATTTAACCTAGGGTTTATATTTGGAAAAATACCCATAGGTGAAATTTGTATATTTTTGTGTTTTATGATAGAATATGAGGTTTCAAATTATGTTAGACAGCTTGTGCTACTCGGTTTTAAGTGAAAACGAGCAAAAATGGTTTAATCGGTAAAAATACCTAATAGTCATAAGTACATGTTAGAGTGAGAATTTGATGTTGCCATAGAAGGGAAAAATGATCAGCATGTCATAAAACATAAGAAAATAGGTTGAAGTTTAATTTACGAGCTTTGGGGCAAAAGTGTAAATATGCAAAAGTTTAGGGGCAAAATTGTAATTTTTCCAAAATATGATTTTGGGTCAATTTGAATAATGCGAGTCCTAATTAGACTATATTTTAAATGATAGAGCAAGGAAAACTGAAATTCGGGCTAAAATGGGGAAAATACCAAGGTGTGGACGAAATGGTAAAAGTATCCATTTTCGCATACTAGGTAAGTTCATACGTAAATGTTGGTAACATAGTTATTATTTTAAATGTTTTTATGTTATTTAAATGATATGATAATTATTATGAAATATTATATTCGTGATAATTGTTTGATAATATGTCAAATTATGTGATATACTTGGAAAATGTGAAATACTACCGAGTATCGGTATCGGTATTCCGTAGAAGATGGTTGAGACACATGATTGGGAAAAAGGTCCCGTTGAACCTTAGGAATGGATTAGGATACAAGTGACATGTCACTGGGATATTTGGGCATCCGAACTCGTTGAGTTGAGTCCGAGTTCACTTATGGATGCAAATGTCTGAACTCGTTGAGTTGAGTTCGAGTTCGTGAGATGTAACTAGGCATCCGAGCTCGTTGAGTTGAGTCCAAGTTCACTTATGGATGCGAACGCCCGAGATCGTTGAGTTGAGTCCGAGTCCGCTTATGGGCGGGTTACATAGTAGCTTGGCTACATATGTGGCACTTATGTGCAAACTTTCCATGTATCCGAATTATATTCCGATGTGTTCAATGGGTAAAGTTCTACTCAAATGGAGGAATACTCAAGATGAAAGGGACGTATTAGTAAGTGTTGTGAAATGGATACTTTGAACAGGTATGTGCTTAACCCTCGGGTTGAAAAATCAATATAACAACAATATGGTAAGATGATAAATGAAAATATGATATGAATGTCTTGGTGATGATTATGCAAATGATGTTTTATGTTTGCTTATATGGTTATGTTACTTGCTATTTGCATGTGAACTTACTAATCATTTATGCTTACTCCCTCCTTTTCATTCATTGTAGTGTTAACAAGCCAGCTCGAAAATCGGGAATGGTCGGAGACAAGCTCACACTATCCGTATACCATCTTGGCATAATGGCTTGTATATTTTGAGTATGGCATGTATAGCATTATAATCATTTTGTATATATGGTCTTATGATATGGTTATTGAGTAGTATAAAAATTCTTGGTAATTATTAGCCATTGGAATGGCTAATTATGATCATATTTGGTGTTATGTATGTCAAATTGCTAGTTAATCCATGGAAACCATGAAATAGGTAAAATTTACCATAAAATAGATTCAGATAGCAGTAGTGACATGAATTTGAAAAATCATTAAAAATAGTAGAAATATAATTATATGATGAATAAAATATGAAATTGAAGAATTATGAGTCTATTTTCATGTGGAAGAAACGAAACAGGTATATGAGTTATATTTTATGAGATGTTTAAATTTTTGTGAAACAGGGCTAGAGCAATTTCTGGATCTCCTATTCTGAGTTTGGAAATTCACCATAAATTGTATAAAAATAATTAGAAGTCATAATTTATATGTAAAGATTTCTTACTGAGTCCAGTTTTAAGAGAAACAAACTTCATAGTCATTAAAATTCTGTACAGTGAGATATCTGATTTGTAATACACAGAGGTCAGAGCAGTCAAACCCTGAAACAGGGAAGAATTTAACTAATAAATTGTACTAATTGGCCTAGCCAAAAGTTCTAGAAAAAAATTAGTAAATAGATATATGAGTCTAGTTTCAGGAAAAATTTTTAAAATTTGATTTTTAGTTTCAGAACTCAAGATATGAATTTTTAAGCGACTGTGACGCAGTTAGCCAGCTTGTCTGGAATTTCTAAAATTAAATTGTTTGAGTTGTTTAAGTAATGAATTAAGTCTGTTAACACCTCGTATTCGACTCTAGCGACGGTCTCGGGTACAGGGCATTACATTTGGTGGTATCAGAGCAGGTTTAGTCGGTTCTCGGACTAACCTAGCATGTGTAAAAGTTTAGCTATACATGCCACTGATCTGTGATAGTGTGATGTCTTTCGACGCGTATGAGTACCGTCTTATTTAGACAGGGTACTCTCCAACCGAGATGCGCCGACCATGTTCAACGTTATGTGAAGGTATTTGAGTAAAATTATGATTATGATAAGTATCGGTTTAAAAAAGTATGAATAAAGGTTTATGATACATATGTGATAAATATTCATATTTGCTTAATGCTCATATGATGTAGTGTATATGGCTTACTTGATAAGATGAACGGAATAAATAGAAAGTAGTAGAGGTATGAATAAAAGTCATAATATTATGATACGAATGAAAATGTCCTTGTTTTGATTTGGACGTCGAATGTTGATGAATGCTAATGATATATAATTTTTATGAGATAAAGGATTATAATGAAATGAACTTATTTGTGTTAAATTGTTGGGTGAATTATATGATTGTAATGATATGTACATGATGATGCACGAAATGAAAGTTATGATTGTGGTGCAAATATCTATGTTTGTTTGGCCTTATATGATGTCATAAGCATGACTTAATTTAATTAAATGAATGGATAAGTAAAGCTATCTAGAAAACATAGAATGTATGCATAAGTATATTGTCTAAATGGGACAATAGGAAAATTGGTGTAAGCCAACATGAATGAATGACATGATTTTGATGATGTTGTTATGATGATGGAAGTTGTGTCATATGTGTATGTATAAAAAGTCGAGTCAGAGGAGGTCTACAACCCCTCCCCCTTACGAAGTGGTACTTATAATGGAATTTCATGAGATTTGTATTGAATAACTTTCCGGTTGAGAACCTAAAGAGTTCAGTGATAGAATAATTATAAGTATGATTAGAGATTGAAAATGAGCTGATAAGTAAAGTCAGAGCCAGTAAAGTATCAGATTGACGTAAAGATTATTGGAATTATGCACTATTCCAGTTAGAAAAGGAATTCTCCTTGGTAAACCGAATTACTCAGGTGCAAGGTCGAGAAAAGTGTAAATCGAAATTTATTCAGAACTGGCCTTTTTTAGTGAATGGTTTAATATGAAATTTGTGTGAGAACTAGTTGGGGAAATGATATTTGAAATGTGAACTATCCGAGTGTGATAGTTATGACTGGACAGATTTAGCAGTCTCTTTTGAGATGTTCTATACTTTTGAGATGTTCTATGTGTTCACCCGTTCTCAGAAATATATCTATGGCTATTGATCTTCTGAAGAAATTCTTGTTATATGGGAATGTCTTCTAATTTTTGGTGTTGGATAAAAGCATTGGTAGTCTAATTGGTTTATAATTTATATTGCTCTATTTCATTGGGTATTCTATTTCATTTAAATGCGATAAAAATTGATGAGAGAATACATATGATATTATGATTCATTTCTTCTACTTGAT
The DNA here is from genome assembly GCA_025698465.1 of Gossypium longicalyx. Classification (NCBI taxonomy): domain Eukaryota; kingdom Viridiplantae; phylum Streptophyta; class Magnoliopsida; order Malvales; family Malvaceae; genus Gossypium; species Gossypium longicalyx. Next base: position 38,375,624 of record CM046995.1, read on the forward strand.
GCTTCATCCGATATATATGTCGGGGAAGATATATTGTTCTTGTTATATTTGATTTCGTGGGATTAAATGATGTTTTCTTTTGGATTTTCTTTCTTTGAAGAATTATCGGGGTATTAGTATTTTCTCTATGAGTTTGGTTTTGATTCTCGGCTTGGTTTTGATTCTCGGCATAGTATCGTATCTTGGGTTTCTTTATTACGGATTTCTTTATTACGGATTTCTCTATTTTGGATTTCTTTATTCGGTTTTCTTGTTATCTTTGTTCCATAATTTGTCAATTATGACTCGTGTTCGAAGTCGTTCTTCAACTCGTGATAATAATGTCAAATATGACTATACTTCTAATTTGATCTTGGTAATGTGGTTATTTTAGTATTAGTATTTTTTTTTTTCTAATTTACGTGTAAGGATTTGACATCGATAAATGCATAAGTGATAAAAGCGCGAGTTTGATCGGTATGGTGAATTATCTATTTGAAAGATTTCATGCGACAATTATTTTGATTTATTTTCCCAAGTCGATAATAGAATTTCATTTTGTACGGATAAAAGAGTAAATAGCTTGAGCGAGAAGTGTATATTTATTAGAAAAAGTTTGATATTAGTTAAAGTCACTACGAATGATAAAGTTTTCATTTTGTGAAAGCTGAAAAGTTTATTACATGTTAACAAAGTTCGGATAGATGAGAATATTGGTAAACGAAGCGTCTGAACTAGACTAGTCTACATTGAGTAAAGACTTCCTGACTTTCAGTAATGTACTGTGGTATGAATTGTGATGTGTTTCAAGACGGTGAGGTAATGTGATAGTTTAGAGCATTCGATGTTACATAAAATTGGAGTTGTTAAAGGGGTTAAAGCCGAGCATTGGGATCTATCAAAATTATCCTTGTCAGTGTTGATATTGGGATGGAAATGAGAAGGATTATTCTTGAGGCCATATCAGAATTATTTCCATGGCAGAAAGAGGAAAATGTGATGTATCCTATTGTTAAATGTTTGGCGAGATCTATAAATCATATCTGTATTGAATGAATTCCTACTCATCAGATTTATGGAAATTCAGGTCTCTTTGGTTGTTGGATTTCTTGGAATTCCGGTCTCCATTAATCAATTTAAGATCTGGGTTTTATGTCATTATATCATGGGAAACTGAGAAGGGTTGAAAATTTAAGAACAGTTGAGAGTTGAGATGTAAGCTTTCAAATCATATGAGAAATTAAAGAGATGTATTGGAGGTACAGTCTATGTGAAAGTTCTTCGGCACCGAATATGGGATTAAAAGTGAAGACCACTTTTCTGGTAAGATTTTCAGGGACGAAAAGCCCTAAAGGGGAGGAGAGTTGTTGTAATATCCCGAATTAGGGCCTAATCGAAATAGTGGTTTCGTGACCACAAAATCTGAGATAGAAATAATTATTTTATAATTATTTTGATGTTTATGATATGATTGCATGATTGTGTGAAATTTTCGTGATGAAATCCTATGCCTAAAGTGCTTAAATTGAAATTAGGGACTAAATCGAATAATTTGCAAAACTTACATTCTAGAAGTTTCTAGTATGAAATTGTTTTGAAATATTAATTAGGAGGTCTTAAATATTAATTTTACCAATTTCTAAGTTTATGGACAAAAATTGGACATGGATGGAATTTTTAGAAAGTTTAGTAGTAAGGGCATTTTGGTCATTTAGGGGTAAAATGAATTAAAATACAAAATTAAAAGCCAATTTTGCTCATCTTCAACCCCATGGCCGAATATAGCAAGGAGAAACCATGGCTAGGGTTTTTCAAGCTTCCAAGCTCGATTGTAAGTCCATTCTAGCCCCGTTTTTCAAGTTCTTTACGTTTTTGGAGTCCCGGTAGCTCGATTTAGCTTATGCTAGCAATAATTTAACCTAGGGTTCATATTTGGAAAAATACCCATAGGTAAAGTTTGTGTATTTTGGTGTTTTATGATAGAATATGAGGTTTTAAATTATGTTAGACAACTTGTGCTACTCGGTTTTAAGTGAAAACGAGCAAAAGGGTTTAATCGATAAAAATACCTAATAGTCATAAGTACATGTTAGAGTGAGAATTTGATGTTTCCATAGAAGGGAAAATGATCAGCATGTCATAAAACATAAGAAAATAAGCTGAATTTTAATTTACGAGCTTTGGGGCAAAAGTGTAAATATGCAAAAGTTTAGGGGCAAAATTGTAATTTTTCCAAAATATGATTTTGGGTCAATTTGAATAATGTGAGTCCTAATTAGACTATATTTTAAATGGTAGAGCAAGGAAAACTGAAATTCGGGCTAAAATGGGGAAAATACCCATTGTGGGACGAAATGGTAAAAGTAGCCATTTTCGCATACGAGGTAAGTTCATATGTAAATGTTGGTAACATAGTTATTATTTTAAATGTTTTATATTATTTAAATGATATGATAATTATTATGAAATATTATACTCGTGATAATTGTTTGATAATATGTCAAATTATGTGATATACTTGGAAAATGTGAAATACTACCGAGTATCGGTATCGGTATTCCGTAGAAGATGGTGAGACACATGATTGGGAAAAAGGTCCCGTTGAACCATAGGAATGGATTAGGATACAAGTGACATGTCACTGGGATATTTGGGCATCCGAACTCGTTGAGTTGAGTCCGAGTTCACTTATGGATGCGAATGTCCGAACTCGTTGAGTTGAGTCCGAGTTCGTGAAATGTAACTAGGCATCCGAGCTCGTTGAGTTGAGTCCGAGTTCACTTATGGATGTGAACGCCCGAGCTCGTTGAGTTGAGTCCGAGTTCGCTTATGGGCGGGTTACATAGTAGCTTGGCTACATATGTGGCACTTATGTGCAAACCTTCCATGTATCCGAATTATATTCCGATGTGTTCAACGGGTAAAGTTCTACTCAAATGGAGGAATACTCAAGATGAAAGGGACGTATTGGTATGTGTTGTGAAATTGATACTTTGAACAGGTATGTACTTAACCCTCGGGTTGAAAAATCGATATAACAACAATATGGTAAGATGATAAATGAAAATATGATATGAATGTCTTGGTGATGATTATGCAAATGATGTTTTATGTTTGCTTATATGGTTATGTTACTTGCTATTTGCATGTGAACTTACTAAGCATTTATGCTTACTCCCTCCTTTTCATTCCTTGTAGTGTTGACAAGCCAGCTCGGAAATCGGGAACGGTCAAAGGCACGCTCACACTATCCGTATATCATCTTGGCATAATGGCTTGTATATTTTGAGTATGGCATGTATAGCATTATAATCATTTTGTATATATGGTCTTATGATATGGTTATTGAGTAGTATAAAAATGCTTGGTAATGATTAGCCATTGGAATGGCTAATTATGATCATATTTGGTGTTATGTATGTCAAATTGCTAGTTAATCCATGGAAACCATGAAATAGGTAAAATTTACCATAAAATAGATTCAGACAGTAGTAGTGACGTGAATTTGAAAAATCATTAAAAATAGTAGATATGTAATTAAATGATGAATAAAATATGGAATTGAATAATTATGAGTCTATTTTCATATGGAAGAAACGAAACAGGTATATGAGTTATATTTTTTGAGATGTTTAAATTTTTGTGAAACAGGGCCAGAGCGATTGCTGGATCCCCTGTTCTGACTTTCGAAATTCACCATAAATTGTATAAAAATAATTAGAAGTCATAATTTATATGTAAAGATTTCTTATTGAGTCTATTTTTAAGAGAAACAAACTTCATAGTAATTGAAATTCTTTACAGAGAGATATCTGATTCATAATACACAGAGGTCAGAGCAGTCGAACCCTGAAACAGGGGAGACTTTAACTAATAAACTGTACTAATTGGCCTAGCTAAAAATTCTAGAAAAAAATTAGTAAATAGATATACGAGTCTAGTTTCAGGAAAAATTTACAGATCTTTATTTTTAGTTTCAAAACTCGAGATATGAATTTTTAAGCGACTGTGATGCAGTTAGCCAGCTTGTCTAGAATTTCTAAAATTTAATTATTTGAGCTGTTTAAGCAATAAATTAAGTCTGTTAACACCTCGTGTTCGACTCCGAAAACGGTCTCGAGTATGGGGCGTTACATTTGGTGGTATCAGAGCAGGTTTAGTCGGTTCTCGGACTAACCTGGCATGTGTTAAAGTTTAGCTATACATGCCACTGATCTGTGATAGTGTGATGTCTTCCGACGCGTTTGAGTACCGTCTTATTTAGACAGGGTACTCTCCAACCGAGCTGTGCTAACCATGTTCAACGTTATGTGAAGCTATTTGAGTAAAATTATAATTATGATAAGTATCGGTTCAGAAAAGTATGAATAAAGGCTTATGATACATATGTGATAAATATTCATATTTGCTTAATGCTCATATGATGTAGTGTATATAGCTTACTTGATAAGATGAACGGAATAAATAGAAAGTATTAGAGGTATGAATAAAAGTCATAATATTATGATACGAATGAAAATGTCCTTGTTTTGATTTGGACGTCGAATGTTGATGAATGCTAATGATATATAATTTTTATGAGATAAAGGATTATAATGAAATGAACTTATCTATGTTAAATTGTTGGACTGAATTATATGATTGTAATGATATGTACATGATGATGCACGAAATGAAAGTTATGATTGTGGTACAAATATCTATGTTTGTTTGGCCTTATATGATGTCATGAGCATGACTTAATTTAATTAAATGAATGGATAAGTAAAGCTATCTAGAAAACATAGAATGTATGCATAAGTATATTGTCTAAATGGGACAATAGGAAAATTGGTGTAAGCCAACATGAATGAATGACATGATTTTGATGATGTTGTTATGATGATGAAAGTTGTGTCATATGTGTATGCTGTATAAGAAAGTCGATTCAGAGGTCCTACAACCCTCCCCCCACCGAAGTGGTACTTATAATGGAATTTCATGAGATTTGTATTGAATAAGTTTCGGTTGAGAACCCAAAGAGTTCGATGATAGAATAATTATAAGTATGATCAGAGATTGAAAATGAGCTGATAAGTAAAGTCAAAACGATAAAGTATCGGATTGACGTAAAGATTATTGGAATTATGCCTTTGTCCCAGTTAGAAAAGGAATTCTCCTTGGTAAACCGAATTAGTCAGTGCAAGGTCGAGAAAAGTGTAAATCGAAATTTATTGAACTGGCCTTCTTTAGTGAATGGTTTAATATGAAATTTGTGTGTGTGAGAACTAGTTGGGGAAATGATATTTGAAATGTGAACTATCCGAGTGTGATAGTTATGGATTGGGATGATTTAGTGATCTCTTTTGAGATGTTCTATGTGTTTACCCGTTCTCAGAAATATTTCTATGGCTATTGATCTTCTGAAGAAATTCTTGTTATATGGGAATGTCTTCTAATTTTTGGTGTTGGATGAAAGCATTGGTAGTCTGACTGGTTTATAATTTATATTGCTCTATTTCATCGGGTATTCTATTTCATTTCGTCTGATAAGAATTGATGAGAGAATACATATGATATTATGATTCTATTTTTTCTACTTGATGCTTCATCTGATATATATGTATGGGAAGATATATTGTTCTTATTATATTTGATTCTAGTGGGATTAAATGATGTTTTCTTTTGGACTTTCTTTCTTTGAAGAATTATCGTGGTATTCTATATTTTCTCTATGAGTTTGGTTTTTGATTCTCCGGCTTGGTTTTTGATTCTCCAACATAGTATCGTATCTTGGGTTTCTTTATTCTGGATTTCATTATTCTGGATTTCTCTATTTTGGATTTCTTTATTTGATTTTCTTGTTATCTTTGTTCCATAATTTGTCAATTATGACTCGTGTTCGAAGTGTGTTCTTCAGTTCGTGATAATCATGTCAAATATGACTATACTTCTAATTTGATCTTGGTAATGTGGTGATTTTAGTATTGGGATTTTTTCTAATTTTTGTGTAAGGATTTGACATCAGTAAAGGCATAAGTGATAAAAGCGCGAGTTTCAGTCGGTATGGTGAATTATCTATTTGAAAGATTTCATGCGACAATTATTTCAGGATTATTTTTCCCAAGTCTGATAATAGAATTTCATTTTGTACGGATAAAAGAGTAAATAGTCTGAACGAGAAGTGTATATTTATTAGAAAAATTTTGATATTAGTTAAAGTCACTACGAATGATAAGGTTTTCATTTTGTGAAAGCTGAAAAGTTTATTACATGTTGACAAAGTTCGGATAGATGAGAATATTGGTAACCGAAGCGTCTGAACTAGAATAGTCTACATTGAGTAAAGACTTATTGACTTTTAGTAATGTACTGTGGTATGAATTGTGATGTGTTTCAAGACGGTGAGGTAATGTGATAGTTTAGAGCATTCGATGTTACATAAAATTTGAGTTGTTAAAAAGAGGTAAAAAGCCGAGCATTGGGATCTATCAAAATTATCCTTGTCAGTGTTGATATTGGGATGGAAATGAGAAGGATTATTCTTGATGCCATATCAGAATTATTTCCGTGGCGGAAAGAGGAAAATGTGATGTATCCTATTGTTAAATGTTTGGCGAGATCTATAAATCATATCTGTATTGAATGAATTCCTACTCATCAGATTCATGGAATTTCAGGTCTCTTTGATTGTTGGATTTCTTGGAATTCTGGTTTCTATTAATCAAGTTAAGATCCGGGTTTTATGTCATGATATCATGGGAAACTAAGAAGGGTTGAAAATTTAAGAACAGTTGAGAGTTGAGACTATAAGCTTTCAGATCATATGAGAAATTAAAGAGATGTATTGGAGGTATAGTCTAAGTGAAAGTTCTTCGGCACCGAATATGAGATTAAAAGTGAAGACCACTTTTCTGGTAAGATTTTCGGGGACGAAAATCCCTAAAGGGGGGAGAGTTGTAATATCCCGAATTAGGGCCTAATCGGAATAGTGGTTTCGTGACCACAAAATCTGAGATAGAAATAATTATTTTATAATTATTTTGATGTTTATGATATGATTGCATGATTGTGTGAAATTTTCGTGATGAAATCCTATGCCTAAAGTGCTTAAATTGAAATTAGGGACTAAATCGAATAATTTGCAAAACTTGCATTCTAGAAGTTTCTAGTATGAAATTGTTTTGAAATATTAATTAGGAGGTCTTAAATATCAATTTTACCAATTTCTAAGTTTATGGACAAAAATTGGACATGGATGGAATTTTTAGAAAGTTTAGTAGTAAGGGCATTTTGGTCATTTAGGGTAAAATGAATTAAAATACAAAATTAAAAGCCAATTTTGCTCATCTTCAACCCCATGGCCGAATATAGCAAGGAGAAACCATGGCTAGGGTTTTTCAAGCTTCCAAGCTCGATTGTAAGTCCATTCTAGCCCCGTTTTTCAAGTTCTTTACGTTTTTGGAGTCCCGGTAGCTCGATTTAGCTTATGCTAGCAATAATTTAACCTAGGGTTCATATTTGGAAAAATACCCATAGGTAAAGTTTGTGTATTTTGGTGTTTTATGATAGAATATGAGGTTTTAAATTATGTTAGACAACTTGTGCTACTCGGTTTTAAGTGAAAACGAGCAAAAGGGTTTAATCGGTAAAAATACCTAATAGTCATAAGTATATGTTAGAGTGAGAATTTGATGTTTCCATAGAAGGGAAAAATTATCAGCATGTCATAAAACATAAGAAAATAGGCTGAATTTTAATTTACGAGCTTTGGGGCAAAAGTGTAAATATGCAAAAGTTTAGGGGCAAAATTGTAATTTTTCCAAAATATGATTTTGGGTCAATTTGAATAATGTGAGTCCTAATTAGACTATATTTTAAATGGAAGAGCAAGGAAAACTGAAATTCGGGCTAAAACGGGGAAAATACCAAGTTGTGGACGAAATGGTAAAAGTAGCCATTTTCGCATAAGAGGTAAGTTCATATGTAAATGTTGGTAACATAGTTATTATTTTAAATATTTTTATATTATTTAAATGATATGATAATTATTATGAAATATTATACTCGTGATAATTGTTTGATAATATGTCAAATTATGTGATATACTTGGAAAATGTGAAATCCTACCGAGTATCGGTATCGGTATTCCGTAAAAGATGGTGAGACACATGATTGGGAAAAAGGTCCCGTTGAACCTTAGGAATGGATTAGGATACAAGTGACATGTCACTGGGATATTTGGGCATCGAACTCGTTGAGTTGAGTCAGGGAGTTCACTTATGGATGCGAATGTCCGAACTCGTTGAGTTGAGTCCGAGTTCGTGAAATGTAACTAGGCATCCGAGCTCGTTGAGTTGAGTCCGAGTTCACTTATGGATGCGAATGCCCGAGCTCGTTGAGTTGAGTCCGAGTTCGCTTATGGGCAGGTTACATAGTAGCTTGGCTACATATGTGGCACTTATGTGCAAACTTTCCATGTATCCGAATTATATTTCGATGTGTTCAACGGGTAAAGTTCTACTCAAATGGAGGAATACTCAAGATGAAAGGGACGTATTGGTATGTGTTGTGAAATGGATACTTTGAACAGGTATGTACTTAACCCTCGGGTTGAAAAATCGATATAACAACAATATGGTAAGATGATAAATGAAAATATGATATGAATGTCTTGGTGATGATTATGCAAATGATGTTTTATGTTTGCTTATATGGTTATGTTACTTGCTATTTGCATGTGAACTTACTAAGCATTTATGCTTACTCCCTCCTTTTCATTCCTTGTAGTTTTGACAAGCCAGCTCGAAAATCGGGAACGGTCAAAGGCACGCTCACACTATCCGTATATCATCTTGGCATAATGGCTTGTATATTTTGAGTATGGCATGTATAGCATTATAATCATTTTGTATATATGGTCTTATGATATGATTATTGAGTAGTATAAAAATGCTTGGTAATGATTAGCCATTGGAATGGCTAATTATGATCATATTTGGTGTTATGTATGTCAAATTGCTAGTTAATCCATGGAAACCATAAAATAGGTAAAATTTACCATAAAATAGATTCAGACAGTAATAGTGACGTGAATTTGAAAAATCATTAAAAACAGTAGATATATAATTAGATGATGAATAAAATATGGAATTGAAGAATTATGAGTCTATTTTCATATGGAAGAAACGAAACAGGTATATGAGTTATATTTTTTGAGATGTTTAAATTTTTGTGAAACAGGGCCAGAGCGATTGCTGGATCCCCTGTTCTGACTTTGGAAATTCACCATAAATTGTATAAAAATAATTAGAAATCATAATTTATATGTAAAGATTTCTTATTGAGTCTAGTTTTAAGAGAAACAAACTTCATAGTAATTGAAATTCTGTACAGAGAGATATCTGATTCGTAATACACAGAGGTCAGAGCAGTCGAACCCTGAAACAGGGGAGACTTTAACTAATAAACTGTACTAATTGGCCTAGCCAAAAAATTAGTAAATAGATATACGAGTCTAGTTTCAGGGAAAATTTACGGATCTTTATTTTGAGTTTCAGAACTCGAGATATGAATTTTTAAGCGATCATGACGTGATTAGCCACTTATCGGAATTTCTAAAATTAAATTGTTTGAGCTGTTTAAGCAATAAATTAAGTCTGTTAACACCTCGTGTTCGACTCCGGCAACGGTCTCAGGTATGGGGCGTTACAGTTGTAATATCCTGATTTTGGGCCTAGCCGGAATAGTGGTTTTGTGACCACAAAATCCGGGATAGAAATAATTATTTTATAATTATTTTGATGTTTATGATATGATTTCATGATTGTGTGAAAATTTCGTGATGAAATCCTATGCCTAAAGTGCTTAAATTGAAATTAGGGACTAATTCGAATAATTTGCAAAACTTGCATTCTAGAAGTTTCTTGCATGAAATTGTTTTGAAATATTATTTAGGAGGTCTTAAATAGCAATTTTACCAATTTCTAAGTTTATGGACAAAAATTGGACATGGATGGAATTTTTGGAAAGTTTAGTAGTAAGGGCATTTTGGTCATTTAGGGGTAAAATGAATTAAAATACAAAATTAAAAGCCAATTTTGCTCATCTTCAACCCCATGGCCGAATGTAGCAAGGAGAAACCATGGCTAGGGTTTTTCAAGCTTCCAAGCTCGATTGTAAGTCCATTCTAGCCCCGTTTTTCAAGTTCTTTACGTTTTTGGAGTCCCGGTAGCTCGATTTAGCTATGCTAGCAATAATTTAACCTAGGGTTTATCTTTGGAAAAATACCCATAGGTGAAATTTGTGTATTTTGGTGTCTTATGATAGAATATGAGGTTTTAAATTATGTTAGACAGCTTGTGCTACTCGGTTTTAAGTGAAAACGAGCAAAAAGGGTTTAATCGGTAAAAATACCTAATAGTCATAAGTACATGTTAGAGTGAGAATTTGATGTTGCCATACAAGGGAAAAATGATCAGCATGTCATAAAACATAAGAAAATAGGCTGAAGTTTAATTTACGAGCTTTGGGGCAAAAGTGTAAATATGCAAAAGTTTAAGGGCAAAATTGTAATTTTTCCAAAATATGATTTTGGGTCAATTTGAATAATGAGAGTCCTAATTAGACTATATTTTAAATGATAGAGCAATGAAAACTGAAATTCGGGCTAAAATGGGGAAAATACCAAGTTGTGGACGAAATGGTAAAAGTATCCATTTTCGCATACTAGGTAAGTTCATATGTAAATGTTGGTAACATAGTTATTATTTTAAATATTTTTATGTTATTTAAATGATATGATAATTATTATGAAATATTATACTCGTGATAATTGTTTGATAATATGTCAAATTATGTGATATACTTGGAAAATGTAAAATACTACCGAGTATCGGTATCGGTATTCCGTAGAAATGGTTGAGACACATGATTGGGAGAAAGGTCCCGTTGAACCTTAGGAATGGATTAGGATACAAGTGACATGTCACTGGGATATTTGGGCATCCGAACTCATTGAGTTGAGTCCGAGTTCACTTATGGATGCAAATGTCCGAACTTGTTGAGTTGAGTCCGAGTTCATGAGATGTAACTAGGCATCCGAGCTCGTTGAGTTGAGTCCGAGTTCACTTATGGATGCGAACACCCGAGCTTGTTGAGTTGAGTCCGAGTCCACTTATGGGCGGGTTACATAGTAGCTTGGCTACATATGTGGCACTTATGTGCAAACTTTCCTTGTATCCGAATTATATTTCGATGTGTTCAATGGGTAATGTTCTACTCAAATGGAGGAATACTCAAGATGAAAGGGACGTATTGGTAAGTGTTGTGAAATGGATACTTTGAACAGGTATGTACTTAACCCTCGGGTTGAAAAATCGATATAACAACAATATGGTAAGATGATAAATGAAAATAAGATATGAACGTCTTGGTGATGATTATGCAAATGATGTTTTATGTTTGCTTATATGGTTATGTTACTTGCTATTTGCATGTGAACTTACTAAGCATTTATGCTTACTCCCTCCTTTTCATTCCTTGTAGTGTTAGCAAGCCAGCTCGGAAATCGGGAACGGTCGGAGACAAGCTCACACTATCCGTATACCATCTTGGCATAATGGCTTGTATATTTTGAGTATGGCATGTATAGCATTATAATCATTTTGTATATATGGTCTTATGATATGGTTATTGAGTAGTATAAAAATGCTTGGTAATGATTAGCCATTGGAATGGCTAATTATGATCATATTTGGTGTTATGTATGTCAAATTGCTAGTTAATCCATGGAAACCATGAAATAGGTGAAATTTACCATAAAATAGATTCAGACAGCAGTAGTGACATGAATTTGAAAAATCATTAAAAATAGTAGAGATATAATTAGATGATTAATAAAACATAGAATTGAAGAATTATTAGTCTATTTTCATATGGAAGAAACGAAACAGGTATATGAGTTATATTTTATGAGATGTTTAAATTTTTGTGAAATAGGGCCAGAAGGATTTCTGGATCCCATGTTCTGACTTTGGAAATTCACCATAAATTGTATAAAACTAATTAGAAGTCATAATTTATATGTACAGATTTCTTATTGAGTGTAGTTTTAATAGAAACAAACTTCATAGTCACTGAAATTCTGTACAGAGAGATATCTGATTCGTAATACACAGAGGTCAGAGCAGTCAAACCCTGAAATAGGGAAGAATTTAACTAATAAACTGTACTAATTGGCCTTGCCAAAAATTCTAGAAAAAAATTAGTAAATAGATATATGAGTCTAGTGTCAGGAAAAATTTACGGAATTGGATTTTTAGTTTCAAAACTCGAGATATGAATTTTTAAGCGACTGTGATGCAGTTAGCCAGCTTGTCTAGAATTTCTAAAATTAAATTGTTTGAGCTGTTTAAGTAATGAATTAAGTCTGTTAACACCTCGTATTCGACTCCAGCGATGGTCTCGAGTATGGGGCATTACACCACACGCCTGTTTTTCATGGCCATGTTGGCATTAATCCAAGTCAAAATTGTACACGGCCTGAGCACTTGTACACGGGCGTGTCACACGGTCGTGTCCCTGTCGAGCCCAAGTCCAGTCCTACTCGGAAAAGGCCACTTTTGAGGGTTTTTGAAGCATTAAAAAGTCTATATAAACACCCTAGAAGGGGATTGGAGGGACACGCAGAGTTGGAGGCAGAAAATACTCAGAACAACCATCAGGATTAGCTCAGAAGGAGGATCTACATCAAGACTGAAGATTTCCATTCAATTTCTTAGAAGTTCTTTGGGTTCTTTATGTTTTGTTGTTTTCCAATTTTTGAGATGTTTTCCATAATTATGAACTAAAATCCCTAAATACCTAAGGGATATGAAACCTAAGATAGATCTTATTATTATTTGAATTATATGATAAATACTTATTCTTATTCTTAATTGTGAGTTTAACCCTTGTTTTAATATTCCAGGATATTAATTCAGGTTTTTGATGTGCTTATTCAGTGGAGGAAAAGTTTTTGTTTAAGAGTAGATCATTCATAATTAAGCGGAGTTACATGCAATCTTAGAGATAGGATGACATAAATCTGCTGGATTAGAGTCAAATCTAATAAGGGAATCTATAGATCGAGTTAATGCGACAATAGGGGTTTTAATTAGAAAGAAATTTTGATTAATCAACCTAGAGTCAGTTGTTTTTAGTCTCAAGAGAGATATTAACATAAATCAGGGATTTCTACAGATTAAGTCAAGTGAATAAATCGTCTAACTCAAAGGTAATAAGTGAAGTCTAGGTGGATTCTTCCTTGGGTATTGTCTTCTCCATCGATTTTCCTAAAGTATTTTCCAACTTCCATCTCTGTCGTAATCCTAGATAATTAGATAATTAGTTTTAGTTTAAAAACAACCTTTAATTCTTATGCTAGATAATAAAAAGATAGTAGTTACTAGTACTTTTATTTTCGGTCTCACCACAACTATACTACAGTTCGATAGGTGCGCTTGCCTTAAGTCGAATTTTTAGTTAGTTTCACGACCATCAAGTTTTTGGCGCTGTTACCGGGGACTAAGATATTAAAAACGCTTGATTTTTATTACTTTAGCCATTTTTACTTTTATTGCAATTTATTTTTTATTTTTAGTTTAATTTTTCTTTACTAATTTTTATTTTCTTTATTTCTGGCAGGTTTTTATATTTTATGACTAGAAGAAACCCGTCAGGACCTTTACTTTTTGATAGTGAGATCGAGAGCACGGCTCGCAGAAATCAAAGGGAAATAAGGCGAAGCCTACAATATATAGAGCAAGGACAAGAGGACGATATACATACTACAACCGAGGAGATGACTGAATATCAGAATAATCCGCTACCTCCTGTGGTTGCCGTTAATCTAGTAGATCAGAATCCTGCTCCACATACTATGTATGATTATGCTAAACCTACTTTAACAGGAACTAAATCGAGTATAGTTAGGCCTGCTATTGCTGCAAATAATTTTGAACTGAAACCTAACACGATTCAAATGATACAACAGTTTGTTCAGTTTGGTGGTTTGCAGGACGAGGATCCAAACACTCATTTAGCAAACTTTCTGGAATTCTGTAACACCTTTAAAATCAATGGCATTTCTGACGACGCCATTCACCTTCGGTTATTTCCCTTTTCATTGATGAATAAGGCTAAACAGTGGTTGAAATTCTTACCATGAGGGTCAATCACTACTTGGGAATAAATGACCAAAAAATTCTTACTTAAATATTTTTCACCGGCTAAAACGACTAAACTAAGGAATGTTATCTCTTCTTTTGTGTAGATGGATTTAGAAACTCTTTATGATGCATGAGAGAGATACAAGGACTTATTGAGACGGTGCCCTCACCATGGGTTACCGCTATGGCTGTAGGTTCAGACTTTTTATAACGGTGTGAACCCCTCAATAAGGCAACTTATCGACGCAGCTGCCGGTGGAACATTAAACAACAAAACACCTGAAGAGGCTTACGAATTTATTAAAGAGATGTCACTGAATAACTATCAGTGGCAAGTCATGAGAATGAAGCTGACAAAAGCTGCTGGTGTTTTCAACCTCGATGCGATCACTATGCTATCTAACCAGGTAGAACTTTTAAATAAAAAGATTGACAGTTTGTATGGTTCTACTCAGGTACATCCTGTGATGAGGTGTGATTAAAGTGGAAGATGAGTACACAACATAAATTATCCATCCTTCAACCCTAGCACCGAGGAGGAACAAGTCCAATATATGGGTAATAATTCTAGACCTCAAAATAACCCGTATAGTAACACTTATAATGCAGGTTGGAGGAACCATCCCAATTTCTCTTAGGGTGGTCAAGGAAATCAAAGACCACAACATCCTCAAGGTTTTCAACAACCACCTTACCAGCAGGAAAAGAAGCTGAACCTTGAAGAGATGCTCACAAAATTCATCTCAGTGTCGGAAACTCATTTTCAGAATACTGAAACAGCACTTAAGAATCAACAAGCGTCTATCCAAGGGCTCGAAACTCAAATAAGACAGCTTGCTGAGTTGATTTCTGAACGACCACAAGGTAGCTTACCAAGTAACACTGAAACTAACCCAAGGGATCAGCTTAATGCGATTATTGTTCGAGATGAAGAAGGGTTAGTTGAACCTGAACCAAAACCGAGACAAGGATTTGTTGTAAGTAAAGGTAAGGATGAGGTGGACCACAGTAAGCAAAAAATGATAGGTAGAGAATATAAACCTCATGTGACATGCCCTAGTGTGACAAGGAAAGACCACATGGATGAAAAATTTGGTAAATTCCTTAAATTATTAAAGAAATTACATATTAACTTATCGTTTATTGAAGCTCTTTCACAGATTCCAAACGCAATTAAATTTTTAAAGGAGCTTTTAGCCAATAAACGGAAGATGGATGATGCCTCACATGTGGAGTTGAACGCAGTTTGCTCAGTTATTCTACAGAATAGGCTACCCAACAAATTAAAGGATCCAGGGAGTCTTACGATTCCTTGTTTAATTGGTAGTTTAAATGTCAAAAATGCTTTGGCTGATTTAGGGGCAAACATTAATGTTATGCCCTATAAAATGTTTAAACAAATAGGTCTTGGGAAACCCAAGCAAACTAGGATGAGCATTCAATTAGCAGATAAAAAATTAGATTTCCTAGGGGTATTATTGAAGACGTGTTTGCCAAAATTGATAAACTTATATTCCCTGTTGATTTTGTTTTTCTAGACATGGAAGATGATAGTGGCGTGCCTTTTATTTTAGGATGACCCTTTTTAGCAACTGCTAGGACTATCATTGATGTTAGCACAAGAGAACTAATACTTTGTGTAGGAGATGACACGATTACTCTCCAAGCTCATGATTCGATTAAATTATCTACTAAGCAAGATGGCTATACAAGTTTTGTTGATATAAATAACATTATGGCTCAAAATTCTTTGCAGGAAACCCCTGGGAAGAATGAGATAGAGACACATTCTAGTCCATGTGACAAAAATAGAGCGACCTTATGAAGAACGAAGGCTTCAAATCGATGAACTAGATGAATGGCGAACACATGTCAAGGAGAAACTAGAAGCACACGATGAATCACAACGACACCTTGATAAGCGTAGGGATGAAACAACGCAATTTAAGGTTGGAGATAAAGTATTGTTAGATGAAAAGGACTCCCAAATTTCTACTTCAGAGCTTAATACAAACGATCCTTTCATAGTACTAAATATTTTCCCATACGGTACAGTCGAGGTAAATCATTCTCTATTCGGCACTTTTAAGGTAAATATTACTCGACTTAAACTTTATGTGGATAATAGAATTGATAGTGAGAAAGAGGAGTCTCGACTCTGTGATTCACCGTAATCATGCGAATGAGAGGTAAGTCGAGCTTAGACTCTAAATAAGGACTTATCGGGAGGCAACCCGAGCTCTAACACAACTAACTAGTTTATTTTAGCTACTTTTAGTGTTTTTATGCAGGTACAGTGGTCCACATAGCCTGGACACACGGGCGTGCCCTTGGCCGTGTGGAAATAGGGCTAAAACTTTCCCAAAGTATCGAGCCACACGACCATGAATTTGATCCACACGGCCGTGCGACATGACCGTGTGAAGCACATGGTTTGGACACACGGGCGTGTCTCAGGAAATGTGAAAATTGGTGCTAAATTTTCAAATTTTAAATAAGTCAGGGAGTCATACGGGCAAGGCACACGGCCGTTTGTTTGGAAACACGAGCGTGTGAAGTACCATACGGGCGTGGGAGAAGCGAAGGACATGGAACACAGCCCTGTGACACAGCCGTGTAAACTACGCGGGCTCGACACACGGGTGTGTCCCTAGGCCGTATGACGATTGGGCATTCAATTTTTGCGATAAACACAGGCTGGACACGAGCCACACGGGCGTGTGACACGGCCGTGTGGCCCAACACGAGCCTCACGCAACCGTGTTCATTTTTTTAATCCCCAAACCCTAACTTTACCTTACCCTTGTCTTCTTCCTCAAACATCCCTCCCTTAGCCGCCGCAGCCCTTAAGCACCCTCACCACGGCCGTGCCCCCCTTTTTTGACTGACCCCTCGTTGTCGACACCAGCAGCCCGTGCCCCCCCGCCAGCCACCCGTTCCTTCCCCTTATTTTTATCTTTTTCCCCTACCCCAACCCGCACCCCCTCTCCACCCACCTTTGCCCCACACCAGCCACCGACCAGAGCACGACCGTGCCTCGCCGCTGCTCCCCACCGTCGACCCATAAGGCATCTGATGATGAGGACCTTTGAGTCCTTTATTTTATTTTTATTTTTATTTTCAATTCTATTTTGTCTCTTATTTATTTTTTGAAGACTTATGTTTTATATTTTGAACCATGTTTATCTTTATAATGATTATCAAGTGATCCCTTAATTTTCTTCCACAGTGGTGTTTATTTTCTTATTAGTAACTCAGAATCATGGCTTTTATTCGGCTTTCTCTACAATTCTTGCTTGCGCTCTTCCAAGGATTCCATCCTCAATTTTAGGGCACTTTCGCTTCTTTCCCTCTCTTCAGATATTATGCTTATATTGCTATTATATTTCTTTGTACATTGAGGACAATGTAAATCTTAAGTGTGGGGAGGTTATTTATGTGATTATTAGAAAATCCCTGAATTTTATCTTGTTCTCAAATAATTTTCTCATATCATTATTAGAGTGAATTCTGATTGACTTATGATTTTTATTGATATATTTTGAATTAAATCATAGGTAATTGTGCATTGATTGTTTAAACTTTAATACATTAGAGAATCAAGCATGATAAGTTCACTTTTGAGAAGTAAAATTGCTAGGTTATTTCTCTGAATTTAGGTATTACCTTGAAGTTTTGAATTTACAGGATTGACATAAAAAACCCATAATTTTTGTGAGATTTTGAGCCTCTTAGAGCATATATCTTTCTTGCTCACTAATTTTATTGGTTATGAGTGTGTCAACATTGATTTGTTATTCTAGAACTTGCTTCGATTATGCATGTCAAGACCACTCCTTTGATTTGATATACGAAAATGATAAAGGCACTTAGGTTTAACCCATTTACCCCATAAAAAGCCTACTCACATAATTGACCTCTAGTGAACCTCTTTACACCTTAATTATTATTTCTTGATTTTCCCTTTAATAATAACCCATAACTTAACCTTTTTTTGATTCGTTAAGAATTTCTCCCTTTTCATTGACTCCTTTTTTATCGAGATTTGATTTAATTAGTTGCCTAATTATGTTCGTTCATTCCAGTTGCTGAATTATTCCTTATTATGTACTTTCTGTTATTGTTCTTATTCTTAAAAAAGAACGTACTGATATTCATTCAAATTACATATTGTTCTAAAGAGCTTGGATAAGTTAAAATATTGAAAAGCTCAATTCATTAGTTTTGGTTAGTGTTAAATCTGGCACTTTTTTGTAATTCAGTGATTAGCTTTGTTTTTCTATGTTTGGTAATTTATTAAATTAATCTCGATTCTAACCCTCCTTTTTAGCCTTCATCCACACCTTTAACCCAAGCCCCATTACAACCGGTTAAAGACCTTTTGATTTGTGTATCATCTGATTTATAGTGGTGGAGATTTGATTTTCATGCAAGCCTATGGTAATAACTTTTCATGTGTGACTATTGAGTGCTTAATTATTGAACCTTAAACACTTTGAATGATTTGAGTGAATCATTAGTGAGGATGTCAACCTTTTCAATTCGAAATTAAAGGTAATTACTTAGATAAAGAGGGACACCTATGATTTTATGATTGAAATACTCAATATGGATTGTTTGAAACTTTAATGTTCTTTTATTTAAGCTCTTAATATATGATTACTCGTGAATTATTTCGAACATTATTGATAAGAATTATGAGTTGAGAAGGAGTTTATTTTAATTGTGAGTTGAGGATTTTGCTTGAGGACAAGCAAATGCTTAAGTGTGGGGATATTTGATAAACCGTAATATATGCATATTTTTACCCCATGCTTGGCATATTTATGGATGATTTTTCCTTGGTTTCATTGAATTTGATGCTCCTAATCCTTTAATTTCATGCTTTATACTCAGGAAAGCTTAGGATAGCAAAAAGAGCGAGAAAGGGGCCAAAAACAGACAAATTGGGCCTAAATCAGTGTTTCACACGGCCTAGGCACATCTACACGGGTAATCCACATGCCTGTGTGTGTCACACGAGTAGACCACACGCTCGTGTATCATGGCCGTGTTGACATTAATCGAAGTCAGAATTGCACACGGCCTGAGCACTTGCACATGGCCGTGTCCTTATCGAGCCCAAGTCTAGTTCTACTTGGAAAAGGCCACTTTTGAAGGTTTTTGCAGCATTAAAAAGTCTATATAAACACCCTAGAAGGGGATTGGAGGGACACGTAGAGTTGGAGGCAGAAAATACTCAGAACAGCCATCGGGATCAGCTTAGAAGGAGGATCTACATCAAGACTAAAGATTTTCATTCAATTTCTTAGAAGTTCTTTGGGTTCTTTATGTTTTGTTGTTTTCCAATTTTTGAGATTTTTTCCATAATTATGAACTAAACTCCCTAAATACCAAAGGGAGATGAAACCTAAGACAGATCTTATTATTATTTGAATTATGATGAAACCTAAGACAGATCTTATTATTATTTGAATTATATGATAAATACTTATTCTTATTCTTAATTGTGAGTTTAACCATTGTTTTAATATTCCAGGATATTAATTCAGGTTTTTGATGTGCTTATTCAGTAGAGGAAAAGTCCCTGTTTAAGAGTAGATCATTCATAATTAAGCGGAGTTGCATGCAATCCTAAAGATAGGACGACATAAATCTACTGGATTAGAGTCAAATCTAATAAGGGAATCCATAGATCAAGTTAATGCGATAATAGGGGTCTTAATTAGGAAGAAATTTCGATTAATCAACCTAGAGTCAGTTGTTTTTAGTCTTGAGAGAGATAGTAACATAATCAGGGATTTCTACGGATTAAGTTAAGTGAATAAATCGTCTAGTTCAAAGGTAATAAGTGAAGTCTAGGTGGATTCTTCCTTGGGTATTGTCTTCTCTATCGATTTTCCTAAGATATTTTCCAACTTCCATCTCTGTCGTAATCCTAGATAACTAGATAATTAGTTTTAGTTTAAAAACAACCTTTAATTCGTAGGCTAGATAATAAAAAGATAATAATTACTAGTACTTTTAGTCCTCGTGGATACGATATTTTCGGTCTCACTACAACTATACTACTGTTCGATAGGTGTGCTTGCCGTAAGTCTTATTTTTAGTTAGTTTCACGACCATCACCTATCTATTCTTAAGGTTTAGATGGGATTTCACATGTAGCCAATTCTTCGTCGAACATTTTTATACGGTCATATTCATCAATAACACAATTATAAAGCGTTTAAAACATATTTATATTAATGTTTATTAACATACGAACTTACTTTAATCACAAAAACGTCAGAATAGGATTGACTAGTCCAATACTTTATTTTTCCCCCAATCCAAATCCGTACATTGCTTTTCTTGATCTATATATAATCAAATTTAACTTATTTAATTATCACTCTGTTCAATTTAATCAAAGTTTCATATTATGACAAATTTACACTTTTGTCCCTAAACTTTAGACTTCTTTACAATTTAATTCCTAGCTCATAAAAATGCAAATTCATGCAATTAAGTCCACACCCTTGCTAGCCGAATTTTACGTATTCTCAAGCAGCCCATATTTTTCATTATTTCACACATTTACCACACAATTTATCACATTGCTCAATTTAATCCCTAATTGACAATTTTATCAAAAACACTTAACAAATGTTGTTTATCTAACAACAACCATTCATTTTCTATCATCAAACATCAAAACACATACATATTCATCAATGGTAAAAGCCTAGGCTTTTAATAGTTTCAAAAATTAATTCCTGGGCTATCTAGATTAAGCTACAACGACTCCAAAAATATAGAAATCAGTAAAAATTGAGTTAAAATCACTTACATGCAAGTACTTGAAATTGCTGAACCAAGAAACCCTAGCTATTGCTTTTAATTACTTGAAATTGTCGAACCAAGAAACCCTAGATATGGCTTTTCTCCCTTCTAATTTCAGTGGAAAAATAGCATGAAGAATATGATATCTTTTTTATGTTATTTTACTTTAACTTATTTAATGAATTACAAATTTAACCACTGTTTTTAACTTAAAAATTCACCTATTTAATGTCCATCTTTGTCCACTCACTATAATGGTAAAATTATGACATAAGGACCTCTACTTTAAAGTTCCATAGCTATTAGAAACCTTTAGCTAATGGAACTCAACTTTTATACTTTACACGATTTAGTCCTTTTTATCGAATTGAGCATTCAAACTATAAAATTTCTTAACGAAATTTTTACACAATCATACTATCATGCTGTAGTGTAACACCCCAAACCCGACCTAGACGTTATGACCAGATCTGACGTACCACATCGAGGTGCAAAAACATTTTCTATATTTAGTCCAGAAAATCGGGCTTAGTGTTCAAAGGATGATTTCATTATGGTTTAAAGTGAATGGAAGCTTTGCACCAAGTAGGAAACTGGAAAAGAGGAGGTGAGTCCATCGGACTACTTAAGTGCCAAGCTCCCTTCGGATCCAATCCTAGACATGCACACCACCATTGCCACACCTTAACTTAGTGTATGCTCTTAGGAAACCAATTCATTTAACTCCAGTTTAAGAAAAAGTGATTAACTTTGGAAAACATTTCCGTTGCGAAAGTTTTGCTTTGTTGTCGGATATTTTAAAATTAATTACCGTTTTTGAAAACACGCCCTAAAACTAATCAATTTCAGTGATTAAGATAATATTATACCTATTCTAGTAAAACATATTAAAAACAATTAAAAATCATTAAAGTGGCCTTATTACAACTTAAAACCCAAATCATAAAAGTAAATAAAAAGATGTCCAATTCACGTAAGAGAACCAAATTTCTTTGAGCAGTGGCCACTCCGAGATCCTCACAGCTCCAAGCCCCCTATGGTTGGGGATTACCTGCGTGGATGAAAATAAGGGGTGAGTTTGGGAAACTCAATGTGTAAAATAAACCAACCAGAGCCCAAATCAGCTCAAGCTTTACTCGGCCTAAGCCCTATTCAGAAATCAGAGTTAACTGGGCCTTAGCCCATATCAATATTAATTTGGGCCATAGCCCCTTACAGTATCAGAGTATACTGGGCCTAGCCCATATCAGTATCAATCTTGGCCGTAGCCCTATTACAAGTAAAGATATATTGGGCCCTTGCCCATATTAACACAGTTGGGCCCATTTCAAAACAGTCTCATATGATTAATGCATGATAACCCCCATTTAACCCTGCATTTGCCTCTGTCCATCCCTAAACTTTCTGTGGGGAATAAATCACCCACGCCATCCCTACACTTACAATGTTAGCACCGGTTGCGGCACTAACTATAATCCACAGCAAAGTCGCTTTATATCGAGAATATGTGGCATGACCACCGTAACGGTTCTTCCTCCATAACAAAACCCAACCCCATGCAATATGACATGTATGCAGAATATATATAATTAACAAGGCATGCTTCAGAAAGACAGTCAGATTATAGAGTAAGAACAATTATTTACCCTCGAGGGGCGTAATCGTAAACTAACCCCTTTAGGGGTATTACGGTAATTCTACCTTACAGAGGTATTTCAATAATTTTATCAGTCTTTTTAGGATTTCATGCTCATTACAGTTATTAACGTCTTAACAGAAACACTTATCGAGCATTTTTACCGAATTGGGCCTGTTGGTCCACTAACCAAATTTCGACCCATTAAGCCCAAATATACCGAAGTGCACGAAATTACGCACTCTGCAATCTTACTGTTGAAGTTACCTAAATTATCAATACAAACAATCCCATGAGCGCTCGCACACTCGCAAGTTCTCGAAATGCCGGCTTTTGGGCATTTCAGCTTTTCGGCTTTTGCTGATCTAGTCTACTAGTGGGTGTCGTTTACACACCTGATCTGTGACGATACGTTGTCGAGATCCACACACGAGTTGCCTTTCTGCCAAAATATGGACTAGATCTAGATGTCCAACCGTGTTAATCTTCAAGCCCTTCGCTGTACGCCCCCTTGTCCACGCTGGTGCATACAAAACCAAAAGAAAGAGGCAACAATGCCCTTAGTCCCAACGTTAGCCACCCTTAAGGGGTTTCGGCTTTTCCTTAAAACATAAGTAACTAAAGAAGGATTCGAACACTTACCTATATCGTTATGACACTACTCCTGAGCCACTGTAGATCCAACCACTATACGAGAAAGGAAGAATTATACTCAAGGATTCGGCTTCCGAAGTACCTCGGTGTACAAAAGTTTCAGTTTTAAAAGAAATAATGAGAGGTTCATCTTCAATGGAGTTTCGGCTAACCGATTCTTGATAAGGGTTTATGAGTGAGAGAAAAAGAAATATGAAGGATTTAGGTTCGGCCAAACTAAAATACCCCCACTAACCCCAAAAAAAAAAGAAATAAATCCTAAAGGCCACAGATATATGGCACTTATTAGCTATGGCCGAATGAGTGTATTTCGGCATAGGAATTCTTCCTAAATTCCAATTCCCCGAATTGCTCCTTGATTTTTGGCCAAATTCAATGTTTGAATTTCATTCAAACTCCTAACCGATCAGCCCACCGCTTGCACCGCTCCAGCACGCTGCCAAGAGTCCTGATTAGACCCCAACTCCTTCCCCACGCGTGTAGCAAAAATCCCAACCTTACGTGCGCGAGATGAGGCTCGAACCCTAGACCTCCGTCCGCCTTGCCCCCTTGTACCTTCGCCCGAGCTTCTGGCCGCTGCACCATGCTTCTTCCTTTACTAATATATGGTCACAATTAATTTTAACCTTTAACCCGCTTCAGTTCTGGCCCGTTTTAAAAAGTAAAACAGAATTCGCTTTCCCCTGGAATAGAACCCATAACCTCTCGGCAGGCCTAGCACACTGCTGCCACTGCACTGAAGCTCTTCTCATGATATAGTCTACTCACAACTAATTTTAGGACTTATCCGCAGCGGTCCCGGTTCGTTTATAAATAAAACAAAATATCGCTACTTACCAGACTCGAACCCCTAACCACATGCACACACTTAACGCCTCATTGCCACTTGACCACATGCCTCTTTTGTGTCACCTTTCCTCCCGAGATATTTATAAGGCCTCCTTGTGGTAATCCTTGGTTGTAAAAAAAACAACCAATTGCGCACGCCGTGTCTTGAACCCAGGCACCTCCCATGCCTTCCTAGCATGCTTAGCCACTGGGCCAGGTGCTCCTTTATACTAAAACTCAACCCAAATTATTAATAAGGCCTACTGCCCAGATCCTCTTAAAAGGCAAAATTTGAGAATTTTGCTAAAGCTATAGGCCGAGCCCCGGACTTTTCCCACATTATAAGCCCTGCGTTATTTATTTAATTACTAAACTAAGCTAAACATAATAATAATAATTTTAATAATTTTAATTAAAACATCCAAATTATTCGGGCCGTCTTTTACCCGAACCAAGACTAAAGGCCTAATACTTCCAGGCCCAAAAATCGGGGCGTTACAACTCTACTCCCCTTAAAGAAATTTCGTCCTCGAAATTTCAAACTATCACTAACCGTATTACTCAAGTCAAACCATTATGCTTTCACTGCGCACTCTGATTTAAAAAATAATTCTTAGTAAGATCCAGAACATCTAATTACCAAAGTAAAGAAACATTTATCAAGCACGCATACAACTCGTAACACACACTTAAATAGAATAAGCTTGGCAATCCTGAGCTCGATGCTCCTTGGACCCACATCTAAAGCATGTTCCGGTCTTCCTATGGCATTCACTCGGATGACGCCCGTTGCAATTCTTGCAGGTTGGAAAGTTTGGTCGTGTCTTAACATGTTTCACAGAACGAGGCTCGATCTTCTGAGAACTAGAATCCTTCCTCTTCTTACACTCCAAGCACCCTGCTTGAAGCGTTTCCTTAATTTCCTTAACCTTGGTCTCCAATACCTCTTCTACCACTTTCCTTACTATCTCGGCCAATGCCCCGGTACCAAGCTCCGAGTTACTACTACCCGAAGTTGGCAGACTTTGCTTACCCTCAGAATCCATATCAATACTCTACATTATCGGCATACGTATCAAATGACCACCAAGACCTCGATTCAATAATTTTAGTACTTATTCATATGTTTTATGCTGAGATAGTATTTTAAAGTTTCTATTTTCACAGAATCATAGCCTAGCTACAGTCTCAGTATTCAAGGATTTTTAGTATTGCCCTAGCTATAGTGTCATGATATGGTGCCAGTTTTATCTACAGTAATGTCTTAATACAGTGTAGTATAAGTAACAGAAATACTTACAGACTTGGTGCCGGAGACTCGGGTGCCACCTTTTTAAGGATCCAAATTTGAAAACCGAGTTTCATAATTTTTGTAAAAATTCATTTTCGAAAATCTTTATTTTTATAGACCCATTCCACAGTCGAGTTGTTGTAACCTGGCTCTGATACCACTAAATATAACACCCCAAACCCGACCTAGACGTTGTGACTGGATCTGACATGCCACATTGAGGTGCAAAAAAATTTTCTATATTTAGTCCAGAAAATCGGGCTTAGTGTTCAAAGGATGATTTCATTATGATTTAAAGTGAATGGAAACTGTGCACCAGGTAGGAAACCGAAAAAGAGGAGGAGAGTCCATCGGACTACTTAAGTACCAAGCTCCCTTTGGATCCAATCCTAGACATGCACACCACTATTGCCACACCTTAACTTAGTGTATGCTCTTAGGAAACCAATTCATTTAAGTCCAGTTTAAGAAAAAGTGATTAACTTTGGAAAACGTTTCCATTGCGGAAGTTTTGCTTTATTGTCGTGATATTTTAAAATCAATTACTATTTTTAAAAACACGGCTAAAAACTAATCAGTTTTAGTGATTAAGATAATATTATACCTATTCTAGTAAAACATATTAAAAATAATTAAAAATCATTAAAGCGGCCTTATTACAACTTAAAACCCAAATCATAAAAGTAAATAAAAAGATGTCCAATTCACTAGAAGAAAACCAAATTTGCTGAACGAGTGGCCACTCTGAATCCCTTACAGCTCAAAGCCCACTATGGTTGGGGATTACCTGCGTGGATGAAAATAAGGGGTGAGTTTGGGAAACTCAGTGTGTAAAATAAACCAACCAGAGCCCAAATCAGTTCAAGCTTTACTCGGCCTAAGCCCTATTCAGAAATCAGAGTTAACTGGGCCTTAGTCCATATCAATATTAATCTGGGCCATATCCCCTTACAGTATTAGAGTATACTGGGCCTAGCCTATATCAGTATCAATCTTGGCCGTAGCCCTATTACAAGTAGAGATATATTGGGCCTTGCCCATATTAACACTGTTGGGCCCATTTCAAAACAGTCTCATATGATTAATGCATGATAACCCCCATTCAACCCTGCACTTGCCTCCGTCCATCCCTACACTTCCTGTGGGGAATAAATCACCCACGCCATCCCTACACTTACAGTGTTAGCACCGATTGCTGCACTAACTATAATCCGCAGCAAAGTTGCTTATATTAGAATATGTGGCACAGCCACCAGAACGGGTTCTTTCTCCATAACAAAACCCAACACCATGCAGTATGACATGTATGTAGAATATATATAATTAACAAGGCATGCTTTAGAAAGACAGTCAGATTATAGCATAAGAACAGTTATTTACCCTCGAGGGGTATAATCGTAAACTTACCCCTTTAGGGTTATTACGGTAATTCTACCTTACAGAGGTATTTCAAAAATTTTATCAGTCTTTTTAGGGTTTTATGCTCATTACAGTTATTAACGTATTAACAAAAACACTTACTGAGCATTTTTACCAAATTGGGCCCGTTGGCCCACTAACCCAATTTCTGTCCATTAAGCCCAAATATACCAAAGTGCATAAAATTACGCACTCTGCAATCTTACCATTGAAGTTACCTAAATTATCAATACAAACAATCCCACGAGCACTCGCACACTCACAAGTTCTCGAAATGTTGGCTTTTCGGCATTTCAGCTTTTCGGCTTTTGCCGATCTAGTCTACTTGTGGGTGTTGTTTACACACCTGATCTGTGACGATACGTTAGCGAGATCCACACACGAGTTGCCTTTCTGCCAAAATATGGACTAGATCTAGATGTCCAACCGAGTTAATCTTCAAGCCCTTCGCTGTACGCCCCCTTGTCCATGCTGGCGCATACAAAACCAAAAGAAAGAGGCAACAATGCCCTTAGTCCCAACGTTAGCCACCCTTAAGGGGTTTCAGCTTTTCCTTAAAACATAAGTAACTAAAGAAGGATTCGAAAACTTACCTATATCGTTATGACACTACTCCTGATCCACTATAGATCCAACCACTATACGAGAAGGGAATAATTATACTCAAGGATTTGGCTTCCGAAGTACCTCGGTGTAGAAAAGTTTCAGTTTTAAAAGAAATAATGAGAGGTTCGTCTTCAATGGAGTTTCGGCTAACCGATTCTTGATAAGGGTTTATGAGGGTGAGAAAAAGAAATATGAAGGATTTAGGTTCGGCCAAACTAAAATACCCCCACTAACCCAAAAAGAAAAAAAGAAAAAAATCCTAAAGGCCAAAGATATATGACACTTATTAGCTATGGCCGAATGAGTGTATTTCGGCATAGGAATTCTTCCTAAATTCCAATTCCCCGAATTGCTCCTTGCTTGCACCACTCCAGCATGCTGCCAAGAGTCCTGATCAGACCCCAACTTCTTCCCCACACGTGCAGCAAAAATCCCAACCTTACGTGCGCGATATGAGGCTTGAACCCTAAACCTCCGTCCGCTTTGTCCCCTTGTGCCTTCGCCCGAGCTGTTGGCCACTGCATCATGCTTCTTCCTTTACTAATATGTGGTCACAATTAATTTTAACCTTTAACCCGCTTTAGTTCTGGCCCGTTTCAAAAAATAAAATAGAATTCGCTTTCCCCTGGAATCGAACCCATAACCTCTCGGCAGGCCTAGCACGCTGCTGCCACTGCACTGAAGCTCTTCTCATGATATAGTCTACTCACAACTAATTTTAGGACTTATCCGCAGTGGTCCCGGTTCGTTTAAAAATAAAACAAAATATCGCTACTTACTAGACTCGAACCCCTAACCACATGCACACACTTAACGCCTCATTGCCACTTGACCACGTGCCTCTTTTGTGTCACCTTTCCTCCCGAGATATTTATAGGGCCTCCTTGCGGTAATCCTTCGTTGTAAAAAAAACAACCATTTGCGCACGCCGTGTCTTGAACCCAGGCACCTCCCATGCCTTCCTAGTGTGCTTAGCCACTGGGCCAGGTGCTCCTTTATGCTAAAACTCAACCTAAATTATTAATAAGGCCTACTGCCCAGATCCTCTTAAAAGGCAAAATTTCAGAATTTTGCTAAAGCTATAGGCTGTGCCCCGGACTTTTCCCACACTATAAGCCCTTCGTTATTTATTTAATTACTAAACTAAGCTAAACATAATAATAATAATAATTTTAATTAAAACATCCAAATTATTCGGGCCGTCTTCTACCCGAACCCAGACTCAAGGCCCAATACTTCTAGGCCTAAAAATCGGGGCGTTACATGTAGACCTTGAAATAATAAAATAAATATTTTTACCTCAGATTTGTGGTCCCAAAACCATTGTTCTGATTTGACTAAAAATGAGCTACTACAAATCTACTCCTAAACTATTAGGGTTTTTGATGGCATCTAAGACGACTTACTTCCATCAATCCCCTAATGTCTTATTTATAAAAATGTTGGTAGCCCAAATTAGGTCTTCGGCACATCCTAGGTGTTCGTATAAGTTTGATTGCATGGATGAAATAACCCTAAATTAATTGGGCATGAAGTCAGCCTTTGTTGCGCCACACCCCTTGCATGGTGAAACGACACCCAAAATCTACCTTGTGTCGTACATGGAAACACAAAAATAAATAGACTTTTTCAGCACATTTTGAGCTCTAATTCATGCAATTCCGTAGTAAATTTTGTTGAAAGTCACATTTTAATTATAAAATAATTAATTTGCATTTAAATTATTAACATGTTGAATTTTAATTATTTTTATAATAAATTTTCATAAATTTGTTTATTTTCAACAGTTTTGTACACAAGGTGAAAATTGGCTCAGTAAACACCTCAAAAAGCTTAAACCATTAGGGAATTTTCACATCAAGTGAACCAAGACCAAGGTTAAATATTTTTCCAGCCAAGGATGGTCCAAATTATGATTATTTTATGTAAATTATATTTAATTTTTATCCAATGTTAATGGGGTTAAAAATTAATACAAAGCCTGAAGGAGAAAGTGACCCAGTGTGCTAAGCATTGAAGACTAATCTAACAAGCAAATTGGCAGCCCAAAACCGTCCAATAAGTTGACCTAATCAGCTGATTTTTTCTGATTTTTATGCTTGCAAAAAAACCCCCAAATTTTCCTCAAACTCCATTCAATCCCCTCCACTTTTTGTGCCTTTTAATATTTGCCCCAAGGTAAATTTAGCAAAGTTTGAAACATTCAAACTTGCCTGTTGTATGGCCGACCAAGGAAGAGTGTGTGGCTGCTAATTATTTGCTACTTTTAGTAGCTATTCACACCTATAAATACCCTCATTTTCTACCTTATTCAAGACACCATTCATTCCTACACATCTCTCTCTCTTTCACTCATTTTCTCTCTTCCATTCCCTTATTTGTTTTCCCATTTCCCTTGCCAATTTCCCTCTTGAAAAGAGCCTTCTTCCACCTTGGAATAGTAGAGACCTTGATTCAATAGAATGAGCAGAGAAGAAGAGGAATACATTAGTTTGGCTTTAGAGAAATCCTGGATTTGCTTCCTAGTTCCCTTCTCTTTAATTTTCTTGTTTATGTTGTGATTATGAATATGAATGATTGTTTTGTTGTTATTATGTTGTAATTAAAATGATGTAAATTATTTCAAGTTAGATTGATTGCATTCTATCCATTTGAATTATTAAAATCATGTTTGTGTTGTTATAGTCCTTGGTGAGTTATTCAATTAAATAAAACCATGCTTATGTTATACTTGCATTATAAAATGTAAGGTAACGAATGAATTAATTGACAAAATATTTAATTGGTGCATGTTTAATCTTCTAAGGTAGTTGAAGGTTAAATTAGTGACAGTATTGATTAGAATTAATTAATTGACGGTACATTAGTCTTGCATAACTTGCAAGATTATTATGATTAAATTGTTTCAATATAAAAATATATTGTTACCTCACTTAATCTTATATGTGCTTATGAAGATTGATTAATTGTTTAAATTGACATTAAAAAATGTTCAAGAGATTTAGTAGGTATGTATGTGCAGTAGTTAATAAATTACCAAGTTGTTGTGAAAATATTCGTAACAACATGAACATGAGTTTAGTAATTCTAAGTTAAGGAATGTAATTTATCTAATACAATTATGTCATATTGATTAAAACTCATATTTTTGAAATCATGCATTGGAATTTTTACTTTTTATTTTTTTATTACATAATTTTTAGTTTTTATATCAATTCTTCAAAACAACGTATTTTTCCAATCACCAAAGTGTTTGATCTACATTTCATAAATGTTTTTCTTTCACAGTCCCTGTGGTACAATAACCCGACATTTACTTGTCACTTTATTACTTGAAAACGATTGTGTACACTTGCACATTTCTGTCGTTCCAAGTTTTTGGCGCCGTTGCCGGGGACTATTTTAAAATACACTATTTGTGAAATTATTAATTTTGCATTGTGGTTTATTTTTCTGTTTAATTTTAATTTAATCATATTTTTTGTAATTGTTTCATGTATTTAAGAGTATTGATAGAATTATTGACTTACTCCCCGTAGATCCTGAAATTGCAAGAACTTTTGGACAAAGAAGAAGACAAGTAGCTCAAAGAAAGACCAAAGAGATGAACTTTGAAAATCTGAATCAAGGAAACAAAGCAAACCCTACTCAAAATCCTATCCTTATTGTTGATGATAGAGATAGAGCTCTAAGATAGTAAGTTGTGTCAGTGTTTCATGAGCTTAATTTGGGTATTAGGAGACCAGAAACAGAGGCACGACAATTTGAGCTAAAGCTAGTCATGTTCCAGATGCTTCATAGAGTAGGTCAATTTAGTGGAATGCCTACCGAAGATCCACACCTTCACTTTAGATTGTTTATGGAGGTGAGTGATTTTTTTCAAATTACTCGAAGTACCCAAAGATGCACTACGATTAAATTTGTACCCATATTCACTAAGGGATAGAGCTCGAGCCTGGTTGAACTTATTGCCACCAAATATTATTACCACATGGAAAGAGTTAGCGGAATGATTCCTTATGGAGTACTTCCCACCTAGCAAGAATGCTAAGTTGAGGAATGAGATCACTACCTTCCAACAAATGGATGATGGGTCCTTGTATGAGGCATGGGAAAGGTTTAAATAACTATTATGAAGATGCCCTCATCATGGAATCCCTCATTGCATCTAATTAGAGATGTTCTACAACAGTCTCAATGCTCATACGAGGATAGTAGTGGAAGCTTCTATTAATGGTGCTCTCATTTCTAAGTCTTATAACGAGGCCTATGAAATCATGAAGAGGATTGCCAACAACAGCTATCAATGGCCAACCAATCGAGCAATGTTAGGAAGACGAATCACTGGAGCACACAAAGTGGATGCTCTCACTTCACTCACATCTCAGGTATCTTCGATATCCTCAATACTGAGAAACTTTACTACTAATGGGTTTAATAATTTTGTAGCTCAGCCACTGAATCAATTTTAGATTGTAGCTTGTGTTTATTGTGGGCAAGGGAACTTGTTCGAAGAATGTCAATCAAACCTAGAATTTGTGTTTTACATGGGTAACCAGAACTAGAGCCGAGGAAGGCAAGGACTCCAATCTAATTTCTATAAACCATCTTAGTGAAACCATCTTAATTTCTCTGAGAGTAACCAAGAGGCTGGACCTAGTAACACTTATGCACAACCTAGACCGACCCAGCCACCTGTATTTACCCAACAAGTTTAGAAACAACCTCAACCTAAACCTTCCAATGGCTTAGAAAACTTGTTGAAGGCATATATTGTAACACCCGTAACCCATATTTGTCGCCAAAACAAGGTTACAGAGCATTACCGGAGTTTATAGATCAAACAGATAGAAATTTTGAACATTTCATATCATATCAATATTCATATAAAAATCAAACAAAATCATACAAACTGTCCCTTACATAAGCCCTCGAGGCCTGAAATATGCGTTAGAAATAAATTGGGTCTAAATCAGAAACTTAGAGAATTTTTGTGAAAAACATTAAAAATTTTCAAAGCTGTAGGGGTCACACAGCCATGCCGTCAGGCCGTGTAGGCATTCGAAATTGGGATACACAGCCATGTCCTAGCCTATACCTGTGCTCGTGTAACTCACTGACTTGGTCATAAGGCCATGCCACACGCTCGTGTTCTAGGTTGTGTAATAGCTTGACTTGCAACCCTTTGAAAACTACAAGGGACACACAGCAATATGTCATACATGGCTAAGACACATGCCCGTGTCTTTGCCCATGTGGACGAAAATAGGTCATTTTACAAGTAATTTTTCTCACCTAAATTGACATGAACCTACACTCAACATTTTGCATATAAGAAAGCCTTAATAGGGTACCAAAGCCATGCATTTTCTAGCCTTATACAAATGGTATGATCACATACAACCAATATGCCCTCAGGCACTTCAAATTACAATTTATATACATGACTAATATAACCAATTGATCAACTAACATATATGCATATTTGCACCAAAACTTACCATGTAGATAAATTATCAAAACATACCAAAATGTACTATATATAACATACAAAAACTAGCTCTAAAGGGTCATATAATTCACATATAACTTGTGCACTAAAAACACCAAATAAGTCATTCAAACAAGTACCAATTCATAACCACTCAAGGCTTACACAAAATGCATACCACCATTTTACCTTCCATTATTCTACCATATCAAGCCATACCTCAACCATATAAGGCAACTTATATACACATCAAAATATACCATTTCACCAATACAAGGCCAAGATGCAAACCAATTAAATGGTCATTTCCACAACCAAAACACGTAGGATAACATTAGCCAAAATAACCTAAACGTATTGTTATAACCAAAATTAAACAACAAAATGTACCAAAAGAGCTGATGGATAGTGTGATATAGCTCCGACAAGCTTCCAACTCGAAAGAGCTTCCAATTCACTAAACACGGAAAAATACACAGAGTAAGCATTTAAGCTTAGTAAATTCATATAACATAGAATTTAACTTACCATTTATTCACATATAAGGTAAGTAATCAAAGCATATCCAAAGCTTAGTAAGTTTGTATAACATTGGCCAAATGCCTAAGCAGAGATACATCAACCATGTTAGTCATGAAAACACATATATAAACCAAATCATGGATGAGCTCAACAATTAATCAAATTCCATATAAATGTATAATCCATTTCACATATTTATATACCATGTAATATCATTTTCCATGTAATTTGTAACGCCCCAAAAATGTAAATTTTGTAATTACACATATTATGACACAAGTTGCATGTTTGCTTTAATGGCTAAGTGTAACACCCCTCGCTCGTATCCAACGCCAGAACAGGGTTTGAGGTGCTACTAAACTTAAACTGAACCAATCTTAAGAAAATCGAGCCATAAAATTTTGACCAATTAAAAACTTTTCATTTCATATTCAAATTATCCCTTAATAAGGCTTATGAGGCCCAAAACATACAATTAGAGTGATTCGGGACTAATCCGATGGCTCAAGAAAAACTCGAGGAATTCGTGCTTTAAGGCTCCACACGCCCGTGTGGGTATAGGGCACACACCCGTGTGCTAGGGACACGCCCGTGTCCCGCACTCATGTGGCCAATATAATCCCACAATTTTGCATAAAAAAGGTGCAGACTTCACACGGCCTGGACACACGCCCGTGTCCTTTGCCCGAATCCTTTCACACGGCCATGACATGCCTGTGGCACAGCTCATGTGCAAAAACTTGGGTATTCTGTTTTTGACGTCAGCATCACACGGCCATGGTACACACCCGTGTACTAGGCCGTGCCCTACCACACGGCTGAGACACACGATCGTGTCTCCGCCCGTGTGACCCTTACCACGCATTCTGACTTGAAATTTCTAAGTGCAACGGACACACAGTCTTCTCATATGCCCATGGGGCTGTCTCTGTGTCACACACGGCCTAGACACACGCCCATGTGTCTACCCATATGGACATTACGAGGCTATTTATCAAGCCTCATTGCCACCCTAATATGTCTATTTTCATGTCAATACCAACCAATACCAAATCAAGCATGATAGACATTCATTTAAGCATAAAGATGCATCTATTATAGACTCAAAATGAAAGTTATCGTCATTCAAGGCTTAATGTAAAGTGTGGAATCTATTCCAAGCCAACTCATTTGGCAAAATTTTAAAGACACAAAGTAATAAGGTCTAGTCCTACAGATGCCATAATCAAAAATATAAATCCTACTATATCGAAAATTACGGCTGATAGTGTGATCGATATCTCTGACTTCAAGGGATCCTTGAGCTAGCTAAACGGCACTAAAAGAAAAGAGAAAGGAAAGAGGGTAAGCAGAAAGCTTCATAAGTTGCATATAAATAAACATACAACAACAATTTTACCATTAGTCATCATACTCATAGTTCAAAGGTAAGTATAAACTTGACTTACTCATTACCGACTACTCAAGTCACATGTTCTAATTGGGGCTCATTACTCATGCATACTGTAATGCCCAGTACCTGAGACCATCTCTGGAGTCGAATACGAGGTCTTAACAGACTTAATTCATTACTTAAACAACTCAAACAATTTATTTTTAAAATTTCCAGTCAAACTAGCAATCTGCGTCACAGTTGCTTAAAAATTCATATCTCGAGTTACGAAACTTGAAATCCAATTCCGTCAATTTTCCCTGAAAATAGACTCATATATATATTTACTAATTTTTTTATAGAACCTTTGGCTGGGCCAATTAGTACAGTTTATTAGTTAAAGTCTCCTCTGTTTCAGGGTTCGACTGCTCTGACCTCTGTGTATTACGAATCAGTTATCTCTCTGTACAGAATTTCAATGACTATGAAGTTTGTTTCTATTAAAACTAGACTCAATAAGATATCTATACATATAAAGTATGATTTCTAATTATTTTTATACAATTTATGGTGAATTTCCAAAATCAGAACAGGGGATCCAGAAATTGCTCTGCCCCTGTTTCACAAAAATTTAAACATCTCATAAAATATAACTCATATACCTGTTTCGTTTCTTCCATATGAAAATAGACTCATAATTGTTCAATTCCATATTTTATTCATCATCTAATTATATCTCTACTATTTTTAATGACTTTTCAAATTCACGTCACTACTGCTGTCTGAATCTATTTTATGGTAAATTTTACCTACTTCATGGTTTCTATGGATTAACTAGCAATTTGACATACATAACACCAAATATGATCATAATTAGTCATTCCAATGGCTAATCATTACCAAGCATTTTTATACTACTCAATAACCATATCATAAGACCATATATACAAAATGATTATAATGCTATACATGCCATACTCAAAATATACAAGCCATTATGCCAAGATGGTATACGGATAGTGTGAGCGTGCCTCCGACCGTTCCCGATTTCCGAGCTGGCTTGTTAACACTACAAGAAATGAAAAAAAGGGAGTAAGCATAAATGCTTAGTAAGTTTACATGCAAATAGCAAGTAACATATCCATATAAGCAAACATAAAACATCATTTGCATAATCATCACCAAGACATTCATATCATATTTTCATTTATCATCTTACCATATTGTTGTTATATCGATTTTTCAACCCGAGGGTTAAGTAAATACCTGTTCAAAGTATCCATTTCACAACACTTACCAATACGTCCCTTTCATCTTGAGTATTCCTCCATTTGAGTAGAACTTTACCCGTTGAACACATCGGAATATAATTCGGATACATGGAAAGTTTGCACATAAGTGCCACATATGTAGCCAAGCTACTATGTAACCCGCCCATAAGCGAACTCAGACTCAACTCAACGAGCTCGGGCGTTCGCATCTATAAGTGAACTCGGACTCAACTCAACAAGCTCGGATGCCTGGTTACATCTCACGAACTCGGACTCAACTCAACAAGTTCGGACATTCGCATCCATAAGTGAACTCGGACTCAACTCAACGAGTTCGGATGCCGAAATATCCCAGTGACATGTCACTTGTATCCTAATCCATTACTAAGGTTCAACGGGACCTTTTTCCCAATCGTGTGTCTCAACCATCTTCTACGGAATACCGATACCGATACTCGGTAGTATTTCACATTTTCCAAGTATATCACATAATTTGACATATTATCAAACAATTATCACGAGTATAATATTTCATAATAATTATCATATCATTTAAATAACATAAAAACATTTAAAATAATAACAATGTTACCAACATTTACATATGAACTTACCTAGTATGCGAAAATGGATACTTTTACCATTTGGTCCACAACTTGGTATTTTCCCCCATTTTAGCCCGAATTTCAGTTTTCCTTGCTCTATCATTTAAAATATAGTCTAATTAGGACTCACATTATTCAAATTGACCCAAAATCATATTTTGGAAAAATTACAATTTTGCCCCTAAATTTTTGCATATTTACACTTTTGCCCCAAAGCTCGTAAATTAAACTTCAGCCTATTTTCTTATGTTTTATGACATGCTGATCATTTTTCCCTTCTAAGGCAACGTCAAATTCTCACTCTAACATGTACTTATGACTATTAGGTATTTTTACCAATTAAGCCCTTTTGCTCGTTTTCACTTAAAACCGAGTAGCACAAGTTGTCTAACATAATTTAAAACCTCATATTCTATCATAAAACACCAAAATACAAAAATTTCACCTATGGGTATTTTTCCAAATATAAATCCTAGGTTAAATTATTGCTAGCATAAGCTAAATCGAGCTACCGGGACTCCAAAAACGTAAAGAACTTGAAAAACGGGGCTAGAATGGACTTACAATCGAGCTTGGAAGCTTGAGAAACCCTAGCCATGGTTTCTCCTTGCTATATTCGGCCATGGTGAAGAAGATGAGCAAAATTGGCTTTTAATTTTGTATTTTAATTCATTTTACCCCTAAATGACCAAAATGCCCTTACTACTAAACTTTCCAAAAATTCCATCCATGTCCAATTTTTGTCCATAGACTTAGAAATTGGTAAAATTTCTATTTAAGACCTCCTAATTAATATTTCAAAACAATTTCATACTAGAAACTTCTAGAATGCAAGTTTTGCAAATTATTCGATTTAGTCCCTAATTTCAATTTAAGCACTTTAGGCATAGGATTTCATCACGAAATTTTCACACAATCATGCAATCATATCATAAACATCAAAATAATTATAAAATAATTATTTCTATCTCGCATTTTGTGGTCACAAAACCACTATTCCGACTAGGCCCAAAATCAGGATATTACAACTCTCCCCCCCTTTAGGGATTTTTCGTCCCCGAAAATCTTACCAAAAAAAGTGGTCTTCACTTTTAATCTCATATTCAGTGTTGAAGAACTTTCACTTAGACTGTACCTCCAATACATCTCTTTAATTTCTCATATGATCTGAAAGCTTACAGTCTCAACTCTCAACTGTTCTTAAATTTTCAACCCTTCTCAGTTTCCCATGATATCATGACATAAAACCCGGATCTTAACTTGATTAATGGAGGCCGGAGTTCCAAGAAATCCAACAATCAAATAGACCTAAATTTCCATGAATCTGATGAGTAGGAATTCTTTCAATACATATATGATTTATAGATCTCGCAAAACATTTAATAATAGGATACATCATATTTTCCTCTTTCTGCCATGGAAATAATTCTGATATGGCCTCAAGAATAATCCTTCTCATTTCCATCCCAATATCAACACTGACAAGGATAATTTTAATAGATCCCAATGCTCGGCTTTAACCCCTTTAACAACTCTGATTTTATGTAACATCGAATGCTCTAAACTATCACATTACCTCACCATCTTGAAACACATCACAATTCATACAACAATACATTACTGAAAGTTAGGAAGTCTTTACTCAATGTAGACTAGTCTAGTTCAGACGCTTCGGTTGCCAATATTCTCATCTATCCGAACTTTGTCAACATGTAATAAACTTTTCAACTTTCACAAAATGAAAACCTTATCATTCGTAGTGACTTTAACTAATATCAAACTTTTTCTAATAAATATACACTTCTCGTTCAGACTATTTACTCTATTATCCGTACAAAATGAAATTCTATTATCAGACTTAGGAAAAATAATCCTGAAATAATTGTCGCATGAAATCTTTCAAATAGATAATTCACCATACCGATTGAAA
This sequence comes from Gossypium longicalyx, assembly GCA_025698465.1. Classification (NCBI taxonomy): domain Eukaryota; kingdom Viridiplantae; phylum Streptophyta; class Magnoliopsida; order Malvales; family Malvaceae; genus Gossypium; species Gossypium longicalyx. The sequence goes on from CM046995.1 coordinate 38,414,242, forward strand.
CTCGCGCTTTTATCACTTCTGCCTTTAATAATGTCAAATCCTTACACAGAAATTAGAAAAAAAAACCCCAATGCTAAAATCACCACATTACCAAGATCAAATTAGAAGTATAATCATATTTGACATGATTATCACGAGCTGAAGAATGCACTTCGAACACGAGTCATAATTGACAAATTATGGAACAAAGATAACAAGAAAACCGAATAAAGAAATCCAAAATAGAGAAATCCGAATAAAGAAATCCGAATAAAGAAACCCAAGATACGATACTATCTTTGGAGAATCGAAAACCAAGCGGAGAATCGAAAACCAAACTCATAGAGAAAATACAGAATACCCAGATAATTCTTCAAAGAAAGAAAGTCCAAAAGAAAACATCATTTAATCCCACTAGAATCAAATATAATAAGAACAATATATCTTCCCATACATATATATCAGATGAACCATCAAGTAGAAGAAACAGAATCATAATATCATATGTATTCTCTCATCAATTCTTATCAGATGAAATGAAATAGAATACCCGATGAAATAGAGCAATATAAATTATTATAAACCAGATCGGACTACCAATGCTTTCATCCAACACCAGGATTAAAAGACATTCCCATATAACAAGAATTTCTTTGGAAGATCAATAGCCATAGAAATATTTCTGAGAACGGGTAAACACATAGAGCATCTCAAACGAGACTACTAAATCTGTCCAGTCATAACTATCACACTCAGATAGTTCAAATTTCAAATATCGTTTCCCCAACTAGTTCTGCCGTCACAAATTTCATATTAAACCATTCACTAAAGAAGGCGATTCTGAATAAATTTTGATTTACACTTTTCTTGACCTTGCACACTGAGTAATTCGATTTACCAAGGAGAATTCCTTTTCTAAGCTGGGGGACGGTGCATAATTCCAATAATCTTTACGTCAATCCGATACTTTTGCGGCTCGACTTTACTTATCAGCTCATTTTCAATCTCTCCGATCATACTTATAATTATTCTATCTTTGAACTCTTTGGGTTCTCAACCGGAAACTTATTCAATACAAATCTCATGAAATTCCATTATAAGTACCATTTCGGTAAGGGGGAGGGGTTGTAGGACCTCTGACTTGACTTTCTTATACATACACATATGACACAACTTCCATCATCATAACAACATCATCAAAATCATGTCATTCATTCATGTTGGCTTACACCAATTTTCCTATTGTCCCATTTAGACAATATACTTATGCATACATTCTATGTTCTCTAGATAGCTTTACTTATCCATTCATTTAATTAAATTAGGTCATGCTCATGACATCATATAAGGCCAAACAAACATAGATATTTACACCGCAATCATAACTTTCATGTCGTGCATCATCATGTACATATCATTACAATCATATAATTCAGTCCAACAATTTAACATAGATAAGTTCATTTCATTATAATCCTTTATCTCATAAAAATTATATATCATTAGCATTCATTAACATTCGACGTCCAAATCAAAACAAGAACATTTTCATTCGTATCATAATATTATGACTTTTATTCATGCCTCTACTACTTTCTATTTACTCCGTTCATCTTATCAAGTAAGCCATATACACTACATCATATGAGCATTAAGCAAATATGAATATTTATCACATATGTATCATAAACCTTTATTCATACTTTTCTGAACCGATACTTATCATAATCATAATTTTACTCAAATACCTTCACATAACGTTGAACATGGTCGGTGCAGCTCAGTTGGAGAGTACCCTGTCTAAATAAGACGGTACTCATACGCGTCAGAAGACATCACACTATCACAAATCAGTTGCATGTATAGCTAAACTTTTACACATGCTAGGTTAGTCCGAGAACCGACTAAACTGCGCTCGATACCACCAAATGTAATGCCGTGCACTGCGAGACCATCGTTGAGTCGAATACGAGGTGTTAACAGATTTAATTCATTACTTAAACAGCTCAAACAATTTATTTTTAAAATTTCCAGTCAAACTAGCAATCTGCGTCACAGTCGCTTAACAATTCATATCTCGAGTTACAAAACTCAAAATCCAATTAGTAAATTTTTTCTAGAATTTTTTGTTGGGCCATTTAGTACAGTTTATTAGTTAAAGTCTCCCCTGTTTCAGGGTTCGACTGCTCTGACCTCTGTCTATTACGAATCAGTTATCTCTCTGTACAGAATTTCAATGACTATGAAGTTTGTTTCTATTAAAACTAGACTCAATAAGATATCTATACATATAAAGTATGACTTCTAATTATTTTTATACAATTTATGGTGAATTTCCAAAATCAGAACAGGGGATCCAGAAATTGCTCTGCCCCTGTTTCACAAAAATTTAAACATCTCATAAAATATAACTCATATACCTGTTTCGTTTCTTCCATATGAAAATAGACTCATAATTGTTCAATTCCATATTTTATTCATCATCTAATTATATCTCTACTATTTTTAATGACTTTTCAAATTCACGTCACTCTGCTTTGTATGCGAATCTATTTTATGGTAAATTTTACCTACTTCATGGTTTCTATGGATTAACTAGCAATTTGACATACATAACACCAAATATGATCATAATTAGTCATTCCAATGGCTAATCATTACCAAGCATTTTTATACTACTCAATAACCATATCATAAGACCATATATACAAAATGATTATAATGCTATACATGCCATACTCAAAATATACAAGCCATTATGCCAAGATGGTATACGGATAGTGTGAGCGTGCCTCCGACCGTTCGATTTCCGAGCTGGCTTGTTAACACTACAAGAAATGAAAAAGGGAGTAAGCATAAATGCTTAGTAAGTTTACATGCAAATAGCAAGTAACATATCCATATAAGCAAACATAAAACATCATTTGCATAATCATCACCAAGACATTCATATCATATTTTCATTTATCATCTTACCATATTGTTGTTATATCGATTTTTCAACCCGAGGGTTAAGTACATACCTGTTCAAAGTATCCATTTCACAACACTTACCAATACGTCCCTTTCATCTTGAGTATTCCTCCATTTAAGTAGAACTTTACCCGTTGAACACATCGGAATATAATTCGGATACATGGAAAGTTTGCACATAAGTGCCACATATGTAGCCAAGCTACTATGTAACCCGCCCATAAGCGAACTCGGACTCAACTCAACGAGCTCGGGCGTTCGCATCTATAAGTGAACTCGGACTCAACTCAACAAGCTCGGATGCCTGGTTACATCTCACGAACTCGGACTCAACTCAACAAGTTCGGACATTCGCATCCATAAGTGAACTCGGACTCAACTCAACGAGTTCGGATGCCGAAATATCCCAGTGACATGTCACTTGTATCCTAATCCATTCCTAAGGTTCAACGGGACCTTTTTCCCAATCATGTGTCTCAACCATCTTCTACGAAATACCGATACCGATACTCGGTAGTATTTCACATTTTCCAAGTATATCACATAATTTGACATATTATCAACCAATTATCACGAGTATAATATTTCATAATAATTATCATATCATTTAAATAACATAAAAACATTTAAAATAATAACTATGTTACCAACATTTACATATGAACTTACCTAGTATGCGAAAATGGATACTTTTACCATTTTGTCCACAACTTGGTATTTTCCCCATTTTAGCCCGAATTTCAGTTTTCCTTGCTCTATCATTTAAAGTATAGTCTAATTAGGACTCACATTATTCAAATTGACCCAAAATCATATTTTGGAAAAATTACAATTTTGCCCCTAAACTTTTGCATATTTACACTTTTGCCCCAAAGCTCGTAAATTAAACTTCAGCCTATTTTCTTATGTTTTATGACATGCTGATCATTTTTCCCTTCTAAGGCAACATCAAATTCTCACTCTAACATGTACTTATGACTATTAGGTATTTTTACCGATTAAGCCCTTTTGCTCGTTTTCACTTAAAACCGAGTAGCACAAGTTGTCTAACATAATTTAAAACCTCATATTCTATCATAAAACACCAAAATACAAAAATTTCACCTATGGGTATTTTTCCAAATATAAACCCTAGGTTAAATTATTGCTAGCATAAGCTAAATCGAGCTACCGGGACACCAAAAACGTAAAGAACTTGAAAAACGGGGCTAGAATGGACTTACAATCGAGCTTGGAAGCTTGAGAAACCCTATCCATGGTTTCTCCTTGCTATATTCGGCCATGGTGAAGAAGATGAGCAAAATTGGCTTTTAATTTTGTATTTTAATTCATTTTACCCCTGAATGACCAAAATGCCCTTACTACTAAACTTTCCAAAAATTCCATCCACGTCCAATTTTTGTCCATAGACTTAGAAATTGGTAAAATTTCTATTTAAGACCTCTTAATTAATATTTCAAAACAATTTCATACTAGAAACTTCTAGAATGCAAGTTTTGCAAATTATTCGATTTAGTCCCTAATTTCAATTTAAGCACTTTAGGCATGGGATTTCATCACGAAATTTTCACACAATCATGCAATTATATCATAGACATCAAAAGAATTATAAAATAATTATTTCTATCTCGCATTTTGTGGTCACAAAACCACTATTCCGGCTAGGCCCAAAATCAGGATATTACAACTCTCCCCCCTTTAGGGATTTTTCGTCCCCGAAAATCTTACCAAAAAAAGTGGTCTTCACTTTTAATCTCATATTCAGTGCTGAAGAACTTTCACTTAGACTGTACCTCTGATACATCTCTTTAATTTCTCATATGATCTGAAAGCTTACAGTCCCAACTCTCAACTGTTCTTAAATTTTCAACCCTTCTCAGTTTCCCATGATATCATGACATAAAACCCGGATCTTAACTTGATTAATGGAGGCCGGAATTCCAAGAAATCCAACAATCAAAGAGACCTAAATTTCCATGAATTTGATGAGTAGGAATTCTTTCAATACATATATGATTTATAGATCTCGCAAAACATTTAATAATAGGATACATCATATTTTCCTCTTTCTGCCATGGAAATAATTCTGATATGGCCTCAAGAATAATCCTTCTCATTTCCATCCCAATATCAGCACTGACAAGGATAATTTTAATAGATCCCAATGCTCGGCTTTAACCCCTTTAACAACTCCGATTTTATGTAACATCGAATGCTCTAAACTATCACATTACCTCACCATCTTGAAACACATCACAATTCATACAACAATACATTACTGAAAGTTAGGAAGTCTTTACTCAATGTAGACTAGTCTAGTTCAGACGCTTCGGTTACCAATATTCTCATCTATCCGAACTTTGTCAACATGTAATAAACTTTTCAACTTTCACAAAATGAAAACCTTATCATTCGTAGTGACTTTAACTAATATCAAACTTTTTCTAATAAATATACACTTCTCGTTCAGACTATTTACTCTTTTATCCGTACAAAATGAAATTCTATTATCAGACTTGGGAAAAATAATCCTGAAATAATTGTCGCATGAAATCTTTCAAATAGATAATTCACCATACCGACTGAAACTCGCGCTTTTATCACTTATGCCTTTACTAATTTCAAATCCTTACACAGAAATTAGAAAAAAAAACCACAATGCTAAAATCACCACATTACCAAGATCAAATTAGAAGTATAATCATATTTGACATGATTATCACGAGCTGAAGAACGCACTTCGAACACGAGTCATAATTGACAAATTATGGCACAAAGATAACAAGAAAACCGAATAAAGAAATCCAAAATAGAGAAATCCAGAATAAAGAAATCCAGAATAAAGAAACCCAAGATACGATACTATGCTGGAGAATCGAAAACCAAGCCGGAGAATCGAAAACCAAACTCATAGAGAAAATACAGAATACCCCGATAATTCTTCAAAGAAAGAAAGTCCAAAAGAAAACATCATTTAATCCCACTAGAATCAAATATAATAAGAACAATATATCTTCCCATACATATATATCAGATGAACCATCAAGTAGAAGAAACAGAATCATAATATCATATGTATTCTCTCATCAATTCTTATCAGATGAAATGAAATAGAATACCCGATGAAATAGAGCAATATAAATTATAAACCAGTCAGACTACCAATGCTTTCATCCAACACCAGGATTAAAAGACATTCCCATATAACAAGAATTTCTTCAGAAGATCAATAGCCATAGAAATATTTTTGAGAACGGGTAAACACATAGAGCATCTCAAACGAGACTACTAAATCTGTCCAGTCATAACTATCACACTCAGATAGTTCAAATTTCAAATATCATTTCCCCAACTAGTTCTGCCGTCACAAATTTCATATTAAACCATTCACTAAAGAAGGCCAGTTCTGAATAAATTTTGATTTACACTTTTCTTGACCTTGCACCTGAGTAATTCGATTTACCAAGGAGAATTCCTTTTCTAACTGGGACAGTGCATAATTCCAATAATCTTTACGTCAATCCGATACTTTTATGGCTCGACTTTACTTATCAGCTCATTTTCAATCTCTCGATCATCCTTATAATTATTCTATCATCGAACTCTTTGGGTTCTCAACTGAAACTTATTCAATACAAATCTCATGAAATTCCATTATAAGTACCATTTCGGTAAGGGGAGGGTTGTAGGACCTCGACTTGACTTTCTTATACATACACTTATGACACAACTTCCATCATCATAACAACATCATCAAAATCATGTCATTCATTCATGTTGGCTTACACCAATTTTCCTATTGTCCCATTTAGACAATATACTTATGCATACATTCTATGTTTTCTAGATAGCTTTACTTATCCATTCATTTAATTAAATTAAGTCATGCTCATGACATCATATAAGGCCAAACAAACATAGATATTTGCACCACAATCATAACTTTCATTTCGTGCATCATCATGTACATATCATTACAATCATATAATTCAGTCCAACAATTTAACATAGATAAGTTCATTTCGTTATAATCCTTTATCTCATAAAAATTATATATCATTAGCATTCATTAACATTCGACGTCCAAATCAAAACAAGGACATTTTCATTCGTATCATAATATTATGACTTTTATTCATGCCTCTACTACTTTCTATTTATTCCGTTCATCTTATCAAGTAAGCCATATACACTACATCATATGAGCATTAAGCAAATATGAATATTTATCACATATGTATCATAAACCTTTATTCATACTTTTCTGAACCGATACTTATCATAATCATAATTTTACTCAAATACCTTCACATAACGTTGAACATGGTCAGCGCAGCTCAGTTGGAGAGTACCCTGTCTAAATAAGACGGTACTCATACGCGTCAGAAGACATCACACTATCACAAATCAGTTGCATGTATAGCTAAACTTTTACACATGCTAGGTTAGTCCGAGAACTGACTAAACCTGCTCTGATACCACCAAATGTAATGCCCCGTACCCGAGACCATCGTTGGAGTCGAATACGAGGTGTTAACAGATTTAATTCATTACTTAAACAGCTCAAACAATTTATTTTTAAAATTTCCAGTCAAACTAGCAATCTGCGTCACAGTCGTTTAAAAATTCATATCTCGAGTTACAAAACTCAAAATCCAATTCCGTCAGTTTTTCCTGAAAATAGACTCATATATATATTTACTAAATTTTTTCTAGAATTTTTTGTTGGGCCAATTAGTACAGTTTATTAGTTAAAGTCTCCCTTGTTTCAGGGTTCGACTGCTCTGACCTCTGTGTATTACGAATCAGTTAACTCTCTGTACAGAATTTCAATGACTATGAAGTTTGTTTCTATTAAAACTAGACTCGATAATAAATCTATACATATAAAGTATGACTTCTAATTATTTTTATACAATTTATGGTGAATTTCCAAAATTAGAACAGGGGATCCAGAAATCGCTCTGCCCCTGTTTCACAAAAATTTAAACATCTCATAAAATATAACTCATATACCTGTTTCGTTAATTCCATATGAAAATAGACTCATAATTGTTCAATTCCATATTTTATTCATCATTTAATTATATCTCTACTATTTTTAATGACTTTTCAAATTCACGTCACTACTGCTGTCTGAATCTATTTTATGGTAAATTTTACCTATTTCATGGTTTCCATGGATTAACTAGCAATTTGACATACATAACACCAAATATGATCATAATTAGTCATTCCAATGGCTAATCATTACCAAGCATTTTTATACTACTCAATAACCATATCATAAGACCATATATACAAAATGATTATAATGCTATACATGCTATACTCAAAATATACAAGCCATTATGCCAAGATGGTATACGGATAGTGTGAGCGTGCCTCCGACCATTCCCGATTTTCGAGCTGGCTTGTTAACACTACAAGAAATGAAAAAAAGGGAGTAAGCATAAATGCTTAGTAAGTTTACATGCAAATAGCAAGTAACATATCCATATAAGCAAACATAAAACATCATTTGCATAATCATCACCAAGACATTCATATCATATTTTCATTTATCATCTTACCATATTGTTGTTATATCGATTTTTCAACCCGAGGGTTAAGTACATACCTGTTCAAAGTATCCATTTCACAACACTTACCAATACGTCCCTTTCATCTTGAGTATTCCTCCATTTGAGTAGAACTTTACCCGTTGAACACATCGGAATATAATTCGGATACATGGAAAGTTTGCACATAAGTGCCACATATGTAGCCAAGCTACTATGTAACCCGCCCATAAGCGAACTCGGACTCAAATCAACGAGCTCGGGCGTTCACATCTATAAGTGAACTCGGACTCAACTCAACAAGCTCGGATGCCTGGTTACATCTCACGAACTCGGACTCAACTCAACAAGTTCGGACATTCGTATCCATAAGTGAACTCGGACTCAACTCAACGAGTTCGGATGCCGAAATATCCCAGTGACATGTCACTTGTATCCTAATCCATTCCTAAGGTTCAACGGGACCTTTTTCCCAATCATGTGTCTCCACCATCTTCTACGAAATACCGATACCGATACTCGGTAGTATTTCACATTTTCCAAGTATATCACATAATTTGACATATTATCAAACAATTATCACGAGTATAACATTTCATAATAATTATCATATCATTTAAATAACATAAAAACATTTAAAATAATAACTATGTTACCAACATTTACATATGAACTTACCTAGTATGCGAAAATGGATACTTTTACCATTTTGTCCACAACTTGGTATTTTCCCCATTTTAGCCCGAATTTCAGTTTTCCTTGCTCTATCATTTAAAGTATAGTCTAATTAGGACTCACATTATTCAAATTGACCCAAAATCATATTTTTGAAAAATTACAATTTTGCCCCTAAACTTTTGCATATTTACACTTTTGCCCCAAAGCTCGTAAATTAAACTTCAGCCTATTTTCTTATGTTTTATGACATGCTGATCATTTTTCCCTTCTATGGTAACATCAAATTCTCACTCTAACATTACTTATGACTATTAGGTATTTTTACCGATTAAGCCCTTTTGCTCGTTTTCACTTAAAACCGAGTAGCACAAGTTGTCTAACATAATTTAAAACCTCATATTCTATCATAAAACACCAAAATACAAAAATTTCACCTATGGGTATTTTTCCAAATATAAACCCTAGGTTAAATTATTGCTAGCATAAGCTAAATCGAGCTACCGGGACACCAAAAACGTAAAGAACTTGAAAAACGGGGCTAGAATGGACTTACAATCGAGCTTGGAAGCTTGAGAAACCCTATCCATGGTTTCTCCTTGCTATATTCGGCCATGGTGAAGAAGATGAGCAAAATTGGCTTTTAATTTTGTATTTTAATTCATTTTACCCCTGAATGACCAAAATGCCCTTACTACTAAACTTTCCAAAAATTCCATCCATGTCCAATTTTTGTCCATAAACTTAGAAATTGGTAAAATTTCTATTTAAGACCTCCTAATTAATATTTCAAAACAATTTCATACTAGAAACTTCTAGAATGCAAGTTTTGCAAATTATTCGATTTAGTCCCTAATTTCAATTTAAGCACTTTAGGCATAGGATTTCATCACGAAACTTTCACACAATCATGCAATCATATCATAAACATCAAAATAATTATAAAATAATTATTTCTATATCGGATTTTTTGGTCACAAAATCACTATTCCGACTAGGCCCAAAATCAGGATATTACACATACCATCTAGGTACCTGTACCACTCACAACATTATTATACTTTCCTTATTAAATCACTTTCATGACCTTTAAAGTTGAACCCTTTGGAAATACTACCGGATATTCTATAAGCCTTAAACATAGGATAAATTATCGAAGCCATGTCCCAGACATGGTCTTATACTAGCTCTCCTAATGCATGTCCTAGACATGTCTTACACTAGCACAACTCTTAGCTGATACATGTCCAAGACATGTCTTACACTAGCTATCATCATCGAGGCAAATGCATGTCCCATACATGTCTTACACTAGCACTCATCTCAATGTCGATGCCATGTCCCAGACGTGATCTTACACTGGCTCTCATTAAGTGGCCGAGGTATGTCCCAGACATGTCTTATACTGGCACACAAATAACCCAAATGTCATGGCTTGAATATCCGATTTGTTTCCTAGGGTTCCAATGGGATATTTCTATTATCTCAATCATTAATATGCATTCTGAGTTCACAATCTAGCAATTCATGCTATATCAAATCAATAACAATTCGAATACATGTATTTATAATGTAGTTGAATTATTTACATACAACTTACCCCGGTTTACAAAATATACTCAACTAGTCGATTTAGTCGAGTTGTTTGGCTTTCCCCCGGTCTAGGTTCGGATTTGGAAAAACTTGATCTATAACAACAAAATACACTAATTTAATCACTAAATACAATTAGGGATTCATAAATTCACTTCTTTGGTAAAATGACCATTTTGCCTCTATACTAAAAATTTTATTTTTATTGAATTTCATCGTATCTTAGGACTTGCTGACCCCTTTTTACTCTTATAGCAACTTCAAATTCTTACTATTTCACATATTTATCAACTGTTTTACCACTTATGCATAATATCCCCTTTAGGTACTTTCATGCTAACACCTTTCACAAAAGTTGTTTATAACACAACTAGGACTCATATTCTTCCATAAAAACCCGGTAATCATCACAAATCCATTCATGGAAAAACCCTAAACTCTTAATTATTTTGCAAAATAGACCCTTCATTTGAAAGCTCATGCTTCAAAGGTCCCAAAAATTCAAAAATTATCAATAAAGGACATGGAAATCACTTACTTGTTAAGGTGATAAGTTGCTAAAATTTCAAAGCTTCAAAAACTCCTCTTTTGCTGATATTTTTTGTGGAGAAAGAAATGAGAAGAAGATGATATCATTTTTTTTCTTTATTTTAGTCCAAATAAGTCACCTAACATACCAAACATAAAAGTTTTGTCCCCCTATGACTCAATGGCCGACCAAGCACCTTAAAATGGATCTAATTGCCCTATAAAGACCTCAAATTTTAATTATAACACATTTGGGTACTAAATGCACTTTTGCATTTTATGTGATTTAGTCTTTTTTCGCAATTGAGCTCTCAAACGTCAAAATTAACTTACCAAAATTTTCATGCACTAATGTAATCTTACTATAACCTCATAATAATAAAAAATAATTTTCCAAACTTTGGATTTGTGGTCCCGAGAGCACTGTTCTGACTAGGTCCTAAATCAGATACTTTCACAAAATAATTTTACCAGTGAATAAGCTCGGATACTGCTCTTTCAGAGACTCTTCGGGTTCCCATGTGGCTTCCTTGACCCCATGTCTATGCCACAAAACCTTCACAAGTAGTATACTATTATTTCTCAGCTGTTTGACTTCTCAGGACAAAATTTTGACCGGCACCTCACCATAAGTCATATCCGGAAGAATCTCAATTTCAGTTGGTATAATTACATGAGAAGGGTCTGATCAGTACTGGCGTAAGATGGACACATGAAACACATCCTGAATCTTTTCTAACTCTGGTGGGAAGTTCAATCGGTAGGCAACAGGCCCTACTCTTTTGGTAATCTCAGACGGTCCTATGAAACGAGGACTCAACTTGCCCTTTTTACCAAACCTAAGGACTTTTCTCCACGGAGAAACTTTCAAAAATACTTTATCACCGACTTCAAACTTAATTTCCTTCTGTCTCAAATCCGATTAGGATTTTTGTCTATCTGAGGCGGCTCTCAGGCAGTCACAAATCACTTTCTCCTCAGCCTCTTTGACTAAATCGACCCCATGGATCTGATTCTCTCTCAACTCAGTCCAGTATAAAGGCGTTCGACACTTTGGCCCGTATAAAGCGTCATAAGTCGCCATTTTCAGGCTCGACTGATAGCTGTTGTTGTAGGCGAATTCAACCAGTGGCAAGTATTTTCCCAACTTCCTTGAAATTCAAGAACACAACATCTCAACATGTCCTCTAAGATCTGTATCACTCTTTCCAACTGTTCGTCAGTTTGCGGATGAAATGTTGTACTGAAACTCAACTTGGTTCCCAAAGCCTCTTGTAACTTTTTCCAAAACCTTGAGGTAAACCTCGGATCCTTATCTGACACGATCGACAATGGCACTCCATGAAGTCTTACAATCTCGAAAATATACAAGTCGGCTAATTTCTTGAGGGAGTAATCGGTACGCATTGGTACGAAATGTGTCGACTTAGTTAGTCTGTCTATAATAACCCATACTGCATCTTTCTTTCTCGGGGTTATTGACAAACTGGTCACGAAGTCCATAGTGATACGATTCCATTTCCACTCGGGGAACATAATAGGCTGAAGGAAACCCGAAGGTACTTGATGTTCAGCCTTTACCTGCTGACACACTAGACACTTAGAAACAAACTCGAAAATGTCTCTTTTCATACCCGACCACCAATACAATTTCTTAAGGTCGTTGTACATTTTCGCACTACCCGAGTGAATGGATAAACAACCACTATGTGCCTCACTCAGAATCTTCTAAATAAGCTAATTGTCCTTAGGTACACAAACCCTGTCTTTGAACATTATACACCTATCAGTACTGATACGAAAAGCCAAATCAATTTTTGACTTACACTGAGTTCTCTTAGCTTGCAATTTCTCATCACTTCTTTAAGCTTCTCGGATCTCTTGTAGAAATGTTAGTCTAGCCTTCAACTCGGCTAGAATCGAACCATCATTAGATACAGTCAACTGAGTATTCAAGGCTCTCAAGGTAAACAACGACTTCCTACTTAGGGCGTCGATACTACATTCGCCTTTCTCGGATGGTAGTCGATAATTAACTCATAATCTTTTAATAGCTCTAACCATCGGCGTTGCCACAAATTCAACTACTTTTGAGTCATCAAGTACTTTAAAATCCATACAAATAGTGTCTCCAAATCTTCAACGCGAACACTACAGCAGCTAGTTCCAAATCATGGGTTGAATAATTTCTCTTATGTTGCTTTAGCTCGAGGCATAGGCTATAACCTTGCCTTTTTGCATGAGCACACACCCCAAACCATTTAAGGAGGCATTGCTAAATATTACAAACTCCTTGCCCGACTCTGGTTGCATTAAAATCGGGACTTCCGTTAACAAACCCTTTAGTTTCTCAAAACTTTGCTGGCATCTTTCTGTCCATTCAAACTTGACATCTTTTTGCTGTAGTTTAGTCATTGGGGTAGCGATCGTAGAGAATCTATTTACAAACTATCTATAATATCCGGCTAAACCCAAAAAGCTTCGGACCTTTGTCACATTCCTTGGCGGCTTCCACTCAACAATAGCGAGATCTTGCTTGGGTCCACTGGGATCCCGTCACCCGACACAATGTGTCCTAGGAACTCAACCTCCTTAAGCCAAAATTCACTTTTACTGAATTTGGCGTACAATTGTTTGTCTCTCAAGGTTTGCAATACAACTCTCAGATGAGCCGTGTGCTCACTCTCATAACGCAAATAAATTAATATACCATCGATGAAGACGACGACAAACTTATCCAAATACGGCCTGAAAATGCGGTTCATCAGATCCATAAAAATCGCCAGAGCATTAGTCAAGCCAAAAGGCATGACGAGGAACTCATAATGCCCGTCTCTTGTCCGAAATGTGGTCTTCGACACATCTTCCTCTTTAACCCTTAACTGATAATAACCAGACCTCAGATCGATCTTAAAAAACAAGGTGGCTCCCTTTAACTGATCGAAAAAATCATCAATCCTTGGCAAAGGATACTTGTTTTTCACTGTCACCTTGTTGAGTTGTCTATAGTCGATGCATAGCCTCATCGACCCATCTTTCTTCTTCACAAAAAGTACCGGAGCACCCCACGGGGAATAGCTTGGTCTCGCAAAACCCTTGTCTATTAGCTTTTGCAACTGTACTTTCAATTTTTTCAACTCCGTTGGAGCTATCCTATACGGGGCGATCGAGATGGGTGTCGTTCCAGGAACTAATTCAATCTCAAACTCAACTTCCCTCATTGGAGGTAATCCCGGTAACTCTTCCGGGAACACATCTGTAAACTCGTAGACTACCGGCACTAATTCAATCTTTAACTCAGACACTTGAGTATTCAACACAAAAGCCAAATAAGCCTCATATCCCTTTTTCAAATATTTCTCAGCAGTCAATGACGATATTACTACAGGTAAATTTTTTGACTCATTTGGTCCAACTCGAAGAACATTCCCGTCTTCACATTTCAGCTTAATTTCTTTCTTTCCACAATCCACTACAACACTATGGGCATCCAACCAATCCATCTCGAGGATTACATCAAACTCATTGAACGGCAATAACATTAAGTTAGCCAGAAAACAATGACCTCAAACTGTTAAAGGACAATCTCGACACACTTGGTCTACTAACACATATCTACCTAAGGGATTGGACACTCTTATTACAAATTCAATAGACTCCACTATCATGTTCATTCGAGGAATCAATTCCATACAAATATAGGAGTGGGTAGACCCTAGATCAATTAATGCAACAATAGATATATCATGGATAGAAAAAGTACCCGTGATCACATCAGGAGACTTTGCCTCATCCCGGGCACGTATAGCATAAGTCCCCACTGGCGCTCTGCCTTCAGACCTCACCGTGGCATCTCTT
The DNA here is from genome assembly GCA_025698465.1 of Gossypium longicalyx. Taxonomy (NCBI): domain Eukaryota; kingdom Viridiplantae; phylum Streptophyta; class Magnoliopsida; order Malvales; family Malvaceae; genus Gossypium; species Gossypium longicalyx. Next base: position 38,429,409 of record CM046995.1, read on the forward strand.
GGCACGCCTCTACCACTAGTCCTACTCCCGAGTTTCTGTTGTGGCCTACTCCTCAAAGGAGCACTACTTGCTTTCATATCTTGTTTTCTCTGTCTCTCATCCATCTCAAGACAATCACGAACAAAGTGGTCAAGTGATCCACGCTTGAAACAGCCCCTCTAGTTTACTCGGCATTCGCCTAAGTGACGTCTCCCATATTGTGGACACTTCTGCCTATTTGGCTGAGCACTTCCAACACTAGCAATCGAATTAGCCTGGGCTTTAGATGCCATATTCTGTTGATTCTTGTTTCTTCTCGAATACCTCATTGAAGTATTCGACCGAGTAGTAAATTCTTTTGATCTTTTAGATGAGGACTGATGTGCTTTCCCCATCTATCTTTTCTTCAATTCCCGTGACTCAGAGGTCGTTTTCTTCCTCTCTTTTACCAGCTCCTCTGCCTTGCACGCTCTCTCGACGAGCGCCACAAATTCTCTTATTTCAAAGATACCTACAAACACTCGGATATCTTTATTGAGGCCATCCTAAAATCTCTTACACATTGTAGCTTCAAAGGATACGCATTCCCGAGCATACTTACTGAGTTTCACAAACTCACCTTCATACTCCGTCACAGTCTTATTACCCTGTTTCAACTCTAAAAATTCTTTCCTTTTCTGGTCCATAAACCTCTAGCTAATGTACTTCTTTCTGAATTCTTCTTGGAAAAATTCCCAAGTTACTCTTTCTCTTGGTATCACAAACACGAGAGTATTCCACTATTGATATGTTGAATCCTGTATAAGTGACGTTGCACTCTTCATGCACTCCCTAGATGTGCATGATAATTTATCGAACACCCTTACGGTATTTTCTAACCAAAACTCTACCTTCTCCGGGTCATCATCTAATCTAGCCTGGAATTCCTCAGACCCTTGTTTCCGGAACTTATCTATCGGAGGCTTCTCTCTTCTAAACATGTTCGGACCTTGCAGATCTACCAAGGCATACTAAGGAATCAGAGGAGGTGGGGGAGGTAGAGTGTTCGGGTTCGCACGAACAAACTCCATATACCAAGCGTCTATCATTCGGAGGTAGGCTTTTCTAGCCCCTCCGCCTTGACCCATACTCACGGGTTCACTCTCTACTGGCGCGATCCCCTCTACAGAAGCTGGTGCATTACTTTCCACGTCATCCGCCGTGGTTCTATCAAGATCCATTTACTATATGAAAACATAATTTATGATTGTCAAAATTTGTCACACTATCAACGTACAACTACGGCATGTATAGCTAGACTCCTACTCTCGCTAGATTAGTCCTAGAACTGACTAAACCAAAGCTTTGATACCACTAAATGTAACACCCCTCACCCGTATCCAATGCCGGAACAGGGTTTGAGGTGCTACCGAACTTAAACTGAACCAACCTTAAGAAAATTGGGCCATAAAATTTTGACCAATTAAAAACTTTTCATTTCATATTTAAAGTATCCCTTAATAAGGCTTACGGGGCCGAAAACATACAATCACAGTGGTTTGGGACCAATCCGATGGCTCAAGAAAAACTCGGGGAATTTTGTGATTTAAGGCTCCACACGCCCGTGTGGGTATAGGGCACACGCCCGTGTCCCGCACCCGTGTAGCCAATATAATCCCACAACTTTTCATAAAATAGGTGCAGACTTCACATGGCCTGGACACACGCCCGTGTCCTTTGCCCGTGCCCGTTCACACGGCTACGACACGCCCGTGGCGCAGCCATGTGCAAAAACCTGGGTATTCTGTTTCTGACGTCAGCATCACACGGCCATGGTACACGCCCGTGTACTAGGTCGTGCCCTACCACACGGTTGATACACACGGTCGTGTCTTCACCCATGTGACCCTTACCATGCATTTTGACTTGAAATTTTTAAGTACAGGGGACACATAGTCTTCTCACATGCCCATGGGGCTGTCCGTGTGTCACACACGGCCTAGACACACGCCTGTGTGTCTACCCGTGTGGACATTATGAGGCTATTTACCAAGCCTAATTGCCACCTTAATATGCCTATTTTTATGTTAATACCAACCAATACCAAATCAAGCATGATAGACATTTATTTAAGCATGAAGATGCATCTATTATAGACTTAAAATGAAAGTTATCCTCATTCAAGGCTTAATGTAACGTGTGAAATCAATTCCAAGCCAACTCATTTGGAAAATTCTCAAAGACACAAAATAATAAGATCTAGTCCTATACATGCCATAATCAAAAATATAAATCCTACTATACCGAGTATTACGGCTGATAGTGTGATCGATATCTCTGACTTCAAGGGATCCTTGAGCTAGCTAAATGGCACTGAAAGAAAAGGGAAAGGAAAGAGGGTAAGCAGAAAGCTTAGTAAGTTGCATATAAATAAATATACAACAACAATTTCACCATTAGTCATCATACTCATAGTTCAAAAGTAAGCATAAACTTGACTTACTCATTACCGACTACTCAAGTCACATGTTCTAATTGGGGCTCATTACTCATGTATACCAACTAGGTACCTGTACCACTCATAACATTATTATACTTTCCTTATTAAATCACTTTCATGACCTTTAAAGTTAAACCCTTTGGAAATACTACCGGATATTCTATAAGCCTTAAACATAGGATAAACTGTCGAAGCCATGTCCCAGACATGGTCTTATACTAGCTCTCATATATATATGCTGATTCATGTCTCAGACATGTCTTACACTAGCACAACTCTTAGCCGATGCATGCCCCAAACATGTCTTACACTAGCTATCACCATCGAGGCCGATGCATGTCCCAGACATGTCTTACACTAGCACTTGTCTAAATGTCGATGCCATGTCCCAGACATGGTCTTACACTGGCTCTCATTAAGTGGCCGAGGCATGTCCCAGACATGTCTTACACTGGCACACAAATAGCCTGAATGTCATAGCTTGAATATCTGGTTTGTTTCCTAGGGTTCCAACGGGATCTTTTTATTATCTCAATCATCAATTTGCATTCTCAGTTCACAATCTAGCAATTCATGCTATATCAAATCAATAAAAATTTTAATACATGCATTTACAATGTAGTTGTATTATTTACATACAACTTACCCTGGTTTACAAAATGTACTCAACTAGTCGGTTTAGTCGAGTTGCTTGGCTTTACCCCAGTCTAGGTTTGGATTTGGAAAAAATTGATTTATAACAACAAAATACACTAATTTAATCACTAAATACAATTAGGAATTCATAAATTCACTTCTTTGGTAAAATGACCATTTTGCCCCTAGACCTTGGCAAAATAACCATTTTGCTCCTATGCTCGAAATTTGATTTTTATTGAATTTATTCGTATCTTAGGACATTCTGACCCCCTTTTTACTCTTATAGAAACTTCAAATTCTCACTATTTCACATATTTATCAACTATTTTACTACTATGAGTAATAGCCCCTTTAGGTGTTTTCATGCTAACACCTTTCACAAAAGTTGTTTATAACACAACTAGGACTCATATTCTTCCATAAAAACCCAGTAATAATCACAAATACATTCATGTAAAAACCCTAAACTCTTAATCATTTTTCAAAATAGACCCCTCATTTGAAAGCTCATGCTTCAAGGGTCCCAAAAATGCAAAAATTATTAATAAAGGACATGGAAATCACTTACTTGTTGAGAGATGATAAGTTGCTGAAATTTCAAAGCTTCAAAAACTCTTTTTTTGCTTATATTTTTTTTGGAGAAAGAAATGAGAAGAAGATGGTATCATTTTTTTCTTTATTTTAGTCCAAATAAGTCACCTAACATACCAAACATAAAATTTTTGTCCCCCTTTGACTCAATGGCCAGCCAAGCACCTTAAAATGGGTCTAATTGCCATTTAAAGACCTCAACTTTTAATTCTCTAGCTATATAACACATTTGGGTACTAAATGCAACTTTTTCCTTTTATGCAATTTAGTCCTTTTTCGCAATTGGGCTCTCAAACGTCAAAATTAACTTACCGAAATTTTCATGCACTAATGTAATCTTACTATAAACTAATAATAATAATAATAAATAATTTTCCTAACTTTAGATTTGTGGTCCCCAGACCACTGTTCTGACTAGGCCCTAAATCGGACTGTTACCCTAAGAGTTTTTGGGTGTATTGGGAGTATTAGAGAAGCCTGGGTTCAAGTCTTGCCTTTTGCAAAATTTTTGGTTTTTCCCTTGAATGAATCTAGATAGTAGCATGTAGACCTTATTGGTAATTGTAGTTGAAATGTGATACAAATGAGCATGTGGTCCTATGGTAAGTGGCGTGTGGTAGTTGCTGGAGGTCTAAGGTTCAAGTCATAGCAATGTAAAAGAGTATTTATTTTGCTACTCTTTCCTTGTAAGAAGTAGAGGTTGTTTGAAACTCTGTGGAGGGAAGTTTGACTTGGTCATGGAGTGTTATGTAGAGGAAATCAAGGAGAGGATTATGGAGAGATTTTAGGAAGAAAAAGGAGAGTTTGAGGGTGTGTGGGTTTGTGCCAAATTTGCTAAGGAGAAACTCATGATTACAGCTTTGGAGGGGTGTGTTTTCATTTCAATAATTGAGAGAATTTTGGGGTCTCTTTCGGGATTTGTTTTGTTCTTCTTTTCTTTTCGTTTTCTTTGATTTTTGTGCTACTTTGGGTCCCTTCTTGGTTAATAATTGCTAGCTGACTTCTTGTGCAACTTATTCTTCCTTTTCTCTTTTTGTAATTGTAGCCAAATTCACTGGAGTCCATTTGGGTATTTTTGTGTTGGCTATTTACTGTTTTGCTTCTTTTCAAGTGCCTTCTCTTGAAACGATTTCATTTGCCCCTCTGGTTCTCGATATTATTTCTTCCTGGCATTTTGTTTCTTGTTTGGCCGAATCTCTGCTTCCCACTCTTTTCCAATTCTGGCCAAATGCTATAGGCCTCCTAGGTACCAAGTCGAATACTGCATCCCTTAACTACTCTCTAACAACCGGCCGACTGTTCCATCATCCTTCCATATCTATCGGTTGATTTTGATGTGAAGGGTTCTCAAGTGATTCAGGATCCTCCTTTCGGCATTCAATCTAATATTTGGGGGTAAGTTGGCTTGTTTTGCTGAATGTTTCTTTGGTTTTTAAGTGTTGGGGGTTTTAAGTCTTATTTTTGGCAAACAATCCTGTCTAATAAGTTTCATTGCTAAAGCAGATAATCGGCAAGGACGTGAGGTCGATTCTTAATCAGCAATCTAAGGGCAATAAGCTATTTTCATTCGTTCAAGGTGAGTAGTGAATGACGATTTGGGTTTTAGTATTAAGAACTCTAACAATTTGAAAAGTGACGGTAAATCTTGAATGAATGTAGGCTTTGGCGTGGTGGGCTGTTCACTCGATTTCGCAATCAAGTGTGTAATTTCACCACCTATACTATAATTTGGCAAAAGCCAAAAAGCCGAAAAATACGGCGATTGAGGCCACATAGGCGTGCAATTGCTCGCATGGTGAACTGAGCCCACGAAACATGGGTGGTAGACTGTAGAGGCCGTCATGAGCATTCTCATGGGTTTGGGCCGTTCTGGGCCATGATGGGCTAAAATGGGCCGTGTAGGCCCAACGGGCTTCTGGGATCCGCACGAATAAATTCCACAATATATTGTAATTATTGGATTGGGCTGTGTAGTTCGCATGGCTCTGGTAACTTTTGGGCTTGATGGGCCACACGAGCGTGTGGGCCTACTTGGGCCACATAATGGGCCTTGGGCCCATTTACACTATTAGAACCGTTAAGGTTACACGAGTCATTTGAGGCAACTGTAGACCTTCTGATGGGTCGATAAGAGTTCCTAGACCCCAAGACAGGTAAAATGACCAAAATACCCCTAAACGGTAAAATGACTATTTTACCCCTCGAGGGTAAATGACTGATTTGTGCTATGATTTGACTGTTCTTTCTGAGCATGATATTCTTCTTTTACATATTGCATAGGGTTGGGATATTGTTTAAGGACGAAGTATACCGTACTGTTGGCTTTTAGCCTTTATACTGATTACTGGTAGCTTCGCTGCGATACTAATTAGTGCTGCAACCGGTGCTAAATTTTGGTGTGTCTAGTTGGGTGGGTCGATTCTGTCCCTACATGGTGTGATTGGTGGTATGGAGTGGTGTGTCTGGCTAGATTGGGGTGGGTTTCACTATTGCATTACTGCACTGACATTGTTACTATAATGGGCTCAAGCCCAAATTGTTACTGTGTACTGTATTCTGACTGTTAGATAGGGGATTACACACTAAGTTTTCGTAAACTCACCCTCCTTCTTGTCTGTGCAGGTAATCCCCTGCTTTAGTGGATTTGGTGCTGTGAGGGACTCGGAGGTGGCCACATGATCATAGTTATGCTATGCATGATTTTACTTTTATCTAAATTTTCATTTTGGGTTTTTAAATTCTGTAATAAGGCCTTTTATTGATTTAAATTTTTAATTGGGCATTTGCTTACTTACTTTAAACTACTAGTCTAGGGGAAGATGAGTTTTCAAAATATCAATTGTTTGCAAAGACACACAATTTAACCTTCAAAGTTTTGAAAAGCTTTCGTATTTTAATTAGCGTAATAAAATAATGGAAATTTAATATGACTAATGTTTTGACTAGCTGATTTATTAATAACAAGGAATTTGACATACTAAAGTTTTTATCAAACCACAAAGAGATTTTAACTATTCAAACAAGTCTTTACCAACAGAGTTCATATTTTTGAAAAGTAGTGCAATGTGACATGCCAAATTCGGCCATAACGTCTGGGTCAAGTTTTGGGTGTTACATAATTAATATCTATACCTGTAACAATTCGTATCGAACTCATGTCATATCGTATCAGAACATTACCCGTTGAACCATTTAGAATATCGTTGGATACTCAGGATAGCTCACACATAGTGTGCTAAATTGTAATCCATAAATTCATGTACATGGATGCTCATACGAGCTATGAATTGGTATATTCTCGCAAGATGTAAATCAGTAAGCTCATACAAGCTGAGAACCGGTAAGCTCTCACGAGCTAAAATCGGTAAGCTCATACAAGCTAAAATCGATAAGCTCATACGAGCTAAGAATTAGTAATCCCTAATGACATTTCATTTGTATCTTATGAATTCCTAAGGTTCAAATGGGGCTCGGTAATCGTCGTACGTCATCGGATGTGCGATAAATAGTTATACATGGAAATTATACAAATCTCATACATATAATTAAATTTAAACATATAAACACTCAATTTAATTACATGAACTTACCTCGATGAGTATACGTAGATACGAAGGTGATTAATCCGAGACATTCTCTTTGCCTCGATCTAACTTCGTATGAGGTGTAACTGGATCTATACGGATAAATTTAACCCTATTCAATATATTTCACATTCAATTTAGTCCAACACATATATTTGGTAAAAATTACCATTTTGCCCCTATACTTTTAATTATTTACTATTTAGTCCCTAGTTCATAATAATGGAAATTTACACAATTTCACCACAACCCATTATGGTCAAATATCATATAGTTCCTTAGCATGCAGTATACTTCAATTATTTCACAATTTTACCATGTAATATTTTTTATTTTTCAATTTAGTCCCTATTTGACAATTTCACTAAAAATTCCTTTACAAAAGTTGTCTATCTAACAGCGACCATTCATTTTCTATCATCAAACTTCAAAAATCAAGCATGTTCATCGATTTTAAAACCTTAATAGTTTAAAATTTTCACAAATTACTCCCCAGGCTAGCTAGATTAGGCTACAACAATATCGAAAACATAAAAATCATTAAAAAGGGACAAATTACATAATTAATTGGGCAAAATAAGCTTGTCCAAACCTAGCTTCAAGAAAAATGGCTTCTTCTCCTTGATATTCAGTTGAGAAAGATGAAAGAAAAGATGATACTAATTTAATTTTATTTTAATTACCTTTTATTTACATAATTACCTAATTAACCTTTATAACCTTCAATAATTACACAAAATGTCAAGCCATTATCATCCAATAACATAATAATGATCTAATTACAATATAAGGACCACCAATTTAAAGTCCTATACCTATTTAATACATTTAGCTATTAGAACTCAACTTTTGCACTTTACGCGATTTAGTCCTTTTCATCAAACGAGCATGTAAACGGTAAAATTTTTTAATGAAACTTTTATATGGTATTTCTATCATGCTGTAGGAAATAAAATAGTAATAAAATAAATTTTTTAGCTTGGATTTGTGGTCCCAAAACCACTATTCCGGTTTCACTGAAAAGTGGTTGTTACAACTCTCCCCCATAAAGGGATTTTCATCCCCCAAAATCTTACTAGAAAAGAGGTTTGGATATTGCTTTCTCATAGCTTCCTCGGCTTCCCAGGCTTCTTCTATTTCATGTCAATGCCAGAGAACTTTTACTAAAGCTATGTTCTTGTTTCTCAATTCTTTCACCTCTCATGCTAGAATTCTGATCGGTTCCTCACTGTATGTCATGTCAGACTGAATCTCGACATCCGTCAAGGAGATAATATCTGAAGGGTCAGATCGGTACCATTGTAACATAGACATGTGAAAGACATTATGAATTCTTTCAAGTTCTGACGGTAAAGCTAATCGGTGTGTAACAAGTCTGATTCTTTCAGTAATCTCGTATGGCCCAATAAATCGTGGACTCAACTTTCCTTTACGACCAAACTAAAAAATTTTCTTCCAGGGAGAAACTTTCAAGAATATTTTGTTGTCGTGTAACACCCCTCACCCATATCCATCACTGAAATAGGGTTACAGAGCATTACCGGACTTATTATACAATCGAACATATATTTCTCATACAATTATCAAATTCAAAAACAAGACATTCATAATTATTCATCAAGTCCCTAATACGAGCCTACGAGGCCCAAGATATGCTTTAGAAGTGGTTCGAGACTAAACCAATAACTCAGGAAATTTTTAGAAAACTTAGAAAATTTTACAAAATATAGGGGACACACTCCTGTATAGCCCGGCCGTGTGTCTCACACTGCCAAAGACAAGACCGTGTCAAAGACCATGTGGACATTCGAGATCGAATCACATGGTCGTGTCCCAGCCCGTGTCTAACCCCTGGTAACACGATAAACTACACGCCCATGTGACCAGCTCGTATGCACTTCAAAATGGCCTCACACACCCGTGTGCCAGGCTGTGTGCTAGGCCATGCCAAACCTGTAGGGTATACTGACTTATTCCACATGACCAAGTCATACTCCCGTGTGCTGAGCCGTGTGGAGCATACTGACTTAATTTCAAATTAAACACTAGGGGACACACAGCAGTGTCACCTGACTGTGTGTCACACACGGCTAAGACACACGCCCATTTCTTTGCCCGTGTGGACAAAAATAGGCTATTTACCAAGCCATTTTGCTCATCCAAATCATACACACCTACACCAAACCAATTGGCACAAAACATAGCATCAATAGGCATTCAACCAACCTCAACCAATCATAATTCATACCATTTCCATACTAAAAACAACAAGGCACACAAGTACCACATTAGGCTATTCAATTTTATACCAAATTCACATTCTCAATTCACTTAACTAGTTAACTTCACATATGTACTTTTATTTATACATCACTTTACCTATATCACAAGCATACCAATTCTCAATTATCAACTATATGATACTCAAATTACCAATTCACAAACAACCATTTACCACAAGCATTTATATATCAATTACCAAATGCATAACAAAGGCCATTTGCACATATATATACATCACCAAATATGCCAAAATAAGCCAACTCTCATGGCTATACACAAGACCAAACACTTAACATTTACAAGCCAAATCAAATGGCTAAATTCATTACCAAACCATAAACCAAAATGACCATAATTCCTATACATTCCATATATCCAAATACGTAAACTCAAAAGTACCAAAATAGAAGCTCGATAATGTGATGCAATCTCCGACGACTCCCAATCTGAGCTAGCTTCAAAATTAACTATAAAACATGGAAAAAATAAACAAAGTAAGCTGTAAAGCTTAGTAAGCTCGTAGTTAATAAGTAAAACTCACCATTTAATCACCATTTAAGTAATATAACATAGTATACTTCAAAATCATGTAATTGTAAGGTTAAAATTTATTCAATCATATAATTAATTAAGATCTCATAACTTTCATAGTTTCAATACTCGTATAGTTTCTGTACATACCTGTACTGATACATATCTATTTCTCACCATTTCATATATTTGATATAGTCGTTGAACCATTTGAAATACTATTGGATACATGAGAATCTCGCGCTCTAAGCGCCAATACATAGCCGAAGCTATCTCAATCTCATATCACATATAATGCTCACTCTCAAGCTATCAACGGGTCTACTCACACAAGCTGACAAGAATATGCAACATATGTCGGATAACTCAGCCGGCGGTAAGATGTATGGACCAGCGGCCAAATCACATAACCCCTAATGACATGTCATTTTTATCCTAATCTATTCCTAAGGTTCAACCGAGATTTCTCATAGTCGAATCATTGTCAAACACATCCGTAAGGTCGTATTTAAAAATAATTCAATAATAAAGCATTTAAAACATAATTATATTAATGCTTATTAACATACGAACTTACCATAAATGCAAAAACGATGAAATGAGTCGATTAGTCCAACACTTTGTTTCTCCCCCGATCTAAATCTAAATTTCACTTTTCTTGATCTATATGTAATCAAAATTAACTTATTTAATTATCATTCTATTCAATTTAGCCCAAAATGCATATTATGGCAACTTTACGCTTTTTCCCTAATATTTTAACATTTTTACAATTTAGTCCTTAGCTCATAAAAACACAAATTCATGCAATTTTTGTAACATCCTGGCTTAGATCCTAGTCGAAATAGTGGTTTTGGGACAAAAAATTCGTGTCAAAAAATATTTTAATATTATTTTCTATGCTTAAAGTATGTGAATTGATATGTGTGAAATTTTCGTATGAAAATTTAATCGTTTGTGTGCTTAATTTGATAAAAGGACCTAATCGCATAAAATATAAAAGTTGCCTGCTATTTGTTAAAGTGCTTAATTGATTTGTCTTATTAAAGGAGAGGTCCATGCAATTAGACCATTGAAAGCACAAGTGGACAATTATGGCCATAATATAATGGTTTATTTAATGGATTAATAAAAGGGAAAAATTGGTATTTAGTATATTATGATAATTAAATAAAACCAAACACATGAATTTAATGATATATTCATCATCTTTGTCGATTTCATCAAAGAAAAAGAAAGAAAATTAAGCTTAGGGTTTCGGCTATGGTTTTGCTTGATTAAGGTATGATTTTTGTTTCGTTTTTGATAATTTCTACGTTTTTGTGATCATTGCTTAGTGTTCTATCAAGCCCACGCCTAAATTTCTGATTTTGATGATGATTTTGAAATATTCCATTGATGAAATTGTGAGCTTTGTGATGTTAGTTGTTGGAAAATAAAAGATATGTGTTGGGTTGATATATTTTATCTTTGATTTTTTGTTGAATTTGAGTCAAATGAGCTAAATTGTGAGATTTATAAATTGAGGGACTAAAATGTGAAATAAATGAAAGAAATGGGCTACTAGGACCTTAATGAAATTTGGCTAAGCATGGGTATGGTTAAATTATGAATATTTTGTGTTTTGTGAAATAGGAACTAAATTGTGAAAAATGTAAAATGTTAGGGGCTAAAGTGCGAATTTCCCATTTATGTATTTTTAGATGAATTTGAGTAAATATGTGATTAAATAAGTTAAATTTGTATTGAATTATCAAGAAATGGGGAAATCGGATTTGGATCGGGGAAAGTTGAAAATTGTCGAATAGTCGTTCCAGTACATTCGTGTTAGTATGAGATAAGTTCATAAGTAAATAAATGTTATTAAATTGAAATGTATGTTCATTATATGTGCTGAATTAAGTTGTAAAGGAATAAGATTGTGAAGTTTAAGTATATAAAATGTGAATTGAATTTGAGGCACTAAGTGTGCGATAAATGAAATGGCTACGGCTATTAAAATGGCACTGAGTGTGCGAGATTATAATAGCATTGGCTGAGTAAATGGCACTATGTGTGCGATACCGATATAAGTTCGGTTTAATGTAATGGCACTATATAATTATAGCTTCGGCTAAATAATTGGCACTAAGTGTGCGAGTTCGTTGAATGTTCAAGGATGATAGAATGAATTAGTGCTTCGAGCATTGAATTGATAAATGTGATAGACAAGAACGTAATGGTACAGGTATGTACAGAACCTATGTGGTTGATGATGTTAAGTATGAAGTAGATGAAAAATTATGTAAATGAATGATGAAATGAGTTGGATTGAATAGCATTATTAATGCTATTTATAAGATTAAAGATGTGAAATGAAAGTAAGATATGGCTTTGAATAAGGATGAGTAATATGATATGTTATATATACTCGTTATATGAAATTGTGGTCTTATGTTTCGGATATGAGATTTATGAAAAATGAAACATGGCTTTGATGTATGATTGCTTGGTTCAAAAATTTGAATAGATAATGAAATTAAAATGGTTGAGTTAGCTATATGATTCATGTATGCAAATTTGGTTTATGTGAATAAGAAAATTATAGATGTTCGAGTTTGGAAGTGTTTATAAAGAAGTTGATATAACTTTATGTATGATTTATAATAAATGACCATGGTTTGGTTGGCGATGAAATGAATATGTGTGAGCTTGATTTATATGAATGAGTTTATGGTTGTTAATCGAATTTGAAAGCATGGTTATACATTCATTGATAAATAACTTAAGTGAATTATTTAATGTGGCTACATGAATTTACGAGTATAAAGAATGTATAAGTGATTGAGATTTGTTAATTTTGGTTTAGTGATATTGGTTTATAAATATCATTGAAATGATTTATTTGCTTATGGCTTACTAAGCTTTCAAAGCTTACTCTGTGTGTTTTTCTATGTCTATAGAGTTTCAGAGACTTGCTCAGGTTGGAAGTTGTAGGAGACGTCATCCCACTATCCGGTTATCGCTTTGGTAAATAAAAGTTTAAAGTTTTGGTTACGTGGCATGTATAGGCTAGTTTTGAGATGGTTCATTTTGATTTGAGTATATATATAGCCATACGAAAATGGCTTAATTATGATGCTAATATTGTGTAAATTTGGTTATGTATTGAGCTCATTTTGGGAAGTATGATTCATGGGTTATGTATGGTGTAATTGGTTATATGATTTGGTTTGAACATTGAGGTGAAATATTGGATATATTTTCGACTTATGGTTCATATTCATATAGGTAAAATGATGAGTATAACATTGATGATGCATTAGTTATTTGAATACAGTTTGAAAAGGCAAAAAATTTGATATGTTTAGAGATATATATATATGTATATGGCCAAGTGAAATGGTCATTTTGGTATGTTCATAGTTGGGAATTTGGTAATTTTTAGCTTGTGATTTTAATATGCTTTGATATAAAGAGTGAGCATGAAATTGGTTGATGATATTATGGATTAATTGATACATGTTTGGAGTTGAATTTGGCTAAAAATGTTGCATATATGATGCTTGATTTTGGAATTTTAGGGAGGACCCAAATGGGTGGCATATTGGCCTTGTAAATGGCTTATTTTTGCCCACACGGGTAGAGACACGGGCGTGTGTCTCTACCGTATTGCTCGAGGGCCATTCCGAAATGAGCCTGGGTAGACCACACGGTCGTACACATACGGGCGTGTGTCTGGCCATGTGGCTAAGTCAATTTCGACCACGAGCTAGACACATGGGCGTGTCTTGTGGCCGTGTGGATAAGTCAGTATGTATGTCCTGTTTCGCCATGAGCTTGTGACCTTTGTAACTTAGAAAAATTGTCAAGTTTTGAATTTTTTTTTGTATTTGTTCGGTTTAGTCCCGACCTCTTCCTAATGCATGTTTATGGTCTCATTAACCTAAGAATGTGACTTAATGTTGATGTTTGACTATGATATGACGATGCATGACTTTTGATTGTGAAATGGTTGTGAAATGTTTCGATATGTCCGGTAATGCCTCTTAACCCTAGTTCGCTGATGGATACGGGGTAGGGGTGTTACATTTGGTTGGTATCAGAGCTATAGTTTAGTCGATTTTAGGACTACCATAGCATATGTAAGTCTAGCTATACATGCCACATTTAACCTGTGATAGTGTGATATCTCCTGACTCTGACGAAAATTGTTTTGATGAGACAGATAAGTTTTCCAACCGAGCTAATTCTGATAGTATGGAATGTGTACTCAAATGTTTGAATAGAGATGTGTTGATTATGAGTTAAAACTCATAAATGTATGGATCAAAGAGTATGACATATTGTTATTGATAAATGTTATAATTATATGAGCATATGAGATATGATATTTGAGTTATGATTGCTATCTAAAATGCTTTGATTGTGATTTAGTAATTTGAGTTGGCATATGAACAATATGTTAATAAAAAAAGTGATTAAAAGAAAAAGTTTATTAAATGATTTGAGAATGTGAAATTAGTAATGAACTAACTATTTGTGACAGTATGTGTTATGTGCATTTATGTGTAAGTTAAATTTGAGGCTTTACTACCCTCACCCCCTTGTCAATGAAATGTTAAAATGAAATCTGTAAGATTTGGGTTGAATAAGTTCACAAGTGTGGAGTTACAGAAGTCCGTGTTCGGAAGATTAATAATGTGGTCAAAGAAGTGAATGAAACAAGAAATGAAGATAGTATTAAAGAAGATATTGAAAAGTTCTGAAGACTATTTCAATCATGCAAAGTCACTGTTAACAAAGAAGTTGAATTCGATGAAATAAAAGTATTCAGGTATAATATCTAAAGAAAGGTATTAACTGAAAGTTCTTTTGAATTGATTTCTATTATTGATAGGATAATATGGACTTAATGATGACAGAATTAGACAGTTGAATAATGTTTGAATTATATTATGGTTGAGTGCAGTGGTTATAGTCGGGCAGTTCTATGACTTCTTCTAGACATTCTATGTGTACATTTATCCTTAGAAGTATATGTGACTGTTTAATTTCAGAAGGAATTTTTTATCGTAAGAGACCATTAGCTAAACATGCTAATAGACAAAAGTATCGTTGGTCTATTTGAGTTATGTTCGACATTGCTACGTCTTTCTCTAATATTTTTTCCATTGTGTGGATATAAAAGTCAACGGTAAAATTTGTATGATGTTAATACTCTGTTTCTGCTGGCTATTGTTCTGTTGAAAATATGTGAAGATTATATTGCTTCTGTTACTGTAGATTCCAGTATTTATGAGTGATATTCTTCTTTCTGGACATTTTCTGGGATATCATCGTAGTTGATATCATTCTATAGGGGCTGTAATTTTTTGATACTCTGTGTAGCTATAGATGTTGAAAATTTCTTTATTATTATTTTCTTATGATTCTATGTGATTATCTATAAAATATATCTATTTAACGGAAATGGCTATATCTGTTATAATCATAATTTTTGTTCTGAAATTTGGGAAGTATTGCAATACTATTATCAGAGAAAGTTGTGTTTATGTATTGGTTGTTGTCCAAATCATATTTGATTTTCTTCTGGGTTCAAATGCTTATTTAATAGCCAGGATATTATCTATTATTACGGGTGAGACATTGGTCTTATTATGACATTGTGATTTCTATCTGAAAAAGACAACTTCAATATAATTTAGAACTTCAATGATTAATATATAAGACAACTTTATTATAAACTCTTTTCTAGTTCTTGTGAAAGGTTCGACATCAGCAAAAGTTAAAATGATAGAAGATCAAGATCAAATCTGTAAAATGATATGTTTGGGGCTATCCTTTTAATGAGAAGAAAAGATTTCTTCGAAAAGACTGATTCAGTGGTTTAGTCTAATTTGAACTATTTGATTTAAAAGATAATTGGGTTATATGTGTTTGAATCTATCCACTAGACTGGAAATAAACTTTGAACATACATGTGTGAACTGAAGGATAGTCTAGAAGAAGAATTCATATTTTTGAAGATTTGATACAGAATTATAACTATCGGAACAATTATATCCGAGAAATGTTATGGTAAATTAAAGTTAGTTCGATTGTTGAAGTTTTCCTTTTGCATAGAGATATTGTCAACCGAAACATTAGTACTTGCGTCAATGAACGGTTCGAAGTGTGTTCTAATAATAGAGTGTATAGAGATATTATGTGATTCCATATGGTTATAGCAGCATGAAAAGAGTTATGTGACATAGTTGATGATTACAAAAGTTTAAAATGTTTGACGTTGTAGAGCGAGACCCGAACTCGGCATAGTAAAGCTAGTTCGAATTGTCGAAAAACTTTTGAGTCTGTAAGTAAATATTATTATCCGAGTGAAATGATTATAGTTTCGAATGATAAATATTATTATCCAAGTGAAATGATTATAGTTTCGAATGATCTTAATAAGAAACTTATGTGTACTTTACGAGCAATGAATACGTGATTGATCTTATCAGATGATGAACAATTGTTAGTTGAGTTAGAAGCTAAATAAATGTTTATTTAGTAAAGTCGTGAAGCTCAGAAATGTGTCAACAAATTATAAGTTAAAAGTGGGTTCAACATAAATTGAATTATGATTCAGAATTTCAGATGTGGAATCGATGATTGATTGTTGTTTTGAAATAGAATGTTGATAGATTTTGTATCAGGACTATTCTTAATATCGAAAAAGATAGATGTTATTTGAATTATTGAAAAGAAGTCTCTCTGTATGTATCGATTTCTCTCTTATTAGACCAGTTGAGTTATTCTTTTCAAAGATTGCCAGTTTGCACTGAGTAACAGTTTTCATTGTTTCGGATAAAAATCTAAAATTTATATTGTGATTCTGAAAGAAATTTCAGTAAGATATGAGTACGAGGTTGTATTGAAATTGAGGAACGCAATTCAAAATTCTCAAAATATTTATTCGTCACTGTGTTTTTGAGTTTCAAAGCAACTAAGAAAGATTGTTGCTGTTTGATAAATTATTAGGTGAGTATAAAAGTGACATTGTATGAGGTATCGTATGTGGCAGTTACCAAACTCCGTTGTTTCAGGACCGAGCTTTGTGAAAAAATGGTTCACGGGATTAATGCCATCAGAAAATATGAGCAAAAAATGTAAGTAATTCAATTCAGTTAGAAGCAGTTTCAACTTGATATGACGTATAGTGAAAGACAGATCAAAATTTCAGTTATGAAATTAAATAGATATGAAAATTGAAGTCATGTGTGAATTTGAAATGTATTGTGTGGAAGCAAATCTTTAATCTACTTTTCGGTAAGATTTTCAAGGACAAAAATCCCTAAGTGGTTTAGACCCTAGTCGGAACAGTAGTTTCAGGACCAAAAATTCGAGTCAAAAAAATATTTTCATATTATTTTCTATGCTTAAAGTATGTGAATTGATATCTGTGAAATTTTCGTATGAAAATTTAATCGTTTGTGTGCTTAATTTTATAAAAGGACCTAATCGCATAAAATGTAAAAGTTACCTGCTATTTGTTAAAGTGCTTAATTGATTTGTCTTATTAAAGGAGAGGTCCATGTAATTAGACCATTGAAAGCACAAGTGGACAATTATGGCCATAATATAATGGTTTATTAAATGGATTAATAAAAGGGAAAAATTGGTATTTAGTATATTATGATAATTAAATAAAACCAAACACATGAATTTAATGATATATTCATCATCTTTGCCGATTTCATCAAAGAAAAAGAAAGAAAATTAAGCTTAGGGTTTTGGCTATGGTTTTGCTTGATTAAGGTATGATTTTTGTTCCATTTTAGATAATTTCTACGTTTTTGTGATCATTGCTTAGTGTTCTATCAAGCCCGTGTCTAAATTTTTTATTTTGATGATGGTTTTGAAATATGCCATTGATGAAATTGTGAGCTTTGTGATGTTAGTTGTTGGAAAATAAAAGATATGTGTTAGGTTGATATATTTTGTCTTTGAATTTTTGATGAATTTGAGTAAAATGAGCTAAATTGCGAGATTTGTATATTGAGGGACTAAAATGTGAAATAAATGAAATAAATGAGCTACTAGGGACCTTAATGAAATTCAGCTAAGCATGGGTGTGGTCAAATTTTGAATATTTTGTGTTTTGTGAAATAGAGACTAAATTGTGAAAAATGTAAAATGTTAGGGGCTAAAGTACGAATTGCCCATTTATGTATTTTTAGATGAATTTGTGTAAATATGTGATTAAATAAGTTAAATTTGTATTGAATTAGATCAAGAAATGGGGAAATCGGATTCAGATAGGGGAAAGTTGAAAATTGTCCAATAGTCATTCCGGTCCGTTCGTGTTAGTATGAGATAAGTTCATAAGTAAATAAATGTTATTAAATTGAAATGTATGTGCATTATATGTGCTGAATTAAGTTGTAAAGGAATAAGATTGTGAAGTTGAAGTATATAAAATGTGAATTGAATTTGAGGCATTAAGCGTACGATAAATGAAATAGCCACGGCTATTAAAATGGTACTGAGTGTGCGAGATTATAATAGCATTGGCTGAGAAATGACACTATGTGTGCGATACCGATATAAGTTCAATTTAATGTAATGGCACTAAGTGTGCGATATATTATAGCTTCGGCTAAATAATTGTCACTAAGTGTGCGTGTTCGTTGAATGTTCAAGGATGATCGAATGAATTAGTGCTTTGAGCATTGGAGTGATAAATGTGATAGATAAGAACGTAATGGTACAGGTATGTACAGAACCTATGTGGTTAATGATGTTAAGTATGAATTAGATGAATAATTATGTAAATGAATGGTGAAATGAGTTGGATTGATAGTATTATTAATGATATTTATAAGATTAAAGATGTGAAATGAAAGTAAGATATGGCTTTGAATAAGGAGGAGTAATATGATGTGTTATATACACTCGTTATATGAAATTATGGTCTTATGTTTCGGATATGAGATTTACGAAACATGAAACATGGCTTTGATTTATGATTGCTTGGTTCGAAACTTTAAACAGATAATGAAATTAAAATGGTTGAGTTGGCTATATGATTCATGTATGCGAATTTGGTTTATGTGAATAAGAAAATTATAGATGTTTGAGTTTGGAAGTGTTTATAAAGAAGTTGATATAACTTTATGTATGATTTGTAATAAAGACCATGGTTTGGTTGGAGATGAAATGAATATGTGTGAGCTTGATTTATATGAATGAGTTTACGATTGTTAATCGAATTTGAAAGCATGGTTATACATTCATTGATAAATAAGTTAGGTGAATTATTTAATGTGGCTACATGAATTTATGAGTATAATGAAGGTATAAGTGATTGAGATTTGTTAATTTCAGTTTAGTGATATTGGTTTATAAATATCATTAAAATGATTTATTTGCTTATGGTTTACTAAGCTTTCAAAGCTTACTCTGTGTGTTTTTCTATATCTATAGAGTTTTCGAGACTTGCTCAGGTTGGAAGTTGTAGGAGACGTCATCACACTATCCGGTTATCGCTTCGATAAATAAAAGCTTTGAGTTTTGGTTATGTGGCATGCATAGGCTAGTTTTGAGATGGTTCATTTTGATTTGAGTAATATATAGCCATTCGAAAATGGCTTAGTTATGATGCTAATATTGGGTATATTTGGTTATGTATTGAGCTCATTTTGGGAAGTATGATTCATGGGTTATGTATGGTGTAATTGGTTATATGATTTGGTTTGAACATTGAGGTGAAATATTGGATGTATTTTCGACTTATGGTTAATATTCCTATAGGTAAAATGATGAGTATAAAATTGATGATGCATTAGTTATTTGCATACGGTTTGAAAAGGAAAATAATGTGATATGTTTAGAGATATATATATGTATATGGCCAAGTGAAATGGTCATTTTGGTATGTTCATAGTTGGGAATTAATGTTGATGTTTGACTATGATATGACGATGCATGATTTTTTATTGTGAAATGATTGCAAAATGTTTCGATATGTCCGGTAATGCCTCTTAACCCTAGTCCGGCGATGGAAACGGGTTAGGCGTGTTACAATTTTAGTCCCCACCCATGCTAGCCGAATTTCAAATAGACCCATAGTAGCCCATATTTTTCATTTTTTCCCAATTTAACCACAAAATTTTCAAATTTCTCAATTTCATCCCTAATTGGAAATTTTTATCAAAAATCACTTGACAAATGTTGTTTATCTAACAACAAGTATACATTTTCTATCATCAAACATCAATATACACATGTATTCATCAATGGAAAAACCCTAAACCTTTAACAATTTTACAAATTAGTCCCTAGGCTTGCTAGATTAAGGTACAACGATCTCAAAAACATAGAAATCATTAAAAACGAGACAAAAGCCATGCCTAAATGGACAATGGAAGCTTGGCCAAATGTTGAATGCTCAACAATGGAGTTTTCCTTATTATTTTTGGTTGGAGAAGAACTAAAAGATGATAATATGTGTAACAGTCCGGTTTAGACCCTAGTCGAAATAGTGGTTTTGGGACCAAAAACCCAAGTCAAAAAAATATTTTAATATTATTTTCTATGTTTAAAATATGTGAATTGACATGTGTGAAAATTTTGTACGAAAATTTGATCGTTTGTGTGCTCAATTTGTTAAAAGGACCTAATCGCATAAAATGTAAAAGTTGCATGCTGCTTGTTAAAGTACTTAATTGATTTGTCTTAATAATTGTGAGGTCCTTATGATGCAATTGGACCATTATTATGGTAGGTGGACATTTATGGCCTTGTATATTAATGTTTTATATGTTATAAATCACAGACAAATTTGGTATCTAGTAATTTAAGTTATTTTAATTAAACCAACATGAAAATAAAGGCCATTATCATCCATTTTGCACCAAAAATAAATGGAAAAAAAAGAGGTTGAATGTGTTTAGGGTTTCGACTAAGAATTTGGCTAATCAATGTATGTGTTTTGTTCGGTTTTTGATAATTTCTATGTTTTTGTAATCGTTGTTTTGTATACTATCAAACCCATGTCTCAATTTTTTATTTTGTTGATGATTTTGAGTTATGCCATTGATGAAAATATGAGCTTTATAAAGTTTGAGGATAGTATATTAAAGATATGTGTTGGGTTAGTTTATTTTGTTTTTGAATTTTTGATGAATTTGAGTAAGTTGGACTAAATTGTAAGATTTGTAAATTGAGGGACTAAAATGTGAAATAAATGAAACATATGGGCTTAGATGAATACTATGAGATTTTGGCCTAACATGAGTATATGGAAATTTTGTATATTTTGTGATTTTTGTAATTAGGGACTAAAGTGAAAAAATGTGAAAATGTGAGGGATAATTTGTAAAATACCCTAAATATGTGTTTTTGGATTGATTTGAATGATCTGGTAAATAAAAGAGTTAAATTTGAATTTATATAGATCAAGAACTAAAGAAAATAGAACTGGATCGGGGAAAGTCGAAAGTCGTCGAGTAGCCGATTCTGTCTATCCGAATCCGTACGAGGTAAGTCCATATACAAATAATTGTGTTTTGAATTGAATTACTATCAATTATATGCTATTGATCTATGATGAATGAATATATGAGTTGAGAAAAATGAGATATTTGAGAAAGTATCGACAAAGTTCCAACGTCCGAAAAGTCTCATACGAACCATAGGAATAGTTAGGATACATATGTCATGACATAAGATTTGATATGTGTTCGTGTAAGACCACGTCATGAACGTTGGCATCGATTTATGATTTACATGTAAGACCACGTCTGGGACGTTGGCATCGTATTTGATTTCGTGTAAAACCCTGTCTAGGATAGTGGCATCGATGTTTGATTACATGTAAGACCACGTTTGGGATGTTGGCATTGTACGAGCTTTCCAAGCTATCCGCGTATCCTTATGATTCCGAACGATTCAACGGGCATTCTGAGAAAATGATGACTATGTGAATTTGTATCCACTCAGGTACGTTTGATTTGTATATCATGTTTCAGAATGAAAGGTAAGAATATGTACCTTGATAAATATATGATATAAGTATGAGCTACTATGAGAATGAGTTATGATATATATATGTGAATTATGTTCAAATGAACTATAAGAGATATATGGCTAAGTGAATGCATTTTGCCTTAAATTTTATGAATGAATTGATGTTATTTGTTAAGTTTATTTGTATATGGCTTACTAAGCTTTTGAAAGCTTACTTTGTGTGTGTTTGCATTATTTTATAGATATCGTAGCTATCAAGAGCTCGAGGATCATCGAGGATCGTCACCACACTATCGAACCTTGCTTTGGTACCTTTTGAAAATATATTTATTGAATTATGGCATGTATGGGCTAGAAGTGCTTTGATTATGTTTTGTGATGTATATATTTAGCCATGTGACTTGGCTTGATTATGGTTATGTTTATGAATGAGTTCTTGGTATGAATTATGTGATGAAATTATGCTATTATGATATGTTCTTGAATGGTCAAGAGAATAGGTCATTTTGGGTAAGTTTGTGGTAAGTGTTTATTTTAGACTTTGATAAGTTTTGGCATGAGATTGAATGAAGTAAATTTAAGATTGTAGATCATATGTTTTGGCATGATTTTGGTTCATGATTTGTTATGATTTGGAATGGTGAATAAGCATGAATTTGGTTGATGATGTTATGGCTTAATTGATGTATGTATTAGTTGTGAAATGGATGAACATTTGGTATGCAATTGATACTTATTTGTTGCTTGTAGGGAGGACGCTTAATGGATGACATTTTGGCCTTGTAAATGACCTATTTTTGCCCACACGGGTAGGGACATGGGCGTGTGTCTCAGTCGTGTTGCTCGAGGTCCATTTTGAAATGAGCCTGAGCAGCCCACACGGTTGTACACACGGACATGTGCTAGGCCGTGTGGCCAAGTCAGTTTCGATCACTGGTTAGACACACGGGCGTGTGACTGGCCGCATGACCCAAGTCAGTAGCCTCCCTAATTTTTACACGACCTGACACATGGGCGTGCCTTGTGGCCATGTGGACATGTCAGTATGTATGCCCTGTTTTGACATGGCTTAGACACACGGACGTGTCTAAAGCCGTGTGAGGCACACGGCTTGTTCACACGGGCATGTGACCCCTATAACTTTGAAAAATTTTTAAGATTTTGAAAAACTTTTATGAGCTCGGTTTAGTCCCGACCCCTTTCTAAAGCATGTTTTAGGTCTCGTTGACCTATGTAGGGACTTTGTAATGGTATATGATTATGTGTAAATGATGTTTGTGAATTATTGTGAAATGTTTCGATTTGTCCGGTAACGCCTTTAACCCTAGCCCGGCGACGGATTCAGGTTAGGGGTGTTACATTTGGTTGGCGTCAGAGCTAAGGTTTAGTAGATTCTAGGACTAACATAGTGTATGTGAGTCTAGCTATACATGCCACATTTATGAACTGATATAGTGTGATGAATCCTGACAATGAAAATGTGTTTTTATATAGCAAATGAATCCCAAACGAGCCGTAGCTGATGATGTCAAAAGTAATGCACCTGCTCCCACGCAAGGGACAGCGCCATCCGATTCTAGACCGGCTACGAGTAGCCATGATAGAGAGGCTAGACAAGCGTTTTATCAAATGATGAATGATTGGTTCAGTCAATACATTAAAACTAATCCGGCTGTTCAACAACCCTCAACCCCGACTAATCCTCCACAAGTCCCTATTTTGTCACAAGCTAATCTTAATCAGTTAAATAAGCCTCCGGTTGATAAAATCAGAAAATATGGGGCAGAAGATTTATGTGCTACAACTAGTGATGATGCTGAAAGAGCCAAGTTCTGGTTAGAAAATAATATACGAGTATTCGATGAATTGTCTTTGAATCCAGATGAATGCATTAAATGTGACGTTTCACTTCTGAGAGATACGGTGTATCACTGGTGGAAGACTTTGATATCTGTGGTTTCGAGAGAGCAAGTCACCTGAGATTTCTTTCAAGCTGAATTTCAAAAGAAATACATCAGTCAGAGATTTATCGACCAGAAACATAAAGAGTTTCTTGAGCTTAAACAATGCCGTATGTCTGTTACAGAATACGAGCAAGAATTTGTAAGGCTGAGTCAATATGCACGAGAATGTGTTTCGACTGAAGCTATAATGTGCAAGAGATTCGAGGATGGCTTGAACGAGGATATCCATTTGTTAGTTGGGATTCTTGAGATCAAAGAATTTGTAGTGCTTATTGAATGAGCAGGTAAAGCTGAAGAGCTCGGGAAAGAGAAAAGAAAAGTTGATTTAGAAGCTAGAGAAGTGCGAAAGAGATCATCAAACAAGCTTTTTCAATCTGCATTAAAGAAGTTGCGAGATGACTATAATCGTTCAAAGGCTAATGTGGGACATTCGAGTAGAGATCGTGCAAAATCACATTCGAGCTTCAGAGCTCCAGCTACTTCTATTGCAAGTGTTGGAAATGTTAGATCTGATCACCTTGAGTTCAAACACTATGGTAAAAGACATCTCGACAATTGTAGATTGTATGATCGAGCTTGTTTCAAATGTGGATCGTTAGACCATTTCATCCATGATTTCCCTCAATTTGTTGAGCAAGAAATTATGCAAAATCCAAGGCCAAGTGGCAATGCATCTTATGGTAGACCTCCTAGAAATACGGGTAATGTGAGTGGCAGTCAGAAGGGACTTGAGATGCAAGAATGATGAAATAGTACGAATTGAATCCAGTGATTTGAATGGTTATCGCCTGTGATTTCGTCAATGAAAGCTCTGAGTATTGTGAGAAAAGGTTGTGAAGCTTACTTTTCCTATGTGATTAATTCAAAAATGTTAGAAAAGAAAGTTGAATCAGTGCCTATTGTTTGTGAATTTCCTGATGTGTTTCCTAAGGAACTTCTGGGATTACCTTCGATCTGAGAAGTTGAATTCGGCATTGAATTAGTACCTGGAACTACTCTGATTTTGATAGCTTCGTATAGAATGGCTCTGACCGAACTAAAAGAATTACAGTCTCAGTTGCAAGAGTTGACCGATAGAGGATTTGCTAGACCGAGTTTCTCACCCTGGGGTGAACCAGTTCTGTTTGTGAAAAAGAAAGATGGCACGATGAGAATGTGCACAGATTATCGTCAATTGAACAAAGTGACTATTAAGAATAAATATCCTTTGCCCCGAATTGGTGATTTGTTTGATCAATTGAAAGGAGTTATTGTATTCTCGAAGATAGATTTGAGATTAGGCTATTATCATGAAAGACTCAGACATTTCAAAAATTGCATTCAGAACGAGATACGGCCACTATGAATTCTTAGTTATGCCTTTCGAATTAACAAATGCACCTGCTATCTTTATGGATTTGATGAACAGAATTTTTAGACCGTATTTAGATCGATTCGTTGTCGTATTCATAGATGACATATTGATATATTCACATGATGAAACCAAACAGGCCGAGCATCTGAGAATAGTGCTACAGGCATAGCGTGATAAGCAGCTATATGCGAAGTTTAGTAAATGTGAATTTTGGTTACAAGAAGTCAGTTTTCTGGGCCATATTGTATCAACATCAGGTATCTGAGTCGATTCGAACAAAATTTTAGCTATTTTGGATTGGAAGCCCTCGAGAAATGTCTCTAAATCCATAGTTTTTTGGGACTTTTTGGTTATTATAGATAGTTCGTAAAAGGCTTTTCTATGATTGCAACTCCATTAACGAAACTGCTTTAGAAAGATGTGAAGTTTTAATGGTCCAAAAAGTGTCAGAAAAGCTTTGATCAATTGAAAGCCCTATTGATTGAAGCTCTAGTGTTAGTACAACCAGAATCGGGTAAAGAATTTGTAATTTATAGTGATGCTTCGTTGAATGGTCTGGGATGTGTTTTGATACAGGAAGGCAAAGTCATTGCTTATGTTTCGAGACAGTTAAAGCCACATGAAAATAATTATCCGACTCACAATTTGGAATTGGCGGCTATTATTTTTGCTTTGAAAATTTGGTGCCACTATCTGTTTGGTAAGAAATGTCACGTATCTTCTGATCATAGGAGTTTGAAATATTTGATGACTCAGAAAGATTTGAATCTACGACAGAGAAGATGATTAGAACTGTTAAAAGACCACGAGCTTGTGATTGATTATCATCCACGTAAAAAAAATGTTGTTGCTGATGCTTTGAGTCGAATATCATTGTTTCCTCTGAATACGATGAATGCTCATTTGGTTGTGTCCAATGATGGTTCAGTTTTAGCCGAATTAAAAGCAAGACCATTATTCATTCAACAGATTATCGAAGCTCAGAGAAGATTGATAATGAGATTTTAGCAAAACGAGCTCACTGTGATTTGGATTCTGATTCTGAATTTTGAATTGATAATGATGATTATCTGAGATTCCGAGATCGAATTTGTGTTTCGAGAAATCCAGAATTGATTCAGATGATTTTGAATGAAGCTCACAATAGTTGTTTATTTGTTCATCCGGGTAGTACAAAAATGTATAATGATCTGAAACAACATTACTGGTGATCTGGAATGAAAAGAGATATCTTTGACATTGTTTCTAAATATTTAATCTGTCAGCAAGTTAAAGCAAGTGCCCTCTGGTTTGTTACATTCGATTATGATTCCAGAATGAAAATGGGATAGAGTAACAATGGATTTTGTTTCGGGTTTGCCCGTATCTCTGAGAAAGAAAGATGCAATCTGGGTTGTAGTTAATCGATTGATGAAATCAGCCCATTTTATTCTAGTACGATCCGGTTACTCACTTGATAAATTAGCTGAGTTATACATTTTCGATTTTGTGAGATTGCATAGTGCCATTATCTATTGTGTCAGACAAAGATCCGAGATGCATATCGCGTTTTTGGAAGAAATTGCAAGATGCTTTGGGTAAGAAATTGCACTTCAGTACTGCTTTTCACCCGCAAACAAATGGTCAATCCAAGTGGATTATTCAGATACTCGAGGATATGTTGAGATGTTACATTCTTGAGTTTAAAGGTACGTGGGAACAGTATTTGCCTTTGATTGAATTCGCTTATAATAACAGTTTCCAATCCAGCATCAAAATGGCACCATACAAAGCCTTATATGGTCGCAAATGCCGTACACCTTTGTATTGGACCGAGCTCAGTGAGAATTAGATACACGGGGTCGATTTGATAAAAGAGACTGAACAGAAAGTAAAATTGATCCGAGATAGTCTGAAAGCAGCTTCTGATCGTCAAAAATCTTAAGCAGATTTGAAACGAAAAGATATTAAATTTGAAATCGGAAACAAAGTGTTTTTGAAAGTCTCACCATGGAAGAAAGTACCTTGATTTGTCAGAAAAGGCAAATTGAGTCCGAGGTTTATCGGGCCGTATGAAATTATCGAGCGTATCGGACCGGTTGCATATAGATTGATGTTGCCACCTGAGCTAGAAAAGATACCTAATGTATTCCAGTATCAATGCTTCGATGTTATAAATTTGATCCTTCGCATTTAATTCCTCAGTCTGAGATTGAGATTTAGTCTGATATGACCTACGACGAAGAATCGATTCGTATCTTCGCTCGTGAGGTTAAAGAATTACAAAATAAGAAAATTTCATTGGTAAAAGTATTGTGGCATTGACACGGTATTGAAGAGGCTACGTGGGAGCCTGAAGATGCTATGAGACATCAATATCTGAATCTGTTCAATGGTAAGATTTTCAAGGACGAAAATCCCTAAGGGGGAGAATTGTAACAGTCCGGTTTAGACCCTAGTCGGAGTAGTGGTTTCGGGACCAAATAAGATCGGTGCTCCCCATGGAGACACACTAGGGCAAATGAACCCTCGATCTAGTAACTCTTGGATTTAAGCCTTAAGCTCCACAAACTCCTTTGGTACCATTTGATAAGGGGCGATGGACACTGGAGCTGTACCAGGAAGGAGCTCAATCCCAAACTCTACTTCACAGTTTGGAGGTAGCCCAAGTAGTTCATTTGGAAAAACATCTGAAAAATCATTAACCGTTCTGATATCTTTAACAGAAGAAACCCCAGAATCAGTAACATCAACGTAGGCTAGATACGCCTCACAACCCTTACAAACCAATCTCACGGCCCTAAGTGCAGAAATTACATTTGACAAATAATTCTGACACTCCCCAATTACAACTACCTCACAACCCTTTGCAGTTTTCAGTACCACCTGTTTTGCAGCACAGTCCAAATTCACTTGATGCTTAATCAGCTACTCCATGCCTAGTATTAAGTTGAATTCTCCAAAAGGAAGTTCCATTAAATCTGCCGAAAAGATCTCTTCTTGAACCTCCAAAGGTACATCCTTAATCAGTTTATTCACCCTCACTGGCTGCCCTAATGGACTCAACACAGTAACCTCACTCGTAGTGTTTTCAACCATAACACCCAAAGTCTCAGACACAGTATATGCTATGTACGAATGCGTAGACCCAACATCAATCAATGTAGTATAAGGTACATTATGGAGAAAGAATTTACCCGTGATAACATCTGGGGCATCTTTGTCCTCTCAGTGATGTGCAGCATAAACCAGTGTCGGCTGCCCCGCCTCAGTATGACTAGCACCTCTGCCCGATGCTCTACGACCACAGCCCATACCATTTCCACCTCTGGCCTGACCACGGCCTTTTGATGGCTGCTGAACACCTTTCGACAGCTGAACAAAACCCATACCAGTAGCTTGCATCTGATCGGGCCTCCATGGACAATCTTTGTTACGGTGCTTTAATGATCCGCACCTCAAACATGCCCCAATCCTTTTCCAACATTCTCTCTGATGGCGCCTCCCATAAATCGCACAGGGCTACGGTCTAATAGCAGTAATAGGGGGCCCAACTCTGACTGGCCTATCAACTCCGGCCTTCTTCTTAGGCCTCTACAACGAACTTGAGGGCTCCAAATCCCTCTTGTTCCTACCCTTTTCCTTCTCACAGTTCTATTGCTCGGTGCACTTCACATCCTCGACGATCTTCACCTTATCGACCAACGCAGCAAAATCTCGCTCCCTCAGTGGAGCTATCAGAATCCTTAAACTATCTCTGAGGCCATCCTCGAAACAAATACATCATTCATATTCAGTTGACACCATCCTACGTGCGTAGTGGCTTAATTGTAGAAATTCAGACTCATATTCAGCCACAGATTTATCCCCTTGGGTCAAATTCAGAAATTCTCTCCTCTAAGCATCCACATAACTAATGTCCACATATTTCCCTTGGAATGCAGTTTCGAAAAATTCCCAAGTCAACCGGTCGGGCTGAGTACCTTCTTTCACTGTAAGCCACCACTGATAGGCTTCATCTCGCAGCAACGACACTACACCTTTTAGTTTCTACTCTAGGGTGCAATCGAGGTCATCCATGATCATCTCTGTGGCCTCAATCCAATATTCAGCCATATTAGGGGCAACTCCAGCGATACCCTTAAAGATCTCACCCCATTAGACCTGAGTCGTTCCGTCACCGACTCATGGCCCACAGTACCAGTATTAGGCCCAGGGACCCTTTCCAAAATTGACAACACAGCTTGGGACAGTGCATCGTCCCCAGCTGCACAATCGTGTGACCCAATTTCAGTTACATGTGAAGCCGGTACCTCTCTAGCTTCATTGCTAGGCGTATGGCCGATGTCGACGATCCAGCCTGAGCACCTCCACGGCCTCCGTCGCAGCCTCTTGTACCCCTTCCACGAGTACCTCTAGTGCCCATTATCGTATTACTCTTTATCTGTATTAACAGTTTTGTGCAACAGTTTTATAGTTCTGATGTTTATTAATGGATATTTTATGAGAAACAGTATCAATAATTCATAGTTTTTGTTTTCGCAGATCGTAGTCTTACAACAGTTTTAGGTTACCCTAACAAAGTATTTCAGTATAGTCTATTGCCTACAGTAATCTCAGTATTTCAATTTACACAAGTAACAGTTTCAGAGAATATACAGGATCGGCGCCGGAGACTCGGTGTACCACACATTTTGTAAAACACTTCCAAATATTTTTAAATCATTTGAAATAGTTTTTTTTCAAAGTTTTAAGTTTTAAAGAGAAAACCAAATCCACAGTCGAGTTTTACAACTTGGCTCTGATACTACTAATTGTAACACCCCAGATCTGGCCTAGACGTTATGGTTGAATCTACGATGTCACATTGAAGTGCGTTTTGAAAAGCATCGTTCTGTTTATAAAGTCCATACTATATTAAAACCCTAGTAATGATATTTCACAAAACTTTTAAGTAACTCGTTCGTTTGTTAAAAACTCAAGTAGGGGAACAAAGGTTTAATCATTTAAAGTTGTTATTACACTTTAAAGACAATGTTTGTTGCGGAAGCTTTTGAAATATGTTGTAATAGTGTGGTGTTTTGAAAACAGTTATCTTTTTGGAAAATTCGCGTCCTACTACTATCATATATAAACCTAAATAAGTAAATCCCAAATTAACGTAAAATTTAAGGAGGCCTTATTACATATTAAATACACAAATTAAATAGCTTAAAGATTAAAGGTCTAAAATAGTAGCGAAAGTAGTTGTGTGGCCCACATCGAGTCCCTCGCAGCACCGACCCGCCTAAGGATTACCTGCACAGGAGAGCAGAAGGGGGAGTTTACGAAAAACTAGTGTGTAATCCCTTTACGTTAATCAGTCAAACAGTAAGCAAATACAGATTGGGCCAAAGCCCGTTTGATGTGATATAGTGTGATGTGGGACTTAGCCCATTACTGAAGATCGTATCTTTGTGGGCCTTAGCCCATTACTGATATGATAATAGAAATGCAAACAAAGGTCCTACCCATCCATCCTCTACACTCCACTCCGTCCAGCCCTACACTCCATGTGGGGATAAAATCGACCCACCCATCCCTACACTCCAAATATAGCACCGATTGCGACACTAATTAGTATTTGTAGCAGAGCTTCCAGTACAGTACACTTCCTCCAAATATATCAACCCAACCCCCATGCAACATGTTATGTCATAATATAATATGTGTATGCAAATATCTTGCTCGAATACAGTCAAACATATCATAGGGGTATATCAGTCATTTTACCTCTTAGGGGTATATTAGTCATTTCATCAGTATGGGGTCTAAGTGTACTCACCGATGCAACAGTACGTCTACAGTTGTCTTGGGCGACCCGTGCATTCTTAACAATCAATAGTGGAAATGGGCCCAAATCCCATAACACGGCCCATTTGGGCCCACATGCCCGTGTGGCCCATAAAGCCCAAAAATGACCCTAGCCATGTGAACTACACAGCCTATCCCGATAATCTCTATGCTTTCGTGTGGTTTAATCGTGTGGGGCCTACGAGTCCATGAGGCCCACGCGGCCCATTTTGTCCCAACGTGGCCCAAAGTGGCCTGAGCCTATGAGACGCTCATGGTGGCCTCCACGATCAAACACCAACGGTTTAGGCGATTGGACTACCACACTGGCGAGTGCATGCTCGTGTAGTGTCAATAAACATATCTTTCCGACGTTTGCCGATCTATGTTTATAGCAGTGTGGTTACACACCTAATTCTGAAAGTGTGCGCCTAGCCCACAAGCACTCCAACCTATATACAATCACGATGTTCAGTCAATCTTTTATTCAATAGGGTAAAACACCCATTTTAAACACTTAACCCAAAATAATATTGATACCTGCCTTGATCGAACGAGTGGGGTTTAGCCCACTTAAATTACTGATGAAGGTTGATTACAAACTCCTTGACTAAAAACTGCATACAACCGAAATCCATTAACCTTTATTGATATTGATCACGTAATTAAGTTGAACCAACATATAGCACTTACCGAGAACGTAAAACTGATTGTGGGGAAGAAAATAGTAGGCCTATTCCCAAAATGAGAATCCAACACGACAGAGGCAAGTTTCAGCACCTACACGGCCCTAGCCATAAATGGCAGCAAAGAAAGTGTTAGAAGGAAAATTACTAGACTGCGAAAAAGGAGAGAACAGAGAAGAATTCCAGCACCCACCAATTGTTCAAAGATCAATTGTAAAAGCCGAAAGCAAAATTAGAGAGAGAGCAATGCAATAACGGTCAAAGTATTAATGGTGGAAGGATGACAAGAAGAGAGGAGAAGAGAAAGAATATTTGGAAAGTGATCAAAAGGAGAGGAGATGATAAGAGGAGCGATTGGAGAGGGAAGAAGTGTAGAAGAGGGAGGGAGAAGGTAAAGTAGTCAATCAAGAAGAAAAAACTTAGAGACAAAATTTGTCAAATCCTGAAAGTGTTAAGAGGGAAAGAATTGAGGGTTCGGCCAAAGAAAATAGTAGATTAATCACAAGGGAAAGAACTGATGGTAAAAATCGAATATGCAAATTCGCAAAACCCGAGAGGAACCCCAATACTATTTTGCCACCAACCAAAAGGAAAACAACCAAAAGCAATCAAAACTGATAGTTTGAGAGGAATAACACCTTAACTGAACTTCTTGGGTGCCACAAACCCAAATCGGCACACTACCAACTCTCTCCCCAACTCCCCACAAATTTTCCTAAAATCCTTCCTCACATCTCTCAACCTGATCATTATCCAAATCCCCTCAAAATCTCCTAGTTTTTCTCTCCACCTTACTCCTCAAATCACTCACCCAATCCGTCCATAACTCTCTCCAACATACTCTTCTCAACCACCCATTCAAACTCCATTCAAATACTTTAATTATGGGACACTCCCACGGCACTTGTAGCAAAATAAAATTCATTGTGAAATCCAAGGCTCAAACCTCAGACCCCTTGGAACACTTCACATGCCACTTACCCCTAGACTTTTTTATGTCAAGTTTTGCCCAATTTTATTTAAAAGCCTAGTTGTCTAAAGCCAAAGGTTTATTCAATTAAAATAATTTTTTTTGCAAATGCCCAGGCTTGAACCCAGGACTTCTCAGGCACTCCTCAGGACACTTAACCACTAAAACAGACATATATTTGTGTAACACAACACACAAAAATAATTACTAAAGATTTAGGGTGTTACAAGTCTACCCCCTAAAAAATTTTAGCCTCGAAATTTACCTGTCAAAATAGATGAGGGTATTGTTTTCGCATCGCCTCCTCGGTTTCCCACGTGGCCTCCTCAGAACTGTGATTATGCCAAAGTACTTTAACTAGTGGGATAGAATTTTTCCTCAAAACTTTCAAATCACGATCTAAATTTTGAATTGGCTCCTCCTAGAAAGTAAGATCTAGTCTAACCTCAATCCCTTCAGTCGAGATAATATGCGCAGGATCAGAGCGGTAACGCCTCAGCATGGAAACATGGAACACATCGTGAATTTGGTCCAACTCTGGAGGTAACTCAAGCTGATAGGCAACTGGTTCCACACATTTTAGTATGCGGTAAGACCCAATAAACCTAGGGCTTAGTTGCCCTTCCATCCAAACCTCAGTATCTTCTTCCATGGTGAGACTTTGAGAAAAATGAAGTCCTCTTCAGAATACTCAATCTCCTTACGTTTCAGATCTGTATATGACTTCTGCTTGTTTGAGGCCACCTTTAGTCAATCCCAAATCAGTTTAACTTTATCCTCAGAATCTGTAACTAATTTAGGGTCCAAAACTCGCCGCTCGCCCAACTCTATCCAACATGAGGGAGTATGACACCTACAACCATATAACGCCTCCTAGGGTGCCATCTGTATGCTAGACTGATAGCTATTATTATAGGAAAACTCTGCTAATGGCAAGTAATCATCCTAACTACCTTGGAAATCTATCACACAGCTCCTTAACATGTCATTCAGTATCTGAATTACCCTCTCTAATTGACCATCTGTCTGAGGATTGAACACAGTAATGAAGTCCAACCTTATACCTAAAGCCTCGTGTAACCTCTTCCAGAACCAAGACGTGAAACGAGGATCTCTATCAGATATTATAGAAACTGGTACCCCATGCAGTCGCACTATCTTAGATACATACAATTTAGCCAGTTTCTGCAGTGAGTAATCGGTACGAACAGGTATGAAATGGGTAGATTTGGTCAATCGATCCACGATGACCCATATTGAATCTTTCTTAGAAGGCGTTAGGGGTAGCCCACTAACGAAATCCATAGTCACCTTCTCTCACTTCCAAATTGGAATCTTAACTAGCTGAAACAACCCTGAAGGTTTGGTGTTTAGCCTTACCCTGCTGACAAGTAAGGCATTTACCCATGAAATCAGTAACTTCCTGTTTAAGTCCTGGCCACCAATATAACTCACAATGGTCTCGGTACATCTTATTCCTGCCAGGATGCATAGCATATGGACTACTATGCACCTCTTGCAGTATAGACTGCCTCATATCAATATCCTTCGATACGCAAACTCTCCTACGAAAGCAAAGTACCCCTTCGCTATTCACTCTAAAATTTGAAATTTCCCCACTCTCTATCTGTCGAAATCGAAAACCCAGTGACTCATCCTCCATTTGCTTACCCTTAATCTTTTCAATCTACGTTAGTTTAACCTGAAGTTCGACCAATAGACTACCATCATCGAATAAGATGATAAGAGCAAACATCGCCCTCAGATTAGCCATAGCCCTACGGCTCAGTTTGTCGGCCACCACATTGGCTAAGGTTTAGCTCCTTCTGAGTAAGAAGATACTTGAGGCTCTTGTGATCCGTGTAAATGATACACTTCTCACCGTACAAGTAATGCCTTCAAATTTTTAGTGCAAATACTACCGCAGCCAACTCCAAGTCATGCATTGGATAGTTCACCTCATGCGTCTTAAGCTGGCGAGATGCATATGCCACTACCTTACCCTCTTGCATCAGCACACAACCTAACCCAACATGTGATGCATCACTGTAGATAGTGAATTCTTTCCCAGACTCTGGCTGTATTAAGATAGAGGCCTCAGTCAAAACTTTGTTAAGCTTCTCAAAACTTTCCTGCTGCTTATCACTCCAGTGAAACGGTACCCCTTTACGCAACAACTTAGTCAGAGGTGCAGCAATCAATGAAAACCCTTCCACAAAGTGTCTATAGTACCTTGTCAAACCTAGAAAGCTTCGTATCTTAGATATCGACTTAGGCTGCTTCCAATCCAGAACAACTTCAATTTTCTGAGGATCAACCCTAATCCCCTCAGCAGATACCACATGGCCCAGAAAAGTTACCTTTCGTAGCCAGAATTCACACTTGTTGAACTTAGCATACAATTATTTTTCTCTCAGAATTTGTAGAACTACTCGGAGATGTGCATCATGTTCATCTTCAAATCTCTAATACACCAGAATGTCATCTATAAACACCACCACGAACTAATCCAGGTTGGGCTGGATCACTCAGTTCATCAAATCCATAAAATCGCTGGTGCATTTGTTAGTCTAAACGGCATCACTAGGAACTTGTAATGACCATATCGAGTCCAAAATGATGTCTTATAAACATTAGTCTCCTTGAATCTCAGTTGATGGTACCCAGATCAAAGATCTATCTTAGAGAAAATCGAAGCTCTAGGAAATTGATCGAATAGATCATAAATCCTTAATAGAGGGTACTTATTCTTAATAGTCAATTTACTGAGTTGCTGATAGTCGATGGACATACGCATGGTTCCATCCTTCTTTTTCACAAATAAGATCGGTGCTCCCCACAGAGACACCCTAGGGCAAATGAACCCTCAATCTAGTAACTCTTAGATTTGAGCCTTAATCTCCACAAGCTCTTTCGGTGCCATTCGATAAGGGGCAATGGACATTGGAGTTGTACCAGGTAGGAGCTCAATCCCAAACTCCACTTTACAGTTTGGAGGTCGCCCAGGTAGTTCATCATGAAAAATTTCCAGAAAATCCTTAACCGTTCTAACATCTTTAACAGAAGAAACCCCAGAATCAGTAACACCAACGTAGGCTAGATGCGCCTCACAACCCATACGAACCAATCTCACGGCCTTAAGTGCAGAAATCACATTTGACAAATAATTTCGACGCTCCCCAATTACAACTACCTCTCACCCTCTGCAGTTTTCAGTACCACCCATTTTGCAGCACAGTCTAAATTTACTTGATGCTTAATCAGCTAGTCCATACCTAGTACTAAGTAGAATTCTCCAAAAGGAAGTTCCATTAAATCTGCCAAAAAGATCTCTCCTTGAACCTCCAAAGGTACATCCTTAAACAGTTTATTCACCCTCACTGACTGCCCTAATGGACTTAACACAGTAACCTCACTTGTAGTGTTTTCAACCATAACACCCAAAGTCTCAGACACAATACATGCTATGTATGAATGCATAGATCCAACATCAATCAATGCAGTATAAGTTACTTATGGATAAAGAACGTACCTGTGATAACATCTAGGGTATCTCCGTCCTCTTAGCGACGTGCAGCTTAAACCAGTGTCGGCTGCCTCACCTCAGTATGACTAGCACCTCTGCCCGGTGCTCCACGACCACGGCCCATACCATTTCCACCTCTGGCCTGAACACGGCCTCTCGGTAGCTGCTGAACACCTCTTGGCGGCTAAGCAAAACCCATACCAGTAGCTTGCATCTGATAGGGCCTCCGTGGACAATCTCTGATACGGTACTCTAATGATCCGCACCTCAAACATGCCCCAACCCTTTTCCAACATTCGCCCTAATGGCGTCTCCCACAAACTGCACAGGGTTGCGGTCCAAAAGCAGCAACAGGGGACCCAACTCTGACTGGCCCATCAACTCTGGCCTTCTTCTTAGGCCTCTGTAATGAATTTGAGGGCTCCAAATCCCTCTTGTTCCTACCCTTTTCCTTCTCACGATTTTGGCGCTCAGCGCGCTTCACATCCTCGGAGATCTTCTCCTTATCAACCAACACAGCTGTAACACCCCTATCCCGTAACCATCGTCGGAATAGGTAAGGGTCATTACCAGACAAACAAAACATTACAGATCAATATAGAATCACAGATATCACATAATATTAATCCATAAGCAAATCAACAATTCATCTCTTATGGAGGTCTCCAAGACCTAAGACATACTTTTAGAAAAGGTCAGGACAAAATGAACACATTAAGAATTTTCAAAACTTAGAAAAAAATTTCAATTCTGTTGAGGTCACACGCCCGTGTGACCAGGCTGTGTGCCTTGCACGGCACTAGACATGCCCATGTGATCCAGCCGTGCCAAAAAAGAGTATATATACTGACTTTTACACACGACCAACAAACACGGCCGTGTGCCATAACCGTGTGATACTTAACTGGCTATTGACTTAAGCCCACAGCCATATGACATGCCCATGTGTCTTAACAGTGTTATCTTAAGAAGTTACTGCTTTGCATACTCGGCCACGAGGCACGCCTGTGTTCCCTAACCGTGTGGCACAATGCAGGCTTGGTTTCAGCCAACTTACCACCCCTTTTTAGGGCATTCCTACAAGCAATATTAAACAACATTCATGCCACAATTTTCAGCCAATTCTATGCTTAAAACATACTTTATTATAACTAAATCATCATCATTCAATAACCTATTCAAATCCATACCAAAACACATTAAAAATATTATTACAACAACATGCCAAAATGCTCATTTCATAACTCACTTATGGCACCTTCTAACTCATGCTTAAACTTACCATTTCTTCAACTTGGCATATTTCAAAATGACTACCACATACCAGACCATATAACCATTACAAGCAGACACAATTTGGCATTACAACCGTTTACCAAAACTAAGCACAAACATACCATTTGCCAGCCAACTTTCATGGCATAACATATATAACATTCTAGCCTATACATGCCATACTAAAAATATTTACACTTTCAAAAGTATCAAAATGAGTTCGATAATATGGTGACAATCCTCGACTATCCCCGAGCCTTCAGTAGCAATGATAACTGTAAAACAAACAGAAATCACACAGAGTCAGCTACAAAGAGCTTAGTAAGCCAAATACAATTGGTCTAACTATTAAAGCATATAAAGTAAAAGTCAATAGTAAGAATTCATAACCCTTTCACAGAGTAATTCATGAGCTTAACCACGCTTATTTGCTTGTTTACATGTCATGCTTCATTTCCATGATTTCATACATACTTTGCATTCATTATTTCATAGAAACAGAGTCTTCTATATTCAGAAATTTAGTACGATACAAACGTATCTGTATAAATTATACTTTGATATATTCTGTGACAGCCCTAATTTGACCCTAGTTGAAATGTGGTTTCGGGACCACAAAACTGAGTCATAAAATTTATTTAAAATTTTGTTTGCATATCTTTTATGTGTTATAGTGCCTGTATGAAAATTTGATGTTTTATTTTTATCTTAGGAATGTGAATTTTGCTTGAAAGGATTTAGTTGAGAAACTTAGAAAATATGATAGGTAAATTTGTAAGGATCAAACAATTACAAAATGTGAAAGCTTGGATTTGCATGTCAATATGCCCAAAATACATGAATGCATCTATTTTATTATTGTTAAATATTGGAGGAAGGATTTAAGGTATTCGGTTATATGATCCCTTGAGTTAATAGTAAGACTTGACTAGTAGTTGAATTGAAAATTTCGGTAATCTTTGGACCTTTCTAGTTTTTAGATCGACATATTCAGTTAATTGTTTGCATTATATGGCTTAAGACTTACTGGGTTGAAAAACTCATTTGGTGTGTTTACTTGTCTTCTATTTAGATTTCTTTTGATCCGTTCCGTGCTCGGGACCATCCTCAAAGTCATCACACCTGCCAGCATCATTTTGGTATCTCTTCCTAGTAAATTCTAGGTTAATATTATGGCATGTATAGGATAATATTTTGGGAGATTTTGTTGTTTTGATTGTATTGTACATAAAAGTCATGAGAAAATGGCTTAAAATCTATGTAAAATTTTGTTTTTGCTAGACTATGACTTAAGTTCTTTTTGATTATTATATAATGTATCATGGTTGATTTTAACTAATTCTATGTGCTTGCATAATTTTGGTTATCATGAATATGTTGTTAAAGTTGGGTCTCTATTGTCAATAAGTAAATCCAAGCTTAAGTTTTCTGAATATTAATTATTGTTTGGCTATTGAGTATATGATCATAGACATATTAGTTAGCCTAGATAATAAGAGTACTTTTTGAGGGATGTGTATTTATTAAATGATTAGATTTATTAAAACTAAATGTGCATAATCTAATGACCTGGAATAAGTATGTATAGTCTTTTGGGATTATTATTCCTTTTTAAAAAGAAGTATGGTAATGTGTGGTTGGAGCCGAATGGTTGTATCATTTCGTATATAAGTACAAAGCATGCAAGTTTAAATTTGATCTTGACTTAAGTTGCATGCGTAAGAAATTTTATTTATGTATATTATGACTTGTTAAATTATATGAGTAAGCTTGTGATATTTGATGGTTAGGCATAACTTCATTAGTGACTTAATAATATGTTTAACCATGTTGTTAATAATTAAGGTTGAATATATATATGCTTTATATGCAGTAAATGCTAGACTGGAATTTGATATGATATTTGTTTACATTGTGCAACAATAATATGTGTTTTGACTTGAGTGGAAATTTATAAATGATTGTGATTATGTTTTTGATCGGTAATGCCTCATAACCTTAATCCGGCGACGGATACGGGTTAGGGGTGTTACATTTCATTGGTATCAGAGCACGATTTCATCGATTCTAGGACTACTGTAGCGTGTATGAGTCTAGCTATACATGCCATAATGCTATTAAATGATGGTGTGA
This sequence comes from Gossypium longicalyx, assembly GCA_025698465.1. Taxonomy (NCBI): domain Eukaryota; kingdom Viridiplantae; phylum Streptophyta; class Magnoliopsida; order Malvales; family Malvaceae; genus Gossypium; species Gossypium longicalyx. The sequence goes on from CM046995.1 coordinate 38,469,205, forward strand.
TGACTTCTGACGGTTGAAATTGTGGTTTTGATTAGCAAATGGAATCCTCTCCGGAGAGAGCATTAGTGGATGATGTGGAGAGTGCAGCGCCTGCTCTTGCACAAGGGATAGCGCCTGTTGAACCTCAACCTTCTGCGAGTAATCAAGGTAATGGGCTAAGCAAGCCTTCTTTACCATGATGAATGAGTGGGTTGCACAATATGCCCGCACAAACCCGGCTGCTCAACCATTTTTGAATTTAAATAATCCTCCTCCGGTGCCTATAATACCAGCAACTACTGATCCCTTGAGGCTGAGTAAACCTCCTGTTGATTTGATTAGGAAGTGCGGGGCCGAGGAATTTCGAGCCACAGCTACTGATGACGCTGAAAGGGCTGAGTTTTGGCTTAATAATACTATCCGCGTTTTTGATGAGCTGTGTTGCACACCTGATGAGTGTCTAAAGTGTGCAATATCCTTATTTCGAGATTCAGCCTACTATTGGTAGAGAACCCTGATTTCGATTGTTCCAAAGGAACGAGTTACTTGGGACTTCTTTCAGACGGAGTTTCGTAAAAAGTATATCAGTCAATGATTCATTGATCAAAAGTGCAAAGAATTTTTAGAGCTTAAACAAGGCCGTTTGGCGGTATCCGAATATGAACGTGAATTTGTAAGGCTCAGTCGATATGCTCAGAAATGTGTAGCTGATGAAGTTGCCATGTGTAAACGATTTAAAGAGGGATTGAATGAAGATTTAAAGCTACTGGTGGGTATTTTAGAACTAAAAGAATTCGTAACACTGGTTGAACGAGCTTGCAAGGCTGAAGAGCTTGGAAAGGAGAAAAAGAAAGCTGAAACTGAAGCTAGAGATTTTCGTAAAAGATCGACGGGTAAAACTTCTTTCTCGACTACAAAGAAGTTTAGAGACGATACTAACAGATCAAAGACAACTGCAGGAATTTCTATTAAGGAGCGACCGTCAATGGATTCTCGAGCTACTTCGGTTGCTAGTGTTGGCAACAATTGGCAAGAAAAACCCGAATGTCTATAGTGTGGAAGACGACATGTAGGTGAATGTTGGGGTAAGTCTATTAATAGAGCCTGTTATAGATGCGGTTCGAGGGATCATTTCATTCGAGATTGCACGGAACCTGATGAGAAAAATAAGATGCAAGGTGCGAGATCGAGTGGTGCAACAACTAGAGGTAGACCACCGAGATATATAGGAGGCAGGGGCGGTAATCAGAGAGGGACTTCTGATATGGCTGTTCGATCTATGACTTGTGCCCCCGCCAGAGCTTATGCCATCCGTGCACAAGAGGAGGCATCCTCCCCTGATGTTATCACTGGTACATTCACTCTCTATAGTACTAGTGTACTTGCTTTAATTGATCCTGGTTCGACTCATTCTTACGTGTGTGAAACATTAGCGTCCAGTAAGACTCTACATGTTGAGTCTACTGAATTTGTAATACGAGTGTCAAACCCTTTGGGTCGGTATGTGTTAGTTGATAAAGTATGCAAGAGATGTCCATTGATAATTAAAGATTTATGTTTTCCGGTGGATTTGATGTTATTACCCTTCGACGAATTCGATATTATTCTCGGAATGGACTGGTTAATCGAACATGATGTTGTGGTAAATTGCAAGCGAAGGACTATAGACCTGCGATGTTCGAGTGGTGAAATGATTCGAGTTGAGTCTAATGATCTGAGTGGGTTACTAGTAGTGATATCTTCTATGTTAGCTCAGAAATATGTGAGAAAGGGTTATGAAGCTTATCTTGCATATGTACTGGATAGTAAGGTATCGGAACGAAAGCTCGAGACTGTGCCTGTAGTTTGTGAGTATCCAGAAGTGTTTCCTAAGGAATTACCGGGATTGTCACCTGTTAGAGAAGTAGAGTTCGGCATAGAATTGGTTTCGGGTACGACACCAATTTCGATCGCTCTGTATCGTGTGGCACCGACCGAGTTAAAAGAATTGAAAGCTCAATTGCAAGAGTTGACTGACCGAGGTTTTGTGCGACCCAGCTTCTCACCCTGGGGTGCTCCAGTTCTGTTCGTGAAAAAGAAAGACGAAACTATGCGAATGTGTATTGATTACCGTCAGCTCAATAAAGTGACGATAAAGAATAAATATCCGTTGCCGCGGATAGATGATTTATTTGACCAGTTGAAAGGAGCTTTCGTGTTTTTGAAGATTGATTTACGATCTGGCTATTATCAGTTGCGAGTTAGAGATTCTGATGTTCCTAAAATTGCTTTCAGAACGAGATATGGACACTATGAGTTTTTAGTGATGCCGTTTGGGCTCACTAATGCCCCTACAGTTTTCATGGATTTGATGAATCGGGTATTCAGACAGTATTTAGATCGATTTGTAGTAGTGTTCATAGATGATATTCTAATTTATTCTCACAACGAGTCCGAACATGCTGAACACTTGAGGCTTGTACTGCAGATTTTGCGAGATAATTAGTTGTATGCAAAATTCAGTAAATGTGAATTCTGGTTAAGAGAGGTCAGCTTTCTGGGACATATTATATCCGCTTCGGGTATTAGAGTTGATCCAAACAAAATTTTAGCCATTCTTGATTGGAAACCTCCGAGGAATGTTTCTAAAGTTTGGAGCTTTTTGGGACTCGCGGGGTACTACTGACGATTTGTTAAGGGTTTCTCGATGATCGCAACACCACTGACGAAACTACTCCGGAAAGATATCAAGTTTGAGTGGTCAGAGAAGTGTCAGACAAGTTTCGACCAGCTGAAAACCCTTTTGACGAAGGCTCCTGTGTTAGTTCAACCAGAGCCTGGTAAAGAGTTCGTAGTCTGATGATGCTTCTTTGAGCGGTTTGGGTTGTGTCTTTGATGCAGGAAGGTAGAGTTGTTGCATATGCTTCGAGACAACTTAAGCCTCACGAGAAAAATTATCCAACTCATGATATCAAGCTAGCTGCGATTGTGTTTGCTCTTAAAATTTGGCGTCATTATCTGTTTGGAGAGAAATGCCATGTTTATACTGATCACAAAAGCCTAAAATATTTAATGACTCAGAGAGACTTGAATCTGAGACAACGACGGTGGCTTGAATTATTAAAGGATTACGAAATTGTCATTGATTATCATCCAGGTAAGGCAAATGTGGTGGCTGATGGCCTAAGTTGAAAATCTCTGTTTGCTCTTCGAGCAATGAATGTACATTTGTCTATTTCCGCTAATGATGTGCTGGTAGCGGAATTAAAAGCAGAACCAATGTTAATACGGCAAATTTGTGAAGCACAGAAAATCGACGAAGAATTGGTTGCTAAACGAACTCAATGTGATTCTAATATGGGTTCAGAGTTTCAAATTGACGACAATGATTGTTTAAGATTCAGAGGTCGATTGTGTGTTCCGAGAAATTCAGAACTTACTTCGATGATTTTGAATGAGGCCCATTGTAGCCGAATGTCGGTCCATCCTGGTAGCACAAAAATGTACAATGATCTAAAAAGACAATATTGGTGGCATGATATGAAAAGAGACATTTCCAACTTTGTTTCTAAATGTTTGATATGTCAACAAGTGAAAGAGGAGCATCAGGTGCCTTCGGGATTATTACAGCCGATCATCATACCTGAGTGGAAATGGGATCGAGTAACGATGGACTTTGTATCTGGTTTACTGTTGACACAGAATAAGAAGAACTCAATCTGGGTTATTGTGGATAGATTGACGAAGTCCGCTCACTTTATCCCTGTTCGTACAAATTTTTCACTCGATAGATTGGCAGAATTATATGTTTCTCAAATTGTTCGACTACATGGAGTACCTACTTCTATTATTTCTGATAGAGACCCCAGATTTACATCCCGATTCTGGAGAAAGTTGCATGAAGCGTTGGGTACTAAGCTACAATTTAGCACTGCTTTCCATCCCCAGACAGATGGTCAATCTGAACGAGTTATTCAGATACTCAAAGATATGTTAAGATTTTTCATTCTCGAGTTTAGTGGTTCGTGGGAACGATATTTACCTTTGATTGAATTCGCATACAACAATAGCTTCCAATCAAGTATCAAGATGGCACCATACGAGGCTTTATACGGCCACAAATGCCGCACACCATTGTATTGGACCAAACTCAGTGAAAATAAGATATACGGGGTTGATTTGATCAGAGAAGCTGAAGAAAAAGTGAAAGTGATTAGTGATAGTTTGAAGGTAGCATCGGATCATCAGAAATCATATGCAGATTTGAAACGTAAAGATATTGAGTATCAAATTGGTGATAAAGTATTTTTGAAAGTCTCACCCTGGAAAAAGTTACTCCGATTTGGCCATAAGGGTAAATTGAGCCCAAGATTTATTAGACCATACGAAATAGCAGAACGGATAAGGCCGGTTGCTTATAGATTGGTTCTACCATCTGAACTCGCAAAGATTCATAATGTGTTCCATGTATCGATGCTTAGACGGTATAAATCGGATCCTGTACATGTGGTTGGTTTATCTGAAGTTGAGATTCAATCGGATTTGAGCTATGAAGAAGAACCGATACGTATCTAAGCTCAAGAAGTGAAAGAATTGCGGAATAAGAAGATTTCTTTAGTGAAAGTATTATGGGTCAAACATGGAGTAGAAGAGGCTATTTGGGAACTTGAAGACTCTATGAAAGAATGTTATCCGAATTTATTTGCTGGTAAGATTTTCGAGGACGAAAATTTTTAGTGGGAGAGAGTTGTGACAACCCTAATTTGACCCTAGTCGGAATGTGGTTTCGGGACCACAAAATTGAGTCATAAAATTTATTTAAAATTTTTTTGCATATCTTTTATGTGTGATAGTGCTTGTATGAAAATTTGATGTTTTAATTTTATCTTAGGAATGTGAATTTTGCTTGAAAAGATTTAGTTGAGAAACTTAGAAAATATGATAGGTAAATTTGTAAGGATCAAACAATTACAAAATGTGAAAGCTTGGATTTGCATGTCAATATGCCCAAAATACAATAAGTGGCAGGCCAAGTAATGATGCCCCTCCACTAAGTCTAATTAATTATAATATTTTGTTAGCAATTGATTAAAATATTCTAAATAAAATGAATTAATAAAAGAAGAAATGGAAGGGGAGAGAAAGTGTTCATCTTCTTCTTCATCTCCCAAAACCGAAACAAAAATGAAAGAAAGAGGAAAATTACACTAAGGCAATTCAACATCTTCTTTTGTTAGTAGGAGGTGAGTTTTGAATTTTTCTTGATTAAATCTTTTATATGTTAAGTTAATTTTGAATGCATTTTTGGCAATGTCAAGAAAATTTAAATAATCTATGGTGGTTTGGGCACTAAACCGTGCGTCAAAGTATTAGAATTAGAGATGGTTTTCATGTTGCATTGAATAAGTAGACGATAGAATAGGGTTGAACTTGTTGAATAAGTAGTTGGGTAATATTTTGTGCATTCGGCCATATGAAGTCTAGATGAAATGTCATTTTATTGTTATTTTACTTGTATGATAAATGGTTCATTTTTAAGACCGAATGAGTCATGATAGAGAAGTGGAAGTTAGATGAACATTAGTTGAAGTTTCAATGTCATGAACAATTACGGTTGTAAGATGTAGTGAAAATCATTAAACCATATATGTGAGTAATTAGCAAGGGTGGTTGCCGTATATACAAATATATATGTGTTTATATATGTGTGTAATTGAAGTATTGATTGGATTATTGATAGTAAGGTGATCTTAAGTGGTCAATAGCCGAATAGCTTAGAAGCATAAGGTAGAAAGATCAAATTTTACCGTGTAGTTCTTGTGATATAAAATCATTAATATCATTGGATATAAATAACTAGCAAGGTGATTAAACTAGTTAAATTTATTTATTTTAAGCTCAAGAACTTAAAGGAGGGGAATCAAGCAAGGGCAAAGCAAAGAATATCGAGTAGTCGATTGAAACCGTTTCGTCTAAAACAAAGTAAGTCTATAAGCAATTAAACTTAGTTATTCTAGACATAATCGGTGCATGCATATCGTGAAGGAATTACTATTGTTTATGTGTTATTTTGATTGAAAGGCATGTGACCGATTATGCTTAGTTGATTGAATGAATCACTTTGTTAAAACGAAATGACTTTGGCACTATGTGTTCGGACTTGTATGGCACTATGTGTGCGGACTTGTATGGCACTATGTGTGCGGAATTGTATGGCACTATGTGTGCGGATTTATATGGCACTATGTGTGCGGATGGGAATGTCAATATGTATGTGAATTACTAAGGCACTGTGTGTGCGGGCTAACATGGCACTATGGGTATGAATTTCCTTGCTTGAGCACTACATGCGCGAAATTGATTATTGATAAAATAAATGTAGGAACTGAATGAAGGGCAAAACTATTGTCCGAATAGGAAATTGGGAACATGAAAATTTAAATATAAATACATGAATGCATCTATTTCATTGTTGTTAAATATTGAAGGAAGAATTTAAGGTATTCGGTTATATGATCCCTTGAGTTAATAGTAAGATTTGATTAGTAGTTGAATTGAAAATTTCAGTAATCTTTGGACCTTTCTAGTTTTTAGATCGACATATTCAGTTAATTGTTTGCATTATATGGCTTAAGACTTACTGGGTTGAAAAACTCATTTGGTGTGTTTACTTGTCTTTTATTTAGATTTCTTTTGATCCGTTCCGTGCTCGGGACCATCCTCGAAGTCATCACACCTGTCAGCATCGTTTTGGTATCTTTTCCTAGTAAATTCTAGGTTAATATTATGCCATGTATAGGATAATATTTTGGGAGATTTTGTTGTTTTGATCGTATTGTACATAAAAGTCATGAGAAAATGGCTTAAAATCTATGTAAAATTTTGTTTTTGCTAGACTATGACTTAAGTTCTTTTTGATTATTATATAATGTGTCATGGTTGATTTTAACTAATTCTATGTGCTTGCATAATTTTGGTTATCATGAATATGTTGTTAAAGTTGGGTCTCTATTGTCAATAAGTAAATCCAAGCTTAAGTTGTCTGAATATTAATTATTGTTTGGCTATTGAGTATATGATCATAGACATATTAGTTAGCCTAGATAATAAGAGTACTTTTTGAGGGATGTGTATTTATTAAATGATTAGATTTATTAAAACTAAATGTGCATAATCTAATGACCTGGAATAAGTATGTATAGTCTTTTGGGATTATTATTCTTTTTTAAAAAGAAGTATGGTAATGTGTGGTTGGAGCCGAATGGTTGTATCATTTCGTATATAAGTACAAAGCATGCAAGTTTAAAATTGATCTTGACTTAAGTTGCATGCGTAAGAAATTTTATTTATGTATATTATGACTTGTTAAATTATATGAGTAAGCTTGTGATATTTGATGGTTAGGCATAACTTCATTAGTGACTTAATAATATGTTTAACCATGTTGTTAATAATTAAGGTTGAATATATATATGCTTTATATGCAGTAAATGCTAGGCTGGAATTTGATATGATATTTGTTTACATTGTGCAAAAATAATATGTGTTTTGACTTGAGTGGAAATTTATAAATGATTGTGATTATGTTTTTGATCGGTAATGCCTCATAACCTTAATCCGGCGACGGATACGGGTTAGGGGTGTTACATATTCATTCCCATATCTCGTACTCTATCATCACACGGTTCAGAAACGATACAGATATTTATAAACGAGTACAATGCCAACGTCTCGGACGTGGTCTTACATGTAATTCAGTATCGATGCCTCTGTCCCAGATAAGGTCTTACACGAAATACGATGTCGATGTCCTAAACATGGTCTTACACGTAAATCTCAAATCGAGGCCTGTGTCCCAGACACGGCCTTACACGATATATTTGATCAATGTCAACACTCTTTTAAAAACGTCAGAGCTTTTCAGATACTAGCATATTAACAGACTTTACTTGAAATTTATTCATCAGGCTCTCAAGGCCGTCCAATACAGATTACAATATATATGCGCAGAATTTAGTCAATTTAACACGTAATTGTAATTTGACTTACCTTGTACGGATTTCGGAAGGAAACGAGTCAACTATTCAACTATTTTGGACTTCCCTCGATCTAAGTCCGATTTTCTTTGTTCTTGATCTAATACAATTCAAATTCAACCATTCAATCATTCAATCATTCATTTCATTCAAAATAATCCATGAACACATATTTAGGGAACTTTGCATTTTAGCCCTTACATTTTCACACTTTGACAATTTAGTCCATTTTTAACAAAATCACAAATATGCAAAATTCACAAAGATTATAGCTTGGCCGAATATACATAGCTTCCATACAAGCCCAAATAACATATTTAATTCACAATTTAGTCCTTCAAAACCTCATTTTCACAAATTAGCCCAAATAGCTCTATTCCATCGAAAATTCAGGAACAAAGCATGATAATCTCACATATATCTTTCATAATCCATATAAAAACATTACAAAGCTCATATAATCATCAACGGCACATTTCATAATCCTCAACAGAAACAGTAATTCAGACATGGGTTTTGAAGAACACGAAGCAACAACCACATAAATGTAGAAATTATCAAAAATCGAACTCGAATGAACTTACAATTTAAGCATACAAGTGCCGAATCTAAAAATGCTTCAATGGCTTTCCTTTTTCTCTTTCATAATCGGCCAAGAGGTAAATTTTACATGGCCATTTATGTTTTGTTTTTATTAAACAACATATATTAAACCTTTTACTAAAATACCCTTGCATTTAAACATTAATAAACCATTTACTAATGTCCAACAAAGTCATTTAATACATTACATGGTCAAATAACAATATAAAGACCTATTAGTCCAAAGCCATTTCAAATACATACATTTAACATGTAGCATGCTAATTTCACCTTTTATGCAATTAAATCCCTTTTTCATAATTAAGCACAGAAACAGACAAATTAAATCACAAAAATTTCGCAGATATACATTCACATATCATAGACACAGAAAATAATATTAAAATATTTTTTAGAATCGGTTACATGGTCTCGAAAGCACTGTTCTGACTAGGGCCTAAACTGGGCTGTTACAGCAACAAAATCTCGCTCCCTTTGCAAAGCTATCAGAATCCTTAAACTATCTCTGAGGCCATCCTCGAAACAAACACAGCGTTCATACTCAATTGCCACCGTCCCACGTGCGTAGCGACATAATCGCAAAAATTCAGAATCATATTCAGCCACAGATTTATCCCCCTGGGTCAAATTCAAAAACTCTCTCCTCCGGGCATCCACATAACTAGTGCCCACATATGTCCCTCGAAATGCAATTTTGAAAAATTCCCAAGTCAACCGGTCGGGCTGAGTTCCTTCTTTCACTGTAAGCCACCACCGACAGGCTTCATTTCGCAACAACAACACTATACCTTTTAGTTTCTGCTCTGGGGTGCAATCGAGGTCATCCATGATCCTCTCTATGGCCTCAATCCAATATTCAGCCACATTAGGGGCAACTCCAGTGATACCCCTAAAGATCTAAGCCCCATTAGACCTGAGTCGTTCCGCCACCGACCCATTGCCCATAGTACCAGTATTAGGCCCAGCAACCCTTTCCAAAATTCGTAACATAGCTTGGGACATGTGTCATCCCCAGCTGCACGATTTTGTGACCCAGTTTCAGTTACAAGTGAAGCCGATACCTCTTTAGCTTCATTGTTAGGTGTATGGCTGATGCCTACGATTCAGCTCGAGCACCTTCACGGCCTCTGCCGCGGCCTCTTGTACCCCTTCCACGAGTACCTCTGGTGCTCATTATCGTATTACGCTTTATCTGTATTAACAGTTTTATGCATCAGTTTTATAGTTCCAGTGTTTAGTAACAGATGTTTTATGAGAAACAATATCAATAATTCAAAGTTTTTATTTTCGCAGATCGTAGTCTTACTACAGTTTTAGGTTACCCTAACAAAGTGCTTAAGTATAGTCTTTTGCCTATAGTAATCTCAGTATTTCAATTTACACAAGTAACAGTTTCAAAGAACTTACAGGATCAGTGCCAGAGACTTGGTGTACCACACATTCGATGAAACACTTCCAAATATTTTTAAATCATTTGAAATAGTTCTTTTTCAAAGTTTTAAGTTTTAAAGAGAAACCCAAATCCACAGCTGAGTTTTGCAACCTAACTCTGATACCACTAATTGTAACACCCAGACCTGGCCTAGACTTTATGGCTGAATCAGCGATGTCACATTGAAGTGCGTTTTGAAAAGCATCGTTCTGTTTGTAAAGCTCGTACTATATTAAAACCCTCGTAATGATCTTTCACAAAACTTTTAAGTCTCTCGTTCGTTTGTTAAAAACTAAAGTAGGGGAACAAAGGTTTAATCATTTTATGTTGTTATTACACTTTAAAGACAATGTTTGTTGTGGAAGCTTTTGAAATATGTTGTAATAGCGTGGTGTTTTGAAAATAATTATCTTTTTGGAAAATTCACGTCTTACTACTAGCAGATATAAACCTAAATAAGTAAACCCAAAATTAAAGTAAAATTTAAAGAGGCCTTATTACATAATAAATACCCAAATTAAATAGCTTAAAGATTAAAGGTCTAAAACAGTAGCAAAAGCAGTTGTGTGGCCCTCATCGAGTCCCTCACAGCACCGAACCACCTAAGGATTACATGTACAGGAGAGAAAAAGGGCGAGTTTATGAAAAACTAAGTGTATAATCCCTTTACATTAATCAGTCAAACCGTAGGCAAATACAAATTGGGCCTAAGCCCGTTTCAGTGACAGTTCAGTAACAGTGTGGGACTTAACCCATTACAATATCAGTATCAGTGTGGGCCTTAGCCCATTACAGTAACAGTAATAGAAATGCAAATAGAGGTTCTACCCATCCATCCTCTACATTTCACTCTGTACAGCCCTACACTCTATATGGGGATAAAATCGACCCACCCATCCCTACACTCCAAATATAGCACCAATTGCAGCACTAATCAGTATTTGCAGTAGAGCTACCAGTATGGTACACTTCCTCCAAATATATCAACCTAACCCCCATGCAACATGTTATGTCATAATATAATACGTGTATGCAAATATCATGCTTGAATACAGTCAAACATATCATAGGGGTATATCAGTCATTTCATCAGTATGGGGTCTAAGTGTACTCACCGATCCAATAGTAGGTCCATAGTCATCTTGGACGATCCGTGTAACCTTAACAATCAAATAATGGAAATGGGCCCAAAGCCCATAACACGGCCCATTTCGATCCACAAGCCCGTGTGGCCCATAAAGCCCAAAAATGACCCTAGTTATATAAACTACACAGCCTAACCCGATAATCTCCATGCTTTCGTGTGGTTTACCCGTCTGGGACTCACGAGTCTGTAGGGCCCACGCGGCCCATTTTGGCCCAAAGTGGCCTAAGCCCATGAGACGCTCATGGTGGCCTCCACGATCAAACACCCATAGTTTAGGCGATCGGATTACCACACTAGCGAGCATACGCTCGTGCAGCATCAATAATCATATCTTTCTGGCTTTTGCCGATCTATGTTTATAGCAGTATGGTTACACACTTGATTGTGCAAATGCACACCTAGCCCATGAGCATTCCAACCTATATACAATCACGACATTTGGTCAGTCTTTTATTCAATAAGGTAAAACACCCCTTCTAAACACTTAACCAAAATAATATTGATACCTGCCTTGATCGAACGAGTCAAGTTTAGCCCACTTAAATCATTGACGAAGGTTGATTACAAACTCCTTGACTAAAAACTGCATACAACCTAATTCCATTAAATTTTATCGATATTTATCGCGTAAATAAGTTGAACCAACATATAGCACTTACCGGGAACGTAAAACTGATTGTGGGGAAAAAAATAGTTGGCCTATTCCCAAAATGAGAATCAAACACGATAGAGGCAAGTTTCAGCACCCACACGGCCCTAGCCATAAATGGCAACAAAGAAAGTGCTAGAAGAAAAATTACTACACTGAGAAAAATGAGAGAACAGAGAAGAATTGCAGCACCCACCAATTGTTCAAAGATCAATTGTAAAAGCTGAAAGCAAAAGTAGGGAGAGAGCAATGCAATAACGGTCAATGTATTACTGGTGGAAGGATGACAAGAAGAGAGGAGAAGAGAAAGAGTATTCGGCAAGTGATCAAAAGGAGAGGAGATGATAAGAGGAGCGATTGGAGAGGGAAGAAGTGCAGATGAGGGAGGGTCAAGGTAGAGTAGTCGATCAATAAGAAAAAACTGAGAGACAAAATTTGTCAAATCCCGAAAGTGTTAAGAGGGAAAGAATTGAAGGTTCGGCCAAAAAGAATAGTAGATTAATCACAAGGGAAAGAACTAATGATAAAAATCAAATATGCAAATTCGCAAAACCCAAGAGGAACCCCAATACTATTCTACCACCAACCAAAAAAAAAACAGCCAAAAGTAATCAAAACCAGCAGTTTGAGAGAAACAACACCTTAACCAAACTTCTTGAGTGCCACAAACCCAAATCAGCATACTACCACCTCTCTCCCCAACTCCCCACAATTTTTCCTAAAATCCCTTCTCACATCACTCAACCTGATCATTATCCAAATCCCCTTAAAATCTCCTAGTTTTTCTCTCCACCTTACTCCTCAAATCACTCACCCAATCCATCCATAACTCTCTCCAACATATCTTCTCAACCACCCATTCAAACTCCATTCAAACACTTCAATTTTGGTCAACCTAGGACACTCCCACGACACTTGTAGCAAAATAAAATCCATTGCTCGAACCTCAGACCTCCTAGAACACTCCACACGCCACTTACCCCTAGACTAGCAAGCCTTTTATGTCAAGTTTTGCCCAATTTTATTTAAAAGCCTAGTTGTCTTAAGCCAAGGGTTTATTCAATTAAAACAAATTTTTTTCCAAATGCCCAGGCTTGAACCCAAGACTTCTCAGGCACTCCTTAAGACACTTAACCATTGAAATAGACATATATTTGTGTAACATAACACATAGAAATAATTACTAAAGAATTGGGGCGTTACATGTAAGTCCGTTTTAAATTCATTTTTAGTAAATTTTATGTTTTTGTGATCTTTGTCGAGGCACTAATTTGTAAAACTGTTAAAGATTTTGAAACTTACCATTATTGAATATTAGGTGTTCTTGAGATTAAATGAAGTTGTAAACGTGGTTGTTGATTAAGATTTGTTTTGTAAAGTGATTTTAATTAGTTTTTAATTAAAGAACTAAATTGATAAAATATTAAATTTAACATGAAATTGTTGTGAATTTTGAATAATTATTGGCTGTACTAATAATAGAGAAAATTCAATAGTATGAGAATTTTGTGAAATTTTGATAAAATTTAAGTTTCGATTCTAAGGATTGATTTGTATAAAATACAAAAGTTAGGGAAAATTTTGTAAAAATGAAATTTAAAGGGGCATATGCATAGAAATAAGTTCAATAATATTCTTGAATTTTATAAATTGAATTAAATTATTATATAGATCAAGAGTTGAATAGTACGGAGGATAACTGGGGAAAAGGGAAGTCGCGAGTTAGCCCCAACAAGTCAATCGTTAGCATATCCTAGGTAAGTTCATAATATTATTAAGTAAACTAGTAACATCCCTAACCCGAATCCGTCGCCGAAATGGGGTTACGAGGCATTACCGATCATAGGACAATTCAGAATAGACTTTTATTACAAAGTAAACCATCTAATAAAATTTTTAAATCAATTTAACATGTTTCAATCATACCATTTATCTAATTATTCGAATTACTGCTAATACAATACAAATAAATAATCGTAGAAATTAATTGCTTAACTTATAACCCAATATAATTCATTTCATTCTCAAATCATATATGCAAACTTAACATATATAAAAAAAATATACGAATAATTTACATACGAATTAATCTATCAACTTACAATTTACTCGCTCCAACTTTAATTAATAAAATCATACATCATTTTGCTTCATATACATATATATCACAATGTACATTTTATTTATCAAATATTACCAATCCTTATAATACATATTACTTAACCAATATTAAAACAGAAGCATACAAGTGGCATATTGTGACCTATTTCAATCACATTTGCTGAACCACAAAGTAGTATATAAATAAGTCTAAATAGCATAACCAACTTGTCTCTACTTGGCCAATTCATTATTTTAATAACCATGACTTATGCACATATATATATTCTTATACATTACTATGGCTACTGAATTTGAACAACTAATATCCACTCAAATATATATACATATCATGATCATTTAATTTCATTACTAAGCTAAATTTTAAATAACCATTCGCTAATATAAATATATTATATATTATCTAAACCAAAATAAATTCTAATCACATTTAAAAAAAATAGCCAAATACTCTTCGGTACCAATTCACATTCGTGTTTATTTATGCATGGATTATAACCGAATCATTCAACCAAAATTATTACATCAAGCTTAAAACATACCTATAGATATACCATGGTCAATTCAATCTAATTATATCCAAAGTCATCAACCACATTCAATTTATGAAACACATATTACAAGTAACTTCCATCCTTGACACATAACATTATAACTAAACAAACTTAAATCATAATATCCAATCATGAATTATACATATCACTAATTTTGACAATGAAAGAACACTATATATATCTCATGTACACATCTTGATTTTTACCTAGCTACTATATGATATACCTTAATTAAGCATATTAACAGAATTCACATATATGTTTATCTTTTCAAATATCATAAACGAATCAATCAAATGCACACATTCAAAATCACCAGCCAACTTCAACGCACAAATTAGATATCACAATCACATATATTATTCATCCATAACACATAGCATAATAACCAAAATGAACCTAAACCATAGACAAACAAAACCAAATTCAAACAATGAAGTTAGGCCATTTTCGCATGGCTTAAATTATACAGAACCAATATTCTTTATTTAAAACTATAATTTAGCCTATACATGCCATAGATTCAAAAATTCAACTTATAAAATACTGAAGACAGTCGATAGTGTGGTAAGCTTCTCTGACGATTTCCTGAGCTCTTAGCTTGAATCCAAAATCTATAAAATAGAGATAACAAGAACACACACATAGAGTAAGCTTTCATAGCTTAGTAAGTCATAAACAAATAAATGACTAATTGACATAATCAAATCATTTATACTAAATCAAATTATACAATCATAGTTACTTTAAATCTTAAGCTTACAATTTCATGTATTTTATATGTACTTTCACACATATAGATTAGTTATGGCCGAATGAGCATTTATACTTCTTAACAAACTATCATTAAATTTTCAAGCCAAAATCTCTTTATCGTAACTTGTATACATATACACTTATATACATGAATTCATAAGTCAAAGGATAATAATCACATACATATTTATATTATATGCCGAATACACATACATATGTATGAGCAAAATATCTTTTTCATACATAAGGGTTACCTTGGCCGAATGCTCATATAGTTAAATGAACAAATTATTATTCAATTTTCAAAGCCAAAATGTGATTATATAACCAAGTATACCTCTACTCATATATACGAGCTCTTAAACCAAGATACAACTTCATATACATACTCTTAATCTATGGCCGAATATACAAGATCATATATACACATATTCAAGGATCATTTTAACAATAATCATATTTCTTGTTCATAAGGCGAAATACACTTCCTTTGTTCGCATACATTTTTCATTTACATCACACACAATTTGTAACAAATATCAAATAACTTACTTACCTTATTTCAAGTAGATAAAAAGCTAATTCATACTTGGTCAATCAGCTCGTTTTACATATTCATTCACAACTTGTCGTTGCCCGATGAACCATTTGGAATTGGATAGGACACTCAGATAATAACATATCGTACATTGCCAACGTCCTAGATGTGGTCTTACATGTAATCATATATCGATGCCACTGTCCCAGACAGGGTCTTACTCGCACACATATATCAAAATCACATATCGATGCGATGGTCTTACTCGCACATCACATAACGAAATCCCATGTCTTGACATATGCATCCTAACTATTCCTAAGGTTCATACGGAACTTTAGGGCTTCGTAACTCAGTCAAAACAAATTCAGAAACATGGTAGCCAAGCTTGTATACATTCAGCTAGTATAAATATAAATTCACATATTTCATTTCAGCATGTATACTTTTCATTTAATTAAAATTAAGTATATCTATTTGTTTATAAACTTACCTTGGACGATGTAAAATGGAACGAGATAGCTAGTCGACAACTTTCGTTTTCCCCCGATTCAAATCTGATTTCTTTGGTTTTTGATCTAAACATATTCAAATTAAGCTCATTCAATCATATTTTCATTCAATTTAGTCCAAAAACAAATAAATGGCCAAATTACCATTTTACCCCTAACATTTACACTTTTTATAATTTAGTCCTATTACACAAAACAGAAAATATGCAAAATTTCCCTATACCCATGTTTGGCCGAATCTTACCCATTTCCATGCAAGTCCATATATTTCATTTATTTCACATTTTAATCCCTCAAATTATTATTTTTTCAATTTAGTCCTAATTACTCAAAATCATCAAAAACTCCAATACAAAACATGTTAATCTAAAACATGTCTTTCATATTTCATCATCAAACAACAAAAATCACAAGCTTTCAACAATGGCATAGCTCAAAATATTCATCAAAATAAAAAATTCAAGCATGAGTTTTATAGTATTCGAAGCAACGATCTCAAAAACGTAAAAATTATCAAAAATCGAGTAAAAATGAACCTTGAATCATGCTTGGGAGGTGGCCGAACCTTTGAAACCTTGTTCTTTTCTTTTCTATTTTGCTATTCGGTCATGGAAGAAAAATATAAGCTATGGCTTTTTAATTTATATTTTATTATATACATATTATTATATATTTTACCATTATAACCTTAATAAATTTAATTAGAAAACATATATAACATGCCCATATCGTCCACCTATAAAACCAATGGTATATTTGCATTATAAATACCCCACATTAAAAGAACAAAGCAATTAGGCACTTCAACAATTAGCATACAAATTTTTCATTTTAAGCGATTAAGTCCTTTTATTTAATCGGGCACTCAAACGATAAAATTAAATCACGAAAATTTCACACATGCTAATTCACACATAATAAACATAGAAAATGATTTTTAAATATTTTTTTGACTCGGTTTCGTGGTCCCAAAACCACTGTTCCGACTAGGGTCTAAATTGGGCTATTACAACTCTCCCCTTAGGGATTTTCGTCCCCGAAAATCTTACCGGTGAATAGGTTTGGATAACGTTCTCTCATTGCATCCTTTGGTCCCCATGTTGCTTTCTCAACTCCGTATTTATTCCACAGCACTTTAACTAATGAAATTTTCTTATTTTGTAACTCTTTAGTTTCCCAAGCCAGAATGCGAATTGGTTCTTCCTCATAAGTCATATTAGACCTAATTTTAATATCAGACGAACTAATCACATGTGAAGGATCAGATCGATATCTATGAAGCATCAAAACATGGAATACATTGTGGATCTTTTCTAGTCAGGTGGCAGCAATAGTCTATAAGCAACCGGCCCAATGCGTTCTATTATCTCTCACGACCCAATAAATCTCAGATTCAATTTGCCTTTACGACCAAACCTGAGTATTTTCTTCCACGGTGAGACTTTCAAAAAGACTTTATCTCCAATCTGAAACTCTATATCCTTTCGTTTCAAGTCCACATATGATTTCTGACGATCTTGTGCTATTTTTAGACTTTCACGGATCACTTTCACTTTCTGTTCAGTTTCTCTGATCAAATCGACCCCGTGTATCTTATTTTCACTGCTCAGTCCAGTACAATGGTGGATGACATTTATGACCGTACAAATCCTCATAAGGTGCCATTTTGATACTCAATTGAAAGCTATTATTGTATGCAAATTCAATCAGAGGTAGGTACCATTCCCAATTACCTTTGAAATCGAGAATGCAACATCTCAACATATCTTCAAGTATTGATTGATTCGTTCGGACTGGCCAGTTGTTTGCTGATGGAGAGCTGTACTGAAATGTAATTTCATACCTAGTGCATCTTTCAGTTTCTTCTAAAACCACAATGTAAACCTCGGATCTCTATATGAAACAATAGAAATAGGCACACCGTGTAATCTCACAATCTAAGAAACATATAACTCAACCAACTTGTCAAGCGAATAATCTGTACGAACCAGAACAAAATAAGCCAATTTAATCAATCAATCAATAATAACCCAGATTGCTTTTTTCTTTCTTGATGTCAATGGTAAACCGGATACAAAATCCATCGTGATTCTGTCCTATCTCCACTCGGGTATCATAGTCGACTGAAATAATCCAAAAAGTACATGATGCTCGATTTTAGCTTACTGTCAGACTAAACATTTCAAAACAAAGTCAGAAATGTCTCATTTCATATTATGTCACCAATAAAGTTGCTTCAGATCATTATACATCTTTGTATTACTCGGGTGAATAGATGACCGACTGCTATGAGTTTCGTTCAAAATCATCTGAATTAATTCTGAATTTCTGGGGACACATATTCGATTTCTGAAACTCGAAAAACCCTCAACATCCACTCTAAACTCTGAATTAACATCTGAATCACATTGAGCTCGTTTCATTATCAAATCATCATCAACTTTTTGAGCATTACAAATTTGTTGAATAAATAACGGTCTTACTTTTAATTCAACTATTATTGAACCATCATCAGACATAGCCATATGTGCACTCATTGCACATAAAACAAACAGTGATTTTTGACTTAGAACATCAGTAACAACATTAACCTTTCCCAGATGGTAGTCAATCACAAGCTCATAGTCTTTTAACAGCTCTAACAATAAGGAATCACATAATATCTTAGTATATTCCATTATTATAACATACTTCAACCCGTCCATTGACACATGACTGAGGTTCGTAAACTCTTTATTCAATTTAGGCTAAATCAGTACTAATATTTTGGTGGATAATGTTTTCATGTAGAAGAAAGCTTCAACAGCTGAACTAATTTTAATTTACCACAAAATTTCTCGGATAGAATTATTCCGATAGACATAATTCTGTATCAAGTCCTTAAGAATACAAGTTCTTCTTCCATACTACCCTTCAAATCACACATGTACATTTAGAATTTATTTCCGATCTGGTGGATAGATTCAAACTCATATAACCCAGTTACATTTTCAATCAAATAATTTTAGATCAGATTAAACCACAGAATCGGTTATATAGATGCCACAATCATCAGATAGAAATCATAATGTCATAATAAGATAGTTATCTTACCCATAACAATAAATAATATCCTGGCTGTTACGAAGCATCTGAACCCAGAGGAAAATCAAATATTATTTGAACAGCAACCAATACGGTACTCCCAAATTTCAGAACAGATATTATAATTATGATAGATAGATATAACCATTTCCGTTAAATAGAAATCTCTTATAGATAGTCACATGGGATCATAAGAAAATCGGAAGAGTGAAATTTTAATATCTAATGCTACACAGAATATTTGAGAATTACAACCCATATAAAATAATACAAATTCCGATGATTTCCCAAATAAGATCCAGAAAGAACAATGTGACTCATAAACATTGAAATCTACTGTAACAGAAGCAATGTAATCTTTACGTATTTTCAACATAACAATATCCAGTAGAAACAAATTATTAGCATTATACAAATTTTACTGTAGATTTTAATATCCACACAATGGAATAAATATCAAATAAAGGCAAAGCAATGTCAAACATAATCCAAATAGACCTACAATACTTCCGTCTATAAACATATTTAGCTAATGTTCTCATACGATAATAATTCCTTCTGAAATTAAATATTTAGATATATTCCTGAAGATAAATGTACACATAGAATGCCCAGAAGAAGTCATGGTAACTGCCCGACTATAACCACTACACTCAGCCATCAATACAATTCAAACATTATTCAACTGTCTAATTTTGTCATCATTAAGTTCATATTATCCCATCAATAACAGAAATTAGTCCAGAGATACTTCTAATTAATACTTTCTTTAGATGACATACCTGGATAGGTCATTTGATTGGAGATAACTTCTTCTTTAATAGTGATGTCACATAATTTGAATAATCTTTAGTACTATCCAATGTCTCTTTTAGTACTGTCTCCATTTGTTGATCCATTCACTTTTTTTACCTCATTATTAATCCTCCGATCACAAACTTCTATTACTCCACACTCATGAACTTATTCAACCCAATTCTTACAGATTTCACAGTAACATTTCACTAATAAGGGGGTAAGGGTAATAAAGCCTCAAATTTAACTAACACATAAATACACATAACACATACTCTCACAAATAGTCAATTATTAATAATTTCACATTGTCCAAACATTTAATATACATTTACTTTTAATCACTTTTGTTCTTAGCACTTAATTCATATACTAACTCAAATCGTTAATTTACAATCAAAACATTTCAGATAGCAATCATAACTCAAATATCATAATCTTTATGCTCATATAATTATAGCATTTATCAACATCAATATATCATACTCTTTAATCCATACCTTTATGAGTTTCAACTCATCATCAACACATTTCCATTCAAACATTTGAGTACACATTCCACACTATCAAAATTAGCTCGGTTGAAAAAATTATCTATCTCAATAAAATAATTTTCGTCAGAGTCAGGAGATATCACACTATCGTAAGTTAAATATGGCATGTATAGCTAGACTCACATACATTATGGTAGTCCTAGAATCGACTACACCATAGCTCTGATACCAATCAAATGTAATACCCCTAACCCAAATTCGTCGCCATAATGGGGTTTAGAGGCATTACCGATCATAGAACAATTCAGAACAGACTTTTATTACAAAGTAAACCATCTAATAAAATTTTTAAATCAATTTAACATGTTTCAATCATACCACTTATCTAATTATTAAAATTATTGCTAATACAATACAAATAAATAATTGTAGAAATTAATTGCTTAACTTATAACCCAATATAATTCATTTCATACTCAAATCATATATGCAAACTTAACATATATAAAAAAAATATACGAATAATTTACATACGAATTAATCTATTAACTTACAATTTACTCGCTCAAACTTTAATTAATAAAATCATACATCATTTTGCTTCATATAAATAACATATATCATAATGTCCATTTTATTTATCAAATATTACCAATGCTTATAATACATATTACTTAACCATTATTATAACACAAGCATACAAGTGGCATATTGTGACCTATTTCAATCAGATTTGCCGAACCACAAACTAGAATATAAACAAGTCTAAATAGCATAACCAACTTGCCTCTACTTGGCCAATTCATTATTTTAATAACCATGACTTATGCACATATATATATATTCTTATACACTACTATGGCTACTGAATTTGAACAACTAATATCCACTCAAATATATATACATATCATGATCATTTAATTTCATTACTAAGCTAAATTTTAAATAACCATTCGCTAATATAAATATATTATATATTATCTAAACCAAAATAAATTCTAATCACATTTTAAAAAAATAGCCAAATACTCTTCGGTACCAATTCACATTCGTGTCTATTTATGCATGGATTATAACCGAATCATTCAACCACAATTATTATATCAAGCTTAAAACATACCTGTAGATATACCATGGCCAATTCAATATAATTATATCCAAAGTCATCAACCACATTCAATTTATGAAACACATATTACAATTACCTTCCATCCTTGACATATAACATTATAACCAAACAAACTTAAATCATAATATCCAATCATGAATTATACATATCACAAATTTCAACAATGAAAGAACACTATATATATCTTGTGTACATATCTTGATTTTTACCTAGCTACTATATGATATACCTTAATTAAGCATATCAACAGAATTCACATACATGTTTATCTTTTCATATATCATAAACGAATCAATCAAATGCACACATTCAAAATCACCAGCCAACTTCAACGCACAAATTAGATATCACAATTACATATATTATTCATCCATAACACATAGCATAATAACCAAAATGAACATAAACCATAGACAAACAAAACCAAATTCAAACAATGAAGTTAGGCCATTTTCGCATGGCTTAAATTATACAGAACCAATATTCTTTATTTCAAACTATAATCTAGCCTGTACATTCCATAGTTTCAGAAATTCAGCTTATGAAATATCGAACACAGTCGATAGTGTGATAAGCTTCTCTAACGATTTCCTGAGCTCTTAGCTTGAATCCAAAATCTATAAAACAGAGATAACAAGAACACATACATAGAGTAAGCTTTCATAGCTTTGTAAGTCATAAACAAATAATGACTAATTGACATAATCAAATCATTTATGCTAAATCAAATTATACTATCATAGTTACTTAAAATCTTAAGCTTACAATTTCATGTATTTTATATGTACTTTCAAACATATAAATTATTTATAGTTGAATGAGCATTTATACATCTTAACAAACTATCATTAAATTTTCAAGCCAAAATCTCTTTATCGTAACTTGTATACATATACACCTATATACATAAATTTATAAGTTAAAGGATAATAATCACATATATATTTATATTATATGCCGAATACACATACATATATATGAGAAAAATATCTTTTTCATACATAAGGTTACCTTGGCCAAATGCTCATATAGTTAAATGAAAAAATTATCATTCAATTTTCAAAGCCAAAATGTCATTATATACCAAGTATACCTCCACTGTAACAGCCCGATTTAGACCCTAATCGAAACAGTGGTTTCGGGACCACGAATCTGAGTCAGAAATATATTTAAAAATTATTTACTCTGTCTATTTTGTGTGAATTTATATCTGTGAAATTTTCGTGATTTAGTTTTGTCATTTGAGTGTTCGATTAAATAAAAAGACTTAATCGCGTAAATTAAAAATTTGATAGTTTAATGTGTGAGGACCAAATTGTTGTTGTCTTTCTTATATGGAGCATTATTAATGCAATTAGACCATAATTATTGTAGTGGACAGAAGTGACCATGACTAATAAAGATTTTATATTTTATAATAAAGGTTATTTAGGTAAATTAATTAATAAGCCATTATAACATAAAACATAAAAAGATTAAAACCATTTTATGTTCATCTTATATATTGACCGAAACTTCAAAATAAGAAAGAAATGGAAAGATTTTAAAGGTTCGACACTTACTCAAGCTCAATCCAGGTTCATTTTTTGTTCGATTTTTGATAATTTCTACGTTTTTGAGATCATTGCTTCGAGTACTACAAACTCAAGCTTTAATTTTTTATTTTGATGAATATTTCGAATTGTGCCATTGTTGATAGCTTGTGATTTTTGTTTTTTGATGATGAAAAATGAAAGATATGTTTTAGATTAACATGTTTCGTATTGGAGTTTTTGGTGATTTTGAGTAATTAGGACTTAATTACAAAAATAATAATTTGAGAGACTAAAATGTGAAATAAATGAAATATATGGACTTGTATGAACACTAGGAATATTCGGCCAAACATGGGTGTCTTGAAATTTTGAATATTTTGTGTTTTGTGTAATAGGGACTAAATTGTAAAAATGGTAAATGTCAAGGGTAAAATGGTAATTTTCCCATTTATGTGTTTTTTGGACTAAATTGAATGAAAATATGTTTGAATGAGCTTAATTTAAATATGTTTAGATCAAGAACCAAAGAAATTAGATTTGGATTGGGGAAAAAAAGTTGTCGACTAGTCGTCTCGTTCCGTTTTACATCGTCTGAGGTAAGTTTATAAGCAAATAGACGTGTTTAACTGTAGATAAATGCTAAATATATATGTTGTTATATAAAATATGAATTTATATATGCTATTGCCGAATGTGAATAAGCTTGGTAACCATGTTCAAGCATTCGTTTCAACCGAGTTACGACTTTTGAAAGCCCCGTATGAACCTTAGGAATAGTTAGGATGCAAATGTCATCACATAGGATTTCGATATGTGATGTGCGAGTAAGATCATGGCATCGGTATGTGTCTCTGATGTATGTATGCGAGTAAGACCCTGTTTAGGACAGTGGCTTCGATATGTGGTTACATGTAAGACCACGTCTGGGATGTTGGCATTGTACAATATATGTGTGATTATCCGAGTGTCCTATCCAATTTCGAATGGTTCATCGGGCATCGATAAGCTGTGATCAAATGTGCAAAAGTGAGTTAAAATGATTAGGTATGAATTGGTTTATTACTTATTTGAAATAAAGTGAGTAAGTTACTTACTCTTTGATGCAAAACATACTTGAAGTAAAGTAAAAAAATTATATGTGAATGAGAAAAAGGTATTCGGCCTTGTAAATATTTAATATAAACATTATTGAAATTTTTCTTGAATATATATGCAATTGGTAGTATATTCGGCCATTGATATAAATATATGTATGATTGTTATACTTCAACTTACGAGTGTATGCATATAAGTGTATATGTATTTGGTATGAAAAAGGTGTTTTGGCTTGGTCATTGAAAGATAGTTAGTAATGTATCTTTATATATAAAAGTGTTCATTCGGTCATTACCATGTTTATGCATAAGGTGTTGTATTTTGATTTATGAGTATACATATATGTGCTCACATATTGATGTATAGCTTTGAAATTGAAGGATATTTTGCTTATATATATGTATGTGTATTCGGCCATATAATATAAATATGTATGTGATTATTATCCTTGACCTATGAATTTATGTATATAAGTGTATATGTACTAGTTATGATAAAGATATTTTTGTTTAGAAATTAAATGATAGTTTGATAAAAATATGTATATATGTTCATTCGGCCATGAATAATATACATGTGGAAGTACATATAAAATACATGAATTTGTAAGCTTAAGATTTAAAGTAACTATGATAGTATAATTTGGTTTAGTTTAGATGATTTGATTATGTAATTACATTGTTTATTTGCTTATGACTTATTAAGCTATAAAAGCTTACTCTGTGTGTGTTCATGTTTACCTCTGTCTTATAGACTTTGGATTCAAGTTTCGAGCTCGGGAATTGTCAGAGAAGCTTATCACACTATCGACTGTCTTCGATATTTTATAAACTGAATTTACGAACCTATGGCATGTATGGTTAGAATTTAGTTTGAAAAGTTGGATTTTGGTTTTGTATAATTTAAGCCATGCGAAAATGGCCTAATTTAATTGTTTGAGTTCAGTTTGCTTGTTTATAGCTTAAGTTTATTTTAGTTATTATGCTATGTGCCATGGATAAGATATATAGGGTATCTATTTTGTGCATTGAAATTGGTTGATGATGTTGGATGTGTGCATATGGTTAATATGTTATATGTGATTTGGCATTAAAGGTTGTTTGGCTATGTCCAAGCATGATATAAGTTTGTCTTGATATATTCATTAAATGGTATGGGAGATTCATGTTTTAAGTACATATCTATTTGTAGTCAGTGAATTACTCTAGTAAATATAAATTGTAGTCTGAGTTGATATGAAAATTATACAAATATGTATCGTAAATTTGGATATGAGATAAAGGTATATGAGATGGTTATGACTATTTTGTAATTCGACATCTGCTTATACAAATATTTATGTATATGATGAACTGACTTGATATGTATCTCAACTTAAGGTATATATATCTAAGATGGTGTTGATCATGTACTTCGGTTATGACATATGGATAGATAAAAGAATAAGTGAATTTTGTTGTTAATTTGGTTAAGGTGTTATTCATGATTTGATATTAAAGGATGATAGGTTATATTCGAACATAGAGAAAAAGTTTATCTTGATATGTATATTACATAGTAGACAAGATTTGTGTACGGGATATATGTTTATATTTGGTTATTGATTTATTCTTGTGAAGTATAAATTGTATCATGAATTGATTTGGAAGCTAGTATAATGTACTTGTGTACTCGGTTATTTGGTGAAAATATATGGAAGGGTTATGGTCAACTTGGTAATTCGGTACCTATATATATAATTATATATGTATATATATATGTATAGTTTTGCACAAGATGAAATGGTATGACACATATATTAACTCAAGGTATATATGTATAAGGGTATAAGGTGGTGTTTCGATTATGGAGTAAATGATGTTTGTGTTTGAGTTATAATATGTAATGCATTAAATAGTAAATTGTATGTCAAGTATATGGGGTACATTGAAGTATGCTTATGTTATAAAATAATGATAGGTGTGACTATGTGGATTAGATAATTATGTGAAAATCAATTATTATGCACTAGTAGATCTTGGTTACCGAATAGACATGAAATGAATATGATTATGTATCGTTTTCAAATGGCACCTTATTTGAACATTTTGGATAATTTATTTGAGTGGTTTAATTGATTAACTTGATGATAAATTTTGGCATATGCTAAGTGGAATATATAATTAGCTATTCATGTAATGCAAATGTAGTAATAAGGCAAACAAATGTTATTATGGAATGTTTCATTTATATGAAAGGAAATAATGTATGTTTGATTGTTAAAAAAAATTACTAAATGATTAGCCTTGTAAAGAAAGTTTGTTCTTAATTGTTTCACGATCGGTAATACCTCGTAACCCTATTCCAGTGACGGATACGAGTTAGGGGTGTTACATTTTGTTGGTATCAGAGCTAATGTTTAGTCGATTCTAGGACTACCATAGTGTATGTGATTCTAGCTATACATGCCATATTTAACATGCAATAGTGTGATATCTCCTGACTGTGAAGAAAATTATTTTAATGAGACAGATAGGTTTCAGCCGAGCTAATTTTGATAGTACAGAATGTGTACTCGAATATTTGAATGGAAATGTGTTGATGATGAGTTGAAACTCATAAAGGTATGAATCAAAGAGTATGATATATTGATGTTGACAAATGTTATAATTATATGAGTATATAGATTATGATATGTGAGTTGTGATTGCTACCTGAAATGTTTTGATTGTGAATTAATGATTTTAGTTGGTATATGAATTAAGTGCTAAGAACAAAGGTGTTTAAAAGAAAATGTTTATTAAATGTTTAGACAATGTGAAATTATTAATGAATTGACTATTGGTGAAAGAATGTGTTGTGTGTATTTATGTGTAAGTTAACTTTGAGGCTTTATTACCCTCATCCCCCTTATTAGTGAAATGTTACTGTGGAATCTGTAAGATTTGGGTTGAATAAGTTCAAGAGTATAGAGTTACAAAAGTTCATGTTTGGAAGATTAATAATGTGGCCAGAAAAGAGATTGAGTCAGCAAATGAAGATAGTATTAAAAGAGACATTGGATAGTTTTGCAAATTATTCAGATTATGTGACATCACTGTTAAAGAAGAAGTTATCTCTGATCAAATGACCTATTCAGGAATGTTAACTAAGGAAAATATTAGCTAAAAGCTTTTCTGAATTAATTTCTATAGTGAAGGGATAATGTGAAAATTTTTTATGCCAGAATTAGACAGTGAAATAATGTTTGAATTGTATTGAGGGCTGAGTGTAGTGGTTATAGTAGGGCAGTTATTACGATTCCTTTTAGGCATTCTATGTGTATATTTATTCTCAGAAGTATATGTGACTGTTTAATTTCAGAAGGAATTCTTATCATAAGAGAATATTAGCTAAACATATTAATAGATGAAAGTATCATTGGTTTCTTTGGGGTTGTATTCGACATTGCTATGTCTTTCTTTGGTATTTATTCCTTTGTGTGGATATGAAAGACGATGGTGAAATCTGTACAATGCTAATACTCTGTTTCTGCTGGTTATTGTTTTGTTGAAAATATGTGAAGATTATATTGCTTCTGTTATTGTAGATTTCAGTATTTACGAGAAACATTATTCTTTCTGGACATTTTTGGAATATCATCGGGATTGATATCATTCTATATAGGTTGCAATTTTCTGATATTCAGTGTAGCTTCAGATGTTGAAAATTTAGTTATTCTAGTTCTCTCATGATTCTATATGATTATCTATAAGAGATGTCCATTTGAAGGAAATGGTTATTAAAGTTGTGCTTCTGCATTGGTTGTTGTTCAGATCATATTTGATTTTCTTCTAGGTTCAAATACTTTGTTAATAGCCAGGATATTATCTATTGTCACGGGTAAGACGACGATCTTATTATGACAATATGATTTCTATTTGATGATTGTAGTATATATATAAAGATGTGTCTGGATTATTCTTTCTAATGAGAAGAAAAGATTTCTTCGAAAAGACTGATTCTGTGGTTTAATCTGATCTAAAATTATTTGATTGAAAATGTGACTGGGTTATATGAGTCTGAATCTATCTACTAGATTGAAAATAAACTTTAAATGTACATGTGTGATTTGAAGGATAGTATGGAAGAAGAACTTTTATTCTGGAGGACTTGATATTGAATTGTGTTTACCAAAACAATTCTATCTGAGAAATGTTGTGGTAAACTAAAATTAGTTCAATTGTTGAAGTTTTCTTTTGCATAAAGACATTATCCACTGAAATATTAGTTTTGATTTAGCCTAAATTGAATAAAGAGTTTATGAACTTGAGTCATGTGTCAATGAACGGGTTAAAGTATGTTCTAATAATGGAGTATACAGAGATATCCTGTGATTCCTTATGGTTAAAGCTGTTAAAAGACTATGAGCTTGTGATTGACTACCATCCCGGAAAGGCTATTGTTGTTACTGATGTTCTAAGCCGAAAATCACTGTTTACTTTGTGTGCAATGAATGTGCATATGCCTATGTCTGATGATGGTTCCATAATAGTTGAATTAAAAGAAAGACCGGTATTTATTCAGCAAAATTGGTGATACTCAAAAAGTTGATAATGATTTGTTAGAAAAGCAGGTCCAAGATGATTTGAAGGTTGATTCAGAGTTTCGAGTTGATACTGAAGGTTGTCTGAGGTCCAGAAACCGAATAAGTGTACCAAGGAAGTCAGATGTTGATTCAGATGATTTTGAATCAAGCTCACCGCAGTCGAATGTCTGTTCACCCAAGTAGTACAAAGATGTATAATGACCTGAAACAACTTTACAGTATGGTATGAAACGAGATAATTCTGACTTTGTTTCAAAATGCTTAATCTGTCAACAAGTAAAAAGCCGAGCATCAAATTGTCAGAAATCATATACAAATTTGAAAGAAAAGAAATAGTGTTTCAGATTAAAGATAAAGTCTTTTTGAAAGTATCACCGTGGAAGAAATACTCAGATTCAATCATAAAGGCAAATTAAGTCTAAGGTTCATTTGGCCGTATGAGATTATTGAGCGAATTGGGTCGGTTGCTTAAAGACTGTTGTTACCATCTGAGTTAGAAAAGCTTCACAATGTATTCCATGTTTCGATGCTTCATAGATATCGATCTGATCCTTCGCATGTGACTAGTCTGTCTAAGATTGAGATTAAGCCCGATATGACTTACGAGGAAGAACCAATTTGTATTCTAGCTCATGAAATTAAAGAGTTGCGAAATAAGAAAATTTCATTAGTTAAAGTATTGTGGCATAAGCACGGAGTTGAGGAAGCAACATGGGAGCCAGAGGATGCAATTAGAGAACATTATCCGAACCTATTTACCGGTAAGATTTTCGGGGACGAAAATCCCTAAGGGGGAGAGTTGTAATAGCCCGATTTAGACCCTAATCGAAACAGTGGTTTCAGGACCACGAATCTGAGTCAGAAATATATTTAAAAATTATTTACTATGTTTATTTGTGTGAATTTATATCTATGAAATTTTCGTGATTTAATTTTGTCGTTTGAGTGTTTGATTAAATAAAAGGACTTAATCGCGTAAATTAAAAATTTGATAGTTTAATGTGTGAGGACCAAATTGTTGTTGTCTTTCTTATATGAAGCATTATTAATGCAATTATACCATAATTATTGTAGTGGACGGTAGTGACCATGACTTATAAAGATATTATATTTTATAATAAAGGTTGTTTAGGTAAATTAATTAATAAGCCATTATAAAATAAAACATAAAAAGATTAAAATCATTTTATGTTCATATTTTATATTGACAAAAACTTCAAAATAAGAAAGAAAAAGAAAGCTTTTAAAGGTTCGGCACTTACTCAAGCTCAATCCAGGTTCGTTTTTGTTCGATTTTTAAAAATTTCTATGTTTTTGAGATCGTTGCTTCAAGTACTACAAAACCCAAGCTTTAATTTTTGATTTTGATGAATATTTTGAATTGTTCCATTGTTGATAGCTTGTGATTTTTGTTGTTTGATGATGAAAAATGAAAGATATGTTTTAGATTAAAATGTTTTGTATTGGAGTTTTTGGTGATTTTGAGTAATTAGGACTTAATTGCAAAAATAATAATTTAAGAGACTAAAATGTGAAATAAATGAAATATATGGACTTGTATGAACACTAGGAATATTCATCCAAACATGGGTGTCTTGAAATTTTGAATATTTTGTGTTTTGTGCAATAGGGACTAAATTGTAAAAATGGTAAATGTTAGGGGTAAAATGGTAATTTACCCATTTATGTGTTTTTGGACTAAATTGAATGAAAATATGTTTGAATGAGCTTAATTTGAATATGTTTAGATCAAGAACCAAAGAAATCGAATTTGGATCGAGGAAAAACAAAAGTTATCGACTAGTCGTCTCGTTCCATTTTACATCGTCCGAGGTAAGTTTATAAGCAAATAGGCGTGTTTAATTGTAGATAAATGCTAAATATATATGCTGGTATGAAAAATATGAATTTATATATGCTATTTTCAGATGTGAATAAGCTTGGTAACCATGTTCAAGCATTCGTTTCGACCGAGTTACAAAGTCCGAAAGCCCCGTATGAACCATAGGAATAGTTAGGATACATATGTCATGACATAGGATTTCGATATGTGATGTGCGAGTAAGACCATGGCATCAATATGTGTCTCTGATATATGTATGCGAGTAAGACCCTATCTGGGACAATGGCATCGATATGTGGTTACATGTAAGACCACGTCTAAGACGTTGGCATTGTACGATATATGTGTGATTATCCGAGTGTCCTATCCTATTTCGAATGGTTTATCGGGCATCGATAAGCTGTGATCATGTGATATCCCGAATTAGGGCCTAAACAGAATAGTGATTTCGAAACCACAATTCTGAAGTAGAAAAATTTATTCCGATTAATTTTTATAATTTATTGAGTGATTAGATGCATGTGTTAGAATCGCGATAGAAAATTTCATGAATTGCATGTCTAATTTGCCTATTAGGACTTAATTGCAAAAGTTGATAAATATGAGTTTCAGATGTTAAAGAATTTAATTGAAGAGAATAATTGAAGTAGAGGTCCTTAAATGGTAATTATACCATTAGGTTTTCATGGACAAAAATGGACATACATAGGTAGAAATAACCAAAGTTTTTAATGAAGGGTATTTTAGTCATTTGGTAATTAAAAGAATAAAAAAAGGAAAAAGATGGCAAAATATGTCCATCTTCTTCATTAGAACGAAATTTCAAGGGTTCTCCATAGCTAGAGTTTGTTTCAGGCTTCCAAGCTCCATAGTAAGTGATTCTAAGCCCCGTTTTTAATGTTCTTTACGTTTTTTGAGTCCTGGTAACTTGATTTAGCTTATTCTAGGAATAATTTAACCTAGGGTTTATATTTGGAAAAATACCCATAGGTGAAATGTGTTTATTTTGATGTTTTATAGTATAACATGAAGCTTGAAATTGTGTCAAACAACTTTTGCTAAGCTATTTTACGTGAAAACGAGTAAAACGACAAAATCAGTAAAACTACCTAATGTTCATAACTACATGTTAGAGTGAGAATTTGATATTTCTATAGAAGGGAAAAATATCAGCATGTCATAAAACATAAGAAAATAGGAAGAAGTTTAATTTTCGACCTTTGGGGCAAAAGTGTAAATATGCAAAAGTTTAGGGGCAAAATTGTAATTTTTCCAAAGTTAGAGTTAAGGACTATTTTGATAAATATGAGTATTAAATCAGCTAAATGTTTTATTTTAGATCAAGAAAGATGTGGAATCGACCTTGATCGGGGAAAAGGAAAGATTTCGAATTAAATTGCAACATTTATACATTTTGTACCGAGGTAAGTTCATGAGTAAATAGGGTAACATAATTGTTGTTTTAAGCAATTTAATGTTGTTTATATGATATGATGCTTATTGTCATGAAATGTTATGTTTTGTGGTTCTTGTTGAAAAATATGTAATTATGTGAATTACTTGATAAATATGAACTATCACCGAAGTATCGATTTCGACATTTCGGGGAAAATGGCAAGGAAGTATGATCGAGAAAAATCCCATTTAAACATTAGGAATAGATTAGGATACAAGTGACATGTCACTAGGAAATTGAGATTCGAACTCGTTGAGTTGCGTTCCGAGTTCGTGAGAATTATGAGGCATCTGAACTCGTTGAGTTGCATTCCGAGTTCACTTATGGATGCAAGCATCTGAACTCGTTGAGTTGTGTTCCGAGTTCATTATGGATGTGAACACCCGAGCTCATTGAGTTGCGTTTCGAGTTCATTATGGGTGAAATTACGGTAGCTTGATTTCGTGTATCCGAATTATATTCCGATGTGTTCAACGGGTAAAGTTCTAGTGAAATGGAGAAATTCTTGAGATGAAAGTGACTAGTTGGTAAGTGTTGTGGAATAGATTCTTTGTACAGGTATGTAATTAAGCCTCAGGTTGAGACTTCAATATGACAATAATATGGTAGGATCATGAATGAGAAATACGATATGAATGTTTTGGTGATATTATGCAAATGTGGATTTTGTATTATTGCATGGTTATGTTACTTGCTATTTACATATGAACTTACTAAGCATTTATGTTTACTCCCTCCCTTCCTTTTCTTGTAGTTTTGACAAGCCGGATAGAGATTGGGACGGACGGAGACACGTTCACACTATCAACAAACCACCTTGGTATAGTGGCTTGCATATTTTGGGAATATGGCATGTATAGCATTATGATTCTTTTGTGTATATAATCTTATTATATGGTGAATGAGTGATGTGGAAATGGTTGTTGATGATTAGCTATTGAAATGGCTAATCAAAATTTATATTTAATGTTATGTATGCTTAATGTATTACCTAATCCATGGAAAACCATAAAATGGTGAAATTGGCTATAAAACAGTGTCATACAGCAGCAATGACGTAAATTTAAAAAATCACTAAAAATAGTAGTAATAGAATTAGATAATGAATAAAATATTTAATTTAAGCTTAATGAATCTATTTTCATGTGGAAGAATCAAATTAGGTAAAAGAGTTCTTTTTTATGAGACATTTACGTTTTGGTGAAATAGGGTCAGAGTGATTTCTGGATCCCCTATTCTGACTTTAGAAATTCCCCATAAATTGTGTAAAAATAATTAGGACTAACAATTTATATTTATGAATTCCTTATTGAGTCTATTTTTAAGTGAAACAAACGGCATAGTCATTGAATTTCTGTACAAGAAGAAATTTGATTCGTAGTGCACAGGGGTCAGAGTAGCCGAACCTTGAAACAGGGGAGACTTTAACTAATAAACTGTACTAATTGGCCCAGCAAAAAATTCTAGAAAAAATTAGCAAGTAGATATATGAGTCTAGTTTGAAGGAAAATTTACAGAATTGGATTTCTAGTTTTGTAACTCGAGATATGATTTTTTTAGCGACTGTGATGCAGATGGATAGTTTACTACGAGAATTATTTGAACTTGTTTAAATGCTAAAATAAGTTTAGTAATGTCTCATACTCGACTCCGGTGACGGTCTTGGGTAAGGGGGTGTTACATTTGGTGGTATCAGAGCTATAGTTTGTCAGTTCTCAGACTAACGTGGCGTATTTACGGTCTTGCTATACATGCCATATATATATTTGTGATAGTGTGATGACTCCTGACCTTTTTAAATGATTTTTTTATATAGTAAATGGATCCCGATCTAGCTGTGGCTGATGATATAGAGAGCAATGCGCCAGCTCTTGCTGAAGGGGCGATGCTGACTGAAAGTCGACCTCCTACTGTTGGTCAAGGAGGAGGAGAAGGGGCTCGAGAAGCCTTTCTCCAGATGATGAATGCATGGTACACTGAGTTCGTTCGTACGAACCGGAATGCTCAACCTCCCCCACCTCCCCCGATTCCTCAACCAGTACCCCTGATGCCTCAAGGTATGGATCTAATGATATTTCATAGAACCCCAGTTGATAGAATTCGCAAGCAAGGGGATGAAGAATTTAGGGCAAATGTTGTTGATGATGATGAGAAAGTAGAATTTTGACTCGAGAATTCTATTCGGGTATTTGATGAGTTGTCTTGTACACTTGAAGAGTGCTTGAAATGTGCCATATCCTTGTTGAGAGATTCGGCTTATTATTGGTGGATGACATTGATTTCAGTGGTGCCGAAAGAGAAAGTGACTTGGGAATTCTTTCAAGAAGAATTTCGGAAGAAATACATCAGTGAAAGATTTTTTGATCAGAAGCGTAAAGAATTTCTTGAGTTGAAACAAGGCAACATGACAGTTACTGAGTATGAAAGGGAGTTCATTCGATTGAGTAAGTATGCTAGAGAATATATTCCTTCAGAGGATAAAATGTGTAGACGATTTGAAGATGGACCCAATGATGATATTAAAGTATTTGTGGGTATTCTTGAGTTGAAAGAGTTCGTAGTACTTGTTGATCAAGCTTGCAAGGCTGAAGAACTAGTTAAAGAGAAGATAAAGGCGAAGGCTAAGACTAGAAACTTGAAGAAAAGACTAATGAGTATCACATTTCCACCGCAATCTAGAAAATCCAGAGATATGTATTCTCGTTCAGATGCTTCGACAGGACATTCATATGGGGATCACAAGAAGCAAAATGTGGATTCCAGATCTCAAGCTACCTCTATGGCTAGTGTGGGAAATTCTAGACTTGTTGGACCCAATTCCAAGGATGTGGTAGAAGTCATTTTGGTCGATGTAAAATTAATGATAGATCCTGTTACCGGTGCAGTTCTCCAAATCATTTCATTAAAGATTGTCCAGAGATGAATGAGAAAGAAAAATTTCAGAGTGCAAAACCTAATAGTGCAGTTTCGAAAGGAAGATCTTCGAGAAGAGTTGGGAATGAGGCAAGCAGCAGGAATGTAGTTAGAGATTCAGCGATTAAATCTTAAGTTAGAGCTCCGGCTAGAGCTTATTCCATAAAGGCGCGTGAAGATGCTTCATCTCCTGACGTGATCACTAGTATTTTCTCTCTTTATAATGTTAATGTTATTGCTTTGATTGATCCCGGTTCTACTCATTCATATGTGTGCATGAAATTGGTGTCTAATATGAGTATACCTATTGAGTCTACGGAATTCATGATTAAAGTGTCGAACCCGTTAGGCAAATGTGTTGTGGTTGATAAAGTATGCAAGAAATGTCCTTTGATGATTAGAGGTCATTATTTTCCGACCGACTTGATGTTGTTGCCGTTTGACGAATTTCATGTCATTTTGGTTATGGATTGGTTAATATTGCATGATGCTATAGTGAATTATAGACAGAAAGTTATTAAACTGAAATGTGAAAATGGTGAAATTTTACGGGTTAAACTGGACGAATTAGAGGCATTGCCTAGTGTGATTACTTCGATGTCGGCTCAGAGATATTTGAAAAGGGTTATGAAGCTTATTTTGCGTATGTGTTGAATACAAAAGAATCTGAGAAGAAAGTGGAATCAGTGCCGATTGTGTGTGAATTCGCAGTTGTATTTCCAAAAGAGTTGTCGAGTTTGCCTCCTGTTAGAGAAGTAGAATTTGGTATTAAGTTGATACAGGGAACAACACCGATCTCAATTGCTCCATATAGAATGACACCAACAGAGTTGAAAGAATTGAAGTCATAGTTGCAAGAGTTGACTGACAAGGCTTTGTGAGACTGAGATTTTCGCCCTGGGGTGCTTCCATATTATTTGTGAAAAAGAAATATGGTTCAATGAGATTATGTGTAGACTATCGGCAGTTGAATAAAGTGACAGTCAATAACAAGTATCTATTGCCGAGAATTGATGATTTATTCGATTAGTTGAAAGGAGCGACATGGTTCTCAAAGATTAACTTGAGGTCTAGGTACTACCAGTTGCGAGTAAAAGAGTCAGATGTGCCTAAAACTGCTTTTAAAACAAGGTACGGCCATTATGAATTTTTAGTTATGCCATTTGGTTTGACAAATGCTCCTGCTGTGTTTATGGATTTAATGAACCGCATATTTTGGCCATACTTGGACAAGTTTGTTGTGGTATTTATTAATAATATCTTGATCTATTCGAAGGATGAGACAGAACATGCTGAGCATTTGAGAATAGTTTTGCAAACTTTGAGAGATAAACAGTTGTATGCCAAGTTTAGTAAAAGTGATTTTTGGCTTCGAGAAGTCGAATTCTTGGGTCATATTGTTTTAGGTGATGGTATATGGGTTGATCCTAGTAAAATTTCGACTATTGTTGATTGAAAATCGCCGAAGAATGTGACTGAGGTTAGAAGTTTCTTGGGTCTAGCTGGTTATTATCGATGATTTGTGAATGGATTTTCTATGATTGCTACTCCTATGACTAGACTACTCCAAAAGGATGTTAAATTCGAGTGGACGGAAGAATGTTAACAGGGTTTTGAGAAATTGAAAAAATTACTGACTGAAGCACCAGTGTTGGTACAACCTGAGTCAGGTAAAGAATTTGTGGTGTATACTGATGCTTCTCTAATGGCTTGAGATGTGTACTTATGCAAGAAGGAAAAGTTGTGGCTTATGCTTCAAGGCAGTTAAAACCTCACTAAAGGAATTATCCGACTCATGATTTGGAATTGACTGCTATAGTGTTTGCTTTGAAGATTTGGCGACATTATCTGTATGGTGAAAAGTGCCGAGTATATACCGACCACAAAAGTCTCAAGTACTTGATGTCACAAAAAGACTTGAATTTGAGACAGCGGAGATGGTTAGAATTATTGAAAGATTACGATCTTGTGATTGACTATCATTCGGGGAAAGCAAATGTGGTTGCCGATGCCTTGAGTAGAAAGTCGTTATTTGCTTTGAGAGCTATGAATAGTCAGTTGACGGTATCTGACGATGGTTCGATTCTAGCAGAGTTGAGAGTAAGACCGAAGTTTTTACAAGAGATTTGTGAAGCTCAGAAAAATAATCAAGATTTGCAAGCTAAGAGAAAGCAATGTGAGGCTAATACGGGATCAGATTTCAGAATCGATTTTGATGGTTGCTTGATGTTTAAAGATCGAATTTTTGTACCGAAGAATGATAAGTTGATTCGGAAGATCTTGCACGAAGCACACAGTGGTTGTATCCAGGCTGTGCAAAAATGTACAATGATTTGAAGAAAATGTATTGGTGGAACGGAATGAAAAGAGATATTTTCGAGTTTGTATCGCGATGATTGATTTGCCAGCAAGTAAAATCTGAACTACAAGTGCCTTCAGGTATACTCCATCCTATCATGATTCCCAAATGGAAGTGGGATCGAATTACCATGGACTTTGTGTCAGGGTTACCGTTAACTCCGAAAAAAAAAGATGCCATCTGGGTAATAGTCGATAGATTGACTAAATCAGCTCATTTTATTTCGGTACGTACTGATTATTCTCTTAATAAATTGACTGAATTGTATGTCAGTGAGATTGTTAGACTTCATGGAGTACCTTTGTCGATCATTTCGGATAGAGATCCGAGGTTTACCTCGTAATTTTGGAAAAAATTACAAGAAGCATTAGGTACGAAGTTAAATTTCAGTACTGCTTTCCATCCATAGACTGATGGACAATCAGAGAGAGTAATTCAGATTCTTGAAGACATGCTCAGATGTTGTATATTAGAATTTCAAGGTAGTTGAGAAAGGTACTTACCGCTGGTAGAATTTGCTTACAATAACAGTTATCAAACAAGTTTGAAAATGGCACCTTATGAAGCATTGTATGGCCGTAAGTGTCGGATGCCACTATATTGGACCGAACTTAAAGAAAATCAAATCTACGGAGTTCATCTAATTAAGGAAACCGAAGAAAAGGTGAAAGTGATTCGAGATTGTTTGAAAGCTACTTCGGACAGACAGAAATCCTACGCGGATTTGAAACAAAAATAGATTGAGTTCCAAATTGATGATAAAGTGTTTTTAAAAGTGTCTCCGTGGAAGAAGGTTCTCAGATTCGGTCGAAAAGGTAAATTGAGTCCACGTTTCATTGGACCATATAAGATAATTGAAAGAATTGGACTAGTAGCATATCGATTATCACTACCACTGAAATTAGAGAAGATTCATGATGTGTTCCATGTATCTATGTTACGTCGGTATTGTTCAGATCCTTCACATGTGATTTCACCAATGAAAATTGAGTTGCAACCGGATATGACTTACAATGAAGAACTGATTAAAATTTTAGCTCGGGAAGTCAAACAACTAAGAAATAAAAGTATTGCTCTTGTGAAAGTATTATGGCAAAAGCACAGAGTAGAAAAGGCTACATGGGAGCCCGAGGAAACTATGAGGAATCAATACCCAGACCTGTTTACCGGTAAGATTTTCGGGGACAAAAATCCCTAAAGGGGGGAGAGTTGTGATATCCCAAATTAGGGCCTAAACAGAATAGTGGTTTCGAAACCACAATTCTGAAGTAGAAAAATTTATTCCGATTAATTTTTATAATTTATTGAGTGATTAGATGCATGTGTTAGAATATCGATAGAAAATTTCATGAATTGCATGTCTAATTTGCCTATTAGGACTTAATTGCAAAAGTTGATAAATATGAGTTTTAGATGTTAAAAGATTTAATTGAAGAGCATAATGGAAGTAGAGGTCCTTAAATGGTAATTATACCATTAGGTTTTCATGGACAAAAATGAACATACATAGGTAGAAATAATCAAAGTTTTTAATGAAGGGTATTTTAGTCATTTGAAAATTAAAAGAATAAAAAAAGGAAAAAGATGGCAAAATATGTCCATCTTCTTCATTAGGATGAAAATTCAAGGGTTCTCTATAGCTAGGGTTTGTTTCAAGCTTCCAAGCTCCATAGTAAGTGATTCCAAGCCTCGTTTTTAATGTTCTTTACGTTTTTTTAGTCCCGGTAACTTGATTTAGCTTATTCTAGCAATAATTTAACCTAGGGTTTATATTTGGAAAAATACCCATAGGTGAAATGTGTTTATTTTGATGTTTTATGGTAGAATATGAAGCTTGAAATTGTGTTAAACAACTTTTGCCAAGCGATTTTACGTGAAAACGATTAAAACGACATAATCGGTAAAAATACCTAATGTTCATAACTACACGTTAGAGTGAGAATTTGATGTTGCTATAGAAGGGAAAAATTATCAGCATGTCATAAAACATAAGAAAATAGGAAGAATTTTAATTTCCGAGCTTTGGGAAAAAATTATAAATATGCAAAAGCTTAGGGGAAAAATTGTAATTTTTCCAAAGTTAGAGTTAAGGACTATTTTGATAAATATGAGTATGAAATCAGCTAAATGTGTTATTTTAAAACAATAAAGACGTGGAATCGACCTTGATCAGGGAAAAGAAAAGATTTCGAGTTAAATTGCAACCTTTATACATTTTGTACCAAGGTAAGTTCATGAGTAAATAGGGTAACATAATTGTCGTTTTAAGCAATTTAATGTTGTTTATATGATATGATGCTTATTGTCATGAAATGCTATGTTTTGTGGTTCTTGTTGTAAAATATGTAATTATGTGAATTACTTGATAAGTATGAACTATCACCGAAGTATCGATTTCAACATTTCGTGGAAAATGGCAAAGGAGTACGATCGAGGAAAATCCCGTTTGAACATTAGGAATAGATTAGGATACAAGTGACATGTCACTAGGAAATTGAGATCCGA
This sequence comes from Gossypium longicalyx, assembly GCA_025698465.1. Lineage (NCBI taxonomy): Eukaryota > Viridiplantae > Streptophyta > Magnoliopsida > Malvales > Malvaceae > Gossypium > Gossypium longicalyx. Next base: position 38,509,286 of record CM046995.1, read on the forward strand.
ACTCGTTGAGTTGCGTTTTGAGTTTGTGAGAATTATGAGGCATCCGAACTCGTTGAGTTACGTTCCGAGTTCACTTATAGATGCAAGCATCCGAACTCGTTGATTTGTGTTCCGAGTTCATTATGGATGCAAACACCTGAGCTCGTTGAGTTGCGTTCTGAGTTCATTATGGGTGAAATTATGGCAGCTTGATTTCATGTATCCGAATTATATTCCGATGTGTTCAACGGGTAAAGTTCTAGTGAAATGGAGAAATTCTCGAGATGAAAGTGACTAGTTGGTAAGTGTTGTGGAACGGATACTTTGTACAGGTATGTACTTAACCCTCGGGTTGAGACTTCAATATAACAATAATATGGTAGGATCATGAATTAGAAATATGATATGAATGTTTTGGTGATATTATGCAAATGTGGATTTTGTATTATTGCATGGTTATGTTACTTGCTATTTACATATGAACTTACTAAGCATTTATGCTTACTCCCTCCATTCCTTTTCTTCTGTTTTGACAAGCCGGATAGAGATCGGGACGGTCGGAGACACGTTCACACTATCAACGAGCCACCTCGGTATAGTGGCTTGCATATTTTGGGAATATGGCATGTATAGCATTTTGATCCTTTTGTGTATATAATCTTATTATATGGTGAATGAGTGATGTGGAAATGCTTGTTGATGATTAGCTATTGAAATGGCTAATCAAAATTTATATTTAATGTTATGTATGCTTAATGTATTACCTAATCCATGAAAAACCATAAAATGGTGAAATTGGCTATAAAATAGTGTCATACAGCAGCAGTGATGTGAATTTGAAAAGTCACTAAAAATAGTAGAAATAGAATTAGATGATGAATAAAATATTTAATTGAAGCTCAATGAATCTATATTCATGTGGAAGAAACAAAATAGGTAAAAGAGTTCTATTTTATGAGATATTGACATTTTGATGAAACAGGGTCAGAGCGATTTCTGGATCCCCTATTCTGAATTTAGAAATTCACCATAAATTGTGTAAACATAATTAGAACTCAAACTTTATATATATGAATTCCTTGTGGAGTCTATTTTTAACTGAAACAAACGTTATGGTCATTTGATTTCTGTACAGGAAGAAATTTGATTCGTAGTGCACAGGGGTTAGAGTAGCCGGACCCTGAAATAGGGGAGACTTTAACTAATAAACTGTACTAATTAGCTCAGCCAAAAATTCTAGAAAAAATCAGTAAATAGATATATGAGTCTAGCTTCAGGGAAAATTTACAGAATTGGATTTCGAGTTTTGTAACTCGAGATATGATTTTTTTAGCGACTGTGATGCAGATGGATAGTTTACTACGAGAATTGTTTGAACTTGTTTAAATGCTAAAATAAGTTTAGTAATGTCTCATACTTGAATCCGACGATGGTCTCGGGTAAGGGGGTGTTACAGATCAAATGTGAAAAAGTGAGTTAAAATGATCAGCTATGAATTGGTTTATTACTTATTTGAAATAAAGTAAGTTACTTATTCTTTGATGCAAAACATACTTGAAGTAAAGTAAAAAAATTATATGTGAATGAGAAAAAGGTATTCGGCCTTGTAAATATTTAATATGAACATTATTGAAATTATTCTTGAATATATATGCAATTGGTAGTATATTCGACCATTGATATAAATATATGTATGATTGTTATACTTCGACTTAAGAGTGTATGCATATAAGTGTATATGTATTTGGTATGAAAAATGTGTTTTGGCTTGGTCATTGAAAGATAGTTAGTAATGTATCTTTATATATAAAAGTGTTCATTCTATAACACCCCTTACCCGTACCCGAGATCGGGATAAGGTACGAGGCATTATCGGACAGACATACAAACATCTAACTAAAAATACATGTATGAAGTTTCTATTCTTATCATTTTGTCCCTTATATGGGTTTACGAGGCCCAAACATACCTTTGAAGTGGTCCGGGACTAAACCGAGAACATATGGAAGACTTAAGAAAATTTGTGTATTTTGGCCCCACACGCCCGTGTGAAGGTGTATCACACGCCCGTGGGCTTTGGGACACGGTCGTGCCCCTAGCACATGTGGAATTTGAATTTTATTATTTTTCCGATCAAGGTACAGTGGTTTTCACACGGGCTGGACACACGCCTATGTCCTGCTACACGGCCTAGACACGCCCGTGTCGTCACCCGTGTCCAAAATCCTGGACATTCTGTTTATGGCGTCATCATTCATTTAGGGGCACACAGCCAAGGCATACGCCTGTGTGATTAGGTCGTGTACTCCACACGGTTGAGACACACGGTCGTGTCTCCAACACGTGTAGACACTATGCAACGTGAAAATTTTGGGAAGCAGGGACACACTGCTGAACAACAGCCCATGTGGGCTGCCCGTGTGTTACACACAGATTAGACACCTACTAGTGTGTCCATCCATGTGGACCATTTGGAGGTTATTTTCCAAGCCATTAGTCACCCAAGGTCTCTCATGTACTCCAACATGTACATCATTCTACCATTTAACCTATATCACAAGCACATATACAATTTGACATGCATATAATAGAAACACCATAGGAAGACATCTCAAAAGGTTATATGGACCAACTCACTTAGCCATATACAAAATGATCATTCCAAATAGAGCACCAATACTTTGGACTAGACACATGTCACATATACAATAATAATCACCTATACATGCAATGATTCAAAATAATCAAATGTATTATACCCAAGGTTTAGTTGATAGTGTGACCCGAGCTCCGACGTTCCCGATTCTTCAAGCTAGCTTGACGAATCTAAAAAGGATGGAAAAAGGGAAGGCTAAGCTATAAGCTTAGTAAGTACACATACAAATAAAGTAAATCTTATTTAGACCTTAGAATATTATTTATATCTTTGTCACTATTTCAAAGCTTCCATCAAAGCGTATGTAACATCCCGAAATAGGGCCTAGTAAGAATAGTGGTTTCGGAACCATAAATCCGACATCAAAATATTTATTTTATGATTATTATGAGACCTAGAATATGAGATTATGCATGTGTTAGAGTTTCATGAAAAAATTCCTTGAGTATGTTGTCCAATTGGAAATTAGGGACTAAATTGAATAAATTGCAAAACTTGGATTCTAGAAGAAATTTGTATGAAATTGCTTTAGATTGTAAATTAAAAGGCCTTAAAGAGAAAATTTCCCAATTTCTAAGTTTTTGGACAGAAATGGGCTTGCATGGATGAAATTTTAAAGAAATGACTTAAGGGCATTTTGGTCATTTGGCTTTTTAATGAAATAAAATTGGAAAAAGAAGGTAAAAATCATCCATTCTTCTTCCTTGTCCAGCCGAAAATTTCATGCTCTCTATATCTAGGGTTTTCAAGCTTTCCAAGCTCAATACTAAGTGCTCCCAAGCCTCGTTTTTAATGTTCTTTGTATTTTTAAAATCCCGGTAGCTTGATCTTTCCATTTCTACCCATATTTCATGCTAGGGTTCATGTTTAAAAATTTACCCGTGCATGAGTTGTTTGTATTTTGGTGGATTATGGAGGATTATGAAAGTTGAAGGTGTGTTAAACATCTTTTCTTAGGTGATTTTCATGAAAAACCCCTAAAGGGACCTTTTTGCAAAAGTTGTCAAATATGTGGTAGAAATGTGAAAATAATGGAAAATGTGGGCTGCCATAAGAGAGAAAAATGTTCGGCTAGGCTTCGGTAAGATAGAAATTGCATGTGTTTCATTATACGAGCCTAAGGACTAAATCGTAAAAATGTCAAAGGTTAGGGGAAAAATGGACATTTGGGCCGAGGGTAGAAATTAAACTTGAAAAGTTTAATGTAGTGAATTAATGATATAATTTTGTTGTTATAGACCCCGAGGAACAAATTTCGGAGGTCGATCAAGGTAAACGCAAGGTTTTGAAATAACCGAAACATAGCTCCGAAACGAATACCAGGTAAGTTTGGATAACTCGAAGTAAACCTATAACATGCATATTTGTATGTTTTGTGAATGTATGATAATTGCATTTTTGATGGCATGAAAATGCTTGAATTGCGTCTTTAATAATGAATTGTTGGATAATGTATCGGTTGAGGTTGGAAAGGGAATTCGATGGATAAACCATGATTTACATGAGACTTGAGATCCTGTATGTGTTGTAGAAAAGGATTTAGCCTAGACTGGTAATCCGAAGATCTCAAGTATAAAAAGGATCTAGCCCAGACGGGTGTTCCATGAGTGATCGAGCCTCTCGAAGAATATGTGTGCCTTGTGGATTTAGCCCAGACGGGTAATCCGATTAGGGTCTGAATTTAGCCTGGACAGGTAATTCAGATCCGAGCTCATTAAGGATGTTTGTCGTTATAAGGGATTTAGCTGGACTGTTAATCTCGACATCACCTTATGAGTTTATATTACGGGGGATTTAGCCTGGACTGGTAATCCTGTCGTAAGATGTGAGGTTCGCGGGAGTGCATACTGAAACGATCATTCATAGAATTGATGGTAAATGGATGATCCATCGAGATTTCCTAGAAGCTCAACGGGACTATCACAACGAATATGTATAGATGATATGTTAAATGATGAGCTCATCTAAGATGAATTACATGGTACATTGTTATGTGACTAACTTGATGATTGAGTGCATGTGATAGGGAAACCATTTTCATGTCCATTGGTTTCATTACCTATTATCGATGTATGCTAAACAATCGGTAAGTTTATTTTCTAGTTATTTGGGCTTACTAAGCATGTAAATGCTTACCCCTCTCTTTTCCCTGCTTTTCAAAGCTCAAGGACTCATAAGGATTGGAAGACAATTGGAGAGTCAACACAGTATTAACTAGACAAGCTTTGGTATAAAGACATTTCTATTTTGTCCAATGGAATGTATAGGATTTTTGAGTATTTTGTTATATATGTCATTCGATTTGCTTAGTGAAGGCATGTAAAAATATGTTTATCTTTCTTTGTATATGGCTATGGCAATTGGCTCATTTTGAAGTAGGCTATGCCCTACAAATCTATGCATGTTTATATTCATATGCGATGACTTAGTTATAATTGGCAATCAGTTATAATAATGAGCCAATCTTAATATATCAAGTAGACGTATAAATCATTAAATTCAAGATAAGAATTAACTTAGCATGTATGAAACCAATGATACGAGGTTCACATGCAATGAGGTTAGTCAAAGTTTCATACTTACAAATGGATAATTTGGCCCAAATATGCACTATAGTAATCTATAAGTGTAATTGGCTAGTAAAGGGTAACTTAAGGCTTGGAAAATAGCCTAATAAGGTCCACATGGGTAGACACATGGGCATGTGTCTAGGCCGTGTGTGACACATGGGCTACTCCCATAGGTGTGTGCTATGACTGTGTGTCCCCTGCACCTGAAATTTTAAGTCAGCATAGAGCACGGGCTAAGCACACGGGTGTGTGCCTTGGCTGTGTTTATTTAACAGAATGGTGAGGTCAAAGTCAAAGTAGCACACGGGCTAAGCCCACGGGAGTATGCCTTGGCCGTGTTGCATATTGGAAAAAGGACACGGGCGTGTTCTATGCCCCACGGGTGTGTTACACTTCAACTAAGCGAAAATTTCCTAAAGTGCCCCAAGGAGTGTTTTTAGGAGTGTTTTTAGGCCTCGGAGGCCTGTATAAGAGACAAAGTGCACACGTTTGAAAGGTTTTAATTTACGAACGAATTTTGTAACCCGATTGTATAAGTTTGTAAAGGTGAATTACCGGTAACTCCTTGAACCCTATCCCAGCATCGGATACGGGCGAGGGGTGTTACATTTAGTGGTATCAGAGTTACAGATTAGTCGGTTCTAGGACTACCGTAGAGGATGTTAAAGTTCTTTATACATGCCATTATTCGAATGTTGATAGTGTGAAATCTCCATTATTCGAATGTTGATAGTGTGACATCTCCTAATTGTTTAAATTGTTTTGAATATAGTAAATGTCTTCCAATCGAGCATAAGATGAGTCCGAGGGAGCCGAGAGCCATGCTCCAGCTTTCGTACAGTGAGCTGTATCTAGTAGTTGTAGAAGACTTATGTCTGAAGGCGGGGAAGAGGCTCGAGTTGCCTTCTGTGATATGATGGACGAATGGTTTGGGGATTATCTAAGGAATCGCCCCCACATACCACGACCACCCTCACCCCCTAACCAACCGGATGAGGATGTGCCACGAGGTATGGCACCGATAAGAATCGGTAAGTCCCTTGTAGACAAGCTTAGAAAGTATAGGGCTGAGGAATTCAGAGCGAAAGTCGATGATGACGCTGAAAGAGCTGAGTTCTAGCTCGAAAGTACTACACGGGTGTTAGATGAATTGTCATGCACACCCGAGTGCTTGAAGTGTGCCGTGTCCCTTTTGAAGGATACTGCATACCACTGTTGGAAGACTGTATCCTCGGTAGTGCTGAAGGAAAATATTAGTTGGGATTTCTTCCAAACAGAGTTTAGGAAGAAATTTATTAGCCAACAGTTTTTAGACTTGAAGCAAAAGGAGTTCCTGGAACTCAAATAAGGGAACAAGACTGTAGCGGAATATGAGAGAGAGTTCATACGGCTAAGTCAGTATGCAACTGAATGGGTCCAAACTAAATCAGAAATGTTTAACAGCTTCGAGGAGGGTCTGAATGAGGTCATCAAATTGTTGATCAGAATTCTTGAAATACAGGAGTTCGTCGTATTGGCTGATCGGGCCAAGAAAGCTGAGGAGCTTAATAATGAAAGGAAGCAAGCAAAGAGAGAGGTTCGAGTTATGAGCAAGAGGACCAGCGATAAAACACTCTTTTTCTCCACGAAGAAAGCTAGGAGCCAGCATAAACGCTCCACTTCATCAGTAGGATATTCGGGTAGAAAGAAGGGTCCTAGACGATGAAGTCAAAAGCCTTCCTCCCCGATGATGACTAGTGTGGGGAGTGTAGATGATCAAAAGCCGAAGTGTAAGAGCTGCAACAAATTTCACTTCGGAGAGTGCTAAGTAAAAAGTGGTGCTTGTTTCAGATGTGGCTCTCTTGACCACTTTCTTAGAGACTGCCCAGATCGAACGAAAAAAGAAGCGTAAGTAACCCCGAAGTCGAGTGCTCCAGTGACAGCCCTAGTTTGACCCTAGTCGGAAAGTGGTTTTGGGACCACAAAACCGAGTCACAAAAATAATTAACCGTTATATTATATACTTATTCTATGTGTAAATGCATGTGTGAAAGTTTTATTCTTTGATTTTTGTCATTTGTATGTGAAATTTATTAAATAAGACTTATATGAGACATTTTTGAAATGTGATAGTTTAATGTGTAATGGTCTATTAATGCATGTTATAAAAGTAGGGACTTGCATGTCAAATATCCCTTTTGGTTATTAGTGGCCGGCCATGATGATGTTTTATATAAAAATATATATTAATTATCACTTAAAATGGCTTTATATTTTATATTATTAATGAATAAAAATAAAGGAAAAATGGGTGATGAAAACAAAGCTTTATCTTTGTTCTTGGCCGAAACGAAAGAGAGGAAAGGGGAGAAAACTCCATTCGGTCACCTTAGGCTTGAATCAAGGTAAGAAGTCATATTAATTCTTAAAATTGTAGTTAATTTTAAGTTAGTTACCAAGTTCTTTATTTAACCCATGATAAAATTTTGGTTTTGGGGAGGATTTGAGTTCTCGGCTATGGTTGAAAATGAAAGGGATACATGGTTGTCTTCAAGTTTAATGAATAATTACAAATGGATGATGTTTGAGATAGTTTAAGGTGCTTGTAAGTAGTTTAGATGAATGAACAAAAAAATAAAAATAAATCATCTTGTGTATTGGTGTAATTGCCAAATTTGAGCTAGGGATATTTTTTAGTAATGTTTGTATTTTAAATGATGGAATAGAGTGAATGCTTGGAATGTGTTATGCATAAATTATAAGTTGGATTAAAGGCTGTTATATTGCCTTGTCATTTCCGAAAATGTGCTTTGTTAAAGAAATTAGGTGTTGGATGTTTAAGTGATGTAAGTATATGTATATTCGGTTTGTAGTTATATAAGTGTAGTATGAGAAAATAACTTATAATTAAATGCAATGTATGTTTCGGTAAAATTGGTCTTGTTGGCTATTCATGTATGCATATATATATGCAATACTACGTAGTGATTTCTTAGCTTATGTGTAAAAGTATATGCAAGCATGATTATAATAAAATTATGGTTTTTGAGAAGTTGAATATTAATATACTCAAATAGTCAGGTGAGTATTCGGTCTAGTAAATAAAAATGCAATTACGTATATATATATATATATATATATGTGCATTCGGCATGGGTAAAACAAAGTGGCTGGTAAGTTGATTGAAAAATAGACAATGAGTGTATTTGATTTTTCGATCAAGGTGATGTTTAAGTGCGAATGTATTTATGTGGATGTACTTATAAGTATAACTTGAGATTAAATGGTATTTAGTCACTATAAATAACCATACTTGTAGAATTTATTAAATACATAATTGGTCTTAACGTAGATATGCATATAATTATAAAGTTGTTAATGCCTAGTAAGGTGTTTGGTTGTGCATGACTAGGGAATATATATATGCATATGGTGTTTGATATTTAATTATTAAGTCATATGTACCTTAACCTTATAATATACATGTATTATATTAAATTGCCTATTTGATAAGAAATTAAATATATTCAATTGTTTAAATCAAGCTCAAGAGCAAAGAGGAACTAGATCAGATAAGGGAAAGGAGAAAGCAATCGAATAGCCTATCTGCCACTGTTCAAAAATATCCGAGGTAAGTTTTGAGTAATTACATTTATTAGATAATTGATGTAATGAGATAAGTATGATAAATGAATTGCGACCTATTGTCTCTACTTGAATAAGGTTGTTTAATAAATAACTTAAGTATATGGCGTGTAACCGAATGGATATTAGGAGTTAAGCTGAGATAGTGAAATGGTTATGTGTTCTTGCGTAAAAGTGTTGAACCGAAAGTTATATTGAAAGTGTGTTTTCTTTGTGTGCTTGTACTCGAATGAAGAAATTGAAGTACAAATGTGATATGTTATGTGAGCCGAGTTATCATGTGGGTAAATACGCTTAGCACTCGATATATTATATATCCGGGTTAAATCCCGCAGGCTTCGTACTGGTAATATATATCCGGGTTAAATCCTGCAGGCTTCGTGCTGGCAATATATATCCGGGTTAAATCTCGCAGGCTTCGTGCTGGCAATATATATCCGGGTTAAATCCCGTAGGCTTAGTGCTGGTACTATATCCGGGCTTAAAGTTCCGCAGGCTTTGAGCTAGTAACTGGATTCGGGTTTTGAAACCTAGCAGGCTTAACACCGGTGATTCGAATGAGATTACAAATTCAAATGTTCAAAGCAAACTATTATTGATTATGTATGATACATGATAATGACCAGGTACGTATTATGTACTTATATGTGAATTGATTGCAAGGTGAGTCATTAGTATCAAATAACGATATAATTGTGTGGATGATTAATATATCTATGAATAAGAGAAATGACCTATTCGGTCGATGTCTGCCATTATATGAAAATATGTGAATTAAATTAGTTGTATGAGCCATAGAGTAAAGTGAAGCATGTGCTGAAAATTTCTTTGTGTATTTATATTCGGCCAATAGGCTTTATATGTGGTATACTTGTGTATATTCAGCTGAGTGATTGTAATTAGAATACGAGTTTTGTGATATTTAATGTTCGTTTTATATGATACGTTTTAATTGTTTGAAATGCGTAAAACTTACTAAGCTTAGTAATGCTTACTTTGTTGCCTTAATTCTCTATTTTATAGATCTTGTTCGTCAACTACAGTCTCGGGGATCTCAAAGTCGAAGTCATCCGCACTATCTAAGCCTTTTGGTACTCTAGTAGTTAAATTTCGATAATAGCATGTATAGGCTTGACTTTTTGTTGTTAAATAATTACCTTTTTGATGATGTATATATGTATAGTCATGCGAAAATGGCTTGATAAGTTACTACATGTGTTCCAAATGGTTAATGTGAATGTGTGGTTGAGATTTGATTAATGTTTTCAATGTTTGATGTGAATTGAACTTAAGAATGAATCACTATACCTAATTATCTTTATATGACTCTTTTGTATATGGTAATACTATTTAACCCTCCAGCGACGGGTACGGGTTAAGGGTGTTACATTTTATTGGTGTCAGAGCTACGATTTAGTCGATTCTAGGACTAACATAGTGTGTATGAGTCTAGCTTTACATGCCATATAGTGTTAAACGATAATGTGACGATTTCTGACAGTTAAAAATGTGTTTTCGTATAGTAATGGATCCCGATCCAAATCGAGCGGTAGCTGATGATGTTCAGAGTGTAGCGCCTACTCCCGCGCATGGGACAACGCCGATGGACTCTCAACCTATTACGAGCAATCAAAACGATGAGGCTAGATAGGCATTTTATAGTGTGATGAATGATTGGTTCAACCAATACATTCGAACTAATACGGCTGCTCCACAACCCCCACATTCGAATAATACGCCCCCTGCACCCACGATGCCTCCGATAATTGATCAGATGAGGTTGAATAAACCCCCAGTTGACAGAATTCGAAAGCACGGGGCTACTGAATTTAAAGCTACAGATAGTGATGATGCCGAGCAAGCTGAATTTTGGTTGGACAACACTATTCGAGTACTTGATGAACTATCTTGCACACTCGATGAATGCCTGAAATGTGCTATATCTTTACTACGTGATTCTGCCTATTATTGGTGGAATACATTGGTTAACGTGGGAGTTCTTCCAAACTGAATTCCGAAAAAAGTATATCAGTCAGAGGTTCATCGATCAGAAATGAAAAGAATTTCTTGAGCTTAAACAGGGCTCTATGTCAGTTACTGATTATGAACGGAAGTTTGTCAGACTTAGTAGATATGCTCGGGAATGTGTATCGTCTGAGGCTATTATGTGTAAATGTTTTGAAGACGGTTTGAATGAAGATATAAAAATGTTTGTTGGCATTCTTGAAATACGAGAGCTTGTAGTACTTGTCAAGCGAGCTTGCAAAGCCGAAGAACTTAGTAAAGAGAAAAGAAAAGCTGATGTCGAAGCTGGAGAGTTTCGTAAAAGATCTTCAGGAAAGTCTTTTCAGTAATCATCGAAGAAATTTCGAGATGATTCAGGCTGATCAAAGAACACTTCAGGTTTTTCCAGACGAGATCACGATCGACCCCTTGTGAGTACACGAGCCACTTCAGTTGCCAGTGTTGGAAATGATCGACGGGATAGGACCGAGTGCAAGTATTGTGGAAAATGGCATTCGGGGAGCTGTATATTTCATGACCGCTCATGTTATAAATGCGGATCAGCCGACCATTTTATTAAAGACTGCCCGAGATTATCCGAGCAAAATATGAATCAGAGTGGGAAACCGAATACTACTACAGTACGAGGTAGACCACCTAAGAATACGGGGAATGCTAACGGCGGTCAGTGAGGGTCTAGAGATGCTACAACCAGATCTGAGACTCGTGCTCCTGCTAGAGCTTATGCTATACGCGCACGCGAGGATGCTTCTTCGCCTGATGTTATTACTGGTACATTCACTCTCTTTGATACTGATGTGATTACTTTGATTGACCCTGGTTCTACTCATTCATATGTATGTGAGACTTTAGCATCCAGTAAGACTCTACCTGTTGAGTCTACTGAGTTCGTGATCCGAGTGTCAAATCTCTTGGGTCGATATGTGCTAGTCGATAAAGTGTGCAGGAAATGTCCCTTGATAATCCGAGGTTCCTGTTTTCCGGCCGATTTGATGATTTTACCGTTTAATGAATTTGATGTTATTCTCGGTATGGATTGGTTGACCGTGCATGATGCAGTTGTGAATTGCAAAAGAAAGACTATTGATTTGAGATGTGCAAATGATGAGATAATCCGAGATGAGTCTACCGATATGAACGGGGTACCAGCAGTAATATCCTCGATGTTGGCTCAGAAATTTATAAAAAAGGAGTGTGAAGCATATCTTGCGTACGTACTTGATAGTAAAGAATTAGAAAAGAAGCTTGAATCAGTACCAGTGGTTTGTGAGTATCTAGATGTTTTTCTCGAGGAATTACTGGGATTACCTCCTGTTCGGGAGGTAGAGTTTGGTATTGAACTTGTACCTGGGACTACACCAATTTCGATAGCTCCATATCGTATGGCACCAACGGAATTGAAGGAATTGAAAACTCAGTTGCAAGAGTTGACGGATAGAGGTTTCACTCGACCGAGTTTCTCACCTTGGGGTGCACCAGTATTGTTTGTAAAAAAGAAAGACGGAACCATGAGAATGTGTATTGACTATCATCAATTAAATAAAGTGACAATAAAGAACAAATATCTATTACCATGTATTGATGATTTGTTTGATCAGCTGAAGGGAGCATCAGTGTTTTCAAAGATAGATTTGAGATTGGGTTATTATCAGTTGCAAGTTCGAGACTCAGATATACCTAAAACTGCTTTCAGAACGAGATACGGTCACTACGAGTTCTTAGTGATGCCGTTTGGGCTCACTAATGCCCCTGCAATATTTATGGATTTGATGAACCGAATTTTCAGACAGTATTTGGACCAGTTTGTAGTTGTGTTTATAGATGACATCTTGATTTATTCACGCGATGAAACTAAACACGCCGAGCACCTGAGATTAGTGTTGCAGATTTTACGGGATAAGCAATTATATGCTAAGTTCAGTAAATGTGAGTTCTAGTTGAGAGAAGTTAGCTTTTTAGGACATGTAGTATCTGCATCGGGTATTCGAGTTGATCCGAGCAAAATTTCAGCCATACTTGATTGGAAGCCCCCGAGAAATATTACTGAAGTTCAGAGCTTTTTGGGACTTGCCGGTTACTACAGACGGTTTGTAAAGGGTTTTTCGATGATAGCCACACCAATGACGAAGCTACTTAGAAAGATATTAAGTTCGAATGGTCAGAAAAGTGCCAGAAAAGTTTCAACCAACTAAAAATGCTTTTGACGAAAGCCCCAGTGTTAGTGCAGCCCGAATCCGGTAAAGAGTTTGTTATTTACAGTGATGCATCATTACATGGATTGGGTTGTGTATTGATGCAGGAGGGTTGAGTTGTGGCTTACACGTCGAGGCAATTGAAGCCACATGAGAAAAACTATCCGACTCATGATCTCGAATTAGCTGCCATCGTATTTATTTTGAAAATATGGCAACATTACTTGTTTGGAGAGAGATGTCATGTATTTTCGGATCATAAAAGCCTCAAATATTTGATGACTCAAAGAGATTTGAATCTGCGACAAAGACGTTGGCTTGAATTGTTGAAAGATTATGAGCTTGTTATTGACTATCATCCAGGAAAGGCTAATGTAGTTGCCGATGCTCTAAGTCATAAGTCACTGTTTGCTTTGCGAGCGATGAATGTTCACTTGTCTGTTTCATCCGATAATGTGTTGGTAGCAGAATTAAAAGCCAAACTGTTATTGATTCATCAAATATGTGAAACTCAAAAAGTCGATGATGAATTGGTTACTAAACAAGCTGAATGTGTTTCGAATGTGGATTCAGAGTTTCAAATTGACGACAACGATTGTTTGAGGTTCAGAAATCGATTGTATGTTCCAAGAAATTCAGAACTTATTTCGATAATTTTGAACGAAGCTCATAATAGCCGAATGTCAGTCCATCCTGGTAGCACGAAAATGTACAACGATCTGAAACGTCATTTTTGGTGGCCTAGTATGAAACGAGACATTTCTAACTTTGTTTCAAAGTGTTTGGTATGTCAACAAGTGAAAGCGGAACATCAAGTGCCTTCAGGATTACTTCAGCTGATCATGATACCCGAATGGAAATAGGATCGAATCACGATGGATTTTGTATCCAGGTTGCCATTATCGTCAAGCAAGAAAGATGCGATCTGGGTTGTTGTTGATAGATTGACAAAGTCGACTCATTTTATTCCCGTAGAGGTTACACGGGGTACCTATTTCTATTGTGTCGGACAGAGATCCAAGATTCACATTGCGATTCTGGAAGAAATTGCAAGAAGCTTTGGGTACCAAGTTGCATTTTAGCACCGCTTTTCATCCCCAGACTGATGGTCAATCCGAGCGGTTTAGATACTCGAGGATATGTTGAGATGTTGCATCCCTGAGCTTAGTGGTTCATGGGAAGGTATTTGCCTTTGATTGAATTCGCTTACAACAATATTTTTCAATCAAGCATTAAGATGGCACCTTACGAGGCTTTGTACGGTCGTAAATGTCGTACACCATTGTTTTGGACCAAGCTTAGTGAAAATAAAATCTTCGGGGTTGATTTGATTAAAGATACTGAGCAGAAAGTAAAAGTAATCCGTGAAAGTCTGAAAGCAGCTTCAGATCGTCAGAAGTCGTATGCAGATTTAAAGCGAAAAGACATTGAATATCAGGTCAGAGACAAAGTGTTTCTTAAAGTTTCATCTTGGAAAAAGGTGCTCAGATTTGGCTGTAAAGGCAAATTGAGTCCGAGGTTCATCGGGCTGTATGAAATATCCGAACTAGTTGGGCCGGTCGCATACGGATTGATTTTACCCCCCGAGCTTGAAAAGATTTACAACATTTTTCATGTTCCGATCTTCAACGTTATAGATCCGATCCATCGCACATAATTAATCCATCAGAGGTCCAGATTCAATCTGATTTGAGTTACGAAGAAGAACCGGTTCATATTTTGACTCGTGAGGTAAAAGAATTATGAAATAAGAAAATCTCATTAGTGAAGGTACTGTGGCTTAAGTATGGGGTTGAAGAAGCTACTTGGGAACTGGAAGACTCTATGAAGGATCGATATCCTAACTTATTTACCGGTAAGATTTTCGGGGACGAAAATTCTTTATGTGGGGGAGAGTTGTGACAGCCTTAATTTGACCCAAGTCAGAAAGTGGTTTCAGGACCACAAAACCGAGTCACAAAAATAATTAACTATTACATTATATACTTATTCTATGTGTAAATGCATGTGTGAAAGTTTTATGCTTTGATTTTTGTCATTTGTATGTGAAATTAATTAAATAGGACTTATATGAGACATTTTTGAAATGTGATAGTTTAATGTGTAATGGTCTATTAATGCATGTTATAAAAGTAGGGACTTGCATGTCAAATATCCCTTTTGGTTATTAGTGGCCGGTCATGATGATGTTTTACATAAAAATATATATATTAATTATCACTTAAAATGGCTTTATATTTTATATTATTAATGAATAAAAATAAAGGAAAAATGGGTGATGAAAACAAAGCTTTATCTTTGTTCTTGGCCAAACGGAAAGAGAGGAAAGGGGAGAAAACTCCATTCGGTCACCTTAGGCTTGAATCAAGGTAAGAATTCATATTAATTCTTAAAATTGTAGTTAATTTTATGTTAGTTACCAAGTTCTTTATTTAACCCATGATAAAATTTTGGTTTTGGGGAGGATTTGAGTTCTCGGCCATGGTAGAAAATGAAAGGGATACATGGTTGTCTTCAAGTTTAATGAATAATTACAAATGGATGATGTTTGAGATAGTTTAAGGTGCTTGTAAGTAGTTTAGATGAATGAACAAAAAAATAAAAATAAATCATCTTGTGTATTGGTGTAATTGCCGAATTTGAACTAGGGATATTTTTTAGTAATGTTTGTATTTTAAATGATGGAATAGAGTGAATGCTTGGAATGTGTTATGCATAAATTATAAGTTGGATTAAAGGCTGTTATATTGCCTTGTCATTTCCGAAAATGTGCTTTGTTAAAGAAATTGGGTGTTAGATGTTTAAGTGATGTAAGTATATGTATATTCGGCTTGTAGTTATATAAGTGTAGTATGAGAAAATAACTCATAATTAAATGCAATGTATGTTTCGGTAAAATTGGTCTTGTTGGCTATTCATGTATGTATATATATATGCAATACTACGTAGTGATTTCTTAGCTTATGTGTAAACGTATATGCAAGCATGATTATAATAAAATTATGGTTTTTGAGAAGTTGAATATTAATATACTCAAATAGTCAGGTGAGTATTCGGTCTAGTAAATAAAAATGCAATTACGTATATATATATATATATGTGCATTCGGCATGGGTAAAACAAAGTGGCTGGTAAGTTGATTGAAAAATAGACAATGAGTGTATTTGATTTTTCGATCAAGATGATGTTTAAGTGCGAATGTATTTATGTGGATGTACTTATAAGTATAACTTGAGGTTAAATGGTATTTAGTCACTATAAATAACCATACTTGTAGAATTTATTAAATACATAATTGGTCTTAACGTAGATATGCATATAATTATAAAGTTGTTAATGCCTAGTAAGGTGTTTGGTTGTGCATGACTAGGGAATATATATATGCATATGGTGTTTGATATTTAATTATTAAGTCATATGTACCTTAACCTTATAATATACATGTATTATATTAAATTGCCTATTTGATAAGAAATTAAATATATTCAATTGTTTAAATCAAGCTCAAGAGCAAAGAGGAACTAGATCAGATAAGGGAAAGGAGAAAGCAATCGAATAGCCTATCGGCCACTGTTCAAAAATATCCGAGGTAAGTTTTGAGTAATTACATTTATTAGATAATTGATGTAATGAGATAAGTATGATAAATGAATTGCGACCTATTGTCTCTGCTTGAATAAGGTTGTTTACTAAATAACTTAAGTATATGGCATGTAACCGAATGGATATTAGGAGTTAAGCTGAGATAGTGAAATGGCTATGTGTTCTTGCGTAAAAGTGTTGAACCGAAAGTTATATTGAAAGTGTGTTTTCTTTGTGTGTTTGTACTCGAATGAAGAAATTGAAGTACAAATGTGATATGTTATGTGAGCCGAGTTATCATGTGGGTAAATACGCTTAGCACTTGATATATTATATATCCGGGTTAAATCTCGCAGCTTCGATCTTGGTAATATATCCGAGTTAAATCATGAGCCGTGTTGGTAATATATATCCGGGTTAAATCCATAAGCTTCGTCTTTGGTAATATATATCTAGGTTAAATCCATGAGCTTAGTGTTGGTACTATATCAGGGCTTAAAGTTCCGCGC
Source organism: Gossypium longicalyx (assembly GCA_025698465.1). Classification (NCBI taxonomy): domain Eukaryota; kingdom Viridiplantae; phylum Streptophyta; class Magnoliopsida; order Malvales; family Malvaceae; genus Gossypium; species Gossypium longicalyx. The sequence goes on from CM046995.1 coordinate 38,526,423, forward strand.
AGCTTTGAGCTAAGTAACTGGATTCGGATTTTGAAACCTAGCGAGCTTAACGCCGATGATTCGAATGAGATTACAAATTCAAATGTTCAAAGCAAACTATTATTGATTATGTATGATACATGGTAATGACCAGTGCGTATTATGTACTTATATGTGAATTGATTGCAAGGTGAGTCATTAGTATCAAATAACGATATAATTGTGTGGATGATTAATATATCTATGAATAAGAGAAATGACCTATTCGGTCGATGTGCGCCATTATATGAAAATATGTGAATTAAATTAGTTGTATGAGCCATAGAGTAAAGTGAAGCATGTGCTGAAAATTTCTTTGTGTATTTATATTGGCCAATAGGCTTTATATGTGGTATACTTGTGTATATTAATTTGAGTGATTGTAATTAGAATACGAGTTTTGTGATATTTAATGTTCGTTTTATATGATACGTTTTGATTGTTTGAAATGCTTAAAACTTACTAAGCTTAGTAATGCTTACTTTGTTGCCTTAATTCTTTATTTTATAGATCTTGTTAAATGTCACTCTGATCTCGGGGATCTCAAAGTCGAAGTCGTCCGCACTATCTAAGCCTTTTGGTACTCTAGTAGTTAAATTTCGATAATGGCATGTACAGGCTTGACTTTTTATTATTAAATAATTATCTTTTTGATGATGTATATATGTATAGTCATGCGAAAATGGCTTGATAAGTTACTATATGTGTTCCAAATGGTTAATGTGAATGCGTGGTTGAGATTTGATTAATGTTTTCAATGTTTGATGTGAATTGAACTTAAGAATGAATCACTATACCTAATTATCTTGATATGACTCTTTTGTATATGGTAATACTATTTAACCCTCCGGCGACGGGTACGGGTTAGGGGTGTTACAGCTCCTATGGCACGAGGTTGACCTCCAAGACACCCTGGAAGTGCTAGTGGCAGTCGAGTCACAGCTAAAGATACTGCAAGACCAGAGGCTAGAGCCCTGGCAAGAATGTATGCAATACGCGCTCAAGAGGAAGCCTCTGCTGCTGACATTATCACGGGTACTTTGTCCCTTTTTAATACGAGTATTATTGCTTTAATTAACCCGAGGTCGACGCATTCTTACGTTTGCATGAGATTGGTGTCTAGTATGAATATACCTGTTGAACCTACGAGATTTGTTATTAATGTGTCGAACCCATTAGGCAAATCGGTTCTAGTTGATAAAGTCTGTAAGAATTGTCCTTTGATGATTCAAGGTTATTGTTTTCCGGCTAACCTTATGTTGCTACCAATTTAAGAATTTGATGTAATATTTGGTATGGATTGGTTAGCCCTTCATGATGTAACTGTAAATTGTGGTAGTAAGTATATTAAGTTAAAATGTCTGGATAGTAAGACTTTACGGGTCGAATCAAGAGAATTGGGTTTGCCGCCGAATGTAATCATGACAATGGTTGCCCAGAGATACATGAGGAAAGGGTATGAGGCTTATCTTGCATTTATACTGAACACTAAGGAAGCAGAGTTGAAGATCGAGTCTATGCCAATAGTATGTGAGTATTCAGATGTATTCCTAGAGGAATTACCAGGATTATCTCCTGAAAGAGAAATTGAGTTTGGTATTGAATTGATGTCAGGGGCAACTCATATTTCTATCGCTCCGTATAGAATGGCACCAACCGAGCTAAAAGAGTTAAAAGCACAGTTGCAAGAGTTGACGGATAAAGGATTAGCAAGGCCAATTTTTTCACCTTGGGGTGCCCCCGTGTTGTTTGTAAAGAAGAAATATGGTTCAATGAGATTATATATTGATTATCGGCAACTGAATAAGGTAACCATAAAAAATAAGTATCCTTTACCAAGGATTGATGATTTATTCGATCAGTTGAGAGGAGTCACTGTGTTCTCTAAGATAGACTTATGGCCTGGCTACTATCAGTTGTGTGTCAAGGAGTCGAATGTACCAAATAGCTTTCAAGACAAGGTATGGTCATTACGAATTCCTTGTTATTCCGTTTGGGTTGATGAATGCACCGGTCATATTTATGGATCTAATGAATAGGATCTTTTGGCCATATTTGGATAAGTTTGTTTTTGTGTTCATTGGCGACATCTTGATTTATTCCAAAAATGAGACAGAGCATGCGAAGCACCTGAGAATTGTATTGCAGACTTTGCGAGAAAAACAACTGTATGCTAAGTTTAGCAAGAGTGAATTTTGGCTCCAAGAAGTTAGATTTTTGGGTCATATTGTTTCGGGTGAAGGCATCCGAGTTGATCCAAGTAAAATCTCAACTATTGTTGAGTAGAAGTCACCTAAAAATGTAACCAAGGTTAGAAGCATTTTGGGCTTAGACGATTACTATCGAAGGTTTGTAAAAGGATTCTCTATGATAGCAACTCCGATGACGAAGTTGCTATAGAAGGATGTTAAGTTTGAATGGACGGAAAAGTGTCAGCAAAGTTTTGAGAAATTAAAGACATTTCTGACTGAAGCTCCTGTTTTAGTGCTACCTAAATCGGGAAAGGAATTCGTGGTCTATAGTGATGCATCCTTAAATGGATTGAGTTGTGTGCTTATGTAAGATGGCAAGGTGATAGCCTATGTTTCACGACAATTGAAGCCTCACGAGACAAATTATCCAACCCATGACCTAGAGCTTGCTGCGATTGTTTTTGCCTTAAAGATTTGGAGGCATTATTTATATGGTGATAGCCTATGTTTTTTTGCCTTAAAGATTTTGAGGCGTTATTTATATGGTGATAGCCTATGTTTTTGCCTTAAAGATTTGGAGGCATTATTTATATGGTCCCCGACGCTCAGAGCAGAAAATCCTTATTTTCTTTGAGAGCCATGGATACTCGTTTGACATTACTTGATGATGGTTCGGTCTTGGAAGAGCTAGAGGCTAAGCCAACATTTCTGTAGGAAATTCATGATGCTCAGTTTATTGATGGTGACTTGCAAGCAAAAAGGGCTCAATATGAGTCAGGGACTGAACCAGATTTCTAGATTAGTACTGATGGGTGTTTGATGTTCAGAGATAGAGTATGTGTACATAAAGATGATGAACTTATCCGAAAAATATTGCAAGAAGCACATTGTAGTTGTTTGTCTATTCTGAGTTTGTGTTAAGATGCCTGGTATGTCAGCAAGTCAAAGCTGAACATCAAGTTCCTTCAGGTTTGTTACAACTTGTAATGATTCCCGAATGGAAGTAGTATAGAGTTACCATGGACTTCGTGACAGTGTTGCCTTTGACTCCGAAAAAGAAAAATGCCATATGGGTCGTAGTGGATAAGTTAACCAAGTCGGCTCATTTTATTTTGGTAAGGACAGATTATTCCCTTGATAGACTGGCCGAGTTATACATTTCTGAGATAGTAAGATTGCACGGAGTACCATTATCGATTATTTCAGACAGAGACCCAAGGATCACTTCGAGATTCTGGAAAAAGCTACATGAAGCCTTGCAGATGAAGTTGAGTTTTAGTACAGCTTTTCACCGTCAGACCGATAGTCAATCTGAGTGAACGATTCAGATTCTTGCAGATATGTTGCGATGTTGCATCCTCGAATTTCAGGGTAGCTGGAAAAAATACCTGCCACTGGCAGAATTTGCCTACAACAATAGTTTCCAAACAAGTTTGAAAATGGCACTTTATGAGGCCTTGTATGGCAGAAGTGTCGAACTCCATTATAATGGACAAAACTTAAGGAAAATCAGATTCATGGAGTGAATCTGATTAGGGAAATTGAAGAAAAATTTAAAGTAATACAATACTGTTTAAAAGCGGCATCGGATAGGCAATAGTCTTATGCTGATCTGAAAAGAAAAGAGATTGAATTCCAAGTTGGAGACAAAGTATTCTTGAATATGTCTCCATGGAAAAAGGTGTTGAGATTTGGTCATAAAGGTAAACTGAGTCTGCGATTTATCGGACCTTACGAGATCACTGAAAGGATTGAACCATTAGACTATTGCTTGGCATTGCCACCCAAATTGGAAAAGATTCACGACGTGTTCCATGTATCCATGCTAAGACGATATCGATCAGACCCCTCTCATGTGATTTTACCAGAGGATATTGAGATAAGACTAGACATGACTTACGGAGAGAAACCAGTCAAGATTTTGGCCCGAGAGGTTAAACAGTTGAGAAATAAAAGTGTTACTTTAATAAAGGTTCTATGGCACCGACATGGTGTGAAAGAAGTTACAAGGGAACCAGAAGAAACCATGAGAAACCAATACCCGAACCTGTTTACTGGTAAGACTTTCGGGGACGAAAGTCCCTAAGGGGGAGAAATGTAACATCCCGAAATAGGGCCTAGTCGGAACAGTGGTTTTGGGACCACAAATCCGACATCAAAATATATATTTTATGATTATTATGAGACCTAGAATATGAGATTATGCATATGTTAAAGTTTCATGAAGAAATTCCTTGAGTAAGGTGTCTAATTGGAAATTAGGGACTAAATTGAATAAATTGCAAAACTTGGATTCTAGAAGCAATTTGTATGAAATTGCTTTATATTGTAAATTAGAAGGCCTTAAAGAGAAATTTGCCCAATTTCTAAGTTTTTGGACAAAAAAGGAAAAAATGAGCCATTCTTCTTCCTTGTCCAGCCGAAAATTTCATGCTCTCCATAGCTAGGGTTTTCAAGCTTTCCAAGCTCAATAGCAAGTACTCCCAAGCCCCGTTTTTAATGTTCTTTGTATTTTTGAAATCCCGGTAGCTTGATCTTTCCATTTCTACCCATATTTCATGCTAGGGTTCATGTTTAAAAAGTTACCCATGCATGAGTTGTTTGTATTTTGGTGGATTATGGAGGAGTATGAAAGTTGAAGGTGTGTTAAACATCTTTTCTTAGGTAATTTTCATGAAAAACCCCTAAAGGGACCTTTTTGCAAAAGTTGTTAAATATGTGGTAGAAATGTGAAAATAATGGAAAATGCGGGCTGCCATAAGAGAGAAAAATGTCCGGCTAGGCTTGGGTAAGATAGAAATTGCATGTGTTTCATTATACGAGCCTAGGGACTAAATCGTAAAAATGTCAAAGGTTAGGGGCAAAATGGTCATTTGGACCAGGGGTAGAAATTAAACTTGAAAAGTGTAATGTAGTGAATTAATGATATAATTTTATTGTGATAGACCCTGAGGAACAAATTCCGGAGGTCGATCGAGGTAAACGCAAGGTTTCGAAATAACCAAAACATAGCTCCGAAACGAATACTAGGTAAGTTTGGATAACTCGAAGTAAACCTATAACATGCATATTCGTATGTTTTGTGAATGTATGATAATTCATTGTTGATGGCATGAAAATGCATGAATTGCATCTTTAATAATGAATTGTTGGATAATGTATCAGTTGAGGTTGGAAAGGGAATTCGATGGATAAACCATGATTTGCATGAGACTTGAGATCCTGCATGTGTTGCAGAAAAGGATTTAGCCTGGACTGGTAATCCGAAGATCTCAAGTATAAAAAGGATCTAGCCCGAACAGGTGTTCCATGAGTGATCGAGCCTCTCGAAGAATATGTGTGCATTGTGCATTTAGCACGGATGGGTAATCTGATTAGGGTCTGAATTTAGCCTAGACTAGTAATTCAAATCCGAGCTCATTAAGGGTGTTTGTCGTTATAAGGGATTTATCCTGGACTGGTAATCCCGACATCACCTTATGAGTTTATATTACGGGCGATTTAGCCTGGACTGGTAATCCCGCCGTAAGATGTGAGGTTCGCGGGAGTGTATACTGAAACGATCATTCGTATGAATTGATGGTAAATGGATGATCCATCGAGATTTCCTAGAAACTCAACAGGACTATCACAACGAATATATATAGATGATATGTTAAATGATGAGCTCATCTAAGATGAATTATATGGTACATTGTTATGTATCTAACTTGATGATTGAGTGCATGTGATAGGGAAACCATTTTCATGTCCATTGGTTTCATTATCTATTATGGATGTATGCTAAACAATCGGTTAGTTTATTTTCCAGTTATTCAGGCTTACTAAGCATTTAAATGCTTACCCCTCTCTTTTCCCTGCTTTTCAGAGCTCAAGAACTTACAAGGATTGGAAGACAATTGGAGAGTCAACACACTATCAACTAGACAAGCTTTGGTATAAAGACATTTCTATTTTGTCCAATGGCATGTATAGGATTTTTGAGTATTTTGTTATATATGTCATTCGATTTGCTTAGTGAAGGCATATAAAAATATGTTTATCTTTCTTTGTATAGGGCCATGGGAACTGGCTCATTTTAAAGTAGGATATGCCCTACAAATCTATGCATGTTTATATTCATATGCGATGGCTTAGTTATAATTGGCAATGAGTTATAATAACGAGCTAATCTTAATATATCAAGCAGACATATAAATCATTAAATTCAAGATAAGAATTAACTTAGTATGTATGAAACCAATGATACGAGGTTCACATGCAATGAGGTTAATCAAAGTTTCATACTTACAAATGGATAATTTGGCCCAAATATGCACTATAGTAATCTGTAAGTGTAATTGGCTAGTAGAGGGTGACTTAAGGCTTGGAAAATAGCCTAATAAGGTCCACATGGGTAGACACACGGGCTACTCCCATGGGTGTGTGCTATGACCGTGTGTCCCCTGCACCTAAAATTTTAAGTCAGCATAGAGCACAGGCTAAGCACACGGGCGTGTGCCTTGGCCGTGTTGCATACTGGAAAAAGGACACGGGCGTGTTCTATGCCCCACGGGCGTGTTACACTTCAACTAAGGGAAAATTTCCTAAAGTGCCCCAAGCCTATCGGACAATTTTAGTTTTTTTCCATACTGCCCCTAGGAGTGTTTTTAGGCCTCGGAGGCCTATATAAGAGACAAAGTGCACATGTTTGAAAAGTTTTAATTTATGAACGAATTCAGTAACCCGATTGTATATGTTTGTGAAGGTGAATTACCGGTAACGCCTCGAACCCTATCTTGACATCGGATACGGGCGAGGGGTGTTACATTGTTTGATCTATATTTTCAAGATGTTACTTAAAGACATGCATTGCCAAGAACCATTGCGGTCATAAGGGCACACAAGTTTAAGTACGTACCTTTTTACTTCCATGCATACTTATATACTTTACTTAGCTCACATACAAACTACCTGCGCATTACACGTTGAACGTTTGGAATATTGAACAGGATACTCGGATACATATGCACTGGAGTGCCATAACATAACATAGCATACCTCTCAACAGGGATACCTAAGAGCACCCGGACCTAGCATGCATCGCATAATCATGCCTCTCAACGGGGTTACATAAGCTCCTGGACCTAGCGTGTACCACATAATTACATGCCTCTCAACGGGGCTACACAAGCTCCCGGACCTAGCATGTATCATGCCATCAAATGAGCTCATACGTACATAGCTATCCTAGTGAAATGTCACTTGTATCCTTACCTATTCCTAAGTTCAAACAGGATTCTCAGACTTTCGTCTCTTTGTCGAACATTCTCGGAATGTTGGCCTCATAACATATGACATTTTCAAATGCAAATGCTAACATGGCAACACTTGTACAATAAGAATAAAACATCAAAACACATTATAGCAACAAGATAACCAAATAACATATTATTTATCTAAATATTATTTGAACATTTAAAACGTCAATTAAAGTATTTATTTGCACGTGTACTTACCTCGGTATAAAATATTCGGTATAGTGCCTAAGCCTCGAACGCTTTGTTCTTGCCTTTATCAAGATTCGGTTCTCGTCTTTCTTGATCTATAATAATAAATTTAGCTCATTAACTTCCTAAATTACTCAAATTGACCCTAAATTCATGCTTTGATAAAATTACCATTTTACCCCTAAACTTTCACTTATTCACAATTTAGTCCCTAAGCTCGTATATTGGAATGTAAGTGATTTCTTGGTTACCCAAGTCCAGCCGAATGCTTCTTGTACTTATAGCAGCCCATACTTTCCTTCATTTCACACTTTTCTACCCATTTTCTCAACTTTTACAAATAAGTCCTTTTTAGGGTTTCCATGTAAAATCACTTAACAAAAGTTGTTCTCCATACCTTAAACTATCATATCCATCCGTAATCCATCAAAATACATCTAACTAATGCATGGGTAATTTTCTAAAAATAAACCCTAGCATGAGATATGGGTAGAAATGAAGAGAGCAAGTTGCAAGGATGTCAAAAATACAAAGAGCATTAAAAACGAGGCTAGGATTTACTTACTATCAAGCTTGAAAGTTGAAGAAACCCTAGCTATGGTACCCTTGAAGTTTCGGCAGCAACATGAGGAAGATGAGCTAATTTTTAGCTCTTTTTCCCTTTTTAATTCATTTAATAACCAAATGACCAAAATGCTCTTACTTACTAAACTTACAAAAATTTCCTTGGATGTCCATATTTGTCCAAAAATTTAGAATTTGGGAAAATTTCTCTTTAATACCTTCTAATTCACATCCCAAAAAAATTTCATACAAATTACACCTAAAACTCAATTTTTGCATCTTATTCAATTTAGTCCTTATTTTCTAATTGGACACTTAATTCTTAAAATTTCCTCATGAAAATTTACCACATGCATAGTCTTATATTCTAAATCTCATAATGGTCATAATCTAAATATTTTAACGTTGAATTTATGGTCTCGAAACCATTATTTCGACTAGGCATATTTTAGGGTGTTACAATTCGGTCATTACCATGTTTATGCATAAGGTGTTGTATTTTGATTTATGAGTATACATATATGTGCTCACATATTGATGTATAGCTTTGAAATTGAAGGATATTTTGCTTATATATATATGTATGTGTATTCGGCCATATAATATAAATATGGATGTGATTATTATCCTTGACCTATGAATTTATGCATATAAGCGTATATGTACTAGTTATGGTAAAGATATTTTGGTTTGGAAATTGAATGATAGTTTGATAAAAATATGTATATATGTTCATTCGGCCATGAATAATATACATGTGGAAGTACATATAAAATACATGAATTTGTAAGCTTAAGATTTAAAGTAACTATGATAGTATAATTTGGTTTAGTTTAAATGATTTGATTATGTAATTACGTTGTTTATTTGCTTATGACTTACTTAGCTATAAAAGCTTACTCTATGTGTGTTCATGTTTACCTCTATTTTATAGACTTTGGATTCAAGTTTCGAGCTCGGGAATTGTTAGAGAAGCTTATCACACTATCGACTGTCTTCGATATTTTATAAACTGAATTTACGAACCTATGGCATGTATAGGCTAGAATTTAGTTTGAAAAGTTGGATTTTGGTTTTGTATAATTTAAGCCATGCAAAAATGGCCTAATTTCATTGTTTGAGTTCGGTTTGTTTGTTTATAGCTTAAGTTTATTTTAGTTATTATGCTATGTGCCATGGACAAAAGATATATGGGGTATCTATTTTGTGCACTGAAATTGGTTGATGATCTTGGATGTGTGCATATGGTTAATACGTTATATGTGATTTGGCATTAAAGGTTGTTTGGCTATGTCCGAGCATGATATAAGTTTGTCTTGATATATTCGTTAAATGGTATGGGAGATTCATGTTTTAAATACATATCTATTTGTAGTCAGTGAATTACTCTGGTAAATATAAATTGTAGTATGAGTTGATATGAAAATTATACAAATATGTATCGTAAATTTGGATATGAGATAAAGGTATATAAGATGGTTATGACTATTTTGTAATTTAGCATTTTCTTATACAAATATTTATGTATATAATGAATTGACTTGATATGTATCTCATCTTAAGGTATATATATATAATGGTGTTGATCATGTACTTCGGTTATGACATATGGATAGATAAAAGAATAAGTGAATTTGGTTGTTAATTTGGTTAAGGTGTTATTCATGATTTGATGTTAAAGGATGATAGGTTATATTCGAACATAGAGAAAAAATTTATCTTGATATGTATATTACATAGTAGATAAGATTTGTGTACAGGATATATGTTTATATTTGGTTATTGATTTATTCTTGTGAAGTATAAATTGTATCATGAATTGATTTGGAAGCTAGTATAATGTACTTGTGTACTTGGTTATTTAGTGAAAATATATGGAAGGGTTATGGTCAACTTGGTAATTCGGTACCTGTATATATAATTATATATGTATATATATGTATATTTTTGCACAAGATGAAATGGTATGACACATATATTAACTCAAGGTATATATGTATAAGGGTATAAGGTGGTGTTTCGATTATGGAGTAAATGATGTTTGTGTTTGAGTTATAATATGTAATGCATTAACTAGTAAATTGTATGTCAAGTATATGGGGTACATTGGAGTATGCTTATGCTATAAAATAATGATAGGTAAGACTATGTGGATTAGATAATTATGTGAAAATCAATTATTATGCACTAGTAGATCTTGGTTGCCTAATTGACATGAAATGAATATGATTATGTATCATTTTCAAATGGCATCTTATTTGAACATTTTGGATAATTTATTTGAGTGGTTTAATTGATTAAGTTGATGATAAATTTTGGCATATGCTAAGTGGAATATATAATTAGTTATTCATGTAATGCAAATGTAGTAATAAGGCAAACGAATGTTATTATGGAATGTTTCATTTATATGAAAGGAAATAATGTATGTTTGATAGTTAAAAAAATTACTAAATGATTAGCCATGTAAAGAAAGTCTGTTCTGAATTGTTTCACGATTGGTAATACCTCGTAACCCAATTCTAGCGACAGATACGAGTTAGGGTTATTACATCCACTCATATATACGAGCTCATAAACCAAGATACAACTTCATATACATACTCTTAATATATGGTCGAATATACAAGATCATATATACACATATTCGAGAATCATTTTAACAATAATCATATTTCTTGTTCATAATGCCAAATACACTTCCTTTATTCACATACATTTTTCATTTACATCACACACAATTTGTAACAAATATCAAATAACTTACTTACCTTATTTCAAGTAGATAATAAGCTAATTCATACCTGGTCAATCAGCTCGTTTTACATATTCTTGCACAACTTGTCATTTCCCGATGAACCATTCGGAATTGGATAGGACACTCGGATAATCACATATCATACATTGCCAACGTCCCAGATTTGGTCTTACATGTAATCACATATCGATGACACTGTCTCAGACAGGGTCTTACTCACACACATATATCGAAATCACATATCGATACCATGGTCTTACTCGCACATCACATAACGAAATCCTATGTTATGACATATGTATCCTAACTATTCCTAAGGTTCATACGGGACTTTCAAGCGTCGTAACTCAGTTGAAATAAATTCAAAAACATAGTAGCCAAGCTTGTATACATTCGACTAGTATAAATATAAATTCACACATTTCATTTCATCATGTATAATTTTCATCTAATTAAAATTAAGTACGTCTATTTGCTTATAAACTTAACTCGGATGATGTAAAACGGAACGGGACAGCTAGTCGACAACTTTCGTTTTCCCCCGATTCAAATCCGATTTCTTTGGTTCTTAATCTAAAAATATTCAAATTAAGCTCATTCAAACATATTTTCATTCAATTTAGTCCAAAAGCACATAAATGTCCAAATTACCATTTTACCCCTAACATTTACACTTTTTACAATTTAGTCCTATTGCACAAAACACAATATATGCAAAATTTCCCTATACCCATGTTTGGCCGAATCTTACCCATTTCCATACAAGTCCATATATTTCATTTGTTTCACATTTTAGTCCCTCAAATTATTCTTTTTGCAATTTAGTCCTAATTACTCAAAATCATCAAAAACTCCAATACAAAACATGTTAATCCAAAACATATCTTTCATATTTTATCATCAAACAACAAAAATCACAAGCTTTCAACAATGGCATAACTCAAAATATTCATCAAAATAAAAAAATTCAAGCATGGGTTTTATAGTATTCGAAGCAATGATTTCAAAAACGTAAAAATTATCAAAAATCGAGTAAAAACAAGCCTTGAATCATGCTTCGGAGGTGGCCGAACCTTTCAAACCTTGTTCTTTTCTTTTCTATTTTTCTATTCGGTCATGGAAGAAAAATATAAGCTATGGCTTTTTAATTTATGTTTTATTATATACATATTATTATATATTTTACCATTATAACCTTAATAAATTTAATTAGAAAACATATATAACATGCCCATTACCGTCCACCTATAAAACCAATGGTATATTTGTATTATAAATACCCGACATTAAAAGAACAAAGCAATTAGGCTCTTCAACAATTATCATACAAATTTTTCATTTTACGCGATTAAGTCCTTTTATTTAATCGGACACTCAAACGATAAAATTAAATCACAAAAATTTCACATGCTAATTCACACATAATAAACACAGAAAATGATTTTTAAATATTTTTTGACTCGAATTCGTGGTCCTGAAACCACTGTTCCAACTAGGGTCTAAATCGGGATGTTACAAAACAAATATATATGTTTATAAATTATGTTGAATTTTAATTTATTGAATTGAAATGTGGTTGAGAAATTGGTGATGAAATTTTAATTATGAAATGTTTATAAATAAGTATAAAATGATTTGGTATTTATTTTGAAGTTGAAAAATAGTTGTGATATATGAATTATGAATCTCGGAAAGGATGTAATAGATTTTTCATTATGTATATGGAAATACGGAACTATAATGCCCATTTGAATGCAGTATACGATTAGGATACAATTGGCATGCCAATAGGGTTAGTACGTGTGCTTGTACAGGATTGCACTTTGGTGCCTCTGTTAGCATTTCGATGCTCTTTGGTGTGTTTTGGGGAAACCCATGTATTCAAGTCATTTTCTATAGTTCAACAGGCCATTAAATTATATGAATGTGATTCTAAAATATTAATAAAGTAAGCTTATACTTATTGAGATATTGTATCATAGATGGTCAGGTAAATATGTTTTATTTGAGATTATTTGTATATAATGTAAAAGAATGATTTGGTTTCGTTTGAACTATTGTGGAGTAAGAATCATTCGATTGAATGTTTTAGTACTAATGTTATTTGACATTGGAAACGATTGTCAATTTTAGTAATTTAAGCTCTTTTACTATTCAATTTTAAATTGAGGTAAGTTGATTTGAACCTTTTGCTATAGACTTACTAAGCTTCTTAAGCTTACCTATCTTGTTTTTGTTTACTATAGTTAACGTTTTGCAGCACTGATCAAGTGGAGCAACTTCAGGGCTCCCACTATCCAAACTTTTTTTTGTAGCTTTTGGTTTAGTTATTTTGGTTTGTGGCTTGTATATAGGGTTTGAAGTTGTTAAGGTTAATGTTTTAGTTGAAAATTGTAAGTGTATATGGTGATGAATTGAGAAGTTATGTTTCATGTTGACCTTATTTGGTATGGAAATGTTTTATGCATTTTGAATGATATGCAGTGTGTTCATTTTCCTATATCTTTAGTGATTGAAAATGTGGAAAAACCAGTTTGGTAGATAGCTTATGTTAATGGAAATGATTGATTTACTTTTGGTAAGTGGCTTTGTTAAATGGTATTTTAGTTGAATTGCTTGTTGTGTATGCATAAATTGAGTTTTCAATGAGGGCATATTGGTTAGCCATATAAGGTGGGTGATTTTGGTATGTTTTAGGTGAGTTCATATGTGCTTTTGTTTAGGAGAAATTCATAGTAATTGGTATCGCTTGGTTTCTAAGTAATGGTGGTTGATTTGGCTTGAAAATGAAATCATTTGGTTGTACACGATCGTGTGTCACACATGGCCACTGTACAGGGTCGTTTGTCTTATTGATTTTAGGTGCAGGATTCTCTACACTGGTTCAGTGTATTACACGGCCTGGCGACATGGCTGTGTGACCTTATTTAAAATTGTACATAGTCAACGACACAGCCGTGTGACCCTATTTTGATTTGCACATGAGTAGCCACTTGGTCTATGACACGACTGTGTCCTTGAATAACACGGCCTGGGCTTTGTCACACGGCCATGTTTAACAGTCTATTTTTTAGTGGTGACAAAATAGTGGTTTCAGGACAATAATTTTCTGTTGTATCGACTCGTAAATATTATTTATAGAATATTACGGAATCATTAGACTCATATTATAATTTGGTTAAGAAATTTTAATACTTACATATTTAATTAAGTTAAAAGGACTAAATTGTATAAAGAGTAAAAGTTGAGTTCTATTAGTTAAAGGGATTCAATTGCTTTGAAATCATAAAGTAAGGGACTTGAATGGGAAATAACCATTTAAAGAATTAATGGATGTGCATGGGCATGGGCATGGTTTTATTAAAATTTTTTATTAATGATAAGGATAAAGTGGTACATTAACAATTAAAAAGACAATTAAGTAAGAAAAGATTAAAAGAAAGTGACCATCTTCATGTTTTATCATTTTAAGAACTGAAATTCACTATTGAAGAGGAGAAAAAGCTTTGTTTTGAATTCTTCTTGCATGGTATGTGCATTTGGTCCTGCTTTGAATGATTTTTATGCTTTAGAGATCGTTGCAACTAGGTCCAGCTAGCTCGTACCTTCATTTTTGAATCTGTTTAAATTTTTAGAAGTTTCCTTTGATGAATCATGAATGTTTTTAATGATAATCATGTGTTTGAAGCTTTGATTGTGGTATTTGGTTTAATTGTGAAGTGATTTTTGTTAGATTTTGATTTAAGGATTAAATTGTTAAAATGTCAAAATCTCAAGATTTGATAGTAAATTTTATGTACAACAGGGACTGTTAAAGGGCCTATTATATTCAGTTGTAACTTTATTCTAAGAAAATAGTCAATTTGATAATTTTCGGGTTAAAGGACCAAATTGCACAGTTGTAAAAAATTTTGGGAAAATGTGTAACTAATGAAAAGTTAAAGGTTATGTACACTGAATAGAATGTGAAATATGTATGGTATTAATATATTGTATTTAATTATTATATAGATCAAAACTTGGATAAAAAAGACAATAACCGAGGAAAAGGAAAAATAGCGTATTAGTCCTTTTGTGTTGGTCGGAATCGAATAGTAGGTAAATTCATAGTATATCAATATGTAAATGAATTTCTAATTTTTTTCTTATATTATGATTCTTTAATTGATGTATCTAAAGAAAATTATTGTACTTTGGTACCCCTGATTGCAGATACGTGCCCCTGTTTGTACTTTGGTACCCCTGATTGCACATACGTGCCCCTGTTTTTACTTCGGTACCCCTGATTGCACATACGTGCCCCTGTTTATACTTCGATACCCCTGATTGTACATACGTGCCCGTGTTTGTATTTTCGTACCCCTAATTGCACTTTAGTGCCCCTGTTTATATTTTGGTAACTTTAAATCAAATAGTGTATGAACTATATTTATTTGTATTTAAATTAAAGGTTACACTATGTACTTACAAAGCTTTGTAAGCTTACTGGTTCTTACGGATTTTTTTGTAGATAAACGTTGTTGGCAGTTGGAGGGATCGTTCAACTGGCTCACACTATCCATCTAAGTTCGTAGCTTTTATGTCTCTTAGGGTAGTGGCATGTATATATAGGAAATATGTGGTTTTGAAATATATAGGATGTTTTATAATGGTACTTTGTTATCTTTATGTCTTGAAGATTATGTTTGGTTAGCACACTTAAATGCATAGCAAACTTTGTCATTTTGGACACATGCTAAATCTTGTAAATAAGGTTTTCATTATGGTATGTTTAGAATGCTTTGACAATGGTCAATTTGTGGTATGTTTGGACAGTAATTAAACTAGGTTATAATGCTTGAAATAAGGTAATATTGATTTGTTTTAGCATTTTATGATTTGGTATATTTGTGGTGTAATGCCCCTTACCCGAGACCATCGCCGGAGTCGAGTATGAGACATTACTAAACTTATTTTAACATTTAAACAAGTTCAAACAATTCTCATAGTAAACTGTCCATCTGCGTCACAGTCGCTAAAAAATTTATATCTTGAGTTACGAAACTAAAAATCCAATTCCGTAAATTTTCTCTGAAACTATAATCATATATATACTTACTAACTTTTTTCTAGAATTTTTGGTCTGGCTAATTAGTATAGTTTATTAGTTAAATTCTCCCCTGTTTCAGGGTTAGGCTACTCTGACCCCTGTGTATTACAAATCAGATATCTCCCTGTACAGAGTTTCAATGACTATGACGTTTGTTTCTCATAAAACTAGACTCAATAATTAATCCATAAATATACATTATGAGTCCTAATTATTTTTACACAATTTATGGTGAATTTCTAAAGTCAAAACAAGGGATCCAGAAATCGCTCTGACCCTATTTCACAAAAACGTAAATATCTCATAAAATAAAAATATTTTAGCTATTTTGTTTCTTCCACATGAAAATAGATTCATTAAGCTTCAAATAAATATTTTATTCATCATCTAATTCTGTTTCTACTATTTTTAGTGATTTTTCAAATTCACATCACTGCTGCTGTATGACACTGTTTTATAGCCAATTTCACCATTTTATGGTTTTCCATGGATTAGGTAATACATTAAGCATACATAACATTAAATATAAATTTTGATTAGTCAGTTCAATAGCTAATCATCAACAAGAATTTTCACATCACTCATTCACCATATAATAAGATTATATACACAAAAAAGGATCATAATGCTATACATGCCATATTCCCAAAATATGCAAGCCACTATACCGAGATGGTTCGTTGATAGTGTGAACGTGTCTCTGACCGTCCCGATCTCTATCCGGCTTGTCAAAACTACAAGGAAAGGAAGGGAGGGAGTAAGCATAAATTCTTAGTAAGTTCACATGCAAATAGCAAGTAACATAACCATGCAATAATACAAAATCCACATTTGCATAATATCACCAAAACATTCATATCATATTTCTCATTCATGATCCTACCATATTATTGTTATTTTGAAGTCTCAACCCAAGGGTTAAGTACATACCTGTACAAAGTATCCGTTCCACAACACTTACCAACTAGTCACTTTCATCTCGAGAATTTCTCCATTTCACTAGAACTTTACCCGTTGAACACATCGGAATATAATTCGGATACACGAAATCAAGCTACCATAATTTCACCCATAAGGAACTCAGAACGCAACTCAACGAGCTCAGGTGTTCGCATCCATAATGAACTCAAACACAACTCAACGAGTTCGGATGCTTGCATCCATAAGTGAACTCGGAATGCAACTCAACGAGTTCGGATGCCTCATAATTCTCACGAACTCAGAATGCAACTCAACGAGTTCGGATCTCAATTTCCTAGTGACATGTCACTTGTATCCTAATCTATTCCTAATGTTCACACGGGATTTTTCTCGATCATACTCCTTTGCCATTTTCCACGAAATGTCGAAATTGATACTTCGATGGTAGTTCATACTTATCAAGTAATTCACATAATTACATATTTTTCAACAATAACCACAAAAAATAACATTTCATGACAATAAGCATCATATCATATAAACAACATTAAATTGCTTAAAACAAAAATTATGTTACCCTATTTACTCATGAACGTACCTCGGTACAAAATGTATAAAGGCTGCAATTTAACTCGAAATCTTTTCTTTTCCCCGATCAAGGTCGATTCCACGTATTTCTTGATCTACAATAACATATTTTTTGATTTCATACTCATATTTATCAAAATAGTTCTTAACTCTAACTTTGGCAAAATTACAATTTTGCCCCTAAACTTTTACATATTTACACTTTTGCCCCAAAGCTCGGAAATTAAACTTATTCCTATTTTCTTATGTTTTATGACATGCTGATAAATTTTCCCTTCTATAGCAACATCAAATTCTCACTCTAACATGTAGTTATGAACATTAGGTATTTTTACCGATTATGTCGTTTTACTCATTTTCACGTAAAATCACTTAGCAAAAGTTGTTTAACACAATTTCAAGCTTCATATTCTACCATAAAACATCAAAATAAACACATTTCACCTATGGGTATTTTTCCAAATATAAATCCTAGGTTAAATTATTGCTAGAATAAGCTAAATCAAGTTATTAGGACTCCAAAAACGTAAAGAACATTAAAAACGGGGCTTGGAATCACTTACTATGGAGCTTGGAAGCTTGAAACAAACCCTAGCTATGGAGAACCCTTGAAATTTCGTCCTAATGAAGAAGATGAACATATTTTGCCATCTTTTTCCTTTTTTTAATCTTTTAATTACCAAATGACTAAAATACCCTTCATTACTAAACTTTCAAAATTTCCATCCATGTCCAATTTTTGTCCAAAAACTTAGAAATTGGTCAAATTTCTATTTAAGACCTCCTAATTAATATTCCAAAGCAATTTCATACTAAAAACTTCTAGAATGCAAGTTTTGCAACTTATTTAATTTAGTCCCTAATTTCAAATTAATCACTTTATGCATAAAATTTCTTCACGAAATTTTCACACAATCATGCAATCATATCATAGACCTCAAAATAATCATAAAATAATTATTTCTCTCTCGAATTTGTGGTCCTAAAACCACTATTCCGATTAGGCCCTAATTCGGGATATCACAACTCTCCCCCCTTTTTGGATTTTCGTCCCCGAAAATATTACCAGTAAATAGGTGTGGGTATTGATTCCTCATAGTTTCCTCAGGCTCCCATGTAGCCTCTTCTACCCCATGTTTTTGCCACAATACTTTTACGAGTGCGATACTTTTGTTTCTTAGTTGTTTGACCTCCCGAGCTAAAATTTTAATCGGGTCTTCATTGTAAGTCATATCCGGTTGCAACTCGATTTTCGTTGGTGAAATCACATGTGAAGTTTCTGAACGATACCGACGTAACATAGATACATGGAACACATCATGAATCTTCTCTAATTCCGGTGGTAGTGCTAACCAATATGCTACCAGTCCAATTCTTTCAATTATCTCATACGGTCCAATGAAATGTAGACTCAATTTACCTTTCCGACCGAATCTGAGAATCTTCTTCCATGGAGACACTTTTAAGAACACTTTATCACCAAATTGGAACTCAATCTCTTTTCATTTCAAATCCGCGTAGGATTTCTGTCAGTCCGAAGTAGCTTTCAAATAATCTCGAATCACTTTCACCTTTTCTTCAGTTTCTTTGATTAGATCAACTCCGTAAATATGGTTTTCTTTGAGTTCGGTCCAATACAGCGGTGTCCAACACTTGTGACCATACAACGCTTCATAAGGTGTCATTTTCAAACTCGTCTGATAACTGTTATTGTAAGCAAACTCCACCAACGGTAAGTACCTTTCCCAATTTCCTTGGAACTCCAACACGCAACAGCTGAGCATGTCTTCAAGAATCTGAATTACTCTCTCTGATTGTCCATCAGTCTGTGGATGGAAGGCAGTGCTGAAATTTAACTTCGTACCTAATACTTCTTGCAGTTTTTGCCAAAATCGCGAAGTAAACCTCGGATCTCTATCCGAAATAATCAACAACGATACTCCGTGAAGTCTAACAATCTCACTGATATATAATTCAGCCAACTTATCAAGAGAATAATCAGTGCGTACTGAAATAAAATGAGCCGATTTAGTCAATCTGTCGACTATTACCCAGATGACATCTTTCTTCTTCGGAGTTAATGGCAATCCTGATACAAAATCCATTGTAATTCGATCCCATTTCCATTCGGGAATCATGATAGGCTAAAGTAGACCCGAAGGCACCTGATGTTCAGCTTTTACTTGCTGACAAATCATACATTTCGATACAAACTTAGAAATATCTTTTTTATTCCGTTCCACTAATACATTTTCTTCAAATCATTGTACATTTTTGTACTGCCCGGATGCATTGACAAACAACTACTGTGTGCTTCGTGCAAGATTTTCTGAATCAACTTATCATTCTTTGGTACACAAATCCGATCTTTAAACATCAAGTAACCATCAGAACCGATTCTAAAATCTGATCCCGTATCAGTCTCACATTACTTTCTCTTGGCTTGCAAATCTTGATCATTTTTCTGAGCTTCACAAATCTCTTGTAAAAAACATCGGTCTTGCTCTCAACTCTGCTAGAATCGAACCATCATTAGATACTGTCAACTGAGTATTCATAGCTCTCAAAGTAAATAATGACTTTCTACTTAAGGCATCGTCAACCACATTCGCTTTCCCCGGATGATAGTCAATCACAAGCTCGTAATCTTTCAATAATTCTAACCATCTCCACTGTCTCAAATTCAAGTCTTTTTGTGACATCAAGTACTTGAGACTTTTGTGGTCGGTATATATAGGCACTTTTCACCATACAGATAATGTCGCCAAATCTTCAAAGCAAACACTATAGCAGCCAGTTCCAAATCATGAGTCGGATAATTCCTTTCGTGAGGTTTTAACTGCCTCGAAGCATAAGCCACAACTTTTCCTTCTTGCATAAGTACACATCCCAAGCCATTTAGAGAAGCATCACTATACACCACAAATTCTTTACCTGACTCGGGTTGTACCAATACTGGTGCTTCAGTCAATAACATTTTCAATTTCTCAAAACTCTATTGACATTCTTCTGTCCAGTCGAATTTAACATCTTTTTGGAGCAGTCTAGTCATAGGAGCAGTAATCATAGAAAATCCATTCACAAATCGTCGATAATAACCAGCTAGACCCAAGAAACTTCTAACCTCAGTCACATTCTTCGGTGGTTTCCAATCAACAATAGCCGAAATTTTACTAGGATCAACCCGTATACCATCACCCGAAACAATATGACCCAAGAATCCGACTTCTCGAAGCCAAAACTCACTTTTACTAAACTTGGCATACAACTGTTTATCTCTCAAAGTTTGCAAAACTATTCTCAAATGCTCAGCATGCTCTATCTCATCCTTCGAATAGATCAAGATATCATCAATAAATACCACAACAAACTTGTCCAAGTATGGCCGAAATATACGGTTCATTAAATCCATAAACACAGCAGGAGCATTTGTCAAACCAAATGGCATAACTAAAAATTCATAATGGTCGTACCTTGTTCTAAAAGCAGTTTTAGACACATCTGACTCTTTTACTCGCAACTGGTAGTACCCAGACCTCAAGTCAATCTTTGAAAACCATGTCGCTCCTTTCAAACTGGTCGAATAAATCATCAATTCTCAGTAACGGATACTTGTTCTTGACTGTCACCTTATTTAATTGCCGATAGTCTATACACAATCTCATTGAACCATCCTTCTTTTTCACAAATAATACAGGAGCACCCAGGGCAAAAAACTCGGTCTCACAAAGCCTTTGTCAGTCAACTCTTGCAACAATGACTTCAATTCTTTCAACTCTGTTGGTGCCATTCTATACGGAGCAATCGAGATCGGTGTTGTTCCCGGTATCAACTCAATACCAAATTCTACTTCTCTGATAGGAGGCAAACCCAGCAACTTTTCTAGAAATACATCTGCGAATTCACACACAATCGACACTGATTCTACTTTCTTCTCAGATTCTTTTGTATTCAACACATACACAAAATAAGCTTCATAACTCTTTTTCAAATATCTCTGAGCTAACATCGAAGTAATCACACTAGGTAGTGCCTCTGATTCGTCCAGTTCAACCCGCAAAATTTCACAATTTTTACATTTCAATTCAATAACTTTCTGTCTACAATTCACTATAGCATCATGTAATGTTAACCAATCCATACCCAAAATGACATCAAATTCATCAAATGGCAACAACATCAAGCCGGCCGAAAAATAATGACCTCTAATCATCCAAGGACATTTCTTGCATACTTTATCAACTATAACACATTTGCCTAACGGGTTCGACACTTTAATCATAAATTCCTTTTTACTCAATAGGTATATTCATATTAGACACCAATTTCATATGCACATACGAATGAGTAGAACCAGGGTCAATCAGAGCAATAACATTAACATCATAAAGAGAGAAAATACCAGTGATCATGTCGGGAGATGAAGCATCTTCACGTGCCCTTATGACATAAGCTCTAGCCAGAGCTCTATCTTCAGATTTAATCGCTAAATCTCTAACTACATTCTTGTTGCTTGCCTTATTCCCAACTCTTCTCGAAGATCTTTCTCTCGAAACAGTACCACTTGGTCTTGCACTCTAAAATCTTTCTTTCTCATTCATATCTGGACAATCTTTAATGAAATGATCTGGAGAATCGCACCGGTAACAGGATCTATCATTAATTATACATCGACCAAAATGAATTCTACCACATCTTTGGCACTCGGGTCCAACAAGTCTAGAATTTCCCATACTAGCCATAGAGGTAGCTTGAGATCTAGTATCCACATTTTGCTTCTTACAATCCCCATATGAATGTCCTGTCGAAGCATGAGAACGAGAATACATATCCCTAGACTTTCTAGACTGTGGTGGGAGTGTACTGCTCATCGGTCTTTTCTTCCAGTTTCTAGTCTCAGCCTCTGCCTTTCTCTTCTCTTTAACTAGTTCTTCAGCCTTGCAAGCTCGATCAACAAGTACTACGAACTCTTTCAACTCAAGAATTCCTACAAGTACTTTGATATCTTCATTAAGTCCATCTTTGAATCGTCTGCACATTTTAGCCTCTGAAGGAATATATTCTCTAGCATACTTACTCAACCGGGCGAACTCCCTTTCATATTCAGTAACTGTCATTTTGCCTTGTTTCAACTCGAGAAATTCTTTACGCTTCTGATCAACAAATCTTTCACTAATGTATTTCTTTCGAAATTCTTCTTGAAAGAATTCCCAAGTCACTTTCTCTTTCAGCACCACTGAAATCAATGTCTTCCACCAATAATAAGCCGAATCTCTCAACAATGATATAGCACACTTCAAGAAGGTGTACAAGATAACTCATCAAATACCCGAATAGAATTTTCGAGCCAAAATTCTGCTTTTTCAGCGTCATCATCAACATTTGTCCTGAATTCTTCGGTCCCTTACTTGCGAATTCGGTCAACTGGAGATCTATAGAATTTCATCAGATCCATACCTGAAGGCATCTGGGGTATAGGTTGAGGAATCGGGGGTGGTGGGGGAGGTTGAGCATTCGTGTTCGTATGAAAGAACTCGGTGTACCATGCATTCATCATTTGGAGAAAGGCTTCCCGAGCCCCTTCTCCTCCTCCTTGACCAACAGTAGGAGGTCGACTTTCAGTCGGCATCGCCCCTTCAGCAGGAGCTAGCGCATTATTCTCTACATCATCAGCCACAGCTGGATCCGGATCCATTTACTATATAAAAAAATCATTTAAAAGGGTCAGGAGTCGTCACACTATCACAAAAATATATATATGGCATGTATAGCAAGACCGTCCATACGCGACGTTAGTTCGAGAACTGACTAAATCATAGCTCTGATACCACCAAATGTAGCGCCCCTTACCCGAGACCATCGTCGGAGTCGAGTATGAGACATTATTAAACTTATTTTGGCATTTAAACAAGTTCAAACAATTCTCATAGTAAACTATCTATCTGCGTCACAGTCGCTAAAAAATTTATATCTCGAGTTACGAAACTCGAAATTCAATTCTGTAAATTTTTCCTGAAACTAGACTCATATATCTACTTGCTAATTTGTTTCTAGAATTTTTGGTCTGGCTAATTAGTATAGTTTATTAGTTAAAGTCTTCCATGTTTCAGGGTTTGGCTACTCTGACCTCTGTGTATTTCGAATCAAATATCTCCCTGTAAAGAGTTTCAATGACTATGAAGTTTATTTCTCATAAAACTAGACTCAATTATTTTTACGCAATTTATGGTGAATTTCTAAAGTCAGAACAGGGGATCCAGAAATCACTCTAACCCTGTTTCACCAAAACGTAAATATCTCATAAAATACAACTTTTTTACCTATTGTGTTTCTTCCAAATGAAAACATATTCATTAAGCTTCAATTACATATTTTATTCATCATCTAATTCTATTTCTACTATTTTTAGTGATTTTTCAAATTCATGTCATCTTCACAGATGTATAATCTTTGTTTTATAGCCAATTTCATCATTTTATGGTTTTCCATGGATTAGGTAATACATTAAGCATACATAACATTAAATATAAATTTTGATTAGCCATTTCAATAGCTAATCATCAACAAGCATTTACACATCACTCATTCACCATATAATAAGATTATATACACAAAAAAGGATCATAATGCTATACATGTCATATTCCCAAAATATGCAAGCCACTATACCGAGATGGTTCGTTGATAGTTTGAACGTGTCTCTGACCATCCCGATCTCTATTCGGCTTGTCGAAACTACAAGGAAAGGAAGGGAGGGAGTAAGCATAAATGCTTAGTAAGTTCACATGCAAATAGCAAGTAACATAACCATGCAATAATACAAAATCCACATTTGCATAATATCACCAAAACATTCATATCATATTTCTCATTCATGATTCTACCGTATTATTGTTATATTGAAGTCTCAACCCGAGGGTTAAGTACATACCTGTACAAAGTATCCATTCCACAACACTTACCAACTAGTCACTTTCATCTCGAGAATTTCTCGATTTCACTAGAACTTTACTCGTTGAACACATCAGAATATAATTCAGATACACGCAATCAAGCTACCATAATTTCACCCATAATGAACTCGGAATGCAACTCAACGAGCTCGAGTGTTCGCATCCATAATGAACTCGAAACACAACTCAACGAGTTTGGATGCTTGCATCCATAAGTGAACTCAGAACGCAACTCAACGAGTTCGAATGCCTCATAATTCTCACGAACTCTGAACGCAACTCAACAATGTAACATCCTGATTTTTGGGGTTTTTCACGAAGTCTCAGTATTTTGGTATTTGGTTGTGGAATTCATAG
Organism: Gossypium longicalyx; assembly: GCA_025698465.1. Lineage (NCBI taxonomy): Eukaryota > Viridiplantae > Streptophyta > Magnoliopsida > Malvales > Malvaceae > Gossypium > Gossypium longicalyx. The sequence continues at coordinate 38,551,352 of CM046995.1, forward strand.
TTTGAGTATGTAAATGGGCTTATGGAAGGCCCATGTGTTGGCTAAAACCCGGTAGAATTTTTGAACTTTGGACTTAAGAAGTTAGGGGCCTTGGATAGGTGGTCTTATTAAAATTTATGGGTAAAGTGTAACACAAAAGGAGCCCATGGCAAAGTGGCTAAGTAACACCACTAGGGAGCTATAAAGGTGGCGTGTAGGTGGATAAGGGAAGACCTGGGATTGATTTCCTGCGATGGCAAACATGATGCTAATTTTTATGCTTTGAGCATGCAAGAGTTGTAGTTGAATGGAACTCTTTGGGGGAGAGTTTGAATCAGTCAAATGCCTGGATTAAGGAGGGATAAGGGGAGAGATTTTAGGGATTTGAGAGGGGGGATAGTGTTAACAGATTTGAGGGGATTAGAGAGGGAATTTCGACAGAGGGGTTTTAGTTGGGGATTTTCGACATTAGGGACTAGGTTGTGCCGTTTTCTCCTTTTGGTGTAGCATTTTTTTCTCTCTTTTCTTTTCCAGCCGAGTCTACCTCCCTCCCATTCATCTTTTCTTCCTTTTCCTTCTTCCAAACCAGCCCACTACTCCCCTTCATTCACCTATTGTTTTTCTGACCACCACTACTGCCGAAATACTGCAAAAAAGCCAAAATTTGTGGAGACTAGGTGGTGCCGATTCTTTGTTGACCAGCAACCCTCTTTTTTTTTCTTTTTTTTCACTTCTTAATTTTCAATTCTCTTATCTTCTAAGCATAGACAGATTCAAAAAGAGGGGACTGTGGTAAGTGCTCAAACTCTAAACGATTTCAAATAGTAACTGTTGACAAAAGCTGAAACCCCTATAGTTAGGGATGTGGCCGAATGTGGGTATAGGCCTTATTGGGTTTTTCTTTTAATCTTTTTATGGTTTGTTTAGTGGAGGACCAGCAAGGCATAGGGTTGACTTGGATTAGTTTGGATCATCGGTGTGGCTAGAGCTAGTCATCAATTTCGGCAAAGGTAAGGTTCCTAAGGCCATTATGGAGGGTGGCTGAATGTGTAAGTGTTGATAATAGATGGTTCTCGATTTGGTTTAATTATTGTGAGCTGATCTATTAACGGTTGATTATAGGAGAAATCGTGTAGTAGATCTCGTCGAGGAATATCGCAAATTAGGTGTGTAACGAACCCTTTTTCATAGCTTGAATCGATAAATGTCGAAAAGCCGAAATGCTAAAATTCTGGCATTTCGAGGACTTGTGAGCAAGCGAACGCTCATTGGTTAGTTAGATTCTCTAAGATGGTGATTGGGAACATTGAAAAGGGGAAGAGCATGATTTTTGGCATTCACGATAAGTTGGGCCTCGAGGGGCTAAAAACGGGCCCAATGGGCTTTCAGGCCCATTTGGGTAAAATTGGTAGAAAATGAAAACCTGTTAAATTGCGTGTTAAGACTGGTAACACCATTATGGAATATAGGCTGAATGGGCCTAGATGACAACAACGGCTAAGTAGGGCCCATTAGGGGTTTTGGCCCAATAACTCAGTTTCGCTAAAAATGGGCCAGAATCGCGGTTTAAACAAATGAATAGTTAGTAACTAATAAGGAACATGGAAAATCCATAATATTTGGTAAGATTACGAAATTACCCTTATAATATGAAAATGACTTGTTTTGCCCTTGGGTAAAAATAACCATTATACCCTTGGGGGTTAATTATGAATTTGGTAGATGGGATTTGATATACATAATTGATATGATATGCACATGATATGTATAATATGCACATGATATGTATGATATGCACATGATGTATTCATAATGCATTGGGTTGGGTTTTATATGGATGGAGGAAGTGCAAAAAGGGCTATGCCCCAGTTTACCCAAAAGGGCGTTTGCCCCAGTTATTAAAAGAGGCTAGGCCTCCAGTTATATGATAAAGTAGCTATGCTGCTAGTGGAGAGTTTTGGTTGGGTGGGTTGAGTTATTCCCCATATGAAGAGCTTGGTTGGTACGGGTGGACAGTAGCGGATGGTGGGTCGAGTAGTCTCCCCAAATGGTTTGCATTTTTTCATTGACATTGCATATGATATTGAAATGGGCCTGTGGGCCATACCGTATACAGTAAAGGCTTCGGCCCAGAATATGAAATATGAAAAGGCTTCGACCCAGTAATATGAAATTTGAAAAGGTTTCAACCCAGTGATATGAAATATGAAAAGGCTTCGGCCCAATGATATGAAATATGAAAAGGCTTCGGCCCAGTATATGGAGGTGGATTTTGGGCTTAGGCCCAGCAGGCTGATATTGTTTTGAGTTTGAAAGGGGCTTGTTGCACATTGAGTTTCCAAACTCACCCCCTTTCCTTAACCTTGCAGGTGAGCCTTGATTTGGGTACTTGGAGCCGGAGGGGATTCAGAGTGGCCACGGTGATCGCCTTTAGGCTTTTGATTAAGTATTTGGTTTTCTTTAAGTTTACTTTATTTAGTATTTATTATTTATTTTTGGGTTGTAATAAGGCCATTTTAACTTTTCTTTTTCTTTCTTTTCTGGGATTATTATTATTTTTAATAACTTTAAAACTGGTTGACAATAGTTCAAATGGGCTAGACCTAGGACGTGTTTTCAAAATGATACTTGTTTTCAAAATAACACAACGCCACGATTATTCGATTTATCAAAGATATCCACTTAAATAAATTTCAAACTCGGTATAACCAAGTGTGGCAATGGTTGTGGGCATGTCTAAGATTGGGCCCAATCGAAGAGCTTGGTACTTAAGCAGCCTTCATGGCTCAGCTCCTCTGTTACGGATTCCTACTTGGTGCCTAGCTTCCATTCGACTTTTGTTAGTTACGGATTCCTACTTGGTGCCCAGCTTCCATTCACTTTGTTAGCTTAACAAAAGTCGATTTTTAAACACTAAAACGAAACATGGATTTTTAAAATTTTATGTGGCACGTCAGATTCGGCCATAACGTCTGGGCCGGGTTTGGCGTGTTACATTTAGTGGTATCAGAGCCCGGTTGTAACAACTCGACTGTGGATCGGGTCCGAAAATCCTTTTTGAAAACTTAGGCCTAAGAGGGGTACTTTTGGGAAATGGTTTTTGGAAAGTTCTTTTCAAAGATGTTTTACAGAGTATATATGTTAAAATGGTTCAAGTTTTTGTGTTTTTAAACGGGGTTAAAAATCAAGAGTTTTCAAAACAAGGGTATTTCAAATCGAAATTTTAAATTCCTATTTTTGTGATCAAATGGTTCTTGAGTTTTAAATGGATGGAGAAAGAAGTGGCGCACTGAATCCCCGGCACCAAGTCTGTAAGTATACTCTCTTTACGTTATGTGATAATGATATGATGCTATGAATAGAACTGAGACCCTACTTTGATACTTTAGATAGGGTAGAACTGTGAAAACGGTAGAAATGAGACTGTAACTAGGCTACGACGATGCGAAAACAATCCTTGAACTGCTATATTTCCATAAGACATCTCGTAATAAACAATTGAACATTATACTAATATCATAAAAATTCGTAATAAGATAAGTCGATATAAGTACAAGAGGAACTCGTGGACGAGGCCGAGGACGTGGTCGCGAAAGGGTGCAAGCAGAATCTTCATCCTCAGGGCATAGGCCAACTGAGGAAGCTTCCGTGCCACATGCAACGGAGACAAGGTCTTATAATCGGGCTGCGGGGGATGATGCCTTGTCCCAAGCCATGTTAAGGGTTTTAGAAAGAGTTACTGGAGCTAGCACTGGGACAGTGAATAGGGGGTCCATATCGGAGCGACTCCGGGCCAATGGAGCAGAAGTTTTTAGGGGCGTATCTGGAGTAGCCCCAAATGTGGCTGAATATTGGCTGGAGGCAACAGAGCGGATTATGGACGATTTAGATTGTTCTGTGGAGCAAAAGCTGAACGGGGCTGTGTCGCTGCTACAAGATGAGGCATACCGATGGTGGATTACTGTAAGGGAGAGTACCCCAATTGAACGAGTAACTTGGGAATTGTTAAAAACTGCTTTTAAGGGGAGATATGTTAGAGCTAGCTATGTGGATGCTCGTCGGAAGGAATTTTTGAATCTGACTCAAGGTAATAAGATTGTCGCGGAGTATGAGGCAGAATTTTTGAGGCTGAGTCGATATGCCAGCGGGATAGTTGCAATTGAATATGAGCGCAGTGTTCGATTTGAGGATGGTCTCCGCGATGAGCTTAGGATATTGATAGCTCCACAGAGGGAGCGTGATTTTGCTGCATTAGTAGGGAAGGCTAAGATAGCTGAGGAAGTGAAACGGACTGAACGACAGAATCGTGAGAAGGATCGACCCAGATTTAGGAGAGATTCTGGACCCTCGGGTGCTACAAATAGAAATGTCAAAAGAGCTAGAATGGAGGAACCAGTTTGACCAGCTCCGGTTAATACTTTTAGATCACAGGCTTACAGGGATTGTGGCAGAGCGCATATGGGGGAGTGCTGGAAACGAACTGGGGCGTGTTTTTGATGTGGGTCAAAGGAGCATAAGTTCAGAGAATGTCCTCGGAGAACAGCTCAGGAACTAGCGGCGGAACAAAGGGATGTCCAATCACAGCGAGGAGGACCACCACCACGGAGGGGTCGTGGGCAAGGTAGAGGTGGCATTGGTAATGGACGAGGACGTGGGGCACCTGGCAGGGGTGCTGGACATGCTGAAGCTCGACAGCCAGTGTTGGTTTATGCTGCACGACGTCGTGAGGAGGGTGACGCTCCTGATGTTATAACCGGTATGTTCTTCATTCATAGCACGCCTTACACTGCTTTGATTGATGTGGGTTCCACTCACTCGTATGTTACTTGTGATGTATCTGGGGCATTGGGTGTGCTTCTTGAGGAGACTGTGAATGGGGTATCGGTGGTAAGCCCATTGGGACACTCAGTCAAGGTAGATAAACTTTTTATGGCGGTGCCTTTAGAGATACAAGATAAGCTATTTGAAGGGGATTTGATGGAGCTACCATTTGGGGATTTTGATCTTATCTTGGGAATGGACTGGCTAACTAAGCATAAGGTGATGTTGGATTATGCTGCGAAGAGAATGGTACTAAGAACTGCCAAAGATGAGGAGATAATGGTCATAGGGGAACGAAGGAATTATTTGTCCAATGTTGTTTCAGCTTTAAGAGCCGAGAAGTTGATCCGGAAAGGTTGTGAGGCGTACTTGGCATTTGTAAGTCAAGCTAAACCTGAGGAGATAACTGTGGAGTCGGTTAGGACCGTTAAGGAATTTCAAGATGTATTTCCGGAGGAACTTCCTGGATTACCTCCGAACAGAGAAGTCGAGTTTGGAATCGACTTGTTGCCTGGAACAGCCCCTGTGTCCATTGCACCTTATAGGATGGCACCAAAGGAGTTAGTAGAATTAAAAGCTCAGATTCAGGAATTGCTGGATAGAGGGTTTATAAGACCAAGTGTTTCCCCGTGGGGCGCACCGATACTGTTCGTAAAGAAGAAGGATGGGACTATGCATATGTGTATTGACTATCGGCAGTTGAATAAACTTACGATTAAGAACAAATTTCTGTTACCAAGAATCGACGATCTGTTCGACCAACTAAGAGGAGCCTCGGTATTTTCTAAGATCGATCTTCGGTCAGGATACCATCAGTTGAGAGTCAAAGAAGTGGATATTCATAAGACGGCATTCAGGACTCGATATGGTCATTACGAGTTTCTGGTGATGCCTTTTGGTTTGACTAATGCACCGGCAGCATTCATGGATTTAATGAATCGGGTGTTCCAGCCATACTTGAATCGGTTCGTGGTCATTTTTATCGATGATATTTTGGTGTATTCAGAAACGGAAGAGAAGCATGATGAGCATCTTCGTGTTGTGCTGCAAGTGTTAAGGGAAAAGCAACTTTATGCAAAGTTTAGTAAGTCAAGTTTTGGCTGAAGCAAGTCACTTTCTTGGGGCATGTTGTGTCTGCTGAGGGGATCAAGGTGGATCCTCGAAAGATTGAGGCAATTCTGGAATGGAAGCCACCGAAGTCGGTAACAGAGATTCGAAGTTTTCTAGGGTTGGCAGGTTATTATCGGAGATTTGTGGAAGAATTTTCGGTGTTGGCAGCACCGTTAACGAAACTTATAAGGAAGGGAGCACCTTTCGTTTGGACGAATAAGCAGCAAGAGGCTTTTGAGAAAAGTGAAGAAGGTTTTGTGAAGCACCGGTGTTGATTCACCAATTGCGTAAGGATTTCACTTATGCACTGATGATTCGTCACATGTAGGTTTGGGCTGCGTGTTGATGCAAGAGGGTAAGGTGGTCGCTTATGCTTCACGACAGCTTAAGCCTCACGAGGTGAACTATCCTACACATGACTTGGAGTTGGCAGCGGTGATTTTCGCACTTAAGATATGGAGGCATTACTTGTATAGGGAGAAATGCATCATCTATACAGATCACAAGAGTCTTAAGTACTTGCTGACTCAAAAGGAGCTGAATCTTAGACAGCGAAGGTGGATAGAGTTGCTAAAGGACTATGACTGTTCGATTGAGTACCATCTAGGTAAGGCAAATGTCGTGGCTGATGCATTAAGTCGTAGGACGGTGGCGGAGTTAAAGGTAATGTTTGCTCGTTTAAGTTTGTATGACGATGGAAGCTTATTGGCAGAATTACAAGTGAGACCAACTTGGGTGGAGCAAATTAAGAAGCAACAGTTGGAGGATGAGTCGTTGGTTCCTCGGTTTCAGCAAGTTGAGAAGGGGGAGAATCCAGACTTTGGGTTAAATAGCGAGGGAGTTCTTTGTTTTCGAGGAAGAATTTGTATGCCGAAGGACTCGGACTTGAGGTTGATGATTTTGAAAGAGGCACATAATGGACCTTGTGCTATGCATCCAGGAGGGAGTAAGTTGTATCGAAACTTACGAGAGCTATTTGGTGGCACTGGCTTAAGCGAGTAGTGACCGAATTTGTGGGGAAATGTTTGACGTGTCAACAAGTGAAGGCCAAGCATCAACTGCCTTTAGGATTATTACAACCAGTAAAGATACCACTTTGGAAGTGGGAAAGGGTAACGATGGATTTTGTAAGTGGGTTGCCATTGACACCTTCCAAGAAGGATTCAGTTTGGGTAATTGTGGATAGGCTCACGAAGTCTGCCCATTTCATACCTGTCCGAACCGATTACTCACTACAGAAGCTGGCCAAGTTGTATGTGGCGGAGATAGTGCGGTTGCATGAGGTGCCAGTATTGATAATTTCTGATCGAGACCCAAGGTTTACATCTCAGTTTTGGCAGAGGTTACATGAGGCATTGGGAACGCGATTAGATTTTAGTACGGCTTTTCACCCTCAGTCGGATGGGCAGTCAGAGAGGGTCATTCAGATTTTAGAATACATGTTGAGAGGTCGTGTTATTCAGTTTAGAGGCAGTTGGGAGGACTATTTGCCATTGGCAGAGTTCGCGTATCACAACAGTTATCAAGCAAGTATTCAGATGGCTCCTTATGAGGCACTACATGGGCGAAGGTGTCGTTCGCCTACTTGTTGGGCAGAGTTGGGGGAAAGGCAAGTACTTGGGCCAGAGTTGGTAACAGATACCGAAGACAAGATTAAGGTGATCAGAAATCGGTTAAAAGAGACAGCGGATCGACCAAAGTATTATGCCGATCTAAAGCGTAAAGATATTGAATATGCAGTTGGGGACATGGTCTTTTTGAAAGTTTCACCTTGGAAGAAGATATTGAGATTTGGTAAGAAGGACAAGTTGAGTCCACGATTTATTAGGCCTTACCGAATTATTAAGCGGATAGGGCTGGTGGCTTATCAACTAGAGTTACCTCCAGAGTTGAATCGTATTCACGACGTTTTTCATGTATCCATGCTAAGGCGATATCGTTCTGACCCAACTCATATTGTGCCAGTTGCAGAAATCAAAGTACAGTCGGATTTGACTTTCGAAGAGGAACCTGTGCAAATACTTGATCGCGACGTCAAGGTGTTGAGAAGGAAGTTAGTCCCATTAGTGAAGGTACCTTGGAGGAACCATGGCAAGGAAGAAGGTACTTGGGAGACTGAAGAGGCGATGCGTCAGTAGTACCCTCAACTGTTGGGATCAGGTAAAATTTCGAGGCCGAAATTTCTTTAAGGAGGGTAGAGTTGTAACATCTTGATTTTTGGGGTTTTTCACGAATTCTCGGTATTTTGGTATTTGGTTGTGGAATTTACGGAAGGCCCATGTGTTGGCCAAAACCCAGTAGAATTTTTGACCTTTGGACTTAAGAAGTTAGGGGCCTTGGATAGGTGCTCTTATTAAAATTTGTGGGTAAAGTGTAACACAAAAGGAGCCCCTGGCAAAGTGGCTAAGTGACACCACTAGGGAGCTATAAAGGTGGCGTGTAGGTGGATAAGGGAAGACCTAGGATCGATTCCCTGCGATGGCAAACATGATGCTAATTTTTATGCTTTGAGCATGCAAGAGTTGTAACTGAATGAAACTCTTTGGGGGAGAGTTTGAATCATTCAAATGCATGGATTAAGGAGGGATAAGGGGAGAGATTTTATGGATTTGAGAGGGGGTATAGTGTTAACAGATTTGAGGGGATTAGAGAGGGAATTTCGGCAGAGGGGTTTTAGTTGGGGATTTTTGACATTAGGGACTAGGTTGTGCTGTTTTCTCCTTTTGGTGTAGCCTTTTTTTCTCTTTTTTCTTTTCCAGCTGAATCTACCTCCCTCCCATTCATCTTTTCTTCCTTTTCCTTCTTCCAAACCAGCCTACTACTCCCCTTCGTTCACCTATTGTTTTTATGAGCACCACTACTGCCGAAATACCATAAAAAAGCCAAAATCTGTGGAGACTAGGTGGTGCCGATTCTTTGTTGACCAGCAACCCTCTTTTTTTTTTTCTTTCTTTTCACTTGTTAATGGTCAATTCTCTTATCTTCTAAGCATAGATGGATTCAAGAAGAGGGGACTGTGGTAAGTACTCAAACTCTAAACGATTTCAAATAGAAACTGTTGACAAAAGTCGAAACCCCTATAGTTAGGGAGGTGGCCGAATGTGGGTATAGGCCTTATTGGGTTTTTCTTTTAATCTTTTTATCGTTTGTTTAGTGGAGGAGCAGCAAGGCGTAGGGTCGACTTGGATTAGTTTGGATCATCGGTGTGGCTAGAGCTAGTCATCAATTTCGGCAAAGGTAAGGTTCCTAAGGCCATTATGGAGGGTGGCCGAATGTGTAAGTGTTGATAATAGATGGTTCTCGATTTGGTTTAATTATTGTGAGCTGATCCATTAACGGTTGATTATAGGAGAAATCGTGTAGGAGATCTCATCGAGGAATATCGCAAATCAGGTGTGTAACGAACTCTTTTTCATAGCTTGAATCGATAAATGCCGAAAAGCCAAAATGCCGAAATTCTGGCATTGCGAGGACTTGCAAGCAAGCGAACGCTCATTGGTTAGTTAGATTCTCTAAGATGGTGATTGGGAACGTTGGAAAGGGGAAGAGCATGATTTTTGGCATTCACGGTAAGTTGGGCCTCGAGGGGCTAAAAACGAGCCCAATAGGCTTTCGGGCCCATTTGGGTAAAATTGGTAGAAATTGAAAACCTGTTAAATTGCACGTTAAGACTGGTAACACCATTATGGAATATAGGCTGAAGGGGCCTAGATGACAACAACGGCTAAGTAGGGCCCATTAGGGGTTTTGGCCCAATAACTCAGTTTCGCTAAAAATGGGCCAGAATCGCGGTTTAAACAAATGAATAGTTAGTAACTGATAAGGAACACGGAAAATCCCTAATATTTGGTAAGATTACGAAATTACCCTTATAATATGAAAATGACTTGTTTTGCCCCTAGGTAAAAATAACCATTATACCGTTGGGGGTTAAATATGAATTTGGCACATGGGATTTGATATACATAATTGATATGATATGCACATGATATGTATAATATGCACATGATATGTATGATATGCACATGATGTATTCATAATACATTGGGTTGGGTTTTATATGGATGGAGGAAGTGCAAAAAGGGCTATGCCCGATTTATCGAAAAGGGCTTTTTTGATTATTAAAAAAAGAGGCTAGGCCTCCAGTTATATAATAAAGCAGCTATGCTGCCAGTGGAGAGTTTTGGTTGGGTGGGTTGAGTTATTCCCCACATGGAGAGCTTGGTTGGTACAGGTGGAGAGTAGCGGATGGTGGGTCGAGTAGTCTCTCCAGATGGGTTTGCATTCTTTCATTGACATTGCATATGATATTGAAATGGGCCTATAGGCCATACCGTATACAGTAAAGGCTTCGGCCCAGTAATATAAAATATGAAAAGGCTTCGGCCCAGTGATATAAAATATGAAAAGGCTTCGACCTAGTATATATAGGTGGATTTTGGGCTTAGGCCCAACAGGTTGATATTGTTTTTAGTCTGAAAGGGGCTTGTTGCACATTGAGTTTCCAAACTCACCCCCTTTCCTTAACCTTGCAGGTGAGCCTTGATTTGGGGACTTGGAGCCGGAGGGGATTCAGAGTGGCCACGGTGATCGCCTTTAGGCTTTTGATTAAGTATTTGGTTTTCTTTAAGTTTACTTTATTTAGTATTTATTATTTATTTTTGGGTTGTAATAAGGCCATTTTAACTTTTCTTTTTCTTTCTTTTCTAGGATTATTATTATTTTTAATAACTTTAAAACTAGTTGATAATAGTTCAAATGGGCTAGACTTAGGACGTGTTTTCAAAATGATACTTGTTTTAAAAATAACACAACGCCATGATTATTCGATTTATCAAAGATATCCACTTAAATAAATTTCAAACTCAGTATAACCAAGTGTGGCAATGGTTGTGGGCATGTCTAGGATTGGGTCCAATCGAATAGCTTGGTACTTAAGCAGCCTTCATGGCTCACCTCCTCTATTACGGATTCCTACCTGGTGCCCAGCTTCCATTCACTTTGTTAGCTTAACAAAAGTCAGTTTTTAAACACTAAAACGAAACATGGATTTTTAAACTTTTATGTGGCACGTCAGATTCAACCATAACGTCTAGGCCGGGTTTGGGGTGTTACAAACGAGTTCGAATCTCAATTTTCTAGTGACATGTCACTTGTATTCTAATCTATTCCTAATGTTCAAACGGTATTTTTCTCAATCATACTCCTTTGCCATTTTCCACGAAATGTCGAAATCGGTACTTCGATGGTAATTATACTTATCAAGTAATTCACATAATTACATATTTTTCAACAATAGCCACAAAACATAACATTTCATGACAATAAGCATCATATCATATAAACAACATTAAATTGCTTAAAACGACAATTATGTTACCTTATTTACTCATGAACTTACCTCGGTACAAAATGTATAAAGGTTGTAATTTAACTCGAAATCTTTTCTTTTCCCTGATCAAGGTTGATTCCACGTCTTTCTTGATCTAAAATAGCACATTTAGCTGATTTCATACTCATATTTATCAAAATAGTCCTTAACTCTAACTTTAGAAAAATTATAATTTTTCCCCTAAATTTTTACATATTTACACTTTTACCCCAAAGCTCGGAAATTAAACTTATTCCTATTTTATTATGTTTTATGACATGCTGATAAATTTTCCCTTCTATAGCAACATCAAATTCTCACTCTAACATGTAGTTATGAACATTAGGTATTTTTACCGATTATGTCGTTTTACTCATTTTCACGTAAAATCGCTTAGCAAAAGTTGTTTAACACAATTTCAAGCTTCATATTCTACCATAAAACATCAAAATAAACACATTTCACCTATGGGTATTTTTCCAAATATAAACCCTAGGTTAAATTATTGCTAGAATAAGCTAAATCAAGTTATCGGGACTCCAAAAACGTAAAGAACATTAAAAACGGGGATTGGAATCACTTACTATGGAGCTTGGAAGCTTGAAAAAAACCCTAGCTATGGAGAACCCTTGAAATTTCGTCCTAATGAAGAAGATGAACATATTTTGCCATCTTTTTCCTTTTTTTAATTAATTACGAAATGACTAAAATACCATTCATTACTGAACTTTCAAAATTTCCATCCATGTCCAATTTTTGTCCAAAAACATAGAAATTGGTCAAATTTCTATTTAAGACCTCCTAATTAATATTCCAAATAAATTTCATACTAAAAACTTCTAGAATGCAAGTTTTGCAACTTATTCAATTTAGTCCCTAATTTCAAATTAATCACTTTATGCATAGAATTTCTTCACAAAATTTTCACAAATCATGCAATCATATCATAGACCTCAAAATAATCATAAAATAATTATTTCTCTCTCAAATTTGTGGTCTCGAAACCACTATTCCGATTAGGCCCTAATTCGGGATATGACATGTGGTGCCTTTGAATGGCATATTGGTTATGTAATTTACGATGCTTGAAATGGTATGGTTATGCAAGCTTGAATGGCGTTTAGGTCCCTTTAAAGTGTGCATGATTGGACTAAATGGTTATGCATGAAATGGTTTTGAATTGGTTTGATTTTAAGTAAAATTTTGGGTTCAAACGGCCTGGAACATGGGCGTGTGACTCAGCCATCTAAGGCACAAAATCGTGTGTCATCTGATGATTTTCTCAGGGTGCAAATCACTGAGTTACATGGCCTAACGCACGGCATAGCACATGGGTGTGTGGGGCAACTCAAAAAGTTACACAGCTTCGCACACGGGCGTGTGACACGACTGTGTGACCCTACTTAGTGAGTTACATGGGTGAGGACACGGGTTGAGACATGACCGTGTGTCCCTAGTTCAAAAGTTACACGGCCTAGAGCTATGTCACACAGCCTAGCCACATGGCCGTGTGACCCCTATTTTACAAATTTTGCATCTTTTTCTTAAACTTTCTAATCTGTTTCAAATTAGTCCCAAATTGTTTCTAAGCTATTTTTAGGGCCCCGAGTGCTCGATTTAGGAACAATATGCATGTGTTTGAATAATATATGATGTTATTTAAATTATTGAATGATATAATATTTAAATGTTCCAATTGTATGGTAATGCTCCGTAACCCTAATTCGGCAACAGAGACAGGTTAGAGGTGTTACACCGTGTGACCCTTATTTTCATTTTTTTATTGAATTTTTCTTTTTCATATCAAATAAGTCTCAAACTATTTTCGAATTGAGTTTTTGGTTCTGTAAGTTCAACTTAAGGCTCGTAATAGTTTATTTTCTATGAATGGTGATTGGTTACTATTAAATTTAACATTTGAATGGATTTGTGTTGTTATTTGTGTTAGCTCAGAAGGACCAACTTGAGATTAACGATGAGGAGGTTGAATCAGCCTTTAAAAAGTTGTGGTGGAAGCAACAAAAATTGTGCAACAAAGAATACGAGGATTTATAATGGTTCAGCACAACTAAGGATTTTCTCAAATTCACTAAGTTGGCAAACTTTGAGGATAAGGTTTAACCTTACAATATCTCTTAAGACGTATACCCTAAAATCTTAAGATACAACTCCCTTAAGGTTTCTACCCAAACCTTAGGAATAAACCCTCTCTAAGAGAGAAACAAATAAGCAAACAAAGAAAAAATCCTCACAAGGTTAGGATGTTTGCCAATTAAGCACAAATACAAAGAAGAACACTTGAGCTAAATGAATACAATGAAAGCTTACAAGTGTCTACAAGAAAAGGTATGAAAGAATTAAGCTCTAGGTTATTTTGATTTATCTTTAAGCATTGCACATTTCTCTTCTTGTTGCTAGACCATTGGAAGATGGTATTTATACCTTCTAATTGATTTCCAATCATTGTGATTGTTGTAGAATTGAATGTAGTCGTTGGGGATGAAATACCAGGTCATTAACTACACTTGTAACAACAAGTAACGATTCCTACTAAAAAGGTATCGATATTTTTGTAATTAATGTAGATTTTGGTGACCGTTGGAGTAGGAATATCGATGCCTTAAGAAATGTATCGATACCGGATCGATACCTACCAGGGTTTGAAAGAACCATAATGTCAATTTGGTATCAATTATTAGAGGGGTATTGTAACATCCTGTTTTTAGTCAAATCAAAATAGTGGTTTCGTGACCACAAATATGAATGTCAAAATATTTATTTCATTATTATTTTAATGTCTACAGCATGAAAATATTATTATGTGAAATTTTCGTTAAAGGATTTTATCATTTGAAGGCTTCATTTGGTAAAAAAGACTAAATCGCGTAAAGTATAAAGGTGTTGTTCTATTAGTTAAAGGTATCGAATGCCTATGAAATTGAATAGTGGAAGTCCTTATGTGGTAAATATACCATTTTAATTATGAGTGGAAAATTATGGGTATATATCAAGTGATTTTTAATGTTTTTAAACAAGGTTAATATGGTAATTTTTAAAATAACTTAAGTAAAAATAGTAGAAAACATAAGATCATCATCTTCATTAAGCTTCATCACCAAAAATTTAGGGCTAAAAGAAGCCATTTCTTTTCATTTCATTCGGCTATCTTATATTTTCCAATTAAGGTACGATTTTTGTCCAATTTTTAATAATTTTTATGTTTTTGAGATCGTTACAACTAGGTCTAGCTAGCCCAGAGACTATTTTGCAAAATTGTTAAAGATTTTGAATGTTGTCATTGATGAATAAACATGTGTTTTGATGTTTAATGATAGATTATGAATATTTGATGTTAGTTAGACAAGTTTTGTTAAGTGATTTTTAGTGAAAATGCAAATTAGGGATTAAATTGTGAAATGTGAAAAATTTGTGGTTAAAATGTGAAATAAATGAAAAAATGGGCTGCTAGGGACTTAATTGATATTTGGCTAGCATGGGTTATGCTTGAATTTTATGAATTTGTGATTTTTGTGAAATAAGGACTAAATTGTAAAAGTTATGAAATTCTAGGGGTAAAAGTGTAAATATGCTTAGCTGTGTGTTTTAGACTAAATTAAATAGAGGGATACTTAAAAATGTTGAATTTGATGTTATATAGATCAAGAAAAGGGTAATTTGGAATTAGATCGAGGGAAAAACAAAGTTTTAGATTAATCAGTCTATTTCTTTGTTTTCACATCTGAAGTAAGTTCGTATGTGATAAATTTTATTATAAGTGTATTTTATATGCTTTGATATTGTGTAAATGGTAAATACGAAACTTTGGATAAGTTTTGACAATAACTAAATGGTAAATTCGGCATTTGAAATCCCAATTGAACCTTAGGAATAGCTAGGATACTAGTGACATGTCATTAGGGGATACATTGAGTTGGCTTCGGGCCATGATATTAGCACTTCAGGTGTGAGTTATAATGATTTGGCTTTAGGCCATGATATCAGTACTTTGGATATAAGTTACCTTGATTTGGCTTTGGGCTATGGTATAGGTACTTCGTGTGCAAGACTCCTGAGTATCCGACTTCTATTCTGAATGGTTCAATGAGTAAATGAATGATGTGGTTGAGAATGAAATTGATATGAGATGGTACAGGTATGTGTATAAACCATATTAGCTTTGAATCGAAGAAATGATGATGAAAGTGTATAGTTTTGTGAATGAGTAATTGAAAGGTTTGTTAGTTGATGTGAATTCATGTATCTATAATCAATTGTTGAATTATATGGATATGATTATATTGAGATTATTTCATACGAGCTTACTAAGCTTTATAGCTTACTTTGTTTATTTTTCCCATGTTTTATACTGTTATCAAGCTAGTTTGGATTCAGGGATCGTCGGAGATTGCTTCACACTATCCACCTACCACTCAGTACCTATGAACTTGGTATATTAAGTATATGGCATGTATAGGGACTTTGAGTCATTTTGGTATTTGTAGCATGATTTTGGCTATTTGTGTTGGCTTGTAAATATTAAGTGCTTGGTTCTATGTTAGCCATGTAAGTTGGCTTATTTTGGCAATTATGTGATGTATATATATATGCATTAATGCCTCTAAGTGATGTGGTTCATGTTTGATTGGGATTGGCTTGTTGAATGCAACTTTCGTGGTAGCTAATGGTTGAAAATTTTAGAATGTTTGTGCTTGTGATTTTAGGCTAAGAAATGCTTAGTTGATATGGTATATATATGTGAATGCTTTGGAAATGTGAATTAGCATGATTTGAGTAGGCAAACTATGGTTTTAAAAGTATGTTAGTTGTTGATTTGAAATGGTACATTTTAGTCTTGGTTGTGGTTGATTTGGATACTCGTATATGCTATTAATGTGTACCAATTGGATTGTGTAGATGTGTCCAATTTGGGGTCACAAAATGGCTTAGTAAATAGCCTATTTTTGTTCACACGGGCATGTGTCTCGGCCGTGTGAAGGACATAGTCTTAGGACATGGACGTGTGCCTAGGCCGTGTGAAGTCTGCACTTAATTTTTGGAATTTAATTCGCCATACGGTCTAAGCACACTGGCGTGTGACTTGGCCATGTGACCTTATTTGGTTGATGACATCATAGTCAGAAAGTTACACGGGATGAGGACACGGGCGTGTGTGATCACACGGCCTACGCACACGGGCGTGTGACTCCCTAATTCTAAGTTATCCTAAAGTTTTCTAAAGTTCTCGATTTAGTTTCAAACCACCTTTGATGTATGTTTAGGACTTCGTAGGCCCATATAAGGGACAATTTGCATATGTCTGAATGAAATTGATTTGAACGAAAATTTTATGGCTCGGTTTTGTATGTGTGCTTGTGTTAAAGTCTAGTAACATCTCAAACCCTATCTAGGCTTTGGATACGAGTAAAGGGTGTTACATTTAGTGGTATCAGAGCTACGGCTTAGTCGGTTCGAGGACTACGTAGCATGTGCTTGAGTCTAGCTATACATGCCATACATAAATTGTGATAGTGTGACAACTCCTGACAGTTTTAATCTATGTTTTTCATATAGTAATGGATCCCGACAGAGTAGTGGCAGATAATGTTGAATGTAACACACCTGCTCTTGCTGAAGGAGTAGAGGAGAAAGAGGCAAGGAAGCCTTTCTCCATATGATGAATGTTTGGTACAAGGAGTTCGTTCGAATGAACCCAAACGCTCAACCTCCTTGACCCTCTCCAAATCCCCAACTCGTACCCCATGTGCCCTAAGATATGGAATTTATAAGATTTCATAGAACCCCAGTTGATAAGATTCGAAAGCAAGCAGTCGACGAATTTAGGGCCAATGTTGATGATGACCCTGAGAAAAAAAATTTTGGCTTGAGAATTCTATTCGAGTATTGCATGAACTGTCGTGTAGACCTGAAGAATTTTTGAAGTGTGCTATTTCTTTATTGAGAGACACGACATATAATTGATAGAAGACACTAATTTTGGAGGTCTCGAAAGAAAGGGTCACATGGGAATTCTTTCAAGAGGAGTTCCAAAAGAAATACATCAGTGAGCGATTCATTGATCAAAAGTGTAAGGAATTTCTTGATTTGAAACAAGGCCACATGTCAGTCACTGAGTACGAAAGAGAGTTTGTATGTCTCAGTAAGTATGCTCGAGAGTGTGTATCCTCCGAGGCTAAAATGTGTAGAAGGTTTGAAGACGAACTTAATGAGGACATTAGAGTGTTAGTGGGTATTCTTAAGTTGAAGGAATTTGTGGTGCTTGTTGGTCGGGCTTGTAAAGCTAAGGAACTGACCAAGGAAAAGAGAAAAGTCGAGGCTGAGGTTAGAGATGTAAAGAAGAGGCTGATGAGCAAGTCACTTCCATCCCAGTCTAAGAAATTCAGAGATATGTATTCCCATTCTTATGTTTCAGCTGGGCATTCGTACAGAAACCGTAAGAAGAAAAATTCGGGTTTTAAATCTCAAGCTACATCTGTGGCTAGTGTGGGTAATAATAAAGCTTACAGACCTGAGTGCCAACAATGTGGTAGAGGTCATTTCAATAAGTGTAGGGTAAGTGATGGATCTTGTTTCCAATGTGGTTCCTAAGACCATTATATCAAGGACTGTCCTGAGATGGTCGAGAAAAAAATTTTAGAATACAAGGCTGGGTAGTACGGCTACAAATGGGAGACCCTTGAGAAATGCCGGTAATAGGGCTAGTAGTAAAAATGTAACAAGGGATATAGCAGTGAGATCTGAAGCTAAAGCTCTAGCTAGAGCCTATGCCATAAGTGTGCGTGAGGACGCATCTTGTCCTAACGTGATTACGGGTACTTTTTCTGTCTATGACACTTCTGTTATTGCCTTGATTGACCCTAGTTCTACTCATTCATATGTCTGCATGAAATTGGTATCTAGTATGAATATGCCTATTGAGTCTACGGAATTTATGATTAAAGTGTCAAACCCGTTAAGCTAGCATGTTTTAGTTGATAAGGTATGTAAGAAATGTCCTTTGATGATTAGAGATCATTGTTTTTCGACTAACTTGATATTATTGTTGTTCGATGAATTTCATGTTATATTGGGCATGGATTGGTTGACATTTCATGATGCTATGGTAAATTGTAGACAAAAAGTTATTGAATTGATATGTGAAAATGGTGAAATTTTTCGGGTTGAATTAGATACGTCAAATAAGTTGCCAATTGTGATTTCTTGGATGTCTGCTCAGAAATGTATTAGAAAAGGATGTGCAGCTTATTTGGCTTATGTGTTGAATACAAAAGAGTCTGAGTTGAAGATTGAGTCAGTGCCTTTTGTATGTGAGTATCCGAATGTGTTCCCGGAAGAACTGTCTGGATTACCTCCTATTAGGGAAGTTGAGTTCGATATTGAATTAGTCCCTGGTATAGCACCTATTTCAATTGCTCCATAAAGAATGGCCCTAACTGAATTGAAAGAACTAAAGTCACAGTTGCAAGAATTGACCACAAGGGTTTTGGGAGATCGAGCTTTTCGCCGTGGGGTGCTCCGGTGTTATTCGTGAAAAAGAAAGACGTATCTATGAGGTTATGTATAGATTATCGACAGCTCAATAAGGTAACAGTTAAGAATAAGTATCCCTTTCCAAGGATTGATGACTTGTTTGACCAGTTGGAAGGAGCGACATGGTTTTCTAAAATAGACTTGAGGTCTGGTAACTACTAGTTGAGAGTGAAAGACTCGAATGTGCCAAAAACTGCTTTTTGGACGAGGTATAGTCACTATGAATTCCTTGTCATGCCTTTTGGGTTAACGAATGCTCCTACCGCATTTATGGACTTGATGAACTGTATTTTCCGACAGTACTTGGATAAATTTGTTGTTGTTTTTATTTATGACATATTGATTTATTCTTGTGATGAATTTGAACATGCTGAACACTTGAGAACTATTTTGCAAAATTTGAGAGACAAGCAGTTGTATGCTAAGTTTAGTAAAAGCGAGTTTTGGCTTCGAGAAGTTGGATTCTTGGGACACATTGTTTCGAGTGATGGTATTAGAGTTGACTCGAGTAAGATCTCGGCTATTATTGAATGGAAACCACTTAAGAATGCAACTGAGGTTCAAAGCTTTCTAGGCTTGGCCGGTTATTAGAAACTGTTTGTTAAAGGATTCTCCATGATTGCTACTCCAATGACAAAGTTGTTATAGAAGAATGTCAATTTTGAATGGACAGAAAAGTGCCAACAGAGTTTTGAGAAATTAAAGGCATTATTGATTGAGGCTCCGATTTTGGTACAACCCGAGTCAAGTAAAGAGTTTGTGATTTATAGTGATGCTTCTTAAATGTTTTGGAATGTGTACTTATGCAAGAGGGTAAAGTCGTAGCTTACGCTTCGAGACAGTTTGAAGCCTCACGAGAAGAACTATCCGACACATGACTTAGAGTTGGCCGCCATAGTGTTTGCTTCGAAAATTTGGTTACATTATTAATTTGGTGAAAAATGCCATGTCTTTACCGATCACAAAAGTCATAAGTACTTGATGACTCAAAAGGATTTGAACTTGCGGCAACGAAGATGGTTGGAACTGTTAAATGATTATGAGCTTGTGATTGATTACCATCCAGGTAAGGCGAATGTGGTCGCCAATGCTTTGAGTAGGAAGTCGTTATTTGCTTTAAGGACTATGAATACACTGCTGACGTGGTCCGATGATGGTTTGATTCTAGCCGAATTGAGAGCTAGACCAACTTTTCTCCAAAAGATTTGTGATACTCAGAAAGTTGATAAAGAGTTGCAAGCTAAGAGAATTCAGTGTGAGTCCAGTAGTGAACCGGATTTTTTGAGTTACTCTGATGGTTGTTTGAGATTCTGTGGTAGGATTTGTGTTACGAAGGACACTGAGTTGATTCGGAATATTTTACATGAGGCACACAATGGTTGTTTGTCAGTTTACCCGGGCAGTACAAAAATGTATAATGACTTGAAGAAAATGTATTGGTGGAATGGTATGAAAAGAGATATCTCAGAATTCGTATCGAAATGCTTAGTCTGTCAGCAAGTAAAGGCCGAACACCAAGTACCTTCAGGTTTACTGCAACCCATCATGGTTCCCGAGTGGAAATGGGATCGGGTTACTATAGATTTTGTGACATGTTTACCTTTAACTCTGAGAAAGAAAGATGCCATATGGGTTATTGTCGACAGACTAACTAAATTGGCTCATTTTATTCCAATGCGTACCGTTTACTCACTTGATAAGTTAGTTGAATTGTACATTGGTGAAATTGTTAGACTTCATGGTGTACCTATATCGATTGTATCAGATAGAGATCCGAGGTTCACTTCACGGTTTTGGAAAAAGTTATAAGAAGCTTCGGGTACAAAGCTGAATTTTAGCACTGCTTTTCATCCACATACCGATGGTCAGTCTAAGCGAGTAATTCAGATCTTGGAAGACATGCCTCGATGTTGTGTATTGGAATTCTAAGGTAGTTGGGAAGAGTACTTATCGTCGGTGGAGTTTGCCTACAACAACAGTTATCAGTCGAGTTTGAGAATGGTGACTTATGAGGCATTATATGGACATAAGTGCTGAATGCCTTTGTATTGGACCGAGCTCAGAGAAAATTAGATTCACAGAATTGATCTAGTCAAAGAAATCGAAGAGAAAGTGAAAGTACTTCATGATTGTCTGAAAGCCGCTTCGGATAGACAAAAATCCTACGCGGATTTGAAACGGAAAGAAATTGAGTATCAAGTAGGTGATAAGGTATTTTTGAAAGTGTCTCCGTGGAAAAAGGTTTTGAGATTTGGCAAGAAGGGCAAGTTGAGTCCTCGTTTTATAGGGCCATATGAGATCATCGAGAGAATAGGGTCAGTTGCTTATCAGTTGGCTTTACGATTAGGGTTGGAAAAGATTCATGATGTATCTCATGTGTCTATGTTGCGCCGATATAGATAGGATCCTTCACATTTGATTTCATCGACAGAAGTTGAGATTCAATCGGATATGACTTATGGGGAGGAACCAGTTAAGATTCTGGCCCAAGAAGTTAAACAATTGAGAAACAAAAGCATTGCCTTAGTGAAAGTGTTATGGCAAAGATATGGGGTTGAAGAGACTACATAGGAGCCTAATGAGGTCATGAGGAAACAATACCCAAACCGGTAAGATTTTCAGGGATGAAAATCCCTAAAGGGGGAGAGTTATAACATCCCGAATTAGGTTCTAGTCGGAATAGTGGTTTCAAGACCAAAAACCTAAATTAGAAATAATTATTTTATGTTTATTTGATGATCCATGATATAATTGCATGTTTGTGTGAAATATTCATGAAGAAATTCTATGCCTAAAATGTCTAATTTGACTTTAGGGACTAAATTGAATAAGTTGTAAAACTTGTGTTCTAGAAGCTACAAGCATGAAATTGCATTAGATTATTAATTAAAGGTCCTTAAATAGCAATTTGACCAAGTTCTAAAATTTTGGACAAAAATGGGCATGAATAGGAAAATTTTGAAAGAAAAGCCTTAAAGGCATTTTGGTCATTTGGTTAATAAAAGAATAAAAAAGAAAAAATCAAGCAAAAATCTTTTCCATCTTCTCCCACCTTAGCCAAAATTTGCAAGGGCTCCTAGCTAGGGTTTTCAACATTTCAAGCTTGATTGTAAGTGCTTCCAAGTCCCGTTTTTAATGTTCTTTACATTTTTAAAGTTGTCATCAACTAATCTAGCTATTTCTACCATTATTTTGAGCTAGGGTTCATGTATGAAATTTGACCCATGTCTGACATGGTGGTATTTTGATGTTTAATGGAGGAATATGAATGTTTGATAAAGGACAAACATCTTTTACTAAGTGATTTTTAGTGAAAACACCTAAAAAGGACTTATTTGTAAAAGATGAAGAAATGGGTAGGAGAAATGTGGTTTAATGAGAAATATGGGCTGATATAAGTTAGAATATGAATCGGCTAGGCTTGGATAACAAAGAAAATGCATGCATTTCATTTTACAAGCTTAGAGACTAAAGTGTAAATAAGTGAAAAGTTAGGGGTAAAAATATAATTTTACCAAAGTATGTGTTATGGGTCGATATGAGCAATGTATGTGTTGAACAAGTTGAATTTGACATTATAGATCAAGAAAAACGTGATTCGGGTCTTGATCGGGGGAAAAACAAAGTTTACGAGGATTAGACTCGTTTCTATCTTTTTGTACCGAGCTAAGTTCATTTGCAAATTATGCAACATGTACCATACTTTAAATGCTTTAATAGTGCATGTATGGTAAGTATATATATAATAAATGTGATGTTGTACAAAGTGTTAACGCTTAAATTTTATTATGAATTATGCTTTGATTATTCCATAAATAAGTGATTGGTTCTATGAGTATTGAACTCGACGTTACGAGCAAGTTAGACAAAAATGTGGTATCGAAGAATCCTGTTTGAACCTTAGGAATAGTTTAAGATACAAGTGACATGTCACTACAAACTATATGATCTGAACTCATTGAGTTGTGGTCTAAGTTCATGATATATGTGGCATCTGAACTCATTGAGTTATGGTCTGAGTTCATGATGTATCTGACACATGTTTTGGCATCCGGGTACTAGTCTTGTATATTCTATCGGTGGCTGGGTAGTCTGACATGTGTTGCGGATACCTTACAGCCTGAATGAATAGACCTGTGAGTAGCTCAAAAGTGAGCAACATGTGATTTGTGATATGAGGTAGTGTTGGCTACATATGAGGCACTTAGGTGCAAGATTCCAATGTATCTAATAGTATTTCGAGTGTTTAACGGGTAGTTCTAAAGGAAGTTCAATGAGTAATCTTGATGAATACGTCTAAGACGAGAAAGTAAGTTATTATGTGCAAGTGGCACAGGTATTTACATCGAACTCATGAGAATGACATGAGATATGATGAACATGTGGTAAGAATACATATATGAAGAATGAGTTTAAGAGATTTGATAATATGCAAGATTATGTTCCTTATGTTAAATGTTTGATTTATACTTGTTTAAGTTGCATTTTATTTGCATGTGAACTTACTAAGCTTTAATGCTTACCCCCTCCCTTTCCTTTTTTAATAGTGTTGCCAAGCTAGCTCGAGGATCGAAAGACGTCGGAGACTCGACCACGCTATCAATTGAATATTTGAGTATAGCTAGTCTTATCATTTCGAGTATAGCATGTATAGGGACTTGGTCTTTTTGTTATGCATCATATCGATTAGCCAAATGAGTTGGCTCATGAAAGTATTATGATTATTTTGTATATGGCCATGAGAGGTGGCTCATATTAATTATTTGGGTTGTAACCCTAATGATTGGTACATGCATGCAAATGTGCTTATGCTTTGATGTGGTTATGGTTACTTATAGTTAATGAGTGTGATGGATGGCATGTATGTTTGATGTATGAAATATGATTAATGTGTAAGACAATAAATGTGGTGTAAATGTGTAACTTGAAAGTAGGTTAGCATAGATGATAGACAAATATGAAATTGGTGTGGAATGCCCTATCAAAGTATGATAGTTTTAATATGTGATAAGTTGACATTACTAAGTCATAATTTAACCCTAAATATGAATGCTTGAGTAATCAAATGTGCCATGTTGCATGCCATGAAGGAAGTGTAAGTAGGTGAGTGTTTAAGGGTGGCAAATGGCTTGGAAAAATAGCCTAGATATTGTCCACATGGTTAGACACACGGTCCACCCCATGGGCGTGTAATCCGGCCGTGTGTCCCCTACACCCTAATTATGCAAAATAGAATGCCCAATAGTAAACACACGGGCAGAGACACGGTCGTGTGTCTCAGTCATGTGAAGGACACGGCCTTAGGACATGGGCGTGTGCCCAGGCTGTGTGAAGTCTGCACTTAATTTTTAGAATTTAATTCACCACACGGCCTAAGCAGACAGGCATGTGACTTGGCTGTGAGACCTTATTTGGTTGATGACATCATAGTTAAAAAGTTACACAGGTTGAGGACACGGGCGTGTCCCAAGCCACACGGGCATGAATGACCACACAGCCTAACCACACATGCGTGTGACTCCCCAAAGTAGGAAATTTTTCTAAGTTATCCTAAAGTTTTCTAAAGTTCTCGGTTTAGTCCCAACCACCTTCGATGTATGTTTGGGGCCTCTTTGGCCCATATAAAGGACAATCTGCATATATGTGAATGAAATTGATTTGAACGAAAATTTTATAAAGTCTGGTAACGCCTCGAACCCTATCTTGGTAACGCCTCGAACCCTATCCCGGCTTTGGATACGGGTAAGGGGTGTTACATATCGTATAACATGATTACCAGTCCAGGCTAGATCCTTTATATAACGTATGCACAGAGGAGCTCGATTAGGATTACCAGTCTAGACTAAACCCTAATCATAACGTATGCTCGAGAGGTATTATATTGGGACTACCCGTCCAGGCTAAATATTTTCCATAACAAAGTCATTGGGATTACTCGTTTGAGATAAATCCTGTCTGCAACAAATGCAGGACCTTATTAGTTTCAAGAAAGCGCATATAATCATCGGAATTCAACAATCAATCGAGACTCAACCCTTATTCACCATTTTGAAGCATGAATCAAATTTCTCATGATAGCATTCAAGTAATGTACATCAATATAAATCACATTACATACAAACACAACATTCAATTAACATAATTACATGCCTGATTAAGTTACACGAACTTACCTCGACACTTGTCTCGTAAAAGTCTACTAATTAGAAATATTTTCTTTTCCTCGATCTAACCGCGAATTAGTGTTGTCTAGATCTATATAAATTAATTTAACCATCAATTTCACATATTTCATATTTAAATGGACTCAATTTAAGTCCTAGGCAAAATTACCATTTTGGCCCTAACTTTTCCACAAATTTTGATTTTATCCCTAGGCCCAAAAAATAAAACTTGTGCAAATTACTCCCTATTCCAAGCCTAACCAAAGCCCCATTACAAATTTTCTAGCACATGTATTCATAAAATTTTAGAATTTTTCATCAAATTTTATAACTTTTCATTTTAGTCCTTAAATCTTGTTTTCATCAAAAATCACTTTGTAAAAGTTGTTTATCTATCAATAATCTTTTATTTTCTAACATGAATTTCTAATTTTCAACATAATACATCTATGACCCATTTTCATAACTTGATATCTTTTCAAATTAATCCCTCAAATAGAGAGATTAAGCTATCCCAGTTTCAAAAATACCAAAATTACTAAAAAGGGGACATGAGAACTTACCCAATTAAGCCTTGAAAGTTTCTCCTCTCTCTCCTAGGGTTTTCATAAAATTTTAGGTTGAAGATGACAATAATAAGATGGTATATTTCTTTTCATCTTTTAATTAATTAAGTATTTTGGTATTTCCAATTTAGTCCTTACCTTTTTGCTATAATTCCATGCATGAGTCACCAAGAAAAATCTACATACTTTTCTTAATGGTCTAACTACCATATAAGGACCTTAAGTTTTGAATTCCATAGTTATTTTATCCTTATAGCTACTAGAATTCAACTTTTTTCATTTTATGCGATTTAGTCCTTCTCGTAATTAAGTGATTAATAGATAAAATTTTCGTTTCAAAATTTTCACATGACATGCCTATCATAATACAGACATATAATGAAATAAAAATAATTTATATTGTTAGGTCGAATTTGTGGTCTTGAAACCACTGTTCCGATTTCACTGAAAAATGGGTTGTTACAACTCTTCCCCTTTTAGGAATTTTCATCCTCAAAAATCTTACCAGTAAAAAGATTCGGGTATTACTTCCTCATAGTATCCTCGGGCTCCTAGGTAGCCTCTTCAATACCGTTTCATTGCCAAAGAACTTTTACAAAAGCTACCTTTTTATTTTTTAACTTTTTTGTTTTTCGAGCTAAGATTTTGATTGGTTCTTCACCATATGTCATATCAGGCTAGATCTCTACTTCCGCTAGAGAGATAACATGTGAAGAATCAAATTGATACCGCCGTAACATAGACACATGAAAAACATTATGAATCCGATCAAGCTCTAGTGGTAAAGCTAATCGATATGCAACCGGACCAATACTTTTTGTAATCTCATAAGGTTCAATGAACCGTGGACTTAGTTTTCCTTTACGTCCAAATCGAAGAACTTTCTTCCAGGGCGGTACTTTCAAGAATATTTTGTCATTGACTTGAAATTCTATTTCTTTTAGCTTCAAATCAGCATAAGACTTTTGACGATCAGAGGCTACTTTCAAGCTATCTCGAATTACCTTCACTTTTTCCTCGGTCTCTCGGACCAAGTCAACTCCGTGTAACATTTTCTAACTGAGTTCTGTCCAATAAAATGGAGTTCTACATCTGCGTCCATACAAGGCTTCATACGGTGCCATTTTGATACTAGATTGATAACTGTTATTATAAGCAAATTCAACCAAAGGCAAATACATTTCCCAGTTACCTTCAAACTCAAGTATACAACACTAAAGCATATCTTCCAAGATCTGTATTACCAGTTTAGATTGACCATCTATCTGGGGATGAAATGCAGTGCTAAAATGTAACTGAGTTCCCAGAGCAACTTGCGATTTGCTCTAGAATTGAGATGTAAACCGAGGATCTCTATCTGAAATAATGGAGACATGCACTCCATGAAATCTAATAATCTTATAAACATATAATTCAGCCAGTTTATCCAAGGAATAATCCATACGTGCTGGAATAAAGTGTGCTGACTTTGTCAACTAATCAACAATTACCCAAATGGCATTTTTCTTCCTTGGAGATAGAGGTAATCCCGTTACAAAGTCCATTGTAATTCTTTCCTACTTCCATTCCAGTATCGTAATCGGCTATAATAGTTTAGAAGGCAACTGATGTTCAGCTTTTACTTGCTGACATATCAAACACTTAGATACGAACTCAGAAATATCTCATTTCATTCCCGACCATTAGTACATCGTTTTCAAATCATTATACAATTTATTACTACCGGAATGTACAAACATGTTACTATTGTGAGCTTCATTTAAGATAGTTTGTACTAGTTCTGAACCTTTCGGTACACATACTCTGCCTCTGAATAACAAACAACCATCAACCCCAATTTGAAATTCTGAGTTAGGAGTCAATTCGCTTTGTAGCTTGCAACTTATTATCATCTTTCTGAGCTTCAGAGATTTGTTGCAAGAACATTGGTCTACATTTTAACTCGGCAATGATTGAACCATCATCAGATAATGATAATTGGGTATTCATTTTTGCAGAGTATACAAGGGTTTTCTACTCAAAGCATCTGCCACTACATTGGCTTTTCCCGGATGGTAGTCAATAACAAGATCATAATCTTTCAATAACTCAAGCCATCTACGCTGTCTCAAATTCAAATCTTTCTGTGACATTAAATATTTCATACTTTTATGATTAGTGAATATGTGACATTTTTCACCAAACAAGTAATGCAGCCAGATTTTCAGTGCAAACATTATAGTTGCCAATTAAATATCATGTCGGGTAGTTCTTTCCATGTGGCTTTAGCTGTCGTGAAGCATAGGCTACTACCTTACCATCTTGCATCAAAACACAGCGTAAACCATTCAATAATGTATCACTGTAAACTGTAAATTCCTTACCCGATTCTGGCTGAACTTCTAACACCCCGAATTTGGGCCTAGACGTATTAGGTCTTGTGCATGGGAACAGTTAGAAGGCGGCACATAAATGTTTAGTTGTGCAAGAAAGTGACATAAATATATGCTTTCTTCAGTGGTTAAGTGTCCTAGGAAGTGTCTGAGAAGTCTTGGGTTCAAGCCTTAGCTTGGGCAAATTTTTGCTTTTAATTAAATAAAGCCTTGCTTTTGTTCAGTAGGCTTAAAGTTAAAAGTCTGTTAAAACATGACAAAAGAGCTTGCTAGTCTAGTGGTAAGTGGCGTGTGGAGTGTGCCTTGGGGTCTAAGGTTCGAGGCTTGGCGATACAAAAAGGAGCATTTTATTTTGCTACAAGTGTTGTGGAAGTGTCCTAGTTTGACCGAGATTGAGGTGTTTGAATGGGTGGTTAAGGAGATATGGGGAGGGTTTTGAGGAGGAAATTAAGGAATTTTGGGAAGAGTGGGATATGCAGTGCCGATTTTGTAGGAAAAATTATTGGGATTGGGAAATGATATTGGTTGTTTTGGTCAAATCCCCTACTATTGTTGTTTTCCTTCCCCTAATTCTTTTGACACTCGTTTTCTTCTCTCAAGCCTATCAATCATTTTTCCTCTCTTCTTTACTACTTTCCTTGGTCGATTCCTGCTAGGTAAATCACGGCTACACTTTGTTCTGCTTTCTTTTGGTTTGTGGTTCCCTTCGGGGATTGTTCTTCCCATTGTTGTTGTTTCTCCCCTTCTTCTTCTACCCCATTGAGAAGTGAGAAAACGTTCATCTCTTGTTTTTTTCGAACCTACTTCATCTTCTACCTTGCACGTTCATCTCTCTTGCTGAATCTTTCCTTCTTTTGCATCAACTTTCGATTCTATTGGTTAGGTAAATGTCGGTAGATATTAACTTTGACTGTTCTCTTTAGTCTTACGATTAAAAAGGATTTTGTTGGTGATAGGTTCTCTTCAGAGGAGTGGTGATCTCTGATCATCGTGCATGTTGTGCGAAACCTGTTAGTGCACTGAAGGTAACGTTTCGAGATTTTGGCATATGGTCTCTTCCTTTTGCGTTTTTGGCAAGGATGATGAGGGGACACTATCTTTATGTTTAATGATATGTTTCTAATGGAGACCTAAATTGTGTTTAGGAAATTGGTAATCGACTTTAGTGATTCGAGTGGTTCTGAAGCAGTAAGGGAATCTTTATCATTCATTCGAGGTGTTAGGGTATTCATGGTTGCGCTTCTCTGCAAATAAGGTGTGTAACCACACTGCCATAATCGTAAATCTGCAAAAGCCGAAATAGGTGATCATCGATACTACACGATAGTGCGCTCGCTCGTGTGGTAATCTGAATGCCTAAACGTGGGCGTAAGATCGTTGAAGCCAGCCATGAGCGAATTCATGGGTCGAGGCTGTTTTGGGCCTTATTGGGCCGAAATGAGCTGTGTGGGCCCAAGGGCTTGTGGGCCCCACACGTGTAAACCATACAGACGTGTGGAGAATATTGGACCAGACTGTGTAGTCAACACAGACAAGGCCATTTTTAGGCTTTGTGAGCCACACAGGCGTGTGGGCCCATATGGGCCCGCGTTATAGGCTTTGGGCCTATTTTTACTATTTGACTATTAAGGTGGCACGAGTCGCCCGAGATGACTGTGGACCTACTGTTGGATCGGTAAGTGTACCTAGACCCTCTAATTGATAAAATGATTATTTTCCCTCATGTGGTAATATAATTGTTTTGCCCTCATGAGGTAAAATGATTGTTTTGCCCTCATGTGGTAAAATGGTTGTTTTGCCCTCTTGAGGTAAAATGATTATTTTTCCCTTATATGGCAAAATAACTATTTTGCCCTTATATTGTAAATGGCTGTTTTGCCCTTATGTGGTAAATGATTTTTTTTCCCCTATGTGATATATGTTTATATTTAGCATGCTATTTGTAACTGTATTGAATACATGTATAATGTTATGACATGACATGACATGTTGCATGATGCATTGCATAGGGATGGGTTTTTATATGATTGGAGGAAGAGTATTGTACTGGCAGCTCTGTTGCAAATTACTGATGGCTCTAAGCCTATTATACTAGCAGCTCTGCTGGAAATATTATTTAGTGCTGCAACTAGTGCTATTTTGGAGTGTGGGGGTGGGTGGGTTTATCTTATCCCCACATGGAGTGTAGGGCTGGACGGAGTGGAGTGTAGAGGCTAGTTGGTTAGGACTTGCATACTGTTTAAACTGTTACTGCACTGATTATTGTTGCTACATTGATACTGATACTGTAATGGGCTAAGGCCCTAACTGATACTGGACTGTTATTGAAACGGGCTTAGGCCCAGACTATATTTGCCTACTACATGATTGATTGTATGTTATTAAGGGATTACACACTGAGTTTTCGTAAACTCACCCTTTTGTTATATGTGCAGGTAATCCCCAATCTTCGATGGGTTGGTTCTGCGAGGGACTCAAAGGTGGCCACACAACTGTATGGACTTCGTTATTAGATTTTAATTTATACGTATTTTAATTTGGGTATTTTTATGTAATAAGGCCTCTTAAAGTTTCTATCCTTTAATTTGGATTTTAAATTTTGATTTTCATCTGCTAGTAGTAGGACACGAGTTTTCAAAAGATAAATGTTTTTTTTCAAAACACCACGTTTACGCAACATGTTTTAATAGCTTCCGCAAGAAAGAACAATTTCAAAATTAATAACATTTTAATATGTTTAATAATTTGCTAAATGACTGGAATTTTAATAGTGGACGAGACATTCTAAAACTTTTTCATTAAGGATACAAAGAGGTTAAATATAAAACGGGTTTTCAACGATATCTTATGTTGTGAAAAACACTTCAATGTGACATCGCCAGATTCAGCCATAACATCTGGGCCGGGTTTGGGGTGTTACATTTAGTGGTATCAGAGTCAAGTTGCAAAACTCGGCTGTGGATTTGGGTTTCTTCCAAAACTTTAAATTTTTAAAAGAACTGTTTTAAACGATTTGAAAATATTTTGAAATGTTTTTACTGAATGTGTGGTACACCGAGTCTCTGCACCGATCTTGTGAGTTCTCTCTGAAAACTGTATTTTGACTGAAACTGCCATAGGTAGGATGACTAAGACTACTATAGGTAGTACTACAAACTTTTAGGTAGTGTATACTGAAACTATAGTAAAACTGTTAGACACTGCGCTGTACGGAAATACTACACAATACTTTTGATACTGTCTCCATAAAACATCTGCTAATAAACACTGGAACAGTAAACTGATGCATAAAACTGCTAACAAAAGAAAAAACGCAATTCGATTATGAACACCAGAGATACTCGCGAAAGGGGTACAAGAGCCTGCAACGGAGTCTAGGGAGGTGCTCGAGCTGGGTCTCATTATCGTCCAGCTGAGTATTGGATTTACGTACTGTCCCAGTCTATCTATAGTCTGTACTGGAATCATTCAGGTTAATTGTGGTGTAACATCTCGAAATAGGGCCTAAATGGAATAGTGGTTGTGAAACCATAAACCTGAGATAGAAAAGTTTATTTCAATTAATTTTTATGATTTACCGAGTGATTAGATGAATGTGTTAGAGTATTGATAAGAAATTTTAAAGATTGCATGTTTAATTTGGCTATTAGGGCTTATTTGCAGAAGTTGCTGTAACAACCCGATTTAGGGCCTAAACGAAACGATGGTTTTAGAACCACGAATTCAAAGTCAAAAAAATTTATTTTGATTAAGTTTTAAGTTTTAGTTATTGATTAAAATATTGTGTAAAAATATCGTTAAGTAATTTTACTGATAAAGTGCGTAATTGGACTTTTAGGACTAAATTGCAAAAGTTGCAAAATATGTGTTCTAATTCATAAGCACTTGATTGAAATGGGGGCTTAAAGAGGAGGTCCTTAAATTGTAATTATACCATTATATTTCGTTTGGACAAAAATGGGCATGAATAGGACAAAATTTTAAAGAAAGGCCTTAAGGGCATTTTAGTCATTTGGTAATTAAAAGAAATAAAAAGTGAAAATAAAGCCAAAATTGACTCATCTTTTTCATGGAGGCCGAAATTAGCATGGGGGAAGCCATGGCTAGGGTTTTCAAGCTTTTCAAGCTCAATAGTAAGTCCGTTCTAGCCCCGTTTTTCAAGTTCTTTACGTTTTTGGAATCTCGGTAACTTGATTAAGGTTATTCTAGCAATAATTTAAGCTAGGGTTCATATTTGGAAAAATACCCATAGGTAAAATGTGTTTATTTTGATGTTTTATGGTAGAATATGAAGGCTAAAATTATGTTAAACAACTTTTGTTAAGCGGTTTTAAGCAAAAATGAGTAAAACGACTTAATCGGTAAAAGTTGTTATTGTTCATAACTATGTGTTAGAGTGAGAATTTGATGTTGCCATAGAAGGGAAAAATTATCAGCATGTCATAAAACATAAGAATAAGGGATGAAGTTTAATTCCCGAGCCTAGGGGCAAAAGTGTAAATATGCAAAAGTTTCAAGGCAAAATTGTAATTTTGCCAAAGTTTGAGTTAAGGACTGTTTTGAATAGTAAATTAATTAAATAAGTAAAATATGATGTTTTAGATCCCGGAAAATGAGATTTGAACCTAGAATGGGAGAAAAATCGAAAATCGAGAAAGTTGGTAAAATGGTCGTTTTAGTATCGAGGTAAGTTCATATGTATAATAAGCATTAATTTATGCATGTTTCAATGTAAAATTGATATATTTACTATGATTGCCGAGGTGTTGAAAGTAAGTATAATTATGATGATTTAAATGTTCAATATTAATTCGACATGGAAATGAGAATGTATGTAAGTTTGTATGTAAATATTACATTATCTTTCTTATGTTTTTATATTTCAGCATATTTTATGTATTGTAGCTGATTTTTGAATCACAATTGACTATTGGAAGTATGGAATCAAGTATTAGAAAGAGAGAGAAATCTCGGTTGAACCTTCGAAAAGATTGGATGATACAGATGGTATGTAGCTAGGTCACACGTATGGTGCTGAGTGCACATCATGTGTACAAGAGAGTTACGAGACATTATGATGTAGCTAGGTCGCATGGGTGATACTATGTGCACACCATGTAGACAAGAGAGCTACGGGATATATGTAGCTAAGCCGCATGCGTGGTTCCAGGTGAAGGACACCATGTAGACAAGAGAGCTACGAGATAAACTGGCTAGGTCACATGGGTGGTGGTACTAAGTGTTCACCATGTGTACAAGAGAGCCAAAATTATGTGTACAATCGAGCTAGGTCACATGAGTGGTGCTAAGTGAAGGCCACTATGTGTACAAGAGAGCTTCGATTTTAAAGGTGGGATGTGTGCGATACCATCGCAGATATCACATTATTCAAGCTGCGTTCAACTGGGAAATTGATTAAATGAAATTGTGTATGACTTTGTGATGATAAGTGTAAGTATATACGTGTGTAACTTATGAGCAATATGCTTGATATGTGATTGGAAATTGGAAAGATTGTTATGGGTAAGTGATGAATACAATTGAAGTGTGAAAGATCAAAATTGACAATAAAACTGTTATAGATAGTTGCAGTGACGTGAATCTAAAAATTTACCAAAAATAGTATTAATTGAATCAGAGACTAAATGAGATATCAAATTAAATCTCAATGAGTCTGTTTTTATATAACAGAAACATAGCAAGCAAAGGAATTCTATATTATGAGATATTTAAGTTTTTGAGAGACTGGTTCAGAATAACTATATGATCCCATGTTCTGATTTGGAAAAATAATTAAAAATTGTAAAACAATAATTAGGGGATATAATTTATATTCTTGAAATCCTTAATGAGTCTAGTTTCAAATAAAATAAACTAGAACATCCTTTGAATTCTGTATAGGGAGAAAATTGATTCATAGTGAAGAGTGGTCAGAACAGTTGAGCAGTGAAACAGGGGTAACTTCAATGAATAAACTGTACTAATTGGCTAGACCAAAAATTCTGAAAATTTTATGGTAAGAATATACATAAATCTAGTTTCAAAAAAAATTAACAGTTTGTAATTTGGAGTTCTGTAGCTCCAGAAATAAATAATTTAGCTGCTGGTACTCTGCTAGATAGCTTATTTTGGACCTGTTTATGATTGTAAAAGTGAAAGTATGTGTGTGTTTGTGATGGTAATATTCCGAGAACATATTGTGACTTCATTTAAAGTATGATAATGTATTGTTTATTAATATTTACATACTTACTTACTAAGCTATAATGCTTACTCCCTTCCTTTCCTTTTTCCTATAGTGTCTCAGATGTTAGCTCGAGTTGGAGGTCGTCGGAGGTTAAATCACACTATCAAACTATTGATCGATATATATAAAGGTTTTAAAGTATTTTTAAGTCTTTGGCATGTATGGAGACTCGTTTAATTGTTACTACTGACCTATGTTATTTGAAGGTCTCTATTGTATAAAGTCATTTAATGTAGATAGTCTTGATTATGTTATTAATTAAATGATGCAATTTATGAATGTGCATGCTTGCCTATGTGTGTGGTTGAATTAAAGCATGATATGGGCCTTGTAAGCTCTTTTTAAGGGACATCTTGAATATGTTTGAAAAATTTTTAAATTAGAGTGAAATTATGAATCGGTTTTTATACGATGATTAGTGATTAAGTCCGGTAATGCCTCGTACCCAGTTCCAGCGTCGAACACGGGTAAGGGGTGTTACATGTGGTAGCGCTTTGGAACTAGAGTGCACAGCGGGAGCGTAGTGGTGTAGTTTGTGTCATACAACTGATCTGATAATTGAAAATTTCGGGGATGAAATTTCTTTAAGGAGGGGTGAATTGTAACGCCCTGAATTTGGGCCTAGAAGTATTAGGTCTTGTGCATGGGAACAGTTAGAAGGCGGCACATAAATGTTTAGTTGTGCAAGAAAGTGACATAAATATATGATTTCTTTAGTGGTTAAGTGTCCTGGGAAGTGTCTGAAAAGTGTTGGGTTCAAGCCTTAGCTTGGGAAAATTTTATCTTTTAATTAAATAAAGCCTTGCTTTTGTTCAGTAGGCTTATGGTTAAAATTTCGTTAAAACATGACAAACGAGCCTGCTATTCTAGTGGTAAGTGGCGTGTGGAGTCTGCCTTGGGTCTGAGGTTCGAGGCTTGGTGATGCAAAAAAGAGCATTTTATTTTGCTACAAGTGTTGTGGAAGTGTCCTAGTTTGACCGAGATTGAGGTGTTTGAATGGAATTTGAATGGTTGGTTGAGGAGATATGGGGAGGGTTTTGAGGAGGAAATTAAGGAATGTGAAGAGTGGGATATGTAGTGCCGATTTTGTAGGAGAAATTATTGGGATTGGGAAGTGATCTTGGTTGTTTCGGCCGAATCCCTACTGTTGTTGTTTTCCTTCCTCGAATTCTTTTGACACTCGTTTTCTTCTCTCAGGCCTATCATACCTTTTTCCTCTTTTCTTTACTACTTTCCTTGGTTGATTCTTGCTAGGTAAATCACGGCTACACTTTGTTTTGCTTCCCTTTGGTTTGCGGTTCCCTTCGGGGATTGTTCTTTCCCTTGTTGTTGTTTTTCCCCTTCTTATTCTACCCTATTGAGAATTGAGAAAACGTTCATCTCTTGTTTTGTTCGAACCTACTTCATCTTCTACCTTGCACTTTCATCTCTGTTGCTAAATCTTTCCTTCTTTTGCATCAACTTCTGATTCTATTGGTTAGGTAAGTGTCGGTAGATGTTAACTTTGACTGTTCTCTTTAGTGTTTTGATTAAAAAGGATTTTGTTGGTGATAGGTTCTCTTCAGAGGATTGGTGATCTCTGATTGTCGTGCACGTTGTGCGAAACTTGTTGGTGCACTGAAGGTAACGTTTTGGGATTTTGGCATATGGTCTCTTCTTTTTGCGTTTTTGGAAAGGATGATGAGGGGACACTAACTTTATGTTTAATGTTCTATTTCTAACGGAGGCCTAAATTGTGTTTAGGTAATTGATAATCGACTTTAGTGATTCGAGCGGTGTTGAAGCAGTAAGGGAATCTTTATCATTCATTCGAGGTGTTAGGGTATTCGTGATTGCGCTTCTCTGCAAATAAGGTGTGTAACCACACTGCTATAATCGTAAATCGACAAAAGCCGAAATAGGTGATCATCGATGCTACACAAGTGTGCGCTCGCTCGTGTGGTAATCCGAATGCCTAAACATGGGCGTAAGATCGTTGAAGCCGGCCATGAGCGAATTCATGGGCTGAGGCTGTTTTGGGCCTTATTGGGCCGAAATGAGCCGTGTGGGCCCTAGGGGCTTATGGGCCCCACACGGGTAAACGATACAGATGTGTGAAGAATATTGAACCAAACTGTGTAGTCAACATGGACAAGGCCATTTTTGGGCTTTGTGAGCCACACGGGCATGTGGGCCTACATGGGCTCGCGTTATGGGCTTTGGGCCCATTTTCACTGTTTGACTATTAAGGTGGCACGGGTCACCCGAGACGACTGTGGACCTACTGTTGGGTCGGTAAGTGTACCTACACCCCCTAATTGATAAAATGACTGTTTTCCCTCATGTGATAATATGCCTGCTTTGCCCTCATGAGGTAAAATGACTGTTTTGCCCTCATGTGGTAAAATGATTGTTTTGCCCTTATGAGGTAAAATGACTATTTTGCCCTTATGTGATAAAATGAATGATTTGCCCTTATGTTGTAAATGACTATTTTGCCCTTATGTGGTAAACGACTGTTTTTCCCCTATGTGGTATATGTTTATATTTAGCATGCTATTTGTAACTGTATTGAATACATGTATAATGTTATGATATGACATGACACGTTGCATGATGCATTGCATAGGGATGGGTTTTTATATGATTGGAGGAAGTGTACTGTACTGGCAGCTTTGCTACAAATCACTGATGGCTCTAAGCCTATTATACTGTCAACTCTACTATAAATACTGTTTAGTGCCGCAACCGGTGCTATTTTTGAGTGAAAGGATGGGTGGGTTGATTTTTATCCCCACATGGAGTGTAGGGCTGGACGAAGTGCAGTGTAAAGGCTGGTTGGGTAAGACTTGCATCTTGTTTAAAGCTATTATGAGTCCTAATCATCATTATCGCACCGATTCATTGTTGCTAATCGTCATCGTCATCAGAATGGGCTAAGG
Source organism: Gossypium longicalyx (assembly GCA_025698465.1). Lineage (NCBI taxonomy): Eukaryota > Viridiplantae > Streptophyta > Magnoliopsida > Malvales > Malvaceae > Gossypium > Gossypium longicalyx. The sequence goes on from CM046995.1 coordinate 38,588,451, forward strand.
CCCTAACTGATATTGGACTTTTATTGAAACGGGCTCAGGCCCAGACTGTATTTGCCTATTGCATGATTGACTGTATGTTATTAAGGGATTACACACTGAGTTTTCATAAACTCACCCTTTTGTTATATCTGCAGGTAATCCTCAGTCTTAGGTGGGTCGGTGCTGCGAGGGACTCAAAGATGGCCGCACAACTATTTGGACTTTGTTATTAGATTTTAATTTATACGTATTTTAATTTGGGTATTTTTATGTAATAAGGCCTCTTAAAGTTTATATCCTTTAATTTGTGTTTTAAATTTTGATTTTCATCTGCTAGCAGTAGGACGCAAGTTTTCGAAAGATAAATGTTTTTTCAAAACACCACGTTCATGCAACATGTTTTAATAACTTCCGCAATAAAGAACGTTTTCAAAATTAATAACATTTTAATATGTTTAACATTTTACTAGTGGACGAGACATTCTAAAAAATTTTCATTAAGGACACAAAGAGGTTAAATATAAAACGGGTTTTCAACGATATCCTATTTTGTGAAAAACACTTCAATGTGACATCGCTAGATTCGGCCATAACATCTGGGCCGGGTTTGGGGTGTTACAGAACTAACACTGGAGCTTCTGTCAATAAAGCTTTTAATCTGTCAAAGCTCTACTAGCATTTCTCAGTCCATTCAAATTTCACATCTTTCTATAACAAACGAGTCATCAGAGAAGCTATCATTGAAATTTTTTTTACAAATCTCTGATAATAACCAGCTAGATCCAGAAAGCTTCAGACTTCAGACACATTCTTCGGTGGCTTCCAATTAACAATGGCTGAAATTTTAGTCGAGTCTACTCTGATACCTTCAACAGACACTATATGCCCAAGGAAACTAACTTCTCGTAGCCAAAATTCACATTTACTGAATTTGGCGTACAATTGTTTCTCTCTCAGGGTTTGTAACACTATTCTCAAGTGCTTAACATGTTCATTTTCATCTCAGGAATAAACCAAAATATCATCTATAAATACCACCACAAACTTGTCTAAATACGGGCTGAAAATTCTGTTCATCAATCTATAAACACTGCAGGTGCATTTGTCAAGCTAAATGGCATCACAAGAAATTCATAGTGTCCATACATGGTTCTAAAAGCTGTCTTTGGCACATCCAATTCTGTTACCCGTAGTTGATAGTAACCAGAATGGAGTTCAATCTTTGAAAATACAGTAGCACACTTTAACTAGTCAAAAAAGTTATCGATTCAAGGCAATGGATACTTGTTCTTTATTGTAACTTTCTTGAGCTATCTGTAATCAATGCACAGCCTCAACGTTCCATCCTTCTTCTTACAAATAAAACTGACGCACCCTAAGGTGAGAAACTAGGTCGAGCAAAACCTTTGTCAATCAACTCTTACAACTGTACTTTCAGCTCTTTTAATTCAGTAGGAACCATTCTAGAAGGTGCTATGGATATAGATGTTATACCCGAAACAAGATATGTAGAGAATTCCACTTCTCTATCCGGTGGTAAACTAGGTAATTCTTTAAGGAATACACAAACCAGGTAATTCTTTAAAGAATACATTGAGAAATTCACATACTATGGGCATTAATTGAATCTTTGACTCAGATACTTTAGTATCCAACACAAATGCAAGGTAAGCATCATAACCTTTTCGGACATATTTTTGTGCTGATATTGCTGAAATCACATTAGGTAATCCATCCAGTTTATTAGATTCAACATGAAGCAATTCACCATTCTCACTTTTCAATACAATATATTTCTGCTTACAATTCACCATTACATCATATTGGGTTAACCAATCCATTCCCAAGATCACATGAAACTCATCAAATGGAAATAACATCAAGTTAGTCGAAAAGGGATAACCTTTTACCATCAACGAACAGTTCTTACAGACTTTATCCACCATAACACCCTGGCCCAGGGATTTGAAACTTTAACCACAAATTCAGTGTAACGGCCCGTACCTAAGACCGTTGCCGGAGTCGAACACGAGGTGTTAACAGACTTAATTCATTGCTTAAACAGCTCAAATAATTTAATTTTAAAATTTTCAGTCAAGCTAGTAATCTGCGTCACAGTTGCTTAAAAATTCATATCTCGAGTTCCGAAACTCAAAATCTGATTCTATAAATTTTCCCTAAAACTAGACTAATGTATCTATTTACTAATTTTTTTCTAGAATTTTTGGCTGGGCCAATTAGTACAGTTTATTATTTAAAGTCTCCCCTGTTTCAAGGTTCAACTGCTCTGACCTCTGTGTATTACGAATCAGATATCTCTCTGTAAAAAATTTCAATAACTATGACGTTTGTTTCTCATAAAACTAAACTCAACACGAAATCTTTATATATAAAGCATGACTTCTAATTATTTTTATACAATTTATGGTGAATTTCCAAAGTCAGAACAGGGGTTCCAAAAATCACTCTAGCCCTGTTTCACAAAAATTCAAATGTCTCATAAAATATCATTCATATACCTGTTTTATTCCATTCATATGAAAATAGACTCATTAAGCTTCGATTCTATAACTTATTCATCATTTAATTCCATTTCTACTATTTTTAGTGATTTTTCAAATTGACGTCATTACTGCAGCAATATTCTATTTTATAGCAAATTTTACTTTACTATAAATTTTCATGGTCTAAATAACATTTTAAACATACATGGTATCAAATATGATTAGATTGGCCATTCCAATGGCTAATCATTCACAAACTCTTTTCTTGCCAAAGCATAGCCATACCATAAGATCAATTACACAAAGTGAGTATTTTGCCATACATGCCACATTCAAAATATACAAGCCATTTTACCGATTTAAGCCTTCAGATAGTGTGAACGAGTCTTCGACCTATCCCAATTCTCAAGCCGGCTTGTCAAAACTACAATGAAAGAAAAGGAGGGAGTAAGCATAAATGCTTAGTAAGTTCACATGCAAATAGCAAGTAACATAATCACACAATTCCACATAAAACATCATTTACATTTAATATCTTTCTACGATTTCATCTTACCAAGTTTTGAACCCGAGGGTTTAAACACATACCTGTCAAATTTTCTCATTTACCACACTTACCAACACGTCACCTTCGTTTTAGGCATTCTCCTTATTTTCTTAAGATCCACCCGTTGAACACATCGGAATATAATTCGAATACACGGAAAGTTTGCACATAAGTGCCACATATGTAGCCAAGCTGCCATGTAACCCGCCCATAAGCGAACTCGGACTCAACTCAATGAGCTCGGATGCCTAGTTACATCTCACGAATTCGGACTCAACTCAACGAGTTCGGACATTTGCATCCATAAGTGAACTCGGACTCAACTCAACGAGTTCGGATGCCCAACCATCCTAGTGACATGTCACTTGTATTCTAATCTATTCTCAATATTCAAACGGGCTTTTTCCTCGATTACACATCTTTTTCGTCTTCCACAGAACATCGAAACCGATACTCGGTAGCAAATCATAATTTACATATTATTCAATAATAACCATAAAGCATAATATTTCATGATATTAATCATCATATCACATAAATAACATTAAATTACTTAAAATGACAATTATGTTACTACATTTACACATGAACTTACCTCGATACAAAATATTAGCAATCAAGCCTATTCCTCGTAAACCTTGTTTTTCCCTCGATCACGATTTGAATCTTGTTTCTCTTGATCTATAATGCCAAATTAATCTTATTTAATACATACATTCTTCAAAACAGCATTTAATACAAACTTTGGAAAAATTACATTTTTGCCCCTAAACTTTTGCAAAATTACACTTTTGCCCCTAGGCTCGGGAATTAAACTTCATCCCATTTTCTTATGTTTTATGACATTCTGATCATTTTTCCCTTCTATAGCAACATCCAATTCACACTCTATCATGTATTTATGAACATTACGTATTTTTACCGATTCAGCCCTTTTTTCTCGTTTTCACTTAAAACCGAGTAGCACAAGTTGTCTAACATAATTTAAAACCTCATATTCTATCATAAAACACCAAAATACACAAATTTCACCTATGGGTATTTTTCCAAATATGAACCCTAGGTTGAATTATTGCTAGCATAAGCTAAATCAAGTTACCGGGACTCCAAAAACGTAAAGAACATTAAAAACGGGGCTTGGAATCACTTACTATGGAGCTTGGAAGCTTGAAACAAACCCTAGCTATGGAGAACCCTTTAATTTTGTCCTAATGAAGAAGATGAACATATTTTTCCATCTTTTTCCTTTTTTTAATCTTTTAATTACCAAATGACCAAAATACCCTTAATACCTTTCTTTGAAAATTTTAATGTACAAGCCCATTTTTGTCCAAAATTTTAGAAATTGGTCAAATTGCTATTTAAGACCTCCTCATTAATATTCCAAAGTAATTTCATACTAAAAACTTCTAGAATGCAAGTTTTGCAACTTATTCGATTTAGTCCCTAATTTCAAATTAAGCACTTTATGCATAGAATTTCGTCACGAAATTTTCACACAATCATGCAATCATATCATAAACCTCAAAATAATTATAAAATAATTATTTCTATCTCGGATTTGTGGTCACGAAACCACTATTCCGATTAGGCCCTAATTCGGGATATTACAACTCTCCCCCCTTTAAGGATTTTCGTCCTTGAAAATCATACCGGTAAACAGGTGTGGGTATTGATTTCTCATAGTTTCATCAGGTTCCCATGTAGTCTCTTCTACCCCGTGCTTTTTCCACAATACTTTCACGAGAGCGACACTTTTATTTCTTAGTTGCTTGACCTCTCGAGCTAAAATCTTAATCGATTTTTCTTTGTAAGTCATATCCGGTCGTAGTTCAATTTTTGTCGATGAAATTATATGTGAAGGATCCGAACGAAGACGTAACATAGATACATGGAACACATCATGAATCTTCTCTAATTCAGGTGGCAATGCTAACCAATAAGCTACTGGTCCAACTCTTTCAATTATTTCATACGGCCCAATAAAACGCGGACTTAACTTGCCCTTCTGTCCAAATCTAAGGACTTTCTTCCATGGAGACACTTTCAAAAATACCTTATCACCAACTTGAAACTCGATTTCCTTTCGTTTCAAATCCGCATAAGATTTCTGTCTATCCGAAGCAGCTTTCAAACAATCTCGAATCGCTTTCACCTTTTCTTCGGTTTCTTTTGTTAGATCAACTCCATTAACCTGATTTTCCTTGAGTTCAGTCCAATACAATGGCGTTCGACATTTACGACCATACAATGCTTCATAAGGTGCCATCTTCAAACTCGTCTGATAACTATTATTATAAGTAAATTCTACTAACGGTAAGTACCTTTCCCAACTACCTTGAAATTCCAATACGCAACATCTGAGCATGTCTTCAAGAATTTGAATTACGCTCTCTGACTGTCCATCAGTTTGTGGATGAAAAGCAGTGCTGAAATTTAACTTCGTACCTAATGCCTCTTGCAATTTTTGACAAAACCGCGAAGTAAATCTTGGATCTCTATCCGAAATAATCGACAAACGTATCCCATGAAGTCTAACAATCTCACTGATATACAATTTATCCAACTTATTAAGAGAATAATCTGTATGTACCGGAATAAAATGAGCTAATTTAGTTAGTCTGTCAACTATTACCCAGATGGCATTTTTCTTCCCCGAAGTTAATGGCAATCCTGATACAAAATCCATAGTAATCCAATCCCATTTCCATTCAGGAACCATGATAGGCTGGAGTAATCCCGAAGGTACTTGGTGTTCAGCTTTCACTTGTTGACAAACTAAGCACTTTGATACAAACTCGGAGATATCTCTTTTCATTCCATTCCACCAATACATTTTCTTCAAATCATTGTACATTTTTGTACTTCCTGGATGCATTGACAAACAACTACTGTGTGCTTCATGCAAGATTTTCTGAATCAACTTATCATTCTTTGGTACACAAATCCGATCTTTAAACATCAAGTAACCATCAGAACTGATTCTGAAATCTGACCCCGTATCAGCTTCACACTGTTTTCTCTTGGCTTGCAAATCTTCATCGCTTTTCTAAGCTTTACAAAGCTCTTGTAAAAACATCGGTCTTGCTCTTAACTCTGCTAAAATCGAACCATCATCTGATACCTTTAACTATGTATTTATAGCTCTCAAAGCAAATAGCAACTTTCTGCTCAAAGCATCGGCAACCACATTCGCTTTTCCCGGATGGTAATCAATAACAAGCTCGTAATCTTTCAATAACTCCAACCATCTTCGCTGTTTCAAATTCAAGTCTTTTTGTGACATCAAGTACTTAAGACTTTTGTGGTCGGTATATACTCGGCACTTTTCACCATACAAATAATGTCGCCAAATCTTCAAAGCAAACATTATAGCAACTAATTCCAAATCATGAGTCGGATAATTTCTTTCATGAGATTTTAACTGCCTCGAAGCATAAGCCACCACTTTTCCTTCTTGCATAAGTACACATCCTAAGCCATTTTGAGAAGCATCACTATACACCACAAATTCTTTACCTAATTCGAGTTGTACCAACACTGGTGCTTCAGTTAATAACTTTTTCAATTCTTCAAAACTCTATTGACATTCTTCCGTCCACTCAAACTTAACATCCTTTCGAAGTAGTCTAGTCATAGGAGCATCAATTATAGAAAATCTATTTACAAACCGCCGATAATACCCAGCTAGCCCCAAGAAACTTCTAACCTCGGTTACATTTTTCGGTGGTTTCCAATCAACAGTGGCTGAAATTTTACTAGGATCAACTCGTATACCATCACCTGAAACAATATGACCCAAAAATCCAACTTCCTGAAGCCAAAATTCACTTTTACTAAACTTGGCATATAACTGCTTATCTCTCAAAGTTTGCAAAACTATCCTCAAATGCTTAGCATGCTCTGTCTCATCTTTTGAATAAATTAAGATATCATCAATAAACACCACAACAAATTTGTCCAAGTATGGCTGAAATATACAATTCATCAAATCCATAAATACAGTAGGAGCATTTGTTAACCCGAATGGCATAACTAAAAATTCATAATGACCATACCTTATTCTAAAAGTAGTTTTAGGCACATCCGACTCTTTTACTCGCAGCTGGTAGTACCCAGATCTCAAGTCAATCTTTGAAAACCATGTTTCTCCTTTTAGTTGATCAAAAAAATCATCAATTCTCGACAACGGATACTTGTTCTTCATTGTCACCTTGTTTAATTGTCGATAGTCAACACAAAATCTCATAGAACCATCCTTCTTTTTCACAAATAAAAAGGGATCACCCCAAGGTGAAAAACTCGGTCTCACAAAGCCTTTATCAGTCAACTCTTGCAACTGCGACTTTAATTCTTTCAACTCTGCTGGTGCCATTCTATACAGAGCAATCGAGATCGGAGCTGTTCCCGGTATCAAATCAATACCAAATTCTACTTCCCTGATTGGAGGCAAACCCGACAATTCTTCTGGAAATACATCCGCGAACTCACACACAATCGGCACTGATTCAATTTTCTTTTCAATTTCTTTTGCATTAAGTACATACGCCAAATAAGCTTCATAACCCTTCCTCAAATATCTTTGAGCCGACATCGAAGAAATTACACTAGATAATGCCTCTGATTTGCCTGATTCAACCCGCAGAATTTTACCACTTTCACACTTTAGTTCTATAACCTTTTCCAATTTACTATAGCATCATGCAATGTCAACCAATACATACCCAAAATAACATCAAATTCATCAAACGGCAACAACATCAAGTCGGTCGGAAAGTAATGACCCCGAATCATTAAAGGACATTTCTTGCATACTTTATTAACTATCACACATTTGACTAATGGATTCGACACTCTAATCATAAATTCTGTGTTCTCAACAGGTATATTCATACTAGACACCAGTTTCATGCATACATATGAATGAGTAGAACTGGGATCAATCAAAGCAGTAACATTAACATCATAAAGAGAAAATATACCAGTAATCACGTCAGGTGATGAAGCATCTTCACGTGACTTTATGGTATAAGTTCTAGCTAGAGCCCTTGCTTCAACTCAAGAAACTCTTTACGCTTTTGATCAACAAATCTTTCACTGATGTATTTCTTCCGAAATTCTTCTTGAAAGAATTCCCAAGTCACCTTCTCTTTTGGTACCACTGAAATCAATGTCTTCCACCAATGATAAGCTGAATCCCTCAACAATGATATAGCACATTTCAAGCATTCCTCAAGTGTACAAGACAATTTATTAAATACCCGAATAGAATTCTCTAGCCAAAACTCTACTTTCTCGGCATCATCATCAATATTTGCCCTAAATTCTTCAGCCCCTTGCTTGTGGATTCTGTCAACTGGAGTTCTATGAAATTTCATCAGATCCACACCTTGAGGCATCAGGGGAACAGGTTAAGGAATTGGGGGAGGTGGGGGAGGTTGTGCATTCGGGTTCATACGAACGAACACAGTATACCAGGCACCCATCATTTGGAGAAAGGCTTCTCGAGCCCCTTCTCCTCCTCCTTGACCAACAGTAGGAGGTGGATTTTCGGTTGGCACCACCCCTTCAGCCGGGGCTGGTGCATTACTCTCTACATCATCAGCCACAGCTGGATCGGGATCCATTTACTATAAAAAAAATCATTTAAAAGGTCAGAAGTCGTCACACTATCAAAATATATATATTTGGCATGGCATGTATAGCAAAACCCGTACATACAACACGTTAGTCCGAGAACCGACTAAACCTACTCTGATACCACCAAATATAACGCCCCGTACCTGAGACCGTTGCCGGAGTCGAACACGAGGTGTTAACAGACTTAATTCATTGCTTAAACAGCTCAAATAATTTACTTTTAAAATTTTCAGTCAAGCTAGTAATCTGCATCACAGTCTCTTAAAAATTCATATCTCGAGTTCTGAAACTCAAAATCCAATTCCGTAAATTTTCCCTGAAACTAAACTCAGATATCTATTTACTAATTTTTTTTCTAAAATTTTTGGCTGGCCAATTAGTACAGTTTATTAGTTAAAGTCTCCCCTGTTTTAGGGTTCAACTGCTCTCTAACCTCTATGTATTACGAATAATATATCTCTTTGTACAGAATTTCAATAACTATGACGTTTGTTTCTCTTAAAACTACACTCAATAAGAAATCTTTACATATAAAGCATGACTTTTAATTATTTTTATACAATTTATGGTGAATTTTCAAAGTCAGAACAGGGGATCCAGAAATCACTCTGGCCCTATTTCACAAAAATTCAAATGTCTCATAAAATATCATTCATATAACTGTTTTGTTCCATCCATATGAAAATATACTCATTAAGCTTCGATTCTATAACTTATTCATCATTTAAGTCCATTTCTACTATTTTTAGTGATTTTTCAAATTCACGTCATTGCTGCAGCAATATTCTATTTTATAGCAAATTTTACTTTACTATAAATTTTCATGGTCTAAATAACATTTTAAACATACATGGTATCAAATATGATTAGATTGGCCATTCCAATGGCTAATCATTCACAAACTCTTTTCTTGCCAAAGCATAGCCATACCATAAGATCAATTACACAAAGTGAGTATTTTGCCATACATGCCACATTCAAAATATACAAGCCATTTTACCGATTTAAGCCTTCAGATAGTGTGAACGAGTCTTCGACCTATCCCAATTCTCAAGCCGGCTTGTCAAAACTACAATGAAAGAAAAGGAGGGAGTAAGCATAAATGCTTAGTAAGTTCACATGCAAGTAGCAAGTAACATAATCACACAATTCCATATAAAACATCATTTACATTTAATATCTTTCTACGATTTCATCTTACCAAGTTTTGAACCCGAGGGCTTAAACACATACCTGTCAAATTTTCTCATTTACCACACTTACCAACACGTCACCTTCGTTTTAGGCATTCTCCTTATTTTCTTAAGATCCACCCGTTGAACACATCGGAATATAATTCGAATACACGGAAAGTTTGCACATAAGTGCCACATATGTAGCCAAGCTACCATGTAACCCGCCCATAAGCGAACTCAGACTCAACTCAACGAGCTCGGGCGTTCGCATCCATAAGTGAACTCGGACTCAACTCAACGAGCTCGGATGCCTAGTTACATCTCACGAACTCGGACTCAACTCAACGAGTTCGGACATTTGCATCCATAAGTGAACTCGGACTCAACTCAACGAGTTCGGATGCCCAACCATCCTAGTGACATGTCACTTGTATTCTAATCTATTCTCAATATTCAAACGGGCTTTTTCCTCGATTACACATCTTTTCCGTCTTCCACAGAACATCGAAACCGATACTCGGTAGCAAATCATAATTTACATATTATTCAATAATAACCATAAAGCATAATATTTCATGATATTAATCATCATATCACATAAATAACATTAAATTACTTAAAATGACAATTATGTTACTACATTTACACATGAACTTACCTCGATACAAAATATTAGCAATCAAGCCTATTCCTCGTAAACTTTGTTTTTCCCTCGATCACGATTTGAATCTCGTTTCTCTTGATCTATAATGCCAAATTAATCTTATTTAATACATACATTCATCAAAACAGCATTTAATACAAACTTTGGCAAAATTACATTTTTGCCCCTAAACTTTTGCAAAATTACACTTTTGCCCCTAGGCTCGGGAATTAAATTTCATCCCATTTTCTTATGTTTTATGACATGCTGATCATTTTTCCCTTCCATATCAACATCAAATTCACACTCTATCATGTATTTATGAACATTAGGTATTTTTACCGATTAAGCCCTTTTTCTCGTTTTCACTTAAAACCGAGTAGCACAAGTTGTCTAACATAATTTAAAACCTCATATTCTATCATAAAACACCAAAATACACAAATTTCACCTATGGGTATTTTTCCAAATATGAACCCTAGGTTGAATTATTGCTAGCATAAGCTAAATCAAGTTACCGGGACTGAAAACGTAAAGAACATTAAAAACGGGGCTTGGAATCACTTACTATGGAGCTTGGAAGCTTGAAACAAACCCTATCTATGGAGAACCCTTTAATTTTCATCCTAATGAAGAAGATGAACATATTTTGCCATCTTTTTCCTTTTTTTACTCTTTTAATTACCAAATGACCAAAATACCCTTAATACCTTTCTTTGAAAATTTTCATGTACAAGCCCATTTTTGTCCAAAATTTTAGAAATTGGTCAAATTTCTATTTAAGACCTCCTCATTAATATTCCAATGTAATTTAATACTAAAACTTCTAGAATGCAAGTTTTGCAACTTATTCGATTTAGTCCTTAATTTCAAATTAAGCACTTTATGCATAGAATTTCGTCACGAAATTTTCACACAGTCATGCAATCATATCATAAACCTCAAAATAATTATAAAATAATTATTTCTATCTCAAATTTTTGGTCCAAAACCACTATTCCAATTAGGCCCTTGTAACGCCCCGTACCTGAGACCGTTGCCGGAGTCGAACACGAGGTGTTAACAGACTTAATTCATTGCGTAAACAGCTCAAACAATTTAATTTTAAAATTTCCAGTCAAATTAGCAATTTGTATCACAGTCGCTTAAAAATTCATATCTCGATTTACGAAACTCGAAATCCAATTCCGTCAATTTTCCCTGAAAACAGACTCATATATCTATTTAGTAATTTTTTTCTAGAATTTTTGGCTAGGCCAATTAGTATAGTTTATTAGTTAAAATCTCCCCTGTTTCAGGGTTCGACTGCTCTGACCTCTGTCTATTACGAATCAGATATCTCTCGGTACAGAATTTCAATGACTATGAAGTTTGTTTCTCTTAAAACTAGACTCAATAAGAAATCTGTACATATAAATTATGACTTCTAATTATTTTATACAATTTATGGTGAATTTCCAAAGTCAGAACAGGGGATCCAGAAATCACTCTGGCCCTGTTTCATAAAAATTTAAACATCTCATAAAATATAACTCATATACCAGTTTCGTTTCTTCCATATGAAAATAGATTCATAATTTTTCAATTCCATATTTTATTCATCATCTAATTATATCTCTACTATTTTTAATGATTTTTCAAATTCACGTCACTACTGTTGTCTGAATCTATCTTATGGTAAATTTTACCTATTTCATGGTTTCCATGGATTAACTAGCAATTTGACATACATAACACCAAATATGATCATAATTAGCCATTCCAGTGGCTAATCATTATCAAGCATTTTTATACTACTCAATAACCATATCATAAGACCATATATACAAAATGATTATAATGCTATACATACCATACTCAAAATATACAAGCTATTATGCCAAGATGGTATACGGATAGTGTGAGCGTGCCTCCGACCGTTCCCGATTTCCAAGCTGGCTTGTCAACACTACAAGGAATGAAAAGGAGGGAGTAAGCATAAACGCTTAGTAAGTTCACATGCAAATAGCAAGTAACATAACCATATAAGAAAACATAAAACATCATTTGCATAATCATCACCAAGACATTCATATCATATTTTCATTGATCATCTTACCACATTATTGTTATATCGATTTTTCAACCCGAGGGTTAAGTACATACCTGTTTAAAGTATCCGTTTCACAAAACTTACCAATACGTCCCTTTCATCTTAAGTATTCCTCCATTTAAAATAATAACTATGTTACCAACATTTACATATGAACTTACCTAGTATGCGAAAATGGCTATTTTTACCATTTCGTTCACAACTTGGTATTTTCCCCATTTTAGCCCGAATTTCAGTTTTCCTTGCTCTATCATTTAAAATATAGTCTAATTAGGACTCACATTATACAAATTGACCCAAAATCATATTTTGGAAAAATTACAATTTTGCCCCTAAACTTTTGCATATTTACACTTTTGCCTCAAAGCTCGTAAATTAAACTTCAGCCTATTTTCTTATGTTTTATGACATGCTGATCATTTTTTCCTTCTATGGCAACATTAAATTCTCACTCTAACATGTACTTATGACTATTAGGTATTTTTACCGATTAAGCCCTTTTGCTCGTTTTCACTTAAAACCGAGTAGCACAAGTTGTCTAACATAATTTAAAACCTCATATTCTATCATAAAACACCAAAATACACAAATTTCACCTATGGGTATTTTTCCAAATATAAACCCTAGGTTAAATTATTGCTAGCATAAGCTAAATCGAGCTACCGGGACTCCAAAAACGTAAAGAACTTGAAAAACGGGGCTAGAATGGACTTAAAATTGAGCTTGGAAGCTTGAAAAACCCTAGCCATGGTTTCTCCTTGCTATATCCAGCCATGGGGTTGAAGATGAGCAAAATTGGCTTTTAATTTTGTATTTTAATTCATTTTACCCCTAAATGACCAAAATGCCCTTACTACTAAACTTTCCAAAAATTCCATCCATGTCCAATTTTTGTCCATAAACTTAGAAATTGGTAAAATTTCTATTTAAGGCCTCCTAATTAATATTTCAAAACAATTTCATACTAGAAACTTCTTGAATGCAAGTTTTGCAATTTATTCGATTTAGTCCCTAATTTCAATTTAAGCACTTTAGGCATAGGATTTCATCACGAAATTTTCACACAATCATGCAATCATATCATAAACATCAAAATAATTATAAAATAATTATTTCTATCTCGGATTTTGTGGTCACAAAACCACTATTCTGACTAGGCCCAAAATCAGGATATTACAACTCTCCCCCCCTTTTAGGAATTTTCGTCCCCGAAAATCTTACCAGAAAAGTGGTCTTCACTTTTAATCTCATATTCGGTGCCGAAGAACTTTCACTTAGACTGTACCTCCAATACATCTCTTTAATTTCTCATATGATCTGAAAGCTTACATCTCAACTCTCAACTGTTCTTAAATTTTCAACCCTTCTCAGTTTCCCATGATATCATGACATAAAACCCGAATCTTAACTTGATTAATGGAGACCGGAATTCCAAGAAATCCAACAATCAAAGAGACTGAATTTCCATGAATCGATAAGTAGGAATTCATTCAAGATGAGATATGATTTGTAGATCTCGCCAAACATTTAACAATAGGATACATCACATTTTCCTCTTTCGCCATGGAAATAATTTCGATATGGCCTCAAGAATAATCCTTCTCATTTCCATCCCAATATCAACACTGACAAGGATCATTTTTATAGATCCTAATGCTCGGCTTTAACCCCTTTAACAACTCCGATTTTATGTAACATCGAATGCTCTAAACTATCACATTACCTCACCGTCTTGAAGCACATCACAATTCATACCACAAGACATCATTGAAAGTCGGAAGTCTTTACTCAATGTAGACTAGTCTAGTTCGGGACGCTTTTGTTACCAATATTCTCATCTATCCGAACTCTGTCAACATGTAATAAGCTTTTCAGCTTTCACAAGACGAAAACCTATTCATTCGTAGTGACTTTAACTAATATCAAACTTTTTCTAATAAATATACACTTCTCGTTCAGACTATTTACTCTTTTATCCGTACAAAATGAAATTCTATTATCAGACTTGGGAAAAATAATCCTGAAATAATTGTCACATGAAATCTTTCAAATAGATAATTCACCATACCAACTGAAACTCGCGCTTTTATCACTTATGCCTTTACTGATGTCAAATCCTTACACAGAAATTAGAAAAAAAAAACCCCCAATACTAAAATCACCACATTACCAAGATCAAATTAGAAGTATAGTCATATTTGACATGATTATCACGAGCTGAAGAACGCACTTCGAACACGAGTCATAATTGACAAATTATGGAACAAAGATAACAAGAAAACCGAATAAAGAAGTCCAAAATACAAAAATCCAGAATAAAGAAATCCAGAATAAAGAAACCCAAGATACGATACTATGCTAGAGAATCGAAAACCAAGTCGGAGAATCGAAAACCAAACTCATAGAGAAAAGACGGAATACCCCGATAATTCTTCAAAGAAAGAAAGTCCAAAAGAAAATGTCATTTAATCCCACTGGAATCAAATATAACAAGAAAAATATATCTTCCCATACATATATATCAGATGAAGCATCAAGTAGAAGAAACATAATCATAATATCATATGTATTCTCTCATCAATTCTTATCAGACAAAATGAAATAGAATACCCGATGAAATAGAGCAATATAAATTATAAACCAGTCAGACTACCAATGCTTTCATCCAACACCAGGATTAAAAGACATTCCCATATAACAAGAATTTCTTCAGAAGATCAATAGCCATAGAAATATTTCTGAGAACGGGTAAACACATAGAACATCTCAAAAGAGACTGCTAAATTTGTCCAGTCATAACCATCACACTCAGATAGTTTACATTTCAAATATCATTTCCCCAACTAGTTTCTCATTGTCACAAATTTCATATTAAACCATTCACTAAAGAAGGCCGATTTGAATAAATTTTGATTTACACTTTTCTCGACCTTGCACGAGTAATTCGGTTTACCAAGGAGAATTCCTTTTCTAACTGGAACAGTGCATAATTCCAATAATCTTTACGTCAATCCGATACTTTTATCGGCTCGACTTTACTTATCAGCTCATTTTCAATCTCTCGATCATACTTATAATTATTCTATCATGAACTCTTTGGGTTCTCAACCGAAACTTATTCAATACAAATCTCATGAAATTCCATTATAAGTACCATTTTGGTAAGGGGAGGGTTGTAGAACCTCGACTCGACTTTCTTATACATACACATATGACACAACTTCCATCATCATAACAACATCATCAAAATCATGTCATTCATTCATGTTGGCTTACACCAATTTTCCTATTGTCCCATTTAGACAATATATTTATGCATACATTCTATGTTTTCTAGATAGCTTTACTTATCCATTCATTTAATTAAATTAAGTCATGCTCATGACATCATATAAGGCCAAACAAACATAGATATTTGCACCACAATCATAACTTTCATTTCGTGCATCATCATGTACATATCATTACAATCATATAATTCAGTCCAACAATTTAACACAGATAAGTTCATTTCATTATAATCCTTTGTCTCATAAAAATTATATATCATTAGCATTCATCAACATTCGACGTCCAAATCAAAACAAGGACATTTTCATTCGTATCATAATATTATGACTTTTATTCATACCTCTACTACTTTCTATTTATTCCATTCATCTTATCAAGTAAGCCATATACACTACATCATATGAGCATTAAGCAAATATAATATTTATCACATATGTATCATAAACCTCTATTCATACTTTTCTGAACTGATACTTATCATAATCATAATTTTACTCAAATACCTTCACATAACATTGAACATGGTCGGCGCAGCTCGGTTGGAGAGTACCCTGTCTAAATAAGACGGTACTCATACGCGTCGGAAGACATCACACTATCACAGATCAGTGGCATGTATAGCTAAACTTTTACACATGATAGGTTAGTCTGAGAACCGACTAAACCTGCCCTGATACCACCAAATGTAATGCCCCGTACCTGAGACCGTTGCCAGAGTCGAACACGAGGTGTTAACAGACTTAATTCATTGCTTAAACAGCTCAAACAATTTAATTTTAAAATTTCCAGTCAAACTAGCAATCTGTGTCACAGTCGATTAAAAATTCATATCTCAAGTTAAAAAACTCGAAATCCAAGTCCGTCAATTTTCCCTGAAAACAGACTCATATATCTATTTACTAATTTTTTTCTAGAATTTTTGGCTAGGCCAATTAGTACAGTTTATTAGTTAAAATCTCCCCTGTTTCAGGGTTTGACTGCTCTGACCTCTGTCTATTACGAATCAGATATCTCTCTGTACCGAATTTCAATGACTATGAAGTTTGTTTCTCTTAAAACTATACTCAATAAGAAATCTGTACATATAAATTATGACTTCTAATTATTTTTATACAATTTATGGTGAATTTCCAAAGTCAAAACAGGGGATCCAGAAATCACTCTGGCCCTGTTTCACAAAAATTTAAACATCTCATAAAATATAACTCATATACCTGTTTCGTTTCTTCCATATGAAAATAGATTCATAATTTTTCAATTCCATATTTTATTCATCATCTAATTATATCTCTACTATTTTTAATTATTTTTCAAATTCACGTCACTACTGTTGTCTGAATCTATTTTATGGTAAATTTTACCTATTTCATGGTTTCCATGGATTAACTAGCAATTTGACATACATAACACCAAATATGATCATAATTAGCCATTCCAATGGCTAATCATTATCAAGCATTTTTATACTACTCAATAACCATATCATAAGACCATATATACAAAATGATTATAATGCTATACATGCCATACTCAAAATATACAAGCCATTATGCCAAGATGGTATACGGATAGTGTGAGCGTGCCTCGACCGTTCTCGATTTTCGAAAGTGGCTTGTCAACACTACAATGAATGAAAAGGAGGGAGTAAGCATAAACGCTTAGTAAGTTCACATGCAAATAGCAAGTAACATAACCATATAAGCAAACATAAAACATCATTTGCATAATCATCACCAAGACATTCATATCATATTTTCATTGATCATCTTACCATATTATTGTTATATCGATTTTTCAACCCGAGGGTTAAGTACATACCTGTTTAAAGTATCCATTTCACAACACTTACCAATACGTCCCTTTCATCTTAACTATTCCTCCATTTGTGTAGAACTTTACCCGTTAAACACATCGGAATATAATTCGGATACATGGAAAGTTTGCACATAAGTGCCACATATGTAGCCAAGCTACTATGTAACCCACCCATAAGCGAACTCGAACTCAACTCAACGAGCTCAGGCGTTCGCATCCATAAGTGAACTCGGACTCAACTCAACGAGCTCAGATGCCTAGTTACATCTCACGAACTCGGACTCAACTCAACGAGTTCGGACATTCGCATCCATAAGTGAACTCGGACTCAACTCAACGAGCTCGGATGCCTAGTTAC
The DNA here is from genome assembly GCA_025698465.1 of Gossypium longicalyx. Lineage (NCBI taxonomy): Eukaryota > Viridiplantae > Streptophyta > Magnoliopsida > Malvales > Malvaceae > Gossypium > Gossypium longicalyx. The sequence goes on from CM046995.1 coordinate 38,606,495, forward strand.
ATTTCAGGAACTTGGACTCAACTCAACGAGTTCAAACATTCGCATCCATAAGTGAACTCGGACTCAACTCAACGAGTTCGGATGCCCAAATATCCCAGTGACATGTCACTTGTATCCTAATCCATTCCTAAGGTTCAACGGGACCTTTTTCCCAATCATGTGTCTCAACCATCTTCTACGGAATACCGATACCAATACTCGGTAGTATTTCACATTTTCCAAGTATATCACATAATTTGACTTATTATCAAATAATTATCACGAGTATAATATTTCATAATAATTATCATATCATTTAAATAACATAAAAACATTTAAAATAATAACTATGTTACCAACATTTACATATGAACTTACCTAGTATGCGAAAGTGGCTACTTTTACCATTTCGTTCACAACTTGGTATTTTCCCCATTTTAGCCCGAATTTCAGTTTTCCTTGCTCTATCATTTAAAATATAGTCTAATTAGGACTCAAATTATTCAAATTGACCCAAAATCATATTTTGAAAAAATTACAATTTTGCCCCTAAACTTTTGCATATTTACACTTTTGCCCCAAAGCTCGTAAATTAAACTTCAACCTATTTTCTTATGTTTTATGACATGCTGATCATTTTTTCCTTCTATGGAAACATCAAATTCTCACTCTAACATGTACTTATGACTATTAGGTATTTTTACTAATTAAGCCCTTTTGCACGTTTTCACTTAAAACCGAGTAGCACAAGTTGTCTAACATAATTTAAAACCTCATGTTCTATCATAAAACACCAAAATACACAAATTTCACCTATGGGTATTTTTCCAAATATAAACCCTAGGTTAAATTATTGCTAGCATAAGCTAAATCGAGCTACCGGGACTCCAAAAACGTAAAGAACTTGAAAAACGGGGCTAGAATGGACTTAAAATCGAGCTTGGAAGCTTGAAAAACCCTAGCCATGGTTTCTCCTTGCTATATTCGGCCATGGGGTTGAAGATGAGCAAAATTGGCTTTTAATTTTGTATTTTAATTCATTTTACCCCTAAATGACCAAAATGCCCTTACTACTAAACTTTCCAAAAATTCCATCCATGTCCAATTTTTGTCCATAAACTTAGAAATTGGTAAAATTTCTATTTAAGGCCTCCTAATTAATATTTCAAAACAATTTCATACTAGAAACTTCTAGAATGCAAGTTTTACAAATCATTCGATTTAGTCCCTAATTTCAATTTAAGCACTTTAGGCATAGGATTTCATCACGAAATTTTCACACAATCATGCAATCATATCATAAACATCAAAATAATTATAAATTAATTATTTCTATCTCGAATTTTGTGGTCACAAAACCACTATTTCGACTAGGCCCAAAATCAGGATATTACAACCCTAATTCGGGATATTACATTCAGTGTATTCAACAGGTAAATTTTTAACAAACAGTAGGTTTGTGCATATGTATGAACGTGTGGAACCAGGATCAATCAATGCAGTAATATCAGTATCAAGTAGAGAAAATGTACCAGTAATGACGTCTGGTGTAGAGGCATCTTCTCTACCACGAATAACATAGGTCCTTAGAGGTGCTTAAGCCTTAGGTCTAACTGTTGTATCCTTGGTATACCTCGACTACCACCAACATTGCCGGGATGGCAGGGTGGTTTGCCCCTCGAGACAAGATTACTCAGCTTTGGAGCTAGTTCTATCTCATTTTAAACTCTTTTTGGACAATCTCTGAGAAAATGCTCAAGTGAACCACATCCGAAACAAGCTCCACTTCTAGACCGACATTCCTCATGATGAAATTTGTTACAAGGTTTACTGTAACACCCCTTACTTGTTCCGAGACTAGGACCAGGCACGAGGTGTTACCAGACTCATACTCAGACATTTTCGAACAATATGGGTCATAAAATTTGTTCCAATTTAGAACCAATCAAACAACATCTTAATGTCCCTATTATGGGCCTACGAGGCCTTAAATCTACATTGAGAATGGTGCAAGACTAAACCGAGAACTTGAGAAAGCTCCTGAATTTTCTAGGTTAAGTCTCACACGCCTGTGTGCATTGGGACACGCCCGTGTCCCCTACCCATGTGGAATTAATTGAATTTATTTTCTATTTTGAACCTACAGGGGTTTTCACACAGCCGAGCACACGCCTGTGTCCCTGGCCCGTGTCCTTTACACAGCCTAGACATACCCGTGTGTTCACCCTGTTGGAACACCAGCGCCTCCAAGGCGCAGCGAAAAATTAAAAAAAACCGGCGATCCAAACCAAGGATCCATGTGTAAGGAACGAATCGGGGTGATAAAAAGGTTTCGAATTTACCGAAATTTCAATCTGAGTAGACAGCGACGCCTAGGCAACAGGAATGCTGAACCACTATCGAACCAAGCCGCAACCTTTTCCAATGTCGGCCTCTACGTAGTCCACCCAATTGACAATGAACGGTAGAAATCCCAGAAAACTATTTTCAGAGAGTATTTTGCTAAAACGGCTGCTAGACCACTTTCATATTTTCGGGCTAGTTATATATATATATATATCCTTTTTAGGGTTTTTTTACCCTTGCTATCTTTAACTCCCTCTTAATTGGTATATATTTATAACGAATTTTAATTCATTAAAATTAATCCGAACATAATAATTATCATTCAAATAAATATAATAATGTTTAACCGAAAAATTATAATTACATTAATTATAATAAAGATTTCGGTAAACTATATTTATTTAAACTTATATACGAACTAAATTCCTATATCAATAAAATTATGTTCTGATTATGTGTACAACATCCTTGTACATAAATAGTATGTTCAACAATTTGATTGCCCAATTAAATTAATTCTATAATTAATTTAATTCATGTGACAACCAAGCAATATACCAACTATGTTTTACCTCGTTCATTTCAACCATAGGGTGTGACCCTATAGGTTCTTGTAACGTTAGCAGTAATATTAGAACGATTCTAATGTTACAAACAATGAGTGGCATCTAGCAATGCATCAATGCTACCTAAGTTACAAGAAGTCATGATTCGACATAACCTTTTGTGATTAACCTTTCATGCATTCATCCTTAAGTCCTATATCTTTGGAATGGACACAAGTCATGGCATAGTCACACTTCCATAGTCCATCCTATGTTTCTTGATACCTCGAGTAGACTATGATACACAAATAAGTATGACATCTCATATCAACTTATTTGAGCATGACCATGCATTTCTAGCCTCACTCAATCAAGTGGCCTGAGATATTACTCCGATTATGTAGGAGGGACTTATCCTATATTGATCAACTATATCCCTCAACATAGATTGTGGTATATCCAACATCAGTCTTTATAGAACAACCAGTTACGGTGTTTGTTTGACTGTATCAAAATATACAACTCACGATGTTGGGATAAAGATGATCTAAAGTATGAGGATCATATACATATTAATCACTATGAGTAATGTTGTGACAAGTACATAATAATCCAAGAAACATACTCATAGCAGGTTAGTCTAATATGTTGTTCTCTAACACACATATTCATGCATTGATTCTGACACTCCATATCAATGACAACTCTTTATCATCAATCAACTACATGTTAGTCTTGATGCATTATTATTGTCCTAGCCAATAACAATACTTGACTAAGGATCTTTTGAGAATAATCATATTATTCTCAGGACATTATTATAAAATAGTTTATTTATGCACACAGAAAAGAAACTGGAATAATAATGGCAACGCCTTATATTAATAAACATGATAAACCAAGTATGTTATTACAACCATCTCATGATTGATCTTTGGGCATACTCTTACACGCCCGTGTCCAAAAACTTGAGCATTCTGTTTATGACGTCAGCATGCATTTAGGGGCACTCGGCCAGAACACACGCCCGTGTGTTGGGCCGTGCCCTCCACACAGTTGAGACACACGGTCGTGTCTCTACCCCTATGTTTACTACCATGCATTCTGACTTAAAATTTTTGGGTGCAGGGGACTCACGGCAATACCACAGGCCTATAAGGCTATCCGTGAGTCACACACGGCCTAGACACATGCCCGTGTGTCTACCCGTGTGGACTCATTTTAGGCTATAATTTCAAGCCAATAGTCACCCTCATCATACACTCACATATATAAATCCCAATTGTATTAAACATAACCTAAATATGCTTGAAGACTATCATCAATGATCCATTGCATGTTAACCTCATCTCATCGGTTATATACATGCTCAATTATCCTCATTTTATATTGAGGATTTTCATTCCATTGGAACACATTTAGACTTGGCTCATTATTATAACTCAATGCCAAATATAGTCTAACTAGCTCCAAATGTTTTGGCCACATTCCATATGTTCATTCATGATGTGCCACATTCAATCATAACAAGAACATTTTTCTAAAATAAACATGCTTGGTTAGTAGGTCACAGCCTACGACAAAATGAGCCATGTCTTATGGCCATATACAAAAAGAATAAGTTTAATATTTAAGCCTTTACATTAGCCAACCACATGACACATATAACAAAATAACAAAATAAGCCAAAGCCCTATACATGCCATTGAACCAAAGTAAAAGTATTTATGTACCAAATCTAGACAAGATAATAGTGTGTTGATCCTCTAACTGTCTTCCAATCTCTACGAGTCCTCGAGCTCTGTAAGACAGGGAAAAGAGAGGGGTAAGTATTTACATGCTTAGTAAACCCGAATAATTGGATAGTAAACTTACCGATTAATTAGCATAAAACCATATTAGGCAATAAAACCAACAAGCAAGGAATGGTTTCCCTATCATATGCACTCAATCAACAAGTTAGTCTCACAATAATACACTATCTAATTTGTCTTAGATGAGCTCATCATCCAACATTTTCATTTTTATATCTCATGTTAATCCTATTGAGTTTCTTGGAAATCTCGATGGATTATCCATTTATCGTAAAGTCATAAGGGTGATCATCTCATGTACGCACTCCCACGAACCTCACATCTTACGGCAGGATTACCAGTCTAGGCTAAATCCCCCGTAATGTAAACTCATAGGGTGATGTCGGGATTACTAGGCCAGGCTAAATCCCTTGTAGCGACAAACACCCTTAATGAGCTCGAATCTGCATCCGAGCTAAATCCATAATGCATATATATTCTTCAAGAGGCTCGATCACTCAAGGAACACCCATCCGAGATAGATCCTTTCTATATTAAGATCAACGGATTACCCGTTCGGGCTAAATCCTTTCTGCAACACATGCAGGATCTCAAGTCATATAAGCCATGGTTTATCCATCGAATTTCCCATTTTGACTTCAATCGGGACATTTATTATCATGTCATTATTATTAACACATTCCATGGATTTTCATACCATCATTATAACCAATTATCATATATTCATAATACATGCAATTTAGGCATATTAAGGGTTTACTTTAAGTTATTCGAACTTACCTGGCACTCGTTTCGGTTTCGCATTTTGGTTATTTCGAAACCTTTCGTTTTCCTCGAGCGACCTTCGAAATTTGTTCCTCCGGGTCTATAACAATAAAAATGAATTACTAATACCTCACATTATTCTTTTTTAGTCTAAATTTCACCCCCAAACAAGATGACCATTTTGCCCCTAACCTTTTACACTCTTTACGATTTAGTCCTTAAACTTGTATAATGAAATACATGAAATTCCTTGGTTACCCAAGCCTAGCCGAATGTACTATGAACTCATAATAGCCCATATTTTCCTCTATTTCACATTTCTACCACATTTTGTACCTTTTGCAAAAAGGTCCTTTTTGGGGTTTTTCATGAAAATCACTTAGGAAAATATGTTTAACACACATCCAACTTTCATATTCCTCAATAAATCATCAAAGAATAAACATGTCACACATGGGTCACTTTACATACATGAATCCTAACTCAAAATATGGGTAGAAATGGAGAGAGTAAGCTACTGAGACTTCAAAAATACGAAGAACATTAAAAACGGGGCTTGGGAGCACTTACTATTGAGCTTGAAAACATTGAAAACCCTAGCTATGGAGGGCTTGAGAATTTTGGCTGGTACAAGGGAGAAGATGAGTGAATTTTTCCTTCATTTTCCCTTTTTATTGATTTTATTACCAAATGACCAAAATGCCCTTCCTTACTAAACTTTCAAATTTTTCCATACATGCCCATTTTTGTCCAAAAACTTAGAAATTGGGAAAATTTCTATTTAAGACCTTCTAATTAATAATCTAAAGCAATCTCAAGCAAATAGCTTCTAGAATCCAAGTTTTGCAATTTATTCAATTTGGTCATTATTTTCCAATTGGACACCTTACTCATAGAATTTCTGCACGAAACTTTAACACATGCATATTTTCATATTCTAGGCCTCATAATAATCATAAAATAAATATTTTAACGTCAGACTTGTGGTCCCGAAACCACTGTTCCGACTAGGCCCTATTTCAAGATGTTACATTTTTTCCTCCTTAGGGACTTTCGTCCTCGAAAGTCTTACCAGTAAACAAGTTCAGATATTGGCTTTTCATGGTTCCTTCTGGCTCCCATGTAGCCTCTTCCACACCATGTCGATTCCATAAAACTTTTACCAAGGCTACATCTTTATTTCTCAGCTATTTAACCTCACAAGCCAAAATCTTGACCGGTTCCTCACCATAGGTCATGTTCGGTCTAATTTCAATCTCCGTCAGTGAAATCACATGAGGGGGATCTGATTGATATCGCCTTAACATAGATACATGGAACACATCATGAATCTTTTATAGTTCTGGTGGCAATTCCAAACGATAGGCTAATGGTCCAACTCTTTCAGTGATCTCGTATGGTCCTATAAATCGCGGACTCAGTTTCCCTTTTCGACCAAACCTCAATACCTTTTTCCATGGAGACACTTTCAAGAATACCCTATCTCCAACTTGAAATTTTATTTCTTTTCTTTTTAGATCAGCATATGACTTTTATCTATCTGATGCCGCTTCTAAACAGTCACGTATCACCTTAACCTTTTCTTTAGTTTCCTTGATCAGATCAATTTCGTGAATCTAACTCTCTTTGAGTTCTATCCAATACAATGGAGTTCGGCACTTTTTGCCATACAAGGCTTCATAAGGTGTCATCTTTAAACTCGTTTGAAAACTGTTGCTGTAGGCAAACTCTACCAATGACAAGTATTTTTCCTAGTTGCCCTAAAATTCGAGGATGCAACATTGCAACATATCCTCAAGAATCTGAATCATCCGCTCGGACTGACCATCAGTCTGTGGGTGAAAAGTTGTACTAAAGCTCAACCTAGTACCCAAGGCTTTTTGTAGTTTCTTCTAGAATCTCAAAGTGAATCTCGGGTATCTGTCTGAAATTATCAATAACGGCACCCTATGTAATCTCACAATCTCGGATATATACAAGTCAGCCAACTTATCAAGTGAATAATCTGTCCTTACCGGGAAAAAATGGGCCGACTTCGTCAACTTATCCACCACAACCCATATAGATTTTCCTTTTTCGAGGTCAATGGTAATCCTGTCACGAAGTCCATAGTAATTCTATCCCACTTCCATTCGGGGAACATCACAGGCTATAACAAACCTGAAGGTACTTGATGTTCAGCTTTGACTTGCTGACATATCAAGCATTTGGATACAAATTCAGAGATGTCTCTCTTCATGCTGTTCCACTAATACATTTTCTTCAAATCACTATACATCTTGGTACTTCCCGGATGAATAGATAAACGGCTATCATGTGCCTCTTGCAAGATTTTTTGAATAATTTCATCGTTCCTTGATACACAAATGCTACCCCTGAACATCAAACATCCATCTGAACTAATCTAAAAATCTAATTCGATGCCCGACTCATATTGAGTTCTTTTAACTTGTAGGTCACTATCATTAGTCTGAGTATCATAAATTTCCTAAAGAAATGTCGGCCTAGCCCTTAACTCTGTCAAGACTGAACCATCATCAAACAACGCAAATCGACCATTCATGGCCCTCAATGCAATCAAAAAATTTCTGGTTAACGTGTCAGCGACCACATTCACCTTTCCCGGGTGATAATCGATGATCGACTCGTAATCTTTAATCAATTCTAACCATCTCTGTTGTCTCAGATTCAATTCTTTTTCAGTCATCAAATACTTCAAACTCTTGTAGTCTGTGAATATACAACAAGTCTCACCATATAAATAATGCCTCCAAACTTTCAAGGCAAAAACAATGTCGACAAGCTCTAAGTCGTGTGTCTGATACTTCTTCTCATGTAGTTTCAACTGTCGTGAAGCATAGGCTATCACTTTACCATCTTGCATAAGCATACAACCCAGTCCATTTAAGGACGCATCATTGTAGACTACAAACTCTTTTCCTGACTCGGGTAATACTAGAACCGGAGCTTCAGTCAGCAATGTCTTCAACTTCTCGAAACTCTGTTAACACTTTTCTGTCCACTAAAACTTAACGTCTTTCTATAGTAATCTCATCATAGGAGTTGCAATCATCAAAAATCATTTCACGAAGCGTCGATAGTACCGAGCTAAGCCCAAAAAGCTTCTAACCTTAGTTACATTTTTAGGTGGTTTCCATTCAACAATGGCAGAGATCTTACTTGGATCAACTCGAATGCCTTCACACGAAAAAATATGACCCAAAACCCCTACTTCATAGAGCCAAAACTTACTCTTGCTAAACTTAGCATACAACTATTTTTCCCGTAGGGTCTACAACACAATTCTCAGATGTTTCGCATGCTCTGTCTCATCCTTAGAATAAATCAAAATGTCGTCAATAAACACAATGACGAACTTGTCCAAGTATGGTTGAAATATCCTATTCATTAGGACATAAATACGGCCGGTGCATTCGTTAACCCAAATGGCATAACAAGAAATTCATAGTGGCTATACCTCATTCTGAAAGCTATCTTAGGCAAATTTGATTCCTTAACCCGTAGTTGATAGTAGCCAGATCTCAGGTCTATCTTAGAGAATACAGTGGCTACCCTCAACTGGTCGAACAAATCATTGATCATTGGCAAAGGATACTTATTCTTGATAGTTACCTTGTTCAGCTGCCGGTAATCTATACATAGCCTCATTAAACCATCTTTCTTCTTTACAAATAATACGGAAGCACCCCAAGGCGAAAAACTCGACCTAGCAAAATTTTTATCCATCAACTCTTGCAACTGAACTTTTAACTCCTTCAGTTCGATTGGTGCCATCCTATACGGAGCAATAGAAATAGGAGTTGTTCCTGGCACCAGTTCAATACCAAACTCTATCTCTCTATTAGGAGGTAATCCGGGTAGTTCCTCCGAGAACACGTCTGGATATTCACATACTATTGGTATAGACTCAATCTTCAACCCCGTTTCCTTAGTGTTCAGTATAAAAGTAAGGTAGGCTTCATACCCTTTTCTCACATATCTCTGAGCCATCATTGAGGTAATTACAACTGACGGTGTCAACCCGTAAAATCTCACCATCTAGGCACTTCAATACAATATACTTGCTACCACAGTTACAATTACATCATGCAGGGCTAACCAATCCATACCAAGTATTACATCAAACTTATTAAATGGCAATAACTTAAGGTTAGATGGAAAGCAATGACCCTGAATCGTCAAAGGACAATTCTTACAGACTTTATCAACCAGGACTGACTTGCCTAATAGGTTCAACACTCTGATAATAAATTTTGTAGGTTCAATGGATATATTCATACTAGACACCAATCTCATGTGAATGTATGAATGCGTCGATCCCGGATCAATTAAGGCAACAACACAAGTATTAAAAAGAGAAAAGGTACCCATGATGACGTTAGGAGCAGAGGCTTCCTCTCAAGCGCATATTGCATATGTTCTTACCGGGGCTCAAGCCTCTGATTTTCCAGTGTCTTTAGCTGCAACTCGACTGTCACTAGCACTTCCAGGATATCTCAGAGGTCTACCTCGTGGAATAGGAGTACTCGACTTCGGGGCTAATTTCATCTCTTTATCGGTTCGCTCTGGGCAGTCTTTGAGGAAGTGGTCAAGAGAACACATCTGTAGCACACACCACTCTTCATTCTGTACTCTCCGAAATGAAATTTATTGCAACTTTTGCACTTCAGTGTTTGGTCATCTACACTCCCCACACTAATCACTATCGGGAAGAAGACTTCTGGTTGCGCCATTTGGAGCTTCTTGCTCTACCCGAATATCATATCGATGAAGTGGAGCGTTTGTGTTGTCTCTTTGATTTCTTTGTGGAAAATGAGAGCACCCTACTGCTAGATCTTTTGCTCGAAAACTCAAGCTTCTCTCTTAGCTTGTTTCCTTTCATTATTGAGCTCATCGGCCTTCTTGGCCCGATCAGCTAATACAACAAACTCTTGTATCTTAAAGATCCTAATTAACAACTTGATTTCCTTAGTCAGACCTTCCTCGAAGCGTTTACACATTTCTAACTCTATTTGAACCTATTCAGTCGCATACTGACTTAGCCTTACAAAGTCCCTTTCATATTCCGCTACAGTCTAATTTCCTTGTTTGAGTTCTAGGAACTCCTTTCACTTCGAGTCTAAGAACCTTTGACTGATGTATTTTTCTTAAACTCTGCTTGGAAAAATTCTCAATTGATGTTTTCCTTTGGCACCTTTGAAGACATAGTCTTCCATCAGTGGTATACAGTATCCTTTAGAAGAGGTACAACACATTTTAAACACTCCTTAGGTATACACGATAACTCGTCCAATACTCGTGTAGTGTTCTCGAGCTAGAACTCGGCTCGCTCAGCATCATCATCGATCTTAGCTCTAAATTCTTTAGCCTCATACTGTCTAAGCTTGTCCATCAGGGCTTTACCAATTCTTACCGGTGTCATACCTCATGGCGTTTCCTCGTCAGGTCAGTTAGGGGGTGGGGGAGGTCGTGGTATATTAGGGCGATTTCTCAAATAATCCCCGAACCACTTATCCATCATGTCAAAGAAGGCAGCTCTGGCCTCTTCTCGACCTTCAAACATAGGCCTCCTACTACTGCTAGAAACAGCTCGTTGTACAAGCTGGAGCATGGCTCTTGGCTCCCTCGGACTCATCTTGTGCTTGATTGGAAGACATTTACTATATTCAAAGACAATTAAGCAGTTACGAGATATCACACTATCAACCCTTATAATGGCATGTATAGCAAAACTCAATACTCTCTATGGTAGTCCTAGAACTGACTAAACTGTAGCTCTGATACCAGTAAATGTAACACCCCTTATCTGTTCCCAAGACTAGGACCAGGCATGAGGTTTTACCAAACTCATACTCAGACATTTTCGAACAATATGGGTCATAAAATTTTATTCCAATTTAGAACCAATCAAACAACATCTTAATGTCCCTATTATGGGCCTACGAGGCCCTAAATCTCCATTGAGAACGGTCCAGGACTAAACTGAGAACTTGAGAAAGTTCTTGGAAAATTTTCTAGGTTAAGTCTCATACGCCAATGTGAGAGCAATGCACACGCTCGTGTGCACTGGGACATGCCCATGTCCCTTACACGTCATAAACAGAATGCTCAAGTTTTTGGACACGGCCAGAACACACGCCCGTGTGCTGGGCCGTGCCCTCCACATGGTTAGACAAACGGTCGTGTCTCTACCCCTATGTTTACTACCATGCATTCTGACTTAAAATTTTTAGGTGCAGGGGACTCACGCAATACCACACGCCCATGGGGCTATCTGTGTGTCACACACGGCCTAGACACACGCCCGTGTGTCTACTCGTGTGGACTCATTTTAGACTATAATTTCAAGCCAATAGTCACCCTCATCCTACACTCACATATATGAATCCCAATTGTATTAAACATAACCTAAATATGCTTGAGGACTATCATCAATAATCTATTCCATGTTAACCTCATCTCATCGGTTATGTACATACTCAATTATCCTCTTTTTATATTGAGGATTTCCATCCCATTAGAACACATTTAGACTTGGCTCATTATTATAACTCATTGCCAATTATAGTCTAACTAGCTCCAAATGTTTTGGCCACATTCTATATGTCCTTTCATGATGTGCCACATTCAATCATCACAAGAACATTTTTCTAACATAAACATGCTTGGTTAGTAGGTCATAACCTACAACAAAATGAGCCATGTCTTATGGCCATATACAAAAAGAATAAGTTTAATATTTAAGCCTTTACATTGGCCAACCAAATGACTGATATAACAAAATAACAAAATAAACCAAAGCCCTATACAAGCCATTGAACCAAAGTAAAAGTATCTATGTACCAAATCTAGATAAGATTATAGTGTGTTGATCCTCCAACTGTCTTCCAATCTCTACGAGTCCTCGAGCTCTATAAGACAGGGAAAAGAGAGGGGTAAGCATTTACATGCTTAGTAAGCTCGAATAAATGGAAAGTAAACTTACCGATTAATTAGCATATAACCATATTAGGCAATAAAACCAACAAGCATTGAATGGTTTCCCTATCACATGCACTCAATCAGCAAGTTAGTCTTATAACAATACACTATGTAATTTGTCTTAGATGAGCTCATCATCTAACATTTTCATTTTTATATCTCATGTTAATCTCGTTGAATTCCTTGGAAATCTTGATGGATTATCCATTTATCGTAAAGTCATAAGGGTGATCATCTCATGTACGCACTCCCACGAACCTCACATCTTACGGCGGGATTACCAGTCTAGGCTAAATCCCTTGTAGAGACAAACACCCTTAATGAGCTTGGATCTGAATTACCAGTCCAGGCTAAATTCAGACCCTAGTCGGATTACCCATCCGGGCTAAATCCATAATGTACACATATTCTTCGCGAGGCTCGATCACTCTAGAAACACTCGTCCGGGCTAGATCATTTCTATATTGAGATCAACGGATTACCCGTCTAGGCTAAATCTTTTTCTGCAACACATGCAGGATCTCAAGTCATATAAGTCATGGTTTATCCATCGAATTTCCTTTTTGACTTCAACCGGGACATTTATTATCATGTCATTATTATTAACACATTTCATAGATTTTCATACCATCATTATAACCAATTATCATACATTCATAATACATGCAATTAGTCATATTAAGGGTTTACTTTAATTATTCGAACTTACCTGGCACTCGTTTTGGTTTCGCATTTTGGTTATTTCGAAACCTTTCGTTTTCCTCGATCGACCTCTAAAATTTGTTCTTCGGGGTCTATAACAATAAAAATAAATTATTAATACCTCACATTATTCTTTTCAAGTCTAAATTTCACCCCCAGACAAAATGACTGTTTTGCCCCTAACCTTTTACATTATTTATAATTTAGTCCTTAAACTCGTATAACGAAATACATGAAATTCCTTGGTTACCCAAGCCTAGCCGAATGTACTATGAACTCATACTAGCTCATATTTTCCTCTATTTCACATTTCTACGATATATTTTGTACCTTTTGCAAAAAAGGTCCTTTTAGGGGTTTTTCATGAAAATCACTGAGGAAAAGATGTTTAACACAGATCTAACTTTCATATTCCTCCATAAATCATCAAAGAATAAACATGTCACACATGGGTCACTTTACATACATGAATCCTAACTCAAAATATGGGTAGAAATGGAGTGAGTAAGCTACCGAGATTTCAAAAATACGAAAAACATTAAAAACGGGGCTTGGCAGCACTTACTATTAAGCTTGCAAATGTTGAAAACCCTAGCTATGGAGCGCTTGAGAATTTTGGCTGGTACAAGGGAGAAGATGAGTGAATTTTTCCTTCATTTTCCTTTTTTATTGATTTTATTACCAAATGACCAAAATGCCCTTCCTTACTAAACTTTCAAAATTTTCCATACATGCCCATTTTTGTCCAAAAACTTAGAAATTTGGCAAGTTGCTCTTTAAGACCTTATAACTAATAATCTAAAGCAATCTCATGCAAATTTCTTCTAGAATCCAAGTTTTGCAATTTATTCAATTTGGTCTTTATTTTCCAATTGAACACCTTACTCATAGAATTTCTTCACGAAACTTTAGCACATGCATATTTTCATACTCTAAGCCTCATAGTAATCATAAAATAAATATTTCCACATTGAATTTGTGGTCCCGAAACCACTTTTCTGACTAGCCCTATTTTGGGATGTTACATTTACATTTCAGTTTGGGATTACCCACACTACCCACACTGGTCATAGATGGAGATGAAGATCTCAGGTTAGAATGTTGAGAGCCTCGTTCTCTTCCAGAATATCCCGTAGAGGTGGTCACACGATCATAATACTTCTTGAATTTCTTAGAAGCAAATGATTGTGACTTACTCATAGTTCTTTTTCCAGAAACCCGAGCCTCTCTTTCGGCTTGCTTCTTTTCTTTACTCAATTCCTCCGCTTTATGTGCTCGGTCGGCTAGCACTGTAAATTCCCTTATTTCGAGAATTCCAATCAACAATTTGATGTCTTCATTTAGGCCCTCTTCAAAGCATTTACACACTTCAGCCTCGGTTAAAACCCATTCTCTGGCATATTTACTCAACCGAACAAATTCCAGTTCATATTCGATTATGGTCATGTTTCCTTGTTTAAGCTCTAGAAATTCTTTCTTTTTCTGATCCATAAATCTCTGACTCATGTACTTCTTTTTGAATTCAGCTTGGAAAACTTTCCATGTGACATTCTCCCTCGGTACTACTAAAGTTATGGTATTCCACCAATGATAAGTTGTATCATTTAGTAGGGATACTGCAATTTTAGACATTCAAAAGGTGTGCAGGATAGTTCATCAAAAACCCGGATAGTATTCTCTAGCCAAAACTCGGCCCTTTCCGGATCATCATTTGTGGTAGCTCTAAATTCTTCTGCCCCGTGTTTGGGGATTTTATCTATCAGAGGCTTACCAATTCTAACAGGTTCGGCACCTTGTGGTACCTCAAGAATCGGTTGGGGAGCAGGTGGGGGAGGTTGTTGCACAGCAGGGTTTGTTCTCAGATACTGGGTAAACCATTCATTCATCATTTGAAAAAAGGCTTGCTTCGCCTCCTCACTTCGGCCCTCAGACACGAGCCTTTCACTACCAGACATAGGTGCAACTCTTTGTACAGAAGCTGAAGCATTACTCTCAGCTTCCTTGGATTCAGCTTTAGCTCAGTTGGATGACATTACTATATGAAAAACACATTTAAATGTTCAAGAGTCATCACACTATCACAATTTATATAATGGCATGTATAGCTAAACTCGTGTTCGCTACGTCAAATCCGAGAATCGGCTAAACTGTAGCTCTGATACCACTAAATGTAACACCTTTAACCCATATCAGCTACCAAAATAGGGTTTCAGAGCATTATCAGAACATTCAGAATATTTTACAATAATTATTATAATTTACTATTCATTTACCGAGATCATTCATAACGTCCCTTGATTGGGCCTTCGAGGCCCAATACAAGTATTATAATCGAATCGGGACTTAATCGGGACCTCTAAGAATTTTTTGCAAAATTACAAAATTTTTCTAAGGTGTAGGGCTCACACGCCCGTGTGGTCCAAAGGACACGCCCGTGTTGGAGGCCGTGTTCGACCCTATGTAACTCTCTAACTTGCACACACAGCCATGCCACATGCCCGTGTGCTAGGTCGTATGGTCAATTAATTCAATTCAAAATTAGGGGCAGGTTTCACACGGCCAAGACACACGCTTGTGTTCTAGGCCATGTGGCACACACGGTTGAGACACACACCCGTGTCTCTGCCCATGTGCCCAATTCTGAGCATTTTGTTTCTCAAAATTATGGTGCAGAGGACACACGGCCCAACCACATGCCCATGTTACCAGGCCGTATGTCACACACGGTCTAGACACACGCCCGTGTGTATGCCTGTGTGGACAAAATGAAGCCATTTCTAGCTCCATTTCTCACCCAAAATTTCACCCACGACCTGCACTTGAAACACACAACCAATACCAACCATTCCAAGCATTCAAAATAGGCAATTTCATCATTTAACATGACATATCATTGCAAGCACAAGTGTTTATAAACTTACCTTGATTTAACTTAGGCAATAACAACATTTGATCAAATGTACTCAACTTAACACGTGTATATATATCATAATAACCTACTTAGTAATACCAAAATGAACCATTACTAGCCATTCCAATGGCTAGGTTACAAAATAACATTATCAAGCTACCAATGGTCAAGTTTTCCTATACATGTCATTATACCAAAATGATTTCACTATATGTACCCAAATTGCTAGCTGATAGTGTGACGATGCTCTGATGATCTTCCAACCTTCACGATCTTCCGAGCACTATAAAGTAAAGGAAAAATAAAATGGAGTAAGCATTACATGCTTAGTAAGTTCGTATAACAGAAACTAAACTTACCAGTCTTGTTTATTAAAATCTAGGCATATAATGTTATGTTTCCATCTATTAGGCTAAATTGCCTAATCACATACATTCCATCAAACATGTTAATTACCAAAATATTCATTTCAATAAAGTAACATAAATGAGCTCATCAAGCAATATTCTTTCAAGTCATTATCATATCATATCAAGATTTTCATACCATGTCAAGAGTTCTATGTCTGTTGAATCATTGAATCCCGATAGATGCACAAGTAGTACACTCAAAGTGTACGATCCGATAATCCGTCAATTTCTTATTCAAGGACACTCATTAGGCCTTAACCAATAAACACTCTCTCGAGCCACATATCGTATAACAGGATTACCAGTCTAGGCTAAATCCTTTATATAACGTATGCAAAGAGGAGCTCAATTAGGATTACCCGTCCTGGCTAAACCCTAATCATAACGTATGCTCGAGAGGTATTATATCGTTATTACCTATTCGGGCTAAATCTTTTCCACAACAAGGTCCTTGGGATTACTCGTACAAGCTAAATCCCATTCGCAACAAATGCAGGACCTTATTAGTTTCGGGAAAGCGCATATAATCATCGAAATTCAACATTCAATCGAGACTCAACCCTTATTCACCATTTTCAAGCATGAATCAAATTTCTCATGATAACATTCAAGTAATGTACATCAATATAAAATCACATTACATAGAAACACAACCTTCAGTTAACATAATTACATGCTAGATTAAGTTACACGAACTTACCTCGACACTTGTTCTCGTAAAAGTCTACTAATCCAAAATCTTTTCTTTTTCTCGATCTAACCTCGAATTAGTGCTACCCAAATCTATATAAATGAATTTAACCATCAAGTTCACACATTTCATATTTAAATGGACTCAATTTACATCCTAGGCAAAATTACCATTTTGCCCTTAACTTTTTCATAAATTCTGATTTTGTCCCTAGGCCCGAAAAATGAAACTTGTGCAAATTACTCCCTATTCCAAGCCTAAACAAAGCCCCATTACAAAATTTACAGCACATGTATTCATAAAATTTTAGAATTTTTTATCAAATTTTACAACATTTCATTTTAGTCCCTAAATCATGTTTTCATCAAAAATCACTTTGTAAAAGTTGTTTATCTATCAATAATCTTTCATTTTCTACCATGAATTTCTAATTTCCAGCATAATACATCCATGACCCATTTTCATACCTTGATATCTTTTCAAATTAATCTCTCAAATAGAGAGATTAAGCTATCTCGATTTCAAAAATACCAAAATTACTAAAAACGGAACATGAGAACTTACCCAATTAAGCCTTGAAAGTTTCCCCTCTCTCTCCTAGGGTTTTCATAAAATTTTAGGTTGAAGATGACAATAATAAGATGATATATTTCTTTTCATCTTTTAATTAATTAAGTATTTTAGTATTTCCAATTCAGTCCTTGCCCTTTTTATATAATTCCATGGATGATTCACCAAGAAAAATCTACATAATTTTCTTAATGGTCTAATTACCATATAAGGAACTTAAGTTTTGAATTCCATAGCTATTTGATCCTTATAGCTACTAGAATTCAACTTTCGTATTTTATGCAATTTAGTCCTTCTCGTAATTAAGCAATTAATTGATAAAATTTTCGTTTCAAAATTTTCACATGACATGCCTATTATAATATGGACCATATAATGAAATAAAAATAAATTATATTTTTGGGTCGAATTTATGGTCCCGAAACCACTATTCTAATTTCACTAAAAAATGGGATGTTACAATATTCCTTTCCTACAATAACATGATGTCACACCACTGTCACACATCATACTCATAGTAAATTGTCACATTATTAAGAAAACATCCTCTTTACAGTGATCTTATGAATTTTCAGTCAAACATTTATTAATCATCATTAGAACATGCCAAACAAACTTTAAATAAACTTATAATAATAATTAAACATGCATATGGTCCATTTAGCAAAATTTAAAAGTTAAACATGTAGGCATCAATACTAACCCTAGGGTATCGATATTTCCTTTAAATGGTATCGATACCACCTGGAAAATCGATACCAAACTTGCAATCTATTTCTCACTCAAAAATCATAACGTCAAAAATTATCAGTACCTTTTGAAAAGTATCAGTAATTTTACCCCAAGTATTGATACTCGTGATAAGGTATCGATACTAAATTACCAAATTGATTTCTTGCACATTTCAAAATCACAGAGGTATCATTTTTACAACATGAATATTGATACCTCTACTCCAGACCAGAAAAATACAACATACTTGAGCATATAAATCATTCCAACATGTACCAATTCATCATGCTATCATATCAGCATCAAATAAACATCAAGACGACTATAATCACAGTTTCAAACATCGAGAATAAGTCCGAGCAGTAATCAACATATCACGATTCAAACCTTTAAATCCTAAAAACAAATAACCTATGGAAACATCCAAAATATCATGGCATGATTTATGTAACAATTCTACCACATTGCCTTTATTTCCCTAAAACATAAACGAATTAATAACACCTACGAAATAAAGCTAACGTCTTGCTTGGATCACCCTTAAAAAACCACACCACTCACACTAGCACTTAACTACTCTACAAGCTAAGTGAATGCTCAAAATAACCACAATGCAAACAATTCATCAAGCCTCAACAAAACAACCATATAGCACAACCTCAACAGTTCCAACTCTAGTGTCATATTATACTTACTCGTGCATTATTACTAGTTCTTTTACATGGTAAACATATCACTTTTAAGCATATATTACATTACACATATAATCACATAACATTTAAGCATATATCACAATACACAAAAACATATTTATAGATAAATTGCATAATGGTCACATGTCATATAAACACATATCACAATACACACATATTCATAATTTAAGATAATTTGGCACTTGATCTATGAAACATAAAAGTGAGCTCTATCATCACTCATTGGATACAAGGATCTCCAACACACCACACAAACTCATAGAGTCAAACATGTCCCAAAAGTGAAGCATAAAGTTAACACTCTCCTTATTTCCCCTCACATGTCCCGTTGAATGGAGCTTAGCTCATATTATCTTATCCTTCCAACATGTCCTAGGGCCTTAATGTCGAAAATCACTGTACGTATAGGTGAGTACTCACAATCCTATGCATGCCAACTATATCCAACAATTTGAAGATCATAATGCCAAAACATCTGAAATCAAACACATATCACTTATAGATTATCCATGCACTATCACTGCATATTTGCATCTTTGGCAAAACACTGTCACTAACATTTAACATATACATAACATGTAGACATTTACACTTTAACAACGATTATCATAACCACATATCACATGTTATAGCATCTCATCTCAATTAACATATTTAGAAACTCATAAGCACAGTGTTCATAAGATAACATAAGTATAAGAAAGCTTACACTCGAAATTTAGAGTAAGGGTTTTGGCTACTATTAAATTCCCAAATAATGCATTGAATCATGTCCACAGGCAATTATTCGAAACACTCACCAATATGCTTTCACCGAAAAGTCGAAAGCTCAAACTAGCTTTTCATTATCTTTATCTCTACTCGTAGAAGGTCCTAACAAATCCAAAGCTTCAACACAATAATTCACACAACAATACATTCAAAAATCAGCTAAGGACTCACCACAAGCAATCAAAAACATAAGACTAAGCTCTGTTCTCATATAGCCAAAACCTTTAACATAACCAACTTGAAATCCAAATATCTCGATCTACACTTAATATTTTCACCTAAAACAAGTTTCATTTATCTAATTATTCACCTAGAACTAATTCCCAACCTTTAAACTACAATAAAATACTTAATTCATAGTATCGACTTTTTCGACATGTTTTATGGCTATTTTTGAAAAAATTCATTGAAACTCAAGAAATTTTTAACGAAACTTCAAAGTAAGTTTATAAACCTCTTAATCATGTCAAAAATAATTGAAAACACATCGAAACCATGTTTTTACTCAAAATCTCAAAATCCACCGTTGACGAGCTAATTTCAAGTTTTTACTCAAAACATGTGATTTAATGGCTAAAAACTTGGTTTTAAAGACTAAATAACATTTAAAAATAATGGGAAGATGAATAGTTACCTTAGTTGATGAAAAAATTGAACGTTTGATTGAAACCCGAAAAACTCACAAGCTTGAAAATAGAGAAATCGATGGTATTTTGGGGTGTTTTTCTTAACTTCTAGGGAGATTTATAACTTAAGAGATGATAAAATTCAAAAAGAATTAGGATTTGGACTTCAAAATTAATTGGGAAAGTTGGAAGAACTATGGATACACAGGTATGAAAGGAGAAGAAGACTAACGTTAAAATAAAACTATAAATGCGGGTTTTTAGGTTGGATTTTAAAATCTGGTCTAATTGCCTCTTAAAAACTCTAAGTTTTGACTCTTTTACAAATTATTATTTTTCTTAAAAATTAAAGGTATTTAAAACTCATTTTCAGAAATTGATTTAATTTTTTAAAAACCATAATCGAAAACATTATCGATATACCATGTCATAAAATTCTAAACACTCTAAGGCTAAAATTCCTGAATTACCCCTAAAACTCATAGGCCTTACTTTGTGCTATTACAACTGATTTTACATCCAAATGAAACACATTCTAGAGCAACTAACCTACCAATAAGTAACCTGATGGTATCGTGTCTAGCAACTGGTGCAAAAGTGTTACTGTAGTCAACTCCACCTATCTGTGCATACCCCTTTACAACCAACCTAGCCTTATGCTTGAAAATAGTGTAATCAGAATTGAACTTTGTCCTATACCCCCACTTCACACCTATAACATGTTTACCACTAGGTAGATCAGTCAAGAACCAAGTATCATTTTTCTCAATTGCAGAGATTTTTGCCTTTATTGCATCAATCCATTCAGGTACGTTTGTGGCTTCATCAAAACTTGTTGGTTTAGCAAAGACAAAATTGTACCTCTCAAACACAATTACTAAGTATTTAGTTTTGAGAACCTCAACATCAGTTTTATTAGCTACACCAAATTCATTACTAATCACACCATGTTCAGCATCATTAGTTGTATTAGCCTTTTCAAGCATTAACACACAATCGTCCTTCTATACATCTTTTTTTCCTAACTCTAGTAAGAATCTTCATTAAGATGACATATCTGTTCACCACAACCTTCTTTCTTTTCAAATCAAAGACTCTATACCCCTTGGACTAAGAAGAATAACCAGCAAAGATTCCTTTACATGCCCTTTCATATGGTTGAAACAAATAGAACCAAACACTTTAAGGTGTTTCACGTAAGGCTTAGACCTAAACCAAGCTTCAAGAGGAGTTTTTCCATCCACAGCTTTAGTTCAAGTACACAAATGCTGATACAACTTCTGTCCATAACAAAGTTTGAAGATGTTTTTCAAACAACATACATCTTGACATCTCCAAAATAGTTCTATTTCTCATTTCACAAACTCCATTCTGTTGAAGGGTGTAAAGAACAGTGAGCTAGTGATGAATCCCAGAGTCTTTGCAAAAATCATTGAACTCTTTGGACACACACTCTTCACCGTTATTTGTTATTAAGACCTTCAACTTGCAATCACACTGATTTTCAACGAGTTTATTGAATTCTTTAAATGTTGACAATACATTTATCTTGGACTTCAAGAAATACACCCAACACATCCTTGTCAAATCATCCATAAACAACACAAATATTTGCTACCATTCATAGAAGAAGTTTACATTAGACTACACAAATCAGAGTGAACTAACTCTGATTTCATAATTGCTCTCTTCACACCATCATGAGAAAATTACTGCCTATGTGACTTTCCAAGTTCACAATAATCACATTTATAATCACATACATTTAGTTTAGACAAATCTATTACAGAACCATTTGACTGCATATACTTCAAGTTTCTAAGATTAAAATGCCTCATCCTTTTATGCCAAAGAGGATTGACATCATCCTTAGCAAAGCATACACATCCATAATCAACATCAAGCTTCAAATAAAAACTATTGTTTTGCATTTCCATATCAGCAAACTTAGAACAACAAATATCAAATATGTTGTAGACAACTTAAGCTGAACACTAAAACCATTTTTAATCATTTTAGGAATACTCAAAAGACTTTGTTCTAAATTAGGAATAAAAAGAACATTATAAATTGTCATTTTACCTTGTAGAGTATTCACAGAAATTGAGCCTTTTCCGTGAACCTTATCCATAGAACCATTTCCCAACTTCACATTTGTTTTAAACGACTTATCAAGTGAGTTAAAGTATGTAGCCATAGGTGTCTTATGACTGGTACATCCACTATCCACAAGCCAAATAGAGTTATGATATGGTTTAACAACATGAGAAACCATAAACAAATGCTCACCTTACTCTTGGTTCTCTTCAATTGCATTTGTTTGTTGTTGATCTCGCTTTTTTGCTTGTTTCTTCTTGGCACAACAAAACTTTGTAGTATGTCCAAGCTTTTGGCAAAAAATATACTGAAATTTGGACTTTTCTTTTTCCTTGAATTGACAATCCTTTTCAGCATGATTTGTCCTCTTACATATAGGACATGGTGGAAGAAACAACAACTTTGCCCTTGCTTGAGCTTTCAAATTTCTTCCCTAAGTTGTTGAACTTTACTATTTTGTGAACAGTAAGAAAAGCACCTTCACTTGCCTCGTGGACTCGCATGGAAACCCTTTGTTCTTGCACTTCTAACTTGCTAACCAGATAGCAATAGCTAGACTCGTCATGTTAGAAGATTCCTCAATAGCTAAAATTTTGGCTTCAAATATTTGAGGAACGTTGATCATGACTTTTTTAACCACCTTTTCATCAGACAACTCTTCACCATAAAGTCTGATTTGGTTTACAATAACCATCAGCTTGGTTGAATAATCTTTAATCAACTCATCCTCCTTCATTTTAGCATCATAAACTTTCTTTTTAGAGTTAAAAGTTTTATTTTCTTCACTCTATCACCTCTCATAAGTTTCCTTGAGTTCATCCCAAACAGCCTTTGGTGTTTCAAGATCCATAATGCTTGTGAAAATGTTATCTACTAACCCGGAATGAATGAATGTTAAAGCTTTATCCTTTTTCAAGATTTCTTTATCATAGGCTTTGAGCTAAGCAATGGTGGGATTTTGTCTCAGTGCTGGTGGATCTTCATCAGTTTTTACAACCTTTCACAAGCCAAAAGATCTCAAATAAACTTTCATCTTAACTGCCGTAAAATGATAATGTGCTCCTGTGAAAATAGGAACAGATGTTGAAAAAGCATTAGAAGAAGCCATTAAAAATTTCTCAAAAATGGTCATAGAAACCTTACAGCCCTCAAGAAGAAGCTATGAATATCACTGCTGGTGTAGTTTTTGTTACAAAGAGGAAGAGAAAAAGAGAGAAGAATAACAAAAAAATTTCTGAATAATAGAGAATCAACTTCTCTCACACACACAACCTTTTCATCTTTACAACTGCTTAACACTTTAATAAAATAAAAACGTAAAACATAAGTAAAAGAAACTTACAACAGAAAAAGTTACAGCAGCCTATTACTAAAAGCCTAAAGTAATTGACATCCAAAACATATATTTTGATTTCCAATATCAAACTCAAAATATATGAACAGTAATTAAAAAAATAATAACTTCTTAAGAGTCATATGGCTACCACTTAGCTAAGATAGAACCTTTTGAATCTTATTCACGCTTTATGTCATAATATTAAGGTAATGTGTCAAAAGTTCTATGGTAATTGAGTTGTTCTGTTACACCGTCATTGCATGCTGATGTCTCTTGTTTACAACTTACAAAATTCCTACTCCCAAAAACAGTAAGGGGAATAAGATGCATAGGTTTTGAAATACTATTCGCATATGGGGACATTATTGTAATCACAAAGAAAAATGGTACATATTGATATTTGATTTAGTCTATTTATTTATTTTACAAACAGTTTCAAAGTTTATCACATATTTACTTGTAAATGTTTTTTAATTAAATTTATATTTTAATATATTATGAAACTAAAAATTTAAAATTTCACTTAAATAATCTGTTCTATGATAAATGATTGTTATTTTGGATTTATCCTTTTCTAAGAAAGCACCAAAAATAAATGGGTTTGAATCAAGTAGATTTCTATCAAAATGGGTCCACTTCACTGCCAAATAATCAGGTGAGATATCTACTTTTGGTTTGGTTTGAAAGAAAAAGAAAATTCTTTATACGATCAAACAGACTCTGTTATAAATTTGAGAGCGGTTTTAAGAACCGATTTGATCATGTAATGCCATATCCAATGTATCGGTATCTTATGTTGCGGCAAAATAATGATTTATTAGTGTTTAATTTTTTTTTAAAAAAATTATTTTAACTCTTTATTTAATTTTTTATTTTTTATTCTTTAATTTTAGTTTTATTATTAAATCACTCTAAAATAAATGGAAACGTTAAATTTATTAATTTTGATGATGTGGCATCCACGTAAATTATGTTAGTAATTATTTAAATTTTTAAATAAAAAATTATGATTTTTATATATTTTAATTTTTAAAATATTATATATATTGAAGTTTTGAAATTTTAAAAATTTAATTAATTGTTGGCATGACATCCACGTATTATTTCATGTATATATCATATTGATAAAGTTAATATTAATTTTTTCATTTATTTTGGAGGTGATTTAATAAAAAATACAAATTTAAAGATTAAAAGAAACGAAAAATTAAATGATGAGCTAAAATATTTTTTTTATAAAATTAGAAGGTCTAATAAGTTATTATACCATAAAATAATTATGAATATATTTTAATTTGTCATTTTAATAACAACAACATTTTTTTTTTTTTTTGGTGAAGTAACAACATTTTGAACCTTTTCTAAGTAGCGAGAGATGATCTGAGGGGAAATAATCATAGAACTCTGGAACTAAAAGAAATAAATGAAGACATACTTCCATCCGCTACCTTTGATCCATGTAAGATAAACAAATGTGTAAAATAATCACAAAAATTAAACTGTATCAAAATCCCAACATGAATAAAGCAAATATATTAAACGTTGTTGTGTCAGGTTTATTCCATTATTAAAATGTTTTATACTTAGTTGGGTAAATTATTAAAATAATTATTTTTATTTATTTTAGATTAATGTTTGAAATATTACATTTTAGTCACTTACGTAATTGGATTGTAATATTTTAGTTATTGAGCCGTTAATTTTCGTTAATGGTAAAGTGATGTGACACGTTAATTTATTATTTCAAATAAAAATTTAGATTAATTTATACAATCAATTTTCATATTTTTTTCATTTTGATTAATTTCATTTTTTTATATTCTTTTAATTTTCCTTTTCTTTTTTTTTTTCTGTTCTTTTATGCTTCTCCCTTTGTTTTCCTTCTCTTTTTCATTTCTTTTAACACAATTTTTCTATATTTGCCATTTGTTAAAACAAGACCCTTGCTTTTATTTTTTTGAACAATTTAATCTTCTTGAGTAAGGTAAGTTTGTGGACTAGTTTTAACAAATAAGACATAGAGAAAAATTATTAAAAGAAATGAAGAAAGGAGGAAAACAAAGGGAGAAAAGGAAAAAAATGAAAAATAAAGAAAGAAAAAGAAAAGTTTAAAGAACATAAAAGAAAAAGAAAAGTTTAAATTGCTCAAAATAAAAAAAATGACCAATTGTAAAATTAAATCTAAAATTTTCGTTTGACTAAAATGTAAGGCGAATCAAACAAAAATAATTATTTTGATAGTTTATCCTACTTGTTAACCAAACCAAATTTGCCATTGAAATGTAAGCAAGAAAAGCAAAGCAGGACCAACTTTTTCTTCACGTTCAAGTACATCTCTCTCTAGTTACCTGTGTCTATAATCTGAAATAAGGTAGTTGGACAAATGTTGTCGAGTATTCTCTAAATCTAACTTCCCTTGCTCCATACGTACTCTTTGAGAAGATTTTTGTACTGCCTAATCTTTTCTTTAAGCACATCCTTGGAGTCATTAATTCTTCATATTCTTCAACCATTACTTTAAAATCTGACGTTTTCATGAGCTCTTATCTGTTTTATCTCTGTTGTCTGTTTAATGTAATATAATCCGTCAATTCAATCATCAAACACAGATAGATCGATCCAAGGAAGAGACAAATGCCGTTCGGTTTAGTCTCAGCATGGAACAAGCGCCGAAGAAGCAAGCCCCAGGATCATACTGACCCTTGTATGTTGTTGTGATAACCAGTTCTTCATCCTTAGATACTATATTTTCTTTTTCTTTGTTTTGAAGTTCCAACATGTTCCAGGGATTTATAAACCAGCAGAGTACTGGAAAATTGAGGATCAAACATCCAGACCATCGAAGAGACGCCATGGATCATCAGTTTTCACACTCAAGGAGATGGAGGTGGCAACATGCTCTTTCAGTGATGAGAAGGTGCTTGGAAAAGGAGGATTTGGCCGAGTCTATAAGGGCACCCTGCGATCAGGAGAGGTACATTTATGATTTTCGTAATGTTGTTTCAGTATATAATCGCTACTGGAATAAGTCAGTCACATCATTTATATAGCTATTCTGGTTCCTGAACAATATTGAGCTATCCTGATCCCCAAAAACATTTGCTTTCTTTGTGTATTCGGGAGGTTGTTGCAATCAAGAAGATGGAGTTACCGTCATTCAAAGAAGCCGAAGGAGAACATGAGTTCCGCGTAGAAGTTGATATCTTGAGCAGACTTTACCATCCAAATCTGGTTTCGTTGATAGGTTATTGTGCAGATGGGAAGCACCGGTTTCTGGTCTATGAATACATGCAAAAAGGGAACCTACAAGATCACTTAAATGGTCGGTTTTCTACTCAAATCTGTTTCCAGTCCAGTTGCTCACCTATTCAACATTTATCAAAGTTAAACTGCTCCAATAGGTATTGGGGAAACAAAAATGGATTGGCCCTCAAGGCTCAAAGTGGCACTTGGTGCTGCCAGGGGACTTGCTTATCTCCACTCTAGTTCTGCTCTTGGAATCCCTATAGTTCACAGAGATTTTAAGTCCACCAATGTTCTTCTAAATGCCAACTTTGAAGCGAAGGTAAGCAAAACTTGGATACATTTTCATCAAGCATTGGCATTGTAACAACTCATTTTTCTACTCTCGACAGATATCGGATTTTGGACTAGCCAAACTGCTGCCAGAGGGTCAGGAGACTTCTGTTACTGCCAGAGTACTCGGAACATTTGGCTATTTTGATCCTGAGTATCCATCGGTATGCAGTTCATGTCACATAATTTTCCACTACCTTTTACATGATTTTACTCATTATTGAAGTGTGTTCAATATAATCTTTTTTATATTCTTTGTTTTTCAACCACTATTCTATACTAAAACTATTGAGCTTCATGCATTCAAATCATCCAAAGACTACAATTATGCACGCAGAGTAGTTGGTAACTCTGATATCCGAAAGGAAAGAGATCTTCTTCTACAAGCAAATACATCATACTTGGAGACTCAATAAAATATAAAATTAGACGTCAAATTTTGCTTAACTAAATTTAAATAGCAATGGTGTTAATTTGTCATTTATCTTTTTTGGTGACAGACTGGAAAACTAACATTACAAAGTGATGTTTATGCATTCGGAGTGGTTCTTCTAGAGCTATTAACAGGACGCAGAGCTGTAGACATAAACCAGGGGCCAAATGATCAAAACCTTGTACTCCAGGTATGTAACAACCTTTTATTCAAACAGATTAAGGTTCTGAAGTTTTCAAGAACTGCGGCATATTAACCATGTGGGCGGCCCATGTTTCAGGTTAGGCACATACTGAATGACCGGAAAAAAACTACGTAAGGTGATTGATCCAGATATGGGTCGAAATTCATACACCATTGAATCTATAGCTATGTTTGCAAACCTGGCATCACGCTGTGTCCGTGTTGAGAGTGGAGACCGACCCTCGATGCCAGAATGTGTAAAAGAACTCCAATTGGTTTTCTGTACAAATGTAAAAGGCATAGGTGTGGGTTTCACGATGGGTTGAAAAATGCAGATTCTTTACCTGCAGTGAAACGTATAATATCAACAATAAGGATGCTCTGAATTAAGAGGAAACACTATTACCATGTGAATTTGATAAGACGGATGAAAACTACAAAGAGTTTGGGTTATCTCTGAGTCAAACGTTAAAACAAAAAAAGTTCGAGAGTGGCTTCATGGTAAAGAACCTGTAAAAGTTGAAGCGATAATATTTCCTTACATTTTTGTTCTAGTCTAGCAGGACCAGTTTGTTTGCTAACGTTTTGCTTAGCGCAATAAATCCTACACATCATATGCATATTACATAAACAAAGTGAAATAGTAAGTATTTTGCACCGAATAAAATATGTCAACGAACAGTCCACTTTATATTTCATTTTGGGCTGTGAACTAGAATTTAGATTTCGGTTTTAGATTTTAAAATTTTAATATTGAAATTTATGATTTCTAAATTTATTATTTTTAAATATTTTATTGGGAATTAAAATATTTTAGATTTAAGAATTTTAGTTAATCTAAATTCAGATTTGGATTTGGATTTCAACAAATTTTAAATCTTAAAAATATTTTTTTAAAATTTAATTATTTAGTAGAATTTTGACCACGGTTATTTGAATTGGATCAGACCGGTTGGTAGGACCGAAAATTAATTGGGGTATTGGTCCGAAGAAAAGCATTAAACTGGTTAATTCAGGAACCTGTATGAATTGATTGAACCAAACAAAAAACCGGTTGATCGAGCGGTTGAATTGGTTGAACTAGATTTTTTTTTTATTAATTGGGGTATTAGGGGAAAGAACAAGGTTGTAGACTGAATCGAACTAATAGCCGTTTTTGTAATCGAGGTAAGTTCATATGTTAAATAAGCTTTAATATAATTGTATTTAAATGTTTTAATATTGCTTGAATTGTATGATTGATTTTGTGGACGAGTTTAATTCTACAGTCACGTTTGACGACGTCTTGGTAAGCGAGAAATCCCAATCGAACCTTAATAACAGATTAGGATACAAGTGACATGTCACTAGGGTTTTATGTTATGTGATTCCGGGTGTTGGTCCTGTACGTCCTACCGGTGGCTGAGTATACTGGCATATGTTGTAGTTACTTGACAGCTTGTGTGAGTAGCACGGTGTAGCTATGTCTCGACTAATAGCTTGTGTGAGTAGGTCGTGGATAGCTCGAGAGCGAGCACATATGTGATATGAGATAAAAGTAGCAATAGCTACATATGTGGCACCTTGTGTGCAAGGCTTCCCGTGTATCCGATATTATTATTCCGAGTGGTTCATTGGTATGACAAGGATGAGAATGTGTATGAAACTATTTCGAGGTGGTATAGGTACGTACTCAAAGCTTATGATTATTAATTCGTGATGTGACGAATTTAAGATAAGTTTGTGATGGTAATGAATTTTGATCATAAGAATACGGTAAATTACATTTCTTTCTATGTATTATATAACACTCCATACCCGAGACCGTCGCCGGAGTCGAGCACGAGGTGTTACTAAACTTAATTTCATTAATTAAACAGCTTAAACAATTTATTTTTAAAATTTCCAGACAAGCTGGCTAACTGAACCACAGTCACTTAAAAATTCATATCTCAAGTTCCGAAACTCAAAATCCAATTTTGTAAATTTTTCCTGAAACTAGACTCATATATCTATTTACTATTTTTTTTCTATAATTTTTGGTCTAGCCAATTAGTACAGTTTATTAGTTAAATTCTCCCCTGTTTCAGGGTTTGACTGCTCTGACCTCTGTGTATTACGAATCATATATCTCTCTGTATAGAATTTCAATGACTATGAAGTTTGTTTCTATTAAAACTATACTCAATAAGAAATCTATACATATAAATTATTACTTCTAATTATTTTTATACAATTTATGGTGAATTTCAAAATTCAGAACAGGGGATCCAGAAATCACTCTGGCCCTGTTTTACAAAAATTTAAACATCTCATAGAATATCATTCATATACCTATTTTGTTCAATCCATATGAAAATAGACTCATTAAGATTCGATTCTATAACTTATTCATCATTTAAGTCCATTTCTACTATTTTTAGTGATTTTTCAAATTCACGTCATTGCTGCAGCAATATTCTATTTTATAGCAAATTTTACTTTACTATAAATTTTCATGGACTAAATATCATTTTAAACATACGTGATATCAAATATGACTTAGATTGGCCATTCCAATGGCTAATCATTTACAAACCCTTTTCTTGCCAAACCATAGCCATATCATAAGATCAATTACACAAAGTGAGTATTTTGTCATACATGCCACATTCAAAATATACAAGCCATTTTACCGATTTAAGCCTTCGGATAGTGTGAACGAGTCTTTGACCTATCCCGATTCTCAAGCCGACTTGTCAAAACTACAATGAAGGAAAAGGAAGGAGTAAGCATAAATGCTTAGTAAGTTCACATGCAAATAGTAAGTAACATAATCATGCAATTCCACATAAAAACATCATTTGCATAAACAACACCAAGACATTCATGTTACATTTGCATTTAATATCATGCTACGATTTCATCATACCTGTCAAATTTTCTCATTTACCACACTTACCAACATGTCACCTTCATTTTAGGCATTCTCTTTATCCCCTTAAGATTCACCCGTTGAACACATCGGAATATAATTCGAATACACGGAAAGTTTGTACATAAGTGCCACATATGTAGCCAAGCTACCATGTAACCCGCCCATAAGCGAACTCGGACTCAACTTAACGAGCTCGGGCGTTCGCATCCATAAGTGAACTCGGACTCAACTCAACGAGCTCGGATGCCTAGTTACATCTCACGAACTCGGACTCAACTCAACGAGTTCGGACATTTGCATCCATAAGTGAACTCGGACTCAACTCAACGAGTTCGGATGCCCAACCATCCTAGTGACATGTCACTTGTATTCTAATCTATTTCCAAGGTTCAAACGGGCTTTTTCCTCGATTACACATCTTTGCCGTCTTCCACAGAACATCGAAACCGATACTCGGTAGCAAATCATAATTTACATATAATTCAATAATAACCATAAAGCATAATATTTCATGATATTAATCATCATATCACATAAATAACCTTAAATTACTTAAAATGACAATTATGTTACTACATTTACACATGAACTTACCTCGATACAAAATATTAGCAATCGAGCCTATTCCTCGTAAACTTTGTTTTTCCCTCGATCACGACTTGAATCTTGTTTCTCTTGATCTATAATGCCAAATTAATCTTATTTAATACATACATTCATCAAAACAGCCCCAAATACAAACTTTTGAAAAATTACCATTTTGCCCCTAAACTTTTGCAAAATTACACTTTTGCCCCTAGGCTCGGGAATTAAACTTCATCCTATTTTCTTATGTTTTATGACATGCTGATCATTTTTCCCTTCTATGGCAGCATCAATTTCACACTCTAACATGTACTTATGACTATTAGGTATTTTTACCGATTAAGCTATTTTTCTCGTTTTCACTTAAAACCGAGTAGCACAAGTTGTCTAGCATAATTTAAAACCTCATATTCTATCATAAAACACCAAAATACACAAATTTCACCTATGGGCATTTTTCCAAATATGAACCCTAGGTTAAATTATTGCTAGCATAAGCTAAATCGAGCTATCGGGATTCCAAAAACGTAAAGAACATTAAAAACGGGGCTTCGAACCACTTACTATGGAGCTTGGAAGCTTGAAACAAACCCTAACTATGGAGAACCCTTTAATTTTCATCCTAATGAAGAAGATGGACATATTTTGCCATCTTTTTCCTTTTTTTAATCTTTTAATTACCAAATGACCAAAATACCCTTAATACCTTTCTTTGAAAATTTTCATGTACAAGCCCATTTTTGTCCAAAATTTTAGAAATTGGTCAAATTGCTATTTAAGACCTCCTCATTAATACTCCAAAGTAATTTCATACTAAAAACTTCTAGAATGCAAGTTTTGCAAATTATTCGATTTAGTCCCTAATTTCAACTTAAGCACTTTATGCATAGAATTTCGTCACAAAATTTTCACACAATCATGCAATCATATCATAAACATCAAAATAATTATAAAATAATTATTTCTATCTTGGATTTGTGGTCACGAAACCACTATTCCGATTAGGCCCTAATTCGGGATATTACATATTACTTGCATGTTAATGTATGGTAAGGTTGCTTATTTCTTTCATACGAGCTTACTAAGCTATATAGCTTACTTCGTTTACTTTTTTATGTTTTATAGTGTCGCCAAGCTAGCTCAGTTTGGGGATCGTCAGAGATTCGCCTCACACTATCAA
Source organism: Gossypium longicalyx (assembly GCA_025698465.1). Classification (NCBI taxonomy): domain Eukaryota; kingdom Viridiplantae; phylum Streptophyta; class Magnoliopsida; order Malvales; family Malvaceae; genus Gossypium; species Gossypium longicalyx. The sequence continues at coordinate 38,639,358 of CM046995.1, forward strand.
ATTGTTATTTTAGGTATCGATAATTTTAAAATTTTTTAAATTATGGCATGTATAGGGACTTGGTCATTTTGTTATATGTGTCATTATGATTTGGCCAAATGTATTGGCTTGTAATTGTCAAGGTCTTGATGTGGTAATTGTTCATATAACTTGGCTCATTTTTGTTGGAATTGGTTGTAAACTTATTTATTATACCTATATGTATGCAAATGCCAATGCCTTGATGGTGATGTGGTATACTAATGCTTGGTAAATGGTTGAGTGTGGCTTAATGGGTTGTTGATGAATGGTTAAGTATAGTTCATTGGTATTCTGGAAAATCTAAGTGGAATATTATGCATGATGTGTAACACCCCTCGCCCGTATCCAACGCCGGGACAGGGTTTGAGGTGCTACCGGACTTACACTCAACCAACTATATAAAATCGAGCCGTAAAATTTTGGTCAATTTAAAACTTTTCACTTCACATACATTTTGTCCCTTAAACGAGCTCACGAGGCCCAAAACATGCATTAGAGACGGTTCGAGACTAAATCGAGAAGTTAAGAAAAACTTGGAAAAATTTTATGCTTTAAGGCTCCACACGCCCGTGGGGGTATAGGGCACACGCCCGTGTGGGTATAGGGCACACGCCCGTGTCCCTAACTCGTGTACAAAGACCTGGACATTCTGCCAATTTGGTCATGAACAAATTGAAGCCACACGGCCAAGGAACACGCCCGTGTCCTATGGCCATGTCCTTCACACGGCTGAGACACATGGCCGTGTCTCTTGCCCGTGTACTCACTACCATACATACTGACTTAAAAAACTTAGGTGCAGGGGACACACGGTTGGACAACACGCCTATGGGGGCAGACCGTGTGTCACACACGGCCTAAACGCACGCCCGTGTGTCTAATCATGTGGACAAATACAAGGCTATTTTCCAAGATATTTTGTCACCCTCACAACACATGCACGCATACTTATACAATAGCATACAACATGGAAAAATTAGGCACTTAAACATTCCTAACATGTCATGACCATGGCAATTTCACATGCAATAGATATTATAGATTTTACTCACATCTTTACTACATTCATGCCATAATCATTATAAACTCATCACGTAAGACCATAGCACATGCATGCATATTTAAAATGGGTTTACAACCCCAGAATCAAAATAGGCCAATACACTTGGCTAAAGCAATATCACATACTCGAATATTTAAACTCCTACACATGCCATAGACTTAAAGTGCTTGAAATCACTTACACCAATAGCGATAGCTTGACAGTGTGATAATATCTCCAACGAACTCCAACCCAAGCTAACCTGGCAACACTAGAGAACATGGGAAAGGAAGGGGGGTAAGCTTTATGCTTAGTAAGTTCATATGAAAACAATAAGCAATTCACTAACATGTTTTATTAATGTTCCCAACATATTCTCAAGTTCATGATAAGTTGTCTTCTTGTATAATAGTCAATAAAATATTTATATCTGGAGATACAAAACTCCAAATTAAGTTCCGTTAATTTTCCTTGAAACTAGACTCATGTACCTTTCTACCATAAAATTTCCAGAATTTTTGGTTTAGTCAAATAGTACAGTTTATTCCTCAAAGTTACCCCTGATTCACTGTTTGACAGTTCTGACCCTTCTACACTAAAGTTCAATTATCTCATAGAAAAGAACTTGAATAATATTCTCATATATTTCTCTTGAAAATAGACTCATTAAGGATTCTAAAAATATAAATTATAACTCATAAATATTTTTGTACAATTTATAATGATTTTCTCAAATCAGAAAAGGGGATTTCGAATTCATTCTGACTCTGTCTCACACAACTTCAAATATCTTATTATAGGAAGTTCTTTTGCTTACATGGTTTCTTTTATAAGAAACTATACTTAATAAAATTTAATTCCATATTTTATTTAGCCTCTAACTAATTTTCCACTATTTTTAGTGTATTTTCAAAGTCGGACTATGGCTGCTGTCCAAAACTATTTTAGTGTAAATTAACGATACTAAGTTTATCACACCATATTAATTCATTTCCACCATATTGGTAAGGCTACATATTCATACATCATAAGTATAGACCTATAATCACAAGGTCATCACAAAATCATTCTCATAGGCATGAATTATCTATTTACATCTTCATCAAATGTGCATCATAAATTGAAATCATTTCTCACGAGCTTGGCATACATACTTGTGTTACTCAAAATGCTTATTTTCATTCCTTACTAATCATATAACATGGATTGAATTCACATTTCATCAATTCCACGTAAGTACCTATACCACTCACAATATGGTCATAACCTTTCTCATTTAGCTTAAACCGTAACTCTCAGTGTTGAACTATTCGAAAAGCTATCGGATATTCACTAAGCCTCAAACATGGAGTTTAATGCCGATTCCTTGTCCTAGACATGGTCTTACACAAACACATCTTGTAGCCGATGCATGTCCCAGACATGTCTTACACTGGCTTACATCTTGAAGCCGATGCATGTCCCAGACATGTCTTACACTAGCTCTCGTCTCAATGCTGATGTCATGTCCCAAACATGGTCTTACACTGGCTCTCATAATGTGGCGATGCATGTCCCAAACATGTCTTACACTAGCACACACATATCGCCCAAATGTCATGGCATGAATATCCGTTTATTCCTAAGGTTCGATGGGAGGTTCCTCTACATCAATTCTCATCATACATAATCATTTCCACAATCAAGCAATTTATGTTATATCAATCCAAATACGTATAATAACGATGTAGTTATATTATTTACATACGACTTACTCGTTTCTATGGGATATCATATTCCATTGAATTTCTAATGTATTCTACCATCACGTGAATGTTATTAACTGTTGGCATCACTTTCATCTTACTCAATATCATCAACATATAAATCGATACAACTGAGGCAAGATAGATTCAAGTATATTATAGATTCAAGTATATTAACAATAACATGGATAACATGCTTATTTAGTCATACGAACTTACCTCGACACCAAATTGGTAAAAGAGGCCTAAACATCAATTTCTCATTTTTCCTCGTTTTAAGCCCGAATCTCGTTTTTCATCATCTATAACATCACATTGAACTTATTAACACAATATACTAATCAAATTAGTCCAATGACACATTTTGGCAAAATTTATGATTTTGCCCCTATACTTTGCCAAAATTACCAAATTGCCCCTAAGCTCGTAAAATGATTTTTTATCACATTTTCTTACTCATTAAGCCTAGAAAAACCATTTTCATAACTATAGAAACTCATAATTTCAACTATTTCACACATTTACAACTTGTTTTACAAGTTTGCAAAATAACCCTTTTTAGGTGTTTTCAAGCAAATTTCCTTCATAAAAGTTGTTTATAACTCATCAAAGACTCATATTCTTCCACAGAAACTCAGAAAACAACACATATGCTTTCATGGTAAAACCCTAGACTCTTAATCATTTTGCAAAATAGTCCCCTCTTTTGAAAGCTCATGCTTTAGGGGTTCCAAAAATGTAAAAATCATCAAGAAAGACATTAAAAATCACTTACTAGCATGAGAGTATCTTTGATGAAATTTTCCAGCTTCAAAACCCTTTTCTTGGCTGGAAAAATCGGTGGAGAGAAGATGAAGAAAAGATGATATTTTCTTTTCTTTATTTTATTACTTATTTGTCAAATAAGTCACCCAACACTTGCCTAACTATTTGACCTTTTAATTCCTTGCCTCATGGCCGGACATCACTCTTTCAATAGCCTAATTTCACATTAAAACCCCCTCAATTTAAGATACAAGGCAATTTAACACCTTTAGGTATTAAAACACAACTTTTACTTTTTACGCGATTTAGTCATTTTTCGAAATTGGACTAGAAATCGCTAAAATTAATATACCAAAATTTTTATGCACCTTTATAAACATGCTATATCACATAAAATAACATCAAAATAATTTTCTCTGGCCTCAGAATAGTGGTTCCAAAACCACTGCTCTGACTAGGCCCAAAATCGGGCTGTTACATGATGAAAGTATGTGTGTGGATGCCTTTGAATGTGAAATTGGTAAGTTTGATTTGGCATAATGAAATATCATGAACATTGTATATGATGGTATTGCATTAACATGTTTTAGCTATGATATGTGAATGTTTTTATTGTCTAAGTATGCTATGGTTTGTGCCATTGAAATTGGGAAAGTGTAGGTGTAAATGAGGGTGGCAAATGGCTTGGTAAATAGCCTTTATTTTGTCCACACGGATAGGCACACGATAATGTCCATACCAAGTCCTTAAAGCAGTTTTTAGCACATCAGACTCCTTCACCTTCAACTAGTAATACTCAGATCTAATATCAATCTTTGAAACATTGTTGCACCATGGAACTGATCAAACAAATCATCAATTCAGGGCAAATGATACTTATTCTTAATGGTCAACTTGTTCAACTGCCTATAACTAATACACATTCGCATTGAACCATCCTTCTTCTTCACAAACAAAACCGATGCACCCCACATAGATACACTCGGTTGAATAAACCCCCTATCAAGCAACTCTTGCAATTAAATCTTCAATTCCTTGAGCTCTTTTGGTGCCATGTGATAGGGTGCAATGAACACCGGTGCGGTACCAAGATAGAAAAAAGAAAATATGAAAAAAATAAGAAAATATTATGTGGGTTCAATTTTGTGACGAAACTTTCTAGATCAGATCTACATTATTTGACATTTTTAGAAATCGGTAACACCTCGAACAAAGTTTTTCAAGTTGCTTCAAAGTTTTTCAGGTTTTCGGGTTTCAACAATTTTCATTGACTCTTAGCCTTAGGTTTTTAATTTTTAATTTTTTTTTGTTCCTTTATGTGTAACGCCCCCACGCCCGAGACCGTCGCCGGAGTCGAGTATGAGGTGTTACTAAACTTAATTTAACATTTTTAGAACTTTGGATTATTTGATTCTACATTCACAGCTTTCTAGCTACTTGCGTCACAGTCACAAGAAAAATCATATCTCGAGTTAAGAAACTCGAAATCAAGATCCGTAAATTTTCCCTGAATCTAGACTCATATACCTATCTACTAATTTTTTTTCTAGAATTTTTGGTTGGGTCAATTAGTACAGTTTATTAGTTAAAGTTACCCCTGTTACAGGACTTGACTGGACTGACCTCTGTTTACTACGAACCACATTTCTCTCTGTACAAAATTCATATGACTATGAGGTTTGTTCCTATAAAATAAACCACCTAATTATATCTGTACAATTTATGGTGAATTTCTAAAGTTGGAACAGGGGATCCAGAAATTGCTCTGGCTCTGTTTTACTAAAATTCAAATATCTTTTAACATATAATTCCTTTGCCTGTTTAGTTTGTTTTATGTGAAACTAGACATAATAATCTTCAATTTTATATTTAATCCATCACCTAATTCGATTTCTATGATTTTTAGTAAATTTTAAAACTCACATCAATGTTGCTGCAATGTTCTGTTTATGGCAAATTTCATCCTTTTTATAAGTTTTCATGAACTAGGTATCCTAATAACTTTCCATAACATCAAACATAATCTAAACTAACCATTTCCAAAATTTATCATTATCAAGCATTTCCTCAACCATTCCATTACCATATCACAAGATCATTTACACAAAATAGGTATATTGCTATACATGCCATACTTAAATTTTACAAGCCATTTACCAAAAAGTCCTCCAGATAGTGTGACCGAGCCTTCGACCTATCCCGACTCCTGAGCTGGCTTGTCCAAAACTACAATGAGTAAGAAGGAGGGAGTAAGCAATAATGCTTAGAAAGTTCATATGCAAATAATAAGTAACATAACAAACAATCATACCAATCAACATTAGCATGGTATCACCAAAACATATATCACATCTCTAATCATTTTTCATCATCTTATTACCTTATCGTTGTTGTATCAATACTCAACCCGAGGGTTAAGTACATACCTGTCCCAAGTATCCATTTCATAACACTTACCAACACGTCTCTTTTCATCTCGAGTACTCCTCCATTTGAGTAGAACTTTACCCGTTGAACGCATCGGAATATAATTCAGATACATGGAAACTTTGCACATAAGTGCCACATATGTAGCCAAGCTACCATGTAACCCGCCCATAAGCGAACTCGGACTCAACTCAACGAGCTCGGGCATTCGCATCCATAAGTGAACTCGGACTCAACTCAACGAGCTCGTATGCCTAGTTACATCTCACGAACTCGGACTCAACTCAACGAGTTCGGACTTTCGCATCCATAAGTGAACTCGGACTCAACTCAACGAGTTCGGATGCTCAACCATCCTAGTGACATGTCACTTGTATCCTAATCTATTCCTAAGGTTCAAACGGGATTTTCCTCGAACATACATCCTTGCCGTTTTCCGTAGAATGCCGAAACCAATACTCGGTAACAATTATATTTAACAAGTAGCTCACATAATTTGCATTTTATTCGAAATTAACCACAAAGCATATATTTCATGATAAAAATCAGCATATCATATAATTAACATCAATAACTTAAAAATAACAATTACGCTACATTATTTACACATGAACTTACCTTGGTACCAAAATACAAAGATTTTGCAATTTAGTCCACAATCTTTTCTTTTCCTCGATTGGGGTCGATTCCACGTCTTTCTTGATCTAAAATAACACATTTAGCTTATTTAATACTCACATTATCAAATTAATCCTTAATTCAAATTTTGACAAAATGACAATTTTACCCCTAAACTTTTGCATATTTACACTTTTGCCCCTAGGCTCTCTGGATTAAACTTTATTCCTTATTCTTATGTTTTATAACATGCTGATCACTTTTCCTTCTATGGCAACATCAAATTCTCACTCTAACATGTACTTGTGACTATTAGGTATTTTTACCGATTAAGCCCTTTACTCGCTTTTTGCTTAAAATCGAGTAGTATAAGTTGTCTAACATAATTTAAAACCTCATATTCTATCATAAAACATCAAAATACACAAATTTCACCTATGGGTATTTTTCCAAATATAAACCCTAGGTTAAAGTATTGCTAGCATAAGCTTTACCGAGTTATCGGGATCTCAAAAACGTAAAAATCTTTAAAAACGGGGCTTAGAATCACTTACTATGAAGCTTGAAAGTTGAAGAAACCCTAGCTATGGTGAGAGTAAAATTCGGCAGCAACTAAATGAGGAAGATGACCATTTTTGTGTTATTTTTCCCATTTTATTTCATTTAATATCCAAATGACCAAAATGCCCCTCCTTACTAAACTTTCAAAAATTCCTTCCATGTCCTAATTTTTCCCATGAACTTAAAATTGGTCAAATTGCAATTTAAGACCTCCTAATTAATATTTCAAAGCAATTTCATACTAAAAACTTCTAGAATGCAAGTTTTGCAACTTATTCGATTTAGTCCCTAACTTCAAATTAAGCATTTTATGCATAGAATTTCTTCACAAAATTTTCACACAATCATGCAATCATACCATAAATCTCAAAATAATTATAAAATAATTATTTCTATCTCGGATTTGTGGTCACGAAACAACTATTCTGATTAGGCCCTAATTCGGGATATTACAACTCTCCCCCCTTTAAGGATTTTCGTCCTCGAAAATCTTACCGGTAAACAGATGTGGGTATTGATTTCTCATATTTTCTTGATTCCCATGTAGCTTCTTCTACTCCATGCTTTTGCCACAACACCTTCACAAGTGCAATATTTTTATTCCTTAGTTGTTTGACCTCTCGAGCTAAAATCTTAATCGGTTATTCTTCATAGGTCATATCTGGTTGTAGTTCAATTTCTGTCGGTGAAACCACATGTGAAGGATCCGAACGATACCGGCGTAACATAGATACGTGGAACACATCATGAATCTTCTCTAATTCAGGTGGTAAAGCTAGCCGATATGCTACCGGTCCAACTTTTTCAATTATTTCATACGCCCAATAAAAACGCTGGACTTAATTTGCCCTTCCGTCCAAATCTGAGAACTTTCTTCCACGGAGACACCTTTAAAAATACTTTATCACCAACTTGAAATTCAATGCCTTTTCATTTTAAATCTGTATAAGATTTCTGTCTATCTGAAGCAGCTTTTAAACAATCTCGAATTACCTTCACTTTTTCTTCAGTTTCTTTTATTAGATCAACTCCATAAATCTGACTTTCCTTGAGTTCAGCCCAATACAATGGCGTTCGACATTTACGACCATACAATGCTTCATAAGGTGCCATTTTCAAGCTCGTCTGATAACTATTATTGTAAGCAAATTCTACCAACGGTAAATATCTTTCCCAACTTCCTTGAAATTCCAATACACAACATCTAAGCATATCTTCAAGAATCTAAATTATTCTCTCTGATTGCCCATCAGTTTGTGGATGAAAAGCAGTACTGAAATTTAATTTTGTACCTAACGCATCTTGCAACTTTTACCAAAACCGCGAGGTAAACCTTGGATCTCTATCTAAAATAATCGACAATGGTATTCCGTGTAGTCTAACAATTTCTCTAACATATAGTTCAGCCAACTTGTTAAGAGAATAATCCGTACGTACCGGGATAAAATGAGCCGATTTAGTTAATCTGTCAACTATTACCCAGATGGCATCTTTCTTTCCTGGAGTCAATGGCAATCCTGATACAAAATCCATAGTAATCCGATCCCATTTCCATTTAGGAACCATAATAGGCTGAAGTAATCCCGAAGGCACTTGGTGTTCAGCTTTCACCTGTTGCCAAATTAAGCATTTGGACACAAACTCTGATATATCCTTTTTCATTCCATTCCACCAATACATTTTCTTCAAGTCATTATACATTTTCGTACTACCCGGATGAATCGAGAAACAACTACTATGTGCTTCCTGTAGGATCTTTTGAATCAATTCCTCATTCTTCGGTACACAAATCCGATCTTTAAACATTAAGCACCCATCGAACCGATTAGAAATCGACTCTGTATCAACTTCACACTGCTTTCTCTTGGCTTGCAAATCTTGATCATCTTTCTGAGCTTCAGAAATCTCTTGTAAAAACATCGGTTTTGCTCTTAACCCTGCTAAAATCGAACCATCATCTGACATTTTCAATTGAGTGTTCATAACTCTCAAAGTAAACAACAACTTTCTGCTTAAAGCATCAGCAACCACATTCGCTTTTCCCGGATGATAATCAATAACAAGCTCGTAATCTTTCAATAACTCGAACCATCTTCGCTGTCTCAAATTCAAGTCTTTTTGTGACATCAAGTACTTAAGACTTTTATGGTCGGTATATACCCGGCACTTTTCACCATACAAATAATGTCGCCAAATCTTCAAAGCAAACACCACTGCAGCCAATTCCAAATCATGAGTAGGATAATTCCTCTCATGAGGTTTTAATCGCTCAAGCATAAGCCACCACTTTTCCTTCTTGCATGAGTACACACCCCAAACCATTTGGAGAAGCATCACTATACACCACAAATTCTTTACCGATTCGGGCTGTGTACTAACACGGTGGTGCCTCTGTTAATAACTTTTTCAATTCTTCAAAACTCTGTTGACATTCTTCCGTCCATTCAAATTTAACATCCTTTCGGAGTAGTCTAGTTATAGGAGTAGCAATTATAGAAAATCCATTTACAAACCGCCGATAATACCCAGCTAGCCCCGAGAAACTTCTAACTTCAGTTACATTTTTCGGTGGTTTCCAATCAACAATGGCTGAAATTTTACAAATATTGACTTGACTGGACTGACCTCTGTTTACTACGAACTACATTTCTCTCTGTACAAAATTTATATGACTATGAGGTTTGTTCCTCCTGAAACTAGACTCAATAAGAATTCTTAGAATATAAAATAAACCACCTAATTATATCTGTACAATTTATGGTGAATTTCTAAATTTGGAACAGGGGATCCAGAAATTGTTCTGGCTCTGTTTTACTAAAATTCAAATATCTTCTAACATATAATTCCTTTGCCTGTTTAGTTTGTTTTATGTGAAACTAGACATAATAATATTCAATTTTATATTTAATCCATCACCTAATTCGATTTCTATGATTTTTAGTAAATTTTCAAACTCACATCAGTGTTGCTGCAATGTTCTGTTTATGGCAAATTTCATCCTTTTTATAAGTTTTCATGAACTAGGTATCCTAATAACTTTCCATAACATCAAACATAATCTAAACTAACCATTTCCAAAATTTATCATTATCAAGCATTTCCTCAACCATTCCATTACCATATCACAAGATCATTTACACAAAATAGGTATATTGCTATACATGCCATACTTAAATTTTACAAGCCATTTACCAAAAAGTCCTCCAGATAGTGTGACCGAGCCTTCGACCTATCCTGACTCCTGAGCTGGCTTGTCCAAAACTACAATGAGTAAGAAGGAGGGAGTAAGCAATAATGCTTAGTAAGTTCATATGCAAATAATAAGTAACATAACAAACAATCATACCAATCAACATTAGCATGGTATCACCAAAACATATATCAGATCTCTAATCATTTTTCATCATCTTATTACCTTATTGTTGTTGTATCAATACTCAACCCGAGGGTTAAGTACATACCTGTCCCAAGTATCCATTTCATAACACTTACCAATACGTCTCTTTTCATCTCGAGTATTCCTCCATTTGAGTAGAACTTTACCCGTTGAACGCATCGGAATATAATTCAGATACATGGAAACTTTGCACATAAGTGCCACATATGTAGCCAAGCTACTATGTAACCCGCCCATAAGCGAACTCGGACTCAACTCAACGAGCTCGGGCGTTCGCATCCATAAGTGAACTCGGACTCAACTCAACGAGCTCGTATGCCTAGTTACATCTCACGAACTCGAACTCAACTCAACGAGTTCAGACTTTCGCATCAATAAGTGAACTCGGACTCAACTCAACGAGTTCGGATGCTCAACCATCCTAGTGACATGTCACTTGTATCCTAATCTATTCCTAAGGTTCAAACGGGATTTTCCTCGAACATACATCCTTGCCGTTTTCCGTAGAATGCCGAAACCAATACTTGGTAACAATTATATTTAACAAGTAGCTCACATAATTTGCATTTTATTCGAAATTAACCACAAAGCATATATTTCATGATAAAAATCAGCATATCATATAATTAACATCAATAACTTAAAAATAACAATTATGCTACATTATTTACACATGAACTTACCTTGGTACCAAAATACAAAGATTTTGTAATTTAGTCTACAATCTTTTCTTTTCCTCGATTGGGGTCGATTCCACGTCTTTCTTGATCTAAAATAACACATTTAGCTTATTTAATACTCACATTATCAAATTAATCCTTAATTCAATTTTGACAAAATTACAATTTTACCCCTAATCTTTTGCATATTTACACTTTTGCCCCTAGGCTCGGGATTAAAATTTATTCCTTATTCTTATGTTTTATAACATGCTGATCACTTTTCCCTTCTATGGAAACATCAAATTCTCACTCTAACATGTACTTGTGACTATTAGGTATTTTTACCGATTAAGCCCTTTTACTCGTTTTTGCTTAAAATCGAGTAGTATAAGTTGTCTAACATAATTTAAAACCTCATATTCTATCATAAAACATCAAAATACACAAATTTCACCTATGGGTATTTTTCCAAATATAAACCCTAGGTTAAATTATTGCTATCATAAGCTTTACCGAGTTACCGGGATCTCAAAAACGTAAAAATCATTAAAAACGGGGCTTAGAATCACTTACTATGAAGCTTGAAAGTTGAAGAAACCCTAGCTATGGTGAGAGTAAAATTCGGCAGCAACTAAATGAGGAAGATGACCATTTTGTGTTATTTTTCCCATTTTATTTCATTTAATATCCAAATGACCAAAATGCCCCTCCTTACTAAACTTTCAAAAATTCCTTCCATGTCCTAATTTTGCCCATGAACTTAAAATTGGTCAAATTTCTATTTAAGACCTCCTAATTAATATTTCAAAGCAATTTCATACTAAAAACTTCTAGAATGCAAGTTTTGCAACTTATTCGATTTAGTCCCTAACTTCAAATTAAGCATTTTATGCATAGAATTTTGTCACAAAATTTTCACACAATCATGCAATCATATCATAAACCTGAAAATAATTATAAAATAATTATTTCTATCTTGGATTTGTGGTCAAGAAACCACTATTCCGATTAAGCCCTAATTCGGGATATTACATTATGCATACTAACACTTTATTGTTTCTTGTGTTAGTAGGTTAAAGCACGTTGCACAATCCTTCCTCCGTGCAATAGAATTTTTTGATGTTTAGCTGATTTTGGAATCATAATGCTATTACATTTGATTTGTTAGTTTGATTCTAATACATTCTGATTGATTGATATAGACACTTTTTAAAAGACTCACAAGATTAATTCTTACCTCATTGAGAATTTGATTTTCATTTCTGAGTGCATAACAGTGAGGCTTGCTTAATTTTTTCTTTCTTAAGTGTTGAGTTCTTTTCAAGCTCTCATAACGATACACAATACTATGATTGGGAAAGTTGAGAAGCGATCAAGAGGTTTGAAATGCTCAAGATTAGCAACATGACACTATTCTAGACACGATCAATGGAATGATGGAAATGTGCAAGTGTGCACAATCATAAGAAGTAATAAAGTGACAAGTAAATGTCAAGTTATCGTACCCACAGGGACTGTGAAAAGAATTATTTATGAATGCAATTTAAAACAATTTGGTGAGGAAAAATATTTTGATTTGAAGAGGTGATTAAAAACTAAAATTTTAACAAAGTAAAACAAATAAAATAAAATAAAGTTCCAATGCACGATTTCAAAAGATGAGTTTAATCAAGATGACATAATTGTGTTAGATTAATTACATCTCTTAACTTAGATTTATTAAACTCATGTTTATGTTGTTACGAATAAATTCATAGCAACTCGGTAATTTGCTAACTTATGAACATACTTACCTACCAAAATCCATTTATCTCTTGACTATATCTCTATGTCAATTAAACCGATTAAACAGATTTTAATAAGCAAATGTGTTAATGCACATACGTACTTATGAAATTAAAATAATCTCTTGTACATATCTCTATGCCAATTCAAACAATTAATTCAATCTCATAAGCAGATAAAAGATTACGTGAGGTAACAATGTATTTCTACCTTGAAACAATTTAATCACAATAATCTTGCAAGTTATGCAAGGCAAATGTATCGTTAGATACCGTTGCTAATTTAACCCTCAGCTACCTTAGATGATTAAACATGAACTGATTAAGAATTGTGTCAATTAATTACAATTTCAATCCGTTTAAGTAATTACTTCATTCGTTACCTTACAATTCTGATGCAAGAATAACTTAGTCATGGTTTTACTTAATCAAACATCTTACCGAGGCCTATAACAACACAAACACAATTTTAATAAATTAAGTAGACGAAATGCAATCAACCTAACATGAATTACATTTAAGCCATATCAATTAAATTAAACATTTAAACATCACAAATATTCATAGACATGTTCATCATAACAACAAAAATTAAAAGGATAGGGAACAAGAATCAAATCTGGTGTTTCTCCGTGGCTTGACTGGTTTGCTCTGCTCTTCCTTCTCCGCTTGTTCTTGTTGAACCGAGGCTACTATGAACACTTTAATGCTGCTCCAAATGGTATATGAATGACTCTTTTCAAGAGGTGAAATTGGCAAGAGAATAAAGAAAAATGGATGGGAAATGAAGAGAGAAAATTGAGAGAGAAGAGAAAAGATGAGAAAGTTGAGGTGTGTTGAAATGAACAGCCAAGGGGGGTTTTATAGGTTGAGAGGGCTGCTAAAAATAGCTAAAATAAGCAGCCAAAGAGCCACCCATGGCCGGCCACACATGTGGCAAGTTTGAAGTTTTCAAACTTGCTATATTAAGGTAGGGGCAAATCTAGAAAGGCACAAATAGTGGAGGGGTTTGTTTGCAATTTGAAAAAGTCTTCAAGGGCCATTTTTCAAGCTAATTAATCAGCCAAGAAAGCTCATTGGATCAGCATGTGGGATTGTTTTGGGCTGCCCAGTACTCGGTCGGTTCGGTTTTGTCGGTTCAGCTCAACTAGCCACTTTTCATAATTAATTAATAATAATTTATTTAACCCAAATTAAATTGGATATAAATTAAAATTAATTATATTATGAATTAAAGCACATATTTTTTACTATCTTAGGTTGAAAAATTAATTCGCCTTGATGCTTCAAAATTGTTTCTCGGTTTTGCACTTCTAGCAGTGTCTACTGAGCCGTTTTTCGCCCTTTGTGCAAATCTATCAAAAATAATCAAAATTAGTCAAAATTAATTAAAATTCATTATGTTAATAAATTAAGTACAAAATGATTATTTTATAATAATTATATATTTTTCGACAAGAATTTTACCAAACTTGCATGAATTTGAGTCAAAAAGGGTATGAAAAAGTGTGTATATTTTCGTGTTTCCAATAAGCAAAAATTTGGAACGTCTAAATACTAAAATTGAGCGTCGAAATTGTAATTAAGGAGATAAGGTTGATCGACCTCGTCTTCATGCAAATAATGTTTAACGTGTCTCTTGTGCAAATGATGAGACTTTGGTTAATAATGACTGTGGGAAACATTTTTTAGCTAAACCAAACTTCAACATTCCACAATGCCGAGGGAAGTATCATCCCGAAGCATATTGTGAATGGGGATCAAAAATTAAAATTATGTTTTGTTACTATAAATGTTAGGAAGAGGAAAAGGTCCCACTGGAAACCCGTGGATGCTCAGATTATGCATTGAGTTGGTGGATCAACTTGGAATTAATCGTCAAAGAAACTACGAAAGAATAATTGCAACATGGAACGAGTTAAAGCAAGTGATGCGAAAGTGTTACATTTCTTCTTATTACTATAGAGAGGTCTCAACGAGACTTCAACACCTTGTTCAATGTAATCGATTTGTTGCTGAGTACTTTAAGGAGATGGAGATGCTTATCCAAAGAGCAAAAACACAAAAGGATGAAGAGAGTACCATGGTGCCATTTATAGATGGTTTGAATACAAAAGGATGAAGAGAGTACCATGGTGCCATTTATAGATGGTTTGAACATTTCTATAGCCAATACTGTTAATCTTCAAACCTATATTGATCTGGAGGTCAATCTCATCCATTCGGCGTATCACACTACATGTTGAAACTAAACCTTTTGAGTGGAAAAGTAGGGCTCCTACAAAACATTCTTCTACATCTTTCGAGCAGCCCATTTCTATTAATTTTCACCAAAACAACAAAGAGCTCGTGACATTGAATTTTTTATGTGTAAAGGGCGTGGCCACTATAGTCGTGATTGTGCTAACACAAGACTTTTGTTGATCAAAGAAGATGGTGAACTTTGTGATCCGGAAAAAAAATAATAATGAGAATTTTTTTTCTTGAATCTCTAGACTTAAATGAGATATAAACGTCATGTTCTCCTATTGAGGTAGATTGTACTGAATTGAATATTCATAATACTTGTGAGGGGGATATGGGTAGTGAGGAAAAATCATGTGAAAAGACAAAGAAAAAGGAGACCTTGAGTGATAAAAGTCTACTTAATGGTCCAAATTTGGTGAGTGAAAATCCATATGAGGTAAAATTGGAGAGCTCTCAAGTGAAAAAAGAAAATTAAAAGCATGAAAATACCCATACAAAGTGAGGAATGATTATGTTTTAATTAAATCTAACTCAAATTTTGTTTAGTAGTATTTCTTTGTTACAGGATTTCTAGGATCCATTGACGAGCTCTTAATTATATTACTATATCATTGATAGACGATTTTACTTGTGGGAAGAGGTAAGTTGAACGTTTATAATTCTCCACAAGTGCTAGAAGGTAAGAAAAGTAATGATACATTGGAAATTGAAATATGTAAGCATACCTTGAATGTTTTTGATAAGTATTGATAAACCATAATATATACATATTTTTATCCCATGCTCGGCATATTTTTGGATGATTTATCATAAGATTTAGTGAATTTGATGCTCCTAATCCTTTAAATTCATGTTTTATACTTAGATTAGCATAGGAAGGTGAAAAAAGCAAGAAATGGGCCAAAAATGGACAAAATGGGCTTATCTCAGTATTTCACATGGCCTAGACACTTCCACACGGGTAAACCACATGCCCGTGTGAGGCACACGGGCAGGCCACACGCCTGTGTGTCACGGCCGTGTCGACATTAAACCAAGTCAGAATTGCACACGGCATGAGCACTTTCACACGGGAGTGGCACACGGTCGTGTCCCTGTTTGACCCAAGTCTAATTCTATTCGAAAAAGGTTACTTTGGAGGGTTTTGAAGCATTCTAAAGCCTATATAAACACCCTAGAAGAGGATCAAAAAGATACAGAGAGTAGAAGGCAGAGAATACTCAAAGACAGCCATTGGAATTAGCTCGGAAGTAGAATCTACTTCAAGACTGAAGATCTCCATTCAATTTCCTTAAAAGTTCTTTGCGTTTCTTTATTTTTTGTTGTTTTTCCAATTTTGAGATGTTTTCCATTATTATGAGCTAAACTCCCTAAATACCTAAGGGAGATGAAACCTAAGACGAATCTTATTACTATTTGAATTATATGATAAATACTTGTTCTTATTCTTAATTGTGAGTTTTAATCCTTGTTTTAATACTCCAGGATATTAATTCAGGTTTTTGATGTGCTTATTCAGTAGAGTAAAAGTCTTTGTTTAAGAGTAGATCATTCATAATTAAGCGGAGTTGCATGCAATCCTAGAGATAGGATGACATAAATCTACTGGATTAGAGTCAAATCTAATAAGGGAATCCATAGATCAAGTTAATGCGACAATAGGGATTTTAATTAGAAAAAGATTTCAATTAATCAACCTAGAGTTAGTTGTTTTTAGTCTCGAAAGAGTTATTAACATAAATCAGGGATTTCTACGGATTAAGTCAAGTGAATAAATCGTCTAATTCAGAAGTAATAAGTAAAGCCTAGTTGGATTCTTCCTTGGGTATTGTCTTCTCCATCGGTTTTCCAAAAGTATTTACAACTTTCATCTCTGTCGTATTCTTAGTTAATTAGATAGTTAATTTTTAGTTTAAAAACATCCATTTAATTCTTAGGCTAGATAATAAAAAAGATAGTAATTACTTGTACTTTTAGTCCTTGTGGATACAATATTTCTGGTCTTACCATAACTATACTGCTATTCGATAGGTGCGCTTGCCTTAGTCGAATTTTTAGTTAGTTTCACGACCATCAAGTTTTTGGCGCCGTTGTCGGGGACTAAAATATTAGGAACACTTGATTTTATTACTTTAGCCATTTTTACTTTTATTATAATTTACTTTTTGTTTTTTGTTTAATTTTTCTTACTAATTTTCTTTTTGTTTACTTCTGGCAGGTATCTCTAGTTTATAACTAGAAGAAACCCATCAGGACCTTTGTTTTTTGACAGTGAGATCGAGAGTATAGCTCACAGAAATCGAAGAGAAAAAAGGTGAAGCCTACAATACATAGAGGAAGGGCGAGATGACGATATCCAAACTACAACCGAGGAGATGACTGAAAATCAAAATAATCCGCTACCCCCTGTGGTTGCCGCAAATCTAGTAAATCAGAATCCTGCTCCTCGTACTATGTATGATTATGCTAAGCTCAATTTAACAGGAACTGAATCGAGTATAGTTAGACCTGATGTTGCTGCAAATAATTTTGAACTGAAACCTAACACAATTCAAATGATACAATAGTTTGTTCAGTTTAATGGTTTGCAGGATGAGGATCCAAACACTCATTTAGCAAATTTTCTAGAATTCTATGACACTTTTAAGATCAATGGCATTTCTGGCGATGCCATTCGCCTTCGGTTGTTTCCCTTTTCATTGAGGAATAAGGCTAAACAGTGGTTGAACTCATTACCACGAGGGTCAATCACCACTTGGGAACAAATGACTGAAAAATTTTCACTTAAATATTTTCCGTTGGCTAAAACGGCTAGATTAAGGAATGATATCTCTCCTTTTGTGTGGATGGATCTAGAAACACTTTATGATGCATGGGAGAGATACAAAGATTTATTGAGAAGGTGCCCTCACCATGGGTTACCTCTGTGGCTAAAAGTTCAAACTTTCCACAATGGTTTGAACCCCTCAACTAGACAGATGGTCGATGCAGCGGCCGGTGGAACCTTAAGTAATAAAACACTTGAGGAGGCTTATGAATTTATTGAAGAGATGTCACTGAATAACTATCAGTCGCAAGTCATGCGGACAAAGCCTAATAAAGCAGCCGGTGTTTTCAACCTCGACACGGTCACTATGCTATCTAACCAGGTAGAACTTTTAAATAAAAAGATTGATGGTTTGTATGGTTCTACTCAGGTACATCCAGTGATGTGGTGTGATTCAAATAGAGGAGGAGTGCACAACACAGACTATCCATCCTTCAACCCTAGCACTGAGGAGGAACAAGTCACTATATGGGTAATAATTTTAGATCTCAAAATAAACCGTATAGTAACATTTATAATGTAGGTTGGAGGAACCATCCCAATTTCTCATGGGGTGGTCAAGGAAATCAAAGACCACAACACCCTCCAAGTTTTCAACAACTACCTTGCCAACAAGAGAAGAAATCGAACCTTGAAGAGATGGTCACAAAATTCATCTCGGTGTCAGAAACTCATTTTCAGAATACCAAAATAGTGCTTAAGAATGAGCAAGCGTTGATTTAAGGGCTCGAAACTCAAATAGGGCAGATTACTAAGTTGATTTTTGAACGACCACAAGGTAACTTGCCAAGTAACACCGAAACTAACCCAAGAGAATAGCTTCATGCGATTACTGATCGAGATGAAGGAGAGTTAGTTGAACCTGAACCAGAACCGAGGCAAGAACTTATGGTAAGTAAAGGTAAGGATGAGATGAATCATGGTACACAGAAGCCAGTAAGTGAAGAATATAAACCTCATGTACCATATCTTGACACAAAAAGGAAAGTCCACACAGATGAACAATTTGGTAAATTCCTTAAACTACTTAAAAAATTGCATATTAACTTACCGTTTATTGAAGTTCTTTCGTAGATGCCCAACTCAGTGAAATTTTTAAAGGAGCTCTTGGCTAATAAATGAAGGTTAGATGATGCATCACATATGGAATTAAACGCATTTTGCTCTACCATTCTACAGAATAAGCTACCCAACAAGTTAAAAGATCCAGGGAGTTTTACGATTCCTTGCTTAATTGGGAATTTAAGTGTTAACAATGCTCTGGCTGATTTAGGGGCAAGTATTAATGTCATGCCCTACAAGATGTTTAAGCAACTAGGACTAGTGAAACCCAAACAAATTAGGATGAACATTCAATTAGCTGATAAAACCATTAGATTTCCTAGGGGTATAGTTGAAGATGTGCTTGTTAAAATTGACAAATTTATATTCCCAGTCGATTTTGTTGTCTTAGACATGGATGAGGATAGTGACGTACCTTTTATTCTGGGTAAACCCCTTTTAGTAACTGCTAATACTATTATTGATGTTGGTACAGGAGAACTAACGCTTCGTGTAGACGATGACACGATTAAACTTCAAGCTCGCGATTCTGTCAGACTATCTAGTGATAGAGATGTGATTATGAGTTCTCTCCATGAGAACAACATTTTGGCTCAGAATTTTGTGCAGGAAATCCCTAGGGATAAAGTGATGGAGCCACGAACAACTCTTGAGGAATAAAGATTACAAATCGATGAACTAGATGAATGGCGAACAACAGTAAAGGAGAAACCGAGGATACTTGATAAACCAATGCAACACCATATCAAGCTTAAGGATAGAACCAATCACTTCAAGGTTAGTGATCAGGTACTGATGGATAAAATGGACCCTCGAGCTGTCACTTCAAAGTCCAATGTAGATGGAGCAACTTTTTTCACGGTGCTAAATATCTTCCCTCACGATATGGTCAAGGTAACACATACTGAACTCAAAACTTTCAAGGTAAATAATACTCGACTTGAACCTGATTTTGATAAAATTGATAGCAGGAATGAGGAGTTTCAACTCCTCATACCACCATGACCGTGTAAATATGAGGTGAGTCAAGCTTAGATTATAAATAAGCGCTTCTCGAGAGGCAACTCGAGCACTAACACCATTAACCCTTTTATTTTATCCATTTTTTGTGTTTTTATACAGGTACAGTGACCCACACGGCCTGGACACACGGGCGTGTCTTTGGTCGTGTGGAAATAGGGCTGAAATTTCCTAAAAATTGGCGTGCACATGGCCTTCGATAAATCCACACGGCCGTGCGACATGGCCGTGTGAAACCAGGAGCTTAATTTTTTGAATTTAAATAAGTCAGAGAGTTACACGGGTAAAGCCTACGGTGGTGTGTGATAGGTTACACGGGCGTGTAGGAGACCGCACGGGCATGGGAGAAGTGAACAACATAGCACAGGACCTGGACACATGGGCATGTCCCAGGCCTTGTGACGAATGGGCATTCAATATTCACGAATAACACGGGCTAAATACGATCCACATCGACATGTGACACGGCTATGTAGCCCAACACGGGTCTCACACGATCGTGTCCCATTTAAACCCTCCAAACCCTAACTTTTTATCTTTGTCTTCTTCTTCTTCAAACCCCTCCAACTAGCCACCGCTGTAGCCCCCTTGTTCCATCGACTCCAGCCACCGTCGCCCACCGCCGACCCTCCTTCTCTTCTTCCCTGCCCTTTTCTCTTCATTTCTTCCTTCCTCCCCTTTTCTTTTCTTTCCTTTCTTTTCCCTTCTTTCCCTTTTCTCCTCTTTTCTCCCCCTTTCCTCTTTTCCTTTGACCACTGACTGCCGTACCCCCTCCGTCGTACCTTCCTTTTGACCAACCACTGCCCCGTCGGGTTCTTGTTCTCTCCTAACTTTTCCACTATTTTATTATTTATTTCTTAATTGCTTTCTTTATTCCTTATTCCTTATTTTATTTTACAATTATTCATTATAAGGTTCTTAGTTGACGCTAATGAGTTCTACATATTTTATTTATCTTCTTAATAATGTCATTCTCTTCTATTTGTTACAATACAATTATATTTGCCTTCATTCTCATGTTTAGTTACAACCATATTGTTTATCTTACTGTTTTCATTTATTTCAGATTACTATGTTCAATTCTTTGCTTATGGGTTATGGGTCCATTATTTTATTATTATTTGTTTTGAGCTGGGAACTATTTCGCTGTTCTCTTGTCATTCTAGTTTTAGATTTTCATATTTTTTAGGAGTATATTATTCTAGGCATACTGGAGCTTTTAATTAAGTACTCTATAATTTATTGATATACTCTCTTCCTTTTTCAGGTTTATTATGACAAACACACGAGGCAAGAAGATCGTCGTTCCCGCTTCAAAAAAGCGGAAGGGTCTTGGCGTGACCTCCTCGAGCGCCTCGACCGAAGCTCGTCAGGCCCACAGGATGACTTGTTTTAGCTTTTGCATGTGCGACCGCTATGTTTGGGCCGATGTATTGACTAGGCCGCATTGGAGCAGGTCGAACTAGCTTATGAGGTCTGTGCTTTCATTACCACAGCCTAGTGGGATCGATTCTTTGAGATTATCGAGCCCACTTATTCAGAGCTTACCTTGGAGTTTTGCACTACTTTCCATCTACAGCATATGATGAATACCCATGACGAGGCCGGTACTATCACTTTCCAACTTGGTGGCTTAGTGCGACATATGAGCGTCCCTGAATTTGGCGCAGCTTTGGACATATATACCGATGAGTTTATAGGTGCCGATAACTTTCTTCAATTCCACCATCACATCCATTACTCCTCTTCGTACTGCTGGACCGATCTCACAGCTAGTCAGATCTATTATGACGCGAGTCATTCGAAGGTGACATATCTTTCTCCGGCTCTATGATACATCCACGCTTTATTAGCTCACACGTTGATTGGCAGGAGAGAGAGCACAGGATTTGTAAACACTACTGATGCATACTATCTTTGGACCATGGCGACTGGTCACATTTTTGATTTGGCATACTTCATAGTGCTTATTTTTCGCCATCAGACAGACCGCCATAGGAGGGGTCTCATCTGTCTTGGTCCCTACGTGACTCGTGTCGCTCGACACTTCGACCTCTTCGACACTCCAGAGATGTTATCGACACTCACACTAGTAGGCCAGATGGCTCCTCAGGGAATTTCTAGTATGATCCACATGTGGATGATAGAGCAATGTCGTGGATTTGACCCCTCTCAGTATGGACTTGTTCACTCTGATGACCAGGATGAGCTAGAGGACATTACTGATGATGTCCCTCCCCTTCATGAAGACCCACTTCCACCACCATCACAGAGTCACCGCCCCACTGCTGCCACTTTGATAGATATATCCGAGTGACTCACTCGCTTTGAGCAGCAGTGTTTTGAGCTGTTCGACAACATCGATGCCACTCTTCGATAGATTTGCCACCATCTCCACATCTCTCCTTCGGCACCGTCAACCCACAAGGCATCCGATGATGAGGACCTTTGATTCCATTCCTTTTATTATTATTATTTTTTTTTTTTCTTTTATCTATTTTTGAAGACTTATGTTTTATATTTTGAACTATGTTTATCCTTATAATGATTATCGAGTATTCCTTTAATTCTCTTCCATAGTTGGGTTTATTTTCTTATTAGTAACTCAGAATCATGCCTTTCATTGGCCTTATCTACAATTCTAGCTTTCATTATTCCAAGGATTTCATCAAAAAATTTAGGGCAATTTCGCTTCTCTCCCTCTCTTCTGATATTATGCTTATATTTTTATTATCTATCTTCGTACATTGAGGAAAATGTACATCTTAAGTGTGGGGAGGTTATTTATATGTTTATTAAAATCCCTGAATTTTTATCTCGTTCTCAAATAATTTCCTTATACTATTATTAGAGTGAATTCTGATTGATTTATAATTTTTATTAATATGTTTTGAATTTAATCATAGGGAATTGTGCATTGATTGTTTAAACTTTAAAGGCATTAGAGAATCAAGCATGATGAGTTGACTTTTGAGAATTAAAATTGCTAGGTTGTTTCCCTAAATTGAGGTATTATCTTGAAATTTTGACTTTACAGGATTGACATCAAATACCCATAATTTTCGTGAGATTTTGAGCCTTTTAGAGCATATATCTTCCTTGCTCACTGATTTTATTGGTTATGAGTGTGTCAACATTGATTTTTATTTCTAGAACTTACTTCGATTATGCATGTCAAGACCACACCTTTGATTTGATATACTGAGATGATAAAGGCACTTAGGTTTTAACCCACTTACCCCATAAAAAGCCTACCCACATAATTGACCCTTAGTGAACCTCTTTGACCCTTAACCATTGTTTCTTGATTTTCCCCTTAATGTTAACCCACAACTTAACCCCTTTTTGATTCGTTAAGAATTTCTCCATTTTCATTGACTCATTTTTATCAAGATTTGATTTGATTAGTTACCTAACTAATGTTCGTTCATTTCAGTCGCTGAATTATTTCTTATTATGTACTTTCTATTATTGTTCTTATTCTTAAAAAAATCGTATATTTATATTCATTCAATTACATATTGTTCTAAAGAGCTTGGATAAGTTAAAGTTATTATTTTGAGAAAAATCTTACTTTATTAGTTTTGGATGGTTTTAATTCTGGGTACTTATTTGCAATTCAGTAATTAGCTTTGTTTTTCTAGTTTGGTAATTATTTAAATTGATCTCGATTCTAACCCTCCTTTTTAGCCTATATCCACACCTTTAAACCAAACCCCATTACAACCCCGTAAAGACCTTTTGATTTGTGTATCAATTCATTTATACTGGTGGAGATTTGATTTTCATGCAAGCCTATGGTAATAAATTTTCATGTTTGACTATTGAGTGCTTAATTATTGAACCTTAAACACTTTGAGTGATTTGAGTGAAACTTTAGTGAGGATGTCAACCTTTGTCAATTAATAATTAAAGGTAATTACTTAGATAAAGGGGAATACCTATGATTTTATGATTAAAATGCTCAACTTGGATTGTGTGAAACTTTACTATTCTTTTAGTTAAACGCTCAATATATGATTACTTGTGGTTTACTTCGATACATTATTGTTGAGAATTATAAGTTGAGAAGAATTTATTTTAATTGAGAGTTGAGGATTTTGCTTGAGGACAAGCAAATGCTTAAGTGTGGGGATATTTTATAAACCATAATATATACATATTTTTATCCCATGCTCGGCATATTTTTGGATGGTTTATCATAAGATTTAATGAATTTACTGCTCCTAATCCTTTAAATTCATGTTTTATACTTAGGTGAGCATAGGAAGGTGAAAAGAGCGAGAAATGGGCCAAAAAGGGACAAAATGGGCTTAACTCAGTATTCCACACGGCCTAGGCACTTCCACATGGGTAAACCACACGCCAGTGTGAGGCACACGGATAGGGCACATGCCCGTGTGTCATGGCCGTGTCGACATTAAACCAAGACAGAATTGCACATGGCCTGAGCACTTTCACACGGGAGTGGCACATGGCCGTGTCCCTGTTTGACCCAAGTCTAATTCTATTTGAATAAAGTTACTTTAGAGGGTTTAGAAGCATTCTAAAGCCTATATAAACACCCTAGAAGAGGATTAAAAAGACACGGGGAGTAGAAGGCGGAGAATACTCAAGGACAACCATCGAAATTAGCTTGGAAGTAGGATCTACTTCAAGACTGAAGATCTCCATTCAATTTCCTTAGAAGTTCTTTGGGTTTCTTTATGTTTTTTTGTTTTCCCAATTTTGAGATGTTTTCCATTATTATGAATTAAACTCCCTAAATACCTAAGGGAGATGAAACCTAAGACGAATCTTATTACTATTTGAATTATATGATAAATACTTGTTCTTATTCTTAATTGTGAGTTTTAATCCTTACTTTAATATTCCAGGATATTAATTCAGGTTTTTGATATGCTTATTCAGTGGAGCAAAAGTCCCTGTTTAAGAGTAGATCATTCATAATTAAGCGGAGTTGCATGCAATCTTAGAGATAGGATGACATAAATCTACCGGATTAGAGTCAAATCTAATAAGGGAATCCATAGATCGAGTTAATGTGACAATAGGGGATTTAATTAGAAAGAGATTTCGATTAATCAACCTAGAGTCAGTTGTTTTTAGTCTCGAAAGAGTTATTAATATAAATCAAGGATTTCTACGGATTAAGTCGAGTGAATAAATCGTCTAATTCAGAAGTAATAAGTGAAGTCTAGATGGATTCTTCCTTAGGTATTGTCTTCACCATCGATTTTCCAAAAGTATTTACAACTTTCATCTATTTCATATTCTTAGTTAATTAGATAGTTAATTTTTAGTTTAAAAACATCCCTTTAATTCTTAGGCTAGATAATAAAAAGATAGTAAATACTAGTACTTTTAGTCCTTGTGGATATGATATTTTCGGTCTTACCATAACTATACTAATGTTCGATAGGTGCGCTTTCCTTAGTCGAATTTTTAGTTAGATTCACAACCATCAAGTATGCTACTAACTTTATTTTTCCTTACGACATGCTTTCTCATTGGTCAAGTTTCAATAAACAATGGTCTGAAAGTTAAATTGATTTTATCGGTTTATCTAGGTATTTAAAGCTTACTTTTGTTGCATTCAACAGGTTTATTAAAGAACCTCATGCATTTGATCTTGCAACAAAGTTTTCTACCTTGGACTTTAAATATGAATTTTTACATAATAATATTAAGTTACTTGATTTTTATAATTATGTGAAATTCTTAACTCATCGTTGAAAATTCTTATGGATGACCATGTATATTCAAAGAAAGTTACAGATTATTTTTTACTTGAACACTCATGTGCCTAATATTCCTTTGTTCAATGTTGATGGTTTGTTTTTGAATGAGAGATACTTAATCCATCTTGATTTAGGAGATCAAAGTCATATATTTGATCCTGGAGATAGTTTTGGAGCACAAGAAAGCTTAGGTAAGTTTTTTATTTGTTTTAGTGTTATTTATTCTAATCCTTTTTCTTTCTGTGTAGCTAAAGATTCGAGGATTAATCTTCTTGAGAAATAGGGGAATGATGCGAGTCTCAAGGCACAATTTCAGACCTATGGATGTGATGGGCTCACACTACCTCAAGGCCCAACAACAATGTCAAAAGTCAAGCAAATCAAATCAGGGTTTGATCAAGTACAAGATTGAAGGATGAATCTTTTCGAGGAAAAAGGGAATGATACATGCACGGATGGGGTGAAATTTATTAAATTCCATTCACCGAAGCTGGCATTTTCAAGCTTAGGAAATCAACAGACTTACAATGAATTTTTAGATGGGACCCTAGCGTTTTTGGGTTGAAATGTCTTCAAGGCATTTGAAGATCTATCTCTCATCTTCGAAATGCACTTTGAATCACTCAATTTTAAGTTCGAGAGCTCAATTTATGACCATTTTAGTGAAGATTGCGCAACAAAATTTCTGAACGGGATTATGACGGGAATTACGAGTTTTGGAGCTTTTAATTTGAGTTTAAATCATATTGGATTCGGGTTTTGGGCTTAATTTTTATTATAAATGAGTCAAATATTGTATTTATCTGCTCTTATTATTTTATTATTTTATTATTCTAAATTTTTAATAATTATTAGGTAGTTTAAGTTATTTAGGAGTTTTGTGTCAACAAGAAAGTTAAGTTTAAAACTACTTCTTGTTTAGGTTAATTAGAGTTCTAGTATACTTAAGAGTTTTATTTAGATTTATTTAGCTAGCCTATATATAGGTATTTGCATTGTACACAAATCATTCAATTCATTATTATTCAACTTCTCTTTTGAGTTCATAAATTCTCTTTGAGTTTTCTTTTTAAGAATTTCTCTTAAGTTTCTTTTAGAAGAGTTTTAGCAATCTTTTCAGATTGTGGAGATCATTTTCAAACTTTTTCTTGCCAAGTTTTCTTTCTTGGAGGGGAAATTATAGTCACTTAAAGGGGGTTGTGGATTCTTCTTATTTCCAAGGCTTTTTAGGACTTCTACATATCACGTTGTGTCAAAACTCAAGTTTCTTTCCGAATGTCTAGAGCCCTAAGTTAAACTCGTGACTTTAACAAACTTTACAATTCGCATCCGCATTCATCCACATCATCTTTATCACACTGGGCTCTTTAAAGCTCACTCACATTCCTTATGTGTTACAGATAATCCTCGTGGTTAGAACTCGGATGCGGTCGTCGATGATACTATTGAAAATGGTTTTTAAATAAATATGGAATTTTATTTATGATTTGGATTTTTATGGATTTTATTGTTATTTGGGATTTTTTTTGTTAAATTATGGTACTGTGGCATGAGACTTGACTTTGGAGATTTTATTCTGAATTGCATGGCTTGATTTCATGACATTAAGTTTTGAAGACTGCAAAGTTAGTATTTGATAAGATTTCGTATGAAACTCAGTTTTTAAAAATTAGACTTCATTTTCGAAATTTTTAATATTTACAAATGAGTTTTCTAAAGACATTTGATTTATGAAGTTAATATGTTTCTATTTCTGAAATAATGACGAACAATCAAGTTCTCCAATTTTGAATAAAAAGACAAATAATTTAGAAGTGTGATTGAAAATCTGAAATAGTTTTGAATAAATAATTTAATGCTTACAATTGAGATATTATTTATTCCGATTCCTAAAATTTGCACGATTTTTATGAAATTAAAATAAATGTTTTATTTAATTTGTTTTGAATTGATAAGCCAATAGTTTTTAAAAAAAATTGAAAGTTTATTTCGGTCATTTTCGGGGACAAATGGTTTTTGAAACAAGATTGAAAGTAAAGATCATTCAATTTTACTAGTTTTGAACAAACTGTAACAACCCGATTTTAGGCCTAGTAGGAACAGTGGTTTTGGGACCACAAATCCAATGTAAGAAAATTAATTTTTATTATATTTTTATGGTCCACAATTTCACAGAATGATTTCGTGAAAATATCTTTCGAAAATTTTGACGTTTGGACACTCAATTTAGTCAAAAGGACTAAATTGTAAAAATTGCAAACGTTAAGTTCTACATGCTAGAGGTGTCCAATTGTTATGAAATTTTAAATTGGAGGTCCTTACATGGTAATTAGACCATTGGTTAATTTTTTGGACAAAAATGGGCATGAAATAGGTGAAATAGAATATTTTTAAGTTAGGGGTATTTTGGTAATCTAATAATTAAAAGAATTAAAAAGCCAAAACAAGTCAAATTGTTCATCTTCTTCTTGTTCCATCCAAATCTACCATGGAAGCCATGGATAGGGCAAGCTTTCAAGCTCCATAGTAAGTACATCCTATCCCTGTTTTTTATGTTCTTTACATTTTTGAAGTCCCCGCAACTCGATTTACCTATTTCAACCATTATTTTGGGCTAGGGTTCATGTTTAAAAATTTAACCATGAGTGATATGCATATTTTTTGATGTCTAATGGTAGAAAATGAATGTTGGGTGTTAAATAAATGACTTTTACTAAATGATTTTCGGTGAAAATGTCTAAAAGGACCATTTTGTAAAAAAATATAAAAGTGTCATAAAAGTGTGATTTAGTGGAAATTGTGGGCTGCTATAGTTATGAAAATGATTCGGCTAGGCTAAAGTACAAGGAAATTGAATGAAAATCATTTTACGAGCTTAGGGGAAAAAGTGTAAATATGATAAAGTTTAGGGGCAAAAATGTAATTTTCCATAGAATGATTTTTGGATCACATTGACTAATGTGACTAATAAATAGACTAAATGTGATATTATAGATCAAATAAAATGAGGTTCGGACCTAAAACGGGGGAAAACGAGAAATTGATGATTAAGTCCTTTTTCACCATTTTTGGTATCGAGGTAAGTTCGTATGATATTAATAATGCAATATTATACTTGAATGTTAATGCTTGATATTACACGAATTGTAAGCTTGTGTGTAAGTAATTCAACAATTTCATTATTATGTGTTTAACATTTGATATCATATGACATATGTAGTATACCCTAATGAAATTGGTTTGTGATGATTCAATGAAATCTTGATGATAGCCTTGTATCTCGAAAATCCCGGGGGACCCTGAGGAATGTTTAGGATTCGAATATCATGACACCATGGTTAATGAGATCCCGTGTAAGGTTTTGTCTGGGACATGGTATCAGCATGCGAGATGAGATCCCGTGTAAGATCATGTTTGGGACATGGCATCAGCGTCCGAGATGAGAACCAGTGTAAGACCATGTCTGGGACATGGCATCGGTGTTGATATGTGTGCTAGTGTAAGACCATGTTTGGGACATGGCATCGACACTAATATGTGATCCTGTATAAGACCATATCAGGGATATGGCTTCGGCATCGTTAAGTGTTTTGTATAAGACCATGTCTGGGACATGGCATCGATATGAGGTCCCGTATAAGACCATGTCTAGGATATGGCATCGGCACCGATATGAGACTTTGTATAAGACCATATCTGAGATATGACATCGATATGTAAAACCATGTCTGGGACATGGCTTTGGCATTCTATTTGGTGTATAATAATCCTAAATGTCCTTCAGTATTCGGGGTGGTCCAATGGGTCATTCAAGATTATGGTTAAGAAGTAGAGTAATATATGAAAAGTGTTGAAAGGGTACAGATATGTACACTAAGCTTATGGTTATTGAGACTTTGAAATGTCGAGACCTCGGTGAGCTAAGATGTATGAATTATGATTATGAATTTTGTTGCAATATTTGTTGCAATATCATACTAACTTACACTGTATAATTGAACATGGAATCCATGAAATGGTGTGTTCATGATTAGTTGAAAATAAACTTATGATAGTTATCATCATATTGCACTAAAATAGTTTTGGACAGTAGCAGTAGTCCGACTTCGAAAATCCACCAAAAATTGTGGAAATTGAATTAGAGACTGAATAAGATATGAAATTAAATCTTATTTAGTCTAGTTTCACATAGAGGAAATGGTGTAAGCAAATTAATTTCATATTATGAGATATTTGAATTTTTGTGAGACAAGGTAAGAGTGATTTTGGGCTCCCCTATCTTAACTTTGGAAAATCACTAAAAATTGTACAAGAATAATTAAGGGTTAGAACTGATATGACTAAGTTATTAATGAGTCTATTTTCAATAAACATAGATGAAAAAATCATTTGGATCCCGTACTAAGAGATAAATAAATTTTAGTGAAGAAAGGTCGAAGCTGTCAAATAGCAGAACAGGGGTAAATTTGAAAAATAAACTATACTTATTGGCCAAATCATAAATTTTTAAAATTTCATGGTAGAAATATATATGAGTCTAGTTTCAAATGCTTTTAATGGATCTAAATTTATAATTCTGTAGCTCAAGTTATAAATAATTTAGTGACTATGACTCGAGTAGACAACTTGACTGGAATATGAGCAAATAGTGGAATTATGTGCAATTTCAATTGTGTTACCATAAGAACATGTTGTAAGAATTTGGAAAAAAGCACGTTAATAAATTGCTTATTATTTTCATATGGACTTACTAAGCTATAAAGCTTACCCCCTCCTTTCCATTTCTTTAGTGTTGTCAGGTTAGCTCGGGGTTGGAGATCGTCGGAGGCAGCATCACACTATCAAATTATCAATTTGGGGTATTAATAAACCTTAAGTGTTTTCAAGTGAGTGGCATGTATAGAGACTTAGTTCTTGTGATATGTGTTTTATGATTTGGCCAAATGTATTGGCTTATAATGATTTAATTGTATATAGCCATGAGATGTGGCTTATATTGATTATTGAGTTGTAACCCTATTATATGTGCATGCACAAGCTTAAAAGTTTCATGTGATGTGAGTATGTGACTTGATATGGTGTGCAATGTCTTAGACAAGCATTTTATTCTGCGCATGTACAATATGTTGGTATTTTATAAAGTCATGAGTTAGCCTTGAATATGAATGTTTGATGATTAAGTTGAAATCTTTTGATATGATGGTAACCATGGTATAAAAGTATAAGTGATAACATAATAGACAAGGCCAAATGTGTAACAGTCCGATTTAGAGCCTAGTCAGAATAGTGGTTTCAGGACCACAAATTCAAAGTTTGGAAATTCAAAGTTTGGAAAATTATATTTATTACTATTATGAGGCTATATCATGATTATATTAGTGTATGAAAAATTTGGTGAGTTAATTTTGATACTTGCGAGCCTGATTGCGAAAAAGGACTAAATCGCAAAAAGGGAAAAAGTTGCATTTTAGTACCCAAATGTGTTAAATAGCTAGAGATCTAAAATTAAGGGGTATTTAAAGTGAAATTGGACCCCTAAATATGGCTTGGCCGGCCATGAGACAAGAATTTTTCAAATGGTCAATTGGTTAGGTAGGTGATGTCCTTTTATGAGATAAAATAATACCCTAAATGCCTAGTCTTCATCTTTTCCATCATTTCTCTTCTTCTTGACCAATTATACCAACAAAAGAAAAGGTTTTGAGAGCTCGAAACTTTCAACCACTTAGTCTCTCTACAAGTAAGTGATTTTAATGAGTTTATTGAAGATTTTTACATTTTTGGAACCCCTAAGGCATGAGCTTTCATATGATAGGACTATGTTGCAAAATGATTAAGAGTTTAGGGTTTTTCCATGAATTGATTTGTGATGCTTGCTGAGTTTTTATGGAAGAATATGAGTCTTAGAAGAGTTTCTAACAACTTGTGTGAAAGGTGTTAGCATGAAAACACCTAAAGGGTGCAAAATAGGTGATAAGTGTGTGAAATAGTGAAATTTTGGGGTTGCTACAAGAGTAGGAAGAGTTCAGATAGGCTTGAAATACGAAGCAATTCGATAAAAATCGATTTTCAATCATAGGGGTAAAATGGTCATTTTGCCAAAGTCTGGGGAAAAATGGTCATTTTACCAAAGATGTGAAATTGTAGTAGCCTAATTATAATTAGTGACTAATTAAGTGCATTTTTTTATTCTATATCAAGTTTTGCCAAATCCGAACCTAGACCGGGGGAAAGCCAAGCAAATCGACTAAACCAACTAGTCGAATATAATTTGTAAACCGAGGTAGGTTGTACGTAAATGATACAACTATATTATTAATATATGTGTTTAAGTTGTCATTGAATGGATATAGCATGAATTGCTTGATTGCGTATTGAGAATGCATAAAGACGATGAGATGATAGAACTCCCGTTAGAGCACTAGGTAATATACTGAATATTCTAGCTGCGACATTTGGATCACTTATGTGAGCTAGAGTAAGACATGTCTGGGACATGCGTCGGCCACATTATGATAGCCAGTGTAAGACCATGCTTGGGACATGGCATCGGTATTAAGATGAGTGCTCGAGTAAGACGTGTTAAGGACATGCATTGGCCTCGATAATGATAGTCAGTGTAAGACAATGTCTTGGACATGGCATCGACTTGAGATGTGAGCCAGTGTAAGACTATGTCCGAGGCATAGCATCGGCACCTTACCCCTAGATTGAGGTTTATAAAAGGACCGGCAACAATGGTTCAATGGTGTAAGTATGTTTGTGAGTTAATAATGAAAACATAATCATGTTGCGAGTGATACAGGTACCAAATTGGTACGTATAAGAATTGAGCTCATTAGAGAGCATACGAATTGTATGGATGGTAATGAGTAAGTCATACTTATGCTTATCCTTGCGTTATGAGCATGATGATTATTGATGAACTGTCGTTGTATGTTTTTTTATATGAAACTTACTAAGCTTTTATCCTTACCCTCATTCCTTTCCAGTTTATTATAGTGCCGCCTATTTAGCTCGAGGATCACTTGAAGTCAAAGATATCGATCACACTATCATCCGAAACCTTCGGTATAGTTGGATTTATATTTTTTAGTATGGCATGTATAGGGCTTAGACTTGATTATTTTGTGTCCTTAAGCTTTGGCCTAATGTGTAGGCTTGGGATAAGTTCCCCACTTTGAATTTGGTCTTAATATTGACTATTACTCATTTTGATTATGCAAAGATGATATTTCCTTGATTGAGTATATTGCCTTAGGAAAGAATGTCTAATGTAGCTGATTTGGTTGTATGGTATAGGCTAGAATTGATGTTGATTGAGTTTGTGTAAATTGATGTAAATAAGGGTGGCAAATAGGCTTGGTAAATAGCCTTATTTTGTCCACACGGGTAGGCACATGGGCATGTGTCTAGGTCGTGTGTGGCACACAGTCAGCCCCATGGGCGTGTGATGAGGCCGTGTGTCCCCTACACTTAAAATTTTCAAGTCAGTATGCATGGTAATAACCACACGGGTGAAGACATAGCCGTGTGTCTCAGCAGTGTGGAGGACATGGCCTAGCACACGGGCATGTGCTATGGTCATGTGACATGTTAGGTGTGCTGACGTCAGAAATAAAATACTCAAGTTTCCTCACACGGGCTAAGAAATGGGTGTGTCAGGGCCGTGTGAGCAACACGGGCCAGGGATACAGGCATGTGTCAAAGTCATGTGAAGTCTGCACTTGAATTTTGTAAAATGGTGTAAATAAATTGGCCACACGGGTAAGGGACACGAGCTTGTCCCTAAATGTTTAAGCCGTGTAAGACACACGAATTATCAAAACGGCCATGTTAGGACGGTCACACGGGCGTGTTACCTTTTCACTCGGGCGTATGCCTTGTTTTAAATGCAAAGTTTGCATAGATTGGATAAGGAGCCGGAAGGATTCTGAATGGTTTCCAATGGTCGATCTAGGCCTCGTAGGCCCATATTAAGAGCTTTAGAGTAGAAATTGAAAGAGTTTTAAATTGGACCCAGTTTTGGTGACTTAAAAAGGGGTTGCATGTACTAGATTAAGTAGGTAATGCCTTGTACTCCGTCCCAGCTTAGGTTACAGATATGGGGTGTTACATTTAGTGGTATCAGAGCTATGGTTTAGTCGGTTCTAGGACTAACCTAGCAAGATTACGTGTCTAGCTATACATACCATAAAACTATATTGATAGTGTGACGATTCCTAACGATTATAAATTATGTTTTTATATAGTAAATGGATCCTGATAGAGCCACGGCAGATGACGTGGAAAGTAACGCGCCGGCTCTCGCCTAAGGGACCGCGCTAGTGGAAAGTGAGCCCGTGAATATGGGCCAAGGCGGAGGGGCTAGGGAAGCCTACCTCTGAATGATGGATGCTTGGTATACTGAACTTGTTCGTGCGAATCCGAACACACCACCTCCCCCACCTCCTCTGATTCCCCAGTATGCCCCGATAGCTCCGCAAGGTGCGGACATGTTTAGAAGAGAGAAGCCTCCGGTAGACAAGATTCAGAAACAAGGGGTCGAAGAATTTTGGGCTGGTATAGATGATGACCTGGAGGGGGCAGAGTTCTAGTTAGAAAATACCATAATGGTATTCGATGAACTGTCATGTATATCTAAAGAGTGCGTGAAGTGTACCGTGTCACTTCTACGGGACTCGGCTTATCAATGGTGGAACACCCTTATGTCCGTGGTACCAAGAAAGAGGACTAAGTGGGAATTTTTCCAGGAGGAATTTCAGAAAAAGTACATTAGCCAAAGATTCATTGACCAAAAGAGGAAGGAATTCTTAGAGCTAAAGCAAGGTCAATTGTCAGTGACGGAATACGAGCATAAATTTGTGAGGCTCAGTAAGCATGCGCGAGAATACGTGTCTTCGGAAGCCACAATGTGCAAAAGATTTGAGGATGGCCTTAATGAATATATCCGAGTGTTTGTGGGCATCCTAGAATTAAGAGAATTTGTGGCGCACGTCGAGAGAGCATGTAAGACAGAGGAGCTGGTAAAGGAGAGGAGGAAAGCGACCATTGAGTTGCGAGATTTAAAGAAGAGGAAAATGGGCAAGTCACATCAGTCCTCCTCCAAAAGATCAAAGGAATTCTCCACCCGATCAAATGCTTTGGTGGGGTATTCAAATAGAAACAAGAACCAGCAGAGCAAGTCATCTAGAGCCCAGACCACCTCAGTCGCGGGTGTCAGTAGTGCTCGACCAAATAGGCCAAAATGTTTGCAATGTGGGAAGCATCACTTCGGTGAGTGCCGAGGAAACGAGAGGGGCTGCTTCAAATGTGGGTCACTAGACCACTTCATCCGTAATTGCCCCGAATTGGATGACAAAGAGAGAAAGCAAGATGTGAAAGCAAGTAACGCTCCCTCGAGGGGTAGACCACAAAATAACCAGGGCAACGGGGCCAACAGCAGAAGTGCCTCTAGAGATACTGCAGTGGGGTCTGAGGGCAGGGCTCCTGCAATGACCTATGTGATACAAGCCCATGAAGAGGCAGAGTCTCCTGATGTAATCACTGGTACTTTTTCTATCCACAATATAACTGTTGTTGCTTTAATTGACCCTAGATCTACCCACTCGTATATTTTCTTAGAATTAATACCCTGTATGAGCATGATAGTCGAATCCACAGAATTTGTGATAAAAGTGTCTAACCCATTAGGCAAGCACGTGTTAGTGGACCAAGTATGTAGAAATTGTCCTTTGACAATTAGAGGCCATTATTTTCCGGCCAACTTGATGTTGTTATCGTTTAATAAATTTGATGTAATCCTCGGGATGGATTGGTTGGCCTCCCAGATGTTGTAGTAGATTGTGGACGAAAAGTAATAGAGTTGAGATGTGAAGACAGAAATGTTCTTCGAGTTGGACCAGATGAGTCAAAAAATCTATAGGTAGTAATATCGTCATTGACTGCTAAAAAATATTTAAAAAAGGGATATTATATAGCTTTTGTACTAAATACTTAAGTGTCTGAGTTAAAGATTGAATCGATGTCGGTAGTTTACGAGTTTATAGATGTATTCCCAGAAGAATTACCCGGATTACCTCCAGGGAGGGAGGTTGAGGTTGAGATTGAATTAGTCCCTGGAACGGCACCTATCTCGATCGCCCCGTATAAAATAGCTCCAACGGAATTGAAAGAGTTGAAAGTACAGTTGCAAGAGTTAACAGACAAGGGTTTTGCAAAACCGAGCTATTCCCCTTGGGGTGCTTCAGTACTCTTTGTGAAGAAGAAAGATGGGTCGATAAGGCTATGCAACGACTATAAACAACTCAACAAGGGAATAGTAAAAAACAAGTATCCTTTGCCAATGATTGATAATTTATTCGATCAGTTGAAGGGAGCCACCGTGTTTTCTAATATCAACTTGAGGTCTGGCTACTACCAGCTATGGGTTAAAGAACAAGATATCCCGAAGACTGCATTTCAGACAAGATACGGGCATTATGAGTTCCTCATCATGCCTTTTGGCTTGACTCACGCCCCGGTGATTTTTATGGATCTGATGAATCGCATTTTTAGGCTGTATTTGGATAAGTTTGTCGTCGTCTTCATCAATGACATATTAATTCACTCACGTGATGAGGGTGAGCACACGGATCATTTGAGAGTTGTATTGCAAACCTTAAGAGACAAGCAGTTGTACGCCAAATTTAGTAAGAGTGAATTTTGGCTTAAAGAGGTCAGGTTTCTAGGTCACATTGTGTCAGGTGACGGGACCCGAGTGGACCCAAGCAAGATCTCGACTATTGATGAGTGGAAACTGCCAAGGAATGTGACAGAGGTCTGAAGCTTTTTGGGTTTGGCTGGATACTATAGACGATTTGTAAGCGGATTCTCTATGATAGCTACCCCGATGACTAAACTACTGCAAAAAGATGTCAAGTTTGAATGGACGGAAAAATGCTATCAAAGTTTCGAGAAATTAAAGGCTTTGTTAGCGGAGGCCCCGGTGTTAGTGCAATCGGAGTCGGGCAAGGAATTTGTGATTTATAGCGACGCCTCCTTGAATGGGTTGGGGTGCATGCTTATGCGAGAAGGTAAACTTATAGCTTACGCTTCTAGACAACTGAAGCCACATGAGAAAAACTACCCGACGCACGATTTAGAGTTGGTCGCCATTGTGTTTGCATTAAAAATCTGGAGAAATCATCTGTATGGCGAGAAATGTCCAGTATTTACCAACCATAAGAGCTTAAAATACTTGATGACACAGAAAGAGTGGAATTTGCGGCAACGCCGATAGTTAGAACTAATAAAAGATTATGAGTTGATTATTGACTACCATCTAGGAAAAGCGAATATGGTTGCCGATGCTTTGAGTAGAAAGTTGTTGTTTGCCTTGAGAGCCTTGAATGCTCAGTTGACAGTGTCTAATGAGGGTTCAGTTCTAGTAGAGTTGAAGGCTAAACCGACATTTCTTCAAGAGATCTGTGAAGCTCATAAAGGTGATAAGGAATTACAAGCCAAGGTGGCTCAGTGTGAATCGGGAATCGAATCAGACTTTAGTAATGATGTCGATGGATGTATAATGTATCGGGATAGAGTTTGTGTACCCAAGAATAGTGAACTTATTCAAAATATCTTGAGTGAGGCTCATAGTAGTGGTTTGTCCGTCCATCCGGGAAGTTTGAAAATATACAACGACCTTAAGAAAATGTATTGGTGGTCGAGTATGAAAAGAGACATTACAGAGTTTGTGTCCAAGTGCCTAGTATGTCAGCAAGTAAAGGTTGAACATCAAGTACCTTCGGGTCTACTTCAGCCTATCCTGATTGTAACATCTCGAAATAGGGCCTAGTCAGAATAGTGGTTTCAGGACCACAAATTTGACATTAAAATATTTATTTTATGATTATTATGAGGTCTAGAATATGAGACCATGCATGTGTTAAAGTTTCATGAAGAAATTCTTTGAGTAAGGCGTCCAATTGAAGATTAGGGACCAAATTGAATTAATATCAAAACTTGGATTCTAGAAGAAATTTGTATGAAATTTCTTTAAATTATAAATTAGAAGGTCTTGGAGAGCAATTTTCCCAATTTTTAAGATTTTGGACAAAAATGGGCTTGTATGGAAGAAATCTTAAAGAAAGGGCTTAAGGCATTTTGGTCATTTGGCATTTTAAAGAAATAAAATGGGAAAAATAAGCCAAAAATCAGCTCATTTCCTTCTTGTTGCTGTCGAAACTTTAGGGTTCTCCATAGCTAGGGTTTCCAACATTTTCAAGCTCAAT
This sequence comes from Gossypium longicalyx, assembly GCA_025698465.1. Lineage (NCBI taxonomy): Eukaryota > Viridiplantae > Streptophyta > Magnoliopsida > Malvales > Malvaceae > Gossypium > Gossypium longicalyx. The sequence goes on from CM046995.1 coordinate 38,677,549, forward strand.
AGTTAATGCTCCCAAGCCCTATTTTTAATGTTCTCCGTATTTTTGAAATCCCGATAGCTTACTCTCTCTATTTCTACCCATATTTCAAGCTAGGGTTCATGTTAAGAAATTTACTCATGCATGAGTTACTTGTATTTTGATGTTTTATGGAGGAATATGAAAGTTGAAGGTGTGTTAAACATCTTTTCCTAAGTGATTTTCATGAAAAACCCCTAAAAGGACCTTTTTGCAAAAAGGAGTAAAATGTGTGGTAGAAATATGAAAATAATGGAAAATGTGGGTTGCCATAAGAGGGAAAAATATTCGGCTAGGCTTGGGTAAGGTAGAAATTGCATGTGTTTCATTATACGAGCATAGGGACTAAATCATAAAAATGTGAAAGGTTAGGGCAAAACGGGCATTTGGACTTGGGGTGAAATTTAGACTCAAAAGTATAATGTGAGTTTTTAATAATTTATCTTTATTGTTATAGACCCCGAGGAACAAATTCCGAAGGCCAACCGAGGAAAACGAAAGGTTTCAGAATAACTGAAACACGATACCGAGACGAGTACCAGGTAAGTTCGGATAGCTTAAAGTAAACTCATAATATGTTCAATTGCATGATTTATGAAAGTATGAAAATTGCATTTGATAATGGCATGAAATTACATGAATTGTATCTTTAAAAATGACATGTTGAAAAAGGTCTCGGTTGAGGTTAAAAAGGAAGTTCGATGGATAAACCATGATTTATACGTGACTTGAAATCCTGCATGTATTGTAGAAAAGAATTTAGCTTAGACGGGTAAACCGTTGATCTCAAATATATAAAGGATCCAGCCCGGATGGGTCTTCCTTGAATGGTCGAGCCTTCTGAAGAATATATGTGCATTAAGGATTTAGCCCGGACGGGTAATCTGCTTAGAGTCTGAATTTAACTTGGACTGGCAATTTAGATTCGAGTTTACAAAGGGTATTTGTCGCTATAAGGGATTTAACCTGGACTGGTAATCCCGACATCACCTTAGGAGTTCGCGATACGAGGGATTTAGCCTGGACTGGTAATCCAGCCGTAAGATGTGAGGTTCGTGGGAGTGCGTACATGAAATGATCATTCTTATGAATTGATGGTAAACGGATAATCCATCGAAATTTCCTAGAAACTCAACGAGATTAATATGATATATATTAATGAAATGATGAATGATGAGCTCATCTAAGATATATTATATGGTGTATTGTTATGCGACTAACCTGATGATTGAGTGCATGTGTTAGGGAAACCATTCTATACTTGTTGGTTTCATTACCTAAAATGGTTGTATGCTAATTTCTAGGTAAGTTTACTTTCCAATTATTCGGGCTTACTAAGCATGTAGATGCTTACCCCTCTCTTTTCCCTGTCTTACAGAGCTCGAGGACTCGTAAGGATTGGAAGACGGTTGGAGAGTCAACACACAATCAACTAGTCCAGCTTTGGTATATAGAAACTTTTATTTTGTTCAATGGCATGTATAGGACTTTTGAGTATTTTGTTATATGTGTCATTTGATTTGCCAAGATGAAGGCATGTAAAGATATACATATTTTTTTGTATATGGTCATGGGAATTAGCTTATTTTGTAATAGGCTATGACCTACAAATCTATGCATGTTTATGTTCATATGTGATGGCTTGGTTGTAATTGGCAATGAGTTACAAGAATGAGCCAATCTTGAATGTGTCAAGGAGATATGGAAACCCTTAAAACAAAAAGGGAACTAACCTAGCATGTATAAAACTGATGATATGAGGTTTTCATGCAATAAGATTTATCAAGGTTTTATATAAGTGTATAATTTGGCCTTATCATGTATTAATGTATCCTATAAGGGTGATTGGTTGATAGAGGGTGACCAAAAGCTTGGAAAATGGCCTAATAAGGTCCACATGAATAGACACACGGGCGTGTGTCTAGGCCGTGTATGACACATAGCTTGCCCCCATGGGTGTGTGGGATGGCCGTGCGTCCCTTGCACTTAAAATTTTAAGTCAGTATAGTGCACGGGCTAGACACACGGGTGTTTGTCTTGGCCGTGTGCCCCTAAAGCCATGCTGACGTCATAAACAGAGAGTTACACGGGTAGAGGGCACGGTCGTGTCCCAAGCCACACGAGCGTGTGTGATCACACGGCCCCACCTATACGGGCGTGTGACTCTCTAAGGCAAGAAAATTTATTAAGTTTGCACGTGTTTGAAATTTTTTAAATTTTGGGTAAAATTTGGTGAGCTAGCTTTGTATGTCGTGAAAGTTTAAGCCCGGTAACATCTAGAACCCTGTCCCGATGCGGGATACGGTTGAAGGGTGTAATGTTTAGTGGATCAGAGCTACGGTTTAGTCAATTTTAGGACTACTGTAGAGAGCATCGAGGTTCGCTATACATGCCATTATTCGAACATTGATAGTGTGACATCTCCTAATTGTTTAAATTGTTTTGAATATAGTAAATGTCTTCCAATCAAGCACAAGATGAGTCTGAGGGAGCCAAGAGCCATGCTCCAGCTTCCGTACAATGAGTTGTATCTAGTAGTGGTAGAAGGCTTATGTCTGAAGGTCGGGAAGAGGCCCGAGTCACCTTTTTTAACATGATGGACGAATGGTTTGGGGATTATCTGAGGAATCGCCCCAACATACCACGACCTCCCCTGCCCCTAACCAACCTGATGAGGAATTGCCACGAGGTATGGCACCGGTAAGAATTGGTAAGGCCCCTATAGATAAGCTTAGAAAGTATGGGGCTGAGGAATTTAGAGCTAAAATCGAGGATGATGCTGAAAGAGCCGAGTTCTGGCTTGAGAATACTACACGAGTACTAGATGAATTATCGTGCACACCCGAGTAGTGCTTAAAGTGTGTCGTGTCCCTCCTGAAGGATACTACATTCCATTGGTGGAAGACTGTATCTCCAGTGGTGCCAAGAGAAAATATCACTTGGTAATTTTTCCAAGCAGAGTTTAGGAAGAAATACATCAGTCAAAGGTTTTTAGACTCGAAGTGAAAGGAGTTCCTGAAACTCAAACAAGTAAATAAGATTGTAGCAAGATACGAAAGGGATTTTGTAAGGCTAAGTCAATATGCAACTTAATGGGTTCAAACCGAGTCAGAAAAGTATAAATGCTTCGAGAAAGGTCTGAATGAGGAAATCAAGTTATTGATTGGGATTCTTGAAATACGAGAGTTTGCCGCATTAGCTGATCGGGCCAAGAAGGCCGAGGAGCTCAATAATGAAAAAAAACAAGCGAAGAGAGAGGCTTGAGTTTCGAGTAAGATATCCAGCAGTAAGACGCTTCCATTTCCCACAAAGATGTCAATGAGCCAACATGAACACTCCACTTCATCGATAGGATATTCGGGTAAAGGGAAAGGTTCCAAACAATGTAATCAGAAGTCTTTCTCCCCGATGGTAACTAGTGTGGGGAGTGTAGATGACCAAAGGCCGAAGTGTAAGAGCTGTAACAAATTTCACTTCGGAGAGTGCCAAATGAAAAGCGGTGCATGCTTCAGATGTGGTTCTCTTGACCACTTTCTCAGGGGCTGCCCAAAGCGAATCGAAAAAGAAGTGGAAGTAATCCCAAATTCGAGTGCTCCTATTGCACGAGGTAGACCTCCGAGGTATCCTGGAAGTGCGAGTGTTAGTCGAGTTGCAGTTGAAGACACTGCAAAATCAGAGGGTCGAGCCCTAGCAAGAACGTATGCTATACGCGCTCGAGAGGAAGCCTCTGCTCCTGACATCATCACGGGTACTTTTTCTCTTTTCAATACATGTGTTGTTGCCTTAATTGATCTAGGGTGGACGCATTCATACATTTGCATGAGATTGGTGTCTAGTATGAACATACCTATTGAACCTACAGAATTTATCATTAGAGTGTCAAACCCACTAGGCAAATCAGCCCTGGTTGATAAAGTCTGTAAGAATTGTCCTTTGACAATTCATGGTCAATGCTTTTCGGCTAAACTTATATTGTTACCTTTTGATGAGTTTGATGTAATACTTGGTATGGATTGGTTAGCCCTGCATGATGTAATTGTAAATTGTGGTAGCAAGTATATTAAATTGAAATGCCCAGATGGTAAGATTCTATGGGTTGATTCAATAGAATTGGGTATGCCACCGGTTGTAATCACGACAATGGTTGCTCAGAGATATATAAGAAAAGGGTATGAAGCCTACCTTGCTTTTATATTGAACACTAGGGAAACGGAGTTGAAGATTGAGCTTGTGCCAATAGTATGTGAATATCCAGACGTGTTCTCGGAAGAATTACCTGGATTACCTCCTGAAAGAGAGATCGAGTTTGGTATTGAATTAATGCCAGGAACAGCTCCCATTTCTATTGCTCCGTACAAGATGGCGCCAATTGAGCTAAAAGAGTTAAAAGCACAGTTGCAAGAGCTGACGGATAAAGGTTTTGCAAGGCCAATTTTTTCATCTTGAGGTGCCCCCATATTGTTTGTAAAGAAGAAAGATGGTTCGATGAGGCTATGTATAGTTTATCACCAACTGAACAAGGTAACTATCAAGAATAAGTATCCTTTGCCAAGGATCAATGATTTGTTCGATCAATTCAGAGAAGCCACCGTGTTCTTTAAGATAGACTTGAAGTTCGACTACTACCAGTTTAGAGTTAAGGAATCGGACATGCCTAAGACAGCTTTTAGAACGAGGTATGGCCACTATGAACTTCTTGTCATGCCATTTGGGTTAACGAATGAACCCTCCGTATTCATGGACCTAATGAATAGGATCTTTCGACCATACTTGGATAAGTCCGTCGTTGTGTTTATTGATGACATTTTGATTTATTCCAAAGATGGGACAGAGCATGCAAAGCACCTGAGAACTGTGTTGCAAACCTTACGGGAAAAACAACTGTATGCTAAGTTTAGCAAAAGTGAGTTTTGGCTCCAGGAAGTTGGGTTTTTGAGTCATATTGTTTCGAGTGAAGGTATCCGAGTTGATCCAAGTAAGATCTCTGCTATTATTGAATGGAAACCACCTAAAAATGTAACCGAGGTTAGAAGCTTTTTGGGCTTAGCCGGTTACTACCGAAGATTTGTGAAAGGATTCTCCATGATAGCGACTCCAATGACGAGGTTACTATAGAAAGATGTTAACTTTGAATGGATGGAAAAGTGTTAGCAGAGTTTTAAGAGGTTAAAGGCATTGCTGACTAAAGCTCCTCTTTTAGTATTATTGGAGCTGGGAAAAGAGTTTCTGGTCTACAGTGATGCATCCTTGAATGGATTGGGTTGTGTAATTATGCAAGATGGCAAGGTGATAACCTATGCTTCACGGTAGTTGAAGCACATGAAAAGAACTATCTGACGCATAACCTAGAGCTCGCTGCCATTGTTTTTGCCTTGAAAATTTGGAGGCATTATTTATACGGTGACACTTGCCGTATCCTCACAGACCACAAGAGTTTGAAATATTTGATGACCCAAAATAAATTGAATCTGAGACAATGGAGATGGTTAGAATTAATTAAAGATTATGATCTGATCATTGACTATCACCTGAGAAAGGCAAATGTGGTCGCCGACGCGTTAAGCAGAAAATCCTTGTTTGCATTGAGAGCCATGGACGCTCGATTAACATTACTTGATGATGGTTCAGTCTTGGCAGAGCTAGAGGTTAGGCCGACATTTCTTCAGGAAATCTGTGATGCTCAAACTAATTATAGTGACCAGCAGGCTAAAAGAACTCAATGCGAGTCGGGCCTTGAATCGGATTTTTGTATTGGTCCTGATGGATGTATGATGTTTAGAGACAGAGTTTGTGTATCGAGGGATGATGAAATTATTCAAAAAATCCTGCAAGAGGCACATGATAGTCGTTTGTCTATTCATCCGGGAAGTACCAAGATGTAAAATGATTTGAAGAAAATGTACTGGTGGAACGGTATGAAAAGAGACATTTTCGAATTTGTATCTAAATGCTTGATATTTTAGCAAGTCAAAGCTAAACATCAAGTACCTTTAGGTTTTTTACAGCTTGTGACGGTTCTCGAATTGAAGTGGGACAAAGTTACTATGAATTTCGTGACAAGATTTCCATTGACTCCGAAAAAGAAAGATTCTATATGGGTTGTGGTGGACCAGTTGACAAAGTCGGCTCATTTTATTCCGATAAGAACAGATTTCTCTCTTGATAGATTGGCCGACTTGTATATCTCTGAAATTGTGAGATTACACAGGGTACCACTGTCGATTATTTCGGACAGAGACCTGAAGTTCACTTCAAGATTTTGGAAAAAGTTAGAAGAAGCCTTTGGTACAAAATTGAGTTTTGGTAGACTTTTCACCCACAGACCGTTGGTCAGTCTAAGCAAATGATTCAGATTCTTGAGGATATGTTGCGATGTTGCATCTTCGAATTTCAGGGTAGCTGGGAAATGTATTTGCCGTTGGTAGAATTTGCCTACAACAACAGTTTTCAAACGATTTTGAAAATGGTGCCTTATGAGGCCTTGTATGGTAGAAAGTACCGAACTCCATTGTACTGGACAGAACTCAAAGAGAATCAGATTCACGGGGTTGATCTGATCAAGGAAACTGAAGAAAAGATTAAAGTGATACGAGACTGTTTAAAAGCGGCATCGAATAGGAAAAAGTCGTATGCTGATCTGAAAGGAAAAGAGATTGAGTTCCAAGTTGGAGATAGAGTATTCTTAAAGGTATCTCCATGGAAAAAGTTGTTGAGATTTGGCCGGAAAGGCAAACTGAGTTCGTGATTTATTGGATCGTACGAGATCACAAAAAGAGTTGGACCATTAGCCTATTGTCTGGCATTGCCACCCAAACTAGAAAGGATTCATGACGTGTTCCACGTATCTATGTTAAGGCAATATCGATCAGACCCCTCTCATGTGATTTCATCGGTAGAGATCGAAATTAGACCAGACATGACCGATGGAGAGGAACCGGTCAAGATTTTGGCTCGTGAGGTTAAATAGTTGAGAAATAAGAATGTGGCTTTAGTAAAGGTATTATGGCATCGACATGGTGTGGAAGAGGCTACATGGGAGCTAGAAGAAACCATGAGAAGCCAATATCCGAACCTGTTTACTAGTAAGACTTTCGAGGACGTAAGTCCCTAAGGGGGGAGAAATGTAACATCCCGAAATAGGGCCTAGCCAAAATAGTGGTTTCAGGACCACAAATCTGGCATTGAAATATTTATTTTATGATTATTATGAGGTCTAGAATATGAGAATATGCATGTGTTAAATTTTCATGAAGAAATTCTTTGAGTAAGGTGTCCAATTGAAGATTAGGGACCAAATTGAAAAAATTTCAAAACTTGGATTCTAGAAGACAAAAAAAATGAAATAAAATGGAAAAAATAAGCCAAAAATCAGCTCATTTCCTTCTCGTTGCTACTGAAACTTTAGGGTTCTCCATAGCTAGGGTTTCCAAAATTTTCAAGCTCAGTAGTAAGTGCTCCTAATCCCCGTTTTTAATGTTCTCTGTATTTTTGAAATCCCAGTAGCTTACTCTATCTATTTCTACCCATATTTCATGCTAGGGTTCATGTTTAGAAATTTACCCATGCATGAGTTACTTGTATTTTGATGTTTTATGGAGGAATATGAAAGTTGGAGGTGTGTTAAACATCTTTTCCTAGGTGATTTTCATGAAAAACACCTAAAAGGACCTTTTTGCAAAAAGGTGTAAAATGTATGGTAGAAATGTGAAAATAATGGAAAACATGGGCTGCCAAAAGAGGGAAAATATTCGGCTAGGCTTGGGTAAGGTAGAAATTGCATGTGTTTCATTAGACGAGCATAGGGACTAAATCGTAAAAATGTGAAAGGTTAGCGGCAAAACGATCATTTGGACCAGGGGTGAAGTTTAGACTCAAAAGTATAATGTGAGTTGTTAATAATTTATCTTTATTGTTATAGACTTAGAGAAACAAATTTCGAAGGCCGACCGAGAAAAACAAAAGGTTTCGGAATAACTGAAACACGATACTGAGATGAGTACCAAGTAAGTTCGGATAGCTTAAAGTAAACTCATTGTAATATCCTGATTTTGGGCCTAGTCGGAATAGTGGTTTTGTGACCACAAAATCCGAGATAGAAATAATTATGTTATAATTATTTTGATGTTTATGATATTATTGCATGATTGTGTGAAAATTTCGTGATGAAATCCTATGCCTAAAGTGCTTAAATTAAAATTAGGGACTAAATCGAATAATTTGTAAAACTTGCATTCTAGAAGTTTCTAGTATGAAATTGTTTTGAAATATTAATTAGGCGGTCTTAAATAGAAATTTTACCAATTTCTAAGTTTATGGACAAAAATTGGACATGGATGGAATTTTTGGAAAGTTTAGTAAGGGCATTTTGGTCATTTAGGGGTAAAATGAATTAAAATACAAAATTAAAAGCCAATTTTGCTCATCTTCAACCCCATGGCCGAATATAGCAAGGAGAAACCATGGCTAGGGTTTTTCAAGCTTCCAAGCTCGATTGTAAGTCCATTCTAGCCCCGTTTTTCAAGTTCTTTACGTTTTTGGAGTCCCGGTAGCTCGATTTAGCTTATACTAGCAATAATTTAACCTAGGGTTTATATTTGGAAAAATACCCATAGGTGAAATTTGTGTATTTTGGTGTTTTGTGATAGAATATGAGGTTTTTAAATTATGTTAGACAGCTTGTGCTACTCGGTTTTAAGTGAAAACGAGCAAAAGGGCTTAATCGGTAAAAATACCTAATAGTCATAAGTACATGTTAGAGTGAGAATTTGATGTTTCCATAGAAGGGAAAAATGATCAGCATGTCATAAAACATAAGAAAATAGGCTGAAGTTTAATTTACGAGCTTTGGGGAAAAAGTGTAAACATGCAAAAGTTTAGGGGCAAAATTGTAATTTTTTCAAAATATGATTTTGGGTCAATTTGTATAATGTGAGTCCTAATTAGACTATATTTTAATGATAGATCAAGGAAAATTGAAATTCGGGCTAAAATGGGGAAAATACCAAGTTGTGGACGAAATGGTAAAAGTAGCCATTTTCGCATACTAGGTAAGTTCATATGTAAATGTTGGTAACATAGTTATTATTTTAAATGTTTTTATGTTATTTAAATGATATGATAATTATTATGAAATATTATACTCGTGATAATTGTTTGATAATATGTCAAATTATGTGATATACTTGGAAAATGTGAAATACTACCGAGTATCGGTATTGGTATTCCGTAGAAGATGGTTGAGACACATGATTGGGAAAAAGGTCCCGTTGAACCTTAGGAATGGATTAGGATACAAGTGACATGTCACTGGGATATTTGGGCATCCGAACTCGTTGAGTTGAGTCCGAGTTCACTTATGGATGCGAATGTCCGAACTCGTTGAGTTGAGTCCGAGTTCGTGAGATGTAACTATGCATCCGAGCTCGTTGAGTTGAGTCCGAGTTCACTTATGGATGAGAATGCCCGAGCTCATTGAGTTGAGTCCGAGTTCGCTTATGGGCGGGTTACATAGTAGCTTGGCTACATATGTGGCACTTATGTGCAAAGTTTCCATGTATCCGAATTATATTTCGATGTGTTCAACGGGTAAAGTTCTACTCAAATGGAGGAATACTCAAGATGAAAGAGACGTATTGGTAATTTTTGTGAAATGGATACTTTGAACAGGTATGTACTTAACCCTCGGGTTGAAAAATCGATATAACAACAATATGGTAAGATGATAAATGAAAATATGATATGAATGTCTTGGTGATGATTATGCAAATGATGTTTTATGTTTGCTTATATGGTTATGTTACTTGCTATTTGCATGTGAACTTACTAAGCATTTATGCTTACTCCATCCTTTTCATTCCTTGTAGTGTTGACAAGCCAGCTCGGAAATCGGAAACGGTCGGAGGCACGCTCACACTATCTGTATACCATGTTGGCATAATGGCTTGTATATTTTGAGTATGGCATGTATAGCATTATAATCATTTTGTATATATCGTCTTATGATATGGTTATTGAGTAGTATAAAAATGCTTGGTAATGATCAGCCATTGGAATGGCTAATTATGATCATATTTGGTGTTATGTATGTCAAATTGCTAGTTAATCCATGGAAACCATGAAATCGATAAAATTTACCATAAAATAGATTCAGACAGCAGTAGTGATGTGAATTTGAAAAATCATTAAAAATAGTAGAGATATAATTAGATGATGAATAAAATATGGAATTGAAGAATTATGAGTCTATTTTCATATGGAAGAAACGAAATAGGTATATGAGTTATATTTTATGAGATGTTTAAATTTTTGTGAAACAGGGCCAGAGCAATTTTTGGATCCCCTGTTCTGACTTTGGAAATTCACCATAAATTGTATAAAAATAATTAGAAGTCATAATTTATATGTAAATATTTCTTTTTGAGTCTAGTTTTAAGAGAAATAAACTTCATATTCATTGAAATTCTGTACAGAGAGATATCTGATTCGAAATACATAGAGGTCAGAGCAGTCAAACCCTGAAATAGGGGAGATTTTAACTAATAAACTGTACTAATTGGCCTAGCCAAAAATTCTAGAAAAAATTAGTAAATAGATATATGAGTCTAGTTTCAGGGAAAATTAACGGAATTGGATTTTGAGTTTTAGAACTCGAGATATGAATTTTTAAGCGACTATGACGCAGTTAGCCAGCTTGTCTGGAATTTCTAAAATTAAATTGTTTGAGCTGTTTAAGCAATGAATTAAGTCCGTTAACACCTCGTGTTCGACTTCAGCAACGGTCTCGGGTACGGGGCGTTACATTTGGTGGTATCAGAGCAGGTTTAGTCAGTTCTCGGACTAACCTAGCATGTGTAAATTTTTATCTATACATGCCACTGATCTGTGATAATGTGATGTCTTCCGACGCGTATGTACCGTCTTATTTAGACAGGGTACTCTCCAACCGAGCTGCGCCAACCATGTTCAATGTTATGTGAAGGTATTTGAGTAAAATTATGATTATGATAAGTATACATTCGTAAAAGTATGAATAAAGGTTTATGATACATATGTGATAAATATTCATATTTGCTTAATGCTCATATGATGTAGTGTATATGGCTTACTTGATAAGATGAACGGAATAAATAGAAAGTAGTAGAGGTATGAATAAAAGTCATAATATTATGATACGAATGAAAATGTCCTTGTTTTGATTTGGACGTCGAATGTTGATGAATGCTAATGATATATAATTTTTATGAGATAAAGGATTATAATGAAATGAACTTATCTCGTGTTAAAGTGTTGGGTGAATTATATGATTGTAATGATATGTACATGATGATGCACAAAATGAAAGTTATGATTGTGGTGCAAATATCTATATTTGTTTGGCCTTATATGATGTCATGAGCATGACTTAATTTAATTAAATGAATGGATAAGTAAAGCTATCTAGAAAACATAGAATGTATGCATAAGTATATTGTCTAAATGAGACAATAGGAAAATTGGTGTAAGCCAACATGAATGAATGACATGATTTTGATGATGTTGTTATGATGATGGAAGTTGTGTCATATGTGTATGTATAAGAAAGAAAGAGGAGGTCCTACAACCCCTCCCCTTACCGAAATGGTACTTATAATGGAATTTCATGAGATTTGTATTGAATAAATTTTTCGGTTGAGAACCCAAAGAGTTGATGATAGAATAATTATAAGTATGATCAGAGATTGAAAATGAGTTGATAAGTAAAGTCGAGCCGATAAAGTATCGGATTGACGTAAAGATTATTGGAATTATGCACTATTCAGATTAGAAAAGGAATTCTCCTTGGTAAACCGAATTACTCAGTGCAAGGTTGAGAAAAGTGTAAATCGAAATTTATTCAAAACGGCCTTCTTTAGTGAATGGTTTAATATGAAATTTGTGATGGCGAGAACTAGTTGGGGAAATGATATTTGAAATGTGAACTATCCGAGTGTGATAGTTATGATTGGACATGATTTGCTTGATCTCTTTTGAGATGTTCTATGTGTTTTACCGTTCTCTCGAAATATTTCTATGGCTATTGATCTTTGAAGAAATTCTTGTTATATGGGAATGTCTTTTAATCTTGGTGTTGGATGAAAGCATTGGTAGTCTGAGTGGTTTATAATTTATATTGCTCTATTTCATCGGGTATTCTACTTCATTTTAAATCGATAAGAATTGATGAGAGAATACATATGATATTATGATTACATTTCTTCTACTTGATGCTTCATCCGATATATATGTATGGGAAGATATATTGTTCTTGTTATATTTGATTTCAAAGTGGGATTAAATGATGTTTTCTTTTGGACTTTCTTTCTTTGAAGAATTATCGGGGTATTAAGTATTTTCTCTATGAGTTTGGTTTTCGATTCTCCAACTTGGTTTTCGATTCTTCAAACATAGTATCGTATCTTGGGTTTCTTTATTCGGATTTCTTTATTCGGATTTCTCTATTTTGGATTTCTTTATTCGATTTTCTTGTTATCTTTATTCCATAATTTGTTAATTATGACTCGTGTTCGAAGTGTATTCTTCAGCTCGTGATAATCATGTCAAATATGACTATACTTCTAATTTGATCTTGGTAATATGGTGATTTTAGTATTGGGGTTTTTTTTTTCTAATTTCTGTGTAAGGATTTGACATCAGTAAAGGCATAAGTGATAAAAGCGCGAGTTTCAGTCGGTATGGTGAATTATCTATTTGAAAGATTTCATGCGACAATTATTTCAGGATTATTTTTCCCAAGTCGATAATAGAATTTCATTTTGTACGGATAAAAGAGTAAATAAGCCTGAACGAGAAGTGTATATTTATTAGAAAGAGTTGGATATTAGTTAAAGTCACTACGAATGATAAGGTTTTCATTTTGTAAAAGCTGAAAAGTTTATTACATGTTGACAAAGTTTGAATAGATGAGAATATTGGTAACCGAAGCGTCTGAACTAGACTAGTCTACATTGAGTAAAGACTTCCTGACTTTCAGTAATATACTGTTGTATGAATTGTGATGTGTTTCAAGACGGTGAGGTAATGCGATAGTTTAGAGCTTTCGATGTTACATAAAATCGGAGTTGTTAAAGGGGTTAAAGCCGAGCATTGGGATCTATCAAAATTATCCTTGTTAGTGTTGATATTGGGATGGAAATGAGAAGGATTATTCTTGAGGCCATATCAGAATTATTTCCATGGCAGAAAGAGGAAAATGTGATGTATCCTATTGTTAAATGTTTAGCGAGATCTATAAATCATATCTGTATTGAATGAATTCCTACTCATCAGATTCATGGAAATTCAGGTCTCTTTGATTGTTGGATTTTGTGGAATTCTAGTCTCCATTAATCAAGTTAAGATTCGGGTTCTATGTCATGATATCATGGGAAACTGAGAAGGGTTGAAAATTTAAGAACAGTTGAGAGTTGAGACTGTAAGCTTTCAGATCATATGAGAAATTAAATAGATGTATTGGAGGTGCAGTCTAAGTGAAAGTTCTTGACACCGAACATGAGATTAAAAGTGAAGACCACTTTTTTCAGTAAGATTTTCTGGGACGAAAATCCTAAAAGGGGAGAGTTGTAATATATCACGATTTTGGGCCTAGTCGGAATAATGGTTTTGTGACCACAAAATCCGAGATAGAAATAATTATATTATAATTATTTTGATGTTTATGATATGATTGCATGATTGTGTGAAAATTTCGTGATGAAATCCTATGCCTAAAGTGCTTAAATTGAAATTAGGGACTAAATCGAATAATTTGCAAAACTTGCATTCTAGAAGTTTCTAGTATGAAATTGTTTTGAAATATTAATTAGGCGGTCTTAAATAGAAATTTTACCAATTTCTAAGTTTATGGACAAAAATTGGACATGGATGGAATTTTTGGAAAGTTTAGTAGTAAGGGCATTTTGGTCATTTAGGGTAAAATGAATTAAAATACAAAATTAAAAGCCAATTTTGCTCATCTTCAACCCCATGGCCGAATATAGCAAGGAGAAACCATGGCTAGGGTTTTCAAGCTTCCAAGCTCGATTGTAAGTCCATTCTAGCCCTGTTTTTCAAGTTCTTTACGTTTTTGGAGTCCCGTAGCTCGATTTAGCTTATGCTAGCAATAATTTAACCTAGGGTTTATATTTGGAAAAATACCCATAGGTGAAATTTGTGTATTTTGGTGTTTTGTGATAGAATATGAGGTTTTAAATTATGTTAGATAGCTTGTGCTACTCGGTTTTAAGTGAAAACGAGCAAAGGGCTTAATCTCCAGTAAAAATACCTAATAGTCATAAGTACATGTTAGAGTGAGAATTTGATGTTGCCATAGAAGGAAAAATGATCAGCATGTCATAAAACATAAGAAAATAGGCTGAAGTTTAATTTACGAGCTTTTGGGAAAAAGTGTAAATATGCAAAAGTTTAGGGGCAAAATTGTAATTTTTCCAAAATATGATTTTGGGTCAATTTGTATAATGTGAGTCCTAATTAGACTATATTTTAAATGATAGAGCAAGGAAAATTGAAATCGGGCTAAAATGAGAAAAATACCAAGTTGTGGACGAAATGGTAAAAGTAGCCATTTTTCGCATACTAGGTAAGTTCATATGTAAATGTTGGTAACATAGTTATTATTTTAAATGTTTTTATGTTATTTAAATGATATGATAATTATTATGAAATATTATACTCGTGATAATTGTTTGATAATATGTCAAATTATGTGATATACTTGGAAAATGTGAAATACTACCGAGTATCGGTATTGGTATTCCGTAGAAGATGGTTGAGACACATGATTGGGAAAAAGGTCCCGTTGAACCTTAGGAATGGATTAGGATACAAGTGACATGTCACTGGGATATTTGGGCATCCGAACTCGTTGAGTTGAGTCTGAGTTCACTTATGGATGCGAATGTCCGAACTCGTTGAGTTGAGTCCGAGTTCGTGAGATGTAACTATGCATCCGAGCTCGTTGAGTTGAGTCCGAGTTCACTTATGGATGCGAACGCTCGAGCTCGTTGAGTTGAGTCCGATTTCGCTTATGAGAGGGTTACATAGTAGCTTGGCTACATATGTGGCACTTATGTGCAAAGTTTCCATGTATCCGAATTATATTCCGATGTGTTCAACGGGTAAAGTTCTACTCAAATGGAGGAATACTCAAGATGAAAGAGACGTATTGGTAATTTTTGTGAAATGGATACTTTGAACAGGTATGTACTTAATCCTCGGGTTGAAAAATCGATATAACAACAATATGGTAAGATGATAAATGAAAATATGATATGAATGTCTTGGTGATGATTATGCAAATGATGTTTTATGTTTGCTTATATGGTTATGTTACTTGCTATTTGCATGTGAACTTACTAAGCATTTATGCTTACTCCATCCTTTTCATTCCTTGTAGTGTTGACAAGCCAGCTCGGAAATCGGGAACGGTCGGAGGCACGCTCACACTATCTGTATACCATGTTGGCATAATGGCTTGTATATTTTGAGTATGGCATGTATAGCATTATAATCATTTTGTATATATCATCTTATGATATGGTTATTGAGTAGTATAAAAATGCTTGGTAATGATCAGCCATTGGAATGGCTAATTATGATCATATTTGGTGTTATGTATGTCAAATTGCTAGTTAATCCATGGAAACCATGAAATCGGCAAAATTTACCATAAAATAGATTAAGACAGCAATAGTGACGTGAATTTGAAAAATCATTAAAAATAGTAGAGATATAATTAGATGATGAATAAAATATGGAATTGAAGAATTATGAGTCTATTTTCATATGGAAGAAACGAAACAGGTATATATGTTATAGTTTATGAGATGTTTAAATTTTTGTGAAACGGGGCCAGAGCGATTTCTGGATCCCCTGTTCTGACTTTGGAAATTCACCATAAATTGTATAAAAATAATTATAAGTCATAATTTATATGTAAAGATTTCTTATTGAGTCTAGTTTTAATAGAAATAAACTTCATATTCATTTAAATTCTGTATAGAGAGATATCTGATTCGAAATACATAGAGGTTAGAGCAGTCAACCCCTGAAACAAGGGAGATTTTAACTAATAAACTGTACTAATTGGCCTAGCCAAAAATTCTAGAAAACAATTAGTAAAGAGATATATGAGTCTAGTTTTAGGGAAAATTTATGGAATTGGATTTTGAGTTTTAGAACTCGAGATATGAATTTTTAAGCGACTGTGACGCAGTTAGCCAGCTTGTCTGGAATTTCTAAAATTAAATTGTTTGAGCTGTTTAAGCAATGAATTAAGTCTGTTAACACCTCGTGTTTGACTTCGGCAACAGTCTCGGGTACGGGGCGTTACACTCATAATATAGTCAATTGCATGATTTATGAATGTATGACAATTTCATTTGATAATGGCATGAAATTACATGAAATGTATTTTTAAAAATGACATGTTGAAAAAGGTCCCGGTTGAGGTTAAAAAAGAAGTTCGATGGATAAACCATGATTTATACGTGACTTGAGATCCTGCATGTGTTGCAGAAAAGGATTTAGCCCGGACAGGTAATCCGTTGATCTCAAATATAGAAAGGATCTAGCCCGGATGGGTGTTCCTTGAATGGTCGAACCTCTTGAAAAATATATGTGCATTAAGGATTTAGCCCAGACGGGTAATGCACTTAGGGTCTGAATTTTGCCCGAAATGGCAATTTAGATCCGAGTTCACTAAAGGTGTTTGTCGCTATAAGGGATTTAGCCTGGACTGGTAATCCCAACATCACCATAGGAGTTCGCGATACGGGGGATTTTGCATAGACTGGTAATCCCGCCGTAAGATGTGAGGTTCGCGAGAGTGCATACATGAAATGATCATTCTTTTGAATTCACGGTAAATGGATAATCCATCAGAATTTCCTAAAAACTCAACGGGATTAATATGATGTACATCAATGAAATGATGAATGATGAGCTCATCTAAGATAAATTACATGGTGCATTGTTATGCGACTAACCTGATGATTGAGTGCATGTGTTAGGGAAACCATTCTATGCTTGTTGGTTTCATTGCCTAAAATGGTTGTATGCTAATTTCTGGGTAAGTTTACTTTCCAGTTATTCGGGCTTACTAAGTATGTAAATGCTTACCCCTTTCTTTTCCCTGTCTTACAGAGCTCGATAACTCGTAAGGATTGGAAGACGGTTGGAGAGTTAACACACTATCAACTAGTCCAGCTTTGGTATATTGACACTTTTATTTTGTTCAATGGCATGTATAGGACTTTTGAGTATTTTGTTATATGTGTCATTTGATTTGCCAAGAGAAGGCATGTAAAGATATACATATCTTTTTGTATATGGCCATAGGAATTAGCTTATTTTGTAATAGGCTATGACCTAAAAATCTATGCATGTTTATGTTCATATGTGATGGCTTGGTTGTAATTGGCAATGAGTTACAAGAATGGGCCAATCTTGAATGTGTCAAGGAGATATGAAAACCCTTAATACAAAAAGGAAACTAACCTAGCATGTATAAAACGGATGATATGAGGTTTTCATGCAATGAGATTTATCAAGGTTTTATATAAGTGTATAATTTGGCCTTATCATGTATTAGTGTATCCTATAAGGGTGACCAAAGGCTTGGAAAATGGCCTAATAAGGTCCACACGAATAGACACACGAGCGTGTGTCTAGGCCGTGTATGACACAGGGCTCGCCCCGTTAGGTGTTTGGGATGGTCATGCATCCCATGCACTCAAAATTTTAAGTCAGTATAGTGCACGGGCTAGACACACGGGCGTGTGTCTTGGCCGTGTGCCCCTAAAGCCATACTGATGTCATAAATAGAGAGTTACACGGGCTGAGGGCACATCCGTGTCCAAGCCACATGGGCATGTGTGACCACACGGCCCCACCCACACTTGCGTGTGACTCTCCAAGGCAAGAAAATTTATTAAGTTGCCCAAATCTATTGAATTTTTTCGATTTTTTCCCGAACTACCCCGATGTATGTTTTAGGCCTCGATAGCCTGTATAAGGGACAATTTGCACGTGTTTGAAAAGTTTTAAATTTTGGGTGAAATTTGGTGAGCCGATTTTGTATATCGTGAAAGTTTAAGCCTGGTAACGTCTCGAACCCAGTCCCGGCGCTAAATACGGGTGAGGGGTGTTATAGTGGTCCCCGAGTAGAAGTGGGATCGGATCACTATGGATTTTGTGACGGGTTTGCCGTTAACCCCTAAAAAGAAAGATACATTATGGGTTGTTTTGGATAGGCTAACTAAGTTAGCATATTTTATACCAGTGCGTACCGATTACTCCCTTGAGAACTCAGCCGACTTATATATTTATGAGATTGTGAGGCTTCATGGAGTGCCATTATCGATTATCTCAGATCGAGACCCAAGGTTTACCTCAAGGTTATAGAAGAAGTTACAGGAGGCTTTGGGAACTAAGTTGAGTTTTAGCACGGCATTTCATCCATAAATTGACGGGCAGTCAAAAAGAGTAATTCAAGTTTTAGAGGACATGTTGCGCTGTTCTGTTTTGGAATTTCATGGAAGTTGGGAAAGATACTTACCATTAGTTGAATTCACCTACAATAATAGTTATCAAACAAGTCCGAAAATGGCACCTTATGAGGCTTTATACGGACGAAAATATCGAACGCCCCTATACTGGACTAAGCTAAGAGAAAGATAGATTCATAAGGTCGATTTGGTCAAGGAGACCGAAGAAAAAGTTAAGGTGATTCGTGATTTTTTGAAGACCATTTTGGATAAACAGAAATCCTATGCGGATTTGAGGTGAAAAGAAATCAAGTTTTAAGTCGGTGATAAGGTATTTTTAAAAGTATCTCCTTGGAAAAAGGTCCTCAGGTTTAGCAAAAAGGGTAAATTAAGTCTGCGTTTTATCGGACCTTATAAAGTGATTGAGAAAATTGGGTCGGTAGCCTATCGATTAAGATTGCCATCGAAATTGGAAAAGATCCATGATGTATTTCATGTATCCATGCTACGCAGATACCGCTCCGACCCTTCACATGTGATTGAGCCGACAGAGGTTGAGATTCATCCAGACATAACCTATGGAGAAGAACCGGTCAAGATTTTGGCTCGGGAAATCAAACAGTTGAGGAATAAGAGTATAGCACTCGTGAAAGTTTTGTGGCATAGACATGGAGTCGAAGAAGCCACGTGAGAACCCTAGGAGGCTATGAAATAGCAGTACCTGAACTTATTCACCGGTAAGATTTTCGAGGACGAAAATCCCTAAGGGGGAGAATTGTAACAGCCCAATTTAGGGTCGAGTCGGAACAGTGGTTTCGGGACCACAAATTCAAAGTTTGGAAAGTTATTTTTGTTACTATTATGAGGTTATATCATGATTATATTAGTGTATGAAAAATTTGGTGAGTTAATTTTGATATTTGCGAGTCCGATTACGAAAAAAGACTAAATCGCAAAAAGGGCAAAAGTTTCATTTTAGTACCCAAATGTGATAGTGAAATTAAACCCCTAAATATGGCTTAGCCGTCCATGAGTCTAGTTTCAAATGCTTTTTAATGGATCTAAATTTAGAATTCTGTAGCTCAAGTTATAAATAATTTAGTGACTATGACTCGAGTAGACAGCTTGACTGGAATATGAGCAAATAGTGGAATTATGTGCAATTTCGATTATGTTACCATAAGAACATGTTGTAAGAATTCAGAAAAAGCACATTAATAAATTACTTATTATTTTCATATGGACTTACTAAGCTATAAAGCTTACCCCCTCCTTTCCATTTCTTTAGTGTTGTCAGGTTAGCTCGGGGTTAGAGATCGTCGAAGGCAGCATCACACTATCAAATTATCAATTTGGGGTATTAATAAACCTTAAGTGTTTTCAAGTGAGTGGCATGTATAGAGACTTAGTTCTTGTGATATGTGTTTCATGATTTGGCCAAATGTATTGGCTTATAATGATTCAATTGTATATAGCCATGAGATATGGCTTATAATGATTATTGAGTTGTAACCCTATTATATGTGCATGCATAAGCTTAAAAGTTTCATGTGATGTGAGTATGTGACTTGATACGGTGTGCAATGTCTTAGACAAGCATTTTATTCTGTGCATGTACAATATGTTGGTATTTTATAAAGTCATGAGTTAGCCTTGAATATGAATGTTTGATGATTAAGTTGAAATCTTTTGATATGATGGTAGCCATGGTATAAAAGTATAAGTGATAACATAATAGACAAGGCCAAATGTCTAACAACCCGATTTAGGGCCTAGTCAGAATAGTGGTCTCAGGACCACAAATTCAAAGTTTGGAAAATTATTTTTATTACTATTATGAGGCTATATCATGATTATATTAGTGTGTGAAAAATTTGGTGAGTTAATTTTGATATTTGAGAGCCCGATTGTGAAAAAAGACTAAATCGCAAAAAGGGCAAAAGTTGCATTTAAGTACCCAAATGTGTTAAATAGCTAGAGATCTAAAATTTGGGGGTATTTAAAGTGAAATTAGACCCCTAAATATGGCTTGGCCGGCCATGCGACAAGAATTTTTCAAATGGTCAATTGGTTAGGTAAGTGATGTCATTTTATGAGATAAAATAATACCCTAAATGCCTAGTCTCCATCTTTTCCATCATTTCTCTTCTTCTTGACCGATTATACCAGCAAAAGAAAGGGTTTTGAGAGCTTGAAACTTTTAGCCACTTAGTCTCTCTACAAGTAAGTGATTTTAATGAGTTTCTTGAAGATTTTTACATTTTTGGAACCCCTAAGGCATGAGCTTTCATATGATGGGACTATTTTGCAAAATGATTAAGAGTTTAGGGTTTTACCATGAATGGATTTGTGATTCTTGCTGAGTTTTTATGGAGGAATATGAGTCTTAGAAGAGTTCCTAACAACTTGTGTGAAAGGTGTTAGCATGAAAACACCTAAAGGGGCTATTTTGCATAAGTTGCAAAATAAGTGATAAGTGTGTGAAATAGTGAAATTTTGGGGTTGCTACAAGAATAGAAAGAGTTCGGATAGACTTGAAATATGAAGAAATTTGATAAAAATCGATTTTCGATCATAGGGGTAAAATGGTCATTTTGCCAAAGTCTAGGGTCAAAATGGTTATTTTACCAAAGATGTGAAATTGTGGTAGCCTAATTATAATTAGTGACTAATTAAGTGCATTTTTTTATTCTATATCAAGTTTTGCCAAATCCGGACCTAGACCGGGGGAAAGCCAAGCAAATCGACTAAACCAACTAGTCGAATACATTTTGTAAACCGAGGTAGGTTGTACGTAAATGATACAACTATATTATTAATATATGTGTTTAAGTTGTCATTGAATGGATATAGCATTAATTGCTTGATTGTGTATTGAGAATGCATAAAGACGATGAGATGATAGAACTCCCGTTAGAACACTAGGTAATATACTGAATATTCTAGCTGCGACATTTGGATCACTTGTGTGAGCTAGAGTAAGACAAGTCTGGGACATGCGTCGGCCACATTATGATAGCCAGTGTAAGACCATGCTTGGGACATGGCATCGACATTGAGATGAGTGCTAGAGTAAGATGTGTTAGGGACACGCATCGGCCTCGATAATGATAGCTAGTGCAAGACCATGTCTGGGACATGGCATCGACTTGAGATGTGAGCCAGTGTAAGACAATGTCCGAGACATAGCACCGACACCTTACCTCTCGATTAAGGTTTATAGAAGGACCAGCAACGTATCGAATGGTTCAATGGTATAATTATGTTTGTGAGTTAATAATGAAAACATAATCATGTTGCGAGTGATATAGGTACCAAATTGGTACGTATAAGAAATGAGCTCATTAGAGAGCATACGACTTGTATGGATGGTAATAAGTAAGTCATACTTATGGTACGTATAAGAAATGAGCTCATTAGAGAGTATACGACTTGTATGGATGGTAATAAGTAAGTCATACTTATGCTTATCCTTGCGTTATGAGCATGATGATTATTGTAAATCCGGAAATAGGGCCTAGTCAGAATAGTAGTTTCAGGACCACAGATCCAACATCAAAATATTTATTTTATGATTATTATGAGGTCTAGAATATGAGAATATGTATGTGTTAAGAATTCAGGAAGAAATTCTTTGAGTAAGGTGTCCAATTGAAAATTAGGGACTAAATTGAATAAATTGAAAAACTTGGATTCTAGAAGCAATTTGAATGAAATTGCTTTAGATTATAAATTAGGTCTTAGAGAATAATTTTCCCAATTTTTAAGTTTTTGGACAAAAATGGGCTTGCATGGATGAAATTTTAAAGAAAGAGCTTAAGGGCATTTTGGTCATTTGGCATTTTAATGAATAAAATGGGAAAAATGAACCAAAAATTAGCTCATTTTCTTCTTCATGCTGTTGAAACTTCAAGGGACTCCATAGCTAGGGTTTTCAACATTTTCAAACTCAACAATAAGTGCACCCAATCCCCGTTTTTAATGTTCTTTGTATTTTTGAAATACCAGTAGCTTACTCTCTCCATTTCTACCCATATTTCATGCTAGGGTTCATGTTTAAAAATTTATCCACACATGAGTTACTTGTATTTTGATGATTTATGGAGCGGTAAGAAAGTTGGAGGTGTGTTAAACATCTTTTCCTAGGTGATATTCGTGAAAAACCCCTAAAGGGACCTTTTTGCAAAAGTTGTTAAATATATGGTAGAAATGTGAAAATAATGAAATATGTGGGCTTCCATAAGAGGGAAAAGTGTTCAGCTAGGCTTGGGTTAGATAGAAATTGCATGTGTTTCATTATACGAGCTTAGGGACTAAATCGTATAAATGTGAAAGGTTAGGGGTAAAATGGTCATTTAGACCAGGGGTGGAATTTAGACCTGAAAAGTATAATGTAATATGTTAATGATTTAATTTTATTATTATAGATCCCAAGGAACAAATTTCGGAGGTCGACCGAGGAAAGCGAAAGGTTTCGAAATAACCGAAACACAACACCGAAACAAGTACCAGGTAAGTTTCGGATAACTTAAAGTAAACTCATAATATGCATAATTGTATGATTTATGAATACATGATTATTGTATTTATTAATGGCATGAAATCATATGAAATGCATCCTTGACAATGATTTGTTGGAAAATGTCTCGATTGAAGTTAAAAATGGAATTCGATGGATAAACCATGAAATATATGTGACTTGAGATCTTGCATGTGTTGCAGAAAGGATTTAGCCCGGACGAGTAATCCGTTGATCTCAAATATAGAAAGGCTCTACCCCGAATGGGTGTTCCTTGAGTGATTGAGCCTCCCGAAGAATATGTGTGCATTGTGGATTTAGCCCGGACAGGTAATCTAATTAGGGTCTGAAGTTAGCTTGGACTGGTAATTTAGATTCGAGCTCACTAAGGGTGTTTGTCGTTATAAGGGATTTAGCCTGGACTGTTAATCCTGACATCACCTTATGAGTTTATATTACGAGAGATTTAGCCTTGACTGGTAATCCCGCCGTAAGATGTGAGGTTTGTAATATCCCGAATTAGGGCCTAATCGGAATAGTGGTTTCGTGACCACAAATTCGAGATATAAATAATTATTTATAATTATTTTGAGGTTTATGATATGATTGCATGATTGTGTGAAAATTTTGTGAAGAAATTTTATGCATAAAGTGCTTAAATTGAAATTAGGGACTAAATCGAAAAAGTTGCAAAACTTGCATTCTAGAAGTTTTTAGTATGAATTGCTTTGAAATATTAATTAGGAGGCCTTAAATAGCAATTTGACCAATTTCTAAAATTTTGGACAAAAATGGGCTTGTACATGAAAATTTTCAAAGAAAGGTATTAGGGGCATTTTGGTCATTTGGATATTTAATGAAATAAAATGGGAAAAATAACACAAAATGGTCATCTTCCTCATTTAGTTGCTGCCGAAATTCACTCTCACCATAGCTAGGGTTTCTTCAACTTTCAAGCTTCATAGTAAGTGATTCTAAGCCCCGTTTTTAATGATTTTTACGTTTTTGAGATCCCGGTAACTCGATAAAGCTTATGTTAGCAATAATTTAACCTAGGGTTTATATTTGGAAAAATACCCATAGGTGAAATTTGTGTATTTTTATGCTTTATGATAGAATGTGAGGTTTTAAATTATGTTAGACAACTTGTACTACTCGATTTTAAGCAAAAACGAGTAAAAGGGCTTAATCGGTAAAAATACCTAATAGTCACAAGTACATGTTAGAGTGAGAATTTGATGTTGCCATAGAAGGGAAAAGTGATCAGCATGTTATAAAACATAGGAATAAGGAATAAATTTTAATCCCGAGCCTAGGGGCAAAAATGTAAATATGTAAAAGTTTAGGGGTAAAATTGTAATTTTGCCAAAATTTGAATTAAGGATTAATTTGATAATGTGAGTATTAAATAAGCTAAATGTGTTATTTTAGATCAAGAAAGACGTGGAATCGACCCCAATCGAGGAAAAGAAAAGATTGTGGACTAAATTGTAAAATTTTTGTATTTTGGTACCAAGGTAAGTTCATGTGTAAATAATGTAGCATAATTGTTATTTTTAAGTCATAGATGTCAATTATGTGATATGCTGATTTTTATCATGAAATATATGCTTTGTGGTTATTTTCAAACAAAATGAAAATCATGTGTGCTACTTGTTAAATATAATTGTTACCGAGTATTGGTTTCAGCATTCTACGGAAGACGGCAAGGATATGTGTTCGAGGAAAATCCCGTTTGAACCTTAGGAATAGATTAGGATACAAGTGACATGACACTAGGATGGTTAAGCATCCGAACTCGTTGAGTTGAGTCCGAGTTCACTTATGGATGCGAATGTCCGAACTCGTTGAGTTGAGTCCGAGTTCGTGAGATGTAACTATGCATCCGAGCTCGTTGAGTTGAGTCCGAGTTCACTTATGGATGCGAACGCCCGAGCTCGTTGATTTGAGTCCGAGTTCGCTTATGGGCGGGTTACATGATTGCTTGATTGCATATGTGGCACTTATGTGCAAGTTATCCATGTATCCGAATTATATTCCGATGTGTTCAACGGGTAAAGTTCTACTCAAATGGAGGAATACTCGAGATGAAAGAGACGTATTGGTAAGTATTATGAGACGGATACTTTGAACAGGTATGTACTTAACCCTCTTAACCCTCGTGTTGAGTATTGATACAACAACGATAAGGTAATAAGATGATGAAAAATGATTAGAAATGTGATATATGTTTTGGTGATACCATGCTAATGTTGTTTGGTATGATTGCTTTGTTATGTTACTTATTATTTGCATATGAACTTACTAAGCATTTATGCTTACACCTTCCTTCTTACTCATTGTAGTTTTGGACAAGCCAGCTCAGGAGTCGGGACAGGTCGAAGGCTCAGTCACACTATCCGGAAGACTTTTTGGTAAATTGCTTGTAAATTTAAGTATGGCATGTATAGCAATATACTTATTTTGTGTAAATGATCTTATGATATGGTGATGGAATGGTTGAGAAAATGTTTGGTAATGATAAGTTATGGAAATGGTTAGTTTAGATTAAGTTTGATGTTATGGAAAGTTATTAAGATACTTAGTGCATGAAAACTCAAAAAAAGGGATGAAATCTGTCATAATCAGAATATTGCAGCAACACTGATGTGAGTTTGAAAATTTACTAAAAATCATAGAAATCGAGTTTTGTGATGGATTCAATATCAAATTTAAGCTTATTATGTCTAGTTTCACATAAAACAAACTAAACAAGTAAAAGAATTATATGTTAGAAGATATTTGAATTTTAGTGAAATAGGGCTAGAGTGATTTCTGAATCCCCTGTTCCAACTTTAAAAATTCACCGTAAATTGTACAGATATAATTAGGTGTTGTATTTTTATATCCTCAGAATTCTTAATGAGTCTAGTTTCAGGAGAAACAAACTTCATAGTTATATTAATTTTGTGCAGAGATAAATGTGGTTTGTAGTAAATAGAGGTCAGTCCAGTCAAGTCCTGAAACAGGGGTAACTTTAACTAATAAACTGTACTAATTGGCCCAACCAAAAATTCTGGAAAAAAAATTTAGTAAGTAGGTATATGAGTCTAGATTCAGGGAAAATTTACGGATCTTGATTTCGAGTTTCTTAACTCGAGATATGATTTTTCTTGTGACTATGACACAAGTAGCTAAAAAGCTGTGAATGTAGAAACAAATAATCTAAAGTTCTAAAAATGTTAAATTAAGCTTAGTAACACCTCATACTCAACTCCAGTGACGGTCTTGGGTGTGGGGGCGTTACATTTAGTGGTATCAAAGAAGGTTTAGTCGGTTCTCGGATTACGTGTTGTTTGTACGAATTTTGCTATACATGCCATATGTATAAATTGTGATAGTGTGACGACTTCTGACCTTTTTAAATGATTTTTTTTATAGTAAATGAATCCCGATCCAGCTGTGGCAGATGAAGTAGAGAGTAACGCCCACTCGGCTGAAGGAGCAAATACCGATGAAAATCCACCTCCCATTGTTGGTCGGGGAGGAGGAGAAAAGGGTCGGGAAGCCTTTCTCCAAATGATGAGTGCATGGTACACTCGAGTTCATTAAAGACGAACCCAAATGTACAACCTCCCCACCTCCCCAATTCCTCAACCTGCACTTCGATGCCTCAAGGTATGGATCGATGAAATTTCATAGAACTCCAGTTGATAGAATCCGCAAGCAAGGGGTCAAGAATTTAAAGCAAATATTGATGATGATGCCGAGAAAGCAGAGTTTCGGCTTGAAAATTCTATCCGGTATTTGATGAATTATCTTGTACACACTGAAGAATGTTTGAAATGTGCTATATCTTTGTTGAGGATTCAGCCTATAATTGGTGGAAGACTTTGATTTTGGTGGTATGAAAGAGAGAATAACTTGGGAGTTCTTTCAAGAAGAGTTCGGAAGAAATATATTAGTGAAAGATTTATTGATCGTAAGCGTAAAGAATTTCTTGAGCTAAAGCAAGGTAATATGTGATTCTGAGAATATGAAAGAGAGTTTGTTCGATTAAGTAAGTATGCCGAGAGTATGTTCCTACAGAGGCCAAGATGTGCCGACGATTTGAAGACGGGCTTAACGAAGATATCAAGGTATTTGTTGGAATTCTTGAATTAAAAGAAATGGTAGTATTGGTTGATCGAGCTTGCAAGGTGAAGAACTACTTAAAGAGAAGAAAAAGGTAGAGGTGAGACTAGAAATTGGAAGAAAAGACCGACGAGCGGTTCATTCTCACAAGAACTGGAAAATCAAGGAATATGAATCCTCATTCCCAAGCTTCAGCTGGGCAATCATATGGGAATTATAAGAAGCAGAATGTGGGTCCTAAGTCCCAGACTACTTCGGCAGCCAGTGTAGGGAACTCGAGATTTGTTAAACCTGAGTGTCAGCGGTGTGGTAGGAATCATTTTGGTCCGTGCAGAGTAAATGAATGTTTTCGATGTGGTTCTCCGGATCATTTTATTAGAGACTGCCCAGAGAAAGCTGAAAAGAAAAATTTCATAATACAAAAACAAGTGGTGCTGATTCGAGAGGAAGATATCCAAGAAAAGCTGGGAGTGAAGCAAGCAGTAAGAATGTAGCCAGAGATGCACCAGTTAGACTTGAAGGAAGGGCTCCGGCTAGAACTTATGCTATTAAAGCGCGCGAAGATGCTTCCTCACCTGATGTGATTACCGGTACATTTTCTCTCTATAATGTTAATGTTATTACTTTGATTGATCCCGGTTCTATGTTATTACTTTGATTGATCCCGGTTCTACTCATTCGTATGTGTGCATGAAATTGGTGTCTAGTATGAATATACCTATTGAGAACACAGAATTTATGATTAGAGTGTCGAATTCGTTAGGCAAATGTGTGATTGTTGATAAAGTATGTAAGAAATGTCCTTTAATGATTCGGGATCATTACTTTCCGGCCGACTTGATGTTGTTGCCGTTTGATGAGTTTGATGTTATTTTGGGTATGGATTGGTTGACATTGCATGATGCTAAAATAAATTGTAAAGAAAAGGTTATAGAATTAAAGTGTGAAAATGGTGAAACTCTGCGGGTTGAATCAGATAAATCAGAGGCATTACCTAGTGTGATTTCTTCAATGTCGGCTCAAAGATATCTGAGAAAGGGTTATGAAGCTTATTTGGCGTATGTAATTAATACAAAAGAAGTTGAAAAGAAAGTTGAATCAATGCCGGTTGTGTGTGAATTTACGGACGTATTTCTAGAAGAATTGTCGGGTTTACCTCCAGTCAGGGAAGTAGAATTTGGTATTGATTTGATACCAGGAACAACTCCGATCTCGATTGCTCCGTATAGAATGGCACCAGCAGAGTTGAAGGAATTAAAGTCGCAGTTGCAAGAGTTGACTGATAAAGGTTTTGCGAGACCGAGTTTTTCACCTTGGGGTGCTCCCGTGTTATTTGTGAAAAAGAAGGATGGTTCTATGAGGTTGTGTGTTGATTATCGGCAGTTAAACAAGGTGACAATCAAAAACAAGTATCCGTTGCCAAGAATTGATGATTTGTTTGATCAGCTAAAAGGAGCGACATGGTTTTCAAAGATTAACTTGAGATCCAGGTATTATCAATCATGGGTAAAAGAGTCGGATGTGCCTAAAGCGCTTTTAGAACAAGGTATGGTCATTATGAATTTTTAGTTATGCCATTCGGGTTGACAAATGCTCTCTTTGTGTTTATGGATTTAATGAATCGCATATTCCACCATACTTGGACAAATTTGTTGTGGTGTTTATAGATGATATTTTAATTTATTCAAAAGATGAGACAGAGCATCTTTGAGCATTTGAGGATAGTTTTGCAAACTTTGAGAGATAAGCATTTGTATGCTAAGTTTAGTAAAAGTGAATTTTGGCTTCGGGAAGTTGGATTTTTGGGTCATATTGTTTGGTGATGGTATACGGGTTGATCCTAGTAAAATTTCAGCCATTGTTGATTGGAAACCAGAAAAATGTAATGAAGTTAGAAGTTTCTTGGGGCTAGCTGGGTATTATCGGCGGTTTGTAAATGGATTTTCTATAATTGCTGCTCCTATAACTAGATTACTCCGAAAGGATGTTAAATTTGAATGGACGGAAGAATGTCAACAGAGTTTTGAAGAATTGAAAAAGTTATTAACCGAGGCACCAGTGTTAGTACTGCCTAATCGGGTAAAGAATTTGTGGTGTATAGTGATGCTTCTCTAAATGGTTTGGGGTGTGTACTCATGCAAGAAGGAAAAGTGGTGGCTTATGCTTCGAGACAGTTAAAACCTCATGAGAGGAATTATCCTACTCACGATTTGGAATCAGCTGCGGTGGTGTTTGCTTTGAAAATTTGGCGACATTATTTGTATGGTGAAAAGTGTCGGGTATATACCGACCATAAAAGTCTTAAGTATTTGATGTCACAAAAAGACTTGAATTTAAGACAGCGAAGATGGTTGGAGTTATTGAAAGATTACGAGCTTGTTATTGATTATCATCAGGAAAAGCGAATGTGGTTCTTGATGCTTTGAAGCGAGAAAGTTGTTGTTTGCTTTGAGAGTTATGAACACTCGGTTGAAAATGTCGGATGATGGTTCGATTCTAGTAGAGTTAAGAGTAAAACCGATGTTTTACAAGAGATTTCGAAGCTCAGAAAGATGATCAAGATTTGCAAGCTAAGAGAAAGCAAAGTGTGAAGTTGATACTGAGTCGATTTGAGAATCGGTTCGATGGGTGCTTAATGTTTAAAGATCGGATTTGTGTACCGAAGAATGAGGAATTGATTCAAAAGATCCTACAGGAAGCACACATAGTGGTTGTTTCGATTCATCCGGGTAGTACGAAAATGTATAATGACTTGAAAAAATGTATTGGTGGAATGGAATGAAAAAGCATATATCGAGTTTGTGTCCAAATGCTTAATTTGTCAACGGTGAAAATTTGAACACCAAGTGCCTTCGGGATTACTTCAGCCTATTATGGTTCCTAAATGGAAATGGGATCGGATTACTATGGATTTTGATTCAGGATTGCCATTGACTCCAGGAAAGAAAGATGCCATCTGGGTAATTGTTGACAGATTAACTAAATCGGCTCATTTTATCCTGGTACGTACGGATAATTCTCTTAACAAGTTGGCTGAACTGTATGTTAGAGAAATTGTTAGACTACATGGAATACCATTGTCGATTATTTCAGATAGAGATCCAAGGTTTACCTTACGGTTTTGGCAAAAGTTGCAAGACGCGTTAGGTACAAAATTAAATTTCAGTACTGCTTATCATCCACAAACTGATGGACAATCAGAGAGAGTAATTCAGATTCTTGAAGATATGCTTAGATGTTGTGTATTGGAATTTCAAGGAAGTTGGGAAAAATATTTACCGGTGGTAGAATTTGCTTACAATAATAGTTATCAGACGAGCTTGAAAATGGCACCCTATGAAGCATTGTATGGTCGTAAGTGTTAACGCCTTTGTATTGGGTGAACTCAAGGAAAATCAGATTTATGGAGTTGATCTAATAAAAGAAACTGAAGAAAAAGTGAAGGTAATTCGAGATTGTTTGAAAGCTGCTTCAGATAGATAGAAATCTTATGCAGATTTAAAACGAAAGGACATTGAATTTCAAGTTGGTGATAAAGTATTTTTAAAGGTGTCTCCGTGGAAGAAAGTTCTTAGATTTGGACGGAAGGGCAAATTAAGTCCGCGTTTTATTGGGCCGTATGAAATAATTGAAAAAGTTGGACCGGTAGCATATCGGCTAGCATTACCACCTGAATTAGAGAAGATTCATAATGTGTTCCACGTATCTATGTTACGTGGTATCGTTCGGATCCTTCACATGTAGTTTCACCCAATGAAATTGAACTACAACCGGATATGACCTATGAAGAAGAACCGATTAAGATTTTAGCTCGAGAGGTCAAACAACTAAGGAATAAAAAGATTGCACTTGTGAAGGTGTTGTGGCAAAAGCATGGAGTAGAAGAAGCTACATGGGAATCCGAAGAAAATATGAGAAGTCAATGCCCACATTTGTTTACCGGTAAGATTTTCGAGGACGAAAATCCTTAAAGGGGGGAGAGTTGTAATATCCCGAATTAGGGCCTAATCAGAATAGTGGTTTTGTGACCACAAATCTGAGATAGAAATAATTATTTATAATTATTTTGAGGTTTATGATATGATTGCATGATTGTGTGAAAATTTTGTGAAGAAATTTTATGCATAAAATGCTTAAATTGAAATTAGGGACTAAATCGAAAAAGTTGCAAAACTTTCATTGTAGAAGTTTTTAGTATGAAATTGCTTTGAAATATTAATTAGGAGGTCTTAAATAGAATTTGACCAATTTCTAAAATTTTGGACAAAAATGGGCTTGTACATGAAAATTTTCAAAGAAAGGTATTAAGGGCATTTTGGTCATTTGGATATTTAATGAAATAAAATGGGAAAAATAACACAAAATGATCATCTTCCTCATTTAGTTGCTGCCGAAATTCACTCTCACCATAGCTAGGGTTTCTTCAACTTTAAAGCTTCATAGTAATTGATTCTAAGCCCCGTTTTTAATGATTTTTACGTTTTTGAGATCCCGGTAACTCGATAAAGCTTATGTTAGCAATAATTTAACCTAGGGTTTATATTTGGAAAAATACCCATAGGTGAAATTTGTGTATTTTGATGTTTTATGATAGAATATGAGGTTTTAAATTATGTTAGACAACTTGTACTACTCGATTTTAAGCAAAAACGAGTAAAAGGGCTTAATCGGTAAAAATACCTAATAGTCACAAGTACATGTTAGAGTGAGAATTTGATGTTGCCATAGAAGGGAAAAGTGATCAGCATGTTATAAAACATAGGAATAAGGAATAAATTTTAATCCCGAGCCTAGGGGCAAAAATGTAAATATGCAAAAGTTTAGGGGTAAAATTGTAATTTTGCCAAAATTTGAATTAAGGATTAATTTGATAATGTGAGTATTAAATAAGCTAAATGGGTTATTTTAGATCAAGAAAGACGTGGAATCGACCCCAATCGAGGAAAAGAAAAGATTGTGGACTAAATTGCAAAATCTTTGTATTTTGGTACCAAGGTAAGTTCATGTGTAAATAATGTAGCATATTTGTTATTTTTAAGTCATAGATGTCAATTATGTGATATGCTGATTTTTATCGTGAAATATATGCTTTGTGGTTATTTTCAAACAAAATGAAAATCATGTGTGCTACTTGTTAAATATAATTGTTACCGAGTATTGGTTTCGGCATTCTACGGAAGACGGCAAGGATATGTGTTCGAGGAAAATCCCGTTTGAACCTTAGGAATAGATTAGGATACAAGTGACATGTCACTAGGATGGTTAAGCATCCGAACTCGTTGAGTTGAGTCCGAGTTCACTTATGGATGCGAATGTCCGAACTCGTTGAGTTGAGTCCGAGTTCGTGAGATGTAACTATGCATCCGAGCTCGTTGAGTTGAGTCCGAGTTCACTTATGGATGCGAACGCCCGAGCTCGTTGATTTGAGTCTGAGTTTGCTTATGGGCGGGTTACATGATTGCTTGATTGCATATGTGGCACTTATGTGCAAGTTATCCATGTATCCGAATTATATTCCGATGTGTTCAACGGGTAAAGTTCTACTCAAATGGAGGAATACTCGAGATGAAAGAGACATATTGGTAAGTATTATGAGATGGATACTTTGAACAGGTATGTACTTAACCCTCGGGTTGAGTATTGATACAACAACGATAAGGTAATAAGATGATGAAAAATGATTAGAAATGTGATATATGTTTTGGTGATACCATGCTAATGTTGTTTGGTATAATTGCTTTGTTATGTTACTTATTATTTGCATATGAACTTACTAAGCATTTATGCTTACACCCTCCTTCTTACTCATTGTAGTTTTGGACAAGCCAGCTCAGGAGTCGGGACAGGTCGAAGGCTCAGTCACACTATCCGGAAGACTTTTTGGTAAATGGCTTGTAAATTTAAATATGGCATGTATAGCAATATACTTATTTTGTGTAAATGATCTTATGATATGGTGATGGAATGGTTGAGAAAATGTTTGGTAATGATAAGTTATGGAAATGGTTAGTTTAGATTAAGTTTGATGTTATGGAAAGTTATTAAGATACTTAGTGCATGAAAACTCATAAAAAGGGATGAAATCTGCCATAATCAGAATATTGCAGCAACACTGACGTGAGTTTGAAAATTTACTAAAAATCATAGAAATTGATTTTTGGGATGGATTAAATATCAAATTGAAGCTTATTATGTCTAGTTTCACATAAAACAAACTAAACAAGTAAAGGAATTATATGTTAGAAGATATTTGAATTTTAGTGAAACAGGGCCAGAGTGATTTCTGGATCCCCTGTTCCAACTTTAAAAATTCACCATAAATTGTACAGATATAATTAGGTGTTGTATTTTATATCCTCAGAATCCTTAATGAGTCTAGCTTCAGAATAAAGAAAACTCATAGTTATATGAATTTTTTACAGAGAGAAATGTGGTTCGTAGTAAACAGAGGTCAGTCCAGTCAAGTCCTGAAATAGGGGTAACTTTAACTAATAAACTGTACTAATTGGCCCAACCAAAAATTCTGGAAAAAAGTTTAGTAAGTATTTATATGAGTCTAGATTCAGGGAAAATTTACGGATCTTGATTTTGAGTTTCGTAACTCGAGATATGATTTTTCTTGTGACTGTGACGCAGGTAGCTAAAAAGCTGTGAATGTAGAAACAAATAATCTAAAGTTCTAAAAATGTTAAATTAAGCTTAGTAACACCTCATACTCGACTCCGGTGACGGTCTCGTGCGTGGGGGCGTTACAAGGTTCGCGTGAGTGCATACATGAAATGATCATTCGTATGAATTGACGGTGATTGGATAATCCATCGAGATTTCCTAAAAACTCAACGGGACTAACACGAGGTATATGTATAAATAACATGTTAAATGATGAGCTCATCTAAGATGAATTAAATGGTGTATTGTTATGTGACTAATTCATTGGTTGAGTGTATGTGATAGGAAAACCATTTTCATATTCATTGGTTCCATTATCTAATAAGGATGTATGCTAAATAATCGGTAAGTTTAATTTCCAGTTATTCGAGTTTACTAAGCATGTAAATGCTTACCCCTCTCTTTTCCCTGTCTTATAGAGCTCGAGGACTCGTAAAGATTGGAAGACGGTTGGAGAGTCTACACACTATCAACTATTTCAGCTTTGGTATATAAACACTTATGTTTGTTTAATGGCATGTATAGAGCTTTTGAATATTTTGTTATATGTGTCATTTGGTTTTCCAAAAATGAAGGCATGTAAAGTTATATTCATCTTTTTGTATATGGCCATAAAAATTGGCTTATTTCGAAGTAGGCTATGACCTACAAATCTATGCATGTTTATGTTCATAAGTGATGGTTTGGTCTTCAATTGGCAATGAGTTATAAAAATGAGCCAATCCTAAATATGTCTAGTATACATGGAAATCTTTAAATGCAAGATGAGAATTAACTTAGCATGTATGGAACCAATGACATGAGGTTTATATGCAATGAGGTTAATCAAAGTTTTATATTTATAAATGTACCATTTTGGCCTTAACATGCACTAAAGTAATCTATAAGTGTAATTGGTTGCGAAAGGGTGAACTAAGACTTGGAAAATAGCCTAATAAGGTCCACATGGGTAGACACACAGGCGTGTGTCTAGGCCGTGTGTGACACACGGCTCACCCCTATAGATGTGTGGTATAGCTGTGTGTCTTCTGCACCTAAATTTTTAAGTCAGTATAGAACACAGACTAAGCACACGGGCGTGTGTTTTGGCCGTGTGTTTCTAATAGAATGATGAGGTTGAAGTCAGTGTTGCACACGGGCTGAGGGCACATGCGTGTATGATCACAGGGCCCCACCACACGGGCGTGTCACACTTCAAAATATGGGAAAATTTTCTATGATGCCCAAAGTCTATTGGAAGTTCCCGGTTCTGTCCCGAACTGCCCCCAACTATGACTTAGGCCTCGAAGGCCTTGTAAGGGATGAGGTGTACCTGTTTGAAAGGTTTTAAATTTTGGGCAAAGGTCAATGACCCGATTTAGTAAGTTTATAAAGGTTTAAACCCGGTAACGGCTCGAGCCCCGTCCCGGTGCCCGATACAGGCGAGGGGTGTTACATTTAGTGGTATCAGAGTTGCGGTTTAGTCGGTTCTAGGACTACCATAGAGAGTATTGAGGTTCGCTATACATGCCATTATACGATCATTGATAGTGTGATATTTCCTAACTGTTTAAATTGTTTTGAATATAGTAAATGTCTTCCAATCATGCACAAGATGAGTCTAAGGGAGCCGAGAGCCATGCTCCAGCTTGCGTATAACGAGCTGTATCTAGTAGTAGTAGAAGGGTTATGTCTGAAGGCCAAGAAGATGCCCGAGCCACTTTTTTTAATATGATGGATGAATGGTTTGGGGATTATCTAAGGAATCGCCCCAACATTCCACGACCTCCCCCACCCCTAACCAACCTGACAAGGATTTGCCACGAGGTATGGCACCTATAAGAATTGGTAAGGCCCCCATAGATAAGCTTAGAAAGTATGGTACCGAGGAATTTAGGGCTAAAATTGAGGATGATGCTGAGAGAGTCAAGTTCTGGCTCGAGAATACTACACGAGTATTAGATGAGTTATCGTGCACCCCTGAGGAGTGCTTAAAGTATGTCGTATCTCTCTTGAAGGACATTGCGTACCACTGGTGGAAGACCGTATCTTCGGTGGTGCCAAAGGAAAATATCACTTGGGAATTCTTCCAAGCAGAGTTTAGGAAGAAGTATACCAGTCAAAGGTTTTGAGACTCGAAGCGAAAGGAGTTCTTGGAACTCAAACAAGGAAATAAGACTGTGGCAGAATACGAAAGGGAGTTTGTAAGGTTAAGTCAGTATGCAACTGAGTGGGTTCAAATCGAATTAGAAACGTGTAAACGCTTCGAGAAAGGTTTGAATGAGGAAAACAAGTTGTTGATTGGGATCCTTGAAATACGGGAGTTCGTCGCATTAGCTGATCGGGCCAAGAAGGCTAAGGAACTTAATAATGAAAGAAAGCGAGCAAAGAGAGAGGCTCGAGTTGCGAGCAAGAGATCTAGCGGTAAGACGCTCCCATTTTCCACAAAGAAATCAAGGAGCCAACATGAACACTCCACTTCATCTGTAGGATATTCGGGTAGAACGAGAGGCTCTAAACGATGAAATCAGAAGTCTTCCTCCCTGATGGTGACAAGTGTGGGGAGTGTAGATGACCAAAAGCCGAAGTGTAAGAGTTGCAACAAATTTCACTTAGGAGAGTGCCGAATAAAGAGTGGTGCATGTTTCAGATATAGTTCTCTTGACCATTTTCTCAGAGACTGCCCAGAACGAATCGAAAAAGAAGTGGAAGTAACCCCAAAATCGAGTGATCCCATAGCATGAGGTAGACCTCCGAGATACCCTAGAAGTGCTAGTGGCAATCGAGTTGCAGCCAAAGACACTGTAAAATTAGAGGCTCGAGCCCCGGTAAGGACGTATGCAATACGTGCTCGAGAGGAAGCCTCTGCTCCTAACGTTATTACGGGTACTTTTTCTCTTTTCAATACATGTGTTATTGCCTTAATTGACCCGGGGTCGACACATTCATACATTTGCATGAGATTGGCGTCTAGTATGAACATACCCGTTGAACCTATGGAATTTGTTGTTAGAGTGTCGAACCCACTAGGCAAATCAGTTTTGGTTGATAAAGTCTGTAAGAATTGTCCTTTGATGATTCATGATCAATGTCTTCCGGCTAACCTTATGTTGTTACCTTTTGATGAGTTTGATGTAATACTCGGTATGGATTGGTTAGCCTTGCATGATGTAATTGTAAATTGCTGTAGCAAGTATATTAAATTGAAATGCCCAGATGGCAAGATTCTACGGGTTAATTCAAGAGATTTGGGCACGTCGCCAACTGTAATCATGACAATGGTTGCTCAGAAATAGATGAGAAAAGGGTATAAAGCCTACCTTACTTTTGTGTTGAACACGAGGGAAACAGGGTTGAAGATTGGGATTGTGCCTATAGTATGTGAATATTCAGATGTATTCCCGAAAGAATTACCCAGATTACCTCCCGAGAGAGAGATAGAGTTCGGTATTGAATTGGTGCTAGGGACAGCTCCCATCTCTATTGCCCCGTACAGAATGGTGTCAATCAAGCTAAAAGAATTAAAAGTACAATTGCAAGAGCTGACGGATAAAGGTTTTGCTAGGCCGAGCTTTTCACCTTTGGGTGCCCCTATATTGTTTGTAAAGAAGAAAGATGGTTCAATGAGATTATGTACAGATTACTGACAATTGAACAAGGTAACTATCAAGAATAAGTATCATTTGCCAAGGATTGATGATCTATTCGACCAGTTGAGAGGAGCCACGGTATTCTCTAAGATAGACTTGAGGTCTGGCTACTATCAGTTACGTGTTAAGGAATGGGGCGTTCCAAAGACAACTTTTATAACAAGATACGGCCACTATGAATTTCTTGTTATGCCATTTGGATTGACGAATGCACCGGCCGTATTCATAGACCTAATGAATAGGATCTTTCGGCCATACTTGGATAAGTTTGCCGTTGTGTTTATTGACGACATCTTAATTTATTCTAAAGATGAGGCAGAGCATGCGAAGCACCTGAGAACTGCTTTGCAGACTTTACGGGAAAAACAACTGTATGTTAAGTTTAGCAAGAGTAAATTTTGGCACCAAGAAGTTGGATTTTTGGGTCATGTTGCTTCGGGTAAAGGCATCCGAGTTGATTCGAGTAAAATCTCTGCTATTATTGAATGGAAATGTAACATCTCGAAATAGGGCTAAATGGAACAGTGGTTGTGAAACCACAAATCTGAGATAGAAAATTTTATTTCGATTAATTTTTATGATTTACCGAGTGATTAGATGCATATGTTAGAGTATTGATAAGAAATTTTATAGATTGCATGTTTAATCTGCCTATTAGGGCTTATTTGCAGAAGTTGCTGTAACAGCCCGATTTAGGGCCTAAATGGAATGATGGTTTTAGAACCATGAATTCGAAGTCGAAAAATTTATTCTGATTAAGTTTTAAGGTTTATTTATTAATTAAAATATTATGTAAAAATATCGTTAAGAAATTTTACTGATAAAGTGCTTAATTGGACTTTTAGGACTAAAT
This sequence comes from Gossypium longicalyx, assembly GCA_025698465.1. NCBI lineage: Eukaryota > Viridiplantae > Streptophyta > Magnoliopsida > Malvales > Malvaceae > Gossypium > Gossypium longicalyx. The sequence goes on from CM046995.1 coordinate 38,715,868, forward strand.
TGCAAAAGTTGCAAAATATGTGTTCTAATTCATAAGTACTTGATTGAAATGGGGTTTTAAAGAGGAGGTCCTTAAATGGTAATTAGACCATTATATTTCGTTTGGACAAAAATGGGCATGAATAGGACAAAATTTTAAAGAAAGTCCTTAAGGGCATTTTAGTCATTTGGTAATTAAAAGAAATAAAAAGGGAAAATAAAGCCAAAATTGACTCATCTTATTCATGGAGGCTGAAATTAGCATGGGGGAAGCCATGGCTAGGTTTTTCAAGCTTTCCAAGCTCAATAGTAAGTCCGTTCTAGCCTCGTTTTTCAAGTTCTTTATGTTTTTGGAACCCCGGTAACTTGATTAAGCTTATTCTAGCAATAATTTAAGTTAGGGTTCATATTTGGAAAAATAACCATAGGTGAAATGTGTTTATTTTGATGTTTTATGGTAGAATATGAAGGCTGAAATTATGTTAAACAACTTTTTCTAAGCGGTTTTAAGCAAAAATGAGTAAAACGGCTTAATCGGTAAAAATTGTTATGGTTCATAACTATGTGTTAGAGTGAGAATTTTATGTTGCCATAGAAGGGAAAATTGATCAGCATGTCATAAAACATAAGAATAAGGGATGAAGTTTAATTCCCGAGCCTAGGGGCAAAAGTGTAAATATGCTAAAGTTTAGGGGCAAAATTGTAATTTTGCCAAAGTTTGAGTTAAGGACTGTTTTGAATAGTACATTAATTAAACAAGTAAAATATGATGTTTTAGATCTTGGAAAATGAGATCTGAACCTAGAATGGGAGAAAAATTAAAAATTGGGAAAGTTGGTAAAATGGCCGTTTTAGTATCGAGGTAAGTTCATATGTATAATAAGCATTAATTTATGCATGTTTCAATGTAAAATTGATATATTTACTATGATTGTTGAGGTGTTGAAAGTAAGTATAATTATGATGATTTAAATGTTCAATATTTATTCGACATGGAAATGAGAAAGTATGTAAGTTTGTATGTAAATAATACATTATCTTTATTATGTTTTTATATTTCAGCATATTTTATGTAGTGAAGCTGATTTTTGAATCATAATTGACTATTGGAAGTATGGAATCAAGTATTAGAAAGAGAGAGAAATCCCGGTTGAACCTTCGGAAAGATTGGATGATACAGATGGTATGTAGCTAGGTCACATGTATGATGCTGAGTGCACATCATGTGTACAAGAGAGCTACGAGACATTATGATGTAGCTAGGTTGCATGGGTGATACTATGTGTACACCATGTAGACAATAGAGCTACGAGATATATGTAGCTAGGTCGCATGCGTGGTTCCAGGTGAAGGACACCATGTAGACAAGAGAGCTATGAGGTAAACTAGCTAGGTCACATGGGTGGTACTATGTGTTCACCATGTGTACAAGAGAGCCAAAATTATGTGTACAATCGAGCTAGGTCACATGAGTGGTGGTAAGTGAAGGCCACTATGTGTACAAGAGAGCTTCGATTTTAAAGGTGGGCTGTGTGTGATACCATTGCGTATCTGTTATTATTCCGAAGCGTTCAACTGGAAAATTGATTAAATGAAATTGTGTATGACTTTGTGATAATAAGTGATAATACTCTAAAATGACATGTTTTTATATATTAATCATGTGTTTATTTTGAGCTTGAGCCTACTAATTTGAGCTATTTATGTCTTTTTATCTTTTAGGGACTAAATTGGAGGCGAAAAGTAAATTCAAGGGAAAAAGCGTCAATTTGGAGATTAAATGGGCCAATATGCAACGTGGGACAAATATGGTGCCAAAAGTGCGAACATGGAAGGCACAATGACTTAAAAGCAAATAGAAGAGATTTTATTTTGGAAGACTCTATTTTATTTTATTCTATTAGGATAATTAATATTAAGATAATTATTAGGATTTAGGATTTTATTTTAATTATCTTTGTTTATCTTTAATTAAATGTATTTATCTTTTTAGAATTTAAGTTCAATTAGACTATCTCCCTAGCACTATAAATAGGGGGTGAAGTGACTCTATTTGGGGGCATCTTTTACGTAAACACTCTCCCCAAAAGTCTTTTGTTCTTTCCATATTTTTTTCTTTCAATAAAATTTCTTTTTCCATAATTTTATTTACTTTCCCACCATTATCATGAGCCACTAAAACCCTTCTAGCCAAAAGTTGTCAATATTTCCCCAAAAAGGGTTCTTGAGGCCTAGAATCATTTACTTAGCCTTCTCGCCAAGTATTCATCGTTTCTCACGCACTACGGGTGACGCTTAGTCCATGGCCCTTAAGAAGTAAGCTTTTCAGCATATGCAAAGGCGGCCGCTTTGTATGTTTTGGAAGGATCGCATAGTCGGTTCGTTAACTATCTGCGTCGTCGAGGTTGGCGAGCCAAAGAGACAAAATGGCGTGGGATTCGCCATTGAGAAGCGTTGATCTAGCATAGGTTCTTGGCTAGAGTCGAGTTCCCTAAAAATCGTAAATCTAATCTTTGGAGCTGGTGGTCGAGGCGTCCTCTTCCACTATAAGCGGCTTACTTGAGTCGAGAAGGATCATCCAAAAGCCAAGGATTGAGCCCAAGGCGGAATGAGACAAACGGAGGCTGGAACTTTCCCATAAGAATTTCTTTTCTCTTAAAACTCTCTTTATTATTTTTATTATTTTCGTAATCATAATTTCAGTAAACTTTAAATTCTGTTTTTATTTTATTTTCACTTCCAAAATCAATTCTTAAATTCTGTTTTTTTATTTTTTTTTCCAGGAACGCAGGTTTTCTTGGGCACGATTCTGCCCAGGATTTCGAGAGACAAGTATTCGTATAATCCGGTCCCTGAGGATTCGACCCTACTTCCCCTTTACTATTTCTTTTTCATTATTTTACAGGGAATAGGATATTTTTGGTGCTCTCAACGACCGCATCAATAAGTGTAAGTATATACGTGTGTAACTTATGAGAAATATGCTCGATATGTGATTGGAAATTGGAAAGATTGTTATGGGTAAGTGATGAATACAATTGAAGTGTGAAAGATCAAAATTGACAATAAAACTGTTCTGGATAGTTGTAGTGATGTGAAGTTCAAAATTTACCAAAAATAGTATAAATTGAATCAGAGACTAAATAAGATATCAAATTAGAGCTTAATGAGTCTATTTTCATATAACAGAAACAGAGCAAGCAAATGAATTCTATATAATGAGATATTTAAGTTTTTGTGAGACTGGTTCAGAATGACTATGTGATCCCTTGTTCTGACTTGGAAAAATCATTAAAAATTGTACAAAAATAATTATGGGATATAATTTATATGCTTGAGAAACGAGAACATTCTCTGAATTCTATACGAGGAGAAAATTGATTCGTAGTGAAGAAAGGTCGAAGCTGTCAAACAGCGAAACAGGGGAGACTTTGAATAATAAACTGTACTTATTGGCTGGACCAAAAATTCTGAAAATTTTATGGTGGAAATATATATGAGTCTAATTTCAGGGAAAATTTACGGATCTTAATTTTGAGTTCTATAATTCCAGTTATAAATTATTTAGTAACTGTGACTCAAGAAAGCAGCTTAACCAGAACATGTGTAAATGTACAATTGGATTAGTTTTACTATGGAAAGCATGTTAGTAAATTGCTTATTATTATTTCAGGTGAACTTACTAAGCGTAAAGCTTACCCCCTCCTTTCCATTTCTTTTAGTGTTGCCAGGTTAGCTTAGGGTTGGAGATCGTCGAAGGCAGCATCACACTATCAAGCCAACACCTTGACAGTATAAACACATATGCTAGAATTATCAAGTGAGTGGCATGTATAGAGACCTAGTTTTATAACATGTGTTATTATAATTTGGCCAAATATATTGGTATTTAGTGAGCTAATGATTCTGACTTATAAATCTAGCTATTTATGTTATGTTTGATATTGATGATGTGCATATGCTTGTTTGCCATGCATGGTTGGTAATATGTTATATGTTGTTGTGAATGTTTAAGTCCGTTAACACCTCGAACCCTGTCCCGATGTTGGATACGTGTGAGGGGTGTTACATTTAGTGGTATTAGAGCTATGGTTTAGTCGGTTCTCAGACTAATCTAGCATGTGTAAGAGTTAAGCTATACATGCCATATTACTACCTGTGATAGTGTGATGCCTCCTGATCTCGATGAAATAGTTCTGTTGAGACAGAAGTGTTTTCCAACCGAGCTACCATCGATAGTGTAAAAAGGGGTTAAGTAAGTTCATATAATTTGGTGGATATATTGGTGTACTTAAATTGATCTTGGTGACTTGTGATGATATGTGTGAGATCAAGTGTAAAATGAAATAGACATAAGTGGAGAAATATAGAAAAGTGAAAAGAAACGAAAGTTTACCTCTTTATAAACTCATCTATGTTCGTTTGACATTGACATGATATTATGTGTCTAACTTATTTGACTAAGTGAATGTGATAAATTGATTTACTCAAATTTGTGGAATGTATGTTTGAGTGCATTTGTTTTAAAATATGAATATGTATGTAAGTCTGTCTAAAGTGAATTATATAACAGTGATAATATTAAGATGAAATGAGACTCGTAAAAGGTAAGAGTACTAGTTCATGATGTTTATGTGATAATGAATGAGTCGTGAATAAGAATTTCTCTTGGAATATGAAAGATGAGATGAAGGGAAAGTTTATATTATGATAAGTGTTCATGTTGATTGGCAATTGTGTGATGCTATGAATGTAACTTGTGAAATTAAATGAATGTTATGAGTAATTCTATTTGAGAATTATGAACGCATGTATAAGTGTATTTGTTTGTATAAGATGATAGGAGGGTTGTGTAAAATGAATATGCATGTTGAGTTATTTGAAGCAAATTATATATATTGATGAGTGTTAAGTTATATGCATGAATATATAAGAGGCAAGTTAGAAGTGTTACAGCCTCACCCCCTTCCAATAAGATTAATTGACAATGTGATAGCATTTGAGAATGATTAATAAATGAACTCAGTTGCAGAAAAGATGTCAGGTTAATATAAAGATTTTCTGAATTCTGAAATGTTATAGTTAAAGAAAAATTAGACTTAGTTAATTAACTCATCCAGGTATGATGCTTAAAGTATATAATTGCTGGATTTTTTTAAAAAAAAATAAATTTTGATTGTGAATGAGATAATATGGATTTAGTAATGATAAAATTAGACAGAAGAATAATGATTGAGTGTATTAATAATTTGAATGCGAGTTTTTGGTTAAAAAAAGTGAAAGCAAATGTGAGAATTGGAAATAGTTTTCGATTAATATAGAGGTCATACCGAGTTGAAACTTAGTTATATTGGATTTCAATTTGATAGTGGGGTGATTTTGAAAGTACTGCTTTGAAGAAAATTTGTTTGGAGATGTTTAAGAAATTTTGAGAAAAGATATTGAATCTTTTTACCGGTAAGATTTTCGGGGATGAAAATCCCTAAAGGGGGGAGAAATATAACATCTCGAAATAGGGCCTAAATGGAATAGTGGTTGTGAAACCACAAATCTGAGATAGAAAAGTTTATTTCAATTAATTTTTATGATTTACCGAGTGATTAGATGCATGTGTTAGAGTGTTGATAAGAAATTTTATAGATTGCATGTTTAATCTGCTTATTAGGGCTTATTTGCAGAAGTTGCTATAACAACCCGATTTAGGGCCTAAACGGAATGATGGTTTTAGAACCACAAATTTGAAGTCGAAAATTTTATTCCGATTAAGTTTTAAGGTTTATTTATTGATTAAAATATTATGTAAAAATATCGTTAAGAAATTTTACTGATAAAGTGCTTAATTGGACTTTTAGGACTAAATTGCAAAAGTTGCAAAATATGTGTTCTAATTCATAAGTACTTGATTGAAATGGGGTTTTAAAGAGGAGGTCCTTAAATGGTAATTAGACCATTATATTTCGTTTGGACAAAAATGGGCATGAATAGGACAAAATTTTAAAGAAAGTCCATAAGGGCATTTTAGTCATTTGGTAATTAAAAGAAATAAAAAGGGAAAATAAAGCCAAAATTGACTCATCTTTTTCATGGAGGCCGAAATTAGCATGGGAGAAGCCATGGCTATGGTTTTCAAGCTTTCCAAGCTCAATAGTAAGTCCGTTCTAGCCCCGTTTTTCAAGTTCTTTACGTTTTTGGAACCCCGGTAACTTGATTAAGCTTATTCTAGCAATAATTTAAGCTAGGGTTCATATTTGGAAAAATAACCATAGGTGAAATGTGTTTATTTTGATGTTTTATGGTAGAATATGAAGGCTAAAATTATGTTAAACAACTTTTGCTAAGCGGTTTTAAGCAAAAATGAGTAAAACGGCTTAATCGGTAAAAGTTGTAATTGTTCATAACTATGTGTTAGAGTGAGAATTTGATGTTGCCATAGAAGGGAAAAACGATCAGCATGTCATAAAACATAAAAATAAGGGATGAATTTTAATTCCTGAGCCTAGGGGCAAAAGTGTAAATATGCAAAAGTTTAGGGGCAAAATTGTAATTTTGGTAAAGTTTGAGTTAAGGAATTTTTTGAATATTACATTAATTAAACAAGTAAAATATGATGTTTTAGATCCCGAAAAACGAGATTTGAACCTAGAATGGGAGAAAAATAAAAAATCGAGAAAGTTGGTAAAATGGCCGTTTTAGTATCGAGGTAAGTTCATATGTATAATAAGCATTAATTTATGCATGTTTCAATGTAAAATTGATATATTTACTATGATTGCCGAGGTGTCCAATTGGAAATTAGGGACTAAATTGAATAAATTGCAAAACTTGGATTCTAGAAGCAATTTGTATGAAATTGCTTTAGATTATAAATTAGAAGGTCTTAAAGAATAATTTGCCCAATTTCTAAGTTTTTGGACAAAAATGAGCTTGCATGGATGAAATTTTAAAGAAAGGGCTTAAGGGCATATTGGTCATTTGGCATTTTAATGAAATAAAATGAGAAAAATGAACCAAAAATTAGATCATTTTCTTCTTCATGCTATCGAAACTTCAAAGGACTCCATAGCTAGGATTTTCAACATTTTCAAGCTCAACAGTAAGTGCAACCAATCCCCGTTTTTAATGTTCTTTGTATTTTTGAAATCCCGGTAGCTTACTCTCTCTATTTGTTCCCATATTTCATGCTAGGGTTCATGTTTAAAAATTTACCCATGCATGAGTTACTTGTATTTTGATGATTTATGGAGGGGTATGAAAGTTGGAGGTGTGTTAAACATCTTTTCCTAGGTGATTTTCGTGAAAAACCTCTAAAGGGACCTTTTTTGCAAAAGTTGTTAAATATGTGGTAGAAATGTGAAAATAATGAAAAATTTGGGCTTCCATAAGAGGGAAAAGTGTTCAGCTAGGCTTGGGTAAGATAGAAATTGCATGTGTTTCATTATACGAGCTTAGAGACTAAATCGTAAAAATGTGAAAGGTTAGGGGCAAAATGGTCATTTGGACCAAGAGTGGAATTTAGACCTGAAAAGTACAATGTGATATGTTAATGATTTAAATTATTATAGATCCCGATGAATAAATTCCGGAGGTCAACCGAGGAAAGCGAAAGGTTTCGGAATAACCAAAACACAACACTGAAACGAGTACTAGGTAAGTTTCGAATAACTTAAAGTAAACTCATAATATGCATAATTGTATGATTTATGAATGCATGATAATTGTATTTATTAATGGCATGAAATCATATGAAATGCATCATTGACAATGATTTGTTGGAAAATGTCTCGATTGAAGTTAAAAAGGGAATTTGATGGATAAACCATAAAATATATGTGAATTGAGATCCCGCATGTGTTGCAGAAAGGATTTAGCCCAGACGGGTAATCCGTTGATCTCAAATATAGAAAGGATCTAGCCCAAACGGGTGTTCCTTGAGTGATCGAGCCTCCCGAAAAATATGTGTGCATTGTGGATTTAGCCGGACGGTGTCTCGATTAAGTGCAATTTAGCTGGGTGGTAATTGGATCCGAGCTCACTAAGGGTGTTTGTCGTTATAAGGGATTTATCCTAGACTGGTAATCCCGACATCACCTTATGAGTTTATATTATGGGAGATTTAGCCTGAACTGGTAATCCTGCCGTAAGATGTGAGGTTCGCGGGAGTGCGTACATGAAATGATCATTCGTATGAATTGACGGTGACTAGATAATCCATCGAGATTTCCTAGAAACTCAACGGGACTAACACGAGGTATATGTATAAATAACATGTTGAATGATGAGCTCATCTAAAATGAATTACATGGTATATTGTTATGTGACTAATTCATTGATTGGGTGTATGTGATAGGAAAACCATTTTCATATTCGTTGGTTCCATTATCTATTAATGATGTATGCTAAATAATCGGTAAGTTTACTTTCCAGTTATTCGAGCTTACTAAGCATGTAAATGCTTACCCCTCTCTTTTCCCTGTCTTACAGAGCTCGAGGACTCGTAAAGATTGGAAGACGGTTGGAGAGTCTACACACTATCAACTATTTCAGCTTTGGTATATAAACACTTATGTTTGTTTAATGGCATGTATAGAGCTTTTGAATATTTTGTTATATGTGTCATTTGGTTTGCCAAAAATGAAGGCATGTAAAGTTATATTCATCTTTTTGTATATGACCACGGAAATTGGCTTATTTCGAAGTAAGCTATGACCTACAAATCTATGGATGTTTATGTTCATATGTGATGGTTTGGTCTTCAATTGGCAATGAGTTATAAAAACGAGCCAATCCTAAATATATCTAGTATACATGGAAATCTTTAAATGCAAGATGAGAATTAACTTAGCATGTATGGAACCAATGACATGAGGTTTACATGCAATGAGGTTAATCAAAGTTTTATATTTATAAATGTACCATTTTGGCCTTAACATGCACTAAAGTAATCTATAAATGTAATTGGTTGGTAGAGGGTGACCTAAGACTTGGAAAATAGCCTAATAAGGTCCACAATGGTAGACACACGGGCGTGTGTCTAGGCCGTGTGTGACACACGGCTCACCTCCATGGGTGTGTGGTATAGCCGTGTGTCCCCTGCACCTAAATTTCTAAGTCAGTATAGAACATGGGCTAAGCTCACGAGCGTGTGTCTTGGCCATGTGTTTCTAACAGAATGATAATGTTGAAGTCAGTGTTGCACACGGGCTAAGGGCACGGGCGTGTATGATCACACGGCCCCACCATATGGGTGTGTCACACTTCAAAATATGGGAAAATTTTCTATGATGCCCAAAGTCTATTAAAAGTTCCCGATTCTGTCCTGAACCACCCCAACTATGACTTAGGCCTCGAAGGCCTTGTAAGGGACGAGGTGTACCTGTTTGAAAGGTTATAAATTTTGGGCAAAGGTCGATGATCTGATTTAGTAAGTTTATAAAGGTTTAAACCCGGAAGCACCTCGAGCCCATCCCGGTGCCAGATACGGGCGAGGGGTGTTACAATTATTGATGAACTGTCGTTGTATGTTTATTTATATGCAACTTACTAAGCTTTTATCTTTAGCATCCTTCCTTTCCATTTTCTTATAGTGCCGCCTATTTAGTTCGAGGATCACTTGGAGTTAGAGATATCAATCACACTATCATCCGAAACCTTCGGTATAGTTGGATTTATATTTTTGAGTATGGCATGTATAGGGCTTAGACTTGATTATTTTGTGTCCTTAAGCTTTGGCTTAATGTGTAGGCTTAGGATAAGTTCCCCACTTTGAATTTGGTCTTGATATTGACTATTACTTATTTTGATTATGCAAAGATGATATTTCCTTGGTTGAGTATATTGCCTTAGGAAAGAATGTCTAATGTAGCTGATTTGGTTGTATGGTATAGGCTAGAATTGATGTTGATTGAGTTTGTGTAAATTGATGTAAATAAGGGTGGTAAAAGGCTTGGTAAATAGCCTTATTTTGTCCACACGGGTAGGCACACGGGCGTGTGTCTAGGCTGTGTGAGGCACACGGTCAGCCCCATGGGCGTGTGATGAAGCCGTGTGTCCCCTACACATAAAATTTTCAAGTCAGTATGCATGGTAATACCACACCGGCGGAGACACAGTCGTGTGTCTCAGCCGTGTGGAGGACATGCCCTAGCATATGGACGTGTTCTATGGTCGTGTGACATGTTGGGTGTGCTGACGTCAGAAACATAATACTCAAGTTTCCTCACATAGGCTAAGACACGGGCGTGTCAAGGCCGTGTGAGCAACACGGGCCAGGGACATAGGCGTGTGTCCAAGCCGTGTGAAGTCTGCACTTGAATTTTGTAAAATGGTGTAAATAAATTGGCCACACGGGTAAGGGACACGGGCGTGTCCCTAAGTGTTTAGGCCGTGTGAGACACACGGGTCATCAACATGGCCATGTTAGGATGGTTACATAGGCGTGTTACCTTTCCACACGGGCGTGTGCCCTGTTTTAAATGCAAAGTTTGCATAGATTGGATAAAGACCCGAGAGGATTCTGAATGGTTTCCAATGGTCAATTTAGGCCTCGTATGCCCATATTAAGAGGTTTAGAGTAGAAATTGAAAAAGTTTTAAATTGGACCGAGTCTTGGTGACTTAAAAAGGGGTTGCATGTACGAGATTAAGTAGGTAATGCCTTATACTCTGTCCCGGCTTGGGTTACGGATATGGGGTGTTACAAAAGGAGTGTGAATTGGTGTGTTTAACTTAGTATAAAATGAGTATGTAAAACACATGTATCATGACATGTAAATGCTATGTTTGTGGCCTAATTGAAGATGTTTAATCATTAAATGGATGCCTTGTTATATGTCCTTGATGTTGTATATATGTATGAGGGTTTATAGCTGACCAAGGCTTGGAAAATAGCCTAAGTGTTGACCACACAGGCAGAGACACGGCCGTGTGTCTCAGCCGTGTGGGGGACACGGCCTTAGCACACTGGCATATGACTTGGTCGTGTGACCCTATTTCGTCGCTGACGTCATAAACAGAGAGTTACATGGGCTGAAGACACGGGCGTGTCCCAAGCCACACGGGCGCGTATGACCACGCGACCTAACCCACACGGGCATGTGATTCTCGAAATATGGAAAATTTCTCTAACTGTTGTAAAATTTTTAGAAGTTCTCGGTTTAGTCCCGAACCACCCTCGATGTATGTTTTGGGCCTCGTAGGCCCCGTATAAGGAATAGGTTGCATGTGTATGTATAGTTTTATATTTAAAGGAAATTTTACGGCCCGATTTTACATGTATGTGTATGTTTAAGTCCGGTAATGCCCCATATCCTGTCCCGACGTTGGACACGGGTAAGGGGTATTACACAAACTGCGTGAATGGTTTAAAAAAGTACGTTTGAAATCAAGAAAGTTTTTCTCGGCCATTCCGGTGGCCAATATAGCTTTTCAAATTCAACCATAATGATTGGACCGGGTTTGGGGTGTTACATGACTTATAAATCTTATCTTAAAGATCCATGACTTATTTTGGATTTTATTAAAATATTCCCAATGTTGATTTCATTGCTACTTTGATGGGGATTGAGATTGTAAATGATCTAGTATGTTTGCAAGTCAAAATAACATATATTCATAAGACTTATATAGGTTTTATACTGAAAGTTGTTAACACTTATTATGTAATTAGTAATTCATTGTTGTGAGTGCATTATTTAAGTAAACAAGTAAGTTACTTCGTTTACAAACTAAGTTGGAGAGAGATCTAAATCTTAGATACAAAAGTGAGGTTGTTATATCATGTATGAAAGAATTTAGATTACTATTTATATGTGGTTAAAGATAGCGAATTTTCTCTCAGGACAAGACCTCCTAAATGTCGTGAAACAAAACTATATAAACAATTGCATTATGTTGATTGTTATTCTTTCGCAATTCCACTCGCAATTTTTACTACTATAATTGTTCCCATGTTCTAGCAACTATTGACGATGCTGTTTCAAGTTTGATCACGATTTCTTACACACAATTTTAACAAAATTTCAAGTTATATAAAGGAGGAGTTCACAATGGTGAAGAGGTTTTATTTCACTTTTTTTTTCCTAGCAACCGGTGATGGAAGAAAGAAGATGATTAAAGGTAAATCTATTGTAAGAAATTTATTTGACTTAGTTTGATGGAAAGCAACAGTCTACATAAGCCTTTACTAATATCATGAATTATAACTTTGATCTTTGGTAAAATCTCAACATTAGTACCTTTCTTATTCAAAATGATGCGAATTCTCTTTTCATTTTATTGACCCTTTTATTGATAGTTCTTTACAATCAATTCCATACCTCGATTCAAAGATTTACATTTTAACTTGACGAATGATATTTTTTGGTGTTTAATTTAACCAGTCAATATAATAAAAATAAAACAGTAGATATTATCAAGAGTTTAATTATTTATATCTCATAATACTGTGAATTATAACACCAAAAAGTTTGAGATGTTACACTCCCAAAACCGTCTCATTCAAAAAAAAAAAAAAAAAAAAAAACTCTCTATCTTTTTCTATTTTTTAATACCTAAACTCTTCCCCGTTTCCTTTAACAATCTCCTTTCTCTTTTCTATTTTAACTTCTTGTGCTTTTTATTATTTTGAGCACTATTATAGGAAATGAAAATAATGATTATAAAGAGAATAAAAAACAATAATAACACATTATGAAATAATAACATGAAATTCAAAATCAACCTAATTTTGATTCAGACAAATTTTGATTGATTGAAAAATAATCTCTTTTAAATAAAAACTAAATAAAATTTAAGGCGGTTTATAGTATAAGAAGATGTTTTTGTATTTATTTAGATTTTATTTGAATTATATAAATTTAAGTATTTATTTGAAATTCATAATTTTAAACATAAATTTTGGAAAAAAATTATTTGACTTGATGGATGAAGAAAGACGAAGAAGATGAAGAAAGATTTTTTACCCAAATGAAATGAAAAAAAATATTTTTTCTCATATGATTTTAATTAGGGAAGGATGTTGTAAAATAAAGTGATGGAAATATATTAAGTGTTTTATAAAAATAGAATAAAATATTAAAAAAATATGTTATAATAAAATATTAAAAAATGAGATTAACTTTAAATTTGAATCATTTTAAAATATTTAGTTTGTAGATATCATTAATATAGTATCACATCATCAAATTTTAAAAACATACAAATAGTATTATACAATTATCTATATATAACATTTTCTCTAATTTAATTTAATTCTAATTAAATGACATAAAAATAATTAAAGTTTTAGAAAAAATTTTATGTCGGAATTATAGCTAAAAAAAATTGAAAAATCTAAAATAAATAATTAAAAATTAAAAGAAGAGATAAAAAATTGAAAATTAAGAAAAAACTAAAAAAACCTTAGTAGAAAGTTGAAAAATTATAGCCACCACTTCATTATTTGATTAAAAGTTAAAAGATATGAAATAGAAAACCATTTAAATGGAAAAAGAAAACATCAACTGCCTAGAAGCTAAAAACAATTTTTAAAAATTGGTTGAAGAAAATAAAAAAATATTAAATTTTGGAAAAATATTAAAAATAATTAAAATTGTAGAAGAAGAAAAAAATTGTTTATTATTTTAAAATTTAATTAAAGTTAAATTAAGTTAATAAAAAAATATTAGATATAAATGAGTGAATGATAATACTTGGATACATTTAATGGATGATATGATAATATTATAATGATGTCTAAAAAATGTCTAATATAAGTTATTCCTTTAAAGAAATAAATATATAAAAAAATTGAGTAAGTTTGTATTTTTATTTTGCTTGTGATAAAATGCTCTTAAATATATAGACAATATGGGAAGAAGGAGATAATAGTAAATGTAATTAGGCCTACTGCAATGAAACCAATAAAGTTTCGGCCCATCTCATTGTTGACTTGTTTTGGTCTTCAAAATAAAAAAGGAAAAAGTTCATAAATCAAGCATAACAAGGTGAAGGTGCACTGAGCAGAGGTTAAATAAGGAATGGAAGGTGAGGAATTCGCAGTGGGTTGCTTCCTCTCAATTAAGACAACTTTGGGCGACGAATTTGAAGGTCAAATTATCAGTTTCGACCGCCTCTCCAACATCCTCGTACTTCAGGAGGGTTTGGAATCAGGACCCAGAAGGAACATTCGGCTGCTGAAGGCTAATTACATTAAAGAGTTCTCTTTATTGCGCCAAGATGAAGATCCTCTTGATGTTAAGAAATGTTTTTTAGACCTTACTAGCCTTCAAGCAAGAGAAGATTCTGCTATTAGGTAACTGATTTCCTCATATCTAGGGTTTTGTCTTATTAGAATTTCACTGAGTTGGATATATATATATATATATATATATATATATATATTGCTTTTTGCAGGCAAGCTGAGGCCGATTCAGAGAGGTTTGGGGTTGGAGTTACCAGTGAGGCACAGACACTTTTTGATGCTTTGTCTAAAACGTATGTTCACTTCTCCTTCTACTCTTACTCCTCCTTCTCTTATTTTTCTCTCTTAAGAGTTGGGGAAATGTTGAAGGGATTGTTAAGATTATAGTTATTTTCTCAAGTATACAGGTAGGAAATTGATTCTATATTGTTTTAAGGGATGCATATAAACCTCTTGGAAGCATAAAGTTGGTTAATTGTTGTGCGTAAGGGTTGTCCTTTTAAAAATAAAGGTTAGAATTAGCAGGGAGACAGAAATTTGGTTGAAATTGTAGGAAAGGAGCGTAGAAGAGCAGTTCTCGGGTCAGGATAAAAGCATAGATGAAGAATATTTAATGCAGGATGGTAAAAATAATAGGTGCATTTGTTGTGTCTCACCACATTGTGCTTACTGTTAGATAATCTGCCATAGTATTCACTTGCAGAAATGATAAATGTCCTTAGGAGAAGTATAGTGTTAAGTACCTCTAAGTGTGATGACTTCTAATAGGTTATAATGCAATGACTTAACAATTCATATGTTGCAACTAAGCAGAGTTTATTTTATTTTATTTGACATCAAAATGAACAATGTTAAATGAGGAATTTTTTAAAAAACTTTTATTAATGCGTTGAATATTATTAAGATGCCCCCACTTGATGAATAAATAAGATGGTGCTAAAATTATGAATGTTTAATGCATCTTAGCTAATTTAGGAACGTTGAGGAGGAAGAAATAACATAGACATAGAGGGGCAGGGGCCCTGTGGTAGCTTGTATCAAGTTCTTTTAAGATGCATTATATTTTTGAGATCTTTTCACAATCATAATTCATGAAATTGACTAACCCAAAGCCTTGATAATTATCGACCTTTGGTAATTATAAAACCGTCAGAATCTGTAATTAGACGAGCTAGGATTGTGCAAGTGTCATGTGCTGGGACTTTAGTTTTGCTATCGTGCTACTTTAGGCCTGCACCTTATGCCTTACTCCTTAGTATTCCTAAGTTCTAAATTCGAACACTTCACGTGCAATATGATAGCTAATATGCTGTGAGAGAGTGTAGGAGAATGCTATAAGCTTGTATTAATGGTGCTTGACATGTAAGCCAAGGGTTACACCATTTTACAGATGAGGGTAGGTTCCTTAAATTTAAAGGCTAGACCCCCTTAGTGAACGGCTAGGATACATGCTCTAGATTTATCTTGGCCAGACCCTCTTAGACTAAGCTATAATACTTCCATGTGGTGAAGTAGATGATAAAGAATTCATGTAGAATTCTAAGAGGAATTGGAATGAAGATATGGAAGTTCTCTTTATATTCTGAAATTTGCTGCATGAGTGGCGGGCCTTTTCATACATGAAAAATTAAGCTGTAATAAGAAAGAAAATACCACCTAAAGACTCTCCTAAAGAATCGATCAGCTATACACAATTTCCTATATTGTAGTCTATCGAATCCTTCAATTTAGCCTATCAAATCCTTAGATTCTTGGAAAAGAATCCCAGATTTCCACACATTCTGTAGATCTCTGTGGCCAAAAGCCATGAGTGAACCTTCTTCTATTTCTGTAGTGATAATTGTTCTTTTCCCATTCATGATTATGAACATCCAAAGGCATAAAAGAAGTAGTGCTGATCTGCAATTGCAACAGTAATCACTCTTCTTATTTGTGGGATCAGATTAACTAGAAATCTCAGAATCCTCCATCTTGACATATAGAGTATTCCCTATAGGATCTTGTTCATGTTGTTTTAGATTCAAGAGATCTCCAATCCAAATTGAACATTAATCGTTTTCATAAGCATAAGCATACGTAGCAATTTTGTAGACAGGTTAATTTGCAGTCCATGTTGCTATCAGCCATGGTATTTTGTGGATGTGCAGGGAAAGTTGTGTAGCAGCTTTCTGAAAAATCTTCCACCCTTCCAATACCATCACTAGCATTGGTGCGCTGCAGTTTGGTCTTCCTTACACTCCCTCCAGAATAAACCTGCTGGTTCCAATTCTGTTGAGAAGTTGGCTGAAAGCCATTCAAGCAATTGCAAAATGGCAGTTATTTCTCATTGTAGCTGCCAAAAGACCTACAGAAAGCATATACCTCTATTTGTTGTCTTGGTCCTAAAACAAACAAATTCCGTTGCTTTCTGTCTCCCAACTATGACATTAGCCTAATCTGTCCCGAAACATCCATAAAAAATTTAACTATGGTAGAAGAACCATGAAAAGAATAAATGAAATATCTCTCATTTGTTTGAAACATAGCTGAAATTGGAAATAGAATACGTTCTCATTGTCTAATCATCCCAAGTTCCACTTGTCCACTAAGGTGGGGACCTGTTCCATACTATACATCGTTGATTAGTTTCTACTGGATCTATCACAAAAGAGGAGTCTGGAGGCTTCCTGAGCCTGCTGGCCTGCCCGCACCACTTAGAGTTCCCTGGAGGCTTCCAGAGCACTCAGCCAGGCTTCCTTGCATTCACAGCTGCAGTATGGTTACATGTACGGGCACTGCCCTCAGTTCTCACACGTTGGCTGTGACATAAGCATTTGTTTTTGTTCTCTCAAAGATGTGGCCTAGGTTCATCTGTATCTTCTTTTCTTCCTTAATCCTTGGACATATCAGGAAGATCTGGAAAGTGGAGCTATTTGCTTTTTAACTGCTTTCCTTCCCCACCAAAACGTAGAAGCATTTTTAAGATTCATTCTTGATCTCTGGCTTTGTCTATTGACTGAATTTTGGAGGTACTAATTTGTCTCCATGGGCTTCTTTGAAGTTCATTAATTTATTGCTCTGTATAAATCATGTTGAAAACTTATCGCATTTTACGATAACATAAATGCATATGATCAGGCTACCTGTTCGCTGGGACAAGACTGTCATTGTTGTAATGAATGAGGTGCGTGTGAGCAGTCCATATCTCCCCGAGTCTGTTAGTGGAGGAACTCCTGCAGCCAATGAACGAGTGAGAAAAGTGGTAAAAAGCTCTAAGGGACCTTCATATTTTTTTTTTCTGGTAATATGATTCCTATATCATTTATTCAAGTTAAATTTATTTTCCAGCTGGAGTTTGAAAGGAAGAGGATGCAAACTCGTGGTACTAGCCAGTGACAAACTCACATTTGTGTTGTTCAAAGGTTGGAGAAACCAAAATGTGTTATGATTGGTATTATTGTGGTAGTTCTTTGGCCTTACATTTTTCTGATTTTATTGAAAGAGTTTAAACAAATGCCTGATACTGAATTGTTAGTCCTAATATAATGCTACCTACTTTTTTTAGATGAGTTTGTTGGTAATGAAGCCAGTACAAGTAGGGGGAAGTTGGGTTATGATTTTGATTTATTGGAAATTTTGCTTTATAATCCATTTCCAGCTGTACTAGGTATACAAGATAATGTGACCCCCATGATCTGGGTGAGAAAAAAAAATTTAAACAAAGATATATTTATCTTTGGATGAGGCTTCTTTGTTTATCTTCATGATTAAGGTTCAAACATTGGTATTGTGTTTTTAACTAGTTCTTTTAATGATTCTATATAAACTATTAGAAAACGTATGAATCGATTTTTTTTGAAACATTGTTTTTTTTTTTTATTGATTTTGCTTAAAGTATTTTGTACGGCAAATTTTCCTGAAATATTTTTTTTTTCCAAAAATTGTTTTTATTGAAACAAATATAGTATGAAATATATTTATTACAAAATATAATAGAAGTATTTTTTTCTTACAATCAAAATTTATTTTATAGCGAGATAATACCAACTTTTTTACCTGGCCATGTACGGATTTGGTTGTATTATATATATATATCAATTAAAATATATTAAAAGTATTTTATAATTTTGTATAAATTTAATTTTATAATTAGTATTACAAATAAATTTATGATTTTTTTATATTTTTTAATTCAATATTTTATTTGATAAAAATAATGTCTTAGATTATTATATGTTATATACAATTTTATAGATTGAACATGGATAAAAACGTGTTTACGAAATCTATTAAATTTATTTTGTCTAATAATATGTTTACAAACTATAAAAGAATTAAAAAGTTTAAATCTTATTTATTAATAACTTAATTAATAAACTTAATTTAAGTTTATTATTTATTCATTTATAGTTTTTTAAAATATACACATATATATTAAAAATTAGATAATTTTCGTCTCATGAATTTAATATATGTAAGCTTTTTGCAAGGTTTGATTGAAATAAAAATTTATTTTTTATAATTTTTTTTTAAAAAAATACATTATCGCTCGGTCATGAGGATTAATTATTTAAGGTCGATCACTCTCGTACCCTTTGTAAAAAAAATCGATAATAAAATAAAAAGAGAATAAATAACCCAAAACAAATTAATGGCCAGAGAACATGTGTTCATCAAGACCTGTGCTGCCGAATAAATGAAAAAAAGTAAAAAACATTTCAAAAAAGAAGAAGAAGAAGAAGAAGAAGAGAAAGTTATAAGGTAAAAATCTTAAAGAAACCACTAGGACAAAAATTGGATAGAATTTAAAATCAAATCATGAAACAAATTAAATAAATTTAAAACTTGACCTTGGATTTTATAATAAAAACTTAAGCTATCTCGGGTTAAATTGAATAATAAAAATCATTTCATAAATTACATATCAAAGCATTGGAGTGTTTAAATAAGAAATAACCCGAATAGTTTTGTTATTCAACCCTTTATAATCCTCATGAAGAAAATATTTTAGGTTTCAATACCCGTTTATTTCATCTCAGCGCTGCAAGCATCTCTTCCCTCTCTCTTTCGTTTCTTTTTTCCTTTTCTCAGTTGTCTCAAATCTCGGGCATCTCTACCAAGTCCTCACCTGAATGTATATAATGGACTTGTTCGCACATCAAATACAGCTCCAAGTGTTTGCAAGGCATATACTATTTTCCTTCCTATACCAAAATCCTGAGATCAAATTTAAGTGGACACATAAAAAGTAAACAGAAAAATTATAAAACATAAAAAACCAAATAAAAACTAATCATATTTTCCTTAGGTTATCATAAAATTATCAAATAACAACTTATTAGTTTGTATATAAACCAAACAAGTTAAAAGGAACCAAAAGCATGCTCCAATGCGATTAAATTAGACACCAAATAAATTCGAGTTTATAAAATTACTATAAGTAAAATAATTTATTAGAGTAACATAACAAATACATATCTAATGATCTAAATCATAAAACAAAAGAACAATGTACTCCGTAATCACTTCTATGTGTGCCAATGGTCCTGACTTCCGCTATCTCCCATTTGGTGTGGGAAAAGAAGTTGCCTTATACTTATTCTTCCATGGCCAATCTTTGTTATTACTTTGGGTCGTTTAGTAAAAAAAAAAAATAGCTCTTGCTATTCCCTAACACTCCAACCTTGATATCACCAAGAAAGGTGAATTGTTAGTCTATACATTTTGAAGCATTTTACCATTGTTGCCAGGCCAAAGTAATTCATTAGGGTAAGCCTAATGATTAATCCTTCATGTTTTGTAGACTCATACTTTTTTTAAGAGATTTCTTAAAGTATTCATTAGGGCAAGTCTAGTGATTAATCCTTCACGTTCTGTAGACCCATTAAAAAGTAGACACTGACCACTAATTTTAAAGAACATTCCCTTACTTTTAGTTTAATGTACTCTTCAAAGATGTGGGAAACATTAGTTATATTGATTATACTACTCTACTTTTATAGCTGTTAAATTTTTTTTCGTTCCTAAGAATAATATTTCTAAGTTTTATATTTTATTTTTAAATAAGTAAAAAGATGATTTTGAAATTTGAAATGTAATTATTAGATATCTTTTAAGATTTATGATAATTTTTTTAAATCATAAATTCGAAATATATGTAATTTTTAAAACAATCAAAGTTAAATGTATTAAAAGTATTTAAAGGTTAACTTTTGAGATGATATTTTATTTTTAAATAATTTAAAAAATTAATTTTGGAATTTGAAATGGAATTTGTTAGGTATATTTTAAGTTTTAAGATAATTTTATTAATTCTAAATTGGAAATATAATTTTTTTAAAATTAAAATTAAATATTTTAAAAGTTTTTAGAGGTTAAATAAAGAGATGATATTTTAAAAATGATAATATATTAAACAATTAAAATATATTATGCACGGGTTAATTAATAACATATAATTGATATATCATATTTAATATATTAGATAATCATATTGTTTTATATATCTATAATCTATATAAAAGCACGAGTTAAATAGATAAAAATACCTTCTATTGTTCATTATATTATTAAATTAATATAAAAATAAAAATCCATTAATATATTACTAAGTATTATTGGAGAATAGAAAAAGTGATATTAGTTAACTATTATTTTATTGAATATAATTGGATAAATTAAAAATAACAATAATAACATAGATATTACAGATATTATTAGTTATTATATGATAATAACAAAAGTAATCTATCTAATTATGAATGTTGTTTTTTACCCTTATTATCACTTAGATTTTGTATCCATATTTAATTAAATTTATTGTTTTAAATATCACTTAATTAGTGTTGTACTTATATACAAATTAAACTAAGGTTTAGATATAAAGAGATGCATTAGTAAGGCATTTTCATTCAACTAATATTTATAGAATCGTTGGAAAAAATTTGTGATAATTAAAACTTAAATTATAATAATTAGTTAAAAAATTTATGTATAAAAAAAAGTTGGGAAAATTTTATTGATGTAAAATAAAGTTATTATTTAAATATAATTTTAAGTATCTTAATTATCACTTAATTAATATTATTTTGAATAATATTATTTTGCATTAATTATATAAGTAAAACTATATTCTATGTTGAATATGTTAAAAATGCTATAATTATGATTTGAAAAATTTCTATTATAATTAAACAAAAAAATCGATTATAATATCTAAATCGATAAATTAATATATTTTAATTATATTCAATAATTAAAATAAAAAATATTCATTTACATTAATTACTGTAATTAAAAATATAATATTAAAATTTTAATTAAATATTAAATACTTAAAATCACATGTAACATTATAAACTAGTTAATTAATGAAGAGATGGGATTAACCAACATATTAAACAATTATGATGATCTAAAGAACATGTTAATCTGTTGACTATATAAAAGGAGGGCAAATAATCATTTATTCATCTTTCAATATGCGTTTGGCTTATTAGTTTTTTTTTATGAATTTATTATCTAGTTTTTGAAATAAATATAATGCGGCTAAATTTGATAAGAAAAAGTTAGTTTTAAAAAAGAAATTAGGGTCTTAGGCCGGGATATTTAGAGAAATATGTTTATTTTGGAGGGAGAGTGAGAACACATTATATAAGGTGTATTTTTTGACTTTTTTGATATATTAGTTTCTTTGATTAGATGGTTAAATATTAGTGGTTTTGTCATCTAGTCTTGGGTTTTGATGCGATTTCCCGAACTTGGGTTGTTCAGAAAATTACTCGAAAGAATTGGATCGTCTTGAACTGGTTCAATGGATAGAAACCTTGACCCGTAGTAGTTGTAGCTAAGAACCTAGCTGTATTAAAGCAAAGACCCGTTAACTCTCGAACCTACTAGAACTTTTATATAAACGAAGTCGCCACACTCTGGGAAGGTGAACGGAGTGATAAGACAATTGGACGCAACAAACTTGGAAAGTTCGATAAGTTCAGTTTTTAGTTCAATGAAGAACCTAGGAAAAAATTATCACAAAGTAAAGTTTATATTCAGAAATTTGGTTAATAAAATTCCAACCTTACAAATGACAATTTCGTAAGTATTTATAGGACTCTAAGATGACTAATCAAATTCGACATCTAGGTGTTCACATTAGCATTTAACATGTTCACACACAAAGTGCTAATTTCAGCTCTTGAATCATGTTGGATGCTTGCATAAGCAGAATAGTCACATTCCTTTCCCAAATCTGTTCATGAATGCTTAGTCAAGAAGAAAGCTTAAATTCCATGAATGATCAGCATTTAATCTTCCTTCACTCCCCTTGGCCGAATGATAGATGAATGGGACATGCATCTCCTTTAATTTGAAGCTTTAATGCGTCTTGGGATGATGAATAGGCAGCATGCATTTAGCTGGTTCATCCGTAATTTCGGTGCATGTTTGTGGTGGAACATTAGCCGAATTAATTGTGGTTTGACTTCCTTGAATGTTGTTCATGAAATCCTCCATGCATGTATACAATGATCAGCCACTTTCTTCCCATTTTTGTCACCGTCCATGTATCTACATTAAGGTTATGAATCCTTCCATCCTAAGAAATGCATGAAGCATGAATTTGGCCCTTCACACGAATAGTCATATGCACCACATATCCTTTGTGCATGAATTCAGTTTAATGAAGGCCTTTGAAGAGCCATGCATTTGTCCATTCGAATAACCACCTGCACACATATAAATAGACATCAAATGTTTGCAACACTTACATTCGACTAAGACATTATAACTAGAACTAGACGCTAGACCCTCACACATGAAATACATATAAACTTATTTGGAGACACAAACACACGCATATACGCACATATGCACATATTCAACATATATGGACAAATGACACAAACAAGACACCATGTGATAATTAACACACGCATAGACATAAATAACAAAACACAAGACTTATCTAAAAATCAAACATGACAAAATCTGTGAACTAAATTAAATTGCAAACTTTATTAAAATGAAATAAAGCTTAAAATAATAAGGGCGTGTTTGGTTCAACGAAATGGCCATTCCATTCTGTCCCTATTCCATGCGCTACAGTGAAACATTTGTTTGGTTGAAATTTGACTGCTGAATCGTTATGCCGTGCGGGCTCTATTACGCGTAAACACTGCATATCTATTTAGAGGGTCGGGCTCTAAATGCCTATTCAATTCCTCTCGTAATAGCTTTTTTTTTTTTCAAACGAAAATCTCCTCCCACCTTCGCTCATCATTTTGGCAACAACAACAAGAGATCTTCTTGGGTTTCCAATAAAATGCATAGAAGACTCTCTATTTTTGGATTTTGTGTGTGGCGAATTTGCGTGTGGTGGAAAATATGGAGTCGATGTTGAAGGCAAAGCTTTCCAAAGAAATGCGCACATCTCCCACTGTGCATCCCAGCCATTGTGGGAACATCGAGGCTCCGATCAATTATCAGTAATTGCTATTAGTCTTCTTCCCTTTGCCATCATCTTTGGTTTTTTTTAATAAACAAAATCTCTAAAATATTGGATCTGAATTTCTATCCTGCCAGGCTTTCAATGATTTTACCTTTTCTACCTCTTCTTTGATCTTATTTTTCATGTAAATTAAAACCCCGTTTTGTTTATCTGCCTTAAAATTCATGTCTACTTTCCTAAGCTGTAAACAAGAAGTTGAACTTTGATGATCAGGATCTTTCCTTTTCTAGTAGTTTATGTTTTGGCTTTGTTGAATTGAATACCCAAAGTCATGATCTTTAATCGATAATCTGTTGAATTGCCTATCTGGGTATGTTTCGTTTACATAAATTTGAAGCTTTTCAGCTAGATTTCTGTTATCGTGAATAATTATCCATTTGGGTCAAATAGTTCTAAGTCCTTCAATGCCTATCCAAGAGGTGACTTTGATATTGAATCAGATAATATCAAAAGAACCAGAAGGTATGAAGTTTCTTCATTTTTACTTGTTTGGAATGGTCAAATCCTTGGCTAACAGGCTTTACTACTATTACAAGTTACATCCACTCCTTGTTTTATTTATTTCCTTGGAATAGGTTTTCACTATATGAGCATCACTATAGGATGTTGAGAAATTATAGGAAACTTGATGAGGGGCCCAATAATTACTATCTGTATGCCAAGCTTAAGAATCTTGTAATGGTTGTTGGGTATTCAATTTATACAAGCAGTAGTTGTAAGAAAGTTGATAATGAGGATTCTTGGTTTTTGGAGCCATAAAATGGATTTTGTAATATGGCTTCTTCAATTATGTGTTTATTTTATGGTTTATGTAATATTGCTTCTTGAATTCGTCTATGATCAATGTACGTAATGTGTATATATAATAGGATTTATTAGTAAATATTGATTTTTTTAAAAATTGTAACAGCCCATTTTTAGTGAAAAAAATAGAGGTTTCAGGACCACAAATCTAATGAGAAAATTTTTATTTTATTATTATTTTAATGTCTACGACATGTTAGTAGTATCTTGTAAAAATTTTGTTAAGAAATTTTGACGTTTGCATGCTTAATTTTGTAAAAAGGTCTAAATCATAAAAGGTACAAAAGTAGAGTTCTATAAGTTAAAGGAGTCTAATTATTAGACCATTTATGTGGATAGTGGATGTAACACCCCTAACCTGTGTTTGTCTCCAGAATGGGGTTACGAGGTATTACCAAACGAGACACAACTTCCGGACATTCATAGATACACATAGGAATTAATCATTTTATTCACCACATATGAACGTATACTAAACCAAACCAAAACATTACAGGTTGCACGAAAATCAATAAACATACAACAATAAATCATTATCAACTGGCTGAATATAAGCATGGGAATTAAACAACTCATTACTTATTATTCAAGACCAAATTTACATGCAACCTTATTATAAATTTTGACTAAACCAAGCTTACTTATTTGCTATTCCATTAATGCACACAAAAATGTCATATAACATATATTTAATAATTAAAGCATAATTAACAAAGCCAATTACTAAACTTGCATCAAACCATCTTGTTAATAAAAGCATAAGTTACTATTCATATGGTCAATTTCTAAAGCTTTAGCCGAATGCAAATATGCTTAATATTTATGCTTTAACAAATGTCCACTTTCAACTTTATTCAATCATTTTACACACATAAACATTTCAAATAACTAAACCAATATATCAAACATAGTTTGCCTTTCACATCAACGCATCATAAATATATATATATATATATATAAATATGCACAATACATAGCAACTATTTGTCTAACACTTTAACATACCAAAACCGAATCTAAACATGCTAATATTACTTATCATGCAATGTAACAAAGGTCATATTCAAGACTAATTCAATGATCACATATTCAGCTAAGTACATAAATATACATATAACCAAAATTTATGTCATGTCAAACATATTACAAATATATCTCAACTAATGTATAATTATTAAACCAATACATCATATACCTATATATATAAGTACCGAATCATGTTTAAATTACTAATGTGATTCATATCAATTTCTTCTATATGCCAATACTGAATTCACTAAATTACCAAATCATAGATCCAAACTTTATCAAGCTTATCAAACCAATTTCACCTATATTCACTTATATACAAGTCATAGCCGAATCATCCAAAACCAAAACCAAGCATAACCACCATTGGATTTAAACTCAAATGCCAATTTCAATCAACTTACATCTTTTACCTATAATTAATATCATAGCAGAATTTATTGATCAATCACATATATATATTATTAGCAACTTCACTTAATCTATATATCACAACCAAATTTACCTTGATACTAAATCACATAACAAAACATAACCTAAACATCGAAACCAAACATATTCATAGTTTGATTAAGACATAAAATCCAACACAACAAAATAATAAGCCATTTTCGCATGGCATATTATATACACAACTTCAAATATATTCGAAAAGTAGTATAGCCTATACTTTCCATAGTTTCAAAATTTAACTTTTAAAAGTACCGGCAAACAAACGATAGTGTGATAGACTTCGCTGACGATCCTTGAGCCCGTAACTAGTCTCCAAAATCTATAGAACAGAAGCAAACATACACACACAGTAAGCTATCACAGCTTAGTAAGTCATAAGCAAATAAACAGCTCAATGACATAATCAACTCGATTTAACCAAACCAATTTATGCTATCATAATCACATTTAATTTCAAGCTTACAGTTTCATAAACAACATATACTTTCACATATAAACTTTATCTTGGTTGAATATACATATATCTATTATCAAAGTATCATTTAATTTCAAAGCCATAATATCATTATATAACCGAATATATATACACTCTTATGCATATACTCATGAATCAAACTTTAATATCACATACTTATACATAAAATGTGGCCGAATATACTTCAAAAATACACATATATTTACATTGGCATCATGTATAATTTGCATCACATATCAAATAACCAACTTACCTTATTTTTAAATTGAAACAGCCCAGTTTAGACCCTAGTCAGAATAGTGGTCTCGGGACCACGATTCGACATTGAAAAATTTATTTTATTATTATTTTAATATTTACAGTATGATGTTAGAATAGTGTGAAAATTTCGTGAAGAAAATTTACCGTTTGAATGGTTAATTCGGTAAAAAGGACTAAATCGCGTAAAGCGTAAAAGTTCCATGCTATTAGTTAAAGGTGTTAATAGACCTTGGTTTTTTAATATAATGGCCTTAAATGGTAAATAGCCCATTTATGAGATAGTGGGAGTTAGTGGCATGGCATTTGGAGTAGTTTTTAATGGAATTAAAGGTTAAAAATGGAAATTGATTAATAAATGTTATATTAAATAAAAAAAGCATAAAAATTATGGATGTTCATCCTATTTGGCCGAAAATACAAAGGAAAAATAAAGAAAAAGATACTTAAGGGTTTGGCACTAATCTTGGAAAATTGAGATCAAGAAATGAGGAAATCGAATTTGGATCGGGGAAAGTAAAAAATTATCGAATAGTCATTTCGGTCCATTCGTGTTAGTACGAGGTAAGTTCATAAGTATATAAATGTTGTTAAATTGAAATGTGTGTGAATTATATATGCTGAATTGAGTTGTAAAAAAATATGGTTGTGAAATTGAAATATGTAATATGTGAATTGGATTTGATGCACTAAGTGTGCGATAAAGGCAATAGCTACGACATTTAAAATGGAACTGGGTGCGTGAGATTGTAATAGCATTGGCTGAGTAAATGACACTATATGGGTGACATCGATATAAGTTCGATCTAATGTAATGGCACTAAGTGTGCGATACAATTATAGCTTCGGGTAATTAATTAGCACTAAGTGTGCGATACAATTATAGCTTCGGCTAATTAATTGGCACTAAATGTGCAATACAATTATAGCTTCGGTTAATTAATTAGCACTAAGTGTGCGAGTTAGTTGAATGATCAAGGAAGATCGAATGAATTAATGTTTCGAGCATTGAAGTGATCAGTGTGACAGATAAGAAGGTAATGGTACAGGTTTGTATGAAACCTATGTGGTGGATGATGTTAAGTATGAAGTAGATGAAAAATTATGTAAATGAATGGCGAAATGAGCTGGATTGAATGGTGTTATTAATGCTATTCATAAGATTAAAGATGTGAAATGAAAGTAAGTTATGACTTTGAATAAAGATGAGTAGTATGATGTATTATATATACTCGCTATATAAAATTGTGGTGTTTAGGATATGAGATTTACGAAACATGAAACATGACTGTGATGTATGATTTCTTAGTTCAAAAATTGGAACAGGTATTGAAATTAAAATGGTGAGTTGGATATATGATTTATATATGCAATTTGGTTTAGGTGAATAAGGAAATTATAGATGTTTGAGTTTGGAAGGGTTTAAAAAGAAGTTGATATAACTTTATGTATGATTCGTAATAAATGACCGTGGTTAGGTTGACGATGAAATGAATATGTGCGAGCTTGATTTATATGATAAGCTAATGGTTGTTATTCGATTTTGAAAGTATGGTTATATGTTCATTGATAAACAAGATAAGTGAAGTTATTTAATGTGGTTCTATGAATTTATAAGTATAATGAATGTACATGTGATTGAGATTTTGTTAAATTCGGTTTAATGATATTGATTTATAAATATCATTGAAATGAATTATTTGCTTATGACTTACAAAGCTTTCAAAGCTTACTTCGTGTATTATCCTATGTCTATAGAGTTTTAGAAACTTGCTCGAGTTGGATGTTGGAGAAGACGTCATCATACTATTCGGTTATCATTTCGGTAAATAAAAGCTTTAAGTTTTGGTAATGTGGCATGTATAGGCTAGTCTTGAGATGGTTCATTTTGACTTATGTATTTATATGTATCCATGCGAAAATGGCTTGCTAAAGATGTTAATGTTTGTGTATATTCGGGCATGGTATGAGTTCATTTTGAGAAGTATATTTTATGGTATGTATGTAAGGTATAATCTTGGTATGAGATTGACATGGTAATTTGAGATGTTGATCATGTATGAGTAAATGAAATTTTGCATGTGATATTGGTATGTTTTGGTATAGAAAGTGAACATGAAATTGATTGATGACATTATAGATTGAGTGATACTTATTTGGAGTTGAATTTGGATGAAAATGTAGTATATTGATGCTTGAATGATGCTTGTAGGGAGGACTCAAATTGGGTGGCAAATTGGCTATTCAAATGGCTTATTTTTGTCCACACGAGCAGAGACACCGGCGTGTGTCTTAGCCGTGTGTGACACACGGTCATGTTACATGGCCGTGTGTCCCTTGAGGTAGTCCTACAATTTAAAGTCAGTCTTGAGCACGGGATTGGCACACGGGCGTGTGGTCAACTGTGAGACTTAAGTCAGTTTCGACCACGGCCAAGGCACACGGGCGTGTCTTGTGGCCGTGTGTATAAGTCAGTATGTATGCTCTATTTTGCCATGGTTTAGACACACGGGCATGTCTAATGCCGTGTGAGGCACACGGCCTGTTCACACGAGCATGTGACCTTTATAACTAAGAAAAATTGTTAAGTTTTGGAAAATAAAGATTTTGTATGTGTTTGATTTAGTCCCGACCTCTTCCTAATGCATGTTTATGGTCTCATTGACCTAAGAAAGGGACTTAATGTTTATGCTTGACTATAATGTGACGATGTTTGATTTTTTTTTGATTGTGAAATGATTGCGAAATGTTCCGATATATCCGGTAATGCCTCTTAACCCTAGTCCGGCGATGGATACGAGTTAGAGGTGTTACACAAATAGGTAATCAACTATCATATACCTGATCACTTTAGCTCGAATTACACATTTGATCACAACTTATCATTGCCCATTAAACTATTTGGAATTGAATAGGATACTCGAATAATCACACATATCGTACAAAGCCAACGTCCCAGACGTGGTCTTACATGTAATCACATATCGATGCCACTGTCCCAGATAGGGTCTTACACGAATCAAATACGATGTCAATGTCCCAGACATGGTCTTACACATAATCACACATCGATGCCAACGTCCTAGACGTGGTCTTACACAAGAACACATATTGAAAATCCTATGTCATTGTATCGTAGCTATTCCTAAGGTTCGTACGGGGCTTTCAGACGTCGTAACTCGATCAAATCGAACTCGTACACATAGCTTTCAAGCTTATACATATTCAAATTCCACATATATACTATCACATTATTCATTTAAGCATATAGAGTTCATATTTAATGAAATAAATAACATCTATTTGCTTATAAAACAATAATCGGAACGGGATGATCATTCGACAACTTTGGTATTTCCCCGATTCAAATCTGATTTCTTTGGTTCTTGATCTAAACATATTAAAGTTAAAATCATTCAAAAATAATTTCATTCAATTTAGTCCAAAAACACATAAATGGGCAAATTACCATTTTGCCCCTGACATTTTACACTTTTTACAATTTAGTCCAAATTGCACAAAACATAAAACATGCAAAATTTGAGTACAACATTCTTAGGCCAAATCTTCCTTATGCTCATAAAGTCCATACATTTCATTTATTTCACATTTTAGTCCCTCAATTTATTATTTTTGCAATTTAGCCCCAATTACTCAAATTCAACAAAAATTCCAATATAAAATATATTAATCCAAAACATATCTTTCATAATTCATCATCTAACATCACAGAGCTCATAAATTCATCAATTGCATAACTCAAAATATTCATAAAAATAAAAAATTAAGGCACGCGCTTTGTACATTACACTGCAACGATCTCAAAAACATAAAAATTATAAAAAACTGAGCTAGTTACATACCTTAATCAAGCTTCAACAATGGCCGAACCTTAAAGCTTTATTTTTCTTTCTTTATTTTTTTTTATTCGGTCAGACCAAAAAGATGAACACATGGGTTTTGATTTTATGTTTTATATTATTATAACTTAATAATCATTTTACATATATAACCTTTATATTAAAATTTTAAACCATTATAATTCATGGTTATAACTGTCCATCTTATGCTATCATGGTAGTATTGCATTATAAATACCTCAATTTAAAAAGACAACAACAATTCGGCCTTTTCACATTTAACCATCAAATTTTCATTTTATGTGATTAAGCCCTTTTTTATTAAATCGGCACTTAAACGACAAAATTAAAACACAAAAATTTTACGGATATAAATTCACACATAATAAACACAGAAAATAATTTTTAAATATTTTTTTGACTCAAATTTGTGGTCTTGAAACCACCGTTCCGAATAGGGTCTAAATCAGGCTGTTATAGTGGACATCCATGACATGATTTTATTGAAATTATTAAAGTTTTTAAAGGGTAAAAAGGTAAATGAGTAAATAAATATTAAATTAATTAAAACAAAGTGTTCACCTTCTTCATTTGATGAACCAAAACCGATTTTGGCCATTCGAGGAGAGGGAGCTTTCGGTTGAGCTAAGGTTGTGTGCATGGTGAGTTGTCAAGCCCCGTTTTAATGATTTTTATGTTTTCGGGACCATTGTAGCCTAATCTAGCTAGCCTGGGGACTAATGTATCAGCCTATTTTTAGTGAAATCTGAATAGTGGTTTTGAGACCACAAATATGATGTGAAAATATTTATTTTATTATTATTTTGAGGTCTACAGCATGATAGTATGATTGTATAAAAATTTTGTTAAGAAATTTTATCAATTGCTTGCTTAATTTGATAAAAAGGACTAAATCGCGTAAAGTGTAAAAGTTGTGTTCTATTAGTTAAAAGTGTCTAATAGCTATAGAACTTTAAGTAGATGTCCTTATGTGGTAATTATACCATTGTTAGTATAAGTGGACAAATATAGACATTAATTAAGTGATTTTAATGGTTTAATGATAAGGTTAAAAATGTAATTTAATAAAATAAACTAAGTAAAATATTTAAAAACAAAGTCACCATCTTTGTGGTTAAATTTAATAAAATAATGATAAGGTTAAAAATTAAATTGGATGAATTGAATAGAATAAATATTAAAGTGGTTAAATTTGATTATATATAGATCAAGAAAAGCCACGTCCGAAATTAGATCAGGGGAAAAATAAAGTAGTGGATTGATCGGTCGACTTTTTTCGTACTAATTCGAGGTAAGTTCGTATGTTTAATAAGCATTAAATTACATATTCTTGAATGCTTAATTGATATAAATGCGATGATACCACACCACAGAAATTCTTGACAAGTTGTCAGTAATGCATGAATCCCGTTTGAACCTTAGGAATAGATAGGATACAAATGACATGTAATTAGGGGTTACTGTGTTTTGAGTGCTGGTCCAGTACGTTCTACCAGTGGCTGAGTTTTTCAGCATGTGTTACGGTTACTCATTAGCTTGTGTGAGCAGCACCATGTAGTTATGTCTTGACCGTCAGCTTGTGTGAGCAAACCCAATGATAGCTCGAGAGTGAGCATCTATATGAGATATGAGATAGAGATAGTTTCGACCATGTTTTGGCACTTAGTGTGTGAGATACCCGAGTATCCAATATTATTCCAAATGGATCAATGAGCATAGTGATGTTACAGAAGTAGGTGAATTAAATATAAACTAGTACATGTATGTACGTGAAGCATATGAGAATTGAATCTATAAGATTTATGATTTCATATCTAACCTTGTGAATGAATATGTGATAGGTTTATGGATAAAAAATGAATTATATTATGATATGTTTGATTACTTAAATTGTGTTTATATGGTAAGTTTTTATGCTATACGAGCATACTAAGCTTAATAGCTTTTACTTTTCCGTGCTTTATAGTGATTTTGAAGCTTGCTCGGATTGGAAGTTGTTGGAGATCTCATCACACTATCCAGTTGTTGTTTTGGTACTCTTGAAATTTGTGTATATTGGTTAAATGGCATGTATAGGTGTTTTGGCTAAGTGGCCTATGTCTCATGTTGTTTTGGTTATATGTGTAGCCATGTGATTTGGCTTATTTTGATATACTTGGTTATGTAAATATGTGTAAATGGCCTTTTGATATCTGGTTTATAATTACTATGTGAATGCCTTGTTATGAATTGGTATTAAAGGTAGCAAATGGTTGAAATTGAGAATGTATTAGCATGCTAAGTAATAGGCAAGATAATGCATATATGAAATTAACCATTTAGGTGAATTATTGAAAGTGATATTGGTATGTTTTCAAATGGAAAATTGTGATGTTTATGAGCATTATGGTTGTTGGTATTGGTATTGCATGATTTGGACTTGGTTGAGATGGATTTGAATGCTTATTGATGATTTGGTCATATGTTAACTGGTAAGTGTAGGTTAGTATCACATTGGGTGAGAAATAAGGCTTGGAAAATGGCCTATTTTCATCCACACAGGTAGAGACACAGGCATGTATCTCAGTCGTGTGTGATTGTTTAGAAACTAAGTCAGTAGCTTCGCATGGCCTAGCACACGACTTGGCACACGGGCTTTGAGGCCATTTTGAAGGGTGCATGGGCTAGTCACACAGGTATGTGGTTGGCCGTGTGACCCAAGTTAGTGAGTTACATGGGGTCGGACACGGGCTGGGACACAACCATGTGATCCCATTTCGAATGTCCACACGGCTACACGGGCGTGTCTTTTGGCCGTGTGAGACACACAGCCTGGCCATACGGGCGTGTGTCCCCTGCACTTTGAAAATTTTCAATGTTTTCCCAAAATTTCCTTAAGATCTCAATTTAGTCCCGAATTATTTTTAATGCTTGTTTTGGGCCTCAAGGGCTTGTGTTAGGGACTATATGATTGAATTTGAATGAGTTTTGTTTGGATATGAGAAGTATATAAGATATGTAAGATTGTTTAAGTAATAAGTCCGATAATGCGTCGTAACCCTATTCTGGCAATGAATATGGGTTAGGGGTGTTACAACTAATTTGCAAAATTGTTAAATATTTAGGGTTTGGTCATGAATATTTTTGTATCATTCTTGAAGTTGGATGAAAGATTATGAGTCCTTGTAGATAAATAAACAAGTTTTGTAAAGTGATTTTTGATGAAAATGTCATTTAAGGACTTATTTGTAAAAGTAGTAAAATATCATGGTTAAATTATGAAATGATGATTTGTATGAGTTGATATGGGTTCATAATAAATTTGGTTAGCATGAGTTAGGGATGAGATGTAACACCCCTAACCCATACCCGTCGCCGGAATAGGGTTTCAGAGCATTATCGAAACATTCAGAATATTTTTCCATAAATCTACGTAAATTACTTTTCATTTACTGAGATCATCCAAAACGTCCCTTAATCGGGCCCTTAAGGCCCAATATGAACTTTAGAATTGAATCGGGACTTAATCAGGACGTCTAAGAATTTTTCATGAAATTACAAAATTTTTCCAAGGTACAGGGCTCACACGCCTATGTGGTCCAATGGACACGCCCGTGTGACCCTGGGACACGCCCGTGTTGGAGGCCATGTTCGACCCCGTATAACTTTCTGACTTACACATATGGCCATGCCACACGCCCGTGTGCTAGGCCGTGTGGTCAATTAATTCAATTCGAAATTAGGTGCAAGTTTCACACGACCAAGGCATACTCCTATGTCTCTGCCCGTGTGCCGAATTCTGAGCATTCTGTTTCTCAAAATTAAGGTGCAGAGGACACACCGCCTAACCACATGTCCATGTTACCAGGCCGTGTGTCACACACGGTCTAGACACACGCCTATGTGGACAAAATGAAGCTATTTCTAGCTTCATTTCTCACCCAAAAATTCACCCAAGACCTGCACTTGAAACACACAACCAATACAAGCCATTCCAAGCATTCAAATTAAACAAACTTCTTCATTCAACAAGGCATACCATTGCATGCATAGGTGGTAATAAACTTACCTTGGATTAACTTAGGCAATAACAACCTTTGATAACATATGCTCAACTTAACACATGTATATATATATCATAATAATCTATTTAGTCATACCAAAATGAACATCACTAGCCATTCCAATGGCTAGGTTACAAAATAACATTTTAAGCCACTATTGGCCAAGTTGTCCTATACATGCCATTATACCAAAAAGGATTTCTACTAAGTATACCCAAAATGACTAGTTGATAATGTGACGATGCTCCAGTGATCTCCAATCCTCGTGAGCTTCTGAGCACTATAAAATAGGGGAAAATAAAATGGAGTAAGTATTACATGCTTAGTAAGTTCGTATAACTGAAACTAAACTTACCAATCTTGTTTATTAAAATCTAGGCATACAATGTTATGTTTCCATCAATTTAACTAAATTTCCTAATCACATACATCCCATCAAACATGTTAGTCACCAAAATATTCATATCAATCAAGTAACATAGAGGAGCTCATCAGGCAATACTCTTTCAAGTCATTATCAATTCATCACAAAATTTTCATGCCATGTCAAGAGTTTTATGTCCGTAGAATCATTGAATTCCGATGGATGCTCAAATAGTACACTCGAAGTGTACGATTCAATAATCTATCAATTCCTTATTCAAGAGTACCCCTTAGGGAACTTAACCAAGAAACTCTCTATCGAGCCACATATCGTATAACAGGATTGCTAGTCTAGGCTAAATCCTTTATATAACATATGCTCAGAGAGCTCGATTAGGATTAGCAGTCCAGGCTAAACTCTAATCATAATGTATGCTCGAGAGATATTATATCGGGATTACCCATCCGGGCTAACTCCTTTCTATAACAAGGTCAATGGGACTACTCGTCCGAGCTAAATCCCATCCGCAACAAATGTAGGACTTTATTAATTTTGGGAAAGCACATATAATCATCGAATTTCAACATTCAATCGCGACTTAACCCCTTTATCACCATTCCAAGCATGTATCAATTTTTCATCATAGCATACAAGTAAAGCACATTAGCATCAATCACATTACATACAAACACAACATTTGAATTAACATAATTACATGCCGGATTAAGTTACACGAACTTACCTCGACACTTGTTCGCGTATAAAGTCTACTAATCTGAAATCTTTTCTTTTCCTCGATCTAACCTTGCATTAGTGTTTTCTGGATCTATATAAATGAATTTAACCATCAATTCACACATTTCATATTTAAATGGACTCAATTTACGTCTTAGGCATAATTACCATTATTCCCCTAAAAATTTTGATTGTCCCTAGGCCCAAAAAATGAAACTGGTGCAAATTACTCTCTATTCCAAGCCTAACCAAAACCCCATTACAAATAATCCAGCACATGTATTCATAAAATTTCAGAATGTTTCATTAAATTTTACAATTTTTCATTTTAGTCCCTAAATCATGTTTCCATCAAAAATCACTTTGTAAAAGTTGTTTTTCTATCAATGATCTTTCAATTTCTACCATAAATTTCTAATTTCCCGCATAATACATCAATGACCCATTTTCATACCTTGATAACTTTTCAAATTAATTCCTCAAACAGAGAGATTAAGCTATCCTGGTTCTAAAAATACCAAAATTACTAAAAATGGGACAAGAGAACTTACCCAATTAGGCTTTGAAAGTTTCCCCTCTCTCTCCTAAGGTTTCCATAGAATTTTAGGTTGAAGATGACAATAATATGATGATGTTTTCTTTTATCATCTTTTAATTAATTTAATTATTTCAAATTTCAATTTAGTCCTTGAACATTTCTAATTTTTCCATGGATGAGTCACCAAGAATCTACGTACTTTTCTTTAATGGTCTAATTACCATATAAGGACCTCTAGATTTGAATTCCATAGCTATTTGATCCTTATAACTACTAGAATTCAACTTTAGCATTTTATGTGAGTTAGTCGTTCTCGTAATTAAACACTTAATCGATAAAATTTTCATACCAAAATCTTCACACGACATATCTACCATATTACAGACCATATAATAAAATAAAAATAAATTATATTTTTGGGTCGAATTTGTGGTCCCGAAACCACTATTCTGATTTCACTGAAAAATGCGCTATTATAACTCTCCCCCTTTTAGGAATTTTCATCCTCGAAAATCTTACCAGTAAAAAGATTTTGTAACACCCTTTACTTGTACCCGAGGCCGGGACAGGGTACGAGGCATTTTTAAATATGCATACAAATGTTCATGCAAAACCGGGCTATAAAATTTCTTTCAATTCAAAAGTCATTCAAACATATACAAAACGTCCCTTGTATGGACCTACGAGGTCCAAAACATACATTGGAAATAATTCAGGACCAAACCAGAAACTTTAGAATAACTTGGGAAATTTTCTTAAATACAGAGTCAGACGCCCATGTGAGAAAGGGGACACGCCCATGTGCTCTTGACACGCCCGTGTCCTCAGGTCGTGTAACTCTCTGACTATGACGTCAGCACCAAAATAAGGTCACACGGCTGTGTCACACGCTCGTGTGGCTAGGCCGTGTGACCAAATAAAATTAAATGATTTTTCATAAAATGGTGTAGACTTCATACGGCTAGAGTACACGACCATGTGGTTGGGCCGTGTGACACGTTCGTGTCTTAGCCCGTTTGTTTACTACTGGGCATTTCGACTTTTAAAATTAAGGTGCAGGGGACACATGGCCGAATGACATGTTCATGGGGCAGTCTGTGTGTCACACACGGCCTAGACACATGCCTGTGTGTCTACCTGTGTGGACAAATTCTAGGCTATTTTCCAAGCCTTTTTGTCACCCTTTAAGACTCACTCATTTATACATATTCTCAGCATACGAAAAAACACATTTAATTTACTCCAATATCCAAATCCATGATTAAATTATGCCCCTAATGCCTCCATGCATTATCTCAATTTTTACAA
Organism: Gossypium longicalyx; assembly: GCA_025698465.1. Lineage (NCBI taxonomy): Eukaryota > Viridiplantae > Streptophyta > Magnoliopsida > Malvales > Malvaceae > Gossypium > Gossypium longicalyx. The sequence goes on from CM046995.1 coordinate 38,753,396, forward strand.
GCATTTCTTAAGCTTTTCATACCAATTCATAACCTCTAGGTTTTTATATTATTCTTTCCAACTTTACACATTTATAACATTGTTGTGGCCATACTTATTGATCATGAATCATTCACCAAATAAACATGTTATACCTTACATCCCTCATTCACATGCAACCACATCAACATGAACCCATTGCATGCATACATGATTAATAAGGGTTACAACCCAATAGTAAAATATGAACCATATCTCATAGCCATATACAAAATGAATCATCAACCATTATGAGCCGTTACACTTGGCTAATTTAAATGACATATATAACCAAAAGACAAGTTACCCTATACATGCCATTATATCAAAATGAATAGTTTTTTTATACCCAAAACAAGATTGCTGATAGTATGATCAAACTCCCACCGTCCTCCAACCTTCACGAGCCCAAAAGCTCTATAAGAAAAGGAAAAGTAAAAAAGGGGTAAGTATTACATGCTTAGTAAGTTTGTATAACGGAAAGTAAACTTACAAGCCATTTTAAACACATAATCACAATAAGCCATGTTATCCATCATTTATAAATAGTTTTCTCAAAACACATACACTCACTGAACAAGTTAGTCACATAATTTTCAAGATCCATAGATGAGCTCATCACATCATATATATATTCAAATTCTTATTTCTCATGTCATTTACAAATGTTTTATCCGGTGAATCATTGAATTCCCGATGGATATTTCATCACTTAGTAAGCTCTAGGTGTACTATTTTTTTAACAGTTAATTTATCTCCACTAGTGCCCTATCCGGTACACTCTTGAGTCACATTTCTTACAGCAGAATTACCAGTCCAGGCTAAATTCTAGCTATATCATGTACTCTAAGGGTTTTGTCGGATTACCAGTCCAGGCTAAATCCATTATAAGATAAAGAATTCCATACAGAGTTTAATCTAGATTACCAGTCCCGGCTAAATCCAGTCAAGTAGGATTACCAGTCCAGGCTAAATCCTAATTAAAACATATACTTGATAGGCTCGTTTCAAGATTACCCATTTGGGTTAAATTCTTTCTACAACACATGTAGGATCCCATTTCTTCTGAGAAGTGACTTATGCATCGAAATTCCATATTCAAACGAATTCTAACCCATTTTCAATCAATTTAAGAATTATGGACATTTATATACAATTCGTTATTTATGCATTTCACATTCAATTCAACACAACAATTAAAGTCAACATGCATAACATCCAATCAGGTTACACGAACTTACCTGGGTGATTTCTCGGGTTTGGATTCCGACTATTCCAAAACCTTTTGTTTTCCACGATCTACTTCTAGAATTGGTCTTTTTGAGTCTATATAAACAAATTAAATTATTAATTCATCACATTCTTCAATTTTAGTCTGTAAACTTACTCTATGGTAAATTTACCTTTTTACCCTTAACTTTGCACATTTTTACATTTTAGTCCCTAGGCTCGTATAATGAAATACATGCATTCCCTTAATTTTCCAAGCCTAGCCGAGTTATAATCTAGCCTATAACAGCCCACATTTTCCTTTATTTCACTTTTCTACTACCCACTTTTACATCTTTTACGACTTGGTCCCTTTTTAGTTGTTTTCATGGAGAACCACTTGACAAAAGATGTTTATCATACATCAAACTTTCATATTCCTCCATTAAACACCAAAAAACAAATATGTCACACATGGGTAAGTTTTTGAGCATGAACCCTAGCTTAAAATAAGGGTAGAAATGGCTAGAACATGCTTCAAAGATCTCAAAAATATAAAGAATATAAAAAACAGGGCTAGGGAACACTTACTATCAAGCTTGAAATGTTGAAAGCCCTAACTATGGAGCCCTTTAAATTTTAGACACACCATGAAGAAGATGAACAACATTTTTGCTTGATTTTTCCCTTTTTATTCTTTAATTAACCCAATGACCAAAATGCCCTTAAGGCCTTTCTTTAAAATTTTATCCATGCATGCCCATTTTTGTCCAAATTTTTAGAATTTGGTCAAATTACTATTTGAAGACCTCTAATTTATAATATAACTCAATTTTAGGCTAATAGCTTCTACAACTCAAGTTTTGCACTTTTTGCAATTTGGTCCCTAATGTCAAATTGAGCATCTAAGGCATAGAACTTCTCCATGAAATTTTTACACAAGCATACATTCTAATTCTAGACCTCATAATAATTATGAAATAATTATTTCTATTTCGGATATGTGGTCTCGAAATCACTGTTCTGACTAGGCCCTAAATTAGGATGTTACAACTCTCCCCCCTTTAGGGATTTTTGTCCCTGAAAATCTTACCAGTAAAAAGGTTCGGATATTGGTTTCTAATAGTCTCTTCAGGCTCCCGTGTAGCCTCTTCAACTCCATGCTTCTGCCACAGTACTTTCACGAGAGCAATATTCTTGTTCCTCAACTATTTGACTTCTCGAGCTAGTATCTTAATCAGTTCCTCTCCGTAAGTCATATCCGAAAAATCTCAACCTCTGTTGTTGAAATTACATGTGAGGGATTAGATCGATAACGGCACAACATGGACACATGGAACACATCATGAATTCTTTCCAACTCTGATGGCTAGGCCACCTTTATCCTACCTATCCAATTCTTTCAGTAACCTCATATGGCCCTATAAAATGAGAACTTAATTTGCCTTTCTTGTAACGCCTCAAATCCCCAAATCCCTAATAAAATTATTTTTGTGTGTTTGTGACGTGAAAGTATGACTGGCTTAATGTGTGTGTGCTCTGAGAGTGTCTGAGAAGTCGTGGGTTCAAGCCTTGGCTTCTAAAAAAATATGCTTTTAAGGATTAAACCCCTATCTTAGGTCAATGGGGTTATAAGATTATGTTGGTAAAAACATGTCAGAATGGGCATGCTGGTCTAGTGGATAGAGGCATGTGGAGTGTGCTAGTGGTTTGAAGTTCGAATCCTTGGTTATGCAAATGGAGATTTTTTTTACTGGTGGCCATGGGAGGAAGTTGTGTTTGATCGAAACACCAAGAGTTTGAATAGATTTGAATGGGGTTGTTGTTAGCCAATTTTGAGGAGATGGATGGGAGGAAATTTAGGAGAAAATCAAGCAAGTTCGAATTGAGAGGAGAGTCATGCCTGGTTAGAACTCTGTTACTTAGTGTTTCAGTTGTGTAAAAATGTTGAGAAGGTGTTTAGTGTGATGAAGGCTGACCGAATCTAATGAGTTCATTTGGTCAAAAATTTGGCTATTGTAAATGGGTGCCAAAATTGGTTCTTGTTTGGGTGTCGATGTGTGTTAGCTAACTGAGTATTGACTTCGTTCTCAATATCTCGGGTTGGCAGCTTCATTTTTTTGTTTTATTTGCTTGAGTCAAATACTCCTGTAACTTTTCTCAAGCTCTTGATTTCTCTTTTTGCCAGAATACCTTAGTGACCTTTTCTCTTCATCTTTTCTCTTCTTTAAACCGATTATCTGACATTAGTGAAGGCCGATTGTTCTGATTGAGTACCTTCTTCTTCTTCTTATCCTCTTCTCTAAAGCTGAATACTTCTTTTTTGATTTCATTCTTCCTTTCTCTGCTGGGTCGAATACCCATACTCTCCCTCTCTCAAATCTTTTTATTCTTCTTGCTTTGGCCGAATCTCCTTGATTGACTGTTGCCGAAATTCATTTGATTTATTGGTAAGTGTGTGTTACAATCATTTTATTATTTCTTTTCCTAGCCAAATTTTTTTTGGCTCTACTATCAAGTTTCGACTTTCCCTTTTCTTTCTCTTTAGGGCTGAATGTATGTTTTTCATCTAACAACTTATGATATGCTAAATCATGCTAGGAGTGTGGATTCTATTGTGGAAGCTTAGGCCAATTACTCTTCTCATTGTAAGTGGTCTACCACTTTTGGGGTAAGTGTTTTAAGTGCGATGTATTTCATATTGGACTTTAAATACACACAGTCGATTGAATGTTTCTTATGAAGGTCAAAGTTGTAACGCCTTGATTTTCAGGATTTTTCGGGTTTTTGTGATTTTAGGTAAATTTTGAAATTTTGGTGTTCTGAATATTGGAATTGCGTTTAAATGTGTTAGTGGGCCTTTAGAAGGCCTAAGCCTAAGTTAAACGCGATAAAATATCAAGGTTGGATTTTAAGTGAATAGGAAACTTGGTTAAGTGGGTTTTTAAGAAGAACTTCGTAAATTATGACACAAATAAGGCCTTGGTAATGTGGCAAGGTGGCGCCACTAAGTTCCTAAAAAAATGGTGCCTGGGAAGGAATTAAAGGTCCAGGGTTCAAGTTGCAAGGTAGGCATACTGTTACTTTTTAATTTTAGGCATGTGTTGGGCATGTTATCACTTAAGTGAATTTCGGCAAGGGCCTTAGGGAGGTTGGGCAGATTGTTTTAGTTGATATTAGGGTTAGGTTCTTTTCTTTTTCTGTCTTGGAGAATTAGGGTTAGCCACCTGAAAGCTTTCGCTGTCATTCATCCTTTTTGAGTTCTCACAAAAGCCGAAAACGCAAATTCCTCCTCCTTGGTGCCGAGTTCTTCTTCCTCTCTTTTTCCTCCATTTTCTTTCTTCCTTTTTGCTTTTCCTTCTAGCCGAAACCTTCTGACCACCTTACTCACCTCTTCTATCGATCCCATCCTCCACAAAACCTTCATAGCCGATCGCCATAAAAGCCTAAATCCCGAAATCTCACTTCTTGTACTGATTTCTCCAAGCCAAAATCCTTCAGTTATTTTGTTCCTTTTGATTAACGTTCATCTTCTCTAAACCCTTAGTATTTGTCGGCAACATTACTTCAAAGTTATAGCCTCAAATTATCATCTTCTTCATCATTTAAAAAGCCAAAGTACCATAGATTCAGGGACTTATAGCCGAAACTCAGATCTCCTGGATTCGAGTTCTACTATTATTTAGAGGATAGATCTACATTAGATCTGCATAGAAATCAAAGAGGAATAGGTGGAAAGTGCTCATCACCTCAGATCTAGTCTTATTTTACAATTTAGAAAAAGCCGAAGTCCCTAAAATCTAGAGAGGCTGTCGATTTGGGCATAGGGATTTAAGGGTCTTTAACCGACGATTTCTTTTGGTGTTTAGTGTCTTCTAAAGGTTGGATCAAAGGCTTGGATCCTTGGAACAACTAGACTTAGATCTAGTTATCGGTTTTCGGTAAAAAGGTAAGATTCTAAAGGCTTTAGGGGCATGGTTCGAATATGGTAGGTGAATATTGGGATTGGTTATTATGGTTTGCAATCTAAGAATTGTGGTAATCAATTGTAGGAAATCGTAAGGGATCTCAGTGGCAGTCGTTACCAAACAGGTGTGTAACAACCCTCGTAATAGCTTAGGCTAATATTTGCAGAAAAGCCGAAATGCCAAAATTCTGGCATTTTGGGAACTTGAGATTTTGCATGTGGTTTTGGATGCAATAAAAACGATATGATCGGTGTTTGGATCGACGAAACAGGTAAGAGCGCAATTCTATGAACGACGGTAGGATGGGCCTCAATGGGCTAAAATTGGGCCTAATGGGCTTTCAGGCCATTTGGGTAAAAATTGATAGAAAATGGAGTTTGGAAAGATTGCATGTTAATGCGGTTAGTACTATTGTAAAATTTGGATTATGTAGGCTTAATGGGCTAAATCGGCATTCGGAGGACCCATTAGGGGTTTTGGGCCCAAAAGCCCGAGTATAATAAAGTGGGTTAAAAATCATTGTTTAAACACTCGAAAATATTGATAATTGATTAATGAACATGGAAAACCCTGATATTTGGTAAAATTATGACATTACCCTTATAATATAAAAAATGTCTATTTTGCCCTAGGTAAAAATGACCATTATACCCCTAGGGTTTAAATATGAATATGATGCATGAGATTTTGATATACATGATATGACATGATATGCATATGATATATTATGAGATGCACATGATATACTCATTATATGCATGGGTTGGGTTTGATATAAATGGAGGAAGTGCAAAAAGGGCTTTGCCCTAGTTTACCGAAAAGGGCTTTGCCCCAGTTTATCAAAAAAGGGCTTTGCCCCAATTATTAAAAGAGGCTAGGCCTCCAGTTATATGATAAAGCAGCTATACTGCAAGTGGAGAGTTTGGTTGGGTGGGTTGAGTTATTCCCCACATGGAGAGCTTGGTTGGTATGGGTGGAGAGTAGCGGATGGTGGGTTGAGTAGTCTCCCCAAATGGGCTTGCATACATTCATTGGTATTACATGTGATATTGAAATGGGCCTATGGGCCATACTGTTTACAATAAAGGCTTCGGCCCAGCGATATGATTTATGAAAAGGCTTCGGCCCAGTAACCATTAAACGAAAGGCTTCGACCTAGTATATGTCGAGACTGAATTAGGGCTTAGGCCCGATATGCTGATATTAGTTTGGGCTCTGAAAGGGGCTTGTTGCACACTGAGTTTTCCAAACTCACCCCCCTTTCCTTATCTTTGCAGGTGAGTCTTGATGTGGAGACTTGGAGCCGGAGGGGATTCAGAGTGGCCGTGATGATCGCTTTCGAACTTTGCAATAAGTAACCAGTTTTTTAAAATTTATTATTATTATTTGGTTTTGGGTTGTAATAAGGCCATTTTAATTATCTTTCTAGGATTATTTTATCTTATACTCTATATTTTACTGATAATAATTCAAAATGGGTTAGACTTAGGGCGCGTTTTCAAAATGATACTTGTTTTCAAAATAGCGCAACAATGCAACTAATCAGTTTATCAAAAATATCTACTTAAATGAATTCCAACTCATTTTTTTCCAAAACCTAACCTCGCACCAAAGTGTGGCAATGGTTGTGGGCATGTCTAGGATTGGATCCAGGCAAGAGCTTAGTACTTAAGCAGCCTTCATGGCTCACCTCCTCTGTTTCGGATACCTACCTGGTGCACAGCTTCCATTCACTTTGTTAACTTAGCAAAAGACGTTCTTATTAAACACTAAAATGAATCATGGGTTTTTAAAACTTCAATAAGACACGTCGGACTCGGCCATAACGTCTGGGCCGAGTTTGGGGTGTTACAAAAGTTTTGGAGCAGTACGTGGGTGTTAAGTCAGTGGGGTTCTGCGATTGTTGGATTGGTATGTGTCAGTGAATCGATAGAATCCTTTTCGATTTTATGGTTTGGATTAATGATGGATTTAGTCTAATGAGGGGTTGTGGTTGACCATAGGTTCTCGATTTTAGAAGTGGTTCGGCTATGACACCACAACAGGTGTGTAACACTACCATTAGTTGTGGAACGGCAAAAGCTGAAAAGATTAAAAGCCAAAAAGTGGGCTGTCGACACCACACGGGCATGTGGCCGCTCGTGTGGTTGGCCGTGTAACAAAACATGGTCGGGTGGTCGATGAGATGGCCATGAGCGTTTTCATGGGCCGAAACGATATTGGGCCATTTTGGGCAGAACTGGGCCATGCAGGCCCAATGGGCTTGTGGGCCCTACATGGGAAAGTCTCACAAAAGTGTGGTAAATATTGGGCCAGACTGTGTAGACCACACGGCTAGGGCCATTTTTGGCTCTGTGGGCCATACGAGCATGTTGGCCCACATGGGCCCACAATATGGGCCGTGGGCCCATTATCATCGATTGACTGTTAAGGTTGCACGGGTTGCTCGAGACGACTGTGGACCTACTGTTGGGCCGGTAAGTGTACCTAGACCCTTATTTTTTTTAAATGACTAATATACCCTTATGCGATGTATGACTTTTTTAGCATGCCATTTGTACTGTATATACATTTATATTATGTTGCATTGCATGAGGCGGGATATATGATTTTGGAGGAAGTGTACTGAAAGGCTATAAGCCTATTACTGGTAGCTCTGCTGCAAATACTATTCTAGTGCCGCAACTGGTGCTACTTGGTGTGTAGGGATGGGTGGGTCGATTTTATCCCCACATGGTGTGTAGGGTTGGTACGGAGATGGTGTGTAGAGGCTGGATTGGGTAGGATTTTTTGATTGTATACTATACTAATACTGTAATGGGCTTAGGCCCACTAATACTATAACTGTGATGGGCTTAGGCCCCACCGTCATCATTCTTGAAATGGGCTCGTGCCTGCATCGCTATCTTTATTGAAAGGGCTTAGGCCCAAATTGTGTTTACTCTGATTGATTACTATTATAGGATTACACACACTGTGTTTTTGCAATCTCACCCATCTGTTAACTGTGCAGGAAATCTCCAGACTTAGACAGATGGATGTGACGTAGGACTCAGTGGTGGCCACTCGACTTAGTTAGCTTTTAGTATCATAATTAAGGTTTTATTTTGGGTTTTTCATTATGTAATAAGGCCTCTCGGGTTATTTTTGATTTTGGTATTTTAAGGCCTCTCTGGTTATTTTTGATTTTGGTATTTTACTCAAATTTATTTCTGATTTACAACTGCTAGGAGTAGGAAAAACGCGAGTTTTCAAAAAGTCAAACATTTTTAAAACCACCACAAATATGTAACTCGTTTTCAAAGCTTCCACGAATAACAAGCTGTTTACAAAATTAATAACGTTTTATTAGAAGCAACCTTTAAAAGTACAAGTCCCACATTAGGAATGAGCAATAAAACTTTAAATCAGCTTTTAAAACTATGCAAAGAGGCTAGTTAAAGAAGGGGTTTTAAAACGACGAGTCTTAGATTTCAAAAAATACTTCAATGTGATATCGCTAGATCTGGTCATGATGACTGGGCTTGTAAGAACCTAGTTTAGACCCTAGTCGGAATAGTGGTTTTAGGACCACGATTCAAAATTAAAAAATTTATTTTATTATTATTTTAATATTTACAGCATGATATTAGAATCGTGTGAAAATTTCGTGAAGAAAACTTACTGTTTGAATGGTTAATTCGGTAAAAAAGACTAAATCGCATAAAGCGTAAAAGTTCCATGCTATTAGTTAAACGTGTTAATTGACCTTGGATTTTTAATATAATGGCCTTAAACAGTAAATATCCCATTTATGAGATAGTGGGAGTTAGTGGCATGGCATTTGGAATAGTTTTTAATGGAATTAAAGGTTAAAAATAGAAATTTATTAATAAATGTTATATTAAATAAAACAAAGCATAAAAATTATGGATGTTCATCCTATTTGGCCAAAAATACAAAGGAAAAGGAAATAAAAAGAGACTTAAGGGTTCGACACTTATCTTGGAAAATTGAGGTATGATTTTTTATTCATTTTCGATAATTTTAATGTTTTTGTGATCATTACTTCGAATACTAGCTGACCCATGCTCGAATTTTTGAATTGGTTGTGTATTTTGTGATTTTCCATTGATGACAACTTGTTGTTTTTGTTGTTTGATGATGAAAAATAATTACTTGTTGATAGATTATCTTGTTTAATTAAGTGATTTTTAGTAAAAATGCCTATTTGGGATTGAATTGTGAAAATGATATTTTGAGGGACTAAAATGTAAAATAAATGAATTTGAATATTTTGTGTTTTGTGAAATAGGGACTAAATTGCGAAAAATATGAAATGTCAGGGGAAAAAGTGTAATTAACCCATTTATGTATTTTTAGATGAATTTGATTGAATATATGATTAAATAAGTTAAATTTTTATTGAATTAGATCAAGAAATAAGGAAATCTAATTTGGATCGGGGAAAGTAAAAAATTATCGAAGTCATTTCAGTCCGTTCGTGTTAGTACGAGGTAAGTTCATAAGTATATAAATTTGTTAAATTGAAATGTGTGTGCATTATATATGCTGAATTGAGTTGTAAAAAAATATGGTTGTGAGATTGAAATATATTATATGTGAACTGGATTTGATGCACTAAGTGTGCGATAAAGGCAATAGCTACGGCTCTTAAAATGGCACTGAGTGCGTGAGATTGTAATAGCATTGGCTGAGTAAATGGCACTATGTGGGTGACACTGATATAAGTTCTGTTTAATGTAATGGCACTAAGTGTGCGATACAATTATAGCTTCAGATAATTAATTGGCACTAAGTGTGCGATACAATTATATCTTCAGTTAATTAATTAGCACCAAGTGTGCAAGTTCGTTGAATGTTCAAGGATTATCAAATGAATTAATGTTTCGAGCATTGAAATAATAAGCGTGACAGATAAGAAGGTAATGGTATAGGTATGTACGAAACCTATGTGGTGGATGATGTTAAGTATGAAGTAGATGAAATTTTGTGTAAATGAATGGTGAAATGAGTTGGATTGAATGGCATTATTAATGCTATTCATAAGATTAAAGATGTGAAATGAAAGTAAGATTTGACTTTGAATAAATATGAGTATTATGATGTATTATATATGCTAGCTATATGAAATTGTGGTGCTTTATTTAGGATATGAGATTTACGAAACATGAAACATGACTGTGATGTATGATTTCTTGGTTCAAAAACTGGAACAGGTATTGAAATTAAAATGGTGAGTTGGATAAATGATTTATATATGCAATTTGGTTTAGGTGAATAAGGAAATTATAGATGTTCGAGTTTGGAAGGGTTTAAAAAGAAGTTGATATAACTTTATGTATGATTCGTAATAAATGACTGTGGTTAGGTTGGAGATGAAATGAATATGTGCGAGCTTGATTTATATGATGAGCTAATGGTCGTTATTCGATTTTGAAAGTATGGTTATATGTTCATTGATAAACAAGAATATGTTCATTGATAAACAAGATAAGTGAAGTTATTTAATGTGGTTCTATGAATTTATAAGTATAATGAATGTACATGTGATTGAGATTTGTTAAATTTGGTTTAATGATATTGATTTATAAATATCATTGAAATGAATTATTTGCTTATGACTTACTAAGCTTTCAAACCTTACTCCATGTATTATCCTATGTCTATAGAGTTTCAGAGACTTGCTCGGGTTGGATGTTGGAGGAGACGTCATCACACTATCTGGTTAGCATTTCGGTAAATAAAAGCTTTAAGTTTTGGTAATGTGGCATGTATAGGCTAGTTTTGAGATGGTTCATTTTGACTTGTGTATTTATATGTAGCCATGCAAAAATGGCTTGTTAAAGATGTTAATGTTTATGTATATTCGGGCATGGTATGAATTCATTTTAAGAAGTATGTTTTATGATATTGGTATGTTTTGGTATAGAAAGTGAACATGAAATTAATGCTTGAATGATGCTTGTAGGGAGGACTCAAATTAGGTTGCAAATTGGCTATTCAAATGGCCAATTTTTGTCCACATGGGCAGAGACACGGGCGTGTGTCTCAGCCATGTGTGACACACGGTCATGTTACACGACTGTGTGTTCCTTGATGTAGTCCTACAATTTAAAGTCAGTCTCAAGCACGGGACTAGGCACACGGGCGTGTGGTCAGCCACGAGACTTAAGTCAGTTTCGACCACGGCCAAGGCACACGGGCGTGTCTTGTGGCCATGTGTATAAGTCAGTATGTATGCTCTATTTTACCACGGCCTAGACACATGGGCGTGTCTAATGCCATGTGAGGCACACGGTCTATTAACATAGGCGTGTGACGTTTATAACTAAGAAAAATTGTTAAGTTTTGGAAAATAAAGATTATGTATGTGTTCGATTTAGTCCCGACCTCTTCCTAATGCATGTTTATGGTCTCATTGACCTAAGAGAGGGACTTAATATTTATGTTTGGCTATAATATGACGATGCTTGATTTTTGATTGTGAAATGATTGCGAAATATTTCGATATGTCTGGTAATGCTTCTTAACCCTAGTCTGGCAATGGATACAGGTTAAGGGTGTTACAGGGCTGGGTTTGGGGTGTTACATTTAGTGGTGTTAGAGCCAGGTTGCAAAACTCGGCTGTGGATTTGGGCTTTTTCAAAAACATGGAAATTTTAACAAAATTGTATCAAATGGCTTAAAGTAATTGATATAATTTGGAAATATTTTACTGAAGGAGTGGTACACCGAGTCTCTGCGCTATCCTGTAAGTCTTATGACTGTTTATACTGAAAGGATTATGTTGAAATGTTATTTTTAAGACTACTTTAGGTAGTAAAACTGCACAGAAACTCTCTAGTTAGAGTAAACTACAAACCGTAGTAAGACTGTGAACTGCGAAAACTAACTTTGAGAAAATAATGTTCATAAAATATTTGTAAAAAACACTGGAACAATAAATTGACTGGCATAAAACTGTTAGTACAGACTAAGTGCATTTGATAATGAGCACCAGAGGTGCTCATGGAAGAGGCCGCGGCAGAGGCCGTGGAGGTGCTCGAGATGGGTCTTCGTTAGCTAGACACCAGCCTAATGAGGAAGATAGAGAGGCACCAGCTTTACCTATGATGGAGACAGGGTCTAAAAATCGAGTGGCTGGGGACGACGCACTATCTCAAGTGATGTTGGGGATTCTGGAAAGGGTCACTGGGCCTAGTATTGGAACTGTTGGTCGTGGGTCGGTTATGGAACAACTCAGGTCTAGTGGGGCTGAGATATTTAGGGGTATTGCTGGAGTTACCCCTGATGTGGCTGAATATTGGATCGAGGCCATAGAGAGGATCATGGTTGACCTCGATTGTACCCCCGAACAAAAACTAAAGGGTGCATTATCATGTGAAGAGATGAGGCCTACCAGTAGTGGCTTACTATCAAAGAGGGCACTCAAGTTGATCGATTGACTTGGAAGTTTTTCAAGACTACTTTCCCAGCTAAGTATATGGGTGCCAGCTATCTGGATGCCCGTAGGAGGGAATTTCTGAATTTAACTCAGGGAGATAGGATAGTGGCTGGATACGAGGCCGAATATTTATGACTAAGTCTCTATGCACGTGGGATGCTGGCAACTGAATACGAGCGGTGTGTTTGATTTAAGGATGGCCTCAGAGATGGTTTAAGGGTTCTAATAGCTCCTAAGAGGAAGCAGAATTTTGCAGCACTGGTTGACAAGGCGAAAATCGTCGAGGAGGTGAAGCGCGCTGAGCGCCAGAACAGAGAGAAAGGCAGAGATAAGAGGGATGCTGAGCCCTCAAATTCATTTCTGAGGCCTAAGAAAAATGCCAGAGCTGATGGGCCAATCAGAGTTGGGGCCCCTGCTACTACTACTGGACAGCAGTTTTGTGCTGACTATGGGAGATACCATCAGGGTGAGTGCTGGAAATGGACTGGGGCATGTTTGAGGTGCAGTTCTATAGAGCTCCGTATCAGAGATTTTTCGCGGAGGACCGATCAGGTGCTAGCTACTGGTTTATGTAATGCACCTCAGAGGGTTGTTTAGTAGCCACCGAGAGGCCGTAGGAATGCCAGAGGTAGAAATGGTATGGGCCGTGGTCAAAGAGCATTGGGCCGAGGAGCTGGTCAGGCTGAGGCAAGGCAGCCAGCTCTAGTGCTGCTCGTCCCTGAGAGGAGGCAGATGCTCTGAACGTCATCACGAGTACACTTTTTATTTATAATGTACCCTACACTGCATTGATAGATATAGGATTTACTCATTCCTATGTTGCCTGTTCGATTGTTCAAAACCTGGGGGTTACGATTGAGAGTACTTCGAGCGAGATTACTGTACTAAGTCTATTAGGCTAGTCTATCCAGGTAAATAAGGTGTTTAGAGATGTTCCCTTGGGGATATAAGGAGTCATCTTCCGGGCTGATCTTTTGGAACTGCCTTTCGAAGAATTCGACCTAATATTGGGGATGGATTGGCTGGTCAAACACCAAGTGAGTTTGGATTGTGCCACAAAAATGATGACACTGAGAACTGAGGAGGAGAACGAGGTAGTTGTCATTGCAGAATGGAAAAACTATTTGTCTAATGTGATTTCAGTGTTAAGGGCCGAGAAGTTGGTACACAAGGGTTGTGAGGCGTTCTTGGACTACGTCAATGTTTCAGATGTTGAGGACTCTTTGGTAAAGGATATCAGAACAGTTAAGGATTTTCTGGATGTCTTTCCTTAAGAGCTACCTGGGTTACCTCCAAAATGTGAAGTGGAGTTTGGGATTGAGCTCCTTTCTGGTACAGCTCCGGTGTCTGCCCCTTATAGGATGGCACCGAAAGAGCTTGTGGAGCTTAAGGTTTAGATTCAAGAGCTACTGGATCGTGGGTTCATCTGACCTAGCGTGTCTCCGTAGGGAGCACCAGTCTTGTTCGTGAAAAAGAAGGATGGATCCATGCTAATGTGCATTGATTTCAAGAAACTAAATAAGCTGACCATTAAGAACGAGTACCCTCTGCCAAGGATTGGTGATCTGTTTGACCAACTGTGAGGAGCGTTGGTATTCTCTAAAATAGATCTTCGATCGGGGTATCACCAATTGAGAGTTAAGGAGGCTGATGTGCTCAAGATGGCATTTAGGACTCATTATGGTCATTACGAGTTCCTAGTAATGCCATTTGGACTGACGAATGCACCGACAGCTTTCAGGGATCGATGAACCGAGTGTTCCAACCCTATCTAGATCAGTTTGTTGTTGTATTTATCGATGACATACTAGTGTATTTGAGGACTGAAGATGAACATGATGGACATCTCCGAATAGTTCTCCAAAATTTGAGGGAGAAACAACTGTACACCAAGTTTAGCTAGTGTGAATTCTGGTTACGTGAGGTTGCGTTTCTTGGTCATGTGGTATCTACTGAGGGGATTAGGGTTGATCCTCGAAAGGTTAAGGTAGTGTTGGACTGGAAGCTGCCTAAGATGGTATTTGAGATTCACAGTTTCCTAAGACTGGTGGGGTATTATAGACGCTTTGTAGAGGGGTTTTCACTAATTATCGCAGCCTTAACTATGCTACTACGTAAGAGTGTGCCATTTAACTAGACTGATGCGCAGTATGAGAGCTTTGAGAAGCTCAAGAAAGTACTGACTGAGGCCTCTATCTTAATATAGCCTGAGTCTGGGAAGGAGTTGACTGTGTACAGCGATGCATCACATATCAGTTTGGGATGTGTGTTGATGCAAGAGGGTAAGATGGTAATGTATGCGTCTCGCTAGCTTAAGACTCATGAGATGAATTATCTAATGCATGAATTGGAGTTAGTTGGGGTGGTATTCGCATTGAAAATCTGGAGGCATTACCTGTACAGTTAGAAGTGTATAATCTACACGGATCACAAAAGGCTCAAGTATCTCCTTACTCAAAAGGAGTTAAATCTTAGGTAGTGTAGATGGATTGAGCTGCTTAAGAATTATAACTGCATGATTGAATATCATCCTGGGAAAGCCAATATGGTGGCTGACGCATTGAGTTGAAGAGCCGTGACTGATCTGAGGGCGATATTTACTCGCCTTAGTTTATTTGACGATGGTAGTTTGTTAGCAGAGCTTCAAGTGAAACCATTGTGGATTGAACAGATTAAAAATAAACAGTTGGAGGATGAGTCATTGGGTCTTCGATTCCGTCAAGTTGAAAATGGTAATACTGTGGATTTTGGGCAGAACAGTGAAGGGTACTCTTTTTCTGAGGTAGAATTTGTGTACCTAAGGATACTGATTTGAGGTAGTCTATACTGCGAGAGGCACATAGTAGCCCTTATGCTATGCACCCAGGCGGAAATAAGATGTACAGAGATCTTCGTGAGATATATTGGGGCCAGGTCTTAAGCGTGAGGTTACCGACTTTGTGAGGAAATGTCTAACTTGCCAGTAGGTTAAAGTGGAACATCAGTTGCCTTCTGGATTGCTTCAGCCAGTTAAGATTCCACTGTGGAAGTGGGAAAGAGTAGCTATGGACTTTATTAGTGGGCTACCTTTAACGCCTACTAAGAAGGTTTTGGTATGGGTCATCATGGATCAGTTGACCAAATCTGGCCATTTCATACCTGTTCGCACTAATTATTCATTACAAAAACTAGCTAAGTTGTATGTATCTGAGATAGTGAGCATGGGGTACCAGTTTCTATAATATCTGACAAATATCCTCACTTCACGTCTCAGTTTTGGAAGTTACATGAAGCTCTAGGTACACGATTGGACTTCAATATTGTGTTCCATCTTCAGACAAATGGTCAGTCAAAGAGGGTGATTCAGATACTGGAGGACATGTTAAGGAGTTGTGTGATTGACTTCCGGGGCAGTTGGGAGGATTACTTATCGCTAGTAAAGTTTGCTTACAACAATAGTTACTAGTCTAGCATACAGATGGCACCTTACGAAGCACTATATGGTGGTAGGTGTCGCAGTCCTTCATGTTGGATTGAGTTGGATGAGCAGCATGTTCTGGGCCCTGAGCTAGTATCTGATACCGAGGATAAGGTCAGATTAATTTGGGATTGACTAAAGGTAGCATCAAACAAACAGAAGTCATATGTGGATCTGAAACGTAAGGAAATTGAGTATTCTGTGGGACATTTTGTCTTTCTCAAGGTCTCGCCATGGAAGAAGGTATTGAGATTTGGGTGTAAGGGCAAGTTGAGCCTAAGGTTTATTGGGCTTACCGCATACTGAGACGAATAGGACCAGTTGCTTACCAGTTAGAGCTACCTCCGAAATTAGAACGGATTCATGATGTGTTCCACGTCTCTATGCTGAGATGCTATCGCTCTAATCCTACACATGATGTATCGGTTGAGGAGATTGAAGTTAGACCAGATATGAATTTCGAGGAGGAGCCAGTCCAGATTTTGGATCGAGAGATGAAAGTCTTGAGAAGGAAATCAATCCAATTAGTGAAAGTTTTATGGCAGAACCACAGTTCTGAGGAGGCTACATGGGAACCTAAGGAGGCGATGTGACAACAATACCCTCAGCTTTTCTGACCAGGTAAATTTTGAGGCCGAAATTTTCTTTAAGGAGGGTAGAATTGTAATGCCCCAAATCCCTGATAAAATTATTTTTGTGTGTTTGTGATGTGAAAGTATGTCTGGCTTAGTGTGTGTGTGCTCTGGGATGTCTAGAAAGTTGTGGGCTCAAGCCTTGGCTTCCACAAAAATTTTGCTTTTAAGGATTAAACCCCTATCTTAGGTCAGTGGGGTTATAAGTTTATGTTGGTAAAAACATGTCAGAATGATCCTGCTAGTCTAGTGGATAGTGGCGTGTGGAGTGTGCTAGTGGTTTGAGGTTCGAACCCCTAGTTGTGCAAGTGGAGATTTTTTTTACTGGTGGCCATGGGAGGAATTTGTGTTTGACCGAAACACCAAGAGTTTGAACAGATTTGAATGGGGTTGTTGTTAGCCAAATTTGTGAAGATAGATGGGAGGAAATTAAGGAGAAAATCGAGCAAGTTTGAATTTGAAGAAGAGTCATGTCGGGTTTGAACTCTGGCACTTAGTGTTTCGGTTGTGTAAGAATGTTGGGTAGGTGTTTAGTGTGTTGAAGGTTGACCGAATCTAATGAGTTCATTTGGTCAAAAATTCGGTTATAGTAAATGGGTGCCGAAATTGGTTTTGCTTTAGGTGCCGATGTGTGTGAGCTAACTGAGTGTCAACTTCATTCTCAATATCTCAGGTTGGCAGCTTTATTTCTTTTGTTTTATTTTCTTGAGTCGAATACTCCTGTAACTTTTCTCAAGCTCTTGATTTCTCTTTTTGGAAAAATACCTTAGTGACCTTTTCTCTTCTTTAAACCGATTATCTGACATTAGTGAAGGTCGATTGTTCCGATTGAGTACCTTCTTCTTCTTCTTCTTCTTTTCCTTCTTCTTCTTTTTCTTCTTCTTCTTTTTCTTCTTCTTCTTCTTCTTCTCTTCTTCTCTAAATCTGAATACTTCTTTTCCGATTTTGTTCTTCCTTTCTCAGCTGGGCCGAACACCCATACTCTCCCTCTCTCAAATATTTTTGTTCTTCTTGCTTTGGCTGAATCTCCTTGATTGACTGTTGCCGAAATTCATTTGATTTATGGGTAAGTGTGTGTTACAATCGCTTTATTATTTCTTTTCCTAGCCGAATTTCTTTTGCCTCTACTATCAAGTTTTGGCTTTCCCTTTTATTTCTCTTTGAGGCCGAATGTATGTTTTTCATCTATCTGCTAAATCATGCTAGGAGTGTGGATTCTATTATGGAAGCTTAGGCCGATTACTCTTCTCACTGCAAGTGGTCTATCCACTTTTGGGGTGAGTGTTTTAAGTGCGATGTATTCCATATTGGACTTTAAATACTTATCAGTCGATCAAATGTTTCTTATGAAGCTCGAAGTTTTGGAGCAGTACGTGGGTGTTAAGTTAGTGGGGTTCTACGATTGTTGGATTGGTAAGTGTCAGTGAATCGATCGAATCCTTTTTGATATTATGGTTTGGATTAATGATGGATTTAGTCTAATGAAGGGTTGTGGTTGACCATAGGTTCTTGATCTCGGAAGTGGTTCGGCTACGACATCACAACAGGTGTGTAACACTATCATTAGAGATGGAATGGCAAAGCTAAAAAGCTGAAAAGCCGAAAAGTGGGTTGTCGACACTACACGGGCGTATCGCCACCCATGTGGCAGGCCGTGTAACAAAATATGGCCATGTGGTCAATGAGATGGCCATGAGCGTTTTCATGGGCCGAAACAATATTGGGCCATTTTGGGCTGAACTGGGCCATGCAGGCCCAATGGGCCTTTGGACCCCATACGGGAAAGTCGCACAAAAGTGTGGTAAATATTGGGCTAGGCTGTGTAGACCACACGACTAGGGCCATTTCTGACTATGCAGGCCATACGAGCGTGTGGGCCCACATGGGCCCGTAATATAGGCTGTGGGCCCATTATCATCGATTGACTGTTAAGGTTGCATGGGTCACTCGAGCCAACTGTGGACCTACTGTTGGGTCGATAAGTGTACCTGGACCCTTATTTTTTTTTTTTGTAAATGACTGATATACCTCTATGTGATGTATGACTATTTGAGCATGCCATTTGTACTGTATATACATTTATATTATGTTGCATTGCATGGGGTGGAATATAGGATTCTGGAGGAATTGTATTGAAAGGCTATAAGCCTATTACTGGCAGCTCTGCTACAAATACTATTCTATTGCCGTAATCGGTGCTCCTTGGTGTGTAGGGATGGGTGGGTTGATTTTATCCCCACATGATGTGTAGGGTTGGTACGGAGATGTTGTGTAGAGGCTGGATTGGGTAGGATTTTTACGATTGCATCTTGCATCTTGATCTTGTAATGGGCTTAGTCCCCACCGATTCATGAAATCGGCTCAATCCCAAGCCCTCTCTATTCATATCGAAAGGGCTTAGGCCCAAATTGTGTTTACTCCGATTGATTGCTATTATGGGATTGCACACATTGAGTTTTCGTAAACCTACCCACCTGTTAACTATGCAGGAAATCCCCAGACTTAGACGGATCGATGCGACAGAGGACTTAGTGGTGGCCACTCGACTTAGTTAACTTTTAGTATCATAATTAAGGTTTTATTTTGGGTTTTTCATTATGTAATAAGGCTTCTCGGGTTATTTTTTATTTTGGTATTTTACTCAAATTTATTTGTGATTTACAACTGCTAGCAGTAGGAAAAATGCGAGTTTTCAAAAAGTTAAACATTTTCAAAACCACCTCAAATACGTAACTCATTTTCAAAGCTTCCGCGAATAACAAGCCGTTTACAAAATTAATAACGTTTTATTAAAAGCAACCTTTAAAAGTACAAGTCCCACATTAGGAATGAGCAATAAGACTATAAATCGGCTTTTCAACCTATGCAAAGAGGCTAGTTAAAGAAGGGGTTTTAAAACGAAGAGTTTTAGATTTCAAAAAACACTTCAATGTGACATCGCCAGATCTGGTCATGACGTCTGGGCCGGGTTTGGGGTGTTACATTTCTTTCCAAATCTCAGGACCTTTTTCCACTGAGACACCTTTAAAAATTCCTTATCACCAACTTGATACTCAATTTCTTTTCGTTTCAAAATAGCGTAAGATTTCTGCCTGTCAAAAGTAGTTTCAAACTATCATGAATAATCATTATCTTTTCCTTGGTCTCCTTAATTAAGTTGACCCCATGAATCTTGTTTTCTTTAAGCTCAGTCCAATATTAGGGTGTTCGACATTTACGCTCATATAAAGCCTCGTAAGGTGCCATTTTCAAACTTGATTGATAACTGTTATTGTAGCAAATTCTATCAACGGTAAGTACTTTTCCCAACTGCCTTGGAATTCAAGAACACAACAACTGAGCATATCTTCCAAAGTCTGAATCATTCTCTTGGATTGGCCATCGGTTTGAAGATGGAAAGTAGCACTAAAGCTTAGCTTCGTACCCAAGGCTTCTTGTAACTTCTTCCAAAATCGAGAAGTGAACCTTGGATCTTTATCCAAAATAATTGACAATGGTACTCCGTGAAGTCTCACAATTTCAGTAATGTGTAGTTCGGCTAACTTATCGAGCAAGAAATTGGTTCATACCAGTATAAAACGAGCCGATTTAGTCAACCTGTCAACTACAACCCAGAAGACATCTTTCTTATTTGGAGTCAAAGGCAATCCTGTCACAAAGTCCATAGTAATACAGTCCCATTTCCATTCGGAAGTCATGATATGTTGAAGTAACCCTGAAGGCACTTGATGTTTGGCCTTTACCTGTTGTCAAATTAGACATTTCGATACGAACTCTGAGATATCCCTTTTCATGCTATTCCACCAATTCGATTTCTTCAAATCATTATACATCTTTGTACTACCCGGGTGGACTGATAAACAATCGCTATGTGTCTCATATAAAATATTTTGAATCAACTCGGCGTCGTTCAGAACACAGATTCTACCACGAAACCTCAAGCAACCATCCGAGTGAATCTGAAAATCTGGTTCACTACTAGACTCGCATTGAGCTCTCTTAGCTTGTAACTCTTTATTGACTTTCTGGCCATCACAAATTTGTTGAAGAAAGATCAGTCTAACTCTCAACTCTGCTAGGATCGAGCCATCTTCGGACAAAGCCAACCATGTAACCATAGCTCTCAAGGCAAACAACAATTTTCTACTCAAAGCTTCGATGACTACATTCACCTTACCCAGATGGTAATCCATCACAAGCTCATAATCTTTAAGTAATTCGAGCCAGCTACGTTGCCTTAGGTTTAAATCCTTTTGAGTCATCAAGTATTTTAAACTTTTATGATTGGTGAACACCTGGCACTTCTCACCATATAGATAGTGTCTCCAAATCTTTAACACAAAAATAATGGCAGCCAATTCCAAGTCATGTGTCGGGTTGTTCTTCTCGTGAGGATTCAATTACCTTGAAGCGTGGGCTATCACCTTACCCTCTTGCATGAGTACACAGCCCAAACCATGTAGGGATGCATCACTATAAATCACGAATTCTTTACCCAACTCAGGTTGTACCAAAACTGGTGCTTCGGTCAATAACGCCTTTAGTTTCTCAAAGCATTGTTGACACTTTTCCAACCACTAAAACTTAACATCCTTTTGAAGCAACCTGGTCACCGGAGTGGCTATCATAGAAAATCCTTTAACAAATCGTCTGTAGTAGCCAGCCAAGCATAAAAAGCTTCTAACTTCTGTCACGTTCCTTGGCAGTTTCCATTCGACGATGGCAGCAATCTTACTCGGGTCAACTCTAATGCCATCACCTGAAACGATATGTCCCAAAAACCCAATTTCTTTAAGCCAAAATTCACTTTTGCTAAACTTAGCATACAATTGTTTATCTCTCAAAGTTTGCAAAACTGTCCTTAAGAGTTCAACATGCTCGGATTCATCATGAGAGTAAATTAGTATGTCATCAATAAATACTACAACAAACTTATCTAAGTATGGTCAAAAAATTTGATTCATTAAGTCCATAAATACCGCGGGAGCATTCGTTAGCCCAAACGGCATAACAAGAAATTCATAATGACCATACCTTGTTCGGAAAGCAGTTTTGGGCACATTTGATTCTTTAACTCGCAGTTGGTAATAGCCAGGTCTCAGGTCTATCTTTGAAAATACTGTTTCTCCCCTCAGCTGATCAAACAAATCATCAATCATTGGTAACGAGTATTTGTTCTTGACTGTTATCTTGTTGATGTAACACCCCTATCCCGAATCCGATCGCCGGATTAAGACTAAGAGGTATTACCAAGCTAAACATTTAATTATTTCATTCACATTGTCAACAAACATAAATAGAGATCGAGCTGAATACATATTGATATTTAAGTTATACACTAATTTCATATGGCCAAAATATTTACAGATACAAAACATAGTTATCAACAGCCTAGCCTATACATGCCATATCGAGACCAAAATATAACTATACCACAAAAAAATCGATAGTATGATGGACTGCTGACAATCCCCGAGACGGTGGCCAAAAGAAAATCAACAATCTATAAAATAGAGAAATAAGGAACAGAGTAAGTTTTCGAAACTTAGTAAGTTTTAAGCATTATAACAATTAAAGACCTACTGGAAATCGAAACATTCATTTAATCAACTTATTCTCAATTCAAAATTTCTTCGTGGTTAAATACACATAAACATATACATAGATTTCTCCTACTTAAAGTTCATACGATACATTTAAATTAAATAATCTCATATTCACAATTATAAGTATCAATTATACATATATACATATATATTCTTCTTTGATGCCAATGATTCATTTCGAGATCAATTCACCAATGAGTAAGTAATACGTACCTTAACATCTTAAATGTATAGTACTTACTCGACAATGGTTTACCGTGGATATTCAATGCCTTAATCTTACTTAACTTTCTGGCATCAAGCCTGTCAAGTCTTGGAACTCTACACCAATTTCCAGCACATAGCTTGCGGACCTTAAGTCCGGATATAATTCCAGCACATAGCCTGCGGACCTTAAGTCCGGATATAATTCCAGCACATAGCCTGCGGACCTTAAGTCCGGATATTTACATCAAATATCATGCATATTTAATCATATATTAACATATCTCATTCAACGTATCACATTAGTAATCATTGCTACATTCGGAAATAAACTCCATGTGAACACCATCATTTACATTTCGGTTAAAAAATCCTACATAGATCTCACATATCCCTTTCACCATTCAAACTTAACCCATAATGACCATTCGACTATAAGTCATATACATAAGCTATTTATCACACAACTTAATTTAAGTAAAATCAAAAGGTCACAATTCATCTAATATACACATATCAAGGCATCATCACTTATATACTAAAGGTGACTACTCAAAACTTACCTCAAATATACTTGAAAGGTTGCGGAAAGGCTACTCGTTTGCTTTCTCTTTTCCCTTATCTGATTTTGATCCTCTTTGCTCTTGAGCTTAATTAAAACAACTAAATTTGTTTAATTACTTACTCAATTTTTTTTTATAGTCACATTTGACAATAATATATAACTTCAATACATATTATAATTTATAAAATATGCCATGACTCGATTTCATGCTTATTTAATCTATATCTAATTCGCATACACAAACAAGGATTCACATAACTTATCATGCTTCCTTATACATGAATTCAACCATATATCCGAATATTTCTATAAGCACATGGTACATACATAAGGCATATATATATAATGCATGCTTTAATATCATATACTTTTATTTATTTTAATTACATTATAGCTCCATGACATATAGCTAACTCTGAATGTCAACTTATTAAACATTTACCACGTTACCAATTGCCATTTATCATCAATGCCGCACACACAAATACATACATACTCATATGCATACAATCTATTTATGATTAATATATAACCCATTCAGCCCTAACTACTCAACTTAACTTTCATATTAAATTCCATTTTATGAGTGAATGTAGCAAATTCATATAGGTTTCACCTATGCCAAACAATGACCGAACCATCTAATCATGCTTATGGCCGATTCTATCTCGTTCAAATCAAGGTCATAATTCACTTAAAAGAAATTCTAACCTTTCATACACTCATATCCAATGTTATAAATAATGCCGAATGCCCAAACTTAACCAAACTCAAAATTTAACCTTCAACACTTTAATTAATCACTACCTATTCTTCAAAACCTCAAATACAAGGTAATTAGCACCTATACACTTATACCGAATTAGCTAGCACATATAGTCCTTGGCCGCATGTTATTAAACTCAAGTCACCATAATCTTATTATTTATCACCTTACATAATATTATCAAAATGGATTAATTATACTTATATATATATACTATTAAAGCTGAACATAATAATTTCACCTATGCATAACATTACTCACATTCCATTACTTACATTATTCAAGATCATACCCTTAAAAATCATGAACAATGTCGAACCCTTAGATATTCAAACATCTAATTTATTCATTTCAAAACACCCAAATGACATTTGCTCACATTTTAGCATTTAAATACAAAACACTTGTTCAAGTCATTAAGCAAGTCCAAGTTCGGCTATTACACATATAAGTACTAGCAATTAAAATTTTTAACTAGTTCAAACTTCTTTCATCAACAATTCTTCATCAAAACATAAAGGCAATAATCCAATCCCTTCCTATACTCAATTCATCACCCAAAATTCAAAGTTTTGACATGGGCTAAGTAAGAAACTTGATAGTTAACTTAAAACAAGCTAAAATTTCAAAAATCTGACATAATTTACTAACCTTCCTCAAGCTTAAAAATGACCTAATGTCTTGCCCCTTTTTCTTTCTTAAATTTGGCTAAGAAGAACAAAGATGAAACTTTGTTTTCTTCACTCCTTTTTCTTTCTTTTTTTTCATCAATATAATAAAATACAAAGCCATTTAGTTACCATTAAACTAATAAATAATACATATATTTTATATTAAACATCAACATGGCCGGCCACTACATTAAAAATGGATAATTTGACATGCAAGTCCATTCTTTTTGTATCATGCATTAATAGACCATTTTTAAATTAACCTATCACATTTCAAAAATATCTCACATAAGTCCTATTTAATAAATTTCACATACAAATGACAAAATCAAAGCATGAAACTTTCACACATGCATTTACACATATAATAAGCATAGAATATAACGGTTAATTATATTTTATGACTCGGTTTTGTGGTCCCGAAACCACTTTTCGACGAAGGTTAAAATTAGGGCTGTCACAGTTGAGTTGACGATAATCGATGCATAGTCTCATAGAACTATCCTTCTTTTTCACAAATAGTACCGGTGCACCCCAAGGAGAGAAACTAGGCCTTGCAAAACCCTTATCCATTAATTCTTGTAACTGAGACTTTAACTCTCTTAATTCCATCGGAGCCATCCGATATGGAGAAATCGAAATAGGTGTTGTTCCCGGCACTAAGTCAATGCTAAATTCAACTTCCCTAACATGAGGTAATCCTGGTAACTCCCTTGGAAACACATCTTGGTACTCACGTACTACTGGTACTGATTCAACCTTCAATTCAGTTTCCTTAGTATTCAACACCTAAGCCAGGTAGGCTTCACATCCCTTTCTCAAGCATTTTTGAGCCGACATAGAGGAAATCACAACTGATGGTACATATGACTCATCTGGTTCAACCCGAAGAGTTTCGCCATTTTCACACCTCAATTCAATCGGCCGGAAAACAATGGATTCTAATCATTAAAGGACATTTCTTGCATACTTTATCAACTAGCACATGTTTGCCTAACAGATTCGACACCTTAATCATGTATTCCATAAATTCTACGGGTAATTCTTACTAGACACCAATTTCATCTAGACATACGAATGGGTTGACCCCGAGTCAATCAAAACAACAACAGGAATATCATAAATAGAAAATGTACCCGTAATGACATCAGGAGCTAAAGCTTCCTCTCCAGCGCGTATAGCATAAGTTCTTACTGGGGCTCGAGCCTCTGATTTAGCAATAGAATCCTTTGCAACACTACGACCTCCACTGGCACTTCCAGGGTATCTTAGAGGTCTACCACGAGAGATAAGAGCATTCAGTTTCGAGTTTGGCTCACCCTCTTTGTTATCTCGTTCCGAGCAATCCTTAAGGAAGTGGTTAAGAGAACCACACCTAAAACATGCCTTGCTCCTCATCCGGCATTCTTCAAAGTGAAACTTGTTACAACTGTTACACCGTGGCTTTTGGTTTCCCACACTCCCCACACTAGTTGTCATTGGAGATGAAGACTACGGATTAGGGCGCTTAGAGGTTCTTGTTTTACCCGAATATCCCACTGATGAATTGGAGTGCTCCTGGTGGCTTCTCAACTACTTTGTGGGAGATATATATGTCTTGCCCATAAATCTCTTACTCGAAACTCGAGCTTTCCTCACTGTTTGTTTCTTTTCATTACTTAGTTCTTCAGCATTCTTGGCTCTGCCAGCTAACATTGTAAACTCTCTTATTTCAAGGATCCCAATCAATAGTTTAACATCCTCGTTTAATCCTTCTTCGAAGTGCTTGCACATTTCCGCTTCAACCTGAACCTACTCTTGAGCATACCGGCTCAGTCGAACAAACTCCCGTTTGAATTCAGCCACAGTCCAATCTCCTTGCTTAAGTTCTAGAAATTCCTTTCTCTTCAGATCCAAGAATATTTGACTAATATACTTCTTTCTAAATTTAGCTTGAAAGAACTCCCATGTAATATTCTCCCTCGATGCCACTGAGGATACAGTCTTCCACCAGTGGTATGCAGTGACTTTCGGGAGAAATACCGTGCATTTTAAACATTCCTCAGGGGTACACGATAGTTCATCAAGTACTCACACGGTGTTCTCAAGCCAGAACTCAGCTTGTTCCAGATCATCGTCAATTGTAGCCCTAAACTCTTCAGCTCCATATTTCCTTAGTTTATCTACTGGACCTTTACCAATCCTTACTGGCACCATACCTTGTGGTACTTCTTCTTCAGATCGGGTAGGGGGCGGGGGAGGTCGTGGTATAGTAGAGTTGGTCCTTAAGTATTCACCAAACCATTCATCCATTATTTCAAAAAAAAGGTTGCTTTTGCCTCTTCCCGGCCCCTAGACATGGGCCTCCTACTACTGCCAGAAGTGGCTTGCTATACGGAAGTTGAAGCATGGCTCTCAGCTTCTTCGAACTCATCTCGGGCTTGGTTAGAAGACATTTACTATATACAAATACATTTAAAGTGGTTAGGAGATGTCACACTATCATAACTTGTATAATGGCATGTATAGCTAGACTTGATACATACTATGTTAGTCCGAGAATCGACTAAATCGTAGCTCTGATACCACTTAATGTAACACCCTTTACCCGTACCCAAGGTCGAGACAGGGTACGAGGCATTTCCAAATATGCATACAAATGTTCATGTAAAATCGGGCCATAAAATTTCTTTCAATTCAAAAGTCATTCAAACATATACAAAACGTCCCTTGTATGGACCTACGAGGTCCAAAAACATACATTGGAAATAATTCAGGACCAAACCGAAAACTTTAGAATAACTTGGGAAATTATCTTAAATACAGAGTCACATGCCAATGTGAGAAAGGGGACATGCCCGTGTCCACTGGCTGTGTAACTCTCTAACAATGACGTCAGCACCAAAATAAGGTCACACGCCCGTGTCACGCGCCTGTGTGGCTAGGCCGTGTGGCTAAATAAAATTAAATGATTTTTTATAAAATGGTGCAGACTTCACACGGCCAGAGTACACGCCCATGTGGTTAGGGCGTGTCTCTCAAAGGGCTAAGACACGGTCTTAGTCCGTGTGTTTACTACTGGGCATTTTGACTTGTAAAATTAAGGTGCAGGGGACACACAACTAAACGACATGCCCATGGGGCAGTCCCTGTGTCATACACGGCTTAGACACATGCCCATGTGGACAAATTCTAGGCTATTTTCCAAGCCTTTTTATCACCCTTTAAGACTCACTCATTTATACATATTCTTAGCATACGACAAAACACATTTAATTTACTCCAATATCCAAATCCATGATTAAATTATGCCCCTAATGCCTCCATGCACTATCTTAATTTTTACAGGCATTTCTTAAGCTTTTCATACCAATTCATAACCTTTAGGTTTTTATATTATTCTTTCCAACTTTACACATTTATAACATTGTTGTGGCCATACTTATTGATCATGGATCATTCACCAAATAAACATGGTATACCTTACTCCATCATTCACAAGAAACCACATCAACATGAACCCATTGAATGCATACATGATTAATAAGGGTTACAACCTAATAGTAAAATATGAACCATATCTCATGGCCATATACAAAATGAATCATCAACCATCATGAGCCATTACACTTGGCTAATTTAAATGACACATATAACCAAAAGATAAGTTACCCTATACATGCTACTATATCAAAATGAATAGTTCTTTATACCCAAAACAAGATTGCCGATAGTGTGATCAAACTCCCATCGTCCTCCAACCTTCATGAGTCTAAAAGCTCTATAAGAAGGGAAAGGTAAAAAGAGGGTAAGCATTACATGCTTAGTAAGTTCGTATAATGGAAAGTAAACTTACCGGTCATTTTAAACACATAATCACAATAAGCCATGTTATCCATCATTTATAAATAGTTTTCCCTAAACACATGCACTCAATGAACAAGTTAGTCACATAATTTTAAAGATTCATAGATGAGCTCATCACATCATATATATATTCAATTTTGTATTTCTCATGTCATTCACAAATGTTTTATCCCGTCATTCAATGAATTCCCGATGGATATTTCATCACTTAGTACGCTCTAGGTGTACTTTTTTTAACCGTCAATTTATCTCTAGTAGTGCCCTATCCGGTACACTCTTGAGTCGCATTTCTTACAGTAGAATTACCAGTCCAGGCTAAATTCTAGCTGTATCATGTACTCTAAGGGCATTTTTAGAATACCAGTCTAGGCTAAATCTGTTATAAGACAAAGAATTCCCTACAGAGTCTAATCTGGATTACTAGTCCAGGCTAAATCCAGTCAACTAGGATTACCAGTCCAGGCTAAATCCTAATTAAAACATATACTCGATAGGCTCATTTTAAGATTACCCGTCCAGGCTAAATCTTTTCCATAATGAGATAAATGGATTACCCGTCCGAGCTAAATCCTTTCTGCAACACATGCTGGATCTCATTTCTCGTGAGAAGTGACTTATCCATCGAAATTACATATTCAAACAAATTCTAACCCATTTTCAATCAATTTCAAAATTACTGACATTTTTATTCAATTTGTTATTTATGCATTTCACATTCAATTCAACACAACAATTAAAGTCAACAAGCATAAACATCCAATCAGGTTACACGAACTTACCTGAATGATGTCTCGGGTTTGGATTTCGGCTATTCAAAACCTTTTGATTTCCATGATCTATTTCCAGAATTGGTCTTTCTGAGTCTATATAAACAAATTAAATTATTAATGCATCACCTTATTCAATTTCAATCCGTAAACTTACTCTATGGTAAATTTACCTTTTTACCCTTAACTTTGCACATTTTTATGTTTTAGTCCCTAGGCTCGTATAATGAAATACATGCATTCCCTTGATTTCCCAAGCCTAGTCGAGTTATAATCTAGCCTATAACAGCTCACATTTTCCTTTATTTCACTTTTCTACTACCCACTTTTACATCTTTTACGACTTGGTCCCTTTTTAGGTGTTCTCTTGGAGAACCACTTGACAAAAGATGTTTATCATACATCAAAATTTCATATTCCTCCATTAAACACAAAAATACAAAATGTCACACATGGGTAAGTTTTTGAGCATGAACCCTAGCTTAAAATAAGGGTAGAAATGGCTAGAACATGCTTCAAGGATTTCAAAAATATAAAGAACATTAAAAAGGGCTGGGGAACACTTACTATCAAGCTTGAAATGTTGAAAACCCTAGCTATGGAGCCCATTGAATTTTCGGCACAGCACGAAGAAGATGGACAACATTTTTTCTTGATCTTTCCCTTTTCATTCTTTAATTAACCAAATGATCAAAATGCCCTTAAGGCTTTTCTTTAAAATTTTACCCATGCATGCCCATTTTTGTCCAAATTTTTAGAATTTGGTCAAATTACTATTTAAGGACCTCTAATTTATAATCCAACTCAATTTCATGCTAATAGCTTCTAGAACTCAAGTTTTGCATATTTTACAATTTCGTCCCTAATGTCAAATTGAGCATCTTAGGCATAGAATTTCTCCATAAAATTTTTACACATACATTCTTATTCTAAACCTCATAATAATTATGAAATAATTATTTCTATTTCGAATATGTGGTCTCGGAACCACTGTTCCGACTAGGCCCTACATCGGAATGCTACAAATTTGGGTATTGCTTCCTCATAGTATCCTTCGACTCCCAAGTAGCCTCTTCTATACCGTGTCGTTGTCAAAGAACTTTTACTAAAGCTACCTTCTTATTTCTTAACTTTTTTGTTTCCTGAGCTAAGATTTTGATTGGTTCTTCACCATTTGTCATATTAGGCTAGATTTCTACCGCTGTCGGAGAGATAACATGTGAAGGATCGGATCGATACCACCATAACATAGACACATGAAAAACGTTATAAATCCGATCAAGCTATGGTCGTAAAGCTAACCGATATGCAACTGATCCAATTCTTTCAGTAATCTCATATGGTCCAATAAATCATGGACTCAGTTTTCTTTTGCGTCCAAACCGGTGAATTTTCTTCCAAGGTGACACTTTCAAGAATACTTTGTCACCAACTTGAAATTCTATTTCTTTTTACTTCAAATCAGCATAAGACTTTTGACGATCAGAGGCTGATTTCAAGCTATCTCGAATTACTTTCACTTTATCCTCTATCTCTTGGACCAAGTCCCGTGTAACTTTTTCTCCCTGAGTTCTGTCTAGTACAATGGAGTTCTACATTTACGACCATACAAGGCTTCATACAGTGCCATTTTAATACTAGATTGATAACTGCTATTATAAGCAAATTCAACCAAAGGCCAGTACCTTTCCCAGTTACTTTCAAACTCAAGTACACAACACCGAAGCATATCTTCCAAGATCTGTATTAGTCATTCAGATTGACCGTCTGTCTAGGGATGAAATGCAGTACTAAAGTGTAACTTAGTACCCCAAGCTTCTTGCAATTTGCTCCAGAATTGAGATGTAAATCGAGGATCTCTATCTGAAATAATGGAGACAGGCACTCTATGCAATCTGACAATCTTAGAAACATATAATTCAGCCAATCTATCCAAGGATTAATCCATACATACCAGAATAAAGTGTGTAGACTTTGTCAACCGATCAACAATTATCCAAATGACATCTTTCTTCCTTGG
Organism: Gossypium longicalyx; assembly: GCA_025698465.1. Lineage (NCBI taxonomy): Eukaryota > Viridiplantae > Streptophyta > Magnoliopsida > Malvales > Malvaceae > Gossypium > Gossypium longicalyx. The sequence goes on from CM046995.1 coordinate 38,784,572, forward strand.
AGATAGGGGTAATCCTGTTACAAAGTCCATGGTAATTCTTTCCCATTTTCATTCTGGTATCGTAACCGGCTGTAATAGTCCAGAAGGTAGTTGATGTTCAGCTTTTACTTACTGACATATCCAACACTTAGATACAAACTCAGAAATATCTCGTTTCATTCCCAGCCACTAGTACATCTTTTTCAGACCATTATACATTTTATTACTATCGGGATGTACAAATATGTTACCATTGTGAGCTTCATTCAAAATCTTTTGTACTAATCCTGAACCTTTCAGTACACATACTCTGCCTCTGAATAACAAACAACCATCAGTCCTGATCTGAAATTCTGAGTCAGGAATTGATTCACTCTATACCCATTTTGCTTGTAACTTGGTATCATTTTTCTGAGTTTTGGAAATCTGTTGCAAAAAGGTTTGTCTAGCTTTTAACTCATCTATAATTGAACCATCATCAGACAATGACAATTAAGTATTCATAGTCCGCAAGGAAAACAACGATTTTTTGCTTAAAGCATCAACAACCATATTGGGTTTTCCTAGATGATAGTCAATAACAAGATCATAATCTTTTAATAACTCAAGCCACCTACGCTGTCTCAAATTCAAATCTTTCTGTGACATCAAATGTTTCAGACTTTTATGATCAGTAAATATGTGACATTTTTCACCAAATAAGTAATGCCGCCATATTTTCAATGCAAACACTATGGCCGCCAATTCAAGATCGTGTGTTGCGTAGTTCTTTTCATGTGGCTTTAACTGTCATGAAGCATAGACTACTACCTTACCATCTTGCATCAAAACATAGCCTAAACTATTCAATAACACATCACTGTAAACTATAAATTCCTTACCTGATTCAGGCTGGACTAACATAGGTGCTTCTGTCAATAGAGCCTTTAATCTGTCAAAGCTCTGCTGGGATTTCTCAGTGCATTCAAATTTTACATCTTTCTATAACAAACGAGTCATCAAAGAAGCAATCATTGAAAAACTTTTTACAAATCTCCAATAATAACCAGCTAGTCCTAGAAAACTTCAGACTTCAGACACATTCTTCGGTGGCTTCCAATTAACAATGGCTAAAATTTTATTCGAGTCTACTTTGACACCTTTAGCAGATACTATATGCCCAAGAAAAATAACTTCCCGTAGCCAAAATTTAAATTTACTGAATTTGGTATACAGTTGTTTCTCTAGCAAAGTTTGCAACACTATTCTCAAGTGGTCAACGTGCTCATTTTCATTTCGAGAGTAAACTAAAATATCATCTATAAATACCAGTGCAAACCTGTCTAAATACGGGCTAAAAATTTTGTTCATCTAATCCATAAACACTGCAGGTGCATTTATCAAGCCAAATGGCATCACCAGAAACTCATAGTGTCCATACCTGGTTCTAAAAGCTGTCTTTGGTACATTCGATTCTATTACCTGTAGTTGATAATAACTAGAATAGAAATCAATCTCTGAAAATACAGTGGCACATTTTAATTGGTCAAGCAAGTCATCGATTCGAGGCAATGGGTACTTGTTCTTTATTGTAACTTTGTTGAGTTGTCTTTAATCAATACATAGCCTCAACAATCCATCCTTCTTCTTTACAAATAGAACCAGCGCACCCCAAGGTGAGAAACTAGGTCGAGCAAAACCTCTGTCAATCAACTCTTACAACTGTACCTTCAGCTCTTTCAATTTAGTAGGAGCCATTTTGTAAGGTGCTATAGATATCGGTGTCGTTCCCAGAACAAGATCTATAGAGAATTCCACTTCTCTATCCGGTGGTAAACCAGGTAATTCTTCTGGGAATACATCAGGAAATTCACATACTACTTGCACTGATTGAACCTTTGACTCAGATAATTTAGTGTCCAACACAAATGTGAGATAAGCGTCATAACCTTTTCTGACATATTTCTGTGCTAACATTGCTGAAATCACAATAGGTAGTCCATCTAGTTTACCAAATTCAACACGAAGCAATTCACCATTCTCACATTTCAATACAATACATTTCTGCTTACAATTTTCCACTACATCATATTGGGTTAACCAATCTATTCCCAAAATCACATCAAATTCATCAAATGGAAATAACATTAAGTTAGCTGGAAAGCAATAACCTTTTACTATCAATGGATAGTTCTTACAGACTTTATCCACCATAACACACTAGCCCAGAGGGTTTTAAACTTTATCCATAAATTTAGTGAATTCAATAGGTAAATTTTTAACAATCACTAAGTTCGTGCATATGTATGAATGTGTGGAACTAGGATCAATCAATGTAGTAATATCAGTATCAAGTAGAGAAAATGTACCAGTAATGATGTCTGGCACAGAGACATCTTCTCTAGCATGAATAACATATGTCCTTGCAGGTGCTCGTGCCTTAGATCTAACTGTAGTATCCTTGGTAGTACCTCGACTACCACTAGCGTTGCCGGGATGACGGGGTGGTTTGCCCCTTGAGATAGGATTACTCGACTTTGGAGCTAGTTCTATCTCCTTTTCAATTCTTTCTGGACAATCTCTGAGAAAATGCTCAAGTGAACCACATCCAAAACAAGCTCCACTTCTAGACTGGCATTTCTTATGATGAAATTTGTTAGCAACACTACCCACACTAGTCATAGATGGAGATGAAGACCTCAGATTAGAACGTTGGGAGCCCCACTCTCTTCCAGAATACTTCGTAGAGGTGGTCACACGATCATAATATTTCTTGAATTTCTTAGAAGCAGATGATTGTGACTTACTCATTGTTCTATTTCTAGAAACCCGAACCTCTCTTTCGGTTTGTTTCTTTTCTTTACTCAGTTCCTTCGCTTTGTATGCTCAATCGGCTAGCGCTGCAAATTCCCTTATTTCAAGAATCCCAATCAACAATTTGATATCCTCATTTAAACCCTCTTCAAAGCGTTTACACATCTCAGCCTCGGTTAGAACCCATTCTTTGGCATACTTGCTCAATCGAACAAATTCCCATTCATATTTGCAAACGGTCATGTTTCCTTGTTTAAGCTCTAGAAATTCTTTCTTTTTCTGATCCATAAACCTCTAACTCATACTTCTTCCTAAATTTAGCTTGGAAGAATTCCCATGTAACATTCTCTCTCGGTACCATTGAAGTTATGGTATTCCACCAATGAAAAGTTGTATCTTTCAGTAGGGATACTGCACATTTGAGACATTTAGCAGGTGTACAAGATAATTCATCAAAAACCCGAATAGTATTCTCTAGCCAAAACTCAGCCCTTTCAAGATCACCATCTGCGGTAGCTCTAAATTCTTCTGCCTCATGCTTGCGGATTTTATCTATCGGAGGCTTACCAATTCTAATAGGTTCGACATGCTGTGGTACCTCAGGAATCGGCTGGGAATGTAACACCCCAAACCCGGCCTAAACATTATGGTTGTATTTGCCAATGTCACACGATAGTGTTTTTGAAACCTCGTTGTTACGATGAAAACATTTCATGTTATTATCTTTAGTAAACCTTTTTTTAAACTTAGGAAGTCGTCTTTATTCATTTAAAACATTTGTTTTGAAACATCCCTCGTTGCGAGAGCTTTAATAAAACAGTCCAAGTGATCATGCGTTTAGAAAATACTTTAACTTTTTGAAAATCAAATTTCCTACGACCAGCAGGTATAAATCCATAAAGTAAAATAAATAAATAAAAACCTAAATTTAAAATCAAAGTCCCAGAGGGTCCTTAAATTACAACCCAAATAATCAATAATAATCAAATTATAAATCATAGATTGAAAACCATGAAGTCCAAAAATTACTGTGGCCACCACTGAGTCCTCCGTCGCACCGATCCGTTTAAGTCTAGGGATTACCTATGCACATTAAACAAAATGGGTGAGTTTACGTAAACTCAGTGTGTAATCCCGCAGAAACAAACAAACAATCAGTATTCACAGTGCACAGTTGAACAGTTTTGGGCCTAAGCCCTTTCAAAGATCATCGATGATGATTTGGGCCTTAGCCCATCTCAGTACAGTGTGAAAAATGCAGTAGGGCCTTAGCCCATCACAGTATCAGTAGCAGTAACATTTATACAGTAGCAAAATCCTACCCAACCAGTCTCTACACACCATCTCCATCCAATCCTACACTCCATGTGGGGATATAATCAACCCACCCATCCCTACACTCCAAGTAGTACCGAATGCGGCACAAAACAGTAGTTTGCAACTAAGTTGCTAGTAAATTAGACTTAAAGCCTTTCAATACACTTCCTACGAATAACAACCCCCAACCTAATGCAATGCAACATACAATGGATGATACGCTATTATGCAATTTCAGTACATATATTTAGTTTAGATATTAACATGCTCAGTACAGATATCATTCAGTCAATTTCACACATTTAGGGTGTTTACTGACCTTACAGTAGGTTCACAGTCGACTTGGGCGACCCATGCAACCTTAGAAACATTTCGGTAAAAATGGGCTCACACGTCCATGCAGGCTCACACGCCCATGTGGGCTCACACGCCCATGTGGGCCCACACGCCCGTGTGGCCAACTCGGCCCAAATTGGCCTTGGCCGTGTGATCCATTTTTAATGTAACCCATGCTAGCTAAATATTCATATATGTTTTCACTATTTACTTATATGTTCATTCAAAGCTGTGTACTTGAGTCATTGTCACTAAATTATTTATATCTTGAGCTACATAATTCCAAATTAAGATTCGCTTGATTTTTTTGAAACTAGACTCAAATATCTTTATAACATAAAATTTTCAGAATTTATAGCTTATCAAATAAGTACTGTAACACCCCTAAACCGTATCCATCACTAGATTAGGGTCACAAGGCATTACCAAACAAAAAACACAATTTCAATCATCCATATAATTGTACCAATCAAGTTCATATATATAAATAACATAAGACTTTTCATGTGTTAATCGAGATTATGTTAATCTTAAAACATATACAGATCACATATTCAACTCTTTAATGGTATTCGAATATCTGATAAGAAACAAACATTTAATTTCATATTTCAATACATTTAATGTCCATTAGCATATAAGTCTTTATCGATTTCATTAATAGGTCAAGGATATTTCACATAACAATATAAACTTTACACATGATTATCCCTATCAAAATTTGAATCATTTCGAACATTTATAATAAAATATAATAAGCTAAAAATGCACTTATACAACCAAACTACTTAAATTTTTCGGTTATTTAATACATCCTTTATAAGTCATTTAAATTTAAGTCAACATAAACCTCCACCAAAACATATTAATCAGCCATTTTTACTTCACTCAATTAAAGTTTATAAATACAACACCTTCTTTATATATATACCATATGAAGACATATATATATGTATATATATAAGAAATCAATTCGTCATATTCAATAAACATTTAAACAAGCAAGTATCGAATTACAAATTGATTATAATTATCTCATATAATTTCATTTTATAACTGAAGTTTTATATACATTATGGCAATAATCTTCAAACCAACTTATAATACAAATTATATTCACTAGGATAAGGCATTATACACAAATAGACATATAATCAAAATATACATCTTAAATATCATGTAATTACCTTATCAAAACAAACTCATATCATGTTCGAATTTAGCCAACAACCCGTTACGCCAACTCATATATAACATATCATCCTAATACAACCACACATACACATATATTTTACTCTATGCTTACCTTAGCTGAATCAACCTTATACTCACCCAAAATTATTAACCATTTCCAAAGCCTAAAACATCTAACACGAACATCATTCAGTCATAGCACCTAATTTCATAATCAAAATAAACACAAACCAAGCTAAATATAACTGAATTCGAATATAAAAGATTAAAGCCATTTTTGGATGCTCAATTTATACAAAACCAAAATCCAACATTTCAAAATACAATTCAGCCTATACATGCCATAATCTGAGTTTAACGTATGAGGTACCAAAATAGTAGATAGTGTGATGAACTTTGCTGACGGTTCCCGAGCTTGTAGCTTGCCTTCAAAATCTATAAAACAGAGTAACATAACACACGGAGTAAGCTAACTTAGCTTAGTAAGTCATAAGCAAATAAACAACTCAATATCATAGTCAACTCATATTAACTAAACAAATTACATTAACATTACCATGCTTGACCTCAAACCTACAAATTCTATAAATAATACATTTTTCATAGACTATTATCCACCTAAGCCGAATACACACATAGTCATTTAACACATTATAAATCAACTTCCAAACCAAATACTCGTAATAAACCATACATCCATTTACTCTTATATGCAAACTTAAGAATCATCAAATGACAACTCATGTATAATTAATACCTATATGGCCGAATATACCAAATCATATATGCATATATTTAAGTAACATTTCAATGACACACAAATTATTCATTCACAAGCCGAATACACATACCAAATACACATGAATTCTTCATTTGCGTTGTACATGATTTACAACAAATATCCAAAGTACTTTCTTACATTATCTCAAGTAGATATCAAGTTAATTCATACCTGGCCATTTAACTCGTATTACACATCCGTACCTGATTTACCTTTGCCCGATGAGCCATTCAAAATTGGTTAGGACACTAAGATAATCATATAAATCGTACAATGCCAATGTCCCAGACATGGTTTTACATGTAGCCACATATCGATGCCACTATCCCAGACAGGGTCTTACTCGTAAACACATATCGGAATCACATATCAATGCCATGGTCTTACTCACACACATGTTTTGGAATCTTATGTCATGACATATGTATCCTAACTATTCCTAAGGTTCATACGGGGCTTTCGGACGTCGTAACTCAATCGAAACAATTGCATGAACATAGTTTCCATGCTTATACACATTCGGCATTAGCCCATATTAATATATATTTCATTTCAGCATATAATCTTTGCATTTAATTAAATTTTAGTACGTCTATTTGCTTATAAACTTACCTCGGACAACGAAAAATCGGTACGGATCGACTAGTCGACAACTTTCATTTTCCCCGATCCAAATTTGATTTCTTCGGTTCTTGATCTAAACATATTCAAATTAAGCTCATTCAAACATATTTCCATTCAATTTAATCCAAAAACACATAAATAGGAAAATTACCATTTTACCCCTAATATTTACAATTTTTACAATTTAGTCCCTATTACACAAAACACAAAATATTCAAAATTTCAAGACACCCATGTTTGGCTGAATATTCTTAGTGTTCATACAAGTCCATTTATTTCATTTATTTCACATTTTAGTCCCTTAAATTATTATTTTTGCAATTAAGTCCTAATTACTAAAAATCACCAAAAACTCCAATACAAAACATGTTAATCTAAAACATATCTGTCATTTTTCGTCATCAAACAACAAAAATAACAATCTATCAACGATGGCACAACTCAAAATATTCATCAAAATCAAAAATAAAAGCATGGGTCTTAAAGATTACTAAGCAACGATATCAAAAATGTAAAAATTATCAAAAACCGAACAAAAACGAACCTTGATTGAGCTTGAGTAAGTGCCGAAACCTAGCTCTTGTTCTTTCCTTTTCTTTTGTTTAGTTTCAGTGATGAAGAACAAAGAAAATAAAATGAATTTGATTACTTTATTTTTAACATATATAAGTTTATTAACTAAATTACTTAAATATCCTTAAAGAAATAATAATATAATCATATAATATATGTCTTTTACCGTCCAAACAATGTGCTAATGGATTACTTTCAACATAAATACTCCAATTTAGAAAGCCATTAACAAATTAGCGCTTTACAAATTAATCTACCAAAATTTTAATTTACGTGATTAAGTCCTTTTATTTAATCGGATACCTAAACGACAAAGTTAAATCACAAAAATTTCACAGATATAAATTCACACAAAATAAACACAGAAAATGATTTTTAAATATTTTTCTAACTCAGATTCGTGGTCTCGAAACCACCGTTCCGATTAGGGTCTAAATTGGGCTGTTACAAGTATAGTAAAATCTTCAAATTTATCCCTATTTTACTATTTGACAGCTTCAACCTTTCCTTACTAAAAATTATTTATCTCTTAGTATGAAATTTGGATGATGTTTCCGTTTGTTTCTCTTGAAAATAGACTCATTAAGGATTTAAACATATAAATTTAAGCCACTAATTAATTTTTTTTACAATTTTTGATGATTTTCAAAAATCAGATCTGACCTTGTTTCACAAAATTTATTATATCTCATAATTTACAATTCCATTTCTTACATTGTTTCTTCCATGAAAAACTAGACTCAATAAAATTTAATTTCATATTTTATTCAAACTCTAACTCAATTTCCACTATTTTTGATGATTTTTCAAATTTAGACTACTGCTACTGTCCAAAACTTTTTTAGTGCTAAATGTTGATTTCCAAGTTTATAACACTCTTATTTCCTTTCTCTACAATTTCTTTCACATCATTTTCTCTTATTTCTCTTTTTTCTTGACAGCAAGCAATTTTGACTTTTCGTCGAATCCCGTTTTCTGCATTTCGGGTACACACATGGTATCGTTTTTGATGCGTAAGCACTCCTAAGCCTCCAGAACCTAAAAATCGACCAACATATCTTCAGATTAATCACTTAATTTGTTTTTAATCAATCAATTTCATAAGGAACTTGACTAAAAACCTAAAAAAACCCTTGCCTCGCTTGAGTAACCAAGACTTTGTACAATCACAGCGTCGATTCAAAATCACCAGCCCCTTGATTAACTTCTATACACCAAAAAGGAATCCCCCTTTTAGAGATTAACCAAGAACGATTAACAATAAACAAAATCGTTACTTACTGAACACGCGCAACCAATGATGAAGAGTCGAATCAATTGAAAAAAAAAAAGAAATAGAAGGGGAAAAAATAATGGAAATTTTGGCAACAACTAGGGGAAAGAATCAGTAGAGGAGAGAAAAAAAGAAGATGAAGAAAACATTAGAAAAAGTTTGGGGAGTTGGAGAGAAAACTGAAACTCTATTATTATTATTATTATTATTATTATTATTATTATTATTATTTTCTTTATTTTACAACAAAAAGATAATCAGATTATTTTCTGATAACCTCTCCCCAATTATCTCCTAAAATCACTCCCTATTAACCCACTAAAACACAACTACTTAGAATTTTGCTCGAACACAACTCTTAGCCGAAATTGGAGCAAAAATATTGTCTCCACGCCATCACGGAGAATTGAACACAGGACCTCCAACACTCCAACACTCCACTTAACCACCAGACCAGTAGGCCCATTTTGATATAAACTTACCAACAATTAAACTTAAGCCCTTTGCACAAGGTTAAGGCTTTATTTATAAAAATACCAAAATTTTCCCAAGTAAGGCTTGGACTTGGACCTCACACACACACCCAGAACACTTAACCACTAAAGCGGATACACACTTGTGTGTCACATATACACAAAATCAAAAATTAAAATTTTGGGGCGTTACAACTCTACCCCCTAAAAGAAAATTTCGTCCTCGAAATTTATGTGATCAAAACAGATGAGGATACTGCTGACGCATCGCATCCTCAGGCTCCTACATCACCTCCTCAGTACTATGATTACGCCACAAAACCTTTACTAGAGGAAAAGACTTCCTTCATAGAACCTTAACGTCATGATCAAGAATCTGAACCGGCTCCTCCTCAAAGGTCAAGTCTGGCCTCACCTCAATCCCTTCAATAGGAACAATATGGGTATGATCAGAGCGATAGCGCTTCAACATAGAGACGTGGAACACGTCATGAATCCGATCCAAATTTAGGGGTAGCTCTAATTGATAAGCAACTGGTCCCACTCACTTCAGAATACGATAAGGTCTAATAAACCTAGGGCTCAACTTGCTCTTACGACCAAACCTCAGTACCTTCTTCCATGGCGAGACCTTGAAAAATACAAAATCCACCACAAAATACTCAATCTCTCGACTCTTTAGATCCGCATAGGATTTTTGTCTATCAGATCCCACTTTCAGACGATCCCGAATCAGTCTAGCCGTATCCTTAGTCTCCGATACTAACTCAGGACCCAGAACACGTCGCTCGCCCACTCAGTCCAACATAAAAGAGTGCAACACTTTCGACCATACAGTCCCTCGTAAGGTGCCATCTGGATGCTAAACTGGAAACTGTTATTATAGGTGAACTCCGCTAGCGGCAGATAATCCTCCCAACTGCCTTGGAAATTAATAGCACAACTCCTGAATCTAAGCCTTAAGCTCTACAAGCTCCTTCGGTCCCATTCGATAGGGAGCGAGGAACACCAGAGCTGTACCTAGAAGAAGCTCAATCCCAAATTCCAACTCGCGATTTGGAGGTAACCCCGGTAGCTCCTCTAGAATAATGTTCGGAAAATCCTTTACTGTTCTGATATCCTTAATTATAGAATCCCCAAAATCTAAAACACTTATATAGGCCAAGAATGCCTCATATCCCTTATGAACCATCTTCTCTGCCACCAATGCAGAGATCACATTAGATAAGTAATTTTGATATTCTCCAATCATGACTACCTCCTTATCCTCCTCAGTCCTTAGACAACCCTCTTAGTCGCACAACCCAAGCTAACACGATACTTGACCAACCAGTCCTTCCCCAGAATTAGGTCAAACTCCCCAAATGAAAGCTCCATCAAATCAGCCAGGAAGATTTCCCCTTGTACCTCTAAAGGAACGTCCATATATAGTTTGCTAACTCTAACATATTTTCCTAACTAGCTCAGTACCGTAACCTCACTCGTAGTGCTCTCAACTGAAATCCCCAAGTTTCCAGATATGTTGCTAGCTATGTATGAGTGAGTAGACCCTATGTCTATCAAGGCAATATACAGTACATCAAGAACAAAGAACATACATGTGATGACGTTTGGAGCATCTCCATCCTCTTGGCGATGAGCAACATAAACTAGGGCCGGCTTTCTTGCCTCAACCTGTCCATCACTTCTGCCTGGTGCTCTCTGCCCACGACCCATACCATTACCACCTCTGGCCTAACCACAACCACTCGGTGGCTATTGCGCTACCCTCTGTGGCTGTGTCGTACTAGTATTTGGAGCTTACATCTGATCGGCCCTCAGCAGACACTACCTAATATGGTGTTCCAATGACCCACATCGCAAGCATGCCCCAGTCCTTCTCCAACACTCACCCTGATGACATCTACCATAATCAGTAAATGTTTTCAGTCCAGTAACAGTAACGGGGGACAAGCTCTAATCGGCCCATCAGCTTTATCCTTTTTCTTAGGCCTCTATGCAGAACTCGAGGGCTCCGAATCCCTCTTGTTCTTACCCCTCTCGCGGTCACGGTTCTAGTGCTCAGTGCACTTAACCTCATAAGCATATAACCCAATCCATTTAAGGATGCATCACTGTAGACCACAAATTCTTTTCCCGATTCAGGTAGCACTAAAACAAGAGCTTCAATTAGAAATGTCTTTAATTTCTCAAAACTTTGTTGACACTTTTCCGTCCATTCAAACTTAACATCCTTCTATAGCAACTTCGTCATCGGAGTCGCTATCATAGAGAATCCTTTTACAAACCTTCAATAGTAACCGTCCAAGCCCAAAAAGCTTCTAACTTCGGTTACATTTTAAGGCAATTTCCAATCAACAATAGTAGAGATTTTACTTGGATCAACTCAGATGCCTTCACCCGAAACAATAAGACCCCAAAAATCTAAATTCTTGGAGCCAAAATTCACTCTTGCTAAACTTAGCATACAATTATTTTTCACGCAAAGTCTGCGATACAATTCTCAGGTGCTTCGCATGTTCTGTCTCATTTTTGGAATAAACCAAGATGTTGTCAATGAACACAACAACAAACTTATCCAAATATGGCCGAAAGATCCTATTCATTAGATCCATAAATACGGCCAGTGCATTTGTCAGCCCAAACGGCATAACAAGGAATTCGTAATGACCATACCTCGTCCTGAAAATTATCTTTGGCACATCTGATTCCTTGACATGCAACTGATAGTAGCCAGACCTCAAGTCTATCTTAGAGAACAAGTAGCTCCTCTCAACTGATCGAATAAATCATCAATCCTTTGTAAAGGATACTTATTTTTTATGGTTACCTTATTCAGTTGACGATAATCAATACATAATCTCATTGAACTATCTTTCTTCTTTACAAACAACACGGGTGCACCCCAAGGTGAAAAACTTGGCCTTGCGAATCCTTTATCTGTCAACTCTTGCAACTGTACTTTTAACTCTTTTAGCTCGGTTGGTGCTATTCTATACGGAGCAATAGAAATAGGAGTTGTCCCTGGCATCAATTCAATACCAAACTCAATTTCTCTCTCTGGAGGTAAACCTGGTAATTCTTCCAGGAATACATCTGAATACTCACATACTATTGGCATAGACTCGATCTTCAACTCTGTTTCTTTAGTGTTCAGTACAAATGCAAGATAAGCTTCGTACCCTTTCCTCATGTACCTCTAGGCAACCATTGTCGTGATTACATTTGGCGGTAAACCTAATTCTCTTGATTTGACCCGTAAAGTCTCACCATCTAGACATTTTAACTTAATATACCACAATTCACAATTACATCGTGAAGGGCTAACCAATCCATACCAAGTATTACATCAAATTCATCAAATGGTAACAACATAAGGTTAGCCGAAAAATAATGACCTTGAATCATCAAAGGACAATTCTTACATACTTTATCAACTAGAACTGATTTGCCTAATGGGTTCGACACTTTAATAACAAATTCCGTAGGTTAAACGGGTATATTCATGCTAGACACCAATCTCATGCAAACGTAAGAATGCGTCAACCCTGGGTCAATTAAAGCAATAATACTCATATTAAAAAGGGAAAAAGTACCCGTGATAACGTCAAGAGCAGAGGCTTCCTCTCGATCGCATATTGCATACGTTCTTGTCGGGGCTCTAGCCTCTGGTCTTGCAGTGTCTTTAGCTGCGACTCAACTACCACTAGCACTTCTAGGGTATCTTGGAGGTCTACCTCGTGCCACGGGAGCACTCGGCTTCGAAGTTACTTCCACTTCTTTTTTCGTTCGATTTGGGCAATCTCTGAGAAAGTGATCAAGAGAGCCACACCTGAAACACGCACTGCTTTTTACTCGCCACTCTCCGAAGTGAAATATGTTGCATCTCTTACACTTCAGCTTTTGATCATCTACACTCCCCACACTAGTCATCATCGGGGAGGAAGACTTTTGACTTCGTCATCTAGGACCCTTTGCTCTACCCGAATATCCTATTGATGAAGTGGAGCATTCATTCTGGCTCCTAGCTTTCTTCGTGGAGAATGAGAGTGTTTTACCGCTGGTCCTCTTGCTCGCAACTCGAGCCTCTCTCTTTGCTTGCTTCCTTTTGTTATTAAGCTCTTCGGCTTTCTTAACCCGATCAGCCAATGCGGCGAACTCCCGTATTTCAAGAATTTCGATCAATAATTTGATATCCTCATTCAAACCCACTTTGAAGCGTTTACACATTTCTGATTCAGTTTGGACCCATTCAGTTGCGTACTGACTTAGCCGTACGAACTCTCTCTCATATTCCACTATAGTCTTGTTCCCTTGTTTGAGTTCCAGGAACTCTTTTCTCTTTGAGTCTAAAAACCGTTGGCTAATAAATTTCTTCTTAAACTTTGTTTGGAAGAAATCCTAAGTAATATTTTCCTTCGGCACTACCGAGGATACGGTCTTCCGCTAGTGGTATGCAGTATCCTTCAAGAGGGACACGAAACACTTCAAACACTCTTTGGGTGTGCATGACAGTTCATCTAACACACGTGTAGTATTTTCGAGCCAGAACTAAACTCTTTCAGCATCATCATCGACTTTCGCTCTGAATTCCTCAGCCCCATACTTTCTAATCTTGTCTACAAGGGCTTTATCGATTCTTACCGGTGCCATACCTCGTGGCACATCCTCATCAGGTTGGTTAGGGGGTAGGGGCAGTCGTGGTATGTTGGAGCGATTCCTTAGATAATCCCCAAACCATTCATCCATCATATCAAAGAAAGCAACTTTGGCCTCTTCTTGGCCTTCAGACATAAGTCTTCTACTACTACTAGATACAGCTCGCTGTACAGAAGCTGGAGCATGGCTCTCGACTCCCTCGGACTCATCTTGTACATAATTAGAAGACATTTACTATATTCAAAACAATTTAAACAATTAGGAGATTCCATACTATCAACATTCGAATAGTGACATGTATAGTGAACTTTAACATCCTCTATGGTAGTCCTAGAATTGACGAAATTGTAGCTCTAATACCACTAAATGTAACACCCTCACCCGTATCCAACGCTGGCATAGGGTTCGAGGCGTTACCGGTAATTCATCTTTACAAACTTACTCAATCGAGTTACTGAATTTTGTTCATAATTTTAAACTTTTCAAACGTGTACACTTTATCTCTTATACAGGTCTTCGAGACCTAAAAACATTCCTAGAGGCAGTACGGAACAAAATTGAAATTGTCCGATAGACTTGGGGCACCTTAGGAAATTTTCCTTTAGTTGAAGTGTAACACGCCCGTGGGGCCTAGGACACGCCCGTGTCCTTTTTCCAGTATGCAACACGGCAAAGGCACACACCCGTGGGCTTAGCCCGTGTGCTACACTGACTTCAAATTCACCATTCTGTTAAATATACACGGCCAAGGCACATGCCCGTGTGCTTAGCCCGTGCTCTATGCTGACTTAAAATTTCAGGTGCAGGGGACACACAGTCATAGCACACATCTATGGAAGTAGCCCGTGTGTCACACACGACCTAGACACATGCCCGTGTGTCTACCCATGTGGACCTTATTAGGCTATTTTCCAGTCTTAAGTCACCATCTACTAGCCAATTACACTTATAGATTACTATATTTCATATTTGGGTCAAATCATCCATTTGTAAGTATGAAACTTTGATTAACCTCATTGCATGTGAACCTCATGTCATTGGTTTCAGACATGCTAAGTTAATTCTCATCTTGTATTTAATGATTATGAGTCCTCCAATTGTCATCATACATGTGAACCTTCACTAGTTGATAGTGTGTTGACTCTTCAATTGTCTTCCAATCCTTATGAGTCCTCGAGCTCTGAAAAGTAGGGAAAAGAGAGGGGTAAGCATATACATGCTTAGTAAGCCCGTATAACTAGAAAGTAAACTTATCTGTTGTTTAGCATACATCCATAACAGATAATGAAACTGATGAACATGAAAATGGTTTCCCTATCACATGCACTCAATCATTGAGTTAGTCATATAACAAATACCATGAACATTTTTATCTTAGATGAGCTCATCATTTTACATGCCATTTATACATATACCTTGTGATAGTCCCGTTGAGTTTTTAGGAAATCTCGATGGATTATCCATATACCATCAATTCGTACGAATGATCGTTTCAGTATGCACTCCCGCGAACCTCACATCTTACAGTGGGATTACCAGTCCAGGCTAAATCCCCCGTAATATAAACTCATAAGGTGATGTCGGGATTACCAGTCCAGGCTAAATCCCTTACGTGACAAACACCCTTAATGAGCTCGGATCTGAATTACCAGTCCAGGATAAATTCAGCCCTAATCGCGATTTACCGTCGGGCTAAATCCACAATGCACACATATTCTTCGAGAGGCTCGATCACTCAAGGAACACCAGTCCAGGCTAGATCCTTTTTATACTTGAGATCTTCGGATTACCAGTCTAGGCTAAATCCTTTTCTACAACACATGCAGGATCTCAAGTCTCATGTAAATCATGGTTTATCCATCGAATTCCCTTTTCAACCTCAACCGAGACATTATCCAACAATTCATTATTAAAGATGCAATTCATGCATTTTCTTGCCATCAACAATGCAATTATCATGCATTCACCAAAACATACAATTATGCATGTTATAGGTTTACCTCGAGTTATCTGAACTTACTTGGTATACATTTCGGAGTTGTGTTTCAGTTATTCCGAAACCTTGCATTTACCTCGATCGACCTCCAGAATTTGTTCCTCGGGATAACAACAAAATTATATCATTAATTCACTACATTACACTTTTCAAGTTTAATTTCTACCCCCGGTCCAAATGATTGTTTTGCCCCTAACCTTTGACATTTTTACGATTTAGTCTCTAGGCTCGTATAATGAAACACATGCAATTTCTATCTTACCCAAGCCTATCCAAACACTTTTCTCTCTTATGGCAGCCCACATTTTCCATTATTTTCTCATTTCTACCACATGTTTAACAACTTTTGCAAAAAGGTCCCTTTAGGGGTTTTTCATGAAAATCACCTAAGAAAAGATGTGTAACACACCTTCAACTTTCATACCCCTCCATAATCCACCAAAATACAAACAACTCATGCATGGGTAAATTTTTAAACATGAACCCTAGCATGAAATATGGGTAGAAATGGAAAGATCAAGCTACTGGGATTTCAAAAATACAAAGAACATTAAAATCGAGGCTTGGGAGCACTTACTATTGAGCTTGGAAAGCTTGAAAACCCTAGCTATGGAGACAAGGGAATTTCGGCAGCTATGGGGAAGAATATTGTTGATTTTGGCTTAATTTTTCCCATTTTATTTCATTAAAAAGCCAAATGACCAAAATGCCCTTATGCCCTTTCTTTAAAATTTCATCCGTGCAATCCCATTTTTGTCAAAAAAACTTAGAAATTGGGAAAATTTCTCTTTAAGACCTTCTAATTTATAATCTAAAGCAATTTCATACAAATTTCTTCTAGAATCCAAGTTTTACAATTTATTCAATTTAGTCCCTAATTTCCAATTGGACACCTTACTCAAGGAATTTCTTCATGAAACTTTAACACATGCATAATATCATATTATAAGTATCATAATAATCATAAAATAAATATTTTATGTCAAATTTGTGGTCCCGAAACCACTGTTTCGACTAGGCCCTATTTCAGGATGTTTCATGCATTCTCATCTTTTTGGCAAAATGTTGGAAGAAAATAAAGCCATGGATGAAGCTTTGAATGTTTGGAACTTTTGAAGCTTAATTTGGGAATGTATTTTACTCAATTTTTGATAATTTTTATGTTTTTGAGACCGTTGCTTCGTAAATTAGATAGCCCATGCTTTAATTTTCAAAAGTGATGAAGAGTTTGTGATTTTCCATTGTTGATAGCTTGATGTTTTTGTGTTTAATGATGAAAAATAAATATGTGTTAATAGATTTTCATATTTAATTAAGTGATTTTTAGTAAAAATGCCTATTTGGAATTAAATTATAAATTTTGTAAATTGAGGGGTTAAAATGTGAAATAAATGAAAGAAATGGGTTGATAGGGACCTTAGTGAAATTCGACCAAGCATGGGTGTGGTCAAATTTTGAATATTTTGTGTTTTGAGAAACAAGGACTAAATTGCGAATAATGTGAAATGTTAGGGGCAAAAATGTAATTAGCCTATTTATCTGTTTTTGGATGAATTTGATTGAATATATGATTAAATAAGTCAAATCTGTATTAAATTAGATCAAGAAATGAGGAAATCGAATTTGGATAAGGGAAAGTCGAAAATTATCGAAGAGTCATTCCGGTCCGTTCGTGTTAGTACTAAGTAAGTTCATGTTGTTAAATTGAAATGTATATGCATTATATGTGCTGAATTGAGTTATAAAGAAATATATATGTGATGCTGAATTGAATCGAGCTTTGGAGAATCTGTTCCAATCATGGATTGTTCGAATAGGTGAAATTGAGAAAGTTTTGATAATGTGACAATGTCTGAAAAGCCCCGTAAGAACCATAGGAATAGTTAGGATACATATGTCATGACATAGGATTCCAATATGTGTTATCGTGTAAGACCGCGTCTGGGACGTTGGCATCGATTTGAGATTTACGGGTAAGACCATGTTTGGGACATCGGCATCGTATATGATTTCGTGTAAGACCCTATCTGGGACAGTGGCATCGATATTTGATTACATGTAAGACCACGTCTGGGACGTTGGCATTGTATGAGCCTATGAGTTATCCGAGTATTCTTATTGATTCCGAATGATTCAACGAGCATTTCGAGAAATGAATAACCATGTGAAATTGTATCCGATTCAGGTACGTGTGATTTGTTATGAAATTCAAAAACGAAAGGTGAGTATGTATCATATGACCATATGTGAAATATATGACAAAGAATGATTTGAATGTATATAAATGAATGATGTGTTATATATGCTCGTTATATGAAATTGTGGTTCTATGTTTTGGACATGAGATTTATGAAATATTAAACATGGCTTTGGTGTATGTTTTCTTGGTCGAAAACTTGAATAGATAATGAAATTAAAATGGTTGAGTTGGCTATATGATTCATATATGCAAATTTGGTTTATGTGAATAACGGAATTATGGATGTTCAAGTTTGGAAGTGTTTATAAAGAAGTTAATATAACTTTATGTATGATTTGTAATAAATGAACATAGTTTGATTGGCGATGTAATGAATATGTGCGAGCTTGACTTATATGATTAAGTTAACGATTGTTATTCGAATTTGAAAGCATGGTTATACGTTCATTGATTAATAAGATAAGTGGAGTTATTTAATGTGGTTATCTAAATTTACGAGTACAATAAATGTATATGTAATTGAGATTTGATAAATTCGATTTAGTGATATTGGTTTATAGATATTATTGAAATGATTTATTTGCTTATGGCTTGTTAAGCTTTCAAAGCTTACTTTGTGTGTTTTTCCTATGTCTATAGAGTTTCAGAGACTTGCTCGAGTTGAAAGTTGTTGGAGACATCATCACACTATCTGGTTATCGCTTCGGTAAATAAAAGCTTTGAGTTTTGGTTATGTGGCATGTATAGGCTTGTTTTGAGATGGTTCATTTTGATTTGAGTATATATATATAGCCATACGAAAATGGCTTAATTACGATGCTATTATTGCGTATATTTGGTAATGTATTGAGCTTATTTTGGGAAGTATGATTCATGGTTTATATGTATGGTGTAATTGGTTATATGATTCGGCTTGAACATTGAGGTGAAATATTGGATGTATTTTCGACTTATG
The DNA here is from genome assembly GCA_025698465.1 of Gossypium longicalyx. Lineage (NCBI taxonomy): Eukaryota > Viridiplantae > Streptophyta > Magnoliopsida > Malvales > Malvaceae > Gossypium > Gossypium longicalyx. The sequence goes on from CM046995.1 coordinate 38,803,725, forward strand.
GTTCATATTCATATAGGTAAAATGATGAGTATAACATGGATGATGCATTAGTTATTTGAAAACGATTTGAAAAAGGCAAATAATGTGATATGTTTAGAGGTATATATATATGTATATGGCCAAGTGAAATGGTCATTTTTGTATGTTCATAGTTGGAAATTTGGTAATGTTTAGCATGTGATTTTAACATGCACTGATATAAAGAATGAGCATGAAATTAGTTGATGATATTATGGACTGATTGATATATGTTTGGAGTTGAATTTGGCTAAAAATGTTGCATATATGATGTTTGATTTTGAAATTGTAGGGAGGACCCAAATGGGTGGCATATTTGCCTTGTAAATGACCTATTTTTTCCCATACGAGCAGGGACACGGGCGTGTGTCTCTACCATGTTGCTCAAGGACCATTTCGAAATGAGCCTGGGCAGACCACATGGTCTCGCACACACGGGTGTGTGCCAGGCCGTGTGGCCAAGTTAGTTTCAAGCACGGGTTAGACACACGGGCGTGTCTTATGGCCGTGTAACGCCTTAAATTTGGGCCTAGAAGTATTAGATCTTGAGCATGGGAACAATTAGGAGGCAACACATAAATAATTAATTGTGCAAGAAAGTGACACAACTATGTATCTGCTTCAGTGGTTAAGTGTCCTGAGTGTTCTGGGAGTGTTTGAGAAGTCCTAGGTTCAAGGCTTGGCTTGTCCAAAGTTTTTGTTTTTATTTGAATAAAACCCTTGGCTTTAGGCAGTAGATTTATAAATATATATGGGGAAACATGTCATAAAAAGCCTACTAGCCTAGTGGTAAGTGGCGTGTGGAGTGTGCTAGTGGTTTGAGGTTTGAATCCTTGCTTGTACAAATGGAGATTATTTTTACTGTTGGCCAGGAGAGGTAGTAGAGTTTGATCGAAACACCGAGAAGTTTGAATGAGTTGAATAGTTGTTATCCGAATTTGGGGAGTAAAGAGGGGGATTTTCGGTTGCTGAGGAGTGGATGTTGGAAGGATTTTAGGAGAATATCGTGGAGAAGCTTAAAGGATAGGTTTAGTTGGTACCGAATTTGAATGTTGGCACAAGTAGAATTCAGCTCTGGTGAGTAGCATTCTCTAATTTGCAATTTTTGTCTTTTGTTTTGAAATCTTTTCACTTCTGTGTGGAGGTGGAACATCTCCTTGACCATTCGGGTTTCAGCACTGTGCGATCATGTTTTTCTTTTCTTTTGATCATTTCTTTTGTGAAGCCGATTCCCTTTCTTACTTTATTTTTCCACCTTGTGTGTTCTTTATTGTGAGCATTGGTTGAATACCTTATTTTAGTGTTGGCCGAATATTACCTCTTCTCTTCTCTTTTTCAATCCTTTCTCGTATCACTCTTCCACTGGATACTTAAGCCGATTACTTCATAGCTCTTTCTCTCCTTTTTGTGTCTGGTTTTGACAATTGATAGTCGACCCATCGGTGGGTGCTCTAGGTTCTCTCTGCTTCTCTCCCTCTCCCTATCATAATAATTTGTTCTTCTAAATTTCTTTGTTGTCGTTTATTGCTAAGGGGTAGTGCTAGCCTTGCTTCTTGAGTATCGTGTGACTGGTTGGGGGTAGACTAATTGTTTCCTTTCCTTACGCTTAGATCTGCATGCTGGTAAGTGATTATTCATTGGTTCAAACTAATTAGGAGAATATAGGTTAATCGGTATCGGTTGGAGTCCAGGTTTACATAGAGGAGTAAGCAATTAGTCTCTTGCAACAGGTTAGGTGTGCAAACCCCAATCGATTGAGGTAGTAAGTGATAAGATACTGTTTTGTTAAGTAATATCAATAGGATTTGGTAATCCTATTGTTAAAGAGATTAATGGTGTTTATGTTTGAATCTAGGTTATTGTACGTGGGGATTTATGTTATTCGCATAAACAGGTGTGTAACCACACAGCCATTATCGTAAATTGGCAAAAGCCAAAAAGTATGACTATTGACACTGCACGAGCGTGCGCTCGCTCGTATGGTAATCTGAACGCATAAAATGTGGGCGTTAGATCGTAGAGGCCACCATGAGCGATTTCATGGGCTTAGGCCACTTTGGGCCACTCTGGACTGGAATGGGCCGTGTGGGCCCCATGGGCTCGTAGGCCCCACACGGGTAAACCACACGGACATGTGGAGATTATTGGGCCAGGCTATGTTGTTCACATGACCAAGGTCATTTTTGGGCTTTACGGGCCACATGGGCGTGTGGGCCCACATGGGCCCGTATTATGGGCCTTGGGCCCATTTTCACTGTTTGACTATTAAGGTTGGACGGGTCGCCCGAGACGATTGTGACCTTCTGTTGGGTCGGTAAGCATACCTGAACCCTTATGTGATAAAATAACGATTTTTCCCTTATGTGATAAAATGAATATTTTTCCCTTGTGTGATAAAATGACTATTTTGCCCATAGGGTAAAATGACCAAAATACCCCTGTAGGGTAAAATGACTGTATTACCCCTATAGGATAAAATGACTGTAATACCCCTTTAAGGTATGATAACTAATTTGCTCTGTGATGTGACTGTAGTTGAATATGCCACTATATATATATATGTTGCATCCATGTAAGATATTATGATATGATGCATGACATGTTGCATGGGGTTGGGATTGTTATTTTAGAGGAAGTGTACTGTACTGGTATGGTCGCACGGGTCGCCCAAGACGACTGTGGACCTACTGATGGCTTTGAGCCTATTATTGGTAGCTCTACTGCAATTACTGATTAGTGCCACAACCGGTGCTATATTTGGAGTATAGGGATGGGTGGGTCGATTTTATCCCCTAATGGAATGTAAGGCTGGATGGAGTGGAGTGTAGAGGACAGATGGGTAGGATTTTTTATTTGCATTCTGCATCGATCGATTCACATTCTTTGCATTGATCATGGTTCTTGCACTAACCATTCGCCATCGCTATTGTTATTATAATGGGCCAAGGCCCTAACTGATATTGAACTGTTACTGATATGGGCTTAGGCCCAGACTGTGTTGTTCACTGTTTGTTTATTATTCAGATTACACACTGAGTTTTCGAACTCACCTATTTGTTTTAACTATACAGGTAATACCCAGTCATAGGAAGATCGGTGCTGCGAGGGACTCAAAGGTGGCCACACAACTGCTCTTGCTTCCATTTTTAACTTTTAATTTATAAGTAGTTTTGTTTAGGTATTTTTATGTAAAGGGCCTCTTTAAGTTTTATTCTTTAATTTAGGCTTTTGTTATTTTATTATGATTTATACCTACTAGCGGTAGGATGCGGGTTTTCAAAAGATATGCATAATTTACAAAATTACTACGAATACACAAAACTGTTTCAGAAGCTTCAACGATAAACGAGATTTTGGAATTTATAACGTTTTAAAGTCAATACTTTTGATAGTGATGAAAGTTTTAAAATTATTTTCTAGATCACAAAGAGGTTAAATAAACATTGGGTTTTTCAAACATTATCACGTTTTACGAAAAACACTTCAATGTGACATCACCAGATTCAGTCATAATGTCCAGGCCGGGTTTAGGGTGTTACAGGCTATGTGGATAAGTCAGTATGTATGCCCTGTTTTGCCACGGCCTAGACACACAGGCGTGTCTAATGCCGTGTGAGGCACACGGTCTGCTCACACTGTAACACCCCAATCCCGGCCCAGATGTTATGACCGAATCTGGCGTATCACATTGCACTACTTTTCAAAAATATGAACTCTATTGGTAAAGACTTGTTTGAATAGTTAAAATCTCTTTGTGGTTTGATAAAAACTTTAGTATGTCAAATTCCTTGTTATTATCCAATCAGCTAGTCAAAACATTAGTCATATTAAATTTCTATTATTTTATTATGCTAATTTAAAACGGAAGTTTTTCAAAACTTTGAAGGTTAAATCGTGTGTCTTTGCAAACAATTGATATTTTGAAAACTCGTCTTCCCCTAGACTAGAAGTTTGAAGCCCAATTACAAATTTAAATCCATAAAAGGCCTTATTACAGAATTTAAAAACCCAAAACGAAAATTTAGATAAAACTAAAGCCATGCATTGCATAACTACGGTCATGTGGCCACCTCCTAGTCCCTCACAGCACCAAATCCACTAAAGTTGGGGATTACCTGCACAGACAAAAAGGAGGATGAGTTTATGAAAACTCAGTGTGTAATCCCCTATCTGACAGTCAAAATACAGTACATAGTAACAATCCAGGCCTGAGCCCATTATAGTAACAGTGTTAGTGCAGTAATGCAACAGCGAAACCCACCCCAATCCAGATAGACACACCACTCCGTACCAACAATCACACCATGTGGGGACAAAATCGACCCACCCAGCCAGACACACCAAAATTTAGCACTGGTTGCAACACTAATCGAGATCGCGTGAAGTTGCGATGAACTCAGATCGCAAAGAAAGCGCGATGAATCGATATAAAGGCTAAAAGCCAATAGTACGGTATACTTCCTTCTTAAACAATATCCCAACCCCATGCAATATGTGAAAGTAGAATATCATGCTCAGAAAGAATAGTCAAATCATAGCACAAATCAGTTATTTACCCTCGAGGGGTAAAATAGTCATTTTATCCTTTAAGGGTATTTTGGTCATTTTACCTGTCTTGGGGTTTAGGTACTTTTATCAACCAATCAGAAGGTCTACAATCGTGTCGAATGACTCCTGTAACCTTAACTGTCCTAATAGTGTAAATGGGCCCAAGGCCCATTATGCGGCCCAAGTAGGCCCACACGCCCGTGTGGCCCACCAAGCCCAAAAGTTACTATAACCATGCAAACTACACAACCCAGTCCAGTAATTACAATATATTGTGGAATTTATCTGTGTGGAGCCTACAAGCCTGTTGGGCCCACACAGCTCATTTCAGCCCATCGTGGCCTAGAACGACCCAAAGCCATAAGAATGCTCATGGCGGCCTCTATAGTCTACCACCCATGTTTCGTGGGCTTAGTTCACCATGCGAGCGATTGCATGCCCATGTGGCCTCAATCACCGTATTTTTTACTTTTTGGCTTTTACCCGATTATAGTATAGGTGGTGAAATTACACACCTAATTGCGAAATCGAGTGAACAGCCCGCCATGCCAAAGCCTACATTCATTCAAGATTTACTGTCAGTTTTCAAATAGTTAGAGTTCTTAATACTAAAACCCAAATCGTCATTCACTACTCACCTTGAACGAACGAAAATAGCTTATTACCCTTAGATAGCTGATTAAGAATCGATCTCGGGAAAGGGGTGTTACACAGATTGTGTTACACACTGAGTTTTCATAAACTCATTCTGCTATTTTCATGCGTAGGTAACCTTTAGCTGGGTCGGTGCTGCGAGGGACTCGGGAAAGGCCACACCACTGTTATGTTGCGTACTGGGCTTTTTAATAATGGTGGATTTATTTGGGTTAAATTTTATGTAAATCAGCCATTTTAAGTTTTATCTTTAATTGGGGATTTATTTAGATTGGTTAATATCTGATAGCAGTAGTAATCGAGTTTTCAAAATAAAAATGATTTTCAACATCCATCTTTCGCAATTTGTTTTAAAAAGCTTCTGCGACAATCAATGTTTTAAATGTAATAACGAATTGGTAAAACACATATATTTGCTAATAAGTCGGTAAATATAGCAGTGAATATAAATTAGTTTTCATAAAGACCTCAACGAGGCTTACACAAATGAACCCCTTCTAAAATGAACTATACTTTACAAGCCACTCCAATGTGATATCACAGATCCAGCCATAACGTCTAGACCGAATTGGGGTGTTACATTTAGTGGTATCAGAGCCAGGTTACAAAAACTTAGTTGTAGATTTGAGTTTTCTTAAAAACGTGAATTTCAAAAGAATTGTTTCACATAGGAGAAAATATTTTATGGTGTTGTTTTGAAAGGTGTGGTTTACCGAGTTCTCTGGTGTCGATTCTGTAAGTTTCCTAAAACTACTGTTTATTTTAACGGATATGAGATTATCGTAGATAGTAGACTGTATTGAAACCTTTATTAAGCTACCCAAAACTGTAGTAAGACTGTGATATGTGAAAACGAACAATTTTGAATTGTTGGTACTATATTTCATAAAACATTTGCTAATAAACACTGAAACTATAAAACTAATGCATAAAACTTTTAATGCAGATAATACGAAAATCGTCTATGAGCACTAGAGGTACTCATGGAAGAGGTACTAGAGGCCGCGGTGGAGGCCATAGAGGTGCTCGGGTCAGGTCTTTGGCATCGGGACATATGCCCAACATTGAGACAAAGGCATCGGCTTCACCGGTGACTGAGACTAGGTCGCATGATCGTGCAGCTGGGGACGATGCACTATCCCAAGCTATGCTACATATTCTAGAGAGGGTCGCTGGGCCTAATACTGGTACTGTAGGCCGTGGGTTGGTGACAGAACGACTCAGGTTTAATGGGGCTGAGATTTTTAAGGGTATTGCTAGAGTTGCCCCTAATGTGGCAGAGTATTGGACAGAGGCCACGGAGAGGATCATGGATGACCTCGACTACACCCCAGAGCATAAACTAAAAGGTACGATGTCGTTGTTGAGAGATGAAGCCTATCAGTGGTGGCTTACTGTGAAAGATGGTACTCAACCCAATCGATTAACCTGAGAGTTCTTTAAGAATGCTTTTCAAGGGAAATACATGGGCGCTAGTTATGTGGATGCCTGAAGAAGGGAGTTTCTTAATCTGACCCAAGGGGATAAGACCATAGTTGAGTATGAGGCAAAATTTCTGCGATTGAACCGCTACGCGCGTGGCATGGTGGCCACTGAGTATGAGCACTGTGTTTGTTTTGAGGACAGCCTTAAAGAGAGTCTACGAGTTTTGATAGCTCTACAGAGGAAGCGAGATTTTGCATTGTTAGTTGAAAATGTGAAGATCGCTGAGGATGTAAAGCGCACTGAGCGCCAGAATCGTGAGAAGGATAAGGGAAGAAATAAGAGGGTTTGGGAGCCCTCAAGTTTAGCTATGAGACTAGGAAAGAAGGTCGGAATGGATGGTCCAGTCAGAGTTGGGCCCCCTACTACTACTTTTAGGTTGCCGCCTATTACAGTTTACAGGAAATGCCATCAAGGCGAGTGCTGGGTACAGAAAGGGGCTTGTTTCAGGTGCGGATCTATGGAGCACCATATCAGGGATTGTCTGTGGAGGCCTGTTCAGATTCAAGCTACTAGTATGGATACTGTCCAGTCACAGAGAGGTTTTCAGCAGCCACCGAGAGGCTGGGGATCGGCTAGAGAGGGAAATGGTACAAGCTGTGGTCGATGGGTATCGGGCAGAGGTGCGAGTCATACTGAGGCGAGTTAGCCAACACTGGTTTATGCTCCATGTCGCCAAGAGGACGGAGACGCCCCAGATGTTATTACGAGTACGTTCTTTATTCATCATGTACCTTACACTGCATTGATTGATATTGGTTCTACGCATTCATATATAGCATGCTCTGTGTCTAAGACTTTGGGTGTGAAGTGTGAGAACACTGCAAGCGAGGTTACTATGTTGAGTCCATTAGGGCAGTCAGTGAGAGTGAACAAACTATTTAAGGATGTGCCTTTAGAGGTTCAAGGAATGATCTTTTTATCAGGTTTAATGGAGCTTCCTTTTGGGGAATTCGACCTGATACTGGGCATGGACTGGTTGGTTAAGCATCAGGAAAATTTGGAGTGCACTTCTAAGCGGGTGGTTCTGAAAACTATAGAAGGTGATGAGGTGGTTGTGATTGGAGAGTGACAGGATTATCTCTCAAATGTGATTTTTGCACTTAGAGCAGAGAAGTTGGTCCGTAAGGGTTGCGAGGCGTATTTAGCTTACATCAGTGCTTCTGGTTTTGGATTTTCGTCTGTTAAGGATATTAGAACATTTAAGGAGTTTCTGGATGTTTTTCCCGATGAACTACGAGTGTTGCCCCCTAATCGCGAAGTTGAGTTTGTGATAGAGCTCTTGCCTAGTACAGCTCCAGTGTCTATCGCCCTATATAGAATGGCACCAAAAGAGCTCATAGAGCTCAAAGCTCAGATCCAAGAGTTTCTGGATCGAGGGTTCATCCGCCCAAGTGTGTCTCTGTGGGGAGCACCGATTTTGCTCGTGAAGAAGAAAGATGGAACTATGCGCATGTGCATCGATTATCGACAACTGAATAAATTGACTATTAAGAACAAGTACCCCCTACCGAGGATTGATGATCTTTTTGATTAGTTCCGAAGAGCGTCGATTTTCTCCAAGATTGATTTCTGATCCGGGTACCATCAAATGAGGGTTAAAGAGATTGATGTATACAAGACATCATTTAGGACTCGTTATGGTCATTACGAGTTCCTTGTGATGCCGTTTGGGCTGACGAATGCACTAGTAGCTTTTATGGATTTGATGAACCCTATCTGGATCGATTCGTGGTGGTGTTTATAGATGACATTCTAGTGTATTCGAGGACTGAGAAGGAGCATGATGAACATCTTCGGGTTGTTCTACAGATTTTGAGGGAGAAGGAGTTGTATGCTAAATTTAGCAAATGTGAATTCTGGCTACGTGAGGTGACTTTCTTGGGTCACGTGGTGTCTGTTGAGGGGATTAGGGTTGATCCTCCGAAAATTGAAGCAATTCTAGAATGGAAGCAACCTAAGTCAGTGTTAGAGATTCGCAGCTTTCTGGGTTTGGTAGGGTATTATAGATGATTTGTTAAGGGTTTTCATTGATTGCTGCACCTCTAACTAAGTTGTTACGAAAAGGGGTACCGTTTAACTGGACTGATAAGCAGCAGGAAAGTTTTGAGAAGCTTAAAAAGGTTTTGACTGAGGCTCTTGTCTTGATACAATTAGAATCTAGGAAGGAATTCACTGTCTACAGTGATGCATCACATGTTGGTTTGCGATGCGTGTTGATGTAGGAGGGGAAGGTAGTGGCTTATGCATCTCGTCAGCTTAAGACGCATGAAGCGAACTATCCAACACATGACTTGGAGTTGGCTGCGGTGGTATTCGCATTAAGGATTTGGAGGCATTACTTGTATGGTGAAAGGTGTATCATCTACACGGATCACAAGAGCCTCAAGTATCTTCTCACTCAGAAGGAGTTAAACCTTAGGCAACATAGATGGATAGAGTTGCTTAAGGATTACGACTATTCGATCGAGTACCATCCTGGCAAGGCTAATGTGGTAGCCGATGCACTGAGCTATAGGACCGTTACTGATCTGAGGGCGATGTTTGCCCGTCTTAGTTTGTTCGACAATGGTAGTCTATTGGCCGAGCTTCAAGTTAAACTGAGTTGGTTTGAGAGATTAAGGTTAAGTAGTTGAAGGATGAGTCACTAAGTTTGCGGTTCCGATAGTTAGAGGATTAGGGGGACCTCAGATTTTGGGCTGAATAGCGAAGGAGTACTGTGTTTTCGTGAGAGAGTCTATGTGTCGAAAGGTGCTGATTTGAGACGGTTTTTACTACAGGAGGCACATATTAGTCCTTACACTATGCACCTTGGTGGGAACAAGATGTACCGTGACCTTCGGGAATTATATTGGTGGCCAAGACTTCAGCGAGAAGTTACTGAGTTTGTAAGTAAGTGCCTAGCTTGTCAGCAGATTAAGGCGGAGCATTAGTTGCCTTTAGGATTGCTTCAGCCTATCAAGATTTCGCTTTGTAAATGGGAGAGAGTAACTATAGACTTTGTTAGTGGGCTACCTCTAATGCCTTCTAAGAAAGATTCGGGGTCATCGTGGATCGGTTGACCAAGTTTGCTTACTTTATACCTATGCATATTGATTATTCGTTGCAAAAGTTAGCTAAGCTGTATGTGTCGGAGATAGTACGACTGTATGGGGTACCGGTTTCTATTATATACAATAGAGATCCTCGCTTTACGTCACAGTTCTGGAAGAAGTTGCATGAAACAATAGGTACAAGTTTGGACTTCAGCACTGCGTTTCATCCTCGGACAGACGGTCAGTCAGAGAGGGTGATTTAGATACTGGAGGACATGTTAAGGAGTTGCGTGATTGACTTCTGGGGCAGTTGGGAAGATTTTCTACTATTGGCGGAGTTTGCATACAATAATAGCTATTAGTCTAGCATACAAATGGCATCTTATGAGGCATTATATGGTCGTAGGTGTCGTACTCCTTCTTGCTGGACAGAGTTGGGTGAACGGCATATTTTGGGACCTGAGTTGATTTCAGATATCGAAGATAAAGTTAGGTTGATTCGAAATCGACTTAAGGCGACATCGGACAGACATAAGCCTTATGCGAATTTAAAGCGTAAGGAGATTCAATTTTCAGTGGACAACTTGGTGTTTCTTAAGGTCTCGCCATTTGGAAAAGGTATTGAGGTTTGGTCGAAAGGGAAAGCTAAGCCCTAGGTTCATTGGGCCTTATCATATATCGAAGCGTGTGGGGCCGGTTGCCTACTAGCTTGAGTTACCTTCAAAGTTGGACCAAATTCATAAGGTGTTCCATGTCTCTATGTTGAGGCGATATCGCTCTGATCCTACGCATATTGTCTCAATTGAGGAGATTGAGGTTAGACCAGACCTGACGTTTGAGGAAGAGCCGATCCAGATCCTCGACTGCGATGTGAAAGTTCTGAGGAGGAAGTCAGTTCCACTGGTTAAGGTGCTTTGGCGTAATCACAATTTCGAGGAAGCTACATGGGAGCTCGAAGAGGTGATACGACAACAATACCCTTACCTATTTTGATTAGGTAAATTTTGAGGCCGAAATTTCTTTTAGGGGGTAAAGTTGTAACGCCCCAAGTTTTTAGTATTTTAATTTACGTGCTTGTTGTATGTGGCTTGCTTGCTTGGTTGGTTAAAGGGGTTCTAGGAGGTGTGAGAAGTCCTGGGTTCAACCCTAGGCTCTAGCAAAATTTTTGGATTTTTAGGGAATAGCCTTGGTTTTCTGCTGGTGGGCTTTTAAGTTAGTGAGGGTGTGGCAAGACATGAATGACTTGTTGGTCAAGTGGCAAAGGGCGTGTGGAGTGTTCTGGTGGTCTTGAGTTCGAGTCATGTTGTGCACAGGGATGTTCTTTTTGCTAGGTGCGGTGTAAGTGTCCTAGGTTGACAAAAATTGGGGTGTTTGAATGGGTGGTTGAGAGGGAAAATCTAGGAGATAATGGAGGGATTAGGATATGGTGCAGGTTGAGGATTGTATGGAGTGATTTTAGGAGAATTATGGAGAGATGTGGAGTGAGGAGGTAGTGGCCAGAAGTGGGGTTTCTCAGGATGTGTTTCGGTTTTGGTACTCTAGTGCCGAAATTGTGCTCCCCATTTGGTATTAGCTATGTGTTTTGGTGCCTTACCTCTTAGTTTTCAAATCTTTTTGGGTTTTGACATTTGGGGTTTCCTTTCGGCTATAGTAAGTGTTATTTTATTTTGGTTTTCTTTCTTTTTCTCAAAATCGATTGTGCCATTCTCTTTTCCTCTCTTTCGCATCAAGGCTCTTGACCGAACATTTAATCTTTCACTTTTTCTTTTCCCCTCTTCCTTTTGACCGAACATACTAATCTTCCCTCTTTTTCGATTCTTGGAGTTACCAAATTCTAACTCAGTTCATCTGACTCTAGAAGCCGAATACCCCATTTCTTTTTTATTGCTGGTTGGTATCGTTCTTTATCACGTCAGTAGGTAATACTACTCTGCTAAAGCCGAATGTTCTTTCCTTGTTGGCCGATTCTTACCCTCTTTTTCATAAGAGTGGCATACCTTGCTGGTTCTTAGGTTCTTTGGAAGTGAAGAGGGTTTGCCGTGGTGTTCAAAACCTTGTGTTAGCATTTAGCTAAAGGTAACTTAAGCAAATATCATGGGGTGGCCTTTGTGTTTGTTTTTTTGGTAGTGGAAGGTGTTGGCCGAATGTCTTATGTCCTTATATAGGATCTAATATTCCTTATAAGTTAGTGTTTGATTCAAAACACATGTGTTTATGAACCATCTTTAATGAACTACTTTGGTGGTGCAGATCTTTGACAAGGAGTGTGGATCGCTAGCTTAAGGAGGGAGTGAGCCTTGCTTGTGTAATCGAGGTAAGGGATTGGTGCGATTTGGGATTTACGTGTTGATAAAAGGGTGTTAACTCTATTGGGTTAAGGACTAATGTTGGATTATATTTGGATCTAGGTCGAGACGCGTGGGGATTAGCGTTCTTCTCTCAAAAAGGTGTGTAATCACACTTCTTATTACTGTAAAGCAGCTAGTGCCAAAAAATGGCAATGGTCACTACACGAGCGCGCGAACGCAGTGTGGAGATTCTGATGTGAAAGTGGAGGCCACTATGAGCAAACTCATGGGCTGTGGCAGTATTAGGCCACGTTGGCCGAAGTGGACCGTATGGGCCCAATGGGCTCGTGGGCCCCACACAAATGTAATCTGCGGTAAGCGGCAAGTCATGAGCTGGGCTATGGTGTTTGCATAGCCGTGATCAAACTTGGGGCTAAACGGGTCACATGAGCATGTGGGCCCATTTACACCGTTTTGACCATCTAGGTTATCTGGGTCGCGCGAGACGACTGTGAACCTACTGTTGGGTCAATAAGTGTATCTGAACCCTAATTTGTGAAATTACTATTTTACCCTTATGAGGTAAATGACCAAAATACCCTTATATGATAAATGATTGTATGAGCATGCCATGATTATTGTATGTACATCTATATTTTGTTGCATTGCATGGGGTGGGATTCTTGATACAAGAGGAAGTGTACTGAGAGGCTGTACGCCTATTACTGGCAGCTCTGCTCCAAATACTATTAGTATCGTAAACGGTACGTTATTCTTGAGTGTAGGGATGGGTAGGTCGATTTAATCCCCACAAGGAGTGTAGGGCTGGACAGAGTGGAGTGTAGAGGATGGTTGGGTAGGTTTTATATATGCATGTTCGATACTGTACTGAAATGGGCCAAGGCCCACACTGATACTATTTTTGATATGGGCTTAGGCCCAGATTGTAACATCTCGAAATAGGGCCTAAACAGAATAGTGGTTGCGAAACCATGAATTCAAGGTCAAAAAACTTATTCCAATTAAGTTTTAAGGTTTATTCATTGATTGAATAATTGTGTGAAAATTTCGTGAAGAAATTTTATGTATAACTGCCTAATTTAATAATTAGGACTAAATTGTAAAATTAAAAAAATGTGTGTTCTAGGTAATAAAGAGGATTTAATTGAAATGGGTTCTTAAAGTGGAGGTCCTTATTTAGTAATTAGACCATTATATTTAAGTTTGGACAAAAATGGGCAAGAATAGGACAAATTTGATAGAAAAGCCTTTAAGGGCATTTTGGTCATTTAGTAATTAAAAGAATTAAAAAGGAGAAATAAAGCCAAAATTGGTCCATCTTCTTCATGGAGGCCGAATGTAGCATGGGGGAAGCCATGGTTAAGGTTTCCAAGCTTTCCAAGCTCAATAGTAAGTCCGTTCTAGCCTCGTTTTTAATGTTCTTTACGTTTTTAGAGTCCCAATAACTTGATTTAGCCTATTCTAGCAATAATTCATGCTAGGGTTCATATTTGGAAAAATACACATAGTTTAAATGTGTTTATTTTAATGTTTTATGGTAGAATATGAAGCTTGAAATTATGTTAAACAACTTTTGCTAAGCGATTCTAAGTGAAAACGAGTAAAACGACATAATTGGTAAAAATACCTAATGTTTATAAGTACATGATAGAGTGGGAATTTGATGTTGCCATAGAAGGAAAAAATATTCAGTGTGTCATAAAACATAAGAAAAATGGATAAATTTTAATTTTCGAGCCTAGGGGAAAAATTGTAATTCTATAATTAATTTTGCCAAAGTTTGAGTTAGGGAATTTTTTGAATATTACATTAATTAAATCAGTGAAATATGATGTTTTAGATCCCGAAAAGTGAGATTTGGACCTAGAACGGGAGAAAAACTGAAAATCAAGAAAGTTGGTAAAATGGTCGTTTTACTATCGAGATAAGTTCATATGTTTAATAAGCATTTAATTATGCACATTTGAATGATAAATTGATATTTTGGCCATAAATAATTTAGTATTGAGTTTCAGATATAATGATTAATGTTCGATAATAATTCGATATTGGAAAGAGAACTTGTATAATTTACACGTAAGACCATATTTTATATTATGGCTTTGTATGATAACAAGAAAGTATTGACTAGCATAGTTTGATGAGAATAAGTTAAGTTGATGGTATGATGAGATTGAGAATGTAAGTATGTAAGTTAAGTAGCATTTTATTATTATGCAATTATTGTTATTAGTATTATTATTATTGAGTTATGCGACTAACCTTGAGAATTTGAGCAAGTATGTTTCAGCTATGACTTGACAAGGCATTGATATCTCAAAGTCCATGGGTGTACCATGGCAATTAAGGAGAAATTGACGGAAAAATCCATGTTCATAACATGAAATTTAAGGAGGAATTGACAGTTTAGGATACCATGTAAGACCATGTCAAGACATGACATTGGTCAGGCAAGGATCCCGTGTAAGACCATGTCAAGACATGGCATCGGCATTGATTAAGGACTCCATGTAAGACCACATCAAGATGTGGCATTGGCACTAAGATAAGGATACCATGTAAGACCATGTTTGGAGCATGGCATTTGGTAAGATAAGGATACCTTGTAAGTGTAACGTTCCCACGCCCGAGACCGTCGCCGGAGTCGAGTATGAGGGGTTACTAAACTTAATTTAACATTTTAAGAACTTTGGATCATTTGTTTCTACATTCACAGCTTTCCAGCTACTTGCATTACAGTTACAAGAAAAATCATATCTCAAGTTACGAAACTCAAAATCAAGATCTGTAAATTTTCTCTGAATCTAGACTCATATATCTATTTACTAATTTTTTTCTAGAATTTTTGGTTCAGCCAATTAGTACAGTTTATTAGTTAAATTTACCCCTGTTTCAGGACTTGACTGGACTGACCTCTGTTTACTACGAACCACATTTCTCTCTGTAAAAAATTCATATAACTATGAAGTTTGTTTCTACTGAAAATAGACTCAATAAGGATTCTGAGAATATAAAATACACCACCTAATTATATCTGTACAATTTATGGTGAATTTCTAAAGTTGGAACAGGGGATCCAGAAATCGCTCTGGCCCTATTTCACTAAAATTCAAATATCTTCTAACATATAATTTCTTTACCTGTTTAGTTTGTTTTATGTGAAACTAGACATAATAAGATTTAATTTAATAATTAATCCATCACCTAATTCAATTTCTATGATTTTTAGTAAATTTTCAAACTCACGTCAGTGTTGCTGCAATGTTCTGTTTATGGCAAATTTCATCCTTTTTATGAGTTTTCATGAACTAGATAACCTATTAACCTTCCATGACATCAAACATAATCTAAACTAACCATTTCCATAACTTATCATTATCAAGCATTTTCTCAACCATTCCATCACCATATCATAAGATCATTTACACAAAATAGGTATATTGCTATACATGCCATACTTAAATTTTACAAGCCATTTACCAAAAAGTCTTCTAGATAGTGTGACCGAGCCTTCGACCTATCCCGACTCCAGAGCCGGCTTGTCCAAAACTACAATGAGTAAGAAGGAGGGAGTAAGCAATAAATGCTTAGTAAGTTCATATGCAAATAATAAGTAACATAACAAACAATCATACCAATCAACATTAGCATGGTATCACCAAAACATATATCACATTTCTAATCTTTCATCATCTTATTACCTTATCGTTGCTGTATCAATACTCAACAAGAGGGATAAGTACATACCTGTCCAAAGTATCCATTTCAAAACACTTGCCAATACGTCTCTTTTCATCTCGAGTATTCCTCCATTTGAGTGGAACTTTACCCGTTGAACACATCGGAATATAATTCGGATACATGGAAAGTTTGCACATAAGTGCCACATATGTAGCCAAGCTACTATGTAACCTGCCCATAAGCGAACTCGGACTCAACTCAACGAGCTCGGGTGTACGCATCCATAAGTGAACTCGGACTTAACTCAACGAGCTCGGATGCCTAGTTACATCTCACGAACTCGGACTCAACTCAACGAGTTCGGACATTCGCATCCATAAATGAACTCGGACTCAACTCAACGAGTTCGGATGCCCAACCATCCTAGTGACATGTCACTTGTATCCTAATCTATTCCTAAGGTTCAAACGGGATTTTCCTTGAACACATATCCTTGCTGTCTTCCATAGAATGCCGAAACCAATACTCGGTAACAATTTATATTTAACAAGTAGCTCACATAGTTTACATTTTATTCGAAAATAACCACAAAGCATATATTTCATGATAAAAATCAGCATATCATATAATTGACATCAATAACTTAAAAATAACAATTATGCTACATTATTTACACATGAACTTACCTTGGTACCAAAATACAAAGATTTTGCAATTTAGTCCACAATTTTTTTTCCTCGATTGGGGTCGATTCCACGTCTTTCTTGATCTAAAATAACACATTTAGCTTATTTAATATTCACATTATCAAATTAATCCTTAATTCAAATTTTGGCAAAATTACAATTTTATCCCTAAACTTTTGCATATTTACACTTTTTCCCCTAGGCTCGGGATTAAACTTTATTCCTTATTCTTATGTTTTATAACATGTTGATCACTTTTCTCTTCTATGGCAACATCAAATTCTCACTCTAACATGTACTTGTGACTATTAGGTATTTTTACCGATTAAGTCCTTTTACTCGTTTTTGCTTAAAATCGAGTAGTACAAGTTGTCTAACATAATTTAAAACCTCATATTATATCATAAAACATCAAAATACACAAATTTCACCTATGGGTATTTTTCCAAATATAAACCCTAGGTTAAGTTATTGCTAGCATAAGCTTTATCGAGTTACTAGGGATCTCAAAAACGTAAAAATCATTAAAAGCAGGGCTTAGAATCACTTACTATGAAGCTTGAAAGTTGAAGAAACCCTAGCTATGGTGAGAGCAAAATTCGGCAGCAACTAAATGAAGAAGATGACCATTTTGTGTTATTTTTCCCATTTTATTTCATTTAATATCCAAATGACCAAAATGCCCCTCCTTACTAAACTTTCAAAAATTCCTTCCATGTCCTAATTTTTCCCATGAACTTAAAATTGGTCAAATTCTATTTAAGACCTCCTAATTAATATTTCAAAGCAATTTCATACTAAAAACTTCTAGAATGCAAGTTTTGCAACTTATTCGATTTAGTCCCTAACTTTAAATTAAACTCGTTATGCTAAAAATTTCTTCACGAAATCTTCACATAATTATGCAATCATATCATAAACCTTAAAATATTTATAAAATAATTATTTCTATCTCAGATTTGTGGTCACGAAACCACTATTCCGATTAGGTCCTAATTCGGGATATTACAACTCTCCCCCCTTTAAGGATTTTCGTCCTCGAAAATCTTACCGGTAAACAGATGTGGGTATTGATTTCTCATATTTTCTTCGGATTCCCATGTAGCTTCTTCTACTCCATGCTTTTGCCACAACACCTTCACAAGTGCAATATTTTTATTCCTTAGTTGTTTGACCTCTCGAGCTAAAATCTTAATCGGTTCTACTTCATATGTCATATCTGGTTGTAGTTCAATTTCTGTCGGTGAAACCACATGTGAAGGATCCGAACGATACGGACGTAACATAGATACGTGGAACACATCATGAATCTTCTCTAATTCAGGTGGTAAAGGTAGCCGATATGCTACCGGTCCAACTTTTTCAATTATTTCATACGACCCAATAAAACGCGGACTTAATTTGCCCTTCCGTCCAAATCTAAGAACTTTCTTCCACGGAGACACCTTTAAAAATACTTTTTCTACAACTTGAAATTCAATGTCTTTTCGTTTTAAATCTGCATAAGATTTTTGTCTATCTGAAGCAGCTTTCAAACAATTTCGAATTACCTTCACTTTTTCTTCGGTTTCTTTTATTAGATCAACTCCATAGATCTGATTTTCCTTGAGTTCAGTCCAATACAATGGCGTTCGACATTTACGACCATACAATGCTTCATAAGGTGCCATTTTCAAGCTCGTCTGATAACTATTATTGTAAGCAAATTCTACCAACGGTAAATATTTTTCCCAACTTCCTTGAAATTCCAATACACAACATCTGAGCATATCTTCAAGAATCTGAATTACTCTCTTTGATTGTTCATCAGTTTGTGGATGAAAAGCAGTACTGAAAATTAATTTTGTACCTAACGCGTCTTGTAACTTTTTCCAAAACCGCGAGGTAAACCTTGGATCTCTATCTGAAATAATCGACAATGGTATTCCATGTAATCTAACAATTTCTCTAACATACAGTTCAGCCAACTTGTTAAGAGAATAATCAAGCACGTCTTTGGGATAAAATGAGCCGACTTAGTTAATCATCAACTATTACCCAGACGGCATCTTTCTTTCACGAGTCAATGGCAACCCTAAAACAAAATTCATAGTAATCCGATCCCATTTCCATTCAGGAACCATAATAGGCTGAAGTAATCCTGAAGGCACTTGGTGTTCAGCTTTCACCTGTTGACAAATTAAGCATTTGGACACGAACTCTGATATATCCTTTTTCATTCCATTCCACCAATACATTTTCTTCAAGTTATTATACATTTTCGTACTACCCGGATGAATCGAGAAACAACTACTATGTGCTTCCTGTAGGATCTTTTGAAACAATTCCTCATTATTTGGTACACAAATCCGATCTTTAAACATTAAGCACCCATCAGAACCGATTCTGAAATCTGACTCTGTATCAATTTCACACTGCTTTCTCTTGGCTTGCAAATCTTGATCATCTTTCTGAGCTTCAGAAATCTCTTGTAAAAACATCGGTTTTACTCTTAACTCTACTAGAATCGAACTATCATCTGACATTTTCAACTGAGTGTTCATAACTCTCAAAGCAAACAACAACTTTTTGCTTAAAGCACCGGCAACCACATTCGCTTTTCCCGGATGATAATCAATAACAAGCTCGTAATCTTTCAATAACTCCAACCATCTTCGCTGTCTTAAATTCAAGTCTTTTTGTGACATGAAGTACTTAAGACTTTTATGGTCGGTATATACCCGGCACTTTTCACCATACAAATAATGTCGCCAAATTTTCAAAGCAAACACCACCGCAGCCAATTCCAAATCGTGAGTAGGATAATTCCTCTCATGAGGTTTTAATCGCCTCAAGCATAAGCCACCACTTTTCCTTCTTGCATGAGTACACACCCCAAACCATTTAGAGAAGCATCACTATACACCACAAATTCTTTACCTGATTCGGGCTGTACTAACACTGGTGTCTCTGTTAATAACTTTTTCAATTCTTCAAAACTCTGTTGACATTCTTCCGTCCATTCAAATTTAACATCCTTTCGGA
The DNA here is from genome assembly GCA_025698465.1 of Gossypium longicalyx. Classification (NCBI taxonomy): domain Eukaryota; kingdom Viridiplantae; phylum Streptophyta; class Magnoliopsida; order Malvales; family Malvaceae; genus Gossypium; species Gossypium longicalyx. The sequence continues at coordinate 38,823,162 of CM046995.1, forward strand.
GTAGTCTAGTTATAGGAGCAGCAATTATAGAAAATCCATTTACAAACCGCCGATAATACCCAGCTAGCCCCAAGAAACTTCTAACTTCAGTTACATTTTTCGGTGGTTTCTAATCAACAATGGCTGAAATTTTACTAGGATCAACCCGTATACCATCACCTGAAACAATATAACCCAAAAATCCAAATTCCCGGAGCCAAAATTCACTTTTACTAAACTTAGCATACAGCTGCTTATCTCTCAAAGTTTGCAAAACTATCCTCAAATGCTCAGCATGCTCTGTCTCATCTTTTGAATAAATTAAAATATCATCTATAAACACCACAACAAATTTGTCCAAGTATGGTCGAAATATGCGATTCATTAAATCTATAAACATAGCGAGAGCATTTGTCAACCCGAATGGCATAACTGAAAATTCATAATGACCATACCTTGTTCTAAAAGCAGTTTTAGGCACATCTGACTCTTTACCCATGATTGGTAATACCCGGATCTCAAGTCAATCTTTGAAAACCATGTCGCTCCTTTTAGGTGATCAAACAAATCATCAATTCTTGGCAACGGATACTTGTTTTTGATTGTCACATTGTTTAACTGCCGATAATCAACACACAACCTCATAGAACCATCCTTCTTTTTCACAAATAACACGGGAGCACCCCAAGGTGAAAAACTCGGTCTCACAAAACCTTTATCACCAACTCTTGCAATCTGCGACTTTAACTCTCTTTTAACTATGCTGGTGCCATTCTATACGGAGCAATTGAAATCGGAGTTGTTCCGGTATCAAATCAATACCAAATTCTACTTCCTCGATCGAGGCAAACTCGACAATTCTTCCGAAATACGTCCGCAAATTCACACACAACCGCAAGATCGATTCAACTTTCTCTTCAACTTCTTTTGTATTAATTACATATGCCAAATAAGCTTCATAACCCTTTCTCGATATATCTTTGAGCCGACATTGAAGAAATCACACTAGGCAATGCCTCGATTTATCCGATTCAACCCGCAGAGTTTCACCATTTTCACACTTTAATTCTATAACCTTTTCGTTGCAATTTATTATAGCATCATGCAATGTCAACCAATCCATACCTAAAATAACATCAAACTCATCAAACGGCAACAACATCAAGTCGATTCGGAAAGTAATAACCCGAATCATTAAAGGACATTTCTTACATACTTTATCAACAATCACACATTTGCCTAACGGATTCGACACTCTAATCATAAATTACGTGTTCTCAACGGTATATTCATACTAGACACCAATTTCATGCACACATATGAATGAGTAGAAGCGGGATCAATCAAAGCAATAACATTAACATTATAGAGAGAAAATGTACCGGTAATCACATCAGGTGAGGAAGCATCTTCGCGCGCTTTAATAGCATAAGTTCTAGTCGGAGCCCTTCCTTCAGGTCTAACTGGTGCATCCCTGGCTACATTCTTACTGCTTGCTTCACTCCCAGCTTTTCTTGGATATCTTCCTCTCGAATCCGCACCACTTGTTTTTGTATTCTGAAATTTTTCTTTTTCAGCTCTCTCTGGGCAGTCTCTAATAAAATGATCTGAAGAACCACATCGAAAACATTCATTTGCTCTGTACGGACCAAAATGATTTCTACCACACCGCTGGCATTTGGGTTTAACAAATCTCGAGTTCCCTACACTGGCTGCCGAAGTAGTCTGGGACTTTGGACCCACATTTTGCTTCTTATAATTCTCATATGATTGCCCAGCTGAAACTTGGGAACGAGGATTCATATTTCTTGACTTTCCGGGTTGCTATGAAAATGAACTGCTCGTTGGTCTTTTCTTCCAATTTCTAGTCTCAGCCTCTACCTTTTTCTTCTCTTTAAGTAGTTCTTCAGCCTTGCAAGCTCGATCAACCAGTACTACCATTTCTTTTAATTCAAGAATTCTAACAAATACCTTGATATCTTCGTTAAGCCCATCTTCAAATCGTCGACACATCTTGGCCTCTGTAAGAACATACTCTCTGGCATACTTACTTAATCGAACAAACTCTCTTTCATATTCTGTAATTGTCATATTACCTTGCTTCAACTCAAGAAATTCTTTACGCTTCTGATCAATAAATCTTTCACTAATATATTTGTTCCGAAACTCTTCTTGAAAGAATTCCCAGGTTACTCTCTCTTTCGGTACCACCGAAATTAAAGTCTTCCACCAATTATAGGCTGAATCCTCAACAAATATATAGCGCATTTCAAACATTCTTCAGTGTACAAGATAATTCATCAAATACCGGATAGAATTTTCAAGCCGAACTCGCTTTCTCGGCATCATCATCAATATTTGCCTTAAATTCTTCCCCTTGTTTACGAATTCTATCAAGCTGGAGTTACGTGAAATTTTATCATATCCACACCCCGAGGCATCGGAAGTACAGGTTGAGGAATTGGGGAGGTGGGGAGGTCAAATGCGTTTGGGTTCGCACGAACGAACTCGGTGTACCATGCACTCATCATTTGGAGAAAGGCTTCCGATCCCTTTCTCCTCTTTCCGACCAACAGAGGAGGTGGATTTTCGATCGTGTTTGCTCCATCACCGAGTGGCGCATTACTCTCTACTTCATCTGACACAGCTGGATCGGGATCCATTTACTATAAAAAAAATCATTTAAAAAGGTCAGAAGTCGTCACACTATCACAATTTATACATATGGCATGTATAGAAAAATCCGTACATACAATACGTAGTCCGAGAACTGACTAAACCTGCTCTAATACCACTAAATGTGACGCCCCCACGCCCGAGACCGTCGCCAGAGTCGAGTATGAGGGATTACTAAACTTAATTTAACATTTTAAGAACTTTGGATCATTTGTTTCTACATTCACAGCTTTCCAGCTACTTGCATCACAGTTACAAGAAAAATCATATCTCGAGTTACGAAACTTGAAATCAAGAGCCGTAAATTTTCCCTGAATCTAGACTAAGATACCTATTTACTAAGTTTTTCCTAGAATTTTTGGTTGGGCCAATTAGCACAGTTTATTAGTTAAAGTTACTCCTGTTTCATGACATGACTGGACTGACCTCTGTTTACTACGAACCACATTTCTCTTTGTAAAAAATTCATATGACTATGAGGTTTGTTTCTCATGAAACTAGACTCAATAAGGATTCTTATTATGGTGAATTTTTAAAGTTGGAACAGGGGATCCAGAAATCGCTCTGGCCCTGTTTCACTAAAATTCAAATATCTTCTAACATATAATTCCTTTACCTATTTAGTTTGTTTTATGTAAAACTAGACATAATAAGCTTTAATTTAATATTTAATCCATCACCTAATTCGATTTATATGATTTTTAGTAAATTTTCAAACTCACGTTAGTGTTTCTGCAATGTTCTGTTTATGGCAAATTTCATCCTTTTTATGAGTTTTCATGAACTAGATAACCTATTAACCTTCCATGACATCAAACATAATCTAAACTAACCATTTCCATAACTTATCATTATCAAGCATTTTCTCAACCATTCCATCACCATATCATAAGATCATTTACACAAAATAGGTATATTGCTATACATGCCATACTTAAATTTTACAAGCTATTTACCAAAAAGTCTTCTAGATAGTGTGACCGAGCCTTCGACCTATCCCGACTCCAGAGCTGGCTTGTCCAAAACTACAATGAGTAAGAACGAGGGAGTAAGCAATAAATGCTTAGTAAGTTCATATGCAAATAATAAGTAACATAACAAACAATCATACCAATCAACTTTAGCATGGTATCACCAAAACATATATCACATTTCTAATCATTCATCATCTTATTACCTTATAGTTGCTGTATCAATACTCAACCCGAGGGTTAAGTACATACCTGTTCAAAGTATCCATTTCACAACACTTACCAATACGTCTCTTTTCATCTCGAGTATTCCTCCATTTGAGTGGAACTTTACCCGTTGAACACATCGGAATATAATTCGGATACATGGAAAGTTTGCACATAAGTGCCACATATGTAGCCAAGCTACTATGTAACCCGCCCATAAGCGAACTCGGACTCAACTCAACGAGCTCGGGCATTCGTATCCATAAGTGAACTCGGACTCAACTCAACGACCTCGGATGCCTAGTTACATCTCACGAACTCAGACTCAACTCAACGAGTTCAGACATTCGCATCCATAAATGAACTCGGACTCAACTCAACGAGTTCGGATGCCCAACCATCCTAGTGACATGTCACTTGTATCCTAATCTATTCCTAAGGTTCAAACGGGATTTTCCTTGAACACATATCCTTGCTGTCTTCCATAGAATGCCGAAACCAATACTTGGTAACAATTTATATTTAACAAGTAGCTCACATAGTTTACATTTTATTCGAAAATAACCACAAAGCATATATTTCATGATAAAAATCAGCATATCATATAATTGACATCAATAACTTAAAAATAACAATTATGCTACATTATTTACACATGAACTTACCTTGGTACCAAAATACAAAGATTTTGCAATTTAGTCCACAATCTTTTCTTTTCCTCGATTGGGGTCGATTCCACGTCTTTCTTGATCTAAAATAACACATTTAGCTTATTAGTATTCACATTATCAAATTAATCCTTAATTCAAATTTTGGCAAAATTACAATTTTACCCCTAAACTTTTGCATATTTATAATTTTGCCCCTAGGCTCGGGATTAAACTTTATTCCTTATTCTTATGTTTTATAACATGCCGATCACTTTTCTCTTCTATGGCAACATCAAATTCTCACTCTAACATGTACTTGTGACTATTAGGTATTTTTACCGATTAAGTCCTTTTACTCGTTTTTGCTTAAAATTGAGTAGTACAAGTTGTCTAACATAATTTAAAACCTCATATTATATCATAAAACATCAAAATACACAAATTTCACCTATGGGTATTTTTCCAAATATAAACCCTAGGTTAAGTTATTGCTAGCATAAGCTTTATCGAGTTACCGGGATCTCAAAAACGTAAAAATCATTAAAAACGGGGCTTAGAATCACTTACTATGAAGCTTGAAAGTTGAAGAAACCCTAGCTATGGTGAGAGCAAAATTTGGCAGCAACTAAATGAAGAAGATGACCATTTTATGTTATTTTTCCCATTTTATTGCATTTAATATCCAAATGACCAAAATGCCCCTCCTTACTAAACTTTCAAAAATTCCTTCCATGTCCTAATTTTTCCCATGAACTTAAAATTGGTCAAATTGCTATTTAAGACCTCCTAATTAATATTTCAAAGCAATTTCATACTAAAAACTTCTAGAATGCATGTTTTGCAACTTATTCGATTTAGTCCCTAACTTTAAATTAAACTCGTTATGCTAAAAATTTCTTCACGAAATCTTCACAAAATTATGCAATCATATCATAAACCTTAAAATAATTATAAAATAATTATTTCTACCTCAGATTTGTGGTCACGAAACCACTATTCCGATTAGGTCCTAATTCGGGATATTACAGTAAGACCATGTTTGGAACATGGAATTTGGTAAGATAAGGATATCATGTAAGACCATGCCAAGGCATGGCATTGATAAGTTCTATAAGGCAAGGAAATCATGTAAGACTAAGCCAAGGCATGGCATTGATAAGTTTCATAAGGCAAGGAAATCATGTAAGACCTTGCCAAGGCATGGCATTGATAAGTTCTATAAGGCAAGGAAATCATGTAAGACCATGTCAAGACATTGCATTGATGAGTTACTATAAGGCAAATGTCCCATGTAAGACCATGCCAAGGCATGGCATTGCTGAGTTCATAAGGCAAGGATACCACGTAAGACCATGTCAAGACATGGCAATGGTAAGTTGAAAAAGGAAAAGGTTCCTGGGTAATCCAAAGAGTAAGTCAAAGAAACGACAAGGTAAGAACATGAAGAAAGAGTACCGGTATGCATTTAAGGCTTATTTAATATTGAGATTGTAAGTAATTTAGATTATCAAGTATTAAGTAAGTGATGAGTTTTCAGTTATGTTTGTGACACTTTATGACATGATTGGCAATATGCCTATATTATGAAAGAGTACTCATGTGTTAAGTGAGATGTTGGAAGAATGTAAGCAAGCTATTAAGTAAGGTCCTTTTGTATTCTGAGCCTTTGGTAAGGTTACCGATGAGTAAGATGGGAAAGTAAGAACTAAACATTATTTAAGAAAATTATGACAGCATTGTAGTAAGCTAAATTGATTGCTAATGCTTATTATTTTACATGTGAACTTACAAAACTTTATAAGCTTACTTCTTTCACTTTCCCATGTTTCAGAGTACTTAAAAGCAAGTTTGAGTTGGAGGTCGTCGGAGTTCACTTTACATTATCGACTACCAAGTTACCAAATGGGTATCTTCGTTTACAAACGTTTTAGTTTATGACCTGTATAGGGACTTAGCCATTTTGTGTGTTGTCCTTATGATATGGCTAAAGAATGGTATGTAAATATTTTAGAATGATTAGCTATTGAAATGGCTAATAAAGAACATGTTTCAGTGTTATGTATGCCTAAATGGTAGTTAATACAAAGAAATCATGAAAAAGTGAAATTAGCATTAAAACAGTATTGAACAGCCATAGTGATGTGATCTTGAAAAATAACCAAGAATATTAAAAATGGAATTAGGTGACAAATGAGATATAGAGTTAAATATTATTGAGTCTATTTTCATATGAAAGAAACAGAGTAAGCAAAATACGTGTATACTAAGAGATATTTGAATTTTAGTGAGACAGGGTCAGAGAGATTTTTGAATCCCCTGTTCTAACTTTATAAATTCACTAAAAATTTTAAAAAAATAATTAGGAGTTATAGTTTATATTTATATATTCCTTAGTGAATTTACTTTCAAGAGAAACAAACGGTATGGTTATTTGAATTCTGTACAGGGAGAAAATTGATTCGTAGTGAAGAGAGGTCAGAGTAGTCGAACAGTGCAACAGGGGAAATTTTAACTAATAAACTGTACTAATTGGCTGGACCAAAAATTTTGAAAAAAAATTAGTAAGAAGATATATGAGTCTAATTTCAGGGAAAATTCACGAATTTAAATTTTGAGTTTTGTGACTCGATTTATGATTTATTTAGTGACTATGATGCAGGTGGGCAATGAATAATGAAATAAATTGTTTTGATTTGTCTAAGTATGCGAGAATTTTTTAATGTTCCCAGTTTGGTCCCGAACCATTTCAATTGCATGTTTTAGGGTCTCGAGGGCCCTTTTTAGGGACATATTGAGTGAATGTAAATAAATTAATTTTAAAAGTAAATTTTATGCCCTAAATTAGTAAGTTAAGTCAGGTAACGCCTCGTGCTCGACTCCGGCGACGGTCTCGGGTAAGGGGTGTTACATTTATTGGTATCAAAGCAAAGGTTTAGTCGGTTCTTGAAATATTCAGTATGAGTAAGAGTCTAGCTGTACATTCCATATTGAACTATGATAGTGTGACGACTCCCGACCCAGATATAAAATGTTTTGTCAGACAGATATGCACTCCAACCGAGCTAAGTTTGATAGTACAGACAATATGTTTATGGTGAGTTGAGGCTCATAAAATGTAAGAATAATGGTTCATGATGTTTATGTGATAATGATTAAATTGTGAATAAGAATTATTCGGGAAATATGAAAGATGAGATAAGATGAAAGGGAAGTTTATATTGAGATAAGTGTTCATGTTAAATTTGCATTTGTATGATGCTAAATGTATAACTAGAGAAGTTAAGTGAATGCTATGAGTAATTTTACTTGAGATTTATGAATGCATGTATAAGTGCACTAATTTGCATAAGATGATCATGAAGTCATTGTATTATGAACGTGCATGTTAAGTTGCTTGAAGCAAATTGTATAATTGTGATAATATTTTAATATGATGAGTGTTAAGTTATATGCATGAGTATGTAAGAGGTAAGTTAGAGGTGTTACAACCTCACCCCCTTATCAGCAAGGTAATTCAAAATGAGATTTCATGAAATTCAAATTGAATAGGCTAAAGTGGAAAACTAAAGAGTTCAGTGACAGATTTATTGATGATGTAATCAGAGTCAAGAATGATTTAGTAAATGAACACAGTTGCAGAAAGGATGCCAAATTAATAATAAAATCATCTGGATAACTAAAATTTCACAGTAAAAGAAAGGTCAAGCTCAGCTAATGCACTCATTCAAGTATGATGTGTAAGGTATATGATTGCTAGATTTTCTTCCGAATAAACTCCAACTGTGAATGGGATAATGTGAATTCAGTAATGACAGAATTAGACAGAGGAATAATAATTGAGTCGTATTAATAGTTGAATGTAGAGTTTATAGTTGAGAAATTATAGAAAAATCTTTTCCGACTATTATATGTGTACATTTACTTCCAGAGATATATATATAAATATATGCAATATCATAGATGCAATTCCTACAGTATGAGAATGTTAATTAAATTTACAGACAGATGAAAGCACTATAGTTTGTTTCAGCTGTGATTGATATTGCTCTATCTATTCCAGTTTTCTACTTCAGCGTGCTGATGGAAGGTTGACAGTAAGATCTATATAATGTAGATCTGTATAATGTTAGTGATCTGTATTGTTAACTATTGCTTAATGAAAGTAAAGAAAAATTTTGTGGCTTCTGTCATAGTTGTTCCCAGTGCTTGTGAGTATTATCCTTTCCTTTTGGAAATTTTCTGAGATGCTATTGAAACCTTAACTTTTCTACATGAGATGTGGTTACCAGAATTCTGTGTAGCTCCATGTTCTGAGATTCTATTATCTTGATTTTATTAATAAATTATTGTTCAAAGTATCAGCCATGAGACATTAGCAGAAAATGCTCTATTGATGAAAATGGTTTCTTTTTATTATGAGTATGTTTATGATGATTACGAGTTCGGGCCTGATAATGAAAGTACAGAGGTATAGTTATTAGAGGTATAAAGATTCTACTTTTGCATTGGTTGTTATTGAAATTTGTGTTTAAATCACTCAGATGATCAGGATGTTTTATTTTCACCGGGGACATTATTTACTAAAGTAATTGAGAAGTCAGTCTTATTATGGCATTATGATTTTTGAGTAGTATGAGTATTATGGCCACAGTGTAGTTCAGTTCAGACATGTGTATTGATTTTCATTTTTTCGCATAATCTTGATATATATATCAGTGAGTTAAAGACCGAATGCTATGTTCTTTCGAGTTATGTAGTAATAATGATTTGTGATTAGCTCTTTGAAGAAATCACAACAGAATGTATGTTTGAGATATCATGACAAAGACATAGAAGAAACGATTTTTGAAAAGTTATTGTCTTTTCGATTGAGACCGATCGATTGATTGAGCTTGATTGATTGAGTTATATGTATGTTAGAATTATTCATGACTTCAGAGGTAAATGCTGATTTTTCATGTATAAATAGATAAATGACCCGAGTAAATAGTACATATTCTAGAGGTTATGGTACAAAGTTGTATATGCATATCAGAATGGTTGCATCAGAGGTATATTATTGCAAATCCAAGTTGTCCAATTGTTAAAGTTCTCATTGTATGAAGTTTAGTTTGGCTTGAATTCATGCTAATAAAGTATAAACAGTTGAAGATATTGACAATTGAAGTATCCATTATGATTCAGCTTGGTTTGAATAAAAAGTTTATGGTTTCTAGAAATGTGTTAATGAGAAATCAAGAGATTTTGCAACAGTTATGATGCCTAGCACAGTGATAATTATTTGATTATTTGAGAAGTACAGAGATGGATGATAACTTGAGCTAGTTATACTAGTAAGAGTGTGAAATGTTATGTACTAGACTTTGAATCTGATACCTGAACTTTTAGAGAGTTAATGTTGATTTTCAAGTATCTCAGAAGCTATTACAGTTAGTATTGATGTTTGTGTGAAAATGTGAGGGTATTTCGAAGAATTGTGCAACAGAATTACCATTATCACCGAAAGGTTAAATGAGCTATGGTTGATTGCTCAAAAAAGTTTGTGTATTCTTCTCAGTACGAATGAGTTTTTCTACTGAAGGATTATCTGAGTTATTCATTTTGAGGTTGTCAATTCATTCAGAGTGTAAATTTTAGTTGTTATGGTTGGAAATCTAGGGTTGCAACGTGACTACAGAAGAAGCTACAGTAAGTTTTGACCATGAGATTGCTAAATGTTATTGCATGTCACCTTTGTACTGATAGTTGAATTGAGGAAGAGAAATTCGCAGAATTAAATTGAGCAGAAAGGATTAGAGGAAAGTGAAAATTAATTACAGAAATCAAAGACAGATTATCAAAAAAATTGTATACAGAATCAAAAGGTAAGAATATTAACACACAAAAGAAAAACAAGTATTTTTTTGAAATTACCTTAGTGGCAGTGAATTTCCATTTTGGTAAGAAAAGAAGAGTTAGTTGCGTTTCATCAGAGAGTATGAGGTTAATGATAAAATAAGGTCAGTTACTTATTAGTAGATATTCTAGTTCAGAGCCTTAGTTTAAGAAGTAAATTATTGGTTATGCCAAGGCTGAATGAGAATTTGAAAGTGTCGCTGGAAATCAATTTCGAATCCATTTGTAGGTAAGATTTTCGGGGATGAAAATCCCTAAAGGAGGGGAGAAATGTAACATCCCGAAGTAGGCCTAAACGGAATAGTGGTTGCGAAACCACAAATTCGAGGTCAAAAAAATTTATTCCGATAAAGTTTTAAGGTTTATTCATTGATTGAATAATTGTGTGAAAATTTCGTGAAGAAATTTTATGTATAAATGCCTAATTTGATAATTATGACTAAATTGTAAAATTAGTAAAATGTGTGTTCTAGATAATAAGGGGATTTAATTGAAATGGGTTCTTAAAGTGGAGGTCCATATTTAGTAATTAGACCATTATATTTAAGTTTGGACAAAAATGGGCAAGAATAGGACAAATTTGATAGAAAAGCCTTTAAGGGCATTTTGGTCATTTAGTAATTAAAAGAATTAAAAAGGGGAAATAAAGCCAAAATTGTTCCATATTCTTCATGGAGGCCGAATATAGCATGGGGGAAGCCATGGTTAGGTTTCCAAGCTTTCCAAGCTCAATAGTGAGCTCGTTCTAGCCTCGTTTTTAATGTTCTTTACGTTTTTAGAGTCCCGGTAACTTGATTTAGCCTATTCTAGTAATAATTCATGCTAGGGTTCATATTTGGAAAAATACCCATAGGTTAAATGTGTTTATTTTGATGTTTTATGGTAGGATATGAAGCGTGAAATTATGTTAAACAACTTTTGCTAAGCGATTTTAAGTGAAAACGTGTAAAACAACATAATCGGTAAAAATACCTAATGTTCATAAGTACATGATAGAGTGGGAATTTGATGTTGACATATAAGGGAAAAATATTTAGCGTGCCATAAAACATAAGAAAAATGGATAAATTTTAATTTTCGAGCCTAAAGTAAAATCATAATTCTGCAAATGTTTAGGGGCAAAATTGTAATTTTGCCAAAGTTTGAGTCAGGGAATGTTTTGAACAGTACATTAATTAAATAAGTGAAATATGATGTTTTAGATCATGGAAAGTGAGATTTGGATCTAGAACGGGAGAAAAACTAAAAATCAAGAAAGTTGGTAAAATGGTTGTTTTGGTATTGAGGTAAGTTCATATGTTTAATAAGCATCTAATTATGCATATTTGAATGATAAATTGATATTTTCGCCATAAATAATTTAGTATTGAGTTTCAGATATAATGATTAATGTTCGATAATAATTCGATATTGGAAAGAGTACTTGTATAATTTACATGTAAGACTATATTTTGTATTATGGCTTTGTATGATAACAAGAAAGTATTGACTAGCATAGTTTGATGAGAATAAGTTAAGTTGATGATATGATGAGATTGAGATGTAAGTATGTAAGTTGAGTAGCATTTTATTATTATGCAATTACTGTTATTAGTATTGTTATTATTGAGTTATGCGACTAACCTTGAGAATTTGAGCAAGTATGTTTCAGCTATGACTTGACAAGGCATTCATATCTCAAAGTCCATGGTTGTACAATGGCAATTATGAAAGAATTGATGAAAAAGTCCATGTTCATAACATGGCAATTAGGAAGGAATTAACGATTAAGGATACCATGTAACACCATGTCAAGACATAGCATTGGTAAGGCAAGGATCCCATGTAACACCATGTCAAGACATGGCATCGGCATTGATTAAGGACTCCATGTAAGACCACATCATGATGTGGCATTGGCACTAAGATAAGGATATCATGTAAGACCATGTTTGGAATATGGCATTTCGTAAGACAAAGATACCTTGTAAGACCATGTTTGGAACATGGCATTTGGTAAGATAAGGATATCATGTAAGACCATGCCAAGGCACATCATTGATAAGTTCTATAAGGCAAGGAAATCATGTAAGACCATGCCAAGGCATGGCATTGATAAGTTCTATAAGGCATGGAAATCATGTAAGACCGTGTCAAGACATGGCATTGATGAGTTACTATAAGGCAAAGGTTCCATGTAAGACCATGCCAAGGCATGTCATTGGTGAGTTCATAAGGCAAGGATACCACGTAAGACCATGTCAAGACATGGCAATGGTAAGTTCAAAAAGGAAAAGGTTCCCGAGTAATCAAAAGAGTAAGTCAAAGAAACAACAAGGTGAGAACATGAAGAAAGAGTACAGGTATGCATTTAAGGCTTATTTAATACTGAGATTATCAAGTATTAAGTAAGTGATGAGTTTTTAGTTATGCTTGTGACACTTTATGACATGATTGGCAATATGTCTATATTATGAAAGAGTACTCCTGTGTTAAGTGAGATGTTGCAGGTATGTAAGCAAGCTATTAAGTAAGGTGTCTTTTGTATTCTGAGCCTTTGGTAAGGTTACCGATGAGTAAGATGGGAAAGTAAGAACTAAACATTATTTAAGCAAATTATGACAGCATAGTAGTAAGCTAAATTGATTGCTAATGCTTATTATTTTACATGTGAACTTACTAAGCTTTATAAGCTTACTTCTTTCACTTTCCCATGTTTCAGATTACTTAAAAGCAAGCTCGGGTTGGAGGTCATCGGAGATCACTTCACATTATCGACTACCAAGTTACCAAATGGGTATTTTCGTTTACAAACATTCTAGTTTATGGCATGTTTAGGGACTTAGCCATTTTATGTGTATGTCCTTATGATATGGCTAAAGAATGGTATGAAAATATTTGATAATGATTAGCTATTAAAATGGCTAATGAAGAACATGTTTCGGTGTTATGTATGCCTAAATGGTAGTTTATACAAAGAAATCATGAAAAAGTGAAATTAGCATTAAAACAGTATTGAATAGCAGCAGTGATGTGATATTAAAAAATCACCAAGAAGAGTAGAAATGGAATTAGGTGATGGATGAGATATATAATTAAAGATTATTGAGTCTATTTTCATATGAAAGAAACAAAGTAAGGGAAAGAAGTGTATACTAAGGGATATTTTAATTTTAGTGAGATAGGGTCAGAGCAATTTCTGAATCCCTTGTTTTGACTTTATAAATTAACTAAAAATTTTAAAAAAAGAATTAGGAGTTATATTTTATATTTATAGATTCTTTAGTGAATTTACTTTCAAGAGAAACAAACGACATGGTTATTTAAATTCTGTACAGGGAGAAAATTGATTCGTAGTGAGGAGAGGTCAGAGTAGTCAAACAGTGCAACAGGGAAAATTTTAACTAATAAACTGTTCTAATCGGCTAGACCAAAAATTCTAGAAAAAAATTAGTAAGAAGATATATGAGTCTAATTTCAGGGAAAATTCACGAATTTAAATTTTGAGTTTTGTGACTCAAGTTATGATTTATTTAGTGACTATGATGCAAGTGGGTAGTTTTATAAGGAATAATGAAATAAATTGTTTTGATTCGTCTAAGTATTCGAAAATTTTTTAATGTTCCCGGTTTGGTCCCGAACCATTTCAATTGCATGTTTTAGGGTCTCGAGGGCCCTTTTTAGGGACATATTGAATGAATGTAAATAGATTAACTTTAAAAGCAAATTTTATGCCCCAAATTAGTAAGTTAAGTTAGGTAACGCCTCGTGCTCGACTTTGGCGACGGTCTCAGGTAAGGGATGTTACACAGATTGTGTTACACACTGAGTTTTCATAAACTCATTCTACTGTTTTCATATGTAGGTAAACTTTAGCTGGGCCGGTGCTGCGAGGGCCTCGGGAAAGGCCATACCACTGTTATGTTGCGTACTGGGCTTTTTAATAATGGTGGATTTATTTGGGTTAAATTTTATGTAAACCGCCTGTTTTAAGTTTTATCTTTAATTGAGGATTTATTTAGATTGGTTAATAGCTGATAGCGGTAGTAATCAAGTTTTCAAAATAAAAATGATTTTCAACATCCATCTTTCGCAATTTGTTTTAAAAAGCTTCTGCGACAATCAATGTTTTAAAATGTAATAACGAATTGGTAAAACACATATATTTTGCTAATAAATCGGTAAATATAGCAGTGAATAAAATAAATAGTTTTCATAAAGACCTCAACGAGGCTTAAACAAATGAACCCCTTCTCAAATGAACTATACTTTACAAGCCACTCCAATGTGATATCACAAATCCGTCCATAACGTTTAGGCCGGGTTGGGGTGTTATAACTTGTGTCACAACATGTGTAATTACAAGATTTACATTTTTGGGGTGTTACACACACAGGCGTGTGACCTTTATAACTTTGAAATAAATATTTACGTTTCAAAAATTTTTGTATGTGTTCAGTTTAGTCCCGACCTCTTCCTAATACATGTTTAAGGTCTTGTTGACCTAAGAAAAGGGACTTTATGTTAATGTTTGATTATAATGCTATGATGTTTGTGAAATGAATGCAAAATGTTTCGATATGTCTGGTAATGCCATTAACCCTAGTCCTGCGATAGATACGGGTTAGGGGTGTTACATTTGGTTGGTATCAGAGCTATAGTTTAGTTGGTTCTAGGACTAACATAGCTAATGTGAGTTTAGATATACATGCCACATTTAACCTCCGATAGTGTAATATCTCCCAACTCTGACGAAAATTGTTTTGATGAGATAGATAATTTTTCCAACCGAGCTAATTATGATAGTACGGAATGTGTACTCAAATGATTGAATGGAAATGTGTTGATTATGAGTTAAAACTCATAAAGGTATGGATCAAAGAGTATGCTATTTTGTTATTGATAAATGTTATAATTATATGAGTATATGAGTTATGATATTTGGATTATGATTATTATATAAAATGCTTTGATCATGAATTAGTTATTTGAGTTTGTAACACCCCAAACCCGACCCAGACGTTATGGCCGAATTCGACGTGTCTCATTGAAGTTTCAAAAACCCATGATTCATTTTAGTGTTTAAAAAGAACGTCTTTTGCTAAGTTAACAAAATGAATGGAAGCTGTGCACCAGGTAGGTATCCGAAACAGAGGAGGTGAGCCATGAAGGCTGCTTAAGTACCAAGCTCTTGCCTGGATCCAATCCTAGACATGCCCACAACGATTGCCACACTTTGGTGCGAGGTTAGGTTTTGGAAAAAAAACGAGTTGGAATTCATTTAAGTAGATGTTTTTTATAAACCGATTAGTTGCATCGTTGTGCTATTTTGAAAACAAGTATCATTTTGAAAACGCGCCCTAAGTCTAACCCATTTTGAATTATTATCAGTAAAATATAGAGTATAAAATAAAATAATCCCAGAAAGATAATTAAAATGGCCTTATTACAACCCAAAAACCAAATAATAATAATAAAATTAAAAAAAAAACCGGTTACTTATTGCAAAGTCTGAAAGCGATCATCACGGCCACTCTGAATCCCCTCCAGCTCCAAGTCTACCGGTCTAAGGCTCACCTGCAAAGATGGGAAAAAATGGGTGAGTTTGGAAAACTCAGTGTGCAACAAGCCCCTTTCAGAGCGCAAACTAATACCAATATATTGGGCCGAAGCCTTCTCATTAATCATGTTACTGGGCCGAAGCTTTAACTGCAAATGGTATGGCCCATAGGCCCATTTCAATGCCACATGTAATATTAATGGATGTATGCAAGCCCATTTGGGGAGACTACTCAACCCACCATCCGCTACTCTCCACCCGTACCAACCAAGCTCTCCATGTGGGGAATAACTCAACCCACCCAACCAAACTCTCCACTGGCAGCATAGCTACTTTATCATATAACTGGAGGCCTAGCCTCTTTTAATAACTGGGGCAAAGCCCTTTTTGATAAACTGGGGCAAAGCCCTTTTCGGTAACCTAGGGCAAAGCCCTTTTTGCACTTCCTCCATTTATATCAAACCCAACCCATTCATATAATGAGTATATCATGTGCATCTCATAACATATCATGTGCATATCATGTCATATCATGTATATCAAAATCTCATGCATCATATTCATAATTAAACGCTAGGGGTATAATGGTCATTTTAACCTAGGGGCAAAACAGTCATTTACCATATTGTAGGGGTAATTTTGTAAATTTACCAAATATTATGGGTTTTCCATGTTCATTAACAATTATCAAAATCCTCAAGTGTTTAAACAGTGATTTTAACGCACTTTATCAAAATAGGGCTTTTGGGCCCAAAACCCCTAATGGGTCCTACGAATGCCGATTTATCCCATTAAGCCCACATAATCCAAATTTTACAACAGTACTAACCGCATTAACATGCAATCTTTCCAAATTCCATTTTCTATCAATTTTACCCAAATGGGCTCGAAAGCCCATTGGGCCCAATTTTAGCCCATTGAGGCCCAACCTACCGTCGTGCACAGAATTGCGCTCTTACCTGTTCCATCGATCCGAACACGGTTCATATTGTTTTTATCACATCTAAAACCACATGCAAAATCTCAAGTTCCTGAAATGCCAGAATTTTAGCATTTCGGCTTTTCTGCGAATATTAGCCTAAGCTACTACGAGGGTTGTTACACACCTGTTTTGTGACGACTACCACTGAGATCCCTTACGATGTCCTACAACTGATTACCACAATTCTTAGATTGCAAACCACAATAACCAATCCCAATATTCACCTACCATATTCGAACCATGCCCCTAAAGCCTTTAGAATCTTACCTTTTTACCGAAAATCGATGACTAGATCTAAGTCTAGTTGTTCCAAAGATCCAAGCCTTCGATCCAACCTCTAGAAGACACTAAACACCAAAAGAAATCATCGGTTAAAGACCCTTAAAGCCCTATGCCCAAATCGACAGCCTTCCTAGATTTTAGGGATTTCGGCATTTTCTAAATTGTAAAATAAGACAATATATGAGGTGATGAGCACTTACCACCTATTCCTCTTTGATTTCTATGCAGATTTGATGTAGATCTATCCTCTAAACGATAGTAGAACTCGAATCCAGGAGATCTGAAGTTTCAGCTATAAGTCCCTAAATCTATGGTACTTTGGCTTTTTAAGTGATGAAGAAGATGACGATTTGAGGCTATAACTTTGAAGTAATGTTGCCGAAAGATATTAAGGGTTTAGAGAAGATGAAAGTTAATCAAAAGAAACAAAAATAACTGAAGGATTTTGGCTTGGAGAAATCGGCACAAGAAGTGAGTTTTTGGGATTTCGGCTTTTATGGTGATCGGCTATGAAGGTTTTGTGGAGAATGGAATCGATAGAGGAGGTGATTAAGGTGATCAGAAGGTTTTGACTAGAAGAAAAAACAAAAAGGGAGAAAGAAAATGGAGGAAAAAGAGAGGAAGAAGAACTCGACACCAAGGAGAAGGAATTTGCATTTTCGGCTTTTGTGAGAACTCAAAAAGGATGAATGACAGTGAAAGCTTTCAGGTGGCTAACCCTAATTCTCCAAGACAGAAAAAGAAAAGAACCTAACCCTATTATCAACTAAAACAATCGGCCCAACCTCCCTAAGGCCTTTGCCGAAATTCACTTAAGTGATCACATGCCCAGCACATGCCTAAAATTAAAAAGTAACAATATGCCTACCTTGCAACTTGAACCCTGGACCTTTTAATTCCTTCCCAGGCGCCATTTTTTTTAGGAACTTAGTGGTGCCACCTTGCCACTTTACCAAGGCCTTATTTGTGTCATAATTTACGAAGTTCTTCTTAAAAACCCACTTAACCAAGTCTCCTATTCACTTAAAATCCAACCTTGATATTTTACCGCGTTTAACTTAGGCTTGGGCCTTTTAAAGGCCCACTAACACATTTAAATGCAATTCCAATATTCAGAACACCAAAACTTCAAAATTTACCTAAAATCACAGAAACCCGAAAAATCCCGAAAATCAGGGCGTTACAGAGTTGGCATATGAACTATGTGTTAAGAACAAAAGTGATTCAAAGTAAATGTGTATTAAATGTTTTGAGAATGTAAAATTAGAAATGAACTGACTATTTGTGATAGTATGTGTTAAGTGCATGTATGACCTTATCAGTAAAATGTTACTATGAAATCTATAAGATTTTGGGTTGAATAAGCTTATGAGTGTGGAGTTATAGAGATTTGTGTATGAAAGATTACTAATGTATTCAAAAAAAGAGAATGAATCAGCAAATGAAGATAGTACTAAAGGAGATATTGGAAAGTCCTGAAGACTATTCAAATTATGCAAAGTCACTGTTACAGAAGAAATTAACTCCGATTAAATTATCTATTCAGGTATGTTATCTAAAGAAAATATTAGCTAGGAGCTTTTCTAAATTAACTTCTGTTTGTGAAGGGATAATGTGAAAATTTCTAATGACAGAATTAGACAGTTGAATAATGATTGAATTGTATTAATGGCTGAGTGCAGTGGTTATAGCCGAGCAGTTACTATGACTTCTTCTGGGCATTCTAAGTGTACATTTATCCTCAGAAGTATATGCAATTGTTTAGTTTCAGAAGGAATTCTTATCGTATGAGAACATTAGTCAAACATACTAATAGACGAAAGCATCGTTGGTCTATTTGGGATATGTTTGACATTGCTATGTCTTCCTCTAGTATTTATTCCCTTGTGTAGATATGAAAATCGACGGTAAAATCTATATGATGATAATACTCTATTTTTACTGGCTATTGTTCTATTGAAAATACGTGAAGATTATATTGCTTCTATTATTATGGATATTAGTATTTATGAGTGATATTATTCTTTCTGGACATTTTCTGGGATATTATCGGGGTTGATATCATTCTATATGGGTGATAATTTTTTGATATTCTGTTAAACTTCAGATGTTGAAAATTTCGCTATTTTGGTTTTCTTATGATTCTATGTGATTATCTATAAGAGATATCTGTTTAACGGAAATGGCTATATTTATTATAATCATAATTTCTATTCTGAAATTTGGGAATACTGCAGTACCATAATCAGAGTTATAAAAGTTGTGCTTCTGCATTAGTTGTTGTTCAAATCATATTTGATTTTATTCTAGGTTCAAATGCTTTATTAACATCCGGGATATTATCTATTGTTACGGGTAAGACATCGATTTAATTATGACATTATGATTTCTATTTGATGATTGTGGCATCTGTATAATGATATATTTGGGTTATCCTTTTTAACGAGAAAAAAAGATCTCTTCGAAAAGACCGATTCAGTAGTTTAATCTGATCCAAAATTAATTGATTGAAAAGTTAGTTGGGTTATATGTGTTTGAATCTATCCACCAGATTGGAAATAAACTTTGGACGCACATGTGTGAATTGAGGGATAGTTTGGAGGAAGAATTTGTATTTGTAACAACTCGATTTTGGGCTTAGTCAGAACAGTGGTTTCGAAACCACTAACTCGAGGTCAGAGAATTTATTTTTAATATTATTTTATGTGTTATGGCATGTTTATATGAATGCATGAAAATTTTGGAGAAATAATTTTAGTGATTGCATGCTCAATTGCGAAAAAGGACTAAATCATATAAAGGGGAAAAGTTTTGTTCTTCTAACAAATGGAGTTAAATAGTTAAATAGTCATAATTAGGGGTCTTTAAAGGAAAATAGACCCATTTCAATAGGGTGGTCAGCCATAGAAATAAATAGGAGTAGAAAAGTCAAAATTAGGTAAAGTTAGTAGCTTAATTTTGACTAGAAATAAAACAAAGAGAAAAAGGTTGTCATCTTTTTCATCTCTTGTCCATACCACTGAAAATACCAGCCATTTTAGGGGTTTTAGAGCTTCAAATTTTCAGCCAATCTTTACCCTTACAAGTAAGTGATTTTGATGGCCTTTTTTTGATAATTTTTATACTTTTGGGACCTTTGTAGCATAATCTAGCAAATGAGGGGACTATTTTGCAAAATGGTTGAAAGTCTAGGTTTTACCATGAGAGTGTTCATGTTGTTTTTTGAATTTTTATGGAATAAAATGAATCTTGGTTGTAAAACAAACAACTTTTGTGAAGTAGTTTTCATGAAAACCCTAAGAACCATTTTGCATAAGTTATAAATCATGTGGTAAATGTGTGAAATAATGGGAATTGTGGGCTTCTTCTATGTATAGAAAGAATTCAGCTAGGCTTGGTTAGTGAGAAATTTTGATAAAAATTTATTTACGAGCCTAGGGGTAAAATAGTAATTTTGTGAAAGTATAGGGGCAAAATGGTCATTTTGCAAAAATATGATTTATGAAATGCATTGATTAATATGATGATTTAATTTGTGAATTTTTTTATCATTTTAGATCAAGAAATACAAAATCCGGACCTAGACTGGGGTAAGGCCAAACAAGTAGATTAAATCCAATTAGTCACCACTTTTTGTATACCGAGGTAAGTTGTACGTAAGTAAGACAACTTTATCGTTAATATGTGTTGAATGATTAATTTTGCATAATATGGTTGAAATTTGCTTATGAATAATGCATGATGAAATTTAATGTAGAAGAGTCCCGATTGAACCTAGGAATAGATTTGATATCCATGCCAGGACATTTGGGTGATATGTGTGCTAGTGTAAGACCATGTTTGGGACATGGCATCAGCCACGATATGAGAGCCAGTGTAAGACCATGTCTGGGACATGGCATCGGCATTGAGACGAGAGCTAGTGGAAGACCATGTCTAGGACATGGCATCGGCCTCGACATATAAGCCAGTGTAAGACTATGTTTGGAACATGGCATTGGCAATTCACCCTCTTATGCAAAGCTTGTCAGATATCCTTTAGTATTCCAAATGGTTTCACGGGTTATTTTAAAGCTTATGACAATGAAATGGAATGATATAATTGTGTTGTGAGTGGCACAGGTTCTTGTTCGAAACTCATGAGATATGAGTCTAGTTATGTTGCCTTGATGGTAAGAATGACATGAGTAAGTTCTAGATATGAAAATGATTTTGGGACGATATTTTAATTGTTGGCCTAAACTTGTGATATATAAGTATGTGGTGATATTTATCTTTGTTCACTCAAGAATGTTGTGTTGAATTATAATATGCATGGTTGATGTTGTTTCTTATTTATATGCAACTTACTAAGCTTTATGCTTACTCCTTATCTTTTCCATCTTCTTATAGTACTACTAAGCTAGTATCGAGGAACCAGGGATGTTAGAGGCATCGATCACACTATCACCTAATGCTTTTGGTATAGCTAGTTTAAATGTTTTGATTGTGGCATGTATAGGGACTTGAATATTTTGTTTAGTGTCTTGTTAGTTTAGCCACAAGTGTTGGCTCATATGATGGATGTGATATTAATTTTGTATAGGCCATTAATGTTTGCTAATATTGATTACTATTAAATGCATTGATGCAAATTTCTCATGGTTGTGGTTGATTTGGTTATATATGTTATGCTTGGATTGGTTTTGGTTGATATTGTGTAGGTTGGTGCAAGAAAGGGTGGCAAAGAGGCTTGGTAAATAGCTGCATTTTGTCTACACGGTTTTCCCCACGGGCGTGTAGTCCGGCCATGTGTCCCTTGCACCTCAATTTTACAAGTCAGTATGCATGGTAGTAAACTCACAGGCAGAGACACCCCGTGTGTCTCAGTCGTGTGGAGGACAGGCCTAACACACGGGCGTGTGCCTTGGCCGTGTGCCCTTAAGGAGTTGCTGACGTTAGAAATAGAATGTCAAGGTTTTTGCACATGGGCTGAGACACAGGCGTGTCCTGGCTGTGTGTGGGACACGAGTCATGGACACGAGCATGTGTCAAGCCGTGTGAAATCCCCTGTAGGTTCAAATCAAAAAATAAATTCGCACGGGCTAGGGACACGGGTGTGTCCCGATATGCTCAGGTTGTGTGAGTCACATGGGCCTTCAACACGGCCATGTTAAAGAGGCACACGAGCGTGTCGCCCTTCCACACAGGAGTGTGCCCCTGTCTACTTGAAATTCTACAAAGATTTCTAGAGTGCACAGATTAGTCCCGAATCAATTCCAAAGCGTGTTTAGGGCATCGTAGGCCCATGGTAAGGACTTTAAGGTATTGTGAAAAGTTTTAAATTGGAGTGAAATTTCATAACTAGGAAATGTATGTTTGTATGTGTTTAAGTCTAGTAACACCTCGTATTCCTATTCCAGCGTCGAACTCGGGTAAGGGGTGTTACAGTATTCTTGAAGACTTGATACAGAATTATATCTATCGAAACAATTTTATCTAAGAAATGTTGTGGTAAATTAAAGTTAGTTTGATTGTTAAAGTTTTCCTTTTTGCATGGAGATATTGACAACCGAAACATTAATACTTGCGTCAATGAACGATTTGAAGTGTGTTCTAATAATAGAGTGTACAGAGATATCTTGTGATTCCATACAGTTAAAGCTGCATGAAAAGAGTTAAGTGACATATTAGATCATTACAAGAGTTTAAAATGTTTGACGTTGCAGAGTGAGATTTGAACTTGGCATAACAAAGCTAGCTTGAATCGCGAAAAAACTTTTGAGTCTGAAGCAAATATTATTATCCGAGAGAATAATTATAGTTTCGAATGATCTAAATAAAAAACTTTTGTGTGCTTTACAAACGATGAATACATGATTGATCTTATCAGAGGATGATTATATGTTAGCTAGATTAGAAGTTAAATTGATGCTTACTAAGTAAATTCGTGAAACTTAGAAAAGTGTTATCAAATTATAAGTTAGAAAGGGGTTCAGCAAAAATTGATTTATGATTCAGAACTTCGGATGTGGAATTGATGACTGTTTGTTGCTTTGAGATAGAGTGTGTATACCAAGAAGCTTTGAGATTATATAACCATTGTTGCAAGAGGCTCACAGTGTCAATTGAACTGTTCATACAGGAGTAACAAGATGTATGATAATTTGAGAAAGTGGTATTGATAAATGGGTATAAAACGTAATATTTCTGACCTCGCGTTTAAGTGTCTGAGCTATCAACAGGTTAAAGTTAATTATTAAGCGTCTTCAGGACTATTTCGGCATGTTTTGACATCTGAGTAATGGTGAAATAGAATTTTTATGAATTTTTTTCGGGATTATCTCTTATCAGTGAAAAAGATAGATGTTATCTGAATTATTGTTAACTGTCTGAATAAGTCTTTCCGTACGCATAAACTTTTTTTTCTTTCTTTTGATAAATCAATTAAATTATTCATGCAGAGACTGTCAGTTTGCACATGGTGTCAATCATCATTGTTTCATATTAAAATCTAAAATTTATATGGTAATTCTAGGAGAAACTACGGTAAGCTGTGAGTACGAGGTTGTTTTCAAAATTCTCGAAATATTTATTTGTCACTGAGCTTTAGAATTTGGAAGCAACTAAGAAATATTATTGTTGTTTGATAAGCTATCATGTGATTATTAAAATGATATTGTATGAGGTATTGTATGGTTGCAATTACCGAAGTTCGTTGTTTTGGGACAAAGCTTTATGAGAAAAAGGATTCATGGGTCTGAATTCATTAATGAAATTGAGCAGAGAATGAAAGTAATTTAGTACAGTTATAAACAGTTTCAGCTCAATATGATGTATAGCGGAAGATAGATCAGAATCTTAGTTGCGAGATTTAATATCTATGAAATTTGAAGTCATGTGTGAATTTGAAATGTACTGTGTAGAAGCAAATCCTTAATCTATTTTTTGGTAAGATTTTCGGGGACGAAAATCCCTAAGGGGGGATAGTTGTAACAGCCTGGTATAGACCCTAGTCGGAACAATGGTTTCAAGACCATGAATCTGAGTTAAAAAAATAATTTAATATTATATTTTGTACTTAAAGTATGTGAATTGATATGTGTAAAATTTTCGTATGAAAATTTTATTGTTTGTGTGCTTGATTTTATAAAAAGGACTTAATCGCGTAAAGCGTAAAAGTTGAATTCTATAAGTTAAATGCATTGAATGACTATAGATTTTAATTGTTTGAGTACTTGAATGGTAATTATACCATTTAAGTGTTAGTGGACATTTATGGAGTTTGTAATGTTGAAATTTGTTTTTAATATAAAGGTTAAAATAGTAAATTATGTATTAATATGTGATTAAATAAAACAATTCATAAATTGTTCATGCATTATCATCTTTTTGGCTGAATGTTGGAAGAAAATAAAGCCATGGATGAAGCTTTGAATGTTTGGCACTTTTGAAGCTTAATTTGAGTATGTATTTTACTCGGGTTTTGATAATTTTTACGTTTTTGAGATCGTTGCTTCGTAAATTAGCTAGCCCATGCTTTAATTTTTGGAATTGATGAAGAATTAGTGATTTTCCATTGTTGATAGCTTGAGGTGTTTGTGTTTGATGATGAAAAATAAATGTGTTAATAGATTTTCATATTTAATTAAGTGATTTTTAGTAAAAATGCCTATTTGGGATTAAATTGTAAATTTTATAAATTGAGGGGTCAAAATATGAAATAACTGAAAGAAATGGCCTACTAGGGACCTTAGTGAAATTCGGCCTAGCATGGGTGTGGTCAAATTTTGAATATTTTGTGTTTTGTGAAATAGGGACTAAATTGTGAAAAATATGAAATGTCAGGGGCAAAAATGTAATTAGCCTATTTATGTGTTTTTGGATTAATTTGATTGAATATATGATTAAATAAGTCAAATCTATATTGAATTAGATCAAGAAATGAGGAAATTGAATTTGGATCGGGGAAAGTAAAAAATTATAGAATAGTCGTTCCAGTTTAAGGTAAGTTCATAAGTAAATAAATGTTGTTAAATTGAAATGTATGTGCATTAGTTGTGCTGATTTGAGTTATAAAGAAATATATATGTGATGCTGAATTGAATTGAGCTGTGGAGAATCTATTCCGATCATGCATTGTTCGAATAGGTGAAATTGAGAAAGGTCCGATAATGTGACAATGTCTGAAAAGCCCCCTACAAACCATAGGAATAGTTAGGATACATATGTCATGACATAGGATTCTGATATGTGTTATAATGTAAGACCACGTCTAGAACATTGGCATCGATTTGAGATTTACTTGTAAGGCCATGTCTGGGACATCAGTATCATATATGATTTCGTGTAAGATCCTGTTTGGGACAGTGGCACCGATATTTGATTAAATGTAAGACCACGTCTGGGACGTTGGCATTGTATGAGCTTATGAGTTATCTGAGTATCCTTATTGATTCCGAACGGTTCAATGGGCATTCTGAGAAATGAATAACCATGTGAAATTGTATCCGATTTAGGTACGTGTGATTTGTTACGAAATTTAGAAACGAAAGGTGAGTATGTATCATATGACCATATGTGAAATATATGACAAAGAATGATATGAATGTATATAAATGAATGATGTGTTATATATGCTCGTTATATGAAATTGTGGTTCTATGTTTTGGACATGAGATTTATGAAATATGAAACATGGCTTTGATGTATGATTTCTTGGTTCGAAAACTTGAATAGATAATGAAATTAAAATGGTTAAGTTGGCTATATGATTCATATATGCAAATTTGGTTTATGTGAATAAGGGAATTATGGATGTTCGAGTTTGGAAGTGTTTATAAATAAGTTAATATAACTTTATATATGATTTGTAATAAATGAACATAGTTTAATTGGCGATGTAATGAATATGTGCGAGCTTGACTTATATGATTGAGTTAACGATTGTTATTCAAATTTGAAAGCATGGTTATACGTTCATTGATAAATAAGGTAAGTGGAGTTATTTAATATGGTTATAAGAATTTACGAGTACAATAAATGTATATGTATTGAGATTTGATAAATTCGGTTTAGTGATATTGGTTTATAGATATTATTGAAAGGATTTATTTGCTTATGGCATACTAAGCTTTCAAAGCTTACTTTGTGTGTTTTTCCTATGTTTATAGAGTTTCAGAGACTTCCTCGGGTTGGAAGTTGTTGGAGACGTCATCTATAACACCCCTTACCTGTACCCGAGACCAGGACCGGATACGAGGCGTTAAAAGACATGTACACGAACATTTTTAGAAAATACGAGTTATAAAATTTCATTCCAATATAAAACCAATCAAATAACGTCTTATTGTCCCTATTATGGGCTTTCGAGGCCCTAAACATATGTCGAGAAAGGTCCAGGATTAAATTGAGAACTTACAAAAGTTTATAAAAATTTTCCTAGGTAAAGCCTCACACGCCCATGTGAAGGCAATGCACACACTCGTGTGCTTTAGGACACGCCCGTATGCTCTACCCATGTTGAACTTATGAAAATTATTTTTCATTTCGAACCTACAGGGGTTTTTACACAATCGAGCACACGCCCATGTCCTTCACACGGCCTAGACAAGCCCGTGTCCAAAAACTCAAGCATTCTATTTATGACATCAGCATGCATTTGGGGCACACGGCCAAGACACACGCCCGTGTGTCTAGCCCGTGCTTGACACTGACTTAAAATTTTAGGTGCATGGGACGCACGACCATACCACACACCCATAAGGGCGATCCGTGTGTCACACACGGCCTAGACACATGCCCGTGCGTCTACCCGTGTGGGCCTTATTTGGCTATTTTCCAAGCCTTTGGTCACCCTCTATCGACCAATCACACTTATAGGTTACCTTAATGCATAATAAGGCCAGATTATACCCTTAGATATAACCTTGATAAACCTCACTGCATGTAAACCTCATATCATCGGTTTTATACATGGTAGGTTAATTCCCTTTTTGTATTAAGGGTTTCCATGTCTCATTGACACTTTTAAGATTGGCTCATTATTGTAACTCATTGCCAATTACGGTCAAGCCATCCCATGTAAACATAAGCATGCATTTGTAGGTTATAGCCTATTTCAAAATGAGCCAATTCTTATGGCCATATACAAAAAGATAGATATATCTTTACATTCCTTCATTTTGGCAAATAAAATGACACATATAAAAAAATACACCACAAGCCCTATACATGCCATTGAACAAAATAAAAGTGTCTATATACCAAAGCTGGACTAGTTGATAGTGTATTGACTCTCCAACCGTCTTCTAATCTTTACGAGCCCTCGAGCTCTGTAAGACAGGGAAAAGAGAGGAGTAAGCATTTACATGCTTAGTAAGCCTGAATAACTGGAAAGTAAACTTACCGAGTAATTAGCATACAACCATATTAGGAAATAAAACCAACAAGCATGGAATGGTTTCCCTATCACATGCACTCAATCAACAGGTTAGTCACATAACAATGCACCATGTAATTTATCTTAGATGAGCTCATCATTCATCATTTCATTGACATACATCACATTATTCTCGTTGAGTTTCTAAGAAATCTCGATGGATTATCTATTTACCGTCAATTCATAAGAGCGATCATCTCATGTATGCACTCCCGCGAACCTCACATCTTATGGCGAGATTACCAGTCCAAGCTAAATCCTTCGTAACATAAACTCAAAAGGTAATGTCGAGATTACTAGTCTAGGATAAATCCCATATATCAACAAAAACCCTTAATGAGCTCGGATCTAAATTACTAGTCCAGGCTAAATTCAGACCCTAATCGGATTACCCATCCGGGCTAAATCCATTTAAGCACATATATTCTTCGGGAGGCTTGATCACTCAAGGAACACCCGTCCGAGCTAGATCCTTTCTATTTTTGAGATCAACGGATTACTTGTCCGAGCTAAATCCTTTTCTGCAACACATGTAGGATCTCATGTAACATGTAAATCATGGTTTATCCATCAAACTTCCTTTTTAACCTCAACCGGGACATTTATTAACATGTTGTTATTAAGGATACATTTCATGTATTTTCATGCCATCGTCAAATGCAATCATCATACATTCATAAATCATGCAATTAGGCATATTATGAGTTTACTTTAAGCTATTTGAACTTAACTGGTACTCGTCTCAGTATCGTGTTTCGGTTATTCTGAAACCTTTCGTTTTCCTCGATCGACCTCTGGAATTTGTTCCTCGGGGTCTATAACAATAAAAATAAATCATTAACACCTCACATTGTACTTTTTGAGTCTAAATTTCACCCCTGGTCCAAATGACTATTTTTCCCCTAACCTTTCACATTTTTACGATTTAGTCCCTAGGCTCATATAATGAAACGCATGCAATTCCTATCTTACCCAAGCCCAGCCGAATGTTTTTCCCTCATATGGCAGCCCACATTTTTCCATTATTTCCCATTTCTACCACACATTTTACACCTTTTGCAAAAAGGTCCTTTTAGGGGTTTTTCATGAAAATCACTTAGGAAAAGATGTTTAACACACATCCAACTTTCATATTCGTCCATAAAACATCAAAATACAAGTAACTCATGCATGGGTAAATTTTTAAACATAAACCCTAGCATGAAATATGGGTAGAAATAGAAAGAGTAAGCTACCGGGATTTCAAAAATATGAAGAACATTAAAAATGGGGCTTGGGAGCACTTACTATTGAGCTTGGAAATGTTGAAAACCCTAGCTATGGAGAACCCCAAATTTTCGGCAGCAACAAGAAGAATATGAGCTAATTTTTGGCATGTTTTCTTGAAATTTCATCCATACAAGCTCATTTTTGTCTAAAAACTTAAAAATTAGGAAATTTTCTCTTTAATACCCTCTAGTTAATATTCTAAAGCAATTTCATACAAATTGCTTCTAGAATCCAAGTTTTGCAATTTATTCAATTTGGTCCCTAATTTCCAATTGGACACCTTACTCAAAGAATTTATTCATGAAACTTTAACACATGCATATTATCATATTCTAGACCTCATAATAATCATAAAATAAATATTTCAATGTCGGATTTGTGGTCCCAAAACCACTATTCTGACTAGGCCCTATTTTGGAATGTTACATCATCACACTATCCGATTATCACTTTGGTAAATAAAAAGCTTTGAGTTTTGGTTATGTGGAATGTGTAGGCTCGTTTTGAGATGATTCATTTTGATTTGAGTATATATATAGCCATGCAAAAATGGCTTAATTACGATGCTATTATTGTGTATATTTGGTTATGTATTGAGCTCATTTTGGGAAGTATGATTCATGGTTTATATGTATGGTGTAATTGGTTATATGATTCGCCTTGAACATTGAGGTGAAATATTGGATGTATTTTCGACTTATGGTTCATATTCCTATAGGTAAAATGATGAGTATAACATTGATGATGCATTAGATATTTGAATACGGTTTGAAAAAAGCAAATATTGTGATATGTCTAGAGATATATATATATGTATATGACCAAGTGAAATGGTCATTTTGGTATGTTCATAGTTGGAAATTTGGTAATGTTTAGCATGTGATTTTAATATACATTGATATGGAGAATGAGCATGAAATTAGTTGATGATATTATGGATTAATTGATATATGTTTGGAGTTGAATTTGGCTAAAAATGTTGCATATATGATGCTTGATTTTGGAATTGTAGGGAGGACACAAATGGGTGGCATATTTGCCTTGTAAATGGCCTATTTTTGCCCACACGAGCAAGGACACGAGTGTGTGTCTCTGCTGTGTTGCTCAAGGGCAATTTCGAAATGAGCTTAGGCAGACCACACGGTCGCGCGCACACGAGTGTGTGCCAGGCCATGTGACCAAGTCAGTTTTGAGCACGAGTTAGACACATGAGTGTCTCTTATGGCCGTGTAGATGTATGCCCTATTTTGCTACGGCTTAGACACACGGGCGTGTCTAATGCTGTGTGAGGTACACGCCTGCTCACACGGGTGTGTGACCTTTATAACTTTGAAATAAATATTTAAGTTTTGAAAAATTTTGTATGTGTTTGGTTTAGTTTCAACCTCTTTCTAATACATGTTTAAGGTCTTGTTGACCTAAGAAAAGGGAATTTATGTTGATGTTCGATTATAATGCTATGATGTTTGTGAAACGAATACGAAATGTTCTAATATGTCCAGTAATGCCATTAACCCTAGTTCTGCAACGGATACGGGTTAGGGGTGTTACAATCTCTCGTCATGGAAGCTTTAATAAAATAGTCTAAGTGATCATGCCTTTAGGAAGTACTTTAACTTTTTGAAAACCAAATTTCCTACCACTAGCAGGTATAAATCCATAAAGTAAAATAAATAAATAAAAACCCAAATTTAAAACCAAAGCCCTAGAGGGTCCGTAAACTACAACCCAAATAATCAATAATAATCAAATTATAAATCACAAATTTAAAACCATGAAGTCCAAAAATTACTGTGGTCACCACTAAGTCCTCCGTCGCACCGGTCCTTTTAAGTCTAGGGATTACTTGTGCACATTAAACAAAAAGGAGTTGTAATGCCCCAAAATTTCAATTTTTAGTTTCATGTATGTGTGACACATAAGCGTGTATTTGCTTCAATGAGTGGGACCAGTTGCTTATCAATTGGAGCTACCCCTGGAGTTAGATCAGATTCATGATGTGTTCCACATCTATGGTGAGGCCAGACTTGACCTTTGAGAAGGAGCCGGTTCAGATTCTTGATCGTGACGTTAAGGTTCTACCATGGAAGTTTATCCCTCTAGTGAAGCTTTTGTGGCATAATCATAGTAGTGAGGAGGTGATGTATAAGCCTGAGGATGCGATACGTCAGCAGTATCCTCATCTGTTTTGATCACATAAATTTTGAAGAAATTTTCTTTTAGGGGGCAGAGTTGTAACGCCCCAAAATTTTAATTTTTGATTTTGTGTATATGTGATACACAAGTGTGTATCTACTTTAGTGGTTAAGTGTTCTGGGTGTGTGTATGAGGTCCCAAGTTCAAGCCTTGGGCAAATTTTGGTTTTTTTATAAATAAAGCCTTAACATTGTGCAAAGGGCTTAAGTTTAATTGTTGGTAAGTTTATATCAAAATGTGCCTGCTAGTCTAGTGGTTAAGTGGAGTGTTGGAGTGTTGGAAATCCTGTGTTCAATTCTCAGTGATGGCATTGAGACAATATTTTTGCTCCAATTTCAGCTAAGAGTTGTGTTGGGGAAAAATTCTGAGTAGTTGTGTTTTAGTGGGTTAATAGAGAGTGATTTTAGGAGATAATTGGGAGAGGTTATCAAAAAATAATCTGATTATCTTTTTGTTACAAAAAAATAATAAAAAATAATAATAGAGTTTCGGTTTTCTCTCTAATTCCCCAAAATTTTTCTAACATTTTCTTCTTCTTCGTTTTTTCTCTCCTCTGTCGATTCTTTCCCCTAGTTGTTGCCGAAATTTCCATTATTTTTTCCCCTTCGGTATCTTTCTTTTTTTTTCCAATTGATTCGGTTGTTCATCGTTGGTTGCGAATGTTTGGTAAGTAACGATTTTGTCTATTTTAATCGTTCTTGGTTAATATCAAAAAGGGGATTCCTTTTTGGTGTTTAAGAGTTAATCAAGGGGCTACTAGTTTTGAATCGACACTGTGATTGTGCGAAATCTTGGTTACTCAAGCGAGGTAAGGGTTTTGTTAGGTTTTTAGTCGAGTTCCTTTCGAAATTGGTTGATCAAAAAGGAATTAAGTGATTAATCTGTAGATATGTTGGTCGATTTTTAGGTTCTGGAGGCTTAAGAGTGCTTACGCATCAGAAACGGTACCAAGTTTGTACCTAAAACGTAGAAAATGGGATTTGACGAAAAGCCAAAATTGCTTGTTGTCGAGAAATAAGAGGAATAAGAGAAAATGATGTGAAAAAATTGTAGAGAAAGGAAACAAGGGTGTTATAAACTTGGAAATCAACATTTTGCACTAAAATAGTTTTGGACAGCAGTAGTAGTCTAACTTTGAAAAATCATCAAAAATAGTGGAAATTGAGTTAGAGGTTGAATAAAATCTGAAATTAAATTTTATTGAGTCTAGTTTTTCATGGATGAAATAATGTAAGCAATGGAATTGTAAATTATGAGATATAATAAATTTTCTAAGACAAGGTCAGAATGATTTCGAGTTCCCCTGTTCTGACTTTGGAAAATCATCAAAAATTTTTGTAACACCCCAAACCCAGCCTAGACGTTACGGTCGAATTTGGCGTGTCACATTAAAATATTTTTTCGAAAAAAAAACTTTGTCTTATTAATAATTCTCGCTTGAAAGATAAAAGTCCCTTTAGTTAATTCAAAAGTCAACTTAATTATTTGGTAACCATTTTAAACTAGCCTTACTTTTAAAAACATGTTTGTTGCAGAAGAATTTCAACAACGTTGCGAAAATGTGATGTGTTGAAAACATATATCATTTTGGAAAACCGTGCTCTACTTTTAACAGAAATAAATCATAATAGTTAAAAAAAACCCCCCA
Source organism: Gossypium longicalyx (assembly GCA_025698465.1). Classification (NCBI taxonomy): domain Eukaryota; kingdom Viridiplantae; phylum Streptophyta; class Magnoliopsida; order Malvales; family Malvaceae; genus Gossypium; species Gossypium longicalyx. Next base: position 38,855,876 of record CM046995.1, read on the forward strand.
AATTAAAAGCTAGCAAATTAGAGAAAAGGCTTTATTACATAAAAAACCCAAAGAGAAAGTAATTTAAGTAATGTAAAAGAAAATACGAAAATTTAAAGTTGTTCCTAGTGTGGCCACCTCCGAGTCCTATGTCGAACCGCCTATTGAGGATTACATGAAAAAATTTAAAAGAGGGAGGTGAGTTTACGAAAACTCAGTGTGAACAACCCTCATCAATCATAAAGCATGCATCACATCAATTTGGGCCTAAGCCCATTACAATAACGGTGGCACTTCGGCATTAGCCCATAGTAGCCTCAGTTGGGCCTAAGCCCATGTCACAATCAGAATCGGATTATGCAATGCACAAATACCTAACCAACCTTGCACTCCGTATCCCGTGCAACCCTACACTCTTGTGGGGATTCAATCGACCCACCCATCTCTACACTCCTAATGTAGCACCGATTGCGGCACTAACCAATTTCACAGCAGAGCTGCCGATCACATAATGGCTTTAAGCTGTCAGTGGATCCATAGTTGTTAGGCAACCATGCGACCCTAACAAATCATATACTTCCTCCAAATCAATATCCCAATCCCCATGCAGTATATCATGTCATAAATATTACGTGTATGCAAAGTGTCGTATTGAGTACAGTCATGCAAATATCATACACTCATCAGTCAACCTACCTCTAGTGGTATAATGGTCAATTCCAACTATTAGGGGTAAAACAGTAATTTTACCCTTTAGGGGTGTTTTGATCATCTTAGTTATTTTAGGGTCTCGGTATAGATAACGACCTCTTCAAAGGTCTACAGTCTCCTCAAGTGACACAGATAACCTAATTGGTTGAAACAGTGTAATGACATTCGGCCCAAGTGGGCCTATACGCTCGTGTGGCCCATTTAGCCTAGATTTAGTCATGGCTATGCAAATTCCATAGCCCAGTCCAATATTTGCTATCTTTTTTGAATTTTAACCCGTGTGGGGCCCACGAGACCATTGGGCCCACACCGCCCATTTCGGCCCATCGAGGTCCATAACGGCCTAAGCCTACGAGAAAACTCATGGTGGCCTCTATAGACTATCGCCCATGATTAGTGGGCTCGACTCACCACACGAGTGATCGCACGCTCGTGACGCCTCAAATACCGAAGTTTCGTTTTTCGCCTTTTGCCGATTCACAGTAAAGAGGGGTGTGAATACACACCTTTCTGGCTTTTGTTAGTAACAAATTGGTGTACGATTGCACACCTTTTTACGCAACCACTTCAAACTCCTTAAGCCCCTAACCTACAACCATCCCAACATACAGTCAGTCCATCATTTATCAGTGTTTAAAACACTTAACCCAAATAGACCATACTACAAACCTCGATTGTATGAACTACGACTTGTTCCTTTAGATCGTAGTTTAAATCGATCACACCTTTCTTTGCTGAGAAACTACGATAACAAAAGATCTTAATAGGTGGAATCAATTATAGTTGAGGCTTAAACTCATGAATAATAACCTTACAGAAAAAATAGGGCCATCCGACCTATGCCCATAAGCAGGGTACCGAAATTACCTTAATCGATTAGTGGGTGACAGGGTTTTGGTAGGTAGAGAATTTTTGCACTTTCACTCCTCAGAAACACCTAAAAACAACAAACAAACATTAAGGGGAAGGAGTCACCATTTGACAATCACAGAATACCTTAAGAGAAGGAGTTTTCAGTTTTTAGAAGAGGACAAAATAAATAGATTTGTCAGATCACTTAACAGAACACTTACCAATTCGTTAGAACACTTGCAGACCGAAACGATTTACCAATACTAGAGAAGAATAATATTCGGTCAACCACTACCCAAACTACTTGAGAAAGATCAAAGAAGAATAACTTTCGGTTTAGAAGTAGAACAGAAGAAGAAGGGAGAAAAATAAATGAATGGGGAAGAAGAAGGAAAGTTGGCTATGAAAGAAACTTGAAAAAATAATGAGGAAGATGAGGAAGATGTGTTCGGCAATGTCAAGAGAGTAGAGAAAGAAGAAAAATAGTGTTCGGTAGAGAATGGGAAATGACTAAAAGAATAATAATGTCATGAGAGGCACAAACCCGAAACAACCAAATGTCAAAATTGACTAAAGGAATTCGGCTATCACTTGCAAAAAGGAGAAAAGAACCCTCTTCCAAAACACTCACAAATACCGAAAATGGTCAGTTTTTTTCCCAATGCCAAATTAGAGATACCAAATGGCACCAACATCCCCATACTTATCAAACTTCTAATTTCTCTCTACAAATATCTCCTCAATCCTCTCCACGATTTCTTCCTTGATATCCTCCACCTATCACTCCACCACTCATCCATCAAAATTTTACTGCAACACAACCACTGGCCGAACCAAGCTGCAAAATAAATACCTCATTTGCACTATGCCAATGCTCGAACCTCAGACCTCAAGGTTCCTTTACACCCCACATTGCCACTACACCACAAGGCTTTTTGTAACTTAAAATAAGCACAATCATTTACAAAGCCTATGTACTAGAGTCCAGATTCATTTAAGAGCTAATTTAAAAATTCTGCGAAGGCCAAGACTTGAACCTAAGCTTCTCAAACACACCCAAATCACTTTAGCCATTAAAACAAACATGCAATTTGTGTCACTTCCTTGCTTAACTAGAATATTTATGATCAGTCTCCTAACCGCTCCCATGCTAAAGGCCCAATACTTCTAGGCCCAATTTTGGGGTGTTACAATTGTAAAAAAATAATAATTAGGGGATTAAATTTATATTTTTAAATCTTTAATGAATCCTTTTTCAAGAGAAACAAATGGAAACATCATCCAAATTCCGTACTAAAATATAAATAATTTTTAATAAGGAAAGGTTAAAGCTGTCAAACAGTAGAATAAAGATAAATTTGAAGATTTTACTGTACTTATTTGATAAAATATAAATTTTAAAAATTTTACGGTAGAAAGATATTTGAGTCTATTTTCAAAAACATCAAGCGGATCTTAATTTGGAATTCTATAGCTTAAGATATAAATAATTTAGTAACAATGACTCAAGTAGATAGATTTGAATGAACATATAAGTAAATACTGAAAACATATATGAATATTTAGCTAGCATGGGTTACATAAATGGATCACACGGCCAAGACCAATTTGGGCCGAGTGGGCCACACGGGCGTGTGGGCCCACATGGGTGTGTGAGCCCATTTTTATCGAAATGTTTCTAAGTTTGTACAGGTTACCCAAGTCGACTGTGAACCTACTGTAAGGTCGGTAAGCGCTACTTAGACCCCTAAATGTGTGAAATTGACTGAATGATATCTGTACGGAGTATGTTAATATCTGAACTGAATATATGTACTAAAATTGCATAATAGCATATCATCCATTGTATGTTGCATTGCATTAGGTTAGGGGTTGTTATTCAGAGGAAGTGTACTGAAAGGCTTTAAGCCTAATTTACGGGCAGCTTAGCTGCAAACTACTATTTTGTGTTATATTCGGTACTACTTAGAGTGTAGGGATAGGTGGGTTGATTATATCCCCATATGGAGTGTAGGGTTGGACGGAAATGGTGTGTAGAGGTTGGTTGGGTAGGATTTTCCTACTGTATAACTGTTACTGCTACTGGTATTGTGATGGGCTAAGGCCCTATACATTTTTGACATTGTACTGAGATGGGTTAAGGCCCAAACTATCACTGATATTGAAAAGGGCTTAGGCCCAAGACTGTTCAGCTGTGCACTGTGAATACTGATTGTTTGTTTGTTTCTGTGGGATTACACACTGAGTATACATAAACTCACCCTTTTTGTTTAATGTGCACAGGTAATCCCCAGACTTAGATGGATCGTGCGACGGAGGACTCAGCGATGACCACAATAATTTTTAGACTTCATGGTTTTCAATTTACGATTTATAATTTGATTATTATTGATTTTTGGGGTTGTAATTTAAGGACCCTCTGAGACTTTAGTTTTAAATTTGGGTTTTTATTTATTTATTTTACTTTATGGATTTATACCTGTTGGTCGTAGGAAATTCAGTTTTTAAAAAGTTAAAGTATTTTCTAAACGCATGATCACTTAGACAATTTTATTAAAGCTTTTACAACGACGAATGTTTCAGAACAAATGTTTTAAATGAATAAAGACAACTTCCTAAGTTCAAACAAAGGTTTACTAAAGATAATAACATGGAATGTTTTCATCGTAACAACGAGGTTTCAAAAACACTGTCGTGTGACATTGCCAGATACGGCCATAATGCCTAGGCCGGGTTTGGGGTGTTATAAGGAAGCAGGTGGGGGAGATCATTGTATAGAAGGGTTTGTTCTCAAGTACTATGTAAACCATTCATTCATCATTTGAAAGAAGACTTGTTTTGCCTCCTCACTTCGACCATTAGACACGGGCTTTTGACTACCAGGCGCAGACGCAACTCTTTGAACTTAAGCTGAAGCATTGCTCTCAACTTCCTCGGATTCAGCTCTAGCTCAGTTTGATGACATTACTATATGAAAAACACATTTAAAATGATCAGGAGTCATCACACTATCACAATTTATATAATGGAATGTATAGCTAAACTCGTGTTTACTATGTCAAATTTGAGAATCAACTAAATTGTAGCTCTGATACCACTAAATGTAATACCCCTAACGTATACCCATCGCTGGAATAGGGTTTCAGAGCATTACCAAAAAATTCAAAATATTTTTCAATAAATATACGTAAATTACTATTCATTTATCGAGATCATCCAAAACGTCTCTTGATCAGGCCCTCGAGGCCCAATACGAACATTAAAATCTAATTGGGACTTAATCGGGACCTCGAAGAATTTTTCATGAAATTACAAAATTTTTCCAAGGTACAGGGCTCACACGCCCATGTGGTCCGAAGGACACGCCCATGTTGGTGGCCGTGTTCGACCCCATGTAACTCTCTAACTTGTACAAATAGCCATTGTAACACCCCTAACCCGTATCTTTCGCCGGAGTAGGGGTACGAGGTATTACCGATCAATACACATCATTTAACATACATAACTCAAACATTTATGCATTCATAATCAAATACCATTCAACACAATCATATTGTCCCTTATAAGGATTTACGAGTCCTTAAACATTCTTTAGAAATGGTTCAGGACTAAACTGATAACATATTAAAATTTTTGAAATATAGAAAAATTTCAAACATACAAGGACCACACGCCCGAGTGAACAGGCCGTGTGGCTCACACGGCTAGTAGACACGCCCGTGTCTTAGGCCATATAGAAATAGGGCATACATACTGACTTGCATCACACGATCGAAGACACGCCTGTTTGCTAAGCCGTGTGAAAACTAGAGAGTATACTGACTTGGGTCACACGGCCAACAACACGCAGGTGTGTCTAGCCCGTGTGCCCTTCAACGTGGCCGCACACGCCCGTGTGCTAGGCCGTGTGGAGCATACTGACTTTATTTTAATATCAACACCAGGTGACACATGGCCGTGTAACATGACCGTGTATCACACACGGCTGAGACATATGCCCGTGTCTCTACCCGTGTGGACAAAAATAGGCTATTTGCAAAGCTATTATGCCGCCCTATTTTCACATGTATACACAAGCATAAATAATAACATTTTTACAACCCAATTGACAGCCATTCCCTAACATTTCATACACATATGATACCATTTCCACATAGTATTCAATACTTAATTAATATTACACATTTTCCATTCATAAGCCTACCATATAACAAAACATTATTTGCATATTTCCGTTCCATCAACTAATTGCCAAAACATACCAAAACATAATAACAAGTTTAGCCAAATCACGTGGCTTAGACTTATAACACTAGATGTACCAAAATCACAATATCAAGTGACCATAATTATCACCATTTTAACTAGCCTATACATGTCATATTTACAAATATCCACAAGTTCAAAAGCACCAATCGACAATTGGATAGTGTGATGTGTAACTCTGACTTGTTCGAAATGAGTGAGCTATCGAACCTCTATAAAACATGGAAAATAAACAGAGTAAGATTTATAGCTTAGTAAGCCTGTATAATTCAAAATTAAACTTACCATTTATACATAATCAAGACAATAATTAAGGTGTACTCAATTCAATTACCAAATGCCTAAACACAAACATTCATCACAAGTTAGCTACCTAAACACTTGAGAACATCCATTAACTCAATATAGATACTCAATACATTGTACCATAGCAACTTCACATACATCATGTACATCATTTGTAACATTTTACTTTCAATCGTATAACAGTAATTTGTTTGTATAAACAGTTCTTTACCATATCACAAAATTTATACCCGTTGAACCTATTAGAATCTCGAGGGATACTCGGGTGATATACAGTACATATAAATCAATAATCTATCAATTCATTATCATTTTCTGCTCCTTCGAGCAATGAACAGTAAGCTCCTCCTAAGCTGATGGACAGTAAGCTCATATGAGCTGAGAACAGTAAGCTCTTACGAGTTGATATATCAATAAACTCATACGAGCTGCGGTGAGTCCACAACACATGCAGAATCTCAACCAAAACGATAACCTTAGTGACATGTAAGGGTCGAACTGAATGTGTCTTTATAATTTGAAGTATTTATGTTGCAATTAGGCCATTGAATATATGAATAGACGGTAATGGCATGCATTATTAAGTTGTTATATTAAACTATAAAGGTTAAATTTGTAAAATGTTAAATAATATATGTTATAATAAAACATAAAATTTAAAAGCCATGCATTTTATTCATAATTTTGACCAAAAATTTAGAAAGAAAGAAAAGAAGTATGCTTAGGGTATTCGGCCATTGTTGAGCTTGATTAAAGTATGTAACTAGCTTGGTTTTTGATAATTTTTACGTTTTTGAGATCGTTGCAGTGTAATGCACAAAGCCCATGCTTGAATTTCTAATTTTGATGAATATTTTGAGTTACGCCAATGATGAATAATTGAGATTTGTGATGTTATATGATGAATTATGAAAGATATGTTTTGGATTAATATGTTTTGTATTGGAATTTTTGGTGATTTTGAGTAATTAGGGCTAAATTGCAAAAATAATAAATTGAGGGACTAAAATGTGAAATAAATGAAATGTATGGACTTGTATGAGCATGGGTAACATTTTGCCTAAGCATGGTGTGTGAAAATTTTGCATGTTTTGTGTTTTGTGCAATTTGGACTAAATTGTAAAAAGTGTAAAATGTTAGGGGCAAAATGGTAATTTTCCCATTTATGTGTTTTTGGACTAAATTGAATGAAATTATGTTTGAATGAGTTTAATTTTAATATGTTTAGATCAAGAAATAAAGAAATCAGATTTGGATCGGGGGAAAACCAAAGTTGTCGAATAGTTATTCCGTTCCGATTACTGTTGTCCGAGGTAAGTTTATAGGCAAATAGATGTTGTAAATTTCAATATATGTATATTATAACTGCTGAATTGAATTGTTATTTGAGAATATGCCGAAATGATATATGTTTGAGAGCAACGGTTATGCGTTCGATTCAATTGAGTTACAACATCCGAAAGCCCCGTATGAGCTTTAGGAATAGATAGGGTATATATATCATGACATAGGATTACGATATGCGATTCTGATATATGTGTGCAAGTAAGACCACGTTTATTACATTGGCATCGATATGTGATTCTGATATATGTGTGCGAGTAAGACCACGTTTAATATGTTGGCATCAATATGTGATTCCGATATATGTGTGCGAGTAAGACCACGTCTAGTATGTTGGCATCGATATGTGATTACTTGTAAAACCACATATGGGATGTTGGCATTGTACGATATGTGTGATTATCTGAGTATCTTATTCAATTCCAAATGGTTCAATGGGCAAGATAAGTTGTGATCAAATGTGTAATCGAGCTAAAGTGATCAGGTATGTGATAGTTAATTTCCTATTTGAAATTAAGGTAAGTTGGCTATTTGGTATATGATGCAAATGAATATATATGTGATCTTAGAAGTGAAAAATTAATTATTTTACTTTCTATATGTGCATTCGGCCAATCTGAATTTGAGGCATAATTATATGTTTGATAAATGTAATTGCAAGTTTGAAATTGTATATAAACATAATAGCATAATTCGATTTTGTTGTATTGAATTATAAATGTCATTGAGTTTGTAACACCTCAAACCCGGCCTAGACGTTATAGCCGAATCTCACGATGTCACATTGAAGTGTTTTTCTTACAGCGTGATATCGTTTGAAAAGACCAATGTTTATTTAGCCTCTTTGTGTGATCTAGAGAATAATTGTAAAACTTGCGTCACTATCAAAAGTATTTATTTTAAAACGTATTAATTTTAAAATCTCATTTATCGCGAAAGCTTTTGGAATGGTTTTGCTTATTCGTCGTATTTTTGTAAATCATGCATATCTTTTGAAAACCTGCATCCTACTACTAGCAGATATAAACCAAATAAATAAAATCCCAAAATTAAAAATTATAGAGGCCTTATTACAAAAAAATACCCAAATAAAACTACTTATAAATTAAAAGTCAAATATGGAAGCGTAAGTTGTTGTGTGGCCACCTTCGAGTCCCTCGCAGCACTGATCCGCCTAAGGATTACCTGCGTAGATACACAGAAGGGTGAGTTTACAAAATCTCAGAGTGTAATCCCTTAATAGACAAATAGTCAAGCATACAGTGAGCAAATACAGTCTGGGCCTAAGCTCGTATCAGTAACAGTGGAAATATCGTTTGGGCTTTAGCCCATCACAATACAGAAGTGGTCATATACTCGAGCCTTGGCCCATTATAGTAACAATAAATAGTGCAATAATAGTAAATAGTGCAGTATCAGTAATAGTATGCAGGTCCTACCCATCCAACCTCTACACACCATCTCCGTACCAACCCTACACACCATGCGGGGATAAAATCAACCCACCCATCCCTACACTCGTAGCACTGGTTGCAGCACTAAATAGTATTTGCAGCAGAGCTGCCAGTATAATAGGCTTAAAGCCATTAGTGATTTGCAACGGAGCTACCAGTACAGTACACTTACTCCAATCATATAGAATCCCACCCCCATGCAATGCATCATGCCACGTGTCATGTCATAATATCATGTTAAACATATACTCAACACAGTTACAATAGTAAGCTAAAATAGAAATATATACAACATAAGGGCAAAACAGTCATTTACCACATAAGAGCAAAACAATCATTTTACCACATAAGGGCAAAACAGTCATTTTACCACATAAGTGTAAAACAATCATTTTACCACATAAGGGCAAAACAATCATTTTACCACATAAGGGTAAAAAAGTCATTTTATTGATTAAGGGTCCAGGTACGCTTACCGCCCTAATAGAAGGTCACAGTCGTCTCAGGGTCACCCGTGCAACCTTAACAGTCAAACAGTGAAAATGGGCCTAAGGCCCAGAACACGGGCCCATGTGGGCCCACATGCTCGTGTGGCCCAAATAGCCCAAAAATGGCCTTAGCTACGTATACTACACAGCTTGGCCCAATATTCTCCACACTTTTGTGTGATTTACTCGTGTGGGCCCACGAGCTTGTGGAGCCCACATACCCATTTCGGCCCAACGTGGCCCAAAATGACCTAAGCCCATGAAACCACTCATGGTGGCCTCTATGATCAAACGCCCATGATTTACGCGTTTGGATTATCACACGAGCGAGCACACGCTCGAGTAGCGTCAATAATCATACTTTTTCGGCTTTTGCCGATCTACGTTTATAGTAGTGTGGTTATACACCTTATTGTGAAAACGTGCGAATCAACCCACGTGCTCTCCAACCTATTACAACCGAAGCTCCGGTTAAATACCTAACAAATGAGTTGAAAAGAACCCTAGCCAATACGTGTTCAAAAGATTACCTCAAAAGATTACCTACTACTCGCCTTGATCGATCACACTAAACTCGTTGCAAGAAGTCGCTTACAATCCTTAAAGACCACCTGCATCCCAATCACAACTTGTTAACAATAATAACCCTACACGCAAGCCATTAAACCTATTATATAGTAACTTACCAAATGCGCTAAGCCAGAAAAGGAGAAAAGCAATTCGACCCACACCCCGACATAAGCCAAAATCCAAGATTCCATAGAAGCAGGGCTGACACAACCATTTTTCTAACAAAAGTCGGTAACATAAAAGGGTGTTAGGTAGAATAGACTATCACAACAGAAAGAGGGAAGAAAACAATAACTGAGCACTCAAACCTGAGATGGTGTAGTCGGCTAACCAACACAAAAGTGCAAAGAGAAGAGAATCGAAAGAACTAAATGAGAGGAAGTGTATTCGATTTTAACAATACAATAAGGGACACTCGATAAAAGCCGAAGGAAACGAGAGAGAAGTGAAAGGGATGTACGACCACTGCACAAAAGAAGATGATGATGGCACAAAACTGATTTAGAAGGGAAAAATGGTATTCGGTTAAGGGTACAAGGAATAGCACATTAGGGAGAATTGTAGATGAAAAGAGAATCGGCTAACAGTAGAGAAAAGGTCGAATGAAAAAGCCAAAATAAAAAATAATGCAGAAGGGAAAATATCCAAATGGTCAAGGTAGCGTTCAGCCTCAAACGAAAGTGAAAACCAAGAAAAAAGGGATAGCCACTCAAACGTAGAGCACTTTGATAGCCTCAAAGCCAAATTCTGAGTGTTGAAAGTCCAAAATTAGCACCAACACTCCTTCTCCTTCAAAATCCCTTGATTTCCTCCTAAAATCTCTCCACAACATCCTCAAACCAATCCCTCAACAACTCAACTACTTAATTAGAATTTCACTCAAACTTTTCAGTGTTTCGGTCAAAATCTATTACCCACACGGCTTAGGCAGCAAAATAGAACCCCTATTGTGCAAACCAAGACTCAAACTTCAAACCTCAAACAATAATAACACGCCACTTATCCCCTAGGCCAGCAGGTTCTTTTTTTGTCATGTTTTTCCCTTTTTTACTTAAAAGCCTACTGCTTAGAGACAATGCTTATTCCTTTAAAAACAAAACTTTTTACACTTGCTCAGGCTTGAACCAAGACTTCTCAGACTCTTCCCAGAACACTTAACCACTAAGACAAGCATGAATTTGTGTCACTTTCTTGTACAATCAAACATTTATGTGCAGTCTCCTAACTGTTCCCATGCTTAAAATCTAATACTTCTAGACCCAAATTTGGGGCGTTACAGAGTTGTTATTTTCTTATAACTTACTAAGTTATGTTAGCTTACTGTGTGTGTATGTTTGCCTCTGTTTTATAGATTTTGGAGATTAGTTACGAGCTCGGGGATCATTAGCGAAGTCTATCACACTATCGATTATTTTCGGTGCTTTATAAGTTGCACTTAAACCTATGGCATGTATAGGCTAGTTTATGTTTATGTTTGTTTTTGGGTTATGTAAATATGAGCCATGCGAAAATGGCTTAATCATTATGTTAAGTTTTGTTTTGATGGTTCAATCATTATATATTTATGTGTGAATCATGGCTGATATATTTGCTAATGGTGATGAAGTTATGTCAAAGTATATGTGTATGGTATAATTGGTATGATGTGAAATTGTGGTTGAATATTATTGTTGAGTGAAATGCATGATATATAAGTGGGATGTATTAGGTAAATGGCTATGATTTGAAGTATTGATATTTGATCATGTGATGAAGTAGATATGTATAATATTTATATGTCTTTGATCATTGGTTGTAAATGAGACTTTAAGTATAATGAATAGCTAGTGAAATGACCATGTTTTGATTCGGCAAATAAGGTGAATTAACTTTCGGTTAATGTTAAGATAATTGGGGTAACATGTATTTGTGATTTAAAAGTGGGTTGTTTTGGCTTATAAGATTAAATCATCATACATATATGGTATTGTGTATCCGATTATGTATTAATTTAATAATTATACATTAGTTTAGATATATTTGTAATATGTTTGACATGATATAAATTTTGGCTATAGGTATATTTATGTACTTAGCCGAATATGTGACCATTGAATTAGTCTTGAATATGACCTTTGTAACTTTGCATGATAAGTAATATTAACATGTTAAAATTCGGTTATATTATGCTAAAGTGTTAGACAAATAGTTGCTATGTATTATGCATAAATATCTATTATTGATGTGTTGATGTGAAAGGTAAAATATGTTTGACATATTTTTTTAGTTATGTGAAATGTTATATGCGTGTATAGTAATAGAGTATAATGGAAGTAGACATTAAATAAAGCATAAGTATTTAGCATGTTTAATATTCGGCTAACGCTTTAGAAATTGACCATATGAATAGTAACTTATGTTTTTAATAAACAAGATGGTTTGTTGCAAGTTTAGTATGTGGCTTTGTTATTGTGCTTTAATTATTAAGTATATGTTATATGACGTTTAATGTGTATTAATGGAATAGCATTGGTTTAGTCAAAACTTATAATAAGGTTGCATGTATATTTGGTCTTGAATAATGAGTAATAAGTTGTTTAATTTATATGCTTATATTTGGCCGGTTGATAATAATTTATGGTTGAATGTTTATTGATTAAAGTGTAACATGTAATGTTTTGGTTTGGTTAGTATACGTTTATATATAATGAAATTAAATTATTAATTTCTATGTGTATCCATGAATGTCTGGAAGTTGTGTCTTATTCAGTAAAACCTCGTAACCCCATTCTGGTGACAAATACGGGTTAGGGGTGTTACACAACTTAACACATGTGCATATATATATATATCATAATAATCTACTTAGTCATACCAAAATGAACCATCACTAGCCATTTCAATGGCTAGGTTACAAAATAACATTTCAAGCCACTATTGGCCAAGTTGTCCTATACATGCAATTATACCAAAAGGATTTCTACTAAGTATACCCAAAATGACTAGTTGATAGTGTGATGATGCTCCAGTGATCTCCAACCCTCGCGAGCTTCCTAGCAATATAAAATAGGGGAAAATAAAATAGAGTAAGCATTACATGCTTAGTAAGTTCGTATAACGGAAAATAAACGTACCAATCTTGTTTATTAAAATCTAGGCATACAATGTTATGTTTCCATCATTTGGCTAAATTGCCTAATCACATACAGCCCATCAAACATGTTAGTCACCAAAATATTCATATCAATCAAGTAACATAGATGAGCTCATCAAGCAATACTCTTTCAAGTCATTATCAATTCATCTCAAAATTTTCATGCCATGTCAAGAGTTTTATGTTCATTGAATCATTGAATTCCAATGGATGCTTAAATAGTAAACTCGAAGTGTATGATTCAATAATCTATCAATTCCTTATTCAAGGGTACCCCTTAAGGCACTTAACCAAGAAACTCTCTCTCGAGCCACATATCATATAACAGGATTACTATTCCAAGCTAAATCCTTTATATAACGTATGCTCAGAGAGCTCGATTAGAATTAGCAGTCCAGGCTAAACCCTAATCATAACGTATGCTCGAGAGATATTATATCAGGATTACCCGTCTGGGCTAAATTGTTTTTATAACAAGGTCAATGGGATTACTCGTTCGAGCTAAATCCCATCCGCAACAAATGCAGGACTTTAGTAATTTTGGGAAAGCGCATATAATCATCAGAATTCAACATTCAATCATGACTTAACCGCTTTATCACCATTTCAAGCATGTATCAATTTTTCATCATAGCATACATGTAAAGCACATCAACATAAATCACATTACATACAAACACAACATTTAAATTAACATAATTACATACGGAATTAAGTTACACGAACTTACCTCGACACTTGTTAGCGTATAAAGTCTACTAATCCAAAATCTTTTCTTTTCCTCGATCTAACCTCGAATTAGTGTTGTCTGGATCTATATAAATGAATTTAACCATCAATTTCAAACATTTCATATTTAAATGGACTCAATTTACGTCCTAGGCAAAATTACCATTTTGCCCCTAACTTTTCCATCAATTCTAATTGTCCCTGGGCCCAAAAAATGAAACTTGTGCAAATTACTCCCTATTCCAAGCCTAACCAAAGCCCCATTACAAATTTTCCAGCACATGTATTCATAAAATTTTATAATTCTTCATTAAATTTTACAACTTTTCATTTTAGTCCCTAAATCATGTTTCCATAAAAGATCACTTTATAAAAGTTGTTTTTCTATCAATAATCTTTCATTTTCTACCATAAATTTCTAATTTATAGCATAATACATCAATGAACCATTTTCATACCTTGATAACTTTTCAAATTAATCCTTCAAATAGAGAGATAGAACATACCCAATTAGGCCTTGAAAGTTTCCCCTCTCTCTCCTAGGGTTTTCATAAAATTTTAGGTTGAAGATGACAATAATATGATGATATTTTCTTTTATCATCTTTTAATTAATTTAATTATTTTAAATTCCAATTTAGTCCTTGACCTTTTCTAATTTTTCCATGGATGAGTCACCAAGAATCTACACACTTTTCTTTAATGGTCTAATTACCATATAAGGACTTTTAGATTTGAATTCCATAGCTATTTGATCCTTCTAGCTACTAGAATTCAACTTTAGCATTTTATGTGTTTTAGTCCTTCTCGTAGTTAAACATTTAATCGATAAAATCACCAAAATTTTCACATGACATATCTACCATATTACGGACCATAAAATAAAATAAAAGTAAATTACATTTTTGGGTCGGATTTGTGGTCCCGAAACCACTGTTCCGATTTCACTGAAAATGGGCTGTTACATGAGAATGCTTCGATTTCAATTTACAAGTTTAAGGACTAAATTGTAAAAAGGTTAAAATGTTAAGGGAAAAATTATAATTATGTATAAATGTGGATTATGGATTGAATTGAATGTTTGAGATGGATTAAAACACTTAATTGAATATAACTGTTTATTTAGATCAAGATAAATCTCAATCGGATCTAAACCGAGAAAAGGCGAAAATCACAGATTAGTTCGATCGTACTTTTACGCTCTAGTTGTCGATGTAAGTTCATAGTATTTTTATACGTAATTGAATTTCTACTTGTTTGTTTACAATATTTTTATGTAATTATTTCCTTACACTTAATTATTTCCTGAATTGCACATACGTGCCCCTATTTGTACTTCGGTACCCCTAAATTGCACATACGTGCCCCTGTTTGTACTTCGGTACCCCTAAATTGCACATACGTGCCCCTGTTTACACTCTTGTAACTTCAAGTCGAGTAAAATAAGAGTTGTATTTAGTTGTTGTTAAGTTAAAAGATTTACTATGTTCTTACAAAGCTTTATAAGCTTATACGTTTTTGTCTATTTTTTTGTAGATCGTTATTGCTAACTTTTGGAAGGATCGAATCTTCGGCTCACACTATCCACCGATGTTGGTAGTTCTTGTGCTCTTTAGGGTTGTGGCATGTATATATTGTGCTATATAGGTTGTTATGGTACATTTTGACAAAATACTAAATTAAGTTGTTAGACACTTTACTAAGGTTGTAAATAGGTATCTTTTTGGTACAATTAGAATGGTATGAAAGTATACACTTGTGGTTTATTTTGGCTTGTTGGTGAGTTAAGTTGCTATGCTAGAAATGGTCTTAATTGTTGTATGTTTTAAGATGATATGGAACTAGATGTGTGACAGCCCTAATTTGACCCTAGTCGGGAAGTGGTTTCGGAACCACTAAACCGAGTCGTGAAAATAATTGAATGTTAAATTTCGTGCTTAATTTGTGTGAAAATGCATATGTGAATTTGTGGTGCTTTGATTGAAATTTATTGAAAGGGACTTGTGTGAGAATTTTGAAAATGTGCTAGGTATTTATGTGATGGCTTATTACTATATGGTTTAAAAACCATAAGGATGTGCATGTCAAATTGCCATTTTTTTTATAGTGGCTGGCCATGTTGTTTAGTAGTTCAAAAAGTATAAATTTTATACGCATTTATATATATAAATGTATTATAATATGTAATAACAATTTTATATTATAATAAAATAAGTAAATGGGTGAAAAGAACAAGGTTAATTACTTTTGTTCTTCATTGCCGATTTCTTAAAATGAAAAAAAAAAGGGGATAGGAGAGATCAAACTTTCGGCTATTTTAGCATCCAAATTAAGGTATGTTTCATGTGCTATCTTCAAATTCTTGTGAAAATTTAGTTAATTACATAGTTTCCTACGTAGCCCATGTTAAAACTTTAGTTTTGGTTGAGGATATAGCATTCGGCCATTTACATGAGTTTTGCTAAATTATTGATAGTTGAATGTTGATTTTAAGGAATGAATAATTGTGATTGTAATGGAGTTTCATGTTGCTTAGGTGATGAATTAAGCAATTTTTACATTTGGACATATTGACGAGATGCAAGGATTTTGTTTTATTATAAATGCAAATTCGGTCATGGAATTTGATGTATTTCTTATTAAATTTTGATGAATTTCGTTATAGGAGAAATTAGGGATGAATTTGAGTTGGCTATTAGTGATTTGTGTGAATCATTTAGCTAAGTGGGGTATTCAGCTAGGTCTATTTGAACAAATGTTTTGGTGTTGGCTGTTTAAATGATATTATTTTTGTATTAAGTTGAATTGGAAGATTGATAAATGTGTTAAAGATGACTCAAGACTTATATAAGCATTCGGCAATAGCTAAGGAGTGGGAATTTTTGATAGTTGATGTATATGTGTAATGAGTAGTGTTATATATATGTGGTTTATTTGATAATAGAAAATTTGGCTAAAATGATTAGGGTGTTTCTTAATAAATTATTTGCGATGGTTAAATTTGTGTATAAGAAAGCAAGATAAGCTATGTGAGTTTTGCTTGTGTATGCGAACTAGGTATGAGTTGAATAATCGGTCATTAGGGTTATATGATCATTTTGTGTTTGAGCTATAAGTGATTTTCATGGCTTGATAAGTTCTTGCCATTTTCGGTTATAAATAAATATGAAATTTGAATCATGGAATATTTATATAAATTAAAACACATATTGAATTTGATATGTGATTGCCGAATGTGATTAATAAGTAAATAATATTGGTTAAGTAATTAAACAAATCTATTTGTTTTAATTAAGCTCAAGAGCAAGGAGGGTCAAAGTTGGATAGGGGAAAAGAGAAAGTAATAGAGTAGCCAATCCGCGACCGTTCAAATATACCGAGGTAAGTTTTGAGTAATCACATTTATTATATAATTGATGATGTCATGAGATAAGTATGATAGATGAATTGCGACCTATTGTCTCTACATGAATGAGGTTGTTTGATAAATAAATTGAGTATATGGCATGTAACCGAATGGTTATTAGGAGTTAAGCCGGGATAGTGAAATGGTTATGTGTTCTTGTGTATGAATATTAAACCGAAAGTTATGTTGAAGGTGTATTTTTTGTGCTTATATTCGAGTGAAGAAATTGAATTATTAATGTGATATGTTATGAGAATTGAGTTATCATGTGAGTAAATATGCTTGGCACTCGATACATATCCGGTTTAAGTCCCGCAGGCTTCGTGTTGGTAATATATCCGGGTTAAATCCCGCAGGCTTCGTGCAGGTAATATATCCGGGTTAAATCCCGCAGGCTTAGTGCTGGTACTATATCTGGGCTTAAAGTCCCGCAGGCTTTGTGCTGGTGACTGGATTCGGGTTTTAAACCTAGCAGGCTTAACGCTGGTGATTCGAGTAAGATTATGAATTCGAATGTTCGAGGTAAACTACTATTGATTATGTATGATACATTATGATGGCCAGGTACGTATTATGTACTCATATGTGAATTGATTTTAAAGTTAATTATTAGTATCAAAGAACGATATATGTGTGTGGATGATTACTATATCTACGAATAAGAGAATGACCTATTCGGTCGATGTCTGTCATTATATGAAAGTATGTGACTTAAATTAATTGTATGAGCTATAAAGTAAAGTAAAGTATGTGCTGAACTTTCTTTGTGTATTCATATATATATATATATTCGGCCAATAGGCTTTATAATTGGTGTACTTGTGTATATTCGGCCAAGTGATTTGTAATTAGAATACGAGTTTTGTGATACTAAATGCTCGGTTTAAATGACAAGTTTTAATTGTTTGTATTGCTTAAAACTTACTAAGCTTATGAAAGCTTACTCTGCTGTTTGTTTCTCTGTTTTTTTTACATTGTCGATTTTGGCCACCGACTCGTGGATCGTCAGCAGTTCATCACACTATCGATCATTTTGGTATTATTATATTTTGGAGTTGATGTGGCATGTATAGGTTAGACTGTTGAGAACGATATTTTGTAAATGTAAATATTTAGCCATACGAATAAGGCATATGATCTTGAATGTTTGTATAGTTTTCAGCTTGATTTTGGATTGTGTTTAATGACTATGTGAATGTGATAATTAAATGTTTAGTTCGGTAATACCTCTTAACCTTAATCTGGCGATTGGATACGGGTTAGGGGTGTTACATTTTATTGGTATCAGAGCTACAGTTTAGTCGATTCTAGGACTAACGTAGCGTGTGTGAGTCTAGCCATACATGCCATTATGTGATAATACGATAGTGTGATGATTTCTGATAGTTAAAAATGTGTTTTCGTATAGTAATGGATCCCGATCTCGATCGAGCGGTAGCTGATGATATCGAGAGTGTAGCGCTTGCTCCTGTACGTGGGACAGCATCGATGGACTCCCAACCTATCGCAAGCAATCAGAATGATGAGGCTAGATAGGCCTTTTATAATGTGATGAATGATTGGTTCAACCAATACATTCGAACTAATACGGCTGTTCCACAACCCCCACTCCCGAATAATACACCCTCTGCACCTGCAATACCTCCAGTAATTGATCAGATGAGGTTGAATAAGCCCCCGGTTGACAGAATCTGAAAGCACGGGACTACTAAATTTAAGGCGACAGATAGTGATGATGATGAGCAAGCTGAATTTTGGTTGGACAATACTATCCGAGTGTTCGATGAACTGTCTTGCACACCCGATGAATGCTTAAAATGTGCTATATCTTTGCTACGTGATTCTGCCTACTATTGGTGGAATACATTGGTTTCTGTTGTGCCCAGAGAGCGAGTGACTTAGGAGTTCTTCCAAACTGAGTTCTGAAAAAAGTATATCAGCCAGAGATTCATCGATAAGAAACGGAAGGAATTTCTTGAACTTAAACAGGGTTCCATGTCAGTTACTGATTATGAACAAAAATTTGTGAGACTTAGCCGGTATGCCCGAGAATGTGTTTCTTCAGAAGCTATAATGTGTAAACATTTTGAAGATGGATTGAACGAAGATATAAAACTGTTTGTTGGCATTCTTGAAATCAGAGAGTTTGTAGTAGTTGTCGAGCGAGCTTGCAAAGCCGAAGAGCTTAGTAAAGAGAAAAGAAAAGCTGAAGATGAAGCTAGAGAGTTCCGTAAAAGATCTTTGGGAAAGCCCTTTCAGCAGTCACCGAAGAAATTCTGAGATGATTCGGGCCGATCTAAGAACACTTCGATCTTTTCCAGACGAGACTGGGATCGACCCCCTGTGAGTACTCGAGCCACTTCGGTTGCCAGTGTTGGAAACGATTGTCGAGACAGGAGGGAAAATGGCATTCGGGGAGTTGTAGATTTCATGACCGCTCCTGTTATAAGTGTGGATCAGCTAACCACTTTATCAAGGACTGCTCGAGATTGTCTGAGCAGAATGTGAATTAGAGTGGGAAACCGAGTACTACTATAGCACGAGGTAGACCACCTAGAAATACGGGAAATGCTAGCGGCGGTCAGAAAGGGTCTAGAGATGCTACGACCAGATCCGAGGCTCGTACTCCTGCTAGAGCTTACGCTATACGCACACGCGAGGATGCCTCTTCGCTAGATGTTATTACCGGTACTTTCACCTCTTTGATACTGATGTGATTGCTTTGATTGACCCTGGTTCTACTCATTCATATGTGTGTGAGACTTTAGCATCCAGTAAGACTCTACCTATTGAGTCTACTAAGTTTGTGATTCGAGTGTCGAATCCCTTGGGTCGTTATGTGCTAGTCAACAAAGTATGCATGAAGTGTCCCTTGATAATCTGAGGCTCCTGTTTTTCGGCCGATTTGATGCTTTTACCATTTGATGAATTCGATGTTATTCTCGGCATGGATTGGCTGACTGTACATGATGCAGTTGTGAATTGCAAAAGAAAGACTATTGATTTGAGATGTTCGAATGATGAAATAATCCGAGTGGAGTCTACCGATTTGAATGGGTTACTGGCAGTAATATCCTCGATGTTGACTCAGAAATATGTGAAAAAGGGGTGTGAAGCATATCTTGCGTACGTACTTGATAGTAAAGAGTCAGAAAAGAAGCTTAAATCAGTGCTAGTGGTTTGTGAGTATCCGGATGTTTTTCCCGAGGAGTTACCAGGATTACCACCTGTTCGGGAGATTGAGTTTGGCATTGAACTTGTACCTGGGACTACACCAATTTTGATAGCTCCGTATCGTATGGCACCAACCAAATTAAAGGAATTGAAAGCTTAGTTGCAAGAGTTGACGGATAGAGGTTTCGTTCGATCGAGTTTCTCACCTTGGGGTACACCAGTATTGTTCGTGAAAAAGAAAGACAGAACCATGAGAATGTGCATTGGCTATCGTTAATTAAATAAGGTAATAATAAAGAATAAATATTTGTTACCGTGTATCGACGATTTGTTTGATTAGCTGAAAAGAGCTTTATTGTTTTCGAAGATAGACTTGAGATCAGGTTATTATCAGTTGCGAGTTCGAGATTCAGATGTGTCTAAAACCGCTTTCAGAACGAGATACGGTCACTATGAGTTCTTAATGATGCCGTTTGGGCTCACTAATGCCCCTGCAGTATTTGTGGACTTAATGAATCAGATTTTCAGATAGTATTTGGATCGGTTTGTAGTTGTGTTTATAGATGACATCTTGATTTATTCACGGGATGAAACTGAACATGCCGAGCACCTGAGATTAGTATTACAGATTTTACGAGACAATCAGTTATACGCAAAATTTAGTAAATGCGAGTTCTGGTTGAGAGAAGTTAGCTTTTTGGGGCATGTGGTACCCGCATCGGGTATTCGAGTTGATCCGAGCAAAATTTCAGCTATACTTGATTGAAAGATTCCGAGAAATGTTACTGAAGTTCGGAGCTTTTTGGGACTTACCGGATACTATAGACGATTTGTAAAAGGTTTCTCGATGATAGCCACGCCGATGACGAATTTACTCCAGAAAGATGTTAAATTCAAGTGGTCAGAAAAGTGCCAGAAAAGTTTTGACCAACTAAAAACCTATTCGATCGAAGCTCCAGTGTTAGTGCAACCTGAATCCGGTAAAGAGTTTGTGATCTACAGTGGTGCGTCCTTAAATGGGTTGGGTTGCGTGTTGATGCAAGAAGGCCGAGTTGTAGCTTACGCTTCAAGACAGTTGAAGCCACACGAGAAAAACTATCTGACCCATGATCTCGAATTAGCTGCCATTGTCTTCGCTTTAAAAATATGGCGACACTATTTGTTCGGGGAAAAGTGTCATGTGTATTCTGATCACAAAAGCCTAAAATACTTGATGACTCAAAGAGACTTGAATCTGAGAGAAAGACTTTGGCTCGAATTGCTGAAAGATTATGAGGTTGTCATTGACTACCATCCGGGAAAGGCTAACGTGGTTGCCGATGCTTTAAGTCGTAGATCACTATTTTCTTTGTGAGCGATGAATGTACACTTGTCTGTGTCCGCCGATAATGTGTTAGTAGCAGAGTTAAAACCCAAACCATTATTGATTCAACAAATATGTGAAGCTCAAAAGGATGATAATGACATAGTAGCAAAATGAGCATTTTGTGTTTCAAATGAGAATTTAGAATTCATGATTGATAGCAATGACTGTTTGAGGTTCAGAAACCGATTATGTGTTTCGAGAGATTCAGAGATTATTCAGATGATTTTGAGCGAGGCTCATAGCAGCCGGATATCAGTTCATCCGGGTAGTACAAAAATGTACAATGATTTGAAACGTCAGTATTGGTGGCATGGTATGAAACGTGACATTTCTGACTTTGTATCGAAGTGTTTAATTTGTCAACAAGTGAAAGCGGAACATCAAGTGCCTTCAGGATTGCTCCAGCCGATCATGATACCCGAGTGGAAGTGGGATCGAGTTACTATGGATTTTGTGTCTAGGTTGCCTTTGTCACCGAGCAATAAAGATGCGGTTTGGGTCGTCGTGGATAGATTGACTAAATCGGCTCACTTTATTCCCGTACGTGCGGGTTACTCACTCGAGAAGCTAGCTGAATTGTATGTTTCTCAGATTGTCAGATTACACGGGGTACCTATTTCTATTGTGTCTGACAGAGATCCAAGATTCACCTTGCGATTTTGGAAGAAATTACAAGATGCTTTGGATACCAAGCTCAATTTTAGCACCACGTTTCATGCTCAGATGGACGGTCAATCAGAACGAGTAATTTAAATACTCGAGGATATGTTGAGATGTTGTATCCTTGAGTTTAGTAGTTTGTGGGAACGGTATTTGCCTTTGATTGAGTTCGCTTACAACAATAGTTTCCAATCGAGCATCAAGATGGCACCTTACGAGGCTTTATACGATCGTAAATGTCGTACACCGTTGTTTTGGATCGAGCTTAGTGAAAGTAGAATTTTCGAGGTTGATTTGATTAAAGATGCCGAACAGAAAGTAAAAGTTATCCATGACAGTCTTAAGGCAGCATCAGATCGTCAGAAATCCTATACGGATTTAAAACGGTAAGACATTGAATATCAAGTCAGAGATAGAGTGTTTCTTAAAGTTTCACCTTGGAAAAAAGTGCTCAGATTCGGCCGTAAGGGCAAGTTGAGTCTGAGGTTCATCGGGCCGTATGAGATATCAGAACGAGTTGGGCCGATAGCGTACAGATTGATTTTGCCCCCTGAACTTGAAAAGATTCACAATGTTTTTCATGTCTCGATGCTTCGACGTTACAGATCCGACCCATCGCATGTGATTAGTCCATCCGACATTGAGATTCGCTCTGATTTGAGTTACGAAGAGGATCCAATTCGTATTTTGGCACACAACGTGAAAGAGTTGCGGAATAAGAAAATTTCACTAGTGAAAGTGTTGTGGGTCAAGCACGGGGTGGAAGAAGCTACTTGGGAGCTTGTGGACTCTATAAAAGAATGATACCCTAATTTATTCGCTGGTAAGATTTTTGGGGACGAAAATTCCTAAGTGGGGGAGAGTTGTGATAGCCCTAATTTGACCCTAGTCGGGAAGTGGTTTCGGAACCACTAAATCGAGTCGTGAAAATAATTGAATGTTAAATTTCGTGCTTAATTTGTGTGAAAATGCATATGTGAATTTGTGGTGCTTTCATTGAAATTTATTGAAAGGGATTTGTGTGAGAATTTTGAAAATGTGCTAGGTATTTATGTGATGGCTTATTACTATATGGTTTAAAAATCATAAGGATGTGCATGTCAAATTGCCATTTTTATATAGCGGCCGGCCATGTGGTTTAGTAGTTGAAAAAGTATAAATTTTATATGTATTTATATATATAAATGTATTATAATATGTAATAACAATTTCATATTATAATAAAATAAGTAAATGGGTGAAAAGAACAAGGTTAATTACTTTTGTTCTTCATTGTCGATTTCTTAAAAAGAAAAAAAAAGAAAAAAAAAGGGATAGGAGAGATCAAACTTTCGGCTATTTTAGCATCCAAATTAAGGTATGTTTCATGTGCTATCTTTAAATTCTTGTGAAAATTTAGTTAATTACATAGTTTCCTACGTAGCCCATGTTAAAACTTTAGTTTTGGTTGAGGATATAGCATTCAGCCATTTACATGAGTTTTGCTAAATTATTGATAGTTGAATGTTGGTTTTAAGAAATGAATAATTGTGATTGTAATGGAGTTTCATGTTGCTTAGGTGATGAATTAAGCAACTTTTGCATTTGGACATATTGACGAGATGCAAGGATTTTGTTTTATTATAAATACAAATTCGGTCATGGAATTTGATGTATTTCTTATTAAATTTTGATGAATTTCGTTATAGGAGATATTAGGGATGAATTTAAGTTGGCTATTAGTGATTTGTGTGAATCATTTAGCTAAGTGAGGTATTCAGCTAGGTCTATTTGAACAAATGTTTTGGTGTTGGCTGTTTAAATGATATTATTTTTGTATTAAGTTGAATTGGAAGATTGATAAATGTGTTAAAGATGACTCAAGACTTATATAAGCATTCGACAATAGCTAAGGAGTGGGAATTTTTGATAGTTGATGTATATGTGTAATGAGTAGTGTTATATATATGTGATTTATTTAATAATAGAAAATTTGGCTAAAATGATTAGGGTATTTCTTAGTAAAATATTTGCGATGGTTAAATTTGTGTATAAGAAAGCAAGATAAGCTATGTGAGTTTTGCTTGTGTATGCGAACTAGGTATGAGTTGAATAATCGGACATTAGGGTTATATGATCATTTTGTGTTTCAGCTATAAGTGATTTTCATGGCTTGATAAGTTCTTGCCATTTTCAGTTATAAATAAATATGAAATTTAAATCATGACATATTTATATAAATTAAAATACATATTGAATTTGATATGTGATTGCCGAATGTGATTAATAAGTAAATAATATTGGTTAAGTAATTAAACAAATCTATTTGTTTTAATTAAGCTCAAGAGCAAGGAGGATCAAAGTTGGATAGGGGAAAAGAGAAAGTAATAGAGTAGCCAATCCGCGACCGTTCGAATATACCGAGGTAAGTTTTGAGTAATCACATTTATTATATAATTGATGATGTCATGAGATAAGTATGATAGATGAATTGCGACCTATTGTCTCTACATGAATGAGGTTGTTTGATAAATAAATTGAGTATATGGCATGTAACCAAATGGTTATTAGGAGTTAAGTCGGGATAGTGAAATGGTTATGTGTTCTTGTGTATGAATATTAAACCGAAAGTTATGTTGAAGGTGTATTTTTTTGTGCTTATATTCGAGTGATGAAATTGAATTACTAATGTGATATGTTATGAGAATTGAGTTATCATGTGAGTAAATATGCTTGGCACTCGATACATATCCGGGTTAAGTCCTGTAGGCTTCGTGCTGGTAATATATCCGGGTTAAATCCCGTAGGCTTCGTGCTGGTAATATATCCGGGTTAAATCCCGCAGGCTTAGTGCTGGTACTATATCCGGGCTTAAAGTCCCGCAGGCTTTGTGCTGGTGACTGGATTCGGGTTTTAAACCTAGCAGGCTTAACGCCGGTGATTCGAGTAAGATTATGAATTCGAATGTTCGAGGTAAACTACTATTGATTATGTATGATACATTATGATGGCCAGGTACGTATTATGTACTCATATGTGAATTGATTTTAAAGTGAATTATTAGTATCAAAGAACGATATATGTGTGTGGATGATTACTATATCTACGAATAAGAGAATGACCTATTCGGTCGATGTCTGTCATTATATGAAAGTATGTGACTTCAATTAATTGTATGAGCTATAAAGTAAAGTAAAGTATGTGCTGAACTTTCTTTGTGTATTCATATATATATATTCGGCCAAGTGATTTGTAATTACAATACGAGTTTTGTGATACTAAATGCTCGATTTAAATGACAAGTTTTAATTATTTGTATTGCTTAAAACTTACTAAGCTTATGAAAGCTTACTCTGCTGTTTGTTTCTCTGTTTTTTTTTTTACATTGTCGATTTTGGCCACCGACTCGTGGATCATCAGTAGTTCATCACACTATCGATCATTTTGGTACTATTATATTTTGGAGTTGATGTGGCATGTATAGGTTAGACTGTTGAGAACGATATTTTGTAAATGTAAATATTTAGCCATACGAATATGGCATATGATCTTGAATGTTTGTATAGTTTTTAGCTTGATTTTGGATTGTGTTTAATGACTATGTGAATGTTATAATTAAATGTTTAATTCGGTAATACCTCTTAACCTTAATCCGGCATTGGATACGGGTTAGGGGTGTTACAAGATGTGTATGTTGGAAGTAAGGTTAGTTATGCATATGTTTTGGTAAGTTTATTTGATTGTGATTGAGGTGCCTTATAAGGCACATTGGTTGAATGGATTTTGGATCCTTTGAATTGGTTAAATTAAGCATGTTTTAGCAGGTTTTTGGTGGATTGATTATATGTATATATGGCTTATAGGTACTTGTTGGAATCGGTGAAAGAAATGGCTTGATTTTGGCCAATTTCTTGTCCACATGGCCAAAGACACGGCCGTGTGTCCCCTGTAGGTTTTAAAGGTTGCCAGTCAGGTAGTTACATGGCCTAGCACACGGTCTGGCACACGTGCGTGTGGCTTGGCTATGTGACCCAAATCAGAGAGTTACACGGGCACAGACACAGGCTGGGACACGACCATGTATCCCTATTTCGATTGTTACACGGCCATGTGACCTCTGCAGTTTAAAATTTTTTTAACTTTTTTCTCAGTGTTCCAAATGTTCCTGATTTAGTCTCGAATTGTTTCTAAAGTGATTCTAAAGCCTCGAGGGCTTAAATAAGGGACTATATGCATGTATATTATTAGGTTATTCTATGTTTATTGAAATGTTTGGAAATGAATTTTTTTAAGTTACATTTATTTGGTAATGCTTCGCAACTCTAATTCAGCGACAGATACGGGTTGGGGGTGTTAGAAAAATGCTCTCAATCATTATTTCAAGGCTTTTGAAACTGATATTCATTTCACCAATACCCTGTAATTTCTTATTTCTTTTTCTCTTCCTTGATTTTCTATAGATGAGCATGGCCATTACTGATTCATCATAATTTTATTTATTTATTTAGTTTTTTCTATAGATAGTAAGGGATTTCAAATTTAGGTTGGGATTTGCTGGGACTATATCTGTAAAGGCTACAATTTTTTTCTATTCGCTAATTTCTCTATCAGTGCATCAATTATTTTCCTTTGGATTCTTCTCTTGATTTGGGGCTTTTCTTTGGTAAGTTTAATTTTTAATTTTGGCTTTTTTTTATTGTTTTGGGTTTGAAGTTCAATAGCATTTCGTGTTTGTAATGAAAAATATGTATAGATATCATTGTAGGTTATGTTTCGTTTCGCTAATGTTAAAGGAGTTTTTGGGGCTAACCATTCATGGGTACCACAGGAATGGAGATTAAAGGTGTTGTTGCTGGAATCTAGAAGGACAGAAACACTCCTTTTGTGTCAAAGGCTTTCCTTTTTCCCTTCTATATGTAAATGCATACTATCTAACCTTCAAACTTGTTGTGCTATTGTTTTTGTTTTGTTTATTTTTATTTTTGGTTCAATGTTGTGTTCTTTACTTAAATTAAAACATTCAATGCTTCTTTCATTGATAACTTAGATCTTGGCTTAGAGGGCATGATGTATAGCGTATTACAAACAAAAATACATGCACTGTCAAATATGATTCAAGTTGAAATTTTTACCATCTTAATCACAAACGCTTGCAATTTGCTAAAATCAAGCCAACACACAAGATGTCTACCATGTTCATCCAAACTTGGAATAAACTCTTGCCGTGGCTATGATACAATTAACCTCCAAAAACCTTTATGATTGCCCATATCAGTGACAATAAAGAACTATCCTTCTCTCTTTTTTTTTCGAAAAAAGAAATGAGTCTGATTTTACTTGCATGCTTCTCAGCTTGAAACCCTAACCCGTTTTCTATGTTCTTTTTTCTCCTCGTTCTAATTGTATTCAATTTTGATATCCTGTATGACACAGACATTCAAAATGGTTGGGATCAAATAGTTGTACGTAATGTGAAACCTTATTCTTTTCAGAGAGATAGGAAAGGAAATCTTTCACTACACATGTAATACAACTTACATAATGTATTAATAACTTTGCCTCTATTGGTTATCAGATGAAATTAACTTTTCAAGTTACATATTACCATGCCATCTAAAGTTAATATCTTTATCTTTTTGTAACACCCCAAACCCGGCCCGGGTGTTATGGCCGAATCTGGTGCGTCACATTGAAGTGTTTTATCAAAAACTTTGTTTTCATTGGAAACACTTCCTTAAAGTGAAAAATCCTTAATATCTTTGTAAAATCTCTTTCCAGTTGTAGAAGCTTTATTTAGAACATATGATTTATGAAAACTCGTCATTTTAAAAAATGAGTTGCGGAAATGAAGTGTTTAAAAATAGTTATGGTTTAGGAAAACCACGTTCTACTATTAATAAATATAAAGCATAAAAATGATAATAGTTCTAATTTGAAATATTAGCCGGAAGAAAGGCCTTGTTACAACCCAAATAAAAAAGAAATAATTTAAAAGAAAAATATTAAGAATTACATAAAGACTAAGTCTAAAGTTTTTATGCTAGTTGGCCACCGTTGAGTCCCTCCATCCGTCGAACCGCCTACTGAAGATCACCTGAAAAGTTTAAAATAAGGGGGTGAGTTTCAAAAACTCAGTGTGTACAACCCTCAATGAGTATAAAGCAATCATCAATCATTTTGGGCCTGAGCCCAATTCAATAACGGTGACCTTTGGCCTTAGTTGGGCCGAAGCCCACATCGCAATAATATCACAATAATGTCATACATGCAGTACTATGCAATGCAATGCAATGCAGTGCAATCCCACCCCAATAATCCAACTGATACACATCAACTTCGTCCCTCGATACACATCATGTGGGGATATAAATATCGACCCACCCAACCGATACACATCAATGGTAGCCCGATTGCGGAACTACCTTTATTCATATATTGGGCTTAAAATGCCGTCAGTGGATCCATGATTGTCAAGCAACCATACGATCCTCATATACTTCCTCCGTTCCATAATTCGCAACCCAGATGCAACCTAAACAGAATATCGTATGTATACAGCAGATATGCATGTAACATCCATAAGTCTTACATTCAACACATAGGGGTATTTTGGTCATTCTCGCCCTTAGGGGCATTTCGGTAATTTTTCTTTATTACTGGTTTTTACTTACCTTGGCCCGTTAACAAATCCCGTGAGCTAAGTTGGATGAATACTATGCACCAGGTAGGATTCCAGAGAAGAGGAGGTGAGTCATTAAGACCCGTAAGTACCAAGCTCTCCCTAGATCCAATCCAAGACATGCATATACCCCTTACCACACCTTAACCCTATGATTTGTCCATGGTCACAATAAATTAATTAAGTTTTATGTCTATTTAAGCAGTTATCAGATACTAGGCCCAAAACCCTTTACAAAGCCCTAACAAATCTACATACATGCATATGGCCCACTTGGCCCAATCTCATTCATGTGGCCCATTAGACCCAAATCACATCCATTTCGCCCATAAGGCCCAAATCATATTTATATGGCCCACTAGGCCCAATCACTTCCACAGTCATGCTTTCATTCAATTTTTCATCACACAACATCAATTACCAATTTTTTCAACTATGGGCCCTCAACCCATTGGCCCATTTAGCCCATTTTGGCACGGTTGGCCAAACCACAGCCCAAGTCCATAGAATCGCCCATGGGGTCTCAGATAAGCTATCGGTTTCCCCCTCACGAGTGTTCGAGCACTCGCAAGTTTGTTGTAGCCAAACTTTCAGCTTTTCGACATTTCAGCTTTTCGGCATTTTGGGATTTGTCGAACTATTATGTGTGTGCAGTGTATGTACACACTTTCGGCTTTATATCAAGCAATCATATGGTAGAAGTACACACCTGATCACCTGGAGTACTAAGTATTCATAATCTCCCGAACCTATATTCAACATTATACTCCATTAGTCACATCCCATTAATTCAAAATAAATCCACTACTTACCGAAGAACAACCTATACTTGCCTTGACTAGATTGATTGGCTGCTATCTGCCTACGTAACTTGAAATCTGAGATAGTCCCCCTTCCACATCCAGGCAGAATGTCCCTAACGGCTGACACCTTACGTCGCTTAAACTTGGGAGCCTCCATTCCAACCTCGCTACTAGAACTCCCTTTTTTCCATCAGCTAATACTTAGCCAGCGATCACACTCTTGAATAAGAGGGAGAAAGAAAAATAAATGGAGAACCCATAGGTTAACGAAAGTAATGGTATTTGGAAAGGATAAAGAAAAATTGGCTTTTGAGAGTGTAGAAACGAAAGAACTTAGAAATATTAAACAAAAGCCGAAGAAGATCTAACTTACTTGCCAATTGCGAGATCGCTTGCCAACAAGAAACCAAACCCCCAAAGGGTATGAATCGGCTTTTAAATGCAAAAGAAACAGTCAGCTAAGTTCAAGTGGAAAGAGGTTGATTTGATTAAAATAGGAAAGAAAAGATCAAGAGTTTGGCTTAAAGAAAAAAGGAGATGATATGCGACTGAAGCACACAAAAACAACAAATGCCCTTAATTGCCCATACGACACACATATATATACTAAAAAATAAATAAATAAATAAATAAAAATACAAACCTACACTCTCCAATTGAATTAAACTCGTCCAGTTAAATTCCCTTCAATTTCTCCAATTTTTATCATCATCATATCCATACTTAATCCTCATTCTAGTCCCCTTGATTTAAGCAACAATTCCAATTTGAATGACATTTAAATTGCTTCCACCGAATAGCAATCCTTCCCTGCGTTGAGTAGCAAAATTAAATTCCTTTTTGCGCATGACACCACTCGAACTCTATCCCTCCAACTTCCGAACACGTTGCTGACCACTGTACCACATCCTAACTTGTGCTACCATTCGGTCACAATTAACTATAAGGCTTATATGTCTAAGCCTCAGTTTTCTTAAAGAATAAAAATTTAAACTTTGCCAGGCCTGGGATTCGAACCTGCAACCTCTCATATCCATAGCATGCTTCTCGCCACTGCACCGTAGGCACCCTTGTGCCATATTCCATCCCTAACTATTTTTAAGGCCTATTAACCCGCAACCAGGTTATCCTAAAAATATTTGCTACCATTTAGATTTGAACCCCTAATCTCTTGGCTGCGCTATACATCCCTTGCCACTACGGCACCTACCTTATTTGTGTCATTCTCCTCCCCAATTAATTATAAAGTCTTTCTGCCGACCTCCAGGTTGTCTCAAAAAACCCACAACTATTATTCATGCCGCAACGTGAACCCAGCACCTCTCCTTACTCCTAACGCCATCATACCACTGGGCCAAGCACATCATTTGTGTCAAATTTCCACCAAACACATTTATAAGGCCTAAACGATAGCTTCTCTACTAATCATGTGCACAATAAAAATTTTTGCCAAGGCCAAGACTCGAACCCTGGACTTCCTGCTTGCTACAAATGCATTTTTCCACTAGGCCAAGCATTTCCTTATGTCAAATTTTACCAGGCCTTTTTAATAAGCTTTCCTCCTAATGCTCAGGGTCTTTTAGAAAAAAAAAATGCAAAATTTTGCTAAAGCCCTGGATTGAACCCAGGACTTTTTCCACACTACCAACCCTTCCTGAATCACTTAACAATTAAACTAAACATGCAATTATAAAATATTTAAACACATTTAAGTTATTTAAGCCGCCTTCTATCCGATCCCAAACTCAAGGCCTATTACTTCTAGGCCCAAAATTCAGGGTGTTACAATTCACCCTTCCTAAAAAAAATTGTCCTCAAAATTTCTAAATAATAGGGTAGTCGTGTATCAACTATCCCACTATGCAACTGCTACGCACTCTGATCCGAATAATTTTAATATATATCTAGAACAACCACCTATCGCAAAACATTCCCGAACACACACAAAATAAATATCAAATTCAGATTAAAGTGTTTTAATACAATCTTATATCTAAGGAAATCCTATTGAATATAAACAATTAATAGCTTAAGAAATATTGCAGTATAACAGTCCAATATAATTCAATAGTAAGAGAACTTACTTGGCTCGATGTCGGAGACCCGATGTGCCACACAATAGGATCTTTCAAAACCACCTCAATATCATTAGCAAACAATTTTTTAAAGCCCAAAAACAAAGCCAATTTCACAGCTCGAGTTTTGAACTTGGCTCTGATACCACTAAATGTAACACCCCAAACTCGGCCCGGGCGTTATGACCGAATCTGGAGTGTCACATTGAAGTGTTTTATCAAAAACCTTGTTTTCATTGGAAACACTTCCTTAAAGTGAAAAATCCTTAATATCTTTATAAAATCTCTTTCCAGTTGCGAAAGATATATTTAGAACATATGATTCATGAAAACTCGTCATTTTAAAAATTGAGTTACGAAAATGAAGTGTTTAAAAATAATTATGGTTTAGGAAAACCACGTTCTACTTTTAATAAATATAAAGCATAAAAATGATAATAGTCCTAATTTGAAATATTAGCCGGAGGAAAGGCCTTGTTACAACCCAAATCAAAAAGAAATAATTTAAAAGCAAAACATTAAGAATTACATAAAGACTAAGTCTAAACTTTTTATGCTAGTTGGTCACCGCCGGGTCCCTCAATCCATCGAACTGCCTATTGAGGATCACCTGAAAAGTTTAGAAGGAGGGGGTGAGTTTCGAAAACTCAATGTGTACAACCTTCAACGAGTATAAAGCAATCATCAGTCATTTTGGGCCTGAGCCCAATTCAATAACGGTGACCTTTGGCCTTAGTTGGGCCGAAGCTCCCATCGCAATAATATCAGAATAATGTCATACGTACAATGCTGTGCAATGCAATGCAGTGCAATCCCACCCCAATAATCTAACCGATACACATCAACTCTGTCCCCTGATACACTTCATGTGGGGATATAAATATCGACCTACCCAACTGATACACATCAATGGTAGCCCGGTTGCGGAACTACCTTCATTCATATATTGGGCTTAAAAAGCTGTCAGTGGATCCACGATTGTCAAGCAACCATGGGATCCTCATATACTTCCTCCGTTCCATAATTCCCAACCTAGATGCAACCTAAACAGAATATTGTATGCATGCAGCATTTAACACCCTGAATTTGGGCCTAGAAGTTTTGGGCCTTGAGCATGGGAGCGGTTGAAGGCAGCTTATGATATTTTGTTGTGCATGTAAATTTCGTTAATGAAGGCTTGTTTTAGTGGTTAAGTGTGCTGAGAAGTGTTGGAGAAGTCCTGGGTTCAAACTTGGACTCTAGCAGAAATTTTGGTTTAAAGTGAATCAAACCCTGGGTGTAGTAGGTAGGCCTTAAGAATATTGTTGGAGAAATTGTGCCACAAAAAGCCTTGTGGTCTAGTGGCAAAGTAGCGCCACATAAGAGGCAGGAAGGTGGCGTCATAGAGTTGGCAATGAGGTCCAGGGTTCGAAACTCATGGCAATCAAGAGCATTTATTTTGCTAACAAGGGGCGGCAAGAGTTGGTGTTGAATTTAAACTCTGATGATGGAGGGATCCTACATCGAGAAGCTAACACAAGAGTGGATACGAAGCTGGCTTTAAATAGAGAGAACCATGAGGAGAGTAAAGGTACCTTTCTTGGCTGATCTCTTTCGCTTTATGGCGTGCTCGTTTGGGTTGGGTGTCAGCTAAGAGTTCTCGGAGCGCGGATTAACTCCAGTCTCCTATCAGGTGTGTATTTCTCACTACTCTAGCTGTAGGATGGCTACTTCGGGCCGCGGTGAGCCGAAAAGGGCCATGTTGGCCCAATGGGCCTACGGGCCCAATTGGATAAGTTGTTTGATTGTGTAGTAAATATTGGACTAGGTTAGGTGAATCTCATATCTGTGGCTAGATTTGGGCTAAAAGGGCCACACGAGCGTGTGGGCCCATTTGGGTCGAGAATGAGCTTTAGGCCATTTGTATTGTTATCCCTGTTTAGAATACTTTAGAATTACTGAAATATCCATGTAGGGTAGAGTTACTAAAATACCCCTATAGGGTAGAATTACTAAAATACCCTTGTAGGGTAGAATTACTAAAATACCCTTGTAGGGTAGAAATACTGAAATACCCCTGTAGGGTAGAATTACCGAAATACCCCTGTAGGGTAGAATTACTGAAATACCCTTGTAGGGTAAAATTACTAAAATACCCCTATAGGGTAGAATTACCGAAATACTCCTGTAGGGTAGAATTACCAAAATACCCTGTAGGGTAGAAATACCGAAATACCCCTGTAGGGTAGAATTACTAAAATACCCTGTAGGGTAGAATTACTGAAATACCCCTGTAGGGTAGAATTACTGAAATATCCCTGTAGGGTAGAATTACTGAAATACCCTTGTAGGGTAGAAATACCGAAATACCCCTATAGGGTAGAATTACCGAGATACCCTTATGAGGTAAAATTACCATTTTGCCCTTAGGGTGTTAAATGACTGCTTTGCCCTTGTGGGCAAGTGACTGACTTGGACTGTGTGGATTTGATTGTGAATATATGTTGGTGATATGAATGACTTGACTGTGATTGTTTGATTCAAATATGGGCATGACATTCTGCATACATGACATGTTGCATGGGTTGGGTTATATAAATGGAGGAAGTGCTTAAAAGGCTTTGCCCCAGTTTACCGAAAAAGGGCTTTGCCCCAGTTTATCAAAAAGGGCTTTGCCCCAGTTATCAAAAGAGGCTAGGCCTCCAGTTATATGATAAAGCAGCTATGCTACTAGTGGAGAGTTTGGTTGGGTGGGTTGAGTTATTCCCCACATGGAGAGCTTGGTTGGTACGAGTGGAGAGTAGCGGATGGTAGGTTGAGTAGTCTCCCCAAATGGGCTTGCATACATTCATTGGTATTACATGTGATACTGAAATGGGCCTTTGGGCCATACCATTTACAGTAAAGGCTTTGGCCCAGTGATATGATTTATGAAAAGGCTTGGCCCGAGTAGATTAAACAAAAGGTTTTGGCCCAAAGATATCTCGATATTAATTTGGGCTCGAAAGGGGCTTGTTGCACATCGAGTTTTCATAAACTCACCCCGTTTATTAACCTTTCAGGTAATTTCCAGCCTTAGACGGATCGGAGGCGCGAGGGGCTCAAGGAAGCCACACACACTATTTATGTTACAGTTTTGATTATTACTTTTAAATGTTTTTATGTGGGTTGTAGTAAAGCCGTTGTAATTTTCTGGATTTTAAATTTGGAATTTTATTTATTATTCTTATAATTGCTAGTATTAGAACACGGTTTTCCAAAGCAACTACTGTTGTTCAAAACATCACGTATCCGTAATTGTTTTTAAATTAAGCTTCCATGAATCGCCAAGATTTTTACAAAGTTGTTAAGAATGTTATTCAGCTAAGGTTTTCTAACAAGGTTTAAAAAGGGTATATGCTTTTAATTATTAAGAAGGGTTTTTAATGGAAACATGGTTTTCGAAAAACACTTTAATGTGATATGCCAGATTCGAGCCAAACTTCCAGGCCAGGTTTGGGGTGTTACACAGCAGATATGCATGTAACATTCATAAGTCTTACATTCAACACATAGGGGTATTTCGATCATTCTCGCCCTTAGGGGCATTTCGGTAATTTTCCTTTATTACGAGTTTTTACTTACCTTAGCCCATTAAAAAATCCCGTGAGCTAAGATGAATGAATACTATGCACTAGGTAGGATTCCAAAGAAGAGGAGGTGAGTCGTTAAGACCGCTTAAGTACCAAGCTCTCCCTAGATCAAATGCTAGACATGCATATACCCGTTGCCACACCTTAACCCTATGACTTGTCCACGGTTACAATAAATTGATTAAGTTTTATGTCTATTTAAGCAATTATCGGATACTAGGCCCAAAACCCTTTACAAAGCCCTAACAAATCTACATACATGCACATGGCCCTCTAGGCCCAATCTCATTCATATGGCCTATTAGGCCCAAATCACATCCATTTGGCCCATAAGGCCCAAATCATATTTATATGGCCCACTAGGCTCAATCACTTCCACAGTTATGCTTTCATACGATTTTCCATCACATAACATCAATTACCAACTTCGCCAATTATGGGCCCTATAGCCCATCGGCCTATTTAGCTCATTCTGGCCTGGTTGGCCAAAACATAGCCCAAGTCCATGGAATCGGCCATGATGTCTCAGATAACCTATTGATTTCCCCCTCACGAGTGTTTGCACACTCACAAGTCTGTTGTAGCCAAAATTTTGGCTTTTCGGCATTTCAATTTTTCGGCAATCCGGGATTTGTTGATCTATTGTGTGTGTGCAGTGTATGTACACACCTTTGGCTTTATATCAAGCTATCATACGATAGAAGTACACACCTTATCACCTAGAGTACTAAGTATTCATAATCGCCCGAACCTATATTCAACATTATCCTCCATTAGTCACATCCCATTAATTCAAAATAAATCCACTACTTACCGAAGAACAACCTATACTTGCCTTGACTAGATTGATCGGCTGCAATTTGCCTACGTAACTTTAAATCTGATGTATTCCCCCTTCCACATCCAGCCAGAAAGTCCCCAACGGCTGACACCTTACGTCGCTTAAACTTGGGAGCCACTATCCCAACCTTTCTGCTAGAACCCCCTTTTTTTCATCAACTAATACTTAACCAGTGCTCACTCTCTTGAATGAGAGAGAAAGAAAGAGAAATAAATGGAGAACCCATAGGTTAACAAAAGTAATGGTATTTGGAAAGGATAAAGAAATATCGGCTCTTAAGAGTGTAGAAAAGAAAGAACTTAGATATATTTAACAAAAGCAGAAGAAGATCTAACTTACTGATTGCGAGATCGCTTGCCAACAAGAAATTAAACCCCCAAAGTGTATGAATCGACTTTTAAATACAAAAGAAACAGTTGGCTAAGTTGAAGAGGAAAGAGGTTGATTTGATTAAAATAGGGAAGAAAAGATCAAGAGTTTGGCTTAAAGAAAAAAGGAGATGATATGCGACTAAAGCACACAAAAACAACAAATGCCCTTACTTGCCCATACGACACACATATATATACTAAATAAATAAATAAAAATGCAAACCTACACTCCCCAATCAAATTAAACTCGTCCAGTTAAATTCCCTTCAATTTCTCCAATTTTTATCATCATCATATCCACACTTAATCCTCATCCTAATCCCTTTGATTTTAGCCAACAATTCCAATTTTAATTGCATTCAAATTGCTTCCACCGAATAGCAATCCTTCCCTACGTTGAGTAGCAAAATTAAATTCTCTTTTGAGCGTGTCACCACTCAAACTCTATCCCTCCAACTTCCCAACACATTGCTGGCCACTGCACCACATCCTATCTTATGCTACCATTCGGTCACAATTAACTATAAGGCTTATATGCCTAAGCCTTAGTTTTCTTAAAGAATAGAAATTTAAACTTTGCCAGGCCTGGGATTTGAACCTACAACCTCTCATATCTATAGCATGCTTCTCGCCACTGTACCTCAGGCGCCCTAATGCCATATTGCATCCCTAACTATTTTTAAGGCCTATTAACCCGCAACCAGGTTATCCTAAAAGTATTTGGTACCATTCAGATTCAAACCCCTAATCTCTTGGCTACGCTATACATCTAAAAAAAAACCCACAGCTTTTGCTCATGTCGCGACTTGAACCCAACACCTCTCCTTACTCCTAACGCCATCATACCACTGGGCCAAGTGCATCCTTTGTGTTAAATTTCCACCAAACACATTTATAAGGCCTAAACGCTAGCTTCCCTACTAATCATGTGCGCAATAAAAATTTTCGCCAAGGCTAGGACTCGAACCCTGGACTTCCTCCTTGCTACCAATGCCTTTTGCCACTAGGCCAAGCGTTTCTTTGTGTCAAATTTTACTAGGCCTTTTTAATAAGCCTTCCTCCTAATGCTCAGGGTCTTTTAGAAAAAAAAATACAAAATTTTGCTAAAGCCCTGGATCGAACCCAGGACTTTTTCCACACTACCAACCCTTCCTAAATCACTTAACAATTAAACTAAACATGCAATTATAAAACACTTAAACACATTTAAGTTATTTAAGCCGCCTTCAATCCGATCCCAAACTCAAGGCCTATTACTTTAAGGCCCAAAATTCAGGGTGTTACACTTTTGTTCTTTTTCCATGTCTTCACCGCAAAGTATTCTCTAATATGCAAAATTTTAGATTATAAGAAGATCTATAGAGCATTCTCTATATTAGGTATTGTTTTTAGTTATAGTATGTATTTCGTATTTAAAGATAAAGATATCCACTGATTCTATATGTAAAAGTAGTTTTGTAACACCCTTAACTCGTATCCGTCGCCAGATTAGGGTTATGAGGCATTACCGATCATAATACAATTCATACAAATATTTATTATAATTTGCAATTCGAGATCTAGATCACATCAATGCTTATATCTCAATCAAATATCAAATCTTTAAAATTTTAGCATTCGCAACATAGCACAAATAATACATAATCCAAGATACATATATATCAAACAATTTATACATATACAGGACAAATAACACACCAATAACTTCATTCTTGAATATTAGACTTATTTTATGAAAGTCATGCGCATGCACAAATTATACATCAATTGAAACAAATGTCATTTACCAATCTTCTTATTCATTTATGCGGCACTAATATATTAGTCTATATAGAATTCATGTGTTATGCATATTTATACAAATTAAGAACAAGCATTCGGTTATATATAAAACCCATTCCAATCTTTATCTACTTGGCTATCATAATTCATTTATACATTTTCATAACCTTACAAATAACCAATGAATTTATACGGCCATGCACATATACATATCAACCATAATATAAACACATATATGTACATGTAAAGACATATAAAGGCTCATTTAACATGCCATGACCGAATACCTAAGCACACATATCCATCTGTCATTAAACCAATCTCCTGATATTAATCAAAGGCCCAATATGTCTAACTCATCATGATAAATAAATTAAGTATCATACACATCATTAATATAGTCTATAAGTGGACACTGAATTTACCTCAAGCATTAATGTCTTGATTCTTACTTAACAAATGCATGACCTACCTTAGCACAATTAACATCTATTATACACCATGTGGTCGAAACACATAGCAACATCACAAACATTATATATTGGATACACTTTCAATATAGGCTCAAACCAAGATCAAGCATATATATAATATAGCCATTTCATTCATGCCATATCTGAATTCAACAACCAACCTTGATATACGATCACGTAAGACAATTTTATAATCATCCATGGCTCACGTCATAATAACCAAAATAAACTCAAACCATAAATGAAACCAAAACCGAATTCAAGCATAGAAAATAAGCCATTTTCGCATGGCCTTTATACATAACCAAAGTTCATCATTTTAAAACACATTCCACCCTATACATGCCATAATTCGAGTTTAACTTATAAATGTACCAAAATAGTAGATAGTGTGATGAACTTTGCTGACAGTCCCCGGGCTCGTAGCTTGACTCCAAAATCTATAAAACAGAGTAAACATGAACACACAGAGTAAGCTATATTAGCTTAGTAAGTCATAAACAAATAGACAACTCAATGACATTATCAATTCAACTAAACTAAACCAAATTATATGATCGTTACCACATTTAATCTCAAACATATAAATTTCATAATTGATATGTTTTCATACATAGAAATCACCTTGGCCGAATATTCTCATGATCAAATAAATATTTTAATATTCAACTTCCAAAGTTAAATAGTCATTGTTAAACCTAATTCACATTCATTCCAATACATAAGCTCATGTACCAAAGTTTAACTTCGTATATCTATACTTGATATGTGGCCGAATAAACATGATCACATAAACACAAGTTAAGAATCACTTCAATAATACTCAAATTTTTTATTTACAAAGCCGAATACTCATGTCACCATTATATTTATCCTACCTTTGCATCACACATGATTTTAACAAATATCAAGTTACTACTTACCATATTTCAAGTAGGTAACCAACTAATTCGTACCTGGCCATTTGGCTCGTTTTACACATCCGTTCTCGATTTACCTTTTCTTGATGAACCATTCAGAATTGGATAGGACACTCGGATAATCACACATATCATACAATGCTAATGTCCCAGACGTGGTCTTACATGTAGTCACAAATCGATGCCACTGTCCTAGACAGGGTCTTACTCGCACACATATATCGGAATCATATATCGATGCCATGGTCTTATTCGCACATCACATATCGGAATCACATATCGATGCCATGGTCTTACTCGCACATCACATATCAGAATCCTATGTCATGACATATGTATCCTAACTATTCCTAAGGTTCATACGGGACTTTCGAGCGTCGTAACTCGATCAAAACGAAGTCGTAACATAGTTTCCAAGTTTAAAAATATTCGGCTATTGCATATATAATTTCATATATTTCAATTCAGCATATATACTTTGCATTTAATTAAAATTAAGTACGTCTATTTGCTTATAAACTTGGACGATAGAAAACGAAACGGGATAGTTAGTCGACAACTTTCGTTTCCCCCCGATCCAAATTTGATTTCTTTGGTTCTTTATCTAGACATATTCAAATTAAGCTCATTCAAACATATTTTCATTCAATTTAGTCCAAAAACACATAAATGGACAAATTACCATTTTACCCCTAACATTTACACTTTTTACAATTTAGTCTTTATTGCACAAAACACAAAATATGCAAAATTTAACTATACCCATATTAGGCCGAATCTTACCCATATTCATAAAAGTCTATATATTTTGTTTATTTCACATTTTAGTCCCTCAAATTATTATTTTTACAATTTAGTCCTGATTACTTAAAATCATCAAAAACTCCAATACAAAACATGCTAATCTAAAACATATCTTTCATATTTCATCATCAAACAACAAAAATCACAAGCTTCCAACAATGGCATAACTCAAAATATTCACCAAAATAAAAAATTCAAGCATGGGTTTACTAGTACTCGAAGCAACGATCTCAAAAAAGGTAGAAATTATCAAAAACTGAGCTAAACACATACCTTAATTGAGCTTGAAATTAGTCGAACCCTAAGTTTCTCTATTTCTTTTCTTTTGTTTCTAGTTTCAGTGAAAGAACAAAGAAAATAAAATGAATATGTTAACTTGATCTTAGTTGTTATATGTTTATTAACAAAATTACTTATTTAACCTTTATAATATAATATAAAATCATTATATTCCTTGGCCATTACCTTCCAGTTATTCATTCAATGGGCTAATTGCAACATAAAGGCTTCCATTTAAAAAGCCAAATGCAATTCGCCCCCTTTTAGAAATAACCACCAAATTTTCATTTTACGCGATTAAGTCCTTTATTTAATCGAACACTCAAAACAATAAAATTAAAGCACAAAAATTTCACAGATATAAATTCACCCATAATAAACAAAAAATATTTTTAAAATATTTTTCTGACTCAGATTCGTGGTCCCAAAACCACTATTCCGATTAGGGTCTAAATCGGGCTGTTACAACTCTCCCACCTTTAAGGATTTTCGTCCCCGAAAATCTTACCAGTGAATAGGTTTAGATAACGTTCTCTCATTGTATCCTTTGATTCCCATGTTGCTTCCTCAACTCTATGTTTATGCCATAGTACTTTTACCAATGAAATTTTCTTATTTCGCAACTCTTGAACCTCACGAGCAAGAATATGAATCGATTCTTCCTCATATGTCAATCAGACCTAATCTCAATCTTAGATAGGTTAATCACATGTGAGGGATCCAATCGATATCTATGAAGCATTGAAACATGGACCCAATAAATCTCAAACTCAATTTGCCTTTACGACCGAATCTGAGTATTTTCTTCCACGGTGAGACTTTCAAAAATACTTTGTCTCTGATCTGAAACTCTATATCTTTTCCTTTTAAGTCTGCATACGACTTCTGATGATCTGATGCTGCTTTCAGACTTTCTCGGATCACTTTCACTTTCTGTTCAGTCTCTCTGATCAAATCAACTCCGTGTATCTTATTTTCATTGAGCTCAGTCCAATACAATGGTGTACGACATTTACGACCATACAGAGCCTCATAAGGTGTCATTTTGATACTCGATTGAAAGCTATTATTGTACGCAAATCCAATCAGAGGTAGGTATCATTCCTACGTACCTTCGAACTCGAGAATGCAACATCTCAACATATCCTCAAGTATCTGAATGATTCATTCAAACTAGCCATATGTTTGTGGATGGAAAGCTGTACTGAAATGTAATTTCGTACCTAGAGCATCTTGCAGTTTCTTCCAAAATCGCGATGTAAATCTCGAATCGCTGTCTGAGACAATAGAAATAGGCACATCGTGTAATCTCACAATCTGAGAAACATATAACTCAGCAAGTTTATCAAGCGAGTAATTTGTACGAATCGAAACAAAATGAGCCGATTTAGTCAATCTATCCACAATAACCCAGATTACATCTTTCTTGCTCGGTGTCAACGGTAAATCGAATACAAAATCCATTGTGACTCTATCCCATTTCTACTCAAGTATCATAATCAGCTGAAGCAATTCAAAAGGTATCTGATGCTCAGATTTTACTTGTTGATAGATTAAGAATTTCGAAACAAAGTCAGAAATATCTCATTTCATACCATGCCACCAGTAAAGCTGTTTCAGATCATTATACATCTTTGTACTACCTGGGTGAACAGACAATCAGCTGCTGTGAGCTTCATTCAAAATCATCTGAATCAACTCTAAATTTCTTGGAACACATATTCGGTTTCTGAATCTCAAACAACCATCAGCATCAACTCTGAACTCTGAATCAACATTTGAATCACACTAAGCTCGTTTTGCTATCAAATCATTATCAACCTTCTGGGCATCATATATTTGCTGAACAAATAACGGTCTTGTTTTTAATTCATCTATTATCGAACCATCATCAGACATAGCCATATGTACATTCATTACACGTAAAGCAAACAGTGATTTCTGGCTTAGAGCATCAGCAACAACATTAGCCTTTCCCAGGTGGTAGTCAATCACATGCTCATAGTCTTTTAGCAACTCTAACCATTGGCGTTGTCTCAAATTCAGATATTTTTGAGTCATCAAGTATTTCAAGCTTTTCTGATCAGAATAAACATGACATTTCTCACTGAATAGATAGTGACACCAAATCTTCAATGCAAACACAATAGCTGCCATTTCTAAGTCGTGTGTCGGATAGTTCCTTTCATGCGGCTTTAACTGCCTTGAGGCATAAGCTATAACTTTGCCTTCCTACATCAAAACACAGCCCAAACCATTTAAAGATGCATCACTATTGTAACAGCCCAATTTAGGGCCAAAACAGAACAGTGGTTTTGAAACCACGAATCCGAGGTTGAAAATTTTATGACTAGGTGTTTAATTTGATGTTTAGGACTAAATTGAAATAGGTGAAAAATGTGTGTTCTAGTTCATAAGGCACTTGATTGAAATGGGGGTTTTAAGTAGAGCTCCTTAAATGGAAATTAGACTATTATACTTTATATGGACAAGAATGGGCATAAAGAGGACAAAATTTTAAAGAAAAGCCTTAAGGGTATTTTTGTCATTTGGTAATTAAAAGAAATAAAATGGGAAAAATAAGCCAAAATTTTGCCCATCCATCTTCTTCCTTGGCCGAAACTTGTATGTTCACCATAGCTAGGGTTTTTTCCAAGCTTTCAAGCTCAGTAGTAAGTGCATTCAAGCCCCGTTTTTAATGTTCTTTACATTTTTGAAATCCTCGTAGCTCGGTTTACCTTTTTCTACCATTATTTTGAGTTAGGGTTTATTTTTAAAAATTTACCCATGAATAATATGCATGTATTTTGATGTTTTATGGTAGAAAATGAATGTTTAAAGTTAGGAGAACGATCTTTTCTAAGCGATTTTTAGCGAAAACGAGCGAAACGGCATAATCGGTAAAAATACCTATTGTTCATAACTATGTGTTAGAGTGAGAATTTGATGTTGCCATAGAAGGGAAAAATGATCAGCATGTCATAAAACATAAGAATAAGGGCTGAAATTAAATTTATGAGCCTAGGGGAAAATCGTAATTTTGTAAAAGTTAGGGGGCAAAAACGTAATTTTTCAATAATGTGATTTTTGGATTGAAATAGATAGTATGAGTGTTAAATGAGCTAAATGTGCTGTTATAGATCAAGAAAGGCGTGGAATCGACCTTGAACGGGGGAAGGAAAAGATTTTGGACTAAATTGCAAAATTTTCATATTTTGCACCGAGGTAAGTTTGTATGTAAATAATGCATTATCTTTATTTACGTTTTATATTTCAGCATATTATATATATTTTAGCTAATTTTGAATCATAATCGACTATTGGAAGAATGGAAATAAGTAATAGAGAGAAAAATCTCGGTTGAACCTTCGGAAAGATTGGATAATACAGATGGTACGTAGCTAGGTCACATGTGTGGTGCTTAGTGAACATCATGTGTACAAGAGAGCTACGAGATACTATGGGGTAGCTAGGTCACATGTGTGATACAGGATGTATACCATGTAAACAAGAGAGCTACGGGAGAGGATAAATGTAGCTAGGTCGC
The DNA here is from genome assembly GCA_025698465.1 of Gossypium longicalyx. NCBI lineage: Eukaryota > Viridiplantae > Streptophyta > Magnoliopsida > Malvales > Malvaceae > Gossypium > Gossypium longicalyx. The sequence goes on from CM046995.1 coordinate 38,900,477, forward strand.
ATGTGTGGTTCCAAGAGAAGGACACCATGTAGACAAGAGAGCTACGATATAAACTGGCTAGGTCACATGGGTAGTACTAAGTGTTCACCATGTGTACAAGAGAGCCGAACTATGTGAAATATGATGGGTGGAGCTATGTGCTAAAACCACCAAGTATCGAGGATTGATCCGAAGTGTTCAACGGGATGATTTTATGGTGACATTGTAATCATGGACCTATACTTGTGATGTATGAAATGTGGTGAAAATGAATTGTGATATGCATGTTAAAATGAGGTTAATACAAAGAAAGTGTGAGAGAGTGAATTAGCAGTAATACTGTTTTAGACAGTCGCAATGATGTGAATTTGAAAAATCACCAAAAATAGTAATAATTTAATTAGAGACTTAATGAGATATCAAATTAAATCTTAATGAGTCTATTTTCATGCAAAAGAAACATAGCAGTAAAGGGATTCTATAATTTGAGATATTTATATTTTTGTTAGACTTGTTCAGAATGACTACGTGATCCCCTATTCTGACTTTCAAAAATCATTAAAAATTGTACAAAACTAATTAAGAAATATAGTTTATATTCCTAGATTCCTTATTTAGTCTATTTTAAATGAAACAAATTTCATGAATATTTGACTTTTGTATAGAGAGAAAACCAATTCGTAGTGAACAGAGGTCAGATCAGTCAAGCTGTATAACAGGGGAAACTTTAACTAATAAATTGTACTAATTGGCTGAACCAAAAATTCTAGAAAAATTTTAGTAAGAATTAAGATGAGTCTAGTTTCTGGAAAATTTTACGGATTTGAATTTTGAGTTTTGTAATTCGAGTTATGATTTATTCAGTGAACATGACGCAAGAGGGACAGCTTGATCAAATTGGGGTAAATAGTGAAATTAAAATAGATTTGGTTGAGTTATTTTGTGAACATATTAGATTCCTTATTCATTATTTATATACTTACTTACTAAGCTATAAGCTTACTTTCTTTTCTCTCTTTTGTTTTATAGTGTCATCCAACTAGCTCAGGAGTTAGAGATCGTTGAAGATCGATCCGCACTATCAATACTTTTGGTATTTGAACTAAACATTTTGAATTATGGCATGTATAGTAGGCTTAGTTATTTTGTTACGTGTCATAATTGCCTAGGTATAAAATATTTGTTCACAAAGATTTGATGATTATTTTGTACAAAGCCATTGAAATTGGCTAATATTGTTAAAGGCATATGTTATAATGATTCATGATCTAATTGGATGCCATATTTTTGTCTCGGTTTTATTTAATAGTATGGATTATGATCTGGTAATACCTCGTACCCTATTCTAGCGTTGGGTACGGGTAAGGGGTGTTACATTTAATGGTATCAGAGCTATGGTTTAGTCGGTTCTCGGACAAATATAGTGTGTATAAAAGTCTAGCTATACATGCCATAATATATACTGTGATAGTGTGGTAACTCCTAATCATTCTAAACTATGTTTTGTTTTAATCTAGTAATGGATCTTGACAGAACTGCGGCTGATGATGCTGCTAGTAATGCGCCAGCTCCTACGCAAGGGACTGAGCCTGTAGAAAGTAGACCTGAGACATTGAGATAGGGAGATGAGGCTCGGGATGCTTTTCTCCAAATGATGAACAATTGGTATACTGAGTTTATTCGAGCAAACCCAAATGCTCAACCTCCTCCACCCCCTCCCATACCTCAGACAGTTCCTGTAGTTGCTCAAGGCATAGATTTGGTAAGAATGAACAAACCTCCGGTCGACAAGATTCGAAAACAAGGGGCCGAAGAGTTTAGAGCAAAGATCGATGATGATCCCGAGAAAGTGGAGTTCTGGCTTGAAAATTCTACCCGTGTATTTGATGAGCTCTCATGTACAACCGAGGAGTGTTTAAAGTGTGCTGTATCACTTTTAAGAGATTTGGCCTACCATTGGTGAAGACTTTGGTAGCAGTGGTGCCAAAAGAAAAGGTTACTTGGGATTTCTTCCAGGAAGAATTCAGAAAGAAACACATAAGTCAGTGATTTATTGATCAAAAACGGAAGGAGTTCCTTGAATTGAAGCAGAGCAAGATGTCTGTGGCAGAGTATGAACGTGAATTTGTTAGACTCAGCAAGTATGCCCAGGAATGTGTGTCCACCAAGGCTATTATGTGCAAAATATTTAAGGATGGTCTTAATGAGGACATTAAAGTGCTTGTGGGAATTCTGGAGCTGAAAGAATTTGTAGTAATGGTTGACCAAGCTCTTAAAGCCGGAGAATTGAACAAATAAAGAAGAAAAGCCGCTATTGAGGCTCGAGATGCTAGAAAGAGGCCGATAAGTAAGTCATTCCAATCTCAATCAAAGAGGTCTAAAGAGACAAATCCTCGAATGATAGTTTCATTTAGGGATTCATACAGAGATCGTGGTAAGGCATATTCGGGGTCTAAAGCTCAAGCTACTTCAGTGGCAAGTGTGGGTAATGTGCGGTCTAGAAAGCCCGAATGTCAGCAATGTGGCAGGCAACATTTTGGTGAGTGTTGGGGAAACGAGCGAGCTTGTTTCAGGTGTGGTTCTCGCGAGCATTTTATCAGAGACTATCCGGAGAAAGTTAAAGAAGAAAAATTTTAGTGTGCTAGACAGAGTACTACCGCTAGCAGAGGTAGACCACCGAGAAATACTGGAAGTGGAGCTAGCAGTAAAACTGTGATGAAAGATTCAGCAGCAAGATCAGAAGCTAGAGCGCCTGCTTGAGGTTATACCATACGTGCCCAAGAGGATGCATCATCTCCCGATGTAATTACTAGTACATTTTTTCTCTATGATACTATTATTATTACATTGATTGATCCCGGGTCTACTCATTCCTATATTTTTGTGAATTTAGTATCTAATAAGAAGTTGCCTATTGAGTTTACTGAGTTTGCAATTAAAGTGTCGAACCCCTTAGGCCAATATGTGCTAGTTGATAAGGTTTGCAAGAATTGCCCATTAATGATTCAAGGTCACTGTTTTTCGGCTAATCTGATGTTGTTACCATTTGATGAGTTTGACGTTATCTTGGGAATGGACTGGTTGACATTGTATGATGCCAAGGTAAATTGCAAACAGAAAACACTAGAGTTGAAATGTGAAAATGGTGAAATTCTGTGGGTTGAAACAGATTAATCAAATAAATTGCCTATGGTGATTTCGCACATGTCTGCACAGAAATATATAAGGAAAGGGTGTGAAGCTTATCTTGCCTATGTAATGAATACCGAGATGTCTGAATTAAAGCTTGAATCAGTGCCGATAGTATGTGAATTTTCGGATGTATTTCCAGAGGAATTGCCTGAGTTGCCTCTGAACAGAGAGATAGAGTTTGCCATTGATTTGTTGCAGGGGACTGCACTGATCTCGATTGCTCCATATAGAATGGCTCTGACTGAATTAAAAGAATTGAAGGCTCAGTTGCAAGAGTTAACAGACAAGGGATTTGTGAGACCAAGTTTCTCTCCCTAGGGTGCTCTTATGTTATTCGTAAAGAAGAAAGATGGTTCAATGAGGCTTTGCATTGATTACCGTCAGTTCAATAAGGTGACTAAAAAGAAGAAGTACCCATTACTGAGGATTGACAATTTATTCGACCAGTTGAAGGGGGCAACAGTGTTTTCAAAGATCGATTTGAGATCCGGTTACTACCAGTTGAGAGTTAAGGAGTCAGATGTGCCGAAAATCGCCATTAGGACAAGGTATGGACATTATGAGTTCCTTGTGATGCCTTTCGGCTTAACTAATGCTCCAGCTATATTTATGGACTTGATGAACCGAATCTTTGGACCATATTTGGATAAGTTTGTGGTAGTGTTCATAGATGACATCCTAATTTATTCTCGAGATGAGTCTGAACACGCCGAACACTTGAGAACCATATTGTAGATCTTAAGAGAAAACAAACTATTTGCTAAGTTTAGCAAAAGTGAGTTCTAGCTTCGTGAAGTTGGATTTTTGGGACATATAGTCTCAGGTGATGGTATTCGGGTGGATCTGAGCAAAATTTCCGCGATCGTTGATTGGAAACCGCCAAAGAATGTATTCGAGGTTAGAAGCTTTTTAGGCTTTGCCGGGTATTATAGACATTTTGTCAAGGGATTTTCGATGATTGCCTCTCCTATGACTAAGTTGCTGCAAAAGAATGTTAAGTTTGAATGGACTGATAAATGTCAGCAAAGTTTTGAAAAGCTAAAAGCACGATTGACTGAAGCATCGATTTTAGTACAGCCCGAGCCAAGGAAGGAGTTCGTAATTTATAGTGATGCATCAGTGACAGGCCTTGGATGTGTGCTGATGCAAGAGGGTAAAGTGGTAGCTTATGCCTCGAGACAGTTAAAACCGCATGAGAAAAACTATCCTACACATGATTTGGAATTGGCAGCTATTGTCTTTGCCTTGAAGATCTGGCGTCATTATTTGTATGGTGAAAAATGCTGAATTTTTACTGATCACAAAAGTTTGAAGTATTGATGAATCAAAAGGATTTGAATCTGCGACAGCGGAGATGGCTTGAATTATTGAAACATTACGAGCTAGTGATTTATTATCATTCGGGGAAGGCAAATATAGTTGCCAACGCCTTGAGTAGGAAATCTCTTTTTTACTTTGAGAGCCATGAATACGAGGTTAGCATTGTCTAATGATGGGTAAATCTTGGTAGAGATGAGGGCTAAACCGTTATTTCTCCAGCTAATTTGTGATGCTCAAAAGAACGATAGTGAGTTGCGAACCAAGAGAACTCAGTGCGAAGCGAGTTACGACTCAGATTTTTGAGTTAGACCAGATGACTGTTTGATGTTTCGAGATAGGATATGTGTACCAAAAAATGATGAATTGATTCAGAAAATATTACATGAGGCGCACAGTGGTTGTTTGTCAGATCACCCTGGTAGCACAAAAATGTATAATGATTTAAAGAAGTTATATTGGTGGCCAGGCATGAAAAGGAATATTTCTGAATTTGTAACCAAGTGTTTGATCTGTCAACAAGTAAAAGCTGAGCATCAACCGATGATGGTACCTGAGTGGAAATGGGATAGTATTACCATGGATTTTGTAACCGGTTTACCTTTAACTCCTAAAAAGAAGAATGTTGTCTGGGTAGTGGTTGATAGGTTAACAAAGTCGGCTCACTTTATACTAGTATGTACCAATTACTCACTTGATAAATTAGCTGAATTATATATTGCTGAAATTGTGAGATTGCACGAGGTACCTATGTCTATAATATCAGATAGAGATCCGAGGTTTACCTCGAGATTCTGGAAAAAGTTACAAGAAACTTTGGGTACAAAATTGAATTTTAGTACCGTGTTTCATCCAAAAACAGATGGTCAGTCTGAAAGAGTAATCCAGGTACTCGAAGATATGCTTAGATGCTGTGTTTTAGAATTTGAAGGCAGTTGGGAGAAATATCTACCTTTGGTTGAATTTGCCTACAATAACAGTTTTCAGTTGAGTATACAGATGGCACCATACGAAGCCTTGTATGGTCGTAAGTGTCAGACTCCTTAATATTGTACCGAACTTAGTGAGAAACAGATTCACGGAGTTGATTTAATTAAAAAAACCGAAGAGAAAGTACAAGTAATTCGTGATTGCTTGAAAGCTGCTTCAGATCGACAAAAGTCATATGCAGATTTAAAAAAAAAAGAGATTGAATTTTAGGTGGGTGATAAAGTGTTCTTGAAGGTGTCACCATGGAAGAAGATTCTGAGATTTTATTGGGCCGTACGAGATTATTGAAAGGATTGGACCAGTGGCATATCGGTTGGCCTTACCGGCAGAGTTAGAAAGAATTCATAACGTGTTTCATGTATCAATGTTGCGATGTTATTGTTCTGATCCTTCACATGTGATTTCTCCAATAGAAATTAAGATTCGATCGGACTTGACCTATGATGAGGAACCGATTAAGATTTTGGCTCGAGAAGTGAAACAGTTGAGGAAGAAAAGTATAGCTTTAATGAAAGTGTTATGGCAAAGACATGGGGTAGAAAAAGCTACATGGGAACCGGAGGAAGCCATGAGAAAACAGTACCCAAACCTCTTTACCGGTAAGATTTTTAGGGATGAAAATCCCTAAAGGGGGGGAGAGTTGTAACAGCCCAATTTAGGGCCAAAACGGAACAGTGGTTTCAAAACCATGAATCCAAGGTTGAAAATTTTATGACTAGGTGTTTAATTTGATGTTTAGGACTAAATTGAAATAGGTGAAAAATGTGTGTTCTAGTTCATAAGCTACTTGATTGAAATGGGGGTTTTAAGTAGAGCTCGTTAAATGGAAATTAGACCATTATACTTTATATGGACAAAAATGGGCATGAATAGGACAAAATTTTAAAGAAAGGCCTCAAGGGTATTTTTGTCATTTGGTAATTAAAAGAAATAAAATGGGAAAAATAAGCCAAAATTTTGTCCATCCATCTTCTTCCTTGGCTGAAACTTGTATGTTCACCATAGCTAAGGTTTTTACCAAGCTTTCAAGCTCAGTAGTAAGTGCATTCAAGCCCCGTTTTTAATGTTCTTTACATTTTTAAAATCCTCGTAGCTCGGTTTACCTATTTCTACCATTATTTCGAGTTAGGGTTTATGTTTAAAAAATTACCCATGAATAATATGCATGTATTTTGATGTTTTATGGTAGAAAATGAATGTTTAAAGTTAGGAGAACGATCTTTTCTAAGCAATTTTTATCGAAAACGAGCAAAACGGCATAATCGGTAAAAATACCTATTGTTCATAACTATGTGTTAGAGTGAGAATTTGATGTTTCCATAGAAGGGAAAAATGATCAGCATGTCATAAAACATAATAATAAGGGCTTAAATTAAATTTCCGAGCCTAGGGGCAAAATTGTAATTTTGTAAAAGTAAGGGGGTAAAAATGTAATTTTTCCATAATGTGATTTTTGGATTGAAATAGATAGTATGAGTGTTAAATGAGCTAAATGTGTTGTTATAGATCAAGAAAGGCGTGGAATCGACCTCGAACGGGGGAAGGAAAAGATTTTAGACTAAATTGCAAAATTTCCATATTTTGCACCGAGGTAAGTTTGTATGTAAATAATGCATGATCTTTATTTACGTTTTATATTTCAGCATATTATATATATTTTAGTTGATTTTGAATCATAATTGACTATTGGAAGAATGGAAATAAGTAATAGAGAGAAAAATCCCGGTTGAACCTTCGGAAAGATTGGATAATACAGATGGTATGTAGCTAGGTCACATGTATGGTGCTTAGTGCACATCATGTGCACAAGAGAGCTACGAGATACTATGGGGTAGCTAGGTCACATGTGTGATACGGGATGTATACCATGCAGACAAGAGAGCTACGGGAGAGGATAAATGTAGCTAGGTCGCATGTGTGGTTCCAAATGAAGGACACCATGTAGACAAGAGAGCTACGATATAAACTGGCTAGGTCACATGGATAGTACTAAGTGTTCGCCATGTGTACAAGAGAGCCGAACTATGTGAAATATGATAGGTGGAGCTATGTGCTAAAACCACCAAGTATCGAGGATTGATCCGAAGTGTTCAACGGGATGATTTTATGGTGACATTGTAATCATGGACCTATACTTGTGATGTATGAAATGTGGTGAAAATGAATTGTGATATGCATGTTAAAATGAGGTTAATACAAAAAAAGTGTGAAAGAGTGAATTAGCAATAATACTGTTTTGGACAGTCGTAGTGACGTGAATTTGAAAAATCACCAAAAAGAATTTAATTAGAGGCTGAATTAGATATGAAATTAAAGCTTAATGAGTCTATTTTCATGTAAAAGAAACATAGCAAGTAAAAGGATTCTATAATTTGAGATATTTATATTTTTGTGAGACTTGTTCAGAATGACTACGTGATCCCCTGTTCTGACTTTGAAAAATCATTAAAAATTGTACAAAACTAATTAAGAAATATAGTTTGTATTCCTAGATTCATTATTGAGTATATTTTAAATGAAACAAATTTCATGGATATTTGACTTTTGTATAGAGAGAAAACCAATTTGTAGTGAACAGAGGTCAGATCAGTCGAGCTGTATAACAGGGGAAACTTTAACTAATAAACTGTACTAATTGGCAGAACCAAAAATTATAGAAAAATTTTAGTAAGAGGTAATATGAGTCTAGTTTCAGGAAAATTTTACGTATTTGAATTTATAGTTTTGTAACTTGAGTTATGATTTATTCAGTGAACATGACACAAGAGGGACAGCTTGATCAAATTGGAGTAAATAGTGAAATTAAAATAGATATGGTTGAGTTATTTTGTGAACATATTATATTCCTTATTCATTATTTATATACTTACTTACTAAGCTATAAGCTTACTTTCTTTTCTCTCTTTTGTTTTATAGTGTCATCCAACTAGCTCAAGAGTTAGAGATCGTTGAAGATCTGTCCGCACTATCAATACTTTTGGTATTTGAACTAAACATTTTGAATTATGGCATGTATAGTAGGCTTAGTTATTTTGTTACGTGTCATAATTGCCTAGGTATAAAATATTAGTTACATTATTTGACAGATTATTTTGTACAAAGCCATTGAAATTGGCTAATATTGTTAAAGGCATATGTTATAATGATTCATGATCTAATTGGATGCCATATTTTTGTCTCGGTTTTATTTAATGGTATGTATTATGATCAGTAATACTGCACTACCTATTCCGCGTCAGCATGCGGGTAAGGGGTGTTACAGCTATAGATAAGAAATTCTTTACCCGTTTCTGGCTTAATTAGCACTGGAGCTTCGGTCAAATGGGCTTTCAACTGATCAAAACTTTTCTGACATTTTTCTGACCACTAAAATTTAACATCTTTCTGCAATAACTTTGTCATCGGGGCTGCAATCATACATAAACCTTTCAAGAACCGTCTATAATAACTAGCAAGTCCCAAAAAACTTCAAACTTCAGAAACATTTTTCAAAGGTTTCCAATCAAGCATAGCTAAAATTTTACTCGGATAAACTCGTATACCTAATGCTGATACAACATGGCCCAGAAAATTGGCTTTGCTTAACCAAACTCACATTTACTGAACTTTGCATACAGCTGTTTATCTCTCAAAGTCTGTAACACAAGTATCAGATGTTCTGCATGCTCGGTTTCATCATGGGAGTAAATCAATATGTCATCTATGAAGACAACTACAAACCGATCCAGATACTGTCTGAAGATCCGATTCATCAAATCCATGAAAACAACAGGTGCATTAGTAAGTTCGAAAGGCATAACCAAAAACTCATAATGTCCATACCTCACTCGGAAAGTAGTGTTTGGCACATCGGAGTCTTTTACTCGCAACTGATTGTAGCCTGATCTCAAATCTACCTTCGAAAACACTATAGCCCCTTTTAGTTGATTAAACAAATCATCAATCCGTGGCAACGGGTATTTATTCTTCATAGTCACCTTATTGAGCTGTCTATAGTCGATACACATTCTCATAGTTCCATCTTTCTTTTTCACAAACAACACTGGTGCACCCTAGGGAGAGAAACTCAGTCGCGCGAAACCTCTATCTGTCAACTCTTGCAACTGAGTTTTCAATTATTTTAATTTTGTAGGTGCAATTCTATACAGAGCTATCGATATCGGAGTCGTCCCTAGCATTAACTCAATACTAAACTCTACCTCCCAAATAGGTGGCAAACCCAGTAATTCTTCAGGAAACACATCCAGATACTCGTACACAACAGGTACTGATTCAATATTTCTTTCGGCCACTTTACTATCAAGCACATATGCAAAGTAAGCTTTGCAGCCTTTTCTCACATATTTCTGAGCTAATATCAAAGATATCACTGCTAGTAAACCATTCAAATCATTAGATTCAATCCGAATAATCTCATCATTCTGACACCGTAAGTTAATAGTCTTTCTTTTGTAGTTTACAACAGCATCGTTCAAAGTCAACCAGTCCATACCCAGAATTATGTCGAACTCATCAAATGAAAATAACATCAAATCAGTTGGAAAGCACAAATCTCAAATCATCAAAGGACAATTCTTACACACTTTATCAACCATAACACACCGGCCCAAGGGGTTTGACACTCTAATTACAAAATCAGTAGACTCAACAGGTAGAGTCTTACTAAATACTAATGTCTCACACACATAAGAATGAGTCGAACCAGGATCAATCAATGCAATTACATTAGTATCATAAAAAGTGAATGTGCCAATAATGACATCTGGGGATGAAGCCTCCTCTCGTGCACGAACAGCATAGGCTCTGGTAGGTGCACGAGCCTCAGAGCTGACTGCTGTATCTTTAAATCCTCTCTGACTGCCACTCATATTACTCGCATTTCTAGGTGGTCTACCCCGAGCTGCAATGTTACCCAATCTCGTATTCTACACTGGATTTTCTTCAGCCAACTCTGGGCATTCACGAATGTAATGATTCATCGATCCACATTTAAAACAGGCCCGATCATGCAATCTGCAACTGTCGGGATGTCGTTTACTGCAATATTTACACTTAGGTTGATTTGATCTGACATTACCCACACTAGCTACTAAGGTAGCTCTCGAGCTCACAAGTGGTCTATTCTGATCCCATCTAGAATCACCCAAAGTAGCTTTAGAACAGCTGAAATCATCTTGGAACTTTTTTGGTGCCGACCGGATTGACTTACTGAATGATCTCTTATACGAATCTCTAACTTCAAAGTCAGCTTTTCTTTTTTTTCCCGAGCTCTTCATCTTTACAGGCTCACTCGACCAATACTACAAACTCTTTTATCTCAAGTATGCCAACTAACAATTTAATGTCTTCGTTTAGCCTATCTTCAAACATTTTACACATTATAGCTTCGATTGAAACACACTTTCGGGCATACCGATTGAGTCTCACAAATTTTCATTCATACTCTGTCACGGTCATCCGACCCTATTTCAGCTCCAGAAATTCTTTACTCTTTTGATCAATAAATCTCTGGCTGATATATTTCTTACGGAACTCAGTTTGAAAGAATTCCCAAGTCACCCGCTCTCTCGGAACCACTGGTACTAGGGTATTCCACTAGTGATTTGCTGTGTCTCGAAGCAAAGATATGGCACATTTGAAACACTCATCTGGGGTACAGGACAACTCATCAAACACACGGATAGTATTATCAAGTCAAAATTCAGCCCGCTCAGCATCATCATCATCAATAGCTTTAAACTCATCACCTCTGTGTTTTCTGATTTTATCAATAGGTGGCTTATACAGCCTAAACAGATCACTTACTTGAGGCACAATAGGCATCAAAGATAGATTAGTCGGGGGTGGAGGTTGTTGTGCAGCCGGGTTAGTCTAGATATATTGAGTAAACTAGTCGTTCATCATTTGATAAAAGGCTTGTTTAGCCTCACTCTCTTGATTACTCGAAGTCGGTCGAGAATCAACCGGCGCTGTCCCTTACGAGGGAGCAGGCGCTACACTCTCGACATCATCAGCTATAGCTTTTTCGGGATCCATTTACTATTTGAAAACACATTTTCAAAAGTTAGAAGTCATCACACTATCGCAGTATATAATATGGCATGTATAGCTAGACTCACACGCGCTACGTTAGTCCTAGAACCGACTAAACCGTAGCTTTGATACCAATAAAATGTAACACCCTTAACCCGTATCCGTCACTGGATTAGAGTTAGGAGGCATTACCGATCATAATACAATTCATACAAATATTTATTATAATTTGCAATTTAAGATCTAGATCACATCAATGCTTATATATCAATCAAATAGCAAATCTTAAAAATTTTAATATTTGGAACATAGCACAAATAATACATAATCCAATATATATATCAAACAATTTATACATATACAGGACAAATAACACATGAATAACTTCATTCTTGAATATTAGACTTATTTTATGAAAGTCATGCGCATGCACAAATTATACATCAATTGAAACAAATGTCATTTACCAATCTTCTTATTCATTTATGCGGCATTAATATATTAGTCTATATAGAATTCATGTGTTATGCATGTTTATACAAATTAAGAACAAGCATTCGGTTATATATAAAACCCATTCCAATCTTTATCTACTCGGTTATCACAATTCATTTATACATTTTCATAACCTTACAAATAACCAATGAATTTATATGGCCATGCACATATACATATCAACCATAATATAAACACATATATGTACATGTAAAGACATATAAAGGCTCATTTAACATGCCATGACCGAATACCTAAGCACACATATCCATCTATCATTAAACCAATCTCTTTATATTAATCAAAGGCGTAATATGTCTAACTCATCATGATAAATAAATTAAGTATCATATACATCATTAATATAGTCTATAAGTGGACACTGAATTTACCTCAAGCATAAATGTCTTGATTCTTACTTAACAAATGCATGACCTACCTTAGCACAATTAACATTTATTATACACCATGTGGCTGAAACACATAGCAACATCACAAACATTATATATATTGGGTACACTTTCAATATAGGCTCAAACCAAGATCAAGAATATATATAATATAGCCATTTTATTCATGCCATATCTGAATTCAACAACCAACCTTGATATACGATCATGTAACACAATTTTATAATCATCCATGGCACACATCATAATAACCAAAATAAACTCAAACCATAAATGAAACAGAAACCGAATTCAAGCGTAAAAAATAAGCCATTTTCGCATGGCCTTTATACATAACCAAAGTTCATCAGTTTAAAACACATTCCAGCCTATACATGCCATAATTCGAGTTGAACTTATAAAGGTACCAAAATAGTAGATAGTGTGATGAACTTTGCTGACAGTCCCAGAGCTCGTAGCTTGACTCCAAAATCTATAAAACAGAGTAAACATGAACACACAGAGTAAGCTATCATAGCTTAGTAAGTCATAAACAAATAGACAACTCAATGACATTATCAATTCAACTAAACTAAACCAAATTATATCGTCATTACCACATTTAATCTCAAACATATAAATTTCATAATTGATATGTTTTCATACATAGAAATCACCTTGGCTAAATATTCTCATGATCAAATAAATATTTTAATATTCAACTTCCAAAGTTAAATAGTCATTGTTAAACCTAATCCACATACATTCCAATACATAAGTTCATGTACCAAAGTTTAACTTCGTATATCTATACTTGATATGTGGCCGAATAAACATGATCACATAAACACAAGTTAAGAATCACTTCAATAATACTCAAATTATTTATTCACAAAGTCGAATATCCATATCACAATTATATTTATCCTACATTTGCATCGCACATGATTTTAACAAATATCAAGTTACTACTTACCTTATTTCAAGTAGATAACCAACTAATTTGTACCTGACCATTTGGCTCATTTTATACATTTGTTCTCGATTTACCTTTGCCCGATGAACCATTCGGAATTAGATAGGACACTCGGATAATCACACATATCGTACAATGCTAACGTCCCAAACGTGGTCTTATATGTAATCACAAATTGATGCCACTGTCCTAAACAGTGTCTTACTCGTACGCATATATCGAAATCACATATCGATGCCATGGTCTTACTCGCACATCACATATCAGAATCCTATGTTATGACATATGTATCCTAACTATTACTAAGGTTCATACGGGACTTTCGGATGTCGTAACTCGATCGAAAGGAAGTCATAACATAGTTGCCAAGCTAAAAAATATTTAGCTATTGCATATATAATTTCATATATTTCAATTCAGCATATGTACTTTACATTTTATTAAAATTAAGTACATCTATTTTATTATAAACTTACCTCTGACGATATAAAATGGAACGAGATAGCTAGTCGACAACTTTCGTTTTCCCCCGATCCAAATACGATTTCTTTGGTTCTTGATCTAGACATATTCAAATTAAGCTCATTCAAACATATTTTCATTTAATTTAGTCCAAAAACACATAATGGGAAAATTACCATTTTACCCCTGACATTTACACTTTTTTACAATTTAATCCCTATTGCACAAAACACAAAATATGCAAAATTTCACTATACCCATGTTAGGCCGAATCTTACCCATATTCATAAAAGTCCACATATTTTGTTTATTTCACATTTTAGTCCCTCAAATTATAATTTTTGTAATTTAGTCCTAATTACTTAAAATCATCAAAAACTCCAATACAAAACATGCTAATCTAAAACATATCTTTCATATTTCATCATCAAACAACAAAAATCACAAGCTTCCAACAATGGCATAACTCAAAATATTCACCGAAATAAAAAATTCAAGCATGGGTTTACTAGTACTCGAAGCAAAGATCTCAAAAAAGGTAGAAATTATCAAAAACCGAGCTAAACACATACCTTGATTGAGCTTGAAAGTAGCCGAACCCTAAGTTTCTTTATTTTTTTTCTTTTGTTTCTAGTTTCGATGAAAGAACAAAGAAAATAAAATGAATATGTTAACTTGATTTTAGTTATTATATGTTTATTAACAAAATTATTTATTTAACCTTTATAATATAATATAAAATCATTATATTCCTTGGCCATTACCTTCCACTTATTCATTCAATGGGATAATTGCAACATAAAGGCTTTAAAAAGCCAAATGCAATTCGGCCCTTTTAGAAATAACCACCAAATTTTCATTTTACGCGATTTAGTCCTTTATTTAATCAGACACTCAAACGATAAAATTAAAGCACAAAAATTTCACAGATATAAATTCACACATAATAAACACATAAAATATTTTTAAAATATTTTTTGACTCAGATTCGTGGTCCTGAAACCACTATTCTGATTAGGGTCTAAATCGAGCTGTTACAAGGTTTCTCAACTTCCCATTGAAAAAGAGACAGTTTATGGAGCATTGTACAAATGGGTAGCTTAGGAAACTTGAGTTTCCTTTGATTGTAGCTGCAAAAATTTACGAATTTTCGAGAAGAGGAGCCAATGGTTGTGTGTTATTCAAGTATATTGGTATTCTTGCTTTTTGTTTTCCAACTTCCAAAATACATTCATTGATATAGGGAAACTTTATATGTTCAATAATTTTTCATTAATATATATTATATTAAAAAGCCTTTTATTATCATATTTGATTCTATAGAATACTCACAATCAGTATTTTAAAGGAACCTTAATGTTATTCTTTGTGAATAGATACTTTTAATCAGTATTCTTTGTGAAGTTTGGCACATGTAAAAATGAAGTTGTGTGAGAGTTTGTGATTGCATACATTAAATCTTTATTATTCATTTTTACTTTTACATGAGATTCTTATATTATGCACGTCTAGCAGCATAAATAAATTAATGAAAATATGTCAAATATATATATACAACATAACAATTTCATCAGTTTTTTGCTATATTTCAATAGCTGTCTATGAGTAAAAATATTTGAGACAAGATATTATTTAAATTACTCTTTTAAATTATTCTTTAAGTAACATATAGATTATGACATATATGCTAAATTATTTGTTTCGCTAATGATATTCAAGCACATTAGATATGCATTATATTTCAAAAAAATAAAGTAGGCTATATATTTTTTTTTGTAATATTATTTATTATTTTTTTATTAATTCATGTTTTAATAATTGTTATATTAAGAATATTATTAAATTATATATTATTTTTAAATTATATTTAATAATAAATTTATTAGAAAAGGATTAAATTATTTATTATTGTTTTTATTAAATTATATCTAATAATAATCCTATTAAAATTTAATAACAATAATCATCCTTCTAGAAAAATTTTTGCTAAGGGTACTCTGGTCATTTCAGCTTCTTTTCTTATGCTATTACAACTCTATTCCATTCAACCAAACACAATAATACAATTATAGTTCTATTCCATTCCATTCAACAAAACAATTGAATTGCTATTACAATTCTATTCTATTACAACTCTATTCCATTACGGTTCTATTCCATTACAGCTCTATTCCATTATAGTGAACCAAACGTGGTGTAAAAGTCTTAAGTTGCGCATTGATTGAATCAAGCCCATCACCAAATTTGTTTGACATGTGAACCAGATTAGCATCAGGCTTTGGGCTCAACCCAATTTGAATGATAAAGTTCATTTTGCACTTGGGCCTCTCTCATTTTGGCCAATCTCAACATCCTCAAATTGCATTGTAACATGATGTGACCGGAATCACATCAGGTTTAATTCCTCCTTTATTAAGGTTTGTATTTTTATTTCATTTGTTTCAAGCTTTACTTTTATTTTTAATTACTATTTTTAACATATTAGCTCATCTAGTTAGATAGTTAAAAAATAGAGATTTTATCCTTTAGACTTTTCAATTTGATTCCTCTTTGTTAAACTAAGCTTTATTTGATAAAAGATTTTGATATAATAAATTAAAAGTGTTTTTGAGTATAAGCTAAATTTGACAAAATAATTTTAAATTTGAATTTTAAGAAATAAAATTTTTAATACTTACAATAAACTCTTAGAAAATTTTGAAATAATTTTAAAATCAAGTGAAAATATTTTTAACCAAGTCAAAATGATCTCAATTAAGCTAAAATCATTTTAACAGAACAAAATGATTTTCAAACAAGTCAGAATTGCTCCAGGCCAAAAAAATATTGATACCATTTGGCCACGCCTTGATAATTTTTGAAAATAATCGATACCCTTAGTAAAATCGAGACCAAAAAGCCATTCTAAAAAAACTCTAAAAATAATCGATACCATGTTTTTGGCATCGTTACTTTTTGAAAATAATTGATACCTTTCTTAAAAATGATACCAAATTTGTATTATATTTCTCATAAACCCTACAAGGTATCGATTCGGTATCTATACCTATTTCAGGAAGTATCGATAAAATAATTTTGAAGTATCGATTATTTTATTCCAATGGTTAAGTATCGATTATTTTATTCCAATGGTCACTGAATAAGCATTTATGACAAAAATTATTGATACCCTTTTTGGAGGAATTGATCCTCGAAGTTGCAGGTGAAATAAATGCTCTGGTTTTACATCCCCAACAACCATATTAACTTCTCCAACATCCTCAACGGCTGGAAATCTACTAGGGGGTATAAATACCATCTTTTAGAGTCCTACAACATCCAAGAAAAGTACTTCAAGCAAAAATCATCAATCAAACAATTTTAGAGCTTAAATTTTCATATTTCTCTTACATACACTTGTGAGCTTTATCTCCTTTATTTTATCAAGTGTATTTCACTGTATTTGTACTTCAATTTGCAAACAAATTTATTTTCTAAGGATTGTTTCTTTGTTTGCTCATTTGTATCTCTTTAAGAGGTTTTGAAACTTAAGATTTGGGGTAGAAATCTTAAGGACTTGTAAGGTTAAACCTTATCCGCAAAGGTTGAACAAATTAGTGAATTTGGGAAAAATCCTTAGTGGTGGAAAGCAAAGGTAGTGGAATAGGCAATTGGGGCCGAACTAGTCTAAATTCTTTGTGTTCTTTGTTTCATTCTTGCCTTTTTCTTCACCAAATTTTTTAAAGGCCAATTCACCCCCATCTTGGCATTTTTGGTTTGCTTCATCGAGCTTTCAATTGATATTCGAGCTAAATCTCTAGAGATGATTTTACCACCAAGAGAGAAGTTCCTCAAGGTTTTCTAGATAGATGCTACAAGTTAAAAATTCTCCTACATGGCATTGGAGCAAAATTCCACTATATTGGGAGAAGGGCATTCCACCATGAGGCCTCTTCTATTCAATAGTAGCAACTACTCATATTGGAGAACAAGAATGAAGCTAATCATCCAAGCCAACGACTATGAAGTTTTGAGGATAGTTAATAAAGAGCCATCCATCCCAATAAAGAGGGTCAAAGGTGTTCTTGTCCTAAAAGAAGATAATGAATGGGATGAAAATGACATCAAGAAGGTGCAATTAAATCCAAAGGCTATGCACACTCTATTTTGTGCTCTTGGACCCATTGAGTACAATAGAGTCTCCTTGTGTGATAATACAAAAGAAATATGGGACAAACTTGAAGTCACCCATGAAGGGACAAGTAGAGTTAGGGAATCCAAGATAAGTCTTCTCACCCTTGATTATGAATTGTTTAAATCAAAATTAAAAAAAGGAATCAAGGAGATGTACGATCGCTTCACTCATATTATCAATGGTCTCAAAGCTCTTGGGAAGACATATCCCAACAAGGAGTGGTAAAGAAGATGTTAAATAGTCTCCCAACATCTTGGGAACCTAAAGTAACGGCAATAGAAGAGTCAAAGGATCTCAACATACTCTCCCTTGATTAGCTCATTGGTTCTTTGTTGACATATGAAATGAAGATCAACTACAATGCAAAGGAAAGCAAAGAATTTCCAAAGAAAATAGGAGTTGCATTCAAATCAATAACTTGTAAAAAGAATGAAGACTTTAGCAATTATAATGATGAAGAAATGATAATATTTGAAAAAAGATTCAAGAGAGTCATGAGGTCCAACAAAGGAAGACAAATCCAAAAGAAGGAAGGACTCAAGAATGAACCTACTAAAGAGAAGGACCCTATCATATGCTATGAATGCAAGAAGCTAAGACACATCAAATTTGAGTGTCCTCAATGGAAGAAAATAGGGTCAAGCAAACAAAAGCTTAAGGCTCATGTTGCTACTTGGAGTGATAAGGATACATCGGACAATTAAGATCAAAAAGTAGCTAATCTTTGCCTTATGGCCATCGATGATATTAAGGTAACTTCTAACTCATCTACTTTAAATGATTATTCTTTTGATGAGTTGCAAGATGCCTATGATGAATTAGGTTTAGAATTTGAAGTCATGATGTCAAAACATAAGAAAAATGTTTCAAAATTGAGAAATGAAAATGACTTACTTTCTAAAACCAATCATGAACTTGAAGAGAAAGTAAATAAAATGCAAGAAATTATTAAGACTTTGACAATAAAAATTTAGACTTGCATAATTTACTTTCAAAAGCTCATGAGGATCATTAAAAGTAACTTGAGTTGCTTAATAGTGAGCAAAGTTTTAAAAAAAGGAGAAAATTCAAAATAAAACTTTGTTCAAACTAGCTTTCATTTCTATAAACATAGAGGTCCCCAAAATTTTTATAAGGGAAAAATCATTAAAAGTGTATGGGTCCCTAAATGACTCATAACTTCTCAAGATAGGAGCTTGATTTCAAAATGGATACCCAAAGGGACTAAAATTATAGGAACTAATCTTATGGACCCAAAAGAATTTGGGTACCAAAAGTCAAATCTTAATTCTATGTTTGTAGGAAAATGAGCATTTGCTTGAGGTGGGTTACTCAAAGAAAAACTTATGGTACCTCGATATTGAATGCTCAAGACACATGACCGGTGACAAGAGTCACTTTATCAATTTGAAGCCAAAAAGTGGAAGAGAAGTTACATTTGGTGACAACTCTACAAAACAAATTGAAGGAATAAGCTCTATTGGTAAAAACTCTCCTATCATTATTAAAAATGTCTTGCATGTCAACTATCTTGAGCATAATCTTTTAGTTATTAGTCAATCATGTGATAAAGGTTTCAATGTCATATTTGAGTCTAAAGGTTGTAAAGTTATTGACATTGCATCTAATAAGATTATGCTTGTAGGACATAGAATAATATATATATATGGTGCATTTAGATGATATGCATAACTATAGCTTATGTCTTATTGCTAAAAATAAAAATAGCTCTTTGTTATGGCATAGAAAACTAGGACATGCTAGCATGAGTATATTGCATAAATTAGTTAAAAATAACTTAGTAAGAGGATTACCTTAAATTGAATTTGATGTGAATAATGTTTGTGATGCTTGTATTAAGGGTAAACAAAAAAAAGTTTCTTTTAAACCTATTAATGATGTATCAACTAGTAGAGTTCTTCAACTAATTCACATAGACTTGTTTGGTCCAATTAAAACATCTAGCTTGGGTCGAAAACAATATTCTTTTGTGCTTGTTGATGACTATTCTAGATTTACTTGGGTTTTTTTCTTAAGTGCTAAAGATGAAGCTTTACAAAAATTCATCACATTTTCAAAAATGAACCAAAATGAAAAAGGTTACTCTATCACTAGTATTAGAAGTGATCATGGAACCGAATTTCAAAATCTTTGTTTTGAAAACTTTTGCAACTTAAATGGAATTAGCCATAATTTGTCTGCACTTAGAACCCCTCAACAAAATGGAGTTGTTGAGAGGAAAAATAGAACTTTAGAAGAAATGGCTAGAACCATGCTTTGTGAAAATAATTTACCAAAATATTTTTGGGCAGAAGCAACAAACACTGCTTGCTATGTGATTAATAGAGTAATGATTATGCCTATTTTAAAGAAAACTCCATATGAACTTTTCAAAATAAAAAACCTAACATTAGTTATTTTCATCCCTTTAGATGCAAATGTTTTGTCTTAAACAATGGGAAAAATAATCTTGGTAAATTTGATGCAAAAAGTGATGAAGGAATTTTCCTTGGTTATTCTTTAAATTTAAATCTTATCGAGTCTTTAACAAAAGAACTTTAGTGCATGTTATTTTTTATGACTCTAGTCCTCTTTCTAGAAAGGATTTTTGTGTTGATGATGATGATGCAGAATTTCTTAATTAATAATATCAATCATCAAATAAAAAAATTCAAGAACAAATACGAGATACTCTAGAAGAAATTTCAATTGAGGAAAGAGAAATCACCCATCCAAGAGAGTTCAACTATGCGAAGGATGGTATGATTTTGAGATATCATTCCCAAGTGGTATTTACTAGATCTTCCCTTAGAAATACTTGTAAGTATGTTGCATTTATCTTATGCATTGAGCCTAAAAATATCAAAGAAGCATTAAATGATGAATATTGGATATTGGCTATGCAAGAAGAGTTAAATCAATTTAAGAGAAGTGAAGTTTGGACCCTAATTGATAGACCTAGTGATAAATATACTATAGGTACTAAATGGGTTTTAAGGAACAAACTAGATGAGAATGGTAACATAGTGAGGAACAAAGGCTAGACTTGTTGCTCAAGGTTACACTCAACAGGAAGGAATAGATTATGATGAAAAATATGGTCCTAGGATGGAAGCCATTAGAATGCTCTTAGCTTTCACATGCTTTAATAATTTTATATTATATCAAATGGATGTAAAAAGTGCTTTTCTAAATGGTTTTTATAAATGAAGAAGTATATGTTGAACAATTACCCAGTTTTGAATATCCAAAATTTTCAAACCATGTTTTCGAACTTTCAAAAGCATTGTATGGTTTGAAATAAACTCCTAAAGCTTAGTATGAAAGATTATCAAATTTTCTTATTGAAAAAAGATTTTTGTAAAAGGAAGGTTGATACAACACTTTTTATTAAAAGAAAAGACAAAGATTTATTAGTAGTTCAAATCTATGTTGATGATATTATTTTTGGTTCTACTAATGATATTCTTTGTCAAGAATTTTTTAAACTAATGCAAAGTGAGTTTGAGATGAGCATGATGGGAGAACTAAATGTAACACCCCAAACCCGGCCAAGACGTTATGGCTGAATCTGGCATGTTACATTGAAGTGTTTTAGTGAAAACCATGTTTTCATTGAAAACCCCTCTTAAAATAAAAGAAATCTTAATTAACTTAAAAAAACTCCTTTCAATCACTTGTTTAAAACATATGATTTCATGAAAACATGCCATTTTAAAATTTAGTTGCGGAAACGTAGAAAACATACTATAATTTAGGAAACCCATGTTCAAATTTTCGTATTTACAACGAAAATAATAATAATAATTCAAGTAATAATAACATAATGAAACCTTGTTACAATCTGGTCTGAAACGTATTTAATAAAATAAAAACTTATATGCTTAAAAAAAACCAAGTCCAAATTATCTTACTAGCTGGCCACCCAGAGTCCCTCCAAACATCGAACCTTCTACTGAGCATCACCTGAAAATAAAATAAAACAGGGGAGTGAGTTTTCGCAAACTCAGTGTGTACAACCCTCAACAAAAAAAAAAAACAAGCATTCCAAAAACCATCATACATCAAACATGCAATGCAATCCCATCCAAATTATCCATCCACTACACACCAGCTCCATCCCTCGTCACACCATGTGGGGATATAAATATCGACTCACCCAACCAACACACCAAGGGTAGCCCGGTTGTGGAACTACCTTCATTTACATATTGGGCTTTAAAAGCCGCCGTTGGATTCATTTACATATTGGGCTTTAAAAGCCACCGTTGGATCCACGATTGTCAAGCAACCATGCGATCCTCATATACTTCCTCAGTTCCATAATTCCCAACCCATATGCAACCGAAGCAGAATATCATATGTATGCATGTCGCTTACATTCAACACCTAGGGGTATTTTGGTCATTTTCGCCCTTAGGGGCATTTCAGTAATTTTCCCTTAATTACAGTTTTCACTTACCTTGGCCCGTTAACAAGTCCCGTGAGCTAAGATGAAAGAATACTATGCACCAGCTAGGATTCTAGAGAAGAGGAGGTGGGTCATTAAGACCGCTTAAGTACCACACCTTAACCCTATGACTTGTCCACAGTTGCAAATAATTATTAAGTTTTATGTAGTCATCATGTTCTAGGCCCAAAACCCCTTACAAGCCCAATCAAATTCACATACCTGTATTCGACCCATTAGGCCCAAATCACATGTATATGGCCCTTTAGGCCCAAAATCACATTTATATGGCCCATTAGGCCCAGTCACTTTCATATTCATGCTCACATACAAATTCCTATTACATAGCATCAACATTCAGTTTTTGCCTATTATGGGCCCAACAGCCCATCGGGCCCAACAGCCCATCGGGCCCATTTAGCCCATTTCGGCCCATATGGCCAAATTACAGCCCAAGTCCACGGAATTGCCCGTGGGCCTCAAGCAACCTATCAGTTTCCCCCTTACGAGTGTTCGCGCACTTGCAAGACTATCGTAGCCAAACTTTCAGCTTTTCAGCATTTCAACTTTTCGGCTTTTCGGCTTTTTAGCTTTTGCCGATTCATTGTATGTGTACAGTGTATGTACACACCTGGTAAGCAAGCATACTACGATTCCTTTAGTCACCAACCTACAAATGATATCACCCTTCCATTAATCGCATGCTTAATACATATCCTTACTAAAATCGAAACCTCACCTTAATCTTACCTTGCGCGACAAGTATAACAGCCCCTTCTTTAATCACTAATCACAATCAACTCCTAGATCTGCACCAATCTTGGCCATTAATACCTGAATACAGGTGAATTGTATCCAACACAAGTCCCACTTACCTTAACTATGACCATCCGGCCAACTAAGATTAAGAGTACCTACCAAAATCTCTCACCTGAAGAGCAAATTGGCAGGGACCCAAAGACCAAGATTAGATACTTATTCCTACCCAAAACCGATTAGAAGAAGTAAGGGACAATAATTGATACTGAGCAAAGAAAACCGATTGTAGAACACTTACACTAGATTCGGTCAAAGAGTATTCTGCCCTTGAGAGATTCAGCTTTTCGGCTTTCAAACTTAGTATGGTAAATAAGGTTTATTTGGTATAGATTAAAGAAAAAGAGTAGAAGAAGAAATCGGCTAAGTGAAACAGAGAAGAATAAAAATCGGCAGAAAGAAAAGAAAGAAAGACAAAAGGGTTTTTGGCTTTTTGGATCTTGAAAAGAAAAGGGTTTTCGGTAGCAAGGTAAAGAAGAATTTCGGCAGTAGCCTGGAAACCTTGTATTTGGCCCCTATTTATAGCCTTTATAGTCAAATTTTCCATGCCCAATTCTCAATTTGGCTCCATCACTTTTCCTTTCTCATCTCCTCATTTTTCTCTCTTATAACCCCTTGATCTTTTTCCTAATTTTCTCTTCTGAACACTCCCCTTGGAGTTCATCTTCATGCCACTTCCAACCTTCTAGAAGGCAAAAATTAAACTTCTAAAAATACTAAGCTAGGATTCGAACCTTGGACCTCCTTGCCAGCTACTAATGCCACCTCCCTACTCCCTAAGTGACGTCACTTAGCCACTCCTCCACAAGGCTTTTTGATGCCATTTTTCCTCTATTTTATTTAAAAGCCCAACTACTTGCCAACCCTGATTCTTTTAATAGTTAAACTATAATTTCTTCTACCCCTTGATTCGAACTCAAACATTGACCAAGACCTACCATCACATAATTAACACTTAACTGGAATTGCTAAGCACAAAAGAAAAATTTGAGATTCCTAGATTTTTGGGTTTCAGGATTTTTGGGGCGTTACACTAAATTTCTTCTTGGGTCTCCAAATCAAGCAAAGAAAGGATGGTATCTTCATCAATCAAGCTAAGTACACAAGGGACATGCACAAAAAGTTTGGGATGGACACTCTAAAACCACAAGCTACTCCAATGAGCTCTTCTACAAAGCTTGACAAAGATGATGAAGGTAAATGTGTTGATTTAAAATTATATAGGTCAATGATTGGTTCTTTGCTTTATCTTACTGCAAGTAGACCCGACATTATATTTAGTGTATGCTTGTGTGAGATATCAATCTTGTCCTAAGGAATCACATTTACAAGTCATTAAGAGAATCTTTAGATACCTTAGAGATACTCAAAATTTAGGTCTTTGGTACTCTAGAGACTCATCCTTTAGCTTGCATGCTTACTCGGATGTGGATTTTAGAGGTTGCAAATTAGATAGAAAAAGCACCTCCGGTACTTGTCAATTTTTAGGCAACATGCTAATTGCATAGTTTTCAAAGAAACAAAATAGTGTTGTATTGTCCATCACCGAAGCAGAATATATTTCTGCTAGTAATTGTGCTTAAATTTTATGGATGAAACAACAACTGAAGTGTAACAGCCCAATTTAGATCCTATTCGGAACGGTGGTTTCGGGACCACGAATCTGAGTTAGAAAAATATTTAAAGATTATATTCTGTGTTTATTTTGTGTGAATTTATATTTGTGAAATTTTTGTGATTTAATTTTGTCGTTTAGGCATCCGAATAAATAAAAGGACTTAATCGCGTAAAATAAAAATTAGGAGGTAACTTGTAAAAGGGCCGAATTATTAATGGTTTTCTAATTTGGGGTATTTATGTTGAAATTATTCCATTAGCATGATGTTTGGACGGTAACGGACATATGTTATATGATTTCATTATTATTTCATTAAGGTTAATTAGGTAAATTAGTAATAAGTTAATATATGTTAATATATCATAAAATAAACTATGTTTTCTTTATTCATTCTCTTTGACTGAAACTAAAACAAAGAAAAAGAAAGAAACCAAGCTAGGGTTCGGTTGGTTTTAAGCTCAATCAAGGTAAGTGTTCAGCTCGATTTTTTATAATTTTTACGTTTTTGAGATCATTGCTTCGAGTACTACAAAACCCATGCTTGAATTTTTTATTTTGGTGAATATTTTAAGTTATGCCATTGATGAGAGCTTGTGATTTTTGTTGTTTGATGATGAAATATGAAAGATATGTTTTAGATTAACATGTTTTGTATTGGAGTTTTTGATGATTTTGAGTAATTAGGACTAAATTGCGAAAATAATAATTTGAGGGACTAAAATGTGAAATAAATGAAATATATGGACTTGTATAAGCATGGGTGAAATTCGGCCCAACATGGGTATAGAGAAATTTCGCATATTTTGTGTTTTGTGCACTAGGGACTAAATTGTAAAAATTATAAATATTAGGGGTAAAATGGTAATTTTCCCATTTATGTGTTTTTGGACTAAATTGAATGAAAATATGTTTGAGTGAGCTTAATTTGAATATGTTTAGATCAAGAACCAAAGAAATTGAATTTGGATCGGGGGAAAACGAAAGTTGTCGACTAGCTGCCCTGTTCCATTTTATGACGTCTGAGGTAAGTTTATAAGCAAATAGACGTGTTTAATTGTAGTTAAATGCTATATATACATGCTGTTATGAAATGTAAGAATTTATAATGGTTATGGCCGAATATGAAAAGGCTTGACTAATACATTTTTGAATTCGTTTTGACTGAGTTACAACGTCCGAAAGCCCCGTATGAACCTTAGGAATAGTTAGGATACATATGTCATGACATAGGATTCTGATTCATGTGTGCAAGTAAGACCATGGCATCGATATGTGATTCTGACATATGTGTGCAAGTAAGACCCTATCTGGGACAGTGGCATAGATATGTGATTACATGTAAGACCATGTTAGGACGTTGGCATTGTACGATGTGTGTGATTATCCGAGTGTCCTATCCAATTCTAAATGGTTCATCGGGCATCGATAAGTGGTGAACAAATATGTAAAATTAGCTAAGTGATCAGGTATGTATTAGCTTGGTACTTATTTGAAATAAGGTAAGTGAGTATTATGACATTAGTTATAAGCATGTGTAACATGAATGAAAAGTATTTGTGAATATGACATGTGTATACAGCCTTGAGAACAAGAAGTATGATTCTTGCTGAAACAATTTTATTTATGCATATATATGTGATTTTGCATAATCAGCCATTTAGTAGTGTATGTATATAAAAATTTTATCTTGATATAAGAACTTACGTATACAAGTACATGTGTAGTAGGTTTTATAATGACAATTTGGCTTTTGAAAATTGAACAATGAGTTGATGACTTAACCTTGTGAATGTTCGGCCAAGGTAATGGTTTTGAGTACAGGTATATTATTTCTGAAATTGTAAGTTGAAAATAAGCTTATATTGATAATATAATTTGGTTGGTTTAAAATGAATTGTTTATATATTTGAGTTGTTTAAATTGCTTATAACTTACTAAGCTATAAAAGCTTACCTTGTGAATATGTGTGTTTCTGTTTTATAGATTTTGGAGTTAAGCTACAAGTTCGGGAACTGTCAACAAAGTTCATCACACTATCAGCTATTTTGGGTACCTTTATAAATATACTATAAAAAAACTATGGCATGTATAGGCTAGTTTAGAGTTGGCTTATTTTGGGAAATGGATGTATAAAGGCTATGCAAAAATGGCTTTGTTCCCATATTTAAATTTGGTTATGCTTGATTGTGGCTTGAGTTTGTTTTAGTTATATTTTTCAGTGCTATGAAGGAAATGATGTTTATGTTATATGTTTAATGTTTTAGTATTGATTAATGGTTTTGGTTGGACATAGGATTAATTCGGCTAAGTAGACAAAGAGTAAAATATATGTGATTGTGATGAGTATATTTGGCCATTGTATTAAATGTGATTCGGTCTCATAGACTTGACTAAGTCCGAACATAGCTTAATTTAAATTAATATGGTTATTACATGGCAGGTAAAATTTGTGATTTGATTATATGTCTATTTGTAGTTCATGTCTTATTCTTAAAAGGTATAGATTGTAATATAAGTTGGTTTGAAAATAATATGATAATGCATTACAAATATTTAAGTGTTTGATAAGGTGATTTGATCTGTTTGTATATGACATGTATGCTTTAAGTTTTAGGTATGTTCATATATATATATGGATTGCGCTTTACAATGTTAGAAATAATTATTCTTAGTTGATAAGTATTTTCATTCAAACACATTAAATTATGGTTGCATGTTTAGACTTGGTTATCATGATTAAGTTATTAAAGTTGAGTCTTAATAGTCAATAAGTAAACCAAAGCTTAAGTTGACCGAATGTTAATATTATTTGGCCTTTTGAGTATGTAATCTCAAACATATTGATTAGCATAAATATTTAGTGTACTTTTGGATGGTATGTGTACTCATAGAATGATTAAATTTACTAAGATTAATTGAGCATGTTTTAATGACCTAGAGTAAATACGTATAGTCTTTTATGATTAATAATTTAAAACAAGTATATGACAATACTTGGTTATTACTGAATGGATATTTAGCTTTTATATTGAGTGTAAAGCATGCAAATTCAAAATTGACCTTAAACCCTAGTTGCATATGTAAATAATTTTTATTTATGTGTATTATGGCTTATTAAATTATAGAAACATGCATGTGAAATTTAATGACTTGAGCAAAATTTCATTTTTGACTTAATAATATGTTAAATTATGTATTCAATGATTAATGTTGTATATATATATATATATGTATGCATTATAAGCAGTGAGTTTAAAGTTGAAATTTGACATGATCTGTGTTTAAAATAAGCAAAACATAATATGTTCTGAAATTTTAGTTAACTATATTTTATTTATAAATAAGTTTAACTTGGGTGAAAATTTATTAATGTTCGGCTGTGTGCTTTTAATCGGTAATGCCTCATAACCCTAATCTGACGACGGATACGAGTTAGGGGTATTACATTAAGGACTATGGAATTGATATAGATACTGTTCCTATCAAGTGTGACAATACTAATGCTATTTGTCTCACTAAAAATCCAATCCAACATTCTAGAACTAAACACATTGAAATTAGACATCATTTCATTAGAGATCATGTCCAAAAGGGTGAAATAGTTCTAGAGTATATAGACACCTAGCTGACATTTTCACAAAATCAATAGACAAAGAAAGATTTTGGACACTTAGGGGAGAACTAGTTTTAACAACCTTAACTTTTTGTTTCAATCTTCTTGTACCATATTTGATTATTTTATTGCTACAAGCTTGTTGAGTATGGATTTCATGACTTTTATATGCAAAAAGGTAGGGGGAGTTTCCTATGAAAAATTTTTCTATTTCTATTTCATTTCCTTTAAAATTTTAGCGTAGTGGTATTAATTTAGTCATTTTTTTTAAACATGTTTTTGCTTCGTGCATTTCATGCATTTTACTCACACTACACATCTTTATGCATATGAAATGTTTAGGAACTACTTTGGAGTCATTATAGGACCTTTAGAAAACAATACAACCTAAAAATCTTGTTTTTACTGTTTTACTACACTTGGAAAATAGAATGCTAATTTGGTATCGATACCAACTAAAAAATACCGATACTTTTATAAAAATATCAATACTCGTGTAAAAATATCGATACTAGTTTTTAGTGAAATCGGAACAGTGATTTCAGGACCAAAATCTGATGTTACAAAATTTATTTTATTATTATTTTAATGTCTACAACATGATAGTAGCATCGTATAAAAATTTCATGAAGAAATTTTATCGTTTGTATGCTTAATTTGATAAAAAGAACTAAATCGCACAAAGTGAAAAACTTGTGTTCTATTAAAAAAAGGTGTTAATTACTATGAAATTTAATTATGAGTGACCTTAAATGGTAATTAGACCATTAACATATTTACTAGACAATTATGGACTTTAGTTATAAAATTATAAAGGTTAAAAGTAAGCTTAAAATCATAATTAAGCTAATTAGTATAATGAAACAAAAAGAAAATTAAAATGTCATCTTCCTTAATGAGAAAGACCACCGAAATTGAAGAATAGGAAGCCATAGCTAGGGCTTGAAGCATTCGGCCAACATTTCAAGTGTATGTAAGTGCATTTTTGCTCGGTTTTTAATGATTTCTATATTTTTAGAATTGTTATAGCTTAATCTAGCTATCTCGGGGACTAATTTGCAGAACTGTTAAAAGTCTAGGTTTTTACCATGAATGTATGTTAGTTGTTTTTTATGTTTGATGCATAAAATTGAATGTTGTGAGCAATTTTTATAAAGGAAATTTTATGAATTTGTCATTCAAGAATTTAATTGAAAAATAGAAAATGTTCATGGTAAAAATGTGAAATTGCTAATGGCTAATTAATATTCGGCTAGCATGGGTGTGGACTAAATTGCATGAATTTTCATTTTTATAAGCTAGGGACTAATTTGAAATGGATTTAAAATTTTAGGGTCCAAAACTTTATTTTTGGATTAAATTGAATAAAATGAAGTTTGAATTAGTTAAATTTGATTATATAGATCAAGAACAACAACATACAGATTTAGATCGAGGAAAAGAAAACGTATTGGATTTATTGATCGTATTTCTCCATTCATGTTTGAGGTAAGTTTGTATATTTAATTAGCATTGAATTATGTTTGATTTAAATGCTTTTATGTTATATTCTTGGTATTACCACTCTACAAAAGTATCCAAAAAAGTTTCGACAACTTTCAAATCCCGTTTGAACCTTAGGAATATATAGGATACAAATGGCATATCATTAAGGGTTATCGTGTTTCGGGTGCTAGTCTTGTACGTCCTACTAGTGGTTGAGTTTTTGGCATGTGTTGTGGTTACTTGATAGCTTCTGTGAGTAGCACCGTGTAGCTACATCTTGACTAACAACTTGTGTGAGTAGACCCATTTATGGCTCGATAGAGAGCATTGATACGAGATATGAGATAGTAGTGGTTTTGACCATATGATGGCACATAGTATGCAAGATTCCTGCGTATCCGATATTATTCTAGTGGTTCAACAGGTATGAAAAGGGGAAGTTTCGACAAATGCTTCAATAAGTGTTGCTATGAAAGTATGAAAATGTATGAGTTGATGATGTTTGAAATATGCTTAGCCATATGCTTGAAAATATGAATACTTATAAGTAGTGTGTCAAAAACTTATGATGTTTTGAGATGATTTGCTAAGCTATGTGATTATCTAACTTGAAAGGTTGTCGTTGCTTAGGCTAATAATGCCAAGTCATGTTGGATTGTCTCAAATAGTTTTTATGTTTATAAATTGAAATGGTAAGCTATGTTTATGAATTACGAACTTACTAAGCATTATATGTTTACTTTGTGTTATTTACTTTGTGTTTTTAGTTAATTAGAAGCTCGTTCAGATTGGAAGTTGTCGGAGATCCATCACACTATCCATCGGTTATATCGGTATATTTTGACGATTTTGAGTCATGGTTATAATGGCATGTATAGGCATTTTGTTTAATGATTTTAGCCAATATGTGTGGCTTGTATATATGTTATTTTGGTTTATGAAGTAGTTGGTATGATATTAAGAATATATGGTATTATTTATGGTTGTGAATTTGAAGTTTGTGTTAGTTAAGTTATGGTAAGAAAATGTTGATGGAAGTGGTATGGTAGCTTTGAATATAATTGGTTTTGGTCTAATTGGTAAGATGCATGATAGGTCTGCAAATGGTTATAATGGTACTTATTGTGTATATATTTTGTTGTATGAACAATATGATAAATGTGGCTTTATGGTTGTCCAATTGGTATGATTTGAACATGAATGAATTGGATAGTTGTTTAGCTAAATTTGATTGTGGAAGTTGATGTGCCATTTTGGAATATTGGTTGAATGGATAGTTTCTATGTTGTGTAAGCTTGAATATGCATTTGTAAATTGTGTCTTAAATGATTGATTATAGGTTAAAATGGCTTGTGCATGAGGTGTGAGTTTGGATGAGAAAAATGGCTTGGAAATGGCCTATTTTTTGTCCACATGGGCAGAAACACGGGTGTGTGTCTCAGTCGTGTGTGACACACGGCCAGACAACATAGCCGTATCTCCCCTGTAGCTTTAAAAGGGTTGCAAGTTTGGCTATTACACGATCTGACACACGAGTGTGTGAGGTTATTTCAAAGGGTACATGACCTAGCACACGGGCTTGTGGCTTGGCCGTGTGGCCCAAGTTAGTGAGTTACATGGGTTTAGACACGGGCTGGGACACGGCTGTGTGTCCCTATTTCAAATGCCCACAGGGCCTGGCCACACAGCCATGTGACTTCTGCAGTTTGAAAATTTTTAACTTTTTTCGAAAGATTTCATATGTTTCTGATTTTGTCCCGATTTGTTTCTAATATCTTCTTAAGGCCTCGAGGGCTCGTATAAGGGACCGTATGAATGTTTTTCATTGACGTTGCAATGATTTAACTTGTGATTTGTTTATGAAAATAAATTGTTCATTGTATGATGTTATGTTTCAGTAATGCTACGTAGCCCTAATCCGGC
The DNA here is from genome assembly GCA_025698465.1 of Gossypium longicalyx. Taxonomy (NCBI): domain Eukaryota; kingdom Viridiplantae; phylum Streptophyta; class Magnoliopsida; order Malvales; family Malvaceae; genus Gossypium; species Gossypium longicalyx. The sequence goes on from CM046995.1 coordinate 38,932,389, forward strand.
AACGGATACAGTGTAACACCCCTTACCCGTGTTCGACGCCGGAACAGGGTACGAGGCATTACCGGACTTAATCACTAATCATCGTATAAAAACCGATTCATAATTTCACTCTAATTTAAGAAATTTTCAAACACATTCAAGCTGTCCCTTAAAAAGAGCTTACAAGGCCTATATCATGCTTTAATTCAACCACACACATAGGCAAGCATGCACTTTCATAAATTGCATCATTTAGTTAATAACATAATCAAGACTATCTACATTAAATGACTTTATACAATAGAGACCTTCAAATAACATAGGTTAGCATTTTAGGCCAATTCCTAGCAACTTAGTAACAATTAAACGAGTCTCCATACATGCCAAAGACTTAAAAAATACTTTAAAACCTTTATATATCCATCAATAGTTTGATAGTGTGATTTAACCTCCGGCGACCTCCAACTCGAGCTAACATCTGAGACACTATAGGAAAAAGGAAAGGAAGGAGTAAGCATTATAGCTTAGTAAGTAAGTATGTAAATATTAATAAACAATACTTATCATACTTTAAATGAAGTCACAATATGTTCCCGAAATATTACCATCACAAACACACACATACTTTCACTATTACAATCATAAACAGGTTCAAAATAAGCTATCTAGCAGAGTACCAAAAGCTAAATTATTTATTTCTAAAGCTACAGAACTCCAAATTACAAACCGTTAATTTTTTTTTGTAACTAGATTCACGTATATTCTTACCATAAAATTGTCAGATTTTTTGGTCTAGCCAATTAGTACATTTTATTCATTGAAGTTACCCCTGTTTCACTGCTCAACTTTTCTTACCACTCTTTACTACGAATCAATTTTCTCCTCGTACAGAATTCAAAGGATGTTATCGTTTATTTTATTTGAAACTAGAATCATTAAGTATTTCAAGAATATAAATTATATCCCATAATTATTTTTTTACAATTTTTAATGATTTTTCCAAGTCAGAACAGGGGATCACGTAGTCATTCTGAACCAGTCTCTCAAAAACTTAAATATCTTATAATATAGAATTTCTTTGCTTGCTCTGTTTCTGTTATATGAAAATAGACTCATTAAGATTTAATTTGATCTCTCATTAAGTCTCTGATTCAATTTCTATTATTTTTGGTAAATTTTTAGATTCACGTCACTGCAACTATCTATAACAGTTTTATTATCAATTTTGATATTTCACACTTCAATTGTATTCATCACTTACCCATAACAATCTTTCCAATTTCCAATCACATATCGAGCATATTGCTCATAAGTTACACACGTATATACTTACACTTATCATCACAAAGTCATACACAATTTCATTTAATCAATTTCCCGGTTGAGCGCTTGGAATAATAATGAATCTGTGATGGTATCGCACACAGCCCACCTTTAAAATCGAAGCTCTCTTGTACAGATAGTGGCCTTCACTTAGCACCACTCATGTGACCTAGCTCGATTGTACACATAATTTTGGCTCTCTTGTACACATGGTGAACACTTAGTACCACCCATGTGACCTAGCCAGTTTATCTCGTAGCTCTCTTATCTACATGGTGTCCTTCACCTAGAACCACGCATGCGACCTAGCTACATATATCCCATAGCTCTCTTGTCTACATGGTGTACATATAGTATCACCCATGCGACCTAGCTACATCATAATGTCTTATAACTCTCTTGTACACATGATGTGCACTCAGCACCATACATGTGACCTAGCTACATACCATCTGTATCATCCAATCTTTCTAAAGGTTCAACCGGGATTTCTCTCTCTTTCTAATACTTGATTCCATACTTCCAATAGTCAATTATGATTTAAAAATCAGTTACAATACATAAAATATGCTGAAATATAAAAACATAATAAAGATAATGTATTATTTACATACAAACTTACATACTTTCTCATTTCCATGTCGAATTAATATTGAACATTTAAATCATCATAATTATACTTACTTTTAACACCTCGACAATCATAGTAAATATATAAATTTTACATTGAAACATGCATAAATTAATGCTTATTATACATATGAACTTACCTTGATACTAAAACGGCCATTTTACCAACTTTCTCGATTTTCGATTTTCTCCCATTCTAGGTTCAGATCTCGTTTTACGAGATCTAAAACATCATATTTTACTTATTTAATTAATTTACTATTCAAAACAATCCTTAACTCAAACTTTGGAAAAATTACAACTTTGCCCCTAAACTTTTGCATATTTACACTTTTGCCCCTAGGCTCGGGAATTAAACTTCATCCCTTATTCATATGTTTTATGACATGCTGATCATTTTTCCCTTCTATGGTAACATCAGATTCTCACTCTAACACATGGTTATGAACAATAACAACTTTTACCGATTAAGTCGTTTTACTCATTTTTGCTTAAAACCGCTTAGCAAAAGTTGTTTAACATAATTTCAGCCTTCATACTCTACCATAAAACATCAAAATAAACACATTTCACCTATGGGTATTTTTCCAAATATGAGCCCTAGCTTAAATTATTGCTAGAATAAGCTTAATCAAGTTACTAGGATTCCAAAAACGTAAAGAATTTGAAAAAACGGGGCTAGAACGGACTAACTACTGAGATTGGAAAGCTTGAAAACCCTAGCCATGGCTTCCCCCATGCTAATTTCGGCCTCCATGAAAAAGATGAGTCAATTTTGGCTTTATTTTCCCTTTTTATTTCTTTTAATTACCAAATGACTAAAATGCCCTTAAGGCCTTTCTTTAAAATTTTGTCCTATTCATGCCCATTTTTGTCCAAATGAAATATAATGGTCTAACTACCATTTAAGGACCTCCTCTTTAAACCCCCATTTCAATTAAGTACTTAAGAATTAGAACACATATTTTGCAACTTTTGCAAATAATCCCTAATAGGCAAATTAAACATGCAATCTATAAAATTTCTTATCAATACTCTCTAACACATACATCTAATCACTCGATAAATCATAAAAATTAATTGAAATAAACTTTTCTATCTCAGATTTGTGATTTCGCAACCACTATTCCATTTAGGCCCTATTTCGAGATGTTACATACAGGCTATGGGTGTTATAGATACCATGGAGTTTTTAAAGGGGCTTGTAGCTATTTTAAATACAAAGAACCTTAAATTGTTTTCCCTCCACCGAAAATCCTCTCATCTCCTCTCAAATTTTTTTTTCAAATTTCTTCAATTTTTCAACAAATCTTGGTTGTTTTCCATCTTCAAACTTGTTTTTTTTACAAGATTTGATCCTCATTGCTTGAAGATTATTCATTTTTCAACAATTTTGAGGTATATTTCTAAAATTTTCAACTTATTGATTTTGAAAAATGTAGGGTGAAATCTTGTTTGTTGATGGTTATTGGGATATTTTTGAGTAATATATATCATGTTTTATTATAGGAGGTCACCTATTCCTAAAGATATTTTCCTAAAGATATTTGTTAAACTCTTTTTCAAACCTTAACCCACCAAGTGTTTGACAAAATTCCTCAAAGAGATTTTTTTTTTTGTTTTAGTGTTTCTTTGAGTTGTTAATAGCTATTATGGCCCCAAAAAAAGTGTTCTAAGACTAGTGCATCGTCTTCTAATCCATCTAGTGAGTTGGATTCATCATTTAGTACTTGTTTTCAAGACTCACACTCTCGATATATTTTTAACTTGTAGTTTGCATCAAAATGTGTATTCTAGGAAAATTGATATAACCATGTTAGAAGCCATTAGCTTTGCTTATCTCCTTATTTTACAAAATTAAGGGTGAATGGATTTTTTAAATATTTCTTTACTAACTTATTTGAATCTTGTTCGAGCTTTCTTTTCCAATGCAAAACTCGAACATGATGAGTTCGACGACTCTGTTACTGCCATCACCTCTTTTTTAATAGGAACTCCTATTCTCCTCCCTCTCGAATAGTGTGGCAATTATTTTCACTTACCTTCTAGAGGTTCCTTTGAAGAAAAAGGGCATTTTTTTCTAATCAATCTATTAGAACTTAATCTCCAGGGGTGTCCCTTTTATCCAGTCTGAATCGGCATCCAAAATTAATCTCCATGATTGTGTCCTCCATTTAATTCTTACTTGGAATCTAAGACCTATGAAAAAGCATGTCAAACTTTGAAATACCGATTATTAGTGGCTCAATTGTTTTAAATCTGATAGGCGCCCTGACCTTGCAATTATCTTGTTTAATGACATTACGAAATCTATTGAAAGGGGATGAATACAAATATCACTCTTCCTCATAGTACGTAATTGTCATACATTCTTAGGCAATTAGGTATTAGCACCCATGGAGACACCCCTGTTTCTTTTAATCAATCTATTAGTTATGGGGCTCTATATCATGCACGATATCATTTCGATGCTGCCACCAACACTTGGATGAAACATTACCAACCAAAGGATAATGAAGATGATGATGTCGATGCTGCCTTTGACAATATTCCAATTCCCGACCCTATTGCTCCATTGCTTTCTTCATGGCGTGCTACTCAACCCTCCTCCGAGGTTAATAGTGTTATCCTTGATGCTATCCACTCCTTGAACAATGAAATTTGAGGTCTTAGGGAAGATGTTAACACTCGTCTCTTTACTTTGGAAACGCAAATGACATCTCTCTTATCCCATTTCCCTTCGACGCCTCCTTTCTCCCTTCATCATGATGATTAGACTAGCTCTAGACCATACATTTTATTTTCATAACATTTGCACATTTATTTTTATGTTTATGCCTATAACTTGTTTTTGCACCTTATTGTTTTATTTGTCTCTTACAATTTTTTTTATGCTCATTTCACATTATCTATCTCTTGATAAGCTAACTTCTTTTCTCTTTAAGCTTTATTTTTCTTTTGATATAACAAAAATGAGAGAAGAAAAGGTAAATTGATTGAAATTAATCTTTGTTGATAACTAAATGCAAATTTTTGTGACCAAAAATGTTTAAGTAAGAATGAATGCCAACTTGTATGATAAATTTTATTTTGGCCTTAAATTTAAAATGTCTTTTATTAAGGGGGAGCAATTATTCAAAAACAAATTTACCAAGTGTTTTGTTATATCGAAAATGGAAGATTGTTAAACTAAGTTTTATTTGATAAAAGATTTTGATATAACAAATTAAAAGTGTTTTTGAATATAAGCTAAATTTGATAAAATAATTTTAAATTTGAATTCTAAGAAATAAAATTTTTAATACTTACAATAAACTCTTAGAAAATTTTGAAATAATTTTAAAATCAAGTGAAAATATTTTTAACCAAATCAAAATGATCTCAATTAAGTTAAAATGATTTTAACACATCAAAATGATTTTCAAACAAGCCATAATTGCTCTAGGCCAAAAACTATCGATGCCATTTGGCCAAGTATTGATAATTTTTTAAAATAATCGACACCCTTATTAAAATTGAGACCAAAAAGGCATTCTGTCAAAACCCTAAAAATTATCAATACCATGTTTTCTGTATTGATACTTTTTGAAAATAATCGATACCTTTCTTAAAAACAATACCAAAATTGTATTTTGTTTCTCATAAACCATACAAGGTATCAATCCAGTATCGATACCTATTTCAGGAAGTATCGATAAAATAATGTTTAAGTATTGATTATTTCATTCCAACGGTCACTGAATTAGCATTTATGACAAAAAATATCGATACTTTTTTTGAAGGTATGGATACTCGAAGGTATAGGTGAAATAAATGCACTGGTTTAACAGCCCCAACGACCATATTAACTTCTCCAACTTCCTCAACGGCTGGAAATCTATTAGGGGGTATAAATACCATCTTTTAAAGTCTTACAACATCCAAGAAAAGTACTTCAAGAAAAAATCATCAAGCAAACAATTTTAGAGCTTAAATTTTCATATTCTTCTTACATACACTTGTGAATCTTATCTCATTTACTTTACTCAAGTGTATTTCATTGTATTTGTGCTTCAATTTGCAAACAAATTTATCTTTTAAGGATTGTTTCTTTGTTTGCTCATTTGTATCTCTTTGAGAGGTTTTGAAACTTAAGAAATCTTAAGGAGTTGTAAGGTTAAACCTTGCCCTCAAAGGTTAAACAAATTAGATGAAATTGAGAAAAATCCTTAGTGGTGGAAAGCTAAGGTAGTGGAATAGGCAATTGGAGTCGAACTGCTCTAAATTCTTTGTGTTCTTTGTTTCATTCTTGCCTTTGCTTTCACCAAAAGTTTTTAAAGGTCAATTCACCTCCTCTTAGCATTTTCGGTTTGCTTCATCGAGCTTTCACTCTTCTAATCACATTTGTATTTTTTATTTTTTATTAATTTTTTAATTAATAAATATATTATTTTTGAAAATATATATTTTTAATTGATCTTTTTAGTTAATAACTCTTTTATTTATAAAATCAAATAATTATTGCTAATTATATAATAAAAAATATTTTTTTGATCAAATTGATATTTATCATTATATTAAATATATTTATTTTTTTAAAAATATCAACTAATTTTTTGATATAGTTTTATTTATATATAATATTTATATGTTAAATATTTATTTTCTCCACCTATATTGTGGGTATGGTGATTTCTAATATCATAAAATCAAATAATTATTTTAAATATCATTACTATTTTTATATGTAAAATATTTCAAATATCATTGTTATCTACACTGTGAATATGATATTTCAAATATTTTTATATGTGAAATATTTTAAATACACATGCAAAAATATATAATACTAAAATTTACTACACTCATGATATGGATTGAAAATTAAATATTACACATATAAAAGTTATATTTACTAAAAATAATTATATTTGGCAATAATTATATTATTTTACAAATAAAAGAGTTTTTAATTAAAAAGAAATAAAAATAAAAAATTGAAAATAATATATTTATTAATTAAAAATAATAAAAATTTTGAAAAATATGAAATAAAAATACAAATGTGCGTTGAAAAGAAATCAAACTTGGGACTAAGGATAAAATCACTATTATTTAAACTAGAGGAGCTAATGTTTTAAAAACAATAAGTAAAAGTAAAAGTAAAACTTGAAACAACATGAATTAAACATGCAAATGTGAGTAAGAGAGAAACCGAATCCAGAACTCAAAGACAAAACTACTAATATTTATCCATCTGATAAAAAAAGCTAATGTGTAAAAAGGCAAAAAATGCTTCCCACAAGATATATTTTCTGTTCCACTCTCTAAAATCGACCTACTTTCCTAAATATCTCAAAACTTGGTCCAAAATCTTAATTTTTCTTTCTAAAACTGGCTTTATTATTATTATTATTAATATTATTATTATTATTATTATTATTATTATTATTATTATTATCAAATTTAGCCTTGTCTTGCTCTCAAATTGACAGTTTAATATGATATTAAATTAAAGATTAAATAAAGAGATGGGATATTAAAAATTAAAATATATTAAACAATTTAAATATATTACGCACGGGTTAATTATTAACATATAATTGAATAAATGATATTTATTTTGGATATGATATTAGTTTTAAATTGTAAATTATTATTTGTACGGGTTATCATATATCGATAAAATATATTGTTTAATATGCTTTTAATTGATAAATAGTCCATTCAAATAATAATTTATATCAACGTTAAAATATATTCAAATTATTGTATACAGTATAAATTTTATGATTAATATTATATATAACTTTAAATGATTTTATATTTTTTAATAGATTTGTAATTTAAATTTTTTGGTATAACTACAAGTGTTTTTATTTATTTTACTATCTGAGTCTATCATATTCGAGCCTGGAGTGATATTCAAGTGAAGTCCTCTGAATAATATAATTCCAGGATTCGAAATTGATTTAAATACTAAGGAAAGAAACTCACTTTTAACTTCTTCCAACAATTTTTTGGTCCTAATTTAATTTTTTATTTGAAAAATATAATGCCTTAAATGAGTATTATTTTATATATGATGTATAACTTTTTAGAGTAAAGATGTGATAAAAATGCAAAATAATTTAAAGTCTAAACGAAATTGGTTAATTATATTTTAATAAAAATAAAATCATATCAATATATTTTACCCAACGATATTATTTTAATTGAACATATTTTTAATATATTGATATATATTAATTTTAAATATGATATTATAATACTATATTTTATCTGTGAATATATTTAATTATAAAAAATCTCTCTCTTTTTTTTGTAATATGATACTATTTTTAAAAATAATATATCTCAAAAAATTATTTTTAAATATGTTATGCTTTTATGATATTTTAATCAATGTATATTTAAACAATTTAATTAATTTTTATCATATTAAATTGTTATTAAAAGCATTTTAATATCATATTGTTTAATCGTAAATGTTGTTTAACATACGTTCTTTAAATACATAACAAATTAATATATTCTCTAAAAAAAATTACAATTTAATAATATTTAATATCATATTAAAATGGGTTTAATATGGTTTTAAACAAAATATTAAGATAATCATAATTGAATGACCCGTGCATATTAAAAATAATATCATATTTTAATTTATAATTTTTGTTAAGTTTACAACTTAAAAATATTAGATGAAAAATAACGTAAAAATTTCACTACGAAATAAAAAAAAAATCAATTTTTACCATGTATGCCTTCTAAAATAAATTTGAATATTTATAAAAAAATAAAAATTATATGAAAAAAATCAGAGAGTGTCACTTGTTGCAAATATAACTTATATATATTATTATAGTATATTTTATATACTAATTTTTTTATCCCATGTCATGTACGGATTGGTTGTATATATAAATTTTTAAAATATAATGCATTTATAATATTATAAGTATAATTTATGCTTTAATTTTGAGGTAGAAAATTTAAAAGATGAAAATGTTATAATATGTAGATATATAATTTAAGATTGAAAATCTTAATATATATATATATACATATATATGATATAAGTAAGTATGCAATATTATTTATGAATTAGTTAAAAAAATATATTAAAGCATATTTTTTAATTAGGATTTAAAAACTAAAAAAAACGGAGAAAAGGGTTTAAAAAATTTTTGGGAATGAAAAAAAACACTTGTACTGTAACATATTAGTTGGTATAATGTATATAAGTATTTGATTTAATTATAGTAGTAATTGTATAGAAGTGTAAAATGAAATAAATATTAATTTTATTGTAGGTTTTTATTATATCTGAGGTTTTTATACAATACTTAAAATTATTTATAGTCCCTCTCTAATTTTTAAATAGGAAGATAATGCGCTTCAACGTACTTGAATTCACATCCTCCTATACTGACAACAATATTAATGCCAATTAAACTAATACTCAATCCACAATTAGTAAATAAATTTTAATTGTATAGAAGTTTTTCATTGTTGTGTAATCAATGTGTTTATAATGTGAAACTATAAATTTTAATAATAAGTGAGTAAGTTATAAATCTATGTAAAGATTAAATAATTAATTATGTACACAAATAACATTTGTTTTTTTTAAACACATTTGGAATAAACATTATTTATTCAATAGAAATAAAAACTATTTGAAGTTAAAAATAGGGTAAATTGCACTATTTGTCATTCAATTTTGATGCAGCTGACAAAACAGTCAAATTGATTTCAATTCAGTCACTCAACTTTTAAAAAATAACAAATTAATCACTAACATTATCAAAAAGTGACAAATCAATCACCCATTAACATTTTCGTTATAGACCAAACGGGACAAGATACGTGGCTAGTTAACTAGCTGACGTGGCCAGTTAACTTGTCACGTTGGAAGAGACAAAGTTTCAATTCAGACACTCAATTTTCAAAAAATAATAAATCAACCACTAACGTTATCATAAAGTGACAAATCAGTCACTTATTAACATTTTCTGTTACAGGCCTAACAGGGTAGGTGACGTAGCTAGTAAACTAGCTACTGTGGCCAGTTAACTTGCCATGTTAAATGAGGCAAAGTTGAGTGACTATTTTTTTGTCCTTCATTTTCCTTTTTTTAATAAATGGCCCAATATTTTTAGTTTTTGTGTAAATGATCCAATATGTTTATACTTCTTCTCCATCCCAACAATCTCGCCGTCATTGTCACATCCTGAAAATTGGGTTAGGAGAATCTGATAAGTAAATCGGGGGTTAGTGAATTAACCGTAATTAGATTATATAATTAAATAATTAATAATTAATTAAATAAAATATTATAATAATTAGAAATAATAATTTTAGGTTAGCAAATTAAAATTAGGTGTTCGGGAAATAATTTGATGAAAAAGGATTTATAAAAATAAGGTTTGATTTGAAAGTAATTTTGAAATTGATTTTAATTGAAAAGTAAGGACCTATTTGAAAAAGAAAAGAAAATGGAGGTGGTTAAATGGGCAATGGCCACATTTTTTAAAAATGGGTTGCCTATTTAACAACCCCCACTTCTCATCCCCTCCTATTCTTCATCTTCTTCAAAAAATTGCCAAACACCAAATCAAAGCTTTTCTCCTGAAATTAATTCATTCTTTTTTATTTCTAAGTTTTAAAGCCCCAAAATATGAATTATTGATTTGTTAAGTTATGTCATAATTGAATGTTTGTTCTAGTGGTTGGGAGCTTGAGTGTGTGGTTGAGGTTGGGTGTTTAAATCTTAGAGTGAGCAATTCAATTTTGTTTTTTTGTTTTTGTGGTTACTTTTTCGTGGGTTGTTTAGTGGGTGGTGTTAGATTGGCTTTAGAACTCTAAAAAAAAAGGTAGGTAGATGAAAGTAGGTTGCTAGGAGTTAGTTTTGTTTTGAATTAGTGGTGGCTTAATAATAGTAATAGATTAATATCTTATTCAATTTATTTTCTTTTTCCCAAATATTTGCCCCTTTTTCACGTTGGTTCTTTCTTTTTCCACTACTATGCCACCTCTCTCCTTTCTTGGTTCTTTTTCTTTTGTTTTTCATTTTTTTTCTTCAGGTTTCTTTGTTGTCCATCAATCGTTGAGCACTGTGTGGGGTTGCTAATTTGAGCGTAAGTATTTTTTATGCTAGCTTTGTAATTTCCTGTGGTAAGAGCATTAGTTTTTAATAATCGATTTTTGTTTGAGAGCATTTCGTACTACATAGGGTGGTGATTCTAGTGTATTTTGTTCAATTAGGAGAGAAGCGTGGGTCATTTGATGATTCACCTGTGAGTTAATTCGCGAGGGTTGCAGTTTTCGTGAAGGTAAGGTTTTAATTGAAGGCGTGGATTGAATTTCTTTGTGAAAGCACGATTGTTGTTAATGTCAATTCGTGTTCGAGTGTAAGAAATTGTTAATCGATGTGTTAGGTCTTGGGTTACTCGTTCTTTGAATCAGCATCAAAAAATACCAAGGTATGTAATGGAAAATACAAAAAACAGCGATCGACGAAAGGCAAAAAACAACAATGTCGACACCACACGACCGTGTGCCAGGCAGTATACTAGATCATGTGTGACACATAGTTTAAGCTATTTAGGCCGTGTAGACCACATGGGCGTGTGTGAGGCCGTGTGGGCCAAAATTCAGAATTTTTCCCTAGGGCCGTACACGTTGTTCCGATCAATCGTGGGTCTCCTATTGGGTCAGTATGTGATTAGATGTACTGTAAAACATGAAATCTGGTCATCTGGTAGCATAAATTCTGCTATCTATAAGTATGTCTGAGATATCATATTATAAGTAAACCCAAAAATGTTATGAATGTGATATGCACCTGATATGACATGCATGTAAATTGTAGCACGTATGATTTCTGCTATGATAATATTTATTTCTAGGATGGGATATATTATGTGGAGGAAGTGTTTCTGTGAGTGGCGATATCTCGCCCATTATACTAGTAGTGTAACACCTCTGACCCATATCCATCGCCGAAATAAGGTTACGGAGCATTACCGTAAAACTAAAACATCAAACATTCATTTCTAACATTTCATTATGCATACCAAAGTCCATTCAATAACATGCATTTCGTCCCTTATTCGAGCCCTCGAGGCCTCAAAAACACTTTAGAAATGATTCAAGACTAAATCGAAAACATTTAAAAACTTCAGGAAAAAGATAGAAAAATTCACACAGCAGGTGTCACACGGCTGTGTGGCCAGGCCATGTGGACATTCGAAGTAGGGACACATGGCCGTGTCCCAGCCCGTGTACCTCTTTGACTTGGGTTACATGGCCAAGCCACACACTCGTGTGCCAGGTTGTGTAACTCTCAAAATGCAACCTTTAAAACCTATAAGGGACACACGTTCGTGTCTTAGACCATGTGGACAAGAAATAGACCAATTTCAAGCCATTCTTTCACTCATTTCAAGCTCACACCTACAAGACATTTGCACATACAATCAAGCTTTCAAACATACCTAAAATATGCATATTAAGACCAATTCAATAGGTCATTTCATACAGCCAATATGCCATAAGGTACCTCAATCACATACATCAAACATACCTAATATGTGCATATTTCACCATTAATCAACTAACTTGTTTGCATACCAAAACATATCAAAATTAAGACACATAAACCATACTATATTAGATTTATGCCATATCAAAATAACCTTACCATTTAGGCCACTTCACACATGCATTATAACCATTTAAATGACACCAAACTAGACATTTTCAATTGGTTCCAAAAACCAACATATATACATACCAAATTTATATCCAAATGGTTATAATTCAACCAAACATACTTGACTAAATTTCATATCAAAGCATGCCCTAAATGATCACTTTGCCAATATGACAACACTTACCACTTTGGCCATAAAACCATACATCAATTTGATCTTATAAACACCAACCATTAAGTATCAAAGTGCCATAAGCACACCAACCATCAAGGCATCATAATAACGTAAGTTTCACATATTCAAAGCAATATTACATGCCAATATCATTAACTAAACATTAGACATAAGTCCAACTATACATGACATTATAACCACGACCAAAGCATTAAAATCTACCGATAAAATCGATGGATATTGTGATAAATCTTCGACTAGCTTCCAACCCGATCAAGCTTCCGATAATCTATTAAGTAAGAGAAAGATAACCATATAAGCTGTAACAGTCTGATTTAGACCCTAATCAGAACGGTAGTTTCAGGACCATGAATCCGAGTAAAAAATATTTAAATATTATTTTTTGTGTTTATTATATGTGAATTTTCATGTGTGAAAGTTTCGTATGAAAGTTTGATTGTTTGTGTGCTTAATTAAATAAAAGGGCTTAATCGCGTAAAATGAAAACTTAATAGTTTAAAGCATAAGGACTGTAGTGTTAGTGGCTTTTTAATATGGAGTACTTATGTTGTAATTAGGCTATTGGCTATATGAGTGGATGGTTGAAGGCATGTTTTATATGGTTTTATAATTAAATTTTTAAGGTTAAAAATGTAAAGAAATAAATGGTATATATGATATATTATAACATAAAAAAAGTAAACCATGCATTTGTTCATACTTGGTGACCAAAACCTTAAAAAAAAGAAAAGAAAGGAAGAAGCTTAGGTATTCAACAATTTCGAAGCTTGATTAAGGTATGGACTTTGCTCGGTTTTTGATAATTTTTATGTTTTTGAGATCGTTGCTTCGAGTATTACCCGGTCCATGCTTGAATTTTTTATTTTGGTGAATATTTTGAGTTAGGCCATTGATGAATATTGGTGTTTTGTGATGTTTGATGATAAGTTATGAAAGATATGTTTTGGATTAATATGTTTTGTATTGGAGTTTTTGATGATTTTGAATTATTGGACTAAATTCCAAAAATAATAAATTTAAGAGCTAAAATGCAAAATAAATGAAATATATGGATTAGTATGAGCATAAGGAAGATTCGGCCTAACTATGATGTGGTGAGATTTTGTGTATTTTGTGTTTTGTGCAATTAGGACTAATATGTAAAAGTATGAAATATCAAGGGTAAAATGGTAATTTGCCCATTATGTGTTGTTGGATTAAATTGAATGAAATTGCGTTTAAATGAAGTTAATTTGAAATTATATAGATCAAGAACAAAAAAAATCAGACTTGGATCGGGGAAAAGTAAAAATAGTCGAATAGCCAATTTGTAACATCCGTCGATATCCGAGGTAAGTCTTTAAGCAATTAAACATCATTTATTTCGAATATAAAATGGTTTACTATGATGATTCTAATTTTATAGTTGCAGAGTAGGGTAGGCGAATGTGGTTTATCATTGAATTAATGTGGTTGAGTTTTGTTCGATTGAGTTAAAACCTCTGAAAGTTTGTATGGACTGTTTATAGAATGAATTTATAATAGAGATATTCGGGCTTTGAGCCTAGCAAGCCTTGTGCTGGTGAATTTGATCGGGCTTTGTGCCTAGCAGGCTTATTGCCAGTGAATAAATATCAGACCTTGGGTCTAGCAGGCCTTGTGCTGGTGTGTGATTCAGGCTTATGCCTAGCAGGTTTTATACCGGTAATTTATTTTCAAGTCTATGTCTATAAGGCTTCACATTGATGTGGAAATTGAACAAGCAAGTTGATCTAAATGACCTTGTATATTCTGCCACATAGGTATGTATATATGTGATGATGTGTTGAACTTGTATATTTGGCCACATGTGATGTTATATCAAATATGAATGTTCGACTACATGTGATGTTTTATTGAACTTGTATATTCGGTCATATATGATGATATATTGTACTTGTATATTCGGCTATATGTGATGATATAATGAACTATGTGTATTTGGCCATACAAGTAAGTAATTATGAGATGATATATTAGATCTTGATTACTCGGCCAAATAGGTGTGTATATATGTGATATTATATTTAATTTTCTATACTCGGCCAAATGAATGATGTTGGTTTATAAAGTTGAGTTTAATTAATGAGTATATATGTTTGAATGTAAGCATAATTGAGATAGTGTTATTTTGGGAATGAAAAGTTGAATAATACTATGCTAAATGAGAAATATTAGCATTCAACCAAGGTAACTTATTTGTGTTAAAGTATAACATTAATGATACAATTTGACTTGTTTGAAATGTTTTGATTATTCATTTGAGTTGTTTAATTTGCTTAAGGCTTACTAAGCTAAGTTAGCTTACTCCGTGTGTTTTTGTTACTCTGTTTTATAGATTTTGGATTGTAAGTTACAAGCTCGGGGATCGTCATTGAAGTCATCCACACTATCATCAACCTTCGGTACTTTTAAAAGTCTATTTTTGAACTTATGTCATGTATAGGCTAATATGTATTTTGTTCGACCTTGAATATTTATAACTTGAGCCATACGAAAATGGCTTAATCTCCATGATAATTTCGGTCATACTTTGGTTATGGTTTGAGCTCACTTTTGGTTATGATGTTATTTATTATACATGAATGGTCTATATGATAAATGTTATATGTTTGAAAATGGCTTGTTGATGTTGGTAAATTTGAAAATGGTTGATGTAATGATCATTATATGTATACAATTTCATAGCATAATTAATTGTTTCGACTAAGGTTTTAACTTAGGTAAACATATATGAATTGATATGAATTTTATTTCAATAATGTATTAGTACATTCGGACATAGGATGGAATTGAATAAGATGGTTAGGTTTAAATCATGATTTGATATTGCTTATATAAATGCCCATGCATATGATAATTTGACTTGATTTGTTTGATACATAGTATTTAATATTTATGTTTTAAATATGTCTATATGTGATTAACATCTTGTAACGATAGATATAAAAAGATTTAATTGATAAATATTTTAGTTATATGTTAGAATGAGTTAAAGAATATGGTTGTTCAATGATTTAGCTATTTCTTATATATATATATATATATATATGAATGAAGTGTTTAGAAAATGCAAATTATAAAATGTTTATGCATGTTTCCATGTGCGGTTGTATATTTTTTTATGATGTAATAAAGTTGGAAGGAAAAATGATGATAAGTATGTGCATATTCATTAATAAGATGAAAATTAACCAAATGAATAGTAATTTTTGTCAATTACTATTATGAAAATTATATGTTTTTTTGTGATGTATAAATGTTTAACTTAATGTTAAATGAATACCGAAAATGATATGATCTTTATCAAACGATTATAAGTAGTACATTTCATGTAATCCATTTGTGTTGGGTTATAGTATGCGACTAAAGTGTAATGAAGTCTGTTTATCTGTACGTATTATGAGTTTAAATTAAAAGTATAATCAGCTGTGTGGTAATAGAGATTAAATTGACTATTGAAATTCAAGTACGTGTATGTGATCGTTTTAATTTGTGTTCTTGACTGGTAATACCTCGTAACCCTAATTCGACGACGGATATGGGTTAGGGGTGTTACATAAGCAATGAATGCTTAGTAAGCTCGTATAGACTTTAAACATAGCATTCCATTTCAATGATGAACTTTATAGATTAAATATAAAGCTATACCAATGCCTCAAGATTTATCAAACCATAATCATCAACTTACAATGGAATAAGTCTATCAACACCACATATACTTATCATTCCTTGCATAGTATGATTTCATAAGACTTTAAACCCTTTGATTTACCTACTTTCCATTTCATTTGCTTACTTTAGCTTAAATAACAACATCAATTCATTAAATAGCATATTTGTTCATGAGCTAGGTATATTCATCCATAACATACGTAAATTTCTCACATACAAGTACATCTTTCAACTCATCATTCCATTTAATTTCATCATATTTTATTTCAACTACAAATTTACCATTTCATTACCTTTTTGCACTTGTTTCATATGCATAACACACAAGATATAAGCATAACATCATTCATAACTACGAGCTAGTGCATTTAACATAGCTCTTTTGAAATCAACTACATGATAAACCATTTCATAAGAAATTACATACTTTAATTTATACCACCTTTTCATGTACATATAAGCATATTACCAATTGAACACTTACCGTTTCAATGTATTTCATTAAGACTAAGCATGATATAATCCAATCATAAGCTTGTCACAAGCCTAAGCATCATCTACAACTCATGTTAAAGCATCAACTCATAAATCACTTGAAATACCATAAGGTAAGTCATATACATGAATAACATCATTTGAAATCTTCAATTTCATGAGCGTAAATATAATTTCGTTCAACATTAGCTTTTCATTCCTTTTTATAAATTCATGACATAATTCATTTGAATGCTTACCGTACCTTCCCTTTTTATGCCCATTGAACCACTTAGAATAATATTGGATACATGGGAAAGCTCACACAAAGTGTGCTAAACATATAGTCATAGCTCATACAAGTAATAAAATGGGCCTGCTCACACAAGTTGGCGGTAGGAATGTAAGCTACACAATGCTTCTCAAACAAGCTGTTGAGTATTCGCAACTAATGCCAGACCTCAGCCATCAGTAGAACATTCAAGACTAGCACTCGAAACATGATAACCTGGGTCTGCTCACACAAGCTGTCGGTCAGAACGTAGCTACACGATGCTGCTCACACAAGCTATCGAGTATCCACAACTAATGCCGGAACCCAGCCACCGGTAGGACATTTAGGACCAGCACCCTAACCATGGTAACCCTAATTGTAACAGTCCATTTTTAGTCAAATTAGAATAGTGGTTCCAGGACCACAAAGTTGAAGTGAAAATATTTATTTTATTATTATTTTAATGTCTATAGTATTATAGTAAAGTCATATGAAAATTTCGTTAAGAAATTTTATTGTTTGCATACTCAATTCGATAAAAAGGACTAAATCACGTAAATTGCAAAACTTAAGTTCTATTAGTTAAAGGTATCAAATGAAAATGTGATTAAATGGTTGAGGGTTTTATGTTGCAATTAGACCATGTAAATTGCTAGTGGACTTTTATGACCATTAAAATGAAATTATAAAGGTTATCTGTTAAGGTTAAATTAGTAAATAACCAAATAACTTAAAATTAAAATAAGTAAAATTAAAGTATCATCTTCCCAAAAGCTAAACACTACCGAAATTGAAGGTTAGGAAGCCATGGTTAGGGCTTGAAGCATTCGACCAACATTTCTAGTGCATGTAAGTACATTCTTACTCGGTTTTTGACAATTTTCATGTTTTTAGAGTCGTTGTAGTTTATCCTAGCTAGCCCAGGGACTAATTTGTGAAACTATTAAAGTATTAGGGTGTTACCATTGATGAATATGTATGTGTTTTGATGTTTGATGATAGAAAATGAATGGTTTTTATTAGATAAACAAGTTTTGTAAAGTGATTTTGGTTGAAAATGTCAAATAGGGATTTAATTATAAAATGTAAAAATTATGTGGTGAAATGTGTGAAATAATGAAATGTGGCTGCTATGAACATATATAGAATTCAGTTAGCATGGGTGTGGATTAAATTACATGAATTTGCATTTTTATAAGAGTGGGACTAAATTGTAAACAAGTTAAAAGTATAGGGGCAAAATGATAAATTTACCAAAACATGATATTTGGATTGAATTGAGTAAAATATGAAATAAAATAGTTAAATTTGATTATATAGATCAAGAAAAGCAATGTATAGAATTAGATTGGGGAAAAGATAAAGTTTTGGACTGAACAATCATTTTCCTTTATACGAGGTTGAGGTAAGTTCATATGTTAATAAGCATTAAAGTAGTTGTGTTTTAAATACTTTATTATTGCATTCTTGATGAATACGACTTCACGAAAATACTCGATGAAGATTTGGCGATGTATGAGATCCCGATTGAACCTTAAGAATAGATAGGATACAAATGACATGTCATTAGAGGTTACCGTGTTTTGGGTGCTAGTCCCGTATGTTCTACCGGTGGTTGAGTTTTTCGGCATGTGTTGTGGTTACTCGTTAGCTTGTGTCAACAACACCGTGTAGCTATGTCTTGACCGTCAGCTTGTGTGAGTAGACCTAATGATAGCTCGAGAGTGAGAATATATATGAGATTTGAGATAGAGATGGTTTCGACCATGTATTGGCACTTAGCGTGCGTGATACCCAAGTATTTGAAATTATTCCAAATGGCTCAACGGTCAGAGTTATGTCTCGAGAGTGTATGTGTTAAATATGAACAAGTACAGGTATGTACATGAATCATGTGAGAATTGAATCTATGAGATTTGTGATTTCATGTCTAACTTTGTGGATGAATATGTGTTAGACTTATGGATTAAATTGAGTTGCATTAAGCTATGTTTATTTACTTAAAATGTGATTAAATGTTAAGTTAAGTTTTAGGTTATACGAACTTACTAAGCTTAGTTGCTTACTCTGTTTACTTTTCCGTGTTTTATAGTAATTCGGAAGCTTGCTCGGTTTGGAAGTTGTCGGAGATTGCATCACACTATCAAACTCTCATTTTGGTACTTTTGGACTTAAAGTATTTTGGTTGTAACACCCCGAATTAGGGTCTAGTCAGAACAATGGTTTTGAGACCACAAATTCAAAATAGAAATAATTATTTTATGATTATTTGATGATCCGTGGTATGATTGCATGTTGGTGTGAAATTTTCATAAAGAAATTCTATGCTTAAAGTGTCCAATTTGACTTTAGGGACTAAATTGAATAAGTTGTAAAACTTGTGTTCTAGAAGCTTCAAGCATGAAATTGCATTGGATTATTAATTAGAGGTCCTTAAATAGTAATTTGACCAAGTTCTAAAATTTTGGACAAAAATGGGCATGAATAGGAAAATTTTGAAAGAAAGTCTTTAAGGGCATTTTGGTTATTTGGTTAATAAAAGAATAAAAAGGGAAAAATCAAGCAAAAATGATGCCCATCTTCTCTAAGGGTGCCAAAATTTGGGGAGTCTCAATAGCTAAGGTTTTCAATATTTCAAGCTTAATAGTAAGTGCATCCTAGTCCCGTTTTTAATGTTCTTTACATTTTTGAAGTTGTCATCAACCGATCTAGCTATTTCTACCATTATTTTGAGCTAGGGTTCATCTATGAAAATTGACCCATGTGTGACATGGTTGTATTTTGATGTTTAATGGAGGAATATGAATGTTTGATGTGTGATAAACATCTTTTACTAGTGATTTTGAGTGAAAACACCTAAAAAGGACTTATTTGTAAAAGATGAAGAAATGGGTAGTAGAAATGTGGTTTAATGTGAAATATGGGCTGATATGAGTTAGAATATGAATCAGCTAGGCTTGGGTAACAAAGAAAATGCATGGATTTCATTTTACGAGCCTAGGGACTAAAGTGTAAATAAGTGAAAAGTTAGGGGTAAAAAGATAATTTCACCAAAGTATGTGTTATGGGTCAATATGAGCAATGCCATATTAAACAAGTGAAATTTGGCATTATAGATCAAGAAAAACGTGATTCGGGTCTTGATTGGGGGAAAACAAGGTTTACAAGGATTAGGCTCGTTTCTATCATTTTGTATCGAGGTAAGTTCATTTGCAAATAATGCAACATGTACCATATTTTAAATGCTTTAATATTTCAGATATGGTAAGTGCATACATATTTAATGTGATGTTGTATCATGTGTTTATTGCCTAAATTGTATTAGGAATTATGCTTGACGATTCCATGAATATGTGATTGGTGCTATGAGTATTGAACTTGACGTTACGAGCAAGTTCGATAGAAATGTGGTATCGAAAAATCCCGCTTGAACCTTCGGAATAGTTTAGGATACAAGTGACATGTCATTAGGAATTATTGTGATTTGAACTCATTGAGTTGTGGTCTGAGTTCATGATATATGTGACATCTGAACTCATTGAGTTGTGGTCTGAGTTCATGATATATGTGACATCTGAACTCATTGAGTTATGGTCTGAGTTCATAATTTATATGACACATGTTTTGCCGTCTGGGTTGTAACACCCCTAACTCGTATCCGTATCCAGAATAGGGTTACGAAGCATTACGAATGAATACACTTCATTCTCATACATTTAAGCAATCATATTCAAAATTTATATAATCATTCATAATGTCCTATACATAGGTCTACGAGACCTTAAAACATGCTTAGAAGTGGTTCGGGACTAAACCGATAAGATTTACAAACTTTAGGAAACTTAGAAAATTTTCTTTAATTACAGGGTCACACGCCCGTGTGAACAGGTCGTGTGCCTTACACGGGCACCAGACACGCCTGTGTCATAGACCGTGTGAAAACAGGGCATACATACTGACTTGTACCACACGGCCGGAGACACACCCGTGTGCCTTGGCTGTTGGAAAACTGGAGGGGTTACTAACTTGGGTCACACGGCCAACCACAAGCCCGTGTGTCTAGCCTATGCTCGAGACTGACTTAAATTCGTAGGTCTACCCCAGGGGACACATGGCCTTGTAACATTGCATGTGTCACACACGGCCGAGACACACGCTCGTGTCTCTACCCGTGTGGACAAAAGTAGGCCATTTGGAAAGCCAATTTGCCACCCTACAATCATGCATACAAATCAACCTATTTGGTACCATTTCAAGTAAATTATAAGCAACCAAAACCCATTAAAACATACACATAATATAACATATATAATCAACCATTTTAACTAATCAATTCCATATTCAAATTATACCAATTCATTATGCCAAAATCATCACAACTTGTATATATTCCCTATTCACTAATTCATCATAATATCATCTATTTCATATCACAAAAAAAACTCATCATATCACCATCTCAAACCAAACCATTTCATAAAACATTATATACATCACATATAAAACTTACCAAACACATAATTCAAGCCAACTTAGATGGTTATACATACCACATTTACAAGCCAAGTCTCATGGCTAATATCAAGACTCAAAACATACTAAAATATCACTAGTCTATACATGCCATATACCATATATACTAGCTTCAAAAGTACCAAGAAGATGATCGATAGTGTAATGACATTTCTTGACGATCCCTGAATCCAAACTAGCTTCGATGATTTATAAAACATAGACAAATAACACACAGTAAGTTTCATAGCTTAGTAAGTTCGTACTAAAGATACTCAATAGTCCATATTATCTAAATCATCAACTAATAGACCCTTAGTAGTTCTAATATCATCATTCAATTCTAACTCATAACCATTTATCGTTTGTATACCATTTCATCAAGCTTCATACACATAGTATCA
Source organism: Gossypium longicalyx (assembly GCA_025698465.1). NCBI lineage: Eukaryota > Viridiplantae > Streptophyta > Magnoliopsida > Malvales > Malvaceae > Gossypium > Gossypium longicalyx. The sequence continues at coordinate 38,954,573 of CM046995.1, forward strand.
ACTACCACATAGGTATTGTACGTACCTGTACTTTCCCATATTTATTAATTTCATTATCACCTCTTTGTTTAACGCATTGATTCATTCAAAAATATTCCAATACTCCAAGAACTTGCACACTTAGTGCATCAGTGATTAGCTGAAGCTATAACAATTTCGCACACTTAGTGCCATCATAATTAAACTGAAGCTATCTTAGTATCGTACACTTAGTACCTTATATAGCCGAAGCTATTCCAATTCTCACACTAAGTGCTATTTATAGCCGAAGCTATTTTGAAACGCACACTATGTGCCAAAATACTCGATTTGATGTCATACACATTTATAGTCACGTATATATACATCTTATGCATTATCAAAGCATTAAAGACATAATTGTAACAAATTTTATCACGTACGAACTTACCTCATACTTAGAATGGATGAATCGGATCGATTACTCGATAACCTTCGATTTTCCTCGATCAAAATCTGAATTCTTTCTTTCTTGATCTATATGTATTCAAAATTAACCTATCTAATCACCAATTCATTCAATTTCATCCACAAACACATATCTGAGCATTTTGACACTTTAGCCCCTAAAGTTACACATTTTGACATTTTAGTCCTTATTACACAGAACACCAAATATACAATATTTCATCAAAACCATCCCTTAGTCGAATCTTCTATAACAGCTCGATTTTAGGCCTAGTCAGGACAGTGGTTTCGGAACCACTAACCCGAAGTTGGAGAAATTATTTTTAATATTATTCTATTATGATGGCATGTTTATAAAGGTGCATGAAAATTTTAGTGAATTAATTTTAACGTTTGTGAGCCTAATTGCGAAAAAGGACTAAATCGTATAAAGTGCAAAAGTTCTATTTTGATAGCTAAGGGTGTTATATTACCATGAAACTTAAATTGGGGGTTTTTTAAGGGAAAATAGACCCTAGTATAGTGCTTGGCCGACCATGAGACAAGGATTTTAACTTAGTCAAATGTTAGGTGAAGTTGGTGACTTATTTGACAAAAAAAAAAGAAAATAAAATAAACATAGGATGATATCATCCCTTTCCCATCTTCTTCTTGACCGAAAATATCAGCCATAGGAGGGTTTTGAAGGTTGAAAATTTCAGCCACTTAATCTCTCTACAAGCAAGTGGTCTTGATGGTTTTCTTGATGATTTTTGTACTTTTAGAACTCTTGTAACATGAGCTTTCAAATGAGGGGACTATTTTGCAAAATGGTTGAAAGTCTAGGGTTTTACCATGAATGTGTTCATGTTGTTTTCTAAAATTTTATGAAATAAAATGAGTTATGGTAGTGTAATAAACAACTTTTGTGAAGTAGTTTTCATGAAAACCCTAACTAAGGACCATTTTGCATGAGTTGTAAAATAGATAGTAATATTGTGAAATATTGGGAATTTGGGGTTGTCATAAAAGTAATAAATGGTCGGTTAGGCTTTGCTAATAAGGAAATTTGATAAAAATTGATTTTCGGGTCTAGGGGTAAAATGGTCATTTTGTGAAAGTATAGGAGCAAAATGGTCATTTTGCCCAATTATGAATTGTTGAGTACCTAGATCAATAAAATAATTAAACTTGTAAATTTTTATCATTATAGATCAAGAATTACAAAATCTGAACCTAGACTGGGGGAAAGCCAAGCAAGTAGACTAAAACCGACTAGTCGCCTACATTTTGTAATCCGAGGTAAGTTGTATGTTAATAATGCAACTATATCTTTATGATGCGCAATGGTATTGATATGGCATAAACTGATTTAAGTTTGAGTATGAGAATACATGTTGAGAAATTAACATAGTAGAGACTTTCGTTGAACATTTGGAATAAACTTGGATATTTGTACCTTGATATTGGGTGATATGTGTGCTAGTGTAAGACATGTATGGGACATGCATCGGCCACAATATGAGAGCCAGTGTAAGACATGTCTGGGACATGCATCGGCCTCGAGATATGAAAGCCAGTGTAAGACATGTCTGGGACATGCATTAGTATTGAGACGAGAGCTAGTGTAAGACATGTCTGGGACATGCATCAGCCTCACGATAGACAAGCTAGTGTAAGACCTGTCTGGGACAAGGCGTCAGCTTGTTATGTGTCAATGTAAGACCGATCTGGGACATGGCAACAACACCGATAGATGAGAGCCATTATAAGACTTGTCTGGGACATGGCATTGGCCTCACTATATGAAAGCCAGTGTAAGACCATGCCTGGGATATGGTGTCGGTGTCTTAACCCATGTTAAGGCCATCGAGTATTCAGTAGTATTCCAAATGGTTCAACAAAAGGTTTATGATTTATGTCGAAATGAGAAAAGTTGCAATCATATGATGAGTGGTACAGGTACCTAATTGAAAAGTATCAGATATGGGCTCCATGTATGCAATACAAGTTGTATTGGATGGTGATGAGTAAGTTGTATTTACGTTTACTTATGGTGTTCATGAATAAGCTATGAAAGGTTATGAGCATATTGTCTTATGATAAGTAGTTGTTGTTTATTTTCATGCAACTTACTAAGCCTTATGCTTACCTTGTTTCTTTCTATTTTCTTATAGTGCCGCCTAATTAGCTCGTGGATCGATGGACGTCGGAGGCATCAATCACACTATCAATCGAAGCACTTGGTATAGTTAGATCTGTTATTTTGATTATGGCATGTATAGGATCTTGGCTTTTGAGTTTTGTGTCATTGTTAATTGGCCAAATGTGTCGGCTTAATCTAATACTTGATTTGTTTTGTATAAGGCCATGGAAAATGTAACACCCCTAACCCGTATTCTTCGCCAGATTAGGGTTATGAGGTATTACTGATTAAACTAATATTCATACAAACGTTGTTTATAAATTTCAATTCAAAATTCAGATCGCATATAAGCTTATTATCAAATCTTAAAAGAAATTTAAGATACACAATACATCACAAATAATGTATAATCTAAAATGTATGTACAAAATTAATCATTTACTTCATACACAAAACATGGAACACGTCTATGGATACATTATTGACCATTTGGCTTGTTGTATACATATGTCACATGTATGCACAGGTTGCATTAATGAAATAAAGTTCATTCATTTTTTTTTGTTTATTTTTTTATCTATTTATATGGCATTACTACTTTAATTATTATGTTATTCATAAGTAATACATTAAGGCAATCTAATTCGTTTTTTTTTTTATACTTATAAACATATAAGTAGTTGCAACTGAACATGACCAATTAAAACTATAAGGCAAATTAAAATTTCAAATTGATAAATCATCATCATATAAAGAATGCAACATATATTACCATGTTCAAACACATTTTACCATTTAGCATAAATCTCTCAAAGAACCCTAATGATAATTTAATCTTATATCATGCAAAAATTCATTAAATTATCAAATTGTCAATAAATTGCAAATAACAATCCTTGGACACACCTTATTTATGGGCACATTTCAAATAATTAACGAAAACAATTTTAACATGTATTTAATACTTGTTACCATTCATTATCGAATGGTAGTACTCAAATCTAGGCTTACTAAGAATTATGTCCATGCATTTACGAACCTAAACCAAAGCATAAAAACAAGTTCACATATGTATATTCCACCTTAACTCAAACATATCCTAATTAATCTAACAAGATTATGATCAAATTTATGATATAACTTACTAAGTTATAAACCAACTTTGATACACAATCACATAGCATCACTTATAAATATTTATAAGTTACGGCATATTTCTCCATACCTCATGCAAAGTCATTAACCTAATTCAACATTTCAACACATAACCCATACTATATCCATCCATAGCACACAACATATTAATCAAAGTGAACTTATACCATTATCAATCTAAGACCGAACACAAGAAGTGAAATGACCACAACCAAAGCACAATCAAAAACCAACTAAAGAAATTTAGCCATTTTCGCATGGCTTGTATATACATTCATTTCCAAAATATTTAACTCCAAAACTAGCCTATACATTCCATAATTTAAGTTTAGTTCAAAAGTACCACAGCTGTAGATAGTGTGATGAACTTGGTTGACGATCCTCGAGCTTGCTGCTTGACTTCAAAATCTATAAAACAGAGTAACGTAATACACAAAGTAAGCTACCACAGCTTAGTAAGTCACAAGCAATAAACAACTCAGTAACACATTTGATTTAAATTAACTAAATGAAATGTATTAACATTGTTAACCACATAAGCCGAATACAAATACTATCATTTAATTCAATATAAATCAACTTCCAAACTAGTAGTCATAATATCCACACATCAATTCACTCTTTTATTTGACTTAAGAAACACCAAATGTTATCTCATGTATAAATAATACCTAGCTAGCCGAATACACAATTTATATGCGCACATGTTACGTAACATTTCAATACTACACAAATTATTCATTCATAAGCCGAATACGTATATTCAAATACACATGAAATCCTTATTTGCATTGTGCATAATTTAAAGTACATAACCATAGTACCTTCTTACCTTAACTTAGGTAGTCATCAAGTTAGCCCATACTTGACCACTTAGCTCATAATGTACAATCCATATGTAGTTTACCTTTGCCCGATGAACCATTCAGAATTGAATAGGACACTCAAAAAATCACATAAATCGTACAATGCCAATGTTCCAGACGTGGTCTTACATGTAGCCACATACCGATGCCACTGTCCTAGACAGGGTCTTACTCGTAAACACATATTGAAATCACAAATCGATGCCATGGACTTACTCGCACACAAATATTGAAATCCTATGTCATGACATATGTATCCTAACTATTCCTAAGGTTCATACGGGGCTTTCGGACGTCGTAACTCGGTCGAATCGAGCTCGGAAGTGTAGTAGCCATATTTAATCATATTCGGCCAAAATATACTTAAATTCTAACATTTCATAACAGCATGTAAACATAACATTTAATTACCAATAAACACGTCTATTTGCTTATAAACTTACCTCGGACGTCGTAAAACGGGACGGGGCTGCTAGTCGACAACTTTCGTTTTTCCCCGATCCAAATATGATTTCTTTAGTTCTTGATCTAAACACATTCAAAGTAAGCTCATTCAAACATATTTTCATTCAATTTAGTCCAAAAATACAAAAATGGGCAAATTACCATTTTACCCTTGACATTTACAATTTTTACAATTTAGTCCCTATTGCAGAAAACAAAAAATACACAAAATTTCACAACACCCATGTTAGGCTGAATAGTACCCATGCTCATACAAGTCCATATATTTTATCAATTTCACATTTTAGTCGCTCAAATTATTACTTTTGTAATTAAGTCCTAATTACTCAAAATCATCAAAAACTCCAATACAAAATATGTTAATCTAAAACATATCTTTCATTTTTCATCATAAAAAAAGTCACAAGCTATCAACAATGACACAACTCAAAATATTCATCAAAATAAAAAATTAAAGCTTGGGTTTTGTAGTACTCAAAGCAACGATCTCAAAAAAGTAGAAATTATCAAAAATCGAGCTAAACTCATACCTTGATTGAGCTTCAAATTGACCGAACCCTAGGTTGGTTTTTCTTTTCTCTTTTCTTTGTTTATATTAGGCAATGGTGGACATAAAAGTATGAGTACTTTGTTTTTATGATATATTTTATATTATACTAAGTTATATTATTAGTTTACTTTTTTAACCTTATTTAAATTATAACAAATTCACATAATAAATGTCCATAGACGTCCATTCAATATGTCAATGGACTATTTACTACTTAAATCCTTCATTTTTAAAAGCCACTAACAACTTAACTCTATAATATTAAACTACCAAATTTTTTATTTACGCGATTAAATCCTTTTATTTAATCGGACACCTAAACGACGAAATTAAATCACGAAAATTTCACAAATATAAATTCACACAAAATAAACATAGAAAATATTCTAAAATATTTTTTTAACTCGAATTTGTGGTCCCAAAACCACCGTTCCCATTAGAGTCTAATTTGGGCTGTTACAGAAAATGGCGAATATTGAAAATCATTATATGAATGTGAAATTATGGGCATGGTTGAATATATGAAATGTACATAGGCCTTAGCTATGATTGTTTGAGTTGAAAAATCATATTAAGTTAGACTTGATAGGTTGGTTGGTGTTAAATTTGTGTTTCAGGGTGGCAAAAAGGCTTGGCAGATAGCCTTATAATGTCCACACAGGTAGACACACGGCCAGCCCCATGGGCGTGTGATCCGGCCGTGTGTCCCCTGCATGTAAAATTTTCAAGTCAGTATGCATGATAGTAAACACACGGGCAGAGACACGGCCAAGTGTCTCAGTCAAGTGGAGGACATGGCCTCTGGCCACGGGCGTGTGCCTTGACCGTGCGCCCTAAATTGGATGCTGATGTCAGAAATAGAATGTCAAGATTTTTAGACACGGGTAGGACATGGGCGTGTCATGGCCATTTGAGGGACACGAGCCACAGACACGGGTGTGTGTCAGACTGTGTGAAAACCCCTATAGGTTCGAATTTGGAATTTAGTTCACACGGGTATGGGACACGGGCATGTCCCCTTGTGCCTAGGACGTGTATGCTACACGGGCCATCAGCATGACCATGTCATAATGGCCACACGAGCGTGTTAACCTTTCCCACAAGCATGTGCCCCGCTTTAGGTGGTATTTCTAAAGTGCGGTTTGGGTCTCATAAGCTCGTATTAAGAGCTTTTAGATCAAAATGGAAAATTTTTAAATTAAACCTAATTCTTATAACTCGAAATTGATCGTATGCATGTGTTAACTGTGGTAATGCCTTGTATTTCGTCCTGGCATAGCTCGGGTGTGGGGTTATATTTAGTGGTATCAAAGCTATGGTTTAGTCAATTTTAGGACTAACCTAGTGTGAGTACGAGTGTAGCACCCCAAACCCGGCTCAGACGTTATGACTGAATCTGGCATGTCACATTGTAGCGTTACTAGAAAAGTCACGTTTTATCTAAAGTCTTTCTTAGTGGTTAAAGAATATCCTCATTATAGATTAAAGTGAATGGAAGCTGTGCACCAGGTAGGATGCCAAAAAAGAGGAGGTGAGTCAATTAGACTGCTTAAGTACCTAGCTCTCCACGGATCCAATCCTAGACATGCACACAACCATTGCCACACTTTAACTGAGTGATTGTTTAGGGAAAACCAATTCGTTCAAAACCATTTGAAAAGGTTATTAATTTTGAAAATGTTTTCGTTGCGGAAGCTTTGCTTTGCTAATGCGATATTTTGAAATCAAGTAACCTTTTTAAAATGTGCCCTAGAGCTATTCAATTTCAAACAATCAAAACAATATCACATCCAAGCTAACAAAACATACTAAGAACAATTAAAAATAAATAAAGCGGCCTTGTTACAACTTAAAAACCCAAAACAATTAAAGTAAGTAAGTGTTGATCAAAACACATGAAGAAAAGAGAATTTGCAAAACATGTGGCCACTCCGAATCCCTCATAGCTCCAAGTCCACTATGGTTGGGGATTTCCTGCATGGATGAAATTAAGGGGTGAGTTTGGAAAACTCAGTGTGTAAAGTACACCCAACTAGAGCTTAAATCGGTTCAAGCTTTACTGGGCCTAAGCCTTATCAGAAATAGAATTTACTGGGCCTCAACCCTATTCAGAAATCAGTGTGGCCCTTAAACCTATTACAGTAACATGACATATATTATGCACGTATGCAGAAACCCAACCCATATCCATCCGTACACACCCTCGTATCAACCTTACACCATGTGGGGAGACAACTCAACCCACCCATCTATTACACACCACAAAATTTGTAGCATGACTGCCAGAACAGATTTTGTGACCGAGTCACCAAATATAGATATTGTGGCAGAGCCACCGGAACAGATATTTATGGCACAGCCACCAGAAACAGATATTTGTGGCATAGCCACCAGAACGCTTCCTCCATCAATAGATCCTAAATCCCATGCAACAGATATGCATGTCATGGCATATAGCATACAAAAATTGAATATCATACGTTTCAAACAGAATTAACCCAAGGGGTATAACGATCACTTTGCACCTAGGGGTATAATGGTAATTTTCATACTTTAGGGGTATTTTAGTAAATTTACTATTTTAAGGTTTTCATGCATATTACAGCCATTATCGTATTAACAGAAACACATACCGAGCATTTTTACCGAATTGGGCCCATTAGCCCATTAACCCGTTTTTGGCTCATTAAGCCCAAATATACTGAAGTGCACGAAATTGCGTACTCTGAAATCTTACCGCTTGAGATTACCAGGATTAACAAACAAACTATCTCACAAGCGCTCGCACGCTCACAAGTTCACAAAATGCCGGCTTTTCGGTATTTTGACTTTTCAGATTTTGCCGATCTAGTCTATAAGTGGGTGTCGTTTACACACCTATTTTATGATGAAACACTGACGAGTTTCACACACGACTTGCCTACAATTAGTTACTAACACGTTAAACTATGAATTCATAACAACTTATATACAAATCCCCTTACCAATAATCGACCATTAACACCTTAAGTACTAAAGTTCTTACCTTTGCCGGAATATGGACTAGATCTAAATCTAGTCATTCCAATTATCCAAGCCCTCGATCAGTAGCCTTTAATTCACACTAGAGCAAAGCAAATCAAATAACACCACTAAACCATTTTAGTTTAGTCGACAGGCACCCTTTGCATATAGGGGTTTTCAACTTCTCTTTGAATCACCAAATAATGGATAGAGAAGGGATTCCGAGCACTTACCAAAGATTTACTTGCCAAAAACATTCCCAAGTACCTTCCTATTTCCGATTTGTTGTAGATCTAACCCAAAATACGAATAGAGAATAGATCTAGATGATTCGGCTTTTGAAGGAACGAGATGGAGAATAGAAGTTTGTGAAGTAGAAGGGAGCTGTCGGTAGAAGGATAAGAGAGTTGTGAGGTTTGGATTTTTGGCATGGAGAAAAGTCTCTATATTCGGCAATAATGAGAAGAGAATAAAAAAAAAAGGACTTATGAGTAGGAGTAGAAGATTAAGCATGGTGAAGAAAAGATGAACAAAAAGAATGAAGGTCAATCTAAAAAATAATAATATATGTGAATGGCCCTAACCTAAATCGACTAACACTTAAAAACACCCAAAACTAAAACAGAAAAGAAAAACAACCCATACAAGCCAAAATTTTAAGAGCTTTTTCGACACTTAATTGCCTATAGCCGAACTGGTACTATCATGAGTCCTATTTCGGCATAAAATCCTTCCCAAGTTCAAATTCCATGTTTTTCTCCTTAATTCTTGGCCACCACCTAATTTGAATTCCATCCAAATCCTTCCTACCGATTAGCAGCCACCATTTTTCCCACCGCTTGGCCGACTCAATTTGCTGCTTGGAAGAGTTTCAGTCCAATTGAATTACTCCCCCCATACGTGCAGCAAAAAGGTAGCCCATTGCGCGTACAACAGCTCAAAACTGAGACCTCCAGGCACCCATATACGCTACTTGGCACTGCCCTGAACCACTGCGCCATAGGCGCTCTCTGTGACAAACTTCATTCGCAACTTCATTTAAAGCCTATTTTAACCGCAACCTGAATACTAAAAAAATCAACCATTTGCGCGTACCGTGCCTTAAACCCAGGCACCTCCCACGCCCTCCTAGCGTGCTTAGCCACTGGTCTAGGTGCTTGTTTGTGCTAAAACTCATCCCAAATTATTAATAAGGCCTACTGCCCAGATTCCCTAAGGTAGCATAAAATTTAAATTTTTTTTTTTTGCTAGAGTCTTGAATCAAACCCAAGCCTTTTCCCACACTATAAATCCATCGTAATTCACTTAGATCCTACACTAAATAATTAATAAAAATATTGATAATAATTTCCCGTAAAAAGTTAAAACAATAATAATTCTATCTCGGGCCATCTTCTACCCGAACTCGGACTCCAAACCCAATATTTCTAGGCCCAATTTTTGGGGCGTTACAACTCTACCCCCCTTAAAAAAAATTTCGTCCTCGAAATTTTCCATCCAGTTATCAGTTGTCTAATACTGACTATTGCACTATGCTACTACTGCGCACTCTGATTAAAAATAATTCTTAGTAAGGCCCAGAACATCTAATTACCAAAGTAAAGAAACATTTATCAAGCACGCATACAACTTGTAACACACACTTAAATAGAATAAGCTTGGCAATCCTGAGCTCAATGCTCCTTGGACCCACATCTAAAGCATGCTCCTGTCTTCTTATGGCATTCACCCGGATGACGCCTGTTGCAGTTCTTGCAGGTTGGAAAGTTTGGTCGTGTCTTAACATGTTTCACAGAACGAGGCTCGGTCTTCTGAGAACTAGAATCCTTCCTCTTCTTACACTCCAAGCACCCTACCTGAAGCATTTCCCTAATTTCCTTAACCTTGGTCTCCAATACCTCTTCTACCACTTTCCTTACTATCTTGGCCAATGCCTCGATACAAAGCTCCGAGTTACTGCTACCCGAAGTTGGCAGACTTTGCTTACCCTCAGAATTCATATCAATACTCTATATTACCGGCATACATATCAAATAACTACCAAGGCCTCGATTCAATAATTTTAGTACTTATTCATATGTTTTATGCTGAGATAGTATTTTAAAGTTTCTATTTTCATAGAATCATAGCCTAGCTACAATCTCAGTATTCTAGGGTTTTTAGTATTGCCCTAGCTACAGTGTCATGATATGGTCTCAGTTCTATCTAGAGTAATATCTTAATACAGTGTAGTATGAGTAACAGAAATACTTACAGACTTGTTGCCAGGGATTCAGTGTGCCACTTAAACCATTTTAAGATTGAACCTTAAAACATGTATACCTTGTAAAATATCTTTGAAAAGAACTTTCAAAAACCGTTTCCAAAATACCCTTCTTGGGCCTAAGTTTAGCAAAATTTTTTGAAAAGCTTTTTGGACCCGATCCACAGTTGAGTTGTTGCAATCGGACTCTGATACCACTAAATGTAGCACCCAAAACTCGGCCCAGACGTTATGACCGAATCCGGCGTGTCACATTGTAGCGTTACTAGAAAAGTCACGTTTTATCCAAAGTCTTTCTTAGTGGTTAAAGAATATCCTCGTTATAGATTAAAGTGAATGGAAGTTGTGCACCAGGTAGGATGCCAAAAAAGAGGAGGTGAGTCAATTAGGATCGCTTAAGTACCCGGCTCTCCACGGATCCAATCCTAGACATGCACACAACCATTGCCACACTTTAACTGAGTGATTGTTCAGGGAAAACCAATTCGTTTAAAACTATTTGAAAAGGTTATTAATTTTGAAAATGTTTTCGTTGTGGAAGCTTTGCTTTGCTAACACGATATTTTGAAATCAAGTAACCTATTTAAAACTCGCCCTAGAGCTATTCAATTTCAAACAATCAAAACAATATCACATCCAAGCTAACAAAACATACTAAGAACAATTAAAAATAAATAAAGTGGCCTTGTCACAATTTAAAAACCCAAAACAATTAAAGTAAGTAAGTGTTGATCAAAACACATGAAGAAAAGTGAATTTGCCGAACATGTGGCCACTTCGAATCGCTCACGGCTCCAAGTCCACTATGGTTGGGAATTTCCTGCATGGATGAAATTAAAGGGTGAGTTTGGAAAACTCAATGTGTAAAGTAAACCCAACTAGAGCTTAAATCGGTTCAAGCTTTACTGGGTCTAAGCCCTATCAGAAATAGAATTAACTGGGCCTCAGCCCTATTCAGAAATCAGTGTGGCCCTTAAGCCCATTACAGTAACAGGACATATATTATACATGTACGCAGAAACCCAACCCATAGCCATCCGTATACACCCCCGTACCAACCTTACACCATGTGGGGAGACAACTCAACCCACCCATCCGCTACACACCACAGAATTTGTAGCATGGTTGCCAGAACAGATTTTGTGATAGAGTTACCATATACAGATATTGTGGCAGAGCCACCAGAATAGATATTTGTGGCATAGCCACCAAAAATAGATATTTGTGGCATAGCAACCAGAACACTTCCTCCATCAATAGATCCTAAATCCCATGCAATAGATATGCATGTCATGGCATATAGCTTACAAAAACAGAATATCATGCGTTTCAAATAGAATTAACCCAAGAGGTATAACAGTCACTTTGAACCTAGGAGTATAATGGTAATTTTCATACTTTAGGGGTATTTTAGTAAATTTACTATTTTAAGGTTTTCATGCATATTATAGCTATTACCATATTAACAGAAACACTTATCGAATGTTTTTACCGAATTGGGCCTGTTAGCCCATTAACCCATTTTCAGCCCATTAAGGCCAAATATACCGAATTGCATGAAATTGTGCACTCTGTAAGCTTACCGCTTGAGATTACCAGGATTAACAAACAAACTATCCCACGAGCGCTCGCACGCTCACAAGTTTACAAAATGTCGGCTCTTCGGCATTTCGACTTTTCGGCTTTTGCCAATCTAGTCTATAAGCGGGTGTCATTTACACACCTATTTTACGACGAAACACTGACGAGTTCCACACACGATTTTCTTACAATCAGTTACTAACACATTAAACTATGAATTCATAACAGCTTATATACAAATCCCCTTACCAATAATCGACCATTAACACCTTAGGCACTAAAATTCTTACCTTTGTCAAAATATGGACTAGATCTAAATCTAGTCGTTCCAATTATCCAAGCCCTCGATCAGTAGCCTTTAATCCACACTGGAGCAAAACAAATCAAATAACACCACTAAACCCTTTTAGTTTAGTCGACAAGCACCCTTTGCATATAGGGGTTTTCGACTTTTCTTTGAATCACCAAATAATGGATAGAGAAGGGATTCTGAGCACTTACCAAAGATTTACGTGCCAAAAATGTTCCCAAGTACCTTCTTATTCCTGATTTGTTGTAGATCTAACCCAAAATACGAATAAAGAATAGATCTAGGTGATTCGGCTTTTGAAGGAACGACATGGAGAATAGAAGTTTGTGAAATAGAGGAGAGCTGTTGGCAGAAGGATAAGAGAGTTGTGAGGTTCAGCTTTTTGGCACGGAGAAAAGTCTCCATATTTGGCAATAATGAGAAGAGAATCAAAGAGAAAGGACTTATGAGTAGGAGTAGAAGATTAAGCTTGGTGAAGAAAATATGAACAAAAAGAATGAAGGTCGATCTCAAAAATAATAATAGATGTGAATGGCCCCAACCTAAATTGACTAATACCTAAAAATACCCAAAACTAAAACAAAGAAGAAAAACAACCCATACAAGCCAAAATTTTAAGAGCTTTTTTGGCACTTAATTGCCTATAGCCGAACTGGTACTAACATGAGTCCTATTTCGGCATAAAATCTTTCCCAAGTTCAAATTCCATGTTTTTCTCCTTAATTCTTGGCCACCACCTAATTTGAATTCCATCCAAATCCTTCCTACCGATTAGCAGCCACTATCTTTCCCACCGCTTGGCCGACTCAATTTGCTGCTTGGAAGAGTTTCGGTCCAATTGAATTACTCCCCCACGCGTGCAGCAAAAAGGTAGCCCATTGCGCGTACAGCAGCTCGAAACTGAGACCTCTAGGCACCCATATATGCTGCTTGCCGTTGCCCTGAACCACTGCGCCATAGGCGCTCTCTGTGACAAACTTCATTCGTAACTTCTTTTAAAGCCTATTTTAACCGCAACCTGAATACTAAAAAAAAAACAACCATTTGCGTGCGTCGTGCCTTGAACCCAGGCACCTCCCACGCCCTCCTAGTGTGCTTAGCCACTGGGCCAAGTGCTTGTTTGTGCTAAAACTCATCCCAAATTATTAATAAGACCTACTGCCCAAATTCCCTAAGGTAGCATAAAATTTAAATTTTTTTTTGCTAGAGTCTTGAATCGAGCCCAGGCCTTTTCCCACACTATAAATCCATCGTAATTCACTTAGATCCTACACTAAATAATTAATAACAATATTGATAATAATTTCCTGTAAAAATTTAAAACATCAATAATTCTATCTCGGGCCATCTTCTACCCAAACTCGGACTCCAAACCCAATATTTCTAGGCCCAATTTTTGGGGCGTTACAACGAGTCTAGCTACACATGCCATAATTGTATATTGATAGTGTGACGACCCCTGACGATTATAAATTATGTTTTCATATAGTAAATGGATCCTGATGTAGCTACTGTGGATTACGTGGAAAGTAATGCACTGGCTCCTGCTGAAGGGATCACGCCAGTTGATAGTGGGCCCGTGATAATGAGTCAGGGCATAGGGGCTAGAGAAGCTTACCTCCACATGACGAATGCCTGGTACTCGGAGTTTTTTCGTGTGAATCCGAGCACTCCACCTCCCCCACCTCCTCCAATTCCTTTGTATGCCCTTGTAGCTCCTCATGGAGTAGATATGGCTAGGAGAGAGAAAGTTTCGGTAGACAAGATTCGAAAGCAAGGGGCCAAGAAATTTCGGGCTAATATTGATGACGACCCAGAAAGAGCAGAGTTCTGGTTGGAAAATACCATTAGGGTATTTGATGAGCTATCATGCACGTTTGAGGAGTGCGTGAAGTGCGCAGTGTCACTCCTACGAGAATTGGCCTACCAATGGTGGAATACTCTCATGTCTATTGTACCGAGAGAGAGGATAACTTGGGAATTCTTCCAGGAAAAGTTCTAAAAGAAGTATATTAGCCAGAGGTTTATAGACTAGAAAAGAAGAGTTTTTAGAGTTGAAGCAAGGTCGTAGGATGGTGACTGAGTACGAGCGTTAGTTTGTAAGACTCAGCAAATATGCACGGGAGTGCGTATCTACAGAAGCTATCATGTGTAAGAGGTTTGAAGATGGTTTGAATGAAGATATCCGTCTATTAGTTGCATCTTAGAATTGAGGGAATTTGTGGTGCTCGTGGAGAGAGCATGTAAGGCTGATGAATTGGCCAAAGAGAAGAGAAGAACTAACATCAAGTCTTGAGACTCAAGGAAAAGGCAGATGGGGAAATCACATCAAACCTCATCCAAGAGATCGAGAGAGTTTCGTACTCAATCAAACACGTCAATTAGGTTCTTGAGTAGGAGTAAGAACAAGCAACACATGATGTTTAAAACTCAAACCACTTCTATGGCTAGTGTTGGCAGTGCTCAGCCAAATAGGCCGGAGTGTTCATAGTGTGGTAGGCGTCATTTTGGCGAGTGCCAAGGGAATGAAAGAGGTTGCTTCAAATGTGGATCACTAGACCATTTCATCCGAAATTGTCCTGAATTGGATGAGAAAGAGAAAAAGCAAGATGTGAGGGCAAGTAGTGCTACTTCGAGGGGTAGGCCACAGAAGAACCCGTGTAGTGGGGCTAGCAGTAGAGGTGCTTCTAGAGATTCAACTATGAGGTCCAAGGGCCATGCGCCTGCAAGGACTTATGCCATTCGCACTCACGAAGAGGCATCTTCACCTGATGTAATTACGGGTACCTTTTCTATCCATGATATACCTGTTGTTGCTTTAATTGTTTCGGGGTACACCCACTCTTATATTTGCATGGAATTGATACCTCGAATGAACATGCTAGTAGAGTCTATCGAATTTGTGATAAAAGTGTCAAACCCTTTAGGCAGACATGTGTTAGTTGACCAAGTGTGTAGAAATTGTCCTTTGACAATTGGAGGTTACTGTTTTCTGGCTAACTTGATGTTATTGTCGTTTAATGAATTTGATGTAATCCTTAGGATAGATTGGTTGAGTTCTCATAGTGTCGTAGTGGACTGTAGGAGGAAAGTTATTGATTTGAAGTGTGAAAACGGGGATGTTATTCAAGTTGAATCGGGTAGAACAAATGACTTGCCTGTAATGATATCATCCATATCGGTAGTGAGATATTTGAGAAAGGGATATAAGGCCTATCCCGCCTTTATATTGGATACCCAAGCATCTGAATTGAAGATCGAATCAGTACCAGTGGTATGTGAGTACCTAGATGTCTTTCTAGAAGAATTGCCAGGATTACCTCTAGTGAGGGAAGTCGAATTTGGAATTGAGCTAGTCCCTGGTACGACACCCATCTTGATTGCTCCATACAGGATGACTCCTACAGAGTTGAAGGAGTTGAAAGTTCAACTACAAGAGTTAACTGACAAGGGTTTTGCGAGACCAAGTTTTTCCCCGTGGGTTCTTCGGTACCTTTTGTGAAAAAGAAAGATGAGTCGATGAGGTTATGTATAGACTACAAACAGCTCAACAAGGTGACTGTGAAGAACAAGTATCCCTTGCCAAGGATCAATGATTTGTTCGATCAGTTGAAGGGAGCCACCATATTTTCTAAGATTGATTTAAGGTCTGGCTACTACCAGCTAAAGGTTAAGGAGCAAGATATACTAAAAACTGCATTTAGGACAAGGTATGGGCATTTTGAGTTCCTTGTCATGCCCTTCGATTTAACAAATGCCCCTGCGGTATTTATAGACTTGATGAACCGGATTTTTCGGCCATATTTGGATAAGTTTTTGGTGGTCTTTATTGATGATATATTGATTTATTCTCGAGATGCTAGTGAACATGTGGAACATCTGAGAATGGTTTTACAAACCTTGAGAGATAACCAGTTATATGCAAAGTTCAGCAAAAGTGAGTTTTGGCTACGAGAGGTTGGATTTTTGAGACACATTATGTCGGGTGACGGGATCAAGGTTGACCCGAGTAAGATCTCAGCTATCATTGAATGGAAACCGCTGAGGAGTGTGTCAGAGATTCAAAGTTTTCTGGGTTTGGTGGGGTACTATAGAAGATTCATAAATGGATTTTCGATGATAGCTACTCCGATAACAAGGCTGTTATAGAAATATGTCAAGTTTGAATAGACAGAAAAGTGTCAACAGAGTTTTGAAAAGCTAAAGGCTTTGTTAACTGAAGCTCCAGTTTTAGTGCAACTGGAACCGGGAAAAGAGTTTGTGGTATATAGTGACGCCTTCTTGAATGGATTGGGGTGCGTACTCATGCAAGAAGGTAAGGTCATAGCTTACACTTCGAGACAATTGAAACCACATGAGAAAAACAACCCGACGCACGATTTAGAGTTGGCCGCCATCATGTTCGCTTTGAAAATTTGGAGACATCATTTGTATGGCGAGAGATGCTGAGTATTCACTGACCATAAGAGTTTAAATTATTTGATGACACAAGAGGAGTTGAATTTACGGCAACGAAGATGGTTGGAGTTGATAAAGGATTATGAGTTGGTGATTGATTACCACCCCAGAAAAGCGAATGTAGTCGCCGATGCTTTGAGTAGGAAATCATCATTTTCCTTGAGGGCTATGAATACTCAATTGAATGTGACTAATGATGGTTCGATCCTAGCAAAAATGAAAGCTAGACTGATGTTCCTTTAAGAGACATGCGAAGCTCAGAAAGGTGATGGGGAGTTGTAAGCCAAAATGACTCAGTGCGAGACGAGAAATGAATCAGAGTTTAGTATTGGTACTGACGGTTGTATGATGAACCAAGACAAAATTTGTGTACCTAAGGATAATGAGCTCATTCAGAAGATTTTACGAGAGGCACACAGTGGTTGTTTGTCTATCCATCTGGGTAGTGTGAAAATGAACAATGACTTGAAGAAAATGTACTGGTGGTAGGGGATGAAAAGAGACATTTCTGAGTTTGTTTCTAATTGTCTAGTTTGTCAACAAGTAAAGGCTGAACACCAAGTACCCTCGGGTTCACTTCAGCTTGTGATGGTTCCTGAGTGGAAATGGGACCGAGTAACCATGGATTTTGTATCAGGGTTGCCTTTGACGCCTAAGAAAAAGGATTCCGTTTGGGTTGTTGTTGATAGGCTTATTAAGTCGGCACATTTTATACTGGTGCATACCAACTATTCCCTTGAGAAATTGGCTGATTTGTAGGTTTCGAAGATCGTGAGACTTCACGAAGTGCCCTTGTCGATTATTTTGGATAGAGATCTGAGGTTTACTTCGAGGTTTTGAAAGAAGTTAGAAGAAGCTTTAGGAACAAAATCGAGTTTTAGTACAGCTTTCCACCTGCAAACCGACGGTCAGTCAAAGAGAGTCATTCAGATCTTATAAGATATGTTACAGTGTTGTGTTCTCGAGTTCCAAGGTAGTTAGGAAAGATATCTACCGCTAGTCGAATTCGCTTACAACAATAGCTATCAGTCAAGTTTGAAAATGGCGCCTTATGAGGCTTTGTATGGGCGTAAGTGTCGAACGCCTTTATATTTGATGGAACTTAAAGAGAATCAGATTCACGGGGTTGACTTAGTCAAAGAGACTGAAGAAAAGGATAAGGTGATTCGTGACTGCCTGAGAGCCGCATTGAATAGACAAAAATCCTACGCAGATTTGAAACGAAAAGAGATCGAGTTTCAAGTTGGTGATAAGGTGTTTTTGAAGGTATCTCCGTGGAGGAAAATCCTTAGATTCAGTAAAAAGGGCAAGCTGAGTCCGCAGTTTATTGCACCTTATGAGGTAACCGAGAAAATTGGATTGGTAGCATATCGATTAGCCTTGCCTCGTGAGCTAGAGAAAATTCATGATATGTTCCATGTATCGATGTTGAGCCACTACCGATCTGACCTCTCACATGTGATTTCACCGGGAGAAATTGAAATAAGCCCGGATATGACCTATGGTGAAGAACCGATTAAGATTTTGGATCGAGGGGTCAAGAAATTGAGGAATAAGAGTATTGCACTTGTTAAAGTATTATGACATAGACACGGAGTCGAGGAAGCCAAGTGGGAACCCGAAGAGACTATAAGAGATCAATACCCGAACTTATTCACCGGTAAGATTGTTAGGGACAAAAATCCCTAAGGGGGAGAAATGTAACAGCCCGATTTTAGGCCTAGTCGGAATAGTGGTTTCGGAACCACTAACCCCAGGTCAGAGAAATTATTTTTAATATTATTCTATTGTGATGGCATGTTTATAAAGGTGCATGAAAATTTTAGTGAATTAATTTTAACGTTTGTGAGCCTAATTACGTAAAAAGACTAAATCACATAAAGTGCAAAAGTTCTATTTTGATAGCTAAGGGTGTTATATTGCCATGAAACTTAAATTGGGGGTATTTAAAGGGCAAATAGACCCTAGTATAGTGCTTGACTGGCCATGAGACAAGGATTTTAACTTAGTCAAATGTTAGGTGAAGTTGGTGACTTATTTGACAAAAAAAAAAAAGAAAAGAAAAGAAAATAAACATAGGATGATATCATCTCTTTCCCATCTTCTTCTTGACCGAAAATATCAGCCATATGAGGGTTTTGAAGCTTGAAAATTTCAGCCAATTAATCTCTCTACAAGTAAGTGGTCTTGATGGTTTTCTTGATGATTTTTGTACTTTTAGAACCCTTGTAACACGAGCTTTCAAATGAGGGGACTATTTTGCAAAATGGCTGAAAGTATAGGGTTTTATCATGACTGTGTTCATGTTGTTTTCTAAAATTTTATGAAAGAAAATGGGTAATGGTAGTGTAATAAACAACTTTTGTGAAGTAGTTTTCATGAAAACCCTAACTAAGGACCATTTTGCATGAGTTGTAAAATAGATAGTAATGTTGTGAAATATTGGGAATTTGGGGTTATCATAAAAGTAATAAATGGTCGGTTAGGCTTGGCTAATAAGAAAATTCGATAAAAATTGATTTTCAAGTCTAGGGGTAAAATGGTCATTTTGCCTAATTATGAAATGTTGAGTACCTAGATCAATAAAATAATTAAATTTGTGAATTTTTATCATTATAGATCAAGGATTACAAAATCCAAACCTAGACCGAGAGAAAGCCAAGCAAGTAGACTAAAACCGACTAGTCGCTTACATTTTGTACTTCGAGGTAAGTTGTATGTTAATAATGCAACTATATCTTTATGATGCACAATTGTATTGATATGGCATAAACTAATTTGAGTTTGAGTATGAGAATACATGTTGAGAAATTAACATAGTAGAGACTTTCGTTGAACATTTGGAATAAACTTGGATATTTGAACCTTGATATTGGTTGATATTTGTGCTAGTGTAAGACATGTCTGAGACATGCATCAGCCATAATATGAGAGCCAGTGTAAGACATTTCTGGGACATGCATCGGCGTCGAGATGAGAGCTAGTGTAAAACATGTCTGGGACATGCATCAGCCTCACGATAGACAAGCTAGTGTATGACCTCAGTGTAAGACCGGTCTGGGACATGGCATCGACACCGTTAGATGAGAGCCAATGTAAGACCTGTCTGGGACATTACATCGGCCTCGCTATATGAAAGCCAATTTAAGACCATGTTTGGGACATGGCGTCGATGTCTTAACCCATGTTAGGGCCATCGAGTATTCAGTAGTATTCCAAAATGGTTCAACAAAAAGTTTATGATTTATGTTGAAATGAGAAAAGTTACGATTATATGATGAGTGGTACAGGTACCTAATTGAAATGTATGTGATATGGGTTCAATGTATGCAATACAAGTTGTATTGGATGGTGATGAGTAAGTTGTATTTATGTTTCCTTATGGTGTTCATGAATAAGCTATGAAAGGTTATGAGCATATTATCTTATGATAAATAGTTGTTTATTTTCATGCAACTTACTAAGCCTTATGCTTACCCCGTTTCTTTCTATTTTCTTATAGTGCCGCCTAATTAGCTCGTGGATCGACGGACGACGGAGGCATCGATCACACTATTAATCGAAGCACTTGGTATAGTTAGATCTTTTATTTTGATTATGGCATGTATAGGATCTTGGCTTTTGAGTTTTGTGTCATTGTTAATTGGCCAAATGTGTCGACTTAATCTAATACTTGATTCATTTTGTATAAGGCCTTGAAAAATGGCTAATATTGAAAATCATTATATGAATGTGAAATTATGGGCATGGTGGAATATATGAAATGTACATAGGCCTTAGCTATGGTTGTTTGGGTTGAAAAATCATATTCAGTTAGACTTGATAGCTTGGTTAGTGTTAAATTTGTGTTTCAAGATAGCAAAAAGGCTTGGTAGATAGCCTTATATTGTCCACATGGGCAGAGATACAGTCGTGTGTCTCAACTGTGTGGAGGACACGGCCTCTGGCCATGGGCGTTTGCCTTGACCGTGCACCCTAAATTGGATGCTGACGTCAGAAATAGAATGTCAAGGTTTTTAGACATGGGCTAGGACATGGGCGTGTCATGGCCGTGTGAGGGACACAAACCAGAGACGCAGGTGTGTGTCAGACCGTGTGAAAACCCCTGTAGGTTCGAATTTGGAATTTAGTTCACATGGGTATGGGACACGGGCGTGTCCCCTTGTGCCTAGGCCGTGTATGCCACACGGTCCATTAGCACGGCCATCTCATAATGGCCACATGGGCGTGTTAACCTTCCACACGGGCGTGTGCCCCACTTCAGATTGTATTTTTCAAAAGTTTTGAAAGATGTTGGGATTAATCCCGAGATATTTCCCAAGTGCGGTTTGGGTCTCATAGGCCCGTATTAAGAGCTTTTAGATCAAAATGGAAAAGTTTTAAATTGGACCCAATTCTTATAACTCAAAATTGATTGTATGCATGTGTTAAGTGTGGTAACGCCTCGTATTTCATCCTAAAATAGGGCTCGAGTGTGGGGTGTTACATCTTTCTAAGGTCCCTAGTAGCTTAAAACTTTCACTTATTCACACATTTAACCCCATATTTTCACATTTTCACAAATTAATCCATAATATGCATTTTTACTCAAAATCACTTTACAAAACATGTATATCAAGCACCAAATTTTCATTATTCATCATCAAACATTCAAAAACTCAATCATTCATCAATGGAAACTTTCAAAATCATCAACAAGTTCAAAAATTAGGGTACGGGCTAGCTAGTACTCAAAGAAACGATCACAAAAACATAGAAATCATAAAAAATCGAGCAAAAATGGACCTTTAATTGAGCATGAACATGGCTGAAACCTAAAATGCTTTCCAAGCTTTGTTTTCTTATTAATTTTGGTGGAAGAAGGATGAATAATGACCACCATTTTGAGTTATTTTAATTAATATTAACATTAATAATAGTTTACCATTTTACCCTTGCTTAATAAACTGTTTATTCATCAACTATAAGGCCATTAATGTCCATTAACCTTATTAATGGAATAATAACATAATAAGGACCTTTGGTTTAGTAAACCATAGCAAATAGACACATTTAACATATAGCAAGTCACTTTTTCATTTTACGCGATTAAGTCCTTTTGTCAAATTAGACACTCAAACGATAAAATTAATTCACGAAATTTTCACACATATCAATTCACATACTATAAGTACGAAAAATAATATTAGAATATTTTTTTGACTCAGAATTGTGGTCACAAAACCACTGTTCTGACTAGGGTCTAAATCGGGCTGTTACATGGGTACTGAACTCGTATATTCTACTGACGACAGGGTAGTCTGGCATGTGTTGTAGATACCTGACAGCCTATGTGAGTAGACCCATGAATAGCTCAAAAGTGAGCAACATGTTATATGTGATATGAGTTAGCGTTGGCTACGTATAAGACACTTAGGTGCGAGATTCTGATGTATCCGATAGTATTTCGAGTGTTCAATGGGTAGTTCTAAAGGAAGTTCAATGAGTAATCTTGATGAATACGTCGAGGATGAGAAAGTAAGTTATTATGTGCAAGTGGCATAGGTATGTAAATTGAACTCATGAGAATGACATGAGATATGATGAACTTGTGGCAAGAATATATATATGTAAATGAAGAATGAGTTTAAGAGATGTGATAAAATGCAAAATTATGTTCATTATGTTAAATTTATGATTAATAATTGTTTAGGTTGCATTTTATTTGCATGTGAACTTACTAAGCTTTAATGCTAAACCCTTCATTTCCTTTTCTTACAGTGTCGCACTTGGGTATAGCTAGTCTTATCATTTTGAGTATGGCATGTATAGGGACTTGGTCTTTTTGTTATGTGTCATATGGATTAGCCAAATGAGTTGGCTCATGAAAGTATTATGATTATTTTGTATATGGCCATAAGAGGTGGCTCTTATCGATTATTTGTGTTATAACCCTGATTATTGGTGCATGCATGCAAATGTGCTTATGCTGTAATGTGGTTATGGTTAATTATGGTTAATGAGTGTGATGGATGGCATGTATGTTTGGAGTTTGAAATATGATTAATGTGTAAGACAATAAATGTGGTGTAAATGTGTAACTTGAAAGTAGGTTAGCAAAGATGATAGACAAATATGAAATTGGAGTAGAATGCCATATGAAAGCATGATAGTTTGAATGGGTAATATGTTGACATTACCAAGTCATAATTTAACCATGAATGTGAATGCTTGAGTAGCCAAATGTGCCATGTTGCATGCCATGAAGGGAGTGTAAGTATATGAGTATTTAAGGGTGGTAAATGGCTTCAAAAATAGCCTAGATATTGTCCATAAGGTTAGACACACGGGCATGTGTCTAGGCCTTGTGTGACACATAGCCTGCCCCATGGGCGTGTGACCCGGCCGTGTGTCCTCTACACCCTAATTATGCAAAATAGAATGCCCAGTAGTAAACACACGAGTAGAGACACGGTCTTAGGACATGGGTGTGTGCCCAAGTCGTGTGAAGTCTGCACTTAAGTTTTGGAATTTAATTCGCCATGCGGCCTAAGCACACGGGCGTGTGACTTGCCCGAGTGACCTTATTTGGTTGATGACATCATAGTCAGAGAGTTACACGGGTTGAGGACATAGGCGTGTCCCAAGCCACACGGGCGTGTGTGATTACACGACCTACCCACACGGGCGTCTGACTCTCCAAAGTATGAAAATTTTCTAAGTATAGTAGAAGTTTTGAAAGTTTTTAGTTTAGTCCCGAACCACTCCCAACGTATGTTTTGGGCCTCGTAAGCACATATAAGGGACAATTTGCATATGTATTAATGAAATTGATTTGAACGAAAATTTTATGGCCTGATTTTGTATGTGTGCTTATGTTAAAGTTCGGTAACGTCTCGAACCCTATCCCGACTTTGGGTACAGGTAAGTTGTGCTACATTGGTTATATGGCATGTATAGGTATTTTGGCTAATGAAAGTCTCTATGTTTGGTTATGTAATTATTAATTTAATATGGCTTGACTTGGTATATGTTAGTATGTATATATGTGTAGTTAGCCTCATTTTGTATGTTGTTTGGATTGCCATGGGAATGCCTTGATTTTGATTTGGAAATTTTGAGTATCATGTGGTTGAGATTGAGAAATTGCATATAGGTTATGTGTTAGGCACAAAATTGTATATATGCATTTGATCATTTAGGTAACTTTTAGAAGTGATATTGGTATGATTTTAGATGGTTAGTTGTGATGCTTAAGAGCTTATGATTGTTATTGATGAAATTGCATGACTTAGACTTGATTTTTGATTGGTTTAAATGCCTATTGATGATTTGATATGTTAATGATGTGGGTAGGTTGAGGCAAACATTAGGTGAGAAATATGGCTTAGAAAATGGCCTATTTTTGTCAACATGGGCAAAGACACGGGCGCGTGTCTCAACCGTGTGTGACACACGGCTAGGTGATATGGCCGTGTGTCCCTTGATACTTATTTAGAAACCAAGTCAGTAGCTTCACATGGCCTAGTACAAAGGCATGTGGCTTGGCCGTGTGGCACAAGTCAGTATATCCTCCAATTTTTACATGGCCTAGCACACAGCCTGGCACATAGGTGTGTGATCTGGCCCTGTGACCCAAGTTAGTGAGTTACACGGGTCGAACACCGGCTGGGACATGGCCATGTGATTCTATTTCGAATGCCCACACGGTCTGTGACACGAGCGTGTCTCTTGGCCATGTGAGACACACGGCTTGGCCACACGGGCATGTGTCCCCTGCACTTTGAAAATTTTCAATGTTTTCCCAAAATTTCCTTAAGTTCTTAATTTAGTCCCGAATTATTTTTAATGCTTGTTTTGAGTTTCAAGGACTCGTGTTAAGGACTATATGAATGAATTTGAATGACTTTTGTTTGGATATGAGAAATGAATATGAAATGTATGATTGGTTAAGTGATAAGTCTGGTAATGCTCCGTAACCTTATTCCAGTGATGGATACAAGTTAGGGTTTTACATTTATTGGTATCAGAGCTATAGTTTAGTTGATTCTAGAATTAACATATCGTATGTGAGTCTAGCTATACATGCCATATTTAACCTGTGATAGTGTATATCTCCTGACTAATTTAAATCATGTTTTCGTATAGTAATGGATTCCAATCGAACAGACTCCGATGATGTAGAAAGTAATACACCAGCCTCCGTTCACGGAGTAGTACCGTCTGGTTCGAGACTCGTATCTGAGGGTCAGGGAGGAGAGGCCAAGGAAGCCTTCTTCCAAATGATGAAGGAGTGGTTTTCTGAGTTTGTCCGAACGAATCCAGCTGCTTAACAACCTCCACCCCTAACTATTCCCTAATAGATTCTCGTAGCTTCTCAAGTCTTGAAACCCGTACGTTTAAGCAAACCATCTGTTGATAAAATTTGAAAGTATGGGGCCAAAGAGTTTAGAGCTACAGTTGATGATGATCCTGAGAGAGCTGAGTTTTGGCTTGAGAATACGATTTGGGTTTTTGATGAAGAATGTGTTAAATGTGCTGTGTCTCTTCTGAGAGATTCAGCTTATAAGTGGTGGAATACCTTGATATCTGTTGTATTAAGAGAATGGGTCACGTGGGAAATCTTTCATACCAAGTTCAGGAAAAAGTATATAAGTTAGCAGTTTCTTGATCAAAAGCATAAGGAATTTTTAGAGTTGAAATAGGGTCTTATGACCGTAACCGAGTATGAAAGAGAATTAGTGAGACTGAGTAAGTACATTCGAGAATGCGTCTCCACTGAAGAAATTATGTGTAAGCGGTTAGAAGACGGGTTGAATGAGGATATCAAGCTTTTAGTTGGAATTCTAAAACTAAAAGAATTTGTTGTTTTGGTCGATAGAGCTTGCAAAGCCAAGGAGCTTAGCAAAGAAAAGAGAAAAGCCAATTTTAAAGCTAGAGATTCGAGAAAGAGGTCAATGGGTAAATCATATCATTCATCATCAAAGAATTCAGGGATTCTTATAACCATTCGACTGCTTCAGTGGTGTATTCCAACATAGATTGTGGAAAGGAACACACGAGTCCAAAAGCTCAAGTCACTTCAATATCGAGCGTTGGTAGCGTCAAAGTTAACAAACCTGAGTGTAAACAATGTGGAAGAAGACATTTTGGAAAGTTTTGGATGAATAATAAAGCCTGTTTCAGATGTGGCTCGCAAGAGCATTTTATTCATGATTGTCCCAAGTTACCTAAGAAAGACAAATTTCTAACTACAAGGCTGAGTAATACAGTTGCCAGGGGGAGACCATCTTGAAATACTGGAAATGTGAATAATATAAAAGGTGCAACAAAAGATTCTACTGTGAGATCCGAGGCTCAAGCACCAGGCAGAGCTTATGCAATTCACGCTCGCGAGGATGCATCGGCACCAGATGTTATCGCTGGAACTTTTTCTCATTATGAAACTGATGTAACTGCTTTGATTGATCCTAGATCGAGTCATTGATATGTCTATACGAATTTAGTGTCTAGTAAGAGTTTTTCTATTGAGTCCACTAAATTCGTGATTAAAGTATCGAACCTTTTAGGTTAGTATATCTTAGTTGATAAAGTTTACAAGAATTATCCTTTGATGACACAGGGTTACTATTTTCTGACTGATTTAATGCTTTTATCGTTTGCTGAATTCGATGCGATCTTTGGTATGGATTGGTTGACTCTACATGATGCTGTGGTAAACTGTAGACAAAAGACTATTGAGTTGGGATGTCAGAATAGTGAAATCCTTTGCATTGAATCTGATGAGTCGAATGGGTTGTCTATTGTGATATCGGCTATACTAGTTCAAAAATATGTAAGAAAAGGGTGTGATGCTTATCTTACTTATGTACTAGATACAAAAGTGTTCCAATCGAAGATTGAATTAGTACCAGCAGTTTATGAATATCCAGATTTTTTTAGAGGAGTTACCTAGGTTACCACCGATCAGAGATGTTGAATTTGTTATTGAGTTAGTACTGGGAACATCACTGATACTGATAACTTTGTACAGAATCGCTCCTACAAAGTTTAAAATATTTGAAATATCAGTTGCAAGAGTTAAGAGATAGAGGTTTTACGCTACTGAGTTTCTCGCACTAGGGTGCACCAGTTTTTTTCATAAAGAAGAAAGATGAATCAATAAGACTGTGTATCGATTATCGACAGCTTAACAAGGTTACGATTAAGAATAAGTATCCTTTGCCAAGAATTGATGATTTGTTTGATCGGCTAAAAGGTGCCACAGTATTTTCAAAGATTGATTTACGATCCGAGTATTATCAGTTGCTGGTTAAAGATTCGAATGTGCCAAAAACTACATTTAGGACCAAGTATGGGCACTATGAATTTCTTGTTATGCCATTTGGGTTAACTAACACTCTTGCAGTATTCATGGATTTGATGAATCAAATCTTTAGACCATATTTGGATAGATTTATTGTTGTGTTCATTGATGATATATTGATATATTCTCGAGAGTAATCTGAGCATGTCGAGCATTTAAGGATTGTGTTACAAACTTTGAGAGATAAACAATTATTTGCTAAATTTAGCAAATGTGAGTTTTGGCTTTGAAAGGTTGGATTTTTGGAACACATTGTTTCGGTGGAAGGCATCAGAGTGGATCCAAGTAAGATTTCAGCAATTATTGACTGGAAACTACCAAGAAAGATTTTTGAGATCAAAAGTTTCCTGGGATTAGTGGGCTATTTTCAGAGATTTGTTAAAGGTTTCTCAATGATTGCTACACCGATGGCTCAGTTATTGCAGAAAGATGTGAAGTTGGAGTGGTCCAAGAAATGTCAACAGAGTTTCAACCAGTTGAAAGCACTATTAACCGAAGCACCAATTTTGGTTCAACTTGAGTCGGATAAAGAATTTGTGATTTTTAGTGATGCATCCTTGAACAGTTTGGGATATGTTTTAATGCTAGAAGGCAAAGTGATAGCATATGCTTCCAGACAGTTAAAGACGCACAAGAAGAATTATCTGACACACGATTTGGAGTTGGCTACAATCTTGTTTGCATTGAAAATTTGGCGACACCACTTGTTTGGTGAAAAGTGCCACATATTTACCTATCACAGGAGTTTAAAGTATTTGATGTCACAGAAACATTTGAATTTGCGACAACGAGGATGGCTTGAACTGTTGAAAGACTACGAGTTTGTGATTGATTATCATCCGTGTAAAGCGAATGTAGTTGTGGTTGCTTTGAGTAGAAAATCTTTGTTTACTCTGAGAGTGATGAATATACAATTGACATTATTTGATGATGGTTTGATTTTAGTTGAGTTAAAAGCTAAACCGATGTTTCTCCAGCAAATTTGTGAAGCTAAAAAATGTGACAATGAATTGGAAGCTAAACAAATATACTGTGAGTCGACTACCAATTCAGAATTTTAGATCGGATCCGATGATTATTTGTTGCTCCGAGATAGAGTTTGTGTGTCGAGGAATTTTGAGTTTGTACAGAAAATTTTACACGAAGCATACAGTGGTTGCTTATCTGTTCATCCGAAGAGTACTAAGATGTACAGCGATTTGAAACAGATGTACTGGTGGTCAGGCATGAAACGTGACATTTCAAAATTTGTGTCGAGATGCTTGATTTGTCAACAGGTTAAAGTTGAACATCAAGTGCCTTCGGGACTATTACAGCTAGTGATGATACCTAAGTGGAAGTGGGATAGAGTTACGATGGATTTTGTATCGGGATCACCTTTGTCCCCAAAAAAGAAAGATGTTATATGAGTTGTTGTTGATCATTTCACGAAGTCCACACATTTTATTCCAGTGCGTACAAATTTTTCTCTTGATAGATTAGCTGAATTGTACATTTCAGAGATTGTTAGATTGCACGGAATGCCAATCTCCATAATTTTAGATAGAGATTCATAGTTTCCATCATAATTTTGGAAGAAATTGTAAGATGCTTTGGGTACACAGTTACATTTTAGCACTGCATTTCATCCTCAAATGATGGTCAGTCTAAGAGAGTGATTCAAATTCTCAAAGATATGCTTCTTTACTATGTTTTAGAGTTTGAAGACAACTGGGAAAAATATTTACCATTAGTTGAATTTGTGTATAATAATAGTTATCAGTCAAGCATAAGGATGGCACCGTATGAAGCTTTATATGGTCGTAAATGCCGAACTCTATTGTATTAGATCGAGCTTAGTGAGAAAAAAATTCACGGGGTTGATTTGATCAGAGAGACTGAAGAGAAAGTGAAAGTGATTCGTGATAGTTTGAAGGCAGCTTCAGATCGACAAAAATCATTTGCGGATTTGAAACGTAAAGATATTGAATTTATAATCGACGAAAGAGTGTTTCTGAAAGTATCGTTGTGGAAGAAGATTCTTTGATTTGGTCATAAAGGGAAATTATGTCCACGGTTTATTGGGCCATATGAGATTACAGAGAGAATAGGGCCAACGGCTTATTGACTTAAATTACCGTCAGAGTTGGAAAAGATACATAATGTGTTTCATGTATCCATGTTACGATGGTATTGATCAGATCCTTCAAATATAATTTCTCCGACAGAAGTTGAAATTCAGCCTGACATGTCATATAACGAAAAACAGATCAAAATTTTGGCTCGAGAGATTAATGAGTTAAGAAACTAAAGCATAACTTTAGTGAAAGTTCTTTGGCAACTTCACGACATTGAAGAAGCTACGTGGGAACCTGAGGAAGCTATGAGGAAATAGTACTCTAACCTATTTTCTGGTAAGATTTTCGAGGACAAAAATTCCTAAAGGGGAGAGTTGTAACAGCCCGTTTTCAGTCAAATCAGAATAGTGGTTTTGGGACCCCAAATTCGAAGTGAATGTAACATCTCAAAATAGGGCCTAAATGGAATAGTGGTTGCGAAACCACAAATCTGAGATAGAAAAGTTTATTTTGATTAATTTTTATCATTTACCGAGTGATTAGATGCATGTGTTAGAGTATTGAGAAGAAATTTTATAGATTGCATGTTTAATTTGCCTATTAGGGCTTATTTGCAGAAGTTGCTGTAACAACTCGATTTAAGGCCTAAACGGAATGATGGTTTTAGAACCACGAATTCGAAGTCGAAAAATTTATTCCGATTAAGTTTTAAGGATTATTTATTGATTAAAATATTGTGTAAAAATATCGTTAAGTAAGTTTACTCATAAAGTGCTTAATTGGACTTTTAAGACTAAATTGCAAAAGTTGCAAAATATGTGTTCTAATTCATAAGTACTTGATTGAAATGGGGGTTTAAAGAGGAGGTCCTTAAATGGTAATTAGACCATTATATTTCGTTTGGACAAAAATGGGCATGAATAGGACAAATTCTTTAAGAAAGGCCTAAAGGGCATTTTAGTCATTTGGTAATTAAAAGAAATAAAAAGGAAAAATAAAGCCAAAATTGACTCATCTTTTTCATGCAGGCCGAAATTAGCATGGCGGAAGCCATGGCTAGGGTTTTCAAGCTTTCCAAGCTCAATAGTAAGTCCGTTCTAGCCCCATTTTTTCAAGTTCTTTACGTTTTTGGAATCCCGGTAACTTGATTAAGCTTATTCTAGCAATAATTTAAGCTAGGGTTCATATTTGGAAAAATACCCATAGGTGAAATGTGTTTATTTTGATATTTTATGGAAGAATATGAAGGCTGAAATTATGTTAAACAACTTTTGCTAAGCGGTTTTAAGCAAAAATGAGTAAAACGGCTTAATCGGTAAAAGTTGTTATTGTTCATAACTATGTGTTACAATGAGAATTTGATGTTTCCATAGAAGGGAAAAATGATCATCATGTCATAAAACATAAGAATAAGGGATGAATTTTAATTCCCGAGCCTAGGGGCAAAAGTGTAAATATGCAAAAGTGTAGGGGCAAAATTGTAATTTTTCAAAAGTTTGAGTTAAGGACTTTTTTGAATAGTACATTAATTAAATAAGTAAAATATGATGTTTTAGATCCTGGAAAACGAGATTTGAACCTAGAATGGGAGAAAAATCGAAAATCGGGAAAGTTAGTAAAATGACCGTTTTAGTATCGAGGTAAGTTCATATGTATAATAAGCAATAATTTATGCATGTTTCAATGTAAAATTGATATATTTACTATGATTGCCGAGGTGTTGAAAGTAAGTATAATTATGATGATTTAAATGTTCAATATTAATTCGACATGAAAATGAGAAAGTATGTAAGTTTGTATGTAAATAATACATTATCTTTATTATGTTTTTATATTTCAGCATATTTTATGTATTGTAGCTGATTTTTGAATCATAATTGACTATTGGAAGTATGGAATCAAGTATTAGAAAGAGAGAGAAATCCCCAGTTGAACCTTGGAAAGATTGGATGATACTGAGATGGTATGTAGCTAGGTCAAATGTATGGTGCTGAGTGCACATCATGTGTACAAGAGAGTTACGAGACATTATGATGTAGCTAGGTTGCATGGGTGATACTATGTGTACACCATGTAGACAAGAGAGCTACGGGATATATGTAGCTAGGTCGCATGCGTGGTTCCAGGTGAAGGACACCATGTAGACAAGAGAGCTACGAGATAAACTGGCTAGGTCACATGGGTGGTACTAAGTGTTCACCATGTGTACAAGAGAGCCAAAATTATGTGTACAATCGAGCTAGGTCACATGAGTGGTGCTAAGTAAAGGCCACTATGTGTACAAGAGAGCTTCGATTTTAAAGGTGGGCTGTGTGTGATACCATCGCGTATCTGTTATTATTCCGAAGCGTTCAACTGGGAAATTGATTAAATGAAATTGTGTATGACTTTGTGATGATAAGTGTAAGTATATACATATGTAACTTATGAGCAATATGCTTGATATGTGATTGGAAATTGGAAAGATTGTTATGGGTAAGTGATGAATACAATTGAAGTGTGAAAGATCAAAATTGACAATAAAACTGTTGAAGTGTGAAAGATCAAAAGTGACAATAAGTGATGTGAATCTAAAAATTTACCAAAAATAGCAGAAGTTCAATCAGAGATTGGATGAGATATAAAATTAAATTTTAATGAGTCTATTTTCATATAAAAGAAACATAGCAAGCAAATGAATTATGTATTATGAGATATTTAAGTTTTTGAGAGACTGGTTCAGAATGACTACGTGATCCCCTGTTCTGACTTGGAAAAATCATTAAAATTTATAAAAAAATAATTATGGGATATAATTTATATGCTTGAAATCCTTAATGAGTCTAGTTTCAAATAAAATAAATGAGAACATCCTTTGAATTCTGTACAAGGAGAAAATTGATTCGTAGTGAAGAGTGATCAGAACAGTTGAGCAGTGAAACAGGGGTAACTTCAATGAATAAAATGTACTAATTGGCTGGACCAAAAATTCTGAAAATTTTATGGTAAGAATATACGTGAATTTAGTTTCAAGAAAAATTAACGGTTTGTAAGTTGGAGTTCTGTAGCTCCAGAAATAAATAATTTAGCTGCTGGTACTCTACTAGACAGCTTATTTTGAACCTGTTTATGATTGTAATAGTGAAAGTATGTGTGTGTTTATGATGGTAATATTCCGGGAACATATTGTGACTTTAATTAAAGTATGATAATGTATTATTTATTAATATTTACATACTTACTTACTAAGTTATAGTGCTTACTCTCTTCCTTTCCTTTTTCCTATAGTGTCTTAGATGTCAGCTCGAGTTGGAGGTCGCCGGAGGTTAAATCACACTATCAAACTATTGATGGATATATAAAGGTTTTAAAGTATTTTTAAGTCTTTGGTATTTATAGAGACTCGTTTAATTGTTACTAAGTTGCTAGGAATTGGCCTAAAATATTGGCCTATGTTATTTGAAGGTCTTTATTGTATAAAGTCATTTAATGTAGATAGTCTTGATTATGTTATTAATTAAATGATGCAATTTATGAATGTGCATGCTTGCCTATGTGTGTGGTTGAATTAAAGCATGATATGGGACTTGTAAGCTCTTTTTAAGGGACAACTTGAATGTGTTTGAAAAAGTTTTAAATTAGAGTGAAATTATGAATCAGTTTTTATACAATGATTAGTGATTAAGTCCGGTAATGCCTCGTACCCTGTTCCAGCATCGAACACGGGTAAGGGGTGTTACATTTAGTGGTATCAGAGCTATGGTTTAGTCGGTTCTTGGACTTACCTAGTATGTGTAAGAGTTAAGCTATACAAGCCATATTACTACCTGTGATAGTGTGACGCCTCTCGATCCCGATGAAATAGTTCTGTTGAGACAGAAGTGTTTTCCAATCGAGCTACCATCGACAGTGTAAAAAGGTGTTAAGTAAGTTCATATAATTTGGTGGATATATTGGTGTACTTAAATTGATCTTGGTGACTTGTGATGATATGTGTGAGATCAAGTGTAAAATGAAATAGACATAAGTGGAGAAATATAGAAAAGTGAAAAGAAATGAAAGTTTACCTCGTTATAAACTCATCTATGTTCGTTTGACATTGACATGATATTATGTGTCTAACTTATTTGACTAAGTGAATGTGATAAATAGATTTACTCAAATTTGTGAAATGTATGTTTGAGTGCATTTGTTTTAAACTATCAATATGTGTGTAAGTTTGTCTAAAATAAATTATATAGCTGTGATAATATTAGGATGAAATGAGACTCGTAAAAGGTAAGAGTACTAGTTCATGATGTTTATGTGATAATGAATGAGTCGTGAATAATAATTTCTCTTGGAATATGAAAGATGAGATGAAGGGAAAGTTTATATTATGATAAGTGTTCATGTTGATTGGCAATTGTGTGATGCTATGAGTGTAACTTGTGAAATTAAATGAATGTTATGAGTAATTCTATTTGAGAATTATGAACGCATGTATAAGTGTATTTGTTTGTATAAGATGATACGAGGGTTGTATAAAATGAATATGCATGTTGAGTTATTTGAAGCAAATTATATATATTGATGAGTGTTAAGTTATATGCATGAATATATAAGAGGCAAGTTAGAAGTGTTACTGACCTCACCCCTTCCAATAAGATTAATTGACAATGTGATAGCATTTGAGAATGGTTTAATAAATGAACTCGATTATGAGAAAAGATGTTAGGTTAATATGAAGATTTTCTGAATTCGAAATGTTACAGTTAAAGAAAAATTAGACTTAGTTAATTAACTCATCCAGGTATGATGCTTAAAGTATATGATTGCTGGATTTAAAAAAAAAAGGGGTGAAAGCAAATGTGAGAATTGGAAATAGTTTTCGATTAATATAGAGGTCATACCAAGTTGAAACTTAATTATATTGGATTTCAATTTGATAGTGGGGTGATTTTGAAAGTACTGCTTTGAAGAAAATTTGTTTGGAGATGTTTAAAAAACTTTGAGAAAAGATATTGAATCTTTTTACCGGTAAGATTTTCGGGACGAAAATCCCTAAAGGGGGGAGAAATGTAACATCTCGAAATAGGGCCTAAATGGAATAGTAGTTGCGAAACCACAAATTTGAGATAGAAAAGTTTATTTCGATTAATTTTTATCATTTACCGAGTGGTTAGATGCATGTGTTAGAGTATTGATAAGAAATTTTATAGATTGCATGTTTAATTTGCCTATTAGGGCTTATTTGTTGAAGTTGCTGTAACACCTCGATTTAGGGCCTAAACGGAACGATGGTTTTAGAACCACGAATTCGAAGTCAAAAAATTTATTCTGATTAAGTTTTAAGGTTTATTTATTGACTAAAATATTGTGTAAAAATATCGTTAAGTAATTTTACTCATAAAGTGCTTAATTGGACTTTTAGGACTAAATTGCAAAAGTTGCAAAATATGTGTTCTAATTCATAAGTACTCGATTGAAATGGCGGTTTAAAGAGGAGGTCCTTAAATGGTAATTAGACCATTATATTTCGTTTGGACAAAAATGGGCATGAATAGGACAAAATTTTAAAGAAAGGCCTTAAGGGTATTTTAGTCATTTGGTAATTAAAAGAAATAAAAAGGGAAAATAAAGCCAAAATTTACTCATCTTTTTCATGGAGGCCGAAATTAGCATGGGGAAAGCCATGGCTAGGGTTTTCAAGCTTTCCAAGCTCAATAGTAAGTCCGTTCTAGCCCCGTTTTTCAAGTTCTTTACGTTTTTGGAATCCCGATAACTTGATTAAGCTTATTCTAGCAATAATTTAAGCTAGGGTTCATATTTGGAAAAATATCCATAGGTGAAATGTGTTTATTTTGATGTTTTATGGTAGAATATGAAGGCTGAAATTATGTTAAACAACTTTTGCTAAGCAGTTTTAAGCAAAAATGATTAAAACGGCTTAATCGGTAAAAGTTGTTATTGTTCATAACTATGTGTTAGAGTGAGAATTTGATGTTTCCATAGAAGGGGAAAATGATCAGCATGTCATAAAACATAAGAATAATGGATGAAGTTTAATTCCCGAGCCCAGGGGCAAAGGTGTAAATATGCAAAAGTTTAGGGGTAAAATTGTAATTTTTCAAAAGTTTGAGTTAAGGACTGTTTTGAATAGTACATTAATTAAATAAGTAAAATATGATGTTTTAGATCTCGAAAAATGAGATTTGAACCTAGAATGGGAGAAAAATCGAAAATCGGGAAAGTTGGTAAAATGGCCGTTTTAGTATCGAGGTAAGTTCATATGTATAATAAGCATTAATTTATGCATGTTTCAATGTAAAATTGATATATTTACTATGATTGCCGAGGTGTTGAAAGTAAGTATAATTATGATGATTTAAATGTTCAATATTAATTTGACATGGAAATGAGAAAGTATGTAAGTTTGTATGTAAATAATACATTATCTTTATTATGTTTTTACATTTCAGCATATTTTATGTATTGTATCTGATTTTTGAATCATAATTGACTATTGGAAGTATGGAATCAAGTATTAGAAAAGAGAGAAATCCGGTTGAACCTTGGAAAGATTGGATGATACACATGGTATGTAGCTAGGTCACATGTATGGTCTTGAGTGCACATCATGTGTACAAGAGAGTTACGAGACATTATGATGTAGCTAGGTCGCATGGGTGATACTATGTGTACACCATGTAGACAAGAGAGCTACGGGATATATGTAGCTAGGTCGCATGCGTGGTTTCAGTGAAGGACACCATGTAGACAAGAGAGCTACGAGATAAAGCGGCTAGGTCACATGGGTGGTACTAAGTGTTCACCATGTGTACAAGAGAGCCAAAATTATGTATACAATCGAGCTAGGTCACATGAGTGGTGCTAAGTGAAGGCCTCTATGTGTACAAGAGAGCTTCGATTTTAAAGGTGGGCTGTGTGCGATACCATCGCGTATCTATTACTATTCCGAAGCGTTCCACTGGGAAATTGATTAAATGAAATTGTGTATGACTTTGTGATGATAAGTGTAAGTATATACGTGTGTAACTTATGAGCAATATGCTCGATATGTGATTGGAAATTGGAAAGACTGTTATGGGTAAGTGATGAATACAATTGAAGTGTGAAAGATCAAAATTGACAATAAAACTGTTATGGATAGTTGCCGTGATGTGAATCTAAAAATTTACCAAAAATAGTAGAAATTGAATCAGAGACTTAATGAGAGATCAAATTAAATCTTAATGAGTCTATTTTCATATAACAGAAACAGAGCAAGCAAAGAAATTCTATATTATAAGATATTTAAGTTTTTGAGAGACTGGTTCAGAATGACTACGTGATCCCCTGTTCTGACTTGGAAAAATCATTAAAAATTGTAAAAAAATAATTATGGGATATAATTTATATTCTTGAAATACTTAATGAGTCTAGTTTCAAATAAAATAAACGATAACATCCGTTGAATTCTGTACGAGGAGAAAATTGATTCGTAGTAAAGAGTGGTAAGAAAAGTTGAGCAGTGAAACAGGGGTAACTTCAATGAATAAAATGTACTAATTGGCTAGACTGAAAACTCTGAAAATTTTATGGTGAGAATATAATTGAATCTAGTTTCAATAAAAATTAACGGTTTGTAATTTGGAGTTCTGTAGCTCCAGAAATAAATAATTTAGCTGCTGGTACTCTGCTAGACAGCTTATTTTGAACCTATTTATGATTGTAATAGTGAAAGTATGTGTGTGTTTGTGATGGTAATATTCCGGGAACATATTGTGACTTCATTTAAAGAAAGATAATGTATTGTTTATTAATATTTACATACCTACTTACTAAGCTATAATGCTTACTCCCTTCTTTCCTTTTTCCTATAGTGTCTGAGATGTTAGCTCGAGTTGGAGGTCGCCGGAGGTTAAATCACACTATCAAACTATTGATGGATATATAAAGGTTTGAAAGTATTTTTAAGTCTTTGGCATGTATGGAGACTCGTTTAATTGTTACTAAGTTGCTAGGAATTGGCCTAAAATACTAACCTATGTTATTTGAAGGTCTCTATTGTATAAAGTCATTTAAT
This sequence comes from Gossypium longicalyx, assembly GCA_025698465.1. Taxonomy (NCBI): domain Eukaryota; kingdom Viridiplantae; phylum Streptophyta; class Magnoliopsida; order Malvales; family Malvaceae; genus Gossypium; species Gossypium longicalyx. The sequence continues at coordinate 38,992,224 of CM046995.1, forward strand.
GTAGATAGTCTTGATTATGTTATTAATTAAATGATGCAATTTATGAATGTGCATGCTTGCCTATGTGTGTGGTTGAATTAAAGCATGATATGGGCCTTGTAAGCTCTTTTTAAGGGACAGCTTGAATGTGTTTGAAAAAGTTTTAAATTAGAGTGAAATTATGAATCGGTTTTTATACGATGATTAGTGATTAAGTCCGGTAATGCCTCGTACCCTGTTCTGGCGTCGAACACGGGTAAGGGGTGTTACAGTGAAAATATTTATTTTATTATTATTTTAATGTCTACAGCATAATAGTAGAGAAATATGAAAATTTCGTTAAGAAATTTTATCGTTTGTATACTCAATTCGATAAAAAGGACTAAATTGCGTAAATTGCAAAACCTAAGTTCTATTAGTTAAAGGTGTCAAATGAAAATGTGATTAAATGGTTGAGGGTTTTATGTTGGAATTAGACCATATAAATTGCTAGTGGAATTTTATGACCATTAAAATAAAATTATAAAGTTTATATGTTAAGGTTAAATTAGTAAATAACCAAATAACTTAAAATTAAAATAAGTAAAATTAAAGTATCATCTTCCCAAAAGCTAAACACTACAGAAATTGAAGGTTACGAAGCCATGGTTAGGGCTTGAAGCATTCGTCCAACATTTCTAGTGCATGTAAGTGCATTTTTACTCTGTTTTTGACTATTTCTATGTTTTTGGAGTCGTAGCTTAACCTAGCTAGCCCAGGGACTAATTTGTGAAACTGTTAAAGTATTAGGGTGTTACCATTGATGAATATTTATGTGTTTTGATGTTTGATGATAGAAAATGTGTAACACCCCACACCCGGCCTAGAAGTTAGGCCCGAATCTGCCGTGTCACATTGAAGTGTTTTTCGAAAACCATGTTCTCATTGAAAACCCTTCTTACTATTTAAAACCTCTGGCCATTTTAAAACTTGTGAAAACCTCAATTTACGTTAGTTTATTTTCAACACGTGGTTCATTGAAAAATACATAATATTATTCCCAAAATCTCTTTTAGTTGCAGAAGCTAGTTTTAAATTAATTACTAAAACTTGATGTAAAACAAAATTAAGTTGCGAAAGCATTTTGAAAATGTTGCAAAAACGTAGTGTTTGAAAACAGTTATTATTTTGAAAAATTCAATGTTCCTACTCTAGCAGTTTAGAATATGAAATCAAAAGCCCATTAAAAGTTAAAAACCCCCAAATGGCCTTATTACATAATTAAAACCCAAATATGAAAGCTTAAATAAATTGAATCATTAACAACCAATCTGCGGACGTGTGGCCACCACTGAGTCCCTTACTGCTCCAAATCGTCTAAGGCTAGGGATTACCTGCACAGTTAAAAGAAGGGTGAGTTTACGAAAACTCAGTGTGTAATCCCCTATCAGTCAACAAGAATATTGCATACGATGCTTGGTGCGGACTCGAGCCTTATTCAACAACGATCTGATGCGGGCCTAAGCCCTATGCAAGAATGATGTGGGCCTATGCCCAAAACAGTATAATCACAATACAGGTATGCAACCCAACCCAATCCATCCTGCTCACCACCCGTACCAACCAACTCACCATGTGGGGATTAAATCAACCCACCCAGCCAACTCACCAATAGCACAGCATAGTTGCTAATAGTAACATAGCAAAGCTACTAATAGTAATGCAGCAAAGCTGCTAATAGTAACACAACAAAGCTGCTAATAGCGGTAAACGTGGCGTAGCCACTAATATCAGAATACGTGGCAAAGCCACCAAAATAGTACTTCCTCCAAATCAGTATCCTAACCCCAATGAAAAATGGCATGTCATAATATTTCTTGTATGCAAGGTTTCATACTCAGATACAGTTATGCATATATCATACACTAATCAATCAACCTATCTCTAAGGTATAATAATCATTTCCACCCATTAGGGTAGAATAGTAATTTTTACCCCTCAAGGGTATTTTGGTCCTTTTACCCTCTAGGGTCTCGGTATAGATAATCGACCTCTTGAAAGGTCTACAGTCGCCTCGAGCTACTTAAGTAACCTAAATAGACCTAACGGTGTAAATGGGCCTAAGGCCCATTATTCGGCCCAAGTGGACCCACAAGCTCGTGTGGCCCATTTAGCCCAAATTTAGCTACAGTTATGTGACCTACATAGCCCAGTTCAAAATTTATCACTTACAGTGGATTTAATCTGTATGGGGCCCATGAGCCCATTGGGCCCTCACGGCCTATTTTGGCCCAACGAAGCCCTTAACGGCCTATGCCATACACACGACATGACAATCCCAACTACTTCCCACCTAGCAGTTAAATTTACACAAGCGGGCGAATAGGCCCATTTGGCCCATCGAGGCCTAAAATAGCCCCAGTACACGAGAACGCTTGTGGCCGCCTCTACAAGCTATCGCCCATGGTTTGTGGGCTCGATGTAGCTCACGAGCGATCGCACGCTCGTGAAGCCTCAAATGCCAAAGTTTCGAATTTTCAGCTTTTGCAGACTTCCAACAAAGAAGGGTGTGAATACACACTTGTTTGTGAGAACACGCCGAAGTCCACGATTACCAACCTTGGCACATCCTACATTGAGTCTTAATCACTTTCCCCCTCATCAACTCATCTGGGTCGCTCTATTTAAAGCCAGCTTCTCACCAATTCTCATGTTAGCTTCCCGATGTGGGATTGCTTTCAACCATTAGGAAAATTCCTCATTCTTATGACCACTTCAACCACAGTTCCAGTCCAACTCCACCTCCTACACAGCACAAATAGCAAAATAAATACTCTACTATGCATCCTAAGACTTGAACCTTAGACCTTATAGTTACACAACACCCCACTTTGCCACCACACCACAAGCTCCTTTTGTGTCATATTTTATCCTCAATTAATTATAAGGTCTATCGGCCAAAACCTAGGTTCCTTTAAAAGAAAAAACAAAATAAATTGCAAGAGCCAAGACTTGAACCCAGGCTCCCTTACAACCTTAATGACGCCACAACCACTAGACCACATTCTTCCTTGTGTCATCTATTTAACACAATAATTTAAAAGGCCATCATCCAAGCATCTAGGGTTTTATTCACTTAAAACAAAAATTTTTGCTAAAGCCTAGGTTCGAACTAAGGACTTTTCCAACTCCTCTGAGGACCCTTAACCACTTGAGCAGACATTTAATTGTGTCATTTCCTTGCACAATTAAATACTTATACACAACCCCCTTACGGACCCATACTCAAGGCCCAATACTTTTAGGCCCAAATTCGGGGCGTTACAAAAAGAATGGTTGTTATTAGATAAACAAGTTTTGTAAAGTGATTTTGGTTGAAAATGTCAAATAGGGATTTAATTGTAAAATCTAAAAATTATGTGGTGAAATGTGTGAGTTGCTATGAACATATATAGAATTCGGTTAGCATGGGTGTGGATTAAATTGCATGAATTTGCATTTTTATGAGAGTAGGACTAAATTGTAAAGAAGTGAAAAGTATAGGGGCTATATTGTAAACAAGTGAAAAGTATAAGGGCAAAATGATAATTTTGCTATAACATGATATTTGGATTGAATTGAGTAAAATATGAATAAAAAGAGTTAAATTTGATTATATAGATCAAGAAAAGCAACGTACAGAGTTAGATCGGGGAAAAGATAAAGTTTTGGACCGAACGATCATTTTCCTTCATACGAGTTCGAGGTAAGTTCGTATGTTAATAAGCATTAAAGTAGTCGTGTTTTAAATACTTTATTATTGCATTCTTGATGAATACGACTTCACGAAAATACTCGACAAAGATTTGACGACGTATTGGATCCCGATTAAACCTTAGTAATAGATAGGATACGAATGACATGTCATTAGGGTTACCGTATTTTGGGTGCTGGTCCCGTATGTTCTACCGGTGGCTGAGTTTTCCAGCATGTGTTGCAGTTACTCGTTACCTTGTGTGAGCAGCACCGTGTTGCTACATCATGACCGTCAGCTTGTGTGAGTAGACCAAATGATAGCTTAAGAGTGAGCATATATATGAGATTTGAGATAGAGATGGTTTAGATCATGTATTGGCACTTAGTGTGCGAGATACCCGAGTACTCAATAATATTCCAAATGGTTCAATGGGCACAGTTATGTCCCAAGAGTGTTTGTGTTAAATATGAACAAGTATAGGTATGTACGTAAATCATGTGAGAATTGAATCTATGAGATTTGTGATTTCATGTCTAACTTTGAGAATGAATATGTGTTAGACTTATGGGTTAAATTGAGTTGCATTCAACTATGTTTATTTACTTAAAATGTGATTAAATGTTAAGCTAAGTTTTAGTTTATACAAACTTACTAAGGTTAATTGCTTACTCTGTTTACTTTTTCGTGTTTTATAGTAATTCGGAAGCTGGAGATTGCATCACACTATCAAACTCTCATTTTGGTACTTTTGGACTTAATGTTTTTTGGTTATATAGCATGTATAGGTCTTTTGGCTAATGAAAGCCTCTATGTTTTGTTATCTAATTAGTCATTTAATTTGCCTTGACCTAGTATATGTTAGCATGTATATATGTGTGGTTAGCCTCATTTTGTATGTTGTTTGGATTGCCATGGGAATGCCTTGATTTTGATTTGGAAATTTTGAGTATCATGTGGTTGAGATTGAGAAATGGCATATAGGTTGTGTGTTAGGCATAAAAGTGTATATATGCATTTGATCATTTTGGTAACTTTTGGAAGTGATATTGTTATGATTTTAGATGGTTACTTGTGATGCTTAAGAGCTTATGATTGTTGGTGATGAAATTGCATGACTTAAACTTGATTTTTGGTTGATTTAAACGCCTATTGTTGATTTAGTCATATATTAATGATATGGGTAGGTTGAAGGAAACATTGGGTGAGAAATATGGCATGAAAAATGTGCTATTTTTGTCCAGATGGGAAGAGACACTAGCACGTGTCTCAGCCGTGAAGGTGATGCGGTTGTGTGTCTCTTGATACTTATTTAGAAACCAAGTCAGTAGCTTCACATGGCCTAGTATATAGGCTTGTGGCTTGGCCATGTGGCACAAGTCAATATACCCTCTAGTTTTCACAAGGCATAGTACACAGCCTGACACACGGGTGTGTGAGGCCACTTTAAGGGGTACACACCTGGCACAAAAGGAATGTGATATGGCCGTGTGACCCATGTCTGTGAGTTACATGGGGTCGGACACGGGCTAGGATGTAACATCCTGAAATAGGGCCTAAACAAAATAGTGGTTATGAAACCACAAATCCGAGGTCAAAAAAATTTATTTCAATTAAGTTTTAAGTTTTATTCATTAATTGAATAATTGTGTGAAAATTTCGTGAAGAAATTTTATGTATAAGTGCCTAATTTGATAATTAGGACTAAATTGTAAAATTTGCAAAATATGTGTTCTAGATAATAAAAGGGGATTTAATTGAAATGGTTTCTTAAAGAGGAGGTCCTTATTTAGTATTTAGACCATTATATTTAGGTTTGGACAAAAATAGGCAAGAATATGACAAATTTGAAAGAAAAGCCTTTAAGGGCATTTTGGTCATTTAGTAATTAAAAATAATTAAAAAGGGAAAATAAAGCCAAAATTGGTCCATCTTCTTCATGGAGGCCGAATATAGCATGGGGGAAGCCATGGTTAGGGTTTCCAAGCTTTCCAAGCTCAATAATCCTGGAAAGTGAGATTTGAACCTAGAACGGGAGAAAAATCGAAAATCGGGAAAGTTGGTAAAATGGTAATATTGGTATCGAGGTAAGTTCATATGTTTAATAAGCATTTAATTATGCATATTTGAATGATAAATTGATATCCTGGCCATAAATACTTTAGTGTTGAGTTTCAGATATAATGATTAATGTTCAATAATAATTCGATATTGGAAAGAGAACTTGTATAATTTATATGTAAGACCATATTTTGTATTATGGCTTTGTATGATAACAAGAAAGTATTGACTAGCATAGTTTGATGAGAATAAGTTAATATGATGATATGATGAGATTGAGAATGTAAGTATGTAAGTTGAGTAGCATTTTATTATTATGCAATTATTGTTATTAGTATTGTTATTATTGAGTTATGCGACTAACCTTGAGAATTTGAGCAAGTATGTTTCAGCTATGACTTGACAAGGCATTGATATCTCAAATTCCATGTTCATAACATGACATTTAAGGAGGAATTGACGGTTAAGGATACCATGTAAGACCATGTCAAGACATGGCATTGGTAAGGCAAGGATCTCGTGTAAGACCATGTCAAGACATGGCATCGGCATTGATTAAGGACTCCATGTAAGACCACATCAAGATGTGGAATTGGCACTAAGATAAGGATACCATGTAAGACCATGTTTGGAACATGGCATTTGGTAAGATAAGGATACCATGTAAGACCATGCCAAGGCATGCCATTGATAAGTTCTATAAGGCAAGGAAATCATGAAAGACCGTGCCAAGGCATGGCATTGGTAAGCTCTATAAGGCAAGGAAATCATGTAAGACCATGTCAAGACATGGCATTGATGAGTTACTATAAGGCAAAGGTCTCATGTAAGACCATGCCAAGGCATGGCACTGGTGAGTTCATAAGGCAAGGATACCACGTAAGACCATGTCAAGACATGGCAATAGAAAGTTTAAAAAGGAAATGGTTCCTGAGTAAGTCAAAGAAACGACAAGGTGAGAACATGAAGAAAGAGTACATGTATGCATTTAAGGCTTATTTAATACTGAGATTATCAAGTATTAAGTAAGTGATGAGTTTTCAGTTATGCTTGTGACACTTTATGACATGATTGGCAATATGCCTATATTATGAAAGAGTACTCATGTGTTAAGTGAGATGTTTTAGGTATGTAAGAAAGCTATTAAGTAAGGTGCCTTTTGTATTTTGAGCCTTTGGTAAGGTTACCGATGAGTAAGATGGGAAAGTAAGAACTAAACATTATTTAAGCAAATTATGACAACATAGTAGTAATCTAAATTGATTGATGCTTATTATTTTACGTATGAACTTACTAAGCTTTATAAGCTTACTTCTTTTGCTTTCCCATGTTTCAGAGTACTTAAAAGCAAGACCGGGTTGGAGGTCATCGGAGATCACTTCACACTATCGACTATCAAGTTACCAAATGAGTATGTTCGTTTACAAACGTTCTAGTTTATGACATGTATAGGGACTTAGCCATTTCGTGTGTATGTCCTTATGATATGGCTAAAGAATGCAATGTAAATATTTGATAATGATTAGCTACTGAAATGGCTAATGAAGAACATGTTTCGGTGTTATGTATGCCTAAATGGTAGTTAATACAAAGAAATCACGAAAAAGTGAAATTAGCATTAAAACAGTATTGAACAGCAGCTGTGATGTGACCTTGAAAAATCACCAAGAATATTATAAATGGAATTAGGTGATGAATAAGATATATATTTAAAGCTTATTGAGTCTATTTTCAAATGAAAGAAACAGAATAAGCAAAAAAAGTGTATATTAAGAGATATTTGAATTTTAGTGAGACAGGGTCAGAGCGATTTTTAAATCCCCTATTCTGACTTTATAAATTCACTTTAAATTTAAAAAAAAGAATTAGGAATTATAGTTTATATTTTTAGATTTATTAGCTAATCTACTTTCAATAGAAACAAACAGCATGGTTATTTGAATTCTGTACAGGGAGAAAATTGATTCGTAGTGAGGAGAAGTCAGTGTAGTCGAACAGTGCAACAGATGAAATTTTAACTAATAAACTGTACTAATTGACTAGACCAAAAATTCTGGAAAAAAATTAGTAAGAAGATATATGAGTCTAGTTTCAGGGAAAATTTACGAATTTAAATTTTTAGTTTTGTGACTCGAGTTATGATTTATTTAGTGACTATGACGCAGGTGGGCAGTTTTATAAGGAATAATGAAAAAATTTGTTTTGATTTGTCTAAGTATTCGGAAAGTTTTTAATGTTCTCGGTTTGGTCCCGAACCGTTTCAATTGCATGTTTTAGGGTGTTGAGGGCCCTTTTTAGGGACATATTGAATGATGTAAATAAATTAATTTTAAAAGAAAATTTTATGCCCCGAATTAGTAAGTTAAGTCAAGTAACGCCTCGTGCTCGACTCCGGCAACAGTCTCGGGTAAAGGGTGTTACATGGGACATGGCGATGTGATCTCATTTCGAATGCCCACACGGTCTGTGACATGGACGTGTCTCTCACACGACTTGACCACACGGGCGTGTGTCCCCTGCACTTTAAAATTTCCAATGTTTTTCCAAAATTTCCTTGAGTTCTTAATTTAGTCCTGAATTGTTTTTAATGCTTGTTTTGGGTCTCGGGGACTAATTTTAAGGACTATATGAATGAATTTGAATGACTTTTTTTTGGATATGAGAAATGAATATGAAATGTATGATTGTTTAAGTGATAAGTCTGGTAATGCTCTGTAACCCTATTCCGGCGATGGATACTGGTTAGGGGTGTTACACTAATGACATGTCGTTTGTATCCTATATATTCCAATGGTTCAAATGGAGCTCGATAGTCGTCGTATCGTCGTTGGATTTTTGTCGTTTCATGACATGATAAATTGCATATATATATAATGATCCATTTTCAATAGAACCATACATTAATCATTCAATTAAATGAACCATTAGATGATAATAGTTTATACGAACTCACCTGGCTAAATTGTAGAAATGTCAAAATACAGGGACTTTTTTGGTAATTTTCCATTCTACTCGATTTTCCACTCGATCTTGATCTAAATTAATAATTTCATTCAATTTATTAATTTAGAGAGTAAAACAATTTATTTTATGCAATTTAGTCATTTTTGACATATTTACAAAATTTCTCTAACATTTTACTTTTATTCAATTTAGTCCCTGAGCCTAAAACATACAAATTAACCATTTTAATTGCAATTTCCCACTAGAAAAATATTCATAGCCTTCACTTCAGCCCATTTTTGCAACAATTTCACATTAAATCCTTGTACTTTTATTATTTCAACAATTTAGTCCCTAATCAGAAAATTCATCAAAATTACTTAACAAAATATTTATAAATAATAACTAATACCTCAAATTCATCATTTAATATCTAAAATCACATAGGTTCATCAATGGAAACATTCAATATCTTTAACAGTTTCAAAATCAAAGGTACAGGCTAGCAGGACCTAGTTGCAACGATCTTAAAAACATAAAAATTATTAGAAACGAGGCTAAAACGGACTTACATGCATACATGGAAGCTTGGTCGAAGCTTCAAGGTCTAACAATGGTTCCTTTCTTCTTTCAATTCGGTGAAGAAGATTTGAAAATGATGATAATAACTTTTATTCTATTTAGTTTAAAAATAAAATTACTATTTTAGCCTCGGTTAATACTTAAATAAAACACCAAATTCAAGCCCATATTAATCCACTAACTCCTTAAATGGTTTAATTACCATTTAAGTCCCTTTTCATTTATTCAATAAGCCATTTATTCACTCAAATAAAATAGTGATAAAATTTTACATCTTTTACAATTTACTCCTTTTTAATTAATTAACTATCAAAACATTAAAATTTCTTAACGAAACTATAATACAACCTTAATAACACTCCGTAAATATTTATAAAAATATTTACGGCTTGGTTTATAGAAATGAGATCCCAATACCTTTTTATCAAATAAATTATCAAATAAAAAACCTTTTTGAAACAATATTTGACTCATAAATATTAAATAATAATATCTATGAACTTACTCGTTAGATTTGCTGACCCCGAAACTACTATTTCTGACACCACTGAAAAACGAGTTATTACAAGCAGCTCAACCGCAATTATTTTGTAAGTGTCTTAATGACACTAAGTGGTATGTAGGGTTGTGTAACACCCCTATCCCATACCCTTCGCCAGATTAGAGTTATGAGGCATTACCGACGAACATATAACTTAAATAAACTTTTACCATAAATTATCTAGTAAAATATTAAATCAACTATCATGCTTCGATTTATTATTACACATAAATATAGAATTTTATAATCATAACCAAGAGCATTTTGTTTCATAAATTTATCAAATATGTAAGTTTTAACTTTTATAACATTTGGATAGTAGAAATGTAAAATGTCTTATAATTATGTAAGTCATTAATCAACTTCAATGCTCAAAACAGATATCACAAGTATCATTCATCCATAACACATTGCATAATGATAAAAAAGAACTTAAGCCATAACCGAATTTAAGCATGGAAGTTAAGCCATTTTCGCATGGCCTTTATACATACACTTTTCAAAATAACTAACTCCAAAGCTAGCATATACATGCCATAATTCGAGTTTAGCTTATAAGGTACCAAAATAGAAGATAGTTAGACGAACTTGTTGACGATCCCTGAGCTCGTAACTTGATCCAAAATCTATAAAACAGAAACACACATATACACAGAGTAAGCTTTTTATAGCTTAGTAAGTAATAAGCAAATGAACAACCCAATGATATTATCAACTTAATAAAACTAAACCGAATTATATTATCATAACACATTTAGATCCAAACATATAAAGTTCATATTATTTATATTCATTCATAAATATCACCTTGGTCGAATACTCATATAGCGAAATTAACATATTATCATTTAACTTCCAAAACCAAATAGTCATTATAAACCTAATTCACACACACAAATACATAAGCTCATGTGTCACAATATAATTTCATATAAATATATTAGTTATGTGGTCGAATACACAAAATCTCACATGCATATAATTAAGTCTCATTTAATAATATTCACAAGGCTGAATATACTTACCTAGTTCACATATAATTCTTATATGCATTACACATAATTATTAATAGGTATCAAGTTAAACTCATAGTTGGCCATTTAGCTCGTTTTACACACTCGAACACAACTTATCTTTTCCCGATGAACCATTTGGAATTGGATAGGACACTCAGATAATCACACATATCGTACAATGCCAACGTCCCAGATGTGGTCTTACACGTAATCACATATCGATGCCACTGTCCTAGACAGGGTCTTACTCGTTCACATATATCGGAGTCATATATCGATGCCATGGTCTTACTCGCACACATATATCGGAATCCTATGTCATGACATATGTGTCCTAACTATTCCAAAGGTTCATACGAGGCTTTTGGACGCCGTAACTCGGTCGAAACGAATGCATGAACATGGTTACCGAGCTTATACACATTTGACAATAGTACAAATAAATTCATATATTTCATTTCAGCATACATACTTTGCATTTAATTAAAATTAAGTACGTCTATTTGCTTATAAACTTACCTCGGACGATGTAAAACGGAACGTGGTAGCTAGTCGACAACTTTCGTTTTCCCCCAATCCAAATCCGATTTCTTTGTTTCTTGATCTAAACAGATTCAAATTAAGCTCATTTAAACATATTTTCATTCAATTTAGTCCAAAAACACATAAATGAGAAAATTACCATTTCACCCCTAATATTTACACTTTTTATAATTTAGTCCTTATTACACAAAACACAAAATATACAAAATTTCATTACACCCATGTTTGGCCAAATCTTACCAACCTTCATACTAGTCCATATATTTCATTTATTTCACATTTTAGTCCCTCAAATTATTATTTTTGCAATTTAGTCCTAATTACTCAAAATCATAAAAAACTCCAGTACAAAACATGTTAATCTAAAACATACCTTTCATATTTCATCATCAAACAACAAAAATCACAAGCTTTCAACAATGGCATAACTCAAAATATTCACCAAAATAAAAAAATTCAAGTATGAGTTTACTAGTACTCGAAGCAACGATCTCAAAAACGTAAAAGTTTTCAAAAACTGAGCTAAACACATACCTTGATTGAGCTTAAGAGATGACCGGACCCTAGATTTTGTTATTTCCTTCTCTATTTGTTATGTTTTGGCAATAATAAATAAAATGATGAACATGTCTTTGTTTTATGTTTTTATGTTATATATTATATTATAATAACTTATATTATTACTTTACTAAATTAACCTTAATAAATTTATAACAAAACTATATAATATAAGCCTAATGCCATCCATTCAATATGTCAATGGACTATTTACAACTTAAAGGCTTCCATTTATAAAGCCAATAACAATTCGACCCCTTTTAGAAATAACCACCAAATTTTCATTTTACACGATTAAGCCCTTTTATTTAATCGAACACTTAAATGACAAAATTAAAGCACGAAAATTTCACACACACAAATTCATACATATTAAACACAATAAATAATTTTTAAATATTTTTCTAACTCAAATTCGTGGTCCCGAAACCACCATTTCGATTAGGGTCTAAATCGAGCTGTTACAACTCTCCCCCTTAGGGATTTTCATCCCCAAAAATCTTACCGATGAATAAGTTCGGATAACTTTCTCTCATTTCATCCTCTGGCTCCCACGTTGCTTCCTCAACTCCATGTTTATGCCACAGTACTTTAACTACGAAACTTTCTTATTTCGCAACTCTATAATCTCGCGAGCTAAAATGCGAATCAGTTCTTCCTCATATGTCATATCAGGCCTAATATCAATCTCAGATGGACTAATCACATGTGAGGGATCCGATCGATACCTTCGAAGCATTGAGACATGGAATACATTGTGGATCTTTTCTAGCTCAGGTGGCAACAACAGTCTGTAAGCAACTGGCCCAATACACTCTATAATCTTATACGGTCCAATAAATCTCAGACTCAATTTGCCTTTACACCCGAATCTGAGTATTTTCTTCCACGGTGACACTTTTAAAAAGACTTTGTGTAACATCCCAAAATATGGCCTAGTCAGAATAATGCTTTTGAGACCATAAATTCGACGTTAAAATATTTAGATTATGATTGTTATGAGATTTAAAGTATAAGAATATGATTATGGTAAAGTTTTATGAGGAAATTTCAAGAATAAAGTGTCCAATTAGAAAATAAGGACTAAATTGAATAAGATGCAAAACTTGGGTTTTAGGTGTAAATTGTGAGAAATTGTTTTGGAATATGAATTAGAAGGTCTTAAAGATCAATTTTCCCAAATTCTAAATTTTTGGACAAATATGGCCATCCATGGAAATTTTTGTAAGTTTAGTGAGTAAGGGCATTTTGGTCATTTGGATATTAAATGAATTAAAAAGGGAAAAAGAGCCAAAAATCAGCTCATCTTCTTCCCCTTGTTGCTGAAAATTCAAGAGACCATAACTAGGGTCTGTTCATCTTTTCCAAGCTCAAAGTAAATCAATCCAAGCCTCGTTTTTAATGTTCTTCGTATTTTTGAAATCCTAGTAGCTTGCTCTCTTAATTTCTACCCATATTTCATGCTAGATTTCATGTTTAGAAAATTACCCATGCATGAGTTGAGTGTATTTTGATGGATTATGGAGGAATATGATACTTTAAAATATGGAGAACAACTATTGTTAAGTGATTTTGCATGGAAACCCTAAAAAGAACCTGTTTGTAAAGGTTATGAAAATGAGAAGAAAGTGTGAAATGAAGGAAAATATGGGCTGCTATAAGTACAAGAGGTATTCAGCTAGGCTTGGGTAACCAAGAAATCACTTGCATTTCATCATATGAGCCTAGGGACTAATTTGTAAATAAGTAAAAGTTTAGGGGTAAAATGGTAATTTTATCAAAGCATGAATTTGGGGTCGATTTGAGTAAGGTATGAAGTTAATGAGCTAAATTTTCTATTATAGATAAAGAAAGACGAGAACTAAACCTTGATAAAGGCAAGAACAAAGTGTACGAGGCTTAGGCACTATTTCGAATATTTTGTATCGAGGTAAGTACATGTACAAATAAATACCTTAATTGATGTTTTGAATATTTAGACAACATTTAGTTAATTAATATGTTATTTGGTTACTTTGTTGTTATAATATATTTTGATGTTTTATGCTTATGTTACAAGTGTTGCCATGTTAGCATTTGTATATGATAATGTCATATGTTATGAGGCCAATATTCCGAGAATGTTCGACAAAGAGATGAAAGTCTGAAAATTCCGTTTGAACTTAGGAATAGGTAAGGATACAAGTGACATGTCACTAGGATAGCTATGTATGTATGAGCTCATTTGATGACATGATACATGCTAGGTCTGGGAGCTTGTGTAGCCCCGTTGAGAGGCATGTAATTATGTGGTACACGCTAGGTCCGGGAGCTTATGTAGCCCTGTTGAGAGGCGTGGGTATGTGATGCATGCTAGGTCCAACTGCTCTTATGTACCCCTGTTGAGAGGCGTGCTATGTTATGGTTAAGCCACTTCGGTGCGTTTGTATCTGAGTATCCTGTCCATTATTCCAAGTGTTCAATGGGTAATGTATGCAAAGTTTGAATGTAAGTTAAGTATATATGTGTGCAAGGAAGAAAAGGTATGTGTTTAAACTTAAGTACTCTTATGACTATGATGATTAATAGCAATGCATGTCTTTCTGTATTATGCTTGAAAATTTAGAGCATATGTTTTGATGAAAGGTATGAAATAGCATCAAAGATGTAAATAATGTTCTAAGGCATAATTAAGACTTACTTTATTTGTATGTGTACTTACTAAGCTTTATAGCTTACCCTTCCCTTTTTCTATTCCTCTTAGATTCGTCAAGCTGGTTCAAAGGATCGGGAACGTCAGAGCTCGGGTCACACTATCAACCAAACCTTGGGTATAATACATTTGATTATTTTGAATCATGGCATGTATAGGTGATTGTTATTTTGTATATGTGTCATGTGGCTAGCCTAAGGTGATAGTTTCCATTTTTGGTATGATTATTTTGTATATGGCCAAGTGATTTGGTCCATATAATTAATTGAGATGTCTTCTTAATGTTATCCCGTTGAATGCATGTCGAATTGTGTATGTGCTTGTGGTTTGTGCTAGATGGTAGGATGACATGCATGTCGGAATGCATGAGAGATCTTGGGTGACCAATGGCTTGGAAAATAGCCTCCAAATGGTCCACATGGATGGACACACGAGTAGGTGTCTAGACCGAGTGTGACACACGAGTAGCCCACACGGGCGTGTTGTTCAGTCGTGTGTCCCTTGCAATCCAAAATTTTCATGTTGCATGCTTTGTAGTAACCATACAGGTTGGAGACATGACCGTGTGTCTCAACCGTGTGGAGTACACGGCCAACACATGGGTGTGTGCTTTGGCCGTGCGCCCCTAAGTGAATGATGACTTCATAAACAGAATGTCTATGTTTTCGAACACGGACGACGACACGGGCGTCTCGAGGTCGTGTAAGGGACACGAGCCAAGGACACAGGCGTGTGTCTAGGCCGTGTGAAAACCACTGCACCTTGAACTGAAAAATAATAAAATTTAGAATTCCACATGAGCTAGGGACACGGGCGTGTGGTGTGCCTCCACACGGGTGTGTGAGGCCAAACACAAAAATTTTCTTAAAGTTTTCATATGCTCTCAGTTTAGTCCCGAACCACTTCAAACGTATGTTTCAGGCCTTGTAAGCCCATAAGAGGGACAAAATGATGGAATTGGTTTGAAATGAAATTTTATCGCTCGCATTTTATTCAGATGTTCGTATGTCTATCTGGTAACGCCTCATACCTTATCCCGGTTTCTAGTACAGGTAAGGGGTGTTACACTTTGTCTCCAATCTGAAACTCTATATCTTTTCGTTTCAAGTCTGCATATGATTTCTGACGATTTGATGCTGCTTTCAAACTTTCACGGATCACTTTCAATTTCTGTTCAGTCTCTCTGATCAAATTGATCCCATGCATCTTATTTTCATTGAGCTCAGTCCAATACAATTGTGTATGACATTTGCATCCGTACAAAACCTTATAAGCTGCCATCTTGACACTCAATTGAAAGCTGTTATTATACGCAAATTCAATCAGAGGTAGGTATAGTTCCCACGTGCCTTCAAACTCGAGAATGAAACATCTCAACATATCCTCAAGTATCTGAATGATTCGTTCGGACTGACCATCTGTTTGCGGATGGAAAGTAGTGCTAAAATGTAATTTCGTACCTCGTGCATCTTGTAGTTTCTTCCAAAACCGTGATGTAAATCTCGGATCTCTATCCGAAATAATGGAAATAGGCACACCGTGTAATCTCACAATCGGAGAAACATATAATTCAGAAAGCTTATCAAGTGAAAAATTAGTACAAATCGGAATAAAATGAGTTGATTTAGTCAATCTATCAACAATAACCCAGATTGCATCTTTCTTGCTCGATGTCAATGGTAACCTAGATATAAAATCAATAGTAACTCTGTCCTGTTTGCACTCAGGTATCATGATAGGTTGAAGCAATCCAGAAGGTACCCGATGCTCGACTTTTACTTGCTGATAGACTAAACATATCGAAACAAAGTTAGAAATGTCTCATTTCATACCATGCCACCAGTAAAGCTATTTTAGATCATTATACATCTTTGTACTACCCGGGTGAACAGATAACCAACTACTATGAGCTTTCTTCAAAATCATCTAAATCAACTTTGAATTTCTCAGGACACATATTCGGTTTTTGAATCTCAAACAACCATTAGTATCAACTCGAAACTCTGAATTTGCATTTGAATCACAATAAGCTCGTTTTGTTAACAAATCATTATCAACCTTCTGGGTATCATAAATCTGCTAAACAAATAATGGTCTTGCTTTCGATTCAGCTATTATCGAACCATTATCAGACATATCCATATGCGCATTCATTGCATGCAAAGCAAACAGTGATTTTCAGCTAAAGCATCAGTAACAACATTAGCCTTTCCCGAGTGATAGTCAATCACAAACTCGTAGTCTTTTAACAACTCTAACCATCAGCGTTGTTTCAAGTTCAGATCATTCTGAGTCATCAAGTATTTCAGGCTCTTGTGATCAGAATAAACATGGCATTTCTCACCAAATAGATAGTGTCGCCATATCTTCAATGCAAGCACAATAGCTATCAATTCAAGATCATGAGTCGGATAGTTCTTTTCATGTGGCTTTAATTGTCTCGAGGTATAAGCTATAACTTTTCCTTCCTGCATCAAAACACAACCCAAACCATTAAAGATACATCACTATAAATAACAAATTCTTTACCCGATTCTGGCTGAACTAGTACTAGAACTTCGGTCAAAAGTGCTTTCAACTGATCAAAACTTTTCTGGCACTTTTCTGACCACTCGAACTTAACATATTTCTGCAATAGCTTCGTCATTGGGGTTACAATCATAGAAAAACCTTTCACGAACCGTCTATAGTAACTAGCAAGTCCCAGAAAACTTTGGACTTCAGAAATATTTTTCAGAGGTTTCCAATCAAGTATAGTTGAAAATTTACTCGGATCAACCCGAATACCTGATGCTGATACAAAATGGCCCAGAAAACTGACTTCACTTAACCAGAACTCACATTTACTAAACTTTGCATACAACTGTTTATCTCACAAAGTCTGCGACACAAGCCTTAGATGTTCTGCATGGTCGGTTTCATCACGGGAGATACTGTCTAAAGATTCGATTCATCAAATCCATGAAAACAACAGGTGCATTAGTAAGTCCGAAAGGCATAACCAGAAACTCATAGTGTCCGTACCTCATTCGAAAAGCAATCTTTGGCACATTGGAGTCTTTAAATCGTAACTGATAGTAGCTTGATCTCAAATCTATATTCAAAAACACTGTAGCCCCTTTCATTTGATCAAACAAATCATTAATTCATGGAAATGGATACTTATTCTTTATAGTTACCTTATTGAGTTGTCTATAATCAATGCACATTCTCATAGTTCCGTCTTTCTTTTTCACAAATAACACTGGCGCACCCCAGGGGAAAAACTTGATCGCGTGAAACCTCTATCTGTCAACTCTTGCAAGTGAGCTTTCAATTCTTTTAATTCTGTGCCATTTTGTATGGAGCTATAGATATTGGAGTAGTCCCCGACACTAACTCAATACCGAACTCTACCTCCCGAATAGGTAGCAAATCTGACAATTCTTCAGGAAACACATTCGGATATTCGCACACAATAGGTACTGATTCAATGTTTCTTTCGACCACTTTACTATCAAGTACATAGGCAAAATAAGCTTCACAACCTTTTCTCACATATTTCTGTGCTAGCAACGAAGAAATCACTGTTGGTAAACCATTCAGATCATTTGATTCAATCTGAATAACCTCATCATTCTGGCACCGTAAATCAATAGTCTTTCTTTTGCAGTTTACAATAGCATCATGCAAAGTCAACCCCAAAATTATATTGAACTCATCAAATGGCAACAACATCAAATTAGCCAGGAAGCACAGATCTCGAATCATCAAAGGACAATTCTTAAACAATTTATCAACCATAAGACACAAGCCAAAGGGGTTTGACACTCTAGTCACAAACTCAATAGACTCAACAGGTAGAGTCTCACTGAATACTAAAGTCTCACACACATAAGAATAAGTCGAACCAGGACCAATCAATGCAATTACATTAGTATCATAAAGAGCGAATGTACTAGTAATGACATCTAGGGATGAAGCCTCCTTGCGTACGCGAATGGCATAGGCTCTGGCAGGTGCACAAGCCTCAGATCTGACTTCTGTATCTTTAGTCCCTCTCTGACTACCACTCATATTACCCGCATTTCTGGGTTGTCTACCTTGAACTGCAGTATTACTCGATCTCATATTCTGCACTGGATTTTCTTCAGCTAACCCTGGGCAATCTCGAATATAATGATCCATCAACCCGCATTTAAAATAGAGCTGATCATGCAATCTAAAACTGTTGGGGTGTCATTTACCACAAGGTTTACACTTGGGTTGATTTGATCTGACATTACCCATACTAGCCATTGAAGTAGCTCTCGAGCTTACAAGTGGTCTATTCTGATTCCATTGAGAATAACCTGATGTAGCCTTAAAACGGCTGAAATCATATCAAAACTTCTTTGATGTCGACTGAAATAACTTACTGGATGATCTCTTATGTACATCTCTACCTTCAAAATCAGTTTTTCTTTTCTCTTTCCCGAGCTCTTTAGCTTTGCAGGCTCGCTCAACAAGTACTATGAACTCTTTTATCTCAAGTATGCCAACTAACAGTTTAATATCTTCGTTCAGCCTATCTTCAAATCTTTTACACATATAGCTTTGGTAGAAACACACTCTCGGGCATACCAACTGAGTCTCATGAATTTTCGCTCATACTCTGTCACAGTCATTCGACCCTGTTTCAGCTCCAGAAATTCTTTACGCTTTTGATCAATAAATATCTGGCTGATATATTTCTTACAAAACTCAGTTTGGAAAAATTCCCAAGTCACCTAGTCCCTCGGAACCACTGATACTAGGGTATTCCACCAATGATATGCTGTGTCTCGAAGCAAAGATATGGCACGTTTCAAACACTCATCCGAGGTACAGAACAACTCAACAAACACACGGATGGTATTATCAAGCCAAAATTCAGCTCGCTCAGCATCATCATCATCAGTAGCTTTAAACTTTTTAGCCCTGTGTTTTCTGATTTTATCAACAGGTGGCTTATACAATCTCAATGAATCACTTAATTGAGGCATAGCAGGCATCAAAGATGGATTAATCGGGGGTGGAGGTTGTTGTGCAGCCGAATTTATCCAGATATATTGTGTAAACCAGTCATTCATCATTTGGTAAAAGGCTTGTTTAGCTTCACTCTCTTGATTACTCGAAGCCAGTCGAGAATCAACCGGCACTGTCCTTTGCACGGGAGCAGGCGCTACACTCTCCACAACATCAGCTATAGCTCTGTCAGGATCCATTTACTTTATGAAAACACATTTCAAATGTCAGAAGTCATCACACTATCGCAGTAAATAATATGGCATGTATAGCTAGAGTCGCACGTGCTACGTTAGTCATAGAACTGACTAAACCTTAACTCTGATACCAATAAAATGTAACACCCCTATCCCACACCCGTCGTCGGATTAAGGTTGTGAGGCATTACCGACCAACATATATCTTAGATCAACTTCTATCATAAATTATCTAGTAAAATATTAAATCAACTATTATGCTTCGATTTAATATTACACATAAATATAGAATTTTATAATCAAATAACGCCAACAAGGAAAAATGAAACATTAAGTTTTAAACTCATAAGTAAGAGCATTTTGTTTCATAAATTTATCAAATATGTAAGTTTTAACTTTTATAACATTTGGATAGTATAAATGTAAAATGTCTTATAATTATGCAAGTGTCATGCACATACTATGTGCAAGCAACCACACATTATTTCCTTGCAAATAATAAAATATTCTATAATAGTCTCTGTTAATTTGTTTATGACGTTTACATATCATGAATAAATATTTATAACACCAACTCAAACAATTAAGCTACTCAAGTAACCCAATTAAAATGTTAAAATAATGTATCATTAGAGATCGGTACAAAACCATATTTACCTTTCATCTAATCGGCTAACATAGATTACCTTTGTCGAGACACAAATAAAAATAAACACAACACATATATATGTTTTCTTGAAATCACATACATGCATATTACAATATCACATTATAAACCAAAATATTAACGTGGCAACTATCAAGTCACAATGCAAGTCATTTCATCATAAGCATAAATAGCTATATAAGCATGTACCGATTCTCAAGTTAGCTAAAACCATCTCATTCAAACTCATCTTATAACTGAATATACCAATACATTATTGAAATAGTCTTCAAGACTAATCATGTTGCAAATTATACTTCACAAGTATAAGTCTTTAACCATATTTAGACCTATTCAAAACATAAATCTTACATGCCGTATAATAAACATACCAAAACAACATATCTCATGTTCGAATATAACCAAATAACATTTGATGCCAAACCACATATTAAAGCCTTAATTGAGCGTATCTACCGAATCCTCATACATATAATATCTTAATATGAATCATATTCAAAACAACCAAACATACCTAAGTTTATATATATTAAGGCCAATACATTCATACCTCATCCAAGTCATTAATCAACTTCAATGCTCAAACCAGACATCACAAGTATTATTCATCCATAACACGTTGCATAATGATCAAAAAGAACTTAAGTCATAATCCAACAAAAACCGAATTTAAGCATGGAAGTTAAGCCATTTTCGCATGTCCTTTATACATACATTTTTCAAAATAACTAACTCCAAAGCTAGCCTTTACATGCCATAATTCGAGTTTAGCTTATAAGGTACCAAACTAGAAGATAGTGTGATGAACTTGCTGATGATCTTCAAGCTCGTAACTTGATCCAAAATCTATAAAATAGAAACACACATATACACAGAGTAAGCTTTTTATAGCTTAGTAAGTCATAAGCAAATGAACAACCCAATGATATTATCAACTTAATAAAACTAAACTGAATTATATTATCATAACACATTTAGATCCAAACATATATAAAGTTCATATTCTATATATATATTCATTCATAAATATCACCTTGGCCGAATGCTTATATAGCGAAATTAACATATTATCGTTTAACTTCCATAACAAAATAGTCATTATAAACCTAATTCACACACACACACAAATACATAAGCTCATGTGTCAAAATATAATTTCATATACATATATTAGTTACGTGGCCGAATACACATAATCTCACATGCATATAATTAAGTCTCATTCAATAATATTCACAAGGCCGAATATACTTACCTAGTTCACATATAATTCTTATTTGCATTACACATAATTTGTAATAGGTATCAAGTTGCTCACTTACCTTATTTTAAGTAAACAACAAGCTAACTCATACCTGGCCATTTAGCTCATTTTACACACTCGAACACAACTTATCTTTGCCCGATGAACCATTCATAATTGGATAAGACACTCGGATAATCACACATATCGTACAATGCCAACGTCCCAGACGTGGTCTTACATGTAATCACATATCGATGCCACTATCCCAGATAGGGTCTTACTCACACAAATATATCGAAGTCACATATAAATGCCATGGTCTTAATCGCACACATATATCAAAATCCTATGTCATGACATATGTATCCTAACTATTCCTAAGGTTCATACGGGGCTTTCGGACGCCGTAACTTTGTCGAAACAAATGCATGAACATGGTTACCGAGTTTATACACATTTGAAATTAGCATAAATAAATTCATATATTTTATTTCAGCATATATACTTTGCATTTAATTAAAATTAAGTACGTCTATTTGCTTATAAATTTACCTCAAACGATGTAAAACGGAACAGGGCAGCTAGTTGACAACTTTCGTTTTCCCCCGATCCAAATCTGATTTCTTTGGTTCTTGATCTAAACATTTTCAAATTAAGCTCATTTAAACATATTTTCATTCAATTTAGTCCAAAAACACATAAATGAGCAAATTACCATTTTACCCCTAACATTTACACTTTTTACAATTTAGTCCCTATTGCACAAAACACAAAATATACAAAATTTCATCACACCCATGTTAGGCTGAATCTTACCCACCTTCATACTAGTCCGTATATTTCATTTATTTCATATTTTAGTCCCTCAAATTATTATTTTTGCAATTTAGTCCTAATTACTCAAAATCATCAAAAACTCCAATACAAAACATGTTAATCTAAAACATATCTTTCATATTTCATCATCAAACAACAAAAATCACAAGCTTTCAACAATGGCATAACTCAAAATAATCGCCAAAATAAAAAATTCAAGCATGGGTTTACTAGTACTTGAAGCAACGATCTCAAAAACGTAAAAATTATCAAAACCTAGCTAAACACGTACCTTGATTGAGCTTAAGATATGATCGAACCCTAGCTTTTATTATTTATTTATCTGTTTGTTATGTTTCGGCAATAAGAAATAAAATGATGAACATGTCTTTGTTTTATTTTTTATGTTATATATTATATTATAATAACTTATATTATTAGTTTTCTAAATTAACCTTAATAAATTTTTAACAAAACTATATAATATAAGCCTAATGCTGTCCATTGAATATGTCAATGGGCTATTTACAAATTAAAGGCTTCCATTTAAAAAGCCAATAACAATTTGGCCCCTTTTAGAAATTACCACCAAATTTTCATTTTACGCGATTAAGCCCTTTTATTTAATCGGACACTCAAACGACAAAATTAGATCACAGAAATTTCACACACACAAATTCACACATATTAAACACAATAAATAATTTTTAAGTATTTTTTTGACTCAGATTCATGGTCCCGAAAGTACCGTTCTGTTTAGGGTCTAAATCGGGCTGTTACAAGTTGGATGGGCGTTCTATACCCCATATGGTGTGTTGGGGTGGTCAGAGATGGTGTGTAGCAAATGGGGGTAGGAAATATATTTGTATATGTATTGTTCTGTTAAGACTCTGTACCGTTAAATATGTCTGATATTAATTATCTGTTTGAGCTATTTGTTGCACACTGATTTTCAAAAACTTACTTTCTATTTGACTGTTATTTCCAGGTAACCCTCGGACTTAGGCACACCAGTGCATTCAGGAACTTAGTTAAATCACTTTTTCTTAAATTTAATTGATTTAACTTCGGGTTTTAAAGTTATGTAAATTTTGTACTCTGGACATTTGGACTATTTCGTGTCTAGAGCTTTACTTTCGTATTTTGTGTAATATTGTTTAAATGCTTAATTGACAAAATTCAATTTTCTGCAAAATTAATGGTTTTCAAGCAACGAATAGTATTTTCCAAAATATCACTTTTTAAGGAGTCTTCGTTGCAAAATTATAAGTTTTTAGAAAATGTAATCAAACAACGTTTTCAATAATAAAATTTGGATAAGATATGTTTCCGAATTATCTGGATTTTTAAGAGTTTATGATAATTATCAAAATTTATGAGAATTGAAAATTTCAATCAAATTACGTCACACTTCATGATCTGGCCATAACATTTAGGCTGAGTTTGGAGTGTTACATTTAGTGGTATTAGAGCCAGGTTGCAAAACTAAGATGTGAAACTTTAGGTTCAAAATTTTTGCAAAAATAATTTTTCGAGTGAAGTTCATTTTTGCATTAATCTAAAATTTTGCGAAATATTGAGTTTCCGGTGCTGATCCTATAAGTACTTCTTGTAACATCAAAATATTAGAGGTTAGTAGAATCGGGTTTGTGAATCAAAAGAGAGTGGTCATGTGTAACACCCCAAACCCGGCCTGGGCGTTATGGCCGAATCTGGCGATGCCACATTGAAGTGTTTTTTGTAAAGCAAGATAGCGTTGAAAAACCCGTTCTATATTTAATCTCTTTGTGTTTCCTAATGGCTATTCTGAGATGTGTCATTCATTTCAAAACTTGTGTCACTATCCAAAAGTATTTACTTTAAAATCATCATTCATTTCCAAAATATCATTTTATAGCGGAAGTTTTTTTTAAACAGTTGCGTACTTGTGTTTACTTTGTAGAAACATTGTTTCTTTTGAAAACTCGAGTTTTCCTATCAGTAGCAGTTATAAACCAAAGCAAATAAAAATCCCCAATTTAAAGATTAAAAATTTAGAGAGGCCTTATTACAGTAAAAATACCCAAATCAGAATTACTTATAAAAAAGACAAGTATGATAGTAAATGTGGTTGTGTGGCCGCCTTTGAGTCCCTCGCAGCACCGATCCGCCTAAGCCTAGGGATTACCTATACAGATAAACAGATGGGTGAGTTTACAAAAACCCAGTGTGTAATCACATATAAGTAAACAGTCAGAAAACAAGCATAGTCTGGGCCTAAGCCCGTTCCAGTCGCAGTTCAATCTCAATTAGGGCCTTAGCCCATTTCAGTAAAAGTAGCAGTGTGCGCCTTAGCCCATTTCAGTAACAGTAACAGAAATGCAATCAGTGCAATAATAGTAATCAGTGCAGTAACAGTAATGACAATATGCAAGTCCTACCCATCCAGCCTCTACACTCCATCTCCATCCAACCCTACACTCCACGTGGGGATATAATCAACCAACCCATCCCTACACTCCAAGTAGTACCGGTTGTGGTGGCCTAAAGCGATTTGTAGCAGAGTGCGCAAGTATAATAGGCTTAGAGCCATCGGTGATTTCTTGATGAGATTTGCCGATCTGAAGACACTTCCTCCAATCATATAACAACCCATCCCTATGCAATGCATCATACGGTCATGTCATGTCGTATCATAGAATCATACATGTATCCATTACATTTTAAATAACATTCTAAAATATGGTCATACATGCACATATATTAATACATCACATAGGGAAAAACAATCATCTTACCATATGAGGGCAAAATAGTCATTTTACCATATAAGGGTAAAATAGTCATTTTACCATATAAGGGTAAAACAGTCATTTTATCGATTAGGGGTCCAGGTACACTTATCAACCCAACAAAAGGTCTACAGTCATCTTGAGCGACCCGTGCAACCTTAATAGTCAAATAGTGAAAATGGGCCATGGCCCACATTGCGGGCCCAAGTGGGCCGACACGCTCGTGTGGTCCACATAGCCCAGAAATGACCTTAGCCGTGTGGATACACAGCCTGGCCCAATATTCTCCCACACGCCCGTGTGGTTCACCTAAGTGGGGCCCATATGCTCGTGGGGCCTACACGGCCTAGTTTGGCCCAAAATGGCCCAAAACGGCCTCAGCCAATGAAATCGCTCATGGATGGCCTCAAAGTTCTTGTGCCCATGTTTAGGTACTCAGAGTACCACATGAGCGAGTGCACACTCGTGTGGTGCTATCGGCACTTATTTCGACTTTTGTCGATTTACGAAGGAGTAGTGTTTTTACACATTTGATTGTGAAAGTGTGCACACCCCTCTTGAGTACTCCAACCTAGATTCAATAATAGCATAACATTAGTCTCTACACATAGGGCTAAAACAACCCCTCTAAAAATATTTATCCAAAAGGTCAACACCACTTGCCTTAGACAATCGATTAGGCTTGCACCCTTCAACCGTTGCAAAACCAAAAAGTAGCCCTTAAAGGACACCTGCATTCCAACTGAATGCTATTAACCTAAACACGTATCAACTTACCAAAAGTGATAATCTTAGAATAGAGGAAAGACACAATCAGCCCACCCCTAAACCATAGCCATAGGCACACGATACACCGAGGTAAAAGGTAGCACAATCACGCCCTTAGAAAAATGGCAGTAAAAGAATATGTTAGATACAAAACCAGCACGACACAGAGAAAAAGAGAGTATGAGCAACCATACATTTAATTCGATTGATCAAAAGATAATGCCGAAATCGAAAGAATAAGAGAAGGAGAGATGATGTATTCGGCTAATCCTTGAGTGAGGAAGTGAAGAGTAGAGAATCGTCCGAGGTAAAACTAATTGAGAAGGAAGAAGAAGGAAGCAATCGGTCAAGGAATCAAGAACTAAAAGCCGAAAGAAATGTAAGAGAGGAAGAGAAGCAATATTCGGCCAAAGCAATAGAATGAGAAAAAAGAGAAATTGTTTAGACCCAAAAGAGAAGAGAGGGGATCAGAGGAAACATTCGGCCAAGGAGAATAACAAACAATAGAAAAAATTACAACCCGAAAAAAGAAAGATACAGTTTACTAGAACAA